>CM031242.1:278499192-281101692 GCA_018340775.1 Taxus wallichiana var. yunnanensis
AATAGTAGAAGTGATGTGTAAAAACTTGGATAAAGTGTCCAAAATCAGGTCATTGCTAGAGGATAACAATAATTTGAAGGAACAAGTTGAGAAATTAACTAATCCACGTAAGACAGATAAGGAAAACAAAAACAAATTACTGATTTTTGAGAAGATCTTGGAGAATAAATTTTTGACGCGCATCCAATTATTGATGAGCAGTCTGCATGGACATATCAATCATCCTTGCACTTCTAATAGGATTGTGTCCACCTTTTGATTAAAAAGTAGGTAGTTGTGTAAGTAGAGAAAAATTAAAAACTACTAAATGAAGGATAAGACAAATAAGTTAATTGCACTTAGAATAGGGGAGTATGACTCCATACTTCAGAAACTAAAGGAAGAATTGCAGAAAGTAGAATGGGTGATAAAAATCTTTGAGGATCCTGAATAGACCCTTAGAACACACACTTTTCAGGTGAAGAATAATGTTCCTTCCGCCAAGAAGGATGAAACAAAGGGTAGGGAGGGAATATTGGCTATGATAGCATAGAAGCATGACATGCTTAGAGAAACAAGGGATGCCCATGAAGATAAAAGAAAGGAGTTGGGGATGCTAGTCACTAGAATAATGGATTACATAGATAGTATGATTTCGAGTTACCGGAGTGATAAGGGAGTTGAAACACAAGGGTGAAGATATGACCCTGGAGGAAATGAATAAGGTACTTGGCTATGTACTTGATAAGGTGAAGAAAGGGATAGGTGAATGGAATGAGTTAGAAGATGATATCAAGAAGGATTACCCTAAGCTTCTTCTTATAGCTGAGTGAGCATGCCAAATTATTCTTTCATACCTTTCATTCTTTCATAATTCATCCTCTATTATTTTGATTCTTTGGAGAGATAAGTTGAGAAACCCTATTACCAAGGGTAGTAATATCATTAGTGTGGGGTAAATGTTGGGCCAAAGAAATCTCCTAAATATTTAAAGATAGAACCTAATGTGGAGGCGGGCAAGAGGAACACGTAGGCATGTGGGGGTGTTGGTTGAAGAAGGGAATATAGAGAAAGGTAAGTTTGGGACTTAGATTTTTTTGCATAACATGGGCTAAAAATAGGAAAATCAGTTGGAGTGTAGTTCAAGAAAAGATAAAATCATGAAGACTTCATGGCTAAGGAAGAGATATTTTGGGAACAAGTGGAAAACCAAGATACATGCATAATCTTTGCTAATAATAGGATTAAGATAGAGTTCAATTATAGATTAATCTATTATTATCCACCATGTAGAAGCATGCAATTGTTGGTGCATGGCTATTTTGAGAATGCAACCTATTTTGAGAATGCATGGGTGGTGAAGGGAAATTCCCCACCCCTATAAGTATGTAATGTATTCCATTGTTTTGAGAGATTGTATGTATTCCGTGAGTTATGTTTCCCTACTATTCCAAGTGCACACGAATCTCTAATAATTATTGTGATGTATACATCTACTATTTTGTGATTAGTTAATATAATGGATCATTATAGATGGATATTGATTTTTTTATGTCTCTATTCATGGTACTTGCATGGTTAATCTAATCATAATTATTATCTGATCCAATATGTTGCTTATTATGTGTGTTTCCAATTTGAGCTTATGGATCTGATTATTAAGATGAAATATACATTTTGATTATGGTTGATGTTTTCATGCATACTAACATCCGAACAAGATAGCATAAGAGAGGAACCTAGTAGAGTTGTGTGCTTTGGGTGAGCATTCAGATCTATCTTGATGAAGTTCTAGTGTGCCTAGGAAATTTAGTGGTAAAATAAAGACTACACGATACCTTTCAATAACCACCATGAAGCATGATCCATTTCACAACTCCGTTGCTAGCATAATTAGGTAAATGAATACCATTGGTAAATAATGACTAAACTGATGGCATTGAGACCATGAATAGGTTAACAAGGAAAATAATTAAATATGGGGTACGTAGAATTCATATTTTGTGTGATTAGGATGTAATGGGACATAAATTGCAAGAGTTTTAAAATGTTTGATTTTATATAAAAATAGTTGGCTCTTTTTGGGGATATGTCTTTGATTGAGCATAGAAAAATAAAAGACATAGTTTAGAATCCACAATCTCATGGTTCATCGACCATTTCCTTATCCATTAGGTGGAATACCATGCTCAAGAAAAATATACAGGGGAGTATGCATTCTCTTAATTTTTTACCGAACACACAAACTATAACATCCTCATTTATGACTTCAATTACAAAGGGATTTTTTTCCATAATGTTCATTGTTATAAATTCACAAAATTTGGAAAAAAATTCCTTAGATAATATATCACATAATAGTAAACCATATGTAATTGTAATGAACTAGTGTTAAATCGATCTCTTATGTTTGTTTATAACAAATGTATATAAGTATACTAGTGGTTTCCTTAATCAGTTAAGGATCATTCAAGTTCAACCATCTAAAGATCCTATCTGAGTATCTATTACTGATACCCATATGATATCATGCTTCTTTAGTCTAGGTGAAATCAAGACAACGCAATCAGTAACTTGTGATACTTTGGAAAAAATTTTAAGACATGTATGTCATGCTTTTATTCCTAGATGACATACTCATCAAAAGGGATATGTCTTTCACCACACTTGAATATGTTATCTAGATTAGACTACCTTGAATTTAGTTAACAAATCCATGTCCATGTTAGGTGCTAAGTAGGGATAGTCCACATAAACAATTATAAAGGATCTAATAAAGGAAACTAAGGAAATCAAGCACAACCAAATTTACTTACATCATCTTGGTTCCACTTCATTCCCGTATTCATCATTAAGATGACCTAAGTATGGTTTCATGCCACTATCACCATTTAGTATGTAATGGTGACCTAAATTAACAATTTATGAAGTATCACATAAGGGAGCTAGGTGGGTGGTTACAACATAGTGGGAGCTCCATAATAACCACTTAATGAATTACATCATTAAGTGGGTACTGTGAAACAATAACTATGTTGTGGCAACCCATCGAGCTCTGTTATGTGGGGATTTTTATATTAACAAATTCATTAATTAGTTTAATTCACATCTTGTTAACCTTTCCAATTAACATGTCATCGTTAGGTATTGTGCCTAAGGATCAACTAGGGTTGATATGATTAATCCTGTAAGCAAGGATCGTAACATACCTCCTTATGAAGTGAAGGTATGTAGATCAAATCTGCATTAAGTTCAATGAGTTAATTATTCATTTTCCATTGGTCCATTAAGTGTCACTAATCAATCTAATTATAACAAGTATAGGACAACATTTAAGCATTATCTTATTATTTCATACTAGTAAGTATAACTCAGATTTATATAACTTATATATTAGGTTTGTGTGACTTTTATTAAGTCACCTAAACTTAACATAACATTTTACCACTCAATACATAAACATTTGAACACATTTTATCATGTTCCTTAACTTATCAAACTTTATAGTTTATAGAAAACAACATAGGTTTAGGATTCAATCATTAAGACCATTCCAACTTTATAAGTGTGTCCCCTTTCTTTCCATTAAAGGACATATTATCTTATCTATAAGTTCACAATGATACATTATAGTATAACCCTTATAAAGAACACAATATCATTTCCATATGAACATAATATTACATTTCAACAACTTCTAGATAAGGTTTACCATATCATCTTTATAAGTTCATATCAATTCATCCTTTAGCTTATTAGACTAATGGAATTTATGTATAGTCCTTCACTTAATCAACATAACAAGCTATGTAGCATTCATTAAGTCCTATTTATGTTTAAATTATAAACACTATGAAGGTAATATGAATCATTTATAATGAAATAATCACACTAACTTCCAAATTCACAACATTCAGCCATTTACAAGATCAATATAATCAAGAATCCATCTTTATTTATTTCTACTAAAATACCATCAACAAATTTCAGTCTCCAAAAATCAACATGTTTCCAAATGATTACAATAATATGGCTCTAGGCCTTCCATGTTTTCCAAATAGAACCACTTCAAGAAACTTATACAATAATCATTTAATCAAATCAATTGACTTTAATCAATAAAATAAATGCAACTTCTTATAAGTATTTCTTATTTCATCTTTCACGAAATCCATCTGTAAGATTTTTAGCATGTGTCAATTCACATGAACTGAGCATGATAAGTACTAAATCTTCATAACAACATGCTCTAACTTAACAATTTCATAAAAGGAACACTTTGCTTTTTAATGAAATCATTCTAAAGTTCAAAAGTAATAAACAACTCTTTTAAGCATGCTAAGAACAACATAATAAATGAAACCATGAAAAGAAATCAATTTAAGTCACACACTTCATCACAATATTTCTATCAATAATAATTTCAGTCACTTAAGGTACAAGATAAGTACATTTGATCCATTTCAATCATAAAATAGAAGTACAAGTGTAACATGATTTCAGTCATATAATCCCATTCTTATATGCCTGTAATCATTTACCTTGTCCAACAATTTTAATATCTTACTTACCTAAGTATTACATTACAGTCAACAATAGTAATCAAATAGTGTCTTATTCAATCTAAGAAGAATAAGATCTATAGAGTTGCAGTCATATAATCCCATAATTATATGATTGGAACCTTCTATATCATCAATCTAGTTTATACAACTTTATTTAAGAACCTTTTGTTATCTACATGAACAATAATAAGGCATGTAGACAACATTATACATAGTATATTTATCTATTCATTTAATTCACTCACACTGAATACATGTTCCAAATACATGAGCTATTACAAAAACACCAATTCCAAATTAGGGTCGATTAAGGATGAACCGAATTCGAAAGAAGATCTAGGATCATTCTTTATTGATGATAAATCAATAGATACGAGCTAATTTTTATAACAGACTAAGCTCTATCACTATATGTATCAAACATACGAGGGTTTATCAGGGATACAATCCATTTCATACTTAGTTACAAACCATTTTGTAGGGTCACCAATCTTTATAACACAAAAATTCAATCACAGATCAATCTATCTGATCCCTCCAAACAATACACACTTTATCAAGCTACATGTAGAAGTATTTTAAATTCACAGTCCCTAAGATTCCAAATTCCAAATACTGATGCATTGGAGTGGGATTTGAGTTAAACTCGAGCTTCAAAATACCTAATCCCAAACCATATTAAACTTTCATTCAAACATGCACTATTCCCTACAAAGTTAAAATGTAAAGGATAAACCAAAAGGGTAAAATCATTCGTCCTGTGTGAGTTCATGACTCAAATCAATGATCAAATTACAATAAAACTCAATTTAATGTCATATTTATATCATACTCTACCAATTTAAAAACAATTAAGATCATATTGAATTTCCACAAAAGCACAAAATAATGGAGTCGAGACAGATATTGTTCAACTTTAATAGGATCACTATAACCCAAATAAAAGTCAAATATGGCTCAAGTTCAATCACAGAGGTGTTCATACAAAGGAAAAAAAGTAAGAACTTGATTATAACTTAAAAATGACATAGGATCCTACACATATCTGAAGCACTACCTAAAAATCTAGTCATAGGATCAAAAGTGTCCATAATGGACTAAAATCCTAACATTCAAACTAGATGCCATCTCATAAAAACAAAATGATTTATATCTCCAAAACCTTAAGACCTAGTAAGGGTATTGACTCATATTTGAGTCTTAATAAGAATAAAAACAAAATCATACTATACGGTAGATAGAGACCGAATCGACAAGCCTGCACAGATCCGAATAGAAAACCAAGGAACCAAACAAACCCATATTGTATAATACCAATACCAAACATTAATGCTAAAAACTTTCCATTAATATTTATACTAACCCAATAAAGATGGGTTTGTAATAAATAATTACAGTGCTTCAGAAAAACACGCAAAATTTATTTCTTTGTGGGTATCGATTCTTCATACTCACTTAATATACCCTGGTATGATAATGATTAATTTTCAAACAAAATACACAACCCAACAACAAGGTAACTCAATTTTTCCTCAAAAAAATTGTTCAAAACCATGAACATAAAAAAATTCAATTTAATTGAAGTATAACCAAATTACAAGAAATATTAACAACAGAACAAAATAATCATCGAAAAACACAAAAATCACAAAACCCGAACCTAGAATATGATTCCACATGAAGATAAGATTTATTTTCATGAAAAAATTAAATAATGAAAGATATTATAATGAGTTAGAGCCTATCATGCCTGGTAGAGATCCTACAAATTTCCTCCAAGATCCCAAACTCTCTATCCAAGTTTTCCCATAAGATTCTTCAAAACTTTAAATAGATTCCATAGAAATCCCAACTTCCTTTTCCTCATTATTTTTATAGCCCAAACCACAAATTTCTCTCCATTAAATCCTCCATGCAATGGAGAGTTCATTAATGAAGAAGAAACAAACTAACAATTTGAATATCAAAATATCAACATGCAGAGCCAAAGTGCTCGAAATACCATAGGAGAAATGAAAAAAAACTCCTATCTCTTTTCCAAAAACCATCGTGTTTTCCCCAAGGTGGTTTTCCCAATTTTCCAAGACATTAATTTCCATGGAAGGACTACAAGTTTTCCCCCTTAATCCACCAACCACCATTTTAAATTTAGCAACAACTAACAATTTAAAAAATTGCTAAACTTTTTTAGTTGCCTTAATTCATGTGCATGCCAAGCTATACTTAGTGTATTCCAAAGGTATCAGAAATGCCCCTTTAATTGTATTTAATTCAAAGTAATACATGGGTTGGCACCATGCTAACCTTACTCCTGCCCATAGTCAATCAACCACCCGTAGTTAGGTCTTAGGTTAGGTCTAGGATCTTAGTTAGGTGTAGATCCCCTTAATGTAAAGTGTCAACCTTAGCTTAGGTTGGTATTATTATTAAATAAAATACACTAGGATAACATTAGGTCACATAGTGTATAGTCTTACCTTAGGATAGTTTAGTTTAGGCCTTCAAAATATAGCCTAACACTTTAATCAAATCAACATTAAATCAGGCAGTAGTAAGACTGATTGAATATAATCCATTTAAGAAACACCAATGCAAGCTTAGAATCAACAAGTCTGAATATACAATAAGTTAGAAAACATTAAGAGACCATTCAGACTTATCCAACATGATCAAAATAGTAAATCGATCAAGGAGAATGCCTTGGATCACTGAAATTGATCCAAGGTATTTTCCTTCATCTATCATTCATATTATAGTCTTAGGAATAGAAAATAATAATGAAACTTAGATATCTTACCAGGTTACCTATTTTTTCCACTTTGTACCAACAAGATGAGATCATGTAGTGTACTTCAAAAACCATTCAAGTAAGTACTTGATGATAATTCAACATAAGTACAACATTTGCAAAAGCATTATTAACATCAAATTTAATAGGCAAATCATATATTTCCAAAACCATGATCAAACAATTCAAACAAGTGCATCAATTCTGAACACAATCACATGTCAATGTTTTTCAACTTTAGTCAAAGAAGAAAGTACAAATATCATCATAGAAGAGGCATTACACAAACCCACATGGGAAAATAAGCCAAAATTGGGAAACTATGTACAAAGGAGAAAGACATATTTATAGAGGAAGGAGAAGAATATATAAATTCACACAAACCTAATGAAAGACTAAGAGATGTACGTACTATCATGGAATAGTGAATTGAAATTATGAAGTTTTTAGGATTCGAGGTGTTTGAATAATTATATGAATACTTCATAATAACTTTTTATGGCTTGAGAATAAGAATGGAAACTATATTTCCATTGTGGAACTGATACTTCCTAGGAAATTTATGAATTCAAATGATGAGTTGGGAATTTATTCATAAATCATGCTTTAATAATGAGAAAATGCTAAAATTAATTTTTACATAATCGTTTGTTATCTTATCTCTAATATCTCGTGGATTACTTGTTCCTCCATAAGGGTCTCCTTGCAATAGGCTACAACTTGACCATCACCATTCTTAACATCTTATGATTTCATACTTTCCATCTCGATTGTGATGACCATATGAATACATTATTTTGTTTTTGTGAAATTAATGTCTTTACCTATGACTTCCAAGAGGTCATGACCTCTATTAAAAACAATCATAACTAATTTATAAAATTTAGAATAAAACCCAATAGTGATTAAACTGGATAAGAAACAATCAACTATTGGAGGAAACAGGAGGTAACCTCTGGAATTTAACTAATATGGAAATAGTGATATAAAAAAAAAAGAAGGATGAAATACATAAATATTGCATAGCCACATAAAAATCAATAGTTCCACAAGTTAAACCAGCCTATGTGTTATCACAAAAACTATACGAGAATACTATTCTTAAATTAAAAATCAAATACTATTGTTTTAACAATATAAAAATGTAATAACCACTATTTACCCAACTAACCAACTAACTACCATAGTAACAAGTAATTACTTATGGTAAAATAGTAAAGACAAGTTATAATGCTAAATTAACCTACTAGTATGTTTTACCTAACATTCTCGCCCTTAATTTTTTATTTCCTCAAGAGATGAGGAGGGGATCTCTCTGAATAACTCAAATTTTTCTTGTGCAAAAGACTTCATGAAAATATATGCTTGGTGTTCTGCTATTGGGAAAAATTAAAGTTGTATATTATATTTCAAAACATGCTCGCAAATGAAATTAACTAATACCTTTATATGCTTGTTTATTTCATAAAACACTAGATTGAGAACACCATCATTGTCAACATATAAGGTAGTGAATTTCTCATGTGGTACTCTAAGATCCTCAAGTATGTGACATAGCCATATCACTTTACAGACAAAATCCAACTACAACATGATATTTGGAATCAGAGAAGAATGAGAAATAAATTTTTGTTTCTTTCTTCCCCATGATATCACCAAAATCCAAAAATAATAATAATCCTGAAGTGGATTTCTTGTCATCAATATTACCTGCATGATCTGAATCTGAATATTTAGTAAAAAATAAATGATAATTATTCTTATATTGTAGACCAAGATCCATAGTTCCCTTAAGATATATCAAGATCCACCTTGATTATTTCCAATGAAAAACTTTGGGTTCCTACATAAACCTAAAAAGATAGCTAATTGTAAAGATGATATTGGGTCTAGTATATGTAAGTTGAATGACTCCCAATCAACTATTGATAGAGAGTTGTATTTACAAGAGGATATGGGTTTGTAAAAGATAAATGAAGTCTTATATCGATCGAGTGTACAATCCATCATGGTGAATTTATTGAGTTTTTTCTTATTATGTTTTAATTGAGAAATAGTAGTGTGTGATCTTGAGATCTATCATGTTGAATGATCGATTAAGATATTTCTTCGTAGCATCGATCATCTTTTTATGTGAACATTGATGAATAGATTGTTGACATATGCAATAACTATCACAATATCTCTTCCTTTCCTCTTGAGGTAGAGATTGGGATCATATGCATTTCTCACAAATCCATACTAAACAATATTTTCATCCATCTTGATGTACCATATAAAACCCTCGGGTTGAGTCGTGTAGACTTGCTCCTATAAATCTCCATTTAGAAAGGCACTTGTCACATCCATTTAATGGAATTTCAAACCAAAATAAGAAACTAGAGTGAATATCATTCTAATCATTTTGATCTTAGTTATGTGATCAAATGGATCCTCATTATCTATGTCTTTCTTTTGTGCATACCCCTTTGCTACTAGTCTCACTTTATACTTTTCAATATTATTATATGTTTTGTACTTCATTTTTAATATCCATATGCAGTCAATGGGCTTATTCCTAGTGGAAGATTGACAAGTTGACAGTTTTGTTTTTCATTGCTAACTCTTACTCAACATCCATGGCATATTTCTAATATTTTAACTATAGGGATTCCTAGATAGTAGATGGCTCAAAAATTTCAACAACTCTACTCATCAAAGTAAAATTTACCTCTTCTTGAGATTTACTATGAGTCTCAGTAGAAAGTCATAGATGTATCTAGAGGAGCATCAAAATTTTCATCTTGAATCATATTTTTATATGATTAGGGAATATGTTGTACTATTCCCATGGGTTGTGGTCTTGTTTGATCATCACCATCATATCCATCATCAGTGAGAACATCTATTTTTGTTTTCATAAAAGGTGTACTATTTAAATTAGGTGAGTCTATAAAAGGAGCCTCAACTTACTCTGTCTCAAAAAAAAACTCCACATATCTAGTGGTGGTAGACTTTACTGTAATTTTTATCCATCAATCTATGCTTAAGATCATTTTTACCATAGCCAATGAAGATGGGTTTATCTAATTGCATGTCTAACTTATTTATTTTCTTCTTCGGTATGTACATGTTGGATTTCCACATGAATAGTCTGAGGTGTGCAATGGATGGATTCTTTTTCAACCATGCCTCATATGGATTTACTTAGTTAAAATAAATTGTGGAAAATTTGTTTAGAAAATATATTGTTGTCTTCGTTGATTCATCCCAAAATGTCTTCATCAATTCAAATTCATTGATCATATAATGCACCATATATATGATAGTATGGTTCCTTCTCTCGACAACCTCATTTTTTTGGGTTGTGTGTGGAGGAGGCATTTGTTAATGAATACTATGAGCTTCTAGATAGGATTTGAACTTGGTCTTGGTGAACCCCGATCCGAATAGAGAGATATGATATGAAACCGAGTCTTATTCTCGATGACCACCTTGAACTTCTAAAAATCTTTACTTTTTTATGAAATTAAAAAATTCACATTTTCTCAAATAATCATCAACACATAGCATGAAATACTAAAATCTAGAATTACTAGGTAGTATTAGATCAAAAATATTGGTATGAACCAAAATACAATTACCTAGAGCTCGATAATCAATCTTCTAGAATGAAGCTCTGTGTTGTTTTCTTGCAAGGAAATCGGACACTTATTTGCATCCTTTTTAAGATATGAAAATAGTCTCACCATATTATACCAATTAAGTGTATCATTATTGAAAACTGATGTAACCAAGTATCTGATACCATAATTGTGTAGAAGAAGTATTATTAGCCACTAGTGGATGATCATCCCTATGGAAAAAATCAATCTGGAACCTCCGCCCCACATTTGAGGCTTTTGCAACAATTTTTGAGCCTCTTGATTTATCTCAAATCAAGCACACTTTCTTACCAGAATCACTATCAAAATTAATCTTTAGATTTTGATCTAGAAGCCGACTAACTAATAGTAAGTTATTTGTAAAGATAGGGACATATAATACATCGATAATCTACACATTGTCATGAACCAAGAGGTATATAAATATTCCCAATACCTTGAACTATGTCGGATGATTCATCCCCCAATGAAACTTGTTTTTTTGAAGGTTTGTCCTCATGGTGGTGAGCCATTCTCTATGTTCATTCATGTGTTGAGTGGCTCCTAGATCAACATACCAAATAGTACTAGATGAACTAGATGGTTCAATAGAATGGGTAGTGTACAAGAAACAATCATCTGAATGGTCTTATTTCTTAGCTACATTTCCTTAATAATCAGGTTTCTTTCACCATTCCCCCTTCTTACCTTTCTTATAATGTGATTTTCCCTATTGTGATTGTTGATTTTGAGTTTTAGGAATTGTCCATTGCTTATAATGAATATTTATTGTACTTGTTATGCTAGTAATCTTTAAATTCATGTCCTCCATTGTTTCTTATTTTGATTTTCCACTTGTTGATGTTAATTTTAGGAATTTTAGCAAGATTTTTATTTTCCCTTACATTTATGATGAGAGGATAGTGCCTTTTCTTCTTCTTCATCTTTGTCGTAAAGTGCCTCTTCTTGCTGCATAAAATTCACCATCTTCTAATTGATGGTATGATCTAATAAGTTTATTGTCATAAAAAAAATGGTAAGAGGGAGGAATTTATATTAGAAGAATTGTCACAAGATCTACAATATAAGCCTGCTCTCACGTGACTAGAAGTAAAACATGCAATATTCTAACTCTCCACAATACAATGTCCACTATCTCATTCTGCTTGAATTTTAGTGTAAGCAACTGACTCTACAAATTCAATATTGTGTTCTTATTTTGGGACTTTTACATTATTATCATCTTATACCACACTTATTTTTCTATTTTGACATCTTTAATGTGGGGTTACACGTCATCGTGCAATATGAAAATATTATCAACTTGGCCTACTAATTGGCCTTGTCAAATTGTCATTGTTAGGTTGCATCATCTGCTTATCTAATTTTGAACCATTTACAACTAGCCAAATTTCTTCAAACTCAAGTTGAGTTTGAATTTTGGTCTTCCACATGGCATAATTATCACCATGGATCATCTATGAGTCAAGAAAGAAGAATTTTAGAGAATTGTTTACCATAGTGGGTGGTTAGATTGATTCTAACTAGAGGTCATGTTAACACGAATAATGTAATATTACACTAAAAATATGTAATTACAACCAACTATGTGGAAAATTTGAATGTAAGGTAAAGGATAATTGGTTTTTCTGAGGCCCTGTGGCCTCTGGAGCCCAAAATGTGAAAAACCATAAAAACTATTGAAAATAGCTAAAAATAACCCTTTCAAGCACTCCTCTTACAAAAGCCGCACAAAATTAATTTTTTACAGATCCACGGGAGAAATAAATTACCATAAATAGTATTTTTGTCACTAAATTTTTGGGGGTTAGCTATAACTAAAAAATTCAGCGACATTTTCCACTACTATCTTTTGTGGTTTTTCTAAAACCTTCTCCAAATTTTAATATTAAAAAAATGGTTTAGAGGGGGTTTGACCTCTTAACCTGCCCTTTTTAAATGACTTAGCACCCTTTCAACTAACCACTCTAGAACACTATGTGGATGGTGATTTAATTAAAATAAATGTTATTTAAATAATATAAAAATTAACTAACCTTTGAAATAAGAAATGTGTCACTTTGTGTGGAGTATCCACATGGTAGGTTCCGAGGGTAAGTGTTTTTAGGTTTATAATCCAAAAGGGATTCATTTTTTATCTTCCTTCATTGTGTTTTATTATTTATCTTAATTTTTATTATGTTTTGGATGTTGTTTGAATGATTTTGTAGGAGTTGGATCGGAGGAGTCCAATGTTGACTTTCCCACATGTAGGGGAGTGATGACTTAGTGCACAACATACCTTTAGTTTTGGTCATTCTACAATGGAGTTGGATAATGTTAAGTGTGGACAATGCTTCGGTGGAACTGGATTTTCCTTAGCATATTTTTTTCCCTTCCCAACTCGTTTTATGATCATGGAACCAACTCAAGCTTAACTTAGTGGTCGTGCAAGGATCAATGTTTTTATGTGTGGATGGATCATACAACTAACCTAGAGATACAATTCAAGTACAACTCATTCTTTTATACCCTCAAATCGGTATATAGCTAAATTATTCTAGCCTATTATTTGCATAGATCATCTCTCCTCACAATGCAACTCGGTGAGGATCTCAGTTTGGTCAAGGGAGATATAAGCACAAACCACCAAATGTGGAAAAATAGATAGATTTATTATTACTAAAGAAACCTCTAGATTTAGAGGAATATCTCCTATTGGGGAGAATAAAATATTTTTTGAACCATATTTTTCCAACAATTAATCTTGGTGCAGGAGGTATTATGTGGGTGGTTCCTCCTTTCATAGTGCTGAAAAAACATTTTCCTTTATTTTATCTAGAACTTAAGTTGTAGGTCGTGGGGATGAAATGGTGGGATTGGGAAAATATTGGAGGCCACACAATCTCTCTTGCAGAAAAAAATTCTCCAAAACCTTACAAAGTCATCTCCAACATTTCCTATTGTTTAGGTTAGCTCACCGGTTGTATAGATAATATATCATATCTAAGCATGCATGTAAATAAAAGTTCATATTATACCAAAATAAATATACTGAACAAGAGATATAAATCAACACCAGATTTAACATGGTTCACCCAATGTGGGCTACGTCCACTAAGAAACAATCCAATCTATTATCCAAAGCTTTGATAAGATATACAATTAAATATTTACAATCTTCCACACCTCCCGGATGTATAATACTTTCTTTCTCTCAAGCTTTTTCTTCTTTTCCAAGAATTATCTCTCTCTCAATAATCAACTTTTACAAGTTCTTCTTAATTCTTAATTTTAAACCCTAGATTTCATGATTATATAGGTTCATACAAACTTAGCACACTTAGCCATGCAATTATAATAAATAGATTTGCTTTAATACTAATAATATATCTAATTTCGAGAGTTAAATAAAACACTCCCACACAGTGTAATCGATGTCGCTTAGCCCTAATTGATGATGGTTCCTCCTTTCCTAACTCGATGTTGGTCATAGGTGACCAATGCTGGTCTCTCCATAACTGATGATGGTTACTTTTTTTTCAGTAAGTTTCATATTGCATGCTAATTCAAAGTAATTGAGCTCCACAACTTAACAATCTTCTACTTGGAGAGTAATTACTACACCATACCTATACAATGTCATTCTTGTATCCTTAGATTTTTTTATTCCTCTTCAAGTCTCAAAATTGAAGACCAATAGAAGTGGAGTGTAGCTCTAACTCCTCTACTATTGGATTCATTAGCATATCTATAGGATTCTCACTCATATGAATCTTTTATAGATTCAACTTCCCATCCTCCAATACCTATCGTATGAAGTGATACCTCAAATGAATGTGTTTCATTCTTACATGAAACACTGAGTTATTTTCCAAATGAATTACACTTTGACTGTCACTGAATAATTTGTAGTCATCTTGCTCCTTTATCAACTCTTCTATGAACCTACTCATCCATATCATCTCCTTACTAGGCTTTGTAGCTAAAACATACTTTGCCTCTGTAGTAGACAAATCCATAGCATTCTCTAATCTTGAAATCTAGATAACTGTCATCCCACCTACTTGAAAATATATCGAGTAGAGCTCCTCCTACCATCCAGATATCCTGCCGTATCCGAATCAACATAGCCAGATAATGAAATATCCCAACCTACACAACATAACTACAAGTTAGATGTCCCTTTGAAATACCTAAGTATCCATTGAACTTCTTTCCAATGCTCTTTACCCGTATTGGCCATATATCTACTCATAACTCCCACTACCCGTAATGTATGGTCTGGTATAAACCCTAACATACATGAGACTCCCAACTTATGAAGCGTATGGCATTCATGTCATGTATTTTACCACCTCAATTGATGAAGGAAACTTATCTTTACTCAATTTTAAGTGTCAATCCATTGGTGTACTAAAATGTTTTGTATTCTATGTCTTGAACCTTTCTAACACCCTATAGATGTAATCCTCCCGAGACAAATACAATTTCTTGTTCTTTCTGTCTTTATGTATTTTCATGCCAAGGATTATTTTTTCAGCTCCTAAATCCTTCATAGAAAATGTGTGATCTATTTGTCCCTTAATCTCACCAATGTACCGCATACTAGATCATGTAATAAGTACATCATCCATATATAGTAAAAATAATATAGCTCCCATTTTCAAGATTCTTGAAATACACACAATGGTCAGATTCACATCTCAATTAACCATGCTCATGCATAAAACTATCAAACCTCGTGTACCATTTCCTTAGAGATTTCTTGAGCCAATATAGGATCCTTTTCAAGGTGCACACTAATTTCTCCTTACCCTTGACTTCATACCTAAGAGGTTGCTACATATAAATCTCTTCATCCAAATCACCATGAAGGAAAGTTGTCTTCACATCTAGTTGCTCTAAATGTAAATCTTCTACTGTAACTAAACTCAATACAGTATGAATAGAAGTCATCTTAACAATAGGAGAAAATATTTCACCAAATTTAATACCTACTTTCTGTGCAAATCCCTTTACTACAAGCCTTGCCTTGTATCTTTTATGTCCACACTCTTCTTCCTTGATCATGTAAACCCACTTATTATAAAATTTCCTCTTACATGCTAAAAACTTAACCAAACCCAAGTCTAGTTTTTTTCCAAGGAGTCCATCTCCTCATCCATGCCATGCTCCCATTGGACATGGGTCTTATCCTGCATTGATTCTTCAAAACTTTCTGGTTCACCATTATCAGTCAATAATAAATAAAATAGAGGTGTAAATATTTCTAGAGGTTTACTTACCCTTTGTGACCTTCTCACAAGATTTTTGGGTACCGAGAGGCTCAATCTAGACCTCCTGGACATTTGTATCCAAATTTGTCAGTGACCAAATCCGGTCACCTATAACCAATGTTGGCTTTATTAACCGATGTCATTTTGGCTCTTCTATAACTAATACCACTTCTACTAATCGATGTTGGTCGGGGTCAACCGACACTAGTTAATGTGTAATCCTGTCGGTATTAATTTTAAATATGAGAGTTCACTTTCATTCATAAACCTCTCAATTGGTTCGACCTTGGGCACCAAAATTTGATCCTTATACATTCTCTTTTCCTTCCATTCAATATCACGACTCCTAATAATTTTATAATTCTCTAAATACCAAAAAAACAGAATCAAATCACCGGATCCATAACCAATGAAAGTCTATCTCTTGGATTTTACATCCAACTTCTTCACATTTTCCTTATAAACATGCACAAAATCTTTTGAATCAAAAACTTTAAGAAAAGAAAGATCTACCTCTTTTCTGTCCAAGCTTCCTCTGTTATTCCTCCATCTAGTGAACTTGAAGGCCCATGGTTAATCAAATAGACCACTTTGTATCAATTGATTCTACCTAAAAATGCAAGGGCGATCTAGAATGTATCCTCATATTTCTAGCACATTCCATGATTGTCTTGTTCATTCTCTCTGCAACACCATTCTCTTGTGGTGTTCTTGGAACCGTTATTTCTCTACGTATCCCATTCACTAAACAATAATAACTAAAAGCTTTGTTATAGTATTCGCCACCATTGTTAGATCTAAGGCACTTTAACTTAGAATTTAATTCATTCTCAACTAGGGATTTCCATCTTTTAAAAGTATCAAAACATCATATTTACCTTTAATACAATAAACCCATACCTTTCTTATAGCATCATTAATTAAAGTAACATAATATTGGGATCCTCCATGAGAAGCTACCTGAGATGGTCCCCACACACATGAGTGTACAAGCTCCAATTTCTACTCCTTCTTAGTTTCCCCAAACTTGAGAAATCTCACTCTCTTTTTCTTTCCAAAGATACACTGCTCACATAAATCAATATATAAATCTTTCAAATATGATAAATTACCCTTATCCTTGAAGATCTTCAAATCCTTTTTGACTCATATGGCCTAATCTGTTATGCCACGTGCATGCATCTCGAATCTAAATTAGATAATACAAAAAGGAATTAGTAACACATGTAGATAAATATAATGTTCCTACCTTCTTACCTCTTTCCACAACAAAATCACCCTTGGTGATTTTCCAAGAGTCTCCTATAAAAGTAACCATGCAACCAGATTCACCTACTTACCCTATAGAAATAAGATTACTGCAAAGAGAGGTAATGTAAGATGATGTTATTATTTCTTTAGATAATAGAATTGAATCATGGGTTTTAGATTCAGGATATTCTTTCCATGTAACCCCTAATAAGGGTTATTTCAGAAATTATGTCCAGGGTAATTTTGGGCATGTTTATTTGGGTGATGATGAACTTTGCAAAGATTACCTTATATTTGTTTCCTTATGCCATTGTTGTAGCTCCTACTCAATCAGAAAACCCTCTATGAGTAAATCTATCAACACACAAAACCCTAAAAAAATTCTTTGATACTAGTTATCTGGGTTAGCTCACCAGTTGTACAGATAATATATCATATATAAGCATAGATGCAAATAAAAGTGGATATTCTACCGTAAGAAATATATAGAACAAGAGATATAAATCAAAACAATATTTAACGTGGTTCACCAAGTGTGGGCTACGTCCACCAAGAAAAAAATATAATCTATTATCCAAAGATTTGACAAGATATACAATTGAAGATTTACAATCTTCCACACCTCTCGATGTACAAGACTTTCTTTCTCTCAATATTTTGCTTCTTTTCCAAGAATTCTCTCTCACACAATATAATCATCAAATTTTGCAAGTTCTTCTTTATTCTTACTTATAAACCCTATATTTCATGCTTATATAGGTGCATAATTACTTAGGTCACTTAGCCATGCAATTACATTAAATAGATTTGATTTAATACTAATAATATATCTAATTCCCGAGAGTTAAATAAAACACTCTCACATAGGTAATTAATGCTGGTTAGACCTAATCGATGACAGCCTCCTCCTGCCTAACTGATTCGGTCTCTCCATAATTGATGACAGATTAATGTGTTATCTAGAAAATTTCATATTGCATGTTAATTCAAAGGAATTGATCTCCATAACTCAACATGTACAACTCTATGCATGTGTACAGGGATCCTTAGCATCTCAAGTGAAAATGTTGGAGGAAATAGGAGGTAGCCAACATTATTTTATTAATCTAGAAATAATTAGATTACAAAGTAATGATAGGGATGTAATATATAAGTATTTCATATCCAAATACAAACAAATCAATATTTTCATAGGTTGAACCAACCTACGTGATGTCACAAAAACCATATGGGAATACTATTCCCAATTAAAAATAAATCAAATAATATAGATTTAACAATATAACAATGTAATAACCATTATTTACCCAACTCGACTAGCAAACTAAAACAAGAACTTAATCTACCATAGTAACAAGTAATTACCTACACTAAAATAGGAAAGAAAAGTTATAATGCTAAATTAACCTACTACTACATTTTACCTAACAAGAATATCAATCTAATCATCTATTTTTGTTCAAAATAAGGATCATAGGCAAGAACTCCATGGTGTTTATTATTTTAAGAAAACTTTATATATTTGTTACCATCTTCTCCTTGTGTTGATAAAGAGAAAATTTTCAAGAAGGTTCATGTTATCTTTTCTCATAAAAAATGTCACAAAAGGGGCATTGATCTCTTTAATATTGAACACTTGTACATTATATGGAGGATGAAAACCAATAAGGAAATCATCAATGATTATCTTGATCTCATTCTCTTGAAGGGCCTCTAGAATAGAAGAGGAATTCATATTTTGTATACCTTTATGATGAGCAGAAATCTAAATGAGCATTGGATCACTTATTTTGAGACAAGGATCTTCACTTTCTTTGCTTTTCACTTCTTTAAGAAACTATACTTCAAGCTAAAGTAAATCCATGAATGAGGATTTAATTATCTTACTCTTTTCATTATTTATAATTATATGAATTTGAAAGTCACCAAGAGGTTCAAGAAGAGGGCATTCATAAGTGACATGGAGGTATTGTTATGGAATAAATACTTCATAGTGCAAGATATCATCAAGAACTAATTCTAGAAAGTTATTTTTCTCTTTCTTTTTATGGAGTCTCAAGTTACTTGTAATTCTAAAGTCCCTTCTCATTTAGGGATTCATTTTCAATTTTTGTGACTACAATACTATATATTGTTTTTATACTCATTTCATCAAATTCATAGACCTTTAATAATAAATAGGTGCAATCCTCATTTTTAAATTTAGCAATGCTCTTTTTGAATTAAATCTACAAATATTTTATTATAGGGTCATCGACGCAGTAATATTATCTAATCTAGATGTACTTGCCTGTAATCTTCTATTCTTTTCTCGTAGCTTACACAGATGTGTCAAAAACCTTATTTCTTATACATGTAATATAAAAATATTTGGAAATTCCCTTTTGTCTTCTAGTTATTTAATTAATTTTGGGGTTTTAACAAAAGTAGGAGACATTTTTTTGTTTGTAAATTTATACCTCTACTGAATTTTGTAAAAATTGGGCCTATACTAGATCATCTAAAATTTGAATGCTTCAAAAGGGAGATAGTCTTATTCTTCCCGACCACTCTCACTATAAAATATTGACATGAGGTGCCAATTGGTAGATCTCATTTTCTATAAGTGTTTGACCTTCGTGCACCACCATGCATTGTTGTCAATCTTCGTTCTAGGGGATTTTCCTTAATGCGGGAATTAGATATAACATCAATTAAAATCCCTAGTTGAGTCACCAAAATATATTAGTCAGACTTTATTTCACTATATATATTCTTTTTTATAAATAGAAGTAATATAATATACGTAATAGTTAGAGAAGGTCACCTATCGAAAGGGTGACATTCCTCTATGTTTTATAGGGGTAGTTCCTTGTATGATGTGTTAATGCATAAAATGGCACAACCATAGGGGAAATGATAGGTGTTTATGTCCTTCTCATTTTATAATCACTTATAATATTATTCAGGGCATGAGTTTCACAGTATTGGTTATTTAGACCAATAATAAATGGGTTTGTTAGATTATTAATCCTTCTAGTGCCACTCCGTACAATTTCTTCACTTGATTTAACTTTTTATATCTCTCTAAAATAATTTAATATAAGGGAAATTCTCAAAGAAACTAAAACATGAAAGGAAAAGAAAAGAGAAAATAAAACTGATTAAGAAAATATTGAATTTATAAATTTCTAAATTTGATTGCAATGTAGCAAGAAAGAAATGAATAAGAAATGAAGTACATAATTTAGCTTTGAGTAAATTAAGATAGAAATTATGAAACACTAGTTGTAAAGAGGAGATAGAAATACTTAGTTGATTCATAATTAAATCTATACTATGCCAAAGAGACGAATAGATGAACAAACAGGGAGAAGTTTCACACAAAATCCTAGAAAAATGTGTGACCATAATATTTTCCCAGGACAGGGGTGCCTAGAATGGATCAAGGGAACTTGTAGGCACTGCAAACCTATTCTAGGTGCCTATGATTACTTAGAACCTCTAGGAACCAAGTTTGGATGGTCACGAGATGTTCATTTTCCTTCACTTATTTTCACTAGTGTGTCACATGATCATCGCCGATGTCACTAATAACCTATAATAAAGAAGTGACCAGAAAACCATTAAAATCACATAAAATACCAAAAAGAAAATAATGCAAATGAGGGGTTGGACTATCCTTGGTTGTCAAACAAGTAAATTTACGAAAAATCTCTGCACTACATTTCAGACCCAATGTAATTCTATGTGTGTTTGTGTCGAAATCATTCCTAGTTAGCTCTTGTGTGTGTCACACTTGATAGCAAGAAATATATAGATGTATAAAAATTATATAGATGTGTATATGAAAGAATAAAATTCCCCTCCTATGAAGTGTATGCAGAATAATGTAGTCCCTTTTCCCCAGTATGGAGCTAGAATGTATGCTTGAATGGTCTAGAATAGCCTTTGGATGCAACCTTGGTGGTGATAGCTAATTTTTAGTCCTTGGTTTTTATTATGGTCACATATATTTATATTTATATGATTCCCTTGCTTGAATTTCATTATTAATCCCAAAAATTCTTACTACCAAAAGGATAAGATGCTTAAATGGCTAGAAAGGACCCAAAATATCAGATCAAAGTAAAAGAAGGTCGAGGGCACCTAGAGGGGATAGGGGAACCTGGTGCTGGCATCCTAGCTAGGTGCTGGTATCTAGAATGAGAAATGCTAAAGTATAAAAATATAAACTAGGAAAATAAGAGTGTAAGATTAAACGTGGTAATAGAAAGAAAGAAAAGATGGCCAAAGACATGGGTCAATTAGTAGATGTCTTACTTATGAATCATATGAATAATAGTATGTGATTAAGACTAGATATATACCCAAAGTTCGTGATTTTGTGTCTACATTTTCCCCACTTTATGTTTTTAAGTGAATGTTGGATAACTTAAAGGAGATAAGAGATGCGTACCAAACTACCATGTAGAGAAATGACGAAAAGTGTGTTGAGAGATAAGAAAGAACTAAAGAGCAATAAAAATGTGAAGTGTGGATGTTAAAGAAGAGGAATTGAAAAAAGTGAGGATGATGACCCTAGGGCGAGAGAATATGTGTAGATGTCATGATATGCTTTTTATTGATGTGATGTTTTTTTATTGATGTGACTATCACTTCCCATAAGGACAGAGGCCTACAAAAGAGATGACAAACAAGTAGCCAAATAGATGTATGTAATCAAAGAATGTAAAAATTATGTATGAAATAATGTAAATATGATAAGAATGTGAAAAAGGAACATGTGAACCTGATTCATGATGAGTAAGAGAGTGTCGATAAGATCTTGAAGATGATGTAGAAGAACACATTTTTTGGGAGAGATCACACCAATCGTGACCGACTGCAAGTTTTTTTAGATGATCTCATATCAATAATGGAAGAAGTGCATGGATAAAAGTCTAGTGTCATCCTCCAAACTTTAAATTCTTTTTAATTATAGAACACAACTATAGATGGTGTGTAAAAAATTGATTCAGTTTGAAATTTTTGATCCAATGCAAAATTAGAAAATAAGGTGTAACACATGTATGTCAAGTGTTGAAGGACTTTTTTCCTCTAAAATCCACCGTGTGAAAATGCTGAAAATTGTGCTTAACTGAAATTTTTATGTAACTTCCCCTTGTTCACATGCATCTAGTAGGGGTCAGGGCATCGTGCACTACTATCTTAGTATGAGAACTAGTGTTTGTGAAGTAATGAGGACCCAAGTCGACTTTGAGCCCTATCTAAGATTTAAAACTATGTTGTACCAGTACTAAATTGTGTTGATATGTGACTCTAAAATGTTGTATGGGGTGACTAATTCACCCGAATGATGTCATGCTCATTTGGGGTACATGTGACATTGTTGAGGAGTATATGACCTAAAGGATGACCGAATGCTAAACTAAAAGTGATTCCTTGCATGGGGACGAAATGTTCTTGGTAGAAACTAAGGCACATGTAAGAAACGTGGATAGGAAACAAGTTTCATAAAACCATGATAAACACACATGTAGAAAACAAGATGTAAGATAATAAGAAAGAAGATAATGTGTAACCTAAAATGGAAGAAGACAATGTAGATCATGAAAATTGGGTTGTAAACATGGGACATCACTCATGATTTTGTAATACAATCAAGGCTGACATGGCCAAAGGAATATAAGAAAGAAAAGAAACAATCAAGACATAGGGAAAAGCCCACCAAAGAATGGAAAACAATGAGAGGAAATAGTAATCAAAGATATAGACAACCATGGTGGAAAATAGACTTGTAAATAAAATTTTGTAAATGAAGCGCTTTCTTTAGCATGTTAGAGACGATAAAAAGTATGTCAAAGTGTGTATAATATGATAACGTAATGTGCTATGGAAAAGGAAATAATAGCACCTACTATGGATGAAAGTGGATGACCCTGGGAGCCATTACAGACTAGTATAAGGTACTATGCAAAGCATCCATGCTACGTGTATCAATTTGTGTAAACTATGTGATAAAAAATAGAAGGTAGGTGAATGTAGATGTGTATATATAAAGAGATAATGACATATAATGTATCTAGCTAGCATGTGTAAAAATTATACATGTAAGCATAAGAAAGAAAGAGTAAATGTGACCAAGATATGTAGTATGTTGTGGATGAGATGGAATGTAAAATAGAGCAATTATGATGGGATCTGCTACCCCTCGAGTGAATATGAATGGGTATGCATGTGATGAGGCTCATTTATACATTCCCCTTCAACAGTCGAGAAATGAACCATAGAACAAGAGTGCATCATCAAGAAATATTTTGAATTATGCGTAAGAAAGATATGATCATGAAAGCATATAGTATAGAGAGTGTGTGATTTAGTGAGTGTGGTGAGGGTTATTTTATATTGAGACCATCAACATTTGAGTATGAACTGTGGCACTAGAGTGTGTCATAGGGTGATGAAAGTAACATGTAAAATTAGATGCAAGAAATATGTGTACAGTGTGAAGTGTGTATGATATGTAATATATGATTTGTAGAGATAGATGTCATAAATACGTGAAGTTTAAAGTGTGTAGTGTGTGAGGTTCATGTATATATTATGCCCTTATCAATAAAGTGTGAACCGTAGAACACGAGTGTGTCATCGAGTAATGAAAATAGAAGATTGTATCAAGGTGTGTATGATGCATGTGAAAATTTATATGTGCAAAGTAGATTAAATGAGAAAAATGTGAGACAACCGATAGTGCTAGCTATAGGGAGAATAATTACAATGCCCCCAAGTGTGTGATGATATATGATCAAGTAACATTGTCTCGAGAGATCATCATTGTACTAATCAAATCCAAATGGAGATGTGTAAGAAACTTGATAAACAATTGTATGCGATGGATCATATAAGGATCCATTACGCCATGAATTATACATGGTCATTGTATATTCTTCATCGGTGAAAATGGTGTTGGTGAACATCCATTTACATACTAATAAGTGAAATTTTTTGAATAGCCAAAAGATGAATCATTGTAGATAGAAACATGACCAAATGACATAGGGAACGTGACACTAGTATGACTAGGGTCTAAAATTCCCCAATATAAGTAAGAGAAGATCTCTCAAGTGTCGGTGAAGAAAAATGAGGGGCACATGAAACAAATATCTTTGTTAGGTGGAAGACACGAAGGGCATTGGGTTACGTAATATGAGCACATCCATGATGGATATAAGATGCGTGAGGTGGTGGTAAGATAGTGTTAAGTATGAATCCAAGCCTAATAAAACCATCATATTTGTAAATATTATTAGCGTAAGTAAGATCCAATGAAATATTATTCCAATAAGAGTTATTCATAAAAATTTAGCATGTGAAAGGAGGAAGTTCATATGTCAATTTCTCATGAGAAGGTGAAATGATGTGTAGAGTATGGATCGACCCATGATAAAGAGCCATAACATTTATAGAAGGAGGGGGAGTTTTCAATTGATATTCCCTAGGGATGACGAAAATAAAAGTATCATTAAAATATTAATCATTTATGTCAATAGGAGTGGAATTGAGATTAGACAAATTATCATCAAAATCTCAATGGTATCAACTTCATCATTAGAATCATCAAGTCTTGACATTGTCATGCTAGATAGTAATCCCACGAATATTGGTAGGAGGTGCACTAGATGTAGGAGAGAGAGGAGACCGAATGAGTGGAGGGGTAGTATTTATAGGAGAAGACACTATTAGAGAAATGATAGCAGTGGTATGAGTGGAAATGGTTAGAGTTATTGGAGTAACAAGAATACTACGAAGAATTAGATTTTTCAATATTATATGCATCAATATTATTATATGGAATAGGTTATAATGGAGGAATAGGCATAAAAATAATCTGGGTTGATGCGAAAAAAATTGAAATGATTAGGGTCTTTAGTAATGGTATGTTCATAGCCATCATCTAAGAATTTGACACATTCATGAATAGTGGATGGAAATTCTTACATTGCATGAATCTAGGGTCTACCTAGTAATAGATTGAATTGAAACAAGATATCGATAACAAATAATTCTATATGGATAGTCTTAGGTGTGAACTTTATATTTAATGTGATAATTACCAAGCATGTACAAGTAGTGGAGTCATAACCATGAATAAGAGTGGAATTATTAGAAATTATATTGTTTGCAATGTCGATTTTATTTAAGAGGTAATGAGAACATAAATTAACCACAAATCCATTGTTTTTTTTATTAGAGGTAAAATAAGGGTTGAGGGGCCCTACCCATACATAAAGTTACTATTTCATACAAAAGGCCAAGGGATAAACCATTGAATCCCAACCATAAAATGAAAACAGCTTTAAGAATAGCAAAAGGAAATACAACATAAAGTATAGATACCAAACAACAAAAAGACTAACAAACAAAAGCATAACCAAGAGACTAACAGTAAAAAAACTTAGAACTAACAACAACCATACAACAACCCGGTAAGAATTTACTCTTTTATTAGGTCCCCCACTGAATTCATGCATTTGTTTTATTCTTTGACAAGGGATTCAATGGTGGTTATCCACACCTTGTAGTTTGGTTCAGGGACCTCCACTTTGGGTCCTTTACCCTCTTTCTACCTTTCCTTAGCAAGATCCATGGAGTGGATCATATCAACTACAAGCTTGAGATGGTGGATGGTACTCTTGACATTGAGAAGATGGATGTCTCTAATTTAGAACACAACTTCTTTCATTTTCAGCATGTCCTTGGCCATTTCCAGGCTTCTCTCGTTGGCGTTCTTGAGCTGTTCACTAAGGATCACCGTGGAAAGCTTTTCCAATTTATTAGTTAGATATTTCAAATCCATGGAGACTGTACTAATCCTGTGTCTATTAATGTCGGTATCAAGCCTAACATGCTCGAAATCACGCATGAAAGAATGGTTCTTGATAGCTGAGTCTTGAGCTATGAATAGTTTAGATTAGGTAGTCCTCAGAGCGTGCAAGCTCTCTATGGAATCCTCTGAATTCTTGGAGCATTTAACATCAATAGAAACCAGATCTTTCTCACTCTCCCCCTCATTGCTATTATCCCCATCAGTGGCCTTGTCCATACTGGAACCCGAAAAATCTAGATTCCCCTCATTTTTTTCCCCAAATCTAAAATCTCCACTTCCTCCACCTGTTTAGGCTCCTCCTTCATCCTGCTATGTTTGATAATAGCACCATGGCTCAAAGTTATATCTAATGCACTTAGCCACCGGTTTTCCAAGTGGGTATTCACAAAAATTTTCCTCCTTGGGCACTGATCCTTCAGAAACAGAGGCACCAAATTTTTCATTTTTCCCCAAAAGGGGAGTACCTAGCCTAAGCAAGGCTTTTATGAGACCCTGATGTAGAGGAAGGGAGAAAGTCCCTTTTTCCACCATACCAATAGATTTCGCCAAGGAGGTGTACAGATAGAAAGGGAAATTGTAGGCTTTAACATTGTGCACATGATTCAACATGGGAAAATGGTACCCATAAATCACTTTATACCTACCTTCTAGGGTGATGTATGACATAAACATCTAAGCAATTTCCTCATAAGGGTGGGGTAGATTTCCATGAGCATATCCATTGTGAAGAGAAACAGGAGTACCCTTACCTTGCATGAAACACTCTATCTCCAGACTGTAATCATATTTTGGCTTGTAGATACATCTGCCTTCTAGAGGTAAACCCGAGACCTGGAAATAAGCTTAGGCGTAATGGAAAAAGAAAAATTTCTGAAAATGAAATAGCCCTCCTTCCATATTTTCTCCACTGCCTCACTGAGCTTCTAGTCATGGGCATCAAAAATATTGAAAAAGGGCAGCATGCCCACTTTTTCGAGTGGAACTTCCACTCGGCGTACATCACCTACCACTTGCTAGGTTCAAGACAAACTAAGTCTCCCCCATGCTACTAGTTATGTTATGCTTTGCATTACGAGAATTGATAACTTCCCGGGTCCAAAATTCACACTTCCAAAGAAAAAAGAAAGCCATCCTGCCCCTTCAAAGAGAAAAAAAGAAATTTGGCACAAGTGTTGTAATCATAGAAGAGTGTCACAAGTCTGATTGAAATTATCCTCCTCATTAGTGGAAGAGTTAACAGCTTAAACCTTCCCTTTTCATTATTTCAAAAAAATTGGCATCTATCATGATGGGATCCTCCACAACTTTTAACCCTCTAGTAAACACCCCCAAATTTTCCATGTAATCTGTGAGAGAATTACCTTCACGGTACACATGATTAAAGGAAATGGACACAAAAGAGGATGTAAGAAGTTTAGTTTTATTTATGAAGTCCTCAATAGATATAGATGGTTGAGAAATACCTTTCAAACAAGAAATACTATAAAGGGAATCTCCTTCCACTTCCGTAAGAGTGAAACCTTTTTCCTTAGCCAACTTCACTCCCCAGAACATTACAACAACCTTAGCGACATTGTTGGATTGGAGGCCAAGATTAAAAAGTATGTAAGAATAAACTTACGTTAGGAATCCCAAAGAACACCTCCACCCCTAGCTTTCCCGGGGTTACCTTTCACTGCACCATCAAAATTGAGTTTAAAGTATCCATTCTTAGGAGGAATCCATTTAATCCTTGAGTGAGGGTTAGTTCTATTGGGTTTAGGATCACCTGTAAGGTTCCAATTCTTAAAGAAAGGAAGTTCATTGTCAAGGATTTCCATTTCATTTTTCCTTAGAATAGAGAAATTATTTCTAATAGCCTGTAGGATTTTGTTAATATTCACCTGAATAGGATGTTTCTTGTTCTTGAAAATCCTTCTATTTCTTTCTTTCCACAATTCCCACCATAGATGACCCAAACTCATAACCCAAAGATTTTTAAGTCCATGACTGATGAAAGGGCAGCTCCATTGAATCCAAGCATCCTTGATCTCCTTAGGAGTAACCAAGAAGACTGAGAAACAACCCAAAATAGAAGAAAGCATAAGATGAGTAGTGGGGCATTCCAAGAGAAGATGATTCATAGTTTCCAAATTAGCTTCACACAGAACACATCTATTAGCCATCTAGAAACCTCTTTTAGTCAGATTGTCAACAGTAAGAATTTTATTCATAACTGAAATCCAACTGAAGACATTGACCTTTGGTGTTATGTTCTTATTCCATATCTTACCAGCATTTAAATCTTCTTCACTAGTCCCTTCCTCAAAAAATAGGGAATAAGCTGATTTGACAGAGAGATTTCCACTTGAATCTTTGTCCTAGAAAATTCTATCATGTTCCTTAGTGTTAGAAGAAATATAAGTTTTTAGGAAAACATTGAGCCTACTCGGATGCTCATTGAATTCATGTCTTTCTAGTTCCAAGATTTTCCATGTCTAAAATTTATCATCATCAGCCAAGTAGTTTATGATTTTATCACCATATTTATCTTCAAGTTGACTAGTAATTTGGGAAAATTGGTCTTTAAGAGTAAAATTCCCTACCCATTTATCTTTCTAGAAACTTATCTCGTTTCCATTTCCTAATTTCCACCTGCTGCCCCTAGCCACAATTTATTTTTCCCAGTTAATAGATTTCCATATACATGAGCCATTGAAGGATGTTGGTTTGAAAATCCATCTCTTGTCATTAATATCCATCTAGTATTTTTTCTTTAGAATTCTGGTCCATACTCCATTTTCCTTAGTTAACCTCCATCTAATTTTTGCAAGAAGGGATTTATTCATTTTTGTCCAGTCTCTAAGACCAAGTCCCCCAAGCTTTTTAGGTTTACAAACTCTGTCCCAGGCCACAAGGGGAATTCTCTTTTTTTTAGTGCCACTCCATAAGAAACTTTTTGAATTTTTTTCTAGTTTTTCCCCAACACTACCAGAAGTTGGTAGAGGGACATGGCATACACTAATAGACTCTGAAGAGAGCTGATGAGCAAGGTGATCTTACCAGCCTAGGATAAGACATTAGCTTTCCAACCATCAAGTTTTCTTTCAAATATTTCAATTAGGAAGTTCCAATCAGAACTTGATGGTTTCTTAACCCCAAGAGGGATACCAAAGTAAAAATTAGGGAAGGATTTGAAATCACATCCCAAAATTTTTGCTATCTTCTTATAATGAATATCTAAAGTGTTGAGGAAGAAAAGTGAGCTCTTTATGAAATTAACCCTTTGTCTTGACACTTCCATATAGTCATCAAGGAGAGATTTAATATGCTTAGCTTCAAGGATAGAGGCTTCCCTAACCAGAAAAGTGTCATCAAAAAATGCTGATGTAAAACATTTTCCATATCCCTAGCCAGAGAGATCCCTTTGAGAGAGCCATTCTCCATTTCAACATTTAATCTTCTACTTAAATCTTTAGCTTGAATAATAAAGAGGAAGGGGAGATGGGGTCCCCTTGCCTTAGGCCTTTAGTGCTAGGAAAGAAACCAAAGGGATATCCATTGATGAGAATAAAGAACTAGACATTAGAAATACAAGCCCTAACCAGATTCCTAAAGGAAACATCGAAACCACACCACAAGGATTTTATCTAGAAAGCACCATGAAACCTTGTCATAAGCTTTGGCCATGTCCAGTTTTAAAAAAGATCAACCTTCTTGCTAAGCATAGCTGAATGGATCATCTCTTTGATTGTTATAATTCCATCCTGAATCTATCAGCCAATGACGAAATCCCTTTGTTGATCAGAGATGATAGAGGGGAGCAAAAACTACAGGAGAAGAGCCAATATTTTGGTGCAGATTTTATATGACATGTTGCAGAGGCTTATAGGTCTAAATTATTTTAATTCCATGGCATTACCACATTTTGGAATGAGATAAAGAAAGGTATAGTTTATGTCTTTTAGCATAACTCTCTTCCTGAAGAATTCCTTTACCACCTCAAAAACATCTTTTTTAATAATATCCCAAAAGTGCTGAAAGAAAAAGGCTTGGAAGCCATCCGGACCTGGAGCCTTGTCAGGGTTGAGATGTTTGACTGAGAATTCCACTTCCTCCATTGAAGGGATCATTGAGAGCATCAAATTGTCTTCCTTGAAACCAACAGAGGAATGCACTTTAAAAAATCTTGCTCCTTACTCAAATCAGGCATACTGTTATTAGTCAGCAAGTTACGGAAGAAGGAGATAGCTTCCTCTGAGATTTCTTCTTTTTATTCCACCATAACCCCCTCTTCATTCTTGATTTTATTTATTCTATTGAAACCTTTACGTTTCAAGGTTGACAAGTGAAAGAATCTTGTGTTTTTATCCCCTTCCTTGAGCCAGGTAATTCGATATTTTTTCCTCCAAAAGATTTCCTCTTTTCTCAAAATGTTATGGTATTCCGCTAGTAGGGTCCTTTCCTTTTCATAATCCTCAACATCCATCTCAAATTCCTTCTCTCTTCATGTATTTGAAATTTCTGCAGAGTCTAGTTTGAATTTCTTCTTTCTTCTGAAAGATATTTCCAAAAAAATATTCCAGTCTTTTAGTTGGCCTTTGACATACTGGATTTTTTTAGAGAGTCTATACATAGTTGTTCCTTTAACCTTTAGTTTCCACCATTCCATAATGAGGTCATACAAGTCTTCATTCTGGAGCCACATCTTCTCAAAACAGAAAGGTGTTCTCCTTCTAGATGGATTCTTGATTTGTAAGAGAATAGGATTATGATCAGATCCTATCCGGGGAAGAGAAAAGAGAGATATCCTTGGATAACCACTCCTCTGAAACTAGAACCATGTCTAATCTTACTTGGATAAGATTTGATCCATTTCTTCTATTAGACCAAGTAAAACTACTTCCTTTAAGATAAATATCATGGAGCTGAGAAGAATCAATAAAGTCATTGAAGTCCTCCATTCCAATAGTAAAATCCTTAGAACCTCCTTTTTTTTCCCCGGGGTCCAAGGGGTATTGAAATCCCCAAAAACAATCCATCTAGATCCTTTGATTTAATGATTAATGGACATCAGGTGATGTCAAATAATTTTCCTTTCCTTATGAAGGGTGGGAGCATAAATATTAGATAGGACCCAAATATTTCTATTTTCCGGATCCTGCATCGATCTTGCCATATGATTTTCTCTTTTGAATAGGAGAGTTCCTTCATAGAGCTTAGGATTCCACATCATAGCTAAGCATCCAAGGGCCCCTTTCAAGCTAACAAAGTAGAAACTTTAGAATTATTCCAAAATATTTGTAGGAACTTAAAAAAGTATCCTCTTTCATTTTAGTCTCTTGTACAACTAACACATCTATTTTTTGTCTTTCAATCATAACTTTACGAATCCTCCATTTCAATGGATTGTTTAGCCCTCTACCATTCCATGAGATGCAATTCATTTCCATAGATTAGGATTTTTTTCTTAAAGACCTTTTGGTCTAGGCACATCTGCTTCCCTGAATCTATTTCCTTTTGGGTATTTTTTTCTTGATTCAAATTTGCTAGGTCTACCTTGTTTGCTAGTGGCCACTTCCACATTTATAGGATTCTTAGACTCCTAAAAATTTGGAGAGGATAAATATCTCTCCCCCTTTTTCCCTTTTGAGTGCACCTTTCTTTTTCCAGAGGGAGTTTTTTCCCTGGGAGATCCTTTGATTTCAAGAATCATTTCTTCTTTCTTTTCTTCCATCAATTTGAGGGGGAAAAATTGATATTCATCATTTATTCCATTAACATATCACTAAGATTACTTCCATTCAACTCCTTACCCTCAAGGGGATCCCTACTACCCTTCTTACCCTCAAGATCTTCCCCCTTACTTTGTTCCTTAGCAGAATCCTCCAAACTTGAATCCCCGAGTTTCCCAACATCCTTTAAATTGTGATCAATCTTAACTAATGCCTTGATTGCTTCCTCATTCCCGTTTAAGGAAAAAATATCTATCTTTACTACTTCTTTCTCAAGGAGATGTTTTCCTTCAATGACTTTAACACCATCTATTTCAGAATTTTCATCATGGATAAAGTTTTATTCTTCCAATGGGAAATAAAATACCTCCATTTTTTCATTGTATCCATCAACTATTGGCTCAGGAGAGCCATCGATTTATCATTTTCCTTTATTTCAGCATGGCCAACCTTCACATTTGTTGAGGATTCCAAATCAGATTCACACTTGTTTTGTAGATTCATGGCTTGCATTAGAATTTCGAGACCGAGCTCGAGTCCTCTGTCTATTCAATAACTCTTATTAGATCTTACATAGATTGTTCTTTAAAAAATTGAGAGCTGATTATAGGCTGGATTTGTCTCTCCATGAATGGAATAATCGATAACATCTTCATCTTCAAATGGGAATGATAACATCTCCACTTCATGAGTAAGCATACAAGCTGATTTTTCCATTTGGAATTCACCGAGCACCATTAATTCTTCTTCCTGGCTCACATAATCTAGCAAATTAGGTATATCCCCTTAAAAATAAAATTTCCTCAATGCCTCTTCAAGATCCATACTCCTTTGGGAATGAATATTTGGTCCTATCAAAATGTCAATATCCTCTTCCTCTTCACTCATTATAAAAAGATTCCTCCTCCTGATATCTTGGTACAAAATGTTAGCTTTAGGATTTCCTACTTTTTGCACTATGTACATCATTTTCTTCTCTAGAATAAATTCTTCCATGTCTCCCTTAACCAGAATGGTTACGGAATACCAATTCATCTAGATATTACCTCCCAATGATTGGCGTAAACTTCTAATTAGCAACATTAAGAACGGGATGGAATTTCTAATACCAAGATTATCACTGAAACCTTCTTGTCTAGAAATTTGGGAAGAGCCACATGTGAATATTTGACCTTCCCTAAAATAGAGACCTATTTTGACTCAAAGGAGTGATAAGATCCACTGGGTGGAATCATGGTGAGTTTGAGATCCTTGGATACATTTATAGGCATTACATTGTCAAAGGAACCATAATCTATTATGTCATTATTCAATACATATTCTCTAATGAGAAGGGATATATAGAAAGTGTTGCACCCTTAACCTATTGCTTGTATTAGGATATGAGTAGGCTGACTTGTGGCTTACCATATCATTTTATTATATCATTTATATTATCTCATGCTTAATAGGTTGGCCTTAGTGATGGCCATAGCATATGAATAGTATATATATAGGGATTGTAGGTAGTATTTCATGACCATTGGAGCATTTGAGTCTTATTATATGGTTTGGAGGTTTCCCCCTCGAAGTGGAAAATCTATTTTAATTGCATATTGAGATCATTATTCTGAAATAATATGTTATTTGGTGTTCTATTGTTTCTCATAATCTCAATTATACAAGTAAATTCATTACAAGTGGTATCGAGTTGTGATCTGGGCCAAAATTAGGAAAAACCCTAATTTTTTTCCACCATATATTATGAACCAAAGCAAATTGGTGGGAGATATTTTTACCGAGTTGCGAAAAATTTCAAGTTTGACATCATAACGGGGCCTTCCAAAAAGAGAAAAAAAGAATCAAGTTACTCTGGATAAAACCCCGGATAAAGAAGGGGTAGTGATTGAAGAGATGGAGTCAAAAGGGGTGAATAAAGATTCCTCAGCACTAGGGTTTACCTTAGTTGATCATAAGGTGAGCCAACTTGAGTATGAGCTATGAAATGTACAATCTGAGATGGCCTCTAAAGGAGACATAGACCAAATCAATCATCGATTGGATGATATCATGCAACATGTAAAGGGTAAATAGTATGGCCCAAATCTAGCCCATATCAACCAAGGAGGATCTTCAGTTCAAAATCATGGACAAAATAACCATGTTGGATCACTTTTCTAGCCCAATCAGAATCCAACTTATTTGTAACCACAGAATATGATTCCGAAAAGTGGATATGCACAAATTTGATGGTAAGGATCCCCTGAATTGGATAAATCAAATGGAGAACTTCTTTGAGTTACATCAAACACCATCAAGACAAAAGGTGACATTGGCATCCCTATATCTTGAACCAGACCAATTCATTTGGTATCGATGGTTATGTGCTTAGAGGTAGAAGAATGGTCTCGGTGTCACTTGGACAATTTTTACCGAGGAGTTGCAATTGCACTATAGTTCTAGTGTTTCAGAGAACTACTTTAGTCAATTAGAAAAGTTATGGAAAATAGGATCAGTCAAAGATTATGTGCATCAATTTCAAAACCTATCCTTAAGGGTGGATAATATTATAGAAGATAATTGAATGGCCTATTTCTTGGGGGTCTTAAGGACCACATCAAGCATGAAGTACATATGTTTAATCCACTCAAGCTTTCTAGTTCTATTATCATGTCACGTCGAGAAGAGGAAAAAGTTCTTTGTAGTAGGAGGTCACCTTTCATTAACACCAAATACTGTAGTATCTCTTCCCCTTCATTTGCTAGGCCAATTAGACTGACTCCTCAACAAATGGAAGAAAAGAGAGAAAAAGGATTATTTTTTAATTGTGATAGAAATATGGACCAAGACAAAAATGTGCTAAGAAGAAGTTGTTCTATATTGACGGAGGTAATGAGGATGATGAGGAAGCTGAAATTATAGGAGAGGCTGAGGAACCAGTAGAAGATGAAGTAGAGGATCACCAACCTACAATTTCTTGCCATGCATTATCGGGTTAGTAATCCTCAAACACTCGTGGTTATTGGCTATCTCAAAAACCACAGGAGGTGATGGTGTTGATTGACTCGGGAGTAGTCATAACTTCATTAATAGTAAGTTAGCATCCCGCCTCAATTTTTTTATTTACCCAACTTCAGAAATGCAAGTTATGATTGTTGATGGTGGGATAGTCAAGTGTAAAATAAAGTGCCATAATATCAAGATTTCTATGGGAGACTACATGTTAGACTCACCTATGTTTTCTATTTATATTCCAATGGTTCATAACCTTAGCTACTATAGAGATGAATTTCCAAGAATTGTTCATGCGATTTCATTTAGATGGAAGGACAATACAATTGAATGGGATGGTAGATAAGTATCCACAAATCATTATCTCTCATCGATGCAAAAGGTTCTCGAAAAGGAGTAGATGGATTTATAAAGCAAAGTTATTTTCCATAGAAGTACAAAATACGAGTCTTTAATGCAACGCAATATTCGAAGATTGTTGATGCTCACTCATCTATTTTTGATGCAATTTAAAAGGGACTACCACTAGTTAGGGATCATGATCGTGCCATTCGGTTGATTCCAGGGAGCCAAACACCTAACATCATACCCATATTCCTAGAAAAGTGAGATCAAGAAAATGGTTTAGGAAATGTTAAAGGCGGTATCATCAAGCATAGCCAAAGTGTATATTCTTCACCTATGGTCATGGTATGTAATAAGGATGAAACATGGAGGATGTGTCTAGATTACCGAGAGCTCAACAAGTACACCATAAAAGATAAGTTTCATTTTCTAGTAATTGATGATTTACTTGATGAATTGTATGGTGTTATTTATTTCAAAAAATTAGATCTTCGTTCGGGGTACCATCAAATTAGAATAAAAGAGGAATATGTTCATAAAATGGTTTTCAGGATTTATGAGGGCCATTAGGAGTTTTTGGTAATGTGTTTTGGTCTTAAAAATGTGCCCTCAACCTTTCAAATCTTGATGAACATTGTTTTTAGGAAATTTTAAAGGAAATTTGTATTAGTTTTCTTTGATGACATATTGATTTTATAGTAAGACATGGGAAGAAAAATTACAACATGTAAATAAAGTGTTGGATGTTTTGGAGAAACATACTCACTATGCAAATCCATCCAAATGTTCTTTTGGTGTATAAGAGGAGTAGAGTACTTGGGTCACATTGTATCCCATGAAGGTGTCAAAGTTGATCCTCGAAGATCAAAGATATGGTAGAATGGACAAGGCCCAAAACTCTCAAAAATATTCGTGGGTTCCTAGGACTAACAAGGTAATACATAAGATTTGTGTGGGGATACGGTAGAATAGTAGCCCCACTCACCATATTGCTAAAGAAGGATGCTTTCCATTGGATAGATGTAGCCACTAAATCCTTTGAGTAGTGAAGGAATCCATGTGCAAAGCACCCCATTTTTGGCTACTCCCAACTTCTCAAAAACCTTCATTGTTGAATGTGACACTTCAAGATCGTGGATTGGGAGCAGTTCTAATGGAGGAAGGAAGACCAATTACATTTGAGAGTCACCAATTCAAAGTAAAATATCTACTCAAACCTTTATATGAGAAAGAAATGATGGCTATTATTCATGTGGTCAAGTAATAGAGGCATAAGTGATCATGATAAAAACTGATCATGATAGTCTCAAATACTTTTTTGGAGTAAAGGTTATCATTTGAGGAACAAAAAAGTGGGTAACAAAAATGTTGGGTTATGATTTTGAAATCCTATAAAAAAGGGTAATGAAAATGTAGTAGCTGATGCGTTGTTCGGAAGGGATACATCCGCCGATGCCTTACTATGTTGAATGTCCATGTTGATGGCTGATTAGGTGGATGAAGCAAGATTGGAATGAGATCAAGACAAGGATACACAATCTCAAATAAAAATATCAAGAAATGATCTATGATATCTAAAAAAATTGAGTGGAAAGGTAATTCCCTATGGTACAAGGATAGGTTATAATTGTGTAAAGATTATGAGTTGAAGCATAAGATTCTTGCAGAGCTACATGCATCACCTATTGGAGGACACTTTGGGTTTTTGAAGACATATCATAGAATAAAAAGATAATTCTTTTGGGAAGGAATCAAGGGGGATGTACAATTTTTTTTATCAGAGTGTTTAATGTGCCAACTGAACACAGGGGAAACAACTAAGACACCAGGTCTATTGCAACCCTTACCAATTCCTAGCCAGAGATGGGAGGAGGTCTCCATGGATTTCATCACCGGATTACCTTGTTTAGAGGGTAAGAATGTTATTTTCATGATTGTGGATAGGCTCACAAAATATTCCTATTTTTGTGCCCTATCACATCCATTTGCAGCCAGTACAGTCACAATTATTTTTTTGGAGATAGTTCGAAGGCTACATGGAACCCCAAAGATAATTGTAAGTGATCGTGATCCTATTTTCACATGTAATTTTTGGACAAAATTATTTTCATGTTTGGGTACTCAATTAGCTCACAATTCATTTTATCATCCTCAAACTAATGGACAAACAAAAGTGGTCAACATATGCTTATAGGGGTATCTACGTTGTTTTGTATCGAGATAAGAAAAAAAGTGGATTAAATGGCTACCACTTGCAGAATGGTGGTATAACACATCTTTTCATACCTCTTCTCAAATGACTCCATTTTTAGCATTATATGGTTACCATCCACCTTCTATCAATTCCTCCTTGAGGTTACAAACTAAGCTCAAATATGTTGAAGAACACATTCAACATCAACAAGAAATTTTTTCTAGTTTGAATGAGAATTTAGCATTAGCACAAAACAGGATGAAACAACAAATAGATCAACACCGTAGTGAAAGACATTTTGAAATTGGTGACTCAGTTTTTATAAGTATCCATCCTTACAAATAGATGTCCCTAAAGTAACATAAAAAGGACAACAAACTTACTTCTAAATATTATGTCCCTTATCGGTTCTACGAAAGTTGGCAGTGTTTCTTATAAACTAGAGTTACCTCCATCTTCACACATACACCTAGTATTCCATGTTTCATGCCTAAAGAAGTTTATTGGACATAAATTTAAATCCTAGAAAAAGTTACCAAAACTTGAAAAGGAAGGAAGAATCATTTTGGAGCTAGACAAGATTCTGCAAACACATACTAAGAGGCTGAAAACCACATACATTGAGGAATATATGATCAAGTGGAATAATCTGAGGATATAAGATACAACCTAGGAGGATGAAGGTTTTCCCCAATAACATCTAGGATTATTTAGCATTAAGGACATCATTAGTTTGAAGGGGAAGGGCATGCTACGCCCTTAACCTATTACTTGTATTAGGATATGAGTAGCCAACTTGTGGCTTACCATATCATTTTATTATATCATTTATATTGTCTCATGCTTAATAGGTTGTTCTTGGTGATGGCTATAACATATGAATAGTATATATAGGGGATTGTAGGTAGTATTTCATGATCATTGGAGAATTTGAGTCTTATTAAATGGTTAAGAGGTTGCCCCTCGAAGTGGCGAAGCTATTCTAATTGCATATTGAGATCATTATTCTAAAATATTATGTTATTTGGTGTTCTATTGTTGCTCATAATCTAAATTATACAAGTAATTTCATTACGAAAGGATCAACCTTATCAATCTTGGATGCACTCGGAGAAATCTTGTTCTATGATAGAGGTGTAGGTGGGTTTTTTAGTATTCATTTAGAACTAGGAGTTATGACATTGGGTGTTAAACTACCACTCCCGATATATTTAGGAAATCTCTCGAATTGTTTATTGTTAGTCCATGAATATTCAATTTCAATAATCTACATCTTGGCTCTATTCACATATTCTATGAATTCAAAGGGAGAAGATGTGGACAATGTGGATGAAGGGACTTATTTTGGATCCGTAATAGATTTGGAAGTAGGGGTAAATGTTTGGGGAACATAGGTTATTTTGAAAGGCACATTAAGAAATTTTGAAGCATCAAATTTTACAGGATTATATTTAGATTTAGAACGAGAAGAAACATTGGAAGACATACTTGGAATAGCGGGTGACCTCATGCTTATTATAAGATCAAGTTTATCCAAGATGACGACTCCATACAAGGTGGGAGTGGAGATCCTCAACTGATTTTTTTGTTTTGTGGAGTCACCATAGGAGGATCATCGACCTTCTTTTTCTTTACAATAGTGGAGGGAGGTGCTCCTTTCTTAAACTAAGAATGAGTGAATAACGCACATGAAAAATTGGGTACATCTTCTTTGTCATCTTTATCACCTCTAGAATACTAACAAAATATGATTTTTGTATCATTCTCAAGTTCATACACTTCTAGTAAATTGCCATCTTCAATTTCTTGTTCAAGATATTCTTCATTTTATTGAATCCTACAACTTGCATTACCAGGTGGGGAGTCCAAACCAAGCCTTTGGGGTGCTCCTATAATCTGATTTTTGTTTTTATTGAGAAGACATTCATTTACAAAATTCCCTATTCAACTATGCCATTTCGTTTTCTAATTTTTGTAGCAAATGATATGTTCTCTCATCTCTAGGATTTTGGGATCTACCCCTTGAGGGATTTTTAATTTTTACATAGAGGATGATATCATCATCAAGTTCAATGGTTATCTTTTGTGCTTCGTAATGTTCATTTTTGAACTCTTTGTAGGAAAAATCCCGCCTCCGGTGATTGAGAATTTATGAAGAACTCCTTGACGGTATTTTCGGATGGTGAATCTTCTTCTCGGTATCCTGCGAAAGAAATTGGTGCAAATGAGAAAAAAGTATATCATAGTTTCACGTTATCCTTTCTTCATCTCGAGCCACCTACACCAAGAGGTCCCGACATATTTAATTGATTTAAATATTTCCTTAAAGGAAGTCTTGATGTCATTCCAACAGTGATGGATCGGGAAGGTAAGAGGTAGAACCATTCTCGCTAATTTTTCTTGAAGAGATTCCATGAACAATCTTACGACAACATCTTCATGTTCAACTCCAAGAATATTGCATGATGTGGTGAAAGAGGTGATGTATTTTTCAGGTATATGTGTTCCATTTCCTTTTAAATTTGGAAATTTCTTACGGGAACTTGTTGGTAGATTGTGAAGAGGTGGTTTGAGAGAGAGAAATTATGTATTTATTCCCCATGGAACAATGTGGCAAGGTATTTCTGCTTTGTCCACCATTGTTGTTTTTGTTTCTTCACTTGCTTCTACAAATTATTCTTCATCTGGGAACTCAATGCTCAATGGTGGTTGAAAAATGGGAGAATTTTAAAGGGGATTATTAACAAGAGTTTTGATGGGATTGTCAAGTGAACTACACTGATGACCCAGATGGGGATGAGGCTTGAAAAAAGTAGTAGGGATTGTCTCTAACTCATTATTGCTGGTTGTGCAAAGCCTCAAAAATGGGGTCAACAATTACTCTTATTCTATTCAACTTGGTGTATCTCCTTTCAGCCAAATTTTATAAATTATTGTAGTGGGAATATAAACGGACATTGCAGAATATGAAAGGTCACGTGTAGGAATTGACAAAGAAATCTTTCATAAATGTATTTTCATGAACTCTTTTTTTTTTTTTTTTTTTGGACCTTGTGGTTGTATTTTGGGTGTAGAAGCTACCAAGTTTGCCCCCTGGTGGGTGCCAAAAACTATTGGCGAGAAAATGTTTTCAAGGAATAACTTGTGGGTTTCTTGCCAATGCTATGGGAATCTAAGTCCCTCTACTCAAATTCTAAAAATTGTGTATATGCATGCACAAGTGAGGTGAGTTTTATTTGGGTTGGCCTTGTGGTTAGGAATCCAAGAAGGGCACTCCATTGACCTTGTGGAAAAACTAGTAATTTCTTGTTGGATAGGAATTTGTCAAGAGAGCAGGAAAGGGAGTGAGAATATGAAGTAGGGGGAAACTAATGTAGCAAGTAGGAAATCAAATTAAAAAAATAGTTTGAAGTTTCATCACATGCATTAAAATTAAGAGGAAACAACTCTGCAAGTAGCAACAAGACCAAATAGAATTTATGATCACAAAGTATCAAGAAATCCCTTAGTCAAAGAAAGCTATAAATCCTTCTTCTTGTATTGATTTCTCAAACAAAAGTTGTACAAAATGGAGAAATGAATAAATTTGAAAGGAAAATGGCTAACTCTTTTCACTCATAAGTAAGAAAAATCTCTCTCATGAACTTACAAGAATACAACTAGCTAGAAGAATCTTACAATTCAAAACCTTTTGAATGTGGAGATCACTAAAATTTATAGAATTTTTGAATTCGCTTCACTTATCCCCCATTGACCCTTCATATGTCTTGAAACTTGTCACATTCTTAGGAAAAAATTAAATATTCTTTTATAACTTAAGGGTTACTTATTACATTGAAAACAATAAGACATATGAAAAATTCCAACCCCAATGCAAGATTAGAATATCAACATGAGAGAAAGTTTGGGGGTGAGAAGAGAGAGAGTGGGAGAACAATGCTAATGAATAAAATACCTTGCTGATCCAATGTTCCAATTGATCAATCTAATGCAATTCTCCATAGTGAAATATGGATCCTCAAATGTCTTATACCACGAGAGACTTCCTTTATATGGAGCATGAAAACTATGAACTAAGTGTTTAAAAATACCATAAAATGATTCCATTGGTGACCAAAATGAGCATCACTCTCATCTAAATACATAATTTAGAACACACATATCATAACAATCATTCTTATAACAGATAACCATATGCAGTTGTAATGACTCGGTACACCACCGATCTATTCATTCCATGACTCGGTGAACTACCGATCTAACTACCGATCTATTCATGCGTAACTTTGAGATTGAAGTTTTCAACTGAACACTTCATTCTCATGGTTCTCTTCCCTATTCCAGGGTTTTGAGTGCTCTGTCCAAGGAACCTATCTGAATAATTGTTACTATTATTCATCGGCATCACGATCCTTAGACTAGGTGACATAGGACAACACAATCAGTAGCTTGTGATACTTTGGCCAAAGGTTTGAAACATACTATTCATATTACTTATTCCTTGACGGCATACTCATCAATCCAGAATACGTCCTTCACCCCACTCTAATGTTATATAGAATGTCTTATACTGACCTAAGTCAGTCCCCCTTGTCCTCAGTTTTCACTCTGGATCGGGTTAATATCATAATTCACGTTATAAAGATGCTCTTGAAGACTAGGGGTAAGTTGACATACTGGGTCAACCGATGTTAACCCCATGTGTCAAGATACCCAGAGTCTCAAAGGGCTACCTCATAACCTGTCTATGATCCTAACCAGTCCCGAGAGGAAATCTTTATCAAGTCTCGGTGTGTAAATCTTAACGATCAATGCAGAAGGGTGTTGCCATATGTCATCTGCATTGTTGTATCCTCGAGAAGATCCTAATCTTCTCGAAGGTACAACCTTGTAGTTGACATGTGTCAACATCCTACGGAACAACCTCGGAAAGATGTACATACCTCCAAGAATTTACTTATGTTAAGTTATATTTGGATTACAGCCCACCTTATTAGGTAGCCTTCCCTAACCCTGAGTCCAACACTCCTTGAGTTACCTTTTGTAATTAGGTTCAGTTTCACAAAAGGGTTTTAATTAGATTTAAGATTGTTTCTAAGTTTCCGGTTGGTACCTAACAACCTTGTATCCACAAAATAGGACAATAACCCTTTAAGTTTTCCCCATTAGGAAAATAACTAATCCAACAAGGGTATGTAACAACCTTAAAGACTGAAACATATCAGACTTAATACCATTAAGTCATGGTGATTTATAACCATCAATATATTGCTTTTGAATTAGAACATTAAGAGAGTATTAGGATTTTCTTCCAGTTATAGCTACATTTTAGGGCATAGTTCACTCTCAACTTTCCCTAATAATGCAATGGTCTAATTTACAATTTAACCACAATCATAAGATATAAGAATTACTAACCAGAAATATGTAGTATTCAGCCACATAATTAAATAAGGCTTACTTAGGGAATCCATCTGGACTCCATTGCATAGAACAATAAGAATGCACACTCATTCATACAGGTAATAGGAAGATCAATCCAACAAATAAGTAACACAATCCACATAAGTAATATCTCTCTATTTCGTTTATTTCCAAATCTATACAATTACAATCTATGCACTTCGGCATACTTTAAGACAATAGCCTTCAACAAAAGAAGTAACTTTCTTCCATAATATAATTTGAAAAACAAGTCAGAATTCTTCATAAGAACCAGATTAAAATAGTCATTGCATCATATCATATTTTGTCTGCCTTTACCACTTACGATGACCATCTGCAAAAATTGCTATGGGTCAGTTCAGTGAACTGAGCATGATAAGCACTAATCCTTAAAACAATTGCATTCCACCAATTGTTTTCATTAAACAATCCTATTTAAATGACATCAATTCCATCAAATCCAAAATCATGATTCACACTAGTTTTCCTTTTTCCAATGACTTTATATCATAACTCAAATCACAGGCATAATTTCAACTTAGTCTATTTCAGATGATTTGTTTAATACAAGAAAAGAAGAAAGGACATTCTTGTATCTTAAGTACCTAACCATCCATAAAACCGAGAATAGTGTCAATCATGTTTTAATCACTCCTATTAAAAGAATGAAACCTTTTTAAGGTATGCATCCAATAGGTTCGTATAAAAGTAATTTGAGCAAAAGAATAGATTACTGCCTCATGCAAGTTCATCTAGCAAATTGCCTTTAACTCTATTATATCAAATTTTTAATCATTGATAAGTATGCAAAACATTAACTACAGGGATACCTTTATACAAGAAGATAACAAACTAAGTTCTAAATCAGGATAATAATATTGCTAATAAAGGAAAGGAGTCTTCTAAGTTAAGATCTCACCACTTACCATTTCTTTCCACTTAATTTTAACAGTCCTGTCATCTCATAACCATACTGTAGAGTTCCTTATAGAATTCTATAGAAGAGCTCACTATTATTCCAAGAGAGAGTATAAATACCTTCGTATTTCAAAATCCTATAACAACTTTCCTTCATAACTTAGAGGAAGGAATAGAGAAAATCAAAACTCTATTTTAATCAAGTTCATAACTATACTAACTTCCAAGAAGTAATATACATTCTCTAGTCCAATCAGGGAAGAAAGAAGACAAGTAATACAACACTTAAGTTTAACCAATAGCTCAGGTTAGGTAGAGCCACCTTAAGAATTTTCCAATGGATCCCTACGGTTTTATAACTATACATTAAACAAAAGCAATAACATTTTCTTTACATAAAATGTTATAAATGATCAAATCTCAGACCACAATCCTGCTCTAAAGTAAATAGTCTACATTTCATCCATTACTCAACCATTTTAGTCTAAGAGTTAGGGTAACTTTCCCATTACCATTAATTACCAATGGATCAAAACTAAATTATTCCAACCATTGCACTGTTAGGTTGTTATATCATTCCAAGATACCAAACCAAAAACACATGTACAAAGTTAATAATCGAATTCTAAATACAGATTCAGAATTCCCAAAAGTCACCTATTCATACCATAGTAGTGAATAATTCTCTATCTGTCAAAATAAATGGATCATTCAGTTGTGTTTAAAGCATTTCAACCCTAATTTCACCTTCAGAAGGACATGCATTAGCTGAACATTGATAAAGCTTGTCAACGTTGAAGTCTTATATATATATATATTTTAAACAAAATAAAAAGAATTTCCAACATCGTGTAACACGGCCAAAAGAAATAGATTTCAAAATCACCTCTGGGTAACATCAAACACAGTCCTATCTTAACCAAACATTAAACATAATTTCCATTCATGCAGATCTAGGATCAACCATGAATTCTCGGGAAACAGAGTTCATCCAAGTACGTTTCCTCTTGAACATATCCATGTTCCTAATATCCATGTTAAATCACAAAAACAATAGTTAAACCATATACTTCCTTACTCATAGAACCTGTAATCATAAGAACATTCAAACCCCTTTGAAATAAAAAGTACAGGCTTAGACTTCAAACAACATTTCCAACTCACGCAACTAAAAAAGTTGAGTTTCACTTTGAATAAACTAACATTCCAACCAAAAAATCAATTACTTACTTCCCTGAACATGGACAAGTAATAGTTAGAGTTCATACGGTGAAGAAAACAATCAATTAATCCAATCCTACTTGAAACAACAAATAATTACCATGGTGTTTTCAAACACGTAATCATTAAGCACGCATCCTTTCATGGAGCCAGTTCTTAATCAAATACCCCAGTCAGATAAAGAAAACTTACAACACCTCCAAATAGATAGCAAAACTCCATATTTGATTCACAACATGGAAACAAGAATAATGAAGCAGGTTTCATCCAGGATCCAAATACAACCCAGAATCCCCAAATCAACATAAAACCCAAATCATTGTTACTAGCCAAGCTGAAATGTGCATACATTATCTGAACAGAGTTTTTCTAATGAAAACATTTAAAGGAAAGCAATATTTTTAATAGTTAGGGCCTATCATGCATGATAGTGTCACTAAAAAGTCGAAGAAGACCTCTTGAATGCGCTCGCCCCTTCTCTTCTTCTTCCACGAAAGATTAAACAACAAAATATTGTTACCTCCATGCCTTATATACTCCCCATGATAGAGAAGTAAATTTGAAACTTTCAAAATTTCCATGCAATGAAGAGTAGATGGCTGGTTCGAAGTACCAGTGCTCATGCAGAGAAAAATGGAAATGCATGAAAAACAAGACAACCAAGCAAAATTCCACTTGCATGCCTTCCCAAGCAATCCACGCTCGAGACCCTATGCAAATTAATTGCATTAAATTTCATTCTCCCACCTATTCTCCATTGCCACCAACTGCCAAAGTTGGCGAATGCTAAAACAAAATAAACAAAAGTTCCCATTCTTAGAGATGCTGCCACGTAAGACCCTTTTAACAAATTTAACCTCCGCTAACCCTGGCAGCACTCCTATCCTTCATCCTTATCCTTTCCTTAAATTCCATGGAAACCACCACCCAAGACTTGTGACCCTCCTTAGGTCCCCCTTCATAGCATTAGTTTAGGATAGGTTAGTGACTTAGGTTAGATCATAGGTAGACTTAGTCTTAATGCCATAGGATATAACATTAGTCACCCTCCTTAGTGTTAGGTTTAGTTAACCCTTAGGAGTATCAAGCACATAGTTTAGGACTAGGTTAGATTAACTAACCTTACAACATTAGGTTATAGCTTAGGTTAAAACTAATAACCTTACTGATTCTAGTCTAGGTCCACTAGATAGGATTAATCAGTAAATAGAATTCAAACAAAATAAAACATTCCCGGATCAGATTCTCGATTTGCATCAAGTAATTAAGCTTTAGATAGAAAACTTACACATCTTACCTGGCTTAAGGTCCAGGTCCTTTCTAATGCTATGATGACTAAAACTAGATTCTGATTACAATGATCAGCCAGAGTTAACCTCTCGGAATCCAACAAAACTATCCTCTACGGTACATACATACATATATATATATATATATATATATATATATATATATATATATAGGATTTATAAAAGGAGTTTTAAAAGAACTTGAACATTCAAAGTTCAGTCAGACTTAATAACTCATGAAATGTTAATACAAATTGTTCATCCTGAATAAAATTAAAACATTCCTTGGATCAATGCAACTGATCCAAGGTTGAGTCATAAAGGTGGATAAATCCACAATCTTCCAGAAATCAGATTGTACTCAAATGTGAAGGATGAAAGAAACAAAAGAGTCCAAGCATATTCGGTTCAATCAAAGATCTTAAGAGTAGAAAAGACATAATCCAAATCAAGCATGACTTCCCAAAACCAAAGGAACATGTCCTTAAATAGGAGAAATCATATATCAACACTTGAATGCTCAGGAGAAAGTAACAACAGTTCAGGGTGTTACATGCTTCCCTCCTAAAAGATTCATCGTCCCGATGATTACATCCTTTTATTTATCTTCTGGTCAATTAATTCTTTTACTCACTGAACAAATTAACTATTTCAAACTTGAATAGTTTCATAAATCAGTATCATGTTACTATTTATTCAACCTGAATAAATGTTTGCCCCAAAACTAGCTTACATAATGACATGTAAAAGATAAATTCATAATAATAATTTTTTTTTTTTTCAGTCAACAGATTCAGTTCTATTCAAAAAGAAAGGGAAAAGTAGTTTTCATCTCTTCTAGATTTTCCCAAGTTGCACTTTCTTCGTTAAACTGGTCCCACTTGGACCTTACATTGTTGTATTTCTCGATTTCTCAAATGCAATTGGTGAGTTTCCAGCACTCGAGTGGGTTTAACCACGATTATTCCTGGGTCTTGGACCTGCAAGGAATTCCAATTTAACACATGTGACAAATCTGAAATGTATTTCTTAAGCAAAGAAATATGGAAAACATCATGCATTCGTGACAAAGCAGGTGGTAATGCTAATCGGTAAGCTATGGGATTGATTACTTTGACAATTTCAAAAGGTCCCACAAAATGAGGTGATAACTTGGCAGCCTTGCCAAAAGTTATAGAACTCTTTCTTGGTTTAACACGAAGAAAAACCTTTTCACCAAGTTCAAATTTTTGGTCAACCCACTTTAAGTCAACATAACTCTTCTGCCTATCTGCTGCTTCCTTCAATCATTCACGAATCATTTTAACTTGTTGTTCCATTTCAGTAAGGATTTTAGGCCCAATTACCTCTCTATCCTCAATGCTATCCCAACTAATAGGGGTTCTGCATTTTCTTCCATAAAGTGCCTCAAAAGGTGCCATTTTAAGAGAAGAGTGATATGTGTTGTTGTATGCAAATTCAACTAATGGGAGATACTCTTCCCATTTATACTGTTGATCCATGCAATACATTCGTAACATATCTTCTAACACCTGATTTACTCTCTCAGTTTGTCCATCCATTTTTCGGATGATACGCAGAACTGAAGTTCAGTTTAGTTCCAAGAGCTGCATTAAGCATTTGCCAAAATCTTGATGTCATTCTAGGATCCCTGTCTGATATTATTAATTCTGGTACTCCATGCAATCTAAAAATTTCATGCACAAATCTTTTAGCTAACACAGGAGAATCATCCTTTAGATTTCCAGCGATGAAATGAGCTACCTTCGTTAGTTTATCAACAACTACCAAGATAACATCATGTTTATTTCTTGACATAGGCAGCCCTTGTACAAAGTCCATGCTTATTACTTGCCATTTGTACTGTGGTATGCTATGGGGATATAATAAACCAGCAGGGTGCATGTGTTCTACCTTCACCCACTGACATTCAAGACAATGAGTCACAAAATTAATAACATCCTTTTTCATTCCTCTCCAGAAATATTGTTGTTTTAGATCGGAAAGCATTTTAGTAATACCCGGTGTCTAGAAAAGGGTGAATTATGAAATTCAGCTAACAATTTCTTTCTCAAATCATTAAGCAAAGGTACGTATACTCTATTTTCATAATGTAAGATTCCTTCATTATCAAAATGAAAACCTTTATACCTTTCATCTTTTGGATCTGCAGCAAGCACTACTTTTACTTGTTGAAAGTATATATCAGATTCTAATGCACTTTTCACCTCATCTTTAAACTAAGTTCTTAATGTTATAAGAGCAGAAATGTGCTTCCTACGACTTAGAGCATCTGCTTTACTCTATTCTCTTTTCCTTTTATGTAACTAATATCAAAATCATATTGAGACAAAAACTCTAACCACCTTCGTTGTCTTGCATTTAGATTAGGTTGAGTGAAAATATATTTCAGCCCTAGATGATCAGTTTTCAACTCAAAAGGTTTCCCAAGTAAATAGTGTCTCCAAACTTGAAGTGCATGTACTATGGCAGCAAGCTCTAAATCATGAGGGCATAATTCAGCTCATGTAACTTAAGTTTTCTACTTTCATATGCTATGACATGATCATTTTGTAACAAAACACCTCCAAGGCCTTCCCCAGAAGCATCCATTACAACAGTAAAGTCTCCATTAGGGTCAGGTACAACTAAAATAGGTGTTGAAGTCAACTAAATTTTTAAACTTTTAAAAGCAGATTCACACTTATCATCCCAAGAAAATTTCTTATCCTTTTTCTGTAATGAAGTTATCGGTGCAACCACTTTAGAAAAATCTTTAACAAATTTTCTATAATAACCAACAAGGCCCATGAAGCTTCTTACTTCATGTACATTCTTTGGTGCAAGCCACTCGGTTATTGCCACTATTTTAGAAGGATCTACAACAATTCCTTCTTTACTAATAACATGACCTAAATAATGAACTTCGGTATCAAAGAAAGAACATTTGGATAACTTACCGAATAACCTTCTTTTTCTCAAAATTTCCAAGACTACTTTCAAATGCTCATTATGCTCCTCGACACTTTTAGAATATATGAGAATATCATCCAAGAATACAAGCACAAACTTGTCCAAATATTCTTGAAAGATATTATTCATTAAGTTCATAAAAGTTGCGGGTGCATTAGTTAATCCAAAGGGTAAAACCGTGAATTCATAATGTCCGTACCTTGTCCGGAAAGTTGTTTTATGAATATCTTCTTCTTTAATTCTTAATTGATGATACCCAGATCAAAGATCTATCTTGGAATAAACCGATGCTCCATGCACATCTGATCAAATAAATCATCAATTCTAGGAAGTGGGTACCTATTCTTGATTGTTTCCTTGTTTAACATCCGATAATCAATACACAATCTAAGTGTCCCATCTTTCTTTTTCACAAATATCACTGGTGCTCCCCAAGGTGAAACACTTGGTCTAATCAAACCTTTAGACAAAATTTCTTGCAATTGAGCCTTAAGCTCGACTAACTCTATAGTAGTCATCCGATAAGGTGCTTTAGAAATAGGCTCCATCCCTGGTTTGATTTCAATGGTGAAGTCAAATTCCCTTTTGGGTGGTAAACCTGGTAATTCTTCCAGAAATACGTCCTTGAAGCTCTATAACAATGGGTATCATTTCATGAAATCACCATCTTCTTCTATAGATTCAGATATTTTTACTACATATAAGGTACAACCCTTATTTTTGGCCTTTTTAAGTTGCATAGCTGACAATTTCCTAACTAAAATTTCCCGTTTTACACCTTGAATCTCTATTGTTTTTTGCAGATCATCTAAACATCTTATATATTTTTCAAAGCAGTCCACTTTTTCTTTATGATCAGCTAACCAATTAACACCGATGACAACGTCATAGGATCCCAAAGGTGCAACATAGAGATCAACTTCCATGGAAAAGTTAGGTAAGTCAAGGACTGCCCCAAAAAGACACATACTAACTGTATGAATAGAGTTATTACCATACTGTATAGTCCATGATTTATCCATTTTTCCAGCTTTTCTTTTAAGTTTCGAAGTGAGTTTACTAGAAATAAAACATTCAGTAGCTCCTGTATCAAAAAAAGAATAGTTACAGGTATGCCAAATAACTTACCAAATAACTTCTATAGGTGTCACTTGCCTTTCAGCTTGCTTGTCTGCTACTACAGCATGTATCTTATGCTGCTGATTATGATCATCCTTCTTCAAAGGGCATTGGTTTGCGTAGTGATCTTTGCCACAATTATAGCAGCCTCCTACAGGTCCCTTTTTAGGCTCAAAATTACTTCCAGCCTTAAAATTATCACGTTGGCCTCCATAGGACTTCTACCCATTATTATAATTCTTGGCAAAACTATCCCTTACATTTCCAGCAGGCTTATTCATTGTCGTTTTCTTATTATTATCCACTAAAAACTTATTTTTGTTGCCAAAATTTTTCCATGGCCCCTTCTTGGGTGCAAGAGAAGTTGAAGAAGGGTTTGGAATCTTCTTCCACACTTCCTCTTTATGAGCAGAAATAGCCTTTAATTTTTGTTCCTGCCTTATGGATTTTTCAACAACCCCTTCCATAGTGGTTGGGCTGTGAACATCAACCTCTCCTCCAATCACGGGGTTCAGTCCCATGATGAATTTTCATATTCTGAACTTCTCGTCAGTTTGATACTGTGGTACATACTTGAGGAGTTTCATAAACCACTCGTACTTAGTTATAATTAGCTTCCCTTGAGCTAAGTTCTAGAATTCTGTCATTTTCTGATCATAGAAAAGTTGTGGCAGCCAACGTTGCCTAAAATAGCCTTTAAATTGATCCCAAGTGATGTTAGTTTCATCAATATTTAGCTCAGCCTTACAGCTGTCCCACCATGAAGATGCTTCATGGGAAAGATGATATGCTCCCCAAATAGCTTTGGTTTCCTCCGAGAAGTTTCTTATTGCAAATTACTTCTCCATTTCATTGAGCCAGTTCTCAGCTCCATCTCCTAATGTGGTGCCATCAAATTTAGGTGGACTTATCCTTTTTATATCATTAGTGAGTTCTGCTGCCAACCTGGCCTTTTTGTTTTCTAGTTGGACTAGGTACATTTCCATTGTTATTACTAACACCCATATCGGGGTTGTCCTCAGGAGGTGGCTGATTGTTGTTACCAGCTTCATCATCCTCCTCATTTCCCATCACTTGTTGTTCAAGTACAGCCAAATGATCTCTTGTGTCCAATAGGGCAGCAAGGATCTCATCAAGTTTTTGGGTTGTTGCTGCCCCTTCCTCAGGTGGAGCATTATTCACAACGTTTCCCCTTGTTCTAACCATTTTCTGTTACAAGAAAATTCAGGTTTTCATCAGATTATGGACACAATAGGTCCAAGAGCTGCAACCTTCAGCTCTGATACCAAGATGTAACATCCTCATTTTAATACCTTAGAACAAGATTTTTTTTTTTTTTTATTAATGTTCTCTTGTTCTAAATACATAATTTAGAACACACATATCATAACAATCATTCTTATAATAGATAACCATATGCAGTTGTAATGACTCGGTATACCACCGATCTATTCATTCCATGACTCGGTGAACTACCGATCTATTCATGCGTAACTTTGAGATTGAAGTTTTCAACTGAACACTTCATTCTCATGGTTCTCTTCCCTATTCTAGGTTCTGAGTGCTCTATCCAAGGAACCTATCTGAATAATTGTTACTATTATTCATCGGCATCACGATCCTTAGACTAGGTGACATAGGACAACGCAATCAACGCGCTTGCGATACTTTGGCCAAAGGTTTGAAACATACTTGTTCATATTACTTATTCCTTGATGGCATACTCATCAATCTAGAATACGTCCTTCACCCCACTCTAATGTTATATAGAACATCTTATACTGACCTAAGTCAGTCCCCCTTGTCCTCAGTTTTCACTCTGGATCGGGTTAATATCATAATTCACGTTATAAAGATGCTCTTGAAGACTAGGGGTAAGTTGACATACTAGGTCAACCGATGTTAACCCCATGTGTCAAGATACCCAGAGTCTCAAAGGGCTACCTCATAACCTGTCTATGATCCTAACCAAATCCGGAGAAAATCTTTATCAAGTCTCGGTGTGTAAATCTTAACGATCAATGCAGAAGGGTGTTTCCATATGTCATCTGCATTGTTGTATCCTCGAGAAGATCCTAATCTTCTCGAAGGTACAACCTTGCAGTTGACATGTGTCAACATCCTATGAAACAACCTCGGAAAGATGTACATACCTCCAAGAATTTACTTATGTTAAGTTATATTTGGATTACAGGCCCACCTTATTAGGTAGCCTTCCCTAACCTTGAGTCCAACACTCCTTGAGTTACCTTTTGTAATTAGGTTCAGTTTCACAAAAGGGTTTTAATTAGATTTAAGATTGTTTCTAAGTTTCGGTTGGTACCTAACAACCTTGTATCCCAAAATAGGACAATAACCCTTTAAGTTTTCCCCATTAGGAAAATAACTAATCCAACAAGGGTATGTAACAACCTTAAAGACTGAAACATATCAGACTTAATACCATTAAGTCATGGTGATTTATAACCATCTATATATTGCTTTTGAATTAGAGCATTATGAGAGTATTAGGATTTTCTTCCAGTTATAGTTACATTTTAGGGCATAGTTCACTCTCAACTTTCCCTAAAAATGTAGTGGTCTTATTTACAATTTTAACCACAATCATAAGATATAAGAATTACTAACCAGAAATATGTAGTATTCAGCCATATAATTAGCTAAGGCTTACTTAGGGAATCCATCTGGACTCCATTGCATAGAACAATAAGAATGCACACTCATTCATATAGGTAATAGGAAGATCAATCCAACAAATAAGTAACACAATCCACATAAGTAATATCTCTCCATTTCATTTATTTCCAAATCTATACAATTACAATCTATGCACTTCGGCATACTTTAAGACAATAGCCTTCAACAAAAGAAGTAACTTTCTTCCATAATATAATTTGAAAAACAAGTCGAATTCTTCATAAGAACCAGATTAAAATAGTCATTGCATCATATCATATTTTGTCTGCCTTTACCACTTACGATGACCATCTACAAAAATTGCTAGCACGGGTCAGTTCAGTGAACTGAGCATGATAAGCACTAATCCTTAAAACAATTGCATTCCACCAATTGTTTTCATTAAACAATCCTGTTTAAATGACATCAATTCCATCAAATCCAAAATCATGATTCACACTAGTTTTCCTTTTTCCAATGACTTTATATCGTAACTCAAATCATAGGCATAATTTCAACTTAGTCTATTTCAGATGATTTGTTTAATACAAGAAAAGAAGAAAGGACATTCTATATCTTAAGTACCTAACCATCCGCAAAACCGAGAATAGTGTCAATCATGTTTTAATCACTCCTATTAAAAGAATGAAACCTTTTTAAGGTATGCATCCAACAGGTTCGTATAAAAGCAATTTGAGCAAAGAATAGATTACTGCCTCATGCAAGTTCATCTAGCAAATTTCCTTTAACTCTATTATATCAAATTTTAATCATTGATAAGTATGCAAAACATTAACTACAAGGCTACCTTTATACAAGAAGATAACAAACTAAGTTCTAAATCAGGATAATAATACTGCTAATAAAGGAAAGGAGTCTTCTAAGTTAAGATCTCACCACTTACCATTTCTTTCCACTTAATTTTAATAGTCCTGTCATCTCATAACCATACTGTAGAGTTCCTTATAGAATTCTATAGAAGAGCTCACTATTATTCCAAGAGAGAGTATAAATACCTTCGTATTTCAAATCCTATAACAACTTTCCTTCATAACTTAGAGGAAGGAATAGAGAAAATCATAACTCTATTTTAATCAAGTTCAGAACTATACTAACTTCCAAGAAGTAATATACATTCTCTAGTCCAATCAGGGAAGAAGAAGACAAGTAATACAACACTTAAGTTTAACCAATAGCTCAGGTCAGGTAGAGCCACCTTAAGAATTTTCCAATGGATCCCTACGGTTTTACAACTATACATTAAACAAAAGTCAATAACATTTTCTTTACATAAAACATTATAAACGATCAAATCTCATACCACAATCCTGCTCTAAAGTAAATAGTCTACATTTCATCCATTACTCGAACCATTTTAGTCTAAGAGTTAGGGTAACTTTCCCATTACCATTAATTACCAATGGATCGAAACTAAATTATTCCAACCGTTGCACTGTTAGGTTGTTATATCTTTCCAAGATACCAAACCAAAACACATGTACAAAGTTAATAATCGAATTCTAAATACAAATTCAGCAATTCCCCAGAGTCACCCTATTCATACCATAGTAGTGAATAATGCTCTATCTTTAAAAATAAATGGATCATTTAGTTGTGTTGAAAGCATTTCAACCCTAATTTCACCTTCAGAAGGACATGCATTAGCTGAACGTCGATAAAGCTTGTCGACATTGAAGTCTTATTTTTTTTAAACAAAACAAAAGGAATTTCCAACATCGTGTATCATGGCCAAAAGAAACAGATTTCAAAATCACCTCTAGGGTAACATCAAACACAGTCCTATCTTAACCAAACATTAAACATAATTTCCATTCATGCAGATCTAGGATCAACCATGAAATTTCCAGGAAATAGAGTTCATCCAAGTACGTTTCCTCTTGAACATATCCATGTTCCTAATATCCATGTTAAATCACAAAAACAACAGTTAAACCATATACTTCCTTACTCACAGAACCTGTAATCATAAGAACATTCAAACCCCTTTGAAATAAAAAGTACAGGCTTAGACTTCAAACAACATTTCCAACTCACGCAACTAAAATAGTCAAGTTCCACTAAATAAACTAACATTCCAACCACAAAATCAATTACTTACTTCCCTGAACATGGACCGGTAATAGTTAGAGTTCATACGGTGAAGAAAACAATCAATTAATCCAATCCTACTTGAAACAACAAATAATTACCATGGTGTTTTCAAACACGTAATCATTAAGCACACATCCTTTCATGGAGCTAGTTCTTAATCAAATACCCCAGTCAGATAAAGAAAACTTACAACACCTCCAAACAGATAGCAAAACTCCATATTTGATTCACAACATGGAAACAAGAATAATGAAGCAGGTTTCATCCAAGATCCAAATACAACCCAAAATCCCCAAATCAACATAAAACCCAAATCATTGTTACCAACCAAGCCAAAATGTGCATACATTATCTAAACAGAGTTGTTCTAATGAAAACATTTAAAGGAAAGCAAGATTTTTAATAGTTAGGGCCTATCATGCCTGATAGTGTCACTAAAAGTCGAAGAAGACCTCTGAATGCACTCGCCCCTTCTCTTCTTCTTCCATGAAAGATTAAACAAAAAAATATTGTTACCTCCATGCCTTATATACTCCCCATGATAGAGAAGTAAATTTGAAACTTTCAAAATTGCCATGCAACGAAGAGTAGATGGCTGGTTCAAAGTACCAGTGCTCATGCAGTGAAAAATGGAATGCATGAAAAACAAGACAACCAAGAAAAATTCCACTTGCATGCCTTCCCAAGCAATCCACGCTCGAGACCCTATGCAAATTAATTGCATTAAATTTCATTCTCCCACCTATTCTCCATTGCCACCGACTACCAAAGTTGGTGAATGCTAAAACAAAATAAACAAAAGTTCCCATTCTTAGAGATGCTGCCACGTAAGACCCTTTTAACAAATTTAACCTCCACTAACCCTAGCAGCACTCCCTATCCTTCATCCTTATCCTTTCCTTAAATTCCATGGAAACCACCACCCAAGACTTGTGACCCTCCTTAGGTCCCCCTTCATAGCATTAGTTTAGGATAGGTTAGTGACTTAGGTTAGATCATAGGTAGACTTAGTCTTAATGCCATAGGATATAACATTAGTCACCCTCCTTAGTGATAGGTTTAGTTAACCCTTAGGAGTATCAAGCACATAGTTTAGGACTAGGTTAGATTAACTAACCTTGCAACATTAGGTTATAGTTTAGGTTAAAACTAATAACCTTACTGATTCTAGTCTAGGTCCCTAGATAGGATTAATCAGTAATAGAATTCAAACAGAATAAAACATTCCCGGATCAGATTCTGATTTGCATTAAGTAATTAAGCTTTAGATAGAAAACTTACACATCTTACCTGGCTTAAGGTCCAGGTCCTTTCTGATGCTATGATGACTGAAACCAGATTCTGATTACAATGATCAGCTAGAGTTAACCTCCGAATCCAACAAAACTATCCTCTATGGTCATACATATATATATATATATATATATATATATATATATATATATAAGGAGTTTTAAAAGAACTTGAACATTCAAAGTTCAGTCAGACTTAATAACTCACAAAATGTTAATACAAATTGTTCATCCTGAATAAAATTAAAACATTCCTTGGATCAATGCAACTGATCCAAGGTTGAGTCATAAAGGTGGATAAATCCACAATCTTCCAGAAATCAGATTGTACTCAAATGTGAAGGATGAAAGAAACAAAAGAGTCCAAGCATATTCGGTTCAATCAAAGATCTTAAGAGCAGAAAATACATAATCCAAATCAAGCATGACTTCCCAAAACCAAAGGAACATGTCCTTAAATAGGAGATTACTATTTATTCAACTTTGAATAAATGTTTGCCCCAAAACTAGCTTACATAATGACATGTAAAAGATAAATTCATAATAATAATTTTTTTATCGTCAACAATGATTGATTCTATTCAAAAATAAAGGGAAAAGTAGTTTTCATCTCTTCCAAATTTTACCAAGTTGCACTTTTCATCGTAAAATTGATCCCACTTTGGACCTTACATTGTTGTGTTTCTCATTTCTCAAATGTAATTGGCGAGTTTCCAACACTCGAGTGGGTTTAACCACGATTATTCTGGGTCTTGGACCTGCAAGGATTCCAATTTAACACATGTGAAAAATATGAAATGTATTTCTTAAGCAAGGAAATATGGAAAACATCATGCATTCGTGACAAATCAGGTGGTAATACTAATCGGTAAGCTATGGGATTGATTACTTTGACAATTTCGAAAGGTCCCACAAAACGAGGTGATAACTTGGCAACCTTGCCAAAAGTTATAGAACTCTTTTTCTTTGTTTAACATGAAGAAAAACCTTTTCACCAAGTTTAAATTTTTGGTCAACCCACTTTAAGTCAGCATAACTCTTACGCCTATCTATCTGTTTCCTTCAATCGTTCACGAATCATTTTAACTTGTTGTTCCATTTCAATAAGGATTTTAGGCCCAATTACCTCTCTATCCTCTAAGCTATCCCAACTAATAGGGATTTTGCATTTTCTTCCATAAAGTGCCTCGAAAGGTGCCATTTTAAGAGAAGAGTGATATGTGTTGTTGTATGAAAATTCAACTAATGGGAAATACTCTTCCCATTTATACTATTGATCCATGCAATACATTCGTAACATATCTTCTAACACCTGATTTAGTCTCTCATTTTTTCCATCCGGTTTCTGATGATACGCATAATTGAATTTTAGTTTAGTTCCAAGAGCTACATAAGCATTTGAAAATCTTGTTGTCATTCTAGGATCCCTATCTGATATTATTAATTCAGGTACTCCATGCAATCTGAAAATTTCGTTCAAAAATCTTTTAGATAACAAAGGAGAATCATCCTTTAGATTTCCAGTGATGAAATGAGCTACCTTCGTTAGTTTATCAACAACTACCAAGATAACATCATGTTTATTTCTCGACATAGGCATCCCATGTACAAATTCCATGCTTATTACTTTCCATTTGTACTACGGTATGCTATGGGGATATAATAAACTAGTAGGGTGCATGTGTTCTACCTAAACCCGATGACATTCAAGACAACGAGTCACAAAATAATAACATCCTTTTTCATTCCTCTCCGAAATATTGTTGTTTTAGATCGGCAAGTTTTAGTAATACCCGGGTGTCTTGAAAAGGGCAAATTATGAAATTCAGCTAACAATTTCTTTCTCAAATAATTAAGCAAAGGTACGTATACTCTATTTTCATAATGTAGGATTCCTTCATTATCAAAATGAAAAAATTCATACCTTTCATCTTTTGGATCTGCAGCAAGCGCCGCTTTTAATTTACTTTGTTGAAAGTGTATATCGATTCTAATGCACTTTTCACCTCATCTTTAAACTAAGTTCTTAATGTTATAAGAGCAAAAATGTGTTTCCTCCGACTTAGAGCATCTCTACTCTATTCTCTTTTCCTTTTATGTAACTAATATCAAAATCATATTGAGAAAAAACTCTAACCACCTTCCCTATTTTGTATTTAAATTAGGCTTAGTGAAAATATATTTCAGCCCTAGATGATCAGTTTTCAACTCAAAAGGTTTCCCAAGTAAATAGTGTCTCCTAACTTGAAATGCATGTACAATGGCAGCAAGCTATAAATCATGAGGGGCATAATTCAACTCATGTAACTTAAGTTTTCTACTTTCATATGCTATGAAATGATCATTTTGTAACAAAACACCTCCAAGGCCTTCCCCAAGCATCCGTTACAACAAAGAAAGTCTCCATTAGGGTCGGTACATCTAAAATACTTGTTTGAAGTCAAATAACTTTTCAAGCTTTTAAAAGTAGATTCACACTTATCATCCCAAGAAAATTTCTTATCCTTTTTCTGTAATGAAGTTATCGGTGTAGCCACTTTAGAAAAATATTTAACAAATTTTCTATAATAACCAGCAAGGCCCATGAAGCTTCTTACTTCATGTACATTCTTTGGTGCAGGCCACTCGGTTATTGCCACTATTTTAGAAGGATCTACAGAAATTCCTTCTTTACTAATAACATGACCTAAATAATGAACTTCGGTATCAAAGAAAGAACATTGGGATAACTTACCGAATAACCTTCTTTTTCTCAAAATTTCCAAGACTACTTAAAAATACTCATTATGCTCCTCGACACTTTTATAATATATCGAGAATATCATCCAAGAATACAAGCACAAACGTGTCCAAATATTCTTGAAATATATTATTCATTAAGTTCATAAAAGTTGCGGTGCATTAGTTAATCAAAGGGTAAAACCGTAAATTCATAAAGTCTGTACCTTGTCCTGCGGAAAGTTGTTTTATGAATATCTTCTTCTTTAATTCTTAATTGATGATACCGAGATCGAAGATCTATCTTGGAATAAACCGATGCTCCATGCATTTGATCAAATAAATCATCAATTCTAGGAAGTGGGTATCTATTCTTGATTGTTGCCTTGTTTAACATCCGATAATCAATACACAATCTAAGTGTCCCATCTTTATTTTTCACAAATATCACTGGCACTCCCCAAGGTGAAACACTTGGTCTAATCAAACCTTTAGACAAATTTTTCGCAATTGAGCCTTAAGCTCAACTAACTCTGTAGTAGTCATCCGATAAGGTGCTTTAGAAATAGGTTTTGTCCCTAGTTTGATTTCAACGGTAAAGTCAAATTCCCTTTTGGGTGGTAAACCCGGTAATTCTTCTGGAAATATGTACTCGAAGCTCTATAATAGTGGGTATCGTTTCATGAAATCACCATCTTCTTCTACAGATTCAGATATTTTTACTACATATAAGGTATAACCCTTATTTTTGGCCTTTTTAAGTTACATAGCTGACAATTTCCTAACTGAAATTTCCCGTTTTACACCTTGAATCTCTACTATTTTCTGCAGATCATCTAAACATCTTATATATTTTTCAAAGCAGTCCACTTTTGCTTTATGATCAGCTAACCAATTAACGCCGATGACAACGTCATAGGATCCCAAAGGTGCAACATAGAGATCAACTTCCATGGAAAATTTAGGTAAGTCAAGGACTACCCCAAAAAGACACATACTAACTGTATGAACAGAGTTATTACCATACTATACAGTCCATGATTTATCCATTTTTCCAGCTTTTCTTTTAAGTTTTGAAGTGAGTTTACTAGAAATAAAACATTCAATAGCTCCTGTATCAAAAAGAATAGTTACAAGTATGCCAAATAACTTACCAAGAAACTTCATAGGTGTCACTTGCCTTTCACTTGTTTGTGCTCACTCTCAGTAGCATGTATCTTATGTTGCTGATTATGATCATCCTTCTTCAAAGGGCATTGGTTTGTGTAGTGATCTTTGCCACAATTATAGCAGCCTCCTACAGGTCCCTTTTTAGGCTCAAAATTACTTCCAGCCTTAAAATTATCACATTGGCCTCCATAGGACTTCTGCCCATTATTATAATTCTTGGCAAAACTATCCCTTACATTTCCAGCTAGGCTTATTCGTTGTCATTTTCTTATTATTATCTACTAAAACTTATTTTTGTTGCCAAAATTTTTCATGGCCCCTTCTTGGGTGTAAGAGAAGTCTGAAGAAGGGTTTGGAATCTTCTTCCGCACTTCCACTTTATGAGCGAAATAGCCTTTAATTTATGTTCTGCCTTATGGATTTTTCAACAACCCCTTCCATAGTGGTTGGGTTGTGAACATCAACCTCTCCTCTAATCACAAGGTTCAATCCCATGATGAATTTCCATATTCTAAACTTCTCATCTATTTGATATCTTGCGGTACATACTTGAGGAGTTACGTAAACCACTCCCGCACTCGATTCATGATTAGCTTCCTTTGAGCTAAGTTCTAGAATTCTGTCATTTTCTTATCATAGAAAAGTTGTGCCACCCAACGTTGCCTACAATAGCCTTTAAATTCATCCCAAGTGATGTTAGTTTCATCAATATTTAGCTCAATTTTACGGCTATCCGACCATGAAGAGGCTTCATGGGAAAGCTGATATGCTCCCCAAATAGCTTTGATTTCCTCCGAGAAGTTTCTTATTGCAAAGTACTTCTCCATTTCACCGAGCTAGTTTTCAGCTCCATTTCCTAATGTGGTTCCATTAAATTTAGGTGGACTTATCCTTTTTATATCATTAGTGAGTTCCACTGCCACTTGGCCTTTTTTTTTTTTTTCTTATTGGGACAGTACATTTCAATTGTTATTACTAACACCCATATCGGGGTTGTCCTCGGGAGGTGGCTAATTTTTATTACCACTTCATCATCCTCCCAATTTCCCATCACTTCTTTGTTCAAGTACAGCCAAACGATCTCTTGTGTCCAATAGGGCGTAAGGATCTCATCATTTTTGGGTTTTTGCTACCACTTTCTTAGGTGGAGCATTATTCGCAATGTTTCCCCTTGTTCTAACCATTTTATGTTACAATAAAATTTAGTTTTTCATTAGATTATGGACACAATACGTCCAAGAGCTACAACTTTTAGCTCTGATACCATGAGAGACTTCCTTTAGATGGAGCACAAAAACTTTGAACTAAGTGTTTAAAAATTCCGTCAAATGATTCCATTGGTGACCATGAGCATCACTCATGAAAATAATTTTTGAAGAGGATGAAACTTTTGAAAAATATTTCCATAACTCCTTGCAACACTTCCACACTACTTAGTTTATTTGAACATGATCCTCGATGAATCACATCATCAATAGTTTGATGGTCTCGACTTCAAATTCCACCTCACACATACTAGTTGAAGCATGAAATGAGTTTCTAAAGAAAATGTTGAGATCCGATTAAGTAACCTCATTGTCATCTACTCCCTCATAGTCTACAATCATAGAGACTACACTATATTTTCCCTACTAATTTTCCTTCTCTAGTCTCCAAATGGTGATATACACTTGAATGTTCAACTCCCGCAATGCTCTTTTTTAAAACAACACTTTCAAGTGACTTACTATTTTTAGTAAATGTTAATGAGACAAATTACTATTTTTAGTAGGTGTGAAAATTGAACTCTCTTGGATCTCAATTAGATGTGACAACTTGAATTCTTATTTCTCCCTGTGTTCATCTCACCTTCTAAACCAGTTTGCTATTTCTAGTAGGCACTCATGGGACTAATTACTATTTTTAGTAAGTTTCAATTCTAGACTGGATGACCCTTTCAAAAAAAATCACATATAGTACATTCTTTGTGTACATTGCTTCGTTCATAGTTTCCTCGGAGTTGTGATTTACAAAAATAACGGTCTATACGTAGAAATCTGTTATTTTTAGAAAGTGATCTTCTAGTGGTCAGATCATTATTGAATGAAGTTTTCAGATATGGATTTTTTCCCAATATCACCTCTATAAAATCTTAGACTTACCCAATCAACGGTTTGGGAGATTTAAAAAATTCAAATTTTTGACTAGCGCATGACTCGGGCGTGATAGCCATTAACGGACCTTAAAAGTTACAGGTTTGGTTATCTACTCCATTCACAACCAAAATTATATTTTTTTGTGGGTTTTTGCTTCTTATTCCACTGGTGAAATTTTCCTTCGATCACTATCGGTTTGAAATGAAATCATTTTTTTCCTTTGTTCAATGGAAAGGAAGATTTCTTTGTTGTGAGTGATTTTAACTACGAAGGAGGATTTGAAGGTGAGGTTTTACTGAACTTTGAGATTGGATAACATACAATAAAATGGTTCTTCGTTTCATGCACTAGTTAGCAAGATACGTCCAGATCTTTGTTCTGATAATGGAGTCTTCTGAAGAATTTCTTTGTTCTTCCTTCTGTTCTTCAATCCTTCGATTCTTTCGATCAACCTTCTCTCTTAAACCTATGTGTTCTCATGGATTCAAGGGTTTTTAATTTTTGTAGATATTTTTGGATCAAAAATGATGAATAGTACATGTATGAGCAAGTTTTAGAGTAATGGCAAGGATGGAGTTGTGGAAAGTTGGAAGAGGGAAAGTTAGCTTTAAAATAAATTTCAAAAATTCTTTGAGACTTGAATGCCAGGGGTGGGGCACAATTTCATTTCCCTTTTAGTCATTTTTCTATCCACCCACTAACTTTATAATCCCATGCACAGTGATCTATCACCTAGCAAGTGCTGAGCACTCACTCGAGGCATGCACGGGTGTCGAGCCCCTCCTTTATGTGAGCATTGTGAGAAGATGATGTCATTGATAAAGACTAGATGAAAAAAATTAAATGTTCATGCATTCATTTTGAAATCATAGGATGAGTTATTACATCAATATACCCATTCAAATAATAAGAGAAACATCATACAAAGAACAAATCTGATTCTTAACATAAAGAAAAGACATTAGGGTTTGCACCCATGAACCAGATATTTAGAATCGAGTCATATATTCATATTGATTATAATTTTAGTAACCACATTACATTCAAAAGGGTCATAGAAAACCAAAATGTATCAAAATAGAGATATGAATCATGTATCAGAAGTCCTAGCTATGCTTCCCCTATTACAACAATCTTGTAGACCCATCCCATTAAACACGATAACATTCCTACAATCCTCTAATGAGAACCCCAACTCCTATAACCTCCTAATATTTTCTGTAGAGATTTGTTTTCCATCCTCTTTATGATGATCTTGATGCTTCTCTCTTCTCTCCCTCTTTTTCTACCTGATCATCTTCATATATAGGTTTAGAAACCACCTTCATGCTTTCCTTCAGGATCGATCACTTGTCAAGTTTCTATGTGGTCCTCCACCGGAGCATGCTTATTATGATATAATCTTTGCAATGATGTCTTTCAAGAACCTTCCATGCATGGAATATTATTTCCTTTCCCACCAAGTCTCTAGGATGGCACCTTATCCACTCGGCATGCCTAGTCAGGTCACGTTTTTTTCCCATGCATCCGAATGCTGAATGTGGCTAAGTCCTTAGACCCTATTGTTTCACCTTGTGCACAAACCCTAGTTCCTCATAAACCCTTCTTAAACCCTTTTCCTACATGTTATTCCCTCGTACACCCTATTCCTTTTGTTTCCCACGTGCGCACGTGCCCTTTGACACTTAGCCAATATTTTAATGCCAAACATCACCCCATAATAAGCTTGTTTTCCATCCTCAAAAACATAGTGATCCTCCAAAGAATAAAGAATGGTGGGACTTAGACAGTTTGAATAAAGAATGAAGGAATGAAGAATTGGAAGAATGAAAGAATGGAGAAGGGAAGAATGAAGAATTTTTCTACTAATGTAAATGAAGTGGGAACTCCTTCCTCATTGTCACCTTGATCTTATCCCAAGCATCAAACTCCCCTACACTTTCTAGAGTAGGTCACCTATAAGAACACTAACCTCTTCAAATCTCAGCTCACCACCCTTAGGATTTAGCAAATCAAAAATTCCTTCCAGCTGCTTGCTAAGGTTGTCTAGCGCATCCATTCTGTGTGTGACCTTAGGGTATAGTTCCTTCAGCCAATTTTTTACTGAACCTCACAAGGTTTCAATTGCGTCCATTTTATTTTCAACCTCATCTAGGATCTTATCCCTCTCTACCCTATTTCATTTTTTCTTCTCCTAAATCCATCAGATCCACCTCATGTGTAACAATTAGTATACTTTCTACTCTTTCCCTATCAACACAATTGTCATATATGACCTCAACCATACGTGCAATGGTCTGCATGGTGAGGAGTTGGGAATATTGAGAGAATTTCTCCCCAATATTGTTTTTCTCTTCCTCTTTCTAGCATGCCAATGCCTCTTCTCGCTAATTCTAGATCAAGTGGCTTCCTTTCCATGGTCGGGATACATGTTAAGTCTTCCAAGCATTGCAAGGATGACTCATATTTCTTATCAAGAGGTGCTAGGTTTGGGTGTTTTAGGATAATGGCATCTGTGATCATTTCAATTTTCTTGTACACCTCTCATACCTTCACCTTTTCCTCCTTTAGTTTGTGCCTTAATTGTGTGCTTATTATTTCTTCCTGCTTTAGGTCCTTTCTTTTCACAATGAGCTCCTCCTCCTCCTTCTCTATTTCTTATTCCAGAACCTTACCCTATCATTCCTTCCAAACAACCTCACCTCAACCTCAACCGATACCTTGTTGAGGGCATTGTAGACTTGCTCATCTGATAAATGTTGAGTGTTTATTACTAGGTTTATCCATTTCTTCTCTGGTACCTCCTCCTTGAACTAGATCTCATCAACATGGGACTCAAAATCCCAAGATAACATCTTCCTCATTTGTGGGTACACGCCTTCTTCTTCAAAGGAATACCATGCAAGGAGTTGGTCTATGGGCATGGTACTCTAGAAGCACATGCACATACCTTACTTGGGTCATTGATGTAACTCATCCCCTACTCTTATGCCGCTACCATGCTCTTCCCTCCTGTGTGCGCTACCTTTGGAAATCTTATTGCTAAGTTGGGATCTCCACCCATGCTCCCATATTATTTCCCTACACTTTCCTCTTCTATCTCCTTGAGTATCTCATCATCACTTTTCTCCTACTCCATTAAATAATTTATTATGCCTGCTAATTCTCCTTCCATGGCCTCTTCTATCTACTCCTTGGTGAGGTTGGGGGTCCTTTGATCCTTACTATTTACTTCTTCGCTCCCTCTTTTCCTTCAACGCCTTCCTCTTTTCCACCTTTTTCTTCATTTCCTTCGTCTTCAAAGTCATGCACCTCATACATCAAATGATATTGAGATTATTCATGGTTTTAATCATCCCTTTTGTCTCTCTGGGCCTCCAAGATCCCTGTTTCTTCTAGGTCTACCTTCTCTGCTACATTATTCCTCTTCGTAATAGGTCATTCCAATATAGAGACTCTTCCCTTCTTCTTCTTCTATAAGAGACTCTTTCCTTGGAAATTCCTCTTGTGCAAGAGGCTATTCTTATTTGTACGCCTCTTCCTCGGGTTATTTTTCATTTTCCTTAGTGGGGACTTCTTCCACCATGCATATGTACTTTGCTTGGTGCCCGACTCTACCACACCCAAAGATAGTGTTGTCTACAAACTAGGTGATTTCTTCTCGACGCCTCTTCCCTCTCCCTCTTTCTTAGTGTGGCCTTATTTCTTTCAAAGTGGGATATTCTTGGATGGAGAAGTCACTCTCTAAGTAGGTGCCCTTCTCATATTTGGGCCTGACCCATGGGTATATCCTCATTGCATGGTCCTTCCAACAATTAGCGGTGTCACCAGTTTTGTTATACGCACCTCATGGGAGACATAATTCTCCACATAAGCATGATTCTTGGGGTATATCATCTTCCTTCATATCTTGTGGTGGTCTTGGTCAACCTTGATGAGGTCAAAAATTATTCTTTTGGATTATTTAAAGTGATTGAATCCAACTTGAAAGTTCTATGCGGTTTAAGAGAAAGGAAGTTTGCACCATGGAATCTTTGTCCCATCTGTCAATGTGAATCTACCAATGTAGAAATATTGGTAGATAGTGAACTCAGCTTCTCCTTGTACTAGCACTGGAAATTGTTCAGGTATCCTCCATTCAGCTCTGAATGCGTCACGCATCCTCTTGTACCATTTCCCCATGTCTTGTGGGTGGTCGTCATGGTGTCATAAGTGTATTTAAAAAATATTTTCATGGGGGAAGGGTCTTCATCTAGATACTCCCATAAAAACTTCTCTAGGCCATCTAACACTCCAATCTCTAATAATATGATGGCGAGGAGGAAATTGGCACACATTATCTTTTTGCCTTCATGCACGAAACTGTTAATTTCTTCTGCAATGAAGGCAGACACGTTAAAGATGGTTCCTTCTGCAATCTTTCAGCACACATTCAACCAAGCCACTTTTATATGGTTCTACCTCTCCTTCCCATCCAACTTATATACCAAGCATGCATCCATCCTCATCACTAGTTCAGAGATATATCAAATATTGAAGTAGCGTGAGCCCTTCTTATAATCATAATCCTAGACTTGTCTCCTTAATATCTTCCTTATCCTCCAGGTCATCATCTAGTAGCTCCCCTTCATAGACAAGACCAATAAACTTAGAGATAATTTGGGGATTTATGTGCATTCTATGGCCTACAAAGTATAAGTGGTCCTTGTGCATGCACAACATCAACCATTGGTATAGACGCTTGGGCTTTCCAAAATAGGGAAACTCATACAATCTTAGCAACTTGAGCTTCTCTAATTTTACCTTCACCTTATCAACATAGATCAGCATTCCTTTTGGTATCCTTTTATCCATTATTCTAACTAGTTCTAATGTCATTTCCTTCTCTGTGGTGCTTTTGCAGTGGTTATAGTCTCTCATGGCCATCTTCCTCATGTGGTATATCCACTCTTTTCCAAACAACACTCCATATGGGTATTGCATCTCCGCATACCACTCTTCATTAAAATTGGTGGTAGCAATTTGTTTCCCCTTTGCCTTGCCCTTCTTTGGTGAGATGTTTTCCTTCTTTAGTGCCATTTTCATTGTTGGGTTAAAAACAAACTCTTCCTTGCTCATCTTCCTTTCTTTTCTCAAATTCATGCCTTTCCTTCACAAATATTCCCTTTTTTCCCGTACCCTAGTTGTAGAACCCTAACTTGGAAAATTCTTCTAGAAGATGGCGTACCCTTTTGAACCCTTCATCACTATGCCCATGTACTCCTTCCACTCTGGTTCACAAATAACACTAGTCATGCACTTGTATTTTTGCAATTCCTCCTTCGCACAAATATTTTTTTGTGGATGCCCTAGTTTGCAAGATCTCTTCAATATCTTAATAGCAAGGTGAACAATAATGTGCTTGACCTTCTAATTATATCTTTTTCATCTCTCCCATGATAAATGCTATGCCACCTACCAATGTACTTAGCATTAAATTCATCTTTTTCAACCACTAAATTTGATATTAAGCACTCTTTCCCATGTACCCAATCCTACGGAAAAAAATCCTTACTGACTAAATACTCTTATGCATGCGCTTACAGCGCCAAAGGTACTTCTTCTACCCTTGACCTGATTTTTTACCCCTCACCTACCTCATGTTGATCCTACACTTCTCATCCCTTATATGTGGTCTTTGTAAAGCTATCTTGACACCAAAATTTATTATGTCCACATTTTCCATGTAAACTCTTCCACACTATGTGCCTTCAACTCGAGCCATTGAAACACACTTCTACTACCAAATTATGATCCTTACTCTACCCCACACATAAATAGATGTGTGGTACTCTACCTATACACATCCTTTTGAAAGTAATAAGTGGTTACCGAACACAAGGTACGTAAAATAACACAAACAAAAGAGAACAAGAAACGAGAAAGGGAAACACAAGGAAAATAAATGCATAAAAGGAAATCATAGGCTAAATGGAAATACTACCTTATTTACAAACACAAGGAAGACTTATTTATAGTAGGGCTTCAACCTACTCCCATTGAAATGACACAGTAACCTCGTACCATATAGCACTTAGAATCGCATGCATCGAATAAAGGATGTACGAGATGATGTATGGGCCCAACCAATGAACTTTCAGTTTCCCAAGATGGGAAAAAAACTTGGAATCATATTAAAAACCATTTTCCCAACCTTAAATTGTTTGTTTTTGATATGATGATCATGTCATGCCTTTTTAGTTTTCCGACTCCATCTAGTAAGTGATCACCTTTTGTCTAGTTGCATTAAATTCTCCATACTCTCTTGAATTGCTTGTTCATCAGCTAACCCTCATATGTGTGCATTCCATAGTGATGGTATCATAAATTCAACCAAAAACAACCTCCATGCTAAACATCAACTCAAAAGCAGTGTGATTTTGTTAAAGCTCTTGTAGGTTGTTAAGTATGCCCATAATACGGTTGATACCTTTTCATCCCAATCTTGTCTTCCCACATCACAAATATTTTTCATCATGTGACTCAATTTTTTATTAAATGCTTCAGTAGTTATATTATCTTTTCATTGATAAGGGGTAGTCTTATGATGGGCCACCATGAACTCTGCCAATAAAATCCTCACTGTTTCATTAAAAAAATGTGTACCCCTGTCACTAGTCAAGCTTAAAGAACATCCATACCTACTGATTATGTTCTCCCATAAGAATCTAGCAGTTATCACTACTATATAGTCCCTTGTAGGTGTTGCCTCCACCCACCTTGTTAAGTAATTAGTGCAAGTGATGATATAACATCAACCAATCCTTCACACGATAGGTGAAATTGGTCCTACAAAATCAATGGCACATTTTTCCAATGGTTTTGTACTAGCTATGGGTTGCAAGTTCATCTCATCCATATTTATTGGCTTGCCAAGTTGTTGGCAATGGTCACAGGCCTTTAAAAATTCAATGCAATCCTGGTATATACTTTCCCACCAAAGCCCTGCTAAGAGGATATTCCACACTTTGTGGCATTTCCCACATAGTGCCCTCCCCTGTAATCCCACCATATGCTTCTTCCATGATTGGAATACACTCATGTTATAACATTCATCACTACATAACCTCATCATGGCCTAACTTGTATAATTATCTCTAATTAGCACGTAGGGCACAACATGTATAGCTAACTATTTCCTCTCCAAAGTTTTCATTCCTTCTAACGCCACACTCATTTTGAGAAAAATAGTAATATCCTCTAAGAAAGAGTGCATGCATTACAATCTAAATAGCTACACATCTAGCATAACATCCTCAATTCTCTATGCATCTCCCCGATTCAATCCTTGATAAATGAGAAGGCTCTGAGTTACTCTTTCCTGGTTTCACAACAATTGTAAACTCAAATTTCTTAAACAATAAGACCCACCGAAATATGCGCCCTTGTAAATTTTTTTTTTTTTTCACCAAGTACTTCAAGGCCATGTGATTTGTGTAAAATATGAAGGCTCAAGTTTCAGCAGATACTACCCGAACTTATATAGTGCATAGATCATTGAAACGCTTCGCAATTAGTAGTGGTGTAGTTACTGTTATGCTAGTGTCAACTTCCTACTTGTAAAGAAAAGGGGGTGATTAATAGTCCCTTCTCTAAGCTATGCTAGGACTACTCTAATGGCTATCCTTGAGGCATCAACATGCACATGGAAAGGTTTTGTTAGTGCAAATTCATAGCACCCCCGAAATGACCTATGGATTTTATTTTCTAAGGCAATGTCATTTGGTGTGAATGCACAACATTGAGCTTTCCCAAAGTGTGGGACCTTTGCAAATGGGGAAAGCTCTCCAAATTGAGGCTAGTTCCTACTCCTCTATTTAGTTTTATGCATGAAATTTACCAAGGATTGATTCAAAATCCTACTCTAAAACTACCAAGGAGATAGGGTTGAGAGAAAACATGGAAATGGAAACAAAACTAAGAAAAATAGAAAGGTGATACACCAAAGGAGTGTTGAACTCCTTGCTTTACAAATTAGACACAGATCATGAAGATTGCAGCACCAAAACATGCACAGATTACCAGAATGCAATGAAGGATCAGAAGACAATGATAAATGCATGAGAGGACTGAAAATTGATCACAAAACATACATTATCATTTCCAAGATTTGATACAATACATTGCAATAGCAAAGAGAAAAAAATGAGTTACAATCTCCATGGGAGGTCTAAAACTCCTTCAAATCCACCTGCTAAGGAGAAAAGAAGAGCTTTAGAAGAAATAATATCCAACATTACAAAAATGAGCCAAATCTGGCTTTTAATTGATGAAAACAAAATAGAGGAGAGAGAAATGTGGGAAATCCATTTTTACACCCACCAACTAACATCATCCATTAAAATAGCAAGGTAACCTCTGCAAATCCACTTCCCAATGCATTTGAGACATACTGGATGAAAATGGGTGCCATATTGCATTAAAATTTGGTAATTGGATGTCATTTCTATTTTTTCCCGTGCCAGACACGTTTCTTGAATTTTCTCCCTGTAAACTCAACCAAAAAATCAAAATTGAAGAGTACATTGCGTGGATAATTTCACAAGCTTTCCAATGATACCAAAATTGTGAAAAACTGAGCTTTGGTTTGAAAGATATGGCGCTCTAAAAATTTAGGGCAAAACTAGTGAAAAACGGGTCAAAATTGGGGTCGGTGGGGTCAAACCTTAAAATTTTCCATTTTGGAAAAATTTCCCAAAAACATCATGCCTCCATTTCTGATGTGGCCACATCATGCCTCTTGATTTGATGTGGGGACCTTAACCAATTATTTACATTCCTTCAACAAGCCCACATGCCGCTTTTGTGACTTTGTGCCTTTTAACCAAAAGGGATAAGTGCCAAATTTTCCTCTCAGTGCCTCCGCTCCGCCCTTACACATGGCACTTCCCAATTGGTCCGTAGGCTTGCTTAGGGAAAATTTTCCGTAAAACTCAATCGAGCCATAACTCAAAAACTACAAGGAGTTAGGAGGGCTTCTTTACCTTTCTGGAAAGGTGGAAGAATTCTCTATCTGATGAAGCAATACCCAGAAAATTTTGAGTCCCTGAAGCATGTAAAAATTTCATTTTAAGTACCAGAAAAGGAAAAGGAGGAGGAGTTAGCCAAAAATAAGCATGGGCTTATTTTGGATAACACTTTTGGCAACTCGGAGGGGTCATCTGCCTACTAGATGAGAAGACCATCTTCCTTGAAGCATCCATTGGGCATGGAGTCATGATATATATCTTGATAACTATCTTCACTTCGAATTATTATTTTTTAAGCCACTTGGCAACCATTGAAAATTGAAACCGGTTGTGACCAAAGCCAAAATAATGCAATCTGTAAGAGAAAAAACCAGCACCACAGAAATTATGTACAAACTAAAAATCATACATATCCCAAGTGAGATATGCAGAGTGTGCAAAAGCACTTATTCTACTGAAAACAAACCTACCCACTCTACTCTAACCAAGAGAAAAGGTGATCTAAACAAACCTTGCAACTTGTTGGGAGAAGTGGCTTCTTTTCTTCAAAATGGGTAGCCATGCAATTGATTTGGAGCTGATCATAGCTGTTAGGATGAGTGGAAAACGAGAATAATCTGTCCTCCACCCAAATCATCAAGGTATCAACAAGAAACAAATCAAATACCTCTTTTAGTTGCTCTGCATTTGGATTGAAGAGGCATTGCAGCTGATCCTTGGTACTTTGCATATCATCCTCATGCTTAGAAGAAAGCATGACTAGTTTTGGCTTCTCCCTTGGCTCTAATGAAGCCAAGTATCTGATTGGGCAAGGTATGGTCCTATGAATGTGCCCATTTCTTTGAATTTTAAATCCAAAAATGGGGTCTTCTTGTAGATCTTCTTGGGTGAATGATGTGGAAGAAGTGGTGAAAATCTCTTTCTCTTCCCCTCCTTTTCCCATGAAGTACATGGAAGATTTAAATCTTCCAAACTTGGTTCCAATGAGCTATCACAAAACATAGGCTGTTATTTTTCAATGTTCTCCTTTGTGGCAGCAGGCTCTTGATGTTGGAGAATGAATGGTGAAGAAGAAAATGTTGTAATTTCAGCTGGCTCCTCATCCAAACATTCTTCTAAGTCTGATAAACAATCAAACTCTTCGTTGTCCTGCTGCAACAAAGCTTTTCCCTCTTGCATGGTGACCTCCAAATCTGCATTTTCTTCACCATGTGCAACTTCATTTTCAAACATGAAACTTGTCAATTCAAACTCATCCAAAAATCATATTTTTTGGAGAGATGAAGTGGGAGAGAAACATTAAATTTCTTGTGCCTTTTGTTCACAATTTGGACCTATTTTGTTCACCTCCTTAATGGCTTCATCAGAAAATTAGCCCCTTAAAATGAAAGCAAAAATGCATCAATAATGCTTCCTTCTTCTGCTATTGCAAAAATGACTTGATCTCATCCATTTTCTCCTCAAAATGGGATTTTGAGATGGTTTTTCTTTCTCTATGATGATTGATTTTGCAAAGTGCAGATTGGATCAGCATTTTATTTAGAAAAAGTGCCAACATGGACACCCAACTCATCACCAAAAATCTGCTAATTATTTTCCTCTTGTTCTTCTTCTGCTACAAGCTCACCTTTCAACCACCACTTGTTTCTTCAACTCAAACGTCCTCTTTTGGCTTCACCATCAAGGGGATTTTTGTAATCCCAAATTTGAGAGCCCAAATCTTCAGATTTTCTATCATTTCTTTTCTGTTGGGCTCCTCTTCTTGTTTTCCTTGACTGATTTTTGCAATTTCTTCTTCCCTACGTGGAATTGGGAAGACAAGAGGAGAAATAGGTTGGAGTTTAACTAATTTTGCATTTGTTTGTGGTGGGAAGGGAGGTGGAACTTCGGCTCTTGTTTCTTTAGAGGGAATGGCTGTTTGGAAGGGAAAAGAGTAGAGAAATTGAGGTGGGATGGGAGACTAGGAGGTGAAGAAATGGAACTAACACTTGGGACAACAGATGAGCAACTTAAAGCTTGAAACTACTGAAATGATAAAGATTGAGAGGGTGAAAAAGAAAAACAATGAGCTATTGAATGACTTACCCATTGACAAGGTTGATATAGATTTTTCTCATATGCTTTTATCTCCTCAATCCATTGTGCAAGTTGGGGCAACATTTCAACCATGAAGTCTAGCTTCTCCTGAGGGTTGTAATGCATTAGAAAAGGGCCTCCCCATGGAAAGAGTGCTATGAAACCAATCTGAAATGCCTTCATTTGTCCTTGAGCCCTAGATTTCACCATGTTTGCCTCCATCTTTTGGATCTTCTCCAACAAATCTACATTTTCTTCTTGACTGCCTCATAATCTGCATACCCTTGTGCTTGACATGCTTCATAGCCAAACTGACTTTGACATTGCTCAAATGGGTATGCATACTGGTTTTGGATTTGATCAAAATGTTGATCTAGAGGATTTGAAAAACGTGTTGGAGGTGAGAAACATTGTTGTTGTTGTAAATGTAAATTCCATGAGGGAAATGAAGTCATGATTGCACAACTTCATGGAATGGAAGAAGATGGAAGAGATGGAAGGAAGAATGGATGAAAATGGATGAAAATGAATGGAAAGAAGGTATAAAACTTTAGAGATGGGTTGTTGATCAGATGGAGTTGCTAGATGTGTTTGAAAGTACCTCCAAAGGCTAAATTTTTCACGGGAACACATCAGCCTATAAAAAAATGAAGTGGAAGACCTCTAAGGTCCTATCGGGTGTGCCAAAACTATTAGTGAAAATTCACACCCCCAAAAAATGACTTATGGATTTTATTTTCTAAGGCAATGTCATTTGGTGTGAATGCACAACATTAGGCTTTCCCAAAGTGTGGGACCTTTGCAAATGGGGAAAACTCTCTAGATTGAGGCTGGTTCCTACTCCTCTATTTAGGTGTATGCATGAAATTTACAGAGGTTTGATTTAAAATCCTACTTTAAAACTACCAAGGAGACAGGGTTCAGGGAAAACATGGAAATGGAAACAAAAATAAGTAAAAAATAGAAAGGTGATACACCAAAGGAGTGATAAACTCCTTAATTTACAAATTAGACATAGATCATGAAGATTGCAGCACCAAAACATGCACATATTACCATAATGCAATGAAGGATAAAAGGACAATGATAAATGCATGAGTGGATTGAAAATCGATCACAAACCATACATTATCATTTCCAAGATTTGATACAATACGTTGCAATAGAAAAGAGATAAAAAATGAGTTATAATATCCATGGGAGGTCTGAAACTCCTTCAAATCCACCTGCTAAGGAGAAAAGAGGAGCTTACAGAAGCAAGAACATCCAACATTACAAAATAAGTCAAATCTAGCTTTTAATCAATGAAAATAGAACAGAGGAGAGAGAAACATGGGAAATCCATTTTTACACCCACCAACTAATATCATCCATTAAAATGGCAAGGGAACCTTTGTAAATCCACTTCCCAATGCATTCAAACCATGCTGGAGAAAAATGGGTGCCATACTGCATTAAAATTTGGTAGTTAGATGTCAATTATACATTTTTCCCGCACTGCACATTTCTTGAATTTTCTCGCTTGGTAATCCACCAAAAATCAAAATTTAATATTCCATCGTGTGGAAAATTTCACCAGCTTTCCAATGATACAAAAATTGTGAAAAACTGATCTCTGGTTTGAAAGATATGGCCCTCTGAAAATTTAGGGCAAAATTGCTAAAAAATGGGTCAAAATTTGGATCGGTGGGGTCAAACCTTAAAATTTTCCCTTTTGGAAAAATTTCCCAAAAAAGCCTATGCCTCCACCACTGATGGGGCCATGTCATGCATCTTGATTTGATGCGGGGGCTTTAACCAATTTTTTCCATTCCTTCTCGTAAGCTCGCCGCAAGGCTTGCTTGACTTTACTCCTTTTAGCCAAAGGGCTAAGTGCCGAATTTTCCTCTATGCCTCTACTCCACCCTTACACGTGGCACTTCCCAATTGGTTATAGGCCTACTTAAGGAAAATTTCCCCTATAAACTCTACCGAGCCATAACTCAAAAACTACAAGGAGTTAGGAGGACTTCTTTACCTTTCTAGATAGGTTGAAGAATTCTTTATCTGATGAGAAAATACCCATAAAATTTTGAGTCCCTAAAGCATGAAAAAAATTCATTTTAAGTACCAAAAAGGAAAAGGAGAGTTAGCCAAAAATAAGCATGGGCTTATTTTAGATAACAAGTTTATCCCAAGAGGGAAACATTAATATTGGCACAAAGTGACAATCGTATCCTTCAAAGCGTCACATTTCACTTGATGCGCCTCTCCTAGCGAAAGGAACTCTTTTGTCTTAGTAACTTATACAATGGCGCAATGATGTTGGCATACCCCTTGATAAACTTTTGGTCTCATATTCCTAAGGAATTTATGCATTGCAATTTGAATGGTAGGCTCCCCCAATCCCACAATAAGAACTTTGGTGGGATCCACCAAAAAACCTTCCTTGCATATGATATGCCCGAACAAGGTCCCAAATGGAGTAGAAAAAACACATTTCTTAATGTTGAGGGATATCCTCAACTACCAACATCTCTCAAACATCAGCCTCAAATTATCAAAATGGTCTTTCACTAGTCCATACACCATCCAGTCATCAAGGTATACTTGCAGAAACTTATGGATAAAATATTGAAATGCCAGGAGAACTATGCGTGAAAACATAGTCGGTGCGTTCTTCATTCTAAAATGCATGGCTATATACAAAAAAATTCCCCACTCAGTGGTGAAATTTGTCTTCTCTTACTCTTCTTTACAAATTCTAACTTGATGGTATCTTGAGAATCCATCCATGAAGGAATAGATTTCACACACGACCACTCCATACAGAATCTCCTCGGTAAAAGGGGTTAGAAAAGGATCAATTACACATACCACATTCAATTCCCTGTAGTCAACATAGATCATTATCCTTCCATCATTTTTAATATTGATGACCATGGGGCTTACCCATTCTTATTCCTCCACATCTTCTATGATTCTAGAAGTGAAATTTTTATCTATCTCCTCCTTAACCTTGACACGAAGATTTGGTTTCATTTGATAGGGCCTTTTCTGAATTAGGTGCGTACCTTCTTTCAAATTCATCTTCATCCCCCAAGGAGTGGTGAATGCCTTTAAGATAATGGTACCCATATGGATATAACTTGTAGAACTCTTACAAGATATCAATGATCTTCGAGACTTCCTTCTCCGACCAATAGTCTCTAATAGTGGCCTCTTTAGGTTTAGCCTCTAATCCAATGTCAACCTTTTTTATTTTCTAGGGGTTTGTGGTAGGCATGTGCTTTCTCATCAACACTATCAACAACTTCATGCATACCTTCCATATGGCTAGAATTCAAACTCCATCTCTTCGCCATATATTACGTAGACCATATTTTCCATTTCTTTTCCATGCACACGCACTCAAGCTACATCTCGTTATGTTTCTTCTTCATCAAAAACAAATCTAACCTAGGTTCACCCAACATTTCCAATATCTTATCCTCCGCCATAACACTATCTCCCATCGTAAGGCACTTAACAACCTGCAATGCCTTACACATTGATGGTTTAGTACTCTGTACTTGAAAGCTTGAAAGAGATATACCACTAGCTCCTACCAATTCCCCTGTCTAGCGGTGCATCTCTCGAGTGAATGTACTATACACGCAAGAAACCTTGTAAGGTGGAATACAACTTCACCCATAAGGAAGGTTGTAAGGCCTCCACACCTTTCATCCATGATTTCTCACATGCTTGGACATGAAAGTGGGTTGGTTCCTTCCCATGGTAGTCTTGTATTGTAGTGGGTGCATTGCTTCGAGATAATCTTATAGAGAACATGATTATTGTTAGGAAATAAGGATAAAATATGTGGAATAATCCCTTACAGAATCGCAATAGTAGAAACTAATATGTAGAAAATATTACAGATCTCAAATAAAAGTGCAGAATAAATAACACAATACAGAGAGACAATATTTAATGTGGTTCACCCAATTTTGGCTACGTCCACTAAGAATCACTTGCTTAGATTTTATTACAAGCCTCCACTCTCTCAATACAATACCCAGATCCATTTGGAGCTATGCTCAACAAACTCTACAAAATTCACACCCGAATTCAAAACACATCTGCAATACATTTACTTGTACATCTATCATATGCATAAGACCATATAAATAGACAATTGCTTAAGCAGTTTGATACAAAACCGTGGGTATCAAAACAATGGGACAAAATTAAAAACCGTCCCATAAACCTATGGGTAGCCGAAGAGGTGGTTTTACATAACAATGGGTACCGAAAAACCATGGGCCCAAAAACAGCCCATAAAGGTTACCCATTACCCATGGGGTAATAAACCACCCATGAAAATTTGGTTAGGGGCCTCACCTCCGACCCCCGACCCGCTCACCGGTGAGAGGGACTCGCAAAAATTACCCGAGTGTAGCACGAGAAGGTGTACCACACTCTAACATGAAAATAGGCTCTATAAACATAACAATTTCCCACTGAGACTAATTTCCACCGAGCAAGCTTCACAACCCTTCATTGTCATCCATGAAGGCCAACCAAAGCTTTAGTTTATCCCTTGTGGCCACCTTGGTCATCATGTCTCGGGATTTTGACTTGTATGAATCTTCTACAACTTCAACTTATCTTCCTCCAAAGTTGTCCTGATGAAGTGATATCTCAATTGTATATGCGTTTTCCTAGAGTGGAAAGCAGAGTTCTTAGCTAGGTGTATAGCACTCTGACTATCACTATGCAGCTTACATTCCTCCTTCTTATGCCCTAACTCCTCAAGCAATTGTTATAGCCAAATTATCTCTTTTCTTTCCTCTATGGCAACAACATACTCAGCCTCCGTGGTTGACAAAGCCACCAGCTTCTGTAGTCGTGAAATCTAACTCACTGTTGTCCCACCTACAATGTAAATATAACCTGTCAGTGCTCCTATAGTCTACAACTCCAGCCATGTATGAATCTACATAACCATGTAAAGTGGTGTCTGATCCATTGTAGCACAAAACTATCCCCATGGTCCCTCTCAAATACCGAAGGATCCACTTTACTACTTGCCAATGCTCTTTACCTGGATCACTCATAAATCTACTCATAGCTCCCACTGCATGGGCAATATCAGGCCTAGTTCACACCATAGCATACATCAAACTACCAACTAATGATCATTAAGGTACCTTTGACATCTGGTTTCTTTCCTGCTTTGTCTTGGGACACTCCTCCTTTTATAAGTTGAAGTGGCCTACCAAAGGAGTCCTAACCGGTTTAGCATCCCGCATATTAAACCTATCCAAGACAATCTTAATGTACTCTTCCTGAGATAAAGTCAGCTTTTGTTCCTTCCTATCCCGAGATATCCTCATACTAAGGATTTGTTTGGCTGCACCCAAATCCTTCATAGCAAAGGATTCACTTAGTTACTTCTTGAGTACTTTTATTTCCTACATGTTTTTACCTGCAACCAGCATGTCATCAACATACAAACACAGGATAATAAAAATTCCATCCTGAAATTTATTTTTATATACAAAATGGTCGAATGGCATATGATATAACCTTTCTCCATCATGAAGCTATCAAACTTCTTATACCATTGACGTGGAGCTTGTTTCAGGCCATACAAGCTTTTCTTCAGTTTACAAACCATCTCCTCTTTACCTTTGACCTCATAGCCCTCTGGTTGCTACATATATAGTTTCTCCTCCAAATCACCATGGAGAATTGCAGTCTTTACATCAAGCTATTCTAAGTGAAAGTATTCTACTGCAACTATTCCTAGAACAGTTATAATAGAAGTCATTTTTACTACAAGAGAAAAAATCTCATCAAAATCTATACCTTGTTTCTGTGCAAACCCCTTGACCACCAACCGGGCCTTATATCTTTTCTTACCTACTTCTTCATCTTTGACTCTGAACACCCACTTGTTCTATAATTCTCTTTTTCCTTGGGGTAGCTTCACCAAATCCCATGTTTAGTTCTCCATGAGAGCCTGATGCTCCTCATCCATGGCTTGCTCCCACTTTGTCCCGGCATCTACCCGCATTGCTTCAACAAATCTCTCTCGGCTCTCCACTATCGGTGAGTAATAAATAATAAAGAGAAGGAGAAAAAGTTTAGGTTCTCTTATTACCCTAGAAGACCTCCTCAATATAGGAGTTTGGGGTTCTGCTCAAGGGGTTCTTGAATTGATTCATGTGTCACTTTACCATACGGAAGATCCTCTACCGTTTCATATTCTGTCTTGGATTCTTCCCTATTTTTCTACAACTACTTGCTTATACATGAATTTCTCATTAAATACCACATCCCCGGATTGAATGATTTTCTTGTCCTTAATACTCCAACATTTATATCCAAAGCCATCACCACCATAATCAATGAAAGTACATTTTTCTGATTTAGCCTCTATCTTGGTCCTATCATCCTTGTCTATATGAACAAACACATCACATCCAAAGACTCTAAGAAATGAATAATCAAATTTCTTACCATACCAAACCTCCTCACGTATGCCTCCATCCAAGGCACTTGAGGGTCCTCTGCTTTATCAAGTACACCACCGTGCTCACCTTCGCCCAAAAAGAAAGAGGCGCCTTGCATGTAACGTCATGCTCCTGTAACGCGTTCCATTATTGTTCTGTTCATCCTTTTTGATACCCCATTCTGATACGAGTTCCTGGAATTGTCTTTTTCCTGCGGATTCCATTCTTAGAACAATAATCATTAAATTCATTGCTGCAATACTCCCCTCCATTATCTAACCTGAGACATTTTAGCTTAAGACCTGTTTCATTCTCTACCAAGGCTTTCCATTTAACAAAAGTGTCAAATACATCAGATTTGTTTCTAATACAATAAACCCAAACTTTCCTTGTTGCATCATCAATAAAAGTAACATAATAACTTGAACCCCTAAGAGATGATACCTAAGCTAGCCCCCACACATCAGAATGCACCAGCTCTAACTTACTCTCTTTCTTTTTAGGTCCAACCTTGAGAAACCTTACTCGCTTATATTTCCCATATATGTAGTCCTCATAGAACTGCAAACTTGTTTTTTTATATCTAGGAAAATTCTTCTTTATGATTTTCATGCCCTTATGGCTCATATGACCGAGCCTATAGTGCCATAATGTTGTATCTGCATCTGAAGCCACAAGATTACAATCATTAGTACTATCAGTGGTTAAATACAAGGTTCCAACCTTCTTACCTCTTACCACCACAAGAGCACCCTTAGTAACCTTCCAAGAGTTACTCGTAAATATCACAAGATAACCATTACTTCCCAATTGCCCCACCGATATCAAATTTCTCCTTAATGTAGGAACATGTCTGACATCCTTCAATAGCCATGTATTCCCATTTTACATCTTAACTTGAATAAAACCTTTTCCAACTATCTTTACGCAAGGCTCATCATCACCATGAAAAACATGGCCAAAATCCCCTTGAACATAATCAACAAAATAATGCCTATGTGGAGTAGCATGAAAAGAAGCCCTTGAATCTAAAACCCAAGATTTAGTAATATTATGCAAAGAAAGAATGAAAGCATCCTGACATACATTACCCGATGCCACATTTACCTTCTTGTTTTCTTCTGTTGTTTCTTGTTATCCTAAAGCTCCCAACAATCCTTCTTTGAATGCCCGTGGTTTCCACAATTCCAAAGATACAATCTTGTTCTTGGATTTTGACCTTGCCCGATCTTTTGATTTTCCACGGTTTCCTCTATTCTTGTCTCCCTCTAGTTTCCACTTTCAAAGAATTCCCTGAAGTAGAAGATTCCCTGAGCTTTTTCTTCACATTTCCTTTTAGAATCACCCCTACAACATCCTCAAACTTCAACTTCGAGTTAGCTGGAACCGAGTTACTTACCGCCATTACTGTGCTATTCCGTAAAGAGCACGAGTTAATGAAGCCGTAACTTCTTCATCAAATTCTATTGTAACCAAAGCTAACATATTCACAACCATATTGAAATCATTTAAATGATCTACTACTGAACTATTCTCAGACATCTTCATATTAATCAAATTTTTCATTAAAAATATCTTGTTAGAGGTAGAGGGTTTTTCATACAACTTCCCTAATGCATCCATTAGATCTTTTGTAGTCTTTTCCTCCAAACATTAAATAATACCAAAGATGCAAGACACAAATGGATCATTCCAAGTGCCTTCTGATCCAAAAAATCCCATTCTACATTTGTCATACTCGAGGGTTTGTTCACCTTCTTAGATAGCAGAGTATAAAGATCCTTATGATAAAGGTAATCTTCCAACTGCATCTTCCAAAGACTGAAATTCTACCCGTTGAATTTATCAACCATGGATCTTCCATCATCTACCATAGCTCCCACTCAAACTAAAAACTTTCCCTATGATTCAACACTTCAGAAAACTAAACTAGGCTCTGATACCAATTGTTAGGAAACAAGAGATAAAATATGTGGAATAATCCCTTACAGAATCGCAACAGTAGAAACTAATATGCAGAAAATATTACAGATCTAAAATAAAAGTGTAGAATAAATAACACAACACAGAGAGAATATTTAACGAGGTTCACCCAATTTAGGCTACATCCACTAAGAATCACTTGCTCGAGATTTTATTACAAGCCTCCACTCTCTCAATACAATACCTAGATCCGTTTGGAGCTATTCTCAACAAACTCTACAGAATTCACACTCGAATTCAAAACACATCTGCAATACATTTACTTATACATCTATCATATGCATAAGACCATATAAATATACAATTGCTTAAGCGCTTGATACAAAACCATGGGTATCAAAACAATGGACCAAAACCAAAAACTGTCCCATAAACCTATGGGTAGCCGAAGAGGCGGTTTTACATAACAATGGGTACCGAAAAACCATGGGCCCAAAAACAACCCATAACGGTTACCCATTACCCATGGGGTAATAAACCACCCATGAAAATTTGCTTCGGGGGCTTCGCCCCGAACCCCTTTTCAATCGGGAGGGCTTCAACCCCCGAACCCCCCTGACCCACTCATTGGTGAGTGGGACTTCCGAAAAGTTAGCCGAGTGTAACACATAGAAGGTGTACCACACTCTAACATGAAAATAGGCTCCACAAATATAACAATCTCCCACTTGGAGACTAATTTCAACTGAGCAATCTTCTCAACCCTTCACTGTCATCCACGAAGGCCAACCAAAGCTGAACATAAATTTAGTTTATTCTTTGTGGCCACCTTGGTCATCATGTCTCAGCAGGATTCTAACTGGTATGAATCTTCTCCAACATCAACTTATCTTCCTCCAAAGCTGTCCTAATGAAGTGATATCTCAATTGTATATGATTTTTCCTAGAGTGGAAAGTAGAGTTCTTATCTAGGTGTATAGCACTCTGACTATCACTATGCAGCTTAAATTCCTCCCGCTTATGCCCCAACTCCTCAAGCAATTGTTATAGCCAAATCATCTCTTCACTTGCCTCTCGTGGCAGCAACATACTCGGTCTCGTGGTTGACATACCCACCAACTTCTATAGTCGTGAAATCCAGCTCACCGTTGTCCCACCTACGGTGTAAATATAACCTATTGTGCTCCTCCCCCGCTGTCTACATCTCCAGCCATGTCTCGAATCTACATAACCATGTAAAGTGGTGTCTCGATCCACTATAGCACAAAACTATCCCCTTAGTCCCTCTCAAATCATCAAGGATCCACTTTACTACTTCCTAATGCTCTTTACCCGGATCACTCATAAATCTACTCACAGCTCCCACTTTGCATGGGCAATATTAGGCCTAGTGCACACCATAGCATACATCAAACTTCCAACCGCTGATCAAGAAGGTACCTTTGACATCTTGTTTCTTTCCCGATTTGAGTTGGGACACTACTCCTTTGATAACTTGAAGTTTCCTACCAAAGGAGTCCCAACCGGTTTAGCATCTTGCATATTAAACCTCTCCAATACCATCTTAATGTACTCTTCCGAGATAAATTCAGCTTCCGCTTCCTTCCTATCCCGAGATATCCTCATACCAAGGATTTGTTTGGCTGCACCCAAATCCTTCATAGCAAAGGATTCACTTAGTCGCTTCTTGAGTACTTTTATTTCCTGCATGTATAAACCATAGCATACATCAAACTTCCAACTAATGATGAGTAAGGTACCTTTGACATCTTGTTTCTTTCTGCTTTGTCTTGGGACACTACTCCTTTGATAACTTGAAGTTTCCTGCCAAAGGAGTCGAAACCGGTTTAGCATCCCGCATTTTAAACCTCTCTAAGACCATCTTAATGTACTCTTCCTAAGATAAAGTCATCTTCCGTTCCTTCCTATCCCGAGATATCCTCATACCAAGGATTTGTTTGGCTGCACCCAAATCTTTCATAGCAAAGGATTCACTTAGTCGCTTCTTCTTGATTTTTATTTCCTAAATGTTTATACTGCAACCAAAGATGTCATCAACATACAAACATAGGATAATAAAACTTCCATCCTCAAATTTCTTTGTATACACACAATGGTCGAATGGCATCCGATATAACCTTGCTCCATCATAAAGCTATCAAACTTCTTATACCATTGACGTGGAGCTTATTTCGTGCCATACAAGCTTTTCTTCGCTTGCAAACCATCTCCTCTTTACCTTTGACCTCATAGCCCTCTCGTTGCTACATATATAGTTCCTCCTCCAAATCACCATAGAGAAATGCATTCATTACATCAAGTCTGTTCTAAGTGAAAGTATTCTATCGCAACTATTCCTAGAACAAATCTAATATAAGTCAATTTTACTACAGGAGAAAAAATCTCATCAAAATTTATACCTTGTTTCTGTGCAAACCCTCACCACCAACCGGGCCTTATATCTTTTCTTTCCTCCTTCATCTTTGACTCTCGAACACCGACTTGTTCTCGTAATGCTCTTTTTCCTTTGGGTGGCTTCACCAAATCCCATGTCTAGTTCTCCAAGAGAACTCCGATGCTCCTCATCCATGGCTTGCTCCCACTTCGTCCCGACAACTACTTGTATTACTTCAAAGCAAAGCTCTCGGCTCTCCACTATCGGTGAGTAATAAATAATAAAGGTAAGGAGAAAAATGTTCAAGTTATCTTCTTACCCTAGAAGACCTCCTCAATATAGGAGTTTGGGGTTCATGTTGAGGGGGTTCCTGAATTGATTCATGTGTAACTTTCCCATCCTTAAGATCCTCTACCGTTGCATATTCTTTCTTGGATTCTTCCCTATTTTCCTGCAACTACTGCTTATACATGACTTTCTCATTAAAGACCACATCCTTAGATTGAATGATTTTCTTGTCCTTAATACTCCAACATTTATATCCAAAGTCATCACCACAATAATCAATGAAAGTAAATTTTTCTTATTTAGCCTCTAGCTTGGTCCTATTATCCTTGTCTATATGAAAAATCACATCACATCCAAAGACTCTAAGAAATGAATAATCAACTTTCTTACCATACCAAGCCTCCTTAGGTATGCCTCCATCCAAGACACTTGAGGGTCCTCTCGCTTATCAAGTACACCATTGTACTCATCGCTTCTTCCCAAAAAGAAAGAGGCAGTCCTGTATGTAACCTCATGCTCCTAGCACGTTCCATTATTGTTCTATTCATCCTTTCTGATACCCCATTCTACTCATGGAGTTCCTGGAACCATATTTTTCTTACGGATTCCATTCTTAGAATAGTAATCATTAAATTCATTGCTGCAATACTCCCCTCCATTATCTAACCTGAGACATTTTAGCTTAAGACTTGTTTCATTCTCTACCTAGGCTTTCCATTTAACAAAAAGTGTCAAATACATCATTTGTTTTTTCTAATACAATAAACCCAAACTTTCCTTGTTGCATCATCAATAAAAGTAACATAATAACTTGAACCCCCAAGAGATGATACCTGAGCCGGCCCACACACATCAGAATGCACCAACTCTAACTTACTCTCTTTCTTTGTAGATCAAACCTTGAGAAACCGTATCGCTTCTGCTTCCCATATATACCATCCTCACGTAACTCCAAACTTGTTTCGTATATCCAGAAAATTATTCTTTATGATGTCCATGCCCTTATGGCTCATATGACCGAGCCTATAGTGCCATAATGTTGTATCTCGTATCTCAAGCCACAAGATTACAATCATTAGTACTATCAATTGTTAAATACAAGGTTCTAACCTTCTTACCTCTTACCACCACACGAGCACCCTTAGTAACCTTCCAAGAGTTAGCTATAAATATCACAGTAGAACCATCATTTCCCAATTGCCCCGCCGATATCAAATTTATCCTTAATGTAGGCACATGTCTAACATCTTTTAATAGCCATGTATTCCCATTCTACATCTTAACCCAATGTAACCTTTTCCAACTATACTGCAAGGCTCATCATCACCAAGAAAAACCTCCCAAAATCCCTCAACATAATCAACAAAATAATGCCTATGTGCAGAGCATAAAAGAAGCCCCTGAATCTAAAACCCAAGATTCAAGAATATTATGCAAAGAAAGAATGAAAGCATCCCGACATACATTACCCGATACCACATTTGCCTCCTTGTTTTCATCCCGTTGTTTCTTCTTATCCTAAAGCTCCCAACAAATTCTTCTTTGCATGTCAAGGCTTTCCACAATTCCAACATACAATCTTGTTCTTGGATTTTGACCTTGCCCGATCTTTTGATTTTCCATGGTTTCCTCTATTATTCTGTCCCTCTAGTTTCCACTGTCAAAGCATTCCCAAGTAGAAGATTCCCTGAGCTTTTTCTTCACATTTCCTTGCTTAGAATCACCCCTACAATATCCTCAAACTTCAACTTCAAGTTATCTGAACCGAGTTACTTACCGCCATTACTGTGCTATTCTAACTCTCTGTAAAGAGCACAAAATTAATAAATCCGTAACTTCTTCATCAAATTCTATCATAACCGAAGCTAGCATATTCACAACCGTATTAAAACCATTTAAATGATCTGCTATCAAATATTCTCGACATCTTCATATTATACAAATTTTTCATTAAAAATATGTTGTTAGAGGCAGAGGGTTTTTCATACAACTTCCCTAATGCATCCATTAGATATTTTGTAGTCTTTTTGTTTGAAACATTAAATAATACCGAAGATGCAAGACACAAATGGATCATTCTGAGTGCCTTCGATTCAACAAATCCCATTCCGTATCTGTCATACTCAAGGGTTTTTTCACCTTCTCGGATAGTGGAGTTTAAATATCCTTCCGATAAAGGTAAACTTCCATCCGCATCTTCCAAAGACTAAAATTCTGCCCATTGAACTTATGAACCCTAGATCTTCCATCATCTACCATAGCTCCAACTCAAGCTAAAAATTTCCTTGTGATTCAACACTTTAGCAAACCAAACCAGGCTCTGATACTAATTCTTAGGAAATAAGAGATAAAATATGCAAAATAATCCCTTACGTAATCGCAAGAGTAGAAACTAATATGCAGAAAATATTACAGATCTCAAATAAAAGTGCGTAATAAATAACACAATACGAGAGAGACAATATTTAACATGGTTCACCCAATTTTAGCTACGTCCACTAAGAATCACTTGCTCGATTTTATTACAAGCCTCCACTCTCTTAATACAATACCTGAGATCCGTTTGGAGCTATGCTCAACAAACTCTGCACAAATTCACACCCGAATTCAAAACATGTCTACAAATACATTTACCTGTATATCTATCATATGCATAAGACCATATAAATAGACAATTTCTTAAGCGATTTGATACAAAACCATGGGTATCAAATCAATGGGAAAAAACCAAAAGCTGTCCCATAAACCTATGGGTAGCCGAAGAGGGTTTTACATAAAAATGGGTATCAAAACCATGGGCCCAAAAACAGCCCATGACGGTTACTTCCATTACCCATGGGTTAATAAACCACCCATGAAAATTTGCTTTGGGGCATCGTCCCCAAACCCCCTTCAATCAAGGGGGCTTCAACCCCCAAACCCCCGACCCACTCACCGGCGAGCGGGACCACCGAAAAATTACCCAAGTGTAACACATAAAAGGTGTACCACACTCTAACATGAAAATAGGCTCCACAAAAATAACAATTATCAGCTTGTGTCACTCTTGAAGGCTATATTGATGGGTCACCCACCAACGCGCATTACGGTCCCAAGAAAGTTATAGTGGGCATTTTTCTTCTTTTGACATCATTTCTCCATTGAACCTACATTTTCCACAAGAAATCATCAGGGTTGGCCCCTCCAGAGTAACTTGGAAACTTCTTCCCCCCCAAGCGCTTGACTAAGCATGCCTTTGTTACGCTTGTCATGGAGCCTCTTAACTAAAAACCAATTAACTCATAATTCCCATGCACCCAATTGCCACATGACACACTAGTTGTATCACTTATGGACTGAGCATCCTCAAAATGGATAACTCCTTCCATAGGGTGAATCAACTCAAGGTCCATGATAGAGTGCATATATATCCTTTTGAGAGTTTCTTCTCCCAAGGGATCAATATATACTGTTTATTTTCCATCGGTTAAGGGAATGATGAATTGCTCCTTGTTTTCAAAACTTATGTATCCCTTATTGAAACTTAGGTCAACATTATTCTGATAATACAAGGGCATCCAAGTAATTTTGGAAAGTTATCTTCCTTGGCTAGTGTCAAGACTTCAAATCCCAAGTGAACTTTTCCCCTTGGATAGTGATAACAATGTCCTTCAAAACACCAATGGCCATCACCTTTTTATTATTAACCATATACAACACATTAAAAGATGGCTCTAATGGGGGACTTCCCATTTTATGTCATATGTCTAGGGTGAGAACATTGACCTCCGTGCCCATGTCAATCAAAATATTACTCAGAAGCCACCCATCTACAATAACATTTAAGGTAATCTCCTTGTCATAATCAAGGTTATAGGGAAGAATGTTGACATGGAGAATTTTCCTCTCACACCCTTATCTAATGTGTGGTACCTTCTCCCATAACCATTCTCCTAACAAGGGAATGATATTTTCTTTCGTCAACATCTTTTATAATTCTCTAACCTCATGTAGATCCTTTTGTGGAGCCTCAACATTTTTCCTTTTCTCTAACTATCTTGACTATTCTTTGAGGCACTAGATCTCTCCTTGAAGGCTCTAAATCACATCCATGGTTTCTTGATACACCTACTTCTAATGAGTAGGGTTTAGATACTTTCCATGCACCACCTATTCTCTAACAACAAGCAGTATTTACCTTGGTACTTCCCTCACGCATGCAGCCTCAACTCACGTCGTAAAGAGTACCGGTTCTAGTTCTGACTTGTGCACCACTCTTGGCATCTATTTTGAATCATCCTTCCTCATGTTTACCATCCCAATACCTTTATATTTCTGGTGTTGTTGGCTCATGTGCTCAAATAACTTTAGGCACTACCCATACTTGTGCTTCTTTCCACACCACAAACATTATAGCAAATCAAGGCACTCATGCTTGTGGTGCTCTTTGATCCATAGTTGTAACATATTCCACATAGGAACTAACTTATTCCTCCTCCATAGTTACCTGACCACAAAATCCTCCTCTGAAACTTCTTCCATGTGCCCACCATCTCTGTGCCCCTCAAAGTGATGGCCATTATGATTGGAATTGTTTGTGAGACTACTCTAGTGCACACCAATATCAATGGCATCATGTATCTGGTAAATCAATCTACAATCCTTGGTGTCATGGGTAGTATAGGTGAAGATATTGTAATATCATAACACATTATTATGGATTTTGCACTACAACAAAGGGCACCTACTTGCATCATGATCTTTGTGGAAAATTTCATAGTCCACCGTCATGGCACGTACCGATATGCTAGGGAAAATGTCATGTGTATGCCCATCTACCTCATAATCCATGCACCATAGATCACTACCAGTTTCATATGCCAAGTTTTTAGATAACTTCTCCAACTACTTTGCCATTGTAGAAATCTGAACCTCAAGGAATGGGATAACACTGGTATCTACACTTCAAATAGCCTCAACTTGCAGGATAACCTCAAGGCCTTGCATAGGTATGTGTAAGCCTTGTGTGAAAGTGCTCTCCTAAATAGTGTTATCAATCCTCCAAAAAACCATTTAACATGCTAAGAGGGGTGAATATCATATGATAGATTTGATAAGAGAGTCTTGAAATACGTGTCATACTCCCGCACACTCTCTTTCATCCAATGTTGGATCTCCTTTAGTGCAATCGATGCTCTTTTGTTCAAACTAAAAGATATGAAACTCAACCAAGAAGGCATTCTTTAGCATGGTATAATCTACCATCATCTTATGGGGGTCATACTTCTAGTGCTAACTATGTGCATGCTCTACAACATCCTCAACACCCTTGTAGTCCGGTAGGTGCAAAGACATCTCAAAAACACTTTCTCGAGGTGGTGAGGCCATTTTCCACCTAATCTAGAACCTTGATTATCTCTAGTGCTTCCTCTACCACCAGATCCACTATATCCACTAGGTCCTATTTCTCCTAATACATTAGATCCTCCTCCTATAGCTAATAAGGGGCATGAAGTGGTGACGCCTAATGCTCCCAAATTCCCGCTAAACTATGTGCCAACCATTTGTGATACTACACCACTATGAGATGTGTATCCCGCACTACTCCCATATGTGATACCCAAGCTTTACGTACTTTCACTTTTCCCAAATGTCATTCTAGACAATATTCCTCCAAACATAGGAAATGATTGTGTAGCCATAGATGTACCAAATGAAAAATTATATCTCCTAGGTGTAGATCGGTCACTCCCACCGATACCAACTATGTTAGAAATACTTATCTCTTGATTTTGAAGACTAAGCGATAGAGGTTGGTCACCAAGTGGATTTAGATGTGCTCCAATGACTCTCCTTTCTCCAAGTGATGAACTCTCGTCGAAGCCGAAATGATCTCTCTTCCACACTTGTAGAGATGGGGTAGCATAGACCGGTTAGTTAGACTCCACATCCTCTACATGAACCTCAATTCCTTCCCACAATGTCTACCTCCATAAATCCATCACTCCCGTAACCTCACACTCGTTTAGCCACTCCCTATAATGTGCTTCACTATACTTGAGTCTTCTATCCTCTCTTTATTTTTCAGCCGTAATGTTTTTCGTCTTCCTCAACGCTAGATTCCTCACCCAACGCCTCGAGAGAATCTTAGTTGGCCATAGATAATTCTTATAAACTTAGTGTAATGAGAAGGATCTTCATGGCTAAAGGGATAGCATGAAAAATGATCCTCTAGGTTCCTTTAAGAACTCAAAATCAGTAACCTCGGGACAAGAATACATAGAAATAGCATATTTTAGGGTATAAATGGTCAACACTCTCTTCCACCAATGATCAAAAACATGCATCCAAGTTAGATTAACATCATGCAACCTCTAATATTCATCTTGGGTCCAAATGTGAGATCTATAGTACCATCTTGATCTTGATGCATACGTGGAAATCCATTCATACAACTCTACTAGAAAGTAGAAAAATAAGGTCTCATATAGCTCATGATACATGTGTTCTTCTACCCATTTGTGTGCATCAAACTCAGGTCCAGTACTAAATATTTGAGAAAACTCATCCTCCATGCTCTTAAACCATGCTTCGACATTGTCTAAGCTCAAACGCTCTTTCATCATACATCATTCTCAAAAAAATTGAAAAGAATTCCTAGAAACGAAACCAAGATGTAGTCATTTTTCTATCCACCCACTAACTTTCTAATCCCATGCATGTTAGCCTATCACCTAGAGGGCACTAGGCACTCACCCAAAAACATGTGGGCTTCGATATCCTCCTTTATTTGAGAATTGTGAGAAGATGATACCATTGATAAATACTAGATAAAAAAGTAGATCTTCATGCATTCACTCTGAAATCATAAGATGAGTTACTACATCATATACCCATTTAGTTGAAAAGAGAAACATCATACAAAGAATAGATTTGATTCTGTCATAAAGAAAAGACAATAGGGTTTACACCCATGAACAAGATATTAATAATAGAGTCATATATTCATATTGATTATAATTTTAGTAACCACATTACATTCAAAAGGGTCGTAATAGAACAAACTGTATCAAAACAGAGATCTGGAATCATGTATCGAAGTCCTATCTATGCTTCCCCTATTACAACAATCTTGTAGACCCATCCCCTTAGATATGATAACATTCCTATAATCCTCTAATGAGAACCCCAACTCCTAAAACCTCCTAATATTTTCTACAGAGCTTCACTTTCCATCCTCTCTATGATGATCTTGATGCTTCTCTCTTCTCTCCATCTTTTTCTACTCAAGCATCTTCATATCTAGGTTTAGCACCCACCTCCATGCCTTCCTTTAGGAGCAGATCACTTGCCAAGTGTCTATGTGGTCCTCCACTGGAGCATGCTTATTCTGATCTACTCTTTGCAATGATGTTTTCTAGGAACCTTTTGTTTCACCATTTTCCATAAATTTTAGAATGTGACAAAATAGATAAGGTTATGGTCCAAGGAGGAATACCTATTGTGTTGGTTTGGAGGTTGATGTGTGTGTTCTAACTTCTCAATTTGATGCTTGACTATGATAGATTCCTTTTAGATGGGAGGAACTATTGGTGTTGCAAAGTCTAATGGCTATGTGCTTGGTGATGATTGATTGGTGGGATGGAGCTTGGTGCCATAGTGGTGCCTCTAGAGTGTTACCATGAGTGTAATACCTCCGGATCTATCTTGGCTTTGGCTATGGATGTTTGTAGGTTTGAAAAGGATTTGTTTCTACTTGCATGCATCTCTCTTCTATTCTCTTCAATCTTAGAATGTGCCAACCCAAAAAAAAGGTTTATAAAGTGAATAAATGGTAACTAATGATAGTTCTTGGTTGACCGGTGTCGGTTTCACAATGACTCGCATCAATTAAGGAAGAATTCCTAGGTTTCCTAAAAATAACAAATTTTGAAATTATTTGGGCTAGGTCTATCCATTTATTCATGGATCAGAATGGACGTTACATTTTTATGAGTGGGAAGGTGGTTAGAGGAATAATAGGCCTTGATTTTTAGGGTTGAACCAAGTCTTATTCATTTATGGAAACATGCTATGAATAGGTCTATGGTGTGGTGTCCAATCATTTAATTAAAGTAATTAAATTAATAATGGGGTGAGCATGGATATTAATTTAATCGTAAATAATTAAATTAATGTTAATTTAAGGTATAAGGCTCATGGTTAGGTGAATGTGTTTGAGTTGGTTCTTTGATGGGGGACCAAGGGAGTGTGACCCAATTTTGGTGTCTATATTTTGCCCCTTTTTGTTGTGTAGCTTGTATTGGTAAGTGACACGACGACAAAAAATAGGAAATGGCTGTGTCGAGTTTAAGTGAGGGTGGTGTTGCCCCAAGCATGCATGAAGGTAACCCCTCTCAAACTAGAAACCGATGAGGTGAGAGATGGAAGCAATGAGTGGTTTGATAAAATGAGGAGGTGGGAAGATGAAGATCATTAGGCACATTTGGTAAAGGTAAAAGGTCAAACTGGGTAAATAGGTAAATGGGAAAGGGTCAAAGGTAGTGGTAGTTGAAGGCACACACATGTTGGAAACTACAGCATGGTACCAAGTTGAGAAGCTTTAAAACTATATGTCGGCTAAGGTTGATAGGTCTATCCAAATAGGGTTGAAGTGATTTTGATATCGAGGGTATAAGATATGTAAAAACACAACAGAGGTTAAGTGCGGGAACGTTTAAGTATGTTCGGTACACAAAAGGTCGAGTGAAGATAAACAAATGGCAATAGGCAAGGTAAGGTCAAGAGGTCAAACAAAACAGAAAACACATTATAAGGTATAGTGAGCACGGAGGGTCAAAGGTCACAAAAAGTGGTTCAGGTCAAGGTATATAGGTAACATAATGGGTAAGGCCAAGGCATATGTAAAATAACAATGCCTAAGACACGAAAAAGGTAATGTAAGGGTAGGTTAGGTTTTTAGGTATGGTTCAATGGGTGTCTAAGATGATAAAAGGGTATGTTGGCATGAATGGTGGTAGGAAAAAGGTAGCTTAGAAAGACCAAACAGTTTGTAGGTTAGATTGATGTTGGTTAAAGGGGACATCGGTTGGTAGGGGCAAAAATAGGACCGACGTCTGTCGGTCAAGTTGGGTTTATAAAACAAAAATTTAGTATTTTATGGAATCATTATTGTATTGTACCATTGGAGAAAATGATAGAGTTAGTTGAATTTTGGTAGTTAGGGATAATTGGGGACTTTTGAGAGAAATAGGGTAGGGTTTCATGTATTTTTTCCGTGATAGTGATCAACGCGTCGGTCAAGGGTTGGCCAACGTTGGTGGGAGTTAGCTGGAATTGGTCATGGATGGGGTGACCGATGCTAGTTTTGGGAGACTAGTGCTAGCTAAAAATAACCAATTGTGATCAGCATTGAGAGAAAAATGGGCCAAGAGATGAGTAAGGGTGGGTGGGTGAGTGAGGAAGGTATTGTTGAATGAAAATAGGTAGGGTAATAGTTATAGGCAGGGGGTCAAGGGTGAATGTGGGTATGGTCAAGTTTTGATAATTTTGATGGTTTGTTAGATTCGGTGAGGGACCGATTACGGATGTGTGATAGGGTACCACCCCTATTAGTAGCAGTGTGAGGGAGTGTGAAATATGAGGAATGGTAGCATGTGGCTGAGGTAGGCCTGATTAGGGTTAAATGTTACCGACACATAGTCTAGGAGTTGAGTTTGATGGTCGCCCTCATCGACATATGGGATTTGGCACCCAACACATTTTTTTTTCCAACACATGAGATGACTATAACCTTTTAGGATGTGTATAGGATCATGCGACTTCGATTGAGGGATGCAGGTGTATTCAATTTCTTTGGAGGCATCTAAGAAGATGATGTTGAAAGTGTTTGGTTAGGGTCTTGCAGAGTTGAGATTCCATAGTTCCAACATGAGTTATGGAGATATGTACCGAGCCCATCCAGAGGAGATGAGGCTAGTAGTTCTGATGATGGAGGCAGTGTGTTGTTTTACATTGCCAGATGTAGAGGGTGGAAGACTCCCACGATCATTGATGGGGGTTCTACACGATATGATGGAGGACAAGACCCAGTTTGCATGGGTACCAACCTTCTTGGTGTAACTACAGAGATTTGTGGGCCTATGGGTGATTGCGGCAGTTCAACCTATGTTACACCTTCCTACTACATTATTGGGCATATGAGCACATCGTGTGTGTGCATCCAGTGGGCATGCCATGAATTGATGCATTCGAGCTGGGTTTTGTTCGATGGATTACAGCAATGGGTATCTACAATTAGAGAGCGCCAAGCTTCCTGGGATACAAATGATGTAGCCTATTATAGGCATTTACTAGAGGGGTTTTCCGGTGTGGACATCATTTAGAGGCCATATGTCGGTTTCCCATCATATAGGTAGATGGCCATGGAGCTCGATGGATTATAGATAGTGAGATGGATAGAGGGGAATCATGTTGAAAGCATGAGATGATACCCATTGATAAGGTTAGGTGACAGGTTGGGGTTGTTAGAGGATGTACCTTCACCATTTCAACAATATAGGAGGGATGACGTGGAGAGGCCTATGTCTCTACCACAACTAAAGGTGCCTACAGGGTAGATGGTAGACCGGAGGATTAATGATACCAAAGTTACAAATAGCTACATATAGTTGTGGGAAGCACAGTGCAAGCAGGTACCACCGAGGTCATAGAAGCTAGACTTGGCCACCATCACGGTTCGAGAGAGACCTTACAAGGGTAGGTGGTGACTCTAGTCAAACAGGTTGGTGATAGTGCGGGGAAAACTAATAGGGTCGAGGCATAGGTTGTCATGTTGCATGCACAGGTAGTAGCCCTTCAAGCCTAGGTAGCACAAGGATAGGTACCTACACAGGAACCCACACAAGCTAAGGGAGCACAGGGGACACATATCAGCATAAACATTGACAAAGGCTCACGAAGAGGATCCCATTTTATGTATAGGGGTGGGATAGGGTCCCTCGGTACAATTACAAGGTCGAGGCTAATGGAACCACCACAGAGCAATACCTATGGCCTAGTTCAGGGATATCCTGGGTGAGGCATGATATTATCAGGATCACTTGATGGCCACAGGGATAGATGTCCCATCGTATGTTGAGTATAGAGTAAATAAGGCTTCGAGTGAGAGGATTAGGTCCCGCACTCACAATGTAGAGAGTACAGGGGCTGATTAGACATGCCTAGAGGATATCAAGTGGGGTGGTGATTAGTCACTGGAGATTGGAATTATATTGATTTTTTGATATATACACCGGTCTACGTGCCAAATAGAATGAGGATGTACATGAGATTTTTTGATATTTTTGATGATATACCAGCCTATGTGCTAAAGATGGTGAGGATGTATCTAAGTGATTTGAGATGTTTGTATTTATTTGTATTTGTGTACATATGTATATATACATAGACTTTATGATTTATAGATGATGATATTTATAGCATGGATGGTGTACTTGTTTTTAATTTCCATTGTTATGTGTGTATGTGATGGAAACTAGGTGAAGTAGGCATGATTGAGTCAAGGTCGTGTAGGAATGGCAGAGTTAGGTCAATTAGGCATGATGGAGGCAAGTCATAGGCATGATAGAGTCAAGTTGGTTTAGTCATTATTGAGTCGGGATGATTTTGTGCATTATTGAGTTAGGTGGATTTAGGCATGATTGAGTCGGGTTGGTTTAGGCATGATTGAGTTAGGTTGATTTTAGGCATGATTGAGTTAGGTTAATTTAGGCATGGTTGAGAAAAGCTTATTTAGTCATGGTTGAGATATGTTTATTTAGGCATGGTTGAGATAGGTTGATTTACGCATGGTGGAGTCGGAGTTGGTTTAAGCGTGATTGAGTTAGGTTGATTTAATTTTAATTTAATGTCCAAGTTGTTGGTAACATGGGATACAAATGGTGATGTACATGCATGTTATGGTTTAAATTTCCAATTTTTGATATTAAATGTAAACTAAATCAGATAGAATATGAATAGGAAAGTGAAATGGGGAATTTGCTAGGGTAAAGAGTGGATGAACTAACCTCCAGGGCCCCATGCCCTCGGAGAGATGCCTACATAGTCCCGGAGAAAAAGGGACCTCGAGGCCAATGTAGTTATCCCATAAGATAGGGAAGAATATGATGAAGTAGAGGAATGGGTTAGTAGGTGTGAGGCATGGGTGAATGTAGGTCATAGGCATGATTGAGTTTAGGTCATAGGTATGGTTGAGTTTAGGTCATAGGCATGGTTGAGTGTAGGTCATAGGCTTGGTTGATTTGTGTTAAATATAGGTGTTGATGATCTAGTCCTATGTAGAATAATCAATAAGTAATAAGGAAGGCAAATGGTAAGAAGTGGCAACAAATTTTCTTAATTGATAAGAACCTTAATGAGTCTACCCTACCCAAGATGGGCTTATTAACGTAAGACCCTAAAGGCATTGGATAATGGACCATTCTAAGGGTGAATACAATCACATAATCATGAAAATGTCGTGATTGTGGCAAGTCCCTTGAGTAAAGAATAAATTAGGATAAAAAAATGTAATGAGATGAGAGTGGGCGGTTCAGCGTAACCTAATGTATGGCAGCATGTTGACTTGGCAAGAAACCCATGATCAAAATAGGAAAGTCCGTGACAAAAAGTTATCATTTTCTTAATTTGTTTGTTTTGAATAGACTGATTGATGTGGGAAGTCTATATGGGATGAGTATCTTATCTCCCGGAGGTCTTTGCGAAGGTGATCGATGCGGGAAGCTTCTAGATATTTTATTGTATTATTTTTTTATTTTTTTATTTTTTGCTATGATTTTATATAGTTGTCCTTCAAGGGAGAAGTCTATTTATAGAGGTGACGTAGAAAGAAGGGATGTCTCTTTTGAGGGAGTCATCTTTTTATATAAGTTTTAATCAAGGAAGTGAATCCCATTTTTATTTTGGATGTTTAATTCATGGACAAGAATATATAGGAAGATTAAGTTATTTTTTAGAAAGACACGACCATAGCACACAAAGGTTAATTATGAAAGAGTTGGTTTTGAGTGATGAATGAACATGGGATTCCACCTTGAATAAGATGAAAAGTATCCATGAGAATCATGCTATGAGTAGAGCCATGGTACTCATATTGAAGACAAGGCTGAAAGGTGACAAGTAATCACATGATTCTTTTTAGTTGTGGATCCTCAAAAACAAGTAATATGGAAGGTGAACAGTGCTTAAGGGACGAGTGATTAACTGTTAGAAAGTGATATAGGACTTGATGTCAACAATAAAATAGTCAAAGATGTAAGGCATTGAGGGGATTAGGTTTAGGTTTACCTTTAAGTGAAGACAAATGATAAGCACCTGATCCATAGGCATGGGTAATGATATATGGTCCAAGCCAATTAGGAGAAAAAATTTCCCGTTTACTTTTTTCTTCTTTGGTTACATGTTGATTTTCCTTCAGGACAAGGTCGCCGACCTGAAAGGTTCATTCATAAACACATTTTTCATAGGCACATTTGATATATTTTTAGTAGATTTGGAGATGGTCAAGAGCATTGAAACAACGTTCATCTAATAACTCAAGTTATGCCAAAATATCTTGGCGAATTCATCATTATTGAGCATGTCTTGTAGTGAGATGTGGAGAGATGGAATTTTAAATTTGAGAGGTAAGATAGCCTTAGTACTTTGTAGACCGGAGAAAAAAGTGGTAGTAGTTGAAGTGTGAATAGTAGTGCGATAAGCCCACAAGGTGAAATGGATGCACATATTACAATGCTTCCCAGATCGTCAACTACTTTCATAAGAATTTTGTTCAAGGTTTTATTGGTCAATTCTACTTGGCCATTAGTTTATGGGTAATAAGGTGAAGAGAGACTGAGTTGGATTCCAAAAGTATCGTATAGCTTATGTAGGGTTTTTTTCAAATTTATTTCCATTATTAGTGATGAGGCGGTGAGGAACACCAAAGTGACAAATGATGTGATGGTTGATGAATTCACATATTTTTTCAGCTTTTGTAGAAATCGGGGAATGTCCTCTACTCATTTAGTGTAATATTCAATAGTGGTTATGATCCATTAGTTGAATTATGAATAATGGGTATTAATCTCACCGACAAGATCCAAACCCCATTGAGAGAAAGGCCAAAGGTATCATGTGAATTGCAAGGCATGACTAGGTGTGTGATGGAGATTAGCATGTTGCTGGCATTTCAAACAACACTTGACATAGTCACAACAATCATGGTTTAGGGTTGGCCAATAATAGCCAAGGTGAAGAATGTATTTTGTGACAGCTAAACCACTAAAGTGACCTCCAAAAACTCCATTATGGACTTCATTAATGGTGTAGGGAATTTCAGAACTTGTAAGGCATTGTAAGAGAATACCATCAAAGCCACACTTATAAAGGGGACCACATATGATGACATAATGAGAGACACTTTTAAGACAGTAACGTTATCAATTACGAGTGAGATCTATGGGTAGAATGGAAAGGGAGAGATAATCTATAAATTTCTTATACCAAAGGTCACATGGGTCGGGTGTAATGGCTTTGTGAGTAGACCTCATGAGGTAAATAATATGGTGATTGTAACCTTTGTATTTTGATTAATATTTTGGAGTAAGCGGGTGAAGTAGGTATCTGAGAAGTCAAGAAAGCCATGGTATCCACAAAATTATTAGTAGAACATGGGGTGGTTTTAAGTTTGTAACGGTCAAAGGTGGTCAAAAGTATATCTACGTGATGTGTATACCTTTGAAGTACCTCATTATAACACTAGTATATACCATTGACTTGGTTTACAACCAGCCGAGAATCATCAAAGATATTGATGGACTTAACATCTAAGGCATAAGAAGCCTAGAGACCCAATACAAGTGCTTCATATTTGACAAAATTGTTTGTACAATCAAAATTGAGTTTGAAAGATAAAGGCATAGTTTCACCATCAAGAGGAATGAGGATTAAAAAATCCCCACCTCCAAGCTGACACTTCGAGCCATTGAAGAAGAGGGTCATTTGGTAAGTAGGTTTGTCTAAGGAGAGGGTAACTACGGATTCATTTGGGAAATCGAGTTAGAGAGTTGATTCGGGAGAGAGATGCATGTTGGCTAGTTGGTCAGCAATCACATGGCCCTTGATGGAATTTTGATGAATGAATTCGAGGTCAAGGTCAGAAAGAATCATAAGCCAATGTACAACACATTGATGTTGATAGGGTTTAGTGTACATATAGTGTAAGGGGTCAATATTAATAATAACGAAGGTTTTGTGGTTGAGTAGGTAATGGAAGAGTTTGGTAGCGATGAAAAATAAGGCTAAACAGAGTTTTTCGGCATGGGTATATCTTGTTTCGTAGTCCATAAGGGTATGGCTTATGTAATAAACCACTTGCTCTTGGTGTTGCTCATTGATATGAGCGAGCATGGCACCTAAAGAATGGTCAGTGGCAGAAATATATAGGTAAAAGGGTTTGTCATCTTTAGGTGGAATGAGATCTATTGGTTGAAGGAGGTAATGTTTTAAGGCTTCAAAGGCTTTATGGCATTCATCATCCCATTTGAATGAAACCTCTTTATTGAGAAGATGATGAAATGGTTGACAGTGGTCGTAAAGTTGTGAGATAAAAATGATGAATGGATTAGAGATTTCCTTGTAGGCTTCAAAGTTGACAGAGATTAGTAGGCGGAGGCATATCTAGAATATCCTTGACTTTAGTAGGATCGACTTCTAGGCCATGCAAAGAAATGATGAAACCAAGGAGTTTTCCTGAAAGTACCATAAAGACGCATTTCTTTGGTTGAATATGAACACAATACTTGATGAGGTGGTCAAATATGACCTTAAGGATGGTCAGGTGTTTGGTTTGATGTTTGTATTTGGTGAGAAGATCATCTACGTAATCTTCCAATATGTGATGCATGATGTCATGGAAGATGTAAGTCATGGATCATTGGTATGTAGCACTAACATTTTTAAGGACAAAAGGCATGACTCGATAGAAGAAGGTACACCAAGGGGTGATGAAGGAAGTCTTTTTTGATCTTCTCGAGCAAGTCATATTTTATTATAACATGAGAAACCATCCATGAGTGATAAAATTTCATGTCCAACGGTGAGATCAACTAGTCAAAATGTCCGTAAGGGAAAATCATCTTTGGGACAAGCTAGGTTAATGTCACAAAATTCCATGCAAATACAGAGTCCCCCTGTCACCTTTGTGATAGGAATGATGTTCAAAATCCATTAGGGATAGTCAATGTGTAGGATGAAGGAAATTGAGAGAAGCTTCTAAAGATCTTCTTTGAACGGAAGAGCAATGCAAGGATGCATTTTTCTAGAATTTTTTTTATGGGTTTGGCTTTAGGAATGGTTATGATATTGTGGACCATGATTTTTGGGTTGATACTAAGCATATCAGCATAGGACCAGGTAAAAGCATTGCTATGGTCCTAAAGGAAAGAGGTAAAAGATTCCTACTCAGTAGCATCTAAAGATTGGACTATCTTTAGAAATTTTGGGTCATTCTCGAGTGTTAATGTTGATTTCAGTGGTCAATTCATTCAACATGGTTTGTGTCTCATAAGGTAATGACCGGTGAATATAAGAATCTTCCACACCTAGGTAGGTGAGGATGGACTCATCGTCCTAACATTGAATGACATTAATATATTGTGTATCATTATCGATTATGTCGGGATACGGGAATGGGAGAGAAGAGGGAACCTCTCCATCACGTTGATAGGTCAAGGGTCTCAGAGAAATTTTGTTTATGAAAAAAGTTAGGAGGAATAGATTCGGATCTATGGAATCTGTGGGGGAAGATGGTGACATGGGTGAATGAGGTGGGGAAGGTTTTTCTTCTGAATGAGGTCAACATGAGCCTTCTTGGGAGGTGGTGCATTAAATCCAATGCCACTATGGTCATTGTAATTATGAGTGGTACAAGAGATGACAATATGTTGGCCTTGTTTGTAAAAAATGAAGCCAAATCCTTTCCATGTGCAACTGTGGAGGAAAGTGTGAACGAAGTGGCGGTTAGTAAGGGAGTGTAGGTCAGATGAAAATGGTTGTGTTTGGGATGGAGGTTCAGGTGAATAAGTGGTGATATCAAGTCCCCCATACATTATATTAGTGCAAAGGTTGGGAGGACCATAAGGAAAAACCTCGCCTACATGGTAGTCATAATTGGGGTGCTGATGCAGGCTCCCATACTCTTGTGGAGTGAGGAACATGTTGATATTGTATAGGTGGTACTCCCCCAGAGTGAGGCATTGAAAGACACCTTCTAAGGGATTAGTATTTAATATGTGGGTAGTGGGGATATACGACTTACTCAATGATGGGGAAGCGGGCAAGTCGGTGATAGAGGCTGCAGTGGTAGTAGGAATAACACGGTTAGATGTGGGAGAAGTAGTGGCGATCTTGGTGGAGGGGCATGTGGATGAAGGTGAACTAGGGGTAATGATAGATACCTTGACTAGGAAAAGTACATTGTTGGGTTGGTACAACATATTACACATATTAAAAGGTGATGGTTTAGTCGGGATGGTGTAATTATGTCTTCCATGTTCAAATTTGAGGTAGCGGTGTAAAGTTGAAGGGACATAACTCATGGAACATCCAATCAGCAACAACATTTGTTACATTAGCTCCCATGTCTACTAACTCATTATTCAATCAAATCCATCATCATTTCTATGGCTCTAATTAGCTTTGCACATTCTCTATTGGGCGAGCGGAACAAAGTTGTGTTCACATAGAAGTAGGATGGTGTGTGTAAGTCAGCGGCATTAGCTTGAAGCACCCAATGGAATGTGGAGACATTGGTAACCAATTTGGGGATCTAAATCCCACACCAAGTGGAAGGTGGGTGTAAGGTATAGTCTAAGACTACTGGAGTAGCTTGATCTAGTAAGGTGAGTAAAAAAGTAGCGTTTTAGTGCTGCATGGGGTTAGTTTCTTCCACTCTGTAGCTAGCCCCACGACAACTAGTTTTTCACGCAAAATATTATCTTTGGAACTCCCCTTCCAATACATAGAAAATTTCTAGTATAGTGCAGGGACCCACATGGACATGGAGAACAACAACATTTACTTAGGGTAGAGATCATGATGTCATTAAAGAAGCGTAGCATAATTGGGTTACCATACATGCAATTGGTAGGTAGGAACATTTGGTTATATGTTTTGGAAGAGATGATGTTAATACTAGAAACACCATCAATCATAATGCATCATATGCATATATTATCGATAAAGATGGAGATGAAAAGAGCAATATCGGGTCATCGGACTTAAAGGGGGAAATCTCTTAATCCAAAAAGCGAGGGTGGCTACCTAGTGAGTAGGTGGAGGTGTAGAGGAAGCCGATGACTTAGTGAGAGAGGCTACGTTATGAGGGGTAATGATGGAGGCTACGGGTGTGGGGTCATTTGGTAAAACCTCAATAGATTGAAGGACCTCCATAAGGGTTTGATGATGTGACTCGCAGGTTTGGATGAGGTCATATAAAGAAATTTTGAGGGAGGATTGGTGAAATTGTTTTAAAATTGTGTGATGTGTGACCCCATCAAAAATAGGATATGCGGGACCTTGAATGGTGACTTTGGATGTGGTGCTGATGGGATAACCACCCTTTCTTTTCCTTTGTCTTTCTGAGCATGGGTGGTAATGTGGACCATGTTAATTTGAGGGGAGGTATATGGAGAGGGTGTGCCATGGAAGGTATAATGGCATGAGGGTAAAATCTAGCAGTGGATAAGAGCCTTGTGAAATGAGTAGGGCACACTGACATTTGGGTAGTGGTTTGGCCAACTCTCTTATATGGACCATGTTGATTTCAAATTTTGGGGGTGGATAAAAGGGTTGTGGGGGTGGAGAAACTAGTTGCTAAGTAGGTAATGGATGAGGATTTGGGGAGATTGGAAAAGGTGGAATGGGGTCCTCATCCAGAAGATCATCATTGTCAAAAAATTTCTCGGGAGGACAAAGTTGGATAAGAACAATATTTAAGGCCTTACAATTTTCAACATCATGTTCTCACGCATGATAATAGGCACAAATCTTGGTATCATCTAACCCTTTTGGTTGGGTTTGAGAGGATTGTAAGGTCGAAGTGGTGGTAATGTGATGATGGAAGTCTCTAAGATATTGGTTAAAATTTTAGCGTAGGACCCCACTAACACAGATCACAATGGGAGGTGAGTGTTTGTTTGGGTACAAGTGTAGCTGATTGTGGAGGAAGATGCTTTACGGGGGGGAATGGGTTGTTCCACTAGTTTCCTATGTGGAGTGGTCTTAGGTCTTGCCGGAATCTATTTGGGTAAAGGTGGGGCAAAAGAGTTGGTGATGGAGGGTTTGGTTGGTTTGACTACTTTATTGGAGGGTAACGTATTCTTATCTTTAGGTTGCATCCTGTTGGGTAGAGGTGATATGGGGGTATGGGATGTAGAAGGAAAAGTAGATGGTGGAAGAGGATGGTTTACCCATAGGGGAAATCAAGCTACAATGGAGGTAAAAGATGATCTTGGTAAGGATTGGCATTCACACATTCCTTTCACCTTGAGGGCTTATGACACTAGTATTCACACTTCAACTCCTGCCATCCCTTTTTCTCTTGTCTATGGTACCGGGTAGTCCTACCTCTCAAATTCTAGATTCCATCTCTCCAAATATCACTACAAGACATGATCAATGACGATGACTTTTGCCAAGATCATTTGGATCAAATTGAGTTATTAGATGAATGTCATCTCAATGCTATTGACCATTTCCAAATATACCAAAAATTTATCAAACTTGCCTATGAAAAATGTGTTCACAAATGTACATTTCAAGTCGGTGACTTCATCCTGAAATAAAATCAACATGTAACCAAAGAGGAGAAAAGTAAGCAGGGAAAATTTTCTCTCACGATTGGCTTGGACCTTATATCATTACCCATGCCTATGGATGAGGTGCTTATCATTTTCTTCACTCGAAGGTAAACTCGAACTCAGAGCCTCTCAATGCCTTTCATCTTTGACCATTTTATTGTTGACATTAAGTCTTATATCACTTTCTACCAATTGATTTCGTCCCTTGATCATTTTGCGTTCCATATTACCCATTTCGAGGATTCATGACTAAAAAGAATCATGTGATTACTGTCACCTTTCAACCTTATCTTCAATATGAGTATCATGTCTCTACTCATAGCATGATTCTCGTTGATAATTTTCATCTACTTTATGATGGAATCCCATGGTCATTCACTCAAACCACATCTTTCATAATTAAACTCTGTGTGATATGGTCTTCTCTTCTAAACAAGGACCTAATCTTCCTATGTAGTCTTTTCCATGACTTAAACGTCCAAAAAAAAAAGGGATGCAACTCTTTGAGTCAAACTTCCGAAAAAAAGATGACTCCCTCAAACAGGGACATCTCTTCACTCTATTTCCACCACTAAAAATAGACTGCTCCCATGAAGGACAGCTATATAAAGTCATTATAAAAATACAATAAAAATATCCGAAGCTTCCCACATCGATCAAATTGCGAAGACCTCCGGAGATAATATACTTGTCCCATATATATAGAATTCCTACATCGATCAGTCCATTAAAAATACAAAAAAATGAAGAAAATGATGAAATTTTCATCATGGAATTGCCTATTTTTGATATTGGGTTTCTTGCTGAAAAAAATATTGTCGTACACTAAGCTACACTACACCATACACTCTCACCTCATTGCCTTTTCATCCTAGTTTCCTCTCTACTCAAGGGACTTTCTGCAACCATGATATTTCATGATCATGTGACTTTCTTCACCTGTAGAATGGTCCATTATGTAATGCTTTTAGGGTCTTACGTTCATAAGCCCATCTTGGGTATGGTAGACACATTCGGGTTCTTATCAATTAAGTGGCTCTATTACCACCGCCTACCATTCCCCTTCCTTTTTACTTATTGTTTATATTATACGAACTAGATCATCAACACCTACATTTAAAATAACTCAATTATACCTACAACCTAAACTCAACCATGCCTATGACCTAAACTCAACCATTCCTATGACCTAAACTCAACCATACCCATGACCTAAAATCAATCATGCCTATGACCTCAACTTGATCATGACTATGACCTTCATTCACCTATGCCTCATGTTGGTACAATTTCTGAGTTTTCACACTTTGCCCTATTTTTCTATATCCATTTTTTCCCATTTTGTCAAATTCTTGGATTAATTGGTTTTATCTCTTGGAAAAGCTTGCATACACTTGTGTTTCAGTATGTTTTCAATTTGTGTTTGATGATCATGTTGCAATCTTATGTTTGGGATATTTTTGGTCATACAGGGTCTCATTTCTTGTAGAGGGTTTGAAGGCAGCTACAATCTTTCATTTAGAAGAACATTCATTTGAGTGAAGATAAACAGATTTAAATTCATCTTACCTTCCTTATAAATTGAGGGTGTTTGTAAACCTTTGGGTGTACCTTAGGTCATGATCTAACAAGGGTTTCTAAATGCTTCATTGATATTTTTCTTTAAGCCTTTGTGGCGGTTATCAAAGTTTGTATGGAATGGTGCAGATTTGGGCATCCATATGTGCACACATCACAGGTTGAAAGAGCACTTGATTCATTGAAACATCTCTTACTGTCTAGGTGTTGTAATTCATTTGCAAAGTTTCCCAAAGAAGGTGATGACTCATAACTACTCTTTTCCCAACATCTCTCATCAAAATTTCATTTTAAACTAACTCATCCTACCTACAATACCCTATATTTTCATTGTGTGTCCACAAAAGAATTCAATCCTTTCACTAAAATGCACAAAGTTGATCAGGGTTTTATCATGTCTTTAGCAACTCTAGTTTTGTTTTGAGAATATTTCCATTATTTAGTAGTGAAAACTCCTTTGATTTTGGGTAATGGATACTTGATCATATTTTCATAAAGCCTCTTCCATATCATATGTAAAACAAAAGGATATCTCCATCTCCTTACCATATAGGGGCTGTAATATAGGTTCTCTTGCCTTGGTTGATAGGCACAACCTAAAATAGTGAGGGTTGGATCAAAACCCTCTTGAAGGTGCTATCCAATTCCTCATTTCTTGAATGAAAACAAGTAGATAGGTGTGTTTCCCCAACTACAAATGATGTACAAAACATATATCCATCCTTGAGTGTCTTGTGTAAATTCATGATCTTTATTAAAGTTGTGAAGGAGATTAAATCTAGATACCAACACCCGAGTGGCACCATTTCTGGGGACTTCTTGCATTTTATTAGTGGTTTTGAAGTATTTGAGAGGTTTGATCATTTGTGTGAGTAAGTATTTGAGCTATTACATTCTTGAGATATCATTTCATACATCATATCTACATATTTTGGATAAAAAGATTTCAAGCTCAGCCTTCTCTTCTCATTTACTAGCAGTTTATATGATTTGGATGCACTGTTTTTGGTTGAATTAAGAAGAAGATCTAAATTGTAAACCCTTGCAAAGTTTCCATTCAGGGCATACATTTGATAGAGTATTTTAGTGCTTTCTTGCACAACTAAGGTGGAAATCCTTAGTGGTGACTCTATGTTGTTGGGATCTTAAAATACCGGTTATCTAACACATTTGTCATTTGAAATTTTTGTTTAAATCTATCAAGTTGGAGGGAAGGAGATCCCTCTTCACTAAGGACTCTTCTAAGAAGTTTCTCATCATATCAAGAAGTTCAAAAATAGAAGGAATAAGAGTGTGGAAAGTGGTTGGTGATTTGGTTGCAAGAAAAAAAATCCCCATAGTTGAATTTGAAGGAGAGCAACCTGTTATTGAAGATTATAATTCTTCTTCAAGTTGATCTAATTCGGGTAATCTTCTTTTTCATTTTCATTCTCCATCAGGTGAGGGACCTTCTTATGTATTTAAAAAACTTGCTCCTAAATCTTCTCCTATGGTTTCTAAGTTTTCTAAAGTTTATCAAGAGAAATAGCCTTTGGGGGTTGTCATTTTAGAGATCATTCATCTATTCCAATCGGACCCATTACTACTCCTCATCAACTTGCTTCACCTCCAAGATCACCCCCACCAAACAATATGGCTCAGCCTAGACCTCAATTTTCCTTAACACCTTTGGTCTTATAAATTTTGGAGGGATGGATGGTTATCCAAATTTTGTCCCACAAGATGTGAGAAATAGGTTACCAAAATTCCAAGGTAATGCCATTCTGGAGATCAGCATCTCAAACTCTTTACTAACACGATGGAAGATTTTGAGATAGAATTTGAGGATGTGTATATTAAGTTGTTTATCCATACACTTGAGGAAGATGCAAGAGATTGGTACAAAGCTCTGCCTGATAACTCTATTGATTCATGGACTGAGATGAGTAATGCATTCAAATTACAATATGGAGACAAAACAGATCCAAGGTTCCTTCTATCCGAGTTTGAGAATATCAAGAAGAACCCTAATGAGACCGTTCATGATTTTAATACAAGATTTAATAAAAAATTGAGAAGGCTTCCTGTCATTTTGAGGCCTTGTGATGAATCTTGCTTGATCAAATATGCAGATGCATTTGATAAAAAGGCAGCCTATTACTTGAGAGACAAAAATCCTACAAACTTGAGACAAGCTTTCACCATGGCACTTAAAATTGAAAATAATATCAAGGCTATTAGTAAACCACTTAAGAGGGATGGTGTGAAGCTGATAAACCACGAGAATCCTCGGCTAGTAATGGTGTTGATTTGGAAGATGTTGACAAGACTTTCACAGAGGTTTATTAAAGAAATTTCTTACAAGTTAGCCCGAGAGAAAGGAATTGGGCAAAATTCACAAGGACAAAGAAAGAACTCAAAACCATAATAGATTTGGCAATCATCCTAGGGGTGATTAAAGACAAGATGATAGAGGTAAAGGGCTGTTGGATTTGTAAATAGGTAACCCCAAACACGTGAAAATAAAGTGGTGCCTAACCCTCTGACTGTAAGAGTTTTTGTTGTTCAATAAATTACTGATATGGATTGGTGTGACAGATTTTTTTCTTCCTCATCCACCATGTGAAATGGACCAGCAAGATATTGATGATGATAATGAGAATGAAATGTATGATAATATTTTTATGATGGCAGATCTTCGGGCTCACAACAAGTAGCAACATCAACGAGATGTGATAAGTACAAGGACTGCTGCAACCTTTTGGGATTGCATAAAGAGGGTACCATTTCTTTCTCTTCCTCAAGTTCATGGTGTAGATGTAGTTCAGGATTTTGAAATTCCTAATAATGAGTTTGAATATCTAAGGGATTTAATGATTAAGAAGTATGATGGTGGTATTCTTTCGGAGGAAGATAGACGATTGTTAATGAATGTTGTGGTTGGTCAAGAAAAGGAGTACAATACTAGACGTAAAGTTATTAGGGGAGCTGGTCCTCAAGCAAAACCAAAGACACCCTTGCTCACAAGTATTCCCAAAGATAATCCTAGAAGATAAAAAATTGCTAAGAACTGTGTTGTCCCATGCAAAAATATCAGTCCTCTTCATGCCCAGTGCTGCCAGAATACTTCTCCATCGATGAAGCTTCTTGTTTCCCTTCCAATGTTGTTTTGCCAAAGAATGTTTCATATGATATAGCCCAGGTTTTGAGACAAATTAAAGTGAGTGTTCCAACCATTGAATTGCTTAGAATTCCTGAACATAAGAAGAGAGCATTCGAGTACTTGGGATTGAAAGAAGAAAAGGTTGCCCCAAGCGAGAAATATAAATGTTGTTGAGAATCCTCTTCAAAGCATTGCTGGCCTTGAAACACCACCACCAAGGGAAGATCTCGAGAGGCAAAAGAAGTGTATTTGGGGACATCCCTAGTTGATTCCCAATTGAATGTTGATCCATTCTTCACAACTTTGCTCATTAAAGGTAGGTTGCTTCACAATTACATGTTTGATTCTAGTGCGTCATGTAATTTTATGCCTCTAGAAGTTATGAATGAGTTGGATCTCAAAGTGATAACAACATATGGGAAGTGTAAATCCATGGATTCAAGGGAAGTGTTAGTTGTTGGTTGTGTGAAGGGGTTAGTAGTGTAATTTACATCCTATCTGGGTAAGAATTTAAAAATTGATGTTGTAATTGTTGACTACCCGCCAAATGGGGTATGCTTTTGTCAAGAAAATGGGTTGTAAGTGTTGGTGGTAGTGTTCAAATGGATTTTTATTTTGCCACCATTCCCATTGAGGGAAGCCTTGTCAAACTCTATGCTTTGAAAAGAAGATGTTACACTTGATTGAAGATCCCAACAATGCTTCTTATGAAGTGTCGTTTGTTGATGTGGATGTTGACAACTTCATTGGTTTTGCTGATGGAAAAGAGAATAAGATGGAAAAATCGAGTGCATTGATATGGTAATTTCTCCATGGACATTACTATTTTATGGAGCTTGCTCCAAATTTGACAATGGTGCTTTGGTATAGTGTTGGTTTCTACTAGTTTGAAAGAGTTTCCTTTCTCCTTCAAGCTCAATTTTGAGTGCACTAACAACATTGTTGAGTATGAGGCATTATTACTTTGGGATTAAGGATTTCATGGAAATATGGAGTGAAGGATATTGTTTCTAAAGGATATTTAGAGCTAGTTGTCAAGCAAGTAAGAAAGTTGTATGCTACAAAAATTAGCGTATGACACAATATAAGCATGTTGTTTGGGACTTGATTGAAATGTTTGATTCCTTTAACATTGTTTACCATGATAGAATTCTTAATGCTGCTATTGATAAGTGGCTGCATTACGGGTTCTAGATTTGACAATTGCACCGTTTCACCTTTTTGTGAATATAGCATTGAAGAGTTAACAAGGCTAGCTATCCCAAATAATGTGAAGCATTGGCAGATTTTTGATGATGATGCACAAGTGTTGAGATTGTTACAATGCCAAGGTGAGTTTTTTGGTCAGAATATTGATTAGGAATCAATGGTATGCATGAATGAAGGTAGAGAAACTTTGTTCAACAAGGATATTATACAATTGAAAACAAATACCATTCCTAAAGGTCTTGTTGCACTTGAATCCAATTTTAACAATGTTGATTGCATCATAAATAGAAAGATGTCTGCTTCAAGGGATGTGGAAGAGAACAACTTGGGAACCAAGGAAAAACCAAGGAAGATCTGGTTGGGCAGCCATCTCAGCAAAGAGGAAAAATAGTCCTATGCCCAACTTTTAAAGAAATATCAAGACTGCCTTGCTTGGTCTTATTCAGAGCTAAAGGCATATAGAGAAGATTTATTTCAGCATGAGATCCCTCTTGAGGCCAAAACCAAGCCATTTAGACAAAAACAAAGGCCTATTAACCCACTAATTTCCATGAAAATGTAGGAAGAGTTGAAGAAATTGAGAGATGGTGGCATCATTCAGCCTACTAGATACTCATCTTGGGTGGCAAACCTTGTCCCAGTTAGAAAGAAGAACAAAGATATTAGAATTTTTGTGGATTTTAGGAATCTAAACAAAGCATCTATGAAGGACAACTATCCTTTGCCAAACATGGAGAATATGTTGTAGCTTGTAACAAGGTCAGAAATGCTTTCTACTTTGGATGGTTTCTCCGGATACAATCAAGTAGTTGTCAAAGAATCAGAAAGATTTAAGATAATCTTCACTACTCCTTGGGGGACTTATGTTTTTGTAAGGATGCCTTTTGGATTGATGAATGCTGGTGCTAATTTTCAAAGGGCAATGGTCGTTGCCTTTGTTGGTTATATCAATGAATTCATACTAGTTTACCAAGATGATGTGACTGTTTTTTCGAGGCAACGAGAAGACCATTTGCAACACCTAGAAAAGATGTTGATCAGATGTAGAGAGTATGGCATTTCACTTAATCCAAAGAAGTGTCATTTTGGCATGCAAAAGGCCAAGTTGCTGGGACATATTGTGTCCAAAGAAGGTGTTATGATAGACCCTAAGAGAGTGGAAGCAATCAGCAAGGTGCCTATTCCAAGAACCAAGAAAGGTATCCAATCTTTCTTTGGCCAAATCAATTTCATTAGAAGGTTTGTCTCCAATTTTGCTGAGTTAACTCTTCCAATCACAAGCATGCTAAGAAAGGACCAAGTTATCAAGTGGGAAGAGGCTTCCATTCAAGCTTTTAAGGAATAAAGGATGCACTTAAGCATGCACTGTTTTAGAGCTCTAAACTATAAGATGTCTTTCCAAATCTTCTCTTTTGCATTTGAATTTACTATTGCTTCAGTTTTGTTACAAAAGGATGAAAATGGAGCTAAGAGGCCTATTGCTTTCTTTAGCAAGGATTTACAAGTAGCTGAACTGAAGTACACAATTATGGAGAAACAAGCATTTGCATTAGTGAAAGCAACAAATATTTTTCGACCTTACATTTTAAGTTCAAAGGTTTTTGCTTATGTTCCTCATACAATGGTTAAAGACATCTTATCTGACATGGAGATATCAAGAAAGAGATGTAGATGGGTCAAAAAATTGCAAGAGTATGATATGGATATCCAAACAACAAAGTTGGTAAGAGGTTTAGGTCTTGCCAAACTCATGGCTGAGAGTAATTTGCAAAATGTAGAAGTGAATCAGCTAGAGGAAGAAAGGGCAGATCTTCTTGACAAATTGATGAGGTCTGAGTGGTACAAGGATGTGGTCTTCTACCTCAAGCACCTATGCTGTCCTAGTCACTTGAATAAAAACTAGAAAAGAGCCCTCAAGCTAGCTTCACAAAAGTATATCATAACAGACCTTGGGCTGGCTTGGAAGAACCCCAAGGTGTCCTCTTGAATTGCATAAATGAAAATGAAGCTCCCAAGTTGATTGCTGATTTCCGTGGGGGAGTTTGTGGAGGACATTTTGCTAGGAGAGTGACATCACATAAGATTTTAAGAGTTGGTTATTGGTGGCCAACTCTTTTTAAAGATGCAAACTGGCTAGTTAGAAGATGTGATAGTTGTCAACACTTCTCAGGAAGATTGAAAGCTTCAGGCTCCCTTCCTTTGTAGCCTATATTAGTTGAAGCTCCTTTCAAATAATGGGGAATGGATTTCATAGGTGAGATCTCAGATCCTTCTAGTGTTGGTTACAAATGGATCCTTGTAGCAACTGATTATTTTACAAAATGGGTTGAAGTCATTCCATCTAGAAAGGAAACACACCAAGTGGTGATGGATTTCTTGCTGAATCATATCATATGTAGGTTTGGAGTTCCAGTTAATATTGTATCTGATAATGCTATGTTTTTAGAGCCAAGCCTTTGAAAGCAATGTGTAATGAATATGGGAAAAATATGACTTATTCTTCAAATTACAATCCACAAGGGAATGGGCAAGCTGAATCAAGTAGCGTAACTTGCTCAAAATCATTAGAAGGACTTTGGATATCAAAAAGAAGAAGTGGGGAGAACAGTTGAAATTTGTAGTGTGGGATGATAGAATAACTCCAAAAAGATCAACTGGTAAAAGTCCATTTGAATTGGTGTATGGAACTCAAGCTTTGTTGTCATTACACCTACGATTATCAACTTTTCAGTTTCCCAGTAGTTGGAAGACCAAGAACATGGCCCATATGAATCAAGAATCAATCGAGAGAATTGAGTTGGATGAAGAAAGGAGAGCTTCTCATCAAAAGCATGTCAGATTTAGGGAGAAATTGAAGAAGTTGTTTGATAAGAAAGTCACCCTAGAGCCTTTACTGTTGGAGATCTAGTTTTGTTGTGGGATAGTAGGCATGAAGACAAGGGAAAGCATGGAAATTTTGATGCTCTATGGATGGGCCCTTATGCCATTGATATCAAGATTGGAGAAAATACATTTTTTCTCAAGGATTTGGATGGGGATTTGCTGGAGCTACCTGTTAATGGTAGACATTTAAAACATTTCTTGGATTAAATCCCCATGTGAGGTATGCAAAAGTTGTACATTTTATATAGCCCTTTTTTTTGTTTTGTCTTTTCCTTGTTCTTTTTGTTGTTGGCTTGTGGTTTGCCCTTTTGTCCTTGGAAACCATTGTTGGTGTGGTTTTCTTGGTCTCGATTTTGGTGAAAGTTCTAGTTTTTGTGTCTTTGTAAACATGTTTTTACACTCCTTGCCCAATGGATTTTTGGCACTTGGTCTACATTATGATCTTGTGGCACTCGTTGGGAGTGCCCATCCCCAAGCAGGAGCCAATGTTGGTACAATTTCTAAGTTTTCACACTTTGCCCTATTTTTCTATATCGATTTTTGCCCATTTTGTCATGAAACATCCATTTTCTCTAATGGGTGATCTACAACTTGTTTTTCTAGTCAAATGCCTTCAAAATTCCCTCAATGTTCTTATTCTGCCCCATTTTCAAACACAATCCAAGTTTCCCCCTTGTTATACCCCAATTTTTCATTTATACGGGTTGTGTCGTTTTTCCATTTCCTATTCATGTAAAAATTAAAGTGGATCGAACCCGAGTTGTTTGTTGTTAAAATCTCATTCCCCAGGCCTAAATCATTGTCAAATCATGTTTCATTGGATTCAAAACCGAAAAATCCACCTTCCTTGTGAAAAATTCAATTTCAGAGGCATCCCTTGCGTTTTTGCATTTTGATGGGCATACGGGTGTGTTCTACCCATCAAATTTATCATTGCAACATTTATGCTTTGACATGGCAGGATCCTATTGGCTGAGGACATGCAGGAAAAAGTTTATAACTTGTCATTTTTTGACTTTTGGCAAAAAAGAAAATGTTTTACCCGCGGCTCCGCATTGCTACAGTAAAGTGCCTACGTGGCCCAATATGATTGGTTGGAGGATCATTAGGTGGCGGGTCACACTTAGATTTTTGCTTTCATTTTGCAAAAATTCTCAAAATCCAAATTTTTCTGAAGGCCTGCACCCAATGGGGAAGTGACACGTGGCACAGGGAGATCAAGCGGCGGCGGTGGAGTTGGAAATTTTTTCAAATTTTTGGCTCAAAATGCTAGGGGAAAAAACTGAAAAATATGCCCACACCCAATATAAAATGGACACGTGTCTAGGAAAGGCCATGTGGGGGTGGAAGTTTTAAAGACTTTGAAGTTTTAACTTCAAAATGCTAAAATTAAATTTTTCCCGAAGGCCTGCAGCAAATAAGGGATGGACACGTGTCCAGGAGGAAAGATAGAGGAAGGGGCCGAAGGAGAAGTTTGCAAATTTTTGCATCTATGTTTACAAGGTAAAAAGTGCAAGATAGCCCCGCGATGAATGAAAGGAGGAAACATGTCCCAGATTTGGTGGAGATGTGGAGCGTGCGAGAGAGAAAGTGAATTTTTTTCCAAACTTTAGCGAAAATCTCAAGGTAAAAAATTGATCCACTAAAAATTTGGAGGTGTGCCCCCACATCTAGTCAGGGGGAGACACGTGGCATGCTTCAAAAGGAAAAGGAAGAGCACGGGCCCACAAGGGATTTTGTGCTTGTGGAGGAGTGAAGGAAAAAAGGAGGGGTCATCTCCACGGTGAATGAGAGACTGCCACGTGGCAGAAGAGGCAACGAGTGTTCGGGCCCGCGGAAATTTTGGAGAAAATTTTACTTTTCTCAAAAAAGTGGAAAAATTCATCAAATTGGCCCATGGTTTTGGTGAAGGCCCACATGAGGACACGTGGTGCATCTAGGGGGCATGCAGGGAAAGTATTCAAACTTTTCCCGAAGCCAAAAAGGGTTTGAAATGCATTTTTGGAGGCAAAGGCCCGGTCCAATGGTATTTGGACACATGTCCCACCTCATCCAAAGGGAAAAAGGGTATTTTCGAGGGAATATTCAAGATTTGATCTGACACGTGGAGGGTAGAGATTTAAAGTTGATTTTTAATCAACGGTTTCTATGTAATTTCATTTTTTGGGTGCCATGGAAGCTCCAAGAAGTGTGGAAATGTCATTTTAACACCAAATCACATTAAATTTTATACAATTCAGCATCCTTTCAGCCTTCTGAACACAAAGTGGCATCATTCATTTGAGCTGATTCGGTGCCCTATAGTGTTTTTCGTGAAATATTTTTCGCAGCCTGTGTAAAAAATGTGAATGGTAAAAAATTAAAGTTGTAGAGTTAAAAATGATAAGGGAAAAAGGTGCAAAATGATTGCAAATGCATGCTGGCATGGTGGAATGCCAAAAATGTGACCTCAGGATGGATAAGGATCCAATTCCATGCAATATTTTAAAATATTTGTGCATCTCTCGCATTTGGCGAGCTATTTTACAGTTTTATATCATTTTTTATCAAACGGATAGGGTTTTGTAACAAATTTGATCCCTTGAGCATATTATTTGCTTGGGATGCAATGATCCAAGCTAACGAGAGGGTATATGATGTAATTTGGAGGCACTTTGAAGAGGCTCTGTGAGAATTTTGGAAAAAGAGAGAAGAATTTTCACAAGGAAAACTGGAAGAGGTCCATTTTCTTTTGGAGGAACTTCACGAGATCCATTTTTTATTCTTGTTTACATCAAATGTTCATCATGTTGAGTTGGTTTCAGCTGTAAATCCATCAATAAGCTTTGATATTGTCTAAATAACATTCCCTTTTTGATATATCTGATCAAATTCTTGGATTAATTGGTTTTATCTCTTGGCAAAGCTTGTATACACTTGTGTTTCAGTATGTTTTCAATTTGTGTTTCATGCTCATGTTGCAATCTTGTGTTTGGGATCTTTCTTGGTCATACATGGTCTCATTTCTTGCAGAGGGTTTGAAGGCATCTACAATCTTTCATTTAGAAGAGCTTTCATTTGAGTGAAGATAAACAAATTTAAATTCATCTTACCTTCCTTGTAAATTGAGGGTGTTTGTAAACCCTTGGGTGTACCTTAGGTCATGATCTAACAAGGTTTTCTACATGCTTCATTGATATTTTTCTTCAAGCCTTTGTGGTAGGTTATCAAAGTTTGTATGGAATAGTGTAGATTTGGGCATCCATATGAGCACACATCCTGGTTGAAAGAGCACTTCAAATTCATTGAAACATCTCTCCTATCTAGGTGTTGTAATTCATTTGCAAATTTTCCCAAAGAAGGTGATGACTTCTAACTACTCTTGTCCCAACATCTCTCATCATAATTTCATTTTAAACTAACTCATCCTACCTACAATACCCCTGTATTTGCATTGTGTGTCCACAAAATAATTCAATCCTTTCACTAAAATGCACAAATTTGATCAGGGTTTTATCATGTCTTTAGTAGCTCTAGCTTTGTTTTGAGAACATTTCCATCATTTAGTAGTGAAAACTCCTTTGAGTTTGGGTAATGGATAATTGATCATGTTTTCACAAAGCCTCTTCCATATCATATGTAAAACACAAGGATATCTCCATCTCCTTACCTTATAGGGGCTGCAATATAGGTTCTCTTACCTTGGTTGACAGGCACAACCTAAAATAGTGAGGGTTGGATCAAAACCCTCTTGAAGGTGCTATCCACTCCCTCAGTTCTTGAATGAAAACAAGTAGATAGGTGTGTTTCCCCAGCTACAAATGACATAAAAAACATCTATCCATCCTTGAGTGTCTTGTGCAAATTCATGATGCTGTTCAATTTGTGAAGGAGATTAAATCTGGATACCAACACCTCACACCTACTAACACATTCCTCTACTTCATCATATTATTCCCTAGCTTATGGGATAACTAGATCGACATGAGGTCCCTTTTTTCTAGGACTATGTAGGCAACACTCTAAGGGCATGGGGCCTGTACGATGGAAACGTGACAAGTAAGCATGGGAATCTACAAGTAACCCTTCCTCATACCCAGCCTCCCGAGGTTGTCTTTGAGACATCAAGTGGGGATGAAATATATGTGGGGTATAGGAAAACTAGTTAGGTAATCTTATTTCTTCGACATGCACTAATGGAATCTATGAATCTAAGGCAAAGAAGGCCCTCCTAACTCTGAACTACCATGATAGATCGGTCGACAAGGATGACTTCTCGAAGGCTCCAATCCATATCAAGTCTGTGGCATGATTCGATCTATAGGTTGTGGAATACGTGGATAATAACTTGTGGGTGCTTCGTATATGTCTCCCAATAGGGTCATGAAAATGAATGACGGACGATGGTGAATTCTATGGGAGAATCTTTGGTCTAGTCCATAAATCCTTATCTTGATTAGCTACTATTTCTAGTGAATATAGTTGTACGATAATGATTGGTGGAAGTATAGTGGATCTAAACACTAAAGTGCATAAACCAACATATACATCTGATTGTCCTGTGGACTCATTGGGTTGTGGGACTTGTGGATCACAACCGTAGATTCATGGTTGTTGTGGACCTCCTATGGTCATGTGTAGAATCAATCCCTAACCCCTAGTATCCAATAGTCATATGCTTTTCATCTTCTATATTTAGCTCTAACAAATGTTGAAATCTTCTCGAGTATCTTATAGGCATCCTAACAACTTGAATCCTTAGGATAGTGTCTATATCAGTTAAAATGTCTCCTGCATCTGGCTATGGAACGAAAGGATCACAATCAAACGTTTGCTCTTTTTCAAGCCCTTCTACAGTCATGTGGATATTTATCTAGGGTAGTCCGTAGTTTGGCTGGTTTGACAAAAATGTTTGCACTTTGTCATCTTCTACATTTAATCCTCTTAATTGTGAGCTAATTTGTTGTAGGTCTGTTATTGTTTGGAAGAATTGGATTAACATATTTTGATTTATGTCAATTATTTCGCCACTAGATTGGGTTGAGGCACAATTGGCTCGAATACGTATTCTCTGGGCTCCTAGGTCCCGTGATTGTCATACAAAAGAAAAAATGTAAATCTAACCGAAGTAAAGTAAAACTATGTAAAGTATATCTACAGCATATATAACTTCTCTATTTTTGTGTTTTTGATGAATTATTTGAATGAAATTGAAAGAGAAATTATTTAAAATATCTAGCAAATGATAACTAAATTAATAACAAAATTTAAAATAGACAAGGAAGCCGAGTATAGGTACTTTCCTGTGTAGTTGTAAGTCTATTCTAAATAATGAAATAACTGATCTAATCTATTTGAAAGACTCTCGATCCTACCTCAGAAGTGAGGAATGAATCATAGTTTCTTAGAAACTATCAATCCCCACAGCTTCCCTGGTAATATTGAAAGTGAGATTAACTGAAATGAAATGCTTTTACTATTCTATTTGATATACTTTAACTAGAACTTTGAAAGCTTGAACCTGGATTTTACAGAATAGTGGCGAATCTGATTGTGTGTGGCTTTGTCCCCTCAGTGTGGTCTCCTCGTTCCTTCGTGCTCATGTGAATCCAGAAAATCATGTAATTATAGCATTAGTAGATGTAGTTATTGGATCAATGGCACCTTTGGGTGCGAGACTAAATATAATGCGAGTAGGAGAGGGATAGCACAAGAGAACAGAGCTTGGCTTATGCGATTCCTAGCGGGATTTATTGTGAGTCATATGACACAAAACGTCTAGAACCTAAAGCTATTATTTTTATGAATAGAACCTGTAACTCTAATGGCTTAAGACTTAAAAACAAACTATCTTATCTCAATTTATTGTGTGAAACAAGAATAACACTTGCACAAGAAGATTGTGTGGCTTCTAAACAAAAAAATAACACTAACTATGCATGTAACAACTGAAAACTATGAACTCCTATGAACTGAAAGACTAAAACTATGAAATGAGAAGATGAGAGGAAATTTTTGAGGGGCCATTTCCTTGAAGATCAACTAACTATTTATAGAATCCCCATTTACCCAAAGGTGAAAACCAATTTGAACTCTTTAACCATAAACAATGCAAAAAAACTATTTGAGGGAACCAAAATCATAAATATGAGCAAAGGCGGTGAAACAAAAGTGGTAAACATTGAAATTTACGTGAGTCATGATAAAAGAAACATTCTGGAAAACACGTGAAGGATCGCCACCCTACCGTGGTTAAAGGACAGCCGCCCTACAGGTGGTGTCATTATGAGACCGCTTAGCGAGATGGCGCTTTCATAGCTAAAGACCAAAACACGAAAAAGAGAGGAGAAGAGAAAAAAAAAAAAAAAAGCACACAGGGCTAAGTGGGACATGTGGAATGTTAACACATATTTGGAGAGTTTTTCTAGATCCCGAGAACCTTGGGAGGAGAAGCCGTATCATCATCGGGGCATGTGTAACGCGTTGTTGCAGTGGTGCAGTACCCTAAAAATTTGGGTATGTACATATTGCCCCCTCAGAGAAGTGTTTTAGCCATGAAGAGGTGTAAAACGGTGGGTCTGAGTATGGCGGTCCCAAAATGGGAAGTTAGATGTTATACCTGACATGTCTCGTGTGTCAAAATGACACCATCCAAAATTCCTACTACATGCAAAATGAAAAGAGGACTCAAGTGTAGATAGATAAAATAAACCAAAAAATAAAAACTAAAATAATATGAAATGAGGACTTACCATTTGTGTGGGGATAAGAACTTACCTCCATTGGCACTCCAAACCTACAAAAGGGGCATTTGAAACGAGTCAAGATGCTATATATGTAAAAATGGGCCCATTTTCCTATTCATTTGCGCATGTTGATTTGATTGATTTTGAGCTCTGGGACCTACAAAGTGATGATTTTTGATGAGAGTATAGTCAAAACATTCGTGATGAGATTGTGATCATGCCTCCATGAGCGGAACATTGACCCATGAGATCACAAGTTAGTTTTTGTTGATTTAACATTTTTATCCCCAAAATGCTAAAATGATGAAATCTTTGTCATGAGGGAGATTATTTTTGAAAATGTCGGTGTTAATAGGGTCACTTAGGGGGTGCCTAATGGGTAGGTTTTGTTTTTGGTAAAAATAGTCATTTTCACGTTTTAAGCCATTTTTAGGGCATGTGACCCATGTGGAAATTCGGGACATGACCGCCACCACAGCGGGCAGCGGTTACACGATCGCCGCCCTAATCGGGGTAGTGGTTATACGTCTGCCACCATTAAGGTAGCGTTTATGGAACCGTCACCCCGCTTTAGGTGGCGAGTCCTTTCTGAGAATTCCAAAATCATACTTGTTTGAAATCATTTTTGCATTTCTAGCATTCTTACCTACTTTCATTATTTTTCCATTGTCATTTTAATACTAACTTACTCTTTTTACGTGTTTTTGGGTGTATGCAGGTGAAGGAGGAATATATCAGATGGAGCCATGAGAGAGATAGTGTGATTGGCTTCCAGTAGTGTTGGATGAACTTTCTTAGGTTGAGTAGGATACGCTTTAGAGGGCCGGTATATTGTGTATATCATGGGTCCCACATGTTACACCTTCTAGTCACATAATTTGTGACTTGTTTTCATATTGGGATGCTTTGATCGGAACACTTTCCAATTTCTAGGAGTCAGGGGTGAGTGGAATATCACCCTAGAGGATGTCTACCATATCTTGGGGGTCCCGATCATCGAGAGATAGCTTATGCTTGAGACAGCAAGGTCACGGGCTCAGATAGCATAGTGGGCTACATACATGGGAGACACAGTTATCTCCACTAGTTCGAAGAAGGGGGTGAGGGTCCGTTCTATTCCTATCCTACCTATTCCCTTGATTCGTCAAGCCATTATGGGGATCCTTGCCTCGAGATTGATTGGGGACAAGGGAGGAGACACTTTACTTTATTGCTGGTCCCCCATTATTACACAGATTGAGGGACATGGCTGGATTTATGCCTGGGGAGCTGATATACTTGGGACCACCTATCATGATTTGTACCGGGTGGTTCATTTACAGGGATAGTCTTTGAGCCATCCGACCACTCGGTTATGAGCTGGGTCTATGAGCATTTCATCCCTTATGGGAGAGGTGTAGAGGTAGCAGATCCTGTGAGCCGTGAGGGCAGCCGGATGGACGAGATATGTCGGTGCTTAGAGCACCCCACCAGCCGATCACCTCCCCGAATACGATGATATGGAGGCCACACCTTATCGTGCCATGGCAAGGTTGTGGGGTGAGGAGACCGTCACTTTGATCTCTTACTCTACCACAGGGGTAGCTTGTGGGCCGGGACGGGGAAGGTGGAGACACACCCCTTTGATCGAGTGCCTCGTGCAGTTTGGCCTTCCTTTTGTTGGTATGTTCCCCCAGTGGTGCTAGTATTTAGATCGAGTTCGGGAGGCTAGGGAGGTCCTAGAGCTCGGGGTTGGATTGTTGTTACTCTTGGTGTCCCTATTACAGCTAGGCAAGTATTATGCGCTCAAGGGAGAGATGGTGCTCCTTAAGCACCCTTACTTCAGATTGCCACTGGTCCCACCCACAACAACGATGACCCTATTGATATAGAATCTGAGTCCAAGGAGTTCACAGGGGGAGAGATGGAGAAGGAGAATGAGGCTGAGGTCAGCGAGTCGGGTGGAGAGGAGGACAACGATCTCGAGTGGCATGACACTCAGGATATCTTATAGGTGGAGAGGGTGGAGCAGAGTGCGGAGAGGGTGACTCTAGTGTCAGAGGAGCTGCCTCTCAGGACCTAGGTGGGGAGGATGAGTCTGTAGCAGGATGCTATGTCATTCCGGACATGGGAGGAGCACATCAGTCAGCGGTGGCATTTGTGGTAGGTGCTAACCCTAGGGATCCCTCTTGGAGGCCCGGAGATCCGAGTGAGTTATCATCCTTCCTTTAATGTTTATTTTTAGTTAGGATCACCTTAGTTGTTATCTCTCCTCTTCTTCATTTTTTTATCTTTTTACTATTTCTAATTTGTTTTCTCCTTTTCTTATGAGACACTACTAATGAGTGGCGAGACCTGATTTGTTGGGTATGCACTTGATACCCCTAATGATCCCCATGGAGAGGTCTCGTGTGGAGCTATCTATGGATGCAAGGAGCCTTCAGCAAGCTTTAGGCATACTGATGTTTTTGCCCCTATCGGCATGTGGCCGGTATGGTGACTACCCTCTATATCGAGTTGGTGGGGTATAGGACAGCAAAGTACACGATGAGGAGTCACTCTCATAGTGAGGCCGTAGCTACTCCTCGGGACCGTGATCCCTCTATACACTTAGAGCACTTGACATAGCTAGAGTCCTAGACATCATTGTGCACCTTTAGAGGGGTCTCATAGGGGTTAAGAGGCCACTTGGCTCTTTTTATAGTGACTTTTAGATTGTTTATATGATTTATTTTGTATTTCCGGGCTCATTGAGCATTTTAACCATGCCTAGCGCATGATGGAATTGTACAGAAATTTGATTATATATATATATATTATTTTGGATCGGACCCTTGGTATCTCGGTTTTTGTGATTTTTTCCACATGTAAATTATAATGTTATTTTTATATGCTTTTCGAGAATGTATGCAATGGAGAATAAATGATATGAATTCTTTCTTTATTTTTGTATTTCATGATGTTGATATATGATAACATAGACACAATGTGATTTTAAACTTTAGCTTCTATAAGCAATTTTCCGGTACTTCATATAGTTTTGACAGAACGTGATGACAAGTTGGTATGATGAGTAGATGAACTTTCCCCACTCCTAACTCCACGTAACTAGTAAGATGCGAGGGCTCACCACCGAGAGCTAGAAAGGGCACAAGCTATAAAATTTGTTGAATGGTAGTGATGAGAGATAAACAAAGATTTGGTGGAACCAAATTAGGATGCTACAAACCTACTCTACTCAAGTGAATCCATAGTTTAGAATGTGAATTGCTTTGCAGTTTATCTAGACTTAGATCTGTAGATGGCCACATGGTAGACAAAATATGGTTTTTAGGGTTTTGAGCTCTCTTAGAATTTTGGACATCTGATTTATTTATTTTTGACTCAAGATTTCAAAGGTTTATTTGAACTATTTTCTTATGACCTTCAACATTTATTGTCAAGAGGACCCCCCACACCTTGCCCCATGTTACTAGTAAGAAGAATGGGCTTATCACCATGGACAAGGCATAGGTGAGTGAGGGAATTCCCATCCCTTCCCAACCCTATGTCACTAGAAAGAGATGCAAGTTCATCACTGAAGGTTGGTAGGGAAAGGAAATGTGTAAAAATAAAATTTTATGTTTGATCTATATTTAACTTATTTATTTGAGAAAAATGTCAATATGTTCTTATTTCCAAAGAGATATGCATACAAGATAGATGTGACAATATGAAGCTTATAGAATAGACTATAGGCAAGACACCTATCCTAGGAAGAAACCAAAAGTGAGAACAAGAATGCGGACCTTGGTATGCTTCTTGTTAAGACTTTGTCATATCTAGCTTTATATGGATGAAATGATTAAGAAATAGGTGATGATGTTATGAAAATGAAGAAGTATGATTGGAAGGATTATGCCAATACCATCAGAAGTTTGTAATGCATTGCTTTGAGAATAAGTTCCTTGATCAAAAAAATTTATGAAACGAGTGGACAAAATGAACCTAACTACATGAAGATGTAATGTAGATATAATTATACAAGTGGTGCTGGTTGCTTATGCATAGAATCGTTTAAGATGCAAGGAATTGACTATTTCATTGAATTCCTTTCCTTCCAGTGTACATAAGAGATATGCACCATTTCCATAGTCTTTCATGACTCGATATGGGACCAACCATTTGGGCCAGAATTTCCTTTCTTCACCGGTCTTTTTCTCAATCTAGGTATGTCTAGTCTTAGAACTAGATCTCCTTCATATATATCTTGTTTATATACCTTTTTATTATACTACCAACACATCCAAATAAAGATAGACTCTATTCTATTGTTCAGCATCTAGCCTAGCCTCATCTAGCCTTTCTAGTTGGGAGATACATGCTTCTCTATAAGCTTCTTCATCTAGAATCCTTGTAGTGATATATAGAGACTGGGTATATCAACTTCAAGTGGAATAACTAGTTACGCTCCGAATACCAAAGAGAAAGGAGTTTCTCATGTTGGTGTTCTTATTGAGATCGGTGGGCCGACAAGGCTAGATATAACTTTAAATGCCAATCTCATTTTTTTTTTTTTACCATTTTGAGGAGAATATCTTTCAATGTTTTATTTGTTGCTTTAGCCTATTCATTAGCTTGAGGGTAATATAGGAAGTCATATGATGGTTTATTTTAAATTTACTTTAGCATAGCTCATAGACTTCATCATTCTTAAAGGAAGTACCATTATCTAAGATGATGATTTTTGGGACACCATACCTGCAAATGATCTGGTTCAAAATGAACTTGGTGATCATGGAACCTAGTATAGTGGTGAGAGGCATAGCCTCTACCCATTTGGTAAAATACTTAGTGGCCATGATTATGAAGTTATGGCCATCTATTGATGAGGGAGATAATTTCCCTATCAAATCTAGGCCCCATGTAGAAAAGGGCCATGGAGTAGCAATTTGTTGTAGAGCTTGTGCTAGCATGTGAATCTCGTGGGAAAATTCTTGGCATTTATGACACTTACGTACAAACTCCACTGCATCATGTTCTAGAGTGGGCCAAAAATATCCCATTTGATGTATTTTGCGGGAAGTGGCATGACCTCCAAAATGACCACCACATATTCTACTATGAGATTCATAGAGAATCTTCTTGGATTCTCCTATGTCAACACACCTTAGGAGCATTCCATCGAAAGCCTTATGATAGAGAACTTGTTTTATAATAAAATATTTAGCTACAATAATGTGTAACCACCTTATTTATTATGGTGTATCACCTTCTGAATATGCATGGTCCATGATATAAATAACGATATTAGTATACCAAGGACATTCAGAGATAGGAGGTCTGGCTTCAATGTAGTATATGGATTCATCAGGAAAATCTAGATCTACTAGATCGCCTCCATCTAACGGGTTTCCTACTAACCAACTCCGTAATGATTTGTCCCTTAATGGACTTCTAGTTTACAAAAGTTAATTCAAATTCACCCATTAAGGTTATAAAGTTTTTGGCCTTTTTAGACAAGGACCCTTGTATGAGGAAAGTTTGTAAATGTTCTATTTTTACAATGACCCTTGTATCTTGATTTAGCATGTAATGTCTGAAGCATTCGATTGTGAAGACTATGGTGAGGAATTCTCATTCTGCTTGTGTATAATGTGTCTCATAATCAAGTAATGTTTGGCTAGTAAAATAGATCGCACGTTCTCATTTATCATCATCTTCTTGAGCTAGCATGCAGGCTAGGGATACATTGGTAGATCACGAATATAAGATTAAAGGGTGGTCTGGCTTGGGAGGCATTAGTGTAGGTGGTGACAACAAGAAATGCTTAATTTATTCGAAAGCATCATTGCAATCTTTGGTCCAATCGATACTATAATCTTTCTTGGGTAGATTGTTGATTGGATGGATGGAAAAGTTTAAATCGAGATTAATCTTCGGATTGCACCGAGTTTCCCAAGAAACAACCTGATTCCAGATTCATCCGAAGGTGGGATCATTTCAAGAATAGCCTAGATTTTGGCTGGGTCTATGTCAATCCCTCATGATGATATGATGTAACCCAGGAATTTCCCTCCTGTCATACCAAATACACATTTTTCGGGTTTAGTGTGATCCATATTCTATCAAATGTGAAAGAATGACGTGGAGCACTTCCGGGTGATCACAACACTTCCTAGCTTTAACTAACAATTCATCTACATAGGATTCCATAATTTTATGAATAATATCATGAAATATATATGTCATTGCCCACTGGTATGTAGCGCCAGTGTTCTTGAGACCGAATGGCATAACAAACAAGTAGCAATAGGTTCCCAAGGAGTTATAAACGTGGTTTTCGCTTGGTCTTGTTCGAGATATTCTTATTTGATTGTATCCTAAGAATCCATCCATGAGAGACAAAAGTTCGATCCAGCTATTGCGTCAATGATGATGTCAATGGATGGTAATGGGAATTCGTCCTTGGGGCACACTTTGTTAATGTCTCGAAATCTATGTAAATGCGTATCTTCCCATTCTTTTTTAGAACAGGAATGATATTAGATACCCACTGAGAATAATCAACTGGCTTGATGCATCCTACTTCGAGGAGTTTCATTAATTCTTCCTTCACCATGAGAGCTACCTTAGGTTTCATTGGCCTTGATTTTTGTTTAACTGGATTTGCATCTGATTTAGTGATGAGATTATGTATCGCAATGTGTGGCGTAATTCTGTCATTTATTTATAATTAAATTAAAAATCCTTTTGATGTTCTTTAAGGATTTGAGTGTGTATTTCTGTCTCTTTTGGAGTTAACGAAGATCCTAGTTTTAATATCTTTGGTTCATACTCCATTCTGATGTTAATATCAATCATTTCTTCGATTAAAGAAGCGTTACCTTCTTCAAACTCAGGAAGGGCTGGAGGTAGTTCTATATATTCTCCATTCTCTACCGCGTGTATGTCAAGTTCCTTTTGTGGGGGAAGCTCTATCATGGGATTTCCGAAGTAAGAAGATGAATGTGGGATTAAAGAAAAATCTACCATGTGATGGGTGAGATGTAATGCTGCATAGGCATTTAAGTAATCAAGAGTGGCTTTATCACTATCAACATGATCTAAGATAGCAGATTTATTCTCAGCTATGTTTGTTAAAAGAGGGTTTGACATTTTCTTCACTAACGGTTCAGTGTGAAGGGATACCATGAAATGGGTGTCTTCCAACTCACTACTTGGAGTGAAATGTGAAGCTAAGGTTGCTATTGAATCTGCGAGAAGATTTTGTTCTCGTGGGATTGCTTCAATTGATATGAAGTTAAATCCTTTGCTCAAATCTAGTACTACTATTTTGTAGCACTATAGATGTTCAACTCTAGTCTCATACACCTCAGAGACTTGGTTGACTATTAATTATGAGTCTCCTAATACTCGATGTCATTAACACTGAGCCTCTTAGCTATGATAAGACCAAGGAGGAGGGATTTATACTCGGTGTCATTATTTGTACATTCAAAATCTAATTTAAAGGTGAATGGTAGGATCTTTCCTTCGGGCGAAGTAAAGATGACACTTGCCTCAACCCCGTAATGACATCTAGCTCCATCAAAATGGAGAGTCCAATATTTAATTAGGAAGATGGATGTTAGGACATTTGTTACGTCTATTTTTTCTGTTTCGGTTACTTTTACCATGTAGAGTTCCTCTGCTAGAAGAGAATCAACTCCTAGGGTATATCCCATGCCTACTGAGAATCAAATGGCAGGAAAATTGGTAGATCTTGTTCTAAAGAACTAGACTATTTTTTCCGTAGTTCCTAATGATATTGTTTCTATAACGTTAGCCTCTTCCTTGAGGGTTGGGATATTCTTGATTAGGTTTGTAACTTCTAACTCCATTGTAGGTACCAAATTTTCTTGGTTTTGCGTTGGTTGGTTTGTTAAGTTGGTTTTTTGGGAGTTCAAACTCAGAGTGAACACCTGGTCTTTTCTTCAGGTCTGCTAGGTGTATATCGAATGGTTTCAGATCACCTTTTGCTATGAATACCATTCCCAAGTGTAGGAATCTTATTTCTTAAAATAACATAGAAGGGATTACCTTCATATGGTGTATCCATGGTCAGAGAGGATCATATTATCATTGGTTTCCCGATCTCTAATATAAAACTCAGTGAGGATTGTTTTGGGTCCTAAGGTGATTGGTAGTATTATAGTTCCAATCGAAGTGGCTTTAAGGCTATCATAGCCTCTTAACGTATTCCAATTCGTGGAACAATTTATTTCTCCATACCCTAGATTTTAAAGGAAAGAGAAGGGAACTATGTTAACTACTACCCCATCGTCAACCATTGTGCTTTTAATGTAATTGTTATAAACCCATACTTGTAAATGTGAGGCCGGATCACCTCTTCGTGAAATCTCGACATTTGTTGGCATTTTTTTATGTCAAATATAAATGCAGTATCCCTATCCAACTACCTTGGAGGGTGAATATCGAAGTCTATATGGTTTACTTGTGTTTTGAGAGGTGGAGTGATGTTAATTAAATGACCTAAACCTAATGCTTCTAAAAGAGAAGCCCTATGGGTATGAGAGTTCTTCAATAAGTCCAAAAAGGAGATATGAGAGAAGGTCTTTGTTTGGTCATTAATTAAATTTTAGGCACCTACGGGTTTTACTAATGGTTGTTGAATGTTATCTCGCCTCTAGCAGTAACTTGGACTTAGCCGAGAGGAATACTCTTGTGTCCTTGTTACGGCTTCCACGTTTAGTTCGATGTCTAACTCCACTAAAATGACTATCTTGGGTCATAGCTGATTTCTTAATTACGGTGCGCCAGTGGATTTAATGAATTCAAGGCTTCATGATCATTTTTTCCCGTCATTACACCCGTGTTCGTCCCTTTTGGATTTAAGTTATCATGCTTTGGGAGCAGTCACTTTGAAAATATTGAGGGAGTATTTTGAGGGGAGATTTCTCCGTGAAAGTATTTAGCATGGTGATGCAAGATCTGCTAAGAACATGTCTATGAAAAGTTATCTCTGTTCTTCCGGCAGATGTTGCATGAACTTATTGTAATCACGGAAAGTCCTAGTGTCATGGCCTTGAATTTTGTGGAAACCACAATATGATTTGGGATTGTAAATTTATAGGTTCTTGGTTTGACATGTATTGTGGTCCAAAACTCCGATTAAACCATTGACTATTAAATTTTTGCATTCGTTGTCTTTGGTTTTGGTTTTGGTTTTGATATCCAGTTGAATTTTGACTTGGACCACAGTCCTGGGTCTACCTTTTGTTTGTTTTTGTGGATGGTTAAAATCCACCAAGTTGATTGTCAGGGTAAAGTTGTTTCGTTGATTGTTAATTGGCGGTGGAGTATTTACAACATTTTCTTTTTTTGTTTGGTCGGTTACTCCATTTGTTGTTACGCCGTAATTTTTGTTAAGGATCTTAGGTCCTTGATTGATGTTTGTGGTAGTAGGATAAGTCGTAGTATTCTGGTTGGGGGTGATTAACCTCCCATTTGTTCCATACGCCTCTTCGATCGCTATCTATTATAGCTTGATCTATTCGAGGGCGCTCTCGAGTACTTCATCATAAATTCTTAGTGGGAACTTCTAGACTTCTTCCTTTACCTCTCTACTGAGAGAATGAAGGAACAAATCACATAGTTCCATTTGGTCCATGTTTGGAGCACTTTCCGAAGAATAAAGGACTGTACGCCATCTCTGGATGAAATGAGCAACATATTCATTGTGTTCTTGCTTAATGTGCAAGAATTCCCTGATTCCCATTCTCAACAATTTTTTCATGTCAAATACTTTGATGAAATCTGAAATGAGTTGTTTAAATTAATGGATGGAAGCTTTAGGTATTCTCAGAATACCAATCGAGGGTGATGCCCTCTAAATTTTGAGAAATATTTTAGAACAACCCCATCCCAAGGAGAAGCTCTTGAATGGTCATGGCATAGGCCTTAATGTGTGCATTTGGGTCTCCCTTCCCTTTGTATTTGGGAAAATATGGAAGAGGTCTTGGAAGCATGATGCTTCATATGGTGAAGTCTAATGGTTCTTTCAAATATTCTCGAATAAGTTCCTATCGCATAAGTTTTAACCATTAAAAGTTCCTCTTGAGGGGTGGAGGTGGAATGGGTTGTTGGTACGATGTAGCATATGCATTTTTAGGGGCATAAAGAAATCCTTGTGGTTGAGAAAATATTCCAGGAGAGGAGAAGATATCTCCTGCGGTGATTTGGAATACATGTTTAAGTATGGGGGAGCATTTCTTAGGAATCGATTGGTTTGTACTAAGTCGGGAGGTATCATATTTTCCACTGGAATGGTGTTAGAAAATGTGGTTCTAGTTGGTGTTTATTGTGAATACTGAGGAGGCATGCCCAATGTGCCTATTCCTATGAGGAGGTCTACTTGGCTAGGATGATGCGGAGGATTTGAATTTCCTACCTGCATGAATTGAGAATTTTGACTTGCTTAACCAAGTTCAAACCCTCTAACATTTTCTACTAAAGTTGAGATGACTTCATTTGGTGAAGTCACGGTATTTTCCTTAATGGCATTTGTTGTATATTACGAGGTTATATAGGCATATGGTATCCAACTATGAATTGATCATTGCCTGCTAAGTTTCACTTAGGGCATTTCCTATAGGTAGAGGTATGGAGGTGTTTTCTTGAAAAGAGACCTCGGGTTATGTTTGTAAACTTCCTATAGGTGGGTACATACTTCGAGAGCATTGTTCACTCCCGGCATAACACATTGAATTTTCATCATCTAAAAATAGATATGAATCGATTGTCTACTAATTTTTGTCTAAGAAACACCCGAGGAGATGAACCAAATTCTCCTTAAACATCATGTTGTTCGAGCCCAAGGCTCACGGTTGTTGTGTTTGAGTGAGCTGGTCCAACTCCTCTATTTGGGAAGAAGAACTATATATAGTCCTTGGAGGTGGAGTTTGTGTTGACAATCGCTTAGTCAATAGTTGTCACCCCATGTTGAGAGCGAGGGTGATGGCCGTCTATTAAGTTGATCGTGGTATGCTTCAAGACCTAGGAGAGGTCTGCCATATGCCTTGAATCCTGACATATTCAGGGGGTATATGAATACCCATAGAATAATGGGAAAGAGCGAAGGTGAATGGAAGAAATAAAAATAAAAGAGGAAGAACTATTTCGTTCACGTCGGGTACACCAATTTTGTATGATGGAAAAGTGACAAGCGAGCTTGGGAATCTACAAGTAGCCCTTCCTCGCACTTTGACCTCCCGAGGTCATGTCGAGACAAATTGGTGGGGATGGAATAAATGTGGGGTATAGGAAAACTAGTTAGGTAATCTTATGTCTTTGACATGCACTAATGGAATATGTGAATCTAAGGCAAAGAAGGCCCTCCTAACCTAAACTAGCATGATAGATTGGTCGGCAAGGATGACTGCTTGAAGGCTCTAATCAATATAAAGCTTTGGCATGATTCAATATATAGGTTGTGGAATACGTGGAAGATAGCACGTGGGTACTTCGTATATGTCTCCCGACAAGGTCATGAAAATGAATGATGGACCGATGGTGGATTCTATGGGAGATTCTTTGGTCTAGTCCATAAATCCTTAGCTTGATTAGCTACTATGTCTAGTGAATATAGTTGTGCGATAATGATTGGTGGAAGTAGAGTGGATCTAAACACTAAAGTGCGTAAACCAGCATATACATCTGATTGTCCTGTGGACTCGTTGGGTTGTGGGACCTATGGATCACAACCGTAGATTCATGGTTGTTGTGGACCTCCTATGGTCATGTGTAGAATCAATCCCTAACCCCTAGTGCCTAATAGTCATATGCTTTTTATCTTCTATATTTAGTGCTAACGATTGTGTAATCTTCTCGAGTATCTTATAGGCGTCTTAACAACTTGAATCCTTAGGATAGTGTCTATATCAGTTAGAATGTCTCCTGCGTCTGGCTATGGAACCAAAGGATCACAATCAAACGTTTGATCTTTTTCAAGCCCTTCTACAGTCATGTGGATATTTATCTAGGGTAGTCTGTAGTTTGGCTAGTTTGACCAAAACGTTTGCACTTTGTCATCTTCTACGTTTAATCCTCTTAATTGTGAGCTAATTTGTTGTAGGTCCGCATGTTGTTTGGAAGACTTGGATTATGAGATTTCGATTTATGTCAATTATTTCTGCCACTAGATTGGGTTGAGGCACGATTGGCTCGAATACGTATTCTCTGGGCTCCCTAGGTCACGTGATTGTCATACAAAAGAAACAATGTAAATATAACTGAAGTAAAGTAAAACTAACTATGTAAAGTATATCTATAGCATATATAACTTCTCTATTTTTGAGTTTTTGACAAATTATTTGAATGAAATTGAAAGAGAAATTATTTAAAATATCTAGTAAATGACAACTAAATTAATAACGAAATTTAAAACAAACAAGGCAGCCGAGTATAGCTACTTGCCTGTGTAGTTGTAAGTCTATTCTAAATAACGAAATAATTGATCTAATCTATTTGAAAGACTCTCGATCCTACCTCAAAAGTGAGGAATGAATCATAGTTTCTCAGAAACTATTAATCCCCATAGCTTCCCCGACAATATTGAAAGTGAGATTAACTGAAATGAAATGCTTTTACTATTCTATTTGATATACTTTAACTAGAACTTTGAAAGCTTGAACCTAGATTTTGCATAATAGTGGTGAATCCAATTGTGTGTGGATTTTTCCCCTCAGTGATCTCCTCGTTCCTTCATGCTCACGTGAATACGAGTAAAAGCATGTAATGCTAACATCAGCAAAAGTAAGTATTGGATCAATGGCAGCTTTGGGTGAAGACTCGAATATAATGCGATTAGGAGAGGGATAGCACAAGAGAATAGAGCTTGGCTTATGCGATTCCTAAAGGGGATTTATTACGATTCATACAACATAAAATGTCTAGAACACAAGCTATTCTTTTTGATGAACGGAACCTTCAACTCTAATGGCTTCAGACTAAAAATAAAACTATCCTTTCTCAATTGATTGTGTGAAACAATAACAACACTTGCACAAGAAGATTATGTGGCTTCTAAACAACAAAACAACACTAACTATGCATGTAACAACTGAAAACTATGAACTCCTAAGAACTGAAAGACTAAAACTATGAAATGAGAAGATGAGAGGAAATTTTTGAGGGGCCATTTGCTTGAAGATCAACCAGCTATTTATAGAATCCCCATTTACCCAAAGGTGAAAACCAATTTGAACTCTTTAACCATAAACAATGCAAAAACACTATTTCAGGGAACCAAAATCATAAATATGAGCAAAGGTGGTGAAAAAAGCTAGTAAACATTGAAATTTATGAGAGTTGCAATAAAATAAAAATTCGGAAAATGAGTGAAGGATCGCCACCTTGAGCAAAGCGGTGGTTACAGGACCGACCACCACACGGGCGGGGTGGTAGTTTCGTAACTAAAGACCAAAACGTAAAGAAAAAGAGAGTAGAAGAGAAAACAAAGCATGCAAGGGCTAAGCGGGACATGTGGGATGCTAACACATACTTGGAGAGATTTTCCAGATCCTGAGCACCTTGTGAGGAGACCTATATCATCATCGAGGCACGTCTAATGTTGTTCCAATGGTGCAGTACCCTACAATTTTGGGTATGTACAGGGCCCTCAGTAGGTTAGCTCACCACTCTTTACCCTAACCAATTCGCCCTTTCACTTTCGCATTCATATTCTACCTTAGTTTACATTTTATATCAACAATTGAAAATTTAAACCATAACATGCATATACATCACCATTTGTCTCCCATGTTACCAAAAACTTGGACATTAAGTCAAAATTAAATCAACCTAACTCAATCATGCCTAGACCAACCCGACTCTACCATAACTAAATCAACCTATCTCAACCATGCCTAAATCAACCTATCTCAACCATACATAAATAAACCTAAATCAATCATGCCTAAAATCAACCTAACTCCATCATGCCTAAACCAACCTGACTCTAACTCCACCATGCATAAACCAACCCGACTCTATCATGCCTATGAATCAACTCCATCATGCCTAGGACTTGACTCTATCATGCCTAGGACCTGACTCAATCATGCTTGATTCACCTAGTTTCCATCACATACACACATAATAATGAAAATTAAAGCAAGTACACCATCCATGCTATAAATATCATCATCTATAAATCATAACATCTGTGTATACATACATATGTACACAGATACAAATAAATACAAACATCTAAAAAATATCATATAAATCATCGCTCTCTTCGGCACACAAGACGGTATATATATAAAAAATCAATATAATGCCCATCTCCAGTGACTAATCATCACCCTACCTGATATCCTCTAGGCCAGTCTCACCTACTCCCTCCTCTGCTCTTGTGCGGTGTCCCACTAGCATCTCACCACCCTTCATGGGCTATGGCTTGACCTTTAGTGGTACCTCACTTGATGCTAGCCTCTGTGCACTAGTAGCCTCACTCGACCCTATCCTGTGGATTTATGACCCCTGTAATCTCCACACTATGCATGCAAGACCTGGTCCTCTCACTCAAGGCTGTTGTACTCAGTACTCTACATAGGAAGTTAAATCTATCCCTCAAACCATCAACTCGATCTTGATAATATCATGCATCTTCTAAGGCATCCTCGAACTCGGCCATAGGTACTATCTCGCAGTGGCGTCATTTCCCTCTGACCCTGTACCTATACTGAGGGACACTTTCCTTCCCCTATTTGTAAAATGGGACCCTCTCCTTGAGCTTGTGTGGGTGCCAGTGTAAGTGCCTCTCCCTGTGCTACCTAGGCCTGTAGGGTTGCTACTTGTGCCTACAATGTGGCAACCTATGCCTCTGACCATGTCAACTATCCTTGCACTATCCCCAACTATGTGAAAAGAGTCACCACCTGCCCCTGTATAGCATCACACTGAACTATGATAGTGGCCAAGTCTGGCTACCTTAGCCTCGGTGGTATTTCTCAAAATTGTACTACCCACCACTTTTTATACTAGTCTATAAATTTAGCATCATCAATTTTTTAGTCTACCACCTACTCCTCTTACATTGTAGGCACCATCAGCTATGGTAGAGAGATAGGCCTCTCCATGTCACCCCTCTTATACTATGGAAAAAATGGAGGTATATCCTGGGCAATCCCAACCGTCGTATAACCACTGTCATGGGGATCATCTTATGCTCACCAAAGACGACATCCCTCTATCCATCTCACCAGCTATAATCCATCTAACTCCATGGTCATCTTCCTATATGAAGGGAAGCCAACATATGGCCTTCAAATGATGTCCACACCGGATAACCCCTCTAGTAAATTCCTATAATATGATACATCATGTGTAGCCCAGAAGCTCGGTCTTCTCTAACCATTATTACCCATCACCTGTAGACCACCCATAAAAAAGCTGACTCGAATGCATCAAGTTGGGGCATGGCCACTAGACACACACACACATAATGCATGCATACACCGAACAGTGTAGTAAGAAGGTGCAATATAGGCCGAACCGCCATAATCACCCATAGGCCCATAACTCTCTGTATAGTTTCACCAAGAAGGTTGGTGCCCGTGTAAACTAGGTCCTATCCTCCACCATATCATGTAGAACCCTCATCGATGATCATGGGAATCTCCCACCCTCTGCATCTAGTAGTGTAAAACAACACACATCCTCTGTCATGAGAACTACTAGCCTCATCTAATCCTGATGGGCTTGGTACATATCTCCATAACTCATGTTGGCACATGGAACCCGAACTTCGTCATCCCCTCACCAAACACCTGTCGACATCGCTCCTAAGATAACTATGAAGATATTGAATACACATGTGTCCATACTATCGTAAGTCGTAGGATCGATACACATCCTCTAAGGTGATGGTCATCTCACCTGTCAGAAAAAAAATGCGTCGGTCACCAAATCCCATCTGTCGATGAGGGGGACCATCAAACTTGGCTCCCAAACTATGTGTCGATAGCATATAACCCCAATTAGGCCCACCTTGGCCACATTCTTCCACTCCTCCAGTGTCACACTCCCATGTACTGCTCTTAATAGGGAGGTAACCTATCATGCATCCGTAATCGGTCCCTCTCTTGCATCAAACAAACCATCACATTATTAAACCTTAACTATACCCACATTCACCCTTAACCCCTCACTTATAATTATTACCCTTCCTATTTTCATTTAACAATACCTTCCCATCTCACTCAACCACCCTTACTTACCTCCTGGCCCATTTTTTCTCAATGTTATCTAGCATCGGTTCTCATTAGGCCGACATCGGTCTCCCAAAACCGGCATCGGTAACTACATCTCAGTGATCGATGTCTTTGGCTAACTCCCACCGATGTTGGCCAACCTCGACCGACATTGGTCATTGTTGCGGTGATAATCCGTAAAACCCTTCCCTATTTCTCTAAAAATAAACATTTCTATCTAACTACCCCCATTCCTACCCCAATCTCACCCAAATTCATCCCCATCCCCTTTAACCTACATACAAATTCCTACCCTTCCTATTTTACCCATTTTCTTCCAAATTTAAATTTTATTTTCCCCAAATCCACCTCTATCTAAACCTAATCTCTACACACCAAATCACCTAACCAACAAGGAACGATAGTGAATCTTACATCTTCGTGATCTTGTCTCCATAAAGGCATGTTGGGATCTTTGCACCGTGCTCCACCCGACTTGTATCTTGCTTATGCCATGCCAAAATCTACCTCGAATCTCTCTACCAATAAAATTACTCCCCACGATCTTGTGGACCTATCTACCTAGATCCTGTCACAAATCGAATCTCTCCACCTCGGTGAGTATAGTCCTTCATACTATTCCTCTCAAAAAGCACCAAAATTAAAATGGCTCTTCATTTTCTCTAGTGATATAATGCCACAATGATTTTGAAAAACATGTAATTTTTGTTTTATAAACCCAACCTGACCTAACCGACGTCGGTCCTCTTTGTGCCCTAGCTAACTAACATCACTCACCCTCTAACCCGAATCACCACCCTACTAATCTGTTGAGTCTTGTAATGTTGCCTTTGTCCTACCACCATTTATACCAACACAACTTATTATCATCCTAGACACCCATTGAACCATACTTACAAACCCGACCCACCCCTACATTGCCTTTGCTTTGGATCTTAGGAGTTGTTATTTTACCTATACCTAGGCATTACCCTTGCGACATGGTTAGCTATATTGTTTGGCCTACCAACCTTACCTTGCCAATTTTCATGCTATTTATCCCGAATTAACCTTTGATGTACCAAAACATATCTAAATGTTCATGCACTGACCTCTATTGTGTTTCCGTACTATATCCTATACCTCGGATACCGTAATCACTTCAACCCTGTTTAGATACACCTATCGACCTTAGACGATGTAGCCTTAAAAATCTACTCAACTAGGTACCTTGCTGTAGTTTCCAATGTGTGTGTGTCTTTAATTACCACTACCTTTGACCACTGGTCCATTTACTGTTTACCTTATTTTACCCATTACCTTTACCTAATGTGCACACCGATCTTCTTTTTCCCACCTCCTCATTTTATCAAACAACTTACCATTTCCATCTCTCACCTCATCGGTTCCTAGTTTAAGGGGGATACCTTCACCCATGCGTGGGGAAACACCACCCTCACTTAAACTTGACACAATCATTTCCTATTTTTGACAATGCCACTTACCAATGCAAGACACGTGCAAAAAGGGTAAAATGTAAACACCAAAATTGGATAACACTCCCTTGGTACCCTTTCGAATAACAAACTTAAACACATTCACCTAACCATGACCCTTATACCCCACATTACTATTAATTTAATTATTTACATTTAAATTATTACCCATCCTCACCCCAATTTCACTGTTTTCTTACATTTTGAATGGGACGAAACATATGAGGTTGTGGGGTGAGGAATACCTTTTGTATTGGTTTGGAGGTTGATGCACATGTTCGACTTCTCGATCTCGATGCTAACGTGAGAGCTTCCTTTTGGGCTGGGAGGAACTACCTGAAATAGAAAAAAAGACCAACAAAGAAGAGTTAAACAATATATGACAAGGACTTCCTAGCGTATGCTAGATCCGAGAAGTGTGATACTCCTAGAGGTTGTAAGTCCACTTTTTATAAAACAAATATGAAATAACTGAAATACATACATAAACAAATCTAGTGCTAGTATTCTGATTTTGGTACCTCATATCACTATCAACATCGATCCAATTAAATAATAAAACTATGCAGGTCAAGTTCATTAGGTCAGGTTGTAGGTTGTTCGGTGTGGTCTACAGTCACGAAAGGGTCTTAACAGGGTTAGGTAAGGTGTTTGGCTTGTTTTGGTGGGTAAGTGGTTGTTTTTTTACATAATGTTGGTGATTACACGAGACCAGAGTGTCATTCGGGGTATGACTGACCATGGTTAGGAAGAACTGACGACAGTTATGGGTAACCGGAATTAGTAGAGGCAGGATGATAAGATTCAATAGGATTTGCTAATGGGGTTTGAGTTGAGGTGAGTAAGAGATGGCAGAGGGAAAAATGAGGTGTATGGGGATCTTAGGAACACTCAAAAATGTGTAAAGGTTGAGTATAGGTGGTTTTATGGTGTGGGTGGAGGAATGGTTGGGTTTACAGGAAAGTAAATAGTAAGGGAAAAGGGAATGCAAGTAGGAAACCAAGAACAACAATAAAATAACCCAATAGACAAAATTAGAAATGGATTATGGAGGTAAAAATTATACTTACTATTATGCAGTCTAATGGCTTTGTGGTGGTGATGATTGGTTGGTGGGATGGAGCTTGGTGTCATAGTGATGCTTCCCAGAATATCACCATGAGTGTAATACCTCTAGATCTGTCTTGGTGTTGGCTATAGCTGTCTATAGGTACAAAAAGGCTTTGCATATGCTTGCATGCGATTATCTTCTCATCTCCTTGATCTCAAAATGTGACAACCCACCAACAAGGTTACTAAATTGAATAAATGGTAATAGATGATGGTTCCTAGTTGACTGGATTTGGTTTCGGGATGACCGGCATCGGTTAAGGTGGGATTCCCTAGGTTTACTAAAAATGGTAGATCTCACATCATTTGGGTCAGGTTCATTCATTTATTTCATGGATCAGAATGGAAATTGTGGTTTTATGAGTGGGAAGGTGGTTAGAGGAATAATAGGCCTTGATTTTTAGGGTTAAACCAAGTCTTATTCATTTATGGAAACATGCTATGAATAGGTCTATAGTGAGGTGTCTAGGTGAGGTGGGCATCCATTCAATTAAATTAATTAAATTAATTAAACTAATAATGGGGTGAGATGGGTAATAATTTAATTGTGAATAATTAAATTAATATTAATGTGGGGTATAAGGGTCATGGTTAGGTGAATGTGTTTAAGTTGGTTATTCAAAAAGGGAGCAAGGGGAGTGTGACCCAATTTTGGTGTCTACACCTTCCATGCATGGAATAATCTTTCCTTTCTCACCAAGTCTCTAGGATGGCACCTTATCCACTCGACATGCCTATTCAGGTCACATTTTTCATCTCGTGCATCTAGAATTTCAGATGTGTCTAAGTCCTTAGATCCTATTTTTCTACCTTGCACACGAGTCGTGGTTCCTCATAAACCCTTCTTAAACCCTTGTCCTACGCGTCCTTACGCTTCCTAGTCCCACGTGCACATGCGCCCTTTGAAAATTTGTAAATATTTTAAGTTCCAACATCCCTAATGTCCCTTAAGCATTAAGGGACATGAGGGACATCAATTTTCATGGCGCGCCTTGTGATGACACTTGATAAAGATCTAATGGTGGGTTGTTTTTGGAAAAATCTTATTCAAAGCACCTAGGGATTGAGAATGGTCACATGGGGACCATGAGAAACTCCTTGTGATGGTAGAATATTTATTTCCCTCATTTCCTTCAGAAAAAGGGACATAAGGGTCATCAATTTTCATGTGGCACCTAGTGTTGACACTTGTTAGAGATCCAATGGCTGAGGGTTTAGCTCCACTAGCTCTTGAGGGCTGAGAAAATTCACTGAAGGGGGTCACATGGGTGACCTAAAAGATTCTTGGAGATGGGGAAATTTTTATGTCCCTAGCATAAATGGATATGAGGGTCATCAATTTGTATGGCTCTGCCAAAAGAGGACACTTGCAGAGATCCAACGGCTGAGGGTTTAGGTCCACTAGCTCATGGGGGTTAAACTTACAGTTTGGGTGGTTCTATGTGTGACCAGAGGGATTATAGGGTCTGGGGGAATTTTATTTTCCCTCATTTCCCTTATCTTGATGGATGAAAGGTACACAAAATTTTGCCAAGTTCCTAGAGTTGACACGTGTCCTCATCAAAATTTAACTAACTCCCAAACTCGTTCCTTGAGGGAAACTTCAAACAATGATATCTTGAGCTCCCGCTAGAATTTTTTGGAAAAGATTTATATGATGCTTACTTATTATGGCCTTTTGAATCCAATTTTGTGGGTATTAGATCCTGATTCCTCTATTTAAGCCCTGAAAAATCTGATTTTTGATCTAGATCCTTAGTTGTGCATGGAAAAAACAAGTTATAAAGATATTATGCCAAAGTGTTGTGAAAGATATGATATCACCATATTTTAGGGATTAGAATTCCCTTTCATAATATGTATTTTTGTATCCTAAATCCATCCGAGCTTCCAAAATCACTTTCCGAAGCTCAAGAGATCTTTTCCCCATGCACCGCTTGCTTAGACCTTTGAACCCTGTTTTTGGTGAAACTGCCCCAACTCCTCCAAATCATTCCCGAATCTTCCTAAATCACTTCCATGATGTTTCTAGGCCTTAAATTCACCTCCATTTCACATTTGGATCCTCCATTCCACTTCACAAGGCTTCTCCAATCTTGGGAAAACCAATGATAGCCCTTCCTACAATTGCACGAAATTTACATTTTCAAAGAACTGCTAAAATCACCTAGGGAGTAAGTTAACATCAATTGGGAGGTAATTTTACATATTAGGTATACTCGGGTTCCTTAGAAGGGTAAAGATTGAAATTTTTGACACATGGATATTGTTTTCATGATGGAAAATTGTCAATTTCCACTGTTGCACATTTGCATGAAAACATATACCAAAAGTGCATGATTTCTTATCTACAAAAACTACTAAAATAAAAAAATTAAACTCTTGATTCCTAGTGGTTGGAAATAACATGCTTTCCGTATTAACTAGGAGCACCAAATTTAGTTTAGACTCAAATTTGAATGTCATTGATGCAAAGAATCAAAGGAGATTTAAAATTTAGCCAAACGAGAGATGGATTCATTAATAAAATTTATATAATGAAAATTTAACTATCTAATATAATCAACAACATGATATGGTGATTTACTTTAAATTTCTAGAGCACAATCTAAAATATCACTTTAAGATAATAACGAAAGATATACTAAAACATAAAACATTCTCAATTAATTAATTCACAAGTAGAAAAGGAAATGAAAATCGTGACCATATCAACTCGCTTGAGTTATTTAGAACTAGGCTTGCATCTATTAATCACAAAATTCATCTCCTCTTTTATAATGTAGGAGTGGTATCTATACAAATTTTGGCCATGCTTTATCATTTAGTTAAATTATGATTACAAAATATTTTAAGGGAATATGCTAATAGTTGGTCCTTTATGAAAGATCAGTAACTAACTCAGTTAGGATAATTACAAACAAAAACTATTAGGAAAAAAATACATCCATTCATGGAATTAGTGTGGTTATTTTTTAATTATGGGCCTTTTTTGATTGGGTCCACTTGTGAAGATGCCTCCTGAGTCAGTTAGGTTTGTGCAGGGTCTTCTTATGATGGATTTACTTTAGCTGGTCCTTTCTCATAGGAAATGATGGTTTCCTTGCAGAGTTTTTTAGTCCTTGTCTAACTTCACCAGTCCACAAATTATTTCTTTGAAGAGTATCGAAGCCCTATTGAGTGATGCCTTCGTGTAGAATTTTCTTGCTCTATCATTTGTTTTAATGTCTTAGGTTTTTGTTCTTCTCTCGATTTTGAGAGATAATTTTAATCACTTGGGAAGCCTTCATTTTCTTCTGCTATGTTCTTTTCAAAAATATCCAAAATTAATCAAGCAACATAGTAAACTCCTCAATAGACACTAACTCTTGGTTTTCCTTAATGACCCCTGTAATGGATGCCCGTGAAAATGGTTGATTTCTTATTGAAAATATATCTTCTATTCGAGGTGATATTTTTCCTATTTGAACGGTCATTTCCTTGGTCTTTCCTTTTTGTAGTTGGTATACGTATGGAATATGCTAATATCATATATGGTTATAATTTTAGGATCTTTACATGGTAATAATATTTTCAATGGATGTGTTAGTCCTCTTGGAGTAAGAATGTTACTTTTTAGGATATATAGTTTCCTTTACAACATCATATAATATTAATAGTTATTATTTAGTATTTGAAACAATTCCCTCAGAATAGTGGCCTTAACTTGAGTTTTAAGCTCTTTGTTTTTGGTTTATACTCCTCTTACCATTTAAGTTACTAATTCATTTGAGGACCTTATATAGGACACTGGGTCTTCTTCATACTAGCCAACTTGGGAAATTTAGCTTTCTTTTTCTTCATTAGAAAATAGAGGTACTACGATGTCTCATGTCAAACAATGGCCTTTTGTGAGGAAATTATATTTTTTCTCCCTCTTTAATGTCCTTGTTCATGGATTGAATTTAATATTAATTAAGGGTTCCTCTTCACCCACCCAATATGGTTCTTGTATTTGGGAGATCATGGCCTATTCCAGCTATTTTTTTTAGGATCGGTAGATGTGGAGCTTTTAGGAGGAGCATAAAATAGCTATGTTTGGACTTATTTAGGTTTAGGCCTCCACTTGTGTAGGCTCTATTTGGGTAGGTTCTTCTTCCTCATATAAATAAATTAAATCATAAACAACCAAAGTAGGGCCTTTAGTTTTTTGGGAAAACCTTCTTGAATATTTGGGATATCCTCTATAGATGTATGAAATCTAGGGGGAGTTGTGGGAGTTTGGGATTTCCCTGAAAGATCTAAATAACCAGCTGGTCTCCTCTTTTTTAACTCCTTCTTTATTATTCCTTTTGGTGGAGGAACTTACCTTGTTTCCTTTATATTATTTTGGATCAATTTTTCATCTATTTGGGTAATCCATACCAAATCATTAACGTGAACCTCATGTGTAAAGGGTGTTTAATTTTTTCCTTTAAGTGACTCTAAATGCTTGGAAACTCTTTTTCTCGAGTCATATTTCCTTAAAGGGTTTTTGATAAAAAGGAATGAATTTTGATGGGTTTCTACTTCTTTCAAATTGGTCCATCTCTTAAATTCCTTGCATCCAAGAATAACTTACATGGGAGAGTTATTCTGAGATTGTTTTCTTTGCATTTTATTGTCCTACCATTGAAAATTTGACATGAAACTTCTTGTTATGAAATTATTTTTGCACATGGTATGGAAGTTGCAAAGGGGGTGTGAGAATTCCTTCTATCATGATCACAAGTAAATTATGGGTATAATAAAATGGTCTCCATTTATCGATTGAATTTAGGACATTGTGATAAACTCTAGGCATAATTGACTCATATATCTCCTTATAGACTATGTGATAAAATAAGGTGTATATGTCCTATATATGAGCCCTAAATGTATTTGTGTATAGGTCTAAATATGGTTCATTTACCTCTAAAGGGTGTGAAGGGGACCAAGGTTCAAAAATTATGGACACTCAAGAACACCATAAACTACATCTAGAAAATAGGAGGCCATGAAGAATGATTTATTATGGTCTACAAAATTGGCTCATTGTGAGACCAAATTAGAGGTGACCACTTTCCCTAAAGAGGGGATCTTGTCCTCATCTATGATCATGGAAATTAAAATAATTCATAATACATTAAATTTTGTGATTGAAGTGTTTTCATATAATCTATTCATTAAGGTCATACCAAATATTTGGATCAATATGTCATTTAAATTATGGTCATCCATGTTTTTTTTATTGGGTCCTTGGACCAATTATGTAAAATGACTCTTATCTATTTTGTGGCCATATAAGACTCAATTGTAGTTGTGTTGTAGATGAAAGTGGGTTCAAGCAACTTATGAGAAGTTTTAAATACATAACCGGTAAAAAAAGGTTAGTCTATTTTCTCTAGAAATGGAAAATAAATCCCAATTTTATTCTTTTTCTTGAAAAAGGAGAAAAGATAGTAATTCAAGACATAGACATACCTTGGGTTTAGCCACAATTAAGTGGAGGTTGGATCTTTTTAAGGATGTAATGTCTCTGGGCCTCTTTATTTTATCTACAAACATTCTTACTTTTTTATGGTATCGGTTTCATTCTTTTCTTGTTGTATTTTTTAGAATACTACCGAATAATGTTGAAAATCATGGTCCGAGAGGTTGAATCAAATATGATGTCTCGTATCAATATTGTTTCGAGTAAGAGTATAGGAACATGTCCACATTATAAATATTGCGTTCTCCCACCACAGCTAAAGACTAACTACTTAAAAACATTATAATGGATATGTTATCACCGAATTACAACACCCTCTAATTTGTCATGTGTGTGTGCATGAGCTACCAGTGTAATTGGGAAACATGGAATTATCTCAAGGTGTGGGACCTTGAAATTTGAGATAACTCTCTAGAGAAGGTTGGTTCATCTTCCTAATCTAATTTAATAACTACTATAATGAAGTAAAATCTAGTAACTTCTCATAATCTATGATTTCCAAAATACTGGGGAGAGGGAGAGAGCATGAAAATGAACAAATCCTACGCTAAAGAGGTTTTAACACCAAGAGAAGGGTGTGAAACATTATGTTGGAGGAAAATGGAATTAAATCTAGATAAAAGAGGCTCGACAAGATTTAACATAGTCCAAAGCATGCACCCATTACCAAATCTCCAATAAACACAACAATATGAACTTGCAAGTGTTAGAGAACATTCACAAAATAGAACAACAATAATGAAGAGGCATGAAATTACAAAAAAATGAGAAAGGGTTAAAGAGGAATAAAAATACATAGATTTATTGCTTCATGAAGTTTCATAGTCCATTACATTTGAAAAATAGAGGCACCATTACATTTGCAGATTCCATGTGAAGGCTTACTACTCAAAGAATTTGAGAAAACAAATTGGAGGAGTTTCCCATATGCCAAGAATATATCCCTTCAAAATGAGAATTGTTTACAATATATAGAAGAATGTGGAGAGAGAGAACGAGAAAAGGGAAAACCAAAATTATGCTCCCAACCACAAATAGGATGCATTAAATTTATGAAAAGGGGCATGGGCAGTCAGTCAAGTACATTCCTTCATGATGTTTTTCTTGTTAGAGAAGAAACCGATGCCATACTTCATTAATTATGATGGCTGGGATTCCTATAATTGCACTTTTTGAAGCTGAGTATGTTTTCTTATTTTTTACCCACTCAACCTCAACAAAATTAAAAATTCTAGTTTTCGTGGTGTGGAGGATGTCAAGAAATTTCCAACGATACAAAGTTTTTCAAATTTCAAACACCCGGTAAAAATTTATGCCCATTTGAAAATTTGCATATATTCACACAAGAGATGATGAAAATGCAAATTTATGAAAAATCCCTAGGGCCCAAAATCGTAAACTGTACAATTTGCAAAAATTACAAAATTACAAAAGTGCAAAAAAAATCCCCCAAGGCCCAAAATTGAAAAGATGAAAAAAATCCCCCATGGTCCGAAATTGCAAAGATGCAAAAATCCCCATGGCCTGAAATTGCAAAGATATAAAAAATCCTCCATGGCCCAAAAATATAAAGATGCAAAAAATCCCCCACGGTCCAAAATTGCAAATATGTGAAAAACCTCCCAAGCCCAAAAATTTTAAAAATATCTAGAGTTAGAAGGGCTTTTTATATTTTTAGAAAGAGGGAGATATTTTCTATCTAATTAAGGTTCTTTTCAGGGAACCTTAAGCACTTAAAATATATTTAAAAAATCAGATTTGAAGCACTAAAGGGATAAAATGGTGTTAGTTGACTAAGATTAAGTTATTACATTTGTTTGGAAAACATTTTGGCAACTCATATGGGCCATTTGCCCACTAGATGAGTTGATCGGTGACCTTGAAGCATCCATTGGGTATGGAGTCAACCCGATAAACATGATTACTAATTTATAACTTTGAAACTCACCCCTAAATATATTAGAATAACCGCTCGAACCCAAAGCTAACTTGAAACTTATTAAATTGTCCATTTTTATTTTCCTTTGTTATTCTATAACTCTAATCCAATGGGACTGAAATCAAAAACTGAAGTTTCCCCCAAAATCTAATTTTTTGATTCTAAAATTAGGCATTAGAATATGAAGGTATGACTTATCTGGAGAGATAAGAGAATGAGAACATTAAAAATGCCTCTAAATCATATTTTTTTTCTCTACATTTGAAACTTCTTAGGAATTGCACTTGTTGCCTACAACTCGAGCTTCTTTCTGTAATATTTTCTTTTAAAAAAAGGTGAAATGTGTAAAAGAGACACCGGAAGAAAAATATCATGTTCCCAAGGCACTTAGGAAAATTGAAAGCTATTCTAGCAACAATATAGTGTCCAGAAGCACTCAGAGGAATGAAAATTATAAACTACTATGTACAAGGGTGAGAATTCTTCCTTCTAATAAAATTGCTTGAGATGGATTCCATTGACTGGAATCTGCGGTTCCTCGCCATCCAACTTGGCTAGTCAGAAATCTTTGCTACTCTTGCATTCCATGATGATATAGGGACCACTCCATATTACATCAAATTTGGAATGCTTGCCCAATTTTTCCTGTTTAGTATCTATACATACCAAAAATTGTAGCGTCTTTGCACCATTAGAACAATGTTACAGTGCCCCAATGATGATACAAGTCTCATCGCAAGGTATTTGGGATCTGTAAATCTCTCCAGTGTACATTAACATCCCACATACCTTGCGTAGCCTCCATGTGCTCTGTTTTACTCTTCCCCCCTCTTTTCCTTTGCTTTTGGTCTTCAGTGACGAAACCACCGCCCTTCCTGGGTGGTGGTCTCGTGACCACCGCCTAGGTAGGGCGGCGGTCCTATAACCACCACCTTGCTCAGGGCAGTGATCCTTCACGCATTTTCTAGAATGTTCTTTTTATCGCAACTCATGTAAATTTTCAACTTTTACCAACCTTTTCATCCATTTTTGCTTGTATTTATGATTTTGGTTCCCTAAAATAGTGTTTCTCAATTATTTATAGTAAAAGAGTCCTAGTTGGAGTTACATTTGGGTGAATGGGAATTCTATAAATAGCTGGTTTGATTACAAGAAAATGGCCCCTCAAAAAATTACCTCTCATCTTATCATTTCAATAGTTTAGTCTTTTAGTTCTTGTTTAGGAATTCAATAGTTTTCATTTGTTGTATGCATAGCTAGTCTTGTTTTGTTGTTTAAAAGCCACATGATCTTCTTGTTTTAGTGTTATTACTGTTTCATGCAATCAATTGAGATAGGATAGTTTTATTTTCAGTCTGAATCCATTAGAGTTGTAGGTTTTGTTCATCAAGAAGGATAGTTTCAAGTTTTGGATGTTTTGTGTTGTATGACTCGCAATAAATCCTACTAGGAATTGCATAAGCCAAGCTCTATTCTCTTGCGCTATCCCTCTCCTACTTGCATTGTATTCAGTCTACATCCAAAGTTGTCATTGTTCCAATACCTACTTTTGTTGATGCTAGCATTACATGCTTTTCTGGATTCATGTGAGCATGAAGGAATGAGGAGACCACACTGAGGGGACAAAGCCACACACAATCGGATTTACCACTATTTTGCAAAATCTAGGTTCAATCTATCAAATTTTTAGTTAAATCATATCAAATAGAGTAATAAATCATTTCATTTTAGTTAATCTCACTTTCGATATTGTTGGGAAGCTATGGGGATTGATAGTTTCTGATAAACTATGATTCATTCCTCACTTCTGAGGTAAGATCGGGGGTCTTTCAAATAAATTAGATCAGTTATTTAGTTATTCAAAATAGATTCACAACTACACAGACAAGTAGCTATACTCGGCTACCTTGTTTGTTTTAAATTATGTTATTATATTAGCTTTCGTTTCTTAGATATATTGAATAGTTACAAAAATAGAGAATTTATATATGCTATAGATATACTTTATACCATTATCTTGCTTTGCTTTAGTTAGATTTACATTATTTCCTTTTGTATGACAATCATGGGACCTAGGGAGCCCATAGAATATGTATTTGAGCCAATTGTGCCTCAACCCAATCTTGTTACAGCAATAACTGACATAGACCAAAATATCATAATCCAAGTCTTCTCGAATAGTAACGGACCTACAAGAAATCAGCCCACAATTAAGAGCATTAAACATAGAAGATGAAAGAGCACATACGTTTTGGTCAAACCAGCCAAAATACAGATTACCCTAGATAAATATCCACATGACTGTAGAAGGGCTTGAAAGAGAGAAAACATTTGGTTGTGATCCTTTGGTCCCATAGCTAGACACAGGAGACATTCTCATTGACATAGACACTAGCTTAAGAATTCAAGTTGCTAGAACTCCTGTAAGGTACTTTGAGAAGATTGTGCAACTTTTGGCTCTAAATATAGAGGCCAAAAAGGCATATGACTACTAGATATTAGGGATTAGGGATTGATTCTGCACATGACCATAGGAGGCCCGCAACGACCAAAAATCTACGGTTGTGATCCACAGGTCCCAAAACCCAATGGGCCCACAGGTCAACTAGACATTGATGTTGGTTTACGCACATTAGTATTTATATCCTCTCCACTTTCACCAATCATCATCGCACAACTATCCTCACTAGATATGGCAGCTAATCAAGCTAAGGATTTCTTAACTAGACCGGAGAATCACCCATAGAATCCACCGTATATCAATCATCCATTTTTTCATGACCCTATTGGGAGATATCTATGAAGCACCCACAGGTTATCTTCCATGTATTCCACAACCTATAGATTGGATCACGCCAGATCTCGATATTGATTGGAGCCTTGAGCAGTCATTCTCGCTAAATGATCTATCATGCCGAGTTTAAGTTAGGAGGGCCTTCTTTGCCTTAGATTTGCATATTCCATTAGTGCGTTTCAAAGACATAAGATTGCCTAACTAGTTTGTCTATGCCCCATGTATATTATATCCCCATTGGCTATCTTGGCATAACCTCGGAAGTTGGGTGCGAGGAAAAGCTACTTGTAGATTCCCATGCTCGCTTGTCACTTTTCCATCATACAAAATTGGTGAACCCAACATGAACTTCCTACTTTCTAGTTTGGAATCACATTTCTACTTGCTCTTCCAATTGGTACTTTTCATCTTTTCTACCTCATTAGATTTCCACATCAACTTTACCAACAAAATTGGTGAACCCAACGTGAAAGAAACAGTTCTTCCTCTTTTATTTTTCATTTCTTCCATCCACCTTCGCTCTTTCCCATTATTCTGCAGGTATTCATATACCCCCCGAATATGTCGGGATTCAATGCATATGGCAGACCTCTCCTAGGTCTTGAAGCATACTACGATCAATTGAATAGACAGCCATCACCCTCGCTCTCAGCATGGGGTGAAAACTATTCAACTAACTAGTTTTCAACACAAACTCCACCTCCAAGGACTAGATATAGTTCTTCTTTCCAAATAGAGGAGTTGGATCAACTCACTCAAATGCAACAACTAGAGCCTTCAGGCTTGAACAACATGACGCTCATGGGAGAATCTAGTTCATCTCCTCAGGTGTTGCTTAGACCACAAATCAGTAGACAATCAGATCCATATCTATTTTTAGATGATGAACATTTAGCGCGTTATGCTAGGAGTGAACAACACTCTCAGAGTATGTACCCACCTATAGGAAGTTTACAAACACAACCCGAGGTCTCTTTTCAAGAAAACACCTCCATGCCACTACCTAGTGGAAATGCCCTTAGTAAAAATTGGTAGGATAACAACCAATTCATAGCAGGGTATCATACCCTTTGACCTCAAATGACACAACAAATGTCCGTAAGGAAAAATAGTGTGTTCACCAATATAGGTCATTTCAGCCTTGGCTAAAAAGGTTAGAGGGATGGAACTTGCTCAAGTAAATCAGAATTCACATTTTGGACAAGTAGGAATCCCCAACCCCCACATCATCCTAGCAAAGTAGATCTCCTCATGGGAATAGGCACATTGGGCATGCCTCCTCGGTATTCACAAAAAGCGTTAACTAAAACCGCATTTGCTAACACCACTCCAAAGGAAAATATGATACCTCCCAGTCTAGTACAAAATAATCCATTCCTGGGCAATACTCCTCCATACTTAAACATGTATTCTAGGTCACCACAAGGAGATATGTTATCTTCTCTCGGCATGTTTGCTCAACCATAGGGATTTCCTTATGTCTCTAAAAATGCATATGCTATGCCATACCAACAACCCATTCCACTTCCACCCCCTCAACAAACACCATCAATGGTCGAAACCTATGCACATAGGAACTTATTCAAAATATCTGAAAGAACCCTTAGACTTCACTATACAAAGCCTCATGCTTCCAAGACCTCTTCCTGATTTTCCCAAGTACAAAGGGGAAGGAGATCCGAATTCACATATTAAGGCCTATGCCACAACCATTCAGAATTTCTCCCTTGGGATGGGGTTGTTGCTAAAATATTCCCCAAAAATTTAGACGGCATTTCCCTCAATTGGTATTACAGAGAATACCAAGATTCCATCCATTCATTTAAACAACTTGTTTCATAGTTCATCAAGGAGTTCGACATGAACAAACTATTGAAAACGAGAATCAAGGAATTCTTGCATATTAAGAAAGAACACAATGAATCATTGCTCATTTCATCCAAAGATGGCGTACAGTCCTTTATTCTTCGACAAGTGCTCCAAACATGGATCAGATGGAACTATGTGATTTATTCCTTCATTCTCTCAGTAGAGAGATAAGGGAAGTGTTGTTGCAATCAATCAGCGACCCTTGGATGTTGATCGATTTCTAGTTTGATCACTCTAAGCATCCAGGTGTGATTGCACAACATTGAATCCTCTTCCCAAGTGTGGGACTTATAAAAATGGAAAAGGAATCTCTATATTAGAGGCTGGTTCCTCAACTCCTCTCGATTAGCTATTTTACTTGCACAATTACAGAGGTTTAAACTCCAAAATCTACTCTAAATTCCAAAGGGACAAGGATAGAAAATGCAAAAGAAATAACTAATGCTAATAGGTGTTGCACCAAAGGAGTTGTAGACACCTGATGCTACATGAAATACACAATCCATAAGGAAACATAGCACAAAACATGCACAAATTCTCAAAATGTAATGAAAGATCAAGAAAGCAATGATAGATATATGAAAGGATTGAGGGATTTTAATCACAGAACATATATCAACATCTCAGATCCAATACAGTACATCACAGTGATTCAGAGGCAAGAAAAGGTGCTGCATTACATGGAAAGGTAAAAATTTTCACAAATTCTGCCAAGGAGGAAGAAAAAGGAAGTTGTAGAGCTAAAAAGTGTCTCTCCTTTTGTAAAATGAACTCATTACGCTTTTACAAAGGCAAACCACGACCCCAGGAGAGAGAAACGTGGGAAAAAGTGCAAGGGGTTCAACCATTGACCAAAATGCCATCAAAATAGCATGGGCGCCTTGACAGACCCATTCCTTGACATTTTTAACCATGCTGGGAGAGAATGCGAGCCATTCTTCTTTAAAAATGGTGGTTGAAACGTCATTTCTGTCCATGACCACGTGCCAGAGGCATTTCTTGATTTTATCTCTCCAAACTCCACCAAAATGAAAAAATGACCCTAGAATCTTGTATATAATTTTACCAGCTTTCCATTGATATAAAGAACGCGAAAAATTGAGCTTTGGATCGAAAGATATGGCGATTTGAAGTTTTAGGACAAAACAGGGCCAAATCGGGTCGATGGGAATTTTTTTGAATTTTTACCTTTTTGGTCATTTGGAAAATTTTCCAAAATTTCCCCACACTCCACCACTCTAGGTGCCATGTGGTGGCATCTCATTGGCCACGGGACTTTCGGGGAAAATTTTCCAAAAATACATGGAGTTAGGAGGAAAACTTTACCTTCTCGGAAAGTGAGAAAGATCTCTATCCAATGGTGTCATTTCCAGAAGGTTTTGAGTGCTTGAAAATAAAAATATTATGACTGAGGCACAAGAGAGGGAAAAATGAGAGGAGTTAGCCACAAAAAATGAGCAGGGGCACATTTTGGATAACAATTTTGGCGACTCAGAGGGGTCATCTGCCTGCTGGATGAAGTTACCAATTGCCTGAAGCATCCATTGGGCATGGAGTCATGAGTTGTAGCCTGCAAACTGATCTAAACTTTGAAAACCTCCTCTCTGAGCCACTTGGAAACCCACTAAAATGGACTGTGCAAGAGCAAAACCAGCACCACAAAAACTATGTACAAAACTAAAGGTCATACATGCTCCAAAATGGAACATGCAGAGTGTGCACAAGAACTTATTTTACTGAAAGCAAAACTACCTATCCTACTCTAACTGGAAGCAAAAGTGGGCTAAACAAACCCTACAACTGGTTGGGAGAAATAGCTTCCCTTTCTCAAAAGTTGCAACCATGCAACTGATTTGGCACTGAACATGGCTGATTGAATGAGTGGAAAATCAACAAGAAGCTGGTCTTCTACCCAAATCATCAAGGTGTCAACTGAAAACAAATCCAATACCTCTTTTAGTTGCTCTGCATTTTGATTGAAGAGGTATGACAGCTGGTCCTTAGTACTTTGTAGCTCACCCTCATGCTTAGAAGCAAGCATGACTTGTTGTGACTTCTCCTTTGACTCCAATGAAGTCAAATACCTTATTGGGCAAGGTATGATCCGTTTGATATGCCCATAGCTCTAATTTTTAACTCCAAAAATGGAGTCTTCTTGTAGACCTTCTTGGGTGGGTGATGTGGAAGCAATGGTAGGACTTTTCTACCCTTTCTCTTCCTTCATGGCAACACGGAACTCTTCTATAGTGTGCAACTCCTCGTTATTGATTGCAACATCCAATGAAGTTGCTTTTGCATTGTTGTTACCTACTGCAATACATTGTTGGATTTGGAGCTCCTCCATTGTAGCTTTTGGAAGATCAAATTCTTCTAGCTTTGATTCAAGAGGCATGTTGCAAACTGTAGGCTGTTGTCCTTGAACTCTTTTGTCCATGGCAGAAAGTTATTGTTGTTGGAGAACGAATGGTGAAGAAGGAAACATGGTAATTTCAGCTAGCTCTTCATCTAAACATTCTTCTAAGTTTGATGGAAAATCAAACTCTTGAATGTCTTGCTGCAACAAAGTCTCTCCCTCTTGTATGGTGGCCTCCAAATCTGCATTTTCTTCACCCTATATAACTTCATTTTCAAACATGAAACTTGTCAATCCAAACTCATCCCAAAAATCAGATTGTTGGAGAGATGAAGTGGGAGAGAAGCATGAAATTTCTTGTGCCTTTTTCTCACAATTTGGACCTATTTTGTTCACCTCCATAATGACTTCATCAATCAAATCAGCCCCTTCAAATGAAAGAAAAAATGTATCAATAATGCTTCCTTCTTCTCCTGTTGTAAAAACTGACTTGACCTCATCCATTTTCTCCTCAAAGATGGGTTTTGAGATGGTTTTCCTTCCTTCTCAATGGCTGATTTTGCGGTCAAGGCAAACTGGATCAACATTTTCTTTGGGAAAATTGCCAATGTGGACACCAACTCATCACCAAAAACTGCTGTTTTTCTCGCTTCACTGCTGTTATAAAATCAGCCTTGTTTTCCACTTGTTCTCCAACTTCAACATCCTCTATTGGTTTCACCATCAAGGGGATTTTTGTAATCCCGAATTTAAGAGCCCAACTCTTCAGAATTTGAATTTCTTCATCCTTGTTTGGCTCTTCTTTCTGCTGCTATTTTCCTTGATTGGCATTCTGATTTTTATCCTCCCAACATGGATTTGGGAATGCAAGAGGAGAAGTGGATTGTAACTCAATTGATTTTGCAATTTTTTGTGGTGGTGGAGGAGGTAGGAACTCTTGTTTCTTTGGAGGGAATGGCTGTTTGGAAGGGAAAAGGATAGAAGAATTGAGATGGGGTGGAAGACTAGGGAATGGAGAAATGGATTCAACACTTGGGATAGCAGATGGAGAGTTTAAAACTTGACACTGCTGAGATAAAACAGATTGGGAAAGAGGGAGAGAAAAGGCATGAGATGGTGTGCTTACTTGTTGACAAGGTTGTTGAATACTCCTCTCATACACCTTTATTCCTTCAGTCCACTTTGCAATCAATGGTAGTGTTGTAATCATGAAGGCTAGCTTCTCTTGAGGGTTGTAATGCCTTGGAAAAGGTCCCACCCATGGACAAGGTGCTCTACAACCGATTCCAAATGCTTTCATTTGTGCTTGAGCCTTGGATTGCACCATGTTTACCTCCATCTTTTGGATTTGTTCCAGCAGATATGCATTTTCTTCTTGACTACCCTCACAACCAGCATACCCTTGTGCTTGACATGCTTCATATTCAAACTGACTTTGGCACTGTTGCTCATATGGGTAGACATGCTGATTTTGAATTTGATCAAAATGCTGATTTGGAGGATTTGTAAAACATGTTGGAGGTGTGATATACTACTGTTGTAAATGTGAATTCCATGATGGAAATGAAGTCATGATTGCACAACTTCATGGAATGGAAAATAATGAAAATGATGGAAAGAAGAATGGATGGAAAACAGGTCTACAACTTAGAGAATGAGTTGTTTACTAGATGGAGTCGCCAGATGTGCTTTTGAAAGTGCCTCCAAAAGGTTGAATCTTTAATAGGAACACACCAACCTGTCAAAGATAAAGTGGAAGACCTCTAAGGTCCCACTGGGCATGCCAAAACTGTTGTTGCAAATTAGCAGCACCCCTAGATGTTGATCAGATTTCTAGTTTGATCACCCTATGCATCAAGTGTGATTGCACAACATTGAATCCTCTTCCCAAGTGTGGGACTTGTAAAATGGAAGAGGAATCTCTAGATTAGAGGCTGGTTCCTCAACTCCTCTGATCAGCTATTTTACTTACACAATTGTAGAGGTTTAAACTCCTAAATCTACTCTAAATTCCAAAGGGACAAGGATAGAAAATGCAAAAAGAAAGAACTAATGCTAATATGTGATGCACCAAAGGAGTTGTAGACACCTGATGCTACATGAAATACACAATCCACAAGGAAACACAGCAAAAAACATGCACAAATGCTCAAAATGTAATGAAAGATCAAGAAAGCAATGATAGATATATGAAAGGATTGAGGGATTTTAATCATAGAACATATATCAACATCTCAGATCCAATACAGTACATCACAGTGATTCAGAGGCAAGAAAAGGTGCTGCATTACATGGAAAGGTAAATTTTTTTCACAAATTCTGCCAAGGAGGAAGAAAAAGGAAGTTGCAGAGTTGAAAAAGTGTCTCTCCTTTTGTAAAATGAACTCATTCTATCTTTTACAGTGCAAACCACGACCCCAGGAGAGAGAAACGCGGAAAAAGTGAAAGGGGTTCAACCATTGACCAAAATGCCATCAAAATAGCATGGGTACCCTGACAAACCCATTCCTTGACATTTTTAACCATGTTGGGAGAGAATGCGAGCCATTCTTCTTTAGAAACGGTGGTTGAAATGTCATTTCTATCCATGACCACGTGCCAGAGGCATTTCTTGATTTTATCTCTCCAAACTCCACCAAAATGTAAAAATACCCCAGAATCTTGTATAGAATTTTACCAAACTTTCCATTGATATAAATAACGCAAAAACCGAGCTTTGGATCAAAATATATGGCGATTTGAAGTTTTAGGGCAAAACTAGGCCAAATCGGGTCGATGGGAAATTTTTTTGAATTTTTTACCTTTTTTGTCATTTGGAAAATTTTCCAAAATTTCCCGCACTCCGCCACTCTAGGTGCCATGTGGTAGCATGTCATTGGGTCAGGGACTTTCGGGAAATTCTTTCCAAAAAACTCCGCCGAGCCATAACTTTAAAAATACATGGAGTTAGGAGGAAAACTTTACCTTTCGGAAAGTTGAGAAAGAGCTCTATCCAATGGTGTCATTTTTAGAAGGTTTTGAGTTCCTAAAAATCAAAATATTACAGACCGAGGCACAAGAGAGGAAAAAATGAGAGGAGTTAGCCACAAAAATGAGCGAGGGGCACATTTTGGATAACGGGAAGAAGTCCGAAGTTCCCACTAAGGACTTACGATGAAGTACTTGAGAGAACCCTCTCGAATAGATCAAGCTACAATAGATAGCGGTCATAAAACATATGGAAAAAATGGGAGGTTAATCATCTTGAACCAAAATACTATGACTTTTCCAACAACCACAAGCGTCCAATCAAGGACTCGCCGTTAACAATCAATGAAACAACAATATTACCTCGACAATCAACTTGGTGGATTTTAATCATCCACAACAACAACAACAAAGGCATATCCGGACACGGGGTCCAAGTCAAAATTCAATGGATATCAAAACCAAAGGAAAAAAACTTTAATCCTAATATTCAATGGTTTAATCAGAGTTTTGGACCACAACACGTGCCAACCCAACAACCTAGGAATTACAATCCCAACTCGTATTGTGGTTTCCACAAAGTTCAAGGCCATGACACTAGAACTTGCCACGATTACAATAAGTTCATGCAATGTCTGCCAGAAGAACAAAGACAACTTTTCATAGATATGTTCTTAGCAGATCCTACATCACCTACACCAAATACTTTCACGGGAGCAGTCTCCCCTCAAAATTCTCCCCTCAAGATCTTCAATGATCCGCTCCCAAATCATAATAAATTAAATCCAAATGGGACGAACAAGGGTGCAATGATAGGAAACAATGATCATGAAGCCTTGACTTCACTAAATCCACCTGTCACACCGTAATTAGGAAATCAGCTACGACCCAAGATAGTCAGTTTAGTGGAGTTAGACATTGAGCTACACATGGAAGCTGTAACAAGGACATGAGAGTATTCCTCTTAGCCAAATCAAAGTTACTCGCTAGAGACAGATAACATTCAACAACCATTAGTAAAACCTGTAGGTGCCTATGATTTAATTAATGACCTAACAAAGACCTTCTCTCACATCTCCTTTTTGGACTTATTGAAGAACTCTCATGTCCATAGGGTTGTTCTTTTAGAAGCATTAGGTTTAGGTCATTTAATTAACATCACTCCACCTCCCAAAACACAGTAAACCATATAGACTTCGATATTCACCCTCTGACAAGGCAGCCGGATAGGGATACCGAGTTTATATTCGACATAAAAAATGCCAACAGATGCTTAGATTGTACGTAGAGGTGATCCAGCCTTACATTTACAAGTTTGGGTTTATAACAATTATGTTAAACACACAATGGTTGACGATGGGGTAGTAGTTAACATAGTCCCCTTCTCTTTCCTTCAAAAGCTAGGGTATGGAGAAACAAATTGTTCCACGGCTCGAAATACACTAAGAGGCTATGATAGCCATAAAGCCACTTCGATTGGGACTATAATACTACCAGTCACCTTAGGACCCAAAACAATCCTAACTGAGTTTTATATTATAGATCGATAAACCAACTATAATATGATCCTCGGCCGACCATGGATACACCGTATGAAGGCAATCCCTTCTATGTTATTTCAAGAAATAATATTATTGCACTTAGGAAAGATATTCATAGTAAAAGGTGATCCAAAACCATTTGATATACACCTAACAAATCTAAAGAAAAGGCTAGGAATTTACTCTGAGTTTGAACTCCCAAAAAACCAACTTAACAAGCCAACCGACTCAAAACCGGAAGAAAATTTAGTACCTACAACAAATTTATAAGTTACAAACCTAATCAAGAATATCCTAGCCCTCAAGGATGAGGCTAATGTTGTAGAAATAGTATCATTAGGAACTACTACAAAAATTGTCGAATTGATAGAACATGATTTACCAATTTTCTTGTCGTTTGATTATGTAGGTATGAGATGTACCCTAGGGGTTGGTTCTCTTGTAGAAGTTGAAATCTACATGGTAGAAGTAACTGAAGCAGAAGAAATAGATGTAGAAAATGTCCCAACATCCATCTTCCCAAGTAAATATTGGACTCTCCATTTTGATGGAGCTAGATGTTGTTATGGGGCTGGGGCAGGTGTGATCTTTACTTCACCCGAGGGAAAGATCCTACCATTCACCTTTAAATTAAATTTTGAATGTACAAACAATGGCATTGAGTACGAATCCCTCCTCCTTGGTCTCATCATAGCTAAAAGGATCGGTGTTAATGACATCAGAGTGTTAGGAGACTCACAATTAGTAGCAAACCAAGTCTTTGAGGTGTATGAGACTAGAGTTGAACACTTACAGCTCTACAAAACAACAATATTAGATTTGAGCAAAGGATTTAACTTCATATCCATTGAGGCAATCCCATGAGAACAAAACCTTCTCACAGATTTGATAGCAACCTCAGCTTCATGTTTTACTCCAAACAATGAGTTGGAAGACACTGTTTCATGGTATCCCTTTGTACTAAACCATTAGAAAAGAACATGTCAACAAACCGTCTTCTAACACACGTAGGTGAGAATAAACCTACTACCTTAGGTCACGTTAATAGTGATACAACCACTCTTGATTACTTAAACACCTATGCAAAGTTACATCTCACCCATCATGTGGTAGATTTTCCTTAGTCCCACATTCGTCTTCTTACTTTTTAACCCATGATAGAGCTTCCCCTACAAAAGGATCTTGACATATATACGGTAGAAAATGGAGAAGATTTGGAACTACCTCCACCCTGCCTAATTTTGAAGAAGGTAACACTTGTTTAATCAAAGAAACAATTTATATTAACATCGAACGGAGGAAGAACCGAAGATCTTAAACTAGGATCTTTGCTAACTCCAAAAGAGATAGAAATACACACTCAAATCCTCGAGAATCAAAAGGATTTTGCATTTAATTATAAAGAAATGATGGGAATTTCACCCCATATCATGGTACATAACCTCGTCACCAAATCAGATGCAAAGCCAATTAAACAAAAATTTAGACCAATGAAACCCAAGGTAGCTCTCATGGTGAAGGAAGAAGTAACAAAACTTCTCCAAGTAGGGTTCATGAAACCGGTCGATTACTCTCGTGGGTATCTAATATCATTCCCATTCTCAAAAATAATGGGAAGATATGCATCTGCATAGACTTCTGAGACATTAAAAAAGCGTGCCCCAAGGATGAATTCCCGTTACCATCCATTGACATCATCGTAGACACAACAGCTGGATTTAAGATTTTGTCTCTCATGGATGGATTCTCGAGATACAATAAAATCTGAATATCTGAACAAGACCAAGCCAAAACCACATTTATAACTCCTTAGGGAAATTATTGCTACGTTGTTATGCCGTTCATTCTCAAGAATGCTAGTGCTACATACCAACGGGTAATGACATACATATTTCATGATCTTATTCATAAAATCATGGAATCCTATGTAGATGACTTGTTGGACAAGGTCAGGAAGTGCTGTGATCATCTGGAAGTGCTCCACATCATCCTTTCACATTTGATCAAATATAGAGTCACACTAAATCCAGAAAAATGTGTATTTGGTGTGATAGGAGGGAAACTCCTAGGTTACATTATATCTTCATGAGGGATCGATGTGGACCTAGCCAAAATCTAGGCTATTCTTGAGATGATCCCACCATCAAATGATTTTGGCATTAGATCGTTTCTCGAAAAGCTTGGTGTAATCCAAAGATTCATCCTAGACTTGAGTTTTTCTATTCATCCAATCAACAATTTGTTGAAAAGGGATTTCTACATTATTTGGACAAAGGAATGCCATGAGGCCTTCGAAGTAGTTAAAAGCTTCTTATTGTCTCCTCCCACGTTAATGCCACCTAGACTAGATCATCCTTTGATCTTATATTCATGAGCTACAGATGTCTCGCTAGCCTGCATGTTGGCTCAAGAAGATGACAATAAACGAGAACGTGTGATCTATTTTACTAGCCAAATGTTGCTCGATTATGAAACATGTTATACGCAGGTAGAATGAGAATGCCTTGCCATAGTATTTCAACCAAACACTTAAGACATTACATGCTAAATTAGGGAAAAAGCGTCATTGTAAAAACAAATCATTTACAAACTTTCCTCATGTAAGGGTCTTTGTCTAAAAAGGCTGGACGCTTTATAACCTTAATGGGTGAATTTGAATTAACTTTTGTAAACCAGAAGTCTATTAAGGGACAAATCATTATAGATTGGTTGGCTGACAACCCATTAGACAAAGGTGATCTAGTAGATCTGGATTTTCCCAATGAATGCATATATTACATCGAAACCAGACCTCCCATCTCTGAATGTCCTTGGTATACTGATATTATCAATTTTATCATGGACCATACATATCCAGAAGGTGCTACACCACAACAAAGAAGGTGGTTATGCATTATCATAGCTAAATACGTTATTATAGAACAAGTGATCTATCATAAGGCTTTCGATGGAATGTTCCTAAGGTGTGTTGACACAGAAGAATCCAAGAATATTCTCTACAAATCTCACAGTGGAATATGTGGAGGCCAATTTGGTGGTCATGCCACCACTTGCAAAATACATCGAATGGACTATTTTTGGCCCTCTCTCGAACACAATGTAGTAGAGTTTGTATGCAGATGCCATAAATGCCAAGAATTTTCCCATGATATTCACATGTCGGCACAAGCTCTAAAACCAATCGCGACTCCATGGCCCTTTTCTACATGGGGCCTAGATTTGATAGGGAAATTCTCTCCCTCATCAACAGATGGCCATAACTTCATAATCATGGCTGCTGAGTGTTTTACCAAATGGGTAGAGGCTATGCCTCTTACCACTATAACAGGTGCCATGATCGCCAAGTTCATTTTGAACCAGATCATTTGCAGGTACGGTGTCCCACAAATCATTATCTCGTATAATGGAAATTCCTTTAAGAATGACAAGGTACGTGAGCTATGTAGTAAATTTAAAATAAACCATCATATGGCCTCCCGTGTTACCCTTAAGCTAATGGGCGGTGAATCAACAAACAAGACGTTGAAAGCTATTCTCCTCAAAACGGTAGAAGAAAACAAACGAGATTGGAATTTAAATTTATATCCAGCCTTATGGGCCCACGAACCTCAATAAGAACACCAACATGAGCAACTCCTTTCTCATTGGTATTCGGAGCGAGAAGCGATTCTCCCACTTGAGGTTGAAATACCCAGGTCTCTCGCACCTCACTACAAGGGATTATGGATGAAGAAGCTTATAGAGAAGCACGTTTCTCCCAACTAGAAAGCCTAGATGAGGCCGGATTAGACACTAAATAGTGACATATATTCTATGCTTTGACCGGATGTGTTGGAAGTATAATAAAGGTTTATGAACGAGAAATATATGAAGGAGATCTAGTTCTAAGACTAGGCAATTTGGATCAATAAGAAGACCAATGAAGGAAGGAAATTGGGCCAAATGGTTGGGCCCATACCAAGTCATGAAAGACTATGGAAATGGTGCATATCTCTTATGTACACTAGAAGGTGAGGAATTCAATGAAATAGTCAATTCCTTGCATCTTAAATGATTCTATGCATAAGCGACCAACACTTTGTAACATCCTCATTTTAATACCTTAGAACAAGATTTTTTTAATTAATGTTCCCTTGTCCTAAATACATAATTTAGAACACACATATCATAACAATCATTCTTATAATAGATAACCATATGCAGCTGTAATGACTCGGTATACCACCAATCTGTTCATTCCATGACTCGGTGAATGACCGATTGATTCATTCCATGACTCGGTGAACTACTGATCGATTCATGCATAAATTTGAGATTGAAGTTTTCAACTGAACACTTCATTCTCATGGTTCTCTTCCCTATTCCATGTTTCTGAGTGCTTTTTCCAAGGAACCTATCTAAATAATTGTTACCATTATTCATCGGCATCACGATCCTTAGACTAGGTGACGTAGGACAACGCAATCAGTAGCTTGTGATACTTTGACCAAAGGTTTGAAATATACTGTTCATATTACTTATTCCTTGATGGCATACTTGTCAATCTGGAATACATCCTTCACCCCACTCTAATATTATATAGAACGTCTTATACTGACCTCTGTCATTCCCCTTGCCCATTTTTCACTCTAGATTGGGTTACTATCATAATTCACGTTATAAAGATGCTCTTAAAGACTAGGGGTAAGTTGACATCTTTGGATCAACCGATGTTAACCTGTGTGTCAAGATACCCGAGTCTCAAAGGGCTACCTCATAACTCGTTTATGATCCTAACCAGCCCAAAGTGAAAATATTTCCCAATTCTTGGTGTGTAAATCTTAACGATCAATGTAGAAGGGTGTTTCCATATGTCATCTGCAATGTTGTATCCTTGAGAAGATCCTAATCTTCTCAAAGGTATAACCTTGCAGTTGACATGTGTCAACATCCTACGAAACAACCTTGACAGATGTACATACCTTTGAGAATTTACTTATTGTTAGTGCAAAATTACAGCACCCCTGGACGCTGATCAGATTTCTAGGTTGATCACTCTTGCATCCAGTGTAATTGCACAACATGGAAACCTCTCTCCAAGTGTGGGACTTGGAAACTGAGAGAGGAATCTCTAGATTAGAGGCTGGTTCCTCAAACTCCTCTGATTTAGATCTATATTTTGCAAAACTACAGAGGTTTAGATCCTAATCCTATTCTAACTTGCAAGGAGACAGGGGTAGAAGTGCAAAAAATTGAAACTAACTAAAGATGGTGATGCACCAAAAGGAGTGGTGAAACATATTAGTCATGCAAATAGACACAGACCAAGGTTCACAACATAAAAACATACACAGACTGATAATGTATAATTTAGCATCTGAAATCAAGCAAATAATACAAACAGAGGATTGAAACCCATTCACAGAGCTTGCATTATCAATTTAATATCAAAATACGCATTACACCCTCAGAGAGGTAAAGAAAACTGTTACAATCCTTGGAGAGGTCTGATACTTCATCAATCCCTTGAAGAAGGTGAAAGAAGAAGTCTGTTATACCCAAAAATGTTCCTCTTTTTGAAATGAGCCCAAAACTGGCTTTTAAAAATGCAAGGGTCGAACCCGAGGAACAGCAGAGTCGTGAAAGGCATGGGAGCCCATTCTTTCTTATCTGCGGTGTATTAAAATGGCATGGTGGACCTTACAAACCCATACCCTATCATTTTGACCGGATTGCAGGAGAATGTGACCCATTCTGCATTAACTCTGGTCGCTGGAATGTCATTTCCGGCCATGAATATGCGTCGAGCCGTTTCTCAATTTTTCTCCCTTCAAACTACTCCAAAATGAAAGATTTACAATGGAATCGTGTAGATAATTTCACCAGCTTTCCGTTGATGTAAAGAACGTGCAAATCTGAGCTCTGGATCAAACGTTATGGCGATCTGAAGATCTAGGGCACAAAACAGGCGAAAACGTGTTTTGAAATCCTTTCCCACGCTCTGCCACTTGGACAACACGTGGCACGTGCTGATTGGATGAGAAATTCTCTCTCCTCCGTATTTTGTGGGCTTTCATTTTGAAATTCACTTGTGGGGCCCTTAACTAGACACGTGGCGCTATTTCATTGGTTCGGGCTGACTCTTTTAAAACTTGCCCTTTGACCTTTTTGACCCTTTTTCCCTGAGACACGTGGCGGCTTCTGATTGGTTCTCGGCCCTGCCGGCTTTTTCACGTACTTCGCCTCCATTTGTCCCGGATGTCCCATTTGATTTTGGGCCCTTTGTGCTCATTTCGGCCGATTCGGCCGGTTCGGGCATTTTTGGCCCGCTTGTCCCACTTTGCTTGGATGACTTGACCTGGTTTCGGCCCGGTTCGGCCGGTTCGCGCTTTTTGGCCCGATTTTCCCGAAACTGTCCCTCTCAGCAGTTAGTCAATTTTCTCTCGGTTGAACCGGCATTTTGTGCCCGCCGCATACTTTCGTCCCATTTGTCCCATTTTCTTTTGGATTTTGTGCTCATTTAATTTGAACCGTGCCGAGTTCAGCCTTTTGTCCCAAACGCCCGAGCAACACTTAGCCAATTTTTCTTCCTCTTTCGGCCTTATCGGCTTTTCGTGCCCGCCGCGTACTTCTGGCCCGATTGTCCCAAATGCAATTTGGGCCGCCTAGAGGCTTTTCAGCCGATCCGCTTCCATTTGTCCCACTTGTCCCAAATGCTACCTTGAGCAGGACTTAGCCAATTTTCACTCTTTCTGGATCAACCTATTTTCCTTTCTTTACTTTTTGCATTTCCTCGAGCTTGCTCCCTGTTTCTTCAGCCAGGGGAGTTAGAAAAATACCTGAAGGGACCCTAGAAACCTGATTTTTCTCTGAATCAATCAATTTGCTTGGGATTTGAATCTTCTGATGCATGTTATCAAAATTTACCCTAGGGGGGTGAATTTTGGATAACAATTTGGCGACTCAACGGGATCATCTCGCTCGCTAGATGGAAAGACCCGCACTGAAGCAATCCATTGGGCATGGAGTCATCAAATATTCATTAGAATCCAAACCCGACTCGGAGCGTGCAAGGGCAAGATGGAATGTGACCGATGAAAGCAAAGACATGTTAAACATCTCCATGGACAGCAGTGTGCCCGAAGGAACTTAGGGAAAACAAAACTAACTTACAAAAAACAATGTGCACAAGCACTTGGAGGAAAGAAAATCTAATCTAATATCTATAGGTGTAGTGAACCTCCCTCTAGAAGCAACACTTGAGATAGATTCCATTCTTGGAATCTGTAATTCTTCACCATCCAATGAGGCCAATTGGAAAGCATTGTTGCTCTTGCACTTTGTGACCATGTATGGGCCACTCCAAATGGCATCAAATTTTGAATGCCTTCTGGTTTTACTCTGTCCACATCCCATTTCAGCACTAGATCTGCTACTTAAAAGATCTGCTTTGACCTTCCTATCAAAGGTCTTTTTGATCAAAGCTTGATCCTTTTCCATTGCTTGGGATGCCGATCTCTGATCTCTTGCAGCTCCATCAATTCTGCATACCTCACCTCCATGGGCTCAAACTCTAGCAACTCCAGCTGTTTCATGAGTTCCAACGTTGGCAACTCGAGTGACATGGGCAAGATTGCCTCTCTTCCATAGACAAGCCTAAATGGAGAGTTACCCATGGATCTTTTGGGAGTTATCCTATCAGCCCATAAGGCTGATTTCAGTTTGGTATGCCAAGCCTTCTGATTCTCATCAAGAGTCCTCCTAATGATCCTCAGCAAGTTTTTGTTTGTAGACTCGGCCTGGCCATTACCTTGAGGGTAATAATTTGATGAAGTGCTCAGGTAAATCCCGTTCTTGACAGCCCACTCAGTCACTTTAGATCCGATGAATGCCAATGCATTATCAGAGACTATTGTAGCAGGTACACCAAATCTGGTAGTTATCCCTTCGTAAAAGTCCAAGATGCTAGACTCATTCGCCTCTTTGAGTGCTGCTACTTTTGTCCATCTGGTGAAGTAGTCTCTGTGGTCGTCGAGATCCATTTGTGCCCTTGGATTGAATTGGGATTGATGACTCCAATGAAGTCCAAACCCCACTGCATGAATGGCTGATCCACTGTAATTGGATGCAATGGAAGGGCAGCGAGTCTCTCTTTTCCTGTGAAGAATGCACAATTCTTACACCTCTTGGTCCATGCATAGCAATCATTTGAGATTTTAGGCCAATAATAACCAGCCTTCATGATTTTCAGAGCCGTCACTCTTGGTGCAAAATGGCCACTAGCTGGTCCATTATGAAATTCTTCCAACACCCTTTGAATCTGACCTGTGTTAATGCATCTCAGCAGCACTCCATTCACATCCTTCTTGAACAAAACTCCATCAATGATGGTATATGGAACAGCCTGCAACCTGAAGTATCTTCTCTTCGCTTTGCTCCATTCTGGAGGGCACAGGCCTGTTTGTAGGAAATGTATCATATTTTGAGTCCAACAGGGAGTGGACACATCATCATTTTCCTATTTTTGATCATCTTGTAATAGCAGGACAGCGTCTTCTTCATCTTCTGGGTTGTCTGGTTGTTTGGAAGCGAGCTGCTCACACAAACCTTTACCTCTTACCAGCTTGGTGATCTTGATCTCAATGTCATACTCCATGACACGGGTGATCCAACCTGCCCTTTTTCATTCAAATCCTTTTGAGGAGGAAATCCTTAACCCCAAAGATGCGAGACTAAGAATCGTGTCTTGTTGTTTGAGACTAAATGCTTGAATTTCTTCAAGCTTCGATTCTGCAAGGACATGCTTTTCAATAAAAGAGTACCTCATTTCGCAGTCACCTAGGCTCTGGCTGAAGAAGGCAATCGGCTGCTCATCATTATCTTTGTTACTGTTGTACGAGAATGGCGAAATAGTGTCATCACCTCCAAATGCATAGAGGATGAAATCCTTGGAAAAGTCAGGTTGATGAGAGTGGGTGCTTGGGAGATGGCTTGTTTGATTGCTTCAAAATTCTCCTTGCCTTCTTCCATCCATTTGAAAGCCATGCTTTCTCTTAACATTTTAGTGATGGGTTTGACAAGGGCTGCAAAATTTGGGACAAACCTCCGAACAAAGTTTATCCTTCCAAGGAAACTCTGAAGGGCCTTCTTGTGGCTTGGCAATGGTAGAGCTCTTATGGCTTCGACCCTCTCTAGATCAATTTCTAATCCCTCCTTGGAGACAATATGGCCAAGGAGCTTCCCTTCATGTGCAAGAAAGATGCACTTCTTAGGATTCAAAGACACACCAAACTCTCTACACTTCAAACACTTGCCTGAGGTGAAAGAGATGATCTATAGCATTCTTTGAGAAGACATAATATCATCTAAGTATATCAGCACTATCTTGTTGATCAAGCCTTTGAATGCCATATCCATAGCTCATTTGGAATGTTGCTCGGTGTTCGGCAGTCAAATGGCATCTTCTTGTAAGCATATGTGCCCCATTTGGTTGTGAAGGTTGTCTTGAACTGGTCTTCCCCCTTTACCATAATCGATTGAAGCACGAGTAACCATCAAGTCTGAAAACCTTTACGAACCAGCTACGACCTGCGATATTGCTTCATGAAAGGGAGTGGATAATGGTCCTTGAGAGAGGCTCTATTCAAATCTCTCTAAGTCAACACACACCTGATCTCTCCACTCTTCTTTCTGACTGGAACTAAGTTGGCAACCCAACTAGAATGCTTGATTGGGAATATAATTGCTGACTCAATCAGCTTGTCCAATTCTTTCCTCATGAGAGGCTCCATGTGTGGATTGACTGGTCTCTGTTTCTGCCTGATAGGCTTAGTATTTGGGTCCAATTCAATGGTATGCTGAGCTAAGTTGGGATTGAACCCTTTCAAATCTTCATAACTCCAAGCAAACACGTCAGGGAATTCTTGACATAGCTGTATGAACTCATACCTTTCCTGTTCAGTTGTCATCTTTCCAATTTGCAATGGCTTGTTCTCTTCTACCAAGATGGATACCGAATCTTCTCTCTTAACCTGAATGTTTGCTTTCTCCTTTCTAAACTGATCATTGGGGTTAAAAATGGACTCCAAGGTGATAAGTCCCTTGGGCAGCTTGTCAGTTCTCAGCTGTATCACCTGGTCACCATATTGCTGTTCCAACTTCTCTTGATTCTTAGCTGAGAACTCAGCTTCTTCTTGCAAGAAGTGGATGATTTGCTGATCATTCTCAAATACTTGCCAACTGACATCGTTATCCGGCACTGAAGGCCTCACAATCACGTGGATGTTTGGTTGTACCTTGTCTTGTTGAATGTTTTCTATAATGTCAAAGGCTGCCCCTACTGCTGCAAGCCTGTCAGCAGCTTGATTCTCTTTCCTAGGGATGGATTTGATGCCAAAGCCCTCAAAATCTTCCATGAGGTCCCACACCCTATTCTTGTAGCCTCTGAGTAGATCATTTTTGGTAGCATGTTGTCCCTTGACCTGATTTACAATCAGCTCACTGTCCCCAAAAACTTGCAAGTTCTTTATCTTTCTCTTGATTGCCCAATGCATCCCTTGCACCAAGGCTTCATATTCAACAGTGTTATTGGAGCATGCAAATTGAAATCTAAAAGCTGAATAATGCTTTATTCCTTGAGGTGAAACAAGCATGGCTCCACCTCCTGCACCTTGTCTACTCCTTGATCCATCAAAAACAACTGCCATACTTCATTGTCATCCTTGTGGTTTGGCTTGGTGAAACAGTTGACTTTCTTCGTGTATGCAATAGACCTAGCTCGAGATTCTTCTACTTCTTGATAAGGATCGAAAGCATGTACCTTGTTTTCCCATTCATCAAGAGTCAAATCTGGGATGCTTCCAACCTTAGTGTCGGCTTCATCAGTGCCAAGGTGATCTTCTTGATCAAATGCTGAGCAATTGGTATTAATATGACTTGGAGTATAGGGCTCAATGTGGAAGTCTGCAATAGGTTCTGACCTAATTGTGGCCTTAGTCCCATATCTCGTTCTGAATAGCATGTGAGACCAATCAGCGGACAAATATCCCCCAATTTTGGCAGTGAAATCTCTTGACAAACAGAGGGCAAAGAGTGGTGGAAGGTCTATGACTGATATATCTTGTAAGACAACAACATTTGGACATGCATGCAAGGTAAGACTCAAATTTCTAATCACTCCAACTGTTGCTATTGCTGTCCCATCCAGCTGCACTACTCCCTTAGATGTTATTTCATACTAGAGCCCTAACTGATCAGCTATCTGTTTAGGCATAACTGAGCTACTTGCCCCGGAATCTATCATGCAATTATGCACTAGCTGATTTCCAATGATTAACGAAACATAGAAAGGGGGAGGCTTCAGCATTCTACCTTGTTGTGCTCCATGATTTCCTTGAGGGTGGGCAGCATTTGTGAGTACCTTCTCCTGCATTTGGACTTGCTGATTCGAAGTTGGCCAATCCTTTATGGCAGCTTGCAGCAGATTTCTTTGGCCTGGGATGGATAGCGATTCCCACATAGATATATTGACGTTTGTCTTCTTCATCTGATCAATGATACTGAATGGTGATGAAGGATCTCTCTGCTGTCCCTTGGTCTGCACATTTGCTCCTTGTATGTGGGCAGCAACAACTGGCATTTGAGTTGGCCTAGGGGTTGTTCTTGACTGCCCTTGTGCATTTGAAACTGGGTTTTGCTTGCCAATCATTTGTGGAGCTGTGGAAGGTTGTGGATTAGTTGGGGCTAACGGCTGTTCTTCACCCAAATTTCTCCTTTTTGACCTTGTGTTGGCAGCAATACCTTGAGAAACTGCCTGATTCATGCCACAGAAATCCTCTGCTTGCCAATTTACCAATGTGGTGTCATTTGGGGCTGAGTTCTTTGTTGGAATGTTTCTTGTTGTTGGCTGTTTTCTTGACTACTCTCACCCTCCACACCAGCACTTGTTACCATTAAAGCTTGGGTCAAAGCACCATTGAAGCACATGGATTGATTATGAGGCTCATTACATGGAAAACACCAATCATACTCTTGGGCAGTGTTGTTTTGTGCTGGTACTAATGCCTTAGAGGCAGATATGGCATTTGGATTATAGGGCTGGAATGGTTTATTGGCAGGAGGCCTTGTTTGATTCATATTTGCAGCTGGATTGGGTGGCCTTTGAGGCTGATATGGCTGCCTATTAGGTTGAGCTTGAGGCTGATACGAAGGTCTAAAACCTTGAGTTTGCTGTCTCTTAAGTGTAACTAGCTCATTACCTAAATTTTGCAGTTGCTTCATGACTTCTTGAAGCTCATTTGGGGCACTTGGAGATGAAGTGGAAGCTTCATTTGAACTCTGATTCCTAGGAGTGGGAATAGGAGCTAAGACAGGTACTTGACTAGTACTTGGGCTCTCTAAACTTGGATATAATGGCATTGGAGGCCTAGGAGCTAGCTTGCCGGCTTGAATCAGACAATTTTCAGCTCTAATGGCAATACTATAAGCAGCAGGGATAGTTGTGCCTCCCATAGATTGAATCAACACAGAAATATCAGAATTTAAAGCTTTAAGGTAATATAGAAAAGCACCTTCTGCTGTTGGCCTGACTGCCACTGGAATTCTATCCCAAGACCTTTGAAATCTGAAGTTGAAGTCAGTTAGCTGCTCATTGGAAGCTCTCTTGATGGTTGTTAGCTGCTCCAAAAGAGACAAGTTGTCTCCCTTCTCTCCAAATTGATTGTGAAGTGCAATACACAGCTGATTCCGGTTTTGATAGAGCCAGCTTCAAAGGCTCCTAAACCATTGCAATGCTTTTCCCTTGAATGAAGACGCCAGCAATTTGACAGCTACTTGCATCTCATTAATCTCATGGATTGCACAAATGTTAGCAATGTCCTTGACATGATCACCAGGAGTGGTCTGATTTTCCCCAGTAAAGTATGGAATGTTCTTGATCTTTATGCAACCGGGATTGGATTTTGTGCATTGAGAGCAAGTGGGCTGCTGCCTGTGAAGTTGACATAGGGGTTCACTGGTTGCGCCATTCTGATTGGTCTTAAAACCCTTGTATACTGAAAGAAAGGCCGCTCAGGTGGAGGAGTTGAAAGAGTTACATTTGGTGGAGATGGAGACCTTGAATCCTTCTTCCTCTTTGAGTTCTTCTTGGAGATAATTGCGGGTATTCAAACAAAGACTTCTTCTTCTCCAACCCTTGACCTTGTGATTCTTCTCATAAGCTTTCGAACTGCTGTTGCTGAAATTCTATTGATTCTTCCCCTTGGAGCCGCGAGATATGCAAATAATAGCTCTTTTCAAGCAAGAAACTTGCAGCAGATGCACATCAACTTTGCTGCAATAAAATTGAGACCTCTTGTCCCACCGATCATGCCAAAATCTGTTAGTGCCGGCACATGGTGGCTTAAAATTTGCTGTTGATAATGAGACACCTATGAAAGATGAAACTCTAACTTCATGATGTGCCACGGGTGTGCCAAAACTATTAGTGCAAAATTACAGCACCCCAGACGCCGATCGATTTCTAGGTTGATCACTCTTGCATCCAAGTGTAATTGCACAACATGGAAACCTCTCTCTCAAGTGTGGGACTTGAAACCGAGAGAGGAATCTCCAGTTAGAGGCTGGTTCCTCAAACTCCTCGATTTAGATCTATATTTTGCAAAACTACAGAGGTTTAGATCCTAATCCTATTCTAACTTGCAAGGAGACAGGGGTAGAAGTGCAAAAATTGAAACTAACTAAAGATGGTGATGCACCAAAAGGAGTGGTGAAACATATTAGTCATGCAAATAGACACAGACCAAGGTTCACAACATAAAAACATACACAGACTGATAATGTATAATTTAGCATCTGAAATCAAGCAAATAATACAAACAGAGGATTGAAACCCATTCACAGAGCTTGCATTATCAATTTAATATCAAAATACGCATTACACCCTCAGAGAGGTAAAGAAAACTATTACAATCCTTGGAGAGGTCTGATACTTCATCAATCCCTTAAATAAGGTGAAAGAAGAAGTCTGCTATACCCAAAAATGTTCCTCTGTTTAAAATGAGCCCAAAATTGGCTTTTAAAAATGCAAGGGTCGAACCCAGGGAACAGGAGACGTACAAAGGCATGGGAGCCCATTCTTTCTTGACTACAGGTGTATTAAAATGGCATGGAGGACCTTACAAACCCATACCCTATCATTTTGACCGGATTGCAGGAGAATGCGACCCATTCTGCATTAACTCGTCATTTGGAATGTCATTTCCAGCCATGAATACGCATCAGAGCCGTTTCTCAAATTTTCTCCCTCCAGAATGCTCCAAAACGCAAGATTGACCCTGCAATCGTGTAGAGAATTTCACCAGCTTTCCGTTGATGTAAAGAACGTGCAAATCCAAGCTCTGGATCAAAAGTTATGGCGATCTGAAGATCTAGGGCACAAAACAGGTGAAAACGTGTTTTGAAATCCTTTCCCGCGCTCTGCCACCTGGACGACACGTGGCACGTGCTGATTGGATGAGCAATTCTCTCTCCTCCATCTTTCGCGGGCTTTCATTTTGAAATTCACTTGTGGGGCCCTTAACTGGACACGTGGCGCTATTTCATTGGTTCGGGCTGACTCTTTTAAAACTTGCCCTTTGACCTTTTTGACCCTTTTTCCCTGAGACACGTGGCGGCTTCTGATTGGTTCTCGGCCCTGCCGGCTTTTTCGCGTACTTCGCCTCCATTTGTCCCGGATGTCCCATTTGATTTTGGGCCCTTTGTGCTCATTTCGGCCGATTCGGCCGGTTCGGGCATTTTTGGCCCGCTTGTCCCACTTTGCTTCGGACTGACTTGACTGATTTCGGCCGGTTCGGCCGGTTCGCGCCTTTTTGGCCCGATTGTCCCGAACTGTCCCTCTCAGCAGTTAGTCGATTTTCTCTCGGTCGAACCGGCATTTCATGCCCACCACGTACTTTCGTCCCATTTGTCCCATTTTCTTTTGGACTGCCTGTGCTCATTTCGGCCGAACCGGCCGGTTCGGGCCTTTTTGTCCCAAACGTCCCGAGCAACACTTAGCCAATTTTTCTTCCTCTTTCGGCCTTATCGGCTTTTCGCGTCCGCCGCGTACTTCTGGCCCGATTGTCCCAAATGCAATTTGGGCCGCCTAGAGGCTTTTCGGCCGATCCGCTTCCATTTGTCCCACTTGTCCCAAATGCTACCTTGAGCAGGACTTAGCCAATTTTCACTCTTTCCTGGATCAACCTATTTGCCTTTCTGCTACTTTTTTGCATTTCCTCAGAGCTTGCTCCCTGTTTCTTCGGCCAGGGGAGTTAGAAAAATACCTGAAGGGACCCTAGAAACCTGATTTTGCTCTGAATCAATCAATTTGCTTGGGATTTGAATCTTCTGATGCATGTTATCAAAATTTACCCTAGGGGGGTGAATTTTGGATAACAATTTGGCGACTCAGCGGGATCATCTGCCTGCTAGATGGAAAGACCAGTTGCCTGAAGCAATCCATTGGGCATGGAGTCATCAAATATTCTGTTAGAATCCAAACTGACTCAGAATGTGCAAGGGGGAAGATGGAATGTGACCTGATGAAAGCAAAGACATGCTAAACATCTCCATGGACAGCAAGCTGTGCCAAGGCACTTAGGGAAAACAAAACTAACCTACAGCAAAACAATGTGCACAAGCACTTGGAGGAAAGAAAATCTAATCTAATATCTACAGGTGTAGTGAACCTCCCTCTAGAAGCAACGCTTGAGATAGATTCCATTTACTGGAATCTGCAGTTCTTCACCATCCAATGAGGCCAATTGGAAAGCATTGTTGCTCTTGCACTTTGTGACCATGTATGGGCCACTCCAAATGGCATCAAATTTTGAATGCCTTCCTGGTTTTGCTCTGTCCACATCCCATTTCAGCACTAGATCTCCTACTTGAAAAGATCTGTCTTTGGCCTTCCTATCAAAGGTCTTTTTGATCAAAGCTTGATCCTTTTCCATTGCTTGGGATGCCTGATCTCTGATCTCTTGCAGCTCCATCAACTCTGCATACCTCACCTCCATGGGCTCAAACTCTAGCAACTCCAGCTGTTTCATGAGTTCCAACGTTGGCAACTCAAGTGACATGGGCAAGATTGCCTCTCTTCCGTAGACAAGCCTAAATGGAGAGTTACCCGTGGATCTTTTGGGAGTTATCCTATCAGCCCATAAGGCTGATTTCAGTTTGGTATGCCAAGCCTTCTGATTCTCATCAAGAGTCCTCCTAATGATCCTCAGCAAGTTTTTGTTTGTAGACTCGGCCTGGCCATTACCTTGAGGGTAATAATTTGATGAAGTGCTCAGGTAAATCCCGTTCTTGACAGCCCACTCAGTCACTTTAGATCCGATGAATGCCAATGCATTATCAGAGACTATTGTAGCGGTACACCAAATCGTAGTTATCCCTTCGTAAAAGTCCAAGATGCTTAGACTCATTCACCTCTTTGAGTGCCACTTCATCCATCCGGTGAAGTAGTCATGGGCATCGTCAGAATCCATTTGTGCCCTTGGCTCAAATTGGGATTGATGACTCCAATGAAGTGCAAACCCCACCGTTTGTATGAATGGCTGATCCACTGTAATTGGATGCAATGGAAGGGCAGCGAGTCTCTCTTTTCCTGTGAAGAATGCACAATTCTTACACCTCTTGATCCATGCATAGCAATCATTGAATATTTTAGGCCAATAATAACTAGCCTTCATGATTTTCAGAGCCGTCACTCTTGGTGCAAAATGGCCACCAGCTGGTCCATTATGAAATTCTTCCAACACCCTTTGAATCTGACCTGTGTTAATGCATCTCAGCAGCACTCCATTCACGTCCTTCTTGAACAAAACTCCATCAATGATGGTATATGGAACAACTGCTGCAACACAAGTATCTTCTCTTTGCTTTGCTCCATTCGGAGGGCATAGGCCTTTGTTGTAGAAATGTATCATATTTTGAGTCCAACAGAAGTGGACACATCATCATTTTCCTATTTTTGATCATCTTGTAATAGCGGGACGTCGTCTTCTTCATCTTCTGGGTTGTCTGGTTGTTTGGAAGCGAGCCGCTTACACAAACCTTTAACTCTTACTAGCTTGGTGATCTTGATCTCAATGTCATACTCCATGACACGGGTGATCCAACCTGCCCTTTTTTCATTCAAATCCTTGTTGAGGAGGAAATCCTTAACCCCAGCATGCGAGACTAGCAACTGTATCTTGTTGTTTGAGACTAAATGCTTGAATTTCTTCAAGCTTCTGATTATTGCAAGGACATGCTTTTCAATAAAAGAGTACCTCATTTCGTAGTCACCTAGGCTCTGGCTGAAGAAGGCAATCGGCTGCTCATCATTATCTTTGTTCTGCTGTACCAGAATGGCAGAAATAGTGTCATCACCTCCAAATGCATAGAGGATGAAATCCTTGGAAAAGTCTGGGTTGATGAGAGTGGGTGCTTGGGAGATGGCTTGTTTTATTGCTTCAAAATTATCCTTAACCTTAGTCCATTTGAAAGCCATGCTTTTTCTTAACATTTTAGTGATGGGTTTGACAAGGGCTGCAAAATTTGGGACAAACCTCCGAACAAAGTTTATCCTTCCCAGGAAACTCTGAAGGGCCTTCTTGTGGCTTGGCAATGGTAGAGCTCTTATGGCTTCGACCCTCTCTGGATCAATTGCTAATCCCTCCTTGGAGACAATATGGCCAAGGAGCTTCCCTTCATGTGCAAGAAAGATGCACTTCTTAGGATTCAAAGACACACCGAACTTTCTACACCTCTGAAACACTTGCCTGAGGTGAAAGAGATGGTCTGCAGCATTCTTTGAGAAGACAGTAATATCATCTAAGTATATCAGCACTATCTTGTTGATCAAGCCTTTGAATGCCATATCCATAGCTCGCTGGAATGTTGCTCCGGCGTTCGACAGTCCAAATGGCATCTTCTTGTAAGCATATGTGCCCCATTTGGTTGTGAAGGTTGTCTTGAACTGGTCTTCCCCCTTTACCATAATCTGATTGAAGCCTGAGTAACCATCAAGTAGTGAAAACCTTTCTGAACCAGCTACGACCTGCAATATTTGCTCCATGGAAGGGAGTGGATAATGGTCCTTGAGAGAGGCTCTATTCAAATCTCTGAAGTCAACACATAGCCTGATCTCTCCACTCTTCTTTCTGACTGGAACTAAGTTGGCAACCCAACTAGAATGCTTGATTGGGAATATAATTGCTGACTCAATCAGCTTGTCCAATTCTTTCCTCATGAGAGGCTCCATGTGTGGATTGACTGGTCTCTGCTTCTGCCTGATAGGCTTAGTATTTGGGTCCAATTCAATGGTATGCTGAGCTAAGTTGGGATTGAACCCTTTCAAATCTTCATAACTCCAAGCAAACACGTCAGGGAATTCTTGACATAGCTGTATGAACTCATACCTTTCCTGTTCAGTTGTCATCTTTCCAATTTGCAATGGCTTGTTCTCTTCTACCAAGATGGAAACCGAATCTTCTCTCTTAACCTGAATGTTTGCTTTCTCCTTTCTAAACTGATCATTGGGATTAAAAATGGACTCCAAGGTGATAAGTCCCTTGGGCAGCTTGTCAGTTCTCAGCTGTATCACCTGGTCACCATATTGCTGTTCCAACTTCTCTTGATTCTTAGCTGAGAACTCAGCTTCTTCTTGCAAGAAGTGGATGATTTGCTGATCATTCTCAAATACTTGCCAACTGACATCGTTATCCGGTACTGAAGGCCTCACAATCACGTGGATGTTTGGCTGTACCTTGTCTTGTTGAATGTTTTCTATAATGTCAAAGGCTGCCCCTACTGCTGCAAGCCTGTCAGCAGCTTGATTCTCTTTCCTAGGGATGGATTTGATGCCAAAGCCCTCAAAATCTTCCATGAGGTCCCACACCCTGTTCTTGTAGCATCTGAGTAGATCATTTTTGGCAGCATGTTGTCCCTTGACCTGATTTACAATCAGCTCACTGTCCCCAAAAACTTGCAAGTTCTTTATCTTTCTCTTGATTGCCCAATGCATCCCTTGCACCAAGGCTTCATATTCAGCAGTGTTATTGGAGCATGCAAATTGAAATCTAAAAGCTGAATAATGCTTTATTCCTTGAGGTGAAACAAGCATGGCTCCACCTCCTGCACCTTGTCTACTCCTTGATCCATCGAAAAACAGCTGCCATACTTCATTGTCATCCTTGTGGTTTGGCTTGGTGATGCTAGGAATAGGTTGACTTTCTTCGTGTATGCAATAGACCCCTAGCTCAGATTCTTCTACTTCTTGATAAGGATCAAAAGCATGTACCTTGTTTGCCCATTCATCAAGAGTCAAATCTGGAATGCTTCCAACCTTAGTGTCGGCTTCATCAGTGCCAGGTGATCTTCTTGATCAAATGCTGAGCAATTGGTATTAATATGACTTGGAGTATAGGGCTCAATGTGGAAGTCTGCAATAGGTTCTGACCTAATTGTGGCCTTAGTCCCATATCTCATTCTCGAATAGCATGTGAGACCAATCAGGCGGATATCCCCCAATTTTGGTAGTGAAATTGTTTCACTCGGAATGTTTAAACTTCGGGAATAGAGTTGCTTCTATCCTTTCATTCCTTTTAAAAGCAGATGAGGTTAGGGTTAGGAGGAATACATTGAATGTCGAGATGGTGTGCGCGTACCGTAGAAAGATCGGGTGATCATGCGGAGAACTCCTTTTTGTCTTGGAAGGACTACTGCAAATAAGAACACAAGACCACAAGATTTTGATTAAACAATAAATGAGGAAATCGCCGTGGGCCGGGAAATATAAAACTTCCTTTGAAGGTGGTCGAGTTCCCCTGCTAATATGAATTAACACAAAAGACTTGCAAAATATCAATTAAATTGTTTCGTTAAACTGGGTAGGGGAAAAGTTTGGTTTTCTGGTTTTGATCAGAGGAACCGATGCCGGTTACTGATAACCGATACCGGTGGGTTCTAGGATCTTCTTGGTAGCTATGGTGTTTGTAATGGCTGGTTTTTGGATGGTATTAGGAAATGGGATGATTAGAAGCAAAAGAATGACAGTTAGATGCAATGGCACGTTGGGTAGTGGATTCAGAAACGGATTTAGGAGCACTGAGATTCAAGAAGCATAAGAAATGTTATAACAAAGGACATGCAAGATGTGACTTACTGGTTTTGACCAAGATGCAAGTTGATCTCCTTGGTTGTAAACACTTCTGGTTTCTTTACTCGTCTCTGCTCTGTCAGTGAAGATTTGGACTTTGTTCCTCGCTCTCAATGCTCTCTGTTGATCCGAAATCCTTTGGTGATCTCCAAAATGAAATCCCGATCCCTTGTTTTGGTTTGGGAGCCCATTTATAGGGAACCGATGGCGGTTGTGTAACCGACGGCGGTCGAGTAGAACCGGCATCGGTAAGGAAAAAAGTAGGCTATTTTTAGTAAAATAGCCCACCTTCCCTGCTTTTCTCCCGAGAGATCAGTTGCGGGCTTGGTCAAGTGGCTAGAAGGTCGGCTTTGGGTGTGAGTAAGGAGGCATTAGTTATGGATGTGAGTCTAGACCAAGTCACGGGTCTTAATTAGGTTAGTTTCTGGTTAGAGCTAGGTCATGATGAGGTGGCAAAGTGAGGTGGCGGGTAAGGTGATGTGGATTTATCAATTATAAGGTAATTAATAAATAATTGTGTAAGGTTTAGGTAATGAGGTTAGGTTGCGAAATGGGATGCGGGTCACAAGGGGTCGTAAGACACGAATTTGGTGTCTACATTAGCCCCTTATTGTCGTGTAGCTTGTTCTGTAAAGCTGCGCGGACAATAATATGAAGTTGTTTCTCATGTTAAGGATATAGGTAATCCCCCTCAAATCTATCACAAATTGAGTGAACGGGAAATCAGGGATAGGGTTGATAAAGGGTATATGTTGTAGAGAGGATGGTAAGGTGGTGGGGTAGTTCGAAGGAAGCAGACGCATGTTGAAATGCAATAGTATGACGAGGGTACATGATTTGACAAGCAAACCAGCAATGTGTAGGCAAAGGTCGATAGTTTATCCAAACAAGGGTGATATAATCCTGGTATCCAAGGCACGGAGAAGTAGCTCGGGGTATATAACGGTGAGGTGCGAGAACGTTTAGGCATGTTCGGCAGTACCAAATGGTTGGTTTGGTTGAGATAAACGTCACGATCTAGGTCTAGGCAAAGTTGGTCGACAGATCAAGTCAAGGACCCTAATCATGCTAAAACACGAACAGGTGAGCTCGATTGAACACAAGGTACATGATGGATGGATAAAATAAAACGTTGATTGTGGGTATGGTATTGAAGTGATACGGCCTTGGGTCAGGCCAAGTGGTTGGGCGGTGGCCCTGGGTCAGGTTAGATGGGTAGGTTGAGGCCTTGGGTCGGGCCGGATAGGTAGGTTGAGGCCTTGGGTCGGGCCTAATGGTTAGGGCGAGGCCTTGGGTTGGGCCGAATAGGTAGGGCGAGGCCTTGGGTCGGGCCAAATAGGTAGGTTGAGGCCTTGGGTCGGGCCATTGGTAGGTTGAGGCCTTAGGTCGGGCCGAATGGGAGGTTGAGGCCTTAGGTCGGGCCGAATGGTAGGTTGAGGCCTTGGGTCGGGCCAAATAGGTAGGGCGAGGCCTTAGGTCGGGCCAAATAGGTTAGGGCGAGGCCTTGGGTCGGGCCAATTGGTAGGTTGAGGTCTTGGGTCAGGTCGGACAAGTGAACAAATGGTGTTCAGCACAGGTGAATAGAGATGGTGTTGGTGAAAAAGGGGCAAATGGTAAAGAAGGGCAAAAATTTTGGGGGAAAGTTGGGATACGAACCGATGTCGATTCTACATGACCGATATCGGTTAAGAGACCGATACCGGTTCCTTAGGGCAAAATGAAACCGACATCGGTTAAGGTCGAAAAACCTATAAAAAGAAAAATACGGCCTGTCATTGTCACTTTTGTTATTTGCAAACCAAAGCGACTTGTCTGACGTGGAGAGTTGATTTGGAGGGTTATTGAGTGAGGTGGAGCTATTTGATTGGCGGAGAGAGTTGATAGTGGGCCCGATTGAGGAGGAGGCAGCAGGTGATTGGCCAGGGACCCAGTAGATCAGGATTGGAGCCATGGCACAGGCAGGAGGAGCTGGAGGGGCTGGACCAGCTGGACCGCCACCACCCATCCCACCACGATGATGTGTCGTCGTACCGGTAGGTTCTAAACTCGTGATTTTATGCATTGAAATGGTTATTAGGCTAAATGGGGGGGTTTGGGTAGGAATTTGTATTTTGTAGGAAATAATGAGTAAATGGAGGTAATTTGAAAAACGGAGAGGGTAGATAGGTAAAATAGGGTAATGCGGCTAGGTGGGTAAAATTGGAGGGTGTTTGGGTGGGTAAATGGGTAGAAATAGGAAAAAATGGGTTTTGGGGGCCGCGCGGGGGTTCGGCTCCGGAAAGAAAACAGTGACCGATGTCGGTCGCTAAGCGACCGGCATCGGTCGCAAATTTGCAGGGTTTGGTTGAGTTGGGAGGGACCGGCGTCGGTCGCGTATCGGCCGGTATCGGTGGCGTTGGGATGGGTTGAGGGTTTGGTGGTGGGTTAGGTGGGTTGGGTGGTTTGTGGTGGGTTAGTGTGTTTAGGGTTTAGGATGGGTTTGGGTGGTTTGTGGTGGGTTAGTGTGTTTAGGGTTTAGGATGGGTTTGGGTGGTTTGTGGTGGGTTAGTGTGTTTAGGGTTTAGGATGGGTTTGGGTGGTTTGTGGTGGGTTAGTGTGTGGGTTTGGGTGTTTAGGGTTTAGGGTTTAGGATGGGTTTGGGAAGCTTGTTGGGTATTAGGGTGTGGTTGGCCGTGTGAGTGGGTTAGGTGTGGGTTTTGGGTTGGGTTGTGGGTTTTGGTGGTTGTTTAGGGGGGAGGTAGAAAGTCGGGGTGTGGTCGGGGGATACAAAAGGGGGTTTAGATGGTAAAGTAAATGTTATAATAAAGACTAGGTCTAAGAATGTGGGTTGGTTTTGCGGGCACGTCGGCGATTGACGATGCGTGATAGGATGCCTCCACTATTGAGTCGGATGAGGCCACACGTATCTGCGGTGCATTGGGCCATAATGCGCGAGTGGGACTCGGCGGGGTCAGAGGTGCGAGCGATAGAGAGGGATCACGGCGATGGTCGCCCTCATCGAGAGATGGGATCCGGTGGCCAATGTGTTCCATCTTCCGAAGGGGAGATGACCGTCACATTAGAGGATGTGTATCACATCCTGTGGCTACTGCGATCGAGGAGAGCGATCTTCGAGTAGATTCGAGAGCGCCATGGACGGCATCTGCAGATTTTGGGGATGCAGCCGCGCTTCTTACGTATCATAGCGCGAGCATTGGATATGGTGACATGTACCACGCACACGACATGAGAAACGGCTTGCCATGTTGATGATGATAGGGATCACACGCCGCCCTCCCAGATTCGAGAGGAGGCCGCTTCCCACGAGCATTGATGGGGGTGCTGCTGGAGATGGTGGAGGAGCACACCTGTTTCGCATGGGCACCAGTGTATCTGGTGCAATTATACAGGGAGTTATGGGGCTATCACCGGAGGAGGCGATTTGGTATTTGTTCTACATTTTTGTTGCACTGTTGGGCATACGAGCACATCATATATACATCGAGCCGGTAGGGCTACCCTGCAAAGGCCTAGGGCCACAGTCGTATCCGATATGGCTTTGAGAGGTGGTTGGGGGTCGTGGGCCAGCCACGGCGATTGTTGTAGGTCGGGATGTGGCCTATTATAGACACTTGCTAGAGGGCCTTACAGCGATGGACATTGTATAGAGACCCTACGAGAGGTCACCACTGGCAGAGAGCCGCGTGCAGTGCGCTTTGATCCATATACATTACGGATAGCAGGACGGAGGCCGGAGAGTACGGCGGATACCCCTAGAGAGAATGCAGCGAGCGAGATGGGGCTGCGGCAGGGCCGAGCCACCTCCCATTCCTCGGTCACGGGAGAGATGATGTAGAGGCCCCACTTGCTGCACCACGGCCTTTGGATCCAGTTAGGTAGCGAGAGAGATCAGCGGTGAGGGTATAGATGATGCTGGGTGCACGGGAGCATACAGGGTGTGGTGGGCTGGGCAGAGAGCAGCCAGGATAGTACCGCCTGCACAGCCAGACTTGGCTGCAGTGATAGGAGAGAGAGATCAGCTCAGGGGTCGAGTAAAGCTCTTACGAGGCGCTAGCTGCAGCATGCATAAACGAATAGGTGTCTTACGAGGCGGCTAGCCTGAGCTCGAGCACGAGCACGGCGGCACCACCACCAGCACCACAGCCACGCAGTGCGAGTGCAGTGCGAGCGTGCCACAGTACCAGCACCACCACCAGTAGCGGTACAGCCACGGCCCGAGCACGAGTGCAGTGCAGTACCACAACCACGAGCACCACGGCACCACCACACAAAGCACAGGGGGCACTGGTAGTAGGTGTCAGGGGACCAGCCCCAGTACCTACGGTGGCTCGAGAGCATTACATGGAGGCTAGAGCGGAGGCCCGATACTATCAGGATATTCTTGATGGTACCGGGGCTGATTATCAGCCCTATGCGGAACATAGAGCAGAGACCTCTCAGAGCTAGAGGTCTCAGGGAGGTGCAGCTATAGCTGGTGGGTCCGTCATGGCGGGAGGCGAGAGGCACCACCGGGACCGATGCGAGAGGTGCGAGGTGGTGGGGAGAGCTGAGGGATCCCAGACATGACTTTTGTATTTAGAGATGGGCACCGGTCTGCGAACCGGGTGTATTGATAGAGGCCTGCGTGCCTATGTATTATTCATGTATTCATTTATTCATTTATTGTATACCGGCCTGCGAGCCGAGTAGGGGTTGTATAGTGGATACCGGCCTGCGAGCCGAGTATATATCTATTTTGATACGAGGACCGGCTGCGAGCCGAGTCGAGATTTTTGACGATTATTATGCGGCTGCATGCCGGCTTTGGTGGATTATGAGATCACAGAGGCCCCGATGTAGGGCACATTGTATTTTTGAAAATTTGTATATATATAGAGACGATGTTTTGATCCTCGTGCAGTGTTCAAAATGTGTTTAAATATTTTGTTAATGGTTGGTAATATGTAATGTATGATAAGTTTTAGTTGACATGTTGATAGATGGATGATGTTGATGTTTTTGTTTTTGCACGTATATATGAATGTCAGGTTATGTGATGAATTGGTGGTTTTGTGACATTGTGATATATGTAACTGATGAGTTGGATCCAAATGATGTATAGATTGATAGTTTCTTGATATCCGTAGTTGATGGTTTGTGTATTTGTATAAAATAAATGATGTTAATGAAATTGTAATGCTATGTGTGGTGGATGAACAAATGTGGTAAATTGTGTTGTTTATGCAGGAAAAGAGGTGGGCGTGACAAAAATTTAGGTGAGAAATGAAGAAAAGAACACTGTTGAGAAAAGATAGGTGTGTAACCGATATCGGTTAAGGAACCGATATCGGTAGCTGATAGACCGATATCGGTTAAGTAACCGATACCGGTTATTTAGGTATGAGCTTTTCTAAAAATAGAAAAGCTAGGGTGGCAACTTAAGTTTTAATTTTAGAGCCATGCAAGAGGTTAAATACGCGAACGCGACGCTTTTTGACGACTGAGACAGGTATTTGCATGAGAGATTTGAGTGATAAGGAGAAGAGAGACAGGAATTTGTATGAGAGATTTGGGTGATAAGAAAAGAGACTGGGAAGGTGAATGCGATCGGAGATTCAGAAAGTAGAAAGGTGAATTTGAAAAGAGTGGTGATAATGGCAGGACGAGGAGAAACATCCAGCAGGCAGGGACAAGAGGGAAGACAAGGGCCACCTCAAGCTACTGCAACCCCAGAGGTAAATGTTTTGGTTGTGATTTGATTTTTGCATGTGTTATGAATAAGAGATTAAGTGGGTAGATATGAAGAAGAAAACATGATAGCAAGGGTTATAAGTGAGGTAAGTGTTACGTGGTAGGTAATCACGGGTTTCGGGTATGTCAGTGTATACAGAGAGGAATAAACGAGCAATTTATTGTCGTAGGTGGTTGTTTTAGGCAAGATGTATGTAATTGACAGTGACCGGTAGCGGTTAGAAAGAACCGGTATCGGTTACTCAACCGATATCGGTTATGTATAACCGATACCGGTTACTGGAGGAATTTCCAGAATGTTTGAAAAACCCTGACGGATTGAATGGTTGTTTGTTGTTTTGGTGTATGCGGCGGAGAGGCAGGATTGAGGATGAATGATAGTGTGCAGTATTATTATTGTCTGAATCCGGCGGATGTAACACCAACTGAATGGACATTGATAAATCGTTTGGGGTTAAGTGGAATCCGCTATTATTCACGAATCACACGTAATCATGCTATGTTGCAGGCATTGATTGAGAGATGGAATCCCGAGACAAATACCTTTTATCTGCCAACAGGGGAGATGACAGTAACATTGGAAGATGTGTTTCAGATTTTGAGACTCCCTATTACAGGAGAACCAGTATATCAGGCACTACCTAGCGCGGCACGGGGAGCGATAACAGCAGTATTTGGTCCATACGCACAAGATTTAACACGTGGGTTTATCTTTTACATATGGGGTAATGTATGCAGCACACCCCGGAGGAGACAAGGTTAGCAGTGATATTAATGATAGCGGTAGGGTATTATGCGTTACCGAGGTCGGAAGGGGGAAGATTTCCAAAGGCATTGATGTGTGTTATTTGGGAGATGATAGAAAGGAACGTGACTTTTGCATGGGCACCTGCATATTTGGCGGAGCTATACGAGGGTTTATGGGCTTGTAGGCGAAATCACGGGCGACGCTGGATTGTTCATACTTATTACCTTTGTTGGGCCTATGAGCACATTGTTTGTGTGTGACCAATAGGCCAATCCCTCCGAGCGAGAGAGGCCGGAGTGCGAGAGGTTGGGATTGAGACATGGGTCGAGAAAAGAACAAGAGGCCAGATCCCAGGCCGTGACAGGTGATATTGAGTATTACAGGTAGGTATGGGAGAGAGTGACGGTTGCGGATATCTGTTGGAGGCCATACGGAAACTATATGGTAACAGAGAACATAGCTGAGGAGTTGAGGGGTGTAGAGCGATTGAGGTGGATCGCAGGGCACAGGCCGGGTGAGTATGAAAGGATTCCTATAGATCGCGTGTAGCGACAATTTGGATTTGTGCAGGATATACCCCTGGCTTAAAGACCATATATGAGGATCGACGCCGAGGCAAAATTCTCACCTCCCCGGCCAACACCTCCAGAAGGGCCTGAAGAGGTAGCAGCCGATCGCAGGGTAATGGATGTGGGAACAACAGAGGCCTATAGATTATGGTGGGTAGCAGAACTGCGAGGTGTACGTGAGAGTGTCCCCGACATAGCGGTGATTACGGTGGAGAGGATCGTCTGCAGCGTTTGGTTCAGCAGCTCCAAACACAGGTGAATGAGACAAGAGGATTGTTAGTGGTTGCGGAGTCACGGGCGGAGAGACTAGAGGCTGGAGTCCTCCATGCGAGAGGGTGTATTCATATGTTACAGGAGAGATTGGCAGATTAGTGGGCGGTACCAATAGCCGTGGTACCTTTGAGGACAGAGAGGCCTGGCGAGAGGGGTCGACGATCACGATCATCACCTAGTTCGGGATGAGGTGTGAGGGTGCGAGTAAATGTTAGCAAGGTATAAGAATAAATAAGGATGCCGACACATTATGTGTCGATGATAGAAAGATGTATTTGTTTAACATCTAAATAAAACTGAATATGTATGTTGATTTGAGTTACGATAATAATAAGATTGTTTGTGTTTTGATTTTCGGTGTTTTGAAAAAGGATAAAGAGGACTGTGATTAAATAGAAATACATAAAAATATTTATATTCACCACACGGAGATAGGTTATGGTAGGGGATGGTCGAGATAACCTTGAGAGACGTCATGTCTCCAAGTCTGCCTATATAGCCCATTGCACAAAGCAAGGAGGGGCCTCAGACCGATGTAGTTCTCCCTTAGGACCAGGGAGAGGTGAATTCAGGCAATTTGGGTATGGTTAGGCAATTTGTTGGTTGATAAGAATTTGATGTTGATAGGGTAATGTTGTTGGTGTTGGTAAGGTATGGGCGATGTTGATGTAGGTATAGGTAAAGCGAAAGTTAGCCTACCCAAGTAGTAGGGAATCGGGTCCTGATTAAGGTCAACACACAATCCTAGAGTCGAGCAAAAGAGGCAAAAGTGTCCCGTAGTTGAGAAGAGCTAAACAAACCACATATTAACATAGAATGAGCTTGAATTCCTAGGTACCTTGCATAGGCGAGAAGTCGATAGGTGAAAAGAGTTGTATAATCACAATATATCGGATATACGTCACGTCCCTTGAGTTTTGTTGCTTTGACAAATGGTGAGGTGAGGTGGATGATATAGCTGAGGTACGGAGAACTTTATTACAAAGTGAGTGTTCTGACGAAAGAGAACCTACCCTAAATAGACAAGTCCATGACTCAAAAGTGCTTTTGAATGCGGCTTTTCTTTTATTGAATGTAGACTGATCGATGCGGGAAGTCTACAAGGGATATTGATTGTATTATTCTTGAGGTCTTCACGAAGGCTGATCAATGCGAGAAGCTTCGATAAAGGGCCGATGTGTATAGCTGTCCTTTGAGGAAGCGATCTATTTATAGTAGCAGATATGATTGTAATGCATAAATGTCCTTCGGGGAGCGATCTATATATAATAGCAGCAATAGTTTGGCATATAGAATTTGTCCTTCGAGGAGAGCGATCTATATTTAATTTAGATGACTAGATGTTCATTGGCGTGAAGCATCTAGTTTAGTAGGAAGTTTGACTCAAGAAAATCCCATAAGAATACGGCTTATTTTAATATTTTGAAGTCATGGACTAGACTAAAAGGGGAAGGCTTCATCGAGGGGGGTGAGGATCAAACTATGTGAGCTTGATTGTTATTATGAGTGTAGGAAGCAGTGTATGTAGTGGTAAGTGAGCTCAAGGGACGAGCGGCGAGGTAGATAAGAAGTGATATAACACTAATTTCAACGGTAGAATGGTCGAAGATGCAAGGCATTAAGGGTTCGAGCTCGGGTTTACCATTAGCGAAGATAAGCGATAAGTACCGAGATCCATAGGTGTGAGTGATTATATAAGGCCCAATCCAATTGGGAGCAAATTTTCCACGTTTGCTCTTTTCTAGTTTGTTTACATGTTGATTCTCTTTGAGAACAAGATCACCAACCTTAAAGTTACGCTCATGAAGTCGCTTATCATAAGCACGTTTAACGTTTTTGATAGATTTGAAGGTGATCAAGAGTGTAAGGCGGCGTTCGTCAAGAAGCTCCAATTGGGCTAACCGCTCTTGGCGAAATCATCGTTGGTGAGAATATCACGAAGAGATATTCTAAGGGAGGGTATTTGTATTTCAAGAGGCAAAACAGCCTCGGTGCAGTATACCAAAGAAAAAGGTGTGGCATTAGTAGAGTCACGAATGCTAGTACGATAAGCCCAAAGGGCAAAGGGAATGTGATCGTGCCAATTTCTTCCAGATTCATTGACAACTTTCATGAGGATTTTGGTTAGTGTTTTATTAGAGGACTCGGCTTGCCCATTGGCTTGTGGATAGTAAGGTGATGAGAAACTAAGTTTGATACCAAAGTTGTCACACGAGTCTTGTAACAACTTGTTTTTGAAAGATTTTCCATTATCATTATCAGGCGATGAGGAACACCAAAACGACAGATAATGTGGTGGTTAATGAACTCGACAATTTTTTCTTTTTTGATTGAAATGAGTGGAATAGCCTCCACCCATTTTGTGTAATATTCGGTCACTGTGATTATCCAACGGTGACGTTGTGAAGAGGTTGGGTGAATCTCACCAATAAGGTCTAAACCCCATTGTGAAGGGCCAAAGATCTCGAGCGATCTGGAGCGGGTGGCTAGGAGTATGTTGAAGGTTGGCATGTTGCTGACACATAACACAACGCTTAACATATTCGTAGCAGTCGTTATTGAGAGTAGGCCAATAATAACCAAGGCGAAGGATTCGTTTGGCCACAGCAAGGCCGCTAAAATGTCCACCACAAATACCGTCATGGGCTGTTGGATGGTATGAGTGGCCTCCACGCCGATTAGGCAAGAAGGAGGATGTCATCAAATCCACGTTTATAGAGAGTCCCCCATGACAACATAACGCGAAACACTTTTAAGGAAAGCACGTTTGCCGTTACTAGTAAGGTCAGGTGGGAGGACGAGAGATTGTAAGGTAGTCATGAAATTGGTGGTACCGGTATCATGTGAATTAGTAGACACGTATTTATCATACAAACTACCGGGTTGAATAGGATGGGGCAAAAGTTGTTGGACCACGACGAATAATTGAGTCGAGTTGGTGCGGCGGGAATTTGCGAGGCTAAGAAAGCCATAGTACCCACAAATTTGTTAGTGGAGCGGGGAATGGTTTGTATAGAATAGTGGGTAAATAAGGCTAGAAGTGAATCCACGTAGTGTTTGTATTTTTGAAGTTCCTCATTTTTGCATTGGTAGACGCCCATAACTTGATTGACTACCAATTGAGAGTCGCCAAAAATGTTGATAGATTTGATACCTAAGTGTAACGCAACTTGGAGACCCAGAACAAGGGCCTCGTATTCCGCTGTATTATTAGTGCAAGGGAAATCAAGTCGGAATGAAAGAGGCATAGGTTCAGCATTGAGAGGAATGAGAACAACGCCGGCTCCTCCGCCGCGCTGGCATTTAGATCCATCGAAGAAGAGGGTCATTGGGTACGACTCCTCCGTGAGGGAAAGAGTAGCGATGAGTTCGTCGGGAAATGTGAAATTGGTAAATTGTTCCCCCGGTAAAGGAGCTTCCGCAAGTTGGTCTGCGATGGTTTGTCCTTTGATTGATTTCTGATGGACAAACTCAAGGTCGAGGTTGGTGAGAAGCATGAGCCATCTAGCAATGCGTTAGTTCAGATGAGGTTTGGCATACATGTAATGGATGGGGTCCGTATTGGTGATGACGAAAGTCTTGTGATTTAGAAGGTAGTGTCGGAGTTTGGTGGCCACGAATGATAGGGCAAGGCACAATTTTTCTACATGTGTGTACCTAGTCTCATAGTCCACCAAAGTATGACTTATATAATAAACGGCTTGTTCACGATTCTCAGAGTCACGATGTGCAAGCATGGCTCCTACAGCGTGGTCGGTGGCGGAAAGGTAAAGGTAGAAAGGGTGGTCGTCTTGGGGTGGGATAAGCACGGGTGGCTGCAAGAGATAGGATTTGAGAGCTTCGAAGGCTTGGTGACATTCTTCGCTCCATTGGAATGCAATATCCTTTTTAAGGAGGTGATGGAAAGGTTGACATCGATCTGAAAGTTGGGAGATGAAACGTCGGATAGATTGGAGCTTACCTTGTAAACTACGCAATTGTTTGAGATTTTTGGGTGGGGGCATTTCTAGGATAGCTTTGACTTTAGATGGATCGACCTCAATGCCACGCAAAGAGATGATAAAGCCAAGAAGTTTTCCCAAAAGAACACCAAAGACACATTTCTTGGTTGAAGGCGAATGAGAATATTGTAACAGGCGATCAAAAATAATGGTTAAAACATCGAGATGTTCACTACGATGTTTAGACTTGCCGAGAAGATCGTCGACATAGTCTTCAAGGATAGTGTGCATAATGTCATGAAAAATGTAGGTCATAGCCCGCTGATAGGTAGCACCAGCATTCTTAAGGCCAAATGGCATGACACGATAACAGAAGGTTCCCCAAGGAGTTATGAAGGCAGTTTTGTGTTGATCGGCAGGGGCAACCAAAATTTGGTTGTATCCTGAAAAGCCATCCATGAGAGAGAGCATCTCATGACCTGCAGTTAGATCAACAAGTTGGTCAATGCTAGGTAAGGGGAAGTCATCCTTAGGGCAAGCGAGGTTAAGATCCCGGAAATCTGTGCATATCCAAAGTCCCCACAGTCGCTTTAGTAGCGAGTGCGATGTTAGAAATCCATTGAGGATAGTCAATAGGCAAGATGAAGGAAACAGAAAGGAGTCGTTGGAGCTCCTCTTTGACCAAGAGAGCAATGCATGGATGCATTTTTCTCAATTTCTATTTGACTGGTTTGGAATCGGGGTTTAGGGTGATGTTATGGACGGCGATGGTAGGATCAATTCCTGGCATGTCAGCGTAAGACCATGCGAAAGCTTGGTTGCGAGCACGGAGAAAGGTAGTAAAGGCGGCTTGTTCTGATGTGTTAAGGGATTGTCCAATCTTCACAATGTGAGGATCCTTCTCCGTGTGGATATTGATTTCTATGGTAGATTCGTTCAGCATAGTTTGGGTTTCAGATGGTAAGGCTCGTTGAATATAAGAATCATCCGCGCCAAGGTAAGTGAGGATGGAGTCGTCATCCTGGCATTCAACAACATTAATCAAAGGTGAATCCTCTTCGATCATGTCTGGATAAAGAAGGGGCAAAGAAGATGGGTCGTCATTATCGCGTTGATAAGTGAGAGGACCTATGAAGATAGCATTTATGAAAAAAAAAAAAAAGGAGGGATGGATTCAGGGTCTATAGATTCTGCGGGTGATGATGGCAAAGTGGGTGATGATGGTTTGGTAGGGGCGACGTCTTCTTCTTCCAGGATACAGCTGACAGGAGGTGTCTCCTATGTAGGTGTTTCGGGAAAACCGAGACCACTGCGATCATTGTGTTTACGGGTAGTCACGGGAATGAGTGTATGTCGGCCTTGTTCGTAAAGGCCAAAACCAAAGCCTTTCCAAGCACAACGAGTCAAGAAGGTGAGGGCGAAACGACGATTTGTCAAGTATTGAAAATCGGATTGGAAAGGAACCACACCAAGAGGAGGTTCAGGGGTAATGGAGGATGCGTCAACACCCCCATACGTTAGGTTAGTGCGGCAATGGGGTGGTCCGTAAGAGATTATCTCCCCCACGCGACGGTCATAGGTGGGATGTGCATGTAATTGTCCATACTCCTGCGGGGTAGGGAAAGAACTAACGTTATATAGGCGGTACTCCCCCAGCGTAAGGCGCTGAAAAACATCTACTAAGGGGTCGGAGGTTGGAATGTTAGCTGCGGGAAGGGAAGTGGTTTTTGCGATGGTGGTTTCATCAATTGAAGGCGTAGGCGCGGTTGAGGTGGATGGTTGAGGTACATTTGAGGAGGATGGTTGGGTTGAATGTATGGGTGTCTTGATTGGTATAAGCACATCGTTCGGGCGGTATAACATATTACAGGTTTTAAAGGGGGGAGGGTCAGCTTTTACGGTGTAAGACTTCCCCTCGTACTCAAATTTTATGCATCTATGTAATGTTGAGGGAACGCATCCCATGGCTCGGATCCAAGGACGACCCAGCAATATATTATATTGGAACTCTCCCTCCAAGACATAGAAGAGTTCGGGTAAAGTACGTGGTCCTACGCGAATGTTGAGGATCACGGTGCCTAAGGTAAGAAGCAATAGCGTCATTGAATGACCGCAACATGATGGGGTTGCACACATGCAACTAGAAGGGATGTTCATCTGTTGGAAGGCTTTTGAAGAGATGATGTTTAGGCTAGCGCCCTGTCAATCATAACCCGACGTACTCGAATATCCCAGGACGTAAGCGGAGATGAAAAGGGCGAGTCGGGGTCTTCATACCAAAGTCGACAATTTCATCTTGAGCCATTTGCAGCAGCTTGTTGTAGAGGCAAAGTGGTTGGGGTAGTGGGTTGTTTGGTGAGAGAGCAGCAACGTGATTGGGTGTTAGAATGGAGGCGGCAGGCGGGGGTTTCATTAGGTAAATCCTCTATCCCTTGAAGGATCTCAACGAGAGCTTGTTGATGAGATTCATAAGTCTCGAATGAGATCATACAAAGTGTCATTTTACGGGCGATTGGTGAAGCTGTTTAATCATATTTCGGTGGGCAATGCCATTAGAGGCGGATAGGCGGGTCCGCGAATGACCACTTTAGGAGGTGGTGCAATCGGGATGTTTGACGGAGAAAGAGATGCCGCAGTGTGTTTTCTTTTGCTTTCCCATTGTTTTTACGCCTCGAGTAGCGACACTAATAATATTAATCTCGTAGACTGAGATGAGGAAGATGGTTGGGATAACTCATGGTCTTCAAGAGGTGGGCTTGTAATAATGACAAATCTTGGTGAGGTGGGGACGAGATGGTATAGGAGAGGAATGGAAACTAAAGGTCTCTCCCTTCGTAAGTTGTCTTTCTTAATCTTTCTATCCGGGAGAGGTGACTGGCGAAGGATGGTTTTTAGAGCTTTGCATCCCTCCACATCATGTCCTGGTGTGCGGTGATAAGCGCAGATTTTAGACTCATCGTAACCCATAGGTCGGGGCTTAGACGGGTCATAAGGTCTAAGTGGAGGTAGGGAAATGGTCGCATTCTCCACCAACATAGCAAGGATTTTGGCGTAAGATCCTTTGAGTGGGTCAAAATCGGAAGAGGATGAGGGTATTGGTTGTGCGGGTTTTGGTAATGTTTGGGCATGATTGGTTCGCACGGGTGGTGGTTTAGCCGAGGGGTGTTGATACATGGTTTTTACTAAACGTGATTTCTTTGGCGCAGAAGCTATGTTGGATGATGAGGCCGCAGATGATGTGGTATCAGAAAACAACCACGGGGAAATAGGAGTGACTGAAAACAAATCTTTTGATGATGGAATTTGTTTAGGGTTGATAGGTGGACAGGATACGCGGAGTGACGGTGTTGCTATACCCTGGAATTTCTGTATAGGTGCGGAAGGCGTAGGTTGTTTTGAAGAAAACGCAGGAGGTATGATATATTGATGTAAGGTAGAGGGATGGGGTCCCAATATGGAAGGTAGGTATGACGATGATGGTTTTGATTGTGATAGGGGCACGGATTGAGTTTGTCTCCTAGGTGGCGGAGTGGATTTATTTTTGGATAGATCGAGTCGCTTAGGCGGGTGCGTTAGACTGGGCATTGGTGAGGTCCCAAGCGTATGGGAAGATCTGGTTAAGTTGATAGAAGTGGACGGGGCATTTGGTAGAGGTGAGGGGGGTGAAGGTGAGAACAGGGGCATTTTAAGCTTCTGTAAGCACTTCGGGTATATGGTGGAGACATCAGGATCAGTCATTTGCATTTGAGTAGAAAAAGGGGTACTCAAACGTTCCCATAGGGCCTGTCTATCTTCTGTGGAATGACAGTCTCCAGGTGTGATTTGTAATTTTTGTACGGAAGAAAGGTGGGTTGTAATTCCAGTCCCACCGGGCGTGCCAAAATGTTTCGCTCGGAATGTTTCAGCTTCTGGGAATAGAGTTGCTTCTATCCTTTCATTCCTTTTAGAAACAGATGAGGTTAGGGTTAGGAGGAATACCTGTTGAATGTCGAGATGGTGTGCGCGTACCGTAGAGAAAGATCAGGCTGACTGCGGAGAACTCCTTTTTGTCTTGGAAGGACTACCTGCAAATAAGAACACAAGACCACAAGATTTTGATTAAACAATAAATGAGGAAACTGCCTTGGGCCCAGGAAATATAAAACTTCCTTTCGAAGGTGGTCAGTTCCCCTGCTAATATGAATTAACACAAAAGACTTGCAAAATATCAATTAAATTGTTTCGTTAAACTGGGTAGGGGGAAATGCTGGTTTTCTGGTTTTGATCAGAGGAACCGATGCCGGTTACTGATAACCGATGCCGGTTACTGATAACCGATACCGGTGGGTTCTAGGATCTTCTTGGTAGCTATGGTGTTTGTAATGGCTGGTTTTTGGATGGTATTAGGAAATGGGATGATTAGAAGCAAAAGAATGACAGTTAGATGCAATGGCACGTTGGGTAGTGGATTCAGAAACGGATTTAGGAGCACTGAGATTCAAGAAGCATAAGAAATGTTATAACAAAGGACATGCAAGATGTGACTTACTGGTTTTGACCAAGATGCAAGTTGATCTCCTTGGTTGTAAACACTTCTGGTTTCTTTACTCGTCTCTGCTCTGTCAAGTGAAGATCTGGACTCTGTTCCTCGCTCGCAATGCTCTCTGTTGATCCAGAAATCCTTTGACTGATCTCCAAAATGAAATTCCGATCCGTTGTTTTGGTTTGGGGAGCCCATTTATAGGGAACCGATGGCGGTTGCGTAACCGACGGCGGTCGAGTAGGAACCGGCATCGGTAAGGAAAAAGTAGGCTATTTTTAGTAAAATAGCCCACCTTCCCTACTTTTCTCCCGAGAGATCAGTTGCGGGCTTGGTCAAGTGGCTAGAAGGTCGGCTTTGGGTGTGAGTAAGGAGGCATTAGTTATGGATGTGAGTCTAGACCAAGTCACGAGTCTTAATTAGGTTAGTTTAGGGTTAGGGCTAGGTCATGATGAGGTGGCAAAGTGAGGTGGCGGGTAAGGTGATGTGGATTTATCAATTATAAGGTAATTAATAAATAATTGTGTAAGGTTTAGGTAATGAGGTTAGGTTGCAAAATGGGATGCGGGTCACAAGGGGTCGTAAGACACGAATTTGGTGTCTACAAAATCTCTTGACAAATAGAGGGCAAAGAGTGGTGGAAGGTCTATGACTGATATATCTTGTAAGACAACAACATTTGGACATGCATGCAAGGTAAGACTCAAATTTCTAATCACTCCAATTATTTGCTATTGCTGTCCCATCCAATTGCACTACTCCCTTAGATGTTATTTCATCTTTGGAGCCCTAAGCGATCAGCTATCTCGTTTAGGCATAACTAAACTACTTGCCCCCTGAATCTATCATGCAATTATGCACTAGCTGATTTCCAATGATTAACGAAACATAGAAAGGGGGAGGCTTCAGCATTCTACCTTGTTGTGCTCCATGATTTCCTTGAGGGTGGGCAGCATTTGTGAGTACCTTCTCCTGCATTTGGACTTGCTGATTCGAAGTTGGCCAATCCTTTATGGCAGCTTACAAATGATTTCTTTGGCACAGGGATGGATAGCGATTCCCACATAGATATATTGACGTTTGTCTTCTTCATCTGATCAATGATACTGAATGGTGATGAAGGATCTCTCTGCTGTCCCTTGGTCTGCACATTTGCTCCTTGTATGTGGGCAGCAACAGCTGGCATTTGAGTTGGCCTAGGGGCTGTTCTTGACTGCCCTTGTGCATTTGAAACTGGGTTTTGCTTGCCAATCATTTGTGGAGCTGTGGAAGGTTGTGGATTAGCTGGGGCTAACGGCTGTTCTTCACCCAAATTTCTCCTTTTTGACCTTGTGTTGGCAGCAACACCTTGAGAAACTGCCTGATTCATGCCACAGAAATCCTCTGCTTGCCAATTTACCAATGTGGTGTCATTTGGGGCAGGTTGCTGTTGGAATGTTTCTTGTTGTTGGCTGTTTTCTTGACTACTCTCACCCTCCACACCAGCACTTGTTACCATTAAAGCTTGGGTCAAAGCACCATTGAAGCACATGGATTGATTATGAGGCTCATTACATGGAAAACACCAATCATACTCCTGGGCAGTGTTGTTTTGTGCTGGTACTAATGCCTTAGAGGCAGATATGGCATTTGGATTATAGGGCTGGAATGGTTTATTGGCAGGAGGCCTTGTTTGATTCATATTTGCAGCTGGATTGGGTGGCCTTTGAGGCTGATATGGCTGCCTATTAGGTTGAGCTTGAGGCTGATACGAAGGTCTAAAACCTTGAGTTTGTTGTCTCTTAAGTGTAACCAGCTCATTACCTAAATTTTTAAGTTGCTTCATGACTTCTTGAAGCTCATTTGGGGCACTTGGAGATGAAGTGGAAGCTTCATTTGAACTCGATTCCTAGGAGTGGGAATAGGAGCTAAGGCAGTGCACTTGACTAGTACTTGGGCTCTCTAAACTTGGATATAATGGCATTGGAGGCGTAGGAGCTAGCTTGCGGGCTTGAATCAGACAATTTTCAGCTCTAATGGCAATACTATAAGCAGCATGGATAGTTGTGCCTCCCATAGATTGAATCAACACGAAATATCGAAATTTAAAGCTTTAAGGTAATATAGAAAAACACCTTCTTTTTGTTGGCTTTGATCGCCACTGGAATTCTATCCCAAGACCTTTGAAATCTGAAGTTGAAGTCAGTTAGCTACTCATTGGAAGCTCTCTTGATGGTTGTTAGCTGCTCCAAAAGAGACAAGTTGTCTCCCTTCTCTCCAAATTGATTGTGAAGTGCAATACACAGCTGATTCCAGTTTGTGATAGAGCTAGCTTCAAGGCTCCTAAACCATTGCAATGCTTTTCCCTTGAATGAAGACACCAGCAATTTGACAGCTACTTGCATCTCATTAATCTCATGGATTGCACAAATGTTAGCAATGTCCTTGACATGATCACCAGGAGTGGTCTGATTTTCCCCAGTAAAGTATGGAATGTTCTTGATCTTTACTGGCCAGGATTGGATTTTGTGCATTGAGAGCAAGTGGGCTGCTGCCTGTGAAGTTGACATAGGGGTTCACTGGTTGCGCCATTCTGATTGGTCTTAAAACCCTTGTATACTGAAAGAAAGGCCGCTCAGGTGGAGGAGTTGAAAGAGTTCTGTTTGGTGGAGATGGAGACCTTCGAATCCTTCTTCCTCTTTGCCTTCTTCTTGGAGATAATTGCAGGTATTCAAACAACACTTCTTCTTCTCCAACCCTTGACCTTGTGATTCTTCTCATAAGCTTTCAGGCCTGACTGCTGAAATTCTATTGATTCTTCCCCTTGGAGCCGCCAGATATGTAAATAATAGCTCTTTTCAAGCAAGAAACTTGCAGCAGATGCACATCAACTTTGCTGTAATAAAATTGAGACCTCTGCTCCCACCGCGCCGCCAAAATCTGTTAGTCTTTGGCACACGGTGGCTTAAAATTTGCCGTTGATAATGAGACACCTCTCGAAAGATGAAACTCTAACTTCGTGATGTCCCACCGTGCGTAAGCAAAACTATTAGTGTAAAATTACAGCACCCCTGGACGCTGATCAGATTTCTAGGTTGATCACTCTTGCATCCAGTGTAATTGCACAACATGGAAACCTCTCTCCAAGTGTGGGACTTGGAAACTGAGAGAGGAATCTCCAGATTAGAGGTTGGTTCCTCAAACTCCTCCTCGATTTAGATCTATATTTTGCAAAACTACAGAGGTTTTAGATCCTAATCCTATTCTAACTTGCAAAAAGACAGGGGTAGAAGTGCAAAAATTGAAACTAACTAAAGATGGTGATGCACCAAAAGGAGTGGTGAAACATATTAGTCATGCAAATAGACACGAGACCAAGGTTCACAACATAAAAACATACACAGCATGATAATGTATAATTTAGCATCTCGAAATCAAGCAAATAATACAAACAGAGGATTGAAACCCATTCACGAGCTTGCATTATCAATTTAATATCAAAATACGCATTACACCCTCGAGAGAGGTAAAGAAAATCTATTACAATCCTTGGAGAGGTCGATACTTCATCAATCCCTTAAAGAAGGTGAAAGAATAAGTCTCGCTATACCCAAAAATGTTCCTCTGTTTAAAATGAGCCCAAAATCGGCTTTTAAAAATGCAAGGGTCGAACCCGGGAACAGGGAGACGTAAAAAGGCATGGGAGCCCATTCTTTCTTGATCGCAGTGTATTAAAATGGCATGGAGGACCTTACAAACCCATACCCCGTCATTTTGACCGATTGCGGGAGAATGCGACCCATTCTGCATTAACTCTGGTCGTTGGAATGTCATTTCCGGCCATGAATACGCGTCACATCCGTTTCTTGATTTTTATCCCTCCAGACTACTCCAAAACACAAGATTGACCCCGGAATAGTGTAGAGAATTTCACCAGCTTTCCATTGATGTAAAGAACGTGCAAATCTGAGCTCTGGATCAAAATTTATGGCGATCTGAAGATCTAGGGCACAAAACAGGTGAAAACATGTTTTGAAATCCTTTCCCGCACTCTGCCACATGGACGACACATGGCACGTGCTGATTGGATGAGAAATTCTCTCTCCTCTGTCTTTCGCAAGGCTTTCATTTTGAAATTCGCTTGTGGGGCCCTTAACTTGGACACATGGCGCTATTTCATTGGTTGGCCGACTCTTTTAAAACTTGCCCTTTGACCTTTTTGACCCTTTTTCCCTGAGACACGTGGCGGCTCGATTGGTTCTCGGCCTGCCGGATTTTTCACGTACTTCTCCTCTATTTGTCCTGGATGTCCCATTTTATTTTGGGCCCTTTGTGCTCATTTCGGCCGATTCGGCTGTTCGGCATTTTGGCCCGCTTGTCCCACTTTGCTTGACTTGACTGCTTTCGGCTGCGCCGGTTCGGCACTTTTTGCCCCCCGATTGTCCCGAATCGTCCCTCTCGGCCATTAGTCAATTTTCTCTCGGTCGAACCGGTATTTCACACGCCCGCCACGTACTTTTGTCCCATTTGTCCCATTTTCTTTTGGACTCGCTGTGCTCATTTAAGCGAACCGGCGGTTCTTTCTTTTTGTCCCAAACGTCCCCGAGCAACACTTAGCCAATTTTTCTTCCTCTTTCGGCCTTATCGGCTTTTCACGTCTGCGCGCGTACTTGCCCAATTGTCCCAAATGTAATTTGGGCTGCCTAGAGGCTTTTCGACCGATCCGCTTCCATTTGTACCACTTGTCCCAAATGCTACCTTGAGCGAGACTTAGCCAATTTTCACTCTTTCCCGGATCAACCTATTTTCCTTTCTGCTACTTTTTTACATTTCCTCGAGCTTGCTCCTATTTCTTCACCAGGGAGTTAGAAAAATACACGAAGGGACCCTAGAAACCTGATTTTGCTCTGAATCAATCAATTTTCTTGGGATTTGAATCTTCTGATGCATGTTATCAAAATTTACCCTAGAGGGGTGAATTTTGGATAACACTTATGTTGAGTTATATTTTGATTACAGCCTCCTTACTAATTGGGTAGCCTTCCCAACCCCGAGTCCCACACTCCTTAAGTTACCTTCCTGTAATTAGGTTCGGTTTCACAAAAGGGTTTTAATTATATTTAAAATTGTTTCAAAGTTGTCGGTTTGTACCTAACAACCTTGTACCCATAAAATAGGACAAGAACCCTTAAGTTTTTCCCCCATTAGGAAAATAATTAATCCAGTAAGGATTTACAACTACCTTATAAACTGGAATATAACAGACTTAGTACCATTAATTCGTGGTAGATTATATCCTTATATATATCTCATTCAATTAGTGCATTACGAGAGGTCAAAGTTCTCTCCCAGTTATAGTACATTTTAAGGCATAGCTCAACCTCAACGTTCCCTATAAATGTAGTGGTCTTATTTAAAATTTAACCACCATCATAAGATATAAAGACTTACTAACACGTAAAATGTAGTATCTAGCCATATAATTAGCTAAGGCTTAATTAGGGAATCCATTTAGACCCCGTTGAATAGAATAATAAGAATGCACTCTCATTCATATAGACAAAAGAAGATCAATTCAACAAATAAGATCACAAACCACATAAGTAATATGTCCCCATTTCATTTATTCCCAAACCTATATAATTACAACCTATGCACTTTGGCATATTTTAATAATATAGTCTTCAAAGAGGAGTATCTTTATTTTATAGTACAATTAGAAAAATCATGTCGAATTCCTCATAAAAACAAAATAAATAGTCATTACATCATATCGATCTGCTGCCTTTACCACTTTAAGATGACCATCTGCAAAATTTGTTAGCACGGTCAATTTAGTTAATTGAGCATGATAAGCACTAATCCTTAAAACAATTACATTCTACCAATTGTTTTCATTAAACAATCATGTTTAAATGACATCAATTTCATTAAATCCAAAATCATGATTCACACTAGTTTTTTGTCTACCATTATAATACGACTTTATAAAATAACTCAAATTATAGTTATAATTTCAAATTGAATTTTTTCGGATGATTCATCTTATACAAGAAAATAAGAAGAAACAATCTGAATCTTAAGTACCCAGCCATCCGAAACCCAAGAACAATTTCAATCATGTTTTAATCACTCCAAATAAAAAGAATGAAACCTTTTAATGTATGCATCGAACAAGTTTCTATAAAATCAATTTGAGAAAAGAATAGATTCTTGCCTCATGCAAGTTCATCTAGTGAATTTCCTTTACTCTAATATATCAAATTTAATCATTGATAAGTATACAAATCATTAACCACAGGGCTACCTTTATACAAGTAGATAACAACCCGAGCTCTAAATCGGGATAATAATCTGTTATTAAAGGAAAGGAGTCTTTTAAGTTAGATCCCACCACTTACAATTTCTTCTCTATTTTTTTGAAACATTTCTTGTCATCTCATAACCATATAGTAAATTTCCTTATAGGAATTCTAAAGAAGAGAACACTATTATTCCAAAGGAGAGTGTAAACACTTTATTAATATGAAACGCTTTAACAATTTTCCCATCCCAACCTAGAGAAAGAAAACAGAGAAAATTTAAACTCTATTGTAATCATGTTCGAACTAATTTACTTCCAGAAAGTAATATTCATCTCAAGTTTCATCGAGGAAGGAAAAGATGAGTAATCCAACATCTAAGTTTAACCAATAACATAGGTCACTTTTCCAATGGATCGAACTGAATCATTCCAATCGTCACACTATTAGGTTGATATAATTTCAGGACACCAAACCAAAAATGCATGTAAAGAATTAATAATTGAATTCTAAATACAGATTCAACAATGCCCCAAAAACCATCCTACTCATACCATAGTAGTCATCAGTGCTTTAACTGCACAAAATAAATAGACCATTCGGTTGCATATGGATCATTTCAACCCAAATTTACACTACAAAAGGAAAAGCAATAGCTGAATGTAAATAATCTTATCGACATTAAATTCATTGTTTTTCTTTCAAATTAGAATTCCCGACATTGTGTAATGCAGCCCTAAGAAATAGATTTCATAGTCACCTTAGGGTAAAACACTGTCATATCTCAACCACACATTAAACATAATTTCCATTAAGGCAGACCCAAGATTAATCCATGAATTTTCTAGGAGATACAAAGCTTATCCAAATATGTTTTCTCTTCCTAATATCCATGTAAAATTGTAAAAACAACAATTTAACCAAATACTTCCTTACTCACAGAACCATGTATTCATAAGAACATTCATACCCTTTTGAAGTAAAAAGTATAGACTTATATTTCAAATAACATTCCCAACTCATGTGACTAAAACAGTCAAGTTTCACTGATTAAATTAAAATTCCAACTACAAATTCAATTACCTACTTTCTGAACATGGACCAGTAATAGTTAGAGTCCATACGATGAAACAAACAATCAATTAATCCAATCATATTCGAATAGCAAATAATTATAGTGGTGTTTTTAAACAAGTAATCATTATACATGCATTCTTTCATGGAGGCAGTTTCTAATCAAATACCTTCGATAGATAAAGAAAAATTACAACACTTCCAAATAGAAAGCAAAAATCCATATTGGATTCACAACATGGAAATAAGAATAATGAAGCAGGTTTCATCCAGGATCCAAAATACAACCCAGAACCCCAAATCAACATAAAACTCAAATCATTGTTACCATCCAAGTCAAAATATGCATATATCATCAGAATAGAGTTGTTCTAATGAAAACATTTAAAGGAAAGCAATATTTTTAACAGTTAGGGCCTATCATGCCTGATAGTGTTGCTAAAAATTCAAAGAAGACCTCTGAATGCGCTCGCACCTTCTCTTCTTCTTCCACGAAAGATTAAACAACAAAATATTGTTACCTCCATGCCTTATATACTTCCCTTGATAGAGAAGTAAATTTGAAACTCTCAAAATTTCCATGCAACGAAGAGTATACGGCTAGTTCGAAGAACCAGTGCTCATGCAAAGTGAAAAATGGAATGCATGAAAAACAAAACAACCAAGCAAAATTCCACTTGCATGCCATGCTAAGAAATCCATGCTCGAGGCCCTATGCACATTAATTTCATTTATTTTTAGTCTCCCATCTATTTTACATTACCACCGATCGCTAAAGTTGGTGATTTGCTAAAACAAAATAAACAAACGTTCCCATTCTTAGAGATGTTGCCATGTGAGATTCTTCTAACAACTTATCCTCCGCTAAACCTTTGTAGCACTCCCTTCCTTCATCCTTATCCCTTCCTTAAATTCCATGGAAACCATCACCCAATACTTGAGACCCCCTTAGGTCCCCCTTCATAGCATTAGTTTAGGATAAGTTAGTGACTTAGGTTAGATCATAGGTAGACTTAGTATTAATGCCATAGGATATAACATTAGTCACCCTCCATAGTGATAGGTTTAGTTAACCCTTAGGTGTATTAAGCTCATAGTTTAGGACTATGTTAGATTAAATAACCTTGCAACATTAGGTTATAGTTTAGGTTAAAACTAATGACCTTATTGATTCTAGTCTCGGTCCCCTAAATAGGACTAATCCGTAGTAGAGTTCAAATAGGGTAAAAATTCTTAGATCAGATTTTGTTTGGCATCAAGTAAATTAAGCTTAAGATATAAACCATGCACATATTACTTGGCTTAAGGTCCATGTCCTTCCCGATGCTATGATAACTAGAACCAAATTCTGATTACCATGATTAGCCAGTTAACCTCCGAAATTGAACTTTCAAAGCTCGGTCGACTTAGTAACTCTCGAAATGTCAATACAATTTTTTCATCCTAAATAAAATTAAAACATCCTTTGGATCAATGCAACTAATCCAAGGTTGAGTCATAAAGGTGGATAAATCCACAATCTTCCAAAAATTAGATTGTATTCAAATGCAAAGAATGAAAGAAACAAAAGAGTCCAAGCATATTCTAGTTCAGTCAAAGATCTTAAGAGTAGAAAAGATATAATCCAAATCAAGCATGACTTCCCAAAATCAAAGGAACATGTCCTTATATAGGAGAAATCATATATCAACACTTGAATGCTCAGGAGAAAGTAACAACAGTTCAGGGTGTTACATGCTTCCCTCCTAAAAGATTCATCATCCCGATGATTACATCCTTTTATTTATCTTCTGGTCAATCAATTCATTGACTCACTGAACAAATTAAATATTTCAAACTTGAATAGTTTCAGAAATCAGTATCATAATTCTATTTATTCAACTTGAATAAATGTTTGCCCCAAAATTGGCTTACATAAAGACATGTAAAAGATAAATTCATAATAATAGTTTTTTTATCAGTCAACAGATTCAATTCCATTAAAAAACAAAGGGAAAAGTAGTTTTCATCTCTTCCAGATTTTCCCAAGTTGCACTTTCTTTGTTAAAATAGTCCCACTAGACCTTACATTGTTGTATTTCATGATTTCTCAAATGCAATTGGTGAGTTTCCAAAGACTTGAGTGGGTTTAACCACGATTATTCCTAGGTCTTGGACCTACAAGGAATTCTAATTTAACTCATGTGATAAATTTGAAACATATTTCTTAAGCAAAAAAATATGGAAAACATCATGCATTCGTGACAAAGCAGGTGGTAATGCTAATTAGTAAGCTACGGGATTGATTACTTTGACAATTTCGAAAGGTCCCACAAAATGAGGTGATAACTTGGCAGCCTTTCCAAAATTTATAGAACCCTTTTTGGTTTAACACTGAAGAAAAATATTTTCACCAAGTTCAAATTTTTGATCAACCCGCTTTAAGTCAACATAACTCTTATGCTTATCTTTTCTTCCTTTAATCATTCACAAATCATTTTAACTTGTTGTTCCATTTTAGTAAGATTTCAGGCCCATTACCTCTCTATCCTCAATGTTATCCCAACTAATAGGGGTTTTGCATTTTTTTCCATAAAGTGCCTCAAAAGGTGCCATTTTAAGAGAAGAGTGATATGTGTTGTTGTATGCAAATTTAACTAATGGGAGATACTCTTCCCATTTATACTATTGATCCATGCAATACATTCGTAACATGTCTTCTAACACTTGATTTACTCTCTCGGTTTGTCCATCCGTTTCGGATGATACACGTAACTGAAGTTCATTTAGTTCCAAGAGCTGCATTAAGCATTTGCCAAAATCTTGATGTCATTCTAGGATCCTCGTCGATATAATCAATTCTAGTACTCCATGTAACCTGAAAATTTCATGCAAAATCTTTTAGCTAACACAAAGGAGAATCATCCTTTAGATTTCCAATGATGAAATGAGATACCTTCGTTAGTTTATCAACAAATACCAAAATAACATCATGTTTATTTCTCAACATAGGTAGCCCTTGTACAAAGTCCATGCTTATTACTTTCCATTTGTCTTTGTGTGGTATGCTTTGGGGATATAATAAACCAGCAGGTGCATGTGCTCTTCCCTTCACCCACCGACATTCAAGACAATGAGTCACAAAATTAATAACATCCTTTTTCATTCCTCTCTAGAAATATTGTTCTTTTAGATTGGAAAGCATTTTAGTAATACCTGGGTTTCCAGAAAAGGGTGAATTATGAAATTCAACTAACAATTTATTTCTCAAATCATTTAGCAAAGGTACGTATACTCTATTTTCATAACGCAAGATTCTTTCATTATCAAAATGAAAACCTTTATACCTTTCATCTTTTGGATTTGCAGCAAGCGTTACTTTTACTTGCTAAAAGTATATATCAGATTTTAATGCACTTTTCACCTCATCTTTAAACTAAGTTCTTAATGTTATAAGAGCAGAAATGTGCTTCCTACGACTTAGAGCATCTGCTACTCTATTCTCTTTCCTTTTTATGTAACTAATATCAAAATCATATTGAGACAAAAACTCTAACCACCTTGTTGTCTTGCATTTAGATTAGGTGAGTGAAAATATATTTCAACCCCGGATGATCGGTTTTCAACTCAAAAGGTTTCCCAAGTAAATAGTGTCCCCAAACTTGAAGTGCATGAACAATGGCAACAAGCTCTAAATCATGAGGGGCATAATTTAGCTCATGTAACTTAAGTTTTCTACTTTCATATGCTATGACATGATCATTTTGTAACAAAACACCTCCAAGGCCTTCCCCAGAAGCATCTGTTACAACAGTAAAGTCTCCATTAGGGTCAGGTATAGCTAAAATAGGTGCTGAAGTCAACTGAATTTTTAAACTTTTAAAAGTAGATTCACACTTATCATCCCAAGCAAATTTCTTATCCTTTTTCTGCAATGAAGTTATCGGTGCAGCCACTTTAGAAAAATCTTTAACAAATTTTCTATAATAACCAGCAAGGCCCATGAAGCTTCTTACTTCATGTACATTCTGGCAGTACAGCCACTCGGTTATTGCCACTATTTTTGAAGGATCTAAAGAAATTCCTTCTTTACTAATGACATGACCCAATTAATGAACTTCGATATCAAAGAAAGAGCATTTGGAGAACTTACCAATAACCTTCTTTTTATCAAAATTTCCAATACTACTTTCAAATGCTCATTATGCTCCTCGACACTTTTAGAATATATGAGAATATCATCCAAGAATACAAGCACAAACTTGTCCAAATATTCTTAAAAGATATTATTCATTAAGTTCATGAAAGTTTCAGGTGCATTAGTTAATCCAAAGGGTAAAACTATGAATTCATAACATCATGTACCTTGTCCGAAAGATGTTTTATGAATATCTTCTTCTTTAATCCTTAATTGATGATACCCGGATCGAATATCTATCTTGGAATAAATTGATTTTCCACACATCCGATCAAATAAATCATCAATTCTATGAAGTGGGTATCTATTCTTTATTGTTTCCTTATTTAACATCCGATAATCAATACACAATCTAAGTGTTCCATATTTCTTTTTCACAAATATCACTGGCACTCCCCAAGGTGAAACACTTGCTCTAATCAAACCTTTAGATAAAAGTTCTTGCAATTGAGCCTTAAGCTCAACTAACTCTATAGTAGTCATCCGATAAGGTGCTTTAGAAATAGGCTCCGTGCTTGGTTTGATTTCAATGGTGAAGTCAAATTCCCTTTTGGGTGGTAAACCTGGTAATTCCTCCGAAATACGTCCTTGAAAATCTGTAATAGTGGGTATCATTTCATGAAATCACCATCTTCTTCTATAGATTTAGATATCTTTACTGCATATAAGGTACATCCTTTATTTTTAGCCTTTTTAAGTTGCATAGCTGACAGTTTCCTAACTGAAATTTCCTATTTTACTCCTTGAATCTCTGCTGTTTTCTGTAGATCATCTAAACATCTTATATATTTTTCAAAGTAGTCCACTTTTGCTTTATGATCAACTAACCAATTAATATCGATGACAACGTCATAGGATCCCAAAGGTGCAACATAGAGATCAACTTCCGTGGAAAAGTTAGGTAAGTCAATGAATACCCCAAAAAGACACATACTAACTGTATGAATAGAGTTATTACCATACTTATACATTCAAGATTTATCCATTTTTCCAGCTTTTCTTTTAAGTTTAGAAGCGAGTTTACTAGAAATAAAACATTCAAGGTAGCTCTTGTATCACAAATAATAGTTACAGGTATGTCAAATAACTTAGCAGTAACTTCTATAGGTGTCACTTTCCTTTCACTTTACTTGTCGCTACTTCAAACATGTATCTTATGCTGTTGATTATGATCATCCTTCTTTAAAGGGCATTGGTTTGCGTAGTGATCCTTGCCATAATTATAACATCCTCCTACAGGTCCCTTTTTAGGCTTGAAATTACTTCTAGCCTTAAAATTATCACGTTGGCCTCTATAAGACTTATGCCCATTATTATAATTCTTGGTAAAACTATCCCTTATATTCCAGAAGGCTTATTCGTTGTTGTTTTCTTATTATTATCCACTGAAAACTTATTTTTGTTGCCAAACTTTTTCTATGGTACCTTCTTGGGTGCAAGAGAAGTTGAAGAAGGGTTTGAAATCTTCTTCCGCACTTCCTCTTTATGAGAAGAAATAGCCTTTAATTTTGTTCCTACCTTATGGCTTTTTCAACAACCCCTTCCATAGTGGTTGGGCTATGAACATCAACCTCTCCTCCAATCACAAGATTCAGTCCCAGGATGAATTTCCATATTCTAAACTTCTCTCGGTTGATACTGACGTGGATGTACTTGAGGAGTTTCGTAAACCGCTCCCAGTACTCAGTTATAGTTAGCTTCCCTTGAACTAAGTTTTGGAATTCTATCATTTTTAATCATAGAAAAGTTATGGCAGCCAACGTTGCCTAAAATAGCCTTTAAATTGATCCCAAGTGATGTTAGTTTCATCAATATTTAGCTCAGCCTTACGGCTATCCCACCATGAAGATGCTTCATGGGAAAGTTGATATGCTCCCCAAATAGCTTTTGTTTTCTCTCGAGAAGTTTCTTATTGCAAAGTACTTCTCCATTTCCTTGAGCCGCCTTCTTAGCTCCATCTCTAATGTGGTGCCATCAAATTTAGGTGGATTTATCCTTTTTATATCATTAGTGAGTTCCGCTACCAACCTAGCATTTTTTTTTAGTTGGACAGGTACATTTCCATTGTTATTACCAACACCCATATCGAGGTTGTCCTCAAGAGGTGGCTGATTGTTGTTACCAGCTACATCGTCCTCCTCATTTCCCATCACTTGCTATTCAAGTACAACCAAACGATCTCTTGTGTCCAATAGGGCAGCAAGGATCTCATCAATTTTTGGGTTGTTTCCACCCCGACCTCGGTGGAGCATTATTCGCAATGTTTCCCCTTGTTCTAACAATTTTCTGACACAAGAAAATTCAGGTTTTCATAAGATTATGGACACAATAGGTCCAAGAGCTGCAACCTTCAGCTCTGATACAAAGATGTAACATCCTCATTTTAATACCTTAGAACAAGAATTTTTTTATTAATGTTCCCTTGTCCTAAATACATAATTTAGAACACAGATATCATAACAATCATTCTTATAACAGAAAACCATATGCATCGTATACCACCGATCTATTCATTCCATGACTCAGTGAACTACCGATCGATTTATTCCATGACTCAGTGAACTACCGATCGATTCATTCCATGACTCGATGAACTATCGATCGATTCATTCCATGACTCGGTGAATTACCGATCGATTCATGCGTAACTTTGAGATTGAAGTTTTCAACTAAACACTTCATTCTCATGGTTCTTTCCTGTTTTAGGTTTCGAGTGCTCTGTCCAAGGAACCTATCTAAATAATTGTTACCATTATTCATCGGCATCACAATTCTTAGACTAGGTGACGTAGGAAAACGTAATCAGTAGCTTGTGATACTTTGGCCAAAGGTTTGAAACATACTATTCATATTACTTATTTTTTGACGACATACTCGTAAATCCAGAATATGTCCTTCATCCCACTCTAATTTTATATAGAACATTTTATACCGACTCTCTGTCGGTCCTCCTTTACCCTAGTCTTCACTCTAGATCGGATTATTATCATAATTCACGTTATAAAGATGCTCTTGAAGACTAGGAGTAATTGACATACTATCTCAACCGATGTTAACCCCATGTGTTGAGATACCCAAAGTCTCAAAGGGCTACCTCATAACTTGTTTATGATCCTAACCAACCCCAGAGTGAAAATATATCCCAATTCTCGGTGTGTAAATCTTAACGATCAATGCAGAAGGGTGTTGCCATATGTCATCTGCAATGTTTTATCCTCGAGAAGATCCTAATCTTATCGAAGGTACAACCTTGCAGTTGACATGTGTCAACATCCTACAGAACAGCCTCGGAAAGATGTACATACCTCCGAGAATTTACTTATGTTGAGTTATATTTGGATTACAGGCCCTCCTAATTGGGTAGCCTTCCCTAACCCTGAGTCCCACACTCCTTGAGTTACCTTCTGTAATTAGGTTCAGTTTCACAAAAGGGTTTTAATTAGATTTAAAATTGTTTCAAAGTTGTCGGTTGGTACCTAACAACCTTGTACCCACAAAATAGGACAACAGCCCTTAAGTTTTTCCCCCATTAGGAAAATAATTAATCCAGCAAGGATTTGTAACTACCTTATAAACTGGAATATAACAGACTTAGTACCATTAAGTCATGGTAGTTTATACCATATATATATATATATATATATATATATCTTTCAAATTAGTGCATTACGAGAGGTCAAAGTTCTCTCCCAGTTATAGTACATTTTAAGGCATAGCTCAACCTCAACGTTCCCTATAAATGCAGTGGTCTTATTTACAATTTAACCACCATCATAAGATATAAAGAATTACTAACCAGAAAAATGTAGTATCCAGCCATATAATTAGCTAAGGCTTACTTAGGGAATCCATTTAGACCCCATTGAATAGAATAATAAGAATGCACTCTCATTCATATAGACAAAAGAAGATCAATTCAACAAATAAGATCACAAACCACATAAGTAATATGTCCCCATTTCATTTATTCCCAAACCTATACAATTACAACCTATGCACTTTGGCATATTTTAATACAATAGTCTTCAGCAAGGAGTAACTTTCTTCTATAGTACAATTAGAAAAATCATGTCAGAATTCTTCATAAAAACCAAAATAAACAGTCATTGCATCATATCAGATTTGCCTTCCTTTACCACTTTAAGATGACCATTTGGCAAAATTGCTAGTACAGTCAGTCATTCGGTGAATTGAGCATGATAAGCACTAATCCTTAAAACAATTGCATTCCACCAATTGTTTTCATTAAACAATCCTGTTTAAATGACATCAATTTCATCAAATCCAAAATCATGATTCACACTAGTTTTCTTTCTACCATTATAATACGACTTTATAACATAACTCAAATTATAGTTACAATTTCAACTTTAATCTTTTTCGGATGATTCATCTTATACAAGAAAATAAGAAGAAACAATCTGAATCTTAAGTACCAAGCCATCTAAAACCCAAGAAAAGTGTCAATCATGTTTTAATCACTCCAAATAAAAAGAATGAAACCTTTTAAGGTATGCATCCAACAGGTTTATAGAAAATTAATTTGAGCAAAGAATAGATTACTGCCTCATGAAAGTTAATCTAGCGAATTACCTTTAACTCTAATATATCAAATTTAATCAATGATAAGTATACAAATCATTAACCACATGGCTACCTTTATACAAGTAGATAACAACCTGAGCTATAAATCAGGATAATAATACTGCTATTAAAGGAAAGGAGTCTTCTAAGTTAGGATCTCACCACTTACAATTTCTTCCCTCTTTTTTTTTGAAACAGTCTTGTCATCTCATAGCCATACCATAGAGTTCCTTATAGGAATTCTAAAGAAGTGAACACTATTATTCCAAAGGAGAGTGTAAACACTTTCTTAATATGAAACCCTTTAACAATTTTCCCATCCCAACCTAGAGAAAGAAAACAGAGAAGATTTAAACTCTATTGTAATCAAGTTCGGAACTAATTAACTTCCAGAAAGTAATATTCATCTCAAGTTTCATCAAGGAAGGAAAAGATGAGTAATCCAACATCTAAGTTTAACCAATAACATAGGTCAGTTTGTTAATGGATCAAACTAAATCATTCCAATCCTCGCACTATTAGGTTGATATAATTTTAGGACACCAAACCAAAAATGCATGTAAATAATTAATAATTGAATTCTAAATATAGATTCAGCAATGCCCCAAAAACCATCGTACTCATACCATAGTAGTCATCAGTGCTTTAACTACACAAAATAAATAGACCATTCAGTTGTATATGGATCATTTCAACCCAAATTTCAACTACAAAAGGAAAAAAAATAGCTGAACATTAAGCTTATTGACATTAAAGTCGTTGTTTTTCTTTGAAATTAGAATTCTGACATTGTGTAATGCGGCCCTAAGAAATAGATTAGACAATCACCTCGAGTGTAAAACATTGTCATATCTCAACCACACATTAAACATAATTTCCATTAAGGTAGACCTAAGATTAATCCGCGAATTTGTTAGGAGATACAGAGATTATCCAAATACGTTTTCTCTTCCTAATATCCATGTAAAATCGCAAAAACAACAGTTTAACCAAATACTTCCTTACTCACAGAATCCTATATTCATAAGAACATTCATACCCTTTTGAAGTAAAAAGTACAGGCTTAGATTTCAAACAACATTTCCAACTCACGCAACTAAAATAGTCGAGTTTCACTGAATAAACTAACATTCCAACCACAAATTCAATTACCTACTTTCTGAACATGGACTAGTAATAGTTAGAGTCCATACGACAAAGCAAACAATCAATTAATCCAATCATATTCGAATAGCAAATAATTACAGTGGTGTTTTTAAACACGTAATCATTATGCACGCATTCTTTCATGGAGGTAGTTTCTAATCAAATACCTTTGACAGATAAAGAAAACTTACAACACTTCCAAACAGAAAGCAAAACTCCATATTGGATTCACAGCATGGAAACAAGAATAACGAAGCAGGTTTCATCCAGGATCCAAAATACAACCCAGAACCCCAAATCAACATAAAACCCAAATCATTGTTACCAGCCAAGTCAAAATATGCATATATCATCAGAATAGAGTTGTTCTAATGAAAACATTTAAAGGAAAGAAAGATTTTTAATAGTTAGGGCCTATCATGCCTGATAGTGTCGCTAAAAATTTGAAGAAGACCTCTCGAATGTGCTTGCACCGCTCTTCTTCTTCCACGAAAGATTAAACAACAAAATATTGTTACCTCCATGCCTTATATACTTCCCTTGACAGAGAAGTAAATTTGAAACTCTGAAAAATTTCCATGCAACGAAGAGTAGACACTGGTTCAAAGAACCAATGCTCATGCAGAGAAAAAAATAGAATGCATGAAAAAAAAACAACCAACAAAACTTCCACTTGCATGCCTTCCTAAGCAATCCGTGCTCGATGCCCTATGCACATTAATTTCATTTATTTTTATTCTCCCACCTATTTTCCATTACCACCAACTACCAAATTTGGTGACTGCTAAAACAAAATAAACAAATGTTCCCATTCTTAGAGATGTTGCCACGTGAGATTCTTCTAACAACTTATCCTCTGCTAATATTGGTAGCACTCCCTATCCTTCATCCTTATCCCTTCCTTAAATTCCATGGAAACCATCGCCCAAGACTTGCAACCCCCTTAGGTCCCCCTTCATAGCATTAGTTTAGGATAGGTTAGTGACTTAGGTTAGATCATAGGTAGACTTAGTCTTAATGCCATAGGATATAACATTAGTCACCCTCCATAGTGATAGGTTTAGTTAACCCTTAGGTGTATTAAGCTCATAGTTTAGGACTAGGTTAGATTAAATAACCTTGCAAGATTAGGTTATAGTTTAGGTTAAAACTAATAACCTTATTGATTCTAGTCTAGGTCCCCTAGATAGGACTAATCAGTAGTAGAGTTCAAACAGGATAAAACATTCCTGGATCAGATTTTGTTTGGCATCAAGTAAATTAAGCTTAAGATATAAAACATACACATCTTACCTGGCTTAAGGTCCAGGTCCTTCCCGATTCTATGATAACTGGAACCAGATTCTAATTATCATGATTAGCTAGAGTTAACCTCTGAAATTGAACTTTCAAATCTCGGTCGAGACTTAGTAACTCTCGAAATGTCAATACAATTTGTTCATCCTGAATAAAATTAAAACATCCCTTGGATCAATGCAACTGATCCAAGGTTGAGTCATAAAGGTGGATAAATCCACAATCTTCCAGAAATCAGATTGTACTCAAATGTGAAGAATGAAAGAAACAAAAGAGTCCAAGCATATTCCGGTTTAGTCAAAGATCTTAAGAGCAGAAAAGATATAATCCAAATCAAGCATGACTTCCCAAAACCAAAGGAACATGTCCTTATATAGGAGAAATCATATATCAACACTTGAATGCTCAGGAGAAAGTAACAACAGTTCAGGTGTTACAAGCACTATTTCTATAATTATATCTACATTTCATCTTCATGTAGTTAGGTTCATTTTGTCCACTCGTTTCGTAAAGTTTTGTGATCAAGGAACTTATTCACAAGTAATTCATTAGAAACTTCTTGGCATTTGCGAAGCATTTGAATCATACTTATTCATTTTTCATAACATCATCAACCATTTTAGAATCATTTCATTAAATAAAGCTAGATATGACAAAGTCTTAATGGTAGCCATGCCAAGGCCTGCATGCTTTTTCTCACTTTTGGTTTCTTCCTAGGGTAGGTGTCTTTCCTATGGTCTATTCTAGAAGCTTCATGGTGTCACATCTATCCCGTATATAGATCTCTTTAGAAATAAGAACATACTGATAGTTTTCTCAAATAAATAAGTCGAATATAGATTAAATAGAAAATTTTACTTTTACACATTACCTTGCCCTACCAACCTTCGGTGATGAGCTTGTATCTCTTACTAGTGACGTAGGGTTGGGAAAGGATAGGAATGCACTTAATCACCTATGCCTTGTCCATGGTGATAAGCCCATGCTTATTACTAGTAGCATGGGGCAAGGTGTGGGGGTCCTCTTGACGGTAACATTAAAGGTCACAAGTAAGTAGTTCAAATAAACCTTTGCAATCTTGAGTCAAAAACAAGTGAATCAGATGTCCAGAATTCCAAGAGAGTTTAAAACATTGAAAACCAGATTTTGTCAACCAAGTGGCCATCTACAGATCTAAGTCTAGATATACCACAAAGCAAGTTGCATTCTAAACTATGGAGTCACTTGAGTAGAATAGGTTTGTAGTGTCCTAATTTGGTTCCATTAAATATTTTTCTATCTCTCATCACTACCATTCAACAAATTTCATAGCTTATGCCATTTCTAGCTCTCGGTGGTGAGCCCTCGCATCTTACTAGTTGCGTGGAATTAGGAGTGGGGAAAGTACATTTTCTCATCATACCAGTTTATCATAACATGTTGTTAAAACAATAGGAAGTATCAGAAAGATTTCTTATGACAACTAAGTTCAAAATCACATTATGTCTACATTATCATATATCATCATTATGAAATACAAAAAGAAATAAAGAAAGCATTTGTATCATTTGTTCTCCATTGCATACATTCTGAAAAACATATAAAAACAACATTATAATTTACATGTGGAAACGAATCACAAAATTCTAGACACCAAGAGTCTGATCCAAAAAGAAGTATATATATATATATATATAATCAAGTTTTATGTACAATGCCATCATGCGCTAGGCATGGTCAAAATGCTCAATGAGCCCAGGAAATACAAAATAAATCGTATAAACAATCTAAGGGTCACTACAAAAAGAGCCAAGTGGCCTCTCAACCCCTATGAGATCCCTCTGAAGGTGCACGACCACATCTAGGACTCCAGCTATGCCGGCGCTCGAGTGCACCAAGGCTCACGATCCCCACAGTAGTTGTGGCCTCGCTATGAGAGAGACTCCTCATCGGACACTCTACGATTACACCTAGCTAACTCAAGATGGGAGTGAATTCACCATCTTGGCCACATACGAGATGGTAGAAAAGACATCACTATGCCTACCACCTCCACCGAAGGCTCCCTGTATCCACCGATCACTCGGACGAATCTTCTCCATGGGGAGCATCGGGTATCAGACATACAGTGAATCAAGTCTCACCTCTCATCAATAGTCTCTATAAGAAAATGAGAAGATAGGTTAGAAATAATCAAAAGATAAAAACAAAAATGAACAAAAGGAGAGATAACAACTAAGGAAATCCTAGCTAAGAACAAATATTAAAGGAAGAGTGACAACTCACTCAAATATCCGGGCCTCTAAGAGGGATCCCTAGGATCAGCGCCTACCACGATCTTTGCCCGAGGACGATGTTCTCCTCCCGTGTCTAGGGAAACATAGTATCCTACTACGACTCATCCTCCCCACCTAGGTCCTGAGAGGGTAACTCCTCTGAGACTAGAGTCACCCTCTCCGCACTCTACTTTTCCCTCTTGTCTCGTAGGATCTCCCGAGTGTCATGCCACTCGGGATCACTATCCTCCTCTCCCCCGACTCGGCCGAGCTCCATGTCCTCACTCTCCTCCTTCGTATCTCCCCGTAAACTCCTCGAGACTTAGAGTCTATATCGATAGGTTCATCATTGCTATAGGCGGGACTGGTGGCGATCCAAAGTAATGGTGCCTAAGGAGCACCGGCTCTCCCTCAATCATGTACCATGCTCTTGGCTGCAATAGGGACACACGGAGTAACAACAGGTCAAACCATGGCCTCTAAGACCTCCCCTAGCCTCCCAAAATGATCTGAATACTGGTACCATTGGGGAGGCATACCAACGTAGGCAAGGCCAAACTGCTGAGGCACTCGATCAAAAGGGTGTGTCTCTACCTTCCCCATCCTATCCACAAGCTGCCCTGTAGTAGAGTAGGAAATCAAAGTGAGGGTCTCCTCACCCCACAACCCTGCCATGGCTCGATAAGGTGTGGCCTCCATATCATCAGTAGTCAGGGAGGCAACTGGCTGGTGGGGTGCTCTAAGCACCGACATCTCTATCCATCTAGCTGCCCTCACGGCTCTAGGATCTACCACATCTATGCCTCTCCCATGGGGATGATGTCTTGATAGACCCACTCATGACTAGGGTCGGATGGCTCAAATACTATCCCTATAAGAATACCACCCCGTATAGGTCATGGTAGGTGGTCCCAAGTATATCAGCTCCCCGGGCATAAATCGCCATGTGCTTCAAACTGTAATAATAGGGGACCAGCGGTAGAGTAAGGTGTCCCCTCCTTGTCCCTAATCAATCTCGAGGAAAGGATCCCCATAATGGCTTTATGAATCAAGGGGATAGGCAAGCTAGGAATGGAACAGACCCTCACCCCCTTCTTCTAATTGGTGAAGACAACTGCATCTCCCATGTATGTAGCCCACTTTGAGCTATCAAAGCCGGTGACCCCTCTGCTCAAGTGTAAGTCATCTCCCAATGATTGGGACTCCCAAGATGTGGTAGAAATCCTCTAGGGTGATAGTCCACTCACCGCTAACTCCTAAAAATTGGAAAGTGTTCGATCAAAGATCATCGATATGAAAACAGTCACAAAGTATGTGACTAGAAGTGCGACATGAGGAACCCGTGATATACGTAATATGTCGGCCCTCTGAAGAGTATCCTACTTGGCCTGAGAAAGTGCATCCAACACTACTGGAAGCCAGTCACACACTCTCTCTCTCTCGGCTCCATCTGATATATTCCTCCTTCTGCATACACCCAAAAACACACAAAACAAAGTAAGTTAGTATTCAAATTACATTGGAAAAATCATTAAAACATATAAGAATACTAAAAATGCAAAATTGGGTGAAAAACACTATTATTTTGGCATTCTATAAAGGACCACCACCACGAGCGGGGTGGCGGTTCTCAGAATCGCCACCTTAAAGGGTGGAAGTCCTATAACCACCACCTTGCTCAGGGTGGCAGTCATGTCCCACATTTCCAAATGGGTCATGTTCCCTAAAAACACCTAAAAAACATGAAAAAATGACTATTTTTACTGAAACAAAGCCTACCCATTAGGCACCCCCTAAGTGACCCTATGAAAACTAACATTTTCAAAAATAATTCCCCATGACAAAGATTTTATCATTTTAACATTTTGGGGGTAAAGGCATTAAATCAAGAAGAACTAACCTATGATCTCACTGGTCGATGTTCCACTCGCGAAGGCATGATCACTATCTCGTCATGAACATTTTGACTATACTCTCATAAAAAACCATCACCGTGGGTCCTAGAGGTAAAAATCAATCAAATCGACATGTGCAAATGAATAGGAAAATGGGCCCATTTTTACATATATAGCATCTTGACTCATTTTGAATGCCCTTTTCGTAGGTTTGGAGTGCTGACCGAGGTAAGTACTTATCCCCGTGTAAATGGTAAGTCCTCATTTCATGTTATTTTAGTATTTATTTTCGGCTTATTTTATCTATCTGCACTTGAGTCTTCTTTTCATTTTGTAGGTAGCTAGAATTTTGGATGACATCATTCGACACATAGATGTGTCAGGTATAATTTCTAACTTCCCATTTCATGGCCGCCATGCTCAGACCCACCGTTTTACACCTCTTTATGGCTAAAACACTTCTCTAAGGGGGCAATATGTACGTACCCAAAATTGTAGGTTACTGCACCATCATAACAATGTCACACGTGCCCCAATGATGATACAGGTCTCCTCGCAAGGTGTTCGGGATCTGAAAAATCTCTCCAAGTGTACATTAACATCCCGCATACCCTGCTTAGCCTCCACATGCTCTATTTTACTCTTCCCCCTCTTTTCCTTTTCTTTTGGTCTTCAATGATGAAACCGCCACCCTGCTTGGGTGGTGGTCTCATGACCACCGTCCAGGTAGGGCGGCGGTCCTGTAACCACCGCCCTGCTTAGGGTGGCGGTCCTTCACGCATTTTCCAGAATGTTCTTTTTATCGCGAATCACATAAATTTTCAACTTTTACTAACCTTTTCATCCGTTTTTGCTTGTATTTATGATTTTGGTTCCCTGAAATAGTGTTTCTCCATTATTTATAGTAAAAGAGTCCTAGTTGGAGTTACCTTTGGGTGAATGGGAATTCTATAAATAGCTAGTTTGATTACAAGAAAATGACACCTCAAAAAAATACCTCTCATCTTCTCATTTCAATAGTTTAGTCTTTCGGTTCTTGTTTAGGAAATCAATAGTTATCATTTGTTGCATGCATAGATAGTCTTTTTTTGCTGTTTAGAAGCCACATGATCTTCTTGTTTTAGTGTTATTATTGTTTCATGCAATCAATTGAGATAGGATAGTTTTCTTTTTAGCCCAAGCCATTAGAGTTGCAGGTTTTGTTCGTCAAGAAGGATAGTTTTAGGTTCGGATGTTTTGTGTTGCATGACTCGCAATAAATCTCACTAGAAATTACATAAGCCAAGCTCTATTCTATTGTGCTATCCCTCTCCTACTTTCATTGTATTCGAGTCTACATCCAAAGCTGCCATTGTTGCAATACCTACTTCTTTTGATGCTATCATTACACGCTTTTCTACGGATTCACGTGAGCATGAAGAAACGAGGATACCACACTGAGGAGACAAAGCCACACATAATCGGATTCACCATTGTTCTACAAAATCCAGGTTCAAGCTATCAAATTTTTAGTTAAAACATATCAAATAGAGTAATAAATCATTTCATTTCAGTTAATCTCGCTTTCGATATTGCCGGGGAAGCTGTGGGGATTGATAGTTTCTGAGAAACTATGATTCATTCCTCACTTCTGAGGTAAGATTGGGGGTCTTTCAAATAAATTAGATCAATTATTTAGTTATTCAGAATAGATTCACAACTACACAGACAAGTAGCTATACTCGGCTACCTTGTTTGTTTTAAATTTTGTTATTATATTAGTTGTCATTTCCTAGATATATTAAATAGTTGTTATCTTAATTCTGTTAAAAACTCTATCAAAAACAAAAAATAGAGAATTTATATATGCTATAGATATACTTTATATGATTAGCTTGCTTTGCTTTAGTTAGATTTACATTATTTCCTTTTATATGACAATCACGGGACCTAGGGAGCCTAGAGAATACGTATTCAAGCCAATCGTGCCTCAACCCAATCTTGTTACAACAATAACTGACATAGACCAGAATCTCAGAATCCAAGTCTTCCAAATAGCAATGGACCTACAAGAAATCAGCCCACAGTTAAGAGGATTAAACATAGAAGATGACAGAGCACATACGTTTTGGTCAAACCAGCCAAACTACAGATTACCCTAGATAAATATCCGCATGACTGTAGAAGTGCTTGAAAGATAGTAAACATTCGATTGTGATCCTTTGGTCCCATAGCCGATGCACGAGAGACATTCTCATTGACATAGACACTAGCTTAAGAATTCAATTTTCCGAACACAGTAAGGTACTCTAAGAAGATTGCACAAATTTTAGCTCTAAACATAGAAGCCGAAAAGGCATATGACTATTGGATATTAGGGATCGGGGATTGATTTTTCGCATGACCATAGGAGGCCCGCAACGTACACAAATCTATGGTTGTGATCCACAGTCCCACAACCCAACAGCCCACGAGTCAACCAGACGTTGATGTTGGTTTACACACATTAGTATTTGGATCCTCTCTACTTCCACCAATCATCATCGCACAACTATCCTCACTATATATAGTAGCTAATCAAGATAAGGATTTCTTGACTAGACCGGAGAATCACCCATAGAATCCATCGTATATCCATCGTCCATTTTTTCATGACCACAAGAGATATCTATGAAGCACCCACAGTTATCTTCCACATATTCCACAACCTATAGATCGGATCATACCGAGCTTGATATTGATTGGAGCCTTCGAGCAGTCATTCTAGCTGAATGATCTATCAAGCCAATTCAGGTTAGGAGGGCCTTCTTTTCCTTAGATTCGTAGATTCCATTATTGCGCATCGAAGACATAAGATTACCTAACTAGTTTTTCTATGCCCCATTTATATTCTATCCCCACTAGCTATCTCGAAGGACCTCGGGAGGTCGAGTGTATGGAAGAGTTACTTGTAGATTCCCATGCTCGCTTTGTCACTTTTCCATCGTACAAGTATCCTAGTTAGAAATTTCAACACATGCATTTATGAGAAGAAACAATTCTACAAATAACAACAAGACCAAATAGAAATTATTGATCACAAATTATAAAGAAACCCCTTATTCAAAGAAAGCTAGAAACTCCTTTTATTGATTATTTAAACAAAATTTATACATAGTGTGGAAATGGACGAAAATTAGTGAGGGGGAAAATTGAAGAAAATGGCTATCTCCTTTGTTCTCTCAAAGTATAATACACTCTTGAGTTTACAAAATAAATCACCAACCCTTTGAAATGGGAATGGATTTACAATTTATAGAATGAGATGTGACTCATCATCTACCCCCAATGCCTTTTCATATGTCCTCGCACAACTTAAAACTTTTTAACTTCCTAGGAAACTTTTAAGTCCCTTTTTATAACATAAAGGTGACTTATTACATTAGGAACATTAATACATATGAAAAATTACAACCCCAACATGAAATTAGAACATTGAGAAGAGAGAGAAAGTTGGGGGAAGAGGAGAGAGAAAGAGTGAGAGAAGAAGAAGAGGAGATGTCATTCCCGATGAAGTCCATTGATCCTCATTGATGGAAAGCTCAATGTGATGAAACTCTGAATCTTAAAACTTGTGTGAAACTCCTTCCAATTGGCTCACAGATGCTTTGGAATGAGTGTTTAAAAACACTATTGAATGGTTCTGTCGATGACCATAACTTCCACCTTGCACAAGATACTCCTACAACTCGAGCCACAAAGTGAGTGTTGGGAGACACTATTGAATTCCCTGAGATGAGTCTCGAATTACCTATGAGAAATGCCCATGGATGATCTAGAATGATGGTGTTGACCTGAATGATCATCCCTCTATGTCCCATTATGCCAAACTTTCCCTTTGAGAATGACCTGCTATTTTTAGTAAGTACAAATGGGGCAACTTACTATTTTTAGTAAGTGTCATAGTTAGCTTTTCCCAACCTCAACCGGATATGGTAGCTTGAATTATTTCTTCTTATTGTGTTCCTCTCACTTTTTGGACCAACTGGCTATTTATAATAGGGGCTTGTGGAACCACTTATTATTTTTAATAAGTGTCAATTACGAGCCGAGATGACCTTTTTGATGACTTTGCCTACGATACTCCTTTTGTGTTCACTTCCTTCTTCATAACCTCTTCAAATGGTGGCTTACCCAAAAAAATAGACCCCTATGTAAGAAGGCATGGTATTTTTAGTAAGTGCACCACAAATGTCAGATTGTAAAAAAATAGGTTTTGAAAATCTAGGTCTTATTTCGGGATTCCACACTCCGCATTTTGAGTAATTCCTTCGTTTGAACAAGTGGGAAAATTATATTTTCATCGGTGGGGAAGAATACTGAAAAAACACAGCCCTCCATATCCATAAAAATATGTACTTCATGGCACGGAAACTAGTTTACGTGAAACTATATTTTTCAACGATCATTCCCTCCAATTTTCATGTGATTCCACCCACTGGAACCCTAATAAGTGAAGAGATAGCTCACTAAAATTTTCACAGATGTTCTTCATGTGATAGGGCAGAATTATGATGAAAAATCAGTCCTCCATACCCCTAAAAAATATTGGCTTCATTGTGTAAAAACTAGTTCATGCAAAATTGGATTTTGCCACGATCATTCGCTCCAAATTTTGCATGATTTCGCCAACTAGAACCTTGAGAAGTGGAGAGGTAGCTCGTTGATTTTTTCACTACTATGTCATGGCAGCCATTAATGGAGCTTGAAATTTTCAGGTCTATTTTTTTCTTCGTTTGTGATGAAATCAACTCCATTGCAATAGGTTTTTTCTTCTTCTCTCACTAGTAAAATTTATCTTCGATCTGGTTCTTTGGTTTGATAGGAAATTAAGATTTGTTCTTCATGGAGCCGGAAGTGAAATTTATTTCTTTGTGAGTTTCTTGCTATGAATTGGAGGTTTAACGGTGATTTTTTTAATTTCCTTTGAGATTGAAGAACTCAGCAACGAGATGGTTTTTTGTTTTGTGTATTGGCTTGCAAGATATGTTTGAATCTTCATATCACGACAATGGAGATTTCTAAAGAATTATTTTGCTCTCCTCTTTCATACTTAGTTCCTATGGATCTTTAGATAAAAATTTATTTGAAATGTATGCATATTAATAGAATGGAAGGTTTGGTTGCTATTGCGGAGCTATTTTGGAGCAACAATGGTGGACTGAGGTGTTCTCTGTAAATTTTCTTCTACCAGTGAGAACTAATAAGAAACAACATGAAGCGACAAATAGTTAGAAAAAAATTCAAATTTTTGAGTTTGAGTTGGGTGAATTTTCATTTCCCTAATGTATCTCTCCTCAAAGGGACATGAGGGACATCAAATTCCATGGTGAGAAAGGTAATGACATGTGGCAGAAATCCGACGGCAGAGAATGAAGGCTAACAAATCATCTTTAAAGCACTGAGGGACTGGAAGTTGGTCATATGGGTGACCAGAAGTACCCTTAGGGGTTGGGTGAATGTTTCCTTGTTTTATGTCCATGACCTAAAATGTACCTAACAGACATTAAATTTCATGATTCTCTAGGTGGTGACACGTGGTATCCATATGACGATTGAGGCTTTGAGCTCCCGCAAGCACAGGGGCTGAATTAGTGATCCTGGAGGTCGTATGAGGGTCCGGAGGTCTTATGGGTGCTAGAAAAAAATTTCCATGTGTAATTTCTCTGATCTTGAGGGATATGAGGGACACAAAATCTCTCCAGGCTTCTGGAGATGACACGTGTCCTCTAAAAATTTGACTAACTCCCAAACTCGCTCCAAGAGGGCAACTTGAAATGGTGATAACTTGAGCTCCCGATGGAATTTTTTAATGAAATTTTATATGATATTGACTAGTAGCCTTATAAATCGAATGGTTTGGATATAATGTCTTGATTTTTCAATTTTATCCTTGTAAAGTGTAATTTTGAACTTGTTCTTCACCACTGTACATGAGAAAAACTACTTTCAAACCCATTGCACCAAAGTGTTGAGAAAAAAATAAATTCAAAATATTGTAGTGCTTGGAATTTAATTTGTGGAGATTTTTTTTTCTCCTAACTCTGTCCTGAGCTCTAAAAATCACCTTGAAGCTCAACGGTTGTTTTTACATGTGCACTTCATAGGCATGTGAACCCTAATTTTGGTGAAACTACCCCAAACTCTCCAAATATTTCATGAATCTTCCTGAATCACTTCCATGATGTCCCAAGGAATTTGAATCACCTCCGTTTCTAGTTTACATTTTTCTTCCACTCCATGGGGTTGCTCCAGTCCTAGGAAGGCCAGTGATAGCCCTTCCCACAACTTCTTGAAGCTTGCAATTTTTAATGAACTCCTAAAATCACCTAGGGGGTTAATTTAAATTTCCTAAATCACCTAAGGGAATGAATTAACATCAATTGGGAGGTTATTAGACTGATTTGGGTAAACCCGAGCTACCTCGAGAATGAAAAACATTAAAATTTTTAGTACGGGGTATCATTTTCATGCTTAGAAATTTTAAATTTCCCTATTGCACATTTGCATGAAAACAATTGGATCTAGATTGGGGACATGATATGGAATGAGCATAATGAAGACATGACATGAAGAATAGAAAATATCAACTTTAGACAATATGACCAGTTCCTTATCCATTAGACCCTACGAACACATATAAAACTTACAAGAGAGAAAGAGAGCAAAGAAGGAAACACACACACACACACATAAAATGACAGAAAGGAAACACATGACACACAATAGGAAGGGAAACATATGCAATAGAAATGGAAACACACCTATAAATTGCCTATGGTACAAGGTGGGGACAACCCACTTTCACTGAAGTACTTTTCATTCCTTAAAATTTACCCATGAGTTGGCAACACTAAGTGATGTTGTTATGCAAAGCCATTGAATGATTCCAGAAATTAGCCTCCTCTCCTTAACTATTTATGAAAGCTAGGTGCTTTCATGACCATCTGTGTTTTTGTAGGAGTGAGTTCACGTGAGCTTATTGATGCTCTGGTCTTCACTTGGAAATTCCATTGCCTTCATCCTCTTTGAAATAAGTTTCATAGTGCTAGTTACATTTCGCATTTATCCACATAGTTGATTCCTCATTGAGCATCCTATCACTGCCCTAGGGCTATTTTTCATTCAAATTACTTGAACATTATAGATTATTTTATTTCCCATGTCTATTCTTGTTGACTTATTTTCCATGAGAAACCTCATACTTTTATTTTCTCTCCACTCCATTTGTCAAAGCTTGAGTATTGACGAAGATTGGAAGATACCTCATACTTGTCTTGTATGGCCATGACATGAGTTAAGAGATCAAGAATCAGCTTGGGGTCTTCCATAACTTCCACTGCATCCAATAGTTCTTGCACGAGATCTCCTTTGTTACTTCCTATAGGTCATATTTGTATGCCTTCAAAGAATCTTTATTTTTCATCTCAACAAACTATCTAGAGGGATTACATCATTATCTTGGGGAATGCCACATTATATCAATCCTTCATCAAGAGGAGCTTCAGCTTCAAATGCCTCAAAACTCCTTGCTTCAATTTAATCATCATGGAAAGAGTCTTCCTCTTCAAATGGGAAATAAAATACCTTGATTTCATTGTTGCATCCATCAACCATTTTCTCAAGGGGGAATCATATTTATCCTCTTTATTTATTTCAACATGGCCAATCTTCACACTGGTTATGGATTTCAACTCAGATTCAAACTTTTCTTGTAGATTCATGGCTTGCATTAGGAGTTCAAGACTGAGCTCAGGGTCTTTTGTTTCTTCTGCAGCTCTTAACATTTCTTGTACATAAGGATCTTTCCTAGTGTTCAGGGGCTCATTTTAGACTGGCTTGGTCTCTTCCTGGGTGACATTATCAAGGGAGTCCTCATATTCAAATGGTTTTAAGAATATTTCTTCATCATGGATAAGCACGTAAGCTGATTTTTTTGCTTGAAAATCACCAAGAACCATTTCCTCTTCTTCATGGTTTTCATCATTTGGAAATTCAGGGCAGCCCTCTTGTACTTAAAATATCCTTAATGCTTCTTCAAGGTCCATGCCTCTCTGGGAAGGCATGTATAGCCCTATTAAGATGGGATTATCCTCTTCCTCCTTGGTTGTCAAAAATTAATTCATATGCCTGCTATCTTGATACAAGATGTTGGTTTCTAGGCTTCTAAACTTTCACACCGTGTACCTCATCTTCTTCTCTGGGATAAATTTATCCATATCTACCTTCTTCACCGGTATGGTTGCAAATGACCAGTTCATCTGAATTTTCCCTCCCAAGTGTTGAAAGAAGCTTCAAATTATTAATATTCCAAATAAATCTAGAATTTGTGTTACCAAGATCATCACTGAAATTTTTTTGTCTAGAAATCTGGTGAGATCCACTGTGCATCTTTGACCTTTCTTACAAGTGGGACCTCTTTTGACTCTAAGGAGTAACAATACAAATTGGGTGGATTCATGGTGAGTTTGAGAGCCTTAGCAACCTTTAAAGAAATCTTATTTTCCAAGGCACTAGAATCTATTATGCAATTGTTTAGTACATATTATCCAACAAGAAGGGAGACATAGAAAGGATCAACCTTATCAGTCTTGGATGCACTCAAGGAAAGAATGTTCTATGAGGGAGGAACATGTGGGTTTGGTAGTACTCTTTTATAATATGGTGTTACAACATTGGGTTTCAAAGTTACATTCCTGAAATATCAGATGAATCTCTCAAATTTTTTAGGGTGAGTCTATAAATATTAGGTTTCATAATGTACACTTTGGATTTGTTCATGTAATCTATGTAGTAAAAATGAGAATATGTGGGTGAGGGTGATAAAGGGAATTATTTTGAATTTAGGAATTGTTTTTAAGTAGGAGTAGATTTTTGGGGAACAAAGTGGATCTTAAAAGATACACTAGGAGCTTTCAAATTACTAGATTTTATAGGAGCAAATTTAGATTTAGAATTAGAAGAGGCATCAAAATACTTACTTGGAATTGCTGGAGACTTCTTATTTTCTATAGGATTAGGATTTAACAATGCAGACTCCATGGAGGGTGGGAGAGGAGATCCTTAACTGATTATTTTATTTCACGAGTCACCACAAGAGGATCTTTTGTCTTATTTTTATTTGCATAGTGGAGGAACAACCCCTTACTCGGACTAAGAATGATTGAATATCACACATAAGAAGCTAGGTGTATATTCTTCGTCATCTTCATCACCTCAAGAATATTCATAGAATAATATTTGTGTATCTTTCTCAAATTCATCACTTGCTAGAAATCACCACCTTCCCTTTCTTCTTAAAGATCCTATTCATTCTCCTTACTCTTACAAATTGCATTGATAGGTAGGGCCTCCAAGGAAATCCTTCGAGGTGCTCCTAAAATTTAATTTTTTTATTCTTTGAGAAGAAACTCATTCAAATATTTCCCTCCTCAATGATGCCATTTCATTTTCCATTTTATGAAAAAAGGATCGGTTATTTCATCTCCAGGACGTTGAGCTTTACCCTTTGAGGGATTTTTGATCTTTCCAGATAGGATGATATCGTCATCAAGTTCAATGGCCAATATTTGTGCTTCGCAATATCCCTCGGTTGAAATCTTCGTAGGAAAAATCCTACCTCTAGTGATTGAGAACTAATAAATAATATCTTGACGTTGTTTTCTGATTGTGAATCCTCCTTCGATATCCTATGGAGAAATTGATCGAAATGAGCCATGAAGTCTCTCGAGTTTCATTTTCTCCTTTATTTATTTATTCCAATTAAACAAGGATGTCTTGATAGTCCTAAATAAATCTGAATCTTTCCCTAAACTTCCTTTTATCTCATTCCCAAAAGTGATGGATTGGGAAGGTAGGAGGTACAACCATTCCGCTACTTTTTCTTAGAGAAACTCCATAAACAATCTGTTTGTGCTTGAATTAATATCTCCCTCATTTGGTTAAGATTTTCCATCATTGTCTATTATATTTTTCTACTTTCCCTATTGAGGTGTGAGTCAGCTTTGTGTTTTTTCTATGTATGGTTTATTCTTTCCTCTTTTTGGTCAAGGATCATGTCCAATGTTCATTATATAGTAGTTTCTTATGAGGAATTCGTTGTGTTTTAAGTTCTGGAGCTTGAGGGATCACTTGTTGTAAATTTCTTTTGGGTCTTGTCTTTTCTTTACATTTTCTCTCCCATTACCCAGTGACACGTGATAGTTCCTAATTGATTGTGGTGTGGCAGGTCAAATTTGCATTCACAAAGTGTGAAATTGTGTACCAACCTGAACTGTTGTTACTTTCTCCAGAGCATTCAAGTATGGATAAATTATTTCTTTTATATAAGGACATGTTCCTTTGGTTTTGGGAAGTCATGCTTGATATGGATTGTATCCTCTCTACTCTTGAAGATCTTTGATTGAACCAGAATATGATTGGACGCTTTCATTTCTTTCATTCTTGCACTTGAGTTCAACCTGATTTCTGGATGAATTGTGGATTTATCCACCTTTATGACTCAGCCTTGGATCAGTTGCATTGATCCAAGGAATGTTTTAAGTTTATTCAGGATGAACAAATTTTATTGACTTTACGAAAGTTACAAAGTATGACTGAGCTTTGAATGATCAAACCCAGAGGTTAACTCAGGCTGATCATGGTAAATGGAATTTGGTTCTAGATATCGTAACATCAGGAGAGACCTGGACCTTAGGCCAGGTAAGATGTTTATGTTTTATATCTAAAGCTTAATTTATTGATGCCAAATGGAATCCTTTATAGGAATGTTTTATCCTGTATAGACTCTAACACTGATTGGTCCTATTTTGGGGACCTAGACTAGATTCATTAAGGTTAATAGTCTTAACCTAAACTATAACCTTATGGTTAAAAGAATTGCTAATCTAACCTAGCCCTAAACTATGAGCTTAATACTCAAGGGTTAACTACACCTAGCACTATGGAAATGAGACTAATGTCATACCCTATGATCTAACCTAAGTCTCTAACCTACCTTAACTAATGCTAGGAAGGGGGACCTAAGGAGGGTCGCGAGTCATGGGTGGTGGTTTCCATGGAATTTAAGAGGTAGATAAGGTTGAATGACATGGAATGCAGTCAAGTTTGGAAGAGGATAAAAACTACCAATATAGTCTTACGTGGCAGTATCTCTAAGGATGGGAATGTTTGTTTATTGTGTTGTGGCTATCACCAACTTTGGTAGTTAGTGGCAATGGAAAATAGGTAGGAGAATGGAAGTAAATGCAATTAATGAGCCTTGGTCCTTGAGCATGGATTGCTTGGGAAGGCATGCAAGTGGAATTTTGTTTAGTTGTTTTGTTTTCCATGCATTCCATTTTTCGCTCTGTATGAGCACTGGTTCTTCGAACCAGCCATCTACTCGTGTTGCATGGCAACTTTGAGAGTTTCTAGCTTACTTCTCTGTCGGGGGAAATATATAAGGCATGGAGGTAACAATATTTTGTTGTTTAATCTTTCATGGAAGAAGAAGAGAAGGTGTGAGCACATTCAGAGGTCTTCTTCGAATTTTAGCGACACTATCAGGCATGATAGGCCCTAACTTTTAAAAATATTTCTTTCCTTTAAATGCTTTCATTAGAACAACTCTGTTCAGATGATTTTGTACAGTTGGCCTGGCTGGTAGCAATGTATTGGTTTTCTTATTTTCTTGTTGATTTGGGAATCCCTGGTTATACGTAGACCCTGATGAAATCTACTTCTTTTATCTTCTCTCCTTGCTGTGAATACAATATGGGTTTGACTTCTGTAGAAGTGTTTTATGTCTCTTTGTCTGACTGAGGTATTGAATTTCTGAACTGGCACCATGATGGACGTCATACTTGATGATTTCATGTTTGAAGATACCATGGAATGAACTGTTGTGTCAAATTTGGTTGGTTTATTTGATTGTTGCTTAGTTGTATGAGCTCTACTATTACTTGACAGCTTCAGGAAAATATATAGTTGGATTTGTCATGAAACTGTTAGTTCCTTCTATAAGCTCGACTGGTTCAGTCACACGAGTAGGAAATATGTTTGAATACTAAGCCTGTACCTTTATTAGATAAGGGTCTGAAGGTAAAGCTCGACTGGTTTAGTCACATGAGTTGGAAATATGTTTGAATTCTAAGTCTATTTCTTTATTTCAAAGAAGTATGAATTTTCCTAAGTATACAGAGTTTTGTGAGTATAAAAGTGTTTGATTAAACTGTTGTTTTTGTAAATTTTACATGATCAAAAGAAGAAATGTAGACTATTGCTTTTGAATAGAATGGTGGTCTGAGATTAGATCATTTTTTTACATTTTATGTAAAGGAGACATTGTTGGCATTCGTTAAATGTATAGTTGTAGATCACAATGATCTATTGGAAAATCTGAAGGTGATTCTATTTGATCTAAGCCTGAGTCTAAATGTATGTATTGCTTTTCTTGCCCTCCTTTCTCCTAATAGGATTAGAGTATATGTATATTACTTCATGGAAGTTGTACAAACCTGATTTCGGTAGGATAATAATCAGAATTTCTCTGCTCCTTAGTCTAGGTAAAGGAAGATAGTATTTATAAGTTTTGAAGTACAAAGGTACTCTCTTTTTCTCTCTCTCTTTCTAGAAGTTATGAGTGTTCCCTTCTTTAGAATTTTCTATAAGAACTCTTCAGCATGGGCATGAGATGAATAGACTATTAAAAGTCGGTGGAGAGAGTGGTAAGTGTTGAATCTTAACAGAAGTCTCCTTTCCTTATCTTTAGCTATATTATTACCCTGTTTGAGTAATTCAGTTATCTACTTGTAAAAAAAGTAGTATTGTAGTAAAAAAATTTATACTTATCAATGTTTATGAAATGATACAAAAATTATAGAGGAAATCCATCAGTTGAACTTGCTTAAGGCTATAATCATCTTTTCTTGAATTGTTTATATGCAAATTTGTTGGTTACATGCCTTGATAAGATTTCATTCCTTGAATGGAGTAATTATATTAGGATTGATACTGCTCTTGGTTTTCGGATGGCTAGGTACTTAAGATTCATTTGTTTCTTCTTATTCTCTAATATAAGATGAATCATCTGAAAATATTTAAGTTGAAATGGTAGCTATAATATGAGTTATGTTATAAAGTCATATTAGAATGGTAGAAAGATAATTAGTGTGATTCATGTTTATGGATTTGATGAAATGATTTCATTTAAACAGGTTGTTTAATGGAAACAATTGGTGGAATGCAATTGTTTTAAGAATTAGTGCTTATCATGCTTAGTTCACTGAACTGACCCGTGCTAGCAATTTTACAGATGGTCATCGTAAGTGGTAAAGGCATGCAGATCTGATATGATGCACAGATTGTTTAATCTGATTTTTATGATGAATTACGACAGGATCTCTCTAATTGTACTATAAGAAGAAAGTTACTCTTTTGTTGATGTTTATTGTATTAAAATATGCCGTAGTGCATAAGTTGTAATTGTATAGGTTGAGATTAAATGAAATGGAGAAATGTTACCTACATGGCTGTGTTCTTATTTGTTGAATTGATCTTCTCACGTCTGAATGAATGAGAGTGCATTCTTATTATTATATGCCATGGGATCTAGATGGATTCCCTAAGTAAGCCTTGTAAAATTATGTGACTGAATACTTCATGTTTGACTAGTAATTCTTATATATTATGAATAAGGCTAAATTGGAAATTAGACCACTGCATTTTTAGGGAAGTTGAGGTTAAACTATGCCCTGATATGTAGCTAAAACAGGAAGAGTATTCTATTACTCCCTAACAATGATCTAAGTCAAAGCAATGTAATTGATGGCTTTAAATAATCATGTCTTATAGTAATAAGTCTGATATATTTCAGTCTTCGGGGTTGATATGAACCCTTACGGGTTTAGTTATCTTCCTTATGGGAGAACTTAGGGCTATTTCCCTATTATGAGGAAATAAGGTTATTAGGAACCGATTGGCACCTTGACGAGATCTCAATCTTATTAAAAACCTTTCTCCGTGAAACTGAACCTAATTGCTTAAGTAACTCTAAAGTGTGGGACCCAGGGTTGGGAAAGGCTACCCAGTTAGGAGGGCCTGTAATCCAAGTTTAACTCAACTTAATTGAATTCTTGGGGGTAAGTACATCTTTCCGAGGCTGTATCATAGGATGTTGACACATGTCAACTACAGGGTTGTACCTTCGAGAAGATTAGGATCTTCTCAAGGATACAACAATGCAGGTGACATTTGGCAACACCCTTTTACATTGATCGTTAAGATTTACACCTGAAACTTGATCAATATTTTCCTTTGGGACTGGTTAGGACCATAGACATGTTATGAGGCAGCCCTTTGGGACTCAGGGTACCTTGACACATGGGGTTAACAGTGGTTGATCCTGTATGTCAGCTTACCCTAGTCTCCAAGGGCATCCTTATAACATGTGTATGATATTAACCCATTCGGAGTGAAAACTAGGGACAAGGGGACTGACAGAAGTTAGTATAAGACGATCTATATAACATCGGAGTGGGGTGAAGGACGTATTCCGGATTGACGAGTATGTCGTCAAGGAATATAAGACATGATTAGTATGTTTCAAATCTTTGGCCAAAGTATCGCAAGCGGCTGATTGCGTTGTCCTATGTCACCTAGTCTAAGGGACGTGATGCCGATGAATAATGGTAAAAATTATTCAGATAGGTTCCTTGGACAGAGCATTCTGAAATCCCATTAGGGAAGAGGACCACAAGAGTGAAGTGTTCGGATGAAAATGACAACTTTACGATACACATGAATAGATCGGTAGTTCACCAAGTCATGGAATGAATAGATCAATGGTACACCAAGTCATTGCAGACTGCATATGGTTATCTTTTATAAGAATGATTGTTATGATCTGTGAGTTCTAAATTATGTATTTAGAACTAGAAAACACTAATAAATATATATATATTTTTCTAATGTACTAAAATGAGGATGTTACATCTTAGTATCAGAGCTGAAGGTTGTAGCTCTTGGACCTATTGTGTCCATAATCTGATAAAAACTTGAATTTTTCTTGTAACAGAAAATGGTTAGAACAAGGGGGAATGTTGCGAATAATGCTCCACCTGAGGAAGGGGTGGAAACAACCCAAAAAATTGATGAGATCCTTGCTGCCCTATTGGACACAAGAGATCATTTGGCTGTACTTGAATAGCAAGTAATGGGAAATGAGGAGGATGATGAAGCTAGTAACAATAATCAGCTACCTCTTGAGGACAACCCCGATATGGGTGTTGGTAATAACAATGGAAATGTACCTATCCAACTAGAAAACAAAAGGCCAGGTTGGTAGTGGAACTCACTAATGATATAAAAAGGATAAGTCCACCTAAATTTTATGGCACCACATTAGGAGATGGAGCTGAGAATTGGCTCAGCAAAATGGAGAAGTACTTTGCAATAAGAAACTTCTCGGAGGAAACCAAAGCTATTTGGGGAGCATATCAGCTTTCCCATGAAGCATCTTCATGGTGGGACAACCATAAAGTTGAACTAAATATTGATGAGACCAACATCACTTGGGATCAATTTAAAGGCTATTTTAGGCAATGTTGGCTGCCACAAATTTTCTATGATCAGAAAATGATTTTATTCTAGAACTTAGTTCAAGGAAAGCTAAGCAGTGGCGAATCTCGGGAGTGGTTTACGAAACTCCTCAAAATACGTACCAAAGATATCAAACCGACGAGAAGTTCGAGAAGACAAAAATTTATTATGGGACTAAATCCCGTGATAGGAGGAGAGGTTGATGTTCACAGCCCAACCACTATGGAAGGGGTTGTTGAAAAAGCCATAAGGCAAGAACAGAAATTAAAGGCTATTTCTGCTCATAAAGAGGAAGTGCGGAAGAAGATTGCAAACCCTTCTTCAACTTCTCTTGCACCTAAGAAGGGGCCATGGAAATATTTTGGAAATAGAAGTAAGTTTTCAGTGGATAATAATAAGAAAATGACAGGTGAATAAGCTCTTTGAAATGTAAGGGATAGTTTTACCAAGAATTATAACAATGTGCGAAAGCCCTATGGAGGACAACATGATAATTTTAAGGCCAAAGTAATTTTGAGCCTAATAAGGGACTCAGTAGGAGGTTTGTTATAATTGTGCAAAGATCCGTATGCAAATTAGTGCCCTTTGAAGAAGGATGATCATAATCAACAACATAAGATACATGCTACAAAGATGTGGCAGACAAGCAAGTTGAAAAGCAAGTGACATCTATAGAAGTTCCGGTAAGTTATTTGGCATACCATCACTATTCTTTTGATTAAGGAGCTCTTTGATGTTTTATTTCTAGTAAACTCACTTCTAAACTTAAAATAAAAGCTGGAAAAATGGATAAATCTTGGACTATACAGTATGGTAATAACTCTGTTCATATAGTGAGTATGTGTCTTTTTGGGGTAGTCCTTGACTTACCTAACTTTTCCATGGAAGTTGACCTCTATGTTACACCTTTGGGATCCTATGATGTTGTCATCGCATCAATTGGTTAGCTGACCATAAAGAAAAAGTAGACTACTTTGAAAATAATATAAGATGTTTAGATGATCGGCTGAAAACAACAGAGATTCAAGGTGTAAAACGGGAAATTTCAGTTAGGAAACTGTCAGCTATGCAACTTAAAAAGGCTAAAAACAAAGGATGTACCTTATATGTAGTAAAGATATCTGAATCTGCAGAAGAAGACGGTGATTCCATGAAATGATACCCACTATTACAAAGTTTCAAGGATGTATTTCCGGAGGAATTACCAGGTTTACCACCCAAAAGGGAATTTGACTTCACCATTGAAATCAAACTAGGGATGAACCTATTTCTAAAGCACCTTATCGGATGACTACTACAGAGTTAGTCGAGCTTAAGGCACAATTGCAAGAAATTTTGTCTAAGGGTTTGATTAGACCAAGTGTTTCACCTTGGGGAGCGCCAGTAATATTTGTGAAAAGAAAGATGGAACACTTAGACTGTGTATTGATTATCGGATGTTAAACAAAGCAACAATCAAGAATAGATACCCACTTCCAAGAATTGACGATCTATTTGATCAGATGCATGGAGCATCGGTTTATTCCAAGATAGATCTTCGATCTGGGTATCATCAATTAAGAATTAAGGAAGAAGATATTCATAAAACAAATTTCCAAACCAGGTACGGACATTATGAATTCATGGTTCTACCCTTTGGATTAACTAATGCACCTGCAACTTTTATGAACTTAATGAATAATATCTTTCAAGAATATTTGGACAAGTTTGTGCTTGTATTCTTAGACGATATTCTCATATATTCTAAAAGTGTTGAGGAGCACAATGAGCATTTGAAGATAGTTTTGGAAATTTTGAGAAAAAGAAAGTTATACGGTAAGTTATCCAAATGTTCTTTCTTTGATACTGAAGTTCACTATTTGGTTCATGTCATTAGTAAAGAAGGAATTGCAGTAGATCCTTCAAAAATAGTGGTAATAACCAAGTGGCCTATACCAAATAATGTACATGAAGTAAGAAGCTTCATGGGCCTTGCTTGTTATTATAGAAAATTTGTTAAAGATTTTTCTAAAGTGGCTGCACCGATAACTTCATTGCAGAAGAAGGATAAGAAATTTATTTGGGATGAAAAGTGTGAATCTGCTTTTAAAAGTTTGAAAATTCAGTTGACTTCAGCACCTATATTAGCTATACCGGACCCTAATGGGGACTTTACCATTATAACGGATGCTTCTGGGGAAGGCCTTGGAGGTGTTTTGTTACAAAATGATCATGTCGTAGCATATGAAAGTAGAAAAATTAAGTTACATGAGATGAATTATGCCCCTCATGATTTAGAGCTTGCTGCAATTGTTCATGCGCTTCAATTTTAGAGACACTATTTACTTGGGAAACCTTTTGAGTTAAAAACTGATCATTTAGGGCTGAAATATATTTTCACTCAGCCTAATCTAAATGCAAGACAATGAAGGTGGTTAGATTTTTTGTCTCAATATGATTTTGATATTAGTTACATCAAAGGAAAAGAGAATAGAGTAGCATATGCTCTAAGTCGTAGGAAGCACATTTATGCTCCTATAACATTAAGAACTCAGTTTAAAGATGAGGTGAAAAGTGCCTCAGAATCTGATATATACTTTCAACAGAGTAAAAGCAGACTTGCTGCGGAACCAAAAGATGAAAGGTATAAAGGTTTTCATTTTAATAATGAAGGAATCTTATGTTATGAAAATAGAGTATACGTACCTTTGCTAAATGATTCGAGAAAGAAATTGTTAGTTGAATTTCATAATTCACCCTTTTCTGGACACCCGAGTATTACTAAAATGCTTACTGATCTAAAACAACAATACTTCTAGAAAGGAATGAAAAAGGATGTTATTAATTTTGTGACTCATTGTCTGGAATGTCAGTAGGTTAAGGCAAAACACATGCACCCTGCTGGTTTATTATATCCCCATAGCATACCGCAGTATAAATGGCAAGTAATAAGCATGGACTTTGTACAAGGGCTGCCTATGTCGAGAAATAAACATGATGTTATCTTGGTAGTTATAGACAAACTAACAAAGGTAGCTCATTTCATCGCTGGAAATCTAAAGGATGATTCTCCTGTGTTAGCTAAAATATTTGTGCATAAAATTTTCAGGTTACATGGAGTACCAGAATTGATTATATCTGACACGGATCCTAGAATGACATCAAGATTTTGGCAAATGCTTAATACAACTCTTGGAACTAAACTAAACTTCAGTTCTGCATATCATCCAGAAATGGATGGAAAAACTGAGAGAGTAAATCAGGTGTTGGAAGATATGTTACGAATGTATTGCATGGATCAACAGTATAAATGGGAAGAGTATCTCCCATTAATTGAGTTTGCATACAACAACACATATCACTCTTCTCTTAAAATGACACCTTTCGAGGCACTTTATGGAAGAAAGTGCAGAACCCCTGTTAGTTGGGATAGTATTGAGGATAGAGTGGTAATTGGACCTGAAATCCTTACTGAAATGGAACAACAAGTTAAAATGATTCGGAATGATTGAAAGAAGCAACAGATAGGCAAAAAGGCTATGCTGACCTAAATTGGGTTGACCAAAAATTTGAACTTGGTGAAAAGGTTTTTCTTCGTGTTAAACCCAGAAATAGTTCTATAACTTTTGGCAAGGCTGCCAAGTCATCATCTCGTTATGTGGGACCTTTCAAAATTGTCGAAGTAATCAATCCTATAGCTTACCAATTAGCATTACCACCTGCTTTATCTCGCATGCATGATGTTTTCCATATTTCTTTGCTTAAGAAATACATTTCAGACTTATCACATGTTTTAAATTGGAATTCCTTGCAGGTCCAAGACCCAAGAATAATCATGGTTAAACCCACACGAGTGCTGGAAACTCACTAATTGCATTTGAGAAATCGTGAAATACAACAATGTAAGGTCCAGTGGGACCAGTTTAATGAAGAAAGTGCAACTTGGGAAAATCTAGAAGAGATGAAAATTGCTTTTCCCTTTCTTTTTTAACAGAATGGAATCTGTTGACTGAAAAAATATATATATAATTATTATGAATTTATCTTTTTCATGTCTTTATGTAAGCCAACTTTGAGGCAAACATTATTCAGGTTGAATAAATTGTATCATGATATTGATTTCTGGAATTATTCAAGTTGGAAATAGTAATTTGTTTTGTGAACCAATGAATTGATTGACCTGAAGGTAAATCAAAGGATGTAATCATCGGGATGATGAATCTTTTAGGAGGGAAGCATGTAACACCCTAAACTATTGTTACTTTCTCCAGAGCATTCAAGTATTGATAAATGATTTCTTCTATATAAGGACATGTTCCTTTGGTTTTGGGAAGTCATGCTTGATATGGATTGTATCCTCTCTACTCTTGAAGATCTTTGATTGAACCAGAATATGATTGGATGCTTTCGTTTCTTTCATTCTTGCACTTGAGTTCAATCTGATTTCTGGATGAATTGTGGATTTATCCACCTTTATGACTCAGCCTTGGATCAGTTGCATTGATCCAAGGAATGTTTTAAGTTTATTCAGGATGAACAAATTTTATTGACTTTACGAAAGTTACAAAGTATGATTGAGCTTTGAATGATCAAACCCAAAGGTTAACTCAGGCTGATCATGGTAAATGGAATTTGGTTCCAGATATCATAACATCAGGAAGAGACCTAGACCTTAGGCCAGGTAAGATGTTTATGTTTTATATCTAAAGCTTAATTTATTGATGCCAAATGGAATCCTTTACAGGAATGTTTTATCCTGTATAGACTCTAACACTGATTGGTCCTATTTTGGGGACCTAGACTAGATTCGTTAAGGTTAATAGTCTTAACCTAAACTATAACCTTATGGTTAAAATAATTTCTAATCTAACCTAGCCCTAAACTATGAGCTTAATACTCAAGGGTTAACTACACCTAGCGCTATGGAAATGAGACTAATGTCATACCCTATGATCTAACCTAAGTCTCTAACCTACCTTAACTAATGCTAGGAAGGGGGACCTAAGGAGGGTCGTGAGTCATGGGTGGTGGTTTCCATGGCATTTAAGAGGGAGATAAGGTTGAAGGACATGGAATGCTGTCAGGTTTGGTGGAGGATAAAAACTACCAATATAGTCTTACGTGGCAGTATCTCTAAGGATGGGAATGTTTGTTTATTGTGTTGTGGCTATCACCAACTTTGGCAGTCGGTGGCAATGGAAAATAGGTGGGAGAATGGAAGTAAATGCAATTAATGAGCCTTGGTCCTCGAGCGTGGATTTCTTGGGAAGGCATGCAAGTGGAATTTTGTTTAGTTGTTTTGTTTTCCATGCATTCCGTTTTTCACTCTGTATGAGCACTGGTTCTTCGAACCAGCCGTCTACTCTTTGTTGCATGGAAAATTTGAGAGTTTCTAGCTTACTTCTCTGTCAGGGAAATATATAAGGCATGGAGGTAACAATATTTTGTTGTTTAATCTTTTGTGGAAGAAGAAGAGAAGGTGTGAGCACATTCAGAGGTCTTCTTCAAATTTTAGCGACACTATCAGGCATGATAGGCCCTAACTTTTAAAAATATTTCTTTCCTTTAAATGCTTTCATTAGAACAAATCTGTTCAGATGATTTTTGTATAATTGGCCTGGCTGGTAGCAATGTATTGGTTTTCTTATTTTCTTGTTGATTTGGGAATCCCTGGTTATATGTAGACCCTGATGAAATCTACTTCTTTTATCTTCTCTCCTTCTGTGAATACAATATGGGTTTGAATTCTATAGAAGTTTTTATGTCTATTTGTCTGATAGAATTATTTAATTTCTGAAATTGGCACCATGAATGACGTCATACTTGATGATTTCATGTTTGAGGATACCATGGAATGAACAGTTGTGTCAAATTTGGTTGGTTTTTTTGATTGTTGCTTAGTTGTATGAGATCTACTATTACTGACAAACAGAAAATATATATAGTTGGATTTGTCATGAAACTGTTAGTTCCTTCTATAAGCTCGATTGGTTCAGTCGCACGAGTAGGAAATATGTTTGAATACTAAGCCTTTGTACCTTTATTAGATAAGGGTCTGAAGGTAAAGCTCATTGGTTTAGTCGCATGAGTTGGAAATATGTTTGAATTCTAAGTCTATTTCTTTATTTCAAAGAAGTATGAATTTTCCTAAGTATACAGAGTTTTGTGAGTATAAAAGTGTTTGATTAAACTGTTGTTTTTGTAAATTTTACATGATCAAAAGAAGAAATGTAGACTATTGCTTTTGAACAGAATGGTGGTCTGAGATTAGATCATTTTTTTTACATTTTATGTAAAGGAGACATTGTTGGCATTCGTTAAATGTATAGTTGTAGATCGCAATGATCTATTGGCAAATCTGAAGGTGATTCTATTTGATCTGAGCCTGAGTCTAAACGTACGTATTGCTTTTCTTGCCCTCCTTTCTCCTGATAGGATTAGAGTATATGTATATTACTTCATGGAAGTTGTACAGACCTGATTTCGGGTAGGATAACGATCAGAATTTCTCTGCTCCTTAGTCTAGGTAAAGGAAGATAGTATTTATAAGTTTTGAAGTACAAAGGTACTCTCTTTTTCTCTCTCTCTTTCTGGAAGTTATGAGTGTTCCCTTCTTTAGAATTTTCTATAAGAACTCTTCAGCATGGGCATGAGATGAATAGACTGTTAAAGTCAGGTGGAGAGAGTGGTAAGTGTTGAATCTTAACAAAAGTCTCCTTTCCTTATCTTTAGCTATATTATTACCCTGTTTGAGTAATTCAGTTATCTACTTGTAAAAAAGTAGTATTGTAGTAAAATTTTGTATACTTATCAATGTTTATGAAATGATACAAAAGTATAGAGGAAATCCATCAGTTGAACTTTCTTGAGGCTATAATCTGTCTTTGCTTGAATTGTTTATATGCAAATCTGTTGGTTACATGCCTTGATAAGATTTCATTCCTTGAATGGAGTAATTATATTAGGATTGATACTGCTCTTGGTTTTCGGATGGCTAGGTACTTAAGATTCATTTTGTTTCTTCTTATTCTCTAATATAAGATGAATCATCCGAAAAGATTTAAGTTGAAATGGTAGCTATAATATGAGTTATGTTATAAAGTCATATTAGAATGGTAGAAAGATAATTAGCATGATTCATGTTTATGGATTTGATGAAATGATTTCATTTAAACAGGTTGTTTAATGGAAACAATTGGTGGAATGCAATTGTTTTAAGAATTAGTGCTTATCATGCTCAGTTCACTGAACTGACCCATGCTAGCAATTTTTGTAGATGGTCATCGTAAGTGGTAAAGGCATGCAGATCTGATATGATGCCCAAATTGTTTAATCTGATTTTTATGATGAATTACGACAGGATTTCTCTAATTGTACTATAAGAAGAAAGTTACTCTTTTGTTGATGTTTATTGTATTAAAATATGTCGTAGTGCATAAGTTGTAATTGTATAGGTTGAGATTAAATGAAATGGAGAAATGTTACCTACATGGCTGTGTTCTTATTTGTTGAATTGATCTTCTCACGTCTGAATGAATGAGAGTGCATTCTTATTATTATATGCCATGGGATCTAGATGGATTCCCTAAGTAAGCCTTGTAAAATTATGTGACTGAATACTTCATGTTTGACTGGTAATTCTTATATATCTTGAATAAGGCTAAATTTGAAATCAGACCATTTCATTTTTAGGGAAGTTAAGGTTAAACTATGCCCTGATATGTAGCTAAAACAGGAATGAGTATTCTATTACTCCCTAACAATGATCTAAGTCAAAGCAATGTAATTGATGGCTTTAAATAATCATGTCTTATAGTAATAAGTCTGATATATTTCAGTCTTCGGGGTTGATATGAACCCTTACGGGTTTAGTTATCTTCCTTATGGGAGAACTTAGGGATATTGCCCTATTATGAGGAAATAAGGTTATTAAGAACCGATTGGTGCCTTGACAAGATCTCAATCTTATTAAAAACCTTTCTCCATGAAACTAAACCTAATTGCTTAAGTAACTCTAAAGTGTGGGACCCAGGGTTGGGGAAAGGCTACCCAGTTAGGAGGGCCTGTAATCCAAGTTTAACTCAACTTAATTGAATTCTTGGGGGTAAGTACATCTTTCCGAGGTTGTATCATAGGATGTTGACACATGTCAACTACAGGGTTGTACCTTTGAGAAGATTAGGATCTTCTCAAGGATACAACAATGTAGGTGACATTTGGCAACACCCTTTTGCATTGATCGTTAAGATTTACACCTGAAACTTGATCAAGATTTTCCTTTGGGACTGGTTAGGACCATAGACATGTTATGAGGTAGCCCTTTGGGACTCAGGGTACCTTGACACACGGGGTTAACAGTGGTTGATCTTGTATGTCAGCTTACCCTAGTCTCCAAGGGCATCCTTATAACATGTGTATGATATTAACCCATTCCGGAGTGAAAACTAGGGACAAGGGGACTGACAGAAGTCAGTATAAGATGATCTATATAACATCGGAGTGGGGTGAAGGACGTATTCCAGATTGACAAGTATGTTGTCAAGGAATATAAGACATGATTAGTATGTTTCAAATCTTTGGCCAAAGTATCGAAAATGGCTAATTGCGTTGTCCTATGTCACCTAGTCTAAGGGACGTGATACTGATGAATAAGGGTAAAAATTATTCGAGATAGGTTTCTTGACAGAGCATTCTCGAATCCCAGATTGAGGAAGTGAACCACAACGTGTGAAGTGTTCGGATGAAAACGCCAACTCTATGATACACATGAATAGATTGGTAGTTTACTGAGTCATGGAATGAATAGATTGGTGGTACACCGAGTCATTGCAACTTCATATGGTTATCTGTTATAAGAATGATTGTTATGATCTGTGAGTTCTAAATTATGTATTTAGAACTAGAAAACACTAATCAAAAAAAAAAAATCTTGTTCTAATGTACTAAAATGAGGATGTTACAAATTTCCCCCATCACACGATAAATGTTCTCTAAATATTTGCAATCAAAAGGTAACACAAGTAATTTCTCAATTGGAGTGGATGCGGGAGACGGTACATATTGGTAATTTTATGCATTTAAGAGGGATGGAGTGAAGCTGTAAAAAAGGTTCCCAATACCTTCTAGGGACACGTGGTTACTTAAATGCAAAAGGCGGAGATGCAGGTCATCGGGAACTCAAGTATTTTTGTTTGAAAAGGAAGTGAGATAAAATTGTAAAAAAGTGCCACATCCCCACTATCACTCAAGTGTGACCATGTATCGATCTAGTATTGAAAACCAAAATGCGTATGGGTGGGTCAAGTTTGCAAAAGTGTGTAAATTATCTAATGCTAAAAAATTACAAAAGGTTTCCCCGAGCCTATGATAGCAAAAAGCTTCATTCCACGTGGATGGTTCATTTTTAAAATTGTGAATGATGAATTAAATAGTCATGATGCATTACATTTATTTTTGCCACCATTAATGTTGCTACACAAATCAAGGATGTTTTAAAGCATGTGAATGCTTTCATCTTTATTTACCAATTGGCTTGATTTTTGTTGCTACCTTTGTGATTTTCACTAATAATTATCCGGTCATTAGTGTGGAAATCAAATTACAAACCTGAGCACTTAAGAAGTTGTCGATTTGGGTTTAAATTTCTCAGGAACTAGTGGATTGACTGGTAAGATCTTAGAAACTCTTGTATTTCTCTTTCAGTGGAAGGTTGGTTTAAAATAAAGTTAGGGTTTTTGAATAATGAAGACTATGCCATCTTCATTCTCGGTTGTGTCAAGGGTCACTAGTGATTTGGACAAGATTACAGACATGGACTTGATGTGTACTAATCTAGATGATTTTTTTCCAGAGGATTAATAGAGCCCATAATAGTGAATCCCTTAAGGCAATTCAAGACATTCATATTGCTTTAGTAGGTGCTATTCCACCAGCAATTCATTGCCTAGAATTGGTGTGGCATTGTGCTATGAATTATGATCCCGAAAAGAGGGAAGTATTAGATGGGAGTGGGGATGCAGTTTTGACATTGACACCTGTAGCCATTAGAATAATGCTAAAGTTTCCTATAATCACCAACCCAATCACCATTGCTATCAAATTAGCTTTGTAAGATTATGAAATAAAGAAGAAGGACTATGTCAAGATGATAAATACAAAATGGCTTATTACAAAGAAGACAATGGCTAGAATCCCTAAAAATCTGGTTAGGGCACAGTTTGTTGAGGAGGTTGAAGATGTCATTGTGTTTCTAAGTTGAATGACAGGTTTAGAAATTTTCAATGAATTTAAAGAGTGGATGATTACCTATATATGGATCATTTTGGAGAGAAAAGGGAGTATTTTTTGGGAAATTTTCATTGCAGACACACTCCATGATCACATGGTCACCTTAGAAACGAGAATTGAGATGGGTGATAATTCAGAGCTATAATTTTACATGATGAATTACCTAATCTACAATGTTGTTGGACATAGATGCTTCTCGGGTTTTTCACCGCATGCATGATTTCAAGTAGTGCCAAATGCATGAGATATTTCCCCAACTGTAATTGATCAACTAGAGTGGGAATGTAAGGTTAGTTAATGATTCTTTCATTTCCCTAATCATTTGTCTTTTCAAGCTAGAGTGGGGACAATATAGGATGTTTGAACAAGCTAGACAAGTAATTTTGGAATATGGATGCTACTTCATCTAATATAAAAATTTCACTTACATAAGAGTTAGTGGTTTTGAGGGAAAGCCATATAAGCTACCTAGGTATGTAGATGATAAATTGATTTTATGTGAACTAGCAAGGTAGTTGACACTTGTGCATAAAATAATTGTTGGGAGGCATAAAATAAATATCAAATTTCCTATTCAAATTGGAAGGTATTCATGCCCTTTCATCATAAAGGCTAGGTTGATTGAAGAGGAAATGCAGAAATTTGATATGGAAAATTTTGAGGCAAGGGCTAGTTATGACATCAGATGGGTATTCAACAACATTGCCAACACTTTTAAACATGAGCCTCAGTTTGAATATTATTGGATGAACTATAGGGATGAGGAAGAGGTCAGATTAAGGGATTTCTCTAGAATGACCCTTTCACAAATAATTGATTTCAAAATTATAGTTATTCTAGAAGGAATTGTGGATGACCCACATATGGTAAGCAAGTATTATGTTGATCATAAAGTGGAGGCACAACCCATAATTCCCCCAGATTGGAATGAGATAGAATCTAATGATTCTTATGTAAGGATAGTGGATGTAATGAGAAGAATAGTGAATTGGTTAACTAGGGAATGCATTGACTTATCAGTTCAAAATACCAAAATCTTAAATAACTTCAGGAAGTTGGGAAACTTAAATGATGATATTTCACCCTTGAAGGAGGGAGTAGATAGAATGGATCTTCTTGGAGGAAATTCCCCTCAATTTCCCTAAAAATGCCTACTCCTGAACTCATAGATGAGTGGACCTCAGCTACTAGTGGAACTGGTACTCCTATGTCAGTTCTTAGGCAAAATACGAAAGCATGCTTTTGAAATCTATGGAAAATGCCCCCATTAATTTTGCAATGTTAATCTAGGAAAATTGGAAGAGCTTAGCATTCCATGTAGTGTGCTCAGGTGTTGTACCAAAGCCTCATAATACTGAGAAATTAATGAGTGGCGCTATAACAAGTGGTATTACTCAACCTAAGTTGTATAAAGAAGGTAAAAGAGTTTCTTGTGATCTAAAAAATTTTAGAGGGCATAAAAGAAACCTAAAGTTGCTCATGTACTAGTCTTGGTGAGAGTAGGTGCCCACACGCCTAAGAAGCACAAGCACAAAAATGTGGTAATTGATCCTCTTGATTTTTAAAGGAGTGATGTTTCTCAAGCTCAACATGCCCAGTCATTGCCACAAGTGGGATAATCAAAGCCTCCTCTCTTACCTCGACTTGTGAAAGAAGTAACAAAAGAAGACACTCAAGATCAAATAACCTAGAAATATGTTGTGGATAGTTTGATAAGCAAGCAAGATTTAACTCCAAGTACAAAGACATCTGAAACCCTACTTACTAATGATATGAGTATGCCTTTGACTGAAACATTGTATGAATCTGCAAAGGCCCTAGATAATGTAATTGATGTTGATGATGGTGAGGAATTTTCCATGTTAGATGCTCTCAAATTATCAATGAGTGAACCATTAATGATACTGGTAGATGACCCCCAAATTGGTGAGGAAATAGGGAGAAATGCTCCTCCATTGAATAACAAGGAAAAGGCTCAAGTAACAGATGATCCTTCTATAAAACAAGTTGTTGTAGAATCAGGTAAACCAGAATTTCCTAGTGGAGGAGATGTTAATACAGAGGTGTTAACAAAAGAGATTGTTTCTGTTTGTTGAGATTACTAAGGATGATGAAATCTCTCAAAAAGGAAAATCTATTCATGAAGAGAAAGTAGAGGTAGCACAAGCTACAATTGTTGGTGAAATGAGCATTAATGACGAGGATATACAGCCCCTAGATGGAAATGCGGAGTTGTCTTAAGATGAATAGCCTACAATATCATTACAAGGAACATCATTAGAGCATGAAGAGGGTAGTATGAAAACTCCACAAAGTTTGAAGAATGAAGAGCTCATAAGTCAATCAGTAATTCAAGAAAGTGTCAAAGGAAAAGTGGGGTCTAATGTGGCATCCATTGAAGAAATAAGGAAAGAATCACCCCTGACTGTTGATATAAATCAAGGAAGAAATGATCAACTTCAGTCTCTAGACCAAGGAGAGGAACATCTAAAAGAATTATTGACACTGGATGAGACTAATAAGATAGTCATTGAATTAAATAATGAAAAAAGTAGAGTCACTAAATCTAGATGAGCAGGGGGTTTTCAAATAGTTAATGGTTGTCCTTGAGGAGCCTTAACCTAAATCTCAAGAGGTAAAAGCTGGAACAAATTTGGCAAAAGGGTGGATCAGTGAACTAATTTCAAATGAGGAAAAAGAGATCCTTCCTATGCAAGCTATTGACCTTACTACTTTGTCTTTTCTATAGATAGTAAGGGCCTCAAAAAGAGCTAGAACCATTATTAAAACCCACACTGATTCATCGGAGCTAAAAATTTAGAAATAACAATTCCCTTTGAAGGAAATAATAGGGATGACATAACATCCAATGATTATAACATCTAGATTATTCCCGTGGGAAAGCCTTCAAGAGACCAATTAAAATAGGGGGTGTCTGATGCTGTCAATGACCTTTTGCAAAAGGTGGATGAAGATAGAATGACAAAGAAGGAATTAAAAGAGAAAGTTAAGGCCCTAAGTTTGAGTTCGCAACAATTAATTAGGCAACCTATTCAGACTCAAACAAGTACCTCTATTGATACCTCTGAGGGAATGGATAAAATAAACAAGGTTGTCAAGAAGGTTCGGGAAGTGGTCACATGGATTGAAAATTTGACAAAGAGGGGAAAAGAAGCAATTGCAAAGGCCAAATCAAAGTATGAATATCTTGAAAATAGACTTAGTGAAATTGATGAGATAATTTAACAATACGACAATGAGATTTTCCCTTTTATAGGTATTCTTCCGAAGTTGGACCACATTACCTAGCTTAGTGATGAGTTGGTTTAGAAAGAAGATATTGTGCCTTCAACTATCAAAGGAAGCCAACATGATATTAAATAATTGCCAAAAATCATAGTAGAGACCTTGAGTGGGATCAAGGAAAAGCTTGAAATTAAGAGAAACTAGGTTGATGATACTCTCGATGATATTGACTTAAAGTTATAGGATATGGTCATTGATAAGTTCAAAAAGAGTTATGGGGATATGAATATTGACTTATTACTTAATTATTTTGAAAGGAATGTTCTAAAGAATTAATTTTCCTATGAATTCATTAAGACCGTGAGAAATATTGAGAATAGAATTGCAGATTTGAAGGAAAGGCCACTGGAATACAAGCAGAAAATGGGCCATTGCATTGATGCAATATCTAGGAAGGCACTGATTTTCCAACATCATACAGAGACCAGATGAGGATGAGGTTAACAAGTTATTCAAAAGGTATGATGCATATGTGGTGAGGCTACCAAAAGAACAAGATATAGAAGTAGATGTTGAAGAAGAAGAAAATGCAGATGCAAAGGGTGATGAACATGATTAGACAATTGTTCCTTGAACTATATTCTCTTTTCATATTCATCCTTTTAAACTGATGTTTTAAAATGACACTTCTATTACATGGGAAGTAATTATTTCTTTGAATTTTATTGTGCCTTTATTTCAATTGAAAAATGGAATAATGCAGTAATGCTATATTTACTTTGATGAAATTAACATACATTTGGATAATCATGTAAATGATTGATATTATTATGATTCTTGAATTTTGAACAATGAACAAAACGGGGTTCTATAAAGGCCCCTTCCCATGACAGAGACAAAGATATATACATGCTAGAAATAGAAACAATGAAAGGAAGACAAAATCTAGGCATTCTTCATCCCTACTTCATAGTTTCCTCCTAGCAGGGAGCTTGTTCAGAAGTTTATTCTTCCTCAAAGCAAAAATTTGCTTGAGCCTTGTGTTATTTGAACAAAACGATCGACCCTTCCAGTCCCGGACATTCCCATATCCATCAATTCCTCCAGAGTCATTCTAGGATGAATCATGATTTACTCCAATTCAAATTTCTTTTGTTGTGATGACACCGAATCTAAAATATCTAGACCTCTTATCAAGAATGTTGTCTTTCCTTTCCCTTTTTGAATGGTTGACATGCTAAGAGCTGATTGAGAGAGAAAACCTGTGGTGAATGGAAGGGAAAGTATTGCATGTTGTTGGTGGCTTGATTTCGGGGCCTCGAACTTGACCCAACCTCAAATTTCCTTATGAAAAGTGGATTTTCTTTCAGATAAGGAATTGGTTGAGGGCCCAAAAATTCATGCTCTTCCTGAGGAGCATGATACATTAAGTGGGTGGACGTCAATAGAAAATATCCCCTATTTTCCCGAGTGAAGGAATTTTCTTCCCTTGAATGGTGAGCAGAAAATGATCGGTCCTCCTCTCCATTTGAGATAATGATTGGAGGTTGAGGTTGTGGTTCACCTTTCCTTTTCCCTAAAGATGACCCTGGTACTGAAACTAGTTGTGAAGGCACGGTAGTCTCTACTTTCTTTTCTCTAGGAAATTAATCCTTTTCTCCAAATCATCTATTTTGTGGGAAATAATAGGCACTGTGTCAATGGAATATTTATCATACAACACATATGATTCCTTGGGAATATCTTTTGATAAAAACTCCTCATCACACAAAAAGGGACATTGAAAATTGGTTTTCCTAGAGACTGAGGTCTTCTCTCAACCTAGTATCTTTTTAAATATTTGGGAGTTTTCATGTGCTCCCATCTAAAAAGATGGAAATACATAACCTGGAAGGCTGCAAACACATGATTGATCTTGATTAGCCTTGTAATAAGTGCTAACTGAGATTTCTAGTATGTTAAGGGCCCTCTGGTGTCACCCACACATTCTATATCAAATAGAGCCCTGACAAAAGCTTCATCAGGACTGCTTAAATTGAAAATATGATTTAGGTCCTCTAAAGAAATATCCTTCAGGCTATGAGCTATAAGTACCTTTGCCATTTTCTTTGAAATTTCTTATACTCAGAACAAGAAGGGAAAGGCATGATGATAATGAAATTGAGCTAGGTTTTATAATGAAAAGGAGACATATGTTTTGATTTGATGCAATATTTCCCATGAAATGAAGGATATTTTGTTCAATTTGCACAGAGGAGAATTTAAGAATTGGAAAAGGTTAGGAATGAGTAGAGCTGGTAAATTAAGGTGATTCGATAGAAAATATGTGTGTGTAACTAAGCGAATCGAGACATGAAATAGAGTGTGTGGTGCCCAAGGCAGATTATTGAAAAGTGAGTATGGATATATGTCATATCATTGTTATCCAGAAGTGTTCAGAAATTATTTGAAATGATTACCTAATCAATATCAGGTAAGAATGATTAAATTAATCCACCAGAAGTGATGACCTGATATCCTAGTTGAGCACTAGTGAAGTTGATTGAAAAGACTTGTGATTTGTACACTGACAGCTTTAAAAGAAAAACCTTTCTAAATGCCATGTTCTAGAATTTTTTTTGAAAAGGGAATATTCCTTGGAATATTCATACTTTTAGGGGGAAAGAACTTTGAAGGTTAACAAGTGAAGGGGGTGATATAAAAGGAAAAAGGATAATTGCAAAAAGGGGGGTTAATCTTTCTGAGATTTATTCAAAGAAAAGAGAAGGAGAAAAAGATGAGAAAAGCCATTTTCCGTAGGAAATTATTTGAGAAACCAGTTATTTCTTGTGTATCTTTGAAATTGATCATGTCAAGATGGTTGTAAGTGTCCATCTATTGACATGATTTGATATTATAAACAAACTTTCCTCGCTAGTCAATCTAAAAACCTTAAGTAATTTGTGTTAATCATGAACCATGTTGTGTCTACTGTCATTTTGAGATATATTCAAATAGTTATTTGTGTTCATGTTGCAATATTATATTAGAAATACCTCTGAAATCACACAAGATCTCATCCTTGTGATAGTATTGTGGTATTTGCAATTACATTATGAAGAGATTTTTCATTTTATGATGTAATAAATGATTTAAATTCATTTTACTTTCATTTCAGTGATATAGATTATTTGTCAGTTTATGAGTGTATCATAAGTGTGATAGATCAGGGACTTTTGAGGTTTAATTAAGTCTTTAACATGAGTTCTTATGTTAAATCCTTGAAGAATGTGTGAAGCCGTGTGTCTTTGAGCTTTCATAGATGCACAATTTTCTAGTTGAAGGTTCATCCTGACTATTTGAAGCCATTTGTCATTTTTCTTTGTAGATTTTTCAACATTTGTTAAAATCTCTCAAGAATTTGGTATAATCAACTTTATCCTTCTTAACTTCCCAACCATAAATTTCATATTCAATGATATATCATACATGAACCATCCCTTCTTGCACTGTATATCCACAAATGCTAAAGAAGATCATTAAATTTGTCCATCCTTTACCAAAATATGTATATGTAATTAGTTTTTATCATTGTCTTTAGTGACCTAGACCTTGTCTAGAGAACATCTTCATTATTTAAGGTGATAAATCGTGAGAGTTAGGTTATGTTGTATTTACTATGTTTTCTAAAGGTATCCTTCAAAATAATTTAAAGGAAGATTTGAATACCGGTAATCTGTTGATATTTTCCACGACACATGTCATAAAATAGGTCCTCACAACCTAAAGTAGTAAGGGTAAGTCAAACTCTTAGCATGGTGATACTCAAGTATTTTCCAAACCAGAGTGATAAAGAGTCATCTAGAATCCATCCCAGCTACAAAATGAATCCTAAGCATCCCGATCTACTTGTGATGCTACTCAATTTCCAAGGAAGGATAAATTTGGGTACCAACATTGATCTGGTGCCATTGTTGGGGACTATTTGTGTAAATACATACACACATTGACCTCTATTAATGATTTGTATGCAAATCTATTGTTTCAATATCATCATTTGTTAAAATTAGTGAGAATTGTATGAGATTGGGAGTTTGTTGTGTAATATTTTCTAGTTTTACTAAATGTTGCAATAGATCATGTGGATATTGATAAATATCAACAAAGTATGATAAGAACCGTCAAGCTTTGTAACGTCAAGTGTTGATAAATAGTACGACAAATTAATTATAGTTATTTATCATATCTAAGGTGTAAATCCTTGGTGGTGACTCGTGTTAGTTTATAATATTTAGCGGTTACCGAGTGTCTAAATTTTTGTCAAGAAGTTTTGTCATTAATATTTGTAAATCTGGAAGGAAGAAGATATTTCTTTACTAGGGATCCTACTAGAAAGTTATTTCTAGAGCTTGGGAAGGAAAATTCAGAAGGAAGATGAGTCTGGAGAGTATTGGGAAGTCAAGAGTCAAAAGAAAAGGTAGTACTAGTGCTGGAAGATGATCATCCTGTAGTTGAGGACTACCCTACATCTTTAGATAATTCTGAATCAAATAGCCCTTGTAAAAAAATAAATTCTCCAACCGGTGAAGGGCCATCATTTGTGTCTAAAAAATGTATCCCTCATTTTTCCCTTCATCAATTATGACTGATACGGTGTTTCATGACACTTTGAATCATTAGAGGATATTTACTTGGAAAGTTATAATCTTGTGCTCCAAAGGCCCTTGGTCCCTTATTATTTTGATTCTCTTGTACGATCATCTCCTCAAGATAATATGGCTCGACTCTACCTAGACATCCTTTTTTGTTAATTTATCTCATCCACTAAACCCATGGTCATGATCAAGAGATTCATTTCCAAAGGGATAGCATGTAGAAATGATCCTCTGGGCTCTGTGAAAAATCAAACTCAAAGAACCTCTAGACAATAATATGTAGAAATAGCATACTCCATAGTGTAGCTAGTCAGTACTCCCCTCCACCAATGATCCACAACATGATTCCACATAAGATCTACATCTTACAGCCTTTGGTACTCTTCTTGGGTCCACGCACATGATCTATAATACCATCTTGATCTAGAAACATATGCGGAGAGCCATTCATACAGCTCTACTAGGAAGTAATAGAAAAAAGTTTCATACAAATCATGGTAGAGGTTCTCTTCTACCCATATACATGCATCAAAATAAGGTCCAGTGTTGAATCTCTAAGCAAATTAATCCTCTGTGATATTAAACAACATTTCAATAGTTTCTAGGGTTAAATGTTCTATCATTACTCATTGCAAAAATCATGATGTATGTCATTTCCCACTACAATTTCGAAAGAGTTCCCGACAATGAAACTAATATGTAGTCATTTTCACACCCACCAAAGAATAGGGGAATCCCATGTGCATCATCCTATCACCTAATGGGCGTTGGGCACTCACTTGAGACATGCACAAAGTCTTGAGTATCTATTTTATGTGAGTTGAGTGGAAACGAGACATGCAAACATCATAGAGCTCATAACAGCTCTACACCATTTCACTCATTACAGATGCAGAGATACTTTAATGAATTAAAGAACCGAATCAAAATAGAAAGGAAAATGCATAGGGATTCATATTCATCTTATAAACATACATGAAAAAGAACTATGAAGAATCATGTATGAATCCAAACCAAGAAGGATCATATTCAAATAACTTGGTAACCTCATTACATTCATTAGACTCACTACAAAACACCACATTATGGTAGACCAAAGTCATGCATCATAACTGGATCCATATCCTTTAGCTCTCAAAAATAAATTTTATAACCCCAAGCCCTTGATACATCCTTCTCCTATATTTCATCTACCCAACCCAATATGACTCCTTGTGGCATTTATGTAGAGCTCCACTCTCTATTGATATCTCCCTTTTTTTTGTGGGAAATTGTATTTATAGGCCCTTGACCTACCAATTCAACTTTATGAGGCTTGAAATCTATCGCCAAGTGTCAAATGTAGTCCACCATGGGCGCATGCTCATCTAGGCATGAGATTTCCACTCTTTGCCATGATGGCCTTCTAGAAGCCTCCATCGTAGGGCATATTCCTTCCTAGGCCGCCTATCACTAGGATGGTACCTTATCCACTCCGCATGCATAGTCAGGTCACGCTTTTCTCGTGTCCTTCCCGATACATTGAATATGGATAAGTCTCGAGACTTTGTTCTACCAAGTGCGTAACACGGTCCTAAAACCCTCCTAGAACCCTTCCTTGCATGCCTTCTTCTTACGCACCCATCCTTCAACCTAGGCCTTACACGCCCATGCACCTTTTTGTACTTAGTCAATATTTTAGGGGCCCAACATCACCCCATACTTTACCCATGTTCTCCACCTATGGGAACATTGATTCAAAGAAAGAATTACAATAGGACTAATGCCTTAGAAAAATAAGAAGGGAATGAAGAATTGGGAAAAATAATTGAAAGAATAAGGAAGTGTTGTCATTATTACAACAAGATAGGAAAACCTCTTTGTAATTCAGCCTCCAACTTCTTCCAGGCATCAACTTCATTTTACGCTCTCTAGCAGAGGTCACCAACTAGGGTGCTTACCTCCTCAAAACAAAGTCCATTTCCTCAAGTGTTTAATGTTTGAACTATTCCTTCCAATTTCTTTCCCACGTCCTCAAGCACATCCATCCTTCTTGTAATCTGGGGGTACAACTCTTTTAACTAGTTTTTAATTGAACCTCATAAGGTTTTAATAGCTTCTGACTTCTTCTCAACTTTGGCTAGGATCCTATATTGCTCCACTCTATTTCCTTTGTTCTTCTCTTCGAATTCCTTGAGCTCTACCTCATGAGTGGTGACCAAAATGCTCGCCACTTTATCTTTGTCTATGTAATTGTCATACGTGGCCTTAGTAGTATGGGTAGCAATTTTCACATCAGCAAGAACCTTGCTGTACTCGTAATAATTGGTAAAAATTTAATTTTTTTCTCCTTCTCTAGGTGTGCTACTACTTCTTCTATATATTCTAAGGCTAGAGGTTTCCTTTCCATGCTAAGGATGTGCGTTAAGTCTTCAAGGCACTCAAGGGAAGATCCATACTTTTACGTGGGTAGTGCTAGGTCTAGATGCTTCAACACAATGGCATTGGTGATGGATTATACCTTCTTATATACCTTGTGCACCCTTTCCTTTTCTTCCCTAAGTTCACGATTTAGCTTCGCTCTAATTACTTACTCCTCCTTTAAGTTCTTAGTTCTGTCTTCTATCTCTTCTTCCTCTTTTCTAGATCTACCTCTAGAAATTTTACCCTCTCATTCCTTCGAATAACCTAGCTTCCAAATTTTTAACCGAGAATTTTTTAAAGCATTGCAAACTTGTTCATCCGAAAGCATGTTGAGTGCTCACCAAGGGGTTATCTCCTTTTGACTCGTGCATGTTCATTAGTTCTCCTTGGCTTTCCGGAACTCGCTCATCTATGTGGGACCCAATTTCCCACAAAAGCATTGTCATCATCTAAGGGTATGCACATTCTTCATCAAATGACTTCATTGCCAAGAGTTGATCTGTTGGGAATATGCTTCAAGTGTGCACACAATACCTTGCTATGATCATCAATGTAGTCCATTATTGGTCCTTTGATCTCCATGCACTTTTTTCCTATGCGCATGTCCTTGGGAATAGTTATTGTTGGACTAGGGCCTCCCATGCTATAGTGGTCTTTTCCTACGCTTCCTTCCTTTACTTCATTCATCACTATTTCAACTTGCGTTCCAACTCTTATTCTACCAAGGCTTCAATAATTTTCATTTCTTCTCTTTCTTCCACCTTATTTATCTTCTCCCGCGTGACGTTTGGATTCCTATGACTCCTTATGCTAAACCCTTCAATTCCTTCCATGTCCTTAGCACCCTCCTCCTCCTATCTTCCCGTCCTTTGAATAAAGTGATAGTCATTATTCTCCTCTATGCCTTCTTCTCTTGAATTGTACACACTAGAAACAAATGGTTCCCGGTCCCCTTTAGGTTTAACTTCTTCATTGTCATCCCTCTCACCCCTATATTTCTCCAAGCTCTTTGTTTCCTTTGATTCATCTTCCTCCATCACCTTCTATTTCTTCCTAACTAGGGATTCCAAAGATCGAGACTTTGTTTTCTCTTCCTCCTCCTCCTCGATGATTTATCCGATGTGATAATCTTTCCTTACTCTAGTGCCTTCTCTCTGAGTGGTGACCTCTTCTTGCATGTGTAAGTACTTGTTCTAGCACTTGTTCCCATGGAGCCCACCAATTGAGTATCTTGGACACTTGGTGCCTTCTTCCTTATCTCTTCCATCTCCTTTTTCTTAGGCATGGTATTTTTCCTACTTGTTAAGTACTCAAGTATAACTATCTCATTCTTAAGATAAGTTACCTTCTCAAACATGGGCCTTATGCGAATGTATACACGTGTCGTGGACCTCCCTACAATATGTAGAATAAGGGGTTTCATCATCTAGAATTCATATGACACGTAATTTTCCATGTACGCACATGTTTTGGGGTAGACCAATGTCTTGTGCATCTCCCTGTGGTCTTGATCCATACTTCCAAGTTCAAACTTTAGCTTCTTGGATTTCTTGAATTTGTTTACCCCCACATGGAATTACCGAGCGGTGAAAGAAAATGGAAGTTTACACCATGGGCTCATGCTTTCATCAACTAACCTAAATATGTTAATGCGTAGTGTAAGTAAAATATGAATTCAACTTCTCCTAAGAAAATGGAAGTTTACACCATGGGCTCATGCTTTCATCAACTAACCTAAATATGTTAATGCAGAAGTGTAAGTAAAATATGAATTCAACTTCTCCTTCTGTGAGATTTGGTAGATGTTCTGGGATCCTCCACTCTGCCCTGAATGCATTCCACAAGTGCATATACCATTTATAAGGATGTGCCTTATGAACAGTCATCATGTTATTGCAAGTATATTTTTTGAATCTCTTTGTGGGTGAGGGGTCTTCTTCTGGGTACTCCCACATGAAATTATCTGCCACATCTGGCACTGTGATCTCTAAAAATACAATAGTTAAAAGGATATTTCCAAAAAGTATCTTATCACCCTCTTGTATGGTTCTGATGATCTTATCTCGCAATGTATGCGCATGTTGTAGATGGTGCATTCTAATATTCTTTTGCAAACATTGAGCCATGATTTTTTCACTTACGTCCATCTCTCTTGGTCATTAAATTTGGTTACCAAGCACACGGCCATTCTCATCACCAGGTCTTAGATATCCACAATATCAAAGTACCTTAACCCCTTCTTGTATGCATATGTGGTGATGGTTTCTTTGATGGATTCTTTGTTACATAGGTCATCCTCTATACTTTCTCCTTCACAGATGAGACCTATGAATTTTGAAATCAGCTGAGGATTTATGCGCATTTTGCATCTCGTGAAGTGGAAGTGATCTTTGTGTATGCAAGACATCATCCACTCGATAGAGGTGTTCGTGCTTCCTAAAGTAGGGAAACTCATAGAGTTACAATAATCCCACCTTCTCTAACTTCACTTTTACTTTGTCTTTAGAAATGGGTAACCCTTTTGGTGTCCTTTTTTTTCGGATGCAATAACTCCAGTGCCACCTCATTTTTAGTCATGTTTGTGTGATGGTTATAATCACTTACTGTCATGTTTCTTAAATGGGACTCCCACTCCTTTCCCAATAAAACCCCATCCAGGTACTACATTTCTGCATACCATTCTTCATTGGTACTTGTGGTAGTTTCTTGTTGCTTTCCCTTGCCCTTTCCCTTTTTAGGTGTTACAGTTGGTTTCTTTGGTGCCATTTTCTAGGTTATATTTTCACCTCAACATCTCTTTCTTTACTTCTCTTCCCTTTCCAAGCTTATATCTCAAACTTGTGAAGAAACTCCTTTTCAACCTCGTGCCCTAGTTGTCAAACCCTTACTAGAATATCCCCTTCACAAGACGACGCTTCTCCAAAACTCTCTCTACACCGTGAACTACTTCCCTCCCGGTTTAAAAATCCAAACTAGTCACTCATGACCAAATTTATCCAATTTTTGTTCATATGGATCAACTCTAGGAACCCTAGTTCGTAAAATCTCTTCCTTATTTGTATTCGCAATGTAAATAATGAAGTGTCCAACCTTATATTTATAGTTTTTCCTCTTTTTAACATTAAATGCTACCTTACCTATGACCGTACTTTAACACTTAATGAGGATTTTTCAACAAAGTCTGACTTTAGTGCTTTTACTCACATGCCCAATCCTGCATGGAAAATTCCCCAACCTTCTGGCTTGCAACCAATCTATCTTGATAGGAGACTCTTGTGTGCACATCACCAGTGTCGAAGCTACTTTCATCATGATTTTTTCTCTTTCCTACCTCATGTTTCTTTTGCACTTCTTCCAATCTTGTACGTGGATCCACAATGTAGCCTTACCCTAACACCAACCATCCTTTTTCACCTTTCCTTCCATGCACTTACTTTCCCAAGGCTATTCAACCAGGATTTTCAACACAATCCTTCTTGGTTCTTCACACTTTGCACTTCCCTCCACATTATTCTACCCCACACTAAAAAGATATGCAGTTTTTGCATAATTAAAACCTTCAAAAATTAATGAGATTACCGGTGCCCAAGGCGCAACACAAAAAAATAACGAGAAGGGAAACACAAGAAAAGAAAATGCATTAAAGGAAATCCTAAATTACATGGAAATACTACCTTATTACAAACACAAAGAAGAATTATTTATAGTAGGGCTTCATCATAATCTCATTGAAATTTCCTAGCAATCTCATCCCATCCAACGCTTATAATTGGCAAGCTCTCAAATCAAGGATGTGCGAGATGATGTAGGGCCCCAACCAATGGAATTTTAACTTCCTAGGATGGCACAAAAACTTAAAATCATATAGTAGCTCTATCTCATTCCAACCTTAAAATTCTTGTTCTTAATGTGATGATGATTTCATGCCTTTTGTTTTGATTTTTCAGTTGTCTGCTCCACCTAGAGAGTGATCGTCTTTCATCCAATTACATTAACTTGTTAATTCTTTCTTCTAGTGCTTGTTCATTGGCCAACCCTTTGTGTGCGCTATACACAGAGAAGGTAACATGAATTCAACTGGTACAAAATCCTCCATGCCAAACACCAATTAAAATGGTGTGGCTTTATTCAACCTCTTGTAGGTTGTCTTAAATGCTCAAATAACAAATGATACTTTTTCATCCCAATCCTGTCTACCAACATCACAGATCTTAGTTAATGTGTGACTAATTATTTTGTTAAATGCCTCAGCAGTTCCATTTGCTTGAGGGTGCTAGGGGTAGTTTGGTGCTAGGCCACCATGATTTCTAATAACGAATCCTAATGTTTCATTGAGGAAGTGCATACCTTAATCACTTATCAAACTCAATGGGCATCCATACCTGTTGATTATGTTTTCCCATAAAAATCTAGTAGCGGTAGCCACTATATAATCCTTTGTAGGTGATTCCTCTACCCACCTTGTGAAATAATCAGTGACAAGTGAGGATATACCATGAACTAGTCCTTCATGCCTACTGGCGAGATTGGTCTGAAAAATTTGATAGCCCACTTCTCAAATGGTTCCATGTTGGATATTAGTCACAAGGGAATTTCATCCCTTTTTCCAAGTTTTCCAAGGTGCCGCAATGGTCACAGGCCTTACAAAAATAAATGTAATCTTGATAAATGGTCTCCCATTAAAGCCCTACAAGTAGAATCTTTTACGTGGTTGAATTTCCCACATAGTGTCCTCTTGCAATCCCAACATGTGCCTCTTCCATAATTTTAATGTGCTCATGTTCTAGTACGTAATGGTGCGTAACCTCATCATGACCCATTTTTACACATCTCTACTAATTAACATGTATGGCACGACATGTATGGCCAAATTCTTATTATCTAAGGATTTCATTCTCGACTAGCACCACACCTATTTTGAGAAATACTGCAATATCTTCTAATTCTCGATGGCACACATCACAACCTAAATAGTTGTGAATCTGCACTGTATCCTCAATGCTTTGTACCTCCTCCCCGAATAAATTCTAGACAAATGATCACCTCCATAATTACTTTTTCTTGGTTTGACAAACATCGTGAACTCATATTCTTGGAACAATAGTACTAACAACATATGTGCCCTTGTAGAATGGGCTTGTTCACTAAGTATTTTAATGCCATATGGCTAGTGTAAAATATAAAATGGGTTGCCATCAGATATTTTCTAAACTTGTGAAGCACGTAGATCATTCAAAGTGCCTCACACTTAGTCATAGTGTAATTCTTCTCTCACTGGTGTCAATTTCCTACTTACAAATCACAAAGGATGATCAAAAATCCCTTCACCAGATGTGTAAGTACTTCTCTAATTGTGGTTCCCGAGGCATCCACATGAACATGGAAAGGCTTATCCCAAGGGAAACATAGGATGGGGGTGGTGATAAACCTATCCTTTAAAGTGTTGAACAACTTTTGATGTTCCTCTCCCCAATGAAACACACTTTTATGTCTAAGAAACTCTTCTAAAGGTGCAAAGATCTTGGCATATCCCTTAATTAAATTTTGGTAGTACCTCGTATTCCAAAGAAATCATGCACCGCACTTTGACTAGAAGGCTCCCTGAATCCCACAATTACTACAAATGTTATGGGATCTACTAGTAGGCCCTCCTTACATATGATGTGCCCCAATAATGTTCCAAATGGGGTAGCAAAGACACATTTCTTAATGTTGAGGGATATCCTCAATTTCCGACACCTTTCAAACATGATCCTTAAGTTCTCACAACGGTCCTTCACTAAGCCATATACTCGTCTAATCATCTAGGTAGATGTCAAGGAATTTACGGATAAAGTCCTAGAAAGCTTGTACCATAGTGCATGAGAACATAATAGGTGAATTATTCAACACAAAATGCATGACTATATAGGAAAAAATTCCTCACTTAGTGGTGAATTTTTTTCTTCCCGTGGTCCTCTTTTTGTGATCCTTACCTAGTGATAACCCGAGAATCCATCTCGTGAAAGAATATACATTGTGCCCTACCACTCCCCTCTAATATTTCTTCGTTGAATGGGGTTGTGAAAGGAACAATGATACACACTACATTCAAGTCCCTCAGTAATCAACTACTGATTATGTTTTCCCATAAAAATTTAGTAGTGGTAGCCGCTATACAATCCTTTGTAGGTGCTTCCTCTACCAAACTTGTCAAATAATCAAGACAAGTGAGTAAATACCATGAACCAGTCCTTCGTGTCGCTAGAGAGATTGGTCTAAAAAATTTGATAGCCCACTTCTCAAATGGTTTCGCACTGGCTATTGGTCGTAAGGGCATTTCATCCCTTTTTCTAGGTTTTCCAAGGTGCTAAAGAATGGTCACAGGACTTACAAAACTCAATGTAATTTTGCTAAATGGTCTCCCACCAAAGCCTTGTGAGTAGAATCTTCCATGTGGTTGAATTTCCCGCATAGTGTCCTCTTGTAATCCCACCATGCACCTCTTCCATAATTGTAATGTGCTCATGTTCTAGTATGTAATGGCACAGAACCTCATCACAACCCATTTTGTACATATCTCCACTAATTAACATGTAGGGCACAACACGTATGGCTAACTTCTTCTTCTCCAAGGCCTTCATTCCGACTGGCACCACACCTATTTTGAGAAATACTACAATATCTTCTAATTCTGAGGGCATGCACCGCAACCTAAATAGTTGTGCATCTGGCATGGTATCCTCAATGCTTTGTTCCTCCTCCCTGAATCAATTCTAGACAAATGATCATGTCCAAAATTACTTTTTCTTGGTTTGAAAAACACCATGAAATCAGATTCTTGGAACAATAGTACCCACCAACATATGTGCCCTTGAATAACGGGCTTGTTCACCAAGTATTTCAATGCCATATGGTTAGTGTAAAATATAAAAGGGGTTACCATTAGATATTGTCTCGAACTTTTGAAGCACGTACATCATTCACACGGTGCCTCACGCCAGCCATATTGTAATTTTTCTCTCGGTGTCAATTTCCTACTTGCAAAGCACAAAGGATGATCAACAATCCCTTCACTAGGCTATGTAAGTATTGCTCCAATGGCGGTTCTTGAGGCATCCACATGAACATGGAAAGGATTATCCCAAGGGAAACATAGGATGGGTGCGGTGATAAGCCTATCCTTTAAAGTGTTGAATGCCTTTTGTTGTGCCTCTCCCCAATGAAAGACACTTTTATGTCTAAGAAACTCTTCTAAAGGCACGGTGATATTGGCATATCCCTTGATGAAATTTCTATCATGCCTCATATTCACAAGAAATCCATGCACCGCACTTTGACTAGAAGGATCCCTCGCCCCACAATTACTACAACTTTTATGGGATCTACTAGTAGGCCCTCCTTACATATGATGTGCCCCAATAATGTTCTAAATGGGGTAGTAAAGACACATTTCTTAATGTTGAGGGATATCCTCAACTACCAACACCTTTCAAACATCAGCCTTAAGTTTTCACAATGGTCCTTCACCAACCCATATACTATCCAATCATCTAGGTAGATGTTAAGGAATTTATGGATAAAGTCCTAGAAAGCTTGTACCACAATGCATAAAAACATAATAGGTGCATTATTCAACACAAAAGGCATGACTCGTATAGGAAAAAATACCCCACTTAGTGGTGAAATTTGTCTTCCTATGGTCCTCTTTTGCAATCCTTACCTGGTGATAACCCAAGAATCCATCTGTCAAAGAATAGACCTTATGCCCTACCACTCCGTCTAAGATATCTTCAGTGAATGGGGTTGGGAAAGGATCAATGATACACACTACATTCAGGTCCTTGTAATCAACATAGATCCTTATCCTTCCATCCTTATTGACTCTAATTACAATTGGACTTATCCATTCTCGACTCTTTAACAACTTCAATAATTCCTAACACTTGCTCATCTTGTCTATTTCTTCCTTGACCTTCACGTGCAGGTTAGGATTCATTCAGTATGGTCTCTTACGGACCGGGTGTGCACCCTCCTTCAACTTAATTCTCATTTCCCCCAAGGAATGGTGGATGCCTTTGAGTTCATGATACCCACGTAGGAATAAATCATCAAACTCACATAAAAGATCAATGATCTTGGAGACTTCCTTCTCCAACCAATAGTCTCCAATGATAGCCTCTTTAGGCTCTTCTTCTAAGCTGATGTTAACCTTATTTGTCTTTAAAGGCTCATGATAGACACGTTCCCATTCATCAACACTATCTAATACCTCACGCATCCCTAAAGTATAGTCAACATCAAATTTTTCCACTTCTACGACATCAATAACATACATCATATTTCCTTTTTCTTTTTCCAAACACGTGTGCTCAAGATGTATCTCTTCTGTTTCTTCTTCCTCAAAGTGTGCCTCCAGGACAATTCACCTAGAAAATCCAAGAGCCTATCTTCTCGCCATGTCACTATCTCTAATGGTAACATGCTTGACAACCTGCAATGGCTTATCCATCAAGGGTTTTGTACTCTGATACTCGAATGCTTGAATTAGATCAGCTGCTAACTCTTGCCAATTCCCTATCTAACGGCGTGTCTCAAAATGAATGTACCATGCACACGCACAACCTTGTAGGGTGGAATACAACTTGTGAACCCATAATGAAGGTGGAAATTCTTTTGTGCTTCCCATCTAGGTTGTCTCACATGCTTGGATATGGAAGGAAGTGATCTCTTTACCATGGTAGTATTTTATAGCCGTGGGTGCATTGCTCCTGTAAAACCTTACAGAGAAGGAAATTCTCACCTTATGCCATTCCAAGAGGTTATCCTCGATGTGTCACCCACTAGCACACAACAGTTCCAAGTAGGACATAACTTAACATCCCTCTTCGTTCATTCTCCTTCTTCCACTGAGCTTCCATCTCCTACGAAAAGACCTCAGGGAAGGATCCTCCTGAGTACTTAGGTAGCTCCTTTCCCCTAGGCACCGGAATATACATGCCTTTGTCACCTTTGTCACCGATCCTCTCAAATGTTGTCTGATTAACTCATAGGTCCCATGCACCTAATTATCACATGTTATATTGGTGGTGTCACTTAAGGATTGTACATCCTCAAACTGGATAACTCCTTCTATGGGATGGATTACCTCTGATCCCTTGTTGAGTGTACATATATTCTATCTAGGACATATTCTCCCAAAGGTTTGGTATAGGGTGTTTATTTTCCATTAGCCGTGGGTATGATGACCCGTTCATCCTCATTTTCAAAGCTTATGTATCCCTTGTTGAATAAAATATCTACATTGTTCTTATAGGACCATAGGTTCCCAAGTAATGCTAGGAAATTGTCTCGCCTCGTAAAGCACCAAGACTTCAAAATCCCCAAGAAACTTAGCCCATTAAATGGTGATAGTCGCATCCTTTAAGACACCTATGGGAATTTCCTTCATTTTCTTCTCCATATATAACACATTCGAATATGGATGTAATGTAGGTCTTCCCATCTGATGCCATGCATCCAAGGTGAGAACATTGACCTCCATGCCTGTGTCAATGAGGATATTACTAAGGATCCACCCATCCAAAAATGCATCTAATGTGATTTCCTTATCATAGTCAAGGCTATGAGGGGGAAGGTTTACATGCAAGACCTGTCTCTCACGCTCTTCTCTAGCACATGGTACCTTCTCTCCCAAACATGTCCATATCAAGGGAATAATATTCTATTGACTTAACATTTTACATACTTCCTTGACCTCATCTAGGTCATCCTTCGCACCTCGACCTTCCTCCTTTGCTCCCTCCCGAAATGCTCCTTTATAATATGGATTTCTCCTTATAAAATCCGAATGACGTCCATGGTTTCTTGATATAGCTCATTTTGATGCACTAGTTCCGGTACTCCCATGTACCACTTCTTCCCCTGAAACTAGGTTATACTACCTTGGCATTTCCTTTGTGTGCGTGGCCTCTTCTCTTGTTGTTACCATAATAGGTTCCAATCTTGTATCACGGGTCACCCATGGCATCCATTATGTGTAAGCCTTATTAATTCTTACCATTGTATCATCCTTGTCTTTCTCGGTGTTGTTGATTCATTTGCTCATAGAGTTTGAGACACTCTTTGTATTTGTGCTTCTTCCTACACCATGAGCACTACAACAAATTTTGGCACTCACGCTTGTACTTGTCTATAGACCCACAATTAAAATAGGTTCCACATGGGAACTCACTTCTTACTCCTCTGTGGTTACCATGAGCACAAAATCCTCCACAAAATCCCTTCCACATGAACCTTCATCTGCGTGCTCCTCACAATGAGGGTTATCACTCTTAGAACTACTAGCAATGCTGGTCTAGTGCACACCATGTTCAATGGCCTTATAGATCTGGTTAATAACCTAAAAATCCTTGGTATCATGAGTATTAGAGATGTAGATATCACAGTTGTAAGATACGTTCTTCCGAATTGCATGTTGTAAAGGGACATCTACTCACATCATGGTCCCCATGATAAATCTCATAGTCTCATCACATAGCAGTGTGTAATGTCTTCTAGGGGAAACTATCCTTGACATGCCCCTCTACCTCACAATACATACGACACATTCCACTATAAGTCTCATGAGCTGAGTTCATAGATAAATTTTCTAGTTGCTTAGCCATAGTAGTGATTTGAGCTTCCAGAAACAGGATAACACTAGTGTCAACACTGCCAATAGCTTCAAGCAGTAGGGTATCTTCCAACGCCTCACACAGGTCTATGAAATTCTTATGAGATAAATCCCTTCTAAATGGGGTTATCAATCCTCCAAAAACCATTGATCATGTTGTGAAGGGTGAATGTCATATGAAAACTTTGATAGGAGAGTCTTAAACCATGTGTCATACTCCCACACACTCTCTGTCATTCCCTGCTGAATTTCCTTAAGGGCATTGATGCTCTTCTATTCAAACTCAGGGATGTGGAATTCTACTAGGAAAGCATTTTTCAATGTGGTGTAATCTACCACCACCGATGGGGTTCATAATTCATATACCGCTTAAGCATGCACCCTTACAACATCGCTTTCCAATTTACTATCTTTCTGCTCCGGGGTTGTGATCCCCTTTGTGCGCCATAGTAACTCACACTTGTGAACATGCTCCACAACATCTTCAATACCCCTATAATCTAGAAAATGTAAATACATATCTAAGAAGACTTGAGGAGGTTTATGGGGCTCTTGTCCTCTTGATCCAGCTTGCTTGAATTCCTCTAGTGTTTCCTCATCTACCGGATCCACTAGAACCACTAGGTCCTATGCCTCCGATCCACTAGTAATGGTCCTAAAACAATCACACCTAGGGTCTCCAATATCCCAACGAATTGTGTGCCAACAGTCTATGAGATTGTACCACTACTAGATGTGTGTCCCGCGCCACTCCCCGATGCATTACCCAAGCCTTGTATATTTTCTCCTTGTCTAAAAATTCCTCCAAATACTGGAATAGTATGTGTAGCCATAGAAGTGGGAAATGAAAAATTATATCTCCTAGGCATAGATCTATCACTTCCACCGATACTAACTGGGTCAACGATACTCCTTCCTAGATCTAAAAAATCGAGCACCGTGGATTTGGTCACTAGGTGGGTTTAGATGGATGCCAATGACACTTCTCTCTACGTGATGAAATCTCATCGTGAAGTCAAGGGGTCTCTCTTACACACTATCTAAGATGGGGTAGCATAGACTATTTACGTTCCATGTCCTCTGTGTGAACCTCAAATCCTTCCCACAACGTCTACCTCTATGTATCCATCACACTTGTAACCTCACATTTTCTAGCAATCTCCCTTTCACGTGCTTCACTATACTTGAGTCATCTCTCCTCCCTTTCTTTCTCCGTTGCAATGTTTGTCATCTTTCCTTACTTTAGCTTCCTCACTTAGCACTCGTGAAGGTTTAATATAGCCATTGAAATGCCTCTAAACCCATGGTCATGATCAAGATCTTCATTGCCAAAGGGATAACATGTAGAAATGATCCTCTGGGATCCCACAAAAACTCAAACTCAGCAACCTCTAGACAACAATATGTAGAAATAGAATAATCTAGAGTGTAGCTAGCCGATACTCCCCTCCACTAATGATCCATAGCATGAGTCCACATCAAATATGCATCTTACAACCTTTCGTACTCTTCTTGGGTCCACACGCATGATCTATAATACCATCTTGATCTAGACAGATATGCAGAGCCATCCATAAAACTCTACCGGGAAGCAATAGAAATTTTTTTCATACAAATCATGGTAGAGGTTCTCTACTACCCATCTACGTGCATCAAACTTAGGTCCAATGTTTAATCTCTCGAGTAAATTCATCCTCTCATGCTATTAAACCATGTTTCAATAGTTTCCAAGGTTAAATGTTCTATCATTACTCATTGCACAAATAATGATGTATGCCATTTCCCACTACAACTTTGAAAAGATTTCCCAGAAATGGAACCAAGATGTATTCATTTTCAGATCCATCAAATAATAAGGGAATCCCATACACAAGTGGCCTATCACCCAAAGGGCGCCGGGTGATCACCAAAGACACGCGTGGCACCGAGTCTCTCTTTTATGTGAGTTGAGTGGGAATGAGACATGTAAAAATCATAGAGCTTAGAACGCCTCTAGAACATCAATCATTATAGATAGAGATACTTTAACAAAATTAAATAATCAATCAAAATAGAAAGGAAAATGCATATGGAATCATATTCATCTTATAAACATACATGAAAAATAACTATGAATAATCATGTATGAATCAAAACCAAGAAGTTTCATATTTAGATAACTTTTTAACCTCACTACATTCATTATACTCACTACAAAACACCACATTATGGTAGACCAAATTCATGCATCATAACTTGATCCATATCCTTTAGCTCTAAAAAAAAAAAAATTATAACCCCAAGCCCTTGATACATCCTTCTCCTATATTTCATCTACCCAACCCGAAATGACTCCTCATGGGATTTCTACAGATCTCGATCTCTATCAATCTCTCCCATTTCTTTTGTGGGCACTTTTATTTATAGGCCCCTTGAACTACCAAATTCTCAACTTTCGAGGCTTCAAATCCATCGCCAAGTGTCATACGTGGTCTGCCATGGGCATATGCTCCTCCGTGCCCGAGCTCTCCTCTCTTTGTCATGATGGCCTTCTAGAAGCCTCCATCGTAGGGTATATTCCTTCCTAGGCCATCACATTGCTATGCCGGCACCTTGTCCACTCGCATGCACAATCGGGTCACACTTTTCTTGTGTCCTCGCCCGATATGCCGAATATGGATAATTCTTGAGACCTTGTTCTCTACCGGGTGCATAACACGGTCCTTCTAAAACCTTCCTAGAAACCATCCTTGTGTGCCTTCTTCTTGCGTTTCCATCCTTCAATCTGACCTTGTGCACCTATGCACCTTTTTGTACCTACTCAATATTTTAGAGGCCCAACAAAGGTACATGATGGAATGACCTAAAAATTCATAATAGAGGGATAATTCAACCGAGTTAATAAGTGTCGATTGTTCATAGTTTTTGGGATTGCATTCACCGAGTATTACCTCTCTCACATGATGATGGTGTTGAGATTGATATGGTGCAGATTTTGATTTACCTAATCATGATTTTGAATACCTAAGGGCCTTGATGATTAAGAAGTATGATGGGGGAATACCTTTTGAGGAAGATAGGAAACTATTGATGAATGCAATGGTTGCACAAGAAAAGGAACATAATACAAGAAGTAGAGTTATCAAAGGGGGAGGTCCTCATACCAAACTAAAACTCCACTTCTCACTAATATCCCTAGGGAAACCCCTAAGAAGGATACACTCAGCAAAGGCCATGTTTCTCCAAATAAAACTTGTACCCCAGCTCATGCCCAAGTTACAAAGACTATTATACCACCAAAGGGAATCGAAATCTCCCATCCAAAGACTCGCCTTACCCAAATATGCTCCATGTGATATAGCCTAGATTTTGAGTAAATTCACTATACCTATTGTTGAATTTCTCATAATTCTGAGCATAGAAAGTGGGCATTTTAGTATTTGGGATTTAAAGAAGAGATAACAACACAAGGCAATAATGTGAATGGTGTGGAAGTTTCTCCTATCATCTTAAAGCTTGAGATACCACAAGCCCCGGAAGAATTGGGAGAATCACCAAAGTATACTTGGGCAACTCGCTTGTGGAATCTCAACTTAATGTTGATCCTTTTATACCACTTTGATCATCAAGCATAGGTTAGTACATAACTCGTATGTTTGATTTGGGAGCTTCATGAAATGTGATTCCCTTGAGGTGATAAATGAATTAAACATCAAGTGATAACAACCTTTGGAAAATACACAACTATGGATTCAAGGGAGTGCACGTGATTGGGTATGTTAAAGGGCTAATAGTGCAATTATCAACTTAACTTGAAAAATCCTTAAATATTAATGTGGTTATTATGGACTACTTTGTTAGATGGGGCATATTCTTATCAAGGAAATGGGTTGTTATTGTGGGGAACTGTGTAAATGGATACATCATATGCAACCATAACATTAGAAGGAAATATTGTAAATTTATATGGTGAAAAGAAGATGTTACATCTGATTGAATATCCAAACAATGCTTCATATGAAGTATTATATACATATGTCGACGTTGATAACTTTGTTGGTTATGCAGATTTCAAGGAGCATGAAATTGATAAATGTAAATTCTTTGAGCAACTTGGTTCCCCTTGGAATTTGATGTTTAATGGATCTTGTTCTAATTTTGGACATGGTTCTTGTATTCATTTTTTACTCCTATCACAAAAGGAAGAACCCCATGCGTACACCTATCACCCAATAGAAGCTGAGCACTCACCCGAAGCATTATCTATGATTAGTGTAAGAGTATTTCTTTTTTGTGAATTTAGTGGGAAGCATTATCTATGATTAGTGTAAGAGTATTTAGGAAACAATCTGAGACATACAAGAACCATAGGGCTCAGAAAAACCTCCAGATCCTTGCAATCACTTCAAATTGAGTGCTTTAATAGATTCTAGAAAATATACTATATTACAAAGAAAGATACAACAATTCATTCGTAGCATGAAAGGAAAGAGAACTCATACGAATGAAATATACATTAAACCCATTGATATTTATATCTATTTATAATAGGTAACCTCAATATATTCATTGGTTCATTACAGAGTGTCACAGAGAGCAGACCGTAGTCATGTGCATCACTAGATGTATGTAGCTAAGCTAATAGAAAAGAAAAATAACAACTCCATGCTTAGTACATCCTTTCCTAAACCAGAATATCCACTCGAAAAAATTCTATAGAGTTTTTCTTACTCTCTAACCCGTTATTCCCTATGTATCTCCAGATGATATATCTCTCTCTATGTGTGTATATCTCTTTTCCCACGGAAGGAACTTGTATTTATCACCTTTCTAGGCTGCCAAATCACCTTGTCATGCCCTCGCATCCATCACCAAGTGTTAAATGTGGTCCTCTATGCAAGCATGTTCTTTCAAGCCTCGAGCTCTCCACTCCATCTCATGATGATCTTCTAGGAGATTCCATCCGAGGCATGCTCTTTCCGGGAAACGTGTTGCTGTGTTGGCATCTTATCTCGTGTGCAACTGATCATGCTTTTCACATGTTCTACCTTGGGAACTCAAATTGTCTAAGTCATGAACCTCCTTTCACACATCGTGCGCACTATTTTCTTCCTTAAGCCTTTCTCTTGCATGCTTTTGCCTTGTGCCTTTATACTTGGTGATTATTCCAGGGGTCCAACATCACTCTACAATATGCCTGTTCTCCATCCCTAGAAACATTTTACTTCACCAAGATGCTAGTTGTTTTATGGAACCAAGATGTAGAATTATAATTTCCAAAATTAATAAGAAATGAAATAATAGGGGTAAGATTAAAGAATGCGGGGGACATCAATTCAATAGCACGGGAATGTCCTTTCATAGATATGCCTCTATCTTGTTCCACACTTTGACCTTGCCCTTCACCTTCTGGCATATGTTTCCCACCAGGGTGCTCACTTCATCAAAGCTTAGGAAACTTCCCCGGGTGCCCAAAGTGTCCATAATCTTCTCAATTTCCTTACCTGTGTCCGTGATTTTATCCATTCTTCTCGGTAATTTGGGGGTATAGCTCCTTCACTGGGCCTTGATTGAGCTTCTTAAAGCCTCAATTACCTCTCGATTTCTTATCTACCTCAGCTAGAACCTTGTCCCTCTCTACCCTACTCCCTTTTTTAATTTTCTAGGAACTCTTTTAGCTCTTCTTTAAACGTGGTGACCAAGGAGCTCACCACCTTATCTATATCCATGCATGTGTCATATGCGGCTTCTACAGATCGGTAAAGAACCTTAATCTCCACGAGTACTTAGTCAGTACTTGGTAACAAGGGCTACTACCTTTGACTAGAATTCCTCTTTCAAGCATACACCACTTCTTCTACAAGATTCCATTGCCAAGGGTTTCCTCTCTATAGTGAGGATGCACGTTAGGTCTTCTAAGCATTTAAAATTTGATGTGTACCTCTGAGGGATTGGTGTTAGGTGTGGGTGCTTTAATATGATGGCACTCTTGATCAGCTCCACCTTCTTATAGACCTCCTTCACCTTGACTTTTCTTCCTTTAACTTGTGCCTTAACTACGCACCGATAATTTCTCCTATTTTAAACTCTTGGCCTTCTCAACCAGTTCTTCCTCCTTCCCCAACTTTGCCTCAAATGCTCTGATTCTTTCATTTCACGCAAATAGCCTAGCCTCGGTCTCGACCGTGAATTTTTTCAGAGCATTGCATAATTTCTCTTTTTGAAAGCTCTTAAGTATTTACTAAGGGGTTGTCTCCCTTAGACTCTAGCAATGAGATGAGTGCTTTCTAGAAGACTTCAAAGTTTGTCTTGTCAATGTGTGACTCGAACTCCCAAGAGAGCATCTTCTTGGTCCTAGGTTACATGCCATCCTTTTCAAAAGACCCCATGGCTAGGAGCCTTTCCATGGGTACGGTGCTTTGGAACCATGTGCATAACAACTTCTTTGTGTCATCCACATAGCCCATTATCTATCTATGTTTTGTATCCGAGTTCTTTCTCCCGAGCGCGCACCTTTGGGGAAGCTAACTATAAGAGTGGGGCCTCCTACACTATCATGTTACTTTTCAATGATCTCCTCCTTCCCTTCCTTAAGCACTATGTCTATGGTACGTTCTAACTCGTGGTCTATAAGGGCTTCAAGCATCTTTTTCGCTTCTCACTATGCTACCTCAATAATATGTTATTTTGTAAAACTTATGGCTCCCTGCTCCTTGAAATCCTTCTCATCTTCCTTTGTGTCTTTGGTGTCTTCCTCATCTTGTGCACCCTTGCACCGCACAAATACAAACTCTTGCTTCTCCTCTCCACTCTCTTCCTTTGAGTCATAGACACTAAACACATGAGGTTCCTTGTCTTTCTAAGGCTCTTCTTCCTCATCATCATCTCCTTCTCCCAAGTATTTCTCCAAGTTTTCAGTCGCCTCCGAGTCAACTTCTTCATCCACCCTTTGCTTCTTCCTAAGAGGTGGCTTTTGATCAAGAGATTCAGCCTTCTCTTCTTCCTTTGGTGATTCTTCCATGGTGGTGGGTTGCTCAGGCACCTCTACTTCTAGCATCTTCTCCTTTACTAGAGACTTCTTTCTCCATATGTAGGTGCTTGGCTTGGTGCTTGTAGATGGCATGCTCACTGTCTGAGTAGTCAAAACACTTGGTGCTCCTTCCTCTCCTCTACCTCTCTTCTTAGACACTGGTTTCTTCTTCCCCAAGGGGTCTTTAGGTATGGAGATTTTATCCTCCAAATATGTTCCCTTTTGAACTTCAACCTTATGCGCATGTACACATGCACCATGAATCCTCCAAAGATGGCAAACATCATCAGCCTATTCATTTGGATCTTGTGTGAAACGTACTTCTCTATGTATGCACGCTTACCACCAGGGTAATTCAGCTTCTTCCTCATCTCCCTATGTTCCTAGTCCAACCTTCCTAGTTCCAGCCTTATCTTCTTTGATAATTTAAATCTATTTACTCCCACTTGGAAGTATTGGGCAGTGAACGTGAAAGGAAGCTTGCACCAAGGGTTCCATGATTCATTAATAAGCTTGAATATGCTTAAGTAGTAGTGTTGGTACACCGCGAACTTAGCTTCTCCCTCAAAGGGATGTTGGGAGTTATTCACGGATCCTCCACTCTACCTAGAATGCATTCCTCAAGCATGTAATACACTTTTCCAACCATTCTTTTTGGGGATCCATCATTGTATAACAAGCATACTTCTCAAACCTCTTCACAGGAGAAGGGTATTCAGCTGTTTACTCCCACAAAAACTTGTCTAATGCATCTAGCACTCCAATTTCTACAAACACTGTGGTGAGAAAGACATTACCAAAGAGGATATTGTCCCCTTCCTTTTCCCACTTCAAAATCTCCTCTACAATGTACACGGATAAGTTGTATATTGTCCCCTATGTAATCTTCCTGCAGACATGTAGCCAAGGTTTGTTGACCTGCATCCATCTTTCTTGGCCATTCAAATTAGTCACTAGATGTGTGGCCATCTTCATAACGGGATCCTTGATGTTTGAAATATCATAGTACCACAACCCTTTCTTGTTGGCATACTCAATGAAAGTATCTTTAATTGCATCCTTGTCACCAAGGTCATCTTCTATGATTTCTACCTCACATATAAAGCCCGTGTAAATTGTGAAATCAACTGTGGAGTCATGCACATCTTGCGCCCAACAAAGTGGAAATAGTCTTCGTGCATCTCGAGACATCAACCACTTGGTACAAGTGATCTGATTCCCAAAATAAGGCAAATCATAGAGTCGCAACAGCCCCGCCTTCACCAATCTAACCTTAATGTCATCGTCATATATGGGAAAACCTTCAGTGTTCAATTGTTGGTGGGGTGTACCATTTCCAACATAATATCTTTCTCTATGGTGTTTGTGTGGTGATTATAGTCACTAATAGGTATGCTTCTCAAGTGGGATTCCCATTCCTTTCCCATCATCACCCCATATGGGTATTACATCTCTCGTATACCATTCTTCATTTGTGTCTACTTCGGGTTCTAGTTGTTTAGCCTTGGCTTTACCCTTTCCTTTCTTGGGTGCCATTGTCGAGGTATTTTTATCACTCCTACCCTCTCTTTAGTCTTGTGCATTTCTCCCAAAATTTGATCTCGATCTATTATATAACTCTTCTAAACCCATGCCCTAGTTTTTCAAACCCTAACTTGGATAAACTCTTAATAATAAAACACCTTTTTCACTCCTTCCACACCCATGTAATTCCTTCCTCGTCTGCAATCTCAAACTATCTCTTCTTGTTTTAATTACACGATCTTCCACTCAATCGAATTTGAAAACCCTAGTTTATAACACTCACTTATATCTCTAACTCTTCATTTTCGCAAAGTAAAAATGAGAGTGCCCCGAACCTTTATTTATAGTTTTTACTTTTTCTGATCATTAAATTCTACTTTACCTACCCCCATACTTTGTTCATTTAATGTATATTTTTCAAACAAAGTCCATCCTCAGTGCCTTCACTCACGTACCCTTCCTGCACAAAAACTCCTCCAACCTTCTGGCACGTAACCAAACCAACCTGATAGGAGACTCTTACATGTGCTTAACCTACGCCAAAGGCATTCTTCTGTCCATATTATTACTTTCACCTACCTCATGTTACTTTAACTGCGCTTTCTTTTCCTTTGTACATGGGATTTGTTAGTGCAAATTCACAGCACCCCTAGATGTTTTCTCATATTTCTAGTTTGATAATGGGCATCTAGTGTGATTTTACAACATTGAATCTTTTCCCCAAGTGTGAGACTTACAAAAATGGGAAAAACTCTCCGATTAAAGGCTAGTTCCTCTACGATCAAATGTATGCGTGAAATTTGTAGAGGTGTAACTCAAAATCCTACTCTAATTTTGCTAAGGAGATAAGGATAGAAGAGAGAAAAGAAGATAAAACTAACAAGGTGATATACCAAAGGAGTGGTGAACATATACTTCTAAAAATTGACACAGATTATATAAGAATGCAACATAAATAATGCACAAATTGCTAAAATTGTAATGAGGGATCGGATAGAGCAAACAACACAAGAAAGGATTGAAAATTCATTCATAGAGCTTGCATTGTCATTTCCATTTTTAAATACAGTGCATTACAACAAAAATGAGGTAGAAAACATGTTGTAGTCATAAAAGAGTTCTAATATTCCACAAATTCACTTGCCAAGGTGAAGGAGGGTTCCTGTAGATAATAAAAATGTCCAACCCTTTAAAAATGAGCCAAATTTGACTTTTAACAATGAAAACCCAAGTTCGTGAAGGAGAAACGGGGAAAATTGAAATGAATATTTCAACCACCAAGAAAATCCAACAAAATGGCATGGTTACCCTTAAAAGTTCATTCCCCAAGATTTTTGACCATGTTGGAGAAGAATGGAAGCCATACTACATTAAAAATGGTGGTTGAATGTCGATTCTACTCTTTTCCCCATGCCAGAGGTGTTTTCTCATTTTTCTCTCACTAAAATCCACCCAAAACTAAATTAAAGATTCCATTTTATAGAGAACTTCAATATCTTTCCAATGACACAAAAATTGAGGAAAAATGAGCTCTGGATCAAAATATATGCCCCTCTCGAAAATTTAGGATAAAACAGGGAAAAATTTGGGTTGGCCAAAAACCCAAAATTTTTCCCCTTTTTTGAATTTGGGAAAAGTTTCCCAAAAAACTCAGTGCCCCACCATTCTCGATGCCATATAGTGCACTCCAATTTTTCGTAGGCCTGAATCATTTCTCTTTCATTTGTGGGCCCGTGGGAACAAATTTTCCTTTTCACCACTTGCAACACTTTGGCAAAATTATCAAATTCCCCCCACGCCCCTGACCTATGATGCGAACAGGACATGTGTCACACTTTGATTAGTCCATGGGGCATGCTCCAAATTTTTCTTTCCTCCTTACAGGCCCACAGCCAATTCTCTCTTTTGTGCTTTTTAATTTTTTTTTTGTGAAAAGCCAAAATCACTTCACCCTCCGACTCCCGCCGACCCTCATGGACACATGGCAGCCTCCTATTGGTTCGTGGGGATTCGGGCCAAATTTTTTTTTCACCCCTACTGCCGAGCCCTTTGGAAATTTTTCTAACCTATCTCTCGCTGACCCGCCATTCCACCGCCATGTGGTACCCTCCTATTTGGCGCAGACCTTCCTGTGGAAAATTTCCCTCAAAATTCCGCCAAGCCATAACTTGAAAAATACAAGGAGTTAGAAGGAAAATTTTACCTTTTTGGAAAGGTGAGAAAATTCTCTATCTGATGAAGCCATATCTAGATAATTTTGAGTGCCTGAAAAGTGAAAAAAATTGACTAAGGCACAACAAGAGGAAGGATGAAGGAAAGTTAGCCAAAATAAGCAAGGGCTTATTTTGGATAACAATTTTGGCGACTCAAGGGGGTCATCTACCTGCTGGATGAATGATCAGCTACCTAAAGCAATCCATTAGGCAATGGAGTCATCAACTTAACTACTTGGTACTCTCAACTCATTAGAAAATTTCTAGAAAGAGGATTGTGAGAGTAGAAAATCACTTGATCTAGAACATGGCCTGTAAAGATGCATCCTTGGGACAACAAAGCTTGTGCCAAAGCACTTAGGGAAATGTAAAACTAAGATAAAACAAAACAATGTGCACAAGTACTGGAGGAATGAAAATATAAGAAAATATGTACAAGGTGAAGAGTTTCCTTCTATTAGCAATGCCTTAGATGGATTCCATTAATTGGAATCTAACGTTCTTCACCATCCAATGTAGACAATTGGAAGGCATTATTATTCTTACATTTTGTGATCATATAGGGGCCACTCCAAATGGCATAAAATTTTGAATCCCTTCCTAGCTTTGCTCGGTCTGCATCCCATTTCAACATTAAATCTCCAACTTTGAAGGTTCTCACCTTAGCTTTCCTATCAAAGGTTCTCTTGATCAAGGCTTGGTCCTTCTCCATTTTTTAGGCTACATGCTCTCTCGATTTCTTAGAGTTCCATCAATTCTACATATTTAACCTCCATGGGTCCAGAATCCAACAATTACAATTGCTTCATTAGTTCCAATGTTGGCAACTCAAGTGACATAGGCAAAATTTCCTCTCTTCCATAAACAAGTCTAAATGGAGAGTTACTTGTGGATCTCTTGGGAGTTATCCTATCAGCCCATAAGGATGATTTAAGTTTAGTGTGCCAATTCCTATAATTTTCATCAAGAGTCCTCTTGATGATCATTGATAGGTTTTTGTTGGTAGACTCATCTTGGCCATTACCTTGAGAGTAATAATTTGATGAGGTGCTCGGATAAATCCCATTCTTAACAGCCCATTCAGTTCGCTTTGATCCTATGAATGCCAATGCATTATCTGATATTATAGTTGTAGGTATACCAAATCTGGTTATTATCCCCTCATAGAAGTCTAGAATGCTAGATTCATTTTCCTTTTGAGTGCCACCACCTCACCATTTGGTGAAGTATTCTGTTGTTGTTAGAATCCACTTGTGTCCTTGGTTTGAGTTTGGGTTAATGACTCCAATGAAGTCCAAACCCCATTGTATGAATGGATGGTTAACTGAAATTGGGTGTAATGGAAGGGCTGCTAATATTTCCTTGCCTATGAAGAATGCACAATTTTTACACCTCTTGATCCATGCATAACAATCACTCGAACACCTTGGGAAAATAATTTCCAACCTTCATAATCTTGAGGGATATCAATCTTGGAGAAAAATGACCCCAACTGATCTATCATGGAACTCTTCTAACATTCTCTTAATTTGATTTGTCCCAATGCATCTCAAAGAAGACTCCATTTATATCCTTTTTGAACAAGATACCATCAACAAGTACATATGGAATAACCTGCAATCTGAAGTGTCTTCTCTTGGTTTTGTTCATCCCTTGAGGTCATAGGCCTATTTTTAAGAAGTGCATTATGTCTTGGGTCCAAAACGAGTGAGCATACCACGATTCTCTTCTTGAAAACCTCTTTGTTCTTGGTTGTTTTACAACACCAAAACAACATCCTTCCCATTGCTTTCTTCCATTGATTTTCTCAAGACCAGCTGCTCACATAATCCCTTTCCTCAAACCAACTTGGTGACTTTGATCTCAATTTCATACTCCATGACATGAGTAATCCACCCTGCACATTTTTCATTTAGGTCTTTGTTGAGGAGGAAGTCCTTAACTCCCACATGAGAAACCAACAGTTGCACCTTGTTGTTTGAAACTAGATACTTAAATTTATTCAAGATCCTAATCACTGCAAGAACATGCTTCTCAATGAAGGAATACCTCACCTCATAGTCTTCCAAGCTCAAGCTAAAGAAGGTAATTGGATGCTCTACATTTTCTTTGTTCTGCTGTAGTAGTAAAATTGCAGAAATTGTATCATCACCTCTAAATGCATAAAAGATAAAATCATTAGAGAAATCTTGGTTAATGAGAGTTGGATCTTGTGATATATCCTCTTTGATTACCTCAAAATTTCCTTACCTTCAGCTGTCCATTTGAAATCCATACTTTTCTTCAACATCATAGTTATTGGCTTGATAAGGGCTGGAAAGTATGGAACAAAACTTCGAACAAAATTGATTCTTCCCAAGAAACTTTGAAGGGCCTTCTTGTGACTTGGTAATGGTAGTTATTTTTTTCTTCAACCCTCTCTGGATCAATTGCTAATCCCTCCTTGGAAATAATGTGGCCTAGGAGCTTTCCTTCATGAGCTAGAAAAATACATTTTTGGGATTCAAGGATACCCCAAATCTTATACATCTTTGGAACAATTGTCTGAAATGAAAAAGATGATCTGCTACACTTTTAGAAAATACAATAATATCATCTAGGTATATCAACACTATTTTGTTGATCAATCCCTTGAACGCCATATTCATTTCCCTTTGGAAGGTAGCTCTAGCATTAGACAACCCAAATGGCATTTTCCTATATGCATAGGTTCCCCATTTGGTGGTGAAGGCTATTTTGAACTAATCATCCTCCTTTACCATGATCTGATTATACCTTGAATAACCATCTAGAAATGAAAACCTCTCAGAGCTAGCAACAACTTACAAAATCTGCTCCATAGAAGGAAGTGGGTAATGATCCTTGAGGGATGCTCTATTCAAATCTCTAAAGTCTACACACAATCTGATTTCTCCACTCTTCTTTCTAACTGGAACCAAGTTTGCAACCCATCTTGAATGCTTGATGGGAAATATGATACTTGCCTCTATTAACTTATTCAATTCCTTCTTCATGAGAGGCTCCATGTGTGGATTGACTGGTCTTTGTTTTTTCCTGATGGGTTTAGCACTTGGATCTAATTCAATTGTGTGTTGAGCTAGCTTGGGATTGAAACCCTCAAGTATTCATAGCTCCAAGAAAATATATCTCGAGAACTCTTAGAAAAGTTATATGAACTCATACCTTTCTTGCTTGGTTGTCACTTTACCAATTTGAAGTGATTTTCCTTCTCCCACTGAGATGGGAACTGAATCTTCTCGCTTGACTTGGATGTTTGCTATTTCTTTCCTAAATTTATCATTAGGATTAAATATGGAATCCAAAGTGACAACTCCTTTTAGTAGTTTGTTTTTCTCAGCTATACCACTTGATCACCATACTTGTTGTTCTAATTTTTCCTAATTCTTGGTTGATAACTCAACTTCTTCTTGCAAGAAATTGATTATTTGTTGGTCACTTTCAAACACTTTCCAACTTACATTATTATTTGCACTGATCGCCTTACAATCACATCAATGTTTAGCTGCACTTTATCTTCCTTGATACTCTCCACAACATCAAAGGCTTCTCTAACTGCTACAAGCCCATTAAGCAGCTTGGTTTTCTTTCCTAGGGATGGAGTTGATGCCAAAACCTTCAAAATCCTCAATGAGATCCAACATCCTAATCTTATAACACTTGAGTAGGTCATTTTTGGTAGTATGTTGTTCTTTAACCTAATTAAAAATCATCTCACTTGTCCCCAAAGACTTGTAAGTTTTTATACATCTCTTTCTTGACCAATGCAATCCTTGTATCAAAGCTTCACATTCAGCAGCTTGTTAGAACATGCACACTAAAATCTAAAAGTTGAATAATAATTAATGCCTTGAGGTAAAACAAGCATAGCTCCCCCCATGAACCTTTTCTACTTCTTGATCCATCAAAGAATAGTTGCCATACCTCATTGTCATCTTTATGGTCTAGCTTGGTGATGCTAGGAATATGCTGATTTTCTTCATGCATGCAATAAACTCCTAGTTCAGATTCCTCTATTTCCTTTTAGGGATCAAAATCATTTACCTTTCTTTCCCATTCATCAAGAGTCAAATCTGGGATGCTTCCAACTTTTGTGTCAGCTTCATCGGTGTGATCAAATGTTGAATAGTTGGCATTGATTGGGCTTGGAGTATGAGGCTAAATGTGAAAGCTTGTAATAGGTTTAGACATGATTGTGGCCTTGGTTCCATATCTAGTACCAAACAACATGTGTGACCAATCAGTAGATAAATAGCCTCCAATTCTAGCAGTGAAATCCCTTGACAAACATAGGGCAAAAAGTGGTGGTAAATCTATCACTGACACATCTTGTAAAACAGTGACATTGGGGCATGTATGTAAAGTGAGGCTTAAATATTTAATTACCCCAAATGTTGTTACTGATGTCCCATCTAGTTGTACCACCCCCTTAGCTATGACTTCATATTGGAGGCCTAACTAATCGATTATTTACTTGGGCATCACGGAACTACTTTCCCTAGAATGAATCATACATTGTGTACTAGTTTATCCCCAATGATAAACGAAACATAGAATGGAGGGGGCTTCAAAATTCACCTTCTGTCCTCCAAGTGTCCCCTCAGCCGAGCAGCATTTTTAGTACCTTCTCTTGCATATGAGCGTGCTGATTTGAAGTTGACCAATTCTTTATGGTAGCTTTTAGTAAATCCCTTTAGCCTGGGATGGATAGTAGTGATTCCCACATAGATATATTCACATTTGTCTTCTTCATTATTTCAATGGTGCTAAATGGGGATGAAGCATCTCTTTGCTGCCCCTTAGCCTGCACACTCTTTTCTTGTATATGGGTTGCAACAAATGGAAATTGAGCTGGTCTAGAAGGTGGCTTGGGTGTCCTTGCACATTTGGAACTGCATTTTTCTTACCAACAATTTGTGGAATAATGGAAGGTTGTGGATCACCTAGAACTAATGAGTTCCCTTCACCAATATTCCTCTTCTTTGATCGTGTGTTATCTGCTACACTTTGAGAAATTGTTTGATTCATACCACAAAAATATTCACCCTACTAATTCACAAGTGTAGTCTAATTTGGAGTTGTATTTTGTTGAGATGTTCCTTGTTGATGGTTTGTTACTTGACTCACCTCATTCTCTACGCCGGTTGTTGTCACCATTAAAGCTTGGTTTAAAGCACCATTGAAGCACATAGACTGGTTGTGAGGTTCATTAAATGAGAAACACCAATCATACTCTTGAGCTATATTATTTTGCACTGGCACTAAGGCTTTAGAGGTAGATGCAACATTGGGGTTATAGGGTTGAAATGGTCTATTGGAAAGAGGCCTTACTTGATTTTTATTTGCAACTTGATTGGGTGGCCTATTAGGCTGATATGGTTGCCTATTAGGCTAAGTTTGAGACTGATAAAAAGATCTAAAACTTTGGGCTTGCTGCCTCTTGAGTGTAACCAACTCATTGCCTAAATTTTGTAATTGTTTCATGACTTCTTGAAGTTTATTTTAGGCACTAGAGGATGAAGTAGAAGTTTCATTTGAACTCGATTTCGAGAGTGGGAATAGGAGCTAAAGTAGATGCTTAAATAGTGCTTGGGTTTTCCAAGTTTGGATATAAGGGCACGGAGGCCTAGGCGCCAATTTCCCAACTTGAATAAAACAATTCTCAGCCCTAATTGAAATGCTATAAGTTGCGGTATATTTTCACCTCCAATGGATTGGATTAACATAGAAATATCAGAATTTAAAGTTGTGAGATAGTATAAGAAAGCAACTTGGATGTTTTCCTTACTACCACCGGAATTCTATCCCATGTCCTTTAAAATCTAAAGTTGAAGTCTTTTAGCTTCTCATTGGGAGCTCTCTTGATAGTTGTTAGTTGTTCCAAAGAGAGACAAATCATCTCCCTTTTCTCCAAACTGTTCATGAAGAGCTATGTACAATGGTTCCAATTTTGGATAGAGCACCCCAAGGCTCTGAACCATTGTAAGGCTTTCCCTTTGAATGAAGATACTAGTAATTTGACAACAATTTGCATCTCAACAATATCATGGATTACAAAAACATTAACAATGTCTTTGACATGATCACCGGAGTGGTATGATTTTCTCCAATAAAGTATGGGATGTTCTTCAATGCTAAAATAGGAACTTGATTTTGTGTATTGAGAAAAAGTGGGTCTTCTACCAGTGAATTTGACATAAGGGTTGTTTTGTGCCATTCTAATTGGCTTGAGAACCCTTGTTGATTGGGTGAAAGGTCTGCCAGGTGGAGGAGTTGATAGAGTTTTATTGGGTGGAGATGGAGACCTTTGAATTCTTCTTCCTCTCTCTCTTCTTTCTGGGGATAATTGTAGATACTAAGGAAATCCCTCTTCTCTAGCCCTTGACCTTGTTTGGATCCTTTTAATGAATCTTCATACTTGGATGCATAAACTAGTTGATTTTATTTCTTTGGAGTTGCCAGATGTGTAAATCAGGGTTCTTTTTAAGCAAGAAACTTACATCAAATGCACATCAACTTTTTTTTAATGAAGATGAAGACCTCTAAGGTCCCACTGGGCATGTAAAAATTATTAGTGTAAATTCATAGCACCCGTGGATTTATTCTCATATTTCTAGTTTGATAATGGGCATCCAGTGTGATTGCATAACATTGAATCTTTTCCCTAAGTGTGGGACTTACAAGAATGAGAAAAAACTCCCCAGATTAAAGGTTGGTTCCTCTACTCCTCTGATCAAATGTATGCATGAAATTTTTAGAGGTTTAACTCAAAATCCTACTCTAATTCTTCCAAGGAGACAAGGATAGAAGAGAGAAAAGAAGATAAAACTAAACTAACAAGGTGATACACCAAAGGAGTGGTGAACATCTACTTCTAAAAATTGACATAGATTATAAGAATGCAACAAAAATCATGCACAAATTGCTAAAATTGTAATGAAGGATTAGTATAGAGCAAACAACACAAGAAAGGATTGAAAATTCATTCATAGAGCTTGCATTATCATTTCCATTTTTAAATACAATGCATTACAATAGCAAAGAGGTAGAAAACATGTTATAGTCCTAAAAGAGGTATGATATTCCACAAATTCACTTGTCAGGGTGAAGGAGGGAGCCTGCAGATCATAAAAAATGTCCAACCCTTTACAAATGAGCCAAATCTAGCTTTTAACAATGAAAACCGAGTTCAAGAAGGAGAAACATGGGAAAATTGAAATGAATGATTCAACCACCAACCAAATCCATCAAAATAGCATGGGTACCCTTAAAATTTCATTCCCTAATATTTTTGACCATGTTAGAGAAGAATGGAAGCCATACTGCATTAAAAATGGTGGTTGAATGTCGGTTCTACTCTTTTCCCCATGCCAGAGGTGTTTTCTCATTTTTCTCTCACTAAACTCCAAAAAAAAAAATTCAAGATTCCATCATGTAGAGGACTTCAATAGATCTCTAATAACACCAAAATTGAGAAAAACTAAGCTCTGGATTGAAAGATATGCCCCTCTAAAGATTTAGGGAAAACAGGGGACAAAAATCGGGTTCGGCGGGCCAAATTTTTTTTTCCCCTTTGTTGAATTTGGTAAAAATTCCCAAAAAACTCCACTCCCTACCACTCGATGCCACGTGGCACACTCCTATTGGAATGGGCCTGAATCATTTCTCTTTCTTCTATGGGCCCGCTGAACAAATTTTTGATGGCAAGATTGGTCCGACAAAGTCGATTGCCCACTTCTCAAATGATTTTGCGTAACTATTAGTCACAAGGGCATTTCATCCCTTTTTACAAGTTTTCCAAGGCACTGTGCAATGGTCACGAGCCTTAAAAACTCAAACGTAATCTTAATAAATGGTATCCCATCAATGCCTTGTAAGTAGAATCTTCTGCGTGGTTGAATTTTTGGCATAGTGTTCTCTTGCAATCCCACCATGCGCATCTTCCATAATTGTAATGTGCTCATGTTCTAGTATGTAATGGCGTGAGAACCTCATCACGACCCATTTTGTACATATCTCCACTAATTAGCATGTAGGGCGCAACACGTATGGCCAACTTCTTCTTCTCCAAGGCCTTCATTCTGATTGGCACCACACCGATTTTGATAAATACTTTGCAATATCTTCTAATTATGAGGGCATGCATCACAACCTAAATAGTTGTGAATATGGCATGGTATCCTCAATGCTTTGTGCCTCCTCTTTTGAATCAATTCTAGACAAATGATCACATCCAAAATTACTTTTTCTTGGTTTGACAAACACTGTGAAATCAGATTCTTGGAACAATAGTACCCACCAACATATGTGCCCTTGAAGAACGGGCTTGTTCACCAAGTATTTCAATGCCATATGGCTAGTGTAAAATATAAAAGGGGTTGCCATTAGATATTGTCTAAACTTTTGAAGCACGTACATCATTCACAGTGCCTTGTGCTTGGTCATATTGTAATTTTTCTCTACTGGTGTCAATTTCCTACTGCTTGCAAAGCACAAAGGATGATCAACAATCCCTTCACTAGGGCAGTAAGTACTGCTCCAATTGCGGTTCTTGAGGCATCCACATGAACATGGAAAGTATTATCCCAAGGGAAACATAGGATGGGGGTGGTGATAAGCCTATCCTTTAAAGTGTTGAATGCCTTTTGGTGTGCCTCTCCTAAATGAAACACACTTTTATGTCTAAGAAACTCTTCTAAAGGCACATGATCTTGGCATATCCCTTGATGAAATTTCTATAGTACCTCATATTCCCAATAAATCCATGCACCGTGGTTTGACTATAAGGCTCCCTCGGTCCCATAATTATTGCAACTTTTACGAGATCTACTAGTAGGCCCTCCTTACATATGATGTGCCCTAATAATGTTCCAAATGGGGTAGCAAAGACACATTTCTTAATGTTGAGGGATATCCTCAACTACCGACACCTTTCAAACATCAGCCTTAAGTTGTTACAATGGTCCTTCACTAACCCATATATTATCCAATCATCCGGGTAGATGTCAAGGAATTTATGGATAAAGTCTTAGAAAGCTTGTACCACAATGCGTGAGAACATTACAAGAACATTATTCAACACAAAAGGTGTGACTATATAGGAAAAAATTCCCCACTTAGTGGTGAAATTTTTCTTCATGTGGTCCTCTTTTGTAATCCTTACACAGTGATAACCTAAGAATCCATCTCGTGAAACAATAGACCTTATGCCCTGCCACTCCCTTTAAGATTTCTTCGAGTGAATGGGGTTGGGAAAGGATCAATGATACACACTACATTTAGGTCCCCGTAATCAACATATATCCTTATCCTTCCATATTTCTTGATTCTAAATATAATTGGACTTATCCATTCTGACTCTTTAACAACTTCAATAATGCCCGATGCTATCATCTTGTCTATTTCTTCCTTGACCTTTAAGTGTAGGATAGGATTCATTTAGTATGGTCTCTTCCAAACTGAGCGGGAACCCTCCTTCAACTTAATTCTCATTTCCCCCAAGGAATGGTGGATGCCTTTGAGTTCATGATACCCGTGTAAGAATAAATCATCAAACTCATGTAAAAGATCAATGATCTTAGAGACTTCCTTCTCCAACAAATAATCTTCAATGATAACCTCTTTAGGCTCTTTTTCTAAGCCGATGTTAACCTTCTTTGTCTTTAAGGGTTCATGATAGGGATGTGCCCATTCATTAGCACTATCTAATACCTCACGCATCCCTAAATAATAGTCAACATCAAATTTTTCCACTTCTTCGACATCAATAACATACATCATCTTTCCTTTTATTTTTCCAAACATGTGTGCTCAAGATGTATCTCTTCTATTTGTTATTCCTCAAAGTGTGCCTCTAGGCTAGGTTCACCTAGCAACTCCAATAGCCTATCTTCTACCATGTCACTATCCCCAATGGTAAGGTGCTTGACAACCCAGTAACGACTTATCCACCAAGGGTTTTGTACTCCGATACTAAAAATGCTTAAATGAGATCAACTCACCTGTAACATCTCCATTTTAGAACAATAGAACAAGAATTTATTTTTATTTTTATTTTTTGATAAATGCTTCCTAGTTCTAAATACATAATTTAGAACTCACAAATCAAAACCACGATTCTTATAACAGATAACCATATGTTCTTTGTAATGACTCTGGGTACCTCCGATCTATTCATTCCATGACTCGGTAATCTACCGATCTATTCATGAGAATCAAGAGTTGGCATTTTTATTTTAACACATCACTCTTGCGGTTCTCTTTCCTAATCTAGGATTCAGAATGCTCTGTCCAAGGAACCTATCTGAATAATTGTTACCATTATTCATCGGCATCTTGTCCCTTAGACTAGGTGACATAGGACAATGCAATCAACAGCTTGCGATACTTTGGCCAAAGATTTGAAACATACTGCTTATGTATCGTATCCCTTGATGGCATACTCATCAATCTAGAATACGTCCTTCACCCCATTCCTATGTTATGTAGAATGTCTTATACTGACTTCTGTCAGTCTCTCCTGCCCCAAGTTATTCACTCAGGAATGGATTAGTAATATGACAACATTATAGGGATGCTCCCGAGGACTAGGGATACGCTGACATACTAGGTCAACCCTAGTTAACCCAGTGTGTCAAGATACCCCGAGTCTCCTAGGGTAGCCTTATAACATGACCACGTTCCTAATCAGTCCCAGAGTAAAACTTGTTCGAGTTTAAGGTGTAAATCTTAACGATCAATGCAAAGGGTGTCGCCATAAGTCACCTACATTGTTGTATCTTCGAGAAGATCCTAATCTTCTCGAAGGTACAACCCTGCAGTTGACTTGTGCCATCAACCTTCAAATCCACCTTGAAAAGATCTACTCATTTTAAGGTGTTACTTTCGTTGAGTTAAAGTTATACTTAAGACACTCCTTTAAGGGTAGTCTTTTCCCAACCCCTGGGTTCCACACCTTAGAATTACCTTTCTTAATAAAACCCATTACACAAAGAGAAGTTATTAAGACTTGAGGTCCCATCAAGGAGTTCATTGAAAAATAGAAATCTAAATCAACGAAACTGACAATAGCCCTTAATCTTCACATAAGGTTGCTAACCATACCCTTTTTGGTTTATATCAGTTCTCATAACTGAAATATATCTTACTTATTAGTATTGAGATATAGTGATTAAAAATCCAATTAAACGTTGTCTTGACTTAGATCAAGACTAAGGAGTAATAATTTATTCAGCCCGTTTAGCTTCCTACTTAGGTTTATTTTAACCTTAACTTCTCGAAAGACAGTGATCTAAATTCCAATTTAGCTTTAGATAGATCATAACAGAACTACTAAACATACACAAGTATTCAGTCACATAATCTTTGCAAAGCTTACTTAGAGGAACCTAAATGTCTCCAAGGTATACAATAATAACAATGTTCTTAAAATCATTCGAACCGAAGAAGTTCAATCCATCAAGATACGAATGCAACACATACGTAACAAATACCTCATTTCATTCATTTCTAAGCTAATCAAATACATTTTATGCATTCAACATATTTGATACAATAGTCAATAGCAAAAGAACATCTTTCTTCAAGTAGTACATTTAGAGAATCCATCTAAATCCAAGTAGTACATCTTTCTTCATGATTACTTAAGAAGAACTACGAGCATGATAAGCACTAATTCCATCTAAATCCAAATATAAAAGTCACTGTATGTTAGAGTAGCTTCTAAAGACAAAGAAACTCCTACAAGATTGTTTCTAACAATTTCTCAAGGCGCTTAAAACATTCAACAAGCTCACTGCCTTAATTCTTTTTATCATCATAACACATTTCAATGGTATTGATACAGTATACCTATTTATACAAAGAACACACATTTTAATTAAGCGATTCAAGAGCTTTCGCGCAAGCAATACAAAATAATCCAACCATGAAAGACTCAAAAAATCTTTTCCCTATCATTTATCAACATGAAAATACCCAACGCCATCGCCTTTGACATGGTATAGCTAAGAGCTCTTTGTTTCAATCAAACTTGAGACGAGATAACATTAAAACAATAACGTTTCCATATGTAAATACAACGACATTCACACAGAGTCGAAACACAACATACATAGCTTCATTCAACTAATCAAATCCCTACGATTATATAAAACGATGTAAATTAGAATCCATTTTCAAAAATAATAATCACAACAAGGTCTTCACGAAGCCTAATTCCATATCAATAAATTTCCTCAAAGTTTCATCTGAAGTCGAGCTACTACAAAATATAACAGGGTATCAAACAAAGTCGAGTTGATAAAGAAACCCCATCCCTTAATTCCTCAGAATCAGACTGAACATAACACAACAATATTAAGAAAGATTCAAAATGATATACATGCTCAGTGAGGACTCAAATCAAGAAACAAGCCAACACGCAGCATATCATGGACTCCAATAGTGTCAAATCCAACCAGAACTTATAAACAAGGTTTTGATTGAAGTTGAATTCATACGACAACAATTCAAGAATCCTAAAAGTACTCACAAAGTAGAACTTCAAGAGAAGTTAAAACATAAATTACATTTCAAGGACTCCATCCAAGTAAATAACCTTTAGTATTCTTAACAAAACAACAACATTCATAACCAAGCTTAGATAGAAGTTTGAAATACAAGATACATTTCAAGGACTTTCACTGAGTCAATACCAACCGTATTCACGATCGAGCTTACACGTAAGTAGAAACACCGGTTATATTTCAAGGACTTCAACAGACTCAAAACCAATGAGTATCCACAATAAGCTTCCATGAAGTCAATAACATACCACCCATTTCAAGGATTCCAACAAGATGCACAAGGAAACTACTACGAAAGATAAAAACATAAGTTACGTTTCAAGGATTCAAAAGGAGTTGAAACCAAATAGCATTCTCAACTAAACTTCTACAAAAGTCGTAACATACTATCAATTTCAAGAGTTCCAACCATAACATGCTAAAAGTATCCTCTACAAAACTTCAAATGTAGAGTAGAGACATACGAAACATTACAAAGACTCTCACTGAGTCATTTTCGTATTTAATCCTTGCTACTTTCAATAGATTCTAACCCAAAATCACAAACTCAGTAAGGACCTCGACGATAGTCACATTCAAGTAGAATAATCTCAGCAAGCATTCCAACCAGAAGGACCTTAAGTATTTTAGCAAGATTCAACAGGGTTCCACATCAACAATAAAAGCACAGCTGGTCTGTAATCGAAATGAAACCAAAAAGAAGAATAATACAGTAACCATTCCAACAAGGTCTTCTAAAAACACGAGATTCATAATTCCATAGGAAAAGAAGAACCAAAACATTGCTTCAAACCAATTGAACTGAAATCACCTGAACAGAGTTGTTTTAATGAAAGCATTTAGAGTAAAGCAAGATTTTTAAAAGTCAGGGCCTATCATGCCTGGTAATGTCACTTTAAAAATTCGAAGAATATCTCTCGAATGAGCTTGAGCCTTCTCCTCTTCTTCCACATTAGATTCAAAACAATAATTTGTTACCCTCATGTCTTATAAACTTTCCTCAACAGAGAAAAGAGCTAGTTATTCTCATAGTTGCCATGCAACACCAAGTAGACTCGGTTCGAAGAACCAAAGGTGATCAAACAGAGAAAAACCGGAGCGCATGGAAAACTAAACAACCAACTAGTTTTCCATTTTGCATGCCTTCCCGAGAAATCCATGCTTCGGAACCAAGTTCATTAATGACATTAACTCCAAAATTCCCGCCAAACTCCATCGCCACCGACCGCCATAGTTGGCGATTGATAAATGCAAACAAAAGACCATTTCAGATTTGGTGACTCTGTCACATCGGTCCCAATAGATATTTACAACATCCACTAAATCCCAAGTCCTTCATACTTATCCATCTCATAAATGCCATAGAAACTACCGTGCATGGCTCGCACCCCTTCATAGGTCCCCTTCATCCATGGTCATTAGTTAGGTTAGAAACATAGGTTAGATCTTTAGGTGATACTTAGTCTAACTTCCTTAGTGCTAGGTCGCTAACCTTAGAACATTTAGCTTATAGTTTAGGGCTAGGTTAGATTAGCACTAATCCAACCCATAGGTTATAGTTTAGGTTTAGGTTATTAACCTTAATAAATCCATCTAGGTCTAACAAATAGAATCGTTCAAAGATAAGAACCAACAGATATTCATTCCCGAAATGGATTCTATCCAGCATTGATAATAAGCTAGCAGTATATATACCAAAATTTATTACCTAGCTCAAGGTCTAGACCTTCCTGATATTATGATATCGGGAACTAATTCATTTAACACGATCAACCTGAGTTATACTCCAGAATTGCTTATCCAACACATTTTGACCTTGCACCTTCGTAAGGTCTATAATTTTTTTCATCCAGAATAAACTTAAAACATCTCTTGGATCAATGGCACTTATCCAAGGCTGAGTCATAAAGATGGGTAAATCCACAATTCATCCCGAAATCAGATTAAACTCAGGAGCTAAAAATGAAAGAAATAAAAGAGTCAAAGCATATCCTGACTCGGTCAAAGATCTTCAAGAGCAAATAAGATACAATCAATATCAAGCATGACTTCACAATCAAAGGAACACATCCTTATACAGAAGAAATCATATATCAACACTTGAATGCTCAGGAGGAAGTAACAATAGTTCAGAGTGCTACATGCTTCCCTCCTAAAAGATTCATCATCCCGATGATTACATATTTGATTTACCTTTAGGTAAACCAATTTATTAGTTCACAATACAATGTGACTATTTCCAACTTGAATAGTTCCAGAAATCAATGTCACGATACATTTTATTCAAATTTCAATAATGTTTTCACTCAATGTGGCTTTCATATAGACATGAAAAAGATGAGTTCATAAAAAATAAAAATTTGTCAACGATTTCATTCTCGTTGAAAAATAAAAGGAAAAGCATTTTCATTTCTTCCATTTTTCCCAAGTTGCACTTTCTTTGTTAAACTCGGTCCCACTTTGACCTTACATTGCTTGTATTTCACGATTTCTCAAATGCAATTGGGAGTTTCCAACACTCGTGTGGGATTAACCACGATTATTCCCGGGTCTTGGACCTATAAGGAATTCCAATTTAAGACATGTGAAAAATCTGAAAAGTATTTCTTAAGCAAATAAATATGGAAAACATCATGCATACGAGACAAAGCGGTGGTAATGTTAATCGGTAAGCTACAGGATTGATTATTTCGACAATTTCGAAAGGTCCCATGTAACGAGGTGACAACTTGGCAGCCTTGCCAAAAGTTATAGAACTCTTTCTAGGTTTAACACGAAGAAAAACCTTCTCACCAAGCTCAAGCCTTCGATCAACCCGCTTAAGTTCAACATAGCTCTTCTGCCTATTTGTTGCTTCCTTTAATCGTTCACGAATCAACTTTACTTGTTTTTCCATTTCTGTGAGGATATCTGGTCAAATTACCACTCTATCCTTAACACTATCCCAACTAACAGGGGTTCTGCACTTCCTTCCATAAAGTGCTTCAAAAGGTGCCATTTTAACAGATGAGTGATAAGTGTTGTTGTATGCGAATTCAACTAGTGGAAGATACTATTCCCATTTATACTATTGATCCATGCAATACATTCACAACATATCTTCCAACACTTGATTTACTCTCTCTGTTTGTCCATCCGTTTCTAGATGATATGCAGAACTGAAGTTTCGTTTCGTTCCAAGAGCTGTATTAAGCGTTTCCTAAAATCTTGATGTCATTCTAGGATCCCTGTCAGATATAATCAATTCCAGTACACCATGTAACCTGAAAATTTTGTGCACGAATCTTTTGGCCAATCTTTGGTGAATCATCCTTTAGATTTCAAGCGATGAAATGAGCTACCTTAGTTAGTTTATCTATAACTACCAGGATAACATCATGTTTATTCCTGGACATAGGTAACCCTTGTAAAAATTCCATGCTTATTACTTTCCATTTGTACTGCGGTATGCTATGGGGATATAATAGTCCAAAGATGGTGCATGTGTTCTGCCTTAACCCACTAACATTCCAGACAATGAGTCACAAAATCAATAACATCCTTTTTCATACCTTTCCAAAAGTATTGTTGTTTTATATCAACAAGCATTTTTGTCATACCTGGGTGTCCAGAGAAGGGTGAATTATGAAATTCAACTAACAAATTCCTTCTCAAATCGTTTAGCATAGGTACGTATACCCTATTTTCATAACGTAAAATTCCTTCATTATCAAAATGAAAACCCTTATACCTTTCATCATTAGGTTCTACAACAAGTGCTGCTTTTACTTGCTGATAGTATATATCAGATTCTGAGGCACTTTTTACCTCATCCTTAAACTGAGTTCTTAATGTTATAAGAGAAAAAATGTGCTTCCTACGACTTAGAGCATCTGCTACCCTATTCTCTTTCCCTTTGATGTAGATAATATCAAAATCATATTGAGATAAAAATTCTAACCACCTTCTTTGTCTGCATTTAGATTAGGTGAGTGAAAATATATTTCAGTCCTAAGTGATCAGTTTTCAACTCAAAAGGTTTCCCAAGTAAATAGTGTCTCCAGGACTTGAAGCGCATGAACAATGGCAGAAGCTCCAAATCATGAGGAGCATAATTCAGCTCATGTAACCTAAGTTTTCTACTTTCATAAGCTATGACTTGATCATTTTGTAACAAAACACCTCCAAGGCCTTCCCGTAAGCATCCGTTACAACAAAAGAAAGCTCCCATTAGGGTCCGGTAGAACTAAAATAGGTGCAAAAGTCAACCGAATTTTCAGACTTTTGAAATCGTTTTCACACTTATCATTCCAAATAAATTTCTTATCCTTCTTCTGCAATGAAGTTATCGGTGTAGCCACTTTAGAAAAATCCTTAACAAATTTTCAATAATAACAGGCAAGACCCATGAAGCTTCTTACTTCATCCACATTCTTTGTGCAGTCCACTCAATTATGGCCACTATTTTTGATGGATCTACAAAAATTCCTTCTTTACTAATGACATGACCCAAATAGTGAACTTCGAATCATAGAAAGAATATTTGGATAACTTACCATACAACTTTCTATTTCTCAAAATTCCCAAAACTATCTTCAAATGCTCATTGTGCTCCTCAACACTTTTATAATAAATGAGAATATCGTCCCAAGAATACAAGTACAAACTTGTCCAAATATTATTGAAAGATATTATTCATTAAGTTCATAAAAGATGTGGGTGCATTAGTTAATCCAAAGGGTAGAACCGTGAATTCATAATCTCTGTACCTTGTTCGGAAAGCTGTTTTATGAATATCTTCCTCTCTAATCCTTAACTGATGATAACCAGATTGAAGATCTATCTTAGAATAAACCACTACCCCACGCATCCGATCAAATATATCGCGATACTTGAAAGTGGGTATCTGTTCTTGATTGTTGCTTTGTTCAACATCCGATAATCAATACACAGCCTAAATGTTCCATCCTTCTTTTTCACAAATATTGCTGGTGCTCCCCAAGGTGAAACACTTGGTCTAATCAAACCTTTAGAAAAAATCTCTTGCAATTGTGCCTTAAGCTCGACTAACTCTGTAGTAGTCATTCGATAAGGTGCTTTGGAAATAGGTTCTGTTCCTGGTTTGATTTTGATGGTGAAGTCAAATTTCCTCTTGGGTGGTAAACCTGGTAATTCCTCTAGAAAAACATCCTTGAAACTTTGCAATAGTGGAAATCATTTCATGGAATCACCATCTTCTTCTGAAAATTCAGATATCTTTACTGCACAAAGGGTACATCCTTTGTTTTTATCCTTATTAAGCTACATAGCTGACAGCTTTCTAACTGAAATCTCCCGTTTCACACCTTGAATCTTTGCTGCATTCATCTGATCATCTAAACATTTTATATTCTTTTCATAGCAATCTACTTTTGATTTATGGTCAGCTAACCAATTGACACCGATGACAATGTCATACGATCCCAAAGGTGTAACATAGAGGTCAAATTCAGTGGAAAAGTTAGGTAAGTCAAGGACTACCCCAAAAAGACACATACTCACTGTATGAACAGAATTATTACCATATTGCATACCCAAGATTTATCCATTTTTCTAGCCTTTCTTTTAAGTTTAGAAGCAAGTTTACTAGAAATAAAACATTCAAGAGAGCTCTGTATCAAAAGAATAGTGATAGGTATGCCAAATAACTTACCCTAACTTCTATAGGTGTCACCTACTTTTCACTTGCCTTGTCTCTACGCAAAGATGTATCTTATGCTCACTGATTATGATCATCCTTCTTCAAAGGGCATTGATTCACGTAGTGGTCTTTTCCGCACTTGTAGCAGCCTCCCTACAGTCCCTTTTTAGCTCAAAATTACCTCCAACCTTGTAATTATCACGTTGTCATCCATAGGGCTTCTTCCCATTGTTATAATTTTTGTAAAATTATCCCTTACATTTCAAAGCAGGCTTATTTGCTCACGGTTTCTTCTTACTATTATCCCCTGAAACTTACTTCGCTTTCCAAACTTTTTCCATGGTCCTTCTTTTTGGGTGCAAGTGAAGTTGAAGAAGGTTTGCAATCTTCTTCCGCACTTCCTCTTTATGAGTAGAAATAGCCTTTAATTTCTGTTCTTGTCTTATGGCCTTTTCAACAACTCCTTCCATAGTGGTTGGACTATGAACATCGACCTCTCCCCTATCACGGGATTCAGTCCCATGATGAATTTCCATATTCTCAACTTCTCGTCGCATTTGATATCATGTGGTACATACTTGAGGAGTTTTGTAAACCGCTCCCTAGTATTCGATTCATCGTTAGCTTCCCTTGAGCTAAATTCTGAATTCGTCATTTTCTTATCATAGAAAAGTTGTGGCAGCCAACGTTGCCTAAAATAGCCCTTAAATTGATCCCAAGTAATATTGGTCTCATCAATATTTAGCTCAGCTTTACGGCTATCCCACCATGAAGATGCTTCGTGGGAAAGCTGATAGGCTCCCCAAATAGCTTTGGTTTCCTCTGAGAAGTTTCTTATTGCAAAGTACTTCTCCATTTCACTGAGCCAGTTCTCAGCTCCATCTCCTAATGTGGTGCCATCATATTTAGGTGGGCTTATCCTTTTTATATCATTAGTGAGTTCTGCTGCCAACCTGGCCTTTTTGTTTTCTGGTTGGACAGGTGCATTTCCAGCATTAATATCAACACCCATATCGGGGTTGTCCTCAGGAGGTTGCTGATTGTTATTACCAGCTTCATCTTCCTCCTCATTTCCCATTACTTTTGTTCAAGTACAGCTAAATGATCTCTTGTGTCTAATAGGGCAGCAAGGATCTCATCAAGATTTTGGGTTGTTGCTGCCCCTCCTTCAGGTGGAGCATTATTCGCAACGTTCCCCCTTGTTCTAACCATTTTCTGTTACAAGAAAATTCAGGTTTTTATCAGATTATGGACACAATAGGTCCAAGAGCTGCAACCTTCAGCTCTGATACCAAGATATAACATCTCCATTTTAGAACAATAGAACAAGATTTTTTTTTTTATTTTTTGATAAATGCTTCCTAGTTCTAAATACATAATTTAGAACTCACAAATCAAAACCACATTCTTATAACAGATAACCATATGCTGCTTGTAATGACTTGGAGTACCTCCGATCTATTCATTCCATGACTCGAATCTACCGATCTATTCATGAGTATCAAGAGTTGGTGTTTTTATTTTAACACATCACTCTTGTGGTTCTCTTCCCTAATCTAGGATTCGAATGCTCTATCCAAGAACCTATCTCAATAATTGTTACCATTATTCATCGGCATCTCGTCCCTTAGACTAGGTGACATAGACAACGCAATCAGCAGCTTTGCATACTTTGGCCAAAGATTTGAAACATATTACTTATGTCTCGTATCCTTTACGGCATACTCACAATCTGAATACGTCCTTCACCCCATTCCTATGTTATGTAGAATGTCTTATACCGACTTCACATTAGTCTCTCCCCCCCAAGTTATTCACTCAGAACATGGATTAGTAATATGACAACGTTATAGGGATGCTCCCGAGGACTAGGGATACACTGACATACTGGGTCAACCCTAGTTAACCCAGTGTGTCAAGATACCCCGAGTCTCCTAGGGCAGCCTTATAACATGACCACGTTCCTAATCAGTCCCAGAGTAAAACTTGTTCGAGTTTAAGGTGTAAATCTTAACGATCAATGCAAAGGGTGTCGCCATAAGTCACCTGCATTGTTGTATCTTCGAGAAGATCCTAATCTTCTCGAAGGTACAACCCTACAGTTGACTTGTGCCATCAACCTTCAAATCCGCCTCGAAAGATCTACTTATTTTAAGGTGTTACTTTCGTTGAGTTAAAGTTATACTTAAGACGCTCCTTTTAGGGTAGTCTTTCCCAACCCCTGGGTTCCTCACCTTAGAATTACCTTTCTTAATAAAACCCATTTCACAAAGAGAAGTTATTAAGACTTGAGGTCCCATCAAGGAGTTCATTGAAAAATAGAAATCTAAATCAACGAAACTGGACAATAGCCCTTAATCTTCACATAAGGTTGCTAACCATACCCTTTTTGGTTTATATCAGTTCTCATAACTGAAATATATCTTACTTATTAGTATTGAGATATAGTGATTAAAAATCCAATTAAACGTTGTCTTGACTTAGATCAAGACTAAGGAGTAATAATTTATTCAGCCTGTTTAGCTTCTGTATTGAGGTTTATTTTAACCTTAACTTCTCGAAAGACAGTGATCTAAATTCCAATTTAGCTTTAGATAGATCATAACAGAACTACTAAACATACACAAGTATTCAGTCACATAATCTTTGCAAAGCTTACTTAGAGGATCCCAAATGTCTCCAAGGTATACAATAATAACAATGCTCTTAAAATCATTCGAACCGAAGAAGTTCAATCCATCAAGATACGAATGCAAACACATACGTAACAAATACCTCATTTCATTCATTTCTAAGCTAATCAAATACATTTTATGCATTCAACATATTTGATACAATACTCAATAGCAAAAGAACATCTTTCTTCAAGTAGTACATTTAGAGAATCAAATTGGAATTTTCATCGTAAAACCAAATTAAACAATCTGAACATCATATCAGATCTACGTGTCTTTACCACTTACGGCAACCATCTGCAAAAATTGTCAACACGGGTCAGTTCGGTGAACTGAGCATGATAAGCACTAATTCTTAAAACAATTGCAATCCACCAATTGTTCTCATTAAACAACTTGTTTATATGAAATCATTTCTTCACATTCCAAACTTAAATCAAGCTATTCATCCTATATGTTAGAGACTAAGAACATATGAATACAACCATTCTAAAGACAACAAAACTCCTACAAGATTGTTTCTAACAATTTCTCAAAGGCAGTTAAAACATTCAACAAGCTCACTGTCTTAATTCTTTTATCATCATAACACATTTCAATGGTATTGACAAGTATACCCATTTATACAGCAACACACATTTTATACCAGTCTCTCCATACAATACCACAATTTATTCTTGTTATGCCCATACCATAGAGATCACAAAAGGATGCAAGAAGAAAGCACACAAGTTTTCCTGTCTAGGAGAGAGAGAATTTTCCTATTCCACTTATTATATACATCAACATATAAATTACAGTCTAGAAGAAAGAACAGAGTCCATCAGAATCCTAAATCAATAACATTCTGGACTATACCGACTCCTTTAGATTAATACATATACATTTACGCATGCGACTAAATAGTCGTGATTACAAGAAGAACTACAGTTCCATCTAAATCCAAATATAAAAGTCACCTATAGCTACTAAGCGATTCAAGAGCTTTCACGCACAAGCAAAAAAAAAATAATCCAACCATGAAAGACTCAACAAATCTTTTCCTATCATTTATCAACATGAAAATACCCAACGCCATCACTTGACATGGTACAATAAGAGCTCTTTGTTTCAAATCAAACTTTGAGACAAGATAACATTAAAACAAATAACGTTTCCATATGCAAATACAATGACATTCACACTGAGTCGAAACACAACATACACAACTTCATTCAACTAATCAAATCCCTACGATTATACAACAAGGATGTAAATTAGAAGCCATTTTCAAAAGAATAATCACAACAAGGTCTTCACAGAAGCTGAATTCCATATCAATAAATTTCCTCAAAGTTTCATCTGAAGTCGAGCTACTACAAAATATAACAGGGTCTCAAACAAAGTCGAGTTGATAAAGAAACCCCATCCCTTAATTCCTTAGAATCGAACTGAACATAACACAACAATATTAAGAAAGAGTCAAAATGATATGCATGCTCAGCGAGGACTCAAATCGAGAAACGAGCCAACACGCAGCATATCATGGACTCCAACAGTGTCAAATCCAACCAATACTTATAACCAAGGTTTCAATTGAAGTTGAATTCATACGACAACAATTCAAGAATCCTAAAAGTACTCACAGCAAAACTTCTATAGAAGTTAAAACATAAATTACATTTCAAGGACTCCATCGAATTCAATAACATTTAGTATTCTTAACAAAACAACAACATTCATAACCAAGCTTAGACAGAAGTTTGAAATACAAGATACATTTCAAGGACTTTCACTGAGTCAATACCAACCGTATTCACAACTGAGCTTACACAGAAGTAGAAACACTAGTTACATTTCAAGGACTTCAACAGACTCAAAACCAATGAGTATCCACAACAAGCTTCCGCAGAAGTCAATAACATACCACCCATTTCAAGGATTCCAACAGTATGCACAAGGAAACTACTACAGAAGTTAAAAACATAAGTTACGTTTCAAGGATTCAAAAGGAGTCGAAACCAAATAGCATTCTCAACTAAACTTCTACAGAAGTCGTAACATACTATCAATTTCAAGAGTTCCAACCATAACATGCTAAAAGTATCCTCTACAAAACTTCAACAGAAGTCGAGACATACGAAACATTACAAAGACTCTCACTGAGTCATTTTCATATTTAATCCTTGCTACTTTCAACAGATTCTAACCCAAAATCACAAACTCAGTAAGGACCTCAACAATAGTCACATTCAAGTAGAATAATCTCAGCAAGCATTCCAAACAGAAGAACTTCAAGTATTCTAGCAAGATTCAACAGGGTTCCACATCAACAATAAAAGCACAGCCGGTCTGTAATCGAAATGAAACCAAAAAGAAGAATAATACAGTAACCATTCCAACAAGGTCTTCAAAAACCCGAGATTCATAATTCCACAGGAAAAGAAGAACCAAAACATTGCTTCAAACCAACTGAACTGAAATCACCTGAACAGAGTTGTTTTAATGAAAGCATTTAGAGTAAAGCAAGATTTTTAAAAGTCAGGGCCTATCATGCCTGGTAATGTCACTTTAAAAATCTGAAGAAGACCTTTGAATGAGCTCGAGCCTTCTCCTCTTCTTCCACGATAGATTCAGCAACAATAATTTGTTACCCTCATGCCTTATAAACTTTCCTCGACAGAGAAAAGAGCTAGTTATTCTCATAGTTTCCATGCAACACCAAGTAGACTAGTTCGAAGAACCAGTGATCAAACAGAGAGAAAACCGGAGCGCATGGAAAACCAAACAACCAACTAGTTTTCCATTTTGCATGCCTTCCCGAGCAATCCATGCTCGGGAACCGAGTTCATTAATGACATTAACTCCAAAATTCCCGCCCAAACTCCATTGCCACCGACCGCCATAGTTGGCGATTGATAAATGCAAACAAAAGACCATTTCCAGATTTGGCGACTCTGCCACGTCGGTCCCAACAGATATTTACAACCTCCACCAAATCCCAAGTCCTTCATACTTATCCATCTCATAAATGCCATAGAAACTACCGCCCATGGCTCACCCCTTCATAGGTCCCCTTCATCCATGGTCATTAGTTAGGTTAGAAACATAGGTTAGATCTTAAGGTGATACTTTATTCTTACTTCCATAGTGCTAGGTCGCTAACCTTAGAACATTTAGCTTAGTTTAGGGCTAGGTTAGATTACATAGGTTATAGTTTTTTAGGTTATTAACCTTAATAAATCCAAATTCTAGGTCTAACAAATAGAATCCTTCAAGATAAGAACCAACAGATATACATTCCCGAAATGGATTCTATCCAATTGATAATAAGCTAGCTTAGATATACCAGATTTATTACCTAGCTCAAGGTCTAGGCCTTCCCGATATTACGATATCGGGAGATTTAACACTCAACCCGAGTTAGACTCAATTGCTTATTCAACACATTCAGGTTATAATTTTTTTCATCCGGTTTAAAACATTATCTATCAATGCCACTATCCAATCAAGATGGGTAAATCCACAATTCATCCCAAATTAGTCTAACAAAAATGAAAGAAATAAAAGAGTCCAAGCATATCCTCGACTCACCAAAGATCTTCAAGAGCAAAGAAGATATAATCAATATCAAGCATGACTTCACAATCAAAGGAACACATCCTTATACAAAAGAAATCATATATCAACACTTGAATGCTCAGGAGGAAGTAACAATAGTTCAGAGTGTTACATGCTTCCCTCCTAAAAGATTCATCATCCCGATGATTACATATTTGATTTACCTTTAGGTAAACCAATTTATTAGTTCACAATACAATGTGACTATTTCCAACTTGAATAGTTCCAGAAATCAATGTCACGATACATTTTATTCAACCTGAATAATGTTTGCCTCAATCTGGCTTTCATATAGACATGAAAAAGATGAGTTCATAAAAAAAATTGTTTTGTCAACAGATTTCATTCTGTTGAAAAAGAAAAGGAAAAGCATTTTTCATCTCTTCCAGATTTTCCCAAGTTGCACTTTCTTCATTAAACTGGTCCCACTGGACCTTATCATTGTGTATTTCACATTTCTCAAATGCAATTGGCAAGTTTCCAAAGACTTGTGTGGTTTAACCACAATTATTCCCGGGTCTTGACCTACAAGGAATTCCAATTTAAGACATGTGACAAATCTGAAACGTATTTCTTAAGCAAAGAAATATGGAAAACATCATGCATGCGAGACAAAGCAGGTGGTAATGCTAATCGGTAAGCTACAGGATTGATTATTTTGACAATTTCGAAAGGTCCCACGTAATGAGGTGACAACTTGGCAGCCTTGCCAAAAGTTATAGAACTCTTTCTGGGTTTAACATGAAGAAAAACCTTCTCACCAAGCTCAAACCTTTGATCAACCCGCTTAAGGTCAGCATAGCTATTCTCCCTATCTGCTGCTTTCCTTTAATCGTTCACGAATCAACTTTACTTGTTGTTCCATTTCAGTGAGGATATCTGGTCCAATTACCACTCTATCCTCAACACTATCCCAACTAACACGGGTTCTGCACTTCCTTCCATAAAGTGCTTCAAAAGGTGCCATTTTAAGAGATGAGTGATAAGTGTTGTTGTATGCGAATTCAACTAGTGGAAGATACTCTTCCCATTTATACTGTTGATCCATGCAATACATTCGCAACATATCTTCCAACACTTGATTTACTCTCTCTGTTTGTCCATCCATTTCTAGATGATATGCAGAACTGAAGTTTAGTTTCGTTCCAAGAGTTGTATTAAGCATTTGCCAAAATCTTGACGTCATTCTAGGATCCCTGTCAGATATAATCAATTCCGGTACACCATGTAACCTGAAAATTTCATGCACAAATCTTTTGGCCAACACTGGTGAATCATCCTTTAGATTTCCAATGATGAAATGAGCTACCTTAGTTAGTTTATCTACAACTACCAGGATAACATCATGTTTATTCCTAGACATAGGTAACCCTTGTACAAAGTCCATGCTTATTACTTGCCATTTGTACTACGGTATGCTATGGGGATATAATAGTCCAGCAAGGTGCATGTGTTCTACCTTAACCCGCTGACATTCCAGACAATGAGTCACAAAATCAATAACATCCTTTTTCATACCTTTCCAAAAGTATTGTTATTTTAGATCAGCAAGCATTTTTGTGATACCCGGGTGTCCAGAGAAGGGTGAATTATGAAATTCAACTAACAACTTCCTTCTCAAATCGTTCAGCATAGGTACGTATACCCTATTTTCATAACATAAGATTCCTTCATTATCAAAATGAAAACCCTTATACCTTTCATCATTAGGTTCTATAACAAGTGCTACTTTTACTTGCTGAAAGTATATATCAGATTCTGAGGCACTTTTTACCTCATCCTTAAACTGAGTTCTTAATGTTATAAGAGAAGAAATGTGCTTCCTACGACTTAGAGCATCTACTACCCTATTCTCTTTCCCTTTGATGTAGCTAATATCAAAATCATATTGAGATAAAAATTCTAACCACCTTCTCTATCTGGCATTTAGATTAGGCTGAGTGAAAATATATTTCAGTCCTAAGTGATCAGTTTTCAACTCAAAAGGTTTCCCAAGTAAATAGTGTCTCCAGACTTGAAGCGCATGAACAATGGCAGCAAGCTCCAAATCATGAGGAGCATAATTCAGCTCATGTAACTTAAGTTTTCTACTTTCATATGCTATGACTTGATCATTTTGTAACAAAACACCTCCAAGGCCTTCCCCAGAAGCATCCGTTACAACAATAAAGCTCCCATTAGGGTCTGGTACAACTAAAATAGGTGTGGAAGTCAACTAACTTTTCAGACTTTTGAAAGCAGTTTCACACTTATCATTCCAAATAAATTTCTTATCCTTCTTCTGCAATGAAGTTATCGGTGCAGCCACTTTAGAAAAATCCTTAACAAATTTTCTATAATAACCAGCAAGACCCATGAAGCTTCTTACTTCGTGCACATTCTTTGGTGCAGGCCACTCAGTTATTGCCACTATTTTTGAAGGATCTACAGAAATTCCTTCTTTACTAATGACATGACCCAAATAGTGAACTTCTGAATCAAAGAAAGAACATTTGGATAACTTACCATACAACTTTCTTTTTCTCAAAATTCCCAAAACTATCTTCAAATGCTCATTTTGCTCCTCAACACTTTTAGAATAAATGAGAATATCATCCAAGAATACAAGTACAAACTTGTCCAAATATTCTTGAAAGATATTATTCATTAAGTTCATAAAAGTTGTGGGTGCATTAGTTAATCCAAAGGGTAGAACCGTGAATTCATAATGTCCGTACCTTGTTCGGAAAGCTATTTTATGAATATCTTCCTCTCTAATCCTTAACTGATGATAACCAGATCGAAGATCTATCTTAGAATAAACCGCTACCCCACGCATCTGATCAAATAGATCATCGATCCTTGGAAGTGGGTATCTGTTCTTGATTGTTGCTTTGTTCAACATCCGATAATCAATACACAGCCTAAGTGTTCCATCCTTCTTTTTCACAAATATTACTGGTGCTCCCCAAGGTGAAACACTTGGTCTAATCAAACCTTTAGACAAAATTTCTTGCAATTGTGCCTTAAGCTCGACTAACTCTGTAGTAGTCATCCGATAATAAGTGTGCTTTGGAAATAGGTTCTGTTCCTGGTTTGATTTCGATGGTGAAGTCAAATTCCCTCTTGGGTGGTAAACCTGGTAATTCCTCCGAAAAACATCCTTGAAACTTTGCAACAGTGGAAATCGTTTCATGGAATCACCATCTTCTTCTGAAAATTCAGATATCTTTACTGCATAAAGGGTACATCCTTTGTTTTTAGCCTTTTTAAGCTACATAGCTGACAGTTTTCTAACTGAAATCTCCGTTTCACACCTTGAATCTTTGTTGCATTCAGCCGATCATCTAAACATTTTATATTCTTTTCATAGCAATCTACTTTTGCTTTATGGTCAGCTAACCAATTGACACCGATGACAATGTCATACGATCCCAAAGGTGTAACATAGAGGTCAACTTCAGTGGAAAAGTTAGGTAAGTCAAGGACTGCCCCAAAAAGACACATACTCACTGTATGAACAGAATTATTACCATACTGTACAGTCCAAGATTTATCCATTTTTCTAGCCTTTCTTTTAAGTTTAGAAGCAAGTTTACTAGAAATAAAACATTCAGTAGCTCCTGTATCAAAAAGAATAGTGATAGGTATGCCAAATAACTTACCCGAACTTCTATAGTGTCACCTTGCTTTTCATCTTGCTTGTCTCTCTTATAGCATGTATCTTATGCTGCTGATTACGATCATCCTTCTTCAAAGGGCACTGATTCACGTAGTGGTCTTTGCCACAATTGTAGCAGCCTCCTACAGGTCCCTTTTTAGGCTCAAAATTACCTCCAACCTTGTAATTATCACGTTGTCCTCCATAGGGCTTCTGCCCATTGTTATAATTTTTGGCAAAATTATCCCTTACATTTCCAGCAGGCTTATTTGCTACTGCTTTCTTACTATTATCCCCTGGAAACTTACTTCTGTTTCCAAACTTTTTCCATGGTCCCTTTTTGGGTGCAAGTGAAGTTGAAGAAGGGTTTGCAATCTTCTTCCGCACTTCCTCTTTATGAGCAGAAATAGCCTTTAATTTCTGTTCTTGTCTTATGGCCTTTTCAACAACTCCTTCCATAGTGGTTGGACTATGAACATCGACCTCTCCCCCTATCACGGGATTCAGTCCCATGATGAATTTCCGTATTCTGAACTTCTCATCAGTTTGATACTACGGTACATACTTGAGGAGTTTTGTAAACCGCTCCCAGTATTCAGTTACCGTTAGCTTCCCTTGAGCTAAATTCTGGAATTCAGTCATTTTCTGATCATAGAAAAGTTGTGGCAGCCAACGTTGCCTAAAATAGCCCTTAAATTGATCCCAAGTAATATTGGTCTCATCAATATTTAGCTCAGCTTTACGGCTATCCCACCACGAAGATGCTTCGTGGGAAAGCTGATAGGCTCCCCAAATAGCTTTGGTTTCCTCTGAGAAGTTTCTTATTGCAAAGTACTTCTCCATTTCATTGAGCCGCTTCAACTCCATCTCCTAATGTGGTGCCATCATATTTAGGTGGGCTTATCCTTTTATATCATTAGTGAGTTCTCACGCCAACTCGGCCTTTTTTTTTCTAGTTGGACAGGTGCATTTCTAGCATTAATATCAACACCCATATCAAGGTTGTCCTCTCGGAGGTTGCTGATTGTTATTACCAGCTTCATCTTCCTCCTCATTTCCCATTACTTGTTGTTCAAGTATAGCTAAACGATGATCTCTTGTGTCCAATAGGGCAGCAAGGATCTCATCAAGCTTTTGGGTTGTTGCTGCCCCTCCTTCTGGTGGAGCATTATTCGCAACGTTCCCCCTTGTTCTAACCATTTTCTGTTACAAGAAAATTCAGGTTTTTATCAGATTATGGACACAATAGGTCCAAGAGCTGCAACCTTCAGCTCTGATACCAAGATGTAACATCTCCATTTTAGAACAATAGAACAAGAATTTTTTTTTTTTTTTTTTTGATAAATGCTTCCTAGTTCTAAATACATAATTTAGAACTCACAAATCAAAACAACCATTCTTATAACAGATAACCATATGCTGCTGTAATGACTCGGAGTACCTCCGATCTATTCATTCCATGACTCGGTAATCTACCGATCTATTCATGAGTATCAAGAGTTGGCGTTTTTATTTTAACACATCACTCTTGCGGTTCTCTTCCCTAATCTAGGATTCAGAATGCTCTATCCAAGGAACCTATCTGAATAATTGTTACCATTATTCATCGGCATCTCATCCCTTAGACTAGGTGACATAGGACAACGCAATCAGCAGCTTGCGATACTTTGGCCAAAGATTTGAAACATACTGCTTATGTCTCGTATCCCTTGATGGCATACTCGTCAATCTGGAATACGTCCTTCACCCCATTCCTATGTTATGTAGAATGTCTTATACTGACTTCTGTCAGTCTCTCCTGCCCCAAGTTATTCACTCAGGAATGGATTAGTAATATGACAACGTTATAGGGATGCTCCCGAGGACTAGGGATACGCTGACATACTCGGGTCAACCCTAGTTAACCCAAGGGTGTCAAGATACCCCGAGTCTCCTAGGGCAGCCTTATAACATGACCACGTTCCTAATCAGTCCCAGAGTAAAACTTGTTCGAGTTTAAGGTGTAAATCTTAACGATCAATGCAAAGGGTGTCACCATGAGTCACTTGCATTGTTGTATCTTCGAGAAGATCCTAATCTTCTCGAAGGTACAACCCTACAGTTGACTTGTGCCATCAACCTTCAAATCCACCTCGAAAAGATCTACTCATTTTAAGGTGTTACTTTTGTTGAGTTAAAGTTATACTTAAGACGCTCCTTTTAGGGTAGTCTTTTCCCAACCCCTGGGTTCCACACCTTAGAATTACCTTTCTTAATAAAACCCATTACACAAAGAGAAGTTATTAAGACTTGAGGTCCCATCAAGGAGTTCATTGAAAAACAAAATCTAAATCAACGAAACTAGACAATAGCCCTTAATCTTCACATAAGGTTGCTAACCATACCCTTTTTGGTTTATATCAGTTCTCATAACTGAAATATATCTTACTTATTAGTATTGAGATATAGTGATTAAAAATCCAATTAAACGTTGTCTTGACTTAGATCAAGACTAAGGAGTAATAATTTATTCAGCCCGTTTAGCTTCCTGTTGAGGTTTATTTTAACCTTAACTTCTCGAAAGACAGTGATCTAAATTCCAATTTAGCTTTAGATAGATCATAACAGAACTACTAAACATACACAAGTATTCAGTCACATAATCTTTGCAAAGCTTACTTAGAGGATCCCAAATGTCTCCAAGGTATACAATAATAACAATGCTCTTAAAATCATTCGAACCGAAGAAGTTCAATCCATCAAGATACGAATGCAAACACATACGTAACAAATACCTCATTTCATTCATTTCTAAGCTAATCAAATACATTTTATGCATTCAACATATTTGATACAATACTCAATAGCAAAAGAACATCTTTCTTCAAGTAGTACATTTAGAGAATCAAATTGGAATTTTCATCGTAAAACCAAATTAAACAATCTGAACATCATATCAGATCTACGTGTCTTTACCACTTACGGCAACCATCTACAAAAATTGTCAACACGGGTCAGTTCGGTGAACTGAGCATGATAAGCACTAATTCTTAAAACAATTGCAATCCACCAATTGTTCTCATTAAACAACCTGTTTATATGAAATCATTTCTTCACATTCCAAACTTAAATCAGGCTAATCATCCTATATGTTAGAGACTAAGAACATATGAATACAACCATTCTAAAGACAACAAAACTCCTACAAGATTGTTTCTAACAATTTCTCAAAGGCAGTTAAAACATTCAACAAGCTCACTGTCTTAATTCTTTTATCATCATAACACATTTCAATGGTATTGACAAGTATACCCATTTATACAGCAACACACATTTTATACCAGTCTCTCCATACAATACCACAGTTTATTCTTGTTATGCCCATACCGTAGAGATCGCAAAAGGATGCAAGAAGAAAGCACACAAGTTTTCCTGTCTAGGAGAGAGAGAATTTTCCTATTCCACTTATTATATACATCAACATATAAATTACAGTCTAGAAGAAAGAACAGAGTCCATCAGAATCCTAAATCAATAACATTCTGGACTGTACCGACTCCTTTAGATTAATACATATACATTTACGCATGCGACTAAATAGTCGTGATTACAAGAAGAACTACAGTTCCATCTAAATCCAAATATAAAAGTCACCTGTAGCTACTAAGCGATTCAAGAGCTTTCGCGCCAAGCAACAGAAAATAATCCAACCATGAAAGACTCAACAAATCTTTTCCTATCATTTATCAACATGAAAATACCCAACGCCATCACCTGACATGGTACAGCTAAGAGCTCTTTGTTTCAGTCAAACTTGAGACAAGATAACATTAAAACAATAACGTTTCCATATGCAAATACAGTGACATTCACACAGAGTCGAAACACAACATGCACAGCTTCATTCAACTAATCAAATCCCTACGATTATACAACAAGGATGTAAATTAGAAGCCATTTTCAAGAAGAATAATCACAACAAGGTCTTCACAGAAGCCGAATTCCATATCAATAAATTTCCTCAAAGTTTCATCTGAAGTCGAGCTACTACAAAATATAACAGGGTATCAAACAAAGTTGAGTTGATAAAGAAACCCCATCCCTTAATTCCTCAGAATCGAACTAAACATAACACAACAATATTAAGAAAGAGTCAAAATGATATGCATGCTCAGCGAGGACTCAAATCGAGAAACGAGCCAACACGCAGCATATCATGGACTCCAACAGTGTCAAATCCAACCAGTACTTATAACCAAGGTTTCGATTGAAGTTGAATTCATACGACAACAATTCAAGAATCCTAAAAGTACTCACAGCAAAACTTCTACAGAAGTTAAAACATAAATTACGTTTCAAGGACTCCATCGAAGTCAATAACATTTAGTATTCTTAACAAAACAACAACATTCATAACCAAGCTTAGACAGAAGTTTGAAATACAAGATACATTTCAAGGACTCTCACTGAGTCAATACCAACCGTATTCACAACTGAGCTTACACAGAAGTAGAAACACTAGTTACATTTCAAGGACTTCAACAGACTCAAAACCAATGAGTATCCACAACAAGCTTCCGTAGAAGTCAATAACATACCACCCATTTCAAGGATTCCAATAGTATGCACAAGGAAACTACTACAGAAGTTAAAAACATAAGTTACGTTTCAAGGATTCAAAAGGAGTCGAAACCAAATAGCATTCTCAACTAAACTTCTACAGAAGTCGTAACATACTATCAATTTCAAGAGTTCCAACCATAACATGCTAAAAGTATCCTCTACAAAACTTCAACAGAAGTCGAGACATACGAAACATTACAAAGACTCTCACTGAGTCATTTTCATATTTAATCCTTGCTACTTTCAACAGATTCTAACCCAAAATCACAAACTCAGTAAGGACCTCACAATAGTCACATTCAAGTAGAATAATCTCAGCAAGCATTCCAACCAGAAGGAACTTAAAGTATTCTAGCAAGATTCAACAGGGTTCCACATCAACAATAAAAGCACAGCCGGTCTGTACTCGAAATGAAACCAAAAAGAAGAATAATACAGTAACCATTCCAACAAGGTCTTCGAAAAACCCGAGATTCATAATTCCACAGGAAAAGAAGAACCAAAACATTGCTTCAAACCAACTAAACTGAAATCACCTGAACAGAGTTGTTTTAATGAAAGCATTTAGAGTAAAGCAAGATTTTTAAAAGTCAGGGCCTATCATGCCTGGTAATGTCACTTTAAAAATCTGAAGAAGACCTCTGAATGAGCTCGAGCCTTCTCCTCTTCTTCCACGTTAGATTCAGCAACAATAATTTGTTACCCTCATGCCTTATAAACTTTCCTCGACAGAGAAAAGAGCTAGTTATTCTCATAGTTTCCATGCAACACCAAGTAGACTGGTTCGAAGAACCAGTGATCAAACAGAGAGAAAACCGAGCGCATGGAAAACCAAACAACCAACTAGTTTTCCATTTTGCATGCCTTCCCGAGCAATCCGTGCTCGGAACCGAGTTCATTAATGACATTAACTCCAAAATTCCCGCCCAAACTCCATTGCCACCGACCGCCATAGTTGGCGATTGATAAATGCAAACAAAAGACCATTTCCAGATTTGGCGACTCTGCCACGTCGGTCCCAACAGATATTTACAACCTCCACCAAATCCCAAGTCCTTCATACTTATCCATCTCATAAATGCCATAGAAACTACCACCCATGGCTCGCACCCCTTCATAGGTCCCCCTTCATCCATGGTCATTAGTTAGGTTAGAAACATAGGTTAGATCTTAAGGTGATACTTAGTCTAACTTCCTTAGTGCTAGGTCGCTAACCTTAGAACATTTAGCTTATAGTTTAGGGCTAGGTTAGATTAGCACTAATCCAACCCATAGGTTATAGTTTAGGTTTAGGTTATTAACCTTAATAAATCCAGTCTAGGTCTAACAAATAGAATCGTTCAGTATAAGAACCAACAGATATACATTCCCAAAATGGATTCTATCCAGCATTGATAATAAGCTAGTAGTATATATACCAGAATTTATTACCTGGCTCAAGGTCTAGACCTTCCTGATATTACGATATCGGGAACCAATTCATTTAACACGATCAACCTGAGTTAGACTCCAGAATTGCTTATCCAACACATTCAGACCTTGCACCCTTCGTAAGGTCTATAATTTTTGTTCATCCAGAATAAACTTAAAACATCTCTTGGATCAATGCCACTGATCCAAGGATGAGTCATAAAGATGGGTAAATCCACAATTCATCCCGAAATCAGATTGAACTCAGGTGCTAAAAATGAAAGAAATAAAAGAGTCCAAGCATATCCTGACTCAGTCAAAGATCTTCAAGAGCAAAGAAGATACAATCAATATCAAGCATGACTTCACAATCAAAGGAACACATCCTTATACAGAAGAAATCATATATCAACACTTGAATGCTCAGGAGGAAGTAACAATAGTTCAGAGTGTTACATGCTTCCCTCCTAAAAGATTCATCATCCCGATGATTACATATTTGATTTACCTTTAGGTCAACCAATTTATTAGTTCACAATACAATGTGACTATTTCCAACTTGAATAGTTCCAGAAATCAATGTCACGATACATTTTATTCAGCCTGAATAATGTTTGCCTCAATCTGGCTTTCATATAGACATGAAAAAGATGAGTTCATAAAAAAATTGTTTTGTCAATAGATTTCATTCTGTTGAAAAAGAAAAGGAAAAGCAATTTTCATCTCTTCCAGATTTTCCCAAGTTGCACTTTCTTCATTAAACTGGTCCCACTGGACCTTACATTGCTGTATTTCACGATTTCTCAAATGCAATTGGCAAGTTTCCAGCACTCGTGTGGGTTTAACCACGATTATTCTTGGGTCTTGGACCTGCAAGGAATTCCAATTTAAGACATGTGACAAATCTGAAATGTATTTCTTAAGCAAAGAAATATGGAAAACATCATGCATGCGAGACAAAGCAGGTGGTAATGCTAATCGGTAAGCTACAGGATTGATTATTTCGACAATTTCGAAAGGTCCCACGTAATGAGGTGACAACTTGGCAGCCTTGCCAAAAGTTATAGAACTCTTTCTAGGTTTAACATGAAGAAAAACCTTCTCACCAAGCTCAAACCTTTGATCAACCCGCTTAAGGTCAGCATAGCTCTTCTGCCTATCTGCTGCTTCCTTTAATCGTTCACGAATCAACTTTACTTGTTGTTCCATTTCAGTGAGGATATCTGGTCCAATTACCACTCTATCCTCAACACTATCCCAACTAACAGGGGTTCTGCACTTCCTTCCATAAAGTGCTTCAAAAGGTGCCATTTTAAGAGATGAGTGATAAGTGTTGTTGTATGTGAATTCAACTAGTGGAAGATACTCTTCCCATTTATACTGTTGATCCATGCAATACATTCACAACATATCTTCCAACACTTGATTTACTCTCTCTATTTTTCCATCCGTTTCTAGATGATATGCAGAACTGAAATTTAGTTTCGTTCCAAGAGCTGTATTAAGCATTTGCCAAAATCTTGACGTCATTCTAGGATCCTTCTCAGATATAATCAATTCCGGTACACCATGTAACCTGAAAATTTCATGCACGAATCTTTTGGCCAACACTGGTGAATCATCCTTTAGATTTCCAGCGATGAAATGAGCTACCTTAGTTAGTTTATCTACAACTACCAGGATAACATCATGTTTATTCCTAGACATAGGTAACCCTTGTACAAAGTCCATGCTTATTACTTTCCATTTGTACTGCGGTATGCTATGGGGATATAATAGTCTAGCAGGGTGCATGTGTTCTACCTTAACCCGACATTCCAGACAATGAGTCACAAAATCAATAACATCCTTTTTCATACCTTTCCAAAAGTATTGTTGTTTTAGATCAGCAAGCATTTTTGTGATACCCGGGTGTCCAGAGAAGGGTGAATTATGAAATTCAACTAACAACTTCCTTCTCAAATCGTTCAGCATAGGTACGTATACCCTGTTTTCATAACGTAAGATTCCTTCATTATCAAAATGAAAACCCTTATACCTTTCATCATTAGGTTCTACAGCAAGCGCTGCTTTTACTTGCTGAAAGTATATATCAGATTCTGAGGCACTTTTTACCTCATCCTTAAACTGAGTTCTTAATGTTATAAGAGCAGAAATGTGCTTCCTACGACTTAGAGCATCTACTACCCTATTCTCTTTCCCTTTGATGTAGCTAATATCAAAATCATATTGAGATAAAAATTCTAACCACCTTCTCTGTCTGGCATTTAGATTAGGCTGAGTGAAAATATATTTCAGTCCTAAGTGATCAGTTTTCAACTCAAAAGGTTTCCCAAGTAAATAGTGTCTCCAGACTTGAAGCGCATGAACAATGGCAGCAAGCTCCAAATCATGAGGAGCATAATTCAGCTCATGTAACTTAAGTTTTCTACTTTCATAAGCTATGACTTGATCATTTTGTAACAAAACACCTCCAAGGCCTTCCCCAGAAGCATCCGTTACAACAGTAAAGCTCCCATTAGGGTCTGGTACAACTAAAATAGGTGTGGAAGTCAACTAACTTTTCAGACTTTTGAAAGCAGTTTCACACTTATCATTCCAAATAAATTTCTTATCCTTCTTCTGCAATGAAGTTATCGGTGCAGCCACTTTAGAAAAATCCTTAACAAATTTTCTATAATAACCAGCAAGACCCATGAAGCTTCTTACTTCGTGCACATTCTTTGGTGCAGGCCACTCAGTTATTGCCACTATTTTTGAAGGATCTACAACAATTCCTTCTTTACTAATGACATGACCCAAATAGTGAACTTCTGAATCAAAGAAAGAACATTTGGATAACTTACCATACAACTTTCTTTTTCTCAAAATTCCCAAAACTATCTTCAAATGCTCATTGTGCTCCTCAACACTTTTAGAATAAATGAGAATATCGTCCAAGAATACAAGTACAAACTTGTCCAAATATTCTTGAAAGATATTATTCATTAAGTTCATAAAAGTTGTGGGTGCATTAGTTAATCCAAAGGGTAGAACCGTGAATTCATAATGTCCGTACCTTGTTCGAAAAAGCTATTTTATGAATATCTTCCTCTCTAATCCTTAACTGATGATAACCAGATCGAAGATCTATCTTAGAATAAACCGCTACCCCACGCATCTAATCAAATAGATCATCGATCCTTGGAAGTGGGTATATGTTCTTGATTGTTGCTTTGTTCAACATCCGATAATCAATACACAGCCTAAGTGTTCCATCCTTCTTTTTCACAAATATTACTGGCTGCTCCCCAAGGTGAAACACTTGGTCTAATCAAACCTTTAGACAAAATCTCTTGCAATTGTGCCTTAAGCTCGACTAACTCTGTAGTAGTCATCCGATAAGGTGCTTTGGAAATAGGTTCTGTTCCTGGTTTGATTTCGATGGTGAAGTCAAATTCCCTCTTGGGTGGTAAACCTGGTAATTCCTCCGAAAAACATCCTTGAAACTTTGCAACAGTGGAAATCGTTTCATGGAATCACCATCTTCTTCTGAAAATTCAGATATCTTTACTGCATAAAGGGTACATCCTTTGTTTTTAGCCTTCTTAAGCTACATAGCTGACAGTTTTCTAACTGAAATCTCCCGTTTCACACCTTGAATCTCTACTGCATTCAGCCGATCATCTAAACATTTTATATTCTTTTCATAGCAATCTACTTTTGCTTTATGGTCAGCTAACCAATTGACACCGATGAAAATGTAATATACGATCCCAAAGGTGTAACATAGAGGTCAACTTCAGTGGAAAAGTTAGGTAAGTCAAGCACTGCCCCAAAAAGACACATACTCACTGTATGAACAGAATTATTACCATACTGTACAGTCCATAATTTATCCATTTTTCCTGCCTTTATTTTAAGTTTAGAAGCAAGTTTACTAGAAATAAAACATTCAGTAGCTCCTGTATCAAAAATAATAGTGATAGGTATGCCAAATAACTTACCCGGAAACTTCTATAAGTGTCACCTGCTTTTCATCTTGCTTGTCTGCTACTGCAGCATGTATCTTATGCTGCTAATTACGATAATCCTTCTTCAAAGGGCATTGATTCACGTAGTTTTCTTTGCCACAGTTGTAGCAGCCTCCTATAGGTCCCTTTTTAGACTCAAAATTACCTCCAACCTTGTAATTATCACATTGTCCTCCATAGGGCTTCTGCCCATTATTATAATTTTTGACAAAATTATCCCTTACATTTCAAAGCAGCTTATTTGCTATCGGTTTCTTACTATTATCCCCGAAACTTACTTCATGTTTAAACTTTTTCCATGGTCCCTTTTTGGGTGCAAGTGAAGTTGAAGAAGGGTTTGCAATCTTCTTCCGCACTTCCTCTTTATGAGCGAGAAATAGCCTTTAATTTCTGTTCTTGTCTTATGGCCTTTTCAACAACTCCTTCCATAGTGGTTGACTATGAACATCGACCTCTCCCCCTATCACGGGATTCAGTCCCATGATGAATTTCCGTATTCTGAACTTCTCGTCAGTTTGATACTACGGTACATACTTGAGGAGTTTTGTAAACCGCTCCCAGTATTCAGTTACTGTTAGCTTCCCTTGAGCTAAATTCTGAATTTAGTCATTTTTCCGATCATAGAAAAGTTGTGGCAGCCAACGTTGCCTAAAATAGCCCTTAAATTGATCCCAAGTAATATTGATCTCATCAATATTTAGCTCAACTTTACGACTATCCCACCACGAAGATGCTTCGTGGGAAAGCCGATAGGCTCCCAAATAGCTTTGGTTTCCTCGAGAAGTTTCTTATTGTAAATTACTTCTCCATTTCGCTAAGCCGCTTCTCAACTCCATCTCCTAATGTGGTGCCATCATATTTAGGTGGGCTTATCCTTTTTATATCATTAGTGAGTTCTCACGCTAACCTTGCCTTTTTTTTTTCGTTGGACAGTGCATTTCTAGCATTAATATCAACACCCATATCAGGGTTGTCCTCAGGAGGTTGCTGATTGTTATTACCAGTTTCATCTTCCTCCCCATTTCCCATTACTTGTTCAAGTACAGCTAAACGATCTCTTGTGTCCAATAGGGCAGCAAGGATCTCATCAAGCTTTTGGGTTGTTTCTGCCCCTCCTTCTGGTGGAGGATTATTCACAACGTTCCCCCTTGTTCTAACCATTTTCTGTTACAAAAAAAATCAGGTTTTTATCATATTATGGACACAATAGGTCCAAGAGCTGCAACCTTCAGCTCTGATACCAAGATGTAACATCTCCATTTTAGAACAATAGAACAAGATTTTATTTTTATTTTTATTTTTTGATAAATGCTTCCTAGTTCTAAATACATAATTTAGAACTCACAAATCAAAACCATGATTCTTATAACAGATAACCATATGTTCTTTGTAATGACTCGGAGTACCTCCGATCTATTCATTCCATGACTCAAGAATCTACCGATCTATTCATGAGTATTAAGAGTTGGCGTTTTTATTTTAACACATCACTCTTGCGGTTCTCTTCCCTAATCTAGGATTCGAATGCTCTATCAAAGGAACCTATCTCAATAATTGTTACCATTATTCATCGGCATCTCATCCCTTAGACTAGGTGACATAAGACAACACAATCGGCAGCTTGCGATACTTTTGCCAAAGATTTGAAACATATTGCTTATGTATCATATCCCTTGATGGCATACTTGTCAATCTGGAATACGTCCTTCACCCCATTTCTATGTTATGTAGAATGTCTTATACTAATTTCGTCACAAGCTCTCCCCCCAAGTTATTCACTTAGGAATGGATTAGTAATATGACAACATTATAGGGATGCTCCCGAGGACTAGGGATAAGCTGACATACTGGGTCAACCCTAATTAACCCAGTGTGTCAAGATACCCTGAGTCTCCTAGGGTAGGCTTATAACATGACCATGTTCCTAATCAATCCCAGAGTAAAACTTGTTCGAGTTTAAGGTGTAAATCTTAACGATCAATATAAAGGGTGTCACCATGAGTCACTGCATTGTTGTATCTTCGAGAAGATCCTAATCTTCTCGAAGGTACAACCCACATTGACTTGTGCCATCAAACTTCAAATCCACCTTGAAAAGATCTACTCATTTTAAGGTGTTACTTTTGTTGAGTTAAAGTTATACTTAAGATGCTCCTTTAAGGGTAGTCTTTCCCAACCCCGGGTTCCACACCTTAGAATTACCTTTCTTAATAAAACCCATTACACAAAGAGAAGTTATTAAGACTTGAGGTCCCATCAAGGAGTTCATTGAAAAACAAAATCTAAATCAACGAAACTAGACAATAGCCCTTAATCATCACATAAGGTTGCTAACCATACCCTTTTTGGTTTATATCAGTTCTCATAACTGAAATATATCTTACTTATTAGTATTGAGATATAGTGATTAAAAATCCAATTAAACGTTGTGTTGACTTAGATAAAGACTAAGGAGTAATAATTTATTCAGCCCATTTAGCTTCCTGTTGAGGTTTATTTTAACCTTAACTTCTCGAAAGACAGTGATCTAAATTCCAATTTAGCTTTAGATAGATCATAACAGAACTACTAAACATACACAAGTATTCAGTCACATAATCTTTGCAAAGCTTACTTAGAGGATCCCAAATGTCTCCAAGGTATACAATAATAACAATGTTCTTAAAATCATTCGAACCTAAGAAGTTCAATCCATCAAGATACGAATGCAACACATACGTAACAAATGCCTCATTTCATTCATTTCTAAGCTAATCAAATACATTTTATGCATTCAACATATTTGATACAATACTCAATAAAAAAGAACATCTTTCTTCAAGTAGTACATTTAGAGAATCAAATTGGAATTTTCATCGTAGTAAACCAAATTAAACAATCAACATCATATCGATCTACGTGTCTTTACCACTTACGGCAACCATCTGCAAAATTTGTCAACACGGTCAGGGCTTCGGTGAACTCGAGCATGATAAGAACTAATTCTTAAAACAATTGCAATCCACCAATTGTTCTCATTAAACAACTGTTTATATGAAATCATTTCTTCACATTCCAAACTTAAATCAGGGTAATCATCCTATATGTTAGATACTAAGAACATATGAATACAACCATTCTAAAGACAACAAAACTCCTACAAGATTGTTTCTAACAATTTCTCAAAGGCGATTAAAACATTCAACAATCTCACTGTCTTAATTCTTTTATCATCATAACACATTTCAATGGTATTGACAAGTATACCCATTTATACAAAGAACACACATTTTATACCAGTCTCTCCATACAATACCACAGTTTATTTTTGTTATGCCCATACCATAGAGATTGCAAAAAGGATGCAAGAAGAAAGCACACAAGTTTTCCTGTCTAGGCGAGAGAGAATTTTCCTATTCCACTTATTATATACATCAACATATAAATTACATTCTAGAAGAAAGAACAGAGTCCATCGTAATCCTAAATCAATAACATTCTAGATGCACTCGACTCCTTTAGATTAATACATATTTGATACAATACTCAATAGCAAAAGAACATCTTTCTTCAAGTAGTACATTTAGAGAATCAAATTGGAATTTTCATCGTAAAACCAAATTAAACAATCTAAACATCATATCGGATCTACGTGTCTTTACCACTTACGGCAACCATCTGCAAAATTTGTCAACACGGGTCAATTCAAAGGTGAACCGAGCATGATAAGAACTAATTCTTAAAATAATTGCAATCCACTAATTGTTCTCATTAAACAACTGTTTATATGAAATCATTTCTTCACATTCCAAACTTAAATCGGGCTAATCATCCTATATGTTAGATACTACGAACATATGAATACAACCATTCTAAAGACAAAGAAAACTCCTACAAGATTGTTTCTAACAATTTCTCAAAGGTAGTTAAAATGTTCAACAAGCTCACTGTCTTAATTCTTTTATCATCATAACACATTTCAATGGTATTGACAAGTATACCCATTTATACAGCAACACACATTTTATACCGGTCTCTCCATACAATACCACATTTTATTCTTGTTATGCCCATACCGTAGAGATCGCAAAAGGATGTAATAAGAAAGCACACAAGTTTTCCTGTCTAGGCGAGAGAGAATTTTCCTATTCCACTTATTATATACATCAACATATAAATTACAGTCTAGAAGAAAGAACAGAGTCCATCAGAATCCTAAATCAATAACATTCTAGACTGTACCGACTCCTTTAGATTAATACATATACATTTACGCATGTGACTAAACAGTCATGATTACAAGAAGAACTACAGTTCCATCTAAATCCAAATATAAAAGTCACCTGTAGCTACTAAGTGATTCAAGAGCTTTCGCGCCAAGCAACAGAAAATAATCCAACCATGAAAGACTCAACAAATCTTTTCCCTATCATTTATCAACATGAAAATACCCAACGCCATCGCCTGACATGGTACAACTAAGAGCTCTTGGTTTCAGTCAAACTTGAGACGAGATAACATTAAAACAATAACGTTTCCATATGCAAATATAGTGACATTCACACAGAGTCGAAACACAACATACACAGCTTTCATTCAACTAATCAAATCCCTACAATTATACAAAGAAGGATGTAAATTAGAAGCCATTTTCAAAAATAATAATCATAACAAGGTCTTCACAGAAGCCGAATTCCATATCAATAAATTTCCTCAAAGTTTCATCTGAAGTCGAGCTACTACAAAATATAACAGGGTATCAAACAAAGTCGAGTTGATAAAGAAACCCCATCCCTTAATTCCTCGAATCGAATCAACATAACACAACAATATTAAGAAAGATTCAAAATGATATGCATGCTCAATGAGGACTCAAATCGAGAAATGAGCCAGCGACGCGGCATATCATGGACTCCAACAAAGATGTCAAATCCAACCAAGACTTATAACCAAGGTTTCGATTGAAGTTGAATTCATACGAAAACAATTCAATAATCCTAAAAGTACTCATAGCAGAACTTCTACGAAGTTAAAACATAAATTATGTTTCAAAGACTCCATCAAAGTCAATAACCTTTAGTATTCTTAACAAAACAACAAAAGTATTCATAACCAAGCTTAGAAAGAAGTTTTAAATATAAGATACATTTCAAGGAATTTCACCGAGTCAATACCAACCGTATTCATGACTCGAGCTTACACGAAGTAGAAACAAAGATTCTTGTTGTTGCAAACTCATAGCACCCTGGATGCAAATCGAGCTTCTAGGTTGATCACTCTAGCATCCAGTGTGATTACACAACATGGAAACCTCTCTCCAAGTGTGGGGACTTATGAAACGAGAGAGGAATCTCCGGATTAGAGGTGGTTCCTCAAAATCCTCCGATTTAGATCTATATTTTGTAAAACTACGAGGTTCAGATCCTAATCCTACTCTAAATTGCAAGAGGGCAGGGGTAGAAATGCAAAAATTGAAACTAACTAAAGATGGTGATGCACCAAAAGGAGTGGTGAAACATATTTGTCATGCAAATAAACACAGACCAAATTTCACAACATAAAACATACATAGACTGATAAAGTATAATTTAGGATCTGAAATGAAGCAAATAATACAAATAGAGGACTGAAATCCATTCACAGAGCTTGCATTATCATTTCAATGTCAAAGAACACGCATTACACCCTCAGAGAGGTAAAAGAAAACTATTACAATCTTTGGAAAGGTCTGATCCTTGCATCAGTCACTTGCTGGAGGTGAAAGAAGAAGTCTTCTATGTCAAAAATTGTTCCCTGTTTTTGAAATGAGCCAAATCTGGCTTTTACAAAGTGCAAGGGTCGAGCCCGGGGGACAAAAACATACAAAAACATGAGAGCCCATCCCTCCTTGATCTGCAGATGAATTATAACGGCATGGGGACCTTAAAACCCATACCCTATCACTTTTACCGAATTACAGGAGAATGCGACCCATTCGCATTAAAACCGGTCGCCGAAATGTCACTTCGGCCTTGAACACGTGTCGAGCTGTTTCTCAATTTTCTCTCTCCAGAATGCACCAAAATTCAAGATTAACCCCAAAATCACATAGAGAATTTCATAATCTTTCCGTTGATATAAAGAACGTGTAAATCCAAGCTCTGGATCGAAAGATATGTCGATCCGAAGATTTAGGGCACAAAACAGGTGAAAACATGTTTTGAAAATCTTTCCCGCACTCTGCCACCTGGATGACACGTGTCAAGCGCTGATTGGATGCGTAATTCTGTCTCCTTCCCTACTTCATTAGACTTGTGTCCTCTTTTTATTGGCTCAGTCGGTGCTTGAAACCTCCCCTTTGACTTTTGGACTTTCTCCTTGTGACACGTGTCGTGATTTGATTGGTCCGCGGTCTACGCTGCTTTCGTGCCCTTCGGCGTCTTTATGTCCCGGATGTCCCAAACTGTTTGGGACAAAAACTCCCGATCCACCCGAAATGGGCTTCCTTGTCCCTCATTCGGTTGATGACATGTGGCATTGCTTGATTGGCTTTTGGCTCCTTCGGCTATCCGCGTCCCACGCGTCCCTTTGTCCCAACTATCCCAGTGCTGAAGTTCCCCATTTCAGCCGAACCAGGCTGGTTCGCGTCCTCTGCGTCCATTTTTTCCAACTATCCCGGACTATCTGGGACAAATTATTCTCGAACCGCCTGAAATGGGCTTCCTTTTCTCTCAGCCGCTTCACCTTTTCGTGTCCTTCGCGTCCTCGTGGCCCAGATGTCCCAACTGCTTAGTGCGAAAGTTCTCCTTTTCTCGAGCCAACCGGCGGTTCGCACCCTTCACGTCTTCATGTCCCAAATGTCCCGAGAAGTTAGTCGATTTTCTTCTCCTTCTACCAAATCGCTTTGCGTCTGCGCGTCCCAATGTCCCGATGTCCCTTTGCTTCGTAGGCCACCCGGAGGATTTTCAGCCAATCCGCGCCCAGACGTCCCTCATGTCGCAACTGCTGCAAGGACTAGGACTTAGCCAATTTTCATGATTTTTTCTGGCCCAAGCTTGTTTTTTGCAGCCTTTTCACCTTTTCTCAGAACTTGCTCTTTTCAACCTGGATAAGAGAGTTAGAAAAAATTTGAGGGGATCCTAGAAACATGATTTTTTCCCTGAACCCATCCATTTTCCTGGGACTTGAGAATTATGATGTATGTTATCAAATCAACCCTGGGGGTGAATTTGGATAACAATTTGGTGACTCAGTGAGGATACCTACCTGCTAGGTAGAAGATACCAGTTGTCTAAAGTAGTCCATTGGGTATGGAGTCATCAAATATTCTGTTCAGAACCCTAACTGACTCAGAATGTGCAAGGAGGAAGATGGAATGTCACCTGATGAAAGCAAGGACTGCTTAACATCTTCATGGATAGCAAGTTGTGCCAAAGCACTTAGGGAAAACAAAACTAACCTACAGCAAAACAATGTGCACAAGCACTTGGAGGAAAGAAAATCTAATCTAATATTTACAGAGGTAGTGAACTTCCCTCTAGAAGCAACGCTTGAGATAGATTCCATTGACTGGAATCTACAGTTCTTCACCCTCCAGTGAGGCTAATTGGAAAGCATTGTTGTTCTTGCACTTTGTGACCATGTATGGGCCACTCCAAATGGCATCAAATTTTGAATTCCTTCCCGGTTTTGCTCTGTCCACATCCCATTTCAACACTAGATCTCCAACTTGAAAAGATCTATCCTTGGCCTTTCTATCAAAGGTCTTCTTGATCAAAGCTTGATCCTTTTCAATTGCTTGGGATGCCTGATTTCGATCTCTTGCAGCTCCATCAACTCTGCATATCTCACCTCCATGGGCTCAAATTCAAGCAACTCCAATGCTTCATGAGTTCCAATGTTGGCAACTCAAGTGACATGGGCAAGATTTCCTCTCTTCCATAGACAAGCCTTAATGGAGAGCTACCTGTGGATCTTTTGGGAGTTATCCTATCAGCCCATAGGGCTGATTTCAGTTTGGTATGCCAAGACCTCTGATTCTCATCAAGAGTCCTCCTAATGATCCTCAACAAGTTCTTGTTTTTAGACTCGGCTTGCCATTACCCCGAGGGTAATAGTTCGATGAAGTGCTTAGGTAAATACCGTTCTTGACAGCCCACTCGGTCACCACCGGATCCAATGAATGCCAATGCATTATCAGAGATTATTGTAGCACGTACACCGAATCTGGTCGTTATTCCCTCATAAAAGTCTAAGATGCTAGACTCATTTGCCTCTTTGAGTGCTACTACTTCAGTCCATTTGGTGAAGTAGTCTGTGGTCATCCAAAATCTATTTGTGCCCTTGGCTTGAATTGGGATTAATGAATCCAATGAAGTCCAAACCCCATTGCATAAATGGCTGGTCAATCGAGATTGGATGCAATGGGAGGGCAGCAAGTCTCTCTTTTCCGTGAAGAATGCACAATTCTTACACCTCTTGATCCATGCATAGCAATCATCAAGATTCTAGGCCAATAATAACCAGCCTTCATGATTTTTAGAGTTGTCACTCTTGGTGAAAAATGGCCACCAAATGGTCCATCATGGAACTCTTCTAATACCCTTTGAATCTGACCTATGCTAATGCATCTCAGCAGCACTCCATTTACATCTTTCTTGAACAAAACTCCATCAACAATGGCATACGGGACAGCCTGCAATCTGAAATGTCTCCTTTGGGTCTTGTTCATCTCTGGAGGGCATAGGCCTGTGCCTAGGAAGTGCATAATACCTTGGGTCCAGCAAGGAGTCGGGGCAGCATTGTCTTCTTCTTGCCTGCCACTCGGCTCATGGCTGTCTTGGACTGTCAAAACAGTTTCTTCTTTGTTGCATACTTCTTTTTGCTTCCCCAAAACCAGCTGCTCACACAATCCTTTCCCTCTTACCAGCTTGGTGATCTTGATCTCAATGTCATACTCCATGACACGGGTGATCCAAGCTACCCTTTTCTCATTCAAATCCTTGTTGAGGAGGAAGTCCTTAACTCCAGCATGTGAGACTAGCAACTAGACCTTCTTGTTTGAGACTAAATGCTTGAATTTCTTCAAGCTTCTGATTACTGCAAGTACAGGCTTTTCAATAAAAGATTACCTCACCTCATAGTCATCTAGGCTCTGGCTGAAAAAGGCAATCGGCTACTCATCATTATCTTTGTTCTCACAGTACTCAAATGGTAGAAATAGTGTCATCACCTCCAAATGTAACATCCCCATTTAAGATACTAGAACAAGGGAATTTTTTTTTTTTTGATAACATTTTCTGTTATGAATTATAAAATTCAAACACACGTTCAAATTTTAATAATTGTTCTCTGCCCAAACAACATAGTTTGGAACACACAATTTCTTTTTAAAACTAATGTTCCCTGTCTGCATATTTACAATATGGAGCACACATTCAATGCCATTCAATCTTATAACATATTCTATATGTTGTTATAAATGACTCGAGGAACTGCCGATCTTCCATTTTCATGGCTCGAGTTTCATCGATCCTTCATTTCATGACTCGCAACAACCGATCCTTCATGTTCGTTTATGCATAGTATATTATATATACCAGTTCTCTTAACCGTTTCTGGTTATCGAAGTGATCCATTTAAGAAGCCTATCTAAATATCTGTTACTGATATTCATCTGACATCCTGCATCTTAAATTAAGTGATAAGGACAATGCAACCAGCACTTGCGATACTTTGGCCAAAGATTTTCACATGCTTTGCATGATCATATTCCTAGATGTGATACACATCAATGGAATACGTCCTTCACCTCACTTCACCTGTTATCTAGAATGGTCTTTCCTGGTTCCTACCAGTCCTCTCGATTTAAGGTCAGATTTAAATTTCTAATTTCCAACTAGCAATATGAACGAATATAGGAAGGCACCCCTGGTAACTAAAGATACGCAGACATACGGTGTCGTTCCCCACGACTCCGTGTGTCTAGTTATCTTTAGTATTCCGGGGTCACTCCGTATACATGATCATACTCCTATCCCCAGTCAAGAACTTCACATTCAGCCTATGTATTCTTGATGTTTTAATTCGGGAGGGCATTGTAATATGTCAGCTATAACATTGTGTCATCATGAAGACCCCGTCTTCATGAAGACACCTTGCTGTAGCTGGCATATGTCAATGTCCTACGGAATCCTCCCATCGAGAGTACACATCCTGCTCAAGTGATTTGGATATGATCTTAATATTTTAAAATCAACTTTCAGCAACCATGTTGATCCCTTTATCCTCGTTCCCATTACAGTTGTATATAGCTAAGAGAGACTAAATCCGTCCTTTAGCTTGCTATGCATCTTCTCCTTCGTACCGAAGGGCTGCATTTCTCTACTTGGTTCTCTTCTTAATCATTGGATTAAGCAGCCCGTTACCGACGGACGTGATAAGTTTAACCTGTTAAACTTAACCAAGATTTTTCCCAACTGTAACTAAATTCAGAATTCTAGTTATTAGACGTCATTTAAACGAGGTCTAATTCCCAATAAATGTATTCATTTATTTTCCTTAACCTTACACAGTTAAGGTCCATTAGTTATGGATATACTTATCCCATATCCTTTATTCTGAATTTAACATACGAGGTCATTAATGGAGTTCGAAAGCGAAGTTCGATTACTCCAAAGTTAATTGATATTCCTTAGCTTCCAAGCTAATCCTGAATACCTATCAGTTATGGAATCATATTCTTCCTAATCCTTTCTAATGTCAATTAAGAATTCATCTTTACCCAAGTATGAACTAATTGCACATTTCAACTTAAAAGTTGCAATAAGGTAAGAATAGATATCAATTCCCATTTAGCATCCATCCACGGACAATTAAATAAATCCAAATCAGGAATAACATTATGTTTCCAATTTAATCAACAATATCAACTGATATAGTCATTAAAATATCACACTTGTATTTGTATTCATTAATTCATGTCATAATCCATACATTTGCCAATCCAACTGAATGGGCATTGTTTACATAAAACATCATTACAACTCATAGATAGAAGAATACACTTTCTTCTTTTTACAATTCCTCAAAGAGGAATAAAAGTAAACAAATACAATTCATCTTCAACCAATCAAGAAGCATCAGAAAACAGCCATGTCTTCATTCTAATCAAATTCCATCTACAAAATTATTTGCACGGGTCAGTTCAATGAACTGAGCATATTAAGCACTTATCATTAAAATGAGGTGCTTCAATTAACTGTCTCAATAAAAGAACCCTGCTTTTATGAAACGACAGTAAGACATCAATCAAGAAATAGGCACCAAAGAATGATCAGCATAACAACTGAACCATCAAAATACCATCACAATCAGCCAAAGAACTGCTGTCCCATTTTCCACATAACCGTTGCAAGTTTCAAATTACAATATTTGTAAAGTTAGGAATACAAGTAGCATACTGCTGATATAACATACTTGTGATCCTTTCCACGCCTTTCATTAATAATAAATGCAAAGGGTAAAACTAATCAAACATAATTCCATTACTTTCCTTTCAGTTCATGCATCACATTAGATTCCAAGCAATCACGTCACAGCATTTATAAAGCGAACAACAATGCATATAGTTGCTCATATCTAAGCACTACAAAATTCGTTAATAATGATTAAAAATTTTTAAGCGTATGAAAAAGAAGAAAAGATCATTTTCCAAGTCATTCATCCACATTACTATCTCCTTCCTCATGACTGTGCTAAAAAATGGAATCCAAACGAGACACAAATCAAGATAACATGCTTCGTTGAGTGAAACTTACAAAACCCATTCGGAATTCACTTTCCGGCAGCAAGAGTAATTTCATTCATAATCAGCTTTAAATGAAAACAAGGAAGAATTTATCGTCCTTATCAATACTTCATTTAAATCAGGCTCATATGCATATCCAAAATAGGTTAGTACATCGTCGTATTTATCATAGATCAAATAGTACAAGGATGCATACTATATATTTACCATACTAGAAGAAACCATAATTCTTTCACTGTATGGTAAACCAGATAAACAGTTATACAATCATGCAATCAATTATTCACGTGATTTTCTAATTCTATGAATGCATTCCGTTCAAAATAAAATTTATTCATTGCTGTTACCTACAGCAAGTCCAATCATAATGCACAGTAAAACTTCAATGCTATTTCCAGAACTCAGACAGCTAAAGAGAAGAATTCGTTCTTTAACTATTCAAATAAGAAAACAACCATTTTCTTCAACTCACTAAGAATTATTCATGCCGGTTTCATTTCTTCTAAATAACTATGCAAAATCAGAGACCACAAGAAACATTCAATTATTTCATTTGTACAGAAAACTCAGCACTCAGAAACAATTTAAATGCCACTGTCCTCTCTACCGACTGAACTGGTAAAGTTCAATAACCACCTGACTACTGATTTTACCAAATCAAAATAGCAGACAGAAGAAGAATTCCTTACCAATAAATGATTCTACCCGAATCCATTTTTCTATTCACAATGATGTACAGAACTCAAAAATGTGATTTTTCATGCAATAATACCTTTATTATTAAAAAAACCGCATAGAATATCTGATGCACAACAAAGCATAATCAAAACAGGTCCAACAGCAAGACAACTTCCCAAGCATTTCCTTCTTTGTACAGCAATCCAAGTAAAATGTGTTTTCACAAAGACAGTCATAACTAAAAGGTCGAACAACATCAATGAAACACAACAAATCATCTAATCCCTTCAGCAAGAATCAACATGATTTATTTAATGCACAAAATACAAGTCAAGCTCATTTTCACGACTACAGTCCGAGCCGTATGATCAAGTCGTTTCCATACAACACAACACAACCAACCTTTCATCACAGCAAGAAGGACTGTAATCATTCATATGTTCAGAAGAGAAAACAATTTCTTTTCCAGCTTTCACGAATACTCAAAATCGTATTCGTCCATTTACATAAAAGAAGAAGCACAACAACAATTGTATTACTAGCATATCCTTCTAACCGAGCTCGCATTGCTCAAATAAAACTCTAAAACCCATCCCTTAAAGTTCAAAAATAAATTCTATTCCATTTTAATCCCGAAACAGCAGAAAGAAAAAAGAAAGGTCTTATTTCTTTTAAGAAAACTTCAAGATAAACGAGATCAAGCCGCTCGCACAACCTATACAATCTTATCACAAAAGTTCATAAGACAAAAGAACAATCGCACAGCAATAAAACAACCCACACTGCCTGCACATCTCCCATTTAACATTTTACAAAGAAAAACACATTTCGAATTTCCATTTAACGTCAACAACCAGCACAACATGGAGGTATTCCATTCAAAGAAATGCAAAGACAGTTAAACACAGCAACCAGAGACGATTTTACCTATCATTTCCAAAAATGACAGCAAGAATCAACGAAATCCAAATCGTATCAACACAACAACAATCACATAAACCCAAAACCCAAGAGCAGGGTTGTTTTAATGAGACGTTTAAACAAAGCAAGTATTTTTAAAGAGAAGGGCTTAACATGCCTGCAATTTCTTTTCCAAAACTCAAAGAAAACTGCGTTTGCCGAAGATATTTCCTTCCTCGGCGACAGCACGAGCTTTCCAACAATCCTTTCCTCTTCAGGCTCAGCAACAACCTCCAATTTTCCAAAGAACAGTGATAAACCCAAAGAAACTGGTTCGACTGAACCAAACAAAAAAACCAAATGCAGAGCAACTTCACCAAATCCAAATCGACACAATAAACAATCAACATTTCCCTCCTACGCCTTCCAAGGTGAGCTGGTCGTGAGGACCAAGAGAATTTAATGCATTAAAGGCTCTACCTTTTCCTAATTTCCCACGCCACTGCCAACTTGGGTTGGCGAACCCCCAAGTTCAAATTTGCATGAAAAACCAAATTTAGTGCATGGCCATCTAGCTACCTCCGCCATTTACCTGTTCCCGCCAAACTGACACTGTCCACGTAGGGACTCCCCATTTAATGCCATTGAATACCCCTTCATCCTTATCCTCTCCCTCCAAGGGTCTGCGCACCCCCTTTAGGTTAGGATTAGTTTAGGATGTATATTAGTATTCAACCTAGGTCATAGTTTAGTTTTAGGTTAATAGGACTTAGGTTTATTTCCCTTTCTTTTTTATAATTTAAAAATCCACTTAGGATAGTAGTTTAGGATGTATGATAGAACTTAGGATTAGCTTAGGATTTAATTCCTTCTAACCACTAACATTAATCAACCTCTAATCCAGTCTTCCAACTGACACTCATGTCAATCTTGTGCAGGACGTTTCGTCCCTTGTTTCACATGCCAAAGCCACCCGTGTCCAGACGTTTCCTACCTCACGAGGTCTTAAGTTCGACAGTACAGGGTTCAAGAATCAAACCTTTGTCATTGGCATTTACGTGCCAGCTGCTCATACCTGCAATCAGGCGCTGCACATTTATATCAACCTCCGGTTCGGTTCAAGAGTAAATCGACAAAGCAATCACAAGAATACCACAACATACTTTGGATCAATGGAATTGATTCAAGGTGTGCTGTCAATCAGCAAAGAGAGTTTAGCAAGTATACGACAATTTTTCGTCACATCAGCAAACACACAAGCAACAATAACTGTTGTCCTATGCAATAAATTACAGCATGCAAGAATCCAAGTTAGCAACACATTCCTTTAAGATCAGAATATATCTTAACATGTTTGCCTTCATTTCAGCAGCTATAACAGTATGAAAAATATTCACCAAGATAACTTACAAAATCAGGGTGTTACATTCTTCCCTCCTTAAAGAATCATCATCCCGATGATCAGATTAAACAAATCAAGGAGTTCCTAGGACAAAGTTCAGTTATTGTCCTTTCATTCATAAGTTCATACCAAAAACAGATTCACTCTTAAAAACAGTGTTTTAAGACAACTGTACAATAGACTAATAATTGTCTAAATTTGGTAGAATTAACAGTTCCTCGAATTTCAAATTTGATTAAACAGATGTGGAAAAGTATATCTCATTTCTTCGAGATTCTCCCAAGTTGCACTTTCCTTGCTGAACTGGTCCCACTAGACCTTACATTGGTTCACTTCGTGATTTCTCAAGTACAACTGGCGAGTTCCCAGCACTCGAATGGGCTTAACCACGATTATTCCTGGGTCTTGGACTTGCAAGGAATTCTAATTCAGCACATGTGATAAATCTGTCACGTATTTCTTAAGCAAAGAAATATGAAAAACATCATGCATTTGAGACAAAGTAGGAGGTAATGCTAGACGATAAGCTACAGGGTTGATTATTTCAACAATTTCAAAAGGTCCCACGTAACGTGGTGACAACTTGGCAGCCTTGCCAAAAGTTATTGAGCTCTTTTTCGGCTTCACCCGAAGAAAGACCTTCTCTCCCAGTTTATAATGCCTGTCAACCCGCTTTAAGTCTGCATAGCTCTTTTGCCTATTGGCAGCCTCCTTTAGATGTTCCCGAATCATTTTGATTTGCTTGTTCCATTTCCATAAGGATTTCTGGCCCAATTACCTCTCTGTCCTCAATGCTGTCCCAGCTGACAGGGGTTCTGCATTTTCTTCCATACAATGCTTCAAAGGGCGCCATTTTTAAAGAGGCATGATAGGTGTTATTGTAAGCAAATTCTACCAATGGAAGGTATTCTTCCCATTTATACTGCTGGTCCATGCAATACATCCTTAACATGTCCTCTAAAACCTGATTAACTCTCTCAGTATGTCCATCCGTTTCCGGATGATATGCCGAATCAAGTTCAATCTAGTCCCCAAGGCCGCATTAAGTATTTTCCAAAACCTTGATGTCATCCTCGGATCTCTGTCTGATATGATTAATTCTGGTATTCCATGCAATCTGAAGATTTCATGTACAAATCTTCTTGCTAGCACTGGTGCATCGTCCTTCAAATTACCAGCAATGAAGTGTGCCACTTTGGTCAATTTGTCAACTACAACCAAGATAATGTCATGCTTATTTCTTGACATAGGTAATCCTTGAACGAAATCCATCATTATCACTTGCCATTTATACTTTGCAGAATCTTTGTGGGGATACATAATCCAAATGGGTGCATATGTTCCGCCTTAACACGCTGACATTCCAAGCAGTGTGTTACAAATTCTACCACATCCTTTTTCATTCCCTTCCAGAAATATTGCTGCTTAAGATCAGCGAGCATTTTCGTAATGCCAGGGTGTCCAGAAAAAGGTGAATTATGAAATTCAGTTAACAATTTCCCTCTTAAGTCATTTGCCACAGGTATATATACCCTGTTTTCGAACCTCAGAATTCCTTCATTATCAAAATGGAATCCTTTATACCTGACATCCTTCGGGTCTGCAGCAAGTGCTGATTTGACTTGCTGGAAATAAGGATCTGATTCCAAGGCATCTTTCACCTCATCCTTAAACTGCGTTCTTAACGTTATAAGAGCAGAGATATGCTTCCTTCGACTCAGAGCATCTGCTACTCTATTTTCCTTACCCTTGATGTAGCTTATATCAAAATCATACTGAGACAGAAATTCTAACCATCTTCGCTGCCTTGCATTCAGATTTGGCTGAGTAAAAATATACTTCAGCCCCAGATGGTCTGTTTTTAACTCGAAAGGCTTGCCTAAAAGATAATGCCTCCACATTTGAAGTGCATGAACAATGGCAGCGAGCTCTAGATCATGTGGAGCATAATTCTGTTCATGTAACTTAAGCTTTCTGCTTTCATAAGCTATGACATGGTTATTCTGTAATAGAATACCTCCAAGGCCTTCTCCTGAGGCGTCCGTTACAACCATAAAATTTCCATTTGGATCGTGCATACCAAGATAGGTGCTGAAGTTAACTGTTCCTTTAAATTCCTAAAGGTAGATTCACATTTTTCTGTCCAGAAAAATTTCTTTTCTTTCTTTTTCAGCGAAGTGATTGGGGCAGCAATTTTTGAAAAGTCCTTAACGAACTTTCGATAATATCCAGCCAAGCCCATGAAGCTCCTCACTTCGTGCATGTTCTTAGGCGCAGGCCACTCAGTTATAGCTGTGATCTTTGAAGGGTCAACAACTATCCCATTCTTGCTTATAACATGTCCCAAATAATGCACCTCTGCATCATAAAAGGAACATTTGGACAGTTTTCCATACAACTTCCTCTTTCTTAAAATTTCCAGCACTATCCTTAGATGTTCTTGGTGCTCTTCGACATTTTTAGAGTATATAAGAATATCGTCCAAGAATACAAGCACAAACTTGTCTAAGTATTCTTGAAAAATATTGTTCATTAGATTCATGAAGGCAGCAGGTGCATTAGTCAACCCAAAAGGTAACACCGTGAACTCATAATGCCCGTACCTCATTCTAAAAGTTGTTTTATGAATATCTTCTTCCTTTATTCTCAGCTGATGATACCCAGATCGAAGATCTATTTTTGAATAAACTGATGCTCCTCGCATTTGATCGAATAGATCATCAATCCTAGGAAGTGGGTATCGATTTTTAATAGTTGCTTTGTTCAGCATTCTGTAATCAATACACAGCCTCAAAGTGCCATCCTTTTTCTTTACAAAAATTACCGGTGCTCCACAAGGTGAGATGCTCGGTCTTATCAGTCCCTTAGTTAGAAGTTCTTGTAACTGAGCCTTTAGCTCTACCAACTCAATGGTAGTCATTCTATAAGGTGCCTTAGATATGGGTTCAGTTCCCGAGTTTGATTTCTATTGCAAAGTCAAACTCACGTTTCGGTGGAAGACTTGGCAATTCCTCCAGAAACACATCATGGAAACCCCTTAACAATGGATATCTTTCCATGAAATCATTATCTTCCTCCGCATTTTCTGTCTCTATTACTGCATACAAAGTGCAGCCTCTATTTTTAGCCCTTTTTAGTTGCATAGCCGTCGGTTTCTAACTATGACTTCCCGCTTACACCTTGAATGACTCGCTGCTTTCTGCAGTCATCAAGCAACAGATTTGTTTTTCATAACAGTCAACCTTTTCTTTATGTTTAGCCAACCAGTTAACTCTAATAATGATATCATATGATCCTAGAGGAGTGACATACAAGTCAACTTCGGTGGAGAAACTAGGCAGATCAAGAATTGCCCCAAAAAGGCACATTTCGACTGTATGGACAACATTATTCCCATAATGCACTGTCCATGTTTTATCCATTCTTTCAGCCTTTCTTTTTAATTTCATTGCAAGTTTAGCAGAAATAAAACATTCTGTAGCTCCAGTATCAAAAAGTATGACTACAGGTGTACCGAATAACTTACCCGTAACTTCTATGGGTGTCACTTGCTTTTCAGCTTGTCTGTTAGCCATTGCAGCATGTATCCTATGCTGCTGACCGTGATCATCCTTCTTCAGAGGACAATGATTTGCATAGTGGTCCTTTCCACAGTTGAAGCATCCTCCAACTGGTCCTTTTCTAGGCTCAAATTTGTTACCAGCCTTGAAGTTATCATTCGAGTTCGGTTTGATTTCTATTGCAAAGTCAAACTCACGTTTGGGTGGAAGACCTGGCAATTCCTCTGGAAACACATCACGGAAACCCCTTAACAATGGATATCTTTCCATGAAATCATTATCTTCCTCCGCATTTTCTGTCACTTTTACTGCATACAAAGTGCAGCCTCTGTTTTTAGCCCTTTTTAGTTGCATAGCCGTCAGTTTCCTAACTGCAACTTCCTGTTTTACACCTTGAATGACTGCTGCTTTCTGCAGGTCATCGAAGCAACAGATTTGTTTTTCATAACAGTCGACCTTTTCTTTATGTTCAGCCAACCAGTTAACTCCAATAATGATATCATATGATCCTAGAGGAGTGACATACAAGTCAACTTCGGTGGAGAAACTAGGCAGATCAAGAATTGCCCCAAAAAGGCACATTTCGACTGTATGGACAACATTATTCCCATAATGCACTGTCCATGTTTTATCCATTCTTTCAGCCTTTCTTTTTAATTTCATTGCAATTTTAGCAGAAATAAAACATTCCGTAGCTCCAGTATCAAAAAGTATGACTACAGGTGTACCGAATAACTTACCTGTAACTTTTATGGGCGTCACTTGCTTTTCAGCTTGTCTGTTAGCCATTGCAGCGTGTATCCTATGCTGCTGACCGTGATCATCCTTCTTTAGAGGATAGTGATTCATATAGTGGTCCTTTCCACAGTTGAAGCATCCTCCAACTGGTCCTTTTCTAGGCTCAAATTTGTTACCAGCCTTGAAGTTATCATTCTGGCTTCCATAGGACTTCTGTCCAATGCCATTAACTTTTGTGAAGCCATTTCGCATGCTATTTACAGGTTTGTTCATCACAAATTTCTTGTTGTTATCTACAACAATTTTTTTCTTCACACCAAACCTCTTCCAAGGTCCCCTTTTTGGTGCAAGAGATGAAGAAGAATTGGGAATCTTCTTCCTTATCTCTTCCCTATGAGTAGATATTGCCCTCAATTTCTGTTCCTGTCTGATTGGCTTTTCGACAACTCCATCCATGGTGGTTGGGCCGTGGACATCCACTTCACCACCAATGATGGGATTCACCCATTATGAATTTCCATATTATGAACTTCTCATCACTTGGTATCTTGTGACACATACTTAAGGAGTTTAGTAAACCCTTCCCAGTATTCCATCACCGACAGCCTTCCTTGCAACCAGTTCTGAAATTCAGTCATTTTCCTATCAAAATAGAGTTGAGGCAGCCATCGTTGCCTAAAATAACCCTTAAATTGATCCCAAGTTATGTCTGATTCAACAATATTCAGCTCAACCTTACGGTTGTCCCACCATGATGATGCTTCATGAGAAAGCTGATATGCTCCCCATATCGCTTTAGTCTCTTCAGAGAAGTTTCTTATTGCAAAGTATTTCTCCATTTCACTGAGCCAATTCTCAGCTCCGTCCCCAAGGGTTGTTCCATCAAACTTTGGAGGACTTATTCTCTTTATATCATTTGTAAGTTCAGCTGCTAATCTTGCCCTTTTATTTTCAGGGGGATTAGGAGCAATTACATTATTATTATCAACACCCGGATTCCCTCCGTTGATGTTGTCCACGAGGAGGCGGCACCAACATTTATTTCAGCTTCATCTCGCCTCCTCTTCATTACCCATTGATTCTATTCCGTAATGGGTCAAACGATCCTCGTATCAAGTAAGGCAAAGCAAGGATTTCATCCAGGCTTTTGAGCGATGGCTGCCTCTCCACCTCAACGGGTTATTCGCAGATTCCCTCTTCTTCCCACCATTTTCTGCTCAATAAGAAAATGTAAACCTTATTAATATCGTGGACTCATTAGGTTCAAGAGTTGTAACCTTCACTCGATACCAAGATGTAACATCCCCATTTAAGATACTAGAACAAGGGAATTTTTTTTTTTGATAACGTTTTACATTATGAATTATAAAATTCAAACACACGTTCAAGTTTTAATAATTTTTCTCTGTCCAAACAACACAGCTTTGGAACACACAATTTCTTTTTAAAACTAATGTTCCCCTGTCTGCATATTTACAATATGGAGCACACATTTAATGTCATTTAATCTTATAACAGATTCTATATGCTGTTGTAAATGACTCGAGGAACTGCCGATCTTCCATTTTCATGGCTCAGATTTTCATTGATCCTTCGTTTTATGACTCGCAACAACCGATCCTTCATGTTCGTTTATGCATAGTATATTATATATACAAGTTCTCTTAACCATTTCTGGTTATCAAAGTGATCCATTTAAGAAGCCTATCTAAATATCTGTTATTGATATTCATCTGACATCCTGCATCTTAAATTAAGTGATAAGGACAACGCAACCAGCACTTGCGATACTTTGGCCAAAGATTTTCACATGCTTTGCATGATCATATTCTGGATTCCTCCTAAGCATACAAGTGTTGATATGTGATTTCTTTTGTAAAAAGGATGTGTTCCTTTCATTGAGAAATCATGCTTGATATGTACTGAATCTTCTTTGCAGATTATAGATCTTTGACTGAGTCAGAATTTGATTAGACTCTTTTATTTATTTCATTTTACATCTGAGTTTAATCTGATCTCGGAAAGAATTATAAAGTTATTCATCTATAAGACCTAGCCTTGGATCAGTGGTATTGATCCAAGTGGTGCTTTAAGTTTTTCATGATGAATTAAAAATTATAAACCTTTCACAGGTTGTAAGGTCTGAATTCATTGAATAAAGCCAATCCCGAGTCTAACTCAGGTTGATCGTGTGAAACGGAATGGTTCTCGATATCGAAGTATATCTGGAAGGTCTTGGTTGTGGACCCGGTAATAATTCTGTTGCATATAATTCCATAGCCTAATGGCAGTACAGAGTGAACCCCGCTCGAGAATGCATGCTGTAGGTATTTTTCTGAGCGTAAGAAATGTTAGACCTAACTGGAATTATAAATGTTAGTAACCTAAAACTAAACTTAACCTAGGGGTTAGTGTTAATCTAACCTAGACCTAGGCTAAGAGCTAATGTTCTAAGTTAATATCTATGTTCTAAGAAGTTAGACTAGGTGTTATCCTAAATTCTAACCTAAGTTACTAACCTAACTATTGAACAAGGATGTAAGGGGACCTATGGAGGGATGTGAACCATGGGCGGCTTTTTCTATGTCATTAAATGCAAAGGATAAGTATGAAGGACAGGTATTGGTAGAAGTTTTAGAAACGGCTAACTTGAGCCGACGTGGCAGGTCGCCAAAACTGAAAATGGTCTTGAAATTTTATTTGTCTATCGCCAACTATGGCGGTCGGTGGCAGTGGAGTTTGAGTGGGAAGTTGGGAGTAAATGCAATTAATGAGCTCGGAAGTCAAGCTCGGAATTTGCGAGAAGGCATGCAAATTGCAAAGTTAATGTTTTGTTTGGCTTATCACGAATTCTGTTTTCCCTCTGCCTGTTCTCTGGTTCTTCGCACCAGTCTTCTTGGTGTTGCATGGCGAGTATGAGCGTATCTAGCTCTTTCCTCTGGCAAGGAAAATATAAGTCATGGAAATAGCAAAATTTTGTTGGTGTCTCTATCTTGGAAAAGGAAAAGAAAGTCCAAGCTCTTTCAAAGTCTCGCTTCGGAAATTTGAGCAAATATCCAAGCATGTTAGGCCCTAACTTTTAAATATCTTGCTCTTCTTCAAATGATTTCATTAGAACAACTCTGTTCAAATGATTTATGGAAATAGATGGTTTCTATGGTATCCTTGTGTGATTTTCGACACTGTATCTTCATGCTGGTTCGGCTTTTCAATTTAACCCTTGATGGGTGTTTATTATATTCGAACTGTTGCTATATTTCTTTGTGTTTTGCATTCCGCTTTTATATGTGAAATATATGAGAAGAAGGTATGCTCGGCCTGCTCTGCGAGAGCCCATAAATTGTTCTTGGGATGGGTACAGGCCACTGTGATGCTTGTTGATTTATACTCGAAGTCGATGCTTGTTGTTGATACTTGCCGTTGTTGCTTGTTGTGGGTACTTGTCGGAAGGGATATACTGATGGACATTTGTTTGATTGTTCAGTTAAAATTGAACTTTTTGTAAGCTATGTCGTGGTTATTATTTAGTGGTGGTTATGGATTTTTGTTGGGTTTCGTTATGAATTTTATAGTTATTGTGAAGAGGTAACATATTGTGTTACAGTATTCATTACGACCTCACTGGAGTTGTTTTTCCCTTTCGTGAAGGTTAAGGGGATTCAACCCGTTTATATATATATATATATATATATGTTTATTATATTGAAATGACTCTGTAGAGTCCATTGAATGATTTGTGCACTATGAACCACTGTGGAAGCTTTATATATCTAAGAATATTGGAAGAGATTCAGTTGGAATTCTTGTTACGAAATCAGTGATTTGTTTAAGCCTGATTTTTAATGTTTATCATTGTTGGCACAGTTGGGAATCATTGTTTATTATTTATTTATATAATCACACACGGGTTCAAGGAATCCTTTCTAGGTAACTACAGTACCTGTCTCAAATTAAGCTTGCTTAGTTTACTATTGTTTCGACACTGTTGGGTTCCTTGAGTTTGGAAAGATATCTTGTATATCGGCTTCTGTAAAAGCTATATTGTGAATACTGGTATACGGATTTAGTTTTAAATCCTTGATTGGTAATCTGTGTCACTGTATCTGTATAAGCCTGAGGATGAACAAGTAATGTTTATGGCTTTGTTGGATTTCTTAAAATAACTTGACATTATGTATTATGGATTTTATAATGTAGGTCGTGAATAACATACTTTCAACTCTGGATGCGTTCAGAAGTGACTATGTTATGTTATGTTATGTTTTCTTTCTGATTACATTCCAGTTAGATGTGGCTATGCATGTTGCATGGATTTCATTTAAAAATATCTCTGCATAGTCATAGGGAATTGTCATTGCTAAAATGATTTCGAGTCTCTTGTTGACTGCGATAACAGAAGAGATCCTTTGAATTCGACCTTGGGTCTAAAAGCCTTACAGTGTAGAAAGGACTTGAATGAGTTGAAGGTTGTCATAAGGTATTGTTGGCGTGTTACGTCTTCTGTGCATAGATATCCATTTCTGAGCTTGATTGAGTTTAGGAGTAGTCGATTTCACCTTAACAGGTAACGGCATTTAATATCTTCTTGTCTGTCGCTTCTTGCGTGAGGACATACTGAGTCTGCTTGTTGATAGACACCGTTGTTTGGCATGAGGGCTACTGTACTGTAGTTTCTTTCTTGTAAGCTTTAACAAAACAGTGGTGCTGTTGATGGTCTCGACTGATTTATTTGCATGTGTATTAAGTGAATGCCTTGCTCTTGAAAAGACGGTACAGTCATGAGCTAGATCTTAAGGAAATAAGTATTATTTGTTTATTTCTCTTCTGATATAAAGTATAGGTTGATATAATTGTTTATCTAACTTTTGGAATTGTTCTATCATGCTGATGGAATCATGAAAGGTTATTTATTTATTATGTTGAATATATAATCCGTCTGATGTTGCTGTCCTTGGGATTCAGATGGATAGTTGGTTAGATGCATTTGTCTTCTTGGTCACTAACGTTTTAATGATTTGATCTCATTTAAACAGGGTGTTTAATGAAAACAATTGATGTATTGCAATTGTTTTAAAGGTTAGTGCTTATCATGCTCAGTTCATCGAACTGACCCATGTTGACTATTTTTGCAGATGGTTGCCATGAGTGGTAAAAGCATGCAGATCTGATAGGATGATCAGATTGTTTAGATTTGATTTTAAGTAGAATTTCAGTTTGAATTTCTTTAAATGTACTATAAGAGGAAAGATGTTCTTCTTCCGTTGAGTATTGTATCAAGTATGCTGAATGCATAAAATGTATTTGATTAGTTCTGAAAGGAATGGAAATTGATATTGTTACTTATGTGTCTATATTCTTATCTTGATAGTTTGACCTTCTTCGGTTCAAATGATCTAAAGAGCATTGTTATTATTATATAATTTGGAGACTTTTGTGATTATCAATGTAAGCTTTGCAAGAATATAAGACTGAATTCTTATGATTGTTTAGCAGTTCTGGTATGTTCTATCAGAAGCTAAATTGAAATTTAGGTAACTATCTTTTTGAAAGATAGGGTTAAATTATACCTAAGCAGAACGCTAAACAAACTGAATTAAATTATTAATCCCTAGTCCTGATTATGACAGGACAACATTTAATTGGATTCTGAATCATTTATATTGGATACTTATAAGTATGATATAAATTCAGTTATGAGAACTTATATAAACCTAATGGGGTTCAGATGGCAATCTCATGTGAAGTTTATGAGATATTGTCCAATTCCGTTGTTTTAGAATTATGTATATTCTATGAACTCCGTGATGAGACCTTGGTCTTAATAACTCCTCTGTGTAATGGGTTTTATTGAGGAAGGTCATCCTAGATGAAGAATCCAGGGATCGGGAAAGGCTAACCTTAGGGGAACGTCTTAAATGTAATTTAAACTCAACGTGCGTAACGTAATTTAATAAGTAGATCTTTTCGAGGCGGATTTAAAGGTTGACGGCACAAGTCAACTACAGGGTTGTACCTCCGAGAAGATTAGGATCTTCTCGAAGTTACAACAATGTAGGTGACTTATGACGACACCCTTTGCATTGATCGCTAAGATTTACACTTTGATCTCGAACGAGTTACTCAGGGACCGATTAGGAATGTGATCATGTTACAAGGCTGCCTAGGAGATTCGGGGTATCTTGACACACTGGTTTAACTTGGGTTGAACCAGTATGTCATCGTATCCCTAATCCTCGTGGGCATCCATATAACGTTATCACCTTGTTAATCCGTTTCCGAGTGAATAAGTTGAGATAGGAGGGACTGACAGAAGTCGGTATAAGACATTCTACATAACATAAGAATGGGGTGAAGGGCGTATTCCAGATTGACGAGTATGCCGTTAAGGAATACGAGACATAAACAGTATGTTTCAAATCTTTGGCCAAAGTATCGCAAGCTGCTGATTGCGTTGTCCTAATTCACCTAGTCTAAGGGATGAGATGCCGATGAATAATGGTAACAATTATTCAGTTAGGTTCCTTGGACAGAGCATTCTGAATCCCAGAATAGGGAAGAGAACCGCAAGAGTGAAGTGTTAAATAAAACGCCAACTCTTATTACTCATGAATAGATCGGTAGATTACCGAGTCATGGAATGAATAGATCGGAGGTACTCCGAGTCATTACAGCTGCATATGGTTGTCTGTTATAAGAATGGTTATTTGATTGTGAGTTCTAAATTAGGTATTTAGAACCAGGATGCAATTATCAAAAAAAAAAAAATTGACTTGTTCTATTGTCTAAAATGAGGATGTTACATCTTGGTATCAGAGCTGAAGGTTGCAGCTCTTGGACCTATTGTGTCCATAATCCGATAAAAACCTGAATTTTCTTGTAATGTAAAAATGGTTAGAACAAGGGGAACGTTGCGAATAATGCTCCACCTAAGGAGGGGCGAAACAACCTAGAAACTTGATGAGATCCTTGCTGCCTTGTTGGACACAAGAGATCGTTTAGCTATACTTGAGCAGCAGGTGATGGGGAATGAGGAGGATGAAGAAGCTGGAAATGACAATCAACCACCTCCTGAGGACAACCCCAATATGGGTGTTGATGTTAATGCTTGTAAATGCACCCGTCCAACCGTAAAAACAAAAAGGCCGATTAGCAGTGAGAACTCACTAATGATATAAAAAGGATAAGCCCACCTAAGTATGATGGCACCACATTAGGATATGGAGCCGAGAACTAGCTCAAATGAATGGAGAAGTACTTTGTAATAAGGAACTTCTCGGAGGAAACCAAAGCTATTTGGGGAGCCTATCAGCTTTCCCACGAAGCATCTTCGTGGTGGGATAGCCGTAAAGTCAACTAAACATCGATGAGACCAATATTACTTGGGATCAATTTAAAGGCTATTTTAGGCAACTTTGGCTGCCACAACTTTTCTATGATCAAAAATGACAGAATTTCAGAACTTAGCTCAAGGGAAGCTAACGGAATCTGAATACTGGGAGTGGTTTACAAAACTCCTCAAGTATGTACCACAGTATCAAACTGACGAGAAGTTCAGAATATGGAAATTCATCATGGGATTGAATCCCGTGATAGGGGGAGAGGTCGATGTTCACACTCCAACCACTATGGAAGGAGTTGTTGAAAAGGCCATAAGGCAAGAAAGAAATTAAAGGCTATTTCGCTCATAAAGAGGAAGTGCGGAAGAAGATCGCAAACCCTTCTTCAACCTCTCTTGCACCCAAAAAGGACCATGGAAAAAGTTTGGAAACAAGAATAAGTTTTCAGGAGATAACAATAAGAAAGCAGCAGTAAATAAGCCTGCTGGAAATGTAAGGGATAATTTTGCTAAAAATTATAACAATGGGCAAAAGCCCTATGGAGGACAACGTGACAATTACAAGGTCCGGAAGCAATTTTGAGCCTAAAAGGGACCTCGTAGGAGGTCTGCAATTGTGGCAAAGATCACTACGCAAATCAAAGTGCCCTTTGAAGAAGGATGATCGTAATCAAGCAAAGATAAGATACATGTCACAGTGAGCGCATACAAGTCAAAAGCAAGTAACACCTATAGAAGTTTCGGTAAGTTATTTGGCATACCTGCTACTATTCTTTTTGATACAGAGCTACCAATGTTTTATTTCTAATAAACTTGCTTCTAAACTTAAAAGAAAAGCTGGAAAATGGATAAATCTTGACCGTATGCAGGATGGTAATAACTCTGTTCATATAGTGAGTATGTGTCTTTTTGGGGCAGTCCTTGACTTACCTAACTTTTCCACGGAAGTTGATCTCTATGTTACACCTTTGGGATCGTATGACATTGTCATCGGTGTCAATTGGTTAGCTGACCATAAAGCAAAAGTAGACTGCTATGAAAAGAACATAAAGTGTTTAGATGATCAGCTGGAAACCACAGAGATTCAAGGTGTGAAACGAGAAATTTCAGTTAGGAAACCTCACAACTATGCACTTAAAAAGGCTAAGAATAAAGGATGTACTTTTATGCAAAAAGATATCCGAATCTTCAAAGAAGATGGTGATTATATGAAGCAAATTCCTCTCACACAAAGTTTCGTGGATGTTTTTCCTGAAGAATTACCAGGGTTACCACCCAAGAGAGAATTTGACTTTACCATTGAAATCAAACCGGGAACTGAACCTATATCCAAAGCACCTTATAGGATGACTACTACAGAGTTAGTCGAGCTTAAGGCACAGTTGCAAGAACTTTTGACAAAAGGTTTGATTAGACCAAGTGTTTCACCTTGGGGTGCACCTGTGATATTTGTGAAAAAGAAGGATGGAACACTTAGGCTATGTATTGATTATCGGATGTTGAACAAAGCAACAATCAAGAACCGATATCCACTTCCAAGGATCGACGATCTATTTGATCAGATGCGTGGAGCAGCGGTTTATTCTAAGATAGATCTTCGATCTGGTTATCATCAGTTAAGGATTAAAGAAGAAGACATTCATAAAACAGCTTTCCGAACAAGGTACGGACATTATGAATTCACGGTTCTACCCTTTGGATTAACTAATGCACCCGCAGCCTTTATGAACTTAATGAATAATATTTTTCAAGAATATCTGGACAAGTTTGTACTTGTATTCTTGGACGATATTCTCATTTATTCTAAAAGCGTTGAGGAGCACAATGAGCATTTGAAGATAGTTTTGGAAATTCTAAGAAAAAGAAAGTTGTATGGTAAGTTATCCAAATGTTCTTTCTTTGATTCAGAAGTTCACTATTTGGGTCATGTCATAAGTAAAGAAGGAATTGTTGTAGATCCTTCAAAAATAGTGGCAATAACTGAGTGGCCTGCACTAAAGAATGTACATGAAGTAAGAAGCTTCATGGGTCTTGCAGGTTACTATAGAAAATTTGTAAAGGATTTTTCTAAGGTAGCTGCACCAATAACTTCATTGCAGAAGAAGGATAAGAAATTCATATGGAACGACAAGTGCGAAGCGGCTTTCAAAAGTCTGAAAGACCAGTTGACTTCTGCACCTATATTAGCTGTACCAGACCCTAATGGGAATTTTACTGTTGTAACGGATGCTTCCGGGGAAGGCCTTGGAGGTGTTTTGCTACAAAATGATCAAGTCATTGCATATGAAAGTAGAAAACTCAAGTTACATGAGCTGAACTATGCCCCTCATGATTTGGAGCTTGCTGCCATTGTTCATGCACTTCAAGTCTGGAGACACTACTTACTTGGGAAACCTTTTGAGTTGAAAACTGATCACTTAGGGCTGAAATATATTTTTACTCAGCCTAATCTGAATGCCAGATAGAGAAGGTGGTTAGAATTTTTATCACAATATGATTTTGATATTAGCTATATCAAAGGGAAGGAGAATAGAGTAGCTGATGCTCTAAGTCGTAGGAGGCACATTTATACTCTTATAACATTAAGAACTCAGTTCAAGGAGGAGGTAAAGAGTGCCTCAGAATCTGATAATTACTTTCTGCAGGTAAAGGCAGCGCTTGCCGCAGAACCTAATGATGAAAGGTATAAAGGTTTTCATTTTGATAATGAAGGAATCTTGCGTTATGAAAACAGGGTATATGTACCTATGTTGAACGACTTGAGGAAGAAGTTGTTAGTGGAATTTCATAATTCACCTTTCTCTGGACACCCGGGTATCACAAAGATGCTTGCTGATCTGAAACAACAATACTTTTGGAAAGGTATGAAAAAGGATGTCATAAATTTTGTGACCCATTGTTTGGAGTGTCAGCGGGTTAAGGCAGAACATATGCACCCTACCTGGATCATTATATCCTCATAGCATACCACAAAGATAAAATGGCAAGTAATAACCATGGATTTTGTACAAGGATTACCCATGTCCAGGAATAAACATGATGTTATCCTGGTAGTTGTAGATAAACTGACTAAGGTAGCTCATTTCATCACTGGAAATCTAAAGGATGATTCACCAGTGCTGGCCAAAAGATTCGTACACGAAATTTTCAGATTGCATGGTGTACCAGAATTGATTATATCTGACAGGGATCCAAGAATGACGTCAAGGTTTTGGCAAACACTTAATACAACTCTTGGAACAAAACTAAACTTCAGTTCTGCATATCATCCGGAAACGGATGGACAAACTAAAAGGGTAAATCAAGTGTTGGAGGACATGTTGCGGATGTATTGCATGGATCAACAGTATAAATGGGAAGAGTATCTTCCATTAGTTGAGTTCGCATACAACAACACTTATCATTCATCTCTCAAAATGGCACCCTTTGAAGCACTTTATGGAAGAAAGTGCGTAACTCCCGTTAGTTGGGACAAAGGTGTTGAGGATAGAGTGGTAATTGAACCAGAGATTCTCACGTAAATGGAACAATGAAGTTAAGTTGATTCGTGAAAGATTAAAGGAAGCAATGGATAGGCAGAAGAGCTATGCTGACCTTAAGCGGGTTGATAGAAGGTTTGAGCTTGGTGATAAGGTTTTTCTTCGTGTTAAACCCAGAAAGAGTTCTATAACTTTTGGCAAGGCTGCCAAGTTGTCACCTCGATTCATGGGACCTTTCAAAATTTTCGAAATAATCAATCCGTAGCTTATCGCTTAGCATTACCACCGCTTTATCTCACATGCATGATGTTTTATTTCTTTGCTTAAGAAATACGTTTCAGATCTGTCACATGTTTTAAATTAGAATTCCTTGCAGGTCCAAGACCCAGAATAATCATGGTTAAACCCACACGAATGCCGAAAACTCCCAATTGCATTTAAGAAATCGTGAAATACAAAGCAATGTAAGGTCCAAAGGGGACCAGCTTTAACGAAGAAAGTGCAACTTGGGAAAATCTGGAAGAGATGAAAATTGCTTTTCCTTCTCTTTTTCAACAGAATGAAATCTGTTGACAAAACATTCTTTTCTAAACTTTTTTTTTTTTTAAAGTATTTATGAAAGCCAGATGAAGGCAAACATTATTCAGGTTGAATAAAATATGCTGTGACATTGATTTCTGGAACTATTCAATTTGGAAATAGTCACATTGTTTGTGTACTGATAAATTGGTTGACCTGAAGGTTAATCAAATATGTAATCATCGGACGATGAATCTTTTTAGGAGGGAAGCATGTAACACCCTGAACTGTTGTTACTTCCTCCTAAGCATACAAGTGTTGATATGTGATTTCTTTTGTAAAAAGGATGTGTTCCTTTGATTGAGAAGTCATGCTTGATATGTACTGAATCTTCTTTGCAGATTGCAGATCTTTGACTGAGTCAGAATTTGATTAGACTCTTTTATTTATTTCATTTTACATCTGAGTTTAATCTGATCTCGGAACGAATTATAAAGTTATTCATCTATAAGACCTAGCCTTGGATCAGTGGTATTGATCCAAGTGGTGCTTTAAGTTTTTCATGATGAATTAAAAATTATAAACCTTTCACAGGTTGCAAGGTCTGAATTCGTTGAATAAAGCCAATCCCGAGTCTAACTCAGGTTGATCATGTGAAATGGAATGGTTCCCGATATCGAAGTATATCTGGAAGGTCTTGGTCGTGGACCAGGTAATAATTCTGTTGCATATAATTCCGTAGCCTAATGGCAGTACAGGAGTGAACCCTGTTCGAGAATGCATGTTGTAGGTCTTTTTCTGAGCGTAAGAAATGTTAGACCTAACTGGAATTATAAATGTTAGTAACCTAAAACTAAACTTAACCTAGGGGTTAGTGTTAATCTAACCTAGACCTAGGCTAAGAGCTAATGTTCTAAGTTAATATCTATGTTCTAAGAAGTTAGACTAGGTGTTATCCTAAATTCTAACCTAAGTTACTAACCTAACTATTGAACAAGGATGTAAGGGGACCTATGGAGGGATGCGAACCATGGGTGGATTTTTCTATGTCATTAAATGCAAAGGATAAGTATGAAGGATAGGTATTGGTAGAAGTTTTAGAAATGGCTAACTTGAGCCGACGTGGTAGGTCGCCAAAACTGAAAATGGTCTTGAAATTTTATTTGTCTATCGCCAACTATGGCGGTCGGTGGCAGTGGAGTTTGAGCGGGAAGTTGGGAGTAAATGCAATTAATGAGCTCGGAATTCGAGCTCGGAATTCGCGAGAAGGCATGCAAATTGGAAAGTTAATGTTTTGTTTGGCTTATCACGAATTCCGGTTTTCCCTCTGCCTGTTCTCTAGTTCTTCGCACCAGTCTTCTTGGTGTTGCATGGCGAGTATGAGCGTATCTAGCTCTTTCCTCTGGCAAGGAAAATATATAAGTCATGGAAATAGCAAAATTTTGTTGGTGGCTCTAACTTGGAAAAGGAAAAGAAAGTCCGAGCTCTTTCAGTGGTCTGCTTCGGAAATTTGAGCAAATATCCAGGCATGTTAGGCCCTAACTTTTAAAAATCTTGCTCTTCTTCAAATGATTTCATTATAACAACTCTGTTCAAATGATTTATGGAAATAGATGGATTCTATGGTATCCTTGTGTGATTTTCGACACTGTATCTTCATGCTGGTTCGGCTTTTCAATTTAACCCTTGATGGGTGTTTATTATATTCGACTGTTGCTATATTTCTTTGTGTTTTGCATTCCGGCTTTTATATGCGAAATATATGAAAAGAAGGTATGTTTCACCTACTCTCACGAGAGCCCATAAATTGTTCTTGGGATGGGTACAGCCACCGTGATGCTTGTTGATTTATACTCAAGTCGATGCTTGTTGTTGATACTTGCCGTTGTTGCTTGTTGTGGGGTACTTGTCGGAAGGATATACCGATGGACATTTGTTTGATTGTTCAGTTAAAATTGAACTTTTTGTAAGCTATGTCGTGGTTATTATTTAGTGGTGGTTATGGATTTTTGTTGGGTTTCGTTATGAATTTTATAGTTATTGTGAAGAGGTAACATATTGTGTTACAGTATTCATTACGACCTCACTGGAGTTGTTTTTCCCTTTCGTGAAGGTTAAGGGGATTCAACCCGTTTATATATATATATATATGTTTATTATATTGAAATGACTCTGTAGAGTCCATTGAATGATTTGTGCACTATGAACCACTGTGGAAGCTTTATATATCTAAGAATATTAGAAGAGATTCATTGAATTCTTGTTACGAAATCAAGATTTGTTTAAGCCTGATTTTTAATGTTTATCATTGTTGGCACAATTGGGAATCATTGTTTATTATTTATTTGATATACTGTTACTCGGTTTAGTGGAATCCTTTCTAGGTAACTACAGTACCTGTCTCAAATTAAGCTTGCTTAGTTTACTATTGTTTCGACACTGTTGGGTTCCTTGAGTTTGGAAAGATATCTTGTTATCGGCTTCGTAAAAGCTATATTGTGAATACTGATATACGGATTTAGTTTTAAATCCTTGATTGGTAATCTGTGTCACTGTATCTATATAAGCCTGAGGATGAACAAGTAATGTTTATGGCTTTGTTGGATTTCTTAAAATAACTTGACATTATGTATTATGGCTTTTATAATGTAGGTCGTGAATAACATACTTTCAACTCGGATGCGTCGTAAGTGACTATGTTATGTTATGTTATGTTTTCTTTCTGATTACATTCCAGTTAGATGTGGCTGTGCATGTTGCGTGGATTTCGTTTAAAAATATCTCTGCATAGTCATAGGGAATTGTCATTGCTAAAATGATTTCGAGTCTCTTGTTGACTGCGATAACAGAAGAGATCCTTTGAATTCGACCTTGGGTCTAAAAGCCTTACAGTGTAGAAAGGTCTTGAATGAGTTGAAGGTTGTCATAAGGTATTGTTGGCGTGTTACATCTTCTATGCATAGATATCCATTTCTGAGCTTGATTGAGTTTAGGAGTAGTCAATTTCACCTTAACAGGTAACGGCATTTAATATCTTCTTGTCTGTCGCTTCTTGCGTGAGAACATACTGAGTCTGCTTGTTGATAGACACCATTGTTTGGCATGAGGGCTACTGTACTGTAGTTGCTTTCTTGTAAGCTTTAACAAAACAGTGGTGTTGTTGATGGTCTCGACTGATTTATTTGCATGTGTATTAAGTGAATGCCTTGCTCTTGAAAAGACGGTACAGTCATGAGCTAGATCTTAAGGAAATAAGTATTATTTGTTTATTTCTCTTCTGATATAAAGTATAGGTTGATATAATTGTTTATCTAACTTTTGGAATTGTTCTATCATGCTGATGGAATCATGAAAGGTTATTTATTTATTATGTTGAATATATAATCCGTCCGATGTTGTTGTCCTCTTGGGATTCGAGATGGATAGTTGTTTAGATGCATTTGTCTTCTTGGTCACTAACGTTTTAATGATTTGATCTCATTTAAACAGGGTGTTTAATGAAAACAATTGATGTATTGCAATTGTTTTAAAGGTTAGTGCTTATCATGCTCAGCCATCGAACTCGACCCATGTTGACTATTTTTGTAGATGGTTGCCGTGAGTGGTAAAAGCATGCAGATCCGATAGATGATCGATTGTTTAGATTTGATTTTAAGTAGAATTTCAATTTGAATTTCTTTAAATGTACTATAAGAGGAAAGATGTTCTTCTTCCGTTGAGTATTGTATCAAGTATGCTTAATGCATAAAATGTATTGATTAGTTCTGAAAGGAATGGAAATTGATATTGTTACTTATGTGTCTATATTCTTATCTTGATAGTTTGACCTTCTTCGGTTAAAATGATCTAAAGAGCATTGTTATTATTATGTAATTTGGAGACTTTCGTGATTATCAATGTAAGCTTTGCAAGAATATAAGATCTGAATTCTTATGATTGTTTAGCAGCTTCGCATGTTCTATCGAAGCTAAATTGAAATTTAGGTAACTATCTTTTTAAAAGATAGGGTTAAATTATACCTAAGCAGAACGCTAAACAAACTGAATTAAATTATTAATCCCTAGTCCTGATTATGACAGGACAACATTTAATTGGATTCTGAATCATTTATATTGATACTTATAAGTATGATATAAATTCAGTTATGAGAACTTATATAAACCTAATGGGGTTCAGATGGAAATCTCATGTGAAGTTTATGAGATATTGTCCAATTCCGTTGTTTTAGAATTATGTATATTCTATGAACTCCGTGATGAGACCTTGGTCTTAATAACTCCTCTGAGTAATGGGTTTTATTGAGGAAGGTCATCCTAGATGAAGAATCCAGGGATCGGGAAAGGCTAACCTTAGGGGAACATCTTAAATGTAATTTAAACTCAACGTGCGTAACACAATTTAATAAGTAGATCTTTTCGAGGTGGATTTAAAGGTTGACGGCACAAGTCAATCGCAGGTTGTTGCACTCTCCAGAAGATTAGGATCTTCTCGAAGTTACAACAATGCAGGTGACTTATGACGACACCCTTGCATTGATCGCTAAGATTTACACTTTGATCTCGAACGAGTTACTCGTGGACGATTAGGAATGTGATCACGTTACAAGGCTGCCTAGAGATTCGGGTATCTTGACACACCGGTTTAACTTGGGTTGAACCAAGATGTCATCGTATCCCTAATCCTCATGGGCATCCATATAACATTATCACCTTGTTAATCCGCTTCGAGTGAATAAGTTGAGATAGGAGGGACTCGATGTGAAGTCGGTATAAGACATTCTACATAACATAAGAATGGGGTGAAGGGCGTATTCCGTAGATTGATGAGTATGCCGTTAAGGAATACGAGACATAAACAAGATGTTTCAAATCTTTGCCAAAGTATCGCAAGTCGCTGATTGCGTTGTCCTAATTCACCTAGTCTAAGGGATGAGATGCCGATGAATAATGGTAACAATTATTCAGTTAGGTTCCTTGACAGAGCATTCTCAATCCTGCATAGGGAGAGAACCGCAAGAGTGAAGTGTTAAATAAAAACGCCAACTCTTATTACTCATGAATAGATCGATAGATTACCGAGTCATGGAATGAATAGATCGGAGGTATTCTCGAGTCATTACAAATGCATATGGTTGTCTCTGTTATAAGAATGGTTATTTGATTGTGAGTTCTAAATTAGGTATTTAGAACCGGATGCAATTATCAAAAAAAAAAAATTGACTTGTTCTATTGTCTAAAATGAGGATGTCACTCCGTATACATGATCATACTCCTATCCCTCCAAGAACTTCACATTCAGCCTATGTATTCTTGATGTTTTAATTCGGGAGGGCATTGTAATATGTCAGCTATAACATTGTGTCGTCATGAAGACCCTATCTTCATGAAGACACCTTGCTGTAGCTGGCATATGTCAATGTCCTACTAATCCTCCCATCGAGTACACATCCCGCTCAAGTGATTTGGATATGATCTTAATATTTTAAAATCAACTTTCAGCAACCATGCTGATCCCTTTATCCTCGTTCCCGTTACAGTTGTATATAGCTAAGAGAGACTAAATCTATCCTTTAGCTTGCTATGCATCTTCTCCTTCGTACCGAAGGGCTGAATTTTTCTACTTGGTTCTCTTCTTAATCATTGGATTAAGCATCCTGTTACCTTGAAGGACGTGATAAGTTTAACCTGTTAAACTTAACCAAGATTTTTCCCAACTGTAACTAAATTCAGAATTCTAGTTATTAGACGTCATTTAAACGAGGTCTAATTCCCAATAAATGTATTCATTTATTTTCCTTAACCTTACACAGTTAAGGTCCATTAGTTATGGATATACTTATCCCATATCCTTTATTCTGAATTTAACATACGAGGTCATTAATGGAGTTCGAAAGCGAAGTTCGATTACTCCGAAGTTAATTGATATTCCTTAGCTTCCAAGATAATCCTGAATACCTATCAGTTATGGAATCATATTCTTCCTAATCCTTTCTAATGTCAATTAAGAATTCATCTTTACCCAAGTATGAACTAATTACACATTTCAACTTAAAAGTTGCAATAAGGTAAGAATAGATATCATTTCCCATTTAGCATCCATCCACGACAATTAAATGAATCCAAATCAGAATAACATTATGTTTCCAATTTAATCAACAATATCAACTGTTATAGTCATTAAAATATCACAGTTGTATTTGTATTCATTAATTCATGTCATAATCCATACATTTTCCAATCCAACTGAATGGGCATTGTTTACATAAAACATCATTACAACTCATAGATAGAAGAATACACTTTCTTCTTTTTACAATTCCTCAAAGAGGAATAAAAGTAAACAAATACAATTCATCTTCAACCAATCAAGAAGCATCAGAAAACAACCATGTCTTCATTCTAATAAAATTCCATCTGTAAAATTATTTGCAGATCGGTTCACTAATGAACTGAGCATATTAAGCACTTATCATTAAAATGAGGTGCTTCAATTAACTGTCTCAATAAAAGAACCCTGCTTTTATGAAACGACAGTAAGACATCAATCAAGAGATAGGCACCAAAGAATGATCAGCATAACAACTGAACCATCAAAATACCATCACAATCAGCCAAAGAACTGCTGTCCCATTTTCCACATAACCGTTGCAAGTTTCAAATTACAATATTTGTAAAGTTAGGAATACAAGTAGCATACTGCTGATATAACATACTGTTATCCTTTCCACACCTTTCATTAATAATAAATGCAAAGGGTAAAACTAACTGAAACGTAAATCCATTACTTTCCTTTCAGTTCATGCATCACATTAGATTCCAAGCAATCACGTACAGACGAGAAAGCGAACAACAATGCATATAGTTGCTCATATCTAAGCACTACAAAATTCGTTAATAACGATTACAAATTTTCAACTGTATGAAAGAAGAAAAGATCATTTTCCAAGTCATTCATCCACATTACTATCTCCTTCCTCATGACTGTCCTAAAAATGGAATCCAAACGAGACACAAATCAAGATAACAGTTCAGAGTGAAACTTACAAAATCCATTCGGAATTCACTTTCCGGCAGCAAGAGTAATTTCATTCATAATCAGCTTTAAATGAAAACAAGGAAGAATTTATCATCCTTATCAATACTTCATTTAAATCAGGCTCATATGCATATCCAAAACAGGTTAGTACATCGTCGTATTTATCATAGATCAAATAGTACAAGGATGCATACTATATATTTACCGTACTAGAAGAAACCATAATTCTTTCACTGTATGGTAAACCAGATAAACAGTTATACAATCATGCAATCAATTATTCACGTGATTTTCTAATTCTATGAACGCATTCCGTTCAAAATAAAATTTATTCATTGTTGTTACCTACAGCAAGTCCAATCATAATGCACAGTAAAACTTCAATGCTATTTCCAGAACTCAGACAGCTAAAGAGAAGAATTCGTTCTTTAACTATTCAAATAAGAAAACAACCATTTTCTTCAACTCACTAAGAATTATTCATGCTGGTTTCATTTCTTCTAAATAACTGTGCAAAATTAGAGACCACAAGAAACATTCAATTATTTCATTTGTATAGAAAACTCAGCACTCAGAAACAATTTAAATGCCACTGTCCTCTCTACCGACTGAACTGGTAAAGTTCAATAACCACCTGACTACTGATTTTACCAAATCAAAACAACAGACAGAAGAAGAATTCCTTACCAATAAATGATTCTACCCGAATCCATTTTTCTATTCACAATGATGTACAGAACTCAAAAATGCGATTTTTCATCCAATAATACCCTTATTATTAAAAAAACTACATAGAATATCAGATGCACAACAAAGTATAATCAAAACAGGTCCAACAACAAGACAACTTCCCAAGCATTTCCTTCTTTGTACAGCAATCCAAGTAAAATGTGTTTTCACAAAGACAGTTAGAACTAAAAGGTCGAACAACATCAATGAAACACAACAAATCATCTAATCCCTTCAGCAAGAATCAACATGATTTATTTAATGCATAGAATACAAGTCAAGCTCGTTTTCATGACTACAGTCCGAGCCGTATGATCAAGTCATTTCCATACAACACAACACAACCAACCTTTCATCACAGCAAGAAGGACTGTAATCATTCATATGTTCAGAAGAGAAAACAATTTCTTTTCCAGCTTTCACGAATACTAAAAATCATATTCGTCCATTTACATAAAATAAGAAGCACAAAGCAACAATTGTATTACTGGCATATCATTCTAACCGAGCTCACATTACTCGGATAAAACTCTAAAACCCATCCCTTAAAGTTCAAAAAGAAATGCTATTAACAAAGAGAAAGAAAAAGAAAGGTCTTATTTCTTTTAAGAAAACTTCAATATAAACGACATCAAGCCGCTCGCACAACCTATACAATCTTATCACAAAAGTTCATAAGACAAAAGAACAATCACACAAAGCAATAAAACAACCCACACTACCCGCATGACTCCCATTTAACATTTTACAGAAAAACACATTTCGAATTTCCATTTAACGTCAACAACCAAAGACAACATGGAGGTATTCCATTCAAAGAAATGCAAAGACAGTTAAACACAGCAACCAGAGATGATTTTACCTATCATTTCCAAAAATGAAAACAAGAATCAATGAAATCCAAATCGTATCAACACAACAACAATCACATAAACCCAAAACCCAAGAGCAGGGTTGTTTTAATGAGACGTTTAAACAAAGCAAGTATTTTTAAAGAGAAGGGCTTAACATGCCTGCAATTTCTTTTCCAAAACTCAAAGAAAACTGCGTTTGCCAAAGATATTTCCTTCCTCAGCAACAACACGAGCTTTCCAACAATCCTTTCCTCTTCAGGCTCAGCAACAGCCTCCAATTTTCCAAAGAACAGTGATAAACCCAAAGAAACTGGTTCGACTGAACCAAACAAAAAAACCAAATGCAGAGCAACTTCACCAAATCCAAATCGACACAATAAACAATCAACATTTCCCTCCTACGCCTTCCAAGGCGAGCTGGTCGCGAGGACCAAGAGAATTTAATGCATTAAAGGCTCTGCCTTTTTCCTAATTTCCCACGCCACTGCCAACTTGGGTTGGCGAACCCCCAAGTTCAAATTTGCATGAAAAACCAAATTTAGTGCATGGCCATCTAACTACCTCTCGCCATTTACCTGCTCTCGCTAAATCGACACTTTGTCCACGTAGGGACTCCCCATTTAATGCCATTGAATAACCCTTCATCCTTATCCTCTCCCTCCAAGGGTCTGCGCGCCCCCTTTAGGTTAGGATTAGTTTAGGATGTATATTAGTTATTCAACCTAGGTCAAAGTTTAGTTTTAGGTTAATAGGACTTAGGTTTATTTCCCTTTCCTTTTTTTTTGATAATTTAAAAATCCATTTAGGATAGTAGTTTAGGATGTATGATAGAACTTAGGATTATCTTAGGATTTAATTCCTTCTAACCACTAACATTAATCAACCTCTAATCCAGCTCTTCCACCGACACTCATGTCAATGATGTGCAGACATTTTGTCCCTTGTTTCACATGCCAAAGCCACCCATGTCCGGACATTTCCTGCCTCATGAGGTCTTAAGTTCGACGATCAGGGTTCAAGAATTGAACCTTTTCGTTGGCATTTATGTGCCACTGCTCATACTACGCAATCGTGCACTTTGGACATTTATATCAACCTCCGGTTCGGTTCAAGAGTAAATCGACAAAGCAATAACAAGAATACCACAAAGATACTTTGGATCAATGGAATTGATTCAAGGTGTCTTGTCAATCAATCGAAAGAGAGTTTAGCAAGTATATGACAATTTGTCGTCACATCAAGAACACACAAGCAACAATAATCGTTGTCCTATGTAATAAATTACAGCATGCAAGAATCCAAGTTAGTAACACATTCCTTTAAGATCGAATATATCTTAACATGTTTGCCTTCATTTTAGCAGCTATAACATGAAAAATATTCACCAAGATAACTTACAAAATCGGGTGTTACACCAAATACATAGAGGATGAAATCCTTGGAGAAGTCTGGGTTGATGAGAGTTGGTGCTTGAGAGATAGCTTCTTTGATTGCTTCAAAACTCTCCTTTCCTTCTGCTGTCCACTTAAAATCCATGATCTTCTTTAACATTTTGGTGATGGGCTTGACAAGGGCTGCAAAATCTAGGACAAACCTGCGGACAAAATTGATCCTTCCCAAGAAGCTTTGAAGAGCCTTCTTGTGACTTGGCAATGGTAGTGCTCTTATGGCTTCAACTCTCTCTGGATCAATTGCCAGTCCCTCTTTCGAGACAATATGGCCTAGAAGTTTCCCCTCATGAGCCAGGAATATGCATTTTTTGGGATTCAATGACACTCCAAACTTTCTACACCTCTGAAACACTTTCCTGAGGTGAAAGAGATGGTCTGCTGCATTCTTTGAGAAGACAGTGATATCATCTAGGTATACCAGCACTATCTTGTTGATCAAGCCTTTGAATGCCATGTCCATTGCCCTTTGAAAGGTAGCACCAGTGTTGGACAGCCCAAATGGCATCTTCTTGTAAGCATATGTGCCCCATTTAGTTGTGAAGGTTGTCTTGAATTGGTCTTCTCCCTTCACCATAATCTGATTATAGCCTGAGTAGCCATCAAGTAGTGAAAACCTTTCTGAACCAGCTACCACCTGCAATATTTGCTCCATGGAAGGGAGTGGATAATGATCCTTGAGAGAGGCTCTATTCAAATCTCTGAAGTCGACACACAACCTGATCTCTCCATTCTTCTTTCTGACTGGGACTAAGTTGGCGACCCAACTTGAGTGTTTGATGGGGAAGATGATACGAGCCTCAATAATCTTTCTTAACTCTTTTCTCATGAGAGGTTCAATATGGGGATTCACTGGCCTTTGCTTTTGCCTGACAGGCTTGGATTCTGGATCCAGCTCAATAGTATGTTGTGCCAACTTTGGGTTGAAACCTCTTAGATCTTTGTAAGTCCAAGCAAAGACATCTGGGAACTCTTGACAAAGCTGAAAAAAATAAGATTTCTCTTGTGAGGTACTTACTTTGCCAATCTGCAATGCTTTGCCTTCTTCCACTAAAATAGGCTCTGAATCTTCACCCTTTACTTGAATGTTCACTTTATCCTTCCGAAACTGATCATTCGGGTTGAAGATTGACTCCAAGGTTATGAGGCATTTTGGTAACTTGTTAGTTCTTAGCTGCACCACTTGGTCACCATACTGCTGATGCAACTTTTCTTGATTCCTGGTGGAGAACTCAGCTTCTTCTTGTAGGAAATTAACAATTTGCTGATCATTCTCGAAGACTTGCCAACTTGTATTGTTATCCGGAACAGCTGGTCTCACAACCAATTTGATATGAGGCTAAGATTTTTCACTTTTGATACTTTCCACAACATCAAATGCAGCCCCAATTGCTGCTAGCCTGTCAGCGGCTTCATTCTTTTTTCTTGGGATGGAATTGATGCTAAAAGCTTCAAGATCTTCAATAAGATCCCATACCCGATTTTTGTAGTTCTTCAACAGATCATTTTTGGCAGCATTTTTTCCTTTGACTTGGTTTACGATCAGCTCACTATCACCAAATACTTGTAAATTCTTGATGCCTTTCTTCATTGCCTAGTGCAGTCCATGAATTAAGGCTTCATACTCAGCCGTGTTGTTTGAACAGGAAAACTGAAACGAGAAGGCTGAGTAATACCTTATACCTTGCGGTGAGATGAGCATAGCTCCTCCTCCTACACCTTGTCTACTCCTTGACCCATCAAAGAACAATAGCCATACTTCATTCTTATCTTTATGATCTGGCTTGGTGATGCTGGGGAGAGGTTGATTCTCTTCATGTAAACAATAAACTCCTAGTGCAGATTCTTCTACTTCTTGATAGGGATCAAAAGCATGTATCTTGTTTGCCCATTCATCAAGAGTTAGATCCGGGATGCTTCCAATCTTGGTGTCAGCCTCATCAGTGCTAGGGTGATCTTCTTGATCAAATGCTGAGCAATTGGCATTAATCTGACTTGGAGTGTAAGGCTCAATATGGAAGTTTGCAATAGGTTCGGATCTGATTGTGGCCTTAGTTCCATATCTTGTTCTGAATAGCATGTGTGACCAATCAGTAGACAAATACCCTCCAATCTTGGCTATGAAGTCCCTTGACAAACATAGGGCAAAGAGTGGTGGAAGGTCTATGACTGATACATCTTGTAAGACAACAACATTTGGACATGCATGCAAGGTAAGACTCAAGTTTTTAATCACTCCAACTGTTGCTATTGCTGTCCCATCTAGCTGCACTACCCCTTTGGATGTTATTTCATACTGGAGCCCTAGCTGATCAGCTATTTGTTTGGGCATGACAGAACTACTTGCCCCGGAATCAATCATGCAATTGTGTACTAGCTGATTTCCAATGATCAACGAAACATAGAAAGGAGGGGGCTTCAACATCTTACCTTGTTGTCCTCCATGATTTCCCCCAGGCTGGGCAGCGTTTGTAAGCACTTTGTCTTGCATCTGAACCCACTGATTTGAAATTGGCCAGTCCTTCATGGCAGCTTGCAGCAGATCTCTTTGTCCTGGGATGGATAGGGATTCCCACATTGATATATTGACGTTAGTCTTCTTCATCTGTTCAATGATACTGAATGGGGATGAAGTATCCTTTTGTTGTCCCTTGGTTTGCACATTCACCCCTTGCACGTGGGCAGCAACAACTGGCATTTGAGTTGGCCTAGGGGCTGTTCTTGGCTGCCCTTGTGCATTTGAAATGGGACTTTGCTTGCCAATCATTTGTGGAGCTGTGGAAGGTTGTGGATTGGCTGGGGCTAATGGCTGTTCTTCACCCAAATTTCTCCTCTTTGACCTTGTGTTGGCTGCAACACCTTGAGAAACTGCTTGATTCATGCCACAGAAATCTTTTGCTTGCCAGTTCACCAATGTGTTGTCATTTGGGGCTGATTGTTGTTGCAATGTTTCTTGTTATTGGTTGTTTCCTTGACTACCCTCACCCTCCACACCAGTAGTTGTCACCATCAATGCTTGATTGAGAGTACCATTGAAACACATGGATTGGTTATGAGGCTCGTTGCATGGAAAGCACTAATCATATTCTTGGGCCATGTTATTTTGGACTGGCACTAATGCTTTAGAAGAAAATATGACATTAGTGTTAGAGGGCTGAAATGGTCTATTAGTGGGAGGCCTTACTTGGCTTTGATTTTGATTTGCAGCCTGATTTGGTGACCTATTTTGTTGGTATGGGGGCCTAGCCTGGTATTGCGCTTGAGGCTGATACGGTCTAGCACTTTGAGCTTCTTGCATGTCTTTTGACAAAACCAACTCATTTCCCAAATTTTGCAATCTGTTTCATGACCTCTTGGAGTTCATTTGAAGCACTAGAGGATGAAGTAGAAGTTTCACTTGAACTTTGATTTCTAGGGGTGGGAACAGGAGCCAAAGTGGGTGCTTGACTAGAGCTTGGATTTTCTAAGTTTGGATACAAGGGCATGGGAGGCCTAGGAGCTAGTTTACTAGCTTGAATAAGATAGTTTTCGTCTCTAATGGAAATGCTATAAGCGAGAAGGTAAGGTTGTGCCTCCCATAGATTGAATTAACATACAAATATCAAATTCAAAGATTTAAGGTAATAGAGAAAAGCACCTTCTACTTGGCTTTGTTGCCCACTGGGAATCCTATCCCAAGACCTTTGAAATCTGAAGTTGAAATCAGTTAGCTGCTCATTGGGAGCCCTCTTGATGGTTGTTAGCTGCTCCAAAAGAGACAAGTTGTCTCCCTTCTCTCCAAATTGCTCATGAAGTGCAATACACAGCTGATTCTAGTTTGTGATAGAACCAGCTCCAAGGCTCCTAAACCATTGCAATTCTTTACCCTTGAATGAAGATGCCAGTAACTTGACAGCCACTTGCATTTCATTGATTTCATGGATTGCAAAAAGGTTAGCAATATCTTTAACATGATCACACTTGGAGTAGTCGATTTTCTCCAAGTGAAGTAGGGAATGTTCTTCAAGGCTGCAATAGGAACTGGATGTTGTGCATTGAGAGCAAGTGGGCTCTTTGCTGTGAAGTTGATGTAGGGATTGTTCTCGAGCCATTCTAATTGGTCTTAAAACCCTTGTTGACTGAATGAAAGGCCTATCAGGTGGAGGAGTTGAGAGAGTTCTGTTTGGTGGAGATGGAGACCTTTGAATCCTTCTTCCTCTTTGCCTTCTTCTTGGAGATAATTGTAGGTATTCAAATAGCACTTCTTCTTCTCCAACTCTTGACCTTGTGGTGATTCTTCTCATGAGTTTTCAGGCCTGACTTGGAACCAGTTGATTCTTCCCCTTGGAGTCGCCAGATATGCAAATAATAGCTATTTTAAGCAAGAAAAATGCAGCGAGATGCACATCAACCCCGCTGGAATAAAAATGAGACCTCCAATCCCACCGAGCATGCCAAAAGTGTTGTTGCAGACTCACAACACCCCTGGATGTAGATCAGGCTTCTAGGTTGATCACTCTAGCATCCAGTGTGATTGCACAACATGGAAACCTATCTCCAAGTGTGGGGACTTGTGGCGAGAGAGGAATCTCCAGTTAGAGGCTGGTTCCTCAAACTCCTCCCGATTTAGATCTATATTTTGCAAAACTACGAGAGGTTCGAGATCCTAATCCTACTCTAAATTGCAAGATGGTAGGGGTAGAAATGCAAAAATTGAAACTAACTAAAGATGGTGATGGAACAAAAGGAGTGGTGAAACATATTTGTCATGCGAAATAAACACAGACCAAAGTTCACAACATAAAACATACACGTACTAATAAAGTCTAATTTAGGATCTCGAAATGAAGCAAATAATACAAACAGAGGACTGAAACCCATTCCACAGCTTGCATTATCATTTCAATGTCAAAGAACACGCATTACACCCTCGAGAGAGGTAAAAGAAAACTGTTACAATATTTGGAAAGGTCTTTCCTTGCATCAATCACTTGCTGGAGGTGAAAGAAGAATTCTGCTATATCAAAAATTGTTCCCCATTTTTGAAATGAGCCAAATCTGGCTTTTACATTGCAAGGGTCGAGCCCAGGGGACAGAAAACGTACAAAAACATGAGAGCCCATCCCTCCTCAATTGCAGATGCATTAAAATAGCATGGGGGACCTTACAAACCCATACCCTGTCACTTTGACTGAATTACAGGAGAATGCGACCCATTCTGCATTAAAACTGGTCGCTGAAATGTCACTTCTGGCCATGAACACGTGTCAGATCCATTTCTCAATTTTCTCTCTCCAGAATGCACCAAAATTCAAGATTAACCCCAAAATCATGTAGAGAATTTCATAAGCTTTCCTGTTGATATAAAGAACATGTAAATCCGAGCTCTGGATCGAAAGATATGTCGATCTGAAGATTTAGGGCACAAAACAGGCAAAAACGTGTTTTGAAAATATTTCCTGTGCTCTGCCACCTGGATGACACGTGTCAAGCACTGATTGGATGCATAATTCGGTCTCCTTCCCTACTTTATTGGACACGTGTCCACTTTTTATTAGCTCAGTCGATTGCTTGAAATGTAGCCCTTTGACTTTTGGACTTTCTCCCTTGTGACACGTGTCGTGATTTGATTGGTCTGCGGGTTTGCCAGCTTTTCGCGCCCTTCGTGTCTTTATGTCCCGGATGTCCCAAACTGTTTGGGACAAAAACTCCCGATCCACCCAAAATGGGCTTCCTTGTCCCTCATTCAGCTGATGACACATGGCATTGCTTGATTGGCTTTTGGCTCCTTTGGCTATCCGCGTCCCACGCGTCCCTTTGTCCCAACTGTCCCAGTGTTGAAGTTCCCCGTTTCGGCCGAACCGGCCGGTTCACGTCCTTTGCGTCCATTTGTTCCAACTGTCCCAGACTGTCTGGGAAAAATTCTTCTGAACCACCCGAAATGGGCTTCCTTTACTCTCGGCCACTTCACCTTTTCGCGTCCTTCGCATCCTCGCGCCCAGATGTCCCAACTACTTAGTGCGAAAGTTCTCCTTTTCAGCCGAACCGGGCGGTTCGTGCCCTTTGTGTCTTCATGTCCCAAATGTCCCAGAGCAGTTAGTCGATTTTCTTCTCCTTCGATGAATCAGATTTCCGTGTCCTACATGTCCCGATGTCCCGATGTCCCTTTGCTTTTGGGCGCACGGAGGCTTTTCGGCCGATCTGTACCAGACGTCCCTCATGTCCTGACTGTTGCAAGGACTAGGACTAAGCCAATTTTCACGATTTTTTCTGGCCTAAACTTGTTTTTTTGCAGCCTTTTCACCTTTTCTCGAACTTTCTCTTTTCAACTGGATAGGAGAGTTAGAAAAAATGCAGGGGACCCTAGAAACATGATTTTTCCCCGAACCCATCCATTTGCACGGGACTTGAGAATTCGATGTATGTTATCAAATCAACCACAGGGGTGAATTTGGATAATAGTTACATTTCAAGGACTTCAACAGACTCAAAACCAATGAGTATCCATAACAAGCTTCCGCAGAAGTCAATAACATACCACCCATTTCAAGGATTCCAATAGTATGCACAAGGAAACTACTACAAAAGATAAAAACATAAGTTACGTTTCAAGGATTCAAAAGGAGTCGAAACCAAATAGCATTCTCAACTAAACTTCTACAAAATTCGTAACATACTATCAATTTCAAGAGTTCCAACCATAACATGCTAAAATTATCCTCTACAAAACTTCAACAGAAGTTGAGACATACGAAACATTACAAAGACTCTCACATTCATTTTCATATTTAATCCTTGCTACTTTCAATGATTCTAACCCAAAATCACAAACTCGGTAAGGACCTTGACAATAGTCACATTCAAGTAGAATAATCTCAACAAGCATTCCAACCGGAAGGAACTTAAGTATTCTAGTAAGATTCAACAGGTTTCCACATCAACAATAAAAGCACAAATCTATACTCGAAATGAAACCAAAATGAAGAAGAATACAGTAACCATTCCAACAAGGTCTTCGAAAAACCTGAGATTCATAATTCCACAGGAAAAGAAGAACCAAAACATTGCTTCAAACCAATTGAACTGAAATCACCTGAAAAAGTTGTTTTAATGAAAGCATTTAGAGTAAAGCAAGATTTTTAAAAGTCAGGGCCTATCATGCCTAGTAATGTCGCTTTAAAAATCTGAAGAAGATCTCTGAATGAGCTCGAGCCTTCTCCTCTTCTTCCACGTTAGATTTAGTAACAATAATTTGTTACCCTCATGTCTTATAAACTTTCCTCGGCAGGAGAAAAGAGCTAGTTATTCTCATAGTTGCCATACGACACCAAGTAGATGGTTTGAAGAACCAGGTGATCAAACAGAGAGAAACCTGAGCCCATGGAAAACCAAACAACCAACTAGTTTTCCATTTTGCATGCCTTCCCGAGCAATCCGTGCTTGAGAACCAAGTTCATTAATGGCATTAACTCCAAAATTCCCACCCAAACTCCATTGCCATGACCACCATAGTTGCGATTGATAAATGCAAAAAAAAAAAAGACCATTTCTAGATTTGGTGACTCTTACATCGGTCCCAACAGAGATATTTACAACCTCCACCAAACCCCAAGTCCTTCATACTTATCCATCTCATAAATTCCATAGAAACTACCGCCCATGGCTCACACCCCTTCATAGGTCCCCCTTCATCCATGGTCATTAGTTAGGTTAGAAACATAGGTTAGATCTTTAGGTGATACTTAGTCTAACTTCCTTAGTGCTAGGTCGCTAACCTTAGAACATTTAGCTTATAGTTTAGGGCTAGGTTAGATTAGCACTAATCCAACCCATAGGTTATAGTTTAGGTTTAGGTTATTAACCTTAATAAATCCAGTCTAGGTCTAACAAATAGAATCGTTTAGTATAAGAACCAACAGATATACATTCCCGAAATGGATTCTATCCAGCATTGATAATAAGCTAGCAGTATATATACCAAAATTTATTACCTGGCTCAAGGTCTAGACCTTCCTGATATTATGATATTGGGAACCAATTCATTTAACACGATCAACCTGAGTTAGACTCCAGAATTTCTTATCCAACACATTCAGACCTTGCACCCTTCGTAAGGTCTATAATTTTTGTTCATCCAGAATAAACTTAAAACATCTCTTGGATCAATGCCAGCGATCCAGGCTGAGTCATAAAGATGGGTAAATCCATAATTCATCCCAAAATCAGATTGAACTAAGGTGCTAAAAATGAAAGAAATAAAAGAGTCAAAGCATATCCCGACTCGAGTCAAAGATCTTCAAGAGCAAAGAAGATACTGATCAATATCAAGCATGACTTCACAATCAAAGGAACACATCCTTATACGAAGAAATCATATATCAACACTTGAATGCTCGGGAGGAAGTAACAATAGTTCGAGTGTTACACAATCGTTAACTCTTGTAAATTCCTGTCTGACGGCATGTCTTAGAATGAATGTACCATATGTGCGCATAAACTTGAAGGGTGGAATATAACTTGTGAACCCATAATGAAGGTTGAAATTCTTTTGCACTTCCCATCTAGGTTATCTCACATGCTTGGAGATGGAAGGACGCATCTCTTTACCATGATAGTATTTTATATACGTAGGTGCGTTGCTCCAAAAAACCTTACAAAGAAGGAAATTCTCATTTCACGCCATTCTAAGAGGTTATCCGATGTGTCACCCACCAAACGTAGTAGTTCGAGTAGGACATAACTTAAAATCCCCCTTCATTCATTCTCCTTATTCCACCGAGCTTCCATTTTCTACAAAAAGACCTCGGGGAAGGCTCCTCCCGAGTACCTAGGTAGCTCCTTTCCCCCTAGGCACTTTGGATCAGTATGTGCCTTTATCACCCATGGAATCCATTGTGTGTAAGACTTATTAATGTTTACCATTGTAGCATCCTTGTCTTTCCGGTATTCTTGATTCATGTGCTCATAGAGTTCTAGAAACTCTTCATATTTGTGCTTCTTCTTGAACCATGAGCACTACAAAAATTTGGGTACTCGCACTTGTAGTGGTTTATAGACCCACAATTAAAATAGTTTCCACATGGGATCTCGAGTTCTTCCTCCTCCATAGTTACCATGACCACAAAATCCTCTTCAAAATCCCTTCCATGCAAACCTCCATCTTCACACTCCTTACAATGGAGGTCATCACTCTTGAACTACTTACTGCATGTTGGTTTGGCACACACCATGTTCAATGGCCTCATAGATCTGGTCAATAAGCGTAAAATCCTTGGTATCATGAGTCGTAGAGATGTAAATATTATAGTAGAAAGATACGTTCTTCCAAATTGCATGTTGTAAAAAGGGACATCTACTCACATCATGGTCCCCATGATAAATCTCACAACCTCTTTGCTACGGTGTGTAATGTCTTTTGGGGGAAACTATCCTTTGCATGCCCCTCTACCTCACAATATGTATGACACATTCCACTATGAGTCTCATGAGATGAGTTCATAGATAAATTTTCAGCTGCTTAGCCATAATAGCGATTTGAGCTTCTATAAATAGGATAACACCGGTCAACACTCCCAATAGCTTTAACACACGGGGTATCTTCCAACGCCTTGCACAAGTCTATAAAAGTCTTATGAGATAAATCTCTTCTAAATGTGGTTATCAATCCTCCAAAAAACCATTGAGCATGTTGTGAAGGGTGAATGTCATATGAAAACTTTGACAAGAGACTCTTAAACTGTGTGTCATACTCCCACGCACTCTCTTCCATTCCCTACTAAATTTCCTTAAGGCCGTTGATGCTCTTCTATTCAAACTCAGGGATGTGGAATTCTACTAGGAAAACATTTATCAATGTGGTGTAATCTACCACCATCTGATGGGGGTCATACGTCCTATACCAATTATGTATGCAGCCTTGTAACACCATTTCCAATTTACTAGCCTTACATTGCAGGGTTGTGATCCTCTTTGTAAGCCATAGTAACTCACACTTGTGAACATGCTCTGTAGCATCTTCAATACCTTAATAATCTAGAAAATGTAGATACATATCTAAGAAGACTTGAGGAGGTGGCTAGGGCCCTTGTCCTCCTGATCTAGTTGTTGACTTCCTCTGGTGTTTCCTCCTCTGCCAGATCCATTAGATCCACCACATCCTATGCCTCTAGATACACTAGTAATGGTCCTAAAGAAATTATGCCTAGGGTATCCAACATCCTAATTAATTATGAGCCAACCGTCTATGAGATTGTGTCACTACCAGATGTGTGTCTTGTGCCACTCCCTAATGTGTTACCCAAGCCTTGTATATTTTCTCCTTGTCTAAAACTTCCTCTGAATACTGGAATAGTATGTGTAGCCATAGAAGTGGGAAATGAAAAATTCTATCTCCTGGGCACAGATCTGTCACTTCCACTAATTTAAATTGGGTCAACGATACTCCTTCCTTGATCTGGAAAACCAAACACCAGGGTTTGGTCACTAGGTGGGTTATTATGCACACCAATGACACTTCTCTCTACACACGATGAACTCTCATCAAAATCCAAAGGGGTATCTCTTACACACTTGCCAAGATGGGGTAGCATAGACTTCTCAGGTTCCACATCCTCTGCGTGACCCTTAAATCCTTCCTGCAACGTTTACCTCTATGTATCCATCACACTTGTAACCTTGCATTGTCTAGCAATCTCCCTTTCACGTGCTTCACTATACTTGAGTCATCTCTCCTCTGTTTATTTCTCCGTTGCAATGTCTGTCATCTTCCCCACTTTAGCTTCCTCGCTTCTAGCACTTAGGAAGGTTTTTTCCGCCATCGAAATGCCTCCAAACCCATGGTGATAATCAATATATTCATTTCCAAAGGGATAACATGTGGAAATGATCCTCTGAGGATGCGTGAAAAAACTCGAATTCAGCAACCTCTAGACAAGAATATGTAGAAATAACGTACTCTAGAGTTTAGCTAGCCAATACTCCCCTCCACTAATGATCCATAGCATGAGTTCATGTGAAATATGCATCTTACAGCCTTTGGTACTCTTCTTGGGTCCATGTGCGTGATATATAATACTAGCTTGACCTAAACGCATATACAGTGAGTCATTCATACAACTCTACTGGGAAGCAATAGAAAAATGTTTCATACATATCATGGTAGAGGTTCTCTACTACCTATCTACATGCATCAAGCTGAGGTCTAGTGTTGAATCTCTCGAGAAAATTCATCCTCTGTGATATTAAACCATGTTTTAATAGTTTCCAAGGTTAAATGTTCTATCATTACTCATTGAAAAAATCATGATGTATGCCATTTCCAACTACAACATCAAAAATATTTCCCGGTAATGGAACCAAGATGTAGTCATTTTTAGACCCATCAAATAATAAGGGAATCCCATGCATAGTGGCCTATCACCTAGCGGGTCTTTGGGTGATTACCGGAGGCACGCGTTTACACCGAGTCTCTCTTTTATGTGAGTTGAGTGGGAATGATACATGTAAACATCATAGAGCTTAGAATGGCTCTAGACCATTGCAGTCATTACAGATAGAGATACTTTAACAGACTTAAAGAACTGAATCAAAATAGAAAGGAAAATGCATAGGGATTCATATTCATCTTATAAACATACATGAAAAAGAAATATGAATAATCATGTATGAATCCAAACCAAGAAGGTTCATATTTAGGTAACTTTGTAACCTCATTACATTCATTATACTCACTACAAAACACCACATTTTGGTAGACCAAAGTCATGCATCATAACTGGATCCATATCCTTTAGCTCTCAAAAAGAAATTTTATAACCCCAAGCCCTTGATACATCCTTCTCCTATATTTCATCTACCCAACCCAATATGACTCCTTGTGGTATTTCTACAAATCTCTGCTCTCTATGAATCTTTCCCATTTCTTCTTTGGGCACTTGTATTTATAGGCCCCTTGAACTGCCAACTCAACTTTCTGAGGCTTCAGATCCATCGGCAAGTGTCATATGTGGTCCGCCATGGACGCATGCTCCTCCGTGCCCGAGCTCTCTACTCTTTTCCATGATCACCTTCTAGAAGCCTCCATCATAGGGTATAGTCCTTCCTAGGCCATCCTATTACCATGCTAGCACCTTATCCACTCTGCATCCATAGTCGGTCATGCTTTTCTTGTGTCTTGCATGATACACCGAATATGGGTAATTCCCAAGACCTTATTCTACTAGTGCATAACACGGTCCTTCTAAAAATTCCTAGAACCCTTCCTTGTGATCCTTCTTTGTACATGCTCATCCTTGAACCTAGGCCTTGTGCACCTATGCAACTTTTTGTACTTACTCAATATTTTAGGGGCCCAACGGTGTACATGATGGTATGCCCTAAAAATTCACAACAGAGGGATACTTCAACTGAGTTAATAAGTGTCAGGACTATTCATAGTTTTTGGGATTGCATTCACCAAGTATTACCTCTCTCGCATGATGATGGTGTTGAGATTGATATGGTGCAGGATTTTGATTTACCTAATCATGATTTTGAATACCTAAGGGCCCTGATGATTAAGAAGTATGATGGGGGAATACCTTCTGAGGAAGATAGGCAACTATTGATGAATGTAATGGTTGCACAAGAAAATGAACATAATACAAGAAGTAGAGTTATCAAAGGGGGAGGTCCTCAGGCCAAACAAAAAACTCCACTTCTCACTAATATCCCTAGGGAAACCCCTAAGAAGGATACACTCAGCAAAGGCCATGTTGCTCCAAATAAAACTTGTACCCTAGCTCATGCCCAAGTTACAAAGACTATTATACCACTAGAGGGAATCATAAATCTCCCATCCAACACTACCTTACCCAAATATGCTCCATGTGATATAGCCCATATTTTGAGTCAAATCAAAGTCACTATACCTATTGTTGAATTTCTCATAATTCCTGAGCATAGAAAGCGGGCATTTGAGTATTTGGGATTTAAAGAAGAGATAACAACACAAGGCAATAATGTGAATGGTGTGGATCTTCCTCCTATCATCGCAGAGCTTGAGATACCACAAGCCCTGGAAGAATTGGGAGAATCACCAGAAGTATACTTGGGAACCTCACTTGTGGAATCTCAACTTGATGTTGATCCTTTTTACACCACTTTGATCATCAAGGATAGGTTGGTGCATAACTATATGTTTGATTCAGGAGCTTCATGCAATGTGATTCCTCTTGAAGTGATGAATGAATTAAACATCAAAGTGATAAAAAACTTTGGAAAATGCACAACTATGGATTCAAGGGAAGTGCATGTGATTGGGTATGTTAAATGGTTAGTAGTGCAATTATCGACTTACCCTGAAAAATCCTTAACTCTTAATGTGGTTATTGTGGACTACTTGGTTAGATGGGGCATATTCTTATCAAGGAAATGGGATGTTAGTGTGGGGGAAGTGTGTAAATGGATATGTCATATGTAACCATACCATTGGAAGGAAATATTGTAAAGTTATATGGTGAAAAGAAGATGTTACATATGATTGAAGATCCAAACAATGCTTCATATGAAGTATTATATACAGATGTAGATGTTGATAATTTTGTTGGTTATGCAGATTTCAAGGAGCATGAAATTGATAAATGTAAATTTCTTGAGCAACTTGGTTCCCCTTGGAATTTGATGTTTGATGGATCTTGTTCTAATTTTGGAAATGGTTCTTGTATTCATTTTTACTCCTATCACAAAAGGAACAACCCCATACGCACCGGTCTATCACCCAACGGAAGAGCCGAGCACTCACCCGAAGCATGCACGGTGCCAAGTCTCTCTTTTACGTGAGTTTAGTGGGAAGCATTATCTATGATTAGTGTAAGAGTATTTAGGAAACAATGAGACATACAAGAACCATAGGGCTCGGAAAAACCTCCAGATCCTTGCAATCACTTCAAACCGAGTGCTTTAATAGATTCTAGAAAATATACTATATTAGAAAGAAAGATACAACAATTCATTCGTAGCATGAAAGGAAAGAGAACTCATACGAATGAAATATACATTAAATCCATTGATATTTATATCTATTTATAATAGGTAACCTCAATATATGCATTGGTTCATTCTGAGAGTTTCACAGAGAGCGCGATCCGTAGTCATGTGCATCACTAGATGTATGTAGCTAAGATAATAGAAAAGAAAAATAACAACTCCATGCTTAGTACATCCTTTCCTGAACCAGAATATCCACTCGCAGCAATTTTGTAGAGCTTTTCTCACTCTCTAACCCACTATTCCCTATGTATCTCCGGATGATATATCTCTCTCTATGTTTGTATATCTCTTTTCCAATGGCAGAACTTATATTTATCACTTTCCCGGCTACCAACTCACCTTGTCACACCCTCAAGTCCATCACCAAATTTTGAATGTGGTCCTCCATGCAAGCATGTTCCTTCAAGCTTGATCTCTCCACTCCATCTCATGATGATCTTCTAGAAGATTCCATCTGGGGCATGCTCTTTCCTAAGCCAACTTGTTTCCAGTCTGGCATCTTATCTATGTGTAACCGATCACACTTTTCACGTGTTCTACCTTTGAAACTCAAAATTTCTAAGTCTTGAACCTCCTTTCACACGTTGCACGCATTATTTGCTTCCTTAAACCTTTATCTTCCACACTTTTGACTTACGTGCCATTCTATAATTGGGATCATGCATGCCCACGTGCCTTTATACTTGGTCATTATTCCATGGGTTCAACATCACCCCACACTACGCCTATTCTCCAAACTCAAACAAAATTTACTTGACCAAGATGTAAGTTGTTTTATGGAACCAATATGTAGAATTTTACTTTACAAAATGAATAAGGAATGAAATAATAGGGGAAAAAATGAAGAATGGGGGACATCAATTCAATAGGCTGGGAAAGTCCTTTCGCAGATCTACCTCTAGCTTGTTCCACTCTTCGACCTTACCCTTCGCCTTCTGGCATAGGTCGCCCACTTGGGTGCTCACTTCATCAAAGCTTATGCCACTTCCCTGGGTGCCCAAAGTGTCCACAATCTGCTCCATTTCCTTACCCAGGTCTATGAGTTAATCCATTCTTCTGGTAATTTGTGGGTATAGTTCCTTCAACTGGGCCTTAATTGAGCTTCTTAAAGCTTTAATTGCCTTTGATTTCTTCTCTACCTTAGCGGAAGCTTGTCCCTCTCTACCTGTTCCATTTTTTCTTTTCAAGGAACTCTTTCAGCTCTTCTTTAAGCATGAAAACCTTAATATCCACGAGTACTTGGTTGTACTTGGCAACAAGTTCTACCACATTTGATTGGTATTCCTATTTCAAGCATGTGGCCACTTCTTCTATAGATTCCAGGTGCGAAGGGTTACCTCTTCATAGTGAGGACGTGCGTTAGGTCTTCTAAGCATTTCAAAGTTAATGTGTACCTCGAGGATTGGCATTAGGTGTGGGTGCTTTAATATGATGGCCCTCTTGATTGACTCCCACCTTCTTGTAGACCTCCTGCACCTTTAATTTTTATTCCTTTAACTTATGCCTTAACCATGCACCGATTAATTCCTCTTGTTTTAAACTCTTGGCCTTATCCACCATTTCTTCCTCCTTCTTCCCCAACTTCACCTCCAATGCTCTGATTCTGTCATTTCACATGAACAACCTAGCCTTGGTCTTGACCACGACTTTGTTTAGAGCATTGCATACTTGCTCGTCTAAAAGCTCCTGAGAATTTACTAAGGGGTTGTCTCCCTTAGACTCTGGAAACAAGATGAGCACTTTCGGTAGACTTCAAGGTATGGCTATGCAATGTGTGACTTGAACACCCAAGAGAGCATCTTCTTGGTCCTAGGGTACATGTCATCCTTTTCAAAAGACCCCATGGCTAGGAGCCTTTTCGTGGTTACGGGCTTTGGAAATGTGCACATAAAACCTTCTTTGTGTCATCCACATAGCCCATTATCTATCTATGTTATGTATCTAGAGTTACTGCTTTGGAGCGCGCACCTTTGGGAAGCTAACTATCGATTAGGGCCTCCTAGGCTGTCATGTTGCTTTTTAACACTCTCCTCCTTCCCTTCCTTAAGCGCTATGTCCATGCTGCAATATAACTCTTGGTCTACAAGGGCTTCGAGCATCTTTTTCACTTCTCACTCTTCTACCTCATTAATCTACTTTTTTAAAACTTATGGCTCCTGCTCCTTGGCATGCTTCTCATCTACCTTCGTATCTTCGATGCCTTCCTCATCTTGTGTGCCCTTGTGCCACACAAATACAAACTCTTGCTTCTCCTCTCCACTCTCTTCCTCGACTCATAGACACTAAACACATGTGGTTCCTTATCTTTCTCTCGAATCTTCTTCCTTCTCTTCATCTCCTTCACTCTCATCTTCTCCTTCTCCCAAGTAATTCTCCTTTGAGTTAGCTTCTTCATCCACCCTCTACTTCTTCCTGAGAGGTGGCTTCTGATCAGGAGATTCAACCTTCTCTTCTTCCTTTGGAAATTATTCCATGGTGGTGGGTTCCTCGGGTGTCTCTACTTCTGTGTCTTCTCCTTTACTGGAGACTTCTTTCTCCATATGTAGGTGCTTGGCTTAGCGCTTGTAGATGGCATGCTCACTATCTGAGAAGTCAGCACACTTGGTGCTACTTCCTCTCCTCTACCTCTCTTCTTAGACGCTGGCTTCTTCTTCCCCAAGGGTCTTCGGGTATGGAGATTTCGTCATCCAATTACATGATCTTTTTGAACTTCATCATTATGCGTATGTACACACACGCCACGTAACCTCCAAAGTGATGACAGGCATCATTTGCATATTCATTCGGATATCATGTGACACATACTTCTCTATGTACGTGCACTTACCACTGGAGTAATTCAACTTCTTCCTCATCTCCCTATGTTCCCGATCCAACCTTCCTAGTTCCATCCTTAGCTTCTTTTATTCTTTAAATCTATTTACTCCCACTTGGAAGTATTGGGTAGTGAACGTGAAAGGAAGCTTGCACCAAGGGATCCATGATTCATCAATAAGCTTAAATCTACCAAAGTAGTAGTGATGGTGAACCGTGAACTCATCTTCTCCCTCAGTAGCTACTGGGAGTTGTTCAGGGATCCTCCACTCTGCCCCGAATGCATTCCTCAAGCACGTATACCAATTTTCCAACTGTGCTTTATGGGGATCCATCATTGTATCACAAGCATAATTCTTGAACCTCTTTGCGAGTGAAGTGTCTTTAGCTATGTACTCCCACATGAACTTGTATGATTCATTCGACACTAAAATTTCTGTAAACACTATGGTGAGCAAGAAATTTCCAAAAAGGATCATGTCCCCTTCCTTCACCCACTTAACAATCTCCTCTACAATGTACGTAGATATTTTGTATATCATCCCCTCTGTAATCTTCCTGCAGACATGTAGCCAAGGTTTGTTGACCTGTGTCCATCTTTCTTGGCCATTCAACTTAGTCACTAGATGTGTGGACACCTTCATAATGGGATCCTTGAAGTATGAAATATCGTAGTACCACGACCCTTTCTTACAGGAATACTCAGTGAAGGTCTCTTGAATAGCCTCCTTATCACCAAGGTCATATTCTAGGATTTCTACCTCACATATGAGGCCTATAAATTGTGAAATCAAATGGGGATTCACGCACATCTTGCACCCAAATAAGTGGAAATATTCTTTTTCCACCTAAGACATCAACCACTGGTACAAGAGATCTGGCTTCCTAAAATAAGGCAACTCATAGAGTTGCAACAGCCCAATTCCAATGCCATTTCTTTCTCTATGGTTTTGTGAGTTGATTATAGTCACTAATAGGTATGATTCTCAAGTGGGATTCCCATTCCTTTACCATCATCACCCCACTTGGGTATTGCATCTCTGGATACCATTCTTCATTTGTGTCTACTTCGGGTTAAGGTTATTTAGCCTTGGCTTTGCCCTTTCCTTTCTTAGGTGCCATTTTCGAGGTATTTTTATCACTCCTACCCTCTCTTTATTACTCTGCCTTTCTTCTCCCAACCATCAATCTCGGATCCATTATATAACTCTTCAAACCCATGCCCTAGTTTTCAAACCCTAAATTGGATAAAATCTTAACAAGAAAACACCTTTTCAACTCTTTCCACGCTCATATAATTCCTTCTATTCCGCAATCTCAAATGTATGTTCATGTTTTAATCACATAGATCTTCCACTCAATCAAATTTGAAAACCCTAGTTTATAACACTCGCTTATATCTCCAACTCTTTGTTTTCGTAAAGTAAAAATAAGAGTGCCCCAAAATTTTATTTATAGTTTTTCTCTTTTTCGATCATTAAATGCTACTTTACCTACCCCCATACTTTGTTCATTTAATGTGGATTTTTCAAACAAATTCCATCTTCAATTGCCTTCACTCACGCACCCTTCCTGCATGAAAACTCCTCCAACCTTCTAGCGTGCAACCAAACCAACATGACAGGAGACTCTTGCACATGCTTAACCTGCTCCTAAGGCACTTCTTCTGTCCATATTCTTCCTTTATCCTACCTCGTGTTGCTTTAAGTGTGATTTCTTTTCATTTTTATGTGGGATATGTTAGTACAAATTCATAGTACCCTGGATGTTTTCTCGATTTCTAGTTTGATAATGGGCATCTAGTGTGATTGTACAACATTGAATCTTTTTCCCAAGTGTGAGACTTGTAACAATGGGAATAAACTCTCCATATTAAAGGTTGGTTCCTCTACTCCTCGATCAGATGTATGCATGAAATTTTTAGAGGTTTAAGTCAAAATCCTACTCTAATTCTGCAAAGGAGACAAGCATAGAAGAGAAAATAAGATAAAACTAAACTAATAAGGTGATACACCAAAGGAGTGGTGAACATCTACGTAAACTAACACAGTTATAAGAATGCAACAAAAATCATGCACAAATTGTTAAAATTGTAATGAGGGATCGGGATAGAGAAAACAACACAAGAAAGGATTGAAAATTCATTCACAGAGCTTGCATTTTCATTTCCATTTTTAAATACAGTTCATTACAACATCAACAAGGTAGAAAACATGTTGCAGTCCTAAAAGAGGTCTAATATTCCACAAATTCACTTTCTAGGGTGAAGGAGGGAGGCTATAGAACATAAAAAATGGCATGGGTACCCTTAAAAGTTCATTCCCCAGGATTTTTGACCATCCTGGAGAAGAATGGAAGCCATACTGCATTTAAAATAGTGGTTGAATGTCGGTTCTGCTCTTTTCCCCATTCCAGAGGTGATTTCTCATTTTTCCCTCACTAAAATCCACCAAAAAACAAAATTAAATATTCCATCATGTAGAGGACATCAATATGTTTCCAATGACATCAAAATTGAGAAAAAAACGAGCTCTAGATTGAAAGTTATGCCCCTTTGAAGATTTAGGGAAAACCAGGGGCAAAAATCATGTTGGCCGTTGAAACCCAAAATTTTTCCCCTTTTTTGAACTGTACAAAAGTTTCCTAAATAACTCCACTCTCTACTATTTTGATGCCACGTTGGACACTCCTATTTGGTGTGGGCCTGAATCATTTCTCTTTCTTCTATGGGCCCATGGGAACAAATTTTCCTTTGTGCCATTTATAACACTTTGGAAAAATCAAAATTCCCTCGCACCCTCGACCTGATGATGCAAACATGACACGTGTCACACTTTGATTAGTCTACGGGGGTGCTCTAAATTTTTATTTCCTCCTCTGCGGGCCCACAGGCCAATTCTCTCCTTTTCACTTATTACAAATTTTGGCGAAAAGCCAAAAATCACTTTGCCCCTCCGACTCCCGTCGGCCTTATTGACACGTGGCGAGACTCCTATTCATTCATGGGGCTTCGGGCCAAAATTTTCTTTGCACCCCTACCAAGCCCTTTGGATATTTTTCTGACTTATCTCTGCTGACCCGCCATTCCATTTCCATGTGTCACCCTCCCATTTGGCATGGACCTTCCCAGGGAAAATTTTCCTCAAAAACTCCACCAAGCCATAACTTGTAAAATACAAGGAGTTAGAAGGAAAATTTTACCTTTATGGAAAGCTGAGAAAATTCTCCATCTAATAAAGCCATTTCTAGATAATTTTGAGTGCTTGAAAAGTTAAAAAAATTGAGTGAGGCACAATAGGAGGAATGATGAAGGAGAGTTAGCCAAAATAAGCAAGGGCTTATTTTGGATAACAATTTTGGCGACTCAAGGGGTCATCTACCTATTGGATGAATGATCAGCTACCTAAAGCAATCCATTGGGTAATGGAGTCATCAACTTAACTACTTGGTACTCTCAACTCATTAGAAAATTTCTAGAAAGAGGATTGTGAGAGTATAAAATCACTTGATCTCGTAACATGGCCTCAAAAAGATGCATCCTTAGGACAACAAAGCTTGTGCCAAAGCACTTAGGGAAATGTAAAATTAAGCTAAAACAAAACAATGTGCACAAGAAATTGGAGGAATTAAAATATAAGAAAATATGTACAAGGCGAAGAGTTTCCTTTCTAGTAGATATGCCTTAGATGGATTCCATTAATTAGAATCTGCAGTTCTTCACCACTAATGTAGACAATTGGAAGGCATTATTTTTCTTACATTTTGTGATCATATAGGGGCCACTCCAAATGGCATCAAACTTTGAATGCCTTCCTAGATTTTCTCAGTCTGCATCCCATTTAACCATTAAATCTCTAACTTGGAAGGTTCTCACCTTAGCTTTCCTATCAAACGTTCTCTTGATCAAGGCATGGTCCTTCTCCATTGTTTTTCCCGCATGCTCTCTGATTTCTTAGATTTCCATCAATTCTGCATATCTAACCTCCATGGGTCCAAACTCTAACAATTCCAATTTCTTCATTAATTCCAACGTTGGCAACTCAAGTGACATAGGAAAAATTGCCTCTTTTCCGAAACAAGTCCGAATGGAGAGTTACCTATGGATCTCTTGGGAGTTATCCTATCGGACCATAAGGCTGATTTAAGTTTAGTGTTCCAAGTCCTCGATTTTCATCAAGAGTCCTCTTGATGATCTTTAATAGGTTCTTGTTTGTAGACTCAACTTGGCCATTACCTCGAGGGTAATAATTTGATGAGGTGCTCAGATAAATCCCATTCTTAATAGCCCATTCAATTACTTTTGATCCTATGAATGCCAATGCATTATCTGATATTATAGTGGTAGGTATACCAAATCTAGTTATTATCCCCTCATAGAAGTCTAGAATGTTAGATTCATTTGCCTCTTTGAGTGCCACCACCTCAGTCCATTTGGTGAAGTAGTCTGTTGCTGTTAGAATCCACTTGTGTCCTTAGATTGAGTTTTGGTTAATGAATCCAATGAATTCCAAACACCATTGCATGAATGGTTGGTCAACTGAAATTGGGTGTAATGGGAGGGCTGCTAATCTTTCCTTTCCTATGAAGAATGCACAATTTTTGCACCTCTTGATCCATGCATAACAATCACTGAACACCTTGGGCCAATAATAGCCAACCTTCATAATCTTGAGGGCTGTCACTCTTGGAGAAAAATGACCCCAAGCTGATCCATCATGGAACTCTTCTAACATTCTCTTAATTTGATTTTTCCCAATGCATCTCAGCATCACTCCATTTATATCCTTTTTAACAAGATACCATCAACAAGTGCATATGGAATAAACTGCAATATGAAGTGTCTTCTCTTGGTTTTGTTCATCTCTCGGAGGGCATAGGCCTATTTGTAAGAATTTCATTATGTCTTGGGTCCAGCAAGGAGTGAGCATCCCACCATTCTCTTCTTGAACACCTCTTTTTTCTTGGTTGTTTTGCAATGCCAAAACAACATCCTTCCCATTGCTTTCTTCCATTGATTTTCTCAAGACCAGCTGCTCACACAATCCCTTTCCTCATACCAACTTGGTGAATTTGATCTTAATTTCATACTCCATGAAACAAGTAATCCACCCTGCACATTTTTTTATTTAGGTCTTTGTTGAGGAGGAAGTACTTAACTCCCACATGAGAAACCAACAGTTGAACCTTGTTGTTAGAAACTAGATTCTTAAATTTCTTAAATCTCCTAATAACTGTAAGAACATGCTTCTCAATGAAATAATACCTCACCTCATAGTCTTCCAAGCTCTAGCTAAATAAGGTAATTGGCTGCTCTGAATTTTCTTTGTTCTCTTTGTACTAAAATTGCAAAAATGTATCATCACCTCCAAATGCATAAAGGATAAAATCCTTAGAGAAATATGGGTTAATGAGATTTGGAGCTTGTGAGATAGCCTCTTTGATTACCTAAAAACTTGCCTTACCTTTAGCTATTCATTTGAAATCTAATCTATAGAAGAAAGTGGGTAATGATCCTTGACGGATGCTCTATTCAAATCTCTAAAGTCTACACACAATCTGATTTCTCCACTCTTCTTTCTAACTAGAACCAAGTTTACAACCCAACTTGAATGCTTGATGGGAAATATGATACTTGCCTCTATTAACTTATTCAATTCCTTCTTTATGAGATGTTGCATGTGTGGATTGACTGGTATTTTTTTTTGCCTAATGGGTTTAGCACTTGGATCTAATTCAATTGTGTGTTGAGCTAGCTTGGGATTGAAACCCCTTAAGTCTTCATAGCTACAAGAAAATATATCCGAGAAATCTTGGCAAAGTTGCATGAAATCATACCTTTCTTTCTTGGTTGTCACTTTACCAATTTGAAGTGATTTTCCTTCTCCCACTGAGATGGGCACTGAATCTTCTCCCTTGACTTGGATGTTTTCTTTCTCTTTCGTAAATTGATCATTAGGATTAAAGATGGACTCCAAAGTGACAAGTCCTTTTGGCATTTTGTTGGTTCTCAGCTGTACCACTTGATCACCATACTATTGTTCTAACTTTTCTTGATTCTTGGCTGAGAACTCAGCTTCTTCTTGCAAGAAATTGATGATTTATTGGTCACTTTCAAACACTTGCCAACTTACATTATTGTCTGGCACTGATGGCCTTATAATCACATGAATGTTTGGCTGCACTTTATCTTCCTTGATACTCTCCACAACATAAAAGGCTGCTCCAACTATTATAAGCCTATCAGTAGCTTGGTTTTATTTCCTAGGGATGGAGTTGATGCCAAATCCTTAAAAATCCTCAATGAGGTCCCACACCCTATTCTTATAACACTTGAGCAGGTCATTTTTGGCAGCATGTTGTCCTTTAACTTGATTAAAAATTATCTCATTGTCCCCAAAGACTTGTAAGTTTTTTATACCTCTCTTTCTTGACCAATGCAATCCTTGTATCAAAGCTTATCATTCGAAGTATTGTTATAACATGCAAACTGAAATCTAAAAGATGAATAATAATTAATGCCTTAAGGTAAAACAAGCATAGCTCCCCCTACACCTTTTCTACTTCTTAATATATCAAAGAACAACTGTCATACCTCATTGTCATATTTATGGTCGGCTTGGTGATGCTATGAATAGGCTGATTTTCTTCATGCACACAATAAACTCCTAGTTCAGATTCATTTATTTCCTTATACGGGTCAAAATCATGTACCTTTCTTGCCCATTCATCAAGATTCAAATCGGGATGCTTCTAACTTTTGTGTCACTTCATTGGTGCTGGATAACCCTCTTGATCAAATGTTGAACAGTTGGCATTGATTAGGCTTGGAGTATGAGGCTAAATGTGAAAGCTTATAATAGTTTCATACCTGATTGTGGCCTTGGTTCCATATCTGGTCTGAAACAACATGTGTGACCAGTTAGTAGATAAATAGCCTCCAATTCTAGCAGTGAAATCCCTTGACAAACATAGGGAAAAAAGTGGTGGTAAATCTATCACCGACACATCTTGTAAGATAGTGACATTGGGGCATGTATGCAAAGTGAGGATCAAATATTTAATTACCCCAACTATTGTTACTAATGTCCCATCCAGTTGTACCACCCCTTTAGCTATGACTTCATATTGGAGGCCCAAATGATCAACTATTTACTTGGGCATCATAGAACTACTTTCCTAGAATCAATCATACAATTGTGTACTAGTTTATCCTCAATTATCAATGAAACATAGAATGGAGGGGATTCAAAACTTTACCTTGTTGTCCTCCAAGCTTCCCCTCGGCTAAGAAACATTTGTGAGTACCTTATCTTTCATATGAGCTTGCTTATTTGAAGTTGACCAATTCTTCATGGAAGCTTGTAGTAGATCCCTTTGTCCTGGGATGGATAGTGATTCCCACTTAGATATATTCACATTTTTCTTCTTCTTTGTTCAATGGTTTTAAATGGGGATGAAGCATCTCTTTGCTGCCCCTTAGCCTGCACACTCTTTTCTTGTACGTAGGCTACAACAGCTGGCATTTGAGCTGATCTAGAAGGTGGCTTGGGCTATCCATACACATTTGGAACTGCATTTTGCTTACCAACAATTTTGGAATGATGGAAGGTTATGGATCACCCGGAAATAATGACTGCCCTTCACCAATATTCCTCTTCTTTGACCATGTGTTAGATGCTACACTTTGACAATTTTTTTGATTCATACCACAAAAATCTTCAGCCTGCCAATTCACAAGTGTAGTCTCATTTGGAGTTGTATTTTGCTGAGATGTTCCTTGTTGCTGGTTTGTTTCTTGAATCACCTCACTCTCTACTCTAGTTTTTGTTACCATCAAAGCTTGGTTCAAAGCACCATTGAAGCACATAGACTGGTTGTGAGGTTCATTGCATGGGAAACACCAATCATACTCTTGAGCTATATTATTTTGCATTGGCACTAAGGATTTAGAGGTAGATGCAACATTGGGGTTATAGGGCTGAAATGGTCTATTGGTAGGAGGCCTTACTTGATTTTTATTTGCAGCTAGATTGGGTGGCCTATTAGGCTGATATGGTTTCCTATTAGGCTGAGTTTGAGATTGATAAGAAGGTCTAAAACTTTGGGCTTGCTGCCTCTTGAGTGTAACCAGCTCATTTCCTAAATTTTGTAATTGTTTCATGACTTCTTGAATTTCATTTGAGGCACTAGAGGATGAAGTAGAAGTTTCATTTGAACTCTGATTTCTAGGAGTGGGAATAGGAGCTAAAGTAGGTGCTTGACTAGTGCTTGGGTTTTCCAAGTTTGGATATAAGGGCATGGGAGGCCTAGGAACCAATTTACCATCTTGGATCAAACAATTCTCATCCCTAATGGAAATGCTATAAGCTGTAGGTATATTTGCACCTCCCATGGATTGGATTAACATAGAAATATCATAATTTAAAGCTTTGAGATAGTATAAGAAAAGAACCTTCGGATGTTGGCCTTCTGTCACTAGAATTATATCCCATTTCCTTTGAAATATGAAGTTGAAGTCTGTTAGCTACTCATTGGGAGCTCTCTTGATAGTTGTCAGTTGTTCCAATAGAGATAAATTATCTCCCTTTTCTCCAAACTACTCATGGAGAGCTATGCACAATTGGTTCCAATTTTGGATAGAGCCTGCCCCAAGGCTCCTGAACCACTATAAGGATTTCCCTTTGAATGAAGATGCGTAATTTGACAATAATTTTCATCTCAACAATCTCATGGATTGCACAAAGATTAGCAATGTATTTGACATGATCATCGGGGAGTGGTCTAATTTTCTCCAAAGAAAGTATGAGATGTTCTTCAATGCTGTAATTGGAACTAGATTTTGTGCATTGAGAGAAAGTGGGCTACTACTAGTGAAGTTGACATAAGGGTTGTGTTGTGCCATTCTGATTGGCCTGAGAACCCTTGTTGATTGGGTGAAAGGTCCGCCGTGTCTAGGAGTTGATAGAGTTCTATTGGGTGGAGATGGATACCTTTGAATTCTTCTTCCCCTCTCTCTTATTCCCGGGATAACTGTAGATACTCAGAAAATCCCTCTTCTCTAGCCCTTGACCTTGTTTGGATCCTTCTCATGAATCTTTAGACTTGGACTGCTGAAACCAGTTGATTTTATCTCTTTAGAGTCACTAGATGTGTAAATCAGGGCTATTTTTAAGAAAGAAACTTATAACAAATGCACATCAATTTTTTTAATGAAGATGAAGACCTCTAAGGTCCCACTAGGTGTGCCAAAACTATTAGTGCAAATTCACAACACCCCTGGATGTTTTCTCAGATTTCTAGTTTGATAATGGGCATCCAGTGTGATTACACAACATTGAATCTTTTCCCCAAGTGTGGGACTTGCAAAAATGGGAAAAAAATCTCCAGATTAAAGGTTGGTTCCTCTACTCCTCTGATCAGATGTATGCATGAAATTTGTAGAGGTTTAACTCAAAATCCTACTCTAATTCTGCCAAGGAGACAAGGATAGAAGAGAGAAAAGAAGATAAAACTAAACTAACAAGGTGATACACCAAAGGAGTGGTGAACATATACTTCTAAAAATTGACACAAATTATAAAAATGCAACACAAATCATGCACAAATTTCTAAAATTATAATGAGGGATCATGATAGAGCAAACAACACAAGAAAGGATTGAAAATTCATTCACAGAGCTTGCATTGTCATTTCCATTTTTAAATAGAGTGCATTACAACAACAACAAGGTAGAAAACATGTTACAGTCTTAAAAGAGGTATGATATTCCACAAATTCACTTGCTAAGGTTCAGAAGGGAGCCTATAGATCATAAAAAATGTCCAACCCTTTATAAATGAGCCAAATCTGGCTTTTAACAATGAAAACCCGAGTTCAGGAAGGAGAAACATGGGAAAATTGAAATGAATATTTCAACCACCAACCAAATCCATAAAAATGGCATGGGTACCCTTAAAAGTTCATTCCTCAAGATTTTTGACCATGCTAGAGAAGAATGGAAACCATACTGCATTTAAAATGGTGGTTGAATGTCGGTTCTGCTCTTTTCCCCATGCCGAGGTGTTTTCTCATTTTTCTCTCACTAAACTCCACCAATTTTTTTTTTGAAGATTCCATCATGTAGAGGACTTCAATATATTTTCAATGAAACCAAAATCAATAAAAAGTGAGCTATGGATAAAAAGATATTCCCCTTTGAAGATTTAGGTCAAAACAGGGAATAAACCAGGTCAAGCAGACCAAAACCAAATTTTTTCCACTTTGTTGAATTTGGGAAAAATTCCCAAAAAAACTCCACTCTCTACCGCTCCGATGCCATGTGGCACACTCCTATTTAGCATGGGTCCGAATCATCTCTCTTTCTTCTACGGGCTCACAGAACAAATTTTCCTTTGTGCCATTTGCAACACTTTGGAAAAATTGTCAAATTCCGCCTCGTCCTCGACCTTTGACGCGAACAGGACACATGTCACACTTTGATTAGTCTCATGGAGAGCTCTCCACATTTTTATTTACTTCTTGGGGCCCGCAAGTGAATTATCTCCTTTGTTCTTTTTATAAATTTCGGTGAAAAGCCAAAATCACTCCACCCCTCCGACTCCCACCACCCTTATGGACATGTGGCGGCCTCCTATTGGTTTGTGGGGCTTCGGGCCAAAATTTTTATTTGTGCCCCCACCGAGCCCTTTGGAAATTTTTATAAGTAATCTCTACCAACCCACCATTCCTCTGCCATGTGTCACCCTCCTATTTGGCACGGACCTTTCCAGGGAAAATTTCCCTCAAAAACTCCACTGAGCCATAACTTGCAAAATACAAGGACTTAGAAGGAAAATTTTACCTTTATGGAAAGGTGAGAAAATTATCTATCTGATGAAACCATTTTCAGATAATTTTGAATGCTTGAAAAGTGAAAAAATGTACTGAGGCACAACAGGAGGAAGGATGAAGGACAATTATCCAAAATAAGTAGGGGCTTATTTTGGATAACAAGATCTATAAGTAGCTTTATCATGGCACCAACCATTTTATCTTTTCTCTTCAACCGGCTACTCAACAAGGCTCTTCAACAAAACTTCCTTCGTACTTTAATCACTTGCTTCTTCACTTTTCTCCACCTCACACTTAAACAATATGTAGTTCTCTCAGTGCAATCACAAATTCTCCAAAAATAGCAATAAGGTTACCGACGCCCAAGGTGCAAAACCAAAACAACAAGACGAAAGGGAAACGTAAGAAAGGTAAAATGCATAAAGGAAACTTCTAAACTAATTGGAAAAATTGCCTTATTTACAAACACCAAGAAGACTTATTTATAGTAGGGCTTCAACCTACTACCATTGAAGTGTCTAGGAAACTTCATCCAATCCAGTTCTTGTAACTGGAACGCACCCAATTCAAGGATGTATGAAATTGTGTAGGGACCCAGCCAATGGACTTTCAACTTTCCAGGATGGCGCAGAAACTTGGAATCATATAGTAACACCTCTTCCCAACCTTAAAATTATTTTTTCTAATGTGGTGATCATGCCAAGCCTTTTGCTTTTCCTTTTCTAGTGTCTGGCACTAATAGGCAAGTGATCGTCTCTCATCTAGTTTCATTAGTTCATCAATTCTCTCTTCCAACACTTGTTCATCGGCTAATCCTCTTGTGCGCTATTCACGAGAGAAGGTAACATAAATTCACCTAGAAAATGGCTTCCATGCCAAAACCAATTGAAAAGGTGTGGCTTTATTTAGTCTTTTATACGTTGTTCTGTAAGCCCATAACACCGCCGATACTTTTTCATTCCAATCTTGTCTTCCAACATCACATATTTTGGTCAAGGTATGACTCAAGATTTTTTTGAATGCTTCCATGGTGCCATTATCTTATGGGTGATAGGGTGTAGTCTTTTGATGAGCCACCATGAACTCGATAACGGGATCCTCATAGTCTCATTCGTAAAAATGTGTACCCCTATCACTACTCAAACTCAATGAACATCCATATCTCATGATAATTTTCTCCCATAAGAACCTTGCCACTGTTTCTACCCTAAAATATTTAGTTGGGGCTGCCTCTTCCCACCTTGTGAGATAATCCATGCAAGTGATGACATAATGTGACCCAGTCCTACGTGTTGCTGGTGCAATAGGTCCCACAAAATATATCACCCATTTTTCGAAAGGCTCCGTGCTAGGGATAGGACGCAAAGGCATTTCATCTCTCCTTCCTAGTTTTCCAATGCGCTAATAATGGTCACATGCTTTACAATAATCTCTACAATCCCTATACAAGGTTTCCCACCATAATCTTTCCATTAATATCTTGTGCACGGTGGCATCACTAGCGTAATGCCCACCCGCACTTCCTCTGTGTGCTTCTTCTATGATGGCCAAGCACTCATGCTCTAACACACACCTGTGTAAAACTTCATCTCATCCCAACTTGTATAAGTATCCACTAATCAACATGTAGGGTACGACATGTATGGCTAACTGCTTCTTCTCCAATGCCTTCATTCTATCCATTACCACACCTTCTAATAAGAGTAATGCAATCTCCTCCAAATTTGAGGGTGCACACCACAATCTAAATAGTTGGTCATCCGACATTGCTTCGTCAATAATTTTTGCATCCTCTCCTGAGTCAATCCTTGATAGATGATCAGGCCCATAGTTTATTTTTCTAGGCTTCACTAAAATGGTGAATTCAAACTTTTGAAACAACAACACCCATAAAAAAATGCACCCTTGAAGAATGGACTTGTTTACTAAATAATTTAATGCCTTGTGGTCGACGTAGAATACAAAGGGTTTTTCCAGTAGATACTATATAAACTTAAAGAGTGTGTAGATCATTAACAATGCCTTGTACTCGGTTGTGGTATAATTCGATCTACTAGTGTCGATTCCTACTTTCAAAACTGAGAGGATGATCAACAATCCCTTCACCTAGTTGTGTAAGTACTACTCCAATGGTGGTCCCTGAGGCATCTACATGGAAATGGAAGGGCTTGTCCCAAGAGGGAAAACATAAAATAGGTGCGGTAATAAGCCTATCTTTTAATGTATTAAACACCCTCTATTGCGCCTCTCCCCAATGGAAGGCACTTTTGTGTCTAAGAAGCTCCTCTAAAGGCGTGGAAATCTTGGCATATCCCTTAATGAATTTTTTTGTAATACCTCGTATGCCCAAGAAATCATGCACTATGCTCTAGCTAGTAGGCTCCCTTAACCCCACAATAACTGCAACCTTAGTGGGATATACTAGCAAGGCCTCCTTACATATGATATGCCCCAATAGAGTCCCAAAGGGAGTAGCAAACACACATTTCTTAATGTTGAGGGATATCCTCAATTGCCTACACCTTTCAAACATTAATATCAAGTTGTCACAATGGTCGTTAACCATACCATATACTTTCCAATCATCCAAAGAGACTTGAAGAAATTTATGGATGAAGTCCTTGAATGATTGTACCACTATGCGCGAAAAAATAGCAGGTGCATTCTTCAACCAAAAGGTCATGATCAGATATGCAAAAATTCCCCCTCGGTGGTGAAATTTGTCTTCTTCTCGGTCCTCCTTGCAATCCAGACTTGGTGGTATCCTAAAATCCATCCGTAAAAGAATAGATTTTTCACCCAGGTGACTCTTTCCAAATTGTCTTTAGTGAAGGGGGTCGAAATGGATCTATAACACAAACCGCATTCAATTCCATATAGTCCACACAAATCCTAATCCACCCATCCTTCTTAAGGCTAATTACCATCGACTTATCCATTCCAATTCTTTCACTACCTCAATGATCCCGAAGCTATCATCTAGTCTATCTCCTCCTTAACCTTCATGCACAAATTGGGATTCATCCAAGAGGGCCTTTTCTCGATCAGTGCACACCCTCCTTCATTTTTATCTTCATCTCCCCAAGGAATGGTGGACGCCTTTGAGATCATGGTACTGCGTGGGAATAAATCCTCAAATTCATGTAGTAGATTAATGATCTTTGATACTTACTTCTCTATCTAGTAATCCCTAATAATAGCTTCCCTAGGTTCTTCTTCTAAACCGATGTTAACTTTCTTCTTCTTTAAAGGCTCATGGTAGGAACATGTGTGAGCATATACATTGTCCACTACCTCATGCATCCCTACAGAATGGCTAACATCTAAGATTTTTGATTCCTCTCCATTAATCACATATACCAACTTTCCCTTCTCTTTTTCCCAACATGTGCGCTCAAGCTGTAACTCTTCTACTTCCTCAATTTCTTCAAAGTGCACCTCCAATACTAGTTCACCTAGTAATTCCAACAACCTATCTTCCATTTTGGAGCTATCCCCCATGCTAAGGCACTTGATACCTCATGCAAGGCCTTATTAATTGATGGTTTGGCACTATGATACTCAAAGGCTTGAATAAGGTTAGCCGCGAGCTCTTGTCAATTCTTTGTGTGGTGGTCTGTCTCTGAATGAATGTACCATACACATGTACAACCCTATAGTGTAGAATACAACTTGTGCACCAGAGGGATGGTGGTAAAGCTTCTATGCCTTCTCTACAGACTCATTCACATTCCTAGATATGGAAAGAGGTAGGCTCCTTCCCATGGTAGTCTTTGTTGATGGTGGGTACATTACTCCTAGAAAATTTGATAGAGAGATCAATTCTTACCTCGCACCACTCTAAAAGGCTCTCTTGATGTGTGGCCCACCAACAAGCTGCTGTGCCAAGCAAGACATAACTTAACATCTCCCTCTATTCCTTCTCATTCTTCCACTGAGCTTCTACCTCCTGCAAAAAGATCTCAGGGAAGGCTCCTCCTGAATACTTGGGTAGTTCTTTTCCTCCAAGGTGCCTAACAGTGCATGCCTTTGTTACCTTGGTCACTAACCCTCTCAACTACCATCCCATTAATTTGTAAGTTCCATGCGCCCAATTGTCACAAGCCAGACTAGTGACATCACTTACTGACTGAGTGTCTTCAAACTAGATAACTCCATTAGTAGGGTGTACCATCTCAAGGTCTCTGATTGAGCACACATAAATCTTGTCCAGAACTTCTTCTCCCAATGGTTCAATATAGGGCATCAAATTCCCATCAACTAGGGGTATAATTACCCATTCCTCTTTGTTCTCGAAGTTGATGTACCCTTTATTGAACCAAAGGTCTACATTATTCTTGTAACACCAAGGGTGCCCAAGTAGTGCTAGGAAATTGTCCACCTCGGTGAGTGCCAAGACTTCAAAGTCCCCAGTAAACTTGGCTCCTTGGATAGTAATAGTTACATCCTTTAAGACACCGATGGGCATTTCCTTAGTCTTGTTTGCCATATGTAACACATTCAAAGATGTTTGTAATGCAGGTCTCCCCATCTAATGTCATGCATCCAAATTCAGAACATTAACCTCTGCGCTAGTGTCAATGAGTATATTATTAAGGAGCCATCCGTCTACAACTAAATTCAATGTAATCTCCTTATCATAGTTGAGCTTGTGAGGGGAAGGTTCACGTGAAATACCTATCTCTCGTGCTCTTCTCGGACGCTGCGTGGTACCTTCTCTCTCAACTAGGATCCTAGTAAAGGAATGATGTTCTCCTACCTTAGCATTTTACACACCTCCTTGACCTCATCCAAGTCATTCTTTTGTGCCTTGATTCTCCTTCTTTGTTCCTCCTTCCTAGATTGCTCCTTTAGACATTAGATCTCCCCTTGTAAGCTTTGAATAACATCCATGGTGTCCTGATATATCTCCTTCGATGCGTATGGTTTGGATATTTTCTATGAACGAACTCCTCCCTCGTAACCAAGGTCTTCTCTGTCTTGGTACCTCTCTTGGGCGTATGACTTCTACCCTTGTTGTTACCAAGACAACCCAAGCCTTCATCCCATGTTACCCAAGGCATCCACTGTATGTCTTCCTTCTTGATGTTGACCATTGTAGCACCCTTTTCCTTCCGATGCTACTGATTCATATGCTCAAATAATTATGGGCACTCCTCATACTTATGCTTCTTTCCACACCACGATAATCGCAACAAGTCTGGGCACTCATGCTTGTAATGTTCTATAGATCCAAAGTTAAAACATGTTTCACATGGGAACTCACTTCTTCCTCCGTAGTTACCTCATCCATGGAATCCTCCTCGAAAACCTCTTCCATGCATGCCCCCATCTGCGCGCTCCTCATAATAGTGATCATCATTTTTAGAACCACTGCAATGCTATTTTGGCATACCGCATGATCAATGGCATCATTGATCTGATCAATGAGCCTACAATATTTTGTATTATGGGTTGTGGAGGTGCAAATTTTTCAATAACAAGATACATTTTTCCCGATCGCACTACTGACAAGGGGACATCTACTTACATCATGGTACCCATGACAGATCTCACAATCTAACGTCATAACACATACCATCCTTCGGGGAAATTATCCTTAACATGCTCCTCTATCTCACAATCTATGCACCATAAACCACTGCGAGTCTCATGGATTGAGTTCACGAGACAATTTTTCCAACCTGTTTGGCCATAGTAGCAATATGACCCTCCAAGAACGGGCTAACACTAGTATCAATACTACCAATAGCCTTGGCATGCAAGGTAGCTTCCAATGATTTGGGAGGATCTATAAAAATTTTATGAGACAAGGCCATTCTAAAAGGGGTGATCAATCCTCCAACAAACCACTATGCATGTTGTGAAGGGTGAATATCATATGAAAATTTAGACAAGAGAGTTTTAAAACATGTATCATACTCCCACACACTCTCTCGCCATTCCTTATCGAATCTCCTTCAAAGCGCTGATGCTCTTCTCGCTCAAACTCGGAATGTGGAACTCTACCAGAATGCATTTTTAAAGTAGTGTATTCCACCACTGTTTGATGAGGGTCATACTTTATATACCAGCTATGCATACGCCCTTACAACGTGGTTGTAAATTGACTAGCATTTTGTTCTGGGGTTGTGATACCCTTCACGTGCCACAGTAGTTCACACTTGTGAACATGTTCCGTAGCATCCTTAATGCCCTTGTAATCTAGAAAATATAGAGATATTTAAAATAATACTTGAGGTGGTGGCTAGGGTCCTTGTACTAAACCAAAGCCCCGGTTCCCTTCGATGTTTCCTCCACCGCTTGATTCACCAGGTTTACTAGGTCTTGTATCTCCGAGCCGCCAAATCCACCAAATCCATTGGGTTCAATAGGTCCCGTAGGATCTCATGCCAAGCACTCCCACAATCCCACTAAACTATGCATTGATGGTATGTGATAAAGCACCCCACTACCATTACTTTGTCTCGTACCACTCCATGATGTGAGACCGAAAGATCATACACTTGCCCCTTGTCCAAATCCTTCAAATACTTTGGAATATGCACATACATAAATGAAGGAAATGAAAATTGTATCTCCTACATGTGGATCTGTTTCTTCCACTAGTTTCAACTAGATCAATACTTCTTCCTAGTTTGGGAAAACCAAGTGCCAGGGCTCGGTCACTAGGTGGGTTCAGATATGCACCAATGACTCTCCTTTCTCCATGTGACGAGCTCTCACCAAAAGCTGAAGGGGTCTCCCTCATGCGCTTTCCAAGATGGGGTAGCATAGACTACTTAGGTTCCACATCCTCCGTGTGAACCTCAACTCCTTCCCACAATGTATGTCTCCATAAATCCATCACACTAGTAGCCTCACATCATCTAGAAATCTCCCTTTCATGTGCTTCGCTATACTTGAGCTGTCTTTCTTCCCTCTCCTTCTCTTGTCATATCATCTACCATCTTCCTCCACCCAAGATTCCTTACCCAGCACTCATAATGGTTTAGCCGGCCATTGGGAGTGCCTCTAAACTCATGGTAACCATCAATATCTTCATTGCTAGAGGAATAACACGTAGAAACGTTCCTCTAGGTTCTCGTAGAATTTCAAACTCAGAACCTTTGGGAAAGAATACATAGAAATGGCATATTCTAGAGTGTAGCTAGATAATAATCCTCTCCACCAATGATCTATAGCATGGGTCCATGTCAGATCTGCATCTTGCAACCTTTAGTAGTCTTCTTTGGTCCATATCCACAATCCATAATGCCAACTTGATCTAGATGCATAGGATGAAATCCATCCATATAACTCTATTGGGAATCAGTAGAAAGAAAAAGTCTCATATAGATCATGGTAGAGGTTCTCTTCTACCCATCTATGTGTATTAAACTCAGGTCCAATGTTGAATCTCTGAGAAAATTCATCCTCTATGCTCTTGAACAATGATTCAAAATTTTCCAATGTTAACTAATCCGTCATTACTCTTTACATAGATCATGATGCATGTTATATCCCATTCCAACTTCAAAAAGAGGTCCCGGAAATGGAACCAAGATGTAGTCATTTTTACTCCTATTAAAAAAGGAAGAACCCCATGCATACCAGCTTATCACCCAATAAAAGCCGAGTGCTCAACCGAGGTACACGCGGGTGTCGAGTCTTTATTTTATGTGAGTTTAATGGGAAGAATTATCTATGATTAGTGTAAGAGTATTTAAGAAAGAAGTTGAGACATAAAAGAACCATATGGCTCGTAACAAAGATCCACATCCTTGCAGTCACTTCAAACTGAGTGCTTTAATATATTCCAAAACATATACTATAATAGAAAGAAAGATACAACCATTCATTCATAGCATGAAAGGAAACAGAAATCATATGAAAAAATATACATTAAATCCATTGATATTCATATCTATTTATAATAGGTAACCTCAATATATTCATTGGTTGATTACAGAGTGTTGCAGAGAGCAGACCGTAATCATGCACATCACTAGACGTATGTAGCTAAGCTAACAGAAAAGAAAAATAACAACTCCATGCTTAGTACATCCTTTCCTAAACCAGAATATCCACTCACAACAATTCTACAGAGCTTCACTTACTCTCTAAACCGTTATTCCCTATGTATATCTAGATGATATATCTCTCTCTGTGTGTGTATATCTCTTTTCCCGTGGTAGGAACTTGTATTTATCACTTTCCCGGGCTGCCAACTCACCTTGCTACACCTCAAATCTGTCACCAAGTGTCAAATGTGGTCCTCCATGTGAGCATGTTCCTTCAAGCCTGAGCTCTCCACTCCATCTCATGATGATCTTCTAGAAGATTCCATTTGGGGCATGCTCTTTCCTAGGCCAACCTATTGCTAGGATGGCATCTTATCCATGCGCAACCAATCACACTTTTCATGTGTTCTACCTTGGGTGCTCAAATTGGCTAAGTCCCGAACCTCCTTTCACGTGTTGTGCATGTTATTCACTTCCTTAATCCTTTCTCTTATGCACTTTTTCCTTGCGTTCCATTCTATAACTGGGATCCCACACGCCCACACACCTTTATACTTGGTCATTATTCCAGGGGTCCAACAATCAAATTGATAAATGAAAATTCTTTGAGATTCTTGGTTCTCCTTGGAATTTGATATTTGATGGATCTTGTTCTAATTTTTGAAATGGTGCTAGTATTGTATTGATATCCCCAAATAAGAAAGAGTTCAATTTTCCTTTTAAACTCTAGTTCAAATGCACTAACAATATTGCAAAATATGAAGTGTTGCTCTCCCGGTTTAAGGATTTCTTGGAGATATGGTATTAAAGAAATTATTGTTAAAGGGGGTGTAGAATTAGTATTCAAGCATGTCTGTAATCTATATGCAACAAAGAATCGAGAATGAAACAAAGATAAAAATGTAGTTTGGGATTTTATTGAAATGTTTGACTCCTTCAACATAGTGTACCATGAGAGAAAAAAATGTTGTAGCAGAAAGATTGGCAATACTGGGGTCTAGGTTTGAAAATTGTACAGTGTCTTTTTATTTTGAATATGACATTAAGGTGCTGATAATACTGTCTGTCCTTGAGAATGTCAAGCATTGGAATTTTTTTAAGATGATGCCCAAATTCAAAGATTTTTACAAAACAAAGGGTAATTCATAAATCAAAATGTGGATTGGGAGCTAATGGTCTATATTAACGAGGGAAGAGAAACCTTGTTTGGTAAATATATTATTTAGTTGAAGACAAATACCATTCCAAGAGGTTTGGTTACACTTGAGTCAAACTTTGATAATGTTGATCACATTATTAGTAGGCATATGTCAGCTTTAAGAGATGTGGAAGAACACAACCTGGGATGGACAACAAACCTAGGAGAATATGGCTAGGTAGTAACTTGAATAAGGAAGAAAAGGGATCATATGTCTAACTATTGAAAGAGTACCAAGACTGCTTGGCATGGTCATATTCAGAATTGAAGGCATATATGGAAGACCTTTTCCAGCATGAAATACCACCGGGAATCTAATGTTAAGCCATTCGAAAAAAATCAAAGACTAATCAACAGACTTATTTCCCTCAAAATGCAATAAGAATTAAAAATTTAAGGGATGGAGGTATTATAAAACCCACAAGATATTCTTCATGGGTGGAAAATCTAGTGCCAGTTCGAAATAAGAATGGAGATATAAGGTTGTGTGTGGATTTTAGGAACTTGAATAAATCATCAATCAAAGATAATTATCCCCTTCCAAATATGGATAGTATGTTGTAGTTAGTTACTAGCTCAGAATTATTGTCTGCTCTTGATGGATTCTCAGGATATAATCAAGTAGTGGTGAAGCAGTCAGAAATAATTAAGACTACTTTGACAACTCCATTGGGTAATTATGTGTATGTAAGGATTCCTTTGACTGATAAATGTTGGAGCAACATTTTAAAGAGCTATGGATGTAGAATTCTCAGATACATAAATAATTTCATTACTCGTACGAGGATGATGTGACAATATTTTCAAGGAGAAGGGGTGATCACTTGTAACATCTAAAGAAAATTTTGTTAAGGTGAAGGGAGTATGGCATTTCATTAAAGCCTAATAAGTTTCACTTTGGGGTTTAGAAGGTAAATTTTTGGGACACATCATGTCTAAGGAAGGGGTCATGATGGATCCTGAACGAGTGGAAGCTATTGGAAAGGTCCCTATGCCTAAAACTGAAAAGGGAATTCAACTTTTTGGAAAAATAAATTTCATCAGGATATTTATTTCTAACTTTTCTGAAATGACTATCCCCATTACGAGCATGATAAAAAGAATCAAAGTTATCAAATGGGAGGAAAAATCTATCCAAGCTTTTGTTGGGATTAAAGAAGCATTAAAGAATGCCCCTATTTTGGCAACTCCTGATTACAAGAAAGCTTTTCAAATGTTTTCTTTTTCTTCTAAAAATACTATTGCCTTTGTACTATTGCAAAAAGGATGAAGGAAATGAAAGGCAAATTTCTTTCTTTAGTAAGGCACTTCAAGGAGCAGAATTAAAATATACTATTATGGAAAAGTAGGCTTTCTCTTTGGTAAGAGCAACAAAAATTTCAGACCATATATTTTGAGCTCCAAGATCACAACCTATGTTCCTCATACTATGGTCAAGGATATTCTATCAGAAATGGAAATCTCAAGAAAAAGGTGTCGTGGGTGAAAAATTACAAGAGTATGACATGGATATTCAAACCACCAAGTTAGTTAGGGGTTTAGGGTTGGCAAAGCTAATGGTAGAGAGAAACCTGTAGGTAATGGAAATAAATGAAATTGAGGGAGAAGATATAAATGTCCATGAAATATTGATCAATTCAACATGGTACAAGGACATCATGTTCTATCTTAAGAATTTGGAATGTCCTAGACATTTGAGTAAAAATCAGAAGAGAGCACTTAGGTTGGCTGCCCAAAAATATATTATCACTGATTTTGGACTGGCATGGAAGAATCTTGAAGGGATTCTCTTGAGATGCATTATTGAAGATGAAGCCCCTAAACTAGTTGCTGAGTTTCACGGAGGAGTTTGTGGGGGGAACTTTTCTAGAAGGGTAACTACTCATAAGATTTTAAGAGCTGGTTATTGGTGGCCCACACTTTTTAAGATACAAATCTATTAGTCAGAAGATGTGAGAGTTGCCAACGCTTTTCAGGAATATTGAAAGCTTTAGGGGCTCTCCCTTTACAACCAATATCAGTCAAATCTCCTTTTAAGCAGTGGGGTATGGAATTTTTTGGTGAAATCTTAGATCCTTCAAGTGCAAGCAACAAATGGATATTGGTAGCTATTGATTATTTCACCAAATGGGTTGAGGCAATTCCTACTAAGAAGGAAACTCACCAAATTGTTATGGATTTTGTTTTAAATCACATAATCTATAGATTTGGAGTACCTACCAAAATAATTGTTGATAATGTTATGAGTTTTCGAGTTAAACCCTTGCTAGCCATGTGTTAGGATTATGGAATAAATCTCACATATGCATCTAATTACAATCCCTAAGGTAATGGGTAAGTTGAATCAAGAAATAATAATTTGTTGAAAATAATTAGGAGGACATTGGAGATAAATAAATGAAGATGGGGTGAACAATTAAAGTTTGATGTCTGGGCTGATAGAATTACTATTAAGAGAGCTACTATAAAAATCCCATTTGAATTTGTGTATGGAACTCAAGCCCTCCTGTAGTTCCCATTTAAGCAACCACTTGAGACCAAAGATCATAGCTAGAAAATTATGGGATAATTTTTTTTTGTTTAAGCGATCAACTACTAGGTTATAACAATCACAACTAACACAAACAAGATTACGATTAAAAATCAAGAATGACTTGAAAAAATTCTTCTAGCAATAATTAGCAATAAGCATAAGGTCAAACAAGAGGTTTAAATTCATTGCTTAGGTTAGGAAGGTAAATTCTCTCTCGACCCTACTTTAAAAAGGTTACAAGGTTTAACTTGATTTTTCACACAATTAGATTCATCAAAACTTTCCTAAATCATGTCCATTAGATAAGAAATTTTCTCACCTTTCCAACCATATAAATAAGTCCTCTGAACTCCTCATAATTTGCAAGATATGGGCTGATGGAGTTTAGGGAAAAGTTTCCTTGGGAGTCCGCGGGTTTAAGGAGAAATTTTTTCCCTTGAGTAGGTCGGTGGGGCGGGGAGGAAAATTATGAATTTTCCCTTATTGGGAACCAAAGCATAAAATTCTAGTATGCACCCAAGGGTCCAGCGAGGAAGACACGTGGCACTTCCCAATTGGTACAGAAAACGCGAGTCGGCGAGCATTCTGGGAAATGGAAATTTTAGGCCAAAAGCCCAAGGGTGAAAATTGTCACACGCCTCCGCCAAGGAGAAAAATCCTACCATGTGTCAAAATCTTATTGGTCATGGGGAGGAGTGGACCAATGGAGTGAAAAAGGAAATTGAGATTTTAGGAGTTAAAATCTCAAAGGAGAAAATAACTCCATGCTCCCACCAAGGTCCGATCTGCCACGTGTCATTACGTGATTTGACGTGACTCGGCGGGCCATGGGAAAAACTTGGGAATTTTTCCCAAAGAAAAAAACCAAATTTTCCAAAGGAAAATTTTCCTTCCCTCCTTCGCTGTCATCAAAATGCCATGTGGTGTCCTGTGATTAGAGGTGGGCCGGCGGGGCCAAAACCTAAATTTTTCCCAATTTTTTTATAAAAGCAAAGGGTTATAAAAGAACCCTCACCTCCACTGTAGCCATAAGGGGAAATAAGGCACAATTTGATTGGCTAAGGGCTAGCGGAGGAAAAAGTGAAAATTTTCCCAAGCCGAAAATTTCAAAAAATTCTAAGGGCAATTTCGATAGGAAATTTTTGGGTTGCGGGCCCGCTAAGGAAAAATTTCCCAAATTTTCCTGCCAGGGCACAAAAAATTCAAAGTTTCATAACTTGAGCTAGAAAGCTCAATTTTAGGAAAACAATGAATTTTCGAAAAGATCTCAAAGCCCTCTTGCACGGAACATAAAATTTTCTTTTAGATGAAGTTTCAAGTGTCAATTTTGTAAAAGTGATTTGCAGAGACCTTTATTTGGAAAACTCACAATTTCCAACTTATAAGTTTGATAAAATTAAAGCTCCTCCTTCACTTAACGTGTCAAACAAACATGGAGGATCAGTCTAGGGAGGGTTTAGAGTGTTTTAGGGAAGTCAATTTATCCAATTTGTTCAAGGTTGCATTTTTCCAGTAATAGACGGAAAAATGACTCTGCAAGCTCGAATTGAAATTCATTAAGTTTTGGAGATTCATTCTTGAATGTTATAGTGAATTTGAGTTCCTTAGGTAATACTAAGTCTAATTTTCAATGTTTCATAACTTATTGTTTAGTGCAAGTATGAACTATTCATTTTTATTAAAATGTGAATTGCCAGGATGAAGTATATTACAGTGAACTATTTCTTTAAACCGGGATCTCCATTTTTTCATTTAAATGTGCATATGATTCCTAACTTAGTCAAATACAATTCTTATTAAATCATCCATCTAATTCTAAATGAAACTACATTTCTGATTTCAATTGTAATATACATTTTACATAGAAAATAACATTGACTTTCATTCCATATGCATTCTTCTATCAACATTCCAAGCAGAAAATTACCATCTTTAACAAAGATTTCAACTCCAATACATCATACAATTAGAAATAAATAATTCCATCCTTTATTGACATTCCAAATAAATTTAAAACTCTCTCTTTTCTAGTTGATTTGGTTTCAAAAAATAAAATACAAAGTATGGAATATCATTCACATTTTATTTCCAAAGCAAAACAGAGAAGTATAATTCTTCTTATACATTCCGTAATACAACTACAACTTCCATTAAGAATGCAATGATTCACATCACACCATTTATACATTTATCCACTCAAATTGGGAAAGGCTACATTGAAATTGCTCAAAAGAAATAGGACTTTCAAAACAGTGAAAATTCTTCTCCAAACATCAACATGTTTGTTTCTTCTTCTTTGCAGTTTTGATCACAACAAGGGAGGGGGAAAGGCAATGCTCTCCACCCAACCAATACATCCAAAGTGAGAAAGGATAAGCCATCCTTCCCCATTGGCCCCCAAGCCCCAACCATATTGAAATGGAGCATGAATATCAACACATGGCAACAAAGGCTTCTATCACATACAAGAAACATTCACATTGCATACAATCAATAAAATTCATAGTTCAAAACAATACAACAGTTCCTAACTACATTTGAAACAATTCATACAACACATAGGCTTGATCAAGCAAGCCAACAAGAGAAAGAACTATGGGGAACTCCTTATGCCTCCCAATTTGGAATTGGGCATCGACAAAAATGCATACCACCAATAAACATACCAACCCCATAAACCTTATATCTCCCAAGCCCTCCTTATGCCCCCCCAAGAGTAAGAAATGCAAGCAGTTTCTTTTCCAAGGTGGATCCCAAACCAAAACACCCTCCTCAAAAAAATAGTTCCATTGGAAATCCCTTATGCCCCCATATGAAATCCCCATAACCTTCTCCTACACCATGCCCTAAGCATTCTACCCAGCCAATCAAGAATGAAAACACAAACACCATTTAAAAATGCATGTAAGAGAAGGAAAAACAATTAAAACACAACTCAAAATCTTACCTCTCTCAGTACTGGAGTTTGTTCCAAGCTCACAAGATTTCCACAATGTCAAAGTGTATTCCATAACCAACAAAGTATAAGCATGCAAAATACTCCAAGCTCTTCCTCAAACAAGCTCCAAACAAAAGCAACGCCAAAAAAATGTGCCCCCAAGAGGAAATGGAAAAAGTTACAACAACCATAAACAAGAAATGAGTTTCACTTTTATAGGAGAGGGAAGAGAAGAGGATGATGTGGATCCATGTGGGATGCCACATCATTCTTCCTCAACCCCAAAAGGAAAATTCAACATCCTTCACCAAATCACAATAAATAAAATGACAAAAATGACTTACATACTCAAAAATGCCCATACTCCTAAAGGACCAAATTTAAAACATGTAAGGAAGTGTAATTAAAACTACATATTGTCACTTCAAAATGTATTATAAATGCCTACATTCAACCTCCATACCATAGGCATGGTTCTTGGATCATTTTAAAATGTGTGGGAGAAGTTTAACTCATCCCACAAGCCTCCAAATTTGGCCCCCAAGGGTAAATTCGAATTTCATAAAAGGTGGAGTATTTGACCTTCAAAATCTGCCTTACAAGACTCCTACAAATTTCTTACAACATTAACTTACACACTCTTCCAGCAACAACTTTATTTATTACATTCCATGTCCTAATTAAATTTAAATAAAATTTAACTATATGATCTCTCACATTAATCTACCACATTTAAATTAATTAAAAGAAGGAACACATTACAAATAAAATACATACAACAATAATTACAAAAAGGAACACATAAATGAAACACATATCCCATGGTCACATATAATGGAAATCCCCCCATGGGAATTCCTAACATAACTCAACACACAAACGAACAACACAGTTGCCATGGTGACCTTGTTGATTTCACCCAGAATTTTAATATGGTTAGTCTCCAGGTCCCGACATTGTTGTGCTTTTTTAACCTACAAAATACAAATACCTCCTTCATCCTCATGGCCATATCAGAACATCCAAAATGATATAATCAACATTTCAAGATCCTCTAAACACATGAATCACAAAAATATCAAGAATTGAACATTATCATTTTTAATTCATAAATCAACTATATCATCATCAAGAATCTACCATAATAGGTATACTCCAAATATCAAATGTCACAAGTCCAAATCAATATCCATAATATGTCCATGTCAAACAAGATATTATTAACCTCATATCACAATGTCTCTAAGTAACCATCATGCATAATAACTAAATCTAGATCCATAATAATCCATGATCTAACATCTAACCATCGTACCAAAACAAAACATAATAGTGTCCATAATATGATCAATAGTATCAAAATCGTATCGAAAAGTGTCAAAGGGAAGTGGGCACTACATCCCCCTCCCCTTAGACTCAACTTCCTCCTGGAAGTCACTGGAACAAATGTGTAAACTACACTCGTAATACTGTGGCATCCTCCTAAGTGACTACGGTCTCATCATATATGTTCCACTCCACTCGTACATTTCTGATCAATCTCTCTCTACCTCGAAGGCCTAGGGTCCTATGATCTATGATACATATGTTCTCCACCATCACCCGTCCCCGATCATGCACCTGTAATGATGTCTATTCCAACACATGAGAAGGATATGTAATGTACCTCCTAAGGACATAAACATGAAACACATCATGTATGCGAGACAAGCTAGGTGGCAATTCTAGGCGGTAGGCCAAAGGGCCAATACACTCCAATATCTCAAAGGGACCAATGAATCTAGGAGCTAACTTAGAAGATTTTCTGTAATAGATAGGGCTCTTATGTGGTCTAACATGAAGGAAAACCTTCATGCCCACATCAAAGCTATGATCAATCCTATGCTGATCCATATACTTCTTTTTCCTATCCTGTGCCTCCTACAATATCTACTTGATCAACACTACATGCTACTCCATGTCCTACAAAAGATCTGGTCCAAGAGATACTCTTTCCTCTAACCTGTCCCAGCTAAGAGGTGTCCTACACTCTCTACCATATAATGCCTAAAAAGGAGCCATGCCTATAGAACTCTGAAAACTATTATTGTAGGAAAACTCCACTAAGTACAGGTACTCCTCCCACTTAGACTACTAATCCATCACATACATCCTGAGCATATCCTCTAAAATCTGATTTACTTGCTCGGTTTGTCCATCTGTCTTAGGGTGATATGTTGTGCTGAAGTTGATCCTTGTCCCAAGGACATACTGCATGGTATTCTAGAAATGTGAAGTGTATACAGGATCGCGGTCACAAATTATCTTCCACGAAATCCTATGCAACCTGATAATCTCATCCAAATAAATTCATGCCACTGCTCTAGCTATATAAGTGGTCTTCACCAAAGAAAAGTGAGCCACTTTTGTCAATTTATCAATCATGACCATAATGGCATCGTGGTGATAACTCGACATAGGTAGCCCGATAATGAAATCCATGGAAATGGTGTCCCACATCCATTTCGATATGGCATGAGGATAAAGAAGACTTGCTTGATGCTAATGTTCAACCTTAACCCTCTAGCACTCAAAACACTATGACACAAAATGAGCCACATCTCGACAACGTCCTCACTAGTGGTACAACTGTCTCAAGGTAGTGTGCATCTTCTTCACCCCGGGATGGGCTGAATAGGGTGCATGATGTGGCTCTACCAAGATGTCCTACCTCAATCCTCAATCTTTGGGAACATATATCCTACCTCTGTGCCTGAGAAGACCATCTACCTCTAAGGAAAATCCATCAAAATTCCCCTCAAGGGGTCTCTGTGACTTGATCTCTGCTCATACTGCCATGTAGAAGCTATCAAGAGGAAGTTGTTGAAGAATCCTACTTCGTAAATTTGTGCTCACTAAGGTAGCCATAGCCACATGTCTCCATCTTCTGAGAGCATCTACTACCACATTCTCCTTCCCCTTCACATGCTCTATCTCCATGTCATACTCACAAAGTAACTCCATCCAACACCGTTGATGAGCATTTAGATTGGGCTATGTGAAGAGGTGGCGAAGACTCAAATGATCTGTCTGAGTGTGAATCTCCATCCAAGAAGAAAATGCCTCCATCTAACTAAAGCATGTATAACTTCTGCAAGCTCAAGATCATGGGTAGGATAATTAATCTCGTGATCCTTGAGTTTTCAAGTCTCAAAAGCTACAACCTACCATCCTACATCAACACACCTCCAAGCCCTGCTAAAGAAGCATTTGTGCAAACAAAAACTCGCCCAATGGATCTCGAAACTGCAAGAATGGGTGCTGTAGTGAGGTAGTCCTTTAGTGTCCTGAAGGCCTACTTACATCTATCTAACTAAACAAAATTCTTCCCTTTCCTCTGGAAGTGATAGGGTGTGCAATCCGAGAGAAGTCCTAAATGAATCTCTGGTAGTAACCTACTAAACCCATAAATTTTCACACCTCTCAGGTCACCGTGTGGTAGTGTGACCAATCCATAATGGCTCTAATCTTGGAAGGATCGACTGCGATACCTTCCCCAGAAATGATATGACCCAAATATTGCACCTCTATTTAGAAGAAAACACACTTCTCCAAGTTCTCGTAAAGCTACTACTCACGAAGACACCAAGAACCTATGGAAGGTGCTCCTAATGTGTATGTGAGTATATCAAAACATCATCTAGGAAGATGAGCATGAAGTGATCTAAAAGGTTCTAAATACCCCATTCATCAAACTCATGAACACTGTGGGGGCATTAGTCAAACCAAAAGGCACCATTGTGAACTCATAGTTCCCATATCTCATACGGAAGGTGGTCTTATAAATGTCCACCTCCAAAATCATCAACGATGGTATCCCAACTTGAGATCAATCTTAGAGAACAACATGGATCCCTTCATCTAATCAAACAAGTCATCAATATGAGGAAGAGGATAACGATTTTTGATCGTCACTTTGTTCAACTTGCGGTAATCAATACACAACCGCAATGATCCATCCTTCTTATTCACAAAAACCACCAGTACACCCCAAGGGGATACACTAGGATGGATAAGGCCCTTCTCCAAAAGACCCTCAAGCTACAACTTGAGCTCACAGAGCTTTGGGGTGGTCATCTGATAAGGTGCTCGTGAGATAGGATCTACCCTGGAAATAGTTTTATATGAAAATCAATCTCACGTGGGGGTGGTAACCCCAGTAGCTCCCCTTAGAAATACATTAGAAAACTCTCTCAAGATGGGATGATCATCTAGCAATGGTCCACTAGACCCATCCTCTAATCTGTCACTAACTATAACAACATACATCTGACAACCCCGTCACACACACCACTTAAGCTGCATAGTGGAAATGGTGTGAATAGAAATGGGTCTCTTGACCCTTGAGATCACCGACTCAACTCCCAAATCATCTAGCACAAGCTATAGTCTTATGATAACAATCCATCCTAGCCCTATGTGTAGATAGCCAATCCATACCTAAGATAACTCCATAGGAGCCCAAAGGAAGGATACGAGATTTGAGGTGGTGGTGAAAGGTCCCAAATCCACAACACACTCCTTAACTAAGGAGTCTACAGAGATCTTGGCTCCAGAAGCCATCTCGACATCCCAACTAAGACCCTACCTAATTTCCACTAGCCTACACCGGTCTACTAAAGATGGTGCAACGAAAGAATCGGAAAGAACTAGAATAAAACAATACGGAGGAAGAAATACCACCAATATTACCTATGGTCTCAATGACTATGCTCTGGTGCTCTATCCAGCGGTTCTCAACCACCACATAAATCCTATGGCTGTGTCCCATGTCACCAACTGTTGGCTTAGAAACTGGTGCCTTACCCTTGTTAGGGTTTTGAGGAAAATATCTCTAAAAATGTCTAGCTACTCCACATCCAAAGCAACTACCTGATCCTCTCCAAGGAAAAACACCTCTAGTAGGTTCCCTAGAAGCCTGTGGTGTGGATCCTAATGATCTTCCTGTGATCTACTATGGCCTCTGTTGGTGAGATCTAGCTAACTGAGCTCTAGGTTCACTCTATGTCCTGATGAGACCCCTAGGAGGAGGCCCCATACTCCAACCTATCTATACATCAGCTCTCTGTGGAGGTTTATACGGTGGATGGGAATACTACTACTATGGCCTAAAGGATGACTATGTTGAATGCTAACCACCATGAGGAAGAGGTATTGAACCTCTCAATCTACCATCCTACATTTGCTAAATGTGGCTCCTAACTCGGTCTCTAGCCTTGTTGGGTTTTACCTCAAGTCTCCTCTGCAATATAGGCCTTCTCAATGGCCTCTGCTAAATTATGTGGATAGTGAATCCAAACTGTACCTCCAATGTCCAAATTTAGGCCTTGGATGAATTTGTGAATCCACACCTACTCATCCTGCATATACTCTACATACTGAAGTAGATCTAGAAATCTAATCTCATACTCTGCTACTGAAAGGGTATCTTGTCATAGGTCATGAAACTCATCAATCCTCTACTAGATGAACCTCCATGATAGGTACCTGCTCCTGAATCTCTCCTCAAATAGCTCCCAAGTCACTATCTCTGAATCTACATGGAGCTTCTACTCCTCTTTCCTCCACCATACTCCTGCTCCATCCCTTAGTAGATGGATCACAACACGAGCTTTTGTTTTGCTAGAACAAGGAAAAAGCTTGAAGCAACCACTCAAGCTCACTAGTTAGGCCTCTACCTAAAATCCACCTATATCACCTGAGTAATATGAGGGCATACACTTTAGAATCTCCCTGATGTGATTTGCTGATGTGGTCTGATCAGCCTCTAGGTCTCTCTTCATTCTCATCCCTAAGCCTAGGGCTCCAAGACATCTCTCTATGCTCTAGAACTCTATCACCCTATCTCCTAGGTGGTGAATCTACTCTGGCTGACTCCACATGGTAGTTCTCTCCTTTATGCTCCTCACTAAGTCGGGGTACTTGACCCTTGATAGAAGGAGCTCTGTCATGAATATCTACACACCCTTCTACTAATCCTCTACGTAGAGGGGCATTAACATCTCGAAGGGTCTATAGAATATGAGGTAGAATGGATGTTACACCCTGATCCAATGGTGGTGGTGGTGGTGGTGGTGAATTTGAGTCTCTGTGAAGGTTCCTCTCACTCCGTCTGAGCCTCCTACACATACCAAAGTGAGAGCCGCCATTTTCTAAGTTGTATAACTTCCATGTTTACTAAAAACATACAAATTCTTACTAAGTTGTTTTCTAGGTTTCACTGTCTTTGGGTTTAAGTTTTCATGTCTCAAGTTTTCTAGTGTGCTCAATGTTCACAGTCTTTGAACCACTTCTTTGATACCAAGCTGTAGTTCTCATTCAAACAACCACTTGAGACCAAAGAAACAACCTAGGGTTAGCTAGAAAATTATGGGATAATTTTTTTGTTTAAGGGATCAACTACTAGGTTACAAGATCACAGCTAGCACAAACAAGATTAGGATTAACAATCAATACTAACTTGAAAAAATTATTCTAGAAATAATTAGCAACAAGCACAAGGTCAAACAAGAGGTTTAAATTCATCACTTAGGTTAGGAAGGTAAATTCTCTCTCGACCTTGCTTTAAAATGCTTACAAGGTTCAACTTGATTTTTCATGAAATTAGATTCATCAAAACTTTCCTAAATCACTCCCATTGGATAGAAATTTTTCTCATCTTTCCAACCATATAAATAATTCCTCCTAACTCCTCATAATTTGCAAGATATGGGTCGGCGGAGTTTAGGGGAGAAATTTTCCCTTGGGGAGTCCACGGGCTTAGGGAGAAAAATTTCCCTTGAGCGAGTTGGCGGGGTAGGGAGGAAAATTGTGAATTTTCCCTCCTTGGGAACCAAAGCATAAAATCCCACCGTAAAACCGTGGGTTTGGCAAGGGAGACATTTGGTGCTTCTTGATTGGCACGAGAAAATGCGGGCCGGCGGAGCATTCTAGGAAATGGAAACTTTAGGCCAAAAGCCCAAGGGTGAAAATTGTTACGCACCTCCACCAAGGAGAAAAATCTTGCCATGTGTCAAAATATTATTGGTCATGGGGAGGAGTGGACCAAAGGAGTGAAAAAGGAAATTGATATTTTAGGAGTTAAAATATCAAAGGAGAAAATAACTCTGCACTCCCGCCGAGGTCCGATCTGCCACGTGTCATCACGTGATTGGACGTGACTCGGTGGGCCGTGGGAAAAACTTGGGAATTTTTCCCAAAGCCAAAACCAAATTTTCTAAAGGAAAATTTTCCTTCCCTCCTCTGCCATCATCAAAATTCCATGCGGCTTCTGTGATTGGACATGGGCAGCGGGGCCAAAACGTAAATTTTTCCCCAAAACTTTTATAGAAGCAAAGGGTTTTAAAAGAACCCACACCTCCACCATAGCCACAAGGGGACACGTGGCACCCTCGATTGGTTGCGGGTTGGAAGAAGGAAAAGTGAAAATTTTCCTGAGCCCAAAATTTCAAAAAAATTCTAGGGGCAATTTCGATGGGAAATTTTTTGGTTACGGGCCCGCCAGGGAAAATTTTCCCAAATTTTCCTGCCAAGGCACAAAAACCTCAAAGTTTCATAACTTGAGCTAGAAAGCTCAGTTTTGGGAAAACAAGGACTTTTTGGAAATCTCTCAAATCCCTTTTTACACAAGAAACATAAAATTTTCTTTAAGATGAAGTTTTAAGGGTCAATTTTGTAAAAATGATCTGCAGACCTTTATTTGGCAAACTGGTAATTTCCAAATTATTATTTTGATAAAATTAGAACTCCTCCTTTGCTCAACTTGTCAAACAGACATGGAGGATCATTCTAGGGAGGTTTTATAGTGTTTTAGGGAATTCAATTTATCCAATCTATTCAAGGTTGCATTTTTTTGCAATAGACGGAAAATTGATTGTGCAAGCTCCGAATTGAAATTCATTAAGTTTTGGAGATTCATTCTTGACTGTTATAGTGAATTTGAGTTCCTTAGGTAGTACTAAGTCTAATTTTCAATGTTTCATAACTTATTGTTTAGTGCAAGTATGAACTGTTCATTTTTATTAAAATGTGAATTGTCATGATGAAGTATATTACAGTGAACTATTTCTTTAAATTGGAATCTCCATTTTGTCATTTTAAATGTGCATATGATTCCTAACTTATTCAAATACATTGCTTATTAAATCATCCATCTAATTCTAAATGAAACTACATTTCTGATTTCAGTTTTAATATACATTTTGCAAGGAAAATAACATTGACTTTCATTCCATATGCATTCTTCTATCAACATTTCAAACAGAAAATTACAATCTTTAACAACAATTTCAACTCCAATACATCATACAATTCAAAAGAACTAATGCCATCCTTTATTGATAATCCAAATAAATTTACAACTCTCTCTTTTCCAATTGATTTGGTTTCAATAATAAAATACAAAGTATGGAATATCATTCACATTTTATTTCCAAAGAAAAACAAAGAAGTATAATTCTTCTTGTACATTACTCAATAAAACTACAACTTCCATTAACAATGAAATGCTTCACATCAGAACATTTATACATGTATCCACTCGAAGTGGGAAATGCTACATTGAATTTTTTCAAAAGAAATAGGACTGTGAAAACTATGAAAATTCTTCTCCAAACAACATCATGCTTATTTCTTCTTCTTTGCAACTTTGATCAAAACAAGGAATGGGGAAAGGAAATGCTTTCCACCCAACCAAGACATCTAATGAGAAAGGAGAAGCCATCCTTCCCCATTGGCCCCCGAGCCCCAACCATATCAAAATGAAGCATGAATATCAACACATGGCAACAAAGGATTATATCACATACAATAAAAATTCACACTGCATACAATCAATAAAATGCACAGCTTCAAAACAATACAAATAGTTCCCAACTACATTTTAAGCAATTCAAACAACACATAGGCTTGATCAAGCAAGCCAATAAGAGAAATAACTATGGGGAACTCCTTATTCCTCCCAATTTGGAATTGGGCATCCACTAAAATGCATACCACCAATAGACATATCAACTGCATAAACCTTATATCTCCCAACCCCTCCTTATGCCCCCAAGTTTATCCCTTATGCCCCCAAAGAGTAAGAATTGTAAATAGTTTCTTTTCCAAGGTGGATCCTAAACAAAACTCCCTCCTCAATAAAATAGTGCCATTGACAATCCCTTATGCCCCCCATATGAAATCCCCATAGCCTTGTCCTACAACATGCCCTAAGCATTCTACCTAACCAGCCAAGAATGCAAATACAAAAACATTTAAACATGCATGCAAGAGAAGGAAAAACAATTAAAACATAGCTCAAGATCCTACCTCTCCATACTGGAGTTTGTTCCAAGCTCACAAGCTTTCCACAATGTCAAAGTGTAGTCCAGAACCAGCAAAGTATAAGCATGCAAAAGACTCCAAGCTCTTCCTCAAACAAGCTCCAAAAGAAACAACACAAAAAAATGCGCCCCCAAGAGGAAATGGACAAAGTTACAACAACCATAAACAAGCAAGGAGTTTCACTTTTATAGGAGAGGGAAGAGAAGAGGATGATGTGGATCCATGTGGGATGCCACATCATTCTTCCTCAACCCCAAAAGGAAAAGTCAACATCCTTCACCAAATCACAATAAATAAAATGACAAAAATGACTTACATACTCCAAAAATGCTCATACTCCAAAAGGACCAAATTTAAAACATGTAAGGGAAGTGTAATTAAAACTTACATATTTTCACTTTAAAATGTATTATAAATTCCTACATTTAACCTCCATACCATAGGCATGGTTGGTGGATCATTTTAAGAGGTGTGGTACAAGTTTAACTTGTCCCACAAGCCTCCAAATTTGGTCCCCAAGGGCAAATTCGAATTTCATAAAAGGTGGAGTGTTTGACCTTCCAAAATCTGCCTTACAAGACTCTTACAAATTTCTTACAACATTAACTTACACACTCTTCCAACATTAATATCTAAGACACCAACTTTATTTATTACATTCCATGTTCCAATTAAATTTAACTATATGATCTCTCACATTAATGTACCACATTTAAATTAATTAAAAGAAGGAACACATTACAAATAAAATACATACAACAATAATTAAAAAAATCCACACATAAATGAAACACATATCCCATGGTCACATATAATGGAAATCCCCCATGGGAGGTCCTAACATAACTCAACACACAAACGAATAACACAGGTTGCCATGGTGACCTTGTTGATTTCACCTAGAATTTTAATATGGTTAGTCTCCAAATCCGCCAACATTGTTGTTTTTTTTTAACCTACAAAATTAAAATACCTCCTTCATCCTCGTGGCCATATTAGAACATCCAAAATGATATAAACAACATTTCAATATCCTCTAAACACATTAATCAAAACAATATCAAGAATTCAACATTATCATTTTTAATTCAGAAATCAAATATATCATCATCAAGAATATACCATACTAGGTCTACTCCAAATACCAAGTGTCACAAGTCCAAATCAATATCCATAATATGTCCATGTCAAACTTTATATTATCAACCTCATATAAAAATGTCTATAGTAACCATCATGCATAATAAATGAATCTAGATCCATAATAATCCATGATCTAGCATCTAACCATCATACCAAAACAAAACATAATAGTGTCCATAATATGATCAATAGTATCAAAATCAGTATCGAAAAGTGTCAAAGGGAAGTGAGCACTACACCTCTCTTCCCTACATATGCAACTATCTTCCTACCAATTTATTTGAAAAATTGAGGATCAATAAGTTAGTCCATATGATGTAAGAATAAATCAAATTGTTGAATTAGATGAAGTAAGAAGAGAGTCCCATCGAGACATTTGAAATTCAGGGAAATGTTGAAAAAACTATTTGATAAAAATGTGACCCCTCGAGTGTTCAGTGTAGGAGATCTTGTATTACTATGGGATAGTAGACATGAGGAAAAGGAAAACATGGAATTTTTGATGCATTATGGATGGGTCCTTACTCCATTAACATCATAATTTGTGAGAATACCTTTTTCTTAAAGGATTTTTATGGAAAACTACTTGAGTTTCTGTTAATAGAAAGCACTTTCTTGATTGATCTCTCAAAAGTGAGGTACACACTAATATACATTTGATGCTTTTTCTATTTGTTTTTGTTTTTTTTTTTTTTGGGTTTTGTATGTGTTTTCTCTGGTCCCCAGTGACAATTGGTTTTGGGTTTCTTAGTGTGTTTTCTAAGGGGTTGGTTATTATTGCCTTGTTTCTATACACTGGTTCTTTGACTCCATGGCCTAATGGATTAAGGTACATGGTCTACTTTTCTCTCAGTAGCATGGATTTTCTTGAGGAACTCACAAGGAGTTCTCATCCCCAAGTCGAGAGATGGTGTTGGTCTCTAATTAATCTCTCCCTTATTCGGTTAAGATTTTCCATCATTTTTGTTAGATTTTTATGCTTTCCTGTTGAGGTGTGAGTAAAATCTGTGTTTTTTCTGTGTATGGTTTAGTCTTTACTCTTTTTCAATCAGGGATCATGTCTGAATGTGCATTATGTGGTATTTTCTTATGGGAAAGCCATTGTGTTTTAAGTTCTGGAGTTTGAGGGATCTGTTTTTGTAAATTACTTTTGGGTCTTTTCTTTTATTTGCATTTTCTCTCACATTTCCCAATGATAAATGGAAATTCCCAATTGATTGTGTGGTGATGGGTCAAATTTACAAACTCGTAATTTTCTCTCACATTCACAAAGTGTGAAATCGACCCCATCACCCGATAAATGTTCTCTCGAATATTCACATTCAAAAGGTAACACAAGTAATTCATCAATTGGTGTTAAGGAGTGTACATATGTCACACTTGGAGTGGATGTAGGGAGGTGGTACATATTGGTAGATTTTTACATTTAAAAGGGAGGGAATGAAGGTGTAATAAGGTTCCCAAAACCTACCAGGGACACGTGGCTACTTAAATACAAAAGGCAGAGATGTGGGTCACTGGAGAACTCAAACATTTTTGGTTTGAAAAGGAAGTGAGATAAAATTGTGAAAAAGTGTCGCAGCCCCACTATCGCTCAAGTACAACCATGTGTCAAGCCCATATTGAAATCCGAAAGGTGGAAGTTCCGGTCAAGTTTTCCAAAAGTGTGTAAATTCTCTAATGCTACAAAATTACAAAAGGTTCCCCAGCCCGTCATAGAAAAAAATTTTCATTCCACGTGGGTAGTTCATTTTTAAAATTAAAAATGATAGATTAAATGGTCATGATGCATTACATTTATATCTATCTCCATTAATGTTTCTACGCAAATCAATAATGTTTTAAATCTTGTTAATGCTTTTGTCTTTATTTACCAATTGGCTTGATTTTTGTTACTACCTTTGCGATTTTCACAAAGAATTATCACATCATTAGCTGTGGAACTCAAATTACAAACCTGAGAACTTAAGAAGTTGTGGATTTGGGTTTAAATCACTCAAAACTCATGGATTGATTGGTAAGAGATCAAAAACTCTTGTATTTATATTTTAGTGGTAGGTTGGTTTAAAGGAAAGTTAGGGTTTTGAAGGATGAAAAATATGCCATCTTCATTCTCGGTTATGTTAGGGTTCACTAGTGATTTGGACAAGATTACAAAAACGGACTTGATGTGTGTTCATCTAGATGATTTTATTTAGAGGCTTAACAACCCCCATAAGAGTGAATCCCTTAAGCCAATTCAATACATTCGTATCGCTTTAGCAGGTGTTATTCCACCAGTAGTTCATTTTCAATAATCGGTGTTTCATTGTGCTATGAATTATGATCCCAAAAAGAGGGAAGTATTAAGTAGGAGTGGGAATGTAATTTTGACATTGAAGCCTACATCCATTAGAATAATGCTAAAGTTGCTTGTAATCACCAACCCAATCACCATTTCTATCAAATTATCTCTGTAATATTATGAAATAAAGAAGGACTATGTCAAGATGATAAATACAAAATGGCTTATTACGAAGAAGACAATGGCTAGAATCCCTAAAAAGATGGTTAGGGCATAGTTTGTTAAGGAGGTTGAAGATGTCATTGTGTTGCTAAGTCGAATGGTGGGTTTGGAAACTATAAATGAATTTAAAGAGTGGATGGTTACCTATATATGGATCATTTTGGAGAGAAAAGGGAGTATTTTTGGGTAAATTTCATTACAAATGAACTCCATGATCACATGGTCACCTTAGCAGTGAGAATTGAGATGGGTGACAATTCAGAGCTAGAATTTTACATGATGACTTACCTAATCTACAATTTTGTTGGGCATAGATGTTTCCCGGTTTTTCACCGCATGTAGATTTCAATCAGTTCCAAATGCATGATATTTCCCTAACTACAATTGATCAACTAGAGTGGGAATGTAAGGTTAGTTAATGATGCTTTCTTTACCCAAACCATTTGTCTTTTCAAGCCAAAGTGGGGACAATATAGGATGTATGAACAAGTTAGAAAAATAATTTTGGAATATGGATGCTACTTCATCTAATATAAAAGTTTCACTTACATAAGAGTTAGTGGTTTTGAGGGAAATCCATATAAGATGCCTAGGTATGTAGATGATAAATTTATTTTATGTGAACTAGCAAGGAAGTTGACACATGTGCATAAAATAATTGTTGGGAGGCATAAAACAAATATCAAATTTCCTATTCAAATTGGAAGGTATTCATGCCCTTCCATCATAAAGGCTAGGTTGATTAAAGAGGAAATGTAGAAATTTGATATGGAAAAATTTGAGGCAAGGACCAGTTAGAACATCGATGGGTATTCAACAAATTTTCCAACACTTTTGAACTTGAGCCTCAGTTTAAAGATTTTTAGATGAACTGTAGGGATGACGAAGAGGTCGATTAAGGGATTTCTTGAGAATGACCCTTTCACAAATAATTGATTTCAAAGTTGCGGTTATTTTAGAAAGAATTTTGGATGACCCACAGATGGTAAGAAGGTATTATGTTGATGAGAAAGTGGAGGCACAACCCATAATTCCCCCATATTGGAATGAGATAGAAGCTGATCATTCTTATGTAAGGATAACAGATGTAATGAGAAGAACAGTGAATTGGTTGAATCAGAAAGGCATTGATTTATCAGTTCAAAATACCAAAATCTTAAATAATTTTAGGAAGTTGGGAAACTTAAATGATTATATTCCAACCCTAAAGGAGGGAGTAGATATAATGGATCCTCTACAGGAAGGCCCCTAAATTTCCCTAAAAATGGCCTACTCCTGAACTCATAGATGAGTGGACCTTAGCTACTAGTGCAACAGGTACTCCTATGTCAAGATTTTAGCCAAAAGACTAAAATCATGCTTTTAAATCTATGGAAAATGCCCCCATTACTTTTGCAATGCCAATCTAGGAAAATGGGAAGGGATTAACATCCCATGTAGTGTGTGCAAGAGTTAAACAAAGCCTCATAATACTAAGAAATTAATGAGTGAAGCCATAGAAAGTGGTCTTACTCAACCTAAGTTACATAAAGAAGGGTAAAGAGTTTCTCCTGATCTAAAAAAGTTTGAGAGGGCACATAAGAAACATAAAGTTGCTCATGTACCAGTCTTGGTGAGAGTAGGTGCCCACACACCCAAGAAGAAAAAGCATAGAGATATGGTAATTGATCCTCCTGATTTTGAAAGGAGTGATGTTTCTCAGGCTCAAGTATGCCCCATCATTGCCACAAGTGGGACAATCAGAGTCTCCTCTCTTACCTCGGCCTGTGAAAGAAGCAACAATAGATCCACTCAAGATCAAATAACCTAGAAAGATGTTGTGGATAGTTCAGTAAGAAGCCAAACTTTAACTCCAGGTACAAAGACATCTAAAACCCTACTTACTAATGATATGAGTATGCCTTTGACTAAAACATTGTATGAATATACAAAGGCCCTAGATAATGTAATTGATGTTGATGATGGTGAGGGATTTTCCATGTTAGATTCTCTCAAATTATCAATGAGTGAACCATTAATGATACCAATAGAGGACCCCAGATTGGTGAGAAAATAGGAGAAATGCTCCTCCATTGGATAACAAGCAAAAGAAACAAGTAACAAATGATCCTTTTGTAAAAAAATTATTGCGAGAGTTAGGTAAATGGGAATTCCTAGTAGTGGAGATGTTAATATGAAGGTGTTAATAGAAGAGATTGTTTCTATTTCTATTGAGATTACTAAGGCTGATGAAATCCCTCAAAAATAAAATAAAAATCATTAAGAGAAAGTAGAGGTAGAAAAAGCTACAATTTTGGCTAAATAAGCATTACCGATGAGGATATGCATCCCCTAGATAGAAATTTGGAGTTGTCTTCGGATGAATAGCCTACCATATCATTACCAGGGAACATCATCAAAGCACGAGGAGGGCAGGATGCCAAATCCACAAAGTTTGAAGAATGAAGAGCTCATAAGATAGTCAATAATTAAAGAAAGTGTCGAAGGAAACATGGGGTACAATGGCATCCATTGAAGAAATAAGGAAATAATTGCCCTGGAATGTTGATATAAATCAAGGAAGAAATGATCAACTTCAGTCTCTAGACCAAGGAGAGGAAAATCCAAAAGAATTATTAACACATGGTGATACTAACAAGATGGTCATTGAAGTAAATAATGAAAAATAGGAAGAATCACTAAATCTGGATGAGCAGGGGGTTTTCAAACAATTAATGGTTGTCCCTGAGGAGCCTCAACCTGAATCACAAGAGGAAAAGGTTGGAACAAATTTGGAAAAAGGGTGGATTAGTGAACTAATTTCAAATGAGGAAAAAGAGATCCTTCCTATGCAATCTATTCACCTTACTACTTTGTCTTTTCCAAAGATAATAAGGGTCTAAAAAAGATATAGAACCATTACTAAAACTCACACTAATTCATCAGAGATAAAAATTTGGAAATAAAAATCCCTTTGAAGGAAAGACTAACGATGATATAATAGCCAATGATTATAACGTCCAAATTATTCCCTTGGGAAATATGTCAAGAGACCAATTAAAATAGGGGTGTTTGAATCTTTCAATGACCTTTTACAAAAGGAAGATGAAAATATAATGATGAAGAAGAAATTAAAAGAGCAAGTCGAGGCCCTAAGTTTGAGTTTGCAAAAATTAATTAGGCAACCTAGTCAAGCTCAAACAAGTGCCTCTATTGATACCCTTGAGGGAATGGATAAAATAAAAAAGGTTGTCAAGAAGGTTCAAAGTGGATACATGGATTTAAAAATTGACCAAGAGGGGAAAAGAAACAATTACAAAGGTTAGATCAAAGTATGAAGATCTCAAAAACATACTCAAAGTGAAATTGATTAGAGAATTAAAAAATGTGACAATTAAATTTTCTATTTTTAAGGTATTCTTCCCAAGCTAGACCGCATTACCCAACTCAGTGATGAGTTGGTTGAGCAAGAAGATATTGTGCCTTTAGCAATCAAAGGAAGCCAACATGATATTGAAGAATTGTCAAAAATCAGAGTAGAGACCTTGAATGGGATCAAGGAAAAGCTTGAAATTAAGAGAAATTGGGTTGATGATACTCTCGATGCTATTGATTTAAAGTTAGAGGATATGGTCATTGATAAGTTCAAAAAGAGTTATGGGGATATGAAGATTGAATTCTTACTTAATTATTTTGAAAGGAATGTTCTGAAGAATTAATTCTCCTATGAAGTCATTAAGATCATGAGAAATATTGAGAATAGAGTTACAAAGTTAAAGGCAAGGCCACTGGAATAAAATCTGAAAATGGGCCATTGCATTGATGCAATATCTAGGTAGGAACTATTTTCCAACATCATATACGGACTGGATGAGGATGAGGTTAACAAGTTATTCAAAAGGTATGATGCATATGTGGTAGGGCTACTGAAAGAAAAATATAGAAAAGTAGATGCTAATGAAGAGTAAAATGTAGATGCAAAGGGTGATGAGCATGATTAGAAATTTTTTCCTTGAAGTTCATTCTCTTTTCATATTCATCCTCTTAAACTAGTGTTTTAAAATGACACTTCTTCTATGTGGGAATTAATTATTTCTCTAAATTTTAGTATTCCTTTATTTCAATTTGAAAAATGGAAGAATGCAGTAATGCCATATTTAATTTAATGAAATTAACATACATTTGGATAAGCATGTAAATGATTGATATTGTTATGCTTCTTGTATTTTGAATAAGGAACAAAATGGGGTTCTATAGTGGCCTCTTTCCCATGACAAAGAAATATATATACATGCCAGAAAGAGAAACAATGAAAGGAAGACAACATCTAGGCATTCTTCAGCCCTACTTCATAGTTTCCTCCTAGCGGGGGAGATTGTTCAGAAGTTTGTTTTTCCTCAGCACAAAATCGCTTGAGCCTTGTGTTGTTTGAATGAAAATGACTGACCCTTCCAGGTCCCAGGACATCCCATATCCATCAATGCCTCTAGATTCATTCTAGGAGACTCATTATTTGCTCCAGCTTTAAGTTTCTTTTGTTGCGATGACACCCATTCTAAAAGATCCAGACCTCCCGTGAAGAATTTCACCTTTCCTTTCCCTTTTTGAATGTTTTAAATGCTAGGAGTTGGTTGAGAGGGGACACCCGAGGTGATTAGAAGGGAAATTACTGCATGTTTTTGACTAGGCTGATTGCGAGGCCTCAAACTTGACTCATCATCCCATTTCCTTTTGAAAGGTGGATTTTCTTTCGAGAAGGAATTGGTTGAGGGACAAAAATTCATGCTCTTATTTAGGAGAACAATGCATTAATAGGATGGACAATTGAATAGAAATCTCCCCCTATTTTCTTGAGTGGAGAAAGTTACTACCCTTGAACGACAAGAAGACAATGACCAGTCCTCCTCTCCATCTGAGATAATGATTGGAGGTTGAGATTGTGGTTCACCTTTCATTTTCCTTGAAGATGACCCTGGTGTTGAAACTAGTTGTGAAGGCATGGTCTCTACTTGATTTTTCTCCAAGAAATTAATCCTTTTCTCTAACTCATCTATTTTGTGGGAAATAGCAAGCACTTTGTGTTGATCAATTATTTATCATACAACACATATGATTCCTTGGGAATATCTTTTGATATAAACCCATCATCACACAAAAAGGGACATTGAAAATTGGTTTTCTGAAACCCGAGGTCTTCTCTCAACCCAGTATATTTTTAAATCTTCGGGAGTTTTCATCTTCTCCCATCTAAAAAGATAGAAATACATATCCTAAAAGGCTATAAATAAAGAATTGATCTTGATTAGCCTTGTAATAAGTGCTAACCAAACTTTCTGGTATGTTAAGGGCCCTCTGGTGTCACCCGCACATTCTATATCAAACAGAGCCTTGACAAAAGCTTCATCAAGACCGCTTAAATAAAAAATATGATTTAAGTCCTTTGAAGAAATCTCCTTCAGGCTGTGAGCTACAAGTACCTTCACCATTTTCTTTGAAATTTCTTATACTCGAATAATAAGGGAAAGGTATGATGATAATGAAATTGAGCCAAGTTTTATAATGAAAAGGAGACATGTTTTGATTTGATGTAATCTTTCCCATGAAATGAAGTAGATTTTTTTCAGTTTACACATAGGATAATTTAAGAATTGGAAAAGGTTAGGAATGAGTAGAGATGGTAAATCAAGGTGATTCGATAGAAACTATGTGTGGAAATTAATCCAATGAGACATGAAATAGAGTGTGTGGCACCCAAGGTAGATTATTGAAAAGTATGGATATATGGCATATCGGTGTCATACATATGAAGTGTTCAAAGATTGTTTGAAATGATTACCTAATCAATATCATGCAAGAATGATTAAAGTAATCTGCCAGTAGTGATGACCTGATATCCCAATTGAGCACTAGTGAAGTTGATTGTAAAGACTTGTGATTTGTACACTTGATAACTTTAAAAGAAAAACCTTTCCAAATTCCATGTTATAGAACAAGTTTTGAAAAGGGAATATTCCTTAGAATATTCATACTTTTAAGGGGAAATAATTTTGAAGGTTAGAAAGTGAAGGGGTGATATAAAAGGAAAAAGATAATCACAAAAAGTGGGGGTTAATCTTTCTGAGATTTATTCAGAGAAAAGAGAAGGAGAAAAAGCCAAGAAAATCCATTTTCCATAGGAACTCTAAGAAGCCGCTTATTTCTTATGTATCTTTGAAATTGATCATGTCAAGATGGTTGCAAGTGTCTAGCCATTGATAAGCTTTGAGATTGTAAATAAACTTTCCCTTGCTGATCAATTTGAAAAACCTTAAGTAATTTGTGTTAATCATGAACCGTGTTGTGTCTACTATCATTTTGAGATATCTTCAAATAGTTATTTGTGTTCCTATTGCAATATTATATTAGGAATCCCTCTGAAATCACACAAGATCTCATCCTCATGATAGTATTGTGGCATTTTCAATTACATTATGAAGATATTTTTCATTTCATAATGTAATAAACAATTTAAATTCACTTTACTTTCATTTCAGTGATACAAATTGTTTGTTAGTTTATGAGTGTATCATAAGCATGATAGATTAGGGACTTCTAAGGTTTAATTAATTCTTTAACATGAGTTCTTATGTTAAATCCTTGAATAATGTGTGAATTCATGTGTCTTTGAGCTTTCATAGATGCATAATTTTCTAGTTGAAGGTTCATCCTGACTATTTGAAGCCATTTTTCATTTTGCTTTGTAGATTTATCAACATTTGTTAAAATCTCTCAAGAATTTGGTATAATAAAATTTATCCTTCTTAACTTCCCAACCATAAATTTCATATTCAGTGATATATCATACATAAACCATCCCTAATTACACTGTATATTCATAAATGTTAAAGAAGATCATTAAATTTTTCCATCCTTTACCAAAATATGTAGATGCAATCAGTTTTTATCGTTGTCTTTAGTGACCTAGACCTTGTCTAGAGAACATCTTCATTCTCTAAGGTGACAACTCATGAGAGTTAGGTTATGTTGTATTGACCATGTTTTCTCAAGGTCTCTTTCAAAATACTGTAAAGGAAGAGTCGAATAATGTTAATCCATTAATATTTTTCACTAACAAAGGTCACAAAATAGGTCCTCTCACCCCTGGTTGAAGGCGTAAACTAAAGTAGTAAGGGTAGGTTAAACTCTTATCACGGTGATACTCAATCCTTTCCAAACTAGAGTGATAGAGAGTCATCTAGAATCCATCCTCGACTACAAAATGAATCCTATTATGATTTGTTTGTCTCTAAGCATCCCGAAAAACTTGTGATGCTACTCTGCGTTTCAAAGGAATGATAAATTTGGGTACCAACACAATCTTATAGTGACATCTTCATGTTGGACACAATGAATCCCACATAATGTGGTGAAGGCCGATATGTGCTCTTTCGAGATTTTGTGCCATCACCTTTGAACTTTAAAAAGTTCCCGTGGGAACTTGTTGGTAGATCATGAATAGGTGGTTCAAGAGAAAGAGGCCCTATATTTATTCCCCATAGAATAATGTGTTGATATATTTCTACTTTGTTCGCCATTGTTTATGCTTCGCTTTAGTTCTTTCTTCTATAAATTCTTCTTAAAATTCTTGTTCCTCCTGGTAACTCAATGTTCAATGGAGGTTGAAAAATGGGAGAATTTTAAGGGGGTATCCACGGGAGTTTGGATAGGATTTATAGGTGATCTTATTGAATATTGGTATGGGGATGAGGCTTGAGAGAAAACTATTGATTATCTCTAATTCATTCTCGCTGATTTTGTAAAGCCTCAAAATTGGTAACAAAAACACCTCTAGACCTTCTCAACTTGGTATATCTTCCTTCACCATATTTTAGATAATTTTGTAGTGGGAACATGAAAATACACTATGGAATATGAAGGGTCACATGCAAGAATTAACAATGTATCTTTCAATAATGGATTTCCATGAAATTCTCTTTTCTTTTTTAATATTTGATTTTTTTATTTTAGGACCTTACAACATATTTTGGGTGTAGATGCTACCAAGTCTTCCCCATGATGGGCGCCAAAAATATTGATGAGAAAAAAATTTTGGGGACAAATTGGTGGATTTATTTTTAATGCTCTGGAGTGTAATTCCCTCTAATTAACCTAGTGCAAATGCCATATATACATGTGTGAGTTAAAAGGTAGATTTTCCTAGTAACCTTGTGGTCTGGGAATCTAATAGGGGCACTCCATTGACCCTTCCAAAAGCTATAAATTTCTTATTAGAGAGGACTTTGTCTATAAAGTGGGAAAGGGGAATGAGAAAAGAGATTGGAGAACTAATGTCAGTAGTATGAAATCATATTCCTACACACACTAGTTAGAAATTTCAACGCATGCAATTATGAAAAGAAACAACCCTACAAATATCAAAAAGACAAAATAGAATTTATTGATCAAAAAGTATCAAGAAACCCCTTAGTCAAAGAAATATAGAAAATCCTTCTTATTGTATTGATTTCTTAAAAAAGTTGTATATAGCGTGGAAATGGAGGAAAACTAGTGAGGGGGAAAATGGAATAAAATGGCTATCTTCTTTGTTCTCTCAAAGTATAATACACTCTTGAGTTTATAAAATCAATCACAAACTATTTGAAATGGGAATGGATTTAAAATTAATAGAATGAGAGGTGACTCATCATCTACCCCCACTTCCTTTTCATATGTCCTCACACAACTTAAATCTTTTCAACTTCCTAGGAAACTTTTAAGTCCCTTTTTATAACATAAAGGTGACTTATTACATTAGGAACATTAAGGAATATGAAAAGTGTAACCCCAATGTGAAAATTAGAACATTGAGAAGAGAGAGAAAGTTGCGGGAAGAGGAGAGAGAAAGAGTGAGAGAAGAAGAAGAGGAGATTTCATTCCCGATGAAGTCCGTTGATCCTCATTGATGAAAAGATCAATGCGATGAAACTATGAATCTTCAAAATTGTGTGAAAATCCTTCCAATTGGATCACAAATTCTTTGGAATGAGTGTTTAAAAACACTACTGAATGGTTCTACCAATGACCGTAACTTCCACCCTACACAAGATACTCTTGTAACTTGAGCCACGAAGTGAGTGTCGGAGACACTGTTGAATTCCCTAAGATGAGTCTCAAATTCCCTATGATAAATTCCCATGGATGATCTAGAATGATGGTGTTGACCTGAATGATCATCCCTCTATGTCCCATTGTGCCAAACTTTCCCTTTGAGAATGACCTACTATTTTTAGTAAGTACAGATGGGGTAACTTACTATTTTTAGTAAGTGTCATAGTTAGCTTTTCCCAACCTCAACTAGATATGGTAGCTTGAATTATTTATTCTTACCGTGTTCCTCTCACCTTTTGGACCAACTGACTATTTATAACAAGGGCTTGTCAAACCACTTACTATTTTTAGTAAGTGTGAATTGCGAGCCGAGATGACCTTTTTGATGACTTTGCATGCAATAATCCCTCTGTGTTCACTACCTTCTTCATAGCCTCTTCAAATGGTGGCTTACCTAAAGAAAAAAAAACTTTATGTAGGAAGGCATGCTATTTTTAGTAAGTGCATTGTGGATGTTAGATTGTGAAAAAATAGGTTTTGAAAATATAGGTCTTATTCTAGGATTCCACACTCTGCATTTTGAGTAATTCCTTCATCTGAACAAGTGGGAAAATGATATTTTCATCAGCAGGGGAAGAATACTGAAAAAAAAACAGCCCTCCATATCCATAAAAATAGGGACTTCATGGCATGAAAACTAGTTTACGTGAAACTAGATTTTTCAACGATCATTCCCTCCAATTTTCGCGTGATTTCACCCACTAGAACCCTAAGAAGTGAAGAGGTAGCTCATTGCATTTTTGTAGATGTTCTTCATGTGACATGGAATAAATTTGAGGAAAAATCATCCCTCCATATCTCTAAAAATAGGGACTTCATGGTGCAAAAACTAGTTCATGCGAAATTATATTTTTCAACCTGTCATTCCTCAATGTTTTGCATGTGATTTCGCCAACTAAAACCCTGAGAAGTTGAGTGGTAGCTCGCTAATTTTTTCCACTACTATGTCATGGAAGCCATTAATGGAAATTTAAATTTATATGTCTGGTTTTTTTGTGATGAAATCAACTCCATTGTGATAGGTTTTTGCTTCTTGTCTCACTGGTGAAATTTCTCTTTAATCCGGTTGCCGGTTTGACGGAAATTGAGCTTTGTTCTTCATGGAGTCGGAAGTGAAATTTATTCATTGTGAGAATTACTTGCTGTGAATGGGAGGTTTGAAGGTTAATTTTAATGGCCTTTGAGAGTGAAGAACTTAGAAATAGATGGTTCTTCATTTTGTGCATTGGCTTGCAAGATATGTTCGAATCTTCGTCTCACGAAAATGGAGGTTTATGAAGAATTCCTTCACTCTTCTCTTTCATTATTCATTCCTATGGCTATTTTGATCAATATATTCTTTGAAACCTATGCATATTCATGGAGTGGAATGTTTTTTTCTATGGCGGAGCTGGTTTGGAGCAACAATGGTGGACTGAGGTGTTCTCTGCAACTTTTCTTCTTGCACCGACAAACAACAACAAAAAAACAGTAGCTTAGAAATTTTTTCAAATTTTTGAGTTTGATTTGGGAAAATTTTCATATCCTTGACATCCCTCACCTAAAAGGTACATGAGGGACATAAATTTCCATGGCAATAAAGGTGAAAACACATGGCGGAGATCCGATGGAAGGGAATGAAGGCTAAAAAATCAGCTTTGAAGCACTAAGGGGCCGGAAATTGGTCGTATGGGTGACCAGAAGTCTCCTTATGGGTTGGGTGAATTTTCCATGTTTTATTTCTCTTACCTCAAAGGTAAGTTAGGAACATCAAAGTATAAGATGCTTCAGGTGATGACATGTGGCAACAATCGACGACCGAGGCTTTGAGGTCCCGCAAGCACCCTGGGGCCGAACCGCAATCTTGGAGGTCGATGAGTGTCTCGGAGGTCTTATGGGCTCTAGGTGCATTTTTCCATGTGTTATGTCCTATAACTTAAGGGATGTGAGGGATAAAAATCCCACCAAGCTCTTGCAATTGACATGTTTCCTCCCAAAATTTTACTAACTCCCAAACTCGCTCTACGAGGTCAAATTGAAATTGCGTTAACTTGAGCTCCCAATGGAATTTTTTGATGAAATGTTATATTATATTGAATTAAAATATCCTTCTGAATCTGATGTTTTTGGTATCATGTCTTGATTCTTCCATTTAATCTCTGAAAAATTGTAATTTTGATCCGGTAATCCACCTATGTATGAGAAAACCTGATTTCAAACCCATTACAAAAAAGTGTTGAGAAAAAAATAATTTCACCATATTGTAGTTATTGGAATTAACTTTTTGGAGATGTTTTTTTCCTCCTAACTCCACCCAGAGCTCCTGGAATCACCTTTAGAAGCTCAACGATTGTTTTGACGTCTGCACTTCCTAGGCCTGTGAACCCTAATTTTGGTGAAACTACCCAAAACTCTCCAAATAGTTCATGAATCAATTACATGGTGTCCCAAGGAATTTGAATCAAATTTGTTTCTAGGTTGGATTTTTTTTCCACTCCATGGGGTTGTTGTAATCCTAAGAAGGCTAGTGATAACCCTTCCCACAACTGCCTAAAGCTTGCAATTTTTAATGAAATCCTAAAATCACCTAGGGGGTTGATTTTACTTTCCTAAATCACCTAGCGTAATGAATTAACACCAATTGGGAGGTTACTTGACTCACTAGGTAGACCTGAGGTGCCTCAAAATGATAAAACATGAAAAATTTGGGCACAGGGGTATTGTTGTCATGCTTCAAATTGTCAATTTACCTTACACATTTACAAAACAACAAGGGTAATAATTAGATGAAGTGCTGAGATATATTCCATAACATCCCACTCCATTATCTTTGTGCCAAGAAAATCCAATGCATTATCTAATATAATATTGGTAGGTACACCATACCTTATCATTACCCCTCATAGAAATCTAGTATGCTAGACTTGTTTGCTTCCTTGAGTGCTACCACCTCACCACTTGGTGAAATAATCTATTGTCATGAGTATCCAATTATTTCCTTATCTTGATTTTAAATTAATATCTCCAATGAAATATAATCTCCATTGCATGAAAGGCTGATCCACTGATATTGGATGAAGGGGCAACGATATCATCTTCTCTTTGCAAGTGAAGAATGCACATTTTTGGCACCTTTTAATCCATGCATAACAATCACTAAATAATGTGGGCAAATAATAACCAAATTTTATGATTTTGATATTTTTTACTTATGGATAAATTGACCCCCATATCTCCATCATGGAATTCATATAGAACCTTCTCAATCTGATATGTTGGGACACACCTTAGGAGAACTCTAGTCACATATTTCTTGAACAAAATACCATCAATGAGAGAATATGGAATGGAATGTAATCGTAAGTATCTTCGATTTATTTTTCTCAACTCGAGGGCATAAATATGTGTGAAGATAATGCACCATATCTTGAGTCCAACATGGAGTGGGTACACCATCAGCTAGTTGTTCTTGATCATTTTGCATCACTAGGACAACTTCTCCTTCATCATTTAACTCAACATGTTGGTTGGAAACTAGCTGCTCACATAAAAATTTCCATAGACCAGCCTAGTCACCTTGATTTCTATACCATATTACATTACACAAGTGATCCAACCTTCCATTTTCTCATTCGAATCCTTGTTTAGGAGAAACAATTTTACCCCAACATGAGACACTAACAATTGAATTTTATTGTTTGAAAATAAGTGTCTAAATTTATTCATGATCTTAATAACGGTGAGGAAATGCTTTCAAATGAAAGAGTATCTCACTTCATAGTCTTCTAAGCTATAAGTGAAGAAATAAATGGGCTACTCGATCTATCATTAGTCAATTGTACCAACATAGCTGAGATCACATATGATCCACCAAAGGCATATAACATGAAGTCTTTTGAGAAATTTGGGTTAATGAGGGTTGGAGCTTGATATATTGCATGCTTTATGGCCTCAAAATATCCTTTCCCTCTATTATCCATTTAAATTCCATGATTTTATTCAACATCATAGTCATTGGTTAACAAGAGTGGTAAAATCAGGTAGAAATCTACAGACAATGTTGATTCTCCCTACAAAACTTTGGAGAGCCTTCTTGTAACTAGGAAAAGGAAGTGTTTGGATAGCTTCACCTCTTTCAGGATCAATGGTCAATCCTTCTTTCAAAATAATGTGACCCAATAAATTTTTTTCATGTGTCAAGAATATACATATTTTTTATTTAAAGACACTCTAAATCACCTACATCTTTGGAAGACTTTCATGAGGTGAAAGAGGTTGTCTGCTATGTTTTTGGAGAAAAAGGTGGTATCATCTAGATAAATGAGCACCATATTGTTAATGATCCCTTTAAATTCCATATCCATTGCTATCTGGAATGTAGATCTAGTATTTTATAACCCAAATGGAATTTTCCTATAAGCATGTGTGTCCCATTTGGTGGTGAAGGTTGTCTTAAATTGATCATCTTCTTTTACCATTATCTGATTATAACCTGAGTAGCTATCCAACAATGAAAACCTCTCTGAACCAGCTAATACTTGCAAGATTTTTCCAATTGAAGGAAGTGGAAAATGGTCTTTCAAATAAGATCTATTTAAATCCTGGAAATCCACACACAATCTGATTTCTCTATTTATTTTCCATACTGGAACCAAGTTTGCAACCCAAATTGAGTGCTTGATTGGAAAAATGATGTTTTCCTCAATGATTTTGTTTAATTATTTTCTCATCGAGGTAAAATGTGAGGATTTATCAACCTTTACTTTTTCCTAATGGGTTTGGATTTTGGATCTAATTTAATAGTATGGTAGGCAAATGTTGGGCTAAATTTTCTCAAATATTTATAATTCCAGGAAAATACATCTAGAAATTCTTGACAAAGATGTATGAAATCATATTTTTCTTGTTGAGTGCTCACCTTTCCAATTTGAAGAACTTTGTCTTCTCCAATTGCAATTGGTTCTAAATCCTCACCCTTGACTTGAATATTTTCTTTCTCTTTCTGGAATTGGTTGTTAGGATTGAAGATCGACTCCAAAGTCACTAAACCCTTTGGTAATTTTTTTGTTCTCAGTTGTACCACTTGGTCACCATACTTCTGCTCCAATTTGTCTTGATTTCTAAGATAATTCATATTCTTCATGCAAGAAATTTATGATTTGTTGATCAATTTCAAATACTTTCCAGCTTGTGTTGTTATCTCGGGACAGTTGATCTTACAACTACTTTAATATGAGGCTGATTTTTATATTTCTTGATACTTTCAACAACATCAAATACTCTCCAACTACTACAAGTCTTTCGTAGCCTCATTCTTCTTCCTCGGTATGTCATAAAAGTTGAATGATTCAAATTATTTGATGAGATTCCATACCCAATTCTTATAGCTCTTTAGTAGATCATTTTTTGTAGTGTTGACTCCTCTAACTTGGTTTATAAATAGCTCACTATCTCCGAAGACTTGAAAGTTTTTAATACTTTTCTTCCTTGCTCAGTGTAACCCTTGAATCAATTCTTCATAGCAATTTTAGATTGGAAGTCTCTTGACAAAATAGAGTGAAGAGTGGTGGAAAGTAAATAACCGACATATCTTATAATACTATGACATTAGGGTAGGCATACGGTGTAAGGCTCAATCCTTTTATTACACCAACATTTTTCAATTTTTTTTGTATAATTAAACTGTACCTTTAAAAATGAATTCATACTGAAGGCCTAGCTAATCAACTATTTTTTTGGGCATCGCAAAACTAATTGCTCCCAAATAAATCATGAAATTGTGTACAAGATTGTTTCCAATGATTAGAGATATATATAATGGAGGAGGGTTCATGTTTTTACCTTGTTGACCTCCTTGATTTCCTTCTCGTGGAGCTGCATTAGTGAGCACATTTTCTCACTCCTTGGATAACTCATTTGATGTGAACCAATTTTCCATGGCTACTTGCAATAGGTCTCTTTGGCATGAGATAGATAATGAATCCCACATTGATATATTTACATTTGTTTGCTTCACTTTCTCTATGATATTGAATGGAGATGAGTTATACCTCTCTTTACCCATTTTTAGCATAACTTTCTCTTTCACATGAGCTGCTACAACTGGTACATGAGCTGGTCTAGAAGGCGGCTTGGGCTGATTATGCACATTTGGAGCTGCACTTGGGTAGCTAACTCCTTTTAGAGTGACTGAGGGATGAGTAGAAATTATATTAGATGTCTACTGTTCCTCTAAATTCCTCTTCTTAGACCTTATGTTGGCTTCCACACTTTGTGAGAAGGAGGTTTATTTTTTCTACAAAAATCTTTAGGTTACGAGTTCACAACTTTAGCTTAACTTGGAGGTGACTTTTGAGTAGTTGTTTGTTGTTGAATTTACTCTTTGTTTGTTTCTTTAGGAACACCAACCATTTTCACCATCAAAGCTTGGTTTAGAGCACCATTGAAACATGTTACCTAATTGTGAGTTTGATTACATGGGGAGCACCATTCATATTCTTGTGCCATGTTATTTTGAGTTGGAACCAAGGCTCTATAGGTAGACATAACATTGGGAGTATAAAGCTAATATGGTCTACTAGCGGAGGTTGTCCTTGGTTCTCATTAACATCTTTAGGAGGTGGTATATTTTGCATATATGAGGGCCTTGTCACCAAATCATTGTACCCTCGGAATGGCCATAATGTGAGAATGAGGTTTTATGTGATTGGGACACATGGAATCACCTCTCAAGCTATGGGACTTCGGCTTGAGGTGAACCTCCAGAGAAGGTCGTCTTCCTCTTCCTAAACTAAGTGTTGTACTACTCCTAGCATAATAAAATGGCTATCTAGTCCTATGCTAACATTTTCATGGGTTTTAGGGAAATATATTTGTAGAAATGAAACTATACTAGGGATGGTGATGTACTAAATAAAGGGTAGTTCTAAACTTAGGAAGGGTTAATTTGAGAAGGGTGTGTACACCACGGAGTCAACTTCACCTACTTCTGACTTAGAGAGGGTACAAAATACCACAGACTAAGAAACACATGTTCCCTTTCTTAAACTCTATCGAGACAGAGAAATATATCAGTCTCCCAATGAAGAAGGATGAATTTGAGAAGGGTGACTGAACACAACAACTAAAATACATGAAAAACTCCACCACTCGATAATAACATAACTCCAAAACCTACAATAGAAATGTGAACTTGCACATTGTATTCTGCAAGCATGGGGAAAGGAACAAAGAACTATAGAAGGACGAAAGGACCAAGATTAGTCACAAAACACACACTTTTATTACTTCAATAATGTGAATAATGCATCATACATTCGAAGAGGAAATGGTTACCATTACGCCTTGAAGAGGAGGCTTGAAAGTTCTCTCAACACATAAGGACAACTTGTAGAAGAGAGAGGACTCTTGAAAAATTGCACTTTCCTAAGATGTCTAACTTTCCAACCTATTTGACCTATTGGAACCCTTTGAAATGAGCTTCCAACTTACATTTATAGAAGAATATGTGAGAGAGAAGAGGAAAGGTCATAATTACATTCCTAAACTAAAGGCACATGATGGTTCATTTATTATAGTTGGTTGAACCACTTTAGAAGGTTCCATCATGTGTCATTAATGCCTGGTTGACCTAGTCTTCATAATTAATTAAAATAATATTTAAATAATAATAATAAATATTATTATTAAAATATTAAATTAATTAAAAATAATTGTGGGACACCCATTGACCGGTTTGACTCGAAGAGGGAGGGGTCATGAAGAAAAGGCAAAAATGAGTCTAACTTGGTGGTTGGCTTGCCAAGCCAACTCACCAAGTTGGACTTGAGTCCTTCTATGCCACACCGAGCTGAGTGTGTAACCACACCAAGTTCCTTTGCAAGAATCGAGCTCCTTTTCTACATGCATTGACCAAGCCACTCCATGTTGTGTTAGTTTTCCTCGGGTGAATTTACCCTATTGGCTTTGCAGACCCCTACCGAGCTCATACTCAAATGTCATGTTGAGATGTTCCTATATCAGCCCAACTTGATTCACCGAGTTGAGTTCTTCATGTTTCATATGAACCGAGCTCATAAGCCATTATCCTCCATATCAACCAAGTGCATCATGGGCTCGTTAACACCATCCATCGAGTTTCTCCTTTCCCGTGAATGTGACCATTAACATGGATAATTGATTGGCTGCTTAACCCATCACTTGAATTTTGTAATGAGATCTCAACCATTATTACCAAGCTTCATTCCCATATTTTTGGCTCGAGAACTCTTCTTGAGTAGGATTTTACCAACCCAAGCTCCTTTAGCTTCTAATGTCATCAAGCCCCCACATTTAGCTCCCAAAATGAGCTCTCTACCATAACGGCGTCAATATTTTTGTATCGTTTATCATAACTAAAATCCTTTTATCACCGAGTTCCTCATATACTGGCTCACCACCAATGCATCAAGCTCTAAAATGAGCTCTATTTTTATCCATGATCGAATCGAGCTCCATCTTCACCTCATGCATCTACCGACTTGATGATTTATTCTCTCTGCGAGTTACCTTCCCATGACTGAGCTCGACCCAAAGTGTCATTGTCTCTACCTGCGTGACAAGCTATGGTTATGGTTCACTCAAATTCTTCTCACGGACTGAATTCCTTGTATCATGCCCTATGATACAATGTTGAGCTCCCATATTGAATGTGCTCATTTACTCCTTTGTAATGTCTGACTTACGAGTTATGTTTATGTTCCATATGGTTTTTTTGTCTCATTATGTTTCATTTAAGGCTGACTCGGCCCTCAACTCATCCCCTAACTGAGTTCTCCTCCATTTCGACCACAACATCCAACTTGAGTTCCCAAGCTTGAGTTCTAAAAACTATGCACCAGTGATCATCACTTTACATACAAGTTCTTAATCCATGTCCCTAGCCTTCAAACTCAAGGAACTATGCACACCTTTACAAGCTTAGGAACCATCCTACCTCACCTAGAATAGGCTCCCTTTTTTCATCCTCGAGTCATTTACTCTCATCACTAAGTTGTGAGCTCCATGTGTTCTTTAACCTAACTCACTAAGTATCCATGTTAGTTGTTCCATTTTCATCAAGGTGATTTCATCTACGTAGGTGAGCCTATTTGTAAAGTTGAGGAACCTGAATTGACACTTGCACATTATGTTATGCTCTTATAATACTTTCTAAGCTCGAATCGTAAAACCATCTATTAGCTCAACCTCTATTTTCTAAACTCACCTGGCTATCTATCGGTGAGCTACTCTTTGTGTATGAACTCACATCAACCCTCTAGGACACTCTATTAGGTCTAGTTATCTCCCACCGAGATACTCTTTGTGTTTAAACTCACATCGACCCTTCAAGATGCTCTATTAGGTTGAGCTATGTTACCGTGGTTCTTCGAACACCTTGTATCAAGTGATGAGTTAATCCCATCTAATCTGGTCGCTCCACATCACACGCTACTTCACATCATAAAAATAGAATTCACTCATCACCATTCGACTCGGTGAAATAATCACTTCATTGCACCATATCCTCCAAGTTACCAGGGATGCACTTTATGTAGGAGATGAAAAAATTTCTTGATGACCCGGTCATGTTCCACAAGCATATTCCTTATGGTGAACTTTCCCCAAATTCCCACTTGTTGGCAAAAATCCTGGGTGGACCCAACATGTTGGCTCGACCAACTCGAGATCAACTCATTGTTTTCCCATGTAATTTTTTCCACAATGGATATTCCATCTCGGGATTCTACTTGTTATTTTCCCATGCACAACATGGCCTCCACACCGCATAAGTCTAAAATGGGGAACTCAAGTTTTCAATACCATTTTTCCCATGTATCATTTGGTGAATTTTCTTCTGATGTTTGCTTTTCCACCTCGGTAAGAGGGATCTTATATTATACCATTTCACTACATCCTAAACCTTCCAAAATTGACCAACGAACTCAATCGAGCTTGATTGATGAGCTTGTTATGTCCTCAAAGATTCAAACTTCAACTCCTTCAAACTCTCCCCCATTTTGATGTCATCTTAAACACATTTCCTCGCAAAGTTGGTGTGGCCTTGGCTTAGTTCCTCATACTTGATGTCAATATTTAATTATTCCCTAATTTTAACTTGAGGTTGAACTTTGATACATCCCTAAATCTTTCCATGTTCACCAAGCTTTCACTCGGTGAAAACGCAATCCATATGATCGCAATATTTACTAGCCATTTGGATCTTGCAAGCCATCCTTCAGCTTGTTTTTGAGCTCAGTCTTGAGATCCTTACCGATTCACTTGGTTTAGCATGTCATAATGAATGTGGCTTCTATGTGGTTTCAATGAAACTCCTCGGACCACTTATACTTCCTAGTGATTCTTGTCTCCCTGGTAATGTGAGATACTCTTTCTAGTTGAAGTGAGGTGTCCACCTTGCCAAACATTTACAATTTTGACTAAGCTAGCTATGCTTGTGACCTTAATCTCCAACCACTTAAGATATTGTGTTGAGTTTCATTATATTAACTCGGTGAGTTTATTTTTGGTGCATTAAACACTAACTCACCACTTATAGGTCGACTTTGAAGTAACTCATTGAGTTACTTAGCAAGTTGTTTTAAGCTCGATGCCTCCCTAGCTCACTGAATTGGTCTTTACTTTGAGTTGTAACTTCATTATGTTTTATTGAAATTGAGGAGATAATGGGAGTATCATAGGAAATTTTAAACATTATTTCTCAATTTTAATTTCTTTCTTGCAATCCTTGGTGGAAAGTGGGCTCACAGAGGCCAACCTCAGCACTATGAGCAACTCATTAACCCCAAAGACACAAAATGGGAAAAACACTCTGAAATGATCCCAAAATTCCCCATAACATCAACATGTGCCTTCAACAAATTTTTTTACCTATGATATCCCTAAAATGTTTCATGAAGGGATTTTCTAGCCCTAGGGTTTGATTGACCCATGTTGTCCAATTTTTCCATGTGTGTAAAATTGGATAACATTTTTGGTGACCTCTCGGGGATGATTTCCTGCTAAGCATGATTCTAGTAGCCTTAATTCATCCATTGGGCATGGATTCAATGTTGGAATCTTGAGAGTAATTTGATCTTTTGTGATATATCTTGAAGTCTCCTTGAGCATTGTTGATCTTAGACCTCCCTGGAATGCTAAGCATGAAGTATACTAAAACTGTTGAATGCTTGACATCTATGGAACACTACAAAATTTTGAATGAGGTAGTATTATGAAACTTGTATGGAAACATTAATCTTACTTCCCTTGAGAAACTTTTGAGAATGATACAATGTGTAAGAACAACACAAAACACAACAACAAGGAAAGCAAAATAAAAACAACAATGTGCATAAGCACTTGGAGAAAAACACCTAACTAAACTATTCATGGGGTGGAACACTTCTCAAAAATAAGCTTTAAGATGTATCCCATTCACATGAATGGGCAGTTCTTCTCCATTGATCCTGGATAGATGAAATGAATTTGCATCTTTCCAACTCATGATGATAAATGGACCACTCTAGAGAGTGTCAAACTTGGCATGCTTACCTAGATTGACCATGTCTTCATCCCATTTGAGGACTATATCTTTCTCTTGAAAATGTCTCATCGATGCCTTCTTGTCAAAATATTCCTTAACCTCGAGCCTCGATGTTGCTCCAAAGTCTTCATAGCATTGTTGCGTAATTCCTCTAACTCCATGAGCTCAAGAAACCTTATTGTCGGAGGATAGCTCTCCATAAATTCAAGTTGATGAGCTAACTCCAAAGAAGGTAACTCTAAGGAGAGTGGAATTTTTTCTTCCCTTCCATATATAAGCACAAAAGGAGAATTCCATATGGCCCTTTTAGGTGTGATCTATAATCCCATAAGGTAGTCTTAAGCTAAGCTCGTATGCCAAGTCCTCTTCTTAGTTTTCATTGTGTGCTTAATAATCCTTATTAGGTTTTTATTACTAGATTCAGCCAATCCATTTCCTTATAGATAGTAATTGAATGAAGTCTTGAGGTAGACCCCATTTTTAACATCCCATTAACTCAACTTCATACCAAGAAAATCAATTGTGTTTTCTAAAATGAGTGTAAACGGAACATGAAACCTTGTCATTATACCTTCCAGAAATCCATAACTACTGTCCATTGAGTAAAATTTTCTCGTTGAAATAAGGACTCATTTATGTTCATCATTAGATGAAGGATTAATCATTCTGATGAAGTCCAAACCCCATTGAACAAAGGGTTGATCTACTTGAATTAGATGTAGCGGAAGACCTATCAACTTCTTCTTGCCTATGAAAAAGTAACATTCCTTTCATTTCCTTACCTAGAGATAGGAATCTTTGAACAAATATGGCCAATAGTAATTGGCTCACATGATCTTGGTAGAATTTGTTCATGTAGAATAATGTCCTCTAGATAGGCCATTGTGAAACTCTTCTAGTATCTTACTTACCTATTCTAGTCCTACGTACCAAAGGAGGACACTTTTCAAATCCTTTTGAAAGATAACATTATCTAATAAAACATATGGAATAGATTGAATATGGAAAGTCCATCTTTTGTTTTATCCATGTCCACATGATATACCCCTTAGAGAGGAATTATTCATTTTGGATAACCAGTTAGCTTGCTCATCACTCTCATCACTATTTAGGAGTGGCATATCATCATCACCTTTTGATTTCATGTCTATAGTAATTTTTTGACACAAACATTTACCTATGACAAGTTTTGTAACCTTAATATGCACATCATACTCCATCACCTTCATGATCCATACAGTACGTTTCTCATTCATCTCTTTATTCAGCAAAAATTCCTTAACATCTGGATGCCACACCATTAGATGAATTTTGTTGTTGGAAAACATGTGTTTGAATTTATTTAAAGCTCAAATTATCAGTAAAGACTTATTTTTCAATGAATGAGTATTTTAGTTCGTAGTCTTTGACGGATTGACTAAAGAAAGCAATTGGCTGATCTATCGATCATGATTTTGCTGGGTGAGGATCCCTTAAATGCTCCCTTGACCTGCAAAAGAATAAAGGATAAAGTCTTTATATAACATGCGGTTCACTAGCATGGGAGCATGAGAAATTTCCATTTTGGTGGATTCGAGGCTTTCTCGGCATTCCTTTTTCCATGAGAACGGCATGTTTTTCTTTAGCATGGCTATCAGTGGTTTAGCCAATGTAATGAATTGAGGGATGAATCTTTTCACGAAATTTATGGTTCCCGAAAAATCTAGAGACCCTTCTTATGACTTGGGAGAGATAAGGACATAATCGAACAAATCCTAGCTAGATCGATTGACAGTCCTTCCACTTTGAAAAACATACCCCAACAACTTTCACTTGTGCATTAAAAAAATACACTTCTTAAGATTAAGTGAAACCCCAAATTCCTTACACCTTTGGAAAACCTTCCTTATATGCACGATGTGATCATTTGCATGTTTAGAATATACATTTATGTCATCTAGGTAAACCAAGATGATATCATTGATTATTTCTTTAAATGCCATATCCATGGCTCTTTGGAAAGTAGCCTAGCGTTGGACAATTTGAATGACATTTTGTTGTAGGCATATGTGCCCCATTTGGTAGTGAAAGTTGTTTTGAATTAGTCTCGATAACAAGACTAGGATTTGATTTTAACTTAGATATCCATTGAAAAAATAAAATATTTGAGCTCTTACCACCATCCAAGGATCTGCTCCATTGATGGAAGATGATAATGGTCTTTCAATGATGCACGATTAAAATACCTAAAATCTACGCACAAATGAATGTCTTCATTATTCTTCCTTATGGGAGCTAGATTGGCTACCCAAGAGGATTGCTTGATGGGGAAAATAATATAGGCCTTGATGAATTTGGTTAGCTCCTTTCTCATTAGTGGCTTAATTTTGGGATTAATAAGCCTTTGTTTTTGGTGAATTGGCTTAGTGTTAGGATCCAGTTCGATGGTATGTTGTGCTAGACCTGGATCATGTTGGTGTAGGTGGTATATTTATTCACATATTTAGTGTTATTCCACCTCACCAGGTGAGTCATCTCACTTAGGTGGACATGGATCTAGGTGTCATCTTAGTTATGACAGATTCTCTTACAAAATCTGTCATATGTGTAAGTGTGTCATAGGAGTTACATTCCCATTTGGGAAAGTAACTCCTCTTCTCCATTATGGAGGAATCTTCTCTTACATGGGAGTTACACATTCACTCCCCTATATGTACACCACCTCTTTTTATCTATGTGATGCTAATATAAGCTAATACAAGCCAATACACACTGAGCTAAGGCTTCCATTCCACTCCACTTTTTGAATCTTGAGCTCTCATATGCATGCACATTGCTTTACAAAGCTTGCTTGATTTAATCTCGCAACTCCTACACTTTGGTGAAGTGCAACTATTCGATGCACATGAATTCCTTCTAGGTCTTCGTCCTACACTCCTTCATGGTATCAGAGCATGGGGACTGGAATCACGTTGCTCACCATCATTGCTCCACCATGTAGTTGCTTGTGCAAGCTCTCGCTTTTGCATGTGCTTTACTTGCATATTTTCGAGATTCTAGTGGTTGTTTTTTTGTGGGTTATTTTTGTATTACTTTGTGGTTATGGTTGTGTTCAGATTCAACTCTTGCAGGATAAAAGGAGTATCATTTCTTGGTATTTGAGAAGTGTTGTGTTGGGTCCTAGAACTAAGCTGGAATGTAGCTCGTAGTATTGTCTTCATAACATCTCAACTGCATTCCCTTTTCAGCTCGCCAACTCAGGTTATTAAACCCCATCTGCAACGACTCAACCATTTGTTGTGTGGGTCGTTTTACACCTTGGGTCATGCACTGATTGTTTCTATGCTCGTTCTTGGTCTTCAGCTCGGCGTAACTCTTGCCTGGGTCTTTGTTTAGCCAGCATGCCCGAATCCCTTCTAGGGTTGCTTGCTCATGCTATTCAGTGTAGTGACTCAGCTCAACTATCTGGACCAAGATCATGGTGTGAACGTGTGGGTTCGTGGACTGTTTGAAATCTCGGTTCACATTTGGAACCTACAGGGTCGTTGCATTGTGCCACTACCTTGGTCTTCAAAACTCGGATCTTGTGAATGATCTCTGGTTGATGCTTTGGGCATAGCTTGAATTCCACGGACCTATGCCTTCTTCCACCACTGTGTTTGAATTGAGGCTTCAGTCACCTATCATGCCCTTGCTCGCCATTATTTGCCACCAGAACTATTTCAACCCTACACATATTATTCTTCCTACCATTCTTTTTTCTCTGTTAGCTCCTGACACGTTTTCTCGAGACTTCTCTACTGCCCCAAGGCTCGTTGTTTAGTGGTGTGGCCTCTCTGCCACGGTCGACTTACCACTCAACTCATTCGAGCCCTCACCTACATGGGTGACCGAATTCCTTGCATGCCCCGTAACGTGTCAATAAAGCTCTTACCGCAACCTACTGACACCCAAAGTGTTTCACACCGCAAAGAGAATCTTACCTACTGCACTGCATTTTATTGTGGACTCCATCGTAGTTTCAACATCTCCTTCAACATTTAAACCCATTATACTCACTTGGCATCGGTTACCTGCATTTTCTCATTCGCTGCAGCTTCAACACTTCTGTTGGTATACATGGGGAAGTGGACTTGCATCTGGCATGGGGTAGTGGACTTGCATCTAACACGTGGACAGCTCATCTCTGGGCCCCATCCCTTTTAGAAATTTTTAGAGGTTAAAACAATCCATTTTTTTTTATGTTTTGATGATAAAAACACTCTTTATGGCATTGTAATAATTTCTGGGTTCTAATTTTGCTTGTATCATGCCCTTCCTATGTATGTCGAAGATGGAGGGTGAGGTCCGGGGTTGGCAGGAGGCTAATCCCCCCTCGTAAGAAAAACAAACCCTACCTAAAATTTGATGCCATTTCCAACGAGTACCCACACGATACCCTTTTCACCCATCTTATGTAATTTTTTAATGCATTTCTAACATCTAGTGTATTTTTCCATCGATTATGGGAATTATTTTTATTGTATAACTTTTGACTTACTGCTCATTTCTAAGCACTTCTTTAGTCAAAGTTGTATGTTTTCTCACATTCTACATGATGTAATTATCAATTTTGTAAATGCACTACTTTATAAAGTGCCGCATTCTTGGGGGTTGATTATACTCGTTGGGCCTACACACGCAGACGCATTATCAGCCGAGTCCGACGTCTTGCTTTTGTGCACCTTGCATCTTGCATTTTTTTTCATCATGGTGAGTGTTGTTTCTAGATGTAAGCATCGTAGGATCGTCTTACATCCTCTACCACTTCTCAACAGAGAGAGAACTATTCATCCCGGGCATGCTTCCATGGAACGTTAATTCACCCACGAGGGTCTTTCAACCTTCTTACTTGGGCCAGTTCCTACACCCGTTGATCATCATCATCTAGAGGATTTTCTCGACACTTGGGACCAAATCTATGGTCACATGATGATGCATGTCTCTCGTTCTCTCTGGTTTCACGTGGCAGACTCAGATCCACCTCACCGTGTTTGGAGCATTCTTTAGTCCTTCTATGGAGACCCTTCACATACTGCCGCCATTATTGCTTGCTGCTGATTTAGTTGTCTCCTCCATTTCTTCATGTGATGACAGTTCCACTGACATAGGCTCACTTGGTTCTACTTCTGATGACAAGGATTGTGCATCCAGTTCTGATGTTGAGAGTACTACAGAGGACTCTTCTCCTCTTTCTCTCACTATTCCACACATTATTGTCACCCCCACATCTCATCAGATATCAAGCATTCTCCTACTTAGTCTCACACCGTCATTACACCTGCATCTTTTCCACCTTCAGTTTGCAAGGCCCCTTTCACTCCTTTACCTTCATTAGATGACTCATACCTATTTGACATCGCTCTTCTCATTTGTTGAGCTCCTCATTGGGACAAGTATCTGCCTGACCTTAGTCATCTTTTTTCGCGAGTCTACTTGTGATGCAATACAATTTCCTCATCCATCTACAGGTGTTTTAGAGGATTTCATTATCTCCGTTGTTGGGAGTGCCCCTTCTGGGACTCTTACCACTTGGACTTTTCGAGACCTTCATTGATCCACCCTCAGCTATGGATCCCTTTTCTATTGTGGAGGATGTTTTGTTCCCTTCACATCACTTGGACATCCTTTCTGTGGGTGTTCCTCTTCACTCGCGCTCTACACACATGGAATTACCTTCGGTTCCTTGGCACTCACTGCTAGATCTATGTCACACTTTCATGCACCATACTCGAGTTCTTCGTGTTGTTGTCTTCGCTTTCCTTTATGGAGTGGGTAGACTTCTAGCACATCATTTCTTTCCTTCCTAAGGGCGGAAAACAGTTCATTGCAGTGTCTCTTCTTAGGTCTAGAGGCAGAGGATATCTTCATCAACATTCTTTTGGGAGACTTCTTAGAGTTGCAGAGTTTAGATCCATCCATGGAATCTTCTGCATTCCTCTCGTCTCCCTCTTCTTCTCTTTTCTTCTTCTTTCCGAGAGATTTCCTCTTTGTACATGGGTACCCTTTCAGGCTCATCTAGAGTTGGGACCCATATTTGGGATCTTTCTTAGATTAGAGAGTGTGTTGTTCTCTTTTGGTGGATGTTTTTCCCACTGGGTTTTCCTTCACTTCTTGGGATCTTCTTCTTGTACATGGGTACCTCATCAGGCTTTGTGCCGGGACCCATTTCTCATTTTTTACTTGTTGCCTCATCCTAAGTTACGATGAAGGGGGGGTGTTGGTGTAGGTGGTATATTTATTCACTTATTTAGTGTTATTCCACCTCACCAGGTGAGTCATCTCACTTAGGTGGACATGGATCTAGGTGTCATCTTAGTTATGATAGATTCTCTTATAGAATCTGTCATATGTGTAAGTGTGTCATAGGAGTTACATTCCCATTTGGGAAAGTAACTCCTCTTCTCCATTATGGAGGAATCTTCTCTTACATGGGAGTTACACATTCACTCCCCTATATGTACACCACCTCTTTTGATCTATGTGATGCTAATACAAGCTAATACAAGCCAATAAAAGATGAGCTAAGGCTTCCATTCCACTCCACTTTTCAAATCTTGAGATCTCATATGCATCCACATTGCTTTACAAAGCTTTCTCGCTTTAATCTCACAACTCCTACACTTTGGTGAAGTGCAACTATTCAATGCATGTGAATTCTTTCCAGTGTCTTTGTCCTACACTCCTTCGATAAAAACCACATAGGTATTTATATCTCCATGCAAAGAAGTCATGATACTCTTGACAAAGTTTTATGAAAGCTTCTTTCTCTTTGAAAGTACACACTTTGCCAATCTTTAGAAACTTCTCATGCGCTACCTCGACTTCCTCAAAATCTTCTTCTTTGACCACCATGTTAGAGATTTGTCTTTTGGCTTGATCATCTGAATTGAAAATGGATTCCAAAGTGACTAAGAATTTTGGTAGTTTTTTATTTTCAATTGTATAATTTGATCACCATATGACTCTTGCAACTTATCCTGATTTCTTATAGCAAACTCCACCTCTTCTTGCAGGAAAAGGAAAATTTGTTTGTCACTATCAAACACTTGCCAACTACTCACATTATCAGGGACTACAGGTCAAACCACTATTTTGAAAAATTTCTACCCTTCTTTCATAATATCAACAAGTATGTTGTATTACGAGCCAATTGTAGCAAGCCTATTAGCATCTTGATTCTGATTTCTAGGAACTACATGGATTCCAAAAGCTTCAAAATATTCAATCAAGTCCCAAAATCGGTTCTTGTATGATCTTAAAAGATCATTCTTGGATGCACTGTGTGACATCACTTGATGGACAGATAACTTACGATCTCTAAAATAGTTAGGGATTTGATCCCTTTCTTTTGGGCTAGTTGAATTCCTTGAACAAGGGCCTCATATTCGGAAACATTATTAGTATAACTAAGCTGCAAATCTGAAAGGATGAGAAGTATTTATCTTCTTCTAGATAAATCAACATAACACCAAAACTGGATCCATTCTTACTTCTCGAGCCATTGAAGAACAATTTCCACAGTCCTTCTAAATCACTTGGTGTTTTGACAAGTTGCGGTATGATTGTATCTTCTTCATGAATGTAGTATGTACCCAATCTTGTTTCTTCCAAAAGTAGCAAACCAACTTCTTCTTCTACCAATACATCAATGTAGGGATCATACTGATGATCTCCACTTACTTCATCTAACATAGTATCAGGGAATTCTTCAATGAGAGTGGTTGGTTCATGATCAACATCTTCTTCTTCTGATCTCTGATGGTGTAATTCCCATTTATAGGACTAACAATGTAGGGTTATACATGATTATGGCAGATTTGTTCTACCCTTATAGTCACTTTGGTTCTGTATCAAGTCCTAAGAATCATATGTGACCAATCGACTAATAGATAACCACCCATCTTGATAGTGAAATATCATGATATGAAGATGGCAAAGAGAGGAGGAAGATTGATGACTGATATGTCTTGGGTGAATGAAAAACTTGGCATGCATGGATGGTAAGTTGAATTCCTTTGATAAGTCTAGAAATTTTAATAGTTGTGCCATCTAGTTGAACAAATCCTCTTGTAATTGGTGCATATTTTACACCTAGTACATCTGTAATTTGCTTGGGCATGACTGAGCTACTTGCACCAGAATCGAACATGCAATTATCCACCGGTGGTTACAATTGATCGAGAAATATAGAATGGTGGTAGTTTGTTTTCCTAAGGAATAATTTTCCCTTCCAGTTGACATAAAGTCATATAATTTTTTACTCTGTAACTCGATGATCCGTCGGTTACACAAAAATTATTCGAGATCCTCTCGCACTAAATTTATTTGAGAAGGAATTGATAGTGTGTCCCACATAGTAATGCTTGGGTTGGTTTTCTTCATCTTTACACTATGTTGAAGGAATTACTTGTTGATTTTCTAACACTTCTTTGAGTATTGGGATCCTCCTTTGGAAAATTCTTATTGGGTATTGTAATGTCTAATGAACCTTGTTTCCTTGTAGATTGGCTAACAGGTATTTTTGGTGGTTTCTTTCCCACGTATTTATCAACTATCATTTTTGTCTAAGGATGTGAAGTGGATTCTTGATCAGCTTTGGAATTTTGAGGTTTCATTGCTCTCTTCTTAGAATGAGTGTTTTCTGCCACTGATGAGGAATTTGTATTCAACCAGCAAAACAAATTTGTTTGCCAATTTAGAAAAGTGGTTTCTTTAGGTTCGTGTAGTTGATCTATTGTTTCTTGCATAGATGTTTTCTCTATTAGCTCATAAGGGAAAAATACACTTTGAACCCTAAGGTCTTGGCCAAGAAATCCATTGGGATAAATATTTTTATCATGGGGTTTATAACAAGGGTAACACCATTCGTAGTCTTGAACTAGATTATTCTGGATAGGTACAATGGCTCTAGATGAACTAGTAGCAAGAGGGTTTTGAAAGTTAAAAGGTATGAAATTCGTAGTTTTATTTGTAGCTTGACTTAGCGGCTGATTGTTCCCTTGAAAAGGAGGATGGTTAGCCTGTCACTACTAATTTTATGGTTGATATGGATGATTGTATTGAAATTTTTTCCTCTTGAGTGCAACGATCTCATTTCCAAAAGTTTGCAGCTAGTGACTTGACTTCAAATAGATCATTTGAAGAGGCAGGGGTAGATTGAGCTAGTTGATTAGAGGCTACTAGAATAGGAGCAATGATAGGTTGATTGTTCATAAGGTCCGGAGACAACGACATTGGCGGTCATGGAGCTATCTTTCCAGCTTGAATCAAGGAATTTTCCACTCTTATGGAAACAATAAAGGCATCAGGTAATGTAGCCCCTCCCATGGACTAGATCATAACTTATACATCATTATTCAAGGCTCACAAATAGTATAAGAATGCATTATGTGAAGAAGGCTTTATAAGTTTCAGAATCCTATTCCACGTCCTAGTGGAATCGGAAGTTGAAATAACTCATATATTCTTGGGGAGCTCTCTTCATGGTAGTGATTTGTTCCAAAAGTGATAGGTTATCACTCTTGTCTTCAAAATATTTACAGATATTTTCTCCTAACTCGTCCCAAGTGGTTACACCGCCATCATATAACCCTTGAAACCATTGAAGTATTTTTCCCCTAAAATAAGTGGCGGAAGTCTTACAAAGAATGTTATCCTCCATGATGTTATGTACGACACAAATGTTGGCTATGTCAAGAATGTGTTCAACCGAGTGACGTGAGTTTCCCCTATATAAAATGGTAAACTTTTGAGTGCCACAATGGGTATAGGATCACATTGAGCCAATAGAAGAGGACTACTTGCATTGAAAGGGGGAAAAAATTTGTTTTGTGCCATAACAAAAAGTGGTTGATTGTTCCTTGGTGGAGTGAACCTTCTGTATGGAGAATTCAAATGACCCCTATGAGGTAGATATGCAACTGGTGATGTTGAAATGCCTCTTCTTCTTCTCTTTGGAGGAGACAAGGAAATTTTAATATGATAATAATTTCCTTGCTTTGAAGAGGATATTGTCTGAATTATTCACATAAGTTAACGCACTGAGATTTGGAATCCAGAGATATAACATTGTCAGTACTTTGACTTGTGTAACTCGAGAAGAGAAGTACCAACTCGTTCACCAAAGGTTTGCAAAAAAAGCATGTCGACAAATCACTACACCATCTCGAATGGCCAGAATGTGAGCAAGACATTCGGTGTGATTGAGACACATGGTATCACCTCTCTCAAGCTATAGGACTGGGCTTGAGGTGAACCTCCAGAGAAAGCCATCTTCATCTTCCTAAACTAAGTGTTGTACTACTACTAGTGTAATAAAATGGCTATCTAGTCCTATGTTAACATTTTCATGGGTTTTAGGGAAATATATTTGTAGAAATGAAATTATAATAGGGATGGTGATGCACCAAATAAAGGGTTTTTCCAAACTCAAGAAGGGTTAATTTGAAGAGGGTGTGTGCACCACAGTTCAACTTCACCTACTGTAACTTAGAGAGTGTACAAAATACCACAGACTAAGAAACATGCCTTCCCATTGTTAAAATCTATCAGAAATCAATATATCAATCTCCAAGTGAATAAGGATGAACTTGAGAAGGGTGAAAAACACCACAACTCAACTGCATGCAATACTCCACCACTCGATAAGCACAAAACTCCAAGAACTTGCAATAGAAACGTGAACTTGCACAGTGTACCTGCAAGCATGAGAAAAGGCACAAAGAAGTATAGAAGGATGAAAGGACCAAGATTAGTCACAAAACACACACTTTTATTACTTCAATAATGTGCACAATGCATCATACATTCAGAAGAGGAAATGGTTGCCATTACAGTCTTGAAGAGGAGGCTTGAAATTTATCTCAACACACAAGGACAACTTGCAGAAGAGAGAGGACTCTTGAAAAATTGCACTTGCCTAAGATGTCTAACTTTCCAACCTATCTGACCTATTGGAACCCTTTGAAATGGGCTTCCACTTACATTTATAGAATAATATGTGAGAGAAGAGGAAAGGTCATAATTACATTCCTAAACTAAAGGCACATGATGGTTCATTTACTACGATTGGTTGAACCACTTTAGAAAGTTCCATCATGTGTCATTAATGCCTAGTTGAGCTAGTCTTAAAAATTAATTAAAAGTATATTTAGATAAAATATTTAAATAAATATCATTATTAAAATATTTAAACAAAAATATTAAATTAATTAAAAATAATTGTGGGACCCCCATTGACTAGTTTGACTCAAAGAAGGAGGGGTCATGAAGAAAAGGCCAAAAATGAATCCAACTCGGTGGTTGGCTCACCAAGCCTACTCACCAAATTGGAATCGAGTCCTTCTCTACCACACTGAGCTATGTGTGTCACCGCACCAATTTCCTTTACAAGAATTTAGCTCCTTTTCTACACGCATCAACCAAGCCACTCCATGATGTGTTAGTTTTCCTTGGGTGAATTTACCCTATTGGCTTCACAGACCCCTACCGAGATCATACTCAAATGCCATGTTGAGTCATTCCTAGCTCAGTTCCAACTCGATTCACCAAGTCATGTTCTTCATGTTTCATATGAAATGAGCTCATAAGCCATTATCCTCTATATCAACCGAGTACATCATGGGCTCGTTAACACTATCCATCAAGTTGCTCCTTTTATTGTGAACTCAACCATTAACATGGCAAGTTGACCAGCCACTTAACACATCACTTGATTTCTATACCAAGCTCTCACCCATTCTTACTTGAGCTTCATTCCCACTATTTTTCTTGGGCACTCTTCTTTAGTGGAATTTTACCAAACTAAGCTTCTTTAGCTTCCATTATAATCAAGGCTACCCTCATCGAGCTCCAAAATGAGATCTCCACCATAACCACATCGAGCTTATTTGTATCATCACCAATTTTTGAGCTCTTTATCTTTTACCGTAGCAAAATCCTTCTATCACCAAGTTCCTCACATACTTGGCTCACCACCAATGCATCGAGCTCCTAAATGAGCTTTATTTTTCTCCATGATCAATCCCACTCCATATTCACCTCACGCATCTTCCAACTCGATGAATTATTCTCTTTGTGAGTTACCTTCCCATGACCGATCTCAACTTAAAGTGTCATTTTCTCTACATGTGCGACAAGCTATGGTTATGGTTCACTCAAAATCTTCTCATGGACTGAATTCTTTGTATCACACGCTATGATACAACACTGAGATCCCGTACTAAATGTGCTCATTTACTCCTTTACAATGTTTGACATAAGATTTATGTTTATGTTCCATACGGTTTTGTCATCTGTTATGGTTCATTTAAGTCTCGACTTGGCCCTTAAATAAGCCCCAATTTGAGTTCTCCTCCATTTTGACCTCAACATCCAACTCGAGTTCCCAAGATAGAGTTCTAAAAACTATGCACTAGTGATCATCACTTTACATGTGAGCTCTCAATACATGTCCCTAGCCTTCAAACTCGGGGAACTATGCACATCTTTACAAGTTCGGGAACCATCCTACCTCGCCTAGAATAGGCTCCCTTTTGTTGTCCTCAAGTCATTTACTCTCATCACCGAATTGTGAGCTCTTTGTGTTCTTTAACCTAACTCACTAAGTCTCCTAATTTGGGTAAATGGGTACTCTCAAATAGAGAGGTGATTTTATCCATGCAGAGATCCTATTAACAAAGTTGAGGAACTCCGAATCGATGCTTGCACATCATGTTATGCTCTTTTAAGACTTGTTGAGATCGAATCCTAAAACTATCTATTAGCTTGGCCTCTATTTTCTAAACTCACTTGGATATTTCCCAACAAGATAATATTTTTGTTTTAACTCACATCGACCCTCTAGGATGCTTTATTAGGTCAATTTATGTCACCGTGGTTCTTCAACACCTTGCATCAAGTGATGAGTTAAGCCCGTCCGATCAGGCCACTCCATGTTACACACTACTTTGCATAAAAAAATAGAATTTTCTCATCACCATGCCAACTCGGCGATGGACTCGGCCTTCATCACACCATATCTACTAAGTTACTAGGGATGCACTTTATGTAGGAGATGAAAAAATTACCTAATGACCCGGTCGTGTTCCACAAGCATATTCCTTACACTAAACTTTACCAAAATTCCCACTTGTTGGCAAAAATCTTGGGCGGTCCCGACATGTTGGCTCGACTAACTCAGAGATCAACTCATTGTTTTCCCATGCAATTTTTCCCGTAATGACTATTCCATCTCAGGAGTCCTCTTGTTGTTTTCCCATGCATGACATGGCCTCCACATCGTGTGATTCTGAAATGGGGAACTTAGGTTTTAAATAGCATTTCACCTACATATCATTTGGCCACTTGGATCCTGATGTCCACTTTTCCACCTCAACAAGATTACTCTCATATTCCACCATTTCACTACATCCCGAACCTTCCAACGTTGACTAATAAACTCACTCAAGCTCAATCTATGAGCTCGTTATGTCCTCAAAGCTTCAAACTTCAATTCTTACAAACTCACCCCCATTTTGATCTCAGCTAGAACCAATTTCCATGTAAATTTGGTGTGACATTGGCTCGGTTCCTCATACTTGATGTTGAGATTTCATTATTCCTTGATTCTGTAATGAGGTTAAACTTTGACATATCCCTCGATATTTCTGTATTCAAATGAGCTTGCACTTGGTGAAACCCAATCCATATGATCGAGCTATTCGCTAGCCATTTGGATCTTGTGAGCCATCCTTCAGCTTGGTGTCAAGCTCGGTCTCAAGCTCCTTACTAATTCACCTGGTTTAGCATGTCAGACTGAATGAGGCTTCTATGTGGTTTCATTGAAACTCCTCAGCCCACTTATGCTTCTTTGTGATGCTTGTCTCCCTGGTAATGTGAGCCACTCTTCCTAGTCAAACCGAGGTGTCCACCTTACCAAGCATTTGCAATGTTGACCGAGCTAGCTATGCTTGTGACCTTAATCTCTAGCCACTTAAGATCACATTCTGATTTTCATCATATTAACTTGGTGAGTTGATTTTCATTCCATTAAACACTAACTCGCCACTTATAGGTCAACTCACCTGAGTAACTCATGGAGTTACTAAGCGAGCTGTTTTAAGCTCGATGCTTCCTAGCTCACTGAATTGGTCTTTGATATGAGTTTTAACATCATTATGTTTTATTTAAATTGAGGATATAATGGGAGTATCATAGGAAATTTTAAACATTATTTCTCAATTTTAATGGATTTCTCACAATCCTTGGTGGAAAGTGGGCTTACAGAGGCCAACCTCAGCACTATGAGAAACTCATTAACCCTAACGATCCAAAATAGTAAAAATGCTCAAACAATCCCGAATTCCCCACAATGCCAAGATGTGCCTTCAAAACAAAATTTTACCTATAATATCCCTAAAATATTTCATGAAGGGATTTTCTTACCCTAGGGTCTGATTGACCCATGTTGTACAATTTTTCCACATGTCCAAAATTATATAGCAAACCTATTGGGTTGAGACCGAGGGTTATATGATCTCATAATTTGAGCTTGTTCCCTCTTAATTGTCACCAACTCATTGCCTAAGTTTTACAACTACTTCATGACTTCTTAGAGCTCGTTTGAGGTGCTAGAAGAAGAAGTAGAAGCTTCATTAGAATTCTAATTTTTTGGGGCAGGAATGGGAGCTAATTTAGGTGCTTGACTAGAACTTGGATTCCCCAATTTTGGATAAAGAGGCATAGGTGGCCTAGGTGAAAGTTTATCAGCTTGGATCAAACAATTTTCATCTCTAATAGTAGTGTTATAAGCCATGGGAAAGGTTTTACTCCTCATAGATTGTAACATCATGGCTATATTGTAACACCCCATGCTTTCATTATTGTTGTAAAAGTAATGATAGGAAAAGGGTTTTATCCTATGTTCTTGGTACCCTTGCGTATCAAAATTAAATGGAAACTTGATGTGAACATGTAATCACAATATCATGAATAAGCTAAGGATGATCTCCTTAGATGAAAACCCCGTTAATCCGGGTCTATCATATTGATGAACTATTTTTGCTAAGATGACATTACATCATTTGTAGGGTTTTATGTCATAAAATCCTTGTTGTAAATTTAAGCCTTAAAAGTGATTTGTGATGTTGTTTCTTATCTCTATTAAATTGTTAACATTATAGCTTTTATAACTAAGTAATGTTAAGGCTTTGAAAATTTTGATAGTTCGCTTAACGACTTAATTTGAAATGTGATCAAGACTTCCTGCTGGTTTATAATAGGTCTTAAACAAAACATCTCGATAGTCTTCCCATTTGATGACTAATGCCATCATGATCGTATTTCCAAGGATAAAAAGGCTATAGTCATCAGTCAATGACTTAATTATTAATAATTAAGGGCATCAACTCCTACGGCTATACATGAGCAACTTTATTGATAAACGCTAACATTATAACATCTATGTAGTAAATATATATATATATATATATATATATATATATATATATATATATTTTGAAAAGGGAATTTGCAAAGATTAAAGTAGTTAAGTAACTACTATTGAATATTTATTAGCTAATGTAAAAATAGGACAATCTAATCCTAGTGGTATAGTTCTAAACTTAACATATGAACCTATCGTTGAGAAGATTGACTTGGGCATTACTTTATCTATTTGAAAGGATGTATATGCATATGAAAATTGTATGAAGCCTTAAGTTATGTGAAGAAAGGATATCTGAATTTCTATTTGTATAAAATATTGTTTGGTCATTTAAAAATGATATAAGGTTGCTCAAATTCAAATGGTTGATGAGGTCGTACCCACTACCTAATAGTTGTACTCACGGTCCTTAATTAAATCCACCAACTAATTTTGAGATGAAGTATTTTAGTTATCTAAATCACCTAACATGGCATGAAGTATGTCTTTACTAAATTTAAAGGAGAGATAAGAACAGTTGGTTTGTAAATTGGTAGCAAGCTCCATTAACTCTGCATTTAATGTCTTTTATTTCCCACCTTCCTCGGGAAGTGCATGGACAGATTGGAACAAAGGGGTAGTTTTTGGTATTGATTCATTTCATGGATAGAAACTCGTAGTAGCTCAGCATGCAAGGAGGAAGTTTAGCTGTGTGTTGATGTGAGTTTGTATGAAGAAAACATCAGTTGAGTAGATTGAACAACAAGTTCCCAGACTCATTAAAATATCCCAAAAACTTTGTGATCTATTGAATGAAGGAATTAATTTTAAAGGTTTGAGGATTTTCCTCTAATAATCGTGAAAGTTTTGCAAAGAAAGAAAACACCGGCGTAACATGCATGATACACTCTGAAATTTTCATAATTTCTTGCTCTATTTAGTAATTTCACAAAAATAACCTTTCCTTGTATGAAATTTTGTATTTATAAATTTTGAGATGTAGATGTTAGTGCAAATCAACAAAGACTTCCACTGGATGTTGATCAAATTTCTAGTTTGATCATTCTAAGCATCCAGTGTGATTACACAACATTGAAACCTCTCTCCAAGTGTGGGAATTGCAAAATGAGAGAGGAATCTCCAGATTAGAGGTTGGTTACTCAAACTCCTCTGATTAGATCTGTTATTTGCATAATTGCAGAGGTTTAAATCCTAATCCTACTCTAAATTCCAAGGAGACAGAGATAGAAAGTGCAAAAATTGAAACTAAACTAATGGGTGATACACCAAAGGAGTGGTGAACACTTCTAGTTCTATAGATAGACATAGATCATGGAATGCAACATAAACATCATGCACAGGCTGATAAGATGTAATCAGAGGTCTGAAATGAAGCAAGCAACACAAACAAAGGACTAGATTAGAACTATATGACAAAATCCCTCGCATTACAACATCAAAGAGGTAGAAAACTGTTACAATTTTAGAAGAGGTCTGATACTTCCAAAAATCACTTGTAAGGTGAAAAAGGGGAACCTCGCTATCCAAAGAAATGTTTTCCCCTAAAGAAATGAGCCAAATCGCTTTTTACAATTCATGGGTCGAGCCGTGAGAGAGAAAACGTGTAAAAATGTGGGAGCCATTCCTCATTGAATGAATATGCATTAAAATAGCATGGGCATCCTTACAGACCCATGCCCTGACATTTTTGGCCATACTGAAGGAGAATGTGACCCATTTTGCATTAAAACTGGTTGTTGAAATGTCATTTCAGGCCATTACCATGTGCCAGAGGCATTTTTTGATTTTCTCTCTCCAAACTACATCAAAATGAAAAAATGACCCTGGAATCATGTAGATAATTTCACCAAATTTCCATTGATATAAAGAATGTGAAAATCCAAGCTCTGGATCGAAAGTTATGGCCATTTGAAGATTTACGGCAAAAACAGGCCCAAAACGGATCGGCGGCAAAAAGTTTGAATTTTTTACCCGTTTGGTCTTTGGAAAATTTTTTAAATTTTCCCGCACTCTACCACTTAGATGACATGTGTCAAGATCTGATTCATTCATGGGATCATCCTTTGAAAATTTCTTTCGGGCCCTTCCTTAAAATTTTTTGCCACTTGGACACGTGGCACTATTTTATTGGCTCGGGCCTGAGGGGCGCACTTTGCCCTTCGAAAATTTGGCATTTTTCACTTTGGGAAAATTTCCCATTTCCCCGCACTCCACCACTTGGATGACACATGTCAAGATTCCATTTGATGGCGGGCGTGGGCAAGGGCCAAAACAAGTTTGTCTTTGAAAACTTTGACCAAACTCCGGAAAATTTTCTAAGTCCTTCTCTTTTCCCCGCCACTTCCTGGGACACATTCTCCCGCATCGGCTGATTTAGGCTTCCTTGTCCCTGTTTGTGGCTTTTTCACCTTTTCATGTCTCACATGTCCCTCACGTACTTTTGTCCCGGTGCAACCTGCACGAATATCTCCCGCTTGGCCGATTTGATCTTGTTCTGTTTGTGGCTTTTCCGCCTTTTCGCGTCCCACACGTCCCTCGCGTACCTTTGTCCCAATTGTCCCGGACGACCTAGGACAAATATCTCTGAACCACCTGAAATGGAATATCTATTGGCAAATTGGCCGGTTCATGTCCCACGCGTGCTTCGCGTTTCTTTTGTCCCTACCTGTCCCAAACCGCGAAACAAAAGACTTAGGCAATTTTTATTTGTTTTCGGCCATTTCAATTTTCGTGTCCCACGCATCCCTCATGTAGTTTTGTCCCAACTATCCCAAACCGTGTGAAACAAAAGACTTAGGCAATTTTTCTTTGTTTTTTTGGCCCCAAGCTTGGTACGACGAACCTCAGTATGACCCAAACCCTTCAGACCCGAAATGCTTTAAAACAGTCCTACAACCTTATTTTTTGCATTTTTTCCTTTTTCTAACTTTTTGGGATTTCTTCTTGGATGGGGGAGTTAGAAAAAGGCCAAGGGGACTCCAAAAACATGATTTCGGGCCTTGAATCAATCTACTTTCTCGGGACTAAATAATTTGATGCATGTTATCAAAATTACCTTGAGGGGTGAATTTTGGATAACAATTTGGTGACTCAAGAGGGTCATCTACCTACCGGATGAATTTACTGCCTCTGAAGCATCCATTGGGTATGGAGTCATAAGAAAGAACCTAAAAACTGATATGAACTTTGAAAACTTCCCTCGAGTCACTTGAAACCCATTGAACTGGATCACAAGAGCAAAACCAGCACCACAAAAACTATGTACAAAACTAAAAGTCATACATGCTCTAAATGGGACATGCAGAGTGTGCACAAGCACTTCTTTTACTGAAAGCAAACTTACCTACTCTATTATAACTCGGAAGCAAAAGTGGGCTAAACAAACCCTACAATCGCTTGGGAGAAACAACTTCCTTTTCTCAAAAGTTGCAACCATGCAACCGATTTGGCATCGAACATGGCTGATTAGATGAGTGGAAAATCAACAAGAAGCTGGTCTCCTACCCAAATCATCAAGGTGTCAACTGAAAACAAATCCAATACCTCTTTTAGTTATTCTACATCTGGATTAGAGAGGTATGACAGCTGTTCCGTGGTTCTTTGTAGCTCATCCTCATGCTTAGAAGCAAGCATGACTGGTTGTGACTTCTCCTTTAACTCCAATGAAGTCAAATACCTTATTAGGAAAGGTATGATCCGTTTGATATGCCCATAGCTCTGATTTTCAACTCCAAAAATGGAGTCTTCTTGTAGACCTTATTGGGTGGGTGGTGCGAGAAGCAAAGGTAGAACCTTTTTGCCCTTTCTCTTCCTCCAATGAAGGACATGAAAGATTAAAATCTTCCAATCTTGGTTCCAAAGAGCTGGTATAAGATGCAAGTTGCTGCAAATGAATGCTCTCCTTCATGACAACAGGCTCAAGTATTTGGGATGTGGAAGATGAAAGAGAGAATGGTAGAAACTCAACCGGTTCTTCTTTATCAAAACAGTCCTCCAAATTTGACATATAAACTACCTCATGGTTGTCCTGCTGCAAATGCTCAACTTCCTCCACGGTATCCTCTTGATCTGTAACTTGATCATCATGGTTTCTTTCATCCTCCAACATTGAGTTTGAGAGATCAAACTCTTCTTCAATACTAGAACTTGAGAGAGATGAAGTAGAAAGAAGAACTGAAGGTTCTCCTGTAGCCTGCTTTGTGCTCAAAGCCCTTGGATCTATAATTTTCTCCTCCACAACTAGAATGTGCTCCTCTTCTTTTGGATTTGGAGCAGCTTCTTCCTCCTCTACTACTTGAAGGAAATCTTGCTCTTGATAGAACTCTTCTTCTAGCATGAAGTTTGTCAAGTCAAACTCTTCAATCTGCTGCTCTAGAGGACAAGTTGGGACTGCAAGATCTTCTTCTGAGCTTTCTTCCTCTATGGCTGATTGTGCAACTTGAATTGAATCAGCATTCCCTTCAAATAGAGTGCCAACATGGACACTACTTTCTGAGAAAACTGACTACTGATCTACTTCTTCTTTTTGCTCTTCTCCTGCTGCAACAAATTCAGTCCTAACCACCACTTGTTCTCCAACTCCAACCTCTTCTGAAGGCTTAACCATCAAGGGGATCTTTGTCATCCCAAATTTAAGAGCCCAACTCTTCAGACTTTGAATTTCTTCATCCTTGTTTGGCTTTTCTTTTTGTTGTTGTTTTCCTTGACTGGCATTCTAATTTTTATCCTCCCAACATGGATTTGGGAATGCAAGAGGAGAAGTGGATTGTAACTCAATTGATTTGGAAATTTTTTGTGCTGGTGGAGGAGGTAGAAACTCTTGTTTATTTAGAGGAGAGGGTATTTCTGTTAGCTCTTGTGGAGGGGATGACTGTTTGGAAGGAAAGGGGAAAGAATAATTAACGTGTGGTGGAAGACTAGGGAATGGAGAAATGGAATTAACTACTAGGGAAGCATTGACTGGATTTAGAATTTGAAATTCCAAATGAGATGATGCTGCTTGAGTAATGGGAAGAGAAAAACCAGATGATGGTGTAGAACTTACCCATTGACAAGGTTGTTCAACACCAAGTGTATAGGCCTCTATTTCTGCTATCCATTGTGCAAGTTGGGGCAGCATCTTCATCATAAAGTCTAGCTTCTCCTGAGGGCTGAAGTGTCTTGGAAAAGGGCCTCCCCATGGACAAGGAGTCCTGCAACCAATTCTGAAAGCCTTCATTTGAGCTGCTGCTCTTGATTGCACCATCTTTGCCTCCATCTTTTGGATTTTTTCCACAAAATCTGCATCTTCCATTTGATTGTCTTCATTGCATGCGTACCCTTGTTCTTGATGTGCTTCACAACCAAACTAACTTTGGCACTGCTGCTCATATGGGTAGATATGCTGATTTTGAATTTGATCAAAATGTTGATTTGGAGGATTTGTAAAACATGTTGGAGGTGTGATATACTGCTGTTGTTGAAAATGTGAATTCCATGATGGAAATGAAGTCATGATTGCACAACTTCATGGAATGGAAAAGAATGAAAGAGATGGAAAGAAATATGGATGGAAATGGATGGAAATGGATGGAAAATAGGTCTACAACTCAGAGAATGAGTTACTTACCAGATGGAGTCACCAGATGTGCTTTTGAAAGTGCCTCCAAAAGGTTGAATCTTTAACAGGAACACACCAACTTGTCAAAGATAAAGTAAAATACCTCTAAGGTCCCACCAGATGTGCCAAAACTGTTAATGTAAATCAGCAGCACCCCTAGATGTTGATCAGATTTCTAGTTTGATCATTCTAAGCATCCAGTGTGATTGCACAACATTGAAACCTCTCTCTAAGTGTGGGACTTGTAAAATGAGAGAGGAATCTCTAGATTAGAGGCTGGTTCCTCAAACTCCTCTGATTAGATCTATTATTTACACAATTACAGAGGTTTGAATCCTAATCCTACCCTAAATTCCAAGGAGACACGAGATAGAAAGTGCAAATAATGAAACTAAACTAATGGCTGATACAGGAGTGGTGAACACTTCTAGTTCTACAGATAGACACAGATCATGGAATGCAACATAAACATCATGCACAGGCTGATAAGATGTAATCAGAGGTCTGAAATGAAGCAAGCAACACAAACAAAGGACTGAAACCCATTCACAGAGCCTACATTGTCATTTCCACTGTCAAAAATCCTTGCATTACAACATCAAAGAGGCAGAAAACCTGTTACAATTTTAGAATAGGTCTGATACTTCCAAAAATCACTTCTAAGGTGAAAAAGAGGGAGCTCACATTATCCAAGTAAATGTTTTCCCCTAAAGAAATGAGCAAAAATTGGCTTTTTACAATGCATGGGTCGAGCCCAGGAGAGAGAAAATGTGTAAAAACATGGGAGACATTCCTCATTGAATGAAGATGCATTAAAATAGCATGGGTGTCCTTACAGACCCATGCCCTAACATTTTTGGCCATACTGAAGGAGAATGTGACCCATTTTGCATTAAAACTGGTTGTTGAAATGTCATTTCTAGCCATTACCACGTGCCAGAGGCATTTTTCAATTTTATCTCTCCAAACTCCATCAAAATGAAAAAATTACCCTATAATCATATAGATAATTTCACCATCTTTCCATTGATATAAAGAACGTGAAAATACGAGCTCGGATCGAACGTTATGGCCATTTGAAGATTTACGGCAAAAACAAAGCCCAAAACGGATCGGCGAGCAAAAAGTTTGAATTTTTTACCCGTTTGCTCTTTGGAAATTTTTTTAAATTTTCTCCACACTCCACCACTTGGATGACACGTGTCAGGATCTGATTCATTTATGGGCTCATCCTTTGAAAATTTCTTTGGGACCCTTCTTTAAAAAATTTTGCCACTTGGACAAATGGCACTATTTTATTGGCTCGGGCCTGAGGGGCGCACTTTTCCCTTCGAAAATTTGGCATTTTTCACTTTGGGAAAATTTCCCATTTCCCCCCCATACTCCACCACTTGGATGACACATGTCAAGATTCCATTCGATGGCAGGTGCAGCGGGCCAAAACTGTTGTCTTTGAAAACTTTGACCAAAACTTGGAAAATTTTCTAAGTCCTCTTTTCCCTGCCACTTCCTGGGACACATTCTCCCGCATCGGCCGATTCGGGATTCCTTGTCCCTGCTTTGTGGTTTTTCACCTTTTTGCATCTCACGCGTCCCTCATGTACTTTTTTCCTAGCTGTCCCGGATGAATATCTCCTGCTTCGGCCGATTTGGGCTTGTTCCTGTTTGCGGCTTTTCCGCCTTTTCACATCCCACACGTCCCTCATGTACCTTTGTCCCAACTATCCCGGACTACTTGGGAAAAATATCTCCAAACCACCTGAAATGGACTGTCTGTTGGAAAATCAGCCGATTCACGTCCCACGCGTACTTCACATACTTTTGTCACGGCTGTCCCGAACCGCGTGAAACAAAAGATTTAGGTGATTTTTCTTTGTTTTCGGCCATTTTGGCTTTTCGCGTCCCTCGCGTAATTTTTTCCCAACTGTCCCAAACCGCACGAAACAAAATAATTAGGTGATTTTTCTTTTTTTTTTTGGCCCCAAGCTTGGTACGACGAACCTCAGTACGACCCAAACCCTTCAGACCCGAAATGCTTTAAAACAGTCCTGCAACCTTATTTTCTACATTTTTTCCATTTTTTCTAACTCGTTGGGATTTCTTCTTGGGTGGGGGAGTTAGAAAAAGGCCGAGGGGACTCCAAAAACATGATTTTGGGCCTTGAATCAATCTACTTACTCGGGACTGAATAATTTGATGCATGTTATCAAAATTACCTTGAGGGGTGAATTTTGGATAATAGTAGAATCATTTAATACTTGTTCTATAGAGTATGAATTGCTATGGATTCATGATGTATGTTGTTAAAAGTGATTAATTAAGTAAAGGCTCCAATAATGATTATTATCGTTAAAAAAGAATACGAGTCTTGAGATGTTTGAGGACTTCTTTATAATGATTAATGGCTTTATTCGATATGCCAAAGATTGTTGAAATATTCTTGCAACTATGAATTGATATCTACCCATACTATAGAAAAATTTGATTAATTTGTTACCTATCTCCTCAAGGGTATAAATAAATATAGAAAGATATTGTGGTATTTTTGAGATTGTTCTGTGTGATTTTTGTTATAGATGTCTTTCCTTGACCTAGTTTTTGTTGGATTTACTGGCCGGGTTTGATTCTTTAAAGAAATCTATGTCTATGGATTCATGTTGGTCTTGTAGGAGGCATTTTTGGTACTTATAATCAACTGTTTTTATTTAAAATAAGTATTTGCACCAAGAAAAACAACTAAATATATAATATTATCATCAAGTTGTAGATAATAAGGACATTTGTGATGATTACAAGGTTTGTTTCTTCAGCCCTTAAATAGGTAGATTAGAATGGCATTTATGGTCTACTCCATAGAAAATTTTATGGCTCAAATGAATCGTTGAGTCTCCTAATAGTTAACTATTATATCTTGTTTGCAACTTAAGATTGTATAAGATCCAAATACTTCATTCTATTATTTCATGTTGATCTCCTTGTTGCTTCTTAATAACTCTAGAATTATTCCGACTCCTTCAGGGTTTAAAGCCGGTTGCGGAAAGGTTATATTGAGATTTGATTATTGTGCTAGTTATGTCCAACTTGTTAAAATATTGTCACTTATGTTCCATTTTAGCCTCTATAATGGATCATGGACATTCTCATGTAAAACCTTGTATGTTACTTAGTGGGCTAATTTATTCTCTATTCTTACCAAAAATTGGTTCTTTTTGCAATTCTTACTTGAGTTCGAAAGTGATGTCAACTTCGACTAAGAATATCCTTCCTCTTGTAAGAGATGCAGTTCATTGTTGTCCATTAGGAAACCATCCTAAAAAGTGAGTTGATCTTCTAGAAGTTTATGCATTAGATCTTACGGTTGAAAAGGTGTTGAACAGTTCCTTTTATTGGGTACGCCTCATCTCAATGTATGAGCTGGTAATGATAGTAGTGTTTGATTTCTTAGACCCTTACACTCTTATCTATGCTTGTTGGGTTATTGATTACCTTTTTCAAAGATCAAAACCCTGTAATAAAGGTTTGATGATTAATTATCATTAGTATGATCTACCATTTAATCAGCTGATAGAAGGTTTAAGGGAAAGACCTTGAACTATCCCTTGAGTTTTGATGATCCCTTTTTATGGGTTGACCATTTTATTCAAAGCTGGTTTTATGTTATAAATGTTGGAATTTGAGTCATTAAGTAGCTCGGGATTAAAGTTTACCCAAAATATTAAGTCTCTTGGCTTCAAGGTTATAAAGTTTGGTGGTATTACCCCTCTGTAGTAATTAACATGGTTCAAGTTTGTTGATCACATTGTCATAATATGTGTTCTATTAAGAAACTGGAGGCATCGATTTAGTACGGTAACCCATTATGAAACCAAAATGGTTAAGCTATATACTCCTACTCTTATAATAGATGATAACTAGATTCGTCATTTAATTGAGTCCGTAATATGTGATAGATCCTGTCATCTGGGTGTAATGTTTCGACTTGAATTTTGTGGTACCTCAAAGAGACCCATAAGTGACTCTTTCTCTTATAGTAAAATCATACTCGCCATTTATTAAATACAGGGTTTCCTTGACGTTTTGAAAGTTCCTTATTGACCTTTCCTGGTTGTGTCATGAATTTAGTTCAGTATGATATAACCTTGTTTAGTAGAATGGATTGGGAGATCATTATTATATTCAAAATCATGTGAAGTCTTGACTTACCGGGAAAAAGTGGTTTGCTAGAAGTTGATATTCATTTTGAGAAAACTCATGGGATATTAAATGTTCATATGAAATTTTTGAGTAAAGTAACAAACATTTATATCTCGACAACACATGGTACCTACTCCCTTCCATACTTTTAAGGACTTTATATATGAAGCAGGGAATTGTTTACTCTTTTCTAGTCTTAGAATGTTCAATAAGGTCTTAAGTTGAGATAGGTATTAAATAAGTAGCATGTTACTCGAGTTATACTTGATTTCTATATGGCAGGGATGCCATGAATGTTCTCTCTCTCTATCCTCGAGGTTAATCGCTCTAATAGTGTATTTTGTTAGCCAAATACTCTTGATGACTTGGTATTATTTCCGAACCTTAAAAGCCCTTATGGGTGTTCAAATCCACATTAGATATTTTGTGAATATTTTAGAGAATTCTTGAATGTGTTTTTGATATTTATATGGTTACTTAATGGTTGATTAAAATGATTTCGGGCATGCAAGTATGGGATTGTATGAGTGAAATATTTTTACTCTTATACGGTAATCTTTAAATACTTATTATTCTTATGTATCTTATGAATTGTATGATTGCTTTTGAGTGATCAAGTAGTTGTATGGAAAATTAAGTCTAAAATTTATTTCTTCCATGGTTCATTAAATTGTTTTCTTCTGTCATGTTATAAAAAGAATTTGTTATCTACTTAAGCCTTACAATATTGATTCATAAAATAATATGGGTTATTTCTTTGAAATAATTAAGTATAGTATGTCATTATGGTGAGTTGGTGCTTATCATGCTCAATTCTTGTGAACTAACTCATGCTAATGATTTTTTAGATAAACGCAGAGAAGGAATGGTGAAGTATTTAGTTTTGTATATTATTCGATAAAGGAAAGTTTGAAGTGATGACTGACTTAAATGTTCTTAAGATGAAATACTTCTCCTTAAAAATGGGAAAAGGGCTTACCACTTAATTTTAATGGTTTATTCATTAAAATGAAATATTTTGGTCATGTTTAAAGGCATGAGTTGTATTTATCTCATAAATGTAATTAAGACATATTTCCTGTTACTATATGTTGTTTTTGAAGTAGTTGATTGTCGATTGATGAGGTATGAGTCGTAAATCTATAAAGTTAAGAAATCAGCATCTACAATACTATTGTATTAATCATGAGTATCAATCATGTAGTAACTACTATATGCATCTTATGTGTGAGATCCTAGGAATCATATAAAGGACTATTGGAGGAACATTTCTTAAAAATATCTTGTTATAATTAATCATACGTTAAACATACTTGGAATTAGATAAGGTTACGAATGGGCAACTGAATCTTTATCAAATGCAAAATGACAATCTAATTGTATAATTGTGTTAAGTTCTCCGAAGGTTTTGTATCGGGTATGTAATACCCCATGATTTCATTATTCGTGACGTGTTGTGGCTATGTGGAAATTCTAGTTTATGAATTATTGTGAACTTTCATGGGTTTTTGTGGTCAATTCCAGTATTTTTAGTTGAACCCAGATAAGGGAATTCATACTTCACTAATATGAACCCTGCTATAGAAATGTGCAGGTTCAGGATCAAGGGATGTATTGTGAAATCCCTCTCTTATGATAGTTCCTATGTAACTCTGCATGGCATCTTCGAGCCCTTAGAGTTTCAGGCTTAACTCATATGCTTTATATTATGTTGGGAAAAGATACGATGACTTGTAAGTCGGAGGACTGTTTAGAGCTTCCAAGAGAATTTAGTAAGTCATTAAATAACATAAGTAAGTCATTTACATACTTCTATATATTAAAGTAAAAGGTTTTACAAACAATACACTACTTATTTGAAACCCTCATGCAAACCAAGTGGAAATTTTACATGACCTTGGTAATATTAGGATCAGTACTCGATTCTGTGAATCCACTAAGGAGGTTTAACAATGGAATAAAAAAGTTGTGGATGTCAAAGTCTACATCTAATAAGGTAACTTTGTTACTTAACACTTTGAGAGGTTTTTGGAAAACTGGTTTTCTCAAACATCTATAAACTTGTAAACCTCTTGCTTGAGGACAAGAAAATGTGTTGTTAGTACTCATTCATGAGTTAATATTTGTTAAAAAAATTAAATAAAAAAATTGGTAGATCCATAAGCTTGGATAACCACGTTGACAACATTCTTTGATTGGACCAGGTATAGGAGATAAAAAGTGTAAGATATGTTGAGTTAGTTGATAACTGAAATAAGAAATATTCAAGTTCAGCTGAATGAATGAATGTTGGTACCTTATCTTTTTGACCCAATGTTGTAGAGTTTTGGAACCTCAAATCAAAAAGTCTTTAACAGAGCTGAGGAAAGAGATCTGTCTAAATGAACTACCATAGATCCATATGTTGTAATTCCGAAAAAAGGAATAGTTATTCCTTAAAAGGTACCTGTAAGCTTGTTTTAACTATATCCTCTATATATCAAATATATATATTGTACAAAAATGATTTACTTTAGTGAAGTAATCATGAAATAATTCAGACTACATGACTATTTACAGTCTGATAAGCTGATGCAACTACTGAATTTAAAGTTTCAAATCTGAAAACCATAAAATTCTGGGGAATAGTAACTATTCTACAAGAATTATTCTTATATCCTGTGTGGAATTGTTTGATTTTATTTAGCAAGGACCACATCATCGGGATGATGATGCTTTTAAGAGGGGAGGTATGTAATACCCCATGCTTTCATTATTGTTGTCAAAGTAATGATAGGAAAATGGTTTTATCCTATGTTGTTGGCACCCTTGCATATCAAAAATTAAATGGAAACTTGATGTGAACACGTAATCACAATATCATGAATAAGCTAAGGATGATCTCCTTAGATGAGAACCCTACTAATCTGGGTTTATCTTATTGATGAACTATTTTCACTAAGGTGACATTACGTCATTTGTAATGTTGTATGTCATAAAATCCTTGGTGTAAATTTAAGCCTTGAAAGTGATTTGCGATGTTGTTGCTTATCTCTATTAAATTGTTAACATTATAGCTTTTATAACTAAGTAATGTTAAGGCTTTGACAATTTTGATAGTTTGCTTAACGACTTAATTTGAAATGTGATCAAGACTTCTTGTTGGTGTATAACAAGTTGTAAACCGACCATCTGATAGTCTTCCCATTTGATGACTAATGCCATCATGCTTGTATTTCCAAGGATAAAGGGGCTATAGTTGTCAGTCAAGGACCTAATTATTAAGAATTAAGGGCATCAACTCCTACGAGTATACATGAGCAACTTTATTGATCAATGCTAACATTATAACATCTATGTATATATATATATATATATATATATATACACATGTGAATATATATGTATACAAATTTTGAAAAGGGAATTTACAAATATTAAATTAGTTAAGTAACTACTATTGAAGATTTATTAGCTAATGTAAAAATAGGACAATCTAATCCTAGTGGTATAGTTTTAAACTTAACATAAGAACCTATTGTTAAGAAGATTGACATGGGCATTACTTTATCTATTTTAAAGGATGTATATGCATATGAAAATTGTATGAAGCCTTAAGTTATGCAAAGAAAGGATATCTGGATTTCTATTTGTATAAAATATTGTTTGGTCATTTAAAATTTATATAATGTTTCTCAAATTCAAATGGTTTATGAGGTGGCACCCACTACCTAATAGATGTACTCATAGTCCTTAATTATCTCTGCCAACTTATTTTGAGATGAATTATTTTAATTATCTAAATCACCTTGCATGGCATGAAATATGACTTTACTAAATTTAAAGGAGAGATAAAAATAGTTGGTTTGTAAAATGGTTGCAAGCTCCATTAACTCTGCATTTAATATCTTTTATTGCCCACCTTCCTCGAAAAGTGCATGGATGGATTGGAACAAAGGAGGAGTTTTTGGTATCGATTCATTTCATGGATAGAAACTTGTAGTAGCTCGGCATGTAAGGAGGAATTTTAGTTGTGTGTTGATGTGAGTTTGCATGAAGAAAACATCAATTGAGTAGATGGAACAACAAGTTCCCAAACTCATTAAAATATCACGGAAACTTTGTGATTTGTTGAATGAAGGAATTCGTTTCAAAGGTTTGGGGATTTTCCTAAGTAATCATGAAATTTTTGCAAGGAAAGAAAACACCGGCGTAACAGGCATGATACGCTCTGAACTTTTCATAATTTCTTGCTCTATTTAGTAATTTCACAAAAATAACCTTCCCTTGTATGAAATTTTGTGTTTATAAATTCTAAGATGTAGAATCTTTTAATACTTGTTCTGTAGAGTATGAATTGCTATGGGTTCATGATGTATGTTGTTAAAAGTGATTAATTAAGCAAAGGCTCCAATAAGGTTTATTATTGTTAAGAAAAGAATACAGTCTTGAGATGTTTGAGGACTGCTGCTATAAATATTAATGGATTTGTTCTGATACACCAACATTATTGAAATCTTCTTACAGTTGTGAATTGATATCTACCCATACTGTAGAAAACTTTTTTTAATTTGTTACCCATCTCTTCAAGGATATGAATAAATATAGCAAGATATTGTGGTATTCTCGGAGATTGTGCTTTGTGAGTTTTTTTAGATGTCTTTCCTTGACCTAGTGTTTGTTGGATTTATGCAAGTAGGTTTGACTCTTTAAAGAAATATATGCCTGTGGAGTCGTGTTGGTCTTGTAGGAGGCATTGTCGGTACTTATAATCAACTTGGTTTTATTTAAAATAAGTATTTCTACTGAAGAAAAATAACTGAATTTAATATTATCATTGATTTGTAGATAATAAGGACAGTTGTGATGATTACAAGGTCTGTTTCTTCAGCCCTTGAATAGGTACTTTATAATGGAATTTATGGTCTAGTCCAGAGCCACTTTTATGACTCGACTAAATCACTGAGTCTCCTAATTGTTAACTGTTGTATCTTGTTTGCATCCTAAAATTGTATAATATCCAAATACTTCATTCTATTATTTTATGTTGATCTCCTTGTTGCTTGTTAATAACTCTAGAACTATTCTGACTCCTTCGGGGTTTAAAGCTAGTTGTAGAAAGGTTTTGTTGAGATTTGACTATTGTGATGGATAAGTCCAACTTGTTAAAATCTCATCATTTACTATAATGGAGGATGGACATTCTCCTATAAAACCTTGTATGTTACTTGTTCTTTTTACAATTCTTGCTAAGTTTGAAAGTGATGTCAGATTTGAATAAGAATCTCCTTCCTCTTATAAGAGATGCAGTTCACTATTGTCCATTAGGAAACCATCCTAAAAAGTGAGCTGATCTTCTAGAAGTTTATGCATTATAACTTACAATTGAAAAGGTATTTAATATTTCCCTTTATTGGGTACGCCTCATCTCAATGTGTGAGCTGGTAATGATAGTAGTTGTTGATTTATTAGGCCTTACACTCTTATCTATGCTTGATGGGTTATTGATTACCTTTTTCAAGATAAAAACTTGTAATAAAGGTTTGATGATTAATTATCACTAGTATGATCTACCATTTAATCAGCTGATAGAAGGTTTAAGGGAAAGACCTTGAACTATGCCTTGAGTTTCGATGATCCCATTTTATGGGCTGACCATTTTATTGAAGCTAGTTTTATGTTATAAATGTTGGAATTTGAGTCATTAAGTAGGGCTGGGGATTAAAATTGACCCAAAATAGGAAGTCTCTTGGCTTCAGGGTTATAAAGTTTGGTGGTATTAACCCTTTGTAGTAATTAACACGGATCAATATTGTTGATCACATTGTCATACTATGTGTTCTATTAAGAAACTGGAGGCATCGATTTTGTACGATAACCCATTATGGGACCAAATGGTTAAGCTATATACTCCTACTCTTATAATAGATGATAAGTGGATTCATCATTTAACCGAGTCCGTAATAGTTGATAGATCCTTGTTGGGTGTAATGTTTCTAACTTGAGTTTTTGGTACCTCAAGAAACCCGAAGTGACTCTTTCTCTTATAGAAAACTATGATTTAAACTTGTTTAGTACAATGGGTTAGGAGATCTTTCTTATATTTAGAATCATGTGAAGTCTTGACTTACCGAGAAAAGTGGTTTCTTTAGAAGTTCATATTCTGTTGAGAAAACTCATGGGATATTAAGTGTTCGGATGAACTTTTTGGGTTAAGTAGAAATTATTTTTATCTCGTTAACACATGGTACCTACTCCTTTCCAGAATTTTAAAGACTTTAGTATTTATTAGGTCTTGATATGTTGAAACATATCTAAAGAAGGGAATTGTGTAATATTTTCTAGTCTTAGAATGTTCAATAAGTGGTTAAGTTGAGGTAAGTATTAAATAAGTAGCATGTTACTCAACTTATACCTGATTGTTGTATGGGAAGATGCCATGAATGTTCTCTCTCTCTTATCCTCGAGGTTAAACGCTCTAATATCGTATTTCATTAGCCAAATAATCTTGATGAATTGGTATTATTGCCTTAACCTTAGCAGTCCTTATGGGTGTATGAAATCCTTGTTAGATCTGTTGTGAAGATTTGAGAGAATTCTTGAATGTGTTCTTGATATTTATATGGTTACTTAATGGTTGAGTAAAATGATTTCAGGCATGCAAGTATGGGATTGCATGAGTGAAATCTTGTTACTCTTATATAATAGTCTTTGAATACTTATAATTCTCATGTATCTTATGAATTGTATGACTGCTTCTGAGTGATTGAAGTAGTTGTATGGAAAATTAAGTCTAAAATTTATTTCTTCCATGGTTCATTAAATTTCTTTCTTTTGTCATGTTATAAAAATAATTGGTTGTCTACTTAAGCTTTGCAATATTGATTCATAAAAATAATATGGGTTATTTCTTTGAAATAATTAAGTAGAGTATGTCATTATGGTGAGTTGGTACTTATCATGCTCTGTTCTTGTGAACTGAATCATGCTAATGATTTTGTAGATAAATGCAGAGAAAGAAGGGTGAAGTATTTAGTTTTGTATATTATTTTGATTGAGGAAATTTTGAAGATAGGATTGACTTAAATGTTCTTAAGATGAAATAATTCTCCTTGAAAATGTAAAAATGGCTTACCACTTAATGTAAATGGTTTATTCATTAAAATGAAATATTTTGGTCATGCTTAAAGGAATGAGTTGTATTTATCTCATAAATGTAATTAAGATAGATTTCCTACTGCTATATATTGTTTTAGAAGTGGTTAATTGTTGATTGACGAGGTATGATTTGTAAATCTATCAAGTTAAGAAATCAGCATCTACAATACTATTGTATTAATCATTAGTATCAATCATGTAGTAAGGGCTATACACATCTTATGTGTGAGATCCTAGGGATCATATAAAAGACTATTGAAGGAACATTTCTTAAATATTTGTTGTTATAATTAATCATACGTTAAACATACTTGGAATTAGATAAGGTTACTAATGGGCAATTGCCTCTTTATTAAATGCAAAATGACAATCTAATTGTATAATTGTGTTAAGTTCTCCAAAGGTTTTGTATAGGGTGTATTTAGACAGTAAAAGATATAGGAATGTAATATTGATTCCTAAGTGAAATCAACATTAATCCCTATACAAGGATGATACACATAAGCAACAAGAGGATGGGCTTATGGTAGTCTAACATGACTATATATTGATTATGGTTTCACTTTTCGAGAATTGCATATTTCTGATAAATTGTGTTATGAAATATTTTGCTCAAAGAGATGGAATGTTTTTAATTAGGGCTATTCCATGATGCATATTTATGAGCACATAAGCATGTCATACACAATGGAAGTAATATGGGAACATGCATACTAAGTTAAAAAGAACATAGCATTTGAATCTCATCCCTGGTCAATACTGTAATTATCTCCAAAATAATTAGAGATGTTTTAAAAAGGCTATGATAGGGAAAGATAAATGGGTAAGTGGTTCATAAAATCTATCATATCGGATACCCCAGATATATCTTACTTGTTGGAGATAGTAAAATAAATGAATGCTCTTTACTGAGCTATAATTAAGTAAAGTGATGTGCTTAAACTGAAAGGACGGTTGGCATTGATAGCCTATGGCACTTAATTCAAGGAATGAATCATACCTAAATACTTAGCTTCATATAAGTACATATCCCTAGAATATGAAATAAGGAGCATGAGCCTAAATGTTAAAGCCGGGACAGTTTTGAAACTGCAATAATGATCATAGTCCTTGATAGTATCATTTCTATCAATGGTTAACATGGGTATGAGATATTGAAAGGTAATTAAGTGTTATAGAGATTGGGGGTCCTGGGATCAACTCAATCTAGACCTTAGGTATGACCCATTCATGGAGAAGGTGTTGTAAGTCCTAGGTTGTTCTATGAAGGTGAACTCATCGCATATACTACATAGTCATATACCTATGGTGATGATTTTTACGATTAGGATACTATCTTTTATTATCTGTAATGAGTTGTCTCATCAATAGACTAGATTGTAGTATGGTTTTGTCCTAAGTACAAACCTTGATAGAGTTACAAGATAGATTGGACCTCCTGGGTATGCACCCTTATATCAACCTATGATGGCTATGGGAAGATATGTGGGTGAGTAACAAGGTGAATTGTTATGAAAACACTTTCTTTCCCATAGGCATCATAGGATGACATAGAGGTACATCTTCATGTAGGTTAAACTAGTTTGTAACTAATTCAAGGCTTATAGCTATTTACAACATTAAAATTTGTGAATCCATATAACTGAATAAGTGATTAAGGTGAAACGACAATTTCCTAATGACGTGTGTGTCATCATGGAATGGAGCATGGCATACATGACTCAGAAACTTTGTGCAAAGTGGTGTAAGTGGCTGATTACACTGTCAATATTTCACCATTATCTAAGTTGTGAGATGTCTGTGGTTTTCATAGGTGGAATCCAAGTACACACTTAGGGGTTTTCACTTATAAACCATATCATGTTAAAGGAGAACCAAAGGGATACATTTTATGTATGGCTTGTATAAAGCATTGAGGGAGAACGAGTAAGTTTAGTATTCTCTCATACAACTGCACATGGTTCATGATAGTTATCGAAAATGGATTGCATTAAGGTTTATGTAGATTTAAATATATGGGTATTTAAATCAGCTACTTAAAGTTATAAATAAATAAAAAAATTTAGAGGTGAAGTGACAAAAGTTGATATTACATATATCAAAATTTAAATCTTTTAGGAAGTAGAGAAAAGCACCTACAGCTAGCAAGATATCACGGTAATTGGAATCTTATCCCATGTCATTTGAAATTTGAAGCTGAAATCAACCATTTTCTCATTTGTTGATCTCTTAATTATGGTTAATTACTCCATCAAAGATAATTTGTCCACTATTTCTCCAAACTTGATGCAAAGAGATATGCACAATTGATCCCAATTATTAATTGATCCTGAAGTACTATTCTTCTAATTCATTATAAAGATTGACATTTGAAAGAAGCCAATAATTTGACTGCCACATCCATCTCATTGACCTCATGTATAAAACATAAATTTTCAATGTCTTGAATGTGATCAAGAGGAGTTGTGTTATTTTCCCCAGTGAAGTTTGGGATATTCTTCAATCTGGAACTGGGATTGGGTTTTGTGCATTAAGGGAAAGTGGGTTGATTCCTGAAAATTTGTAAAAAGGATTTTGTGGTGATGGTGGTTGTTGATGATCCATTCTGATTTGTCTAAGAACTCTAGTTGATGAATAAATGGCCTACCAGGTGGAGGTGTTGACAAGGTTCTGTTTGGTGGAGATGGTGATCTCTAAAATATTTTTCCTCTCCTTTCTCTACCCGAAGATAGATATAAATATTTGGAAATACCTTCTTCTCTTGCTTTAGACCTTGTTTTAATTTTTCTCATGAACTTGACAATCTAGCAATGTTGAAACCACTAGATTTTTTCTTTTTGAGTCGCCAGAATGTGCTTGTTACAAAGCCTCAAAAGGATGAAAATTACAACAAGAGCATGCTAATCTTACTGTAATAAAATAAATAATTCCTTATGGTCCTATCGAGTGTGCCAAAATTTTTATCACCGAATCATAACACCCTTTGATTTTTCATGTGTGTATACATGAGATACCAGGTGTAATTAGGAAACAAGGAATTATCTCAAGGTGTCGGACCTTACAATTTGAGATAACTCTCTAGAGAAGGATGGATTGTCTTCCTAATCTAATGCAACAACTACTATAATGAAGGAAAATCTACTAACTACTCCTAATCTATGATTTCCAAGGGACCAGGGAGAGGGAGAGAGCATGAAAATGAAAAAATCCTACACTAAAGAGGTGATAGCACCAAGAGAAGGGTGTGAAACATTTTGTTGAGGGAGTAAAATGGAATGAAATACAATTGAGAGAGGTTATACAATATTTAACACAATCCCAAAGATGCACCTATTACCAAATATGCAATAAATACAATAATATGAACTTGCAAGTGTTAGAGAACATGCACATAATAGAACAACAATAATGAAGAGGCATTACAAAAATTAAGAAATGGTTAAAGAGGAATACACAATAAACATATTTATTTCTTCATGAAGTTGCATAATCCATTACATTTGTAAAGTCCATGTTAAGGCTTGTTTCACAAAGAATTTGAGAAAATAAATTGGCGAGTTTCCCCTATGCCCATAATATCTCCCTTCCAAATGATAAGTACAATATATAGAAGAATGTGGGAGAGAGAGAAAAGGGAAACTCAAAATTATTCTCCCACCCACAAACAAGATGCATTAAATTTATAAAAATGGGAATGTGCATCCTATAAATTTCATTCCTTCATGATTTTCTGCTTGCTAGAGAAGAAATGGGTGCCATACTTCATTAATTCTGTGATTGGGATGCCTAGAACTTCACTTTTGGATATGATTAACTTTATTATTTTTTACCCACCGAACCTCACAAAAATTAAAAATTCCAATTTTTATGGTGTAGAGGATGTTGATACCTTTCCAATGGTATAAATTTTGCCAAATTTTGAGCACCGGGTCAAACATTATGCCCATTTGAAAATTTGCATTAATATGTACAAGAGATGGTGAAAATACAAATTTGTAAAAAATCCTGGGCCCTGAAATTGCAAACTACACAATTTGCAAAAATTGCAAAATTGTGAAAGTTTAAAAACATCCCATGGACCGAAATTGTAAAGATGTAAAAATCCCCTAACACCCAAAATTGCAAAGATGTAAAAATTCCCCATGGCCCAAAATTGCAAAGATGCAAAAAATCCACTAAGGCCTGAAATTGCAAAGATGCAAAAATACCCCATGGACCAAATTTGTAAAGATGTAAAAATCCCCAATGGCTTGAAATTGCAAACATGCAAAAATCCCCTATGGCCCAAAATTACAAAGATACAAAATACTTCCCAATGCCTGAAATTTTAAATATATGAAGAGTTAGAAGGAATTCTTTATATTGTTGGAAAGAGGGAGAAATTACCTATCTAATAAAAGTACTTGTTATCCAAATAACTCTCCTAGTTATCTGGATAGCTTATATTTTCATCCTGACTCTGGTGTTTCACATTTCAGGTTGTGCACACTCAAGATTATTCTTTTGACACCTTGGCACAGTTGTAGTTCCTCTGTGCACCCTTGCGCGCCTTCCTGCTCCCCTTTGCATTCTTCTATCTCCTCCATTTTTCCCTTCCCGCATGCCTCACACTTACTTCTATCAGCTAAGTCCTTGGCCCTTCATGTGCCATGCCCATTACTTTATAATATTTGCACCTTAACCGTATGTTCTCTGCTCACCAATTTACCTTATCTCCCCACACGCATCACATGCACCCTTTGCACCTCCCCTCTATTTCCCTTTCACATGTTTTTTTCTCACTCCCACACCTTGCGCCTTCCTTTGTGCCCTTCTATGCCAAGTCATCTTCATTAGACTTGAGTGTGCCATGCATAACCAATCAAAGCATGCCAACAGGGCACCAAATCTGGACAACCAACCAATGCATGACACGTGGTAGAAAAGAAAAAACAAATGAATAATTGGCCATCATTTCAGCCAACCTACACGCGCTATGTGTTTTCCATGCGTTGACAACTCGACATCTTTTGGCAGTCGTATATTTTGCTCTGAGCTCGAGATCAGCACATTCCTAGACTTGTCGAGAGCAACTAACTTAGGCTACACATTAGACTCTTTAAGTTCAAATTCGGTGGGATTTTCTAGATGAAAATAGGGAAACATTTTTCATCTCATCAATGTACACATCCAATCTACCTCAACTACCATATTTCATCAAATATTTCCTTCTTAATTCTTCCACACACAAAATAGACATGGGGAAGTGCATCTGACAGCCTTGCAGGAGGATTTACAGTAATTTATCACTAGTTATTGGTGGTTGAAGATTTGAATCTGATTTTCCCTCCCTTTCTCCTTCTCTTCTCTCCTTCTTCTTCTATAAATAGTAGAGTTTTGCTTTGTAAAAATATCTCTCCTTGTTGTAATGGCACCATGCCAAAATGGTGGCCAACTTCCCATGGGTCTTAGACCTTGGTGTGGTCTCTGCAATGTTTTCTCACCTCCTGTCATGAATGTAAATGACTGTGCATCCCTTAAGCAATAAAATCATGTTTTGTGGAACTCTTGTCTTCCCTCTCTTGTTTTCATTACATCTTGCCTCTTTATTTGCATTTTCTGGCATGTTGTGCATACTCCTCTACTTGCAATCCCCATGTTCATGTGTTGCACACGCTATAATGTTGGGCCCACATGTTGATCTATGGCACACATCATCCGCCCTCTTCTCCCATGCCCTTTCTGTCTCCTTTTCCACTCGTAGAGAGAGATCGATCCTTTCCTTCTTGCACTAACACCTTCCTTAGCTTAGGATTTCCCCTTTCTACACATCCTTCTATCCCTGGTCCCTTGACATGTTTAGTCTAGGATTTTCATTCCACATTAGGAGTAGTAGTAGTGTTAGAGGTAGGTAGAGGAATTGTCCTTCTCTGAGATCTATCCCAAGTGCACAAGGTATCATAATTTGGGGATGGTTCCATTTTGGTCTTAGACACCTCGACCCTTAATAGATCGAGACATGGGTGCATGTTTAAGAAACCAATAGTTTCTAGCATGCCCCGTGGGACTATATTGAAGATCTTTACATCTTCATCTTACAAGTTCGATGTGTTACCATTGAGATCCAACATTTGGAGGCATTTTTCAACACATTTGGTGACTCCACTAATTCAACACACCCATTATCTCATCTGCAAACCAATCTCCCCTCATTCCTCCATTCATTTATCCTTTTTCACCATTCTACATTCCTCTTTTTAAGTTGTGCAATCATGAGTTCTTTCCCTCCATGCAATTCTCATTTATAATAGCAGAACTATTTCCATCCATCCCCACAGTTTCAAAATCCTCCTCCAAATCAGTTTTATAAGCCTCATTATCTCGAAAGTGCATACAACCCACTTTTTTCTAAGCCAAATGTTTATGAAGAACATGTTTATGCAAATGATGGTGGCAACTCTTTGGCTGAAGCTGATTTTGAGAGGCATGTGCAAGAGACAGAGATGGACATGATGCAACTCAGAGCCAAGTTCTCTATAAAGGTAGCTATAGTTGGCTATAAGGTCCCTTGTCTATTGATTGGCCCTATACCAGACTGGTTTAGTGCCCAGAAGAAGTTATACTTCATAATTAAGATGCTTCCCCAGATTACAAAGTGGCCGGAAGAAATGGAGACTCAAAAAACTAGCGTGTGGCAACCCTATCAATAGACAACCTTTCACTACCATCCTACAACCCTCTCACTCCTCCGCACCAACTTACATCATCTCATCCCGTTGCACATGTCACCGATTCTTACACACTACCCCTATTGAGAACCCCCTCTCCATCTCACCTTCATTTCTCTTCTATTCCCCTTCTTGCGCGCACCTCTACTCCTCTTGCACACGTGTCTTTTTGTCCCTTCTACGTCTATCCTCACATTTTATTCCAAGTCCCCACTACCTAGCTATATCGTATATGAATAGCCCCTACCAACGCACCTTTCTCAACCAAGGTCATCATGTTTAATGAATACATGATAGTTGAAGAATGGCGTGACTCATGTGACTCCAAATGGGAAGAGGAAATCATACAGTGCTTTTTCCAAAGGAGAATCGGTTAGCTCGGGGGCACAGTTCTAGAGGAGACCGAGTTGCTTATAGAGGTAGAACCATGCACACCCCATATTTACACACCCCAGCTTACAAGTGCTCCCCTTCAGGAGGAAAGTCTGCAAGAAAATCCCATCTATGGGATTGAGCTTCAAAGTAATGAGAAAACCACAAGGATCGGATTGTTCCCAATCAGATATCTAGCTAGCCTAGAGCCAAAAACAGAGTTGCCACAGGTTGTGCTCATTTCAGAGCATGAGGTATAGCTTCAGCTCACCAAAGGTCAGCAGCAGCACCTCCCAGATCCAAGTGTAGAACAACTCCAGGGGGTATATTCTTTGTTTGTTGATACTTTGAGGAGGGTGAAACGCTATTTGCAAGGTGGTTTTTCACTCTTATTTTCGACCATGTTCAATGCTAAATAAACTACATGGTCACAATTTATGAGGAAGGGAAGCTACTTCTCCTACCTACTTTGTAGGTTTTACTTGAGTGCCCCTTTCCTTTGGTTAGTTTAGGTTTACTGTTAGTAACACAACTTCTTGCTCACAATGTACATGTTCTAGTTGGGACATGTATGATTTTTAATTGTTGTACAGTGTTGTGCTTCTCTTTCGGCATGATCCCTCTAATGCCTTTCCTTTCATATTGCACCCACACGCCCCTTTTTTTTCTTCTTAGGATGACATTTTGATTTTGGTAGAGGTAGTTCCAATGGTTAGTGCATAGCTTTCACTCTCAACAATATAATTTAGAATATCTTCATATGAGAGCAATAGTTCAGTTCAGAGTTCAGACAGAACTTCAAGTGACTTCAAGAATGTTCTTCAAAGTTATAGATCAGATCTTCAAGATTAGCACTGACTCCATGCCCAATGGACTTCTAAGGCTACTGGTCTCTTCATCTAGTAGGCAGATGGCCCCGAAAGTCACCAAAACTATTATCCAAATAACTCTCCTAGTTATCTGGATAACTTATATTTTCATCCTGACTCTAGTGTTTCACATTTCAGGTTGCGTGCACTCAAGATTATTCTTTTGACACCTTATAGTTCCTCTGCATGCCATTACGTGCCTTCCTTCACCCCTTTACATTATTCTCTCCTCCATTTTTCGCTTCCCTCATGCCTCGCACTTACTTCTATTAGCTAAGTCCTTGGTTCTTCGCACGCCATGCCCATTACTTTATAATAGTTGTGCCTTAACCGTATGTTCTCTTCTCACCAGTTTTCCTCATCTTCCCACATGCATCACACATGTCCCTCTATGCCCCTCCTCTATTTCCCTTTCACCCACTTACTTCTCACTCCCACCCCTTGCGCCTTCCTTTGTGCCCTTCTGTGCCAAGTCATCTTCTGTCAGACTTGAGTGTGCCACATGTAACCAATCAAAGTGTGCCAACAAGGTGTCGAATCTAGAAAACCAACTAGTGCATGACACATGGAAGAAAAGACAAAACAAATGAATAGTTGGCCACTATTCCATCCAACCTATGTGTGCCATGAATTTTCCATGTGCCGATGACTTTGACATCTTTTGAAAGCCATATCTTTTTCTATAGAGCTCAGATTGGCACACTCCTAGACTTGTTAGAGAGATTCTGTGACACACAAGCTACACATTGGACTATTCAAGTTCAAATTTAGGTAGGATTTGTTAGGTGCAAATAGGGAAACATATTTGAGCTCATCAATGCACACATCCAATCAACCTCAAATACCATATTTCATCAGATCTTGCCTTCTTCCTTCTTCCACACATAAAACAAACATAGAGAAATGCATCTAAAAGCCTTGTAGGTGGATTTTTAGGCATTATCATTGGTTGTTGGTGGTTGAAGATTTGAATATGAGTTTCCCTCCCTTTCTCCTTCTCTTCTCTCCTTCTATAAATAGTAGAGTTCTACTTTGTAAAAATATCTCTCCTTGTTGTAACGACACCATGCCAAAATGGTGGCTGACTTCCCATGGGTCTTAGACCTTGGCATGGTCTCTGCAATGTTTTCTCGCCTCTTGTCATGAATGTAAATGATTTTGCATCCCTTAAGCAATAAAATCATGTTTTGTGGAACTCTTGTCTTCCCTCTCTCGTTTTCATTGCATCTCACCTCTCTATTTGCATTTTCTAGAATGTTGTACGTACTCCTTTGCTTATAGTTGCCACATTCATGTGTTACACGCACTATAAGGTAGAGGCTGCGTGTTGATTTGTGGTGCACGTTATCTTCCCTCTTCTACCGTACCCTCTCTGTCTCCTTTTCGCTTGTGGAGAGAGATCGACCCTTTCCTTCCGATGCTATCACCTTCCTTAGGTTATGATTTCCCCTTCATACATCCTTCTATCCTTGGTCCCTTGGCGTGTTTCGTCTAGGATTTATATTCATATTATGAGTAGCGGTAGCATTAGAGGTAGGTAAAGGATCCAACATTCCTGGAGATCCATCCCAAGCATACAAGGTCCCACAACTTGGGTATGGTTCCATTGTGGTCTCAAACACCTTGGCCCTTAAGAGATCTGAGATGTAGGCTCATGTTTGAGGAACCAATAGTACTTTCAGGGATCCTTGAGTACTTAAAATATATAAAAATTAGATTTGAAGCACTAATGGAGAAAATGGGTATTAGCCGACTAAATTAAAGTGTGAGCTTATTTTGAACAAGAGGATCCTTTCAAGTAATCTACTTCAAATGGGTGTAAAGAAGATCCAAATTTCATTGGATATATATAAATTAAAGGCTTGAAATAATTTCTTCTTAGGTATCATGGTTTCCTTTATAATCTAGGATATCTCTTTCTTATAATCGTGTGCTTCATATTAATGACGCATAATATGTCACTTGATGTTTTTCTACGTATAAAGAACATTTATTTTGAAGTTAGTGATCCTTTTGAATGTGATCCCTACACCTATGAAAACTAGGATGAATTACTATCGTCAAATTTAATTAGATTTTTTTCTTTTAAGATCTTGGAATCCATGTATATAACATAAAAATCATCTTGGAATGACACGTAGGATACCACATATGACATAGGAATGCCATGTGTGTGGCAAGGATTATCCCACCCTTTGGATATGATGACATGTATATTAAATTTACTCACACTTGACTTCCTTTAATTTTTCTTGCACTTGGAAGCACAAGTAATCCTATTGTGAAGTGTGAGTTATGAGGCCTTTAGTATTTATTATTTACACTTAAATAAATTTGATTTTTTCTCATTGGGTCCTTGTACTTGGAAGTGTGAGGTCTCACTCTTTGACCTATGAGGAAGAGTCAACACTTTAGTCAATCAAAGTTTACATTTTCAAAGTGTGAGGTCTCACTCTTTGACCTGTGAGGAATAGTTAAAACTTCAATCAATCAAAGTTTAAATTTTCAAAGTGCGGGTGTGAGATAAAAATATAATGTGAGTGCAAGGAAAAAGGATATCTAAGTGTAATTCCTTGCCTTTGGGAGGTGTGAGTGCTAGAATTACTCAAAGTGGAAGTACTAAAAAAAATTTAAGTAATGGTTTAGTCTAGCTAATCTAATAATAATTACTAGCATTAGTGGCTCCAAATAATTAAATCTAAATGATAATTGATCCTAATTGGAAATTGAATAAAACATAAGGGTGTTAACAAATTTTTTGGGTCAAACTCCCTTGGTCCCCTTCAATTAATTAACGTAACACATTTAACTAACCATGACCCCTTTACCCCATATTAATATTCATCCTCATGTTATTAATTAATTTAATTAAGTTAATTTAATCCTCACACCTCCACCTCATCATGACACCTCACCCTAGACCCATTCCAAGGGCATTTAACTCATAGTGACCAAGTCATCACTCTAAGCACTGAGTCATCACTCCCAGTGTTGAGTCACTACTTGACCTAACTAACTAAGAATTCTTCCCAAACCTAACTAGACATATTATAAGATCTTCCTTCTCTCACATGAACTCTACTTCCTAAGTGGAACCAACAAGGAAAGAACTCCAAATATTGGAAGATCTTCCTATTTTTAGTAAATAGGACTATTCCACCCTAACTGATGCTGATTTATCCTTAGCCGGCATCGGTGACCTAAACCATCATTGGTCCCTTTATATATAATTTTACAATTTTGTACATGGGTTGGTCATTCAGTTTTGGGAATTCTATTACAATCAAGTGTGAGTCTCAAATCCATTCTTGCATATAAAAATGATGAAACACTACCAGTGCAACATAAGAAAAATATCTTCTAGAGCATTGGAGTATCCACGAGAACACACAAGTTGAAATGTTATGGCACCGAACATGCCATCACCTCACCAATCAACCAAAAGCCACCTTCATTCACAATATCTTCATGAAATAAGTAAGTAAATTTGTTTTTATCATATGTGCTTAATTTATCGTAGATATTTTACTTCTTTTAGTATTTCCATTTCTGTTATTACCCAGATATCTCCATCTTCCCACCAATCCACCTACCCAACCATTTCAAGCCTTTCCACCTTTCTTAACCTCTTCCTCTACATTCCTGAGTCTTCTCAACCATATTACAAGCCTAACCACACCTTCCTCACTCTCTATGCAATCACAGAGAGGCTAAAAATCCATTTTTATTAATTTATCACCCATTACCCCTAATGATGTCAATTTACCTAAATGTCATCAGTTTCATCCCTATACTAGCATCGGTCACTCAATTGATATTGGTCTCTGTGTTATTTTATATTCTCATACCAAAAATCCTTCTATTCAACCAAAACCAACCTAGACCTCACCTAATTAGTCCTAGACCTTTACTAGACCTCTGACAAACCTTCCTAGCCCAAAAAAACCTTTAGTTTCATTAGATTTAGTGATACATTTTGTATTTAACATTAAATCTAGCATATTATTTTGTATTGAGAAACCTAAATCATTGCATTACAATAGGACCTTTTTATTTTAGTTTCTTATTTACATTAAATTAAACAGTGGATTGACAACCTCTCTAGGAAGCATCATGCTTCCTAGATCTAGCATACGCTAGGCAGTCCACTGTCATATGTTATTTAATGCTCTTTTGTGGTCTTGTTTTGTATTTATAGGTAGTCCTTCCTAGAAGTTATTTCTCTATGATTAGCTTGGATAACATCAACAACGTGCACATTCTACCTTCCACCTTTGATTTTACAGGTATTCCTCCTAACCTCTTACCTTATCTATTTTACTCAACTTATTGGTGAAACATTTTGGCATGCCCAGTGGGACCCATTTGGGTTCTTTGCATTGTTCATTCTTAGGGAATCATTGTGTGTTTATTTATTTTGAAAGAGAGTTCACATTAAATCTTCTCCCTTGGAAACATTATTCTTCTCCTACTTATCTCTATGAAAATTTTATTTTGGATTAAAAATAACAATACTTTTTATTCTCGTATTGCATTATTAAAAGACATACTCTTTCCTATTCATTATTTCTCTTATCGAATTTCATTGTGAATTTTAGTTTAAAATATTTGCATCTCGTTTACGTATCTTTCACTTTGTAGATCATTTAAATTGTGGGAATCCTATATTCTTCAAGTCATGACCAGATGATAGTTGAAAAATTTAACAAGAGCTCAAATTTTGCACACTCCCTTTCAATACCAAACCATTCACAAAAAACTACACATTTCTTAAACAACATCTTTCCTAGAAGAATCTTTCAATGATCACATGATCAAAGGATTGAGAGTGGGCTCTAGTTGGTGTTCTAACCAATCACCATATTAGAGTATGGCCTCATCTACTAAAAATTATATATTAGGGACACCACACCAAAATTTACTTGAAACCATCCATAGTTGTTAGTTTTCGTAGGGAACCTTCGGTAACAAATAAATCTATTTTATTCATAAGTCAATCCTAAATGGTATAATCCACAACATAAAATCTACAACATAGTATTTCATGTTTTCTAGCTTTTGTTTGATTTGTGTCTTGAGGTGTGAGTTTGTTTTCTCATTTTTTCTCTCCCTACATACTCCAAAATTATATTTGGTGTATTCCAACTATTTCTAAGTGTGTTGGGATTAATCATTGCCATACTCAGCTTCTGAGTTGGTCCTTTTATTTGATATAAATCACCAAAATTTGATTTTTCCATCTTTTTACATATTTCGTAGTAACCAATATCACCAATGACCACCATCAATTATATCATCTCACCTCCATCAGTTATATCATCTCACCGCCATCAATTATATCATCTCGCTGCCATCGGTTAATTGACCACCATCGGTTTATGTTGTTTTGGTCATTTCTGCCAAAGTAGCATTCAATCTACATTTCTTTTCTTTCTGTGACTTGTTTTGTCACCTTATCATCTTTTATGTGTTTTGTTATCACCTACAGAGTTTAGATACATCTTATTCATACCTTTTCATCTCCAGATTTTAATTTTTTATTCATTCACAAAAGATGGTTGGTATTGTTTTAGCAACTACCATCGATTATATCATCATACTTTGCCATCAATTTATCGACCATTGTCGATTTAGGGCTGTTTCGATCATTTTCCCAAATAGTGTTTCATTCACATCTATCACCTTCTGTGACTTCCTCTGTCACTTAAATATAATTATGAGTTTTTGATAGCACCTTCAGAATCTAGTTTCACTTCATTTTCATTATTTATTACTAGATTTGTAAAACTTTCCTTTCTCCCTAGTAACCGACATCGGTCTAGAGATTAAAGGTGATTACCCTCTCATACTAACATTGGTTACCCAACCAGCATCGCTCTCTGTGTTCTGGTTTTTCAATCAAAAAAATGATCAAATTCCACCTTCTAGATCCATTTTTCTCCACTTTTTGTGTTTCTTCATCATTAGCAGAGATCAAATCACTAGTTCTATTATCAGTCACATGGTTTTAACTTGTAGGCAAGCCAAAGCTCTCGTGTTTCACATTAGCCTCCAACCTTTTCCACCTACCCCATCACCTCCTTCCATCTTATCACCTATGGACCCCAATTAGTCTCTTATAATATCCACTAGTAATGAGGAGTTTGTGAGACTCCTTGATCAAAACCCCACCACTCTATAGTATTACCTTGGTCATTCATCTATGCGTGATTCATCAAGAAAGCTTGTATATGGTATGCCTATGTCCATTCATCCTACTCTCACACCCACTTCTACATCAGCTACTACCAACATAGCCTTAGCCTCTTCCACCTTACCACCTGTGGTTTCCTAACTTGACCCTACATCATCAATATCTACTACACCTAGAAAATTTATCATTACTTCAACATTTGTCACCCTTACGACGTCCACCATGCCTTTATCTACCACCCTTAGTGTAAGTCTACCTAGATCATCCATTTCTCACATACCTATCACATCTCACCACCACCTGGTGCCGCAGCCCACACTTCTTTCCAAAACCTCATCCTCTCCATCCCATAGTATCTCCCACCGATCGCCACAAGATTATTTACATCCATCCCAACTACTTATACATATCATTAGAAACCACCTATTTCATCTACCGCTTATCTTGGGTATTTTCCCGTGACATCCATCCCATCCTATAATTCCCCATCATAGTTTTTGTACTCATTACCACTACATATTGGAGTATCATCCACATCATACCCATCTTATATCCCTCCTTATACTACAAAGGGTGATCCATCATCATAGCCCAAAAATTATCTTATCAAAATGATGATGGACAAGATGCAAGAATTAGAAGCATATGTCTCTCGGCTTGTGAAAATCTCTAACATACGATGAGAAATTCAATGAGCCTATTCAATTTTCCATTCTGATGTGCCCATATCCTACACATTGGGAAGTACCCAAAATTAAAAATTCAATAGCAAAGAAGACCCACAAAAAAATTGCACTATTTTAAACATGTGTGTTATCTCATCGCTCATGATGATGCTTTTCTCTTACCAAAATTCCCAATGTCCTCGATGGGAATGACTTTAGATTGGTATAGTGCTCCACCGAGGCACTCCATATTTTCATTTAATCAAGTAGCTTAGGTTTATCTAGATCACTTTTCTATCAACATTGTCAAGAAGGTCGCAATGAATGACTTGTACACAACACGCTAGTATAAGGATGAGTCTATTATAGACTTTTTCACTTGTTGCGTACACTTTGGTTAACCAACTCACATTCCAATAGCCTCAAACCAAATTAATATATTTGTTTACCCGATATTGTACTAGATACATCTGGTTGACGCTCAAAGTCCAATTTTTTTCACATTCAACGAGGCATTCACAATGGCCCAAAACTTGAAATCCATGAATTTGAGGAGAAGAAGTTGCAATTGCTTAACAAAAACACTCCCTTCAAAACCAATGATTATTCTTCTTCGTCTAAACCAAAAAATAATTATTCTAAAGTAAAAGGATCTTCCAAAGCATTGGTTTTAAAGGTTGTCCCTTCTCATCCATCCAAGGAATCAAAACTGTTTCTAATGTTTTCCCTATTCAAACTTTCCAGTTCAAGTAGGAACAACAAAAATATACTCCCATTGGAGAACCTTATTCTTTTGTTTTGGAAAATCTTATAAATGCTTTGTAGAAATCACTCTTCCACTTGTTAAAACACATACTTGGTTTTGACCCTTCATGTCATGTACCTACATGATACAAGGAGAATGATTACAATAATTATCACCATGTTAGAGGTCGCAGTGATGGTAATTGTATAAATTTCAAAAACATCATGCAAGACTTATTATATAATGGAGATCTCTTCTTGGATAACCCCAATGCACTGGCTAACCAAAACCTCCACATCTTCAAGAAAATGTTTCCAAATTACACCCCATCATCCAAACAAGATGATGAAACCTCAACTAATGATACCAATGTTTGAGAGGTCCATGTCGTGTTTGATGTCATACTGGTTCTTTCTACTCAGCTTTCCTCCCATCCAATATATTGAGGAAATTCTTACATGATATCCTCCACCCATGGAGGCACTTTCTTTATCTACTTCTCTACTAATGGAGGAGTCTACATTCCCTTCTTCTCTACCTACAGAGGAGTCCACCTTACCTTTTTTTTTTTTACCCATGGAGGATTTTTTATTATCTTCATATGTATCTATCCCACTCATCTTGCCACTTGTCCAATAACCTGCATTACCCATTCTTTTCCTATAGAAGAGACCAATGTACTCTCTTCTTTACCAAAGCTAGAGCCTATATAATCAAATTTACCTCCTCTTCCTATAGAGGACCCGCTAGTGGAATATATTTTTGTTGGTGATAATTCCCATTGGAATTTAAAGACCATGTCAATTTACTATCATCTCTTCTACCCACAAAGTCTGAATCTAACCATTTCCTGTCTCATAAACATTATTTATAGGGATTACTACCAAATCAACATAATCTTCCTCTACATCAGTTCCATTCTCACATGTGACCAACCACTTGGATTATGTTGAAAATTTTGTGCTTTAGGGACTCCTTCGTCTTCACGTGTTAATGCAAAATGTAGATGTTGTCCGCTAACACTTCCATGATCTATCCAAAGGTGTTTCAGACAACCAAACCCACCATACCCATGCCATTTGTAGCTACCCCTTCTTCATCACCCTCACCCATACCTAAACCTTTACCATCAAACAATTTTTTTCTATGCCTAAAACCCTACCTACACCCATATCTTCCTCTATGTCCAGACCCATTACCACATTAGGAGTCATGCCGACATCAAGCCTAGTCCATCCTCCTATCAAACTAGATTTATACAGTCCTCATAAGCCGTCAAAATAACTATTCCCCCACCTAAGAGGAAGAACAAACCTCTTAGGCCGCATACACCAGCTTTGCCCACTACCCCTTTATCACCTTCACCACTTCCATCTATCCTAGGTCTGCACCCATCAACCTTGGTCAAATAGCCTCCTACCCAAGGTAAACCAAAAACACAACAGCCCACCTCCTTGTCACGATCCTCTATTCCACTCAAATTACCTACACAACTTATGCTTTTTCCGTTACTGCACCAATTATTGTATCCTCATCGTTACCCATACCATTCCATTCTCCTCAACTAGTCCCTTCCACATTTCCTCTTACCACCTTCTTCACTACACCTCCATTATCTCCTTGGCTAACATGTGCCCTTCCTTCATCTGACTTCCCTTCTACATCACACACTCCATCTTAACCTTTATCCAAGAAGGTACAACCCAAGCACAAAACCCCACTATATTACAAATAGGTAGTTAAGCCTATGCCGACTCCAACAACTAGTTCAACAACTATACTTTTAACTAAGAAGGTGCAACAAAACCCAAAACCATACTATATACAAAACAAGTAGTAAACCTCTTATTCAACCTCTAGTGATTCCTCTCCCACAAAATTCACCCACACTTCCATCTAGACCCACATTTACTTCACATTGTGATCCATTGGTAGAGTCTTATGCCAACATCTTAGCTAACATTTTGTAAACCTCTGTCATCACATTGACACTACTTAGACCTTATGACCCACTCAAAACTAAACTAGAAGGGTTTGATGATATGAGAATTTGTGCTTAAAATAATCTTCTAGGGCATGATATGGAAAATTGTAAGGATCTTGAGACTATTCTTCTCTAATTATGTCCTCTCAAAGAAAAACTTGACAATGACGATTTTTTAGATGAGGACCCTATTCCACCTTCTCCTATCACCACATAGCCTCGTCCCATACCTATTCAATGACCTCCATCTCCACCTCCACAACCATTTTATCCTCCTCCAACATTTGAGATCAATATGGTCCACATCAAAGAGCTATCCAAACCTCCACCAAAATTCCAATGCGCTGCATTACTTTCACAAAACCATTATATTCCCTCACCATATTTTTTCCCATCCTATCACTACACCTTTCATGACTCACCTTCTCCTTCACCATAGATCAATATGGTTCAAGTTTCCACTCGAGCCCAAAAGGACAAAGGAAAGGAGAAAACAACTAGCTCATCCACTACTCCTTTACCCAACATTCCATCTACACCTACACCTAAAATCACCATCCATGGACCCGCATACCCTATTTCTGATAGGGTTTCCCATCGTAAAATGCTTAAAAAATTACACCAGTATCCTCTCAAAATGTCTTTGTATGACCTTGTCCAAACCTCTGAGTCTCATCGTCAGGCCCTCATTGAGGTCTTGTAATCTATTGAGGTTCTACACAATGACCCTACACTGTCGCAACCAATATCACTCCTCATCATGTTGTCGCTCTCACCACTTCAGCTCCATCTTCTGCTCCCACTAGCATTCATCAAGTATCCACTCTTAGTTTCTTTGACAAAGAGATTGTTCGGCTAATTAGATGATCCTGACCCCACCCTATTCATTTCCATGTACATTGATAATATATGCATTCGACACGTTATGATTGATGGAGGTAATAGTATCAAAATAATTTCCTCCCATGTGTACAACCAAATGCACACCCTTCCAATTACATGCATAATAACCCAGATTATGTTTCTTTCATTTAACAATGTCATAACCTCCACCCTCAACACCATCATTCTCCACATTTTTGTAGGGGCCCCATGGCATTCCTAAATTATTCTGTCTTATATGGGGGAATCTAGTACAACTGCTACTTTTCCAACCCTGGATTCACACCATGGGTTGTGTTTCTTCAACCTTACACCATTGTTTAAAAATTTAACGTGAAGGTCATAACTATACCATTACAACTAACACTTTACCATTCAATAATTATAACATGTCATATCAACCCAATGATGTCCTTATATCGATTCGACATCTACCACCACTACGATTTATTCTTAAGCCACTCCCTCATCCACCACTTCTACTACTACATATTCCAAAACCAACTCCTCTATTCCCACTTCTTACAAATTTTGTAGCTAACCCATCAACCAACCCATCTACTTCTCAAAATTCAATGCTTCTTCCTAGTATTCCAGTGATTCATCCATTTCCGCTACCCACATACCATCTAATGATCCCTTAGAAAGTGTTTTTCAATGCCTCACTTTGGGGAGAACTTCCTTTATAACATTGACACATTCCTTATTCCTCAAGAGTAGGGTAAGCTTCACCAACATCCCCGATATGACCACTTTGTGTATGAAAAGTTTTCCCCTATGGTCCACCTCACCTTCACACTAACTTAACATATGGGGACTTGATGCTTCTATCTACTCACCCAAGCCACCTTCCCAAAATCAACCATTTTCCTACAACCTTCAATGTTTCACTAACCACCGCTTCGCCCACACCTTCCTCCATTGTTGTGCTTGTAATGGATTTAGATTTGGTTTCTATGAACAAGGCCGCCATATTGTCATTCTTTGCACTACCCATAAGCATAATGACCGCAGTGATATCAGATTTTCTGAACCACCTTCCAAGAAGGCCCAAGTCAAAATCATTGAGGATGATAAACCTTCCCCGCCCCATTCACCTACCTCACCACCTTCACTTCTACAAATTTTATGGATGCATAATCCATTCCTCCTAACTTGTTTTGTCATGAACACTATTTCCCTAGAACCTATGAATTATTATCACGATGGTGAGGCTCCTCTTCTCTTTCCTTCATGTATCTTGACATGATCGATGATGAAACACCTTCTATTAACCTCATTCAATGTCGGGATGATGAATCTATTATCATATACCTTGGTGTGGAGGATTCATATATTCATTGCTTGTTATCTTCTCGAGACACAAACCATGTTGAATGAATTGACCATCAAAATCAAAATTCACACTTAGGATGACCCACACATTCTAAAGATAGGACAATCTTTAGATGTTCTTTGAACAAGAATATTTCATTTCTTTCCTCTAGGATCATAGAAACACTTTTTCTTGATCCTACGCTAATAGGCCTGGTAATCTTGAGCTAGATACTCGTGGTCCACAATATTGTAACCATTCCCGATGTTAAATCCATGAAATAAAAGATGCAAAAATGAATCCTCGCATTGTCATTATTGTCAAAGAATAAATTCAATGCCTCCTTTATGTTTCCTTCATTCTACCCATTGATTATCCCCACTATATCTATAACATTGTTCATGTCACAAAAGTGATAGGGGGACTCTGCATTTATATGGATTTCTATGACCTCAACCTGGCTTTCCCCAAGGATAACTTTCCTCTAACTAGTATTGACCAACTAGTTGATCTCACTGCCAACCATGAGATGTTATCACTCATGGACAGGTTTTCAGTTATAACCAAATATTACTCACCTCGAAAGATAAAAAAAAAAACCACATTCATCACTTATTGGGGGACCTTATGATATCGTGTCATGCCCTTTGGCCTTAAAAATGTTGGTGTTATATATCGGTGGGATATGACTTATATCTTTTATGAAATCATGTATAGCATATTAGAATACTATGTTGATAATCTCCTTGCCAAATCCAAACATCGAGTCAAATTCCTTACATGAGTCCTTAAGGTTGTCTTTTAACTTCTCATCAAATACTACATTTTCCTTCAACCTAAGAAGTGTGTTTTCATTGTTATCTCGAGAAATCTCCTTAGTTTTATCATTTCTTCGCGTGGAATTGAAGTTGATCCCACTAAAATCAAGGCTATTATCGAGATTCCTCCACCTACTAACCTTTTTCAACTACGTAGTTTTCAAGGAAAGTTGTAATCTATTTGTCTCTTTATTTCTCAACTTTCTGATCGCTACCATCCATTTCATCATCTTTTCAAAAAGGATGTCTCCTTCAAATGGGATGATGAATGTTGCCTTTGATACCTTAAAACAATACCTCCTCCAGCCACCTGTTCTCATTCCACCTAAGGATGACCAACCATTTTACCTTTATATTTCTGCCACCAACAATTGCTTCACCCACACCTCACTCCATCATTGTGCTTTGAAGGGCTTTAGATTTGGTTTCTATGAAAAATTGTGCCATCTTGTCATTCCTTGCACCACCCATAAGCATAAATACCATAGTGATATCGGATATTCCAAACCACCTTCCAACAAGGATTGAGTCAAACTCATTGAGGATGATAAACCTTCCCCACCACCTTCACCTATAGAGTTTATGGATCTACAATCCATTCCTCCTAGCTTTTTTTTGTGAACACCATTTCCCTGGGACCTATGACTTATCAACACAATGGCAAGGCTCTCTCTTCTCTTCCCTTCATGTATCCTGACATGATCGATGAAAACACCTTCTATTAACCTCATTCAATGTCAGGATGATGAATCTATTCTCATCTACCTTGGTGTGGAGGATTCTTAAATTCATCGATCGTTACCTTCGAGACACAAACCATGTTGAATGAATTCACCATTGAAATCAACATTCACACTCAGGATGACCCGCACATTCTAAAGATAGGCCAATCTTTAGATGCTACTGAATACAAATCTTTCACTTATTTCCTTTGGGAGCATAAAATGCTTTTTCTTGGTCATACATTGATATGCCTAGTATTGACCCAAATATTTTGGTCCACAATATCGTAACCATTCATGATGCCAAACCCGTGAAATAGAAGGTGCGAGCAATACATCCTCACATTGCCCTTATTTTCAAAGAATAACTTTAACACCTCCTTTTTGTTTCCCGCATCCTACCATTTGATTATCCCCAATAGATCTCGTAATATTCTTATTTTCACAAAAGTGACAAGAGGACTCCGTATTTACATGGATTTCCATGACCTCAATCTAGCTTGCCCCAAGGATGAATTTCCTTTAATTATTATTGACCAACTAGTTGATCACACTACCAGCCATGAGATGTTATCACTCATGGATGGTTTTTCAGGTTATAACCAAATATTACTCACCCTATAAGATCAACACAAAACCACCTTCATCACTCCTTAGGGGACCTTCTGTTATTGTGTCATGCCCTTTGGCCTTAAAAACCTTGGTGCTACATATCAACGGGATATGACTTATATTTTTCATAACATCATGCATAGCATATTGGAAGATTATGTGAATGATCTTCTTACACAATCTAAACATTCGGATGAACACATTATAGTCCTTAAGGTTGTCTTGAACTTCTCATCAAATAATATGTTTGCCTTCAACCTAAGAATTGTTTCTTTTCTATTCTCTCAGGAAAGCTACTTAGTTTTATCATTTCTTTGCGTGGAATTGAAGTTGATCCCACTAAAATCAAGGTTATTATCGAGATTCCTCCATCTACTAAATGTATAGTTTGTGAGGAAAGTTGTAATCTATTCATCTATTTATTTCTTTTCTTTCCACCACTACCATCCATTTCACCATCTTATAAAAAGGATGTCTCCTTCAAATGGGATGATGAATGTTTCCTTTGACACCTTTAAAACAATACCTCCTCTAACCACCTATTCTTATTCCACATAAGGATTAACAACCATTTTATCTTTACATTTCTTGCAGTGATCATTCCTTGGGTTTCATGCTCGCTCATCATGATGATAAAAATAGGGAACAAGAAATTTATTATACAAATCATATGCTTTTAGATTATAAATCACACCGAAAATATTTTCCTAGCCTTAGTATTTGTCACCACTAAACTTTTCCATTATCTACTCAACCAAAAAACCTTCATTGTCACAAATATTGACCCCATACATTACATATGTACGCTAAGCCTTACCAACATCAACGTGCTTCATGTTGGCTTATGGTTCTTACAGGACCTAGATCTTGAAGACGTGCCTCTTTCCACTTGGTAGATGCACCTATTTCCAAAAATCAATCCTCTAACTTTGATTTCCCTAACAAATCCATCACTACCCTCTCCCTTGATGAAACTGTTTATGAGATGACCTTATTATTTGATGGTTCTAAATGTGGGGGTGACATAGGGGTCATCCTTATTCCTTTTAATGGTGAGCCTATGCCTTTATCTTTCAAACTAGATTTCGACTGTACTAATAACATTGTTGAATACAAACTACTCGTATTAGGTCTTTAGCCCACCATAACCTTAGATGTTAAATCAATTAATATCTTTAGCGACTCCCAACTAGTTGTGAACCAAGTCAATGGTTTATACCAATGTCGTAATGAGATACTTCAAAAGTATAAACATCACGTTGACATACTTTTGACTACCTTTGATCATTATGAACTTCAAACCACTCCACGCTCCATTAACAAATTCATGGATACCATGGCCTTCCTTGCCTCTCAAATACCTACTTCACCTTCCAACTCAAAAATATTTGTCATAGTACAATGGTTGTAATCACCATCTTATCTATTCTCGAGACGTTAACTTTATAGGAAGAATTAAAATGGACCCATGTGAAATTTGGTATAAGAATTTTGCCAACTACTTATCCCTTTTAATTCCTCCTCTAGATCTTACTTATAATGGATCAAGAGCCTTTCTCAAAAGTTTCTCTCACTATGTTATCATGGGGGACTTCTCTACAAATGTGGCTTTAATGGTATACTCCTACAATGCCTTACAAGCTCTGAAATCGCATACACCATTAAGGAAGTTCATGAGGAGATTTTTAGTGGTAATTTTAGTGGCCTCATTATCACTAAGCACATCCTTTGCTTCGACTATTAATGCTCAACCTTAAACCAAGAGTTTTGTGACTATGTCAAGCATTGTGTGAAATGTTTGCAACATCCTAATATTCATCACACCCCTAGTCACGCCTTACATGTCGCACGAAACCTTTGGCCTTTCTCTCAATGGGGTTTGGATCTCATCATAGATATAAACCCTCATTCTTCCCAACGTCATTAATAGATAATTACCACTCCTAAATATTACACTAAATGGGTGGAAGACATATCTCTCATCTCTACAAAATCCAATAAAATATGTGAGTTCATCAACCATCTCAACATTTTTCACTTTGGTGTTTCTCTTCGCCTCATCATTGATAACAAAAACAATTCAAAAACAAAACCCTACAAAAACTTTGTGACACCTTTGGCATTCAACTTAGTTTTCTTCACCTTATTATCCTCAAACAAATGGCCAAGCTGAATCGACTAACAAAACCCTAAACAAAATTCTTATGAAATTGGTTGATGATATTGGTAAGGATTAGCACATGCACATTCCTTTCACCTTATGGGCTTATCGCACTAGTATTCACACCTCAACCGCTACCACACCTTTCTCTTTGGTCTATGGTATAGAGGTCGTATTGCCTCTTGAAGTCCAAATTTCTTTAGTTTGTATCTCACTCAAAGACATGCTTAATGATGATGACTTTTTCCAAGACCGTTTGGCCCAACTTGAGCTTCTAGATGAACTTCATTTAAATTCTCTCGATCACCTTCAAATCTATCAAAAATGTATCAAATATGCCTATGAAAAATGTTTCCATGAACGAATATTCAAGGTCGAAGACCTTGTCTTAAAGGAAAATCAACATGTAACAAAAGTGTAGAAAAATAAATAGGGAATTTTTTCTCCTAAATCACTTGGACCCTATATTATCACTCATACCTATGGATCAGGTACTTATCATTTATCCTCTCTTGAAGTTAAACCCAAACCCAAGCCTCTTTATGCCTTGCATCTTTCATAATTATATTGTTGAATCAAGTGTTATATCACCTTATGTCTCCCTTGAGAAACATTTACCTTTCACTTACTTATTTTAAGGACCAACAACTAAACCAAAATTGTGTGATTAACCAATACCTTTTGGCCTTATCTTCAATATGATTATCATGGATCTACTCATGGAGATATTCTCATGGATACTTTTTGTCCTTTTCAAGATGGAATCCCATGATCATTATTCACTTAAAAACTCTCTTTCATAGTTAACATTTTCATGCTATGGTTTTTCCTTCATAAAATAATCATATACTCCTTTATAGTCTTGTTCATGACCTAAAAGTCCAAAAAAGTTCAAAAGTAATATATGGGATTTTCAAATTCAACTCCTTGAGTCAAAATTATGGAAAATAGATGACTCTTGAAAAAAGGACATCTATCTTTCTATATTGCTGTTATAAATAGACTTCTCCTCGAAGGACAACTATAAAAATCTAGCCATATTGTACATAGTCTATCAAAAAAGAAGACTATTTCTATAAAATAAAAATAAAATATTCTGAAGCTTCCCACATTGATCAGCTTCACAAAGACCTCAAGGAGTCATTCTATTCATCCCACATATAATTCCCACATCAATCAATCTATAAAATATAATTAAAAAATACAAAAATAAACATAAAAATATCAAGAAAAATACAAATTTTTCGTCATGGGCTTACCTATTCTGATTTTGGGTATCTTGCAGAAGGGGCATACTATCTCACAACAAGGAAACACTAAATACACCACTCCACCTCACCTTCCTTCTTTTCTCTTCTTATTCCTACTCAAGAGACGTGGAACACATGTGATAATTCGTGATCATGTAACTTCTTTCACCCTTAGAATATTCAATCATGCACTTCCTTTAGGGGTTTTAAGTTCATAAACCAATCCTCGGTATGCTCATTATGGTCATTGACACTTATGGAGAATTTTTCTTCTTTTACTGTTTGCCTCTTTTCTTGCTTATTGATTCTCTTATACAAAACTTCTTGCTTATTGATTTTCTTTCTTACTTTCTGGGATTTCAAAAGGAAAAGGTACAACCAAAAATCCATGTGATTGTAAGGCCTTCAGTACCAGACAACAATGTAAGTTGGCAAGTATTTTAAAATGATCAAAGCAAATCATCCATTTCTTGCAAGAAGAAGCTGAGTTCTCAGTGAAAAATCAGGAAAAGTTAGAGCAGCAGTATGGTGACCAAGTGGTATAGCTGAGAACCAAAAAACTACCAAAGGGACTTATTACTTTGGAGTCCATTTCAATCCTAATGATTAGCTTAGGAAGGATAAAGGAAACATTCAAGTCAAGGAGAAGATTCAGTGTCCATCTCGGTGGAAGAAGGCAAATCACTCCAAATTGGTAAAATGACAATCGAACAAGAAAGGTATGAGTTCATACAGCTTTTTGTCAAGAATTCCCGATGTGTTTGCTTGGAGCTATGAAGATTTGAAATGTTTCAATCCCAAGTTATCTCAACACACCATTGAATTGGATCCAAGTACTAAACCCATCAGAGCAAAAACAAAGGCCAATAAATCCACACATGGAGCCTCTCATGAGAAAGGAATTGAATAAGTTGATAGAATCAAGAATCATATTCCCCATCAAGCATTCAAGTTGGGTGGCCAACTTGGTTCCAGATTAGAAAGAAGAGTGGGGAATTCAAATTGTGTGTTGACTTCAGAGATTTGAATAGAGCATCTCTTAAGGATCATTATCCACTTCCTTCCATGGAGCAGATTTTACAAGTTATTGCTTTGGCTCCAAGAGGTTTTCATTACTTGATGGCTATTAAAGGTATAATCAGATTATGGTGAAAGAAGAAGATCAGTTGAAGATAACCTTTACAACCAAATGGGGAACTTATGCATACAGGAAAATGTAATTTGGGTTGTCCAACATTGGAGCTACTTTCCAAAGAGCAATGGACATGGCATTCAAGGATTTGATTAACAACATTGTGTTGATATATCTTGATGATATCACTATTTTTTCAAAAAATGCAGTAGACCACCTCTTTCATTTGAGACAAGTGTTTCAAAGGTGAAGAAGATTTGGAGTTTCCTTGAATCCTAAAAAGTGTATTTTTCTAGCCCATGAAGGAAAAATCCTTTGCCACATTGTCTCCAAAGAAGGATTAGCAATTTATACGAAAGATTTGAAGCCATAAGAGCACTACCATTGCCGAGCCACAAGAAGGCCCTTCAAAGTTTCTTGCGGAGAATAAATTTTGTTTGGAGGTTTGTCCCAGATTTTGTAGCCCTTTTCAAGCCTATCACCAAGATGTTAAAGAAAAGCATGTATTTCAAATGGACAGCAGAAGGAAATGAATGTTTTTAAGCAATCAAAGAAGCCATATCTCAAGCCCCAACTCTCATCAACCTAGATTTCTCCAAGGATTTCATCCTCTATGCATTTGGGGGTGATGATACTATTTTTGCAATTTTGGTACAGCAGAACAAAGACAATGATGAGCAGCCAATTTCTTTCTTCAGCCAAAGCCTGGAGGATTATGAGGTGAGATATTATTTCATTGAAAAGCATGTTCTTGCAGTAATCAAAAGCTTGAAGAAATTCAAGCATCTAATTTCAAACAACAAATTTCAGTTGTTGGTTTCTCATGTGGGAGTTAAAGACTTCCTCCTCAACAAAGACTTCAATGAAAAGAGAGTAGGTTGGATTACTCATGTCATGGAGTATGACATTGAGATCAAAGTCACCAAGTTGATTAGAGGAAAAGGATTGTGTGAGCAGCTGATTTTGAGAAAACAAAAGGAAGCATGCAATGAGAAGGAGGTTGTTTTGGCATTGAAGACAACCATGAGCAAGGAAGCACTTAAGAGGAGAATGATGGTGTCCTCACTCCTTTTTGGACCCAAGACATAATTCACTTCCTAAACATAGGTCTATGCCCTCCAGAGATGAACAAGACCAAAATAAGAAACTTCAGATTGCAGGTTCTCTCCCATATGCCCTTGTTGATGGTGTTTTGTTCAAAGGGGATGTGAATGGAGTGCTGTTGAGATGCATTAGCAAAAATCAGATTCATAGGGTGTTGGAAAAGTTCCATTGTGGATCAGCTAGTGGTCATTTTGCACCAAGAGTGACAGCCCTAAAGATCATGAGGGTTGGCTATTATTGGCCCAAGATTTTCAATGATTGTGATGCATGGATCAAGAGGTGCGAGAATTGTGCCTTCTTCACGGGTAAAGAGAGGCTAGCTACCCTTCCATTGCATCTAATTTTAGTTTACCACCATTCATTAAATGGGGTTTTGACTTCATTGGAGTCATTAATCCCAATTCAAGCCAAGGGAACAAATGGATTTTAAAAGCCACAGATTACTTCACCAAGTGGACTGAAGTAGTAGCACTCAAGGAAGCAAGTGAATCTAGCATCCTGGAATTTTATGAGGGAATAACAACCAGATTTGGCATACCGTACAATAATATCAGATAATGCATTGGCATTCATTGGGTCCAAGGTGACTGAATGGGCTGTCAAGAATGAGATCTACCTAAGCACTTCATCAAAATATTACCCTCAGGGTATTGGCTAGGCTGAATCTACAAATAAGAACTTGTTAAGAATCATTAGGAGGACCCTTGATGAAAATCAGAGATCTTTGCATACTAATTTGAAATCAGCCTTATGGGCTGATAGGATAACTCCTAAAAGATCTATAGGTAACTCTCCATTCAAGCTTGTTTATGGAAGAGAGGCAATCTTGCCCATGTCACTTGAGTTGACAACATTGGAACTCATGAAACACTTGGAGTTATTGGATTTTGGGCCCATGGAGGTTAGATATGCAGAGTTGATGGAGCTCCAAGAAATCAGAAATTAGGCATCCCAAGCAATGGAGAACGATCGTGCTTTGATAAAGAAGACCTTTGATAGAAAGGCCAAGAATAAGTCCTTCCAAGTTGGAGATCTAGTGTTAAAATGGGATGCGAGATAGAGCAAAACCGGGAAGGCACTCGAAATTTTATGCCATCTAGAGTGGCACATACATGGTCACAACGTGTAAGGATAACAATGCTTTCTAATTGTCTTCATTTGATGGAAAAGAACTGCAGATTCCATTCAATGGAATCCATATAAAGCATTGCTACTAAAGGGAATTCTCCACCTTGTACATATTAGATTAAGTTTTCATTCCTCCAAGTGCTTGTGCACATTTTTTTGTTGTAGTTTAGCTTTGCTTTCCCTAAGTGCTTTGGCACAAGCTTGTTGTTCCTGGAAATGTGTCTTGCAGGCCTTTCTCCAATCAGGTGATGTTCCACCCTCCACCCTCCTCCTTGTAGTGTTCTATTCAGTTGGGGTACCAAGTAGAGAATTTGATGACTACATGCCCACTGGATTGCTTTAGGAAACTGGTAACTTCATCTGGCGGGAAGATGCCCTCTCGAGTCACCAAAATTTTTATCCAAAATGTGCCCCTTGCTCATTTTGTGGCTAACTCATTTCATTATTCCCTCTCTTGTGCCTCAGTCATATTTTTTTCTTTTTAGGAACTCAAAACCCTCTAGAAATGGCACCATTGGATAGATCTCTTTCTCAGCTTTCCAGAAAGGTAAATTTTTCCTCCTAACTCCATGTATTTTTGAAGTTATGGCCCAATAGAGTTTTTATGGGAAATTTTCCCCTGAAAGGCCCGTAGCCAATGAAATGGCGCCACATGTCCAAGGAAGTGGCGGGGTCGGAGGAAAACTTGGTTTTTTACCAAGTGTTTGGCAAAGCTTTCAAAAGGGATATTTTGCCCCGTAGGCCCGCCGGTGAATCAGATTATGCCACGTGTCCAGGGGAGAAAATTGAAAAATTTGACTAAGTGTTGGCGCCAGGGAAAATTTTAAAAGAAGGCCCACGCCCAATCATGTTGTGCCATGTGTCCTTTGGCATCGGAACCATGGAGTGTGGAAGAGAAGTTAGAATTTTGGTGAAGTATTTTGCCAAATTTCAAAAGGAAAATTATTGGCCCGCTGGCCCGCCAACCATTCAGAGAAGGCCACGTGTCCTCAGTCCCCGAAATGGTGGAGTGCGGGAGGAGATTGGGATTTTTTCCCAAATGGATTACGCAAAAGGAAAAATGTTTGCCCAAGCCCCGCAATTAATGAGATGCTACCACGTGTTCCAGATCGCGTAACGCGGGAGAATTTGGGAAATTTTCCCAAAGGAAAAAGAAGGAAATTTCAAGGGAAAAAATCCCCAGTGTGAACTAATCACATCTTGCCACATGTCGTGGGCAGCAAAGATACAAGACAAGCCCGCATGGAAAATTTAAAGGGAAAGGCCCACAACGAATGAGGTTTTTCCATGTGTCTCGAGTCAAGAAATAGGATCAAATAGCGATGGAAAATTTTGGAGGATAGGCCTATGCCCAATTAGCACATGCCACGTGTCCTCGGATCATCAAATGGCCAGGGGGAATTTTTGGAAAAAAATTCAAAGGGAAAAACAATGGAAAATGAAGCATTAAAGGCTTGCACCCAATCAAAACATGCCACGTGGCACCCGAATGGTGGAGCGTGGGAATTTTTGGAAAAGTTTCCAAATGACCAAAAATTGAAAAATTAAAAAAATTGCCCGCCAATCCGATTTGGCCTGTTTTGCCCTAAATTTTCGAATGGCCATATCTTTCGATCCAGAGCTCGAGCTTTTCATGTTCTTTATATCAATGGAAATATGGTGAAATTATATACAAGATTCTGGGGTCATTTTTGTATTTTGATGGAGTTTGGAGAGAGAAAATTGAAAATGCCTCTCGCATGTGGTCATGGACAAAAATGATGTTTCAACCACCATTTTTAATGAAGAATGGCTTGCATTCTCTCCCAGCATGGCGAAAATTATCAGGGGATGGGCTTGTAAGGATGCCCATGCTATTTTAATGCATTTTGGGTTGGTGGTTGAAGCTCTCCCATTTTTTCCAGTGATTCTCTCTCCTGGGGTCATGGCTTGCACTGTAAAAGCCAGAATGGGTTCATTTTTGAAAGGAGGAGACACTTTTCAGCTCTGCAACTTCCCTTTTCTTCCTTTTTGGAAGAATTCATGGAAATTTTTACCTTTCCATGTAATACAACACCCCTTTTTGCCTCTTGATCACTGTAATGCATTGTATTGGATCTGGAATGTTAATATATGCTCTGTGATTAAAATCCCTCAATCCTTTCATATATCTACCATTGTTTTCCTGATCTTTCATTACATTTTGAGAAATTTGTGCATGCTTTTTGCTATGTTTTCTTATGGATTGTGTATTGTTGTCCACTCAAAATTTCCCGCTCTGATAAGAGTAAAATTTTTAAAATTTTGAGTTGAAGAGTTCTTCTCTGAAGTGCCTAAGTCGTGAAGTTAAAAAAATATGTGTTTTGGGTCTTTTTGTGTGATTTCCACGTACTCCGGAACTTTTCGTCCCAAATGTCCCAAGTTCGAACGGACCTGTTGTTCCATTTTCGGCCGATTCGCCCGATTTTGCCCCAACTGTCCCGAGTTCCAAATTGCTCTCTGTTCCATTTTCGGCCGGTTCGCCCGGACCGCGTCCTTCGCGCAATTTTGTCCCAACTGCCCCATTTGAAAAAGTGCGAGCTTTCCCAACTTCGGCCGAGCCGGTCGAGTCGCGTACTTCGGAACTTTTTGTCCCGAATGTCCCAAGTCCAAACGGGCCCGCTGTTCCAATTTCAGCCGAAACACCCGAATCGCGTACTTCGCACATTTTCGTCCCATTTGTCCCAAATACATTTGTGCGTCTTCTCCCTGTTTCACCCGAACCGGCCGAGCCGCGTGTTTCGCGCATTCGCGTCTCACCTGTCCCAAGCGTACCAAGTGTCGTTCACACTTAGTTTTTCCCGCTCGACCCGAATATGCTGTTTTTCAAAATATGAATTTAAGTTGCGGCTCTGATGCTATCAATCCGAAGATCAAATTTCAAGGACAGCTGGCAGAAGGACGAAGCTCTCCAGACGCTGGTTGCATCAGTTTTCAAGGACACTCATTGTCATCCTCAAGATGAAACGTCAGTTCCACGTGGTAGAGACAGAGCTGAGACGTTAGAAAGATTCAAGCAAAGCAGTTTACAAGACAAGGTCCCTCCCAGTGGCTGCCACCAATCTCTCTTCTCCTTCCTTTCCTCTTCTTTCCTTTCTTTTCGTATTCTTTGTAATTAGTTAAGGTATTGCAATTGGCGGTACTTAACTATTCTCTAGTTAAAAGAAACGCATTCGAAGAGTAACTCGACTTGTAATCTATATAATGGCCTTTCCACGCCATTTTACGGGGAGGAAGAACTTGGATATTTGCTGAAAGTGTAAATAGATCTTAAAGAAATCAATACAAAAGGGCTTTCCATTCTTTGTCTATCTGATTCTTGTTGTCTCTGTGTTTTCCTTTAATATTGTGAAGATCATTTTGTTCCTAACTCGTTTAGTCTCTCTGATTGCATACTATTCAGTTTTGCAAGTACAGTGATCTTGTACAACCAAGAAGGAACTTTGTGTCCTTGATTAACAAATCTGAAGAAGGTTATTTATGGAACTTTGTGTCTTTAAATTTAATCCCATTCAGCTAATGCAAATGATCTTGTCTTAAATCCTTTGAAGCTTCGCATACACGAAGAATTATTCTGCTATCTATAATTCTGAATGTTGCTATTCTGCTCATCTTCTTATTCCCCTTCCTCAGTCCTGGCGTAACTGATGATCCTTGTGGAAAACACTTTCGTAATATCCAAGTTTGACCATAAAATAATGTTCTGTGTATTTGTAAATAAGTTCGTTTCAGAATAAGGGAACCTCTCCCATTAAAGAGGAGGGACTTCTTGTCCCCTGACTGTTGCTCTTCCAAAAAGTACTATTTGACGACCAACAGTTTTTGGCGACTCCGCTGGGGAGGAAATTTGCATTCCAGCTCCGCTGGGGAAAATCACATTCCAGTACTGCAATTTTTCGATCATCCTTTGATCTGGCGACTCCACGTTTCACTCGAGGGAGAAGGGCCCTTGGTATCGAAGATTCTCAGTTTCAGCTTTTGGAGCAACAGGGTTTTCCTTTCCCTTCCAATAGAAGAACTCGTTCGACGAGCACTCCACCTGTCCAAGATAGAAGTCCTGCGGGTGGTATTCCTTCAGAGCCTGCTAGTCCCAATCTACAAGCTTTGATCCTTGCTGGTGTTACAGTTCCCCTCCAAGCCGTATTTCCAAGAATGGCACAATTACCATGGGGTCAACGTGTCGGGCCCCTGGCTCTTGCGCAGCCTTTGCATGAGTTACCTAGAGGTAACCGAAAGAACTTCCCAAAATTTAAAGGAGATGGCAAAGTACACCCTGATGAACATATTGCAGCCTTCATAGTTACATGTGGAGTTTTGGGGGTTGAGCATGAAGACGTCTCAGTAAGACTGTTCGTTGAGACGTTACAGGATAATGCTGCTGACTGGTTCTATCACCTTCCGGCTGGTGCCATCACCGACTGGACTACCATGAGAACTCAGTTCGAAAGCCGTTTCAAGCCGGCAGAAGATGTGCATGCCCTGCTTGCCCAGATTTCTCAGATAAAGAAAGATCCATCAGAACCCATGAGAGAATTTGTGGCTCGGTTCAGCAGTTGATCAACAAGATTCTGTAAATACTCGACTAGGTTGATCAAATTCAAAAATGTTTCTTTTGAATGCCCAAATACCTAAAGTCAGTTATGCCCTAAGAAGGGCTAATTTGGAACGTTAATTCTAGATCAAGAACTGGTTGTTAGTGTCGAGGATGACCTGATCATGTCAGGGAAGTTGAGAAGAGATCCTCCTAAATCTAAATCTGCTGCTTCTTCCTCTTCCACCTCTGGACCCAATACTGATCCATTAGTCCAAAAAATTGCAAATGATCTAGTGGCTATAAAGAAACAATTAGCCCAGCATGCACCATATGCAGACGTTCCGAGAAGAAATTTTCAACCTAGAAACCGTTTGCCAGCTCCCCACACAAGACTGGCACTTGAAGGACCTCCTGTCAAAGTTCCGATGAATGCAACTTGTGAGGTTGAAGAGCCAGAAGATGATAATGAAGCTTGTGAGGAGTTCCTAGAGGAATTCGATGATGAGGCAGAAGAACTTGAAGGATCTCGAGTCAATTTCTTTACCACTGAAGGCATTGATGATGGAGATGACTATGATGAAGTGGTAGCAGACATGAATAGCGAGTCATTCGCTGTCATGACTCGAGAACAGACACATCAGAGGGAAAAAGTGACACAGCCCCTAAAAAGTCTAAGGAGCAGCCGGCAACTATTCCCGTGATTGCAAAAAGAGGATCTCCTCTTCCTACCTCATCTGCACCAAAGGTAAGTACTGTCAATCCTGCTCCCAAAGTTGCTTCTTCTTCTTCTTTTTCTCCCAGAATTGATAAGCCTAGAATTCCAAATGATGATGGCCCATCCACCTCTGGATCCTTTGATATTGTTGATCATCTTAAAAGGACTAAGGTTCAAATTTCAGAAGCTGAATACTACCAAACCCACCCTAAAGCTTTTGCCAAGATGATCCAATTTGTAAATTCCCATTCCAAGACCACCTCTAAAGGCCTTTTTCCCACACCTCCTTCTGCACCACAACCTAGTCTGGTAGCTGCTGTCACCTCACCTGGAGACAAAATCAAGCCTTTTTATGTAACACTTCTTATAGCTGGCCATAGGCTCAAGCAATCGTGTCATAGATTCTGAGCCTCGATAATGTGATGCTGCTAAGGTAGCTCATGCTTTAGGCTTAACCCTTACCCTCACTTATGGATCTTGCTACTCCATGGAAAGTAAGGAAGTACCTTTAGTTGGAAGGATTAAAGATGCACGATTAAAGATGCACAAGTGGCTTTTGCTGCTTTACCTGAGAAGAAGGTCTTGGCTACCATCCTAGTAGCAGACATTCCTCCTTCCTATGGAATGTTGCTAAGTAGGAACTTCTGTAAAGATGTGGGTGGAGAGATTCAAATGGATTGGTCACACGCACTCATACCTGTCAATGGACAAATGAAGAAGTTACTACCTGAGAAGCAGTCCGAGTATATTGTGCAGAAAACAGATGATCCTAAGGCACAAATACTCTATGAAGACATGGGTCATGGTAATTACATGATTCTGTCCCCTGATGAAATCCAACCCTCCAAAGTATCACCTAAAGATCCCAATGGTGTCTAGATTTTAGAATTTGATGGAAGTTGTTCCTCGGCTGGTTCTGGGGCTGGCATCTTGCTAGTATCACCTGAAGGCTGCCTGCACCCTTTTTCATTTAAGTTGCAGTTCGATAACACCAACAATACAGCAGAGTATGAGGCTCTCCTTCTTGGACTGCAAGTAGCCAAAGAACAAGGTGTAAAAAATCTTCTGGCTCGTGGTGATGCAGAGCTGATTGTGAAGCAAGTCAGAAGCCTTTTTCAGGTAAAGAATGGAAGGCTGAAGCATTATCGGAATCAGGTTTGGGATTCAATTGAATTCCTTGATGCTTTCTCTATTGAAGCAATACCTAGAGAAAAGAATAGCAGGGCTGATTCACTGGTTGTCTCGGGTCACTATTGATTCCCCATCCTGAATTCTCTCAGGATAAGTTCACTATTGAAATGGTCCATCGGCCTAGTGTCCCCCGAATACCAATAATCGCAAGTTTTCAACGATGACCAGCATCTTCTTTCCTTCCCCGGAACTCAAGGGGAATTTCGAGCAATCGTATTTTGAGGGAAGTGACAACTCGCCTCGTGAGAGTGTGTCCTCTCGACCAAGCTGTCACCTAGGGAGAAGAAACCAATCGGGAAGGGTGCATCAAGCTCAAAGGAAACAAGATTCCCAAAGGTTTGGTGAGTTTGGAGGATTTATTTGATAAACATGACAGATACGTGAGATCTAAAGCTTCTACTAGACCTCAGCAATCAGCTGAGTATGATAAGATTGATATTGGGAGTTCTGATGACCCGAGGCTGGTAAATATTGGGAAATGTTGCACAACAGAAGAGAGGAGAAGAGCAATTGATCTTCTAAGGAAGTATAAGGATGTTCTTGCATATTCTTATGAAGATCTAAAAGCCTTCAAGCCAAAGGAAATGCAGCACTCTATTCCTCTCAAACCAGGAATCAAGCCTTTCAAGCAGAAGCAAAGGCAGTACAATCCAAAAATAGCTGACACCATCTTTCAGGAGATCCAGAAGTTGTTGAAGGCTAAGATTATTTTTCCCATTCACCATTCAACATGGATTGCAAACATTGTGCCTGTTAGAAAAAAGAATGGAGAGATCCGCATCTGTGTTGATTTCAGAAACCTGAATCAGGCCTCTCTGAAAGATAACTACCCTCTGCCTATGATGGATCAGATTTTGCAAGCAGTAACAGGATCCGAGATGTTATCTATGCTTGATGGATTCTCGGGATACAATCAGGTAGAGGTTGACACTGCAGATCAACACAAGACAGCCTTCACCACTCCTTGGGGTACCTTTGCCTACAAGAGAATGCCTTTTGGGCTGATTAATGCTGGTGCCACTTTCCAGAGAGCTATGGATTTGGCTTTTGGAAGCTTGAAAGGGAAATGTATAGTCATATACCTTGATGACCTGACAGTGTTCTCAAAGACAAGAGCGGATCACTTCGACCACTTGGAAACAGTTCTGCAAAGATGCCGAGAGCATGGGATTTCCTTGAATCCTAAAAAATTTGTCTTCTGTGTTACAGAAGGAAAGCTATTAGGGCACATTGTCTCAAAGGACGGCATCAAGATTGATCCTGAATGAGTTCAAGCCATTCAGAAAATCCCTCTCCCTACTAGTAAAAAAGGCATGCATTCCTTCTTCGGTAAGATCAATTTTTTAAGAAGGTTCATCCCTGATTTTGCAGAGTTGACCCTGAACATTTCTCAGATGATGAAAGGGAAGCAAACATTTGGATGGTCTTCTGAAGGAAAGGAATCCTTTGAGGGTATCAAGAAAGCCATTGCTAAAACTCCAGTTTTGGCCTGCCCTGACTTCAGCAAAGATTTCATCATCTATTGCTACGCTACAGACAATACCCTGGCTGCTGTCTTAACCCAAGAAGATTCTGATGGACATGAGCTACCAATTGCCTTCATGAGCTATATCCTGAAGAATCATGAGCTGAAGTACACCATGATGGAGAAGCATGCTTTTGCAGTAGTCAAAGCTGTCAAGCAGTTCCGTTTCTATATCCTCAACTCTCACTCTATGGTGCTGGTTCCAGATACGACTGTTAAGTCAATTCTTACACAGCAAGAATTTGGGTCTAAGAGAGGAAACTGGGTGGCTAAAGTCCAGGAGTATGACATTGATATCAAACCGACCAAGCTGGTTCGTGGCAAAGGTCTTTGTGAGCTCATTGCTGAAGGAGCCAAACATGAGTTGCTGGAGGAGAAAGCTGACATTCCTACTGTTCTATTCCTTAGTTCAGTTGATGAATGGTATGCTGACATCGCCATTTTCTCACCTATGGGGAATGCCCATCTCATTTAACTGCCAAGGAAAAGAGGACTGTTAAATTGAGATCAGCACAATATGTACTGTGGGAAAATGCCTTGTTCAAGCGTGGCTTAGATGGAAGATTCCTGAAGTGTGTGGATAAGGAACAACAGAGAAAGTTGCTCTCAGCTTTCCATGATCAGGCATGTGGAGGGCACTATTCATCAACAGTCACAGCTCACAAGATACTCCGGGGAGGATATTACTGGCCTTCTTTGTTCAGAGATGCATCCAGTGGGTGGATAAATGCGAGGCTTGTCAAACTTTTGTAGGAAGACCTAAATTGGCCTCTTTACCTCTCAAGCCAGTTGTGATTGAGGAACCATTTCAACAGTGGGGTCTAGACTTCATTGGTACACTCAACCCTGTTTCTAGTGCTGGGCACACTCATGTGCTAACTGCTACTGACTACTTCACCAAATGGGTGGAAGCTATCCCAGTCAAGAGCACTACTTCTGAAGTAGTGTGCAACTTCATCAAGGAGAACATCTTGGTAAGGTATGGTGTACCTAACAAGATTGTAACAGATAATGCTTCGAACTTCTCCTCAACTGAGATCATGGATTTCTGCTATGGGTATGGCATCTCTCTGGCTCATTCTTCAGATTATTATCCCCGGGAATGGACAAGCAGAATCCACCAACAAAAATCTGGTGACTATCATAAGGAAGTTGGTCAATGAGTCTCAGCGAAACTGGCATAAGAAGCTTTATGATGCTCTTTGGGCAGATAGTATCACACCTAAAAGAGCCATTGGAATGTCCCCCTTTCAAGTAGTGTATGGATTAGAGGCCCAATTGCCAGTGACAGTGGAACTGCCAGCCTTGCACCTGATGAAGGCCATTGAAGACACTAGTTTCAGTGATGCTCTGGACAAAAGAATCATGTACCTGCACAAACTGAACGAGGATAGATTGGAGGTTGCTGACAGAATATCTGCTCACCAGCAGAAGGTGAAGGTTCTGTTCGATAAGAAAGCTAGGTCCAGAGAGTTCCAAGTTGGTGATACCGTGCTGTTATGGGACAAAAGACATGAACCTCGTGGCAGCCATGGAAAATTTGATTCTCTGTGGCTTGGACCTTTCAAGATAAGACACTTTGCTGGTAAGGACTCTTTCTATCTTGATTACATGGATGGTTCTCCCCTCCCACTTCCTTATAGTGGGCAGTATTTGAAGTTGTTCAAGTCCTAGGTGACTAGGGAGTCCCTTTGTATATTATGTACAGTGTTTTTGCTTTTTCTGCTTTTGGTGTGTTTCCCTTCTGTTGTGTGTGTTGCCCTCTGTATTGGTTTGTTTTTGACTCCTTTTCCCAATGGATAAGGCACTGGTCTGCTTCACCGAGTTCTCTAAGTTCTTGCCTTGTCTCATTCTATGAATTTACACCAAGTCATCCCCAGAAGGAGCCAGTTGTTGTCCACTCAAAATTTCCCGCTCTGATAAGAGTAAAATTTTTAAAATTTTGAGTTGAAGAGTTCTTCTCTGAAGTGCCTAAGTCGTGAAGTTGAAAAAATCATGTTTTGGGTCTTTTTGTGTGATTTCCGCATACTCCGGAACTTTTCGTCCCAAATGTCCCAAGTTCCAATGGACTGTTGTCCCATTTTACGGCCGGTTCGCCCGATTTTGCCCAATTGTCCCGAGTTCCAAATTGCTCTGTTCCATTTTTGGTAAGTTCGCCCAGACCGCGTCCTTCGTGCAATTTTGTCCCAATGCCCCATTTGAAAAATTGCGAGCTTTCCCAACTTCGACCGAGCCGGTCGAGTCGCAGTCTTTCGAACTTTTTGTCCCGAATGTCCCAAGTCCAAACGGGCCCATTATTCCAATTTCGCCGAAACACCCGAATCGCGTACTTCGCACATTTTCGTCCCATTTGTCCCAAATACATTTGTGCGTCTTCTCCTGTTTCACCCGAACCGGGTGAGCCGTGTTTTTCACACATTTGCGTCTCACTGTCCCAAGCGTACCAAGTGTCGTTCACACTTAGTTTTTCCTTTCGACCAAATGTCTTTTTTTTCAAAATATGAATTTAAGTTGTGGCTCATGCTATTAATCCGAAGATCAAATTTCAAGGGCACAATTGGCGAAGACGAAGCTCTCTGAGACGCTGATTGTATCGCTTTTGGACACTCATTGTCATCCTCAAGATGAAACGTCAGTTCCACGTGGTAGAGACAGAGCTGAGACGTTAGAAAGATTCAAGCAGCGGTTTCTGAAGACAGTGGGTCCCTCCCAAGAGCCGGCCACCTGTCTCCTTCTCCTTCCTTTCCTCTTCTTTCCTTTCTTTTCGTATTCTTTGTAATTAGTTAAGGTATTGCAATTGGCGGTACTTAACTATTCTCTAGTTAAAAGAAACGGTTACAAAGAGTAACTGACTTGTAATCTATATAATGGCCTTTCCACGCCATTTTACGGGGAGGAAGAACTTGGATATTTGCTGAAAGTGTAAATAGATCTTAAAGAAATCAATACAAAAGGGCTTTCCATTCTTTGTCTATCTGATTCTTGTTGTCTCTGTGTTTTCCTTTAATATTGTGAAGATCATTTTGTTCCTAACTCGTTTAGTCTCTCTGATTGCATACTGTTCAGTTTTGCAAGTACAGTGATCTTGTACAACCAAGAAGGAACTTTGTGTCCTTGATTAACAAATCTGAAGAAGGTTATTTACGGAACTTTGTGTCTTTAAATTTAATCCCATTCAGCTAATGCAAATGATCTTGTCTTAAATCCTTTGAAGCTTCGCATACACGAAGAATTATTCTGCTATCTATAATTCTGAATGTTGCTATTCTGCTCATCTTCTTATTCCCCTTCCTCAGTCCTGGCGTAACTGATGATCCTTGTGGAAAACACTTTCGTAATATCCAAGTTTGACCATAAAATAATGTTCTGTACTTTTGTAAATAAGTTTGTTTCAGAATAAGGGAACCTCTCCCATTAAAGAGGAGGGACTTCTTGTCCCCTGACTGTTGCTCTTCTAAAAAGTCCTATTTGACGACCAACATGCATATATTGTTGTATTAGGTGTCTGCTGACTCCTTTGGTGCATCACCTCATTAGCATTAGCTTCATTTTCTCATATTCCCTATCTTTGCCCCTTTGGAATTTAGAGTAGGAACAAGGAATACAAACCTCTGCAAATTGTAAGTGATATATCTAATTAGAGGAGTTGATGAACTAGCCTCTAAGTTGGAGATTCCTCTGCCATTTTACAAGTACCACACTTGGGAGAGGATTCAATGTTGTGCAATCACACTGGATGTCCAAGATGTCAAACTAGAAGTCTGATCAACATCCAAGGGTGCTGCTGATTTGCAACAACAACCCCTTTGTCCAAAGTCTCTCACACTCTTTGAACGTATTGTTGAATAGGTCGATTACCATGATAAGTGTAGATTTGAGTAGGTGCATTACTCTTGGAAAACTAACTAGAAAGATCAATCTTGATTTCATTCCATCCTACAAGATTATCCTTTTGAACCACCCACCATCATGTTGATGTCCCACGCAAGGTATATACGAGCATATTTTGTCTCTCCATCTAGTCTATCCACCATTCCTCCATAGCACACAAAAATACCATAGGATCTCCTTCTCTAGTGTATCAAGGTACCAAGTTGTTATTGAGGTATACTATTCCTCACAAATGTGCTTCTTACTTCGCTCCCTACGAAATCATAAGTACTTGTGAGCCCAATTATCATATGCAATATGTGTAGTATCGCTAATAGATTGTGCATCTTCCTACTCTTTGAAGGATTCCTTCTTTAGATGGATCGAGAACTTCTAGGTCCCATATGGTACATACATAAATCCTATTTAGATCTTCCTCACTCAAGGCTCAACATAGGGCATAGATTTGCCACGCTTAAAGGGATGATAACCCTTTCCTCGTTGTTCTAAAAATTGATATAACCCTTGTTAAACTGAAGATCAACATTATTTGCAAAACACCAAGGGCACCTAAGTAGAGCTAGGAATTTATCTTCTTCTACAAGTTCCAAAACCTCAAAGTTCCCTGTGAACTTGGCCCCTTATATAGTAATGGATGTTTATTTTAAAACTACAATAGAGGTGGCCTTATTTTGACTAGCCATAAAAAAACATTAGAATATGGTTGTAATGGGGGTATCCTCATCTTTACTCATGCATCTAAAGTAATAACATTGACTTCCACACCTGTATCAATCAATATATTGCTCAAAATCCATCCATCCACAAAAGCATTCAGAGTGATTTTCTTGTCATAGTCTAAGTTATGGGGGGATGACTTGCATGTAATATTTTCCATCAAGTCTCAATATGTGTGCATGAAGTGCTTCCTTTTAGCCAATTCCCGATAATGGAATGATATTCTCCTAGCACAACATTTTGCACAACTCTTTCAAGTGATCAATATTAGATTGGAATGTCTCTATTGCTTTCTTTTGTTCCATCTTTTGTGATTGCACCTTTAAATATTGTATTTCACCCTAAACATTTATGAGTACCTTCATGGTTTCCCCGATAAACCTCCTTTTGATGCGTAGGATCTAGGTACCATACATGTAGAACCTACTCCTTAGTGATGGTAGGCTTTTACTACAACACTTCTTTTGTGCATGCCGCTTCAAAGACAGGTAGTGATATTTATAGGTAATACCTCAAATTTCATTTCTAACTTGCACATCCACTGATTTTTCATAGCATATTGTATCCTAACCATCCTTATGCCTTTGGTTTCTTATTTATACTGCTTACTAAGATGCTCATATAGGTCCTGGAATTACTCATAGCTATGATTCTTTCCACGAAATAAAATTTAATATTACGAGGACATACGTGCTTGTAGTGGTCAAGAGATCAACATGTATATCATGTTCCATGAGGAAAATCACCTCTTCCACGAACATGACCTTTTCCTCCAAATCCACCATGGAATCCTTGACCTCTGTCGAACCTCCATCAAAATTCCCTTCATTATGATCATAGTGTGCTTGATTTTGATCTTAATCCCTATGCTCATTTTAGAGTTATATGATACTATTGTCATTCACACACCAATATCTATAACATCATGGATATGACCAATCACCTAGAAGTCTTTTGTATCATGAGTCATGGACTTGAAAAATTTACAATAGCAAGAGACATTCCTCCTAATTTTGCATTACAATAATGGGAAGTGGCTAGCCTCATGGCTCAAATGACATATCTCATAGTCTAATAATAATGAACGCCCGATATGTGGGGACAACAATCCTTGGTGTGCTCTACCACTTCATAATTTGTACACCAAATCCTTGTGCATGTCTCATGTGCTGAGTTCACTGATAGTTTCTCCAACTACTTTACCATAGCTATAATTTGTGCTTTCAAGAATGGGATAAATCTAGTTTTTATTCTCTCAAGTGTCTCAACATGCAAAGATTCCTCAAGTGCTTCGCATGGATTAGTGTATGTCGTATGTGACAAGGCCCTTCTAAAAGGTGTAATCGGACCTCCAACGAGCCATTGTGCATACTTTCTTGCATGAATATCAAAAGAGAACTTATATAAAAGCATTTTGAAATGGAAATCATACTCCCGACACTCTCATTAGTGCCTTGCTTAATATCCTTGAGCACACTTATAATATTCTACTTGAACTTAGGGACGTGAAACTCTTTAAGGAAAGCATCTTTTAATGACACATAGTCTACATAATGTAGTGGAAATTTGACTTTCCCTGCACTCATAAGCCATGATTTCTTTTTCATGCCATAGTATTTTACACATGTGCACGTATTCAACAACATCTTATATGCCTCTATAGTTTTAAAGATGAAGAGACATCTCCATGTAAATATTCTAGGGTTGGTGTGGAATTTTCCCACCTAATTGAGAACCTCATGTGTTTCCTTTTCCTCCAAAACCACCGAGATACACCAAACCTAGAACCACCTATACGTCCCGATCCTCCACCTATAGGTGAAGAGGACTAGAAGTTGTACTTCCCTATGTCCCAATAGTAGTACTGAACTAAACCCCTATAGTCTATGAAGTTTTACCACTCCTAAAACTGAGTCTAGAATATTGCATGCTAAAATTTTGTGTAGATGATGCACTTGAAAAGGTACCTCAAAAAAGTAATGAATTTTTTTTCCCTACCATCGATGTACTTGCTTACTCCTGCTCTCCCACTACCTAAATTATATTTCTAACTACTTGTCGTATTAGATACTAGAAAACCAAAGTGTTAGGGATAGGTTTCAGTGTAGATTTAGATACACTTCCACAACCTAGGTTTTCTCTTCTAGCGCATTTCCATGTGAGGTCAAGGAGGGTTCCCTATCACGGTTTCCTAAATGGGGGAATTCCCGATGCTCGGCTCCACACCATCTCGCATGAGCTCTAAATCCTTCATGATCCATCTCTCTCGTTAACTACATTCACTTTAAAAACATCCCACTATTTATCTATCTCCCTCTAGTTTGCCTCATTATATGTAATCCACCTTTCTTCTCTCATCCTTTTTGTCACTAGGTCTACCATCTTTCACAAAACTACCCCTTCCCCCATGCATGGTGGGTTTTAGTTATCCATTTGTTTGCTTTCCAATTTTAAGGTCACCATCAATAATTTGATCACCAGTAAAATGCCTTACAAGTAAGTTCCCCTAGGATATCATAAAAAATAGAATTCTACTACCTCTAGGAAAGAATAAGTGGAAATTAAGTACTCCATAATATAACTATTTAGAACACCCTGAAACCAAGTATCCACAACACGTGTCCAAATTAGATAGGAATCATAAAGGGCCTGAAATTATTCCTACATCCATAAAAGTGCGTGATATCACCAATCCTTTTTAGAATCATAAGAAACTAGCCACTCGTATAGTTCTTCCAGAAACAAAGCGAAGAAGCTCTCATACAAAATGTGATACATATTATGTTTCACCCATGTGCATGTGTTAAAATCACATCTAGTGTTAAACCTTCATGCCTATTCTTCTTCTAGATAATGTATCCACTCCTTAACACTTTCTAGGGTCAACTTGTATGTCTTCATCATGAACCATCCTGAAAACAACTAAAAAAGAGGTCCCAACAACGGAACCAAAGATGTAACCTATAATTTCATAGAAATAACCCAAGCATCGCTCGGCACATTACTCATCCTAGGTCGAGTGCTCATCTAAAGTGCACAAAGGTACCAAGCCCCTCTTTAGGGTTTCCTATGTAGGATGTTAGCAAGATGAAGATTTGATACATTTAGATCCATAAATAGTTTAAACATTCTACATAACATATTCTATATCTAGATCTAAGGAGTAATAGATTTAAGTAATAACCATAATGAATTCTACCATGCAAGATCTAGTTATAATCATGTTTATCTCCTTGAATCGAGTTAATAGAATCCATTATATTAAACACAATAAATACCCAAAAGCTTCTTACAAAAAGTAATACCATAAGCTCATGTGTGCATCGGATTCGACAACATAACTTCATAATATCTCATATCCAGTTCTTACTATACTATGCAAATCACTACATATTTATAAGGGTGGGGACTTTCCCTTCACCACTTACATAATTCCCAAAATAGGTCGCATGTTGAAAATAGCCATGCACCTTTACAATAATAAACACACATGCAAGTGCAATAATAGATCTCTTATGGTTAATTAGCAATAATAATTCTATTATTAACTCGAACCCATGCAAAGTGCTTAGTAGATGCTCTTCCAAAAATAGCCTATGTGTGTCGCACAAGTCTTTATCTAGTTTATGTGCTCTACATGCTATCTCTAAAAATAACCCGTACTCCCGAAAATGGATAAGTGTTTAATATTTCCTTTTCCTTCACACTTGTGTCCTTCCCTATCCTTTTGTGACTTTAAATGCACCTTTTCTTAGGTACAAACCTTCTATGTGTCTTCTGCTAAGTATCATACTTTTTCTTCTCAAAAACATCCATAGTGAGGGGGTACATTATCGATTGAATCTAACACCTAGAAAAATTATATAATGAGATTAAAATATACATTTTCTAACTAATTAGCGTCGCACATGGAGGAAGGAGGAAATGGAGGAAGGAGGTCAATCAATGACATCTCATCACCCTGAGTGATAGGGCTAGACAATGTTGTTGTGGAATTATATTTCAGTTGTGTGGTTTCTTTGATATCCAGAATAAAAACAGAATATTTTTGCATGTTCACTTTGAATATGTGAGAATTCCCAATTAAATCTTCTAAACATGTTTTCATATTGCATGGAAGGTGCAGAATAGTGAAACAATTGTATAAGAGGGCAGCTAACTGTAGAAATCCTATGACTACAAAGATCCTCTCCAATTTTGTAATTCTTTATGAAGTTGATCACCCGTGAAACAACCTCATTTCATTCACATGGGATAAATGTGGGATGTGTTCTTTGTATAGTAGTGGTCATGTGTAGCAAGATCCAAACATCAAGACCCAAATAGTAGTATGTAAACCTAAAATTATGCGGTGGCATATGATTCTAGTTTTAGTTCCACTTTTCCACATGTGCACACTAAGGAGTTAATGTTAGGAGTTAATATATTAGCGTGACCATTAATATTATGTGTGTATTTTTAATATATGAGTTGTTATATAAATAACTCATATAATGTTGTAATAGTTTAATTATATTGGTGAGTTTTGAGAACAACTCACGTAGCTAAAGTTATGTGAGAGAGTAAAGGCTTGTTAGAGTGATACTAGAGATAAGAGAGTGATACAAGGAATACTAAGTGATAAAAATTGACTCCTAGGATTAAGAATTTGTATAAGAAGCTATCTCTAAATGAATACAACATCTCGAATGTATTGAATTATAATATTTTTATTAGGTGTTATTACTACTTTAATCTCTTACATACCTTATCAAATACTGATTATATGTCACTTGGTTTTAATATATGAGAAAGTGTTGACAAAGGCTGCACTCCTCTAGCTACTCTAATTACATCTACAACATACAAGGCATCATATGAAATAAATTCAAGAGAAATGAATTCCATCCTTTGTGGACTAACTGAGACTAAATTTGTGAAGGTAATGCATTGTACCTCAACCAAGGAAATTTGGACTAAGCTTCAAATTATTTATGAAGGAGATGAAAAGGTCAAGCTAGCTAAATTGCAGACCTACAAAGCTAGTTTGAGAGCCTAAATATGAAATAGGATGAGAGTATTGCATCCTACATGCAAAGGGTAGATGAAGTGATCAATATGATTAGAGGCCTAGGTGAGAAACTAGAAGAAACTATTGTAGTCCAAAAGGTCCTAAGATCTCTAACTCCTAAGTATGATGCAAAGGTATTAGCTATTGAGGAAGCCAAAGACATGAAAACCTTAACATTGGATGAACTACAAAGTATCTTATCAGCATATGAAATGAGGAAAATTGGAGCTAAGTCTACTAAGAAGGAAGTAACATTCAAAGCCAAGAAAGAGACTCAATCCAAGCAATAAAAATAAGAATCATATTTGGAGGATGAATAAGATGATGAGAAGATTGAAGCAATGTTCATGAGAAGGCTAAGAAGAGGCTTAGGTAAGTACAAAGGTAAAATTTCATTCAAGTTATTTGATTGTGGAAAAGGTAATTTTGTTGCTAAATGTCCAAACAAGAACAAGGAAACTCAGTCTGAAGAAGGCCAAAAACATAACAAGAAAAATTTGAAATACAAGAAGAAAGATGGTAAGAATATTTTTTCAAGAACAAGAGAAACTTCTACACAAAGGAGAATTCAAGTGAATCTAAATCAAGTAACTCAAACAACTCGAAAAATGAGGATAATGAAATTCATTCGAATCCTTTTTTCCCCATGTATGTCCTTGAGGAATGCAACACCAAAGGAAAGAATACAGTTGATTATGAATATTCTAATGAAGAAGAGGAAATGTGAATCTAGAATTTGAACTTGTATGTGCTCTTGAAGATTTAAAATTGTGCAGATGAAAAAACCAAAATATGAGATGCACTTTGAAAGATTATGAAGAACAAATTCACATTTTTGAAAGAAGACAAATTCTAAAGGAAGAGGAAGAAACAAATGAGCTCAAATAACTTGAATCTCATCTTGAAAATATCTCTCAATCCTACAAGGAAAAGGAGTATGAATTATTGAACCTAAAATAAGACCTAGAATACCAAAAGACTTAATTGGAACAAATGAATAGAAAACTCAAGAAGTATGAGAAGATAGAAAAGATATCAAATGTCTTGATTAATATACTGAGCACTCAAAGGGATACAAATGAAAAATATGGAATAGGTTTCAAGGAAGAATTCAAAGAAGTTGAACTAGAAAAGAAGAAGGATGACAAGTCTACACCAAGAATCTCTCGTGCTATAAAAAAAGAAGCTACCAAAACTCTCAAGAAGAAGAAAAATGCTCCAAAATCACCTATGCTATGAGGTACTCACACTCTTTCTATGGTTATTTATTTTCATGTAACATGTTTGGACACAATTTTGCTAAATGTAGAAGACATCTATGCGATATGGAAGTAACTACAATTCACAAAATACTAGAGTAAATCATAACATTGTTTGATAAAAATGCCACAAGCATGGTCACATTGTTATGATGTGTAGTTAAAAACCTCCTAAAAAAATGAATGTACATTGTGAAGGAATAATCCAACAAAGGGAAAGAATCTGGTATGACTGTAAACTAATTTTCTCGTACAAGATAAAGAGAGGATCAATTATTTATATAATGTATCCTCTAGTTATATGACAAGTGAAAAAGGCAATTTTATATCTTTATCAAACAATGCATCAGGATTTGTTAGGTTTGGTGACAATAATTCAACAAAAATTGTGGGAAAAGTAACTCTAAGTCTTGATAATGGAAAAACAATCACTAAAAATGTTCTATATGTTGAAGGTATTAAGTATAATCTTTTAAGTGTGAGTCAAATATGTAAGAAAGGTTAAAATATGATATTTCATGAAAAAAGTGTGTGATATTATAATGGTAAGTTAGGAAACAAAGTAGAAAAAGCTAAAAGGACCAAAAATAACATATATGTACTTAAGGAAATAAATTAAAATAAATTATTTACAAGTAAAATTAATGACAACTCATTGTGACACAAGAGATTGGGACATATAATCTTTGAAAATATAGTGAAATTAAGTGTTAAAGATGGTTTAAGACATATGACAAAGATTTTTAAACCAAAAGACACTATGTGCAAAGCTTGTGTGCATGGAAAACAAATAAAAATATCATTAAAGACCAAGGAGTATTTTACCATCAAACCTTTGGATCTGATCTGTGTGTGTGTATTTGTGCTTAAGCTAAGTTAGATGAATAAGAACTACCACCTAAATAGTTCTATAACAAAGCTAAGACAAAATCTAAGCACCATCAAAGATGAGAGCTAAACAAGATCAATACTAAGCATAATGCATTAACTTTGAATTAACATGCTAAAGTATTCAAACCTCTACTTCTCTAGATTACCAACAAAAAGTAAATGGACCTATGTAGACTCCATGGCAATCAAATTTATTGTTTTGATCTTCAAGAACCTAGGAATGGGAGCTCATCAAAGCTTGGCTACAAGACCCTTTGACTATTCCCATATGACCCAAGCACTTGGAAAAATGCAAGGAAGGAGGCTTAGCTCTTCAAATGGTGAATTCCTCAAGAGTAACAAAGGAAAATCTTATAGTCTATTTTCTATGTGCTTTGATATTTTCTTCTCAAGAAATTTAGGTGTAAGTGTAAAGGTAGGAGGAGGGCTCTTTATATAGCCCCATGGATAAAGCAATATCTACATCCCTTTACATGCGGGATAATAGATATGTTGAGTTATTTATGGATAAGGGGGTTTATATAGGGTTGAGTTAACTTTAGGATGGTTTAGCTTGTCTTTTAGGGACTCATGTGGATAAAGGGGGCTTACTAATTAATCAAGATGATTTAATTAAAAGATGTGAAAGCTTATAGAATCTTTTAGAGGAATATTAACATGATTTAGACTATAGAAGGGGATTAAATCAATTAAATATTGATTTATTGGTTAGATGTGAGGGTAAGCTAATTAATTAATAATAATTAATTAGTCTTGATAAAGGGGGGATTTATTAATAGAAGGTCGTTAATTAGGGTACTTGTTGGATAGGAGACTTAATTAATTAGCATAGTGTAATTAATTAATGCCTATAGGATAGAAGGTGAGTTCCTTTGACGTTATGTCGCCAATTTTTAGGAAGGGATATAATTAGCACAATTTAAGTATTTAAATTACTCGGGCATAATTATGGGTGTTTACATTTTCCCCTCCTTGGGGTTGCATAAGTGACGCCACTTCAAATATAGTAGATGGATTAAATTTTGAATGGGTAGAAGAAAAATTATCGAGACGTGAGAGATTCCCCCTCGAGTGTCGATAGGGTGATGAAGGAAGATGATCAATAATTGAAAAAGGTGAGAAATAGATAGAAGAATGGGTGGGGGCAGAATGCCCCAGTGAAATGGAAGATTAGGGGTGAGAAGAAAGTGATGTAGAAGAAATATGGAGAAGTGGAGAGAAGAACTTAGCCTCTAGCCTTTGTATTGGAACAATTTCAGTGTCATCATATTGCCAAAAGATCTACATCATCGGTCCTTATGAAAAATATAAGCATACGAAAAAAGTAGAATGACATGAAAATCCATACTACAAATAATTTTCCATTGCTAAAAACACCAACTCCATGCAACATACAAAATGCAATGCAATATGAGAAGGAAACAAGCTCATGTAACAAGGAAAACAAGTATAAACACACATATCCAACCCAACAACGGTCAAGACAGTTATACAAATGTTTTGTTATCAAGCTGAAGAGGTCCACATGTTTGTGATTGATGACAAGGGTTAAAAATGATTCCCTGAGAAAGGATACATGTAAGGGGAAATGATGATGGACACTGGGTCCAAGTAGAAAGATTTGTGTGCGGTGAAACAACACCGTGTAACAAGATGTGCCCCAAAGTACAAATGAAACAAGTGGCTAGCTTTGTGAATGATTGTGAATCCATAAATCCATGAGTTGTGTTGATCGTGTAAGATGTGAAAAAAATTAGTAGGATATGGGAAGGATACCATGCGCAAGACACAAGTTTCAACCATAATAAGTGGGTTACCTATTTTTGTAGGTTTTTTACTTTTTAGGATTTTGTGAAGAATTTTTCCCTATTTTTGAATTTTTGTTTTGATTTTGAAATGTGGTAGACAGAGAAGAAAATAGAAGAAATAGAATGAAGTGCCTAGATGCAAAAGAAAATGCCCAAGGTGGAAGAAAGGTGAGACAAGCGACAAATAATGTCCCTGTATAATGGAAAAATTAATAAAATAATTATTTTATGAGAGTGTGGATAAGAAGAAAAATCACCTAGGAGCAATAAAAATTGTCCTAGGGAGAAGAAAGGGGTACTAGATGGAAAAAAATGCCCCAACGAAGGTGAAAAGAAGAGAGATAATTATTTGATTAAAATAATTATTCAACAATGAATAGAGGAGAAAAAATGGTCAAAACAAGCCTCCAGGCATCACAGGTGGTGAAAAATAGCTTGATATACCCCACCGGGGGGGTAAATCACCACAACCAATTCATTTGTTACCGACCACTGCTAAGTTTTTACCACGAGGCTCTAATAGCGATGAGAACGATGGTGAGAGCACAAGACCAATTGAGATGGGCAGACACAATCTGAGGGTACGAGCGGCATGCAGACGATGGCATATTTGTGAGTACCCTAACCCTTCTTATTAATTTTGTAATTAATGCCCTTAGAAGTAGGAAACTAGGTTAGGGTCGCGTCGGGTGTGTGCACACGAGTGCGGAGTGCACTAAAAGTGGTGTAGGCATCTAAACAGGGGTGTAGATGTCCTAACGTGTGTGTGTGCATGCGCAAGTACACAAAATCACACCCGTGGACATGCACATATGCCACACATGTGCACATACATGGAAGAGGAGTGCATAGGCCTAGGGTCCACACATGCACATATGCGTGCACCCAAATAATGACACACACACCCATAGGTGGTTGCACGCACGTGCATGCACCTAAAGGATGGTGCACACACCCAAAAGGTGTGAGTGTGCCCCAAAAGGGCATACACACACCCCAAAGGCCATTCAGCACACTTGGAAAATGGAGGAAAAATAGAAAAATGCCAAAAAGGCTGACACTTAGAAGAATATTTAGGATTTTTGGGTTAACCCTAAAATGATAGCCAAAATTTAGAAGAAATGTTAGTAACTGACATGTGGTCTTATTTTACAAAGACTCCTTCCAGTACTTTAGACGCGTGAGTGTCATTCACGTATTATAGAGCTAGAGGGGAGCATGCACCGATGAGACCGGCGTGCGGTGGCCATACTCCTAGAGGTGGTGGGCCTAGGCCTCGTATCCTAGATGTCATCTATTACGTTAGATCATGGACTCGCACTTATCTTGCATTGGCAGAGTGGTGGCATAGTGAGAGCTAGTGCCACTAGAGAGATGACCGTGACCTTAGAGGACATGTGGTGGATTCTTTGCATGCCCATCTTGGGTTCATTGATTAAGTATACCTCCGACCTAGGGAAAATTAGGGTATTTGTTAGTGATTTATTTGATAGAGATGATATACCGCATGACAATATGACTGTTGCATTACATGATTGTATCACGGACCCGACACTGCACCGAGGGCCTCTATATGTTATGTCACTTATCAGTGGGTTTTTTCTCACTGATAAGACTAGGACATCCTTTCCGAGAGGGTTGATGACACTAGTACATGGGATCTTCAGTGGTGAGCGCTATTGTTGGGGTCAGTGCATATTGGCGCATTTTTACTAGGACCTTCATCTTATTACCTACCACTGTCAAAATATGGTGGGGCCTTCCTCACTGCTACATATTTGGTCATGGGACCACATAGCCATGAGGTTCCCTATAGGAACTCTACATGTCCGAGCTCTAGAGGAGCCATCTTATATGGCATGGGTTTCAGTAGGTGATGACATATGAGGTCACCTAGGTAGTTTATACATATATCACCAAGAGTTTGATGAGTTGTTAGACAAGGGTGTCATATGGAAACCCTATAGGTAGATAAGTGGCCCGAGGATGCTTTAGAGATCAGCATTTGTACAGTAGAACCTTTCCTTATTGGTAGTTACGATTACATCACTAAGTTATACGAGGTAGAAAAATTCTAGATACAACTTTGCATGGTGCGGGGGTCCCACATCCCGACATGTGGTATACCCGTAGAGATTCTAAGAGGCTAACCATGGGGCCATGCATATAGGTGACCCAAGCTAGGGCCAGTTTCTTACAGGTGGTTCCATAGGTATGGGATCTAGCACGAAAGGTTAGAGATCGAGGCACTATTATAGATTATTGGATTTGGTAAGCTACTATTGTACCATGATGCTTAACTATCCCAGAGGAGGCACAGGCAGCAGGTTCTCGACCATCGAGAGAGATTTGGCATGGCGGTGATATGAGGGAGGGTGTAGCAGCCCGTGACCTAGAGTATCCATTTAGAAGGCTACCACATGATGAGTAGGGTGCAAAACAGGTGCAGGGACCGAGGCCATAGGGACTAAGACATGCACATGCACAGTTTCCCCATATTAGATTACAAGAGTAAGGACAATCATCTAGAGCAATGTGGGATAGGCCCCAGTGGCACATACAGTGGCATAGATAGCCACTCAATATAAATAGCTACAACAAGCTCTAGCAGAGTGAGACCAGGTCATAGCAAAGAGAGAAAAGTCCCGACCCCAGATTTTAGCAATGACCGAGATTAGGCTCGGGCTTAGGCTAGCCAGGGAGGTGACAGTGTTGTTCACTTTTAGGAGATACAACACATGGCCTCACAGATGGCTTAGGTGATGAGATTATACTAGTAGACACAAGCTCAGTTGTAGCCCATGGTACTAGAGCAAGATAGACTAAGAGTAGAGCATGTAGTGGGCCAGGTCAAGCTTAACCGAGCCTCAACAGAGATAGTTTCTTTTGATGCATAGATGGCATAGTGGTGACTACCTAGATGTATAGATGCTTAGCTAAAGTAGACAGAGAGAGAATCCTACTACAAATTGTTGTACTTTGAGGTAGTATCAGCTGAGTTGTGGGCACCTTCTTATAGCCAGCAATTAAACAGAGGTACTAGTTTCAAGAGGCCTCAAGCCTTAGTGAAGCAGCCACAAATAGTGAGACCTAGTGATGCTCGTGCTATGCTACCACCATGAGACAGACCAACCACCCCATCGGAGGGCTCGAGTCAGCCTTGATGATTATATTTTCACATATGCCTCTTGATGAAGGCTATGAGTAGATTGTGCTTGATGTACACCATTCTTTATTTGTATAGTAGTTTTGACACATGCCTCTGATGAAGGATTTTGTATTCGGTGATTTGATGTATATCATCTCTTTTTATGCCTCTGATGAAGGAATTTTTGATGTATAGCAGCGATGTATACCCATTTTTGATACAGATATACCACACACATGTATATATATATGGACATTCTTTTGACATGACATATGTGTTTATGAGATGTTGGACATTATTTATTATTTCTTGATGGAGTTCATGGATAGATAGATGTGTTTGTGATATATCCTGATTTGATTTGACATGTATATGTATCCTAATTTGTTGATGTATTTCATGTGTTTTGATTTCCATATGATAGATCTTGTAGTTATATCAAATGTATTTGCTCATGTGATGTGCCAAACTTAGTGGACGGGATGATATGATGATATGGGTGTGGGGGGGATAGATTTTGATATTTGTGATCCCTCTTGCCCCCATTTGATGATACGATATGTGATGACTATCTTAGCATTCATGTATGATGTATACTTATCTTTTTCTTGATATATGATGTATAGATGATGTTAGATGTGATGATATTAATGGAAACATGATGATGTGATAACAAAATGATGCACATGCAACAAGAAAACACAATCAAATGCCAACAAAGAACATAATGAACTAATACAACCAATGTATCATGACTCATTATCATGCAAAAACACACCTCAATATGCACAAGTAAGAATAAATCTAATCTAATCAAGAAAAGATGAATCCTAACAAAGCATGCCTAAGCAACAGATAAAACAAATGCACAAACACAAAGGAACTATACAAGCAATCAAGCAAAGCAAGAAATAAGACAATGCAAGTAAACTTAAAGTAAATGTTTTTGTAAGATTTGTTTTGTAAGATAATTTTCTATTGTTTTGATTTATGCAAAACATTTTTCTATTGTTTAGGGTGTTTGTGAAACAATTTTATATTACTTTTGTGTTTTTGAAACAATTTTCTATTGTTATTTTGTTTTGTGAAACAATTTTCTATTGTCTTTGTGTTTTGTGAAACAATTTTCTATTGTTTTTGTGTTTTGTGAAACAATTTTCTATTGTCTTTGTGTTTTGTGAAACAATTTTCTATTATTTTTATGTTTTGTGAAACAATTTTCTATTATTTTGTGTTTTTCCCAAATTTTTCCAGAGCTTATGCATAGGTAACCAAGAAAAATGTGGATTCCCCCAGTGTTAGATGCGGAATATATAAGGGCAAATGCCACACATTTATAAACAAGAGGGTGAAGTTGCAGAAGTTCCCCCTAGTGTAAGATGGGGAATAGACAAAGACCACTCCCTTAACATATGAACAAATGGAGACAAAGTTAGATCAAGGCTTGACAAGATTGGGCTCACAGGGAATCTCAAAGGAAGAACTAGCCCTAGGCTAAGTAAAAGTACCATCTAGATGCAAGATGCTTGTGAACAATGAATCTTCCCAAGGCATCAAAAACTAGTTTTCACCCAAGGAATTATCCAACGTGCCAAAATTGCATGGCTTTCACTTATGCATGACCTACTTTCTCTTTTTTGATTTGTTTTGTATTTTGACTATATTACCATGTTTTTTATTTTTTCTTTTTAAGACTTCACACTTGTGCTTAAGCATAAAAATACTTAAGGTGCATGGCATTCATGGGCTCATGGAGCTCATCACGATTAGGGTGAGCAAGTTTGTATGCTCTGTTACGTAATTGGCCACAATAGAAAAAGTTCCTAACTAATTTGATTTGAACTTTCCTTTCTTTTCTTGTTCTGCCCTTGTGTTGAATTGATTCTCCTTCATGACCAAATCACCAACCTCAAACTGATGAGGTATGATTCTCTTGTTGTAATTTCTAGAGACTCTATTCTGATACACTTTGAGGTGATTAAGGGTGCGGATGTGCTTCTCATCTAAGAGCTCTAACTCATCCAGTCTAGCCACCGGTAATCTTCATCTTTATCCAGATAATCCCTAAGAGAGATTCTTAGGGAAGGAAGTTCAATTTCTAATGGGATGATAGATTCCATCCCAAATACCAGAGAATATGGCATCACACCCGTAGGAGTGTGAATAGAGGTCTTGTAAGCCCAAAGAGTTGGGTGGATTTGTAAATTCCAATTACGACCTATCTTACTTACCATTTTCTCCATTATTTGCACCAAAGTCTTATTTGTGGCTTCGACCTGTCCATTACCTTGGGGATAATATGGTGTAGACCATTTTAACCTGATTTGGAACTGATGACAGAGATCCTTTACCATTTTATTCTTGAATGACTTTCCATTATCAGTAACAATGGCTATAGGAATGTCATACCAGAAAATGATATGATTCATGATGAATTCGAAATCTGAGCTCTATTACATAGGTTAAGGGGACAACTTCCACCCACTTGGTAAAGTATTCAGTAGCCATGATGATGTGGGTATGGCCATCAGATGAAGTAGGGGTAAGCTTCCCTATCAAGTCAAGTCCCCATTTAGAAAATGGCCATGGGGTGGTGATGGGTTGTAATGGCTGTGATGGAGCATGGATGAAATTTCCATACTTCTAACAAAGTACACATTTCCTTACATAGTTCAGTAAATCGGTTTCCATGGTAGGCCAATAGTAGCCTACTCTTAACATTTTCTTGGCCAAAACCATTCCATTAGTATGTGCTCTGCACACCCCTTCATGTACTTCTTTGATTGTTTGGATTGACTCTTTCATATCGAGACAATGTAATAGATTCCCATCATAGCCATGATGATAAAGTGTACCTCCTAAAAGGGTATAATGGGCTATTTGGAGAATTAGGATTTGTTTCTCGGAATGGGAGATGTCGGGAGGGAATGTGTTGTCTTTGAGATAGGTAAATATGGGCTCATACCACGGGGAATTGGGACCAATAACATCACAAGCCAGACATGATTCTGGCATGTCATACACAGGTTGGTGTAGATTTTCCACAAAGAATGGCATGTCATTACTTTCTGGTGGAATGCAGAGCATAGAACCCACTATGGCCATAACATCTATAGATCTGTTTTGTGCTCTTGGAATTTTTTCAAATGTGATGCGCACAAAATACTCTTTCAAATTTTCTACCAGATTTTTGTAAGGTATGAGTTTTTCATCCTTAACCTTGTATTCATCATTAACTTGCTTGATAATTAACTAAGAATCACCCACAATATTAACATGGTGAATGTCCCATTTGATGGCGAGATTCATCCCTGTGATAAGTGCCTCATAATTTATGATGTTATTTGTGCAAGAAAACCCAGACGGAAATCTGTGATATGGGGTGGGTAGAAGGAGTAATGAGGACCACGCCTACACCTGAACCATGAAAATTAAAGGAACCATCAAAGTGTATCTACTATATGATGGATTCTTTAATGTATAGTAATGAGGCATCTGGAAGATCCATATTCGAGGTTCAATGCCTTACAAAGGTGCTTCTACTAATTGATCAGTGAGTACTTGCCCCTTAACCGACTTCTGATGCACAAACTCTATGTCAAATTCACTTAGTAGAATGATCTAATTAGTCATTCTTCTTATGAGGGCTGGTTTAAATAGAAAGTACTTGAGCGGGTCAACATTGGATATAAGCTTGGTTTTGGTATTCAATAGATGATGCTTTGAAGTTTCGAAAAAGTAAAAATGATGGCTAAACAAGATTTTTCAATTTGGTGATCATTGAGCTCATAAGCAATGATAGTGTGATTGAGGTAGTACACCAATTTTTCTTTATGACCAAGGTCGTATTGGGTGAGCAACACACCAATAGAAAATTGAGTAGTATAGATATAAAGTAGGAGCGACTCACCAAGAGTTGGAGGCATGAGCACAGGAGAATTAGCAAAGTCTTATTTAAGCAAGGCAAAGGCTTGCTTTTTCTCTAGTCCCCAGATGAAGGCGGTGTCCTTTTTAAGTAAGTGGGTGAATGAATGACACTTATCAGAAAACCGGGAGATGAATTGACGGATATATTATATTTTTCTTTACAAGCTACATAATTGCTTAATGTTCTTAGGAGGAGGCATCTCAGTAATAGCAGACACTTTAGTAGGGTCTACCTCAATTCCCCTTCTTGATACAATGAAACCCAACAATTTTCTTGATAGCACGCCGAACACACATTTCTTTGGGTTCAATAGACCTTGTACTCTCGTAGGCACTCAAAGATACACCATAAAATAGTAGGGTGATCTTATCTTGTCTTATATTTTCCAAGGATATCATCCACATAGTCTTCCATGATATCATGGATCATATCATGGAAAATTACTATCATTTCCCTCTGATAAGTAGCTCCTGCATTTTTGAGACCAAATGGCATTACTTGATAACAGAAGGTACCCCAAGGAGTTGTAAAAGTTGTCTTGTGCTAATCTTCATCAACTATCTTGATTTGGTTGTAACCTGAAAAGCCATCCATAAGAGATAACATCTCATATCCTACTATTGAATCCACAATCATATCAATATTTGGCAGTGGAAAATCATCCTTAGGGAAATATTTATTAATGTCTCTAAAATCCATGTAGATTCTCATGCCGAAACGGATGTTTTACGGATAGGGACGATGTTGGATATCCATTCAGAATAATCAATGGGCTGAATGAATCCTACCACAAGAAATATTTCTAATTCCTCTTTAACTAATAGAGCCACCCTTGGGTGCATCTTTTTGAGCTTTTGTTTAATAGGCTTAGCATCTTCATGTACAACTAAGTTGTGTACGACCAAATTTGGATCTAAGCATGGCATATCCTTATAGGATCATGCGAATACATCTATAAACTCCCCGCAGATAGCATAGTGAACATTTTCTGTTCCCGTGCCATAAGTGATGCTCCCAGCTTGACTATTTTTGGGTCCTCTTCTATACCAATGTTAACATCGATAATTTCCTCTACTAGTAATTTTAACAAGTCCTCCATACACATAGGATCGGGAGGAAGGTTGAGATCTTCATCTAAGGATGTCTCTATGATATTTTCATCCTTGGTGTGGTCACTTCTATTATCCTTTGATTTTTACACTTGTTTGTTGGCCAGCGCCTCAAAGAGCTTTTCACTATGCAACTTGGACGTTGATTTTTTGAGGCTTCACTTTGGAACTTTTCCCTCACTTTTTCTTAAATTTTCGACCACGAATCTCACCTCCTCTCGAAGTAGCGTAGGTATCAAAGTCAATATAGAAGCCCTTTTATGGTCTCTAATGGGAATTGTATCCTGAATACCCATGAAATCTATGATATCTTCACCATTATCAAATAGATCTAGTGAAATATGATGTTATTAGTCCCATTCGACGAGGGAAGGGTAAATGAGGTCAAGTGTATGTTTTTTTGGGGTTATGGTTAGGAAAGTGGTATTAATGAATAGGTTCATGGAGGAAGGATCCTCGTATTGGCTACAATGGGAATCTATATCACTTTGTCTAGATAGTTAGAGATATCCTCACATTCAGAGCAAGTAGCATCTTGATCATTGGGATGTGCCCCATAAGGATGAATTCTAATGCCATATATTTCTATTTTAAAATGTGGGAGAGGCACTGGTTCTCACTGTCCTTGCTCATTTCTTCCACATCCTAGGCCCTTGTAGCCCATGGAGTACATCATTCTACTAGATTTCTCGTATTCAAGGGTTTGATAACAGGTTGGCTGAGTATCCTTTGGGACCCAAGTTGTAGGTGGATCCAACAATTTTTCTTCAGCTAGCAAGCCTCTAGGTAAAAATGACCCAATAGTTTTCTCATTTCTAGGTTGTCTAAAACGATAGTTGGGTCAACCTCTAGTCTTAGGTGATAATGAGAGCTCCAAAACCAGGAGCACTTGTTGTACATTATATTATCCACAACCATATTCTAGGATCTTCATTTCCCATGAATAAAAAGGAGAAGTGGATGTACAGGCACCATGGGTGTAAGAACTGAGAGAATCAAATCTACTTAAGACTCCATGGCTTCAGATTGAAGAGGAATGGCTATATCGGTAGAGGGACACGCATATGTACCCTTACGTGAAAAAATATTGAGAGATCTGTAGTGAGTGAAGGGATCTAAATCTCCTTGTATTGTAATAGTGTGTCCCTCATGCTTCAGTTTAATGCATTGATGGAACGTTGATGGCACGACTTGCATGGCATGAATCCATGGTCGGCCTAGAAGCATATTATACGGAAGTTCCAAGTCCAGGACATGAATTTTTTTGATGACAAGTGGGACCCACTTCCATGGGCAACGTGATTATGCCCACTTGACTCCCTTTCCATGTTGTCGTAAGCGGTGATAGTAATGATGTTTGACTCAAGGTCTACTTCAGTATGTCCCAGCTGCTTAACCAACTTCAGTGTGCATATGTTCAACCCTGATCCATTGTCCACAAGCACCCATTTGATCTTCTTACGGGTAAAAATACCTCAATGTACAAAGGAAGATTATGCATTGGATTTTCAGCTGGGATTTCCCTATGATCAAAGGCGATGTGTTTAGTTGGTACAATGTGTGCTACTATAGCCTGAAGATGTGTAGGATCTATCTCTAATGGCACTCCTAACCCTTGAAGAGTTTGGTATAGAATGTATTTGTGTACATTTGATATCTTAAGAAGATCCAAGATCAAAATCTTGGCAGATGTTTTCTCAAGTTTTTCTAAGAGGTCATACCTACCATTTGGTGGGGTTGATGGAGAGGGTTCAAGAATCACAAGGTGGGCATGCCTTGTTACCATGGCACAATCCTTTCCCTTGATTCGGATGGTGTTGACATGGTCAGTAGGAGAGTGAATACATCCAATAAGTGAATCATAATGATTGTTGTCTCTTTTGGTATATAAATAATTTGTTGCTTTATAACTCTGGGATGACTCTCCCCGATCTGGCTTTGACTCTTCTGATTTACCATGTTTGGGGAATGGTTCTTTATATATCCCCATATTTTCATTGGGTGTCTGAGTTTTCTCTAGGTTGTCCACCTCTATCTCCCCATTGTTGATGAGGTCTTGAATATAGTGACGAAGTCATAGACATTTGTCTGTTTTATGTCCTTTGACATGATGTAATTCGTAATAGTCATGCTCCTTGTACCATGATGGTTTTGGAGCATTGTCATCAAAGGGTTGTGTCATAGGGTACATCACCATGTGAGCCACATCCAATTTTTTTAATATAATCGAGAAAAGCTCATTGAGAGGAGTGAATTGTTAGTGCAAAATCATAGCACGCCTAAATGATTTATGGATCTAATTTTCTAAGGCAATGTCATTGAGTGTGATTGCACAACATTGAGCTTTCCCAAAGTGTGGGACCTTTACAAATGGGGAAAGCTCTCCAGAGAAGGTTGGTTCCTCTTCCTAAATTACCTACCATAAGCTATTCCAGTGTAGGCAAGCTAATCTAATCCTAATCTAACTTCCATGGAGACAGGAGAGAAAGAAAACTAGAAAAAGAGAGCCTACACTAAAATTGTGATACACCAGAGAAGGAAAGTGTTGAACATCTATAAAAACTACCATGGAAACAAAGAGAGGTGAGCAATGGAAGGATGGACAAGTGCATCACATACCAAAGATGGATTTCACACAAAAAATGTTCCAAAACTCCATGAACATAGCTCCAAAACCTGCAATGAACATCCAAACATGCATAAATACCTGAAATGAAGAGAGGCAAGAAGAAAACAACCATAAAATCAGCAAGGATGGATAGATCTATCACAAAACATGTTTCTTAATTCTCTAGATGCAAAAAATTCCATTACAGAGTAGGGGAGGAGGTTGAAACTCTATTTTTGGCCCTAGGGAAGAAAAGAAGGGAGAGCGAGAGAAGAATGATGAACAACCCTTTCAAATGACCCGAATTTGGCTTTTAAACCATCAAATAGAATGAAAGAAAGGTCAAAAACGTGGGAAAATTTGATTTGAAACTTCAACCATCAACCAGATCCATTTAATTGGCCTGAAAAATGATGGGTTCCCATGAAAAATCCCATACTTCATTGTACATTGATTTTCGAGAGAAAACAGAGGCCCATACTTCATTTATTTTGGTGGTTGGGAACCATTTCTACATTTTTGCATGTTAATGACATTTTCCCATTTTTCTCTTGTAAATCTCCATCAAAAATCAAAACTAAACTATCCATCATGTAGATGACTTAAATATATTTCCATTGATATAACGATCACAAAAATCTGAGCTTAGGATCGAAAGTTATGCCCTTCTGAAGATTTAGGGCAAAAATCGGGTCGGCGGGCAAAAACCTTAAATTTTTCCCATTTTTTCAAATTGGGAAAAATTTCCCAAAAACCTCCACCGGTATGCCACTCCTCTGTCACATGGCATATTCTAGTTTCTTGGGGGAATGCACTTCCATTTCGCCGCCTTTGTACCTTTTAAATTTTTCATTGGGAAAATTTCCCAATTTACCTCCATGGACCCGACCTTCATTGCTGACATAGACACGTGGCACCATTTCATTTGTTGATGGGACCATAGGTTCATTTTGTACCTTCAAAAATTTTGACCAAAAAGGAAAAAAAAATTCTTCCGCCCTGGACTCCCACTCTTGTGGACACATGGCGTTATGTGATTGCTTGCGGGGCCTTAACAACTTTTCCCCATTCTCCTCCACGGCCCGTGGTGAAATTTTTCCTTTGTGCCTTTCAGGCCAAGGAATAAGTTCCAAAATCTCCCTGATGCCCACCGCTCTACCTATGACACATGTCATCTTCTCATTGGTTATGGGCACGCCCAGAAAAAATTTCCCCCAAAATCCGTCGAGCCATAACTTGTAAAATACAAGGAGTTAGAAGGACTTCCTTACCTTTCGGAAAGGAAAAAGAATTATTTATCTAATGAAACCATTTCTAGAATATTTTAAGTGCTATAAATGTGTGAAAATTGAAGTTGAATCACTAGGAAGGAAAGAATGAAGGAAAGTTAGCCATAATAAGTAGGGGGCTCATTTTGGATAACAATTTTGGCAACTTGGAGGGGATATCTACCTGCTTTAGATGAATGATCGGTGGCCTTTGAAGCATTCATTGGGCATGGAGTCAAGCCTAATGACCAATTCTGATTTGAAATATGAAAATCGACATCCGATCCACTTGGAACCCACTTTGAAACTTGGAGTTGATCTTCACAAAAATGCCACTAAAATGAACTGTGTAAGAGCAAAAACCAGCACCAAAAACTATGTAAAAATTAGAAATCATACATACCCCAAGTGGGATATGCAGTGTGCAAAAGTACTTCTTCCGCTGAAAGAAAACCTACCTACTCTACACTAACCAAGAGCAAAGGCAAGCTAAACAAACCTTGTAACTTGTTGGGAGAAGTCGCTTCCTTTCTTCAAAATGGTCAGCCATGTAATTGATTTAGAGTTGATCATGGCTATTACGATGAGTGGAAAATCAACAAGAAGCTAGTATTCTACCCAAACTAGCAAGGTATCAACTGAAAACAAATCCAATACGTCATTTAGTTTCTCTGCATTTAGATTGAAAAGGTATGGCAACTAATCCTTGGTGTTTTACATATCATCCTCATGCTTAGAAGCAAGCATGACTAGTTGTGACTTCTCCTTTGGCTCCAATGAAGCCAAATACCTTATTGGGCAAGGTATAATCCATTTGATATGCCCATAGCTCTGATTTTCAACTCCAAAAATGGAGTCTTCTTGTGGACCTTCTTAGATGGATGGTGTGGAAGAGATGATGGAATCCTCATGCCTTTTCTCTTCTTCCTCCAATGAAGAACATGGAAGATTAATATCTTCCAACCTTGATTCCAAAGAGCTTCTATAAAATGTAGGCTAATGCAATTGAAAGTTTTCCTCCATGACAATAAGCTCATGTGCTTGGAAGGTGAATGATGAAGGAGAAAATAGTGTGATTTGAACTGGTTCCTCTCCATCAAAACAGTCCTCCAAATTTGACAGATAAACTACCTCATTGTTTCCCTACTACGAGTGTTCAACCTCTTCCATGGTGCTCTCTTGATCTGAAATTTGATCACCATGGTTTCCTTCATCTTCAATCATTGAGTTTGAAAGATCAAACTCTTCTTCATAACTAGAACTCAAGGGAGATGAAGTAGAAGGAAGAACTCGAAGGTTCTTCTATATAGCTTTATGCTTTGAGTTCAAAGCTCTTGGACCTACACTTTTCTCCTCCACAGCTGGAATGTTCTCCTCTTCTTTTGGATTTGGAGAAGCTTATCCTTCCTCTACTATTTGAATATAATCTTGCTCTTGATTTAACTCTTCCTCTAGCATGAAGTTTGACAAATCAAACTCTTCAACCTGCTGCTCTAGAGGACAATTTGGGGCTGCAAGATATCTTTTAGGGATTTCCTCTTCCATGGCTGATTGTGTAACTTGAATTGTATCATAATTTCCTTGAAGTAGAGTGCCAACATGGACACTACATTATAAGAAAAATGATTGCTAATCTACTTCTTCTTTTTGTTCTTCTTCTACTGCAACAAAATCAGTCCTAACCACCACTTATCCTTCAACCTTAGTCTCCTTTGAAGGCTTAACCATCAAGGGGATCTTTGTTATCCCAAATTTGAGAGCCCAAATTCTCAAGTTGTTTGTCATTTCTTTCCTGTTGAGATCCTCTTCTTGTTTTCCTTCATGACTAATTTTCTGATTTTCATTTTCCCAACATGGATTTGGGGACACAAGAGGAGTGATGGATTGGGATTCAACTGGTTTTACAATTATTTGTGGTAGTGGAAGAGATGAAACTTATTTTTACTTGGAGTGGAAGGTATTTATTTTAGCTCTTGTGGAGGGGATGACTGTTTGGAAGGGAAAAGGACAGAAGAATTGAGATGAGGTGGAAGACTAGGGAATGGAGAAATGAAATCAACACTTGGGGTAGCAAGGGATGGATTTGGAATTTGGCATTCAAAATGAGATGGTGCTACTTGAGGAATGGAAAGAGAAAAACCAGATGATGGTGTAGAACTTACCCATCGACAAGGTTTCTCAATACCAAGTTTATAGGCCTCTATATCTATTGTCCCTTGTGCAAGTTGGGGCAGAATTTAAATCATGAAGTCTAGATTCTCCTGAGGGTTGAATTTTCTTGGAAAAGGGCCAAACCATGGAAAAGCTTCCCTAAAACCAATCTGAAATGCCTTCATTTGTGTTGCTACTCTTGATTGCACCATGAAAATCTCCATCTTTTGGATCTTCTCTAAGAAATATGCATTTTCTTCTTGACTACCCTCACAATATTTGTACCCTTGTGCTTGATGTGCTTCATAGCCAAACTAATTTTTGCATTGCTCATATGGATATGCATACTAGTTTTTAATTTGATCAAAATGCTGATGTGAAGGAGTTGTAAAACATGTTGGAGGTGGAATATATAGCTGTTGTAAATGTGAATTCAATGAGGGAAATGAAGTCATGATTGCACAACTTCATTGAATGGAAGAATATGGAAGTGATGGAAATAAGAATTAATGGAAGTGAATGGAAAATAGGTCTGTAACTCAGAGAATGAGTTATTGATCAGATGGAGTCACTAGATGTGTTTGAGAATGCCTCCAAAGTCTAAAATCTTCACAGGAACACACCAACCTGCAAAATATGAAGTGGAAGATCTCTAAGGTCCCACCGGGCATGCCAAAACTATTAGTGCAAAATCACAGCACCCCTAAATGATTTATGGATCTTCTTTTCTAAGGAAATGTCATTTGGTGTGATTGCACAACATTGAGCTTTCCCAAAGTGTGGGAACTTTGCAAATGGGGAAAGATCTTCAGAGAAGGTTGGTTCCTCTTCCTAAACTACCTACCACAAGCTATTCTAGTGTAGGCAAGCTAATCTAATCCTAATCTAACTTCTAAGGAGACAGGGAGAGAAATAAAAATGGAAAGATAGAACCTACACTAAAACGGTGATACACCAAAGAATGAAAGTGTTGAACATCTATCAAAATTGCCATGAAAACAAAGAGAGGTGAGCAATGGAAGGATGGACAAGTGCATCATAGACCAAAGATAGATTTCAAAGAAATGTTTTCCAAAACTCCATGAACATAGCTCCAAAACCTACAATGAACATCCAAACATGCACAAATACTTGCAATGAAGAGAGGTAAGAAGAAAACAACCAAAAAATGAGCAACGATGGACAGATGCATCACAAAACACATTTTTTATTGCTCCAAATGTTTGCATAGAACATAATTTCATGAGTAAGAGGAAAAAAATTCCATTAAAAAGTAGGGGAGGAGGTTCAAACTCTATTTTTGGCCCTAGGGAAGAAAATAAGGGAGAGGTAAAGAAGAATGATGAACAACCCTTTCAAATGAGTCGAATCGGCTTTTTAACCATTGAATAAAATGAAAGAGAGGTAAAAATGTGGGAAATTTTTATTTGAAATTTAAACCATCAACCAAATCTATTTAATTGGCCTACAAAATGATGGGTTCCCATAGAAAAGGCCATACTTCATTGTACATTTCTTTGCAAAGCAAAACAAAGGTCCATACTTCATTTATTTTTGTGGTTGGGAACCATTTCGAGTTTTTTCACACCGAGAGATGTTTTCCCTTTTTCTCCAAAAATATCCATCAAAAATAAAAATTGAACCTTCCATTATGTAGAGGACTTTAATAGATTTCCATTGATATAAAGATCGTGAAAATCCAAGCTCAGGATCAAATGTTTTGCCCTTATGAAGATTTAGGGAAAAAATGGGGCAAAAATTGGGTTGGCGGGCCAAAACCTTAAATTTTTATGCTTTTTTCAAATTGGGAATTTTTTTGAAGAATATCTGCCGATCTACAAATCCTCTACCACGTGGCATATTATGGTTACTTTGGGAATGTGCTTCCATTTCGCCCTTGTGCCTTTTAAATTTTCATTGGGAAAATTTCCCAATTTACCTCTCGGTCCCGACCTCCTCTGCTACCGACATGACACGTGGCACCATTTCATTTGTCAATGGGACCATGGGTTCATTTCACACCTTCAACCCTTTTGACCAAAAAGGAAAAAAACAAAATTTCTTCCACCCCCCGACTCCCATTGCTAACTGGACACGTGGCGTTATGTGATTGCTCGGCGGGGCCTTAACAACTTTTCTCCATTCTCCTCCACAGCCCGCGGTGAAATTTTTTTCTTTGTGTCTTTCAGCCAAAAGGGCTAAGTGCCAGAAACTCCCCCTGATGCCTGCATCTCCACCAATGACATGTGTCAACTTCTCATTGGCTGCGGGCCTACCCAGGGAGAATTTCCCCTCCAAAATCCGCTGAGCCATAGCTTGCAAAATATAAGGAGTTAGGAGGACTTCCTTACCTTTCTGGAAAGGGTAAAGAATTATGTATCTGATGAAATGATCTCCATAATATTTTGAGTGCTCTAAATGTGTGAAAATTGAAGTCACACCAGAATGAAATAATGAAGGTAAGTTACCCAAAATAAGCGGGGGGCTCATTTTGGATAACATGAATGTTCTTTGCTTTGGTGGTGGTTGAATAGGTCCTTTGGTCAGTTTAAAAGGTTGACCGGTTTGAACCATTTGTACATGTTTGGAATCTGTGATCCTGTCGCCCACCACATTTTTTTTTTTGTTAAATATCTTCAGCTTCTCCGTAGGTTTAACACTATGATTATCCTTAGATTGTGACTTAAGAGTTCCTTTGGAAATAAGGGATTTCTCTATTTGAACCCCTTTTTCAACGACCTCCTCAAAAGTGCGAACACAATGCATTTGAAGGTGGAAAGCAATGTCTGGATTTAGGTTGGGCACAAAGATACTTACCAACTATTTTTCAGGGAAAGCACAAGGGAAGCAACTAGCTATCCCTCTCCACCATTATAGGAAGTTGGTGAAAGTCTCATTAGGGCATTTTTTGGTGCTACATAAATCTTCCATGGTGATATCACTTTCTATATTGTATGAGAAGTGACACACAAACCTCTCTGCCAATTCTAGCCAGGTAAAAATAGACCCATGAGGTAAACGAGTAAACCACTCCAAGGCTTGACCTCCTAGACTCTTGGGAAAGAGTCATATGAGATAATTATCACTATAGGACACCTCTTGACATGCCATATAGAAATCCTTGACATGATCTTGTGGATCTCCCTTCCCTCTATATTTTTCAAATTTTGGCATGTCAAATTTTTTAGGGAAAGGTTGAAGTGTCATAGCTTTGTCAAAAGGATGAGGACATAGTTCTTCATATTGATACTTTCTAATGCTCCCCACATTTCTCTCTTGAATAATTGTGAGTGTTGCTTTCATAGATTATACCTCTTGTGTGAGCAATTGTTCTTTAGTGGGAGAAGCAAGGATATATACTCAATGATACTCTGCATTGTCTTCTCCTTGATTTTCTCTATGGAGTTCACTAATTTTGACCTTAGGCCTTGGTTTTTGTACAATCTTTTTTGATTAATTTTGTACATGAGAGGTTAGCAAGGCTAATTGTTGGCTAAGGTTACTAATTTTTTGTTGAATGGTGACCTCTTCTTCTAAAGGTTCCTCCTCTTCCTCATATTGTGGAGGTTCTTCAACATTCTTGTGTCCTGACCTAATTTTACGTGGCACTTTGATAAAGGGTATTCTATGTCCCACTACATTATCATTTCCTACGTTGGAGGTAGAAGCATGTCCATGTGTTAAAATATCCTCCATGTTGATAAGAGGTCGCTCCTCCTCATTGGCATTATTTGTAGGTGGGATTGTTTCATTTTCCATGGGTAGTTTGGCCCCTAGTTCTATAACTCATGCTAACACCCTATCCTTGTTTCTAAAAAGGAACTCATCTAATAAGGTGGGGTCAAATTCAAATTATACATGTGAGGATTCCAATTCATCACCAAAATGATCAACCATGTCTTCTATCTCTTTTTCTGTGGAAAATAGAGGCCCTAGATCATGCTCAATAAAAGGGTTTGACCCTTTTTTGTTTGAGGATTCCCAACTTTGTGCTTGTTTTTCCTTGTATGTTTGCTTCTTGAGCCCTAATCGTGTTTTGGGAGCCATGATTTGCAATAGTTTCACTAAGGTAAGTTGTAAATGTGTTCAAAACTTTGTGACCACACCTAAGTGAAATGCAAGATGAATGTCAAGAATATGAATGAGTATAAATGTTAGAATACCAATGTGATAGAGTGATAAATCAATAGTGACACAATGTTTGGTACCTAAGCCTATCAAATGAATGAATTACTTCCTAGATTGTGCTTCAAAAAGTAGTTGGTGTCACAAGATAATTAACGAGATGTCCTCACTTATGCCAAGTTCAAGGTAATGAACAAGACATAAGTAAATACAAGAAGTTAATGTGACCTCCTAACAAGGTATATTAGAAGTAAGCTCAAATTCAATTAATACCTATATCCCAAAAAGTGCCGATTACAATTTGTGAGTGACACGACAATGTCACCAAGATATGTTAACCAAACTTTGTGAGAAAGTAAGGTATTAATATCAAGATGATGTTGATATAACACACACAAGTGGTAACGCATAACACTCTTCAAAATTGAGGTAATAATAGAGTTAAACTAAAAGATTAAAGTATAACTATGAATTGTTAAAATATGTATAACGTAACCTTACAATATGGATAGTTTAGGTCAATTTTACAAGAAACAAGACGTAAATACCAAAATTGTAATGATATGATATAAACAAGGTAAACTTTCTAAGGAAGTTCAAGATGATGAACCATGCCTAACCATGGTGACGATCCTAACATGGGTATTAAGATCACAATGGCCACCAATGATATGAATACACCTCCATACACTTTGGACATTTAACTTACCTAGCCGCAAACATGGATGGGCATAAATGGACAAAAAAGTGGTAGAAACAATCAATTGGTAACACAAAGGTAGTCACCCTTCTTTTGATCAACAAAGTGTCAAAATAATGTGAAGGAAGTAGATCAAAATGGGGATGAAAATTTCTGGCCTTACTTTGGCAGAGTTTCACCTTGCCTTAAGGCAAGTGAAAAACTAAGCAAAATTAACGCATCAAATGTTTCGTGATGAATGATGGCTCACAACTCAATATTGTTTTGAAATGGTCAAAGTGGGATCCTAGCCAAAGAATATCTTCCTAGGTGGTTCTCTCATCCTAGGTGTTACAAAGCTATATTAAACGAGCATGATTTACCCAAATAGTCTCAACTATCCTGGGAGTATCTCAGCTTTACTTTACCCCCTTCAAGCACAAAGGGAAACTAGTGCATCCACATGTGCTCTCCCCGGGTTTTCATATGACAACCGACCGTAACGCTATCTCATGAGGTAATACTAGTCAAGTAGGAAGTGCGGATCACATCCTGCTTTCATCCACAAGGTTCCTTCTTGCGTGGACTACTTTGGGGTTCCCGGTACCAACCCCATTATTGTAGATTAAGGCGTTATTACATAGGGGTTATCTTCTAGTTGAGTAGATAGGGATGTACCCTTTTTCGAAACTTGCAATACAAGTGTTTTGAATATGTTGTTCTTTTTATCTTGTTTAATTTAGATGTGGTTTGCTTGAACACCATTTGGAAACTTGTACGACAACTATATTAGTAGTTTTTGACTTCGTTTCAATTCCACCTTTCTTTGACAAGCGTGTGTTTTGGTCCTACACAATGAGTTTAGTAGTTTTCCATAAAAAGAGTAAACATCATTTATGATTCTCAAGATCATCCAAGGACGCAAGAGAAGAGCATACGTGATGTTTCCAAAATCCAAGAAGATATCAAATGGAAAAACACTTTAATTCAAACACACCAAGTTAAACCATTCCAATTCAGATATTCCTAACAATTTCAAAGCATCAAAAATACCTAAGAATCGTTTCTGATTCCCAAGATCACCCCAAGGGATGCGAGGGAAGAGCATACATGACCTTATTCTTATAAGAAAACATGTAAAAGTAAAAACATGCAAACATACCCTACAAAAATAAGCATTAATTAGATGAAAACCTACAAAGAAGTTAGCACCCTAACACCCTAATTTTAAGAACACGGAAAGATACCCATACCTCGGTTAGGTATGTGTACGCGGGTTAGGTGGATACCCCACTTTATATTTTCAGACTCACAAAGCACCCGCGCCACCGAAAAATATCATTCAAGACCAAGGATTATTCTACCATCAAACCTTTGGATCTAATCTGTGTGTGTTTATTTGTGCTTAAGCTAAGTTAGATGAATAAGAACTACAACCTAAATAGTTATATAACAAAGCTAAGACAAAATATAAGCACCATCAAAGATGAGAGCTAAACAAGATTAATACTAAGCATAATGCATTAAATTTGAATTAACATGCTAAAGTATTAAAACCTCTACTTCTCTAGATTACCAACAAAAAGTAAATGGAACTATGTAGACTCCATGGCAATCAAATTGATTGTTTTGATCTTCAAGAACCTAGGAATGGGAGCTCATCAAATCTTGGCTATAAGACCCTTTGACTATTCCCATATGACCCAAGCACTTGAAAAATGCAAGGAAGGAGGCTTAGCTCTTCAAATGGTGAATTCCCCAAGAGTAACAAAGGAAAAGCTTATAGTCTATTTGCTATGTGCTTTGCTCTTGTCTTCTCAAGAAATTTAGGTGTAAGTGTAAAGGTAGGAGGAGGGCTCTTTATATAGCCCAATGGATAAAGCAATCTCTACATCCCTTTACATGTGGGATAATAGAGATGTTGAGTTAGTTATGGATAAGTGGGGTTTAGATAGGGTTGAGTTAACTTTAGGAGGGTTTAGCTTGTCCTTTAGTGACTCATGTGGATAAAGGGGGCTTATTAATTAATCAAGATGATTTAATTAATAGATGTGCAAGCTTATAAAAGATTTTAGAGGAATATTAGCATGATTTAGACTATAGAATGGGATTAAATCAATTAAATATTGATTTATTGTTTAGATGTGAGGGTAAGCTAATTAATTAATAATAATTAATTAGTCTAGATAGAAGGGGGATTTATTAATGGAAGGTCATTAATTAGGGTACTTGTTGGATATGTGACTTAATTAATTAGTGTAGTGTAATCAATTAACGCCTATAGGAGAGAAGGTGATTTCCTTTGACGATATGTCACTAATTTGTAGGAAGGGAGATAATTAGCCAAAATTTAAGTGTTTAAATTACTCGGGTGTAATTATGCATGTCTACATGATCCATACAGGTATTTATGGGCCTACAAGAATTGAAAGTATATAAGGTGATTTATATTTCATGCTTCTAATCGATGACTTCACTAGGATGACATGGGTAGCTTGTTTGAAACATAAATATTGTAGACACAAAATCATACTATTATCACCGAATCACAAAGACCCCTATGTTTATACAAGTGCATATACTTGAACTCACGGTGTGATTGGATAACATGGGTACTATCTCCAAGTTGTGGGACTTGCTACTTGAGATAGACCTCCAGAGAAAGCTGGTTCTTGCTCCTAAACTACCTGCCACAATCTACTCTAATGCAGGGGAAACTAACTATTCTAATCTAAATTTCCAAGGGACCAAGGAGAGAGAATGCATAAAATGAAAGCCTACACTAAAGTGGTGATACACCAGAAAAGGAGGGTGTGAGAGTAGTCTTCAAATGCGTGAAATATAGAAGAAAAGTGCACACTAGAAGAGGTGATGACAGTTTCCCATAATCTAGCAAAATGCATTCACAACAATATTTCAAACATACACAATGATAATGGATCCCTGCATGAACATAATAATAGACACAATATTCTTGTAATCAAGGTTGAAAGGGCAAGAAGAATGTAAGAAAACACAATAGGGGAAGATACATCCACAAACTTATATTTTATTGCTTCATGATATGCACAATTCAATCTATTACAAGATAAGGGCCTGGATCACCATGCAAGGAGTCCACAACAAGGGCCTGCAACACATTATCTTCACAAAGCAATTTTGGCAGAGCTTTGCTACAAAAACTACCTCATTGTTATCCTACTGCAAATGCTCAACTTCCTCCATGGTGTCCTCTCGATCTGTAACTTGATCATCATGGTTTCTTTCATCCTCCAACATTGAGTTTGAGAGATCAAACTCTTCTTCAAAGACTAGAACATGAAAGAGATGAAGTAGAAAGAAAAACTAAAGGTTCTCCTGTAGCCTACATTGTGTTCAAAGCCCTTAGATCTGCACTTTTCTTCTTCACAAACTAGAATTTTCTCCTCTTCTTTCGCATTTGGAGCGGCTTCTCCCTCCTCTCCTACTTGAAGGAAATCTTGCTCTTGATAGAACTCTTCTTCTAGCATGAAGTTTGTTAAGTCAAACTCTTCAATTTGCTGCTCTCTGAGGACAAGTTGGGAATGCAATATCTTCTTCTGAGCTTTCTTCCTCTATGGCTGATTGTGCAACTTGAATTTAATTAGCATTCCCTTCAAATAGAGTGCCAACATGGATAGTACTTTCTCGAGAAAAGCCGATCGCTGATCCACTTCTTCTTTTTGCTCTTCTTCTGCTGCCACAAAATCAGTCTTAACCACCACCTGTTCTCCAACTCCAACCTCTTCTAAAGGCTTAACCATCAAGGGGATCTTTTTCATCCCAAATTTAAGAGCCCAACTCTTGAGACTTCAAACTTCTTCATCCTTGTTTGGATTTTCTTTTTGTTGTTGTTTTCCTTGACTAGAATTCTGATTTTTATCCTCCCAACATGGATTTGGGAATGCAAGAGGAGAAGTGGATTGTAACTCAAATGGCTTGGAAATTTTTCATGGTGGTGGAGGAGGTAGAAAATCTTGTTTCTTTGGAGGAGGGGGTATTTCTGTTAGCTCTTGTGGAGGGGATGACTATTTGGAAGGAAAGGGGAAAGAAGAATTGAGGTGTGGTGGGAGACTAGGGAATGGAGAAATGGAATTAACTCCTAGGGCAGCATTGACTGGATTTAGAATTTGAAATTCCAAATGAGATGATGCTACTTGAGTGATGGGGTGAGAAAAACCAGATGATGGTGTAGGACTTACCCATTGACAAGGTTGTTCAACACCAAGCGTATAGGCCTCTATTTTTGTTGTCCATTGTGCAAGTTGGGGCAGCATCTTCATCATAAAGTCCAGCTTCTCCTGAGGGCTGAAGTGTCTTGGAAAAGGGCTTCCCCATGGACAAGGAGTCCTACAACCAATTCTAAAAGCTCTCATTTGAGTTTTTTCTCTTGATTGCACCATTTTTGCCTCCATATTTTGGATTTTTTCCACAAAATATGCATCTTCCATTTGATTTTCTTCATTGTATGTGTACCCTTGCTCTCGATGTGCTTCACAACCAAACTGACTTTGGCACTGCTGCTCATATGGGTAGATATGCTGATTTTGAATTTGATCAAAATGTTGATTTGGAGGATTTGTAAAACATGTTGGAGGTGTGATATATTGTTGTTGTTGAAAATGTGAATTCCATGATGGAAATGAAGTCATGATTACACAACTTCATGAAATGGAAAAGGATGAAAGAGACGGAAAGAAGGATGGATGGAAATGGATGAAAAAGTGGTCTGTAACTTAGAGAATGAGTTATTTACTAGATGGAGTTGCCAGATGTGATTTTGAATATGCCTCTAAAAGGATGGATCCTTCTAAGTTACACACAACCCTAAAAATGTTAAAAATAGAATTTAAACCTTGAACGACTCGGAAGATACAGTCTTCAATTCAGAATTTGGGTCTTGTTGTGCAGCTATGAATCCCCAAAACACAAAAAACCATGATAGTTTGAAAGTCAAAATCTCAAAAATATAAGAATACCATTTTGAATATTATCCCCGATCTATCAACTCGTGAAATTTTGACTAGTTTTAAGCAAGTTAAGCCCTTGAAAATCGATTTCAAAGTTCATCCCGGAAGGTGAAAAATCTGAAATTGTAAAACCTGTAATTTTTAGTCCAAATTTCTTGAAAATTCCTTCAAATCTTGTGAAATGACCTCTTGGTCCCACCGGCATGCTGTAACTATTATCACTGAATCGAACATAGCACCCTATGTTTATACAAGTATATACTTGAACTCACGGTGTGATTGATAACATAGGTCTATCTCAAGTAGCAAGTCCCACAACTTGGAGATAGTACCCATGTTATCCAATCACACCGTGAGTTCAAGTATATGCACTTGTATAAACATAGGGGTGCTATGATTCGGTGATAACACATACACTTCATATATTATTTAGTCTTAGTCTCATACTACTATTCATATAGTTTTTTAATGAAGAAAGTACTAATTAACTCCCATCTTTTGGCCATTTTTATTTATTTTATATCGTCATTGAATAACTTCAACACATACCTACCGTATCTATTTTCATCATTTCCCATCATTTTAGCCTTGAATGTGGTTCCTAGGCTAGTATTGGGGCACAAACAAGAACCCTAGTCCCAAATGAAGCACCCTGATCCTTTTCCCACTTTCCCACCACTTTTTGGGCACTTTCTAGCTATTTGAACACTTTATCTTTCTTTTTGTTGGAATTTTCAGTGGTTAATTACTTAAATTAGAACAATATAACTATATAAATATAAATTTATGAAACCATAATGAGGGACCAAGCACCAATCAATACTATCATTCACCTAAAGTTACATCCATCTAAGGCATCTAGAGCTCATTTGCATCCATCTAGCTCCATTAAAAGTCACAAAGATGGTTCATCTACATCAAAAACATACGAGGGAAAGTTATTTTATACCATACACCATTCTATTACATTTTCTACACATAGTCATTACTCGCTACTTTAAAAAAGTACAACCGACACAACAAAAACCTAGGGCATGATTGCACACACTTTCACATAGAACTATATTGGGTCCGATGTATGTAGTGCAGTTGCTCAATTAGTAAGTCCACCATTGTGGTATTTGAGGACACCCCCACCCCTTCATATACATCTTTCTTTTTAGGGTTTGATGCTTGTTTTGGGGTTTTATTGGAATTCTCTTCATCATTGGCTACCAGAGACATACATTTGAGTATATATAAGTTAGTGTGATAGAAAGTGAGGGATTCAAATCATCTAATGACCCTAAAATTTTGGTTTTTGGACATCCTTCATAGATTAGGGAACCCACAAGTGCCTTGATCCTCTCTTAGATGCCCAATTCTAGCCAAATAGTTCAGATATAGCCTTTTTAGGACCTTTTCATGTTTGTTCTTTCTTCCTTAATATTCGGTATATTTTACCACACAATCCACATCATCCTACAAATTAGATAACATCCTTCTAACCCCTCTTTTCATATTAGGGTTTTTACTTTAATTAGCCTAGTTGTTTGGGTCACTTTTCATATTTATTTAGTTGTTATTTACATCATTTTAGTACTTTTATTTATTGGCATTCCTAGTTAGATTTAATACACATATTCTACATTTAGTTAATAATTTTGTTGAAATTGAATTCGAATCCACTTTCTTTAGGTTTTATTTTGTCATTGTTTGAATTGATCTCACCCTTTAATTTCGTGCATGTCTTTGAAAATTCTACTTTGACTAGTTTTCCCATGTTTTAAAATGTATGCTCAAAGATAGGACCATGTTGATACAAATGTGAGTCATGTGTTTGGGACGTGAATCCTCTTTTTAGTCAAGGGATGTAATAGTTATGTTTCCCCTATAATTCATATGAAAAAAATTCCCTTTTATCCTCATGATATTATTTTGTGCTTCACGGGACTAAATTTTTCTTAAGGAGTGAAACCAGATGCGGAAGGTTTCCATGTGTCCCTCTGACGTGTATTTATAAAGGTGCAAATAATTAAAAACTCTCAAGGAGAAGGGATAAGCTAGATGGATAATGGTGAGGCAAGGCAACCCCAATAGGATGAAAATTCAAAGAAAAGAAGGAGGGCTCATAGGCTTCCACGTGGCGCCCGGGTGTAGATTCAAAAAAAGAGATAAGGAGAGAAAACACAAGGATGCACAAGTTTTCAAAATGTCATGCAAAGAGGACACCACCAAAGAGAGAATCAAATGAATAAGTAGAGGACTCGATGTTCAACAAAATTTAATACAGTTTTTAGTCCCGAGGCATACATATTGAAGGCGTGGATCAAATTAGAGTCAAGGCTCTTTAAATAGAGAAATACATATGATAGGTTAACAAAAACCATGGGCACCATTGATGAAACTAGAGGAATTACATAATTGAAATCAAATCACCATAGACGTAAACAAAATATGGGCCAATGCGAGGTGATCTAAACATGCAAACTTCAAGTTTTCAAACATCATGCAGACTCATATAATGAGAATAAAGAAATAGTTTTAGATATAAATCAAAAAATGGATTTCTAGAGGGGCCCCATCCCACGATGAATAAATTTGTATACATGTTTGGAAGTAAGGACACAAGAAGAGAAACAACAATCAATTATCCCTTACTCATACATTGAAATTTCCTCCGAGCGGAGGAAGCTTGTTTAACAACATCTTCTTCCTCAAAATGAATTCATCTGATCCCTATGCCATCTAAAAAAAACAAAATAATCTGTTATATCTCAGGAAATCCCCATATCCATCAATGACTCAAGGGTCATTTAAAGAATTTCCATGATTTTCTCTAGATCGATCTTCTTCTGATAGGATGAAACCTAGTCTAGAAGATTTCAACCACCCGTGAAGAATGCAGCCTTCCCTTTCCCCTTGTGAAGAGTAGAATTATCAGGAATGGACTGAGGAAGAATGTTTGGAGTGGTTGGAAGAGCAAGAACTACACCCTGGGACCGGGTGGAACAAGAGATCTTGAGATGGACTCACCCTTCCATCTCCTTATGAAGGGTGGGTGCTCTCTTGGAGAAGGAATTGACCAGGGCCCTAAAAATTCCTGCTCCATTGGAGGAGCATGATGCATTGAATGAGTGGAAGATCGGATAATGAACCCGTAGCTTTTTTCCTTGATAAAATAAATTTTAACCTTAGAGTGATGAGAAGATAAAGACATTTCTTCTTCTCTATCTAAAATGATAATTAGGGGTTGGGAGGTTGATTCCCCCTATTCTTTCTTGAAGATGGTTCTAGTGTGGTGGATGGTTATAATGGCATAGGTCCTTCTTGACCTTTTTATAGAAAAATGATTCTTTCTCTAGTTCATCCATTTTGTGAAAAATGGTAGGTACTGTATCAATGGAAGACTTCTCATATAGCATGTAGGACTCCTTGGGAATCTCCTTCAACAAAAATATTCATTGTGTATTAAGGGAAAAAGGTAATCAATCATCCCCGATAATACGAAGGCCTATTTTCAATCCAAAATTTATTCAAATCTTCTTGAACTTTATAATGTTCCCACCAAAAAATATGGAAGTACATGGATTGAAGGCTGAGAAGACATGATTAATTTTGATCAATCTTACAAGGAGTGTAATCCAAACTTTCTAATAGGTCATAGACCCTCTAGTATTCCCTCGCATCGGGATATCAAACAAATATCCGACAAAGGATTCATCTAGACCATGTAGGTTAAAGATTTGGTTTAAATATTCTGAATAAATCTCTTTCAGACTGTTTTCCACAACCACATTTTCCATTATGCTGATAAAATCTATGTAAAAATTATTCACTTTCAAGATAGGAAAATGAATGCATATTGGTGAGAAAGTAGAATTGAGTTTATAATGAGGATGGTGTAGACAGGTTGAGTCGAGTGAAATCATTTCCATCAGATGAAAGAATATTTTTCTCAAATCACATGAGAAGAATAAAATTAAGATAAATTGTCACAAGTGTAATGTATGGCGTTTGATTGATGTGATATAATCCATGCAAGGACACTCAATTCTGAGAGGAACGAATACATATATGCATTTCTCAAGGTAGATTTTAAAAGATGAAAAGGAGTTCTTTTCACAACAAGCCATATGGAATCACCTAGGAATTATTAAAAAGGGGTTTCTTGCACATCAAGAGGAAATAAATGATTGAGACAACTGTTAAAAGGAAGAAACATGGTGCCCAAATCATATCCAATGAAAGTAATAAACATGAATGGCTCACAAATTTTCCACTTGGAAAAATTAGAGAAGAATATTCTCTTCAAATATTCATGTTTTGGGGGAAAGAGGATGAGTGAGTGAGTGAAATTTTATAAATGCAATGAGAATACTCTTGCATTGGGGTTAAAATTTTCAGAAAATTTTTAAGAGAGGCAAAAACCGAGAGAAACCATTTTTCCAAGAACTTGTCTAAGAAGCATGTTAATTTCTTGAGACTTAAAATTAAATCATGTGAAGATGGTTACAATTATATAGCCATTGACAAGCATTCACACTATAAAGGAAAATCTCCTTGCTAATAAATTTGATGAGCCTTGAGTTAATTGTGTTAATCATGAGCATTGTTGTGTCTGCTTTAAGTTGAGGTGTTTCAAGTAGTTATTCATGTTCATGTTGTAATCTTATGTTAAGAATTCCTCTAAATCACACAAGATCTTATCCTTTTGGTAGCATTGTGGTAATTGAAATTGTGTTATGATAAGATCTTTCATCTCATTTTGTAATAAACAATTTTAAATTTATTCTTCTTCTATTTTGTTAATACAAATTGTTTGTTAGCCTATGAGTGTAACATTCCCATTTTAAGACTTTAGAAACAAGGGATTTAAAAAAAAATAAATTTCTCTATTCTAAATTTAGAATTTAGAACAAAAATTCTTTACAACCATTCATATAACAGATAACCATATGCGGTTGTAATGACTCAAAGGTGTCTACCAATCTATTCATTTCATGACTCAGTATACTACCGATCTATTCATGTTTAACATTAAGTATTGAATACTTTTCCATATACTATGTATACTTGGTTCTCTTTCCCTGTTCAAGGTATTGAGTGATCTGTCTAAGGAACCTATTTGAATATTTGTTACCAATATTCATTTGCATCACGAACCTTAGACTAGGTGACACAGGACAACATAACCAACAACTTGCGATACTTTGGCCAAATATTTCTAACATATTGTTCGTATTTCTACTCCTTGATGGCATACTCATCAATCCAGAATACATCCTTCACCACACTCTATTATTATCTAAAATGTCCTTTATTGACTTCCGTCAGTGCACTTGCCCAAGGTTTAACCCTAGTTCGAATTATTAACATACATTATGATAGGGAGAGGCTCAGTAAGACTTAGGGTAAGTTGGCATACTGGGTCAACCTAAGTTAACCCCATGTGCCAAGGTATCCTGAGTCTTAGGGGGCTACTCCATATCTTAGACATGTTACTAACTAGACCTAGAGAGAAACTAAGATCAAGTCCATGTGTGTAGATCTAGATGATCAATGTAGAAGGGTGTTGCCACATGTTGACTGCATCATTGTATCCTTGAGAAGATCCTAATCTTTTCAAAGGTACACCTTTATAGTAGGCATGTGCCAACGATCCTATAGAACAGCCTCATCAAGATTTACATACCTCAAGGAGTTTATTATAAATTTAATTAATTTAGATTATTAAAAATAAATTTCAGCAACATAGCCTAACCCTAATCCAACACTCCTTGAGTTCTTATCTACAACAGATTCAATTGGTTGTTAAAGAACTTTCATATCTTAAGATTGCCTTTAATGTTATCTACGAGACTTAACAAACCATCATTCCATAACAAGATATCAATAACATAAGTTTCATTATTGTGACTTAACCATTCAAGGAAGTGTAACAACCATCTAGGTTGTAACTAAGTAGAATTTATTAACGAAGCCTAATAATTAGGAATCACGTCTTCCATTTGATTTGCATTCTTAAGTTAGAGGAAGAATCTTTATTGATATGATTAAGTGCAAGGGCCTATCACCCCTATAAATCATTTACAAATTCAATAGTTATTAATGAATGTTGATTCCATATCATATTATTATATTAAATTATTCAGTTATGACATCAAATTCTCAGAACTTAAGAAGCTGCATCCTATTTAGGGAAATTAGTCCAATTCCCAATGTCAAACTTATCTAAGAATACCCCATTAAGCATATACATAATATGGAGTATAACAAAATATAATATTCCATCAACGCAATGAACGTACAAGATAATATACACACCCAAAGTAATAAATTATCAAGATTTAATTCATTTCTAAAACTTATACATTTAGGTATGCTACAAGACAATTTGCCTTCATTACAATAGAATACTACTTTTCTTTTTCAATACAATCTCAAGAATGATTCATAGTTCTTCACAAAATTAGACTTAAATAAGCCAATGATCACATAACATTATGCCTTCCTTTTCACTTATGAAGTCCATCTCGCAAAATATCTAACATGGGTCGGTTCATTAAACCGAGCATGATAAGCACTAGCCTTAAAAAGAAGAGTATTCCAATAACTTTTTTATTAAAAACTCGCTTTAATGAGACAATTATTACATCATATAATCAATATCACAAGAAATGGAAAATTAGTACATTTTAAACAATTGATTTCACTTTCAAGACAAGGAAAAATATAATCTACCATATCAGCCTTACAAAATAGAGTCTAATTGATCCTATCAATTATCCTTAGGCAAAAACATATCATAACATCTCATTATTACCAATATTTCATAAAATAAAAGAACATTTATCTTTTCTTCAAGTTAAAGGAAGAATTTATAGCATGGTTCGATTAGGATGACTCATCTAACTCTTAAACGAAAGAAGAAGAAGAATCATTACAAACTATGCCCAAACACAAAACATACGAGAAACAGAACAAATTCAAAATGTGATTTAACTATTTCTTTCATCTAAAAACTTCCTTAAAACTCTAACATTTAAGATATTATCGAATGTACTTTCATTTTAATCCAAGAAGGAATAGAGAATCAATCACCAACCCGCAAGATTAAATCTATTTCACATATAGAAGTTAACTTTTAAAGATATTAAACTACGTTCAAAAATCAAAGTAGACTCATACAGGAGATAATCTCTACTCTAGTTCATCCAAGGAGAATTCTTAAAAAGATAGAGTGCAAGAGACAAAATTCCTCATCTCAAACCGAAAAAATAAAGTCTTGTCAAACAACAACACAAACAAGTTGGCATTTCCAGCATCCATAAAACCAAATAATATAATCTCTTCCAACATCATTTTTACAAATGATTGGGTAAAGGAAGACCAAACAACTCAAAAAGAAAACTTCATTTTAAAGGAGAATCGTAACAAAAGTTCAACCAAAGTGATCTATAAAGTAAGATGAAGAATACTGCCATATTCTTTACACTTCTTTACTTTTGATAACATGAGTTTTAATTCCCTACTCGAATGAAATACAATTAGCAATCCTAGAACACGCTCAGGCAAAAGGAATCACGTTCCTTTCTTTCATAACGGCTCAAGGTGTATTAACTATATCCAATACGAAATAGAAAAATAACTGATCCATACGTTAAACATGATCAAGTATCAACAAACTCGATTGAAATCCCATTGTCAAGTTTCATTATTGCAATTCAAAAGAGTAATGAGTTCCCGATTCAATAAGTATCAGAACACAAAAATTATTCAAATAGAGGTATATAATATTTTCCTAACAAAATAAGAGTACTAATTAAATTAAGCTCATCTTTTAAATGAAACCCTGATCTTATTTTAAAAGATCCTCGAAGATGCAATTTTCCATGAAACAGAGGGGAAAATAATACCCTCAATAAAATACCAATGCCATCTCAACAAGACGAAACAGTTCCCAGAAAAGAATCACCAAACCCATTCATCAAATAAAAACATTTTAAGTTGAGATCTTAAGAGTTTAACAAACAAATCAAATAACTATTTTCCTATTTCCCTTTATTAATGGTTCAATGAAAGAGTTAGAAGTTTTTAACATTTAAAACAAATAAAACCCAACTCAAAATACTAGAGCAGAGTCGACACGAAGTCTCAACTACAGTTCAGACTACACAAGTAATAAATACGAGTGTTGTGACAATTACAAATCTACAATAACAGTTCCAAATTTTCCCAAAACAAATAAAACATAGGTACAAAACGACATACGGCTTCATTCATCAGCCCCGAGTTACCTAAGGTTTCAATCTTTGGTTTAGAATAGACAGAGGCTCCAATACAAATTCAAATCAAAATGCAAAACCAAATGTTACACCAAATAAAACTCGCTTTCTCTCCAAATTTTGAGCCCCAAAAATGAATAATAACATACAAGTATAGTTTCCATTATGATATGACATTAATAATTCAAATTATCATAAGGAAATAAAACACAAGTACCGAGCTATATACGAACTTCAACAACAGTCTAGAGATATCCAAGATTCCAAACACCGGTTCAAAACAACAAAAACCTCTATCAATATTTATCAACAAACACAAAACTAGAACCAAGTTCTAAACCAAATATGAGCTCAAAAACAAGCTCTACTTAAAACACAATCTCAACTCAAGCTCAACACAAGTTCACGATCAAACAAGACACAAACTCCAACAAGATCAGATGGAACTGAAGGTTCCCAAAAACTTTGAACCATATCAAAATAGCAATGAAGGTTTTCTAAATAGAATACTTCAATTACACGCCAGAATGAAAACGAGCTACAGAGATACATTTTTGCATGCATTCTCTTTTTCTAAGAACTACACATGGTAAATTTCTAACATAACATCTTTTACCAAGGATTCAAAATCAATATCATAAGATTTAATAAACCCAATAAGAAAATAACCCAGATAAGATAAGAAATCCAAGAATCTCAAAAGAGCGAATTGTTTTAATGAAATATTTCTAAGAAAGCATGAAATCTTAAAGTTTAGAGCCTATCATGCCTAATAGTGCTTCTTCTAATTTCAAGAGAACCTCCACCGAGCTCACAACTTCTCTTCTCCATGAAAGATCAAACAAAAATATTATTTTTCCACCATGCCTCTTATATATTCAACAAACTGAAAATAGGTCAAAAATCTCAAGAATAACCATTAAGTGTAGTTCTATCTCGTTGGTTTGAAAACCAGAGAGCATGTAGAGAAAAATTGTGAAACATGCAAGGTGAAATGACCCCATACAAACCCATTTGCATGCTTTCCAAAATGGTTCGAGCACAAAAACCGAAAATAATAAATTCCATTAATTCCTATTTTCCTACCTATCCTTCCTTGCCACCACCTTCCAAGTTTAGCTAATGTCAAATCAAATTTAACAAGGAATTCCATTTTAGTGAAGTTTCCACATAAGCCTCCGCCAAGTCAGCTAGCCCCTACCACAACTGGTAGTACCTCTATGTAATTAAAACCTTATCAACAACTTAAATGCCTTATAACCATTTCCTGTGATACATGCGACCACCAATTCCCCTTCATGCCCATTAGTTTAGGGTAGTCATAATTTCTTAGGTTAGATCTTAGGTTAGCTTAGGATAGGTAACCTTAGGATATAACCCAATCCATAAATCACCACCTTAGGTAGTTTCCACATAGGTTAGATTAATTCTAACACAATAGTTTTTAGGCATTAGGTTAGATATAACCATATGGAATTAGGTTTTAGGATAATTCAAATAACTTAGTAAACTTTCCATAATACTTTTGTAAAAATATTAGGTTAGGATAAAATTTAATTAATTAACATAGCTAGGTAATATATAACTTCATACCTAGCTTAGGATTCCCTAGGATAGTCCCTTTAGTTTTAGGAACCAAAATATTTCCTAAGCCGTGTGTAGGATATAGTTGGTTAGCGTCATCATTTTCCTACCACGATCGAACTGAAAATATCCAAACACAACATACGAATGAAAAGAAACACGTTCACACAACAATCAAAGAACTTGTAATCAAGTCTAGTCATATGTCTTTTAATTCATGGAATGTCTATTTACCATTCATTCAACAGAGAAGATTTAAAACATTCCTTAGATCATTGAAATTGATCCAAGGATGAGTCGGATTAATAGATAAGTTTACTATTCTTAAACCAAATTTGCAACTCACCTACAAGAAATAAAAATGGATTCAAGGAAGCCATTCCAATTCACTCAAAGGATCTTAAGAATAGAAGATGATTTATCCATATCAAGCATCATCTCAAAAAATAAAAAGAACATATCTTTATAAGGAAAATCACATGCCAACACTTGAAATGTAAAGGAGAAAATAACAACTTTCAAGCATGTTACATGCTTCCTCCTTAAAAGAATCATTGTCCCCGATGATTACTCTTTTTTAACAATATACCTAAGGACAATCACTTCATTCACTTCACTTACCATAAGTCAAAATATATTAGAATCTTATAGTTCAAGAAATCAACATTAAATAGCTATTTATCAAAATCAAATAAATATCTCCCAAAATTGACATATTTAATGTCATGTAAAGATAAAATCTTAAATTTTTATCAGCAACAAAATTAATTGATCAAATAGATATGGAAAATGATTTTTCATATCTTCTATATTTTCCTAAGTTGCACTCTCTTCGTTAAACTGGTCCCACTGGACCTTACATTAACTTATTTCTCGATTTCTTAAATGCAATTGGTGAGTTTCTAAGCACTTGAATGTGTTTAACCACAATTATTCCCGGGTCTTGACTGTAAGGAATTCCAATTTAACACATGTGATAAATTTGAAATGTATTTCTTAAGTAAATAAATATGGAAAACATCATGCATTCGTGATAAAGCAGGAGGTAATGTTAAACGATAAGCTACAAGGTTGATTACTTCAACTACCTCAAAAGGTCCCACATAACGAGATGATAATTTGGCAGCCTTACCAAAAGTTATAGAACTCTTTTTCGGTTTAACCCGAAGAAAGAATTTCTCAACAAGTTCAAATTTCCTATCAACCCTCTTCAGGTCAATGTAACTCTTTTGCCTATCTGATGCTTCTTTCAAGTGATCACGAATCAACTTAACTTGTTGTTCCATTTCTGTAAGGATTTTAGGTCCAATTACCTCTCTATCCTCTATGTTATCCCAATTAATAGGGGTTCTACATTTTCTTCCATAAAGTGCCTCGAATGGTGTCATCTTAAGAGAAGCATGATATGTATTATTGTAGGCAAATTCAACTAATGGAAGATATTCTTCCCACTTATACTACTGATCCATACAATACATCAATAACATATCTACTAAAACTTGATTTACTCTTTCAAAGATGTCCATCTGCTTTCGGTGATACATAGAAATGAAATTGAGCTTAGTTCCTAGAGATGCATTAAGTGTTTTCCAAAATCTTGACGTCATTCTAGGATCTCTATCGATATGATTAACTCGGGTAGTCCATGTAATCCGACTAACTCAAGTACAAATCTTTTAGCCAAACAGTGAATCATCTTTTAGATTTCCAGCAATAAAATGAGCTACTTTTGTTAGTTTATCAACTAAAAAATAAAAGCATGTTTATTTCTTGACATAGGCAACCCTTGTACAAAATCCATGCTTATTACCTCGTCATTTATACTGTGGTATGCTATGAGGATACAATAACCCTACTGGGTGCATATGTTCTCGCCTTAACACGTTGACACTCTAGATAATGTGTTACCTAATCAATAACATATTTCTTCATTATTTTCTAGAAATATTGTTGTTTTATATCAGCAAACATCATTGTAATGTCGGGAGTCCAGAGAAAGGTGAATTGTGAAATTCCACTAACAATTTCTTTCTCAAACCATTAAGCAATGGTACATAGACTTTGTTTTCAAATCATAAGATTCCTTCTTTATCAAAGTGAAAAACCTTTATACCTCAAATTATTAGAATCAGAGCAAGTGTTGTTTTTACTTGCTAAAAGTAAGAATCGATTCCATAACACTTTTACTTCATCGTTAAACTGAGTTCTTAGTGTTATAAGAGTAGAAATGTGCTTCCTACGACTTAGAGCATCACCACTCTATTTTTACCCTTTATATAACTTATGTTAAAATCATATTGAGACAAAAACTCTAACCATCTTCGATGTCTTGCATTTAGATTTAGCCGAGTGAAAATGTACTTCATCCCAAAATGATCAATTTTCAACTCAAATGGTTTACCAAGAAGATAATGCCTCCAAACTTGAAGTTCATGAACAATGGCAGTAAGCTCTAAATCATGTGGAGAATAATTCAACTCATGTAACTTAAGTTTTCTACTTTTGTATGCTATTACATGACCACTTTGTAACAAATAACCTCTTAGACCTTCACTATATGCATCATTTACCACCATAAAATCTTCATTAGGGTCTAGTACTGCAAGAATAGGTGATGAAGTTAACTGCTCTTTCAAGGTTTTAAATGCAATTTCACATTTCTCACTCCAAACAAACTTTTTATCTTTCTTCTCGTAAGGAAGTTATCAGTGCAAACTATCTTAGAAAAGTCTTTTACAAATTTCCTATAGTAGTTGTAATTTTTGAAGGATCCACATCAATTCCATCATTACTTATTACATGACCCAAATAATGGAATTCTCGTGTCATAAAAATAACATTTGGACAACTTACCAAATAACCGTCTCTTTCTCAGAATTTCCAAAACTACTTTCAAATGCTCATGACGCTCTTCAATGCTTTTAGAATATATGAGAATGTCGTCCAAGAATACGAGCACAAATTTGTCTAAGTATTCTTGAAAGATATTATTCATTAAATTCATAAATGTCACAAGTGCATTAGTTAATCTGAAAGGTAAAACCATAAACTCATAATGTCCATACCTTGTTCTGAAAGTTTTTGAATATCCTCATCTTTAATTTGTAATTGATGATACCCAGATTAAAGATCTATCTTAGAATATACCGATGCTCCACGCATCTGATCAAATAAATCATCAATCCTAGGAAGTGGATATCTATTCTTGATTGTTGCTTTGTTTAACATTCTGTAATCAATGCACAATCTAAGTGTTCCATCTTTATTTTTCACAAAGATCACTGGTGCTCCCCAAGGTGAAACACTTGGTCTAATCAAACCCTTAGAAAAAGTTCTTGCAATTGAGCCTTAAGCTCTACTAATTCTATAGTAGTCATTCAATACGGTGCCTTAGATATAGGTTCGGTTCCAAGCTTGATCTCAATCATGAAATCAAATTCCCTTTTGGGTGGAAGACCTGGAAATTCTTCCAGAAATACATCACTAAAGTCTCGTAATAGCGGATATCAATCCATGAAATCGTTATTTTCCTCTGTAGTTTCTGAATTTTTTACTACATATAAGGTACATCCTTTATTTTTGGCCTTTTTAAGTTGCATAGCTGATAGTTTCCTAACAAAAATCTCACATTTCACACCCTGAATCTCTACTATTTTCTGTAGGTTGTCTAAACAACTAATGCATTTTTCAAAATCAGTCCACTTTAGCCTTATGCTCTACTAACCAATTAACACCTATGATTACATCATAAGACCCTAAAGGTGCAACATACAGATCAACCTCTATGGAAAAGTTAGGTAATTCAAGGAATTCTCCAAAAATACACATACTAAATGTATGAATAGAGTTATTACCATAATGTATACCCATGCTTTATCCATTTTTCTAGCTTTTATTTTAAGTTTCAAAGCAAGTTTACTAGAAATTAAACATTCAGTAGCTCCCGTATCAAAAAGAATAGTTATAGATATGCCAAATAACTTACCAAGAACTTCAATAGTTTTGCTTACTTGTTAGCTACTCTGCAGCATGTATCTTTTGTTGTTGATTATGATCATCCTTCTTAAAAGGACATTGATCTATGTAATGATCTTTTCCGCAATTATAACAACCTCCTATGGGTCCCTTTCTAGACTCGCAATTATTTCCAGCTTAAAGTTATTATTCTAACCTCCATAGGAAATCATCCATTGTTAGTATTCTTGGCAAAAATTTCGTGCATTTCCGGGAGTCTTATTCGTTGTTGTTTTCTTATTATTATTAGTTGAAAACTTAATTTTATTACTAGAATTATTCCATGGTCCCTTATTAGGTGCAAGAGAATCAAGAGACGTTTGGAACTTTCTTCCTTACTTCCTCCTTATGAGAATAAATAGCCTTTAATTTACGTTTCTGCCTTATGGCTTTTTCAACAACCCCTTTCATAGTAAACCATTTCCAATACTGAGTTACTATTAGCTTTCCTTGAGCTAAGTTCTGAAATTCAGTCATTTTCTGATCATATTAGAGTTGTGGTAGCTATCATTGCCTAAAATAACTTTTAAATTGATCCCAAGTGATGTTAGTTTCATCAATATTTAACTCAGCCTTATGGCTGTCCCACCATGAAGATGCTTCATGGGAAAGCTAATATGATCCCTATATAGCCTTGGTTTCCTCTGAGAAGTTACTTATTGCAAAGTACTTCTCCATTTTGTTGAGCTAATTCTCATCTCCATCTCCTAATGTGGTGCCATCAAACTTGGGTGGAATTATCCTTTTTATGTCATTAGTGAGTTCGCTACTAGTCTAGCCTTTTTGTTCTCAGGTTGAATAGGTATGTTAACGTTGTTATTATCAACACCCACATTGGTGTTATCCTTTAGAGGTGGATGATTATGGTTATCAACTTCTTCTTCCTCCTCATTGCCCATTACTTGTTGTTGAAGCACAATCAAATGATCTCTTGTGTCCAACAGGGTAGTAAGGATCTCATCAAGTTTATCGGAAGTAACCACTCCTTCCTTAGGTGGAGGGTTATTTTCAACATTTCCTCTTGTTCTCACCATTTTCTGTTACAAGAAAATTTAAGTTTAATTAGAATGTGGACATACTAGGTCCAAGAGCTGCAACCTTCAGCTATGATACCAAGATGTAACATTCCTAGTTTAAGACTTTAGAAACAAGGGAATTTTTTTCAAAATAATTTTCTTTGTTCTAAATTCATAATTTAGAACACACATTGTTTATCAACCATTCATATAACAGATAACCCTATGCAGCTATAATGACTTGGTGTGCTACCGATCTATTCATTTCATGACTCAATATACTACCGATCTATTCATGTTTAACATTAAGTATTGAATACTTTTCCATATACTATGTATTCTTGGTTCTCTTTCCTGTTCAAGGTATTGAGTGATCTCGTCTAAGGAACCTATTTGAATATTTGTTACCAATATTCATTTGCATCACGAACCTTATACGAGGTGACACATGACAATGCAACTAGCAGCTTGCGATACTTTGGCCAAAGATTTCTAACATACTGTTCATATTACTATTCCTTAACGGCATACTCATCAATCCAGAATATGTCCTTCACCCCACTCTATTGTTATCTAGAATTTCCTTTACTGACTTCCGTCAGTCCACTTGCCCAAGGTTTAACCCTAGTTCAAGTTAGCAACATACATTATGATAGGGAGAGGCTCACTAAGACTTAGGGTAAGTTGGCATACTGGGTCAACCTAAGTCAACCCCATGTGCCAAGGTATCCTGAGTCTTAGAGGGCTACCCCATATCTTAGACATGTTACTAACCAAACCTAGAGAGAAACTAAGATCAAGTCCATGTGTGTAGATCTAGATGATCAATGTAGAAGGGTGTTGCCACATGTTGACTACATCATTATATCCTCGAGAAGATCCTAATCTTCTCAAAGGTACATCCCTGTAGTAGGCATGTGCCAACATCCTATAGAATAGCCTCATCGAGATGTACATACCTCAAGGATTTTATTATAAATTTAATTAATTTGGATTATTAAAAATAGATTTCAGCAACATTGCCTAACCCTAATCCAACACTCCTTAAGTTCTTCTCTACAACAGATTCAATTGGTTGTTAAAGAACTTTCATAGCTTAAGATTTCCTTTAATGTTATTTACAAGACTTAACAAACCGTCAACCATAACAGGATATCAACAACATAAGTTCCATTTATTGTGACTTAACCATTCAAGGAAGTGTAACAACCATCTACGTTGTAATTAAGTAGACTTTATTAACGAATCCTAATAATTAGGAATCGCGTCTTCCATTTTATTTGCATTCTTAAGTTAGAGGAAGAATATTTCTTGATATGATTAAGTGATAGGGCCTAGCACCCTATAAATCATTTACAAATTCAATAGTTATTAATGAATGTTGATTCCATATCATATTACTATATTGAATTGTTCGAGTTATGACATCAAATTCTGCAACTTAAGAAGTTACATCCTATTTGGGGAGATTAGTCCAATTCCCAATGTCAAACTTATCTAAGAATACCCTATTAAGCATATACATAATATTGAGTATAACAAAATATAATATTCCATCTATGCAATGAAAGTACAAGATAATATACATTTTGAAAGTAATAAATTCTCAACATTTAATTCATCTCAGTAAACTTATACATTTAGGTATGCTATAAGCTAATTTGCCTTCATTTAAATAGAATACTACTTTTCTTTTTTCAATACAATATCAAGAACGATTCATAGTTCTTCACAAAATCAGACTTACATCAACCAATGATCACATAAGTTTATGCCTTACTTTTCACTTACGAAGTCCATCTATAAAAATTGGTAGCATGGGTTAGTTCATTAAACTGAGCATGATAAGCACTAAGCCTTAAAAAGAAGTGCATTCCTATAATTGTTCCATTAAAAACTCCACTTTAATTACAAAATTATTACATCATATGATTAATATCAAAAGCAATAGAAAAGAAGTACATTTTAAACAATTGATTTAACTTTCAAGACAATGAAAAATATAATCTACCATATCATCCTTACAAAATAGAGTCTAATTGATCCTATCAATTACCCTTAGGCAAACAACATATCATAACGTCTCATTGTTACCAATCTTTCATAAAATAAAACTACATTTATATTTTCTTTAAACTAAAGGAAGAATTTAAAGCATGGTTTAGATTAGGATGACTCATCTAAATCCTAAATGAAAGAAGAAGAAGAATCATTACAAACTATGCCCAAACACAAAACATCTAAGAAATAGAACAAATTCAAAACGTGATTTAACTGTTTCTTTCAATGAAAAAATTCCTTACAAATTTAACATTTAAGATATTCATCAGAACAAAATTTCATTTTAATCCAAGAAGGAATAGAGAATCAATCAGTCAACCTGCAAATTTAAATCTATTTCACATATAGAAGTTAACTTTTAAAGATCTGAAACTACGTTCAAAAATTAAAGTAGACTCATACGAGATAATATCTACTCTAGTTCATCCAAGGAGAATTCTTAAAAAGATAGAGTGCAAGAGACAAACTTTCTCATCTCAAACCGAACAAATAAAGTCTTGTCAAACAACAATCTATCAAACAAGCTGGCATTTCCAACTCCATAAAATCGAATAATATAATCTCTTCCAAAGATCATTTTTACAAATGATTGGGTAAAGGAAGACCACACAACTCAAAAAGAAAAATTCATTTCAAAGGAGAATCGAATGAAGTTCAACCAGCTTAACTATAAAGTAAGAATAAGAACACTTCCATATTCTTTACACTTCTTTACTTTTAATGAACACGAGTTTCAATTCCCTACTCAGAATGAAATACAATTAGCAATTCCTAGAACATATTCTACATGCTAAAGGAATCACGTTCATTTCTTTTATAATGGCTCAAGGTGTATTAACTATATCTAACACAAAATATAATAACAACCGATCCATAAGTTAAACATGATCAAGTATCAAAAACTTAGATTGAAATACCATTGTCATGTTTCATTATTGCAATTCAAAAGAGTAATCGGTTCCTTATTCAATAAGTATTGTAATACAAAACTTATTCAAAAAAGGCATATAATCTTTTCCTAACAAAATAAGAGTACTAAATTAATTAAGCTCATCTTTTAAATGAAACCCTGATCTTATTTTAAAAGATCTGAAGATGTGAGTTTCCATGAAATAGAGGGGAAAATAATACCCTCAATAAAATGCCAATGCCATCTCAACAAGATGAAACAGTTCCCAGAAAAGAATTACCAAACCCATTCATCAAACAAAGACGTTTTCAGTTGAGATCTTAAGAGTTTATCCAACAACTCAAACAACTATTTTCCCATTTCCCTTGATCAATGGTTCAACAAAAGAGTTAGCAGTTTTAAACGTTTAAAACAAATAAAACCCAACTCAAAATGCCAGAGTAGAGTTGACATGAAGTCTCAACTATAGTTCAGACTACACAAGTAACAAATACGAGTGCTATGACAATTACGAATCTACAATAACAATTCCAAATTTCCCCAAAACAAATAAAACATGGGTACAGAGCCACATACGACTTCATTCATTAGTCCCGAGTTACCCAAGGTTTCAATACTGGTTTAGAATAACTAGAGGCTCCAACACAAATTCAAATCAAAACGTGAAACCAAATATTACACCAAACAACTCAATTTCTCTCCAAAGTTTGAGCCCCAAAAATGAATAATAACATACAAGTACAGTGTTCATTATGATCTAACATTAATAGTTTAGATTATCATAAGGAAATAAAACACAAGCACATAGCTATATACAGACTTCAACAACAGTCCAAAGATATCCAAGATTCAAACACCAGTTCAAAACAATAAGAACCTCTATCAAATGTTCTCAACAAACACAAAACTAGAACCAAGTTCCAAACCAAATATGAGCTCGAAAAAAAGCTCTACTTAAAACAAAAGCTCAACTCAAGCTCAACACAAGTTCATGATCAAACAAGACACAAAATCTAACAAGATCGATGGAACCCAAGGTTCCCAAAAACTCTGAACCATATCCAAATAGAAATGAAGGTTTTCTAAACATAATACTTCAATTACCCATTCTAGAATGAAAAAGTAGAGCTACAAAGATACATTTTTGCATGCATTCTCTTTTTTAAGAACTACACATGGTAAGTTTCTAATAGAACATATTTTACCAAGGATTTAAAATCAATATCACAAGATTTAATAAACCCAACAAGCAAATAACCAGATAAGATAAGCAATCCAAGAATCTCAAAAGAGCAGAATCGTTTTAATGAAACATTTATAAGAAAGCATGAGATCTTAAAGTTTAGAGCCTATCATGCCTGATAGTGCTTCTGCCAAGTCAAAGAGAAAATTCAACCGAGCTCACAACTTCTCCTTTTCTCCACAAAATATCAAACAAAAATATTATTTTTCCACCATGCCTCTTATATATTCCATGAACCAAAAATAGGTCAAAAATCTCAAGAATAACCATTAAGTGTAGTTCTATCTGCTAGTTTGAAAAACTAGAGAGCACGCAGAGAGAAAATCATGAAACATGCAAGGTGAAATGACCCCATACAAACCCGTTTGTATGTTTTCCAAAACAATTCGAGCACAAAACCGAAAAACAATAAATTACATTACTTCCTATTTTCCCGCCTATCCTTCCTTGCCACCGCCTTCCAAGTTTAGCTAATGCCAAATCAAATTTAATAAGGAATTCCATTTTAGTCAAGTTTCTAGATAATCCTCCACCAATTTAGCTAGCCGCTACTACAACTGGTGGTACCTCTATGTAATTTAAACCTTATCAACAACTTAAATGCCTTGGAACCATCACCTGTGATACATGCGACCACCAATTCCCCCTTCATGCCCATTAGTTTAGGGTAGTCATAATTTCTTAGGTTAGATCTCAGGTTAACTTAGGATAGGTAACCTTAGGATATAACCCAATCCATAAATCACCACCTTAGGTAGTTTCCACATAGGTTAGATTAATTCTAACACAATAGTTTTTAGTCATTAGGTTAGATATAACCACATGGCATTAGGTTTTAGGATAATTCAAATAACTTAGTAAACTTTCCATAAGACTTTTGTAAAAATATTAGGTTAGGATAAAATTTAATTAATTAACATAGCTAGGTAATATATAACTTCATACCTAGCTTAGGATTCCCTAGGACAGTCCCTTTAGTTTTAGGAACCAGAATATTTCCTAAGCCGTGTGTAGGATATAGTTTGTTAGCGTCGTCATTGTCCTTCCATGGTCAAAATCAAAAGATCAAAACACAACATACGACTGAAAAGAAACACGTTCACACAACAATCAAAGAACTTGTAATCAAGTCCAGTCATATGTCTTTTAATTCATGGAATGTCGATTTACCATTCATTTAACAGAGAAGCTTTAAAACATTCCTTGGATCACTGAAATTGATCCAAGGATGAGTTTGATTAAAAGATAAGTTTACCATTCTTAAACCAGATTGTAACTCACCTACAAGAAATGAAAAATGGATTCAAGGAAGCCATTCCAATTCATTCAAAGGATCTTAAGAATAGAAGATGATTTATCCATATCAAGCATGATCTCTAAAAATCAAAAGAACATATCCTTATAAGGAAAATCACATGCCAACAATTGAAATGTAAAGGAGGAAAATAACAACTGATCAAGGGTGTTATAATGAGTTTATCTTAGGCATGATAGATCAAGGATTCTTGATGTTTAATTGAGTCTTTATCATGATATTTTATGTTTAAATTCTCCAAGAATGCATGAAACCATGTATATTTTGGCTTCCATGGATGCACATCTTTTGGTTGAAGGTTCATTATTGATTATTTGAAGTGTTTTCATCATCTCATCTAGCAGATCTTCCAACATTTGTTAAGAGTTCCCAAAGATTTGGTATAATCAAATTTATCCTGCTTAATTCCCACTACAAATACTCATGCTTGCCTTGTTAAATAAAAATTATTGATCGGAGAAAACTCGGCGAACTCACACACAAAATCCATGTGGGAAAACAGGCTAGGTTTAAGGGCATGAATGGACAAGAAGAACCCAAGAAGGGAGGGTAATTTCAACATTTAGCACTTAGCTGATTTTGAGCATGAAGAACTATTTTTAGAAGATGACATATGGAACACACCAATGATGCAGAGATGTGCACGCCACACATTATCTATCTTTGGAGGATTGAATCGAATTATTTTGCATGGAGATGAGCTAATAATAGGCTTGTCTCTTCATTTTACTGAAAGAGGTCTATAGATAGCACACTTGCATGTGTGGCTATGCATGTAAACAACACATGGCTGATAATAGCATGTGGCCTATTTTTGGAATAGATAAGCGGTGAAGGTAAAGTCCCTACCCTATATATAGGTAGTGAATTATCTGTGTAGCGGGCTCACAGCACCCGGATGCGAGATCGAGCTTCTAGGTTGGACACTCTAGCATCCAAAGTGTGATTGCACAACATGGAAACCTCTCTCCAAGTGTGGGACTTGTGAAACCGAGAGAGGAATCTCCAAATTAAAGGATGGTTCCTCAAACTCCTCTGATTTAGATCTATATTTGCACAACTATAGAGGTTTAGATCCTAATCCTACTCTAAACTGTAAGGAGACAGGGATAGAAATGCAAAAATTGAAACTAATTAAAGATGGTGATGCACCAAAAGGAGTGGTGAAACATTTCTGTCATGCAAATAGACACAAACTAGAGATTGCAGCATAAAACATACACAGGCTGATAAAATATAATTTAGGATCTGAAATGAAGCAAACAATACAAATAAAGGACTGAAACTCATTCACAAAGCTTGCATTATCATTTCCAGTTTCAAAATCACTACATTACAACCTTAGAGAGGTAAAAACTATTAGTCTTTGGAGAGGTTTGATCCTTCCAACAATCACTTGCTTTGGAGGTGAAAGAAGAAGTTGCTATGCCCAAAAAATGTTCCCCCTTTTAGAAATGAGCCAAATCTAGCTTTTACATTGCATGGGTCGAGCCCCAAGAGACAAAAACGTACAAAAACGTGAGAGCCCATTCCTCCTCGAATGCAGATACATTAAAATGGCATGGGATACCTTACAAACCCATACCTTGTCATCTTTGACCGAATTACAAGAGAATGCGACCCATTCTGCGTTAAATTTGGTCGTTGAAATGTCACTTCTGGCCATGAACACACGTCAAATCCGTTTCTTAACTTCCTCTCTCTAGACTACAAAAAAATTCAATATTAACCCTATAATCATGTAGAGAATTTCATAAGATTTCCATTTATATAAAGAATGTGCAAATCTGAGCTCTGGATCAAAAGATATGGAGATCTCAAGATTTGAGGGCACAAACAGGTGAAAATGTGTTTTGAAATTTTTTTCCCACGTTCACCACACTGACGACACGTGTCAAGCGCCGATTGTATGCGTAATTATCTCTCCTTCCCTGTCCCGTGGGTTTTCCTTGAAATTTTTGCCTTTTTTGTGAATTTGGAACATTTTTCACTTTCCCCCTGCACCCCGCCACTTGGGACACGTGGCATGCATCGATTAGAGGACAGGGGCACGGGGTCTTCCTTTATTTTTAGCTTTTTGACTTAAACTTGGCCAAATTTTCCAAATCCTCCCCGAGCTCTGTGCTTCCCTGTTCCATTGGACACGTGTCCAATTCCTATTGGCTCGGGGCAACGCTTGAAACCTCGCCCTTTGAACTTTTGGAAATTTCCCCTTGTGACACGTGTCATGATTTGGTTGGTCCGTGGGTCTGCCGGCTTTTCGCGTCCACCGCATCCATTTGTCCCGGATGTCCCAAACTGTTTGGGACAAAAACTCCGATCCGCCCAAAATGGGCTTCCTTGTCCCTTATCTGCCGATGACATGGCATAATTTGATTGGCTTTCGGCTCCTTCGGCTATCCGTGTCCCACGCGTCCCTTTGTCCCAACTGTCCCAGTGCAAAATTTCTCCTTTTCAGCCGATCCAGGTGGTTCGCGTCCTCACAGCCCAAATGTCCCAGCATCATTACGCTTAGCGGCTTAGTTGATTTTCCTCTAACCTTCGGCGGACCGCTTTCAAGTCCCCGCACGTCCCGACGGCCTGGATGTTCCTTTGCTCTACAGACTGCCTGGCGACCTTTCGGCTGATTTGCGCCCAGATGTCCCAACTATCCCGATTCTTTGCGAAGACTAGGAATTAGCCATTTTTATTGATTTTTCCTAGCCCAAACTTGTTTTCTCAGTAACTTTTTCACCTTTTCTCTAACTTTCTCTCTTCTTCATGGACAGGGGGAGTTAGAAAAATCGAGGGGACCCTAGAAACATGATTTTGTCCTAAATCAATCTATTTTCCCGGACTTGAGAATTTAATGCATGTTATCAAAATTACCACTGGGGTGAATTTTGGATAACAATTACCTAAGATGGAGAGGGATGAGAGATATGTAGGTATATGTAGAGTGTAAGAGGTAAGTAGAGAGAGAGATGTGCATATGACTAGATTATCTTATCATATCCATGTGCGCATCGGTATAGAATGTCATTATTGTAAGGAGCTTCTATGTTTATTAATAGATGGAAGTTATTAGTTGAATCTAAGTTTCAATCCTATGTGTAATTGAGTAGTGCATGTTCTTTATTCAATCATGATTATTGTTTAAGATTTTTCTTTCTTAGATCTGAATATGACATGCGCAGTGTAGAATGATCGATTAGTTATGGATCTATATGTTTCTTCCTTCATTGTGCTAACATCTTGCTACAACAACCCTAAATAGGGACTTGGTACCTTTTCACACTTCGAGTGAGTGATCGCCTAGGGTGAGTGATGTGTCAAAGATGTCCAGTGGTGTTATCTGGTAAATTCTAGGCTGCATCATTGGTTTCATTACTATGACCTCTTTTTCAGTTGTTTTTAGGATGGTTCACGATGAAGATGTACTAGTTAACTCTAGCAAGTATTGAGGAGTGGATACACGATCTGGAGGAAGAATATGCATGATGGTTCAACATTGGATCTCAGTTTAATGCATGTAGTTGGGTAGAACATAATCTATATGAAAAATTATATGAGATCTTTTTCACCATCTTTCCAGTAGAATTATATGAGTGGCTGATTGCTTATGCATCTAAGTGGAATTGGAGGTATCACACACTTGTCTAGACACAAGAAGAATTTTAGGACCTTTATAATGCTGATCCGATCCGGATGCATGCTATGGATACTTGGTTTCACGGTGTTCTAAATAGTTATATTTTGGAATATTTAATTTGAATTTATTCTTTCCCAGAGGTAAGTGAATTCCATTTTTGTGGTATCCTAGAGGAGCATATTTGTAAGGAATCCCACCGCGATCAAGATCTTGATGGTAATTTTTAACCTAGAGAGTAAACCAATGGCTAACTAAACCTCACCACATATGAGGTCGGGATAAGGTTTGGTGAAATATGGAAGACCTAATGGAAAAAAAGGTAGAGAGAGAAATGGCAGCTTAAGTATAATGAGACATGAGAGAGGGAGATAGAGAAGTAATATTTTGTTGCAGAAATTATGGCGTTGAGGAGAGAGATGGCTCACGAAGGATTTATAGCTCATGTAGAAGATGTGGAGCAAGAGAATAAGGAACTCAACCATCTTAGAAAACATGACAAAGATCCCTCCTTGGCCTCACATAGAAGTGTGCTAGTAGAGACTACCTAGGCCACGGGTGAACATATTAATCTACCTAGTTATTGGTATCCGATTTAATCTCCTTCACAACTTGAATAACATCATGCATTTACACAAGAAACTCAAGGGTAGATAGATTATTTGTATGTCGTTTGTAGCTGGGAGCACATCTATCTAACTTGTTGGCACTCAAGATTTGAGGGAGTGGATAGCACCTTCAAAAGGATCTTGATTTGATCCTCACTATTTTAGGTTGTGCCTATCAACCAAGGCAAGAGAACCTATATTGCAGCCCTTGTATGGTAAAGGAGATGGATATATCCTTGTATTTTGCACATTATATGGAGATGGCCTTGTGAAAACATGATCAATTATCCATTATTCAAACTCAAAGGAGTTGTCACTGCTAAATGATGGAAATGCTTTCATGACAAGGCTAAGGTTGTTAGAGACATGATAAAATCCTGGTATGTTTTGTGTATTTTTGTAAATGGATTTGTATTATTTTTTTGACACACAATGCAATGCAGGGGTAGTATTGGTAGGATGAATTAGTTTGAATGAAATTTTTTGGGGAGATGTTTAGACAAGACTAGCTAGGAATTACCAACTTCTTTGAGAACCTTTGCAAGAAATTTGTAACACCTACACAACAAGAATACTTCCAAAGGTTTTAAATGATCCTTCAACTACATTATGTACACAAATGGAAGCCCATATCTGCACTCTTCCACACAACCTTTGATAACCTACCACAAAATCTTGAAGCAAAATACCAAAAAGTATCCAGGAATCCCTATTTAATCATGACCTAAGGTGCACCCAAAGGTTTACAAACAATCTCAATATTCAAGGACAGTAAAATGATTTTAAATCTATTTATTTTCTATCAGATGAAAGCTCTTCTAAATATAATATTACAAACACCATTAAACCATCAACTGAAATGAGACCTGTATGATAAAATAGATCCTAAACACAAGATTGCAACATGAGCAAGAAAAACAAATTGAAAATATTCTGAGACATAAGAATATGCAAATTTTGCCAAGAGATAACACCACATATCCCAAAATTTGATCAAATACATCAGCACGGGAATGCTATAAGAACAATCTCAAAGCCTGTTGATGGATTTACAACTAAAACCAACTCAACATGATGAAATCTAATACGGTGCTTTTCTCCATAGAAATGGATTTCTTCCAGTCTTTTGCTTGAAAAAACTTTAAGTATTTTTCTCTCTTATGTCTCTCTTTACTGTAAATGCTTGAAAAATACTTTTTATATCTCGTGCCATCTTGGAACCTTACTTCCCAAGAAAATAATATGCTTAAGGGATCAAATTTGTTACAAAACCCTTCATCATTTCATGAAAATGACATCAAACTGTAAAAAAACTTGCATATTGTCAGGGATGCACAAAAATCTTAAAATATTATATGAGTTTGGATCCTTATCCATCCCAGGGTCATGTTTTTGGCATTTAGACATGCCAACATGCTTTAGCAATCATTCTTCACCTTTTACCCTTTCAATTTTTACCTCTCTGTAATTTTTATTTTTACCTTTCACATTTTTACATCAGTGGAAGAAAAATGCATCAAAAACATCACAAACCATCAAATTATCTCATGAAAATGGTTCCATTGCACTCATAAGGCTGAGAGGATACACAATCATATAAAATACAATGAAATTTGATGAAGAAACATGATTTCCAAACTCCTTGCAGTTCCCATGGCACCCAAAAATGAAATTACACAGTAACCATCAATTTCGGTCAAATTTTAATGCTAGCCCTCCATGTGGAGGATGATATTCTTGAATATTCCCCTTTTTCCCTTTTGGATAAGGAGGGACACACATCTGAAAACCATTGGATCGAACCCCCATGCTTTAGAAATGCATCTGTGGCCCCTTTTTAATTTGGGAAAATTTTGCAAAAAATCTCCACTTTTCCCCCGGACCCGCCACGTGTCCACATGTGGGCCCCACCGAAAACCGTGGGCTCATTTTATGAATTTTGGCACTTTTTGAAAAAAGGGAAATTTTTCTTAAAAATTCCTGTCGGCCCAAACACCCATTCTCCTCCTCACCACGTGGCATTATCCCATTCACCGCAGATCCAAGCCTCCCACCTTGCCATCAAACTTCCCTACCAAATTTGTAAAGTTTCTCCCCATTTTGAACCTCCGCCCTCCAAAAATGTTCCTTCATTCGGCAAAGAAGATGAAATTTCATATTTGATATTTTTTCCTTAAAAAGAAAACATCTCAAACTCTCCCAAGGCCCCACATTTCTATTTTACATTTTCAGGCACGTGTCCTCTTCTTAATGGTTGAGGAATCTCAGATCTGAAAATGAATTTTGTACCATTTGAAGTTAAAAACTTCAAAACCATCACAAAACCCATCGACTGTTCTTTCCCTTTTGGACACGTGTCACTTCATGACTCGTTGTGGAGATTTAGCTCAAATCTAAACTTTAGAAAAGAAGGATCTGAAATCTCACCGATGAAATCCATTCCCCATTATTTGAAAGGAGCTTCAATTGATACAGTTGCAAAGGAAGGGAGCACAAAGCTTTCGGTCTTCCAAAGAAATGTTGGAAACTATCACACTTTCTAACCATCTGGTTACATCTTTAAAAGAGTAGGCCACCAATAACTAGCTCTTAAAATCTTATGCGTTGTCACTCTCCCGGAAAAATTTCCTCCACAAACTCCCCATGGAAATTATTAATCAACTTGGGAGCTTCATATTCAGTTATGCATTTCAAGAGGACACCTTCGGGGTTCTTCCAAGCCACCCCAAGGTCTATTATGATATATTTTGAGAAGCTAGCTTGAGGGCTCTTTTCTTATTTTTATTTAAATGACTAGGACAGCATAGGTGTTTGAGGTAGAAAATAACATCCTTGTACCACTCAGACCCCATCAATTTGTCAAGAATATCTGCCCTTTCTTCCTCCAGCTGATTTACTTCTACATTTTGCAAATTGATCCCAGCCATGAGCTTAGCAAGACCCAAACCTCTTACTAGATTTGTTGTTTGGATATTCATATCATATTCTTGTAATTTTATGACCCATATACATCTCTTGCTTGATATCTCCATGTCTGATAAGATGTCTTTAACCATGGTGTGGGGAACATAAGCAACACATTTTGAACTCAATATATAGGGCCTGAAAATCTTTATTGCTTTTACTAGTGCAAATGCTTGTTTTTCCATGATTGTATACTTTAACTCAGCTACTTGTAAAGCCTTTCTAAATAAGGCAATAGGCATCTTAGATCCATTCTCTTCCTTTTGCAACAAAACTAAAGCAATAGTGAATTCAGAGGAAAAAGAAAAGATTTGGAAATGCCTCTTATAGTTTGGGGCTGCCAAAATAGGGGCATTCTTAAGTGCATCCTTTATTCCTTCAAAATCTTGAATGGAAACCTTTTTCCACCTGATAACTTGATCCTTTCTTAACATGCTTGTGAATAGAAGAGTTAGCTCAGAAAAATTAGAAATAAACCTTCTAATAAAATTGATTTGGCTAAAGAAAGATTGGATACCTTTCTTGGTTCTCGGGATAGGTAATTTGCTGATTGCCTCCACTCTTTCAGGGTATATCATGACACCATCTTTAGACAAAATATGTCCTAGCAACTTGGCCTTTTGCACACCAAAATGACACTTCTTTGGATTAAGAGAAATTCCATACTCCCTACATTTTATCAACATCTTCTCTAGGTGTTGCAAATGGTCTCCTCATTGCCTTGAAAATATAGTCACATCATCTTGGTAAACTACAATAAATTCATTTATGTAACCAGCAAAGGAAACATCCATTTCTCTTTGAAAAGTGGCACCAGCATTCATCAATCCAAAGGGCATCCTCACAAAAACATAAGTTCCCCAAGGTGTAGTGAAGGTTGTCTTAAGTCTTTCTGATTCTTTAACAACCACTTGATTGTATCCGGAGAAACCATCCAAAGTAGAAAGCATTTCTGACCCTGTCACAAGCTGCAACATATTTTCCATATTTGGAAAGGGATAGTTTTCCTTCATGGAGGCTTTATTTAAATTTCTAAAATCCACACAAATTCTAATATCTTTGTTCTTCTTTCTGATTGGCACAAGGTTTACAACCCAAGATGAATACCTAGTAGGTTGAATGATACCACCATCTCTCAATTTCTTCAACTCTTCCTACATTTTAATGGAGAGAAGTGGATTAATATGCCTTTGTCTCTATCTAAATGGCTTATTTTTTGCTTCAAGAGGAATCTCATGTTGGAACAAATCTTCTCTATATGATTTTAGCTCTGAATAAGACCAAGCAAGGCAGTCTTGATATTTCTTTAAGAGTTGGGCATAGGACTATTTTTCCTCTTTACTTAAATTGCTGCCCAACCAAATCTTCCTTGGTTTATCCCTGGTTCCCAAGTCATGCTCTTCCACATCCCTTGAAGCAGACATCTTTCTATTTATGATGCAATCAACATTGTTAAAATTTTCCTCAAGTGCAATAAGACCTCTAGGAATGGTATTTGTTTTCAATTGGATAATATCCTTGTCAAATAAAGTTTCTCTCCCTTAATTCATGCATACCATTGGCTCCCAATCAATGTTCTAGACCAGAAAACTCACCTTGGAATTGTAAGAACCTTAACACTTGTGCATCATCATAAAAATCAGTAAATATTTCATATTATCCGGGACAACCGGCCTTGTTAGCACTTCAATGTTATATTCATAAAAAGGTGAAATGGTACAATTGTCAAATCTAAATCCAAGTACATGAAACATATCACTAGAAGCATTAAGACTTCTATCATGGTAAACAATGTTAAAGGATTCAAACATTTCAATCAAGTCCCAAACAACATGCTTATATTGTTTCATACGCTGATTTTTAGTAGCATACGCTTTTCTTACTTGTTTGAAAACTAGCTCGAGTCTCCGTTTACAACAATATCCTTCACTCCATACTTCCATGCAATTCTTAGTCCCAACAACAATGCTTCATACTTAGCAATATTGTTAGTGCATTCAAAATTAAGTTTGAAGGAAAAGGAAATTCTTCCAAACTCGGAGAAATCAAAACTATACCAAACCATTTCCAAATTTGGAGCAAGATCCATCAAACAACAAAGTCCAAGGATAACCTATCATATCAAGGCATTCTTATTTATCCATCTTGTTCTCTTTTCCATCAGCAAAACCAATGAAGTTGTCAACATCTACATCAGCAAACAACACTTCATAAGAAGCATTGTTGGGATCTTTAATCAAGTGCAACATCTTCTTTTCACCATAGAGTTTGACAAGGCTGGCCTCAATGGGAATGGTGGAAAATGACATGTCCATTTAAACACTACCACCAACACTTTCAGCCCATTTTCTTGACAAAAGCATACCCCACTTGGCAGGCAATCAACAATTACAACATCAAATTTTAAATTCTTACCCGGATAAGCTGCAAGTTGCACTACTAAACCTATCACACAACCAAAAACTGGCACTTCCCTTGAATCCATGGCTGTAAATTTCTCATATACTACTGTTACTTTTATATCCAACTCATTCATGACTTCTAGAGGCATGACATTACATGATGCACCAGAAACAAACATGTAATTATGAAGAAACCTATATTTTATGAGAAAATTTGTGAATAATGGATCAACATTCAATTGGAAATCAACAAAGGATGTCCCCAAATATACTTCAGGTGCCTCTCCAAGATCTTCCATCGTGGTGGTTTTGCAACGCCAACAATGATTTGAAGAGGAGTCTCAACAACAGCTTACATTTCTACTTGGGGTGATCTTTTCTTCTTTCAATCCCAAGTACTTGAATGCTCTCTTCTTATGCTCAGAATTCTAAGCAATTAAATAATTGTAACACTCACTTTAATTTGGATCAAAATTGGGATATATCATATGGAACACTCTTTGGTAAGACAACATTGGAAGGGAAACAAGAAGGTTCATCAAGTGGAGAAGTATTCTTGGCATCCTGGGCATGAAGAGGGATGATATTTTTGCATGGGACAACATGGTTCTTGGCAAATGTTTCTTTTATAGGATTGTCTTTGGGAATACTTGTGAGCAAGGGTGTCTTTGGCTTGGCTTGAGGACCAACTCTCGATAACAACTTTACTCCTAGTATTGTATTCTTTCTCTTGAACAACCACAACATTCATTAACAATTGTCTATCTTCCTCCTGGGGAATACCACCATCATACTTCTTGATCATTAAATCCGTTAGATATTCAAAGTCATTATTAGGAATTTGAAAATCTTGAACAACATCTACCTCATGAGTTTGAGGAAGAGAAGGAATTGGTACCCTCTTTATGCGAATCCCAAAATGTTGCAGCAGTCCTTGCACTTATCACATCTCGTTGATGTTGCTTCTTTTGTGAGCTTGAAGAGCTTCCCATCATACAAATTTCATCATCCATTCCATCTTCATTATCATCTTGAACAACTTTCTAGTCCATTTCACATGGAGGATGAGGAAGAAAACATCTATCACACCAATCCATATCAGCAATTTCTTGAACAATAACAACTCTTACAGCTTAGAGGGTCGGCACCACTCTATTTTCACATGCTTGGGGTTATCTCTTTTGCAGATCCAACAGCCCTTTACCTCTATCATCTTGTCTTTGATCACCCCTAGGATGATTGCCAAATATATCATGGTTTTGAGTTCTTTGCTGTCCTTGTGAACTTTTCCCAATTCCTTTCTTAGCCCAAAGCTAATTTGTAAGAAATTTCTGTGATAGCCCCCGCCAAAGTCTTGAAAACATCTTCTAAATCAACACCCTTTCTAGCCCGAGGCTTCTCAGGGTTTATCAGTTTCACACCATCCCTCTTAATTGGTTTACCAATAAATTTAATATTATTTTCAATTTGAAGTGCCATGGTGAAATCTTGCCTTAAGTTTGTAGGATTTTTGTCTCTCAAGTAATAGGTTACCTTTTTATCAAATGCATCTGCATATTTAATCAAACAAGATTCATCACAAGGCCTCAAAATGATAGGAAACCTTCTTAATGTTTTATTAAGTCTTGTATTGAAGTCATGGACTATCTCATTTGGGTTCTTCTTGATATTTTCAAATTCAAAAAAAAGAAATCTAGGATCAGTCATGTCACCATATTACAACCTAAATGAATTTTTCATCTCATTCCATGAATCAATAGAGTTATCAAGTAGAGCCTTGTACCAATCCCTAACATCTTCTTCAATTGTATATACAAACAACTTGATATACACATCCTCAAATTCTATCTCAAAATCTTCCGTCATATTATCAAATAGTTTGAGATGTTGATCACCAGTAATGGCATTGTTACCTTGGAATTTTGGCAACCTATTTCTGACATCTTGTGGGACAGCATTTGGGTAACCATCCATTCCTCCAAAATTTATAGAACCAAAAGTGTTAACAACAAATGGAGGTCTAGGATGAGCCATATTGTTTGGTGGGGGTGACCTTGGAGGTGAAACAAATTGGTGAGGAGTACAATATCCTTGGAGTTCAAGAATGTGATTCACAATATTGGTATCTTCTAAGTGCTGATTTCCTTGGGAAGTTTTCTTTGAATTAAAATACGAGGTGCAGATTGGAGAAGGAGCTTACTGTGCAGTGAAGAACCTTCACCAACTGAGGCAAACAATTTTATGAGAATATTTCTTGAATTATACTCACTTGAAGAAGAATGATAGTCTTCTACCAAAGGATGATCTCCCTCACCAATGACTCGTATCTTTGTCGATGTCTAACCTTTAACCACTTTGCAAACTCTTCTCCCTTACAACTCTAAGTTTCTTAAGTCTCGAGAACATTTTTTAGCACAAGTGTTTAAGGAAGAGAGATCTTCTTCCCTCCATTTTTGTATAGATCAATAACACAAAAATAATTGATAGAAAGCTCAAGACATTGGTACTTTCAAGATTCAAATCAGCATGGAGTCACCACTAAGGAATTTTACCTCAGTTGTGCAAGGATGCACTAAAATAATATTGTCAAATGCTTGCTAATACTAGTAACTTTGCAAAGCCTCATAAATCAGATCTTCCTCTTCTTAAATCAATCACAAACAAAGCAACCAGGCTGTATAAATTGCTGGTAGATGCAAAAGAGTAGGCTGAGCTGGAAACTTTTGCCTAAAACTTGCATATATGAAGTACAAAACAATATTCCAATAATGCATCAGCTCAAACACTTGAATATGCAAATGCTCAAACCCCTCTAACACTCCAAAAACATCGAGAAATTTCAAGAACTCCCCGGCAATGGTTCCACTCTAGCGTTGGTATCCAGATTTAATCTCCTTCAAAACTTAAACAACATCATGCATTTGCACAAGACACTCAAGGGTAGATAGATGATTTGTATGTCATTTGATGCTAGTGAGCACATCTATCTGGCTTGTTGGCACTCAAGATTTAAGGGAGTGGACAACACCTTCAAAAGGATCTTGATCTGATCCTCACTATTTTAGGTTGTGCCTATCAACCAAGGCAAGAGAACCTATATTGCAACCCTTGTATGGTAAAGGAGATGGATATATCCTCATATTTTGCACATTATATGGAGATGAACTTGTGAAAACATGATCAATTATCCATTATTAAAACTCAAAGGAGTTGTCACCGCTAAATGATGGAAATGCTTTCATGACAAGGCTAAGGTGTTAGTAGACATGATAAAATCCTGGAATGTTTTGTGTATTTTTGTGAATGGATTTGTATTATTTTGTTGACACACAATGCAATCCAGATGTAGTATCGGTAGGATAAATTAGTTTGAATGAAATTTTGTGGGGAGATATTTAGACAATACTAGCTAGGAATTACCAACTTCTTTGAGAACCTTTGCAAGAAATTTGTAACACCTACACAACAAGAATACTTCCAAAGCTTTTAAATGCTCCTTCAACTATGTTATGTACACAAATGGAAGCCCATATTTGCACTCTTCCACACGACCTTTGATAACCTACCACAAAATCTTGAAGCAAAATAAAGCAACAAAGTATCGAGGAATCCCTATTTAATCATGACCTAAGGTGCACCCAAAGGTTTACAAAAATCTCAATATTCAAGGATAGTAAATGATTTTAAATCTGTTTATTTTCTATCAAATGAAAGCTCTTCTAAATATAATATTACAAATGTCATTAAACCATCAACTGGAAGTGAGACCCTATATGACCAAATAGATACTAAACACAAGATTGCAACATGAGCAAGAAACACAAATTGAAAATATTCTAAGACATAAGAATATGTAAATTTTTCCAAGAGATAACAACAAATATCCCAAAATTTGATCAAATACATCAACAGGGGAATGCTATAAGAACAATCTCAGAGCCTGTTGATGGCTTTACAACTGAAACCAACTCAACATGATGAAATCTGATACAAAATGCAATTGAAAATGGCTCTCAGGTGGTTTTCTCCAGAGAAAAGGATTTCTTCCAGCCTTTTGCTTGAAAAAACTCTAAGTCTTTTTCTCTCTTCTCTCTCTCTTTTCCAAATACTTCCAAAATACATTTTATATCTCATTCCAGCTTGGAACCTTGCTTCCCAAGAAAATAATATGCTTAAGGGATCAAATTTGTTACAAAACCCTTCATCATTTCATGAAAATGACATCAAACTGTAAAACAGCTCGCATATTGCTAGGGATGCACAAAAATCTTAAAATATTGCATGAGTTTGGATCCTTATCCATCCCAGGGTCACGTTTTTGGAATTCAGGCATGCCAACATGCTTTAGCAATCATTCTTCACCTTTTACCCTTTCAATTTTTACCTCTACAATTTTTATTTTCACCTTTCACATTTTTTACATCGGGTCGAAGCAAAAATGCATCAAAAACATCACAAACCATCAAATTAGCTCATGAAAATGGTGTCATTGGACTCAAAATGCTGCGAGGATACAAAATAATATAAAATACGATGAAATTTGATGAAGAAGCATGATTTTCAAGATCCTTGGAGTTCCCATGGTGCCCAAAAATGAAATTACACAGTAACCATCGATTTCGGTCAACTGTTAATGCTAGCCCTCCACGTGGAGGATGAGATTCCTAAATATTCCCCTTTTCCCCTTTTTGATAAGGAGGGACACACATCTGAAAACCATTGGATCAAACCCCCATGATTTAGAAATGCATCTGCGGCCCCTTTTTAATTTGGGAAAAATTTTCAACAAATCTTCGCTTTTCCCCGGATCTATCGCATGTCCACATGTGGGCCCCACCGAAAGCTATGGGCTCATTTTATGAATTTTGGCACTTTTTGAAAAAAGGGAAATTTTTCTTAAAAATTCCCAAGGACCCGAACACCCATTCTTCTCCTTACCATGTGGCATTCTCCCATTCGCCGCGGGTCCAAGCCTCCCACCTTGCCATCGAACTTCCCTATCAAATTTGTAAAGTTTTAAAGTTTCTCCCTAGTCCGAATATCCGCCCATCCAAAAATGTTCCTTCATTCAGCAAAGTGGATGAAATTTCACATTTAAGATTTTTTCCTTAAAAAGCAAACATCTCAAACTCTCCCAAGGCCCCACATCTCTAGTTTGCATTTTCAAACACGTGTCCTCTTCTTAATGGTTAAGGACTCTCGGGTCAGAAAATGACTTTTATACCATTTGAAGTTAAAAACTTCAAAACCATCGTAAAATCTACCGACTTGTTCTTTCCCTTTTGGACATGTGTCGCTTCACGACTCGTTGCGAGATATTTAGCTCAAATCTAATCTTTAGAAATTTAAATTAAAAACTTGAAATGCATCAAAACCTTCGCCCCCTAATATAATTTCTCCTAGACACGTGTCCACCTACTATTCGTTATGGGCCTTCGTGTCAAAATTTCCCCGACACCTTGATTCAAAAACATTGAAATTTGACCAACCTCTTTGCAATTTACATTCCCACTTTTCCACGTGTCCTATTTCTATTCATCAAGGGCCTTCAAGAAAATCTTGACTTTGAGAATTTTCACAAAATGCAAGCCAAAATTTTTAAGGTAAATATACCACTTGTCAACCAATCAACATGTGCCACGTAGGCACTCTTTATAAAAGGCGGATCCATAGACCAAATTTTCTCCCTTAAGCCAAAATTTTAAAAACAACAATTTAGAAAAAATATCTCCACCCCCGGCCAATAGGAGCCCGCCATGTTGGAAAAATACTGTGATGATGAATTTGATGGGTAGAATACACCCGTATGACCATGAAATCATCAAAAATGCAAAGGATGCCCTAGAAATCAAATTTTTCACAAGGATGGTAGATTTCTTGGTTTCAAACCAATTGACGCATTTTTTGACATCAACTTCAACCTTGGGATTGGGAAAACACTCACACAAACTCAGGAGTCGATCAAATTTGAGTTTTTTCATGATTTGATAAAGGAAAGATGACACAACCCATAAAAATGAAGAAATTAGGGCAAAAATGGGGGCACACTTGGAAAATTATTTCAGAACAGGGCAAAATAACAACATTATGAGCATTTGAAAGTTTTCAACTAGAGAAATCGAGCTTGTAGACCATCCAATCGACCAATGAAACATTTCGAGAGCAGAATTTTACATGAATTTTTTTTAAGTCACATTATGAAAACTCAATAATGTGACCAACACCGGTGACCTAGCCCTTGCACTTGGTTTTCTAGTATCTAGTATGACAAGTAACCAGCAGGCTAACTTGGGAAGTAGTAGAGCAGGAGTAAATTAGGGAGAAAGTACATCAATGGCGGGACATACGACTTCAATGATATTTGAAGGATCGTTCTTAGGCGCATCATCCACATATAATGTGAGCGTGCGAATGTTAGATTCACCTCTCGGAAGTGGAACTAGATCGAAAAATATAGGGGTTTAGTATAATATTATTGTCATAGCATAGGGGAGTACATCTACAGGTCCTATTCTAGCTACAGGTGAAGGATCGTGAGGTATAGGTGGCTCTAGTTTTGGTGGATCTGGTGGTTCTGGAGGTAGAGGAAACATAGGAGGTTCTAGATTAGGTGGTCAAGGACAAAAACAACCAAATAATATCTATATGGATATGTCTCTTCATCTCCTAAAATATAGAGGTATAGAGGATGCTATTGAACATGTGCATATGTGTGAAATATTATGGTGCGTGAAAGGGATCATGGCTTCTGAGTGTAAGGCAAGTCAATTTTCTACTACATTACAAGGATGTGCACACAACTAGTATAGGAAGTTTTACCCTAATAAAACTTTCATGGATTATGCAATGCTGAAGGATGCATGCATTCTTGAAAGAGTTCCATATCCCTAAATTTGAGCAGAAGAGTATAAGTGTTCTCAAGGATATCAAGCAAGGCACTACTGAGAGTGTACGTGAGTATGATGCCGCTTTAAGACACTTCTATCTAAGTTGTCTTATGATATTCACACCAGCCAACATGCACAATGGTTTTTTGGAGGATTGATTACACCATTCAAAAGAGCATTGTCACATAAGACATACACTAATCCATGTGAAGCACTAGAAGTAGCTTTGTGTGTTGAGGAAGTTGGGAGCATTGACACTGGTGTTATTCCATTCTTAGAGGCATAAATTCCAGCTATGGAATAAAAATTAGAGAAGCTACTGTACCAATTCGGCCCATGAAATGTGCTCAGGGATTTGGTGTATAGATTGTGAAGTGGAAGGTCACACCAAGGATAGTTTTCCTCATGCAGAATAGTATGCTCATTACTATTGGACTATGAGATCTATCATTTGAATCATGATGCTAGTCACAGTCCTTTGTTACAACGTGTGATATGAAAGAATGTATCTTGTTACTGTAAAATTTTCTAGTCCACAACCCATGATACTGAAGATTTTCAGTTGATTGGTCAGATCCAGGATGCTATAGACATTGGGGTATGATAGACAAGTGTAATAGATAACTCTAAGAACAAGAATGAGCACCAGGATTGGGATCATAATCAAACGTGCTATGATAGGAATGAGGGGTGTTTTGAAGGAGTGTTGGACCCCTATAATATTAACCAAGTATAAAGGAACGTGAGTGTACAGAGCCCTAGTTATGAAAAGGCGTGCAAGGAAAAAGTGTGTGAAAGAAAGAGTTAAAGAAGCATATAGCTCATGTGATGTGTGAAAGGAGGCTCAAGACTTAGTCAATTTGGGCACCCAAGGAAAAACATGTGAAAAGTCCGATTAGTTGCATGTGGATAAGATGCCGCTTGGCAATAGGCTGGCCCAAGAAAGAGCATTCCCTAGATGGAATCTTCTAGAATATGATCATGAGATGGAGTGGAAAGATCAGTCCCGGAGGAGAATACTCACATAAAGGACCACATTTGACACTTGGTGCAAGATCTGAGGGTCCTGGAAGGTTAGTTAGTAGCACATGAGAATTATAAATACAAGTGCTTGTGGAGTAAAAGATATATCTAAAAGTATGAGGTCTAGCGGGTTAGAGAGTGAGCGGAGCTCTGTAGAATTACTGTGAGGGGATATTTGTATTCACTAAAGAATGCACTAAGCATGGAGTTGTAATTTTTCTTTTTTTGTTAGCTTAGTTACATACATCCATTGATAAGCATGACTGTGGTATTCTCTCTGTGACTCTCTATAATGAATCAATGAATATAATTAGGTTTATTGCTATATATAGACATGGATATCAATGGTTTTAATACACATTTCTCTCATATGAGTTATCTTTCCTTGCATGAAATGTATGAATGCTTGTATAATTCTTTCTCTGTCATAATGCATGTTCTAGATTCTTTAAAGTACTCGGTTTGAAGTGACTATAAGGATCTAGAGGCCGTTATCAGCCCTATGGTTCTTGTTTGTCTTAACTTTCCTCATAAACACTCTTACACTAATCATAGATGATGCTTCTCACTAAACTCACATAAAAGAGAGACTCGGGTACTGCGCGCATGCCTCGGGTGAGTTCTCACCTTCTACTGGGTGATAGGTGGTGTGCATGGGGTTCCTTCCTTTTATAATGGGAGTAAAAATGACTACATCTTGGTTCTATTTTCGGGACCTCTTTTTGAAGTTGTAGTGGGATATAACATACATCATGATCTATGTAATGAGTAATGACAGAGCAGTTGACATTGGAAAATATTGAATCATGGTTCAATAGTATGGAGGATAAACTTTCTTGGAGATACAACACTGGAACCTGAGTTTAATACACGTAGATGGGTAGAAGATAACCTCTACCATGATCTGTATGCGAGACCTTCTTCTGTTGCTTCCCAGTAGAACTATATGAATGGCTTTCAACCTATGCATCTAGATCAAGTTGGCATTATGGATCACATGTATGGACTGAAGAAGACTACCAAAGGTTGCAGGATGCAGATCTGATGTGGACCCATGTTGTAGATCATTGGTGGAGAGGAGTATTGACTAGTTACACTCTGGAATATGCCATTTCCATGTATTCTTGTCCGGAGGTTGCTGAGTTTGAATTTTTGTGAGAACCTAGAGGAACATTTCTATGTGTTATTCCTCTAGCTATGAAGATATTGATGGTTACCATGAGTTTAGAGGCTTTTCCAATAGTCGGCTAAACCATTATGAGTGCTGGGTAAGCAAGCTTGGGTGGACGAAGATGGTAGATATCACGATAGGAAAGGAGAGGGAAGAAAGAAAGGTCAAGTATAGTGAAGTGCGTAAAAGGGAGATTGCTAGATGATGTGAGGTTGTTAATGTGATGGATCTATGGAGACAAACGTTGCAGGAAGGAGTTGAGGTTCACGTAGAGGATGTGGAACCTGAGCAGTCTGTGCTACCCCATCTTGGCAATTGCATGAGGGAGACCCCTTCGATTTTGGTGAGAGTTCATCACATGGAGAAAGGAGAGTTGTTGGTGCATATCTGAACCCACCCAGTGACCGAGCCCTAGCACTTAGTTTTCTCAATCCAAGAAGAAGTGTTATTGACCCATATGATATTAGTGGAAGAGACAGATCCACGACTAGGAGGTATAATTTTTCAGTTCCTTCTTCTATGGCTACATATATTCTAGTATTTGGAGGAGTCTTTAGACAAGGGGCAAGTATAAAATCTTTTGGTCTCGCATCAAGGAATGGCAATGGACAAAGTAGTGGTAGTGGGGCGTTATCACATACCATCAACGCACAATTTAGTAGGACCATGGGGGTTCTTAGCACAACTCCTATAGGCCCTATTGGACCCAGTGGTTCTAGTAGATCTAGTGGTTTTAGAAGCACAGGCCCGGTGGACCTGGTGGATAAGGCGGTGGAGGAAACACCGGTGGGAACTAAGGATCAAGCTCGGGAGGATAGGGACCCCAGCCACCACATCAAGTATTCTTTGAAATTTCTCTACATTTTCTATATTATAGGGGCATTGATGATGTAGTGGAACATGTTCACAAATGCAAGCTGCTATGGCATGTGAAGGATATCACAACACCATAACGAAATGCTAGTCAGTTTGCGACCACATTGCAAGGGTGTGCACATAGCTAGTATAGAAAGTATGACCCTCATCAAATGGTGGTGGACTATACTACCTTAAATAATGCATTCTTGGTAGAGTTCCACATTCTTGAGTTCAAGTAAAAAAGCATTAGTGCTTTGAAGGATATTCAACAAGGAATGGCAGAGAGTGTGTGGGAGTATGATGTGTGCTTTAAAACTCTCTTGTCTAAATTATCATATGATATCCATCCTTCTCAGTATGCATAGTGGTTTGTTGGAGGATTGATCACCCCTTTTAGAAGGGCCTTGTCTCATAAGACTTTTATAGACCCACGTGAAACATTGGAAGTTTCCTTGCATGTTGAGGCTATTGGTAGTATTGATACTAGCATTAGCCCATTCCTGGAGGCTTAGATTGTTGCTATGGCAAAACAGTTAAAAAAATTGTCTACAAACTCAGTCCATGAGACTCGCAGTGGTTTGTGGTGCACAAATTATGAAATAGAGGGACATGTTAAGGATAATTTCCCCTAAAGGACGGTACACACTATGATAGTAGATATTGAGATCTGTCATGGGGACCATGATGCAAGAAGATGTCCCTTGCTGCAGCGCATGATCAGGAAGAATTTATCCTGTTATTGTAAAATTTACACCTCCACAACCCATGATACTAAGGATTGTAGGCTCATTGATCAAATGCATGAGGCCATTGATCATGGGGTGTGCCAGACCAGCATTGCCAGTGGTTCTAAAAATTATGATTGCCATTATGAGGAGCGCGCAGATAGAGGCACACATGGAAGAGGTTTTCAAGGAGGATTATGTGGTTAAGGTAACCATGGAGGAGGAAGGAGTGAGTTCCCACGTGGAACATGTTTCAACTGTGGATCTACAGAAAATTACAAGCGTGAGTTCCTAGACCTGTTACAGTGCTCATGGTGTAGAAAGAAGCATAAGTATGAGGAGTTCCTGAAATTATTTGAACATATGAATCAGTAGCATTGAAATGACAAGGTCATTGTGATGGTCAGCATCAAGAAGGTAGACATACGGTGGATACCTAGGGTAACACAGGATGCGTGGTTTGGAACCTATCTTGGTAATAATAAGGGCAAAAGACATGTGCATAAGAGAGGTACCAAGATAGAAGACCTTGGTTATGAGGGAGGAGGTCATTCATGGAAAATATCCAGACCCCGTGCATCGAAGGAGATATTTCCAGACACCATGGATTTTATTCAAGCTTACAATGGGAGATCCAGTGTCTAAAGGAGAAATCCATGAGGGAGAAACAAGGAAGGAGAGTCAAGGTGCAAAAGGATGACCTAGATGAGGTCAAGGAGGTGTGTAAAATGCTAAGGCAGGAGAACATCATTCCTTTTCTAGGATCCTGGTTGAGAGAGAAGGTACCACACGCCGGAGAAGAGTGCAAGAGACAGGTCTTGCACGTGAACCTTCCCCTCATAGCCTTGACTATGACAAGGAGATTACATTAAATACAGTTGTAGATGGATGGCTCCTTAGCAATATCCTCATTGACACATGCACATAGGTTAATGTTCTGACTTTGGATGCATGGCATCAGATGGAGAGACCTGCATTATAATCATCTTCAAATGTGTTGTATATGGAAAACAAAACTAAGGCAATGCCCGTCGGTGTCTTGAAAAATGTAGCTATTATTATCCAGGAGCCAAGTTTATTGGGGACTTCAAATTCTTGCACTCACCGAGGTGGATAATTTCCTAGCACTACTTGGGCACCCTTGGTGCTATAAGAATAATGCACCGTTGCTGTTCAATAAAGGGTACATCAGCTTCGAGAACAAGGAGGAACATGTCATTATACATCTGGTTGATGGAAATTTGACACCCTATATTGAACCATTGGGAGAAGAAGTTCTGGAAAAGATTTATGTGTGCTCAATCAGAGACCCTGAGATGATACACCCTACTAATGGGGTTATCCAGTTTGAATATGCTCAATCAGTGAGTGATACCACCAGTTTGGCATGTGACAATTGGGCACATGGAACTTATAAATTAATGGGATGGTAGTTGAGAGGGTCGATGACCAAGGTAATAAAGGCGCGCATGGTTAGGCACCTTAGAGGAAAAGAACTACCCAAGTATTCAAGAGGAGCCTTCCCTAAGATCTTTCTGCAGGAGGTAGAAGCTCAGTGGAAGGATGAGAAGGAATGGAGGGAGATGTTAAGTTATGTCTTGCTTGGCACAATAGATTGGTGGTGGGCCACACATCAAGAGATCCTTTTAGAGTGGCGTGAGGTAAGAATTTCTCTCTCTATCAGATTTTCTAGGAGTAATGTACCCACCATCATCAAGGAGTACCATGGGAAGGAGCCCACCTCTTTCCATATCTCGGAGTGTGAATGGGTCTAGAGATAAGGCGTGGAAGATTTTTCACCATACCTCTTTGTGCACAAGTTGTATTCTAAACTACGAGATGTGCACACACATGGTACATTCATTTGGAAACACGTTGCTGCAGACAAGGAATTGGTAAGAGATCGCACCGACCTTATTCAAACCTTTGATTATCGAGTACTTGAGCCATCGGTTGATAAGGCCTTGCAGGGTATCAAGCACCTTACCATGGGGGATAGTGCCAGGATGGAAGATAGGCTATTGGAATTACTAGGTGAACCAGGATTGGAGGCACGTTTTGAAGAAATAAAGGAAACAAAAGAGTTACAGCTTGAGTGCACGTGTTTGGAAAAAGAGAAGGGAAAGTTGGTATATGTGATTGATGGAGAGGAATTGGAAATCTTAGATGTTATCCATTCTATAGGGATGCACGAGGTAGTGGAAAATGTAGATGATCACATGCATGCTAACCATGAGCCTTTAAAGATGAAGAAAGTTAACATCGGTTCAGAGGAAGAACCTAAGGAAGCTATTATTGGGGATTATTGGATAGAGAAGAAAATATCAAAAATCATTGGTCTACTATGTGAATTTGAGGATTTATTTCCACGTGGGTATCATGAGCTCAAATTCATTCACCACTCCTTGGGGGAAATGAAGATAAAGCTAAAGGATGATGTGTGCCTGTTCAGGAAAAGGGCCTACCGAATGAATCCCAATTTACGCGTGAAGGTTAAGGAGGAGATAGACAAAATGATAGCTTCTGGGATCATTGAGGGAGTGGAAGAATTAGAGTGGATAAGTTTGATGGTAATCAACATCAAAAAAAGATGGGCGGATTAGGATTTGTGTGGATTATAGGGAATTGAATGTAGTTTGCGTCATTGATCCATTTTTGACCCCCTTCATTGAATAAATTTTGGAAGGAGTCACTGGGTGTGAAATCTACTCCTTTACGGATGGATTTTTAGGGTATCACCAAGTTTGGATTTCAAAGGAAGACCAGGAGAAGATAACTTTTTCCACCGACTGGGGAATTTTTGCATATACGGTCATGCCCTTTGGGTTAAAGAATGCACCTACTGTCTTTTCACGCATAGTGGTGCAAGCATTCCAAAACTTCATCCATAAGTTTCTTTAGGTCTATTTTAATGACTGGATAGTATATGGTCTGGTTAAAGACCATTGTGACAATTTGAGGTTAATTTTTGAGAGGTGTAAACAGTTGAGGATATCCCTCAACATTAAGAAATGTGTGTTTGTTGCACCCTTTGGGACTTTATTGGGGCATATCATATGTAAGGAGGGCTTGTTGATAGATCCCACTAAAGTTGTAGTTATTGTGGGGTTAAGGGAGTGTACTAGCCAGAGCGCAGTGCATGGATTCCTTAGGCATGCGGGATATTACAGAAAATTCATTAAGGGATATGCTAAGATCGTCACGCCATTAGAGGAGCTACTTAGACATAAAATTGCCTTTCATTAGGGAGAGGTGCAATAGAGGGTGTTTGATACATTAAAAGATAGGCTTATTATCGCGCCTATTTTATGGTTTCCCTCTTGGGACAAGCCCTTTCATGTTCATGTAAATGCCTCAAGGACCTCCATTGTAGGAGTGCTTACATAGCTAGGTGAAGGGATTCTTGATCATCCTATCTGTTTTGCAAGCAGGAAGCTAACACCACCAGAGTAGAATTATACCACAAACAAGCGCGAGGAATTTTCAATGATCTACACACTCTTTAAGTTTCAACAATATTTGTTGGAAACACCCTTTGTGTTTTACACCAACCACATGGCATTAAAGTATTTAGTAAACAAGCCTGTTCTGTAAGAGCGCATCTGTCGATGGGTGTTGTTGTTTTAAGAGTTTGAATTCACCGTTGTAGTAAAACCTAGGAAAAGTAATTGTGGGCTTGATCATCTATCAAGAATTGATTCAGGGGAGGACGTGTAGAGTATTGAGGAAGAAATTCTAGACACGCAACTATTTAGGTTGCGGCATGCACCCTCAGATTTAGAGGAGATTGTATTATTCTTAAAGGAAGGTGTGGCACTCGGACGGAATGAATCCATTGGAAAAAAGTAGTTGGCCATATGTGCGCGCATACATGTTAATCAATGGATACTTATACAAGTTAGGGAGTGATGAATTTTTGTGCAAGTGTGTCTTAGAGCATGAACGCCTGGCAATCATGGAGGAAGCACATGGAGGAAGTGCGGGTGGGAATTATACAGGTTATGCCACCACGTGCAAGATATTAATGATAGGTTTATGGTGGGAAACCTTATACAAGGATTACAGAGATTATTGTAAAGTGTGTGACCATTGTCAATGCATTGGAAAACCAAGAAGGAGAGATGAAATGCCTTTGCACCCTATTCCTAGTGCAGATCCTTTTGAAAAGTGGGAAACAAACTTTATAGGACCTATTACACCGGCAACGCGGAGGACTAGGTCATGTTATGTCGTCACTTGCACATATTATCTCACAAGGTGGGTAGAGGCAGCCCCAACTAAAGATTACACGACAGAAACAACAATAAGGTTCTTATGGGAAAACATTATCACGAGGTATGGATGCCCTTTGAGTTTGACAAGTGATAGGGGTATGCATTTATTGAATGAAACCGTGAGGATCCTATTATCTGAGTTCATGGTGGCTCATCACAAGACTATGCCCTATCACCCACAAGTAAATGGAATTACGGAAGCATTCAACAAAATATTGAGTCATACCTTAACCAAGATTTGTGATTTCCAAATACTTGATTGGGATGACAAAGTATTGGCAGTATTATGGGCTTACAGGACAATGTATAAAAGACTAAAAAAGCCACACATTTTCAATTGGTGTTTGGCACAAAAGCTATTTTGTTGGTTGAATTTATGTTTCCTTCTCTACAAATAGTGCACGCGAGAAGGTTGCTAGCCAATGAACAAGCACCTTTGGAAGAAAGAATTGAGGAGCTAATGAAATCTGGATGAGAGATAATCACTTTCTTGATGGAGCCAAACAGACAAAAAGGAAAAGAAAAAGGCTTGACATCATTGCCATATTAGAAACAAGAAGTTTGAGGTTGGGTAGATGGTGTTATTATATGATTCTAAGTTTCTATGCCATCCTGGGAAGTTGAAATTCCATTGGTTTGGTCCTTACACAATCTCATACATCCTTGATTTGGGCTCATGCCGATTCAAGCGTTGGATGGGATTAAGTTTCTGACACTTCAATGGCAAAGAGGTGAAGCCCTACTATAAATAATTATTCTTGGTGTTTGTAAATAAGGTAGTTTTTCCATTTAGTTTAGAAGTTTCCTTTAAATACTTTTTCCCTTTCTTGTGTTTCCCCTTCACGTTGTTGTTTTGTTTTACGCCTTGGGCACCGGTAATCTTATTGATATTTTTGGAGAATTTGTGAGTGTGCGAGAGGACCACACATCGCTTTAAGTGTGGGGTGGAGAAAGGTGAAGAAGCATGTGATCAAAGTACCAAGGAAGTTGTGTTGAAAATCCTTATTGAGTAGCCAAGTTAAAAGAGGTATATAAAGAGGAAGATGGAAGAATGGTTGGTGCCAGGGTAAAGCTACTTATAGATCCCATGTACTTGAGAAGGAGAAAGCACATTTGAAAGAAAAATGAGGTAGGCGAGAGAAAGGATCGGACGTAAGAAGTTCCTTCGGCGTGGGTTACACGTGCACAAGAGTATCCTGCTAGGTTGGATTGGTTACACACCACAATGTTGGAGGAGTTTTTGCACAATTTTGGTGTGCAAGTGAAGGCGCAAAGATGGGATTTGTTTGAAAAATTTGTATTAAATGAGCAAAGTATGGTGGTAGGTAAAGTAGCATTTAATGTTCGAAAAGAGAAAACTATAAGTAGAGGGTCGGGAACTGTCATTTTTAATTTGTGAAATAGAAAAGTTGGAGATATAAGTGAGTTTGACAAACTAGGGCTTTTAGATTTGATCGAGTGAAGGAAGATCTGCGAGATTGAAGTAGCTAGTTTGAAATTGTGAACCGAAGGAAGGGGTTACATGGGTCTAGAAAGAGTTGAAGAGGAACTATCTTATGAATATTTTACCCCAGGGGTTCAAAAAACTAGGGCATGGGTTGAGAAGATGTATATCATGGATTTGAGATCGAAAGATTGGAGGAAGTAAAACAGAGTAACAAGGAGAGAATTGGAGTGATAAAAATACCTCGACTATGGTACCCAAGAAAGGAAAGGGAAAAGCCAAGGCTAAGCAACTAGAACATGTGGTAGACACAAATGAAGAATGGTATGTAGAGATGCAATACCTAGATGGGGTGATGATGGGGAAGGAATGGGAATCCCACTTGAGAAGTGTACCTGTTAGTGACTATAATCACTACATGAACACAATAGAAAAGGAAATGGCATTGGAATTGGTACGCCCCACCAACAAATGAACACTTGAGGGTTTTCCTAGAGATGACGATGACGTGAAGTTTTAAATGGAGAAGGCAGGCTATTGCAACTCTATGAGTTGCCTTATTTTGGAAATCCGAATGCCCGTACCGGGTTGATGTCAAGGGTGCGTGAATATTACTTCCACTTTGCTGGGAAAAAGATGTGTGTGACTCCCGATTAATTTCACAATTTATAGGCCTCTTATGTGCAGGAGATAGCTTGGAAGATGACCTTGGTGACAAGAAGGCCATTTAAGAAACCATCACCGAGTATGCCTGAAAGAAAGGGTCGCGGTACTATGACATTTTAGACATCAAGGACCCCATAATGAAAATGGTCGTGCATCTAATGACTAAGCTAAATGGCTAGGAAAGGTGGACACATGTCAAAAAACCTTGGCTACATGTCTGCAGGAAGATTACAGAGGGAACTATATATAACCTATCCACGTACATCGCTGAAGAAATTGTTAGTTGCATGAAGGAAGGGGACAGGTCCTCTTCAGAAATGTCTTGCTCACCATTATATTCATGGAGACTGGAGTTATCGATGCACTAGACAAGTTTATGTGGGAGTACCCAACCAAGGATCCTTCACTCGAAGAGGTTTTAAAAATATGCTTATGATACAATGACAACACCCCACAAGGTGTGGCTGGAAAAATGGTACACACACTTGAGGATTACATTCGGGGCAAAGTGGAGAATCCTTGAACAAATCCCAGTAGCCACTGAGGGAGAGGCTGAATTCATGGTCGATCAACACTTCTTCTTGGGCAGATTTAAGATGATAGACAATTCATGGAGCCCTTGGTATAAGCTTCCCTTTGCATTTATTGCTCAATACTTCCAAGCAGGGGTGAACAAGTTTAAAGAGTCAAAGAAGGTAAGACTGAAAATGGGTAGGCTAGATTGGGAACACAAGGAGATGAGAAAGAAGATGAATTACCCTAGCGAAATGCACGCATATGTGAAGAATTACGTGTTGCATGAGATTTAAATGAAAAGTTCAATGACATTACCCATTGTTGGAGGATCAACGACATGTGTGTACTTACACATAAGGCCAAAGTTTGAGAAGGGGTGTATCGGAGAGTGAAGTCTCCATACCTAAATATCCTTTGGGCAAGAAGGGGCCCATGTCAAAGAAGAGAGGAAGAGACAGAGAAGTAATAAGTGTGTTGACTGCTTTCGAGACAGGGAGCATGCCATCCACAAGCACCAAGCCAAGCACTTACATGCAGAGAAAGAAGTTTTTGGTGAAGGAGAAGATGCTAGAGGTAGAGACACCTAGGAAACCCATATCTAAGGAAGAATTACCTGAGGAAGAAGATAAGGTCGAATCCCCTTATTAGGAGCCACCTCTTAGGAAGAAGCAGAGGGTGGATGAGGAAGCTGACTCGGAGGTGACTGATAGCTTGGAAAAATACATGGGTGGAAGAGGGGATGAAAGTGAAGAAGATGGCGGCAGAGAAGAAGAAGAAATAGAGAAAGACCAAGAACCCCATGTGGTTAGTGTCTATGACTCGGAAGAGGAGAGTGAAGATGAGAAGCAGGATTTTGTATTCACACAGTGCAAGGGTGCACAAGATGAGGAGGATGCCAAAGACATGGAGGATGAGGAGGTTGCCAGGAAAAAGGAGGGAGCCATAAGTTTTACAAAGGAGCAGATCATGGAGGTGGTAGAGAGAGAAGCACAGAGAATGCTTGAGGTATTGGTAGACCAAGAGTTGGAGTGCAGCATGAACATAGTGTGGAAGGAGGGGAACATTGAAAAAGAACATGACAACCTAGGAGGCCTTGCTCTAATAGTAAGCTTTCCCAAAGGCGTGCGCTCGGGTAGAAGAACTTTTGATGCGAACAAAGACCTATAATGAGATATGTTGATGACATAAGGAAGGTGTTATGCATGTGATTCTAGAGCACCGTAGAGAACGGAAAGCCTCATAGCCATGGGGTATTTTGAGAAGGACGGCGCATAACCTTGAACCAAGAAGATGCTCTCTTGGGCGTTTGAGTCTCATGTTGATGAGCCGACTTTGAAGTCTACCATGAAATGCTCATGACCTGCCCGAAATCTAAGGGGTCAATCCCTTAGTGAATGCTCGGGGGCTCTCAGATGAGAAAGTGTGTAATACAATGAAAAGGTCATGGTCAAGACTAAGGCTAGATTATTCATGCCTAATGACATGATTAGAATACTGGAGGAAAAGTTAGGGAAGGAGGAAGAACTAGTGGAGAAGGCCAACAATTTAAAATAGGAAGAACTGATCAGTGCACAGTTAAGGCGTGAGTTAAGGGAAGAGAAAGTAAAGGTGTAGGAAGTTTACAAGAAAATGGAGTATATTAAGGGAGCCATCCTCCTAAATCACTCGGACTTAGCACCACCCACACAGAAATAGTCATCCCTCCTGGAGTGTATAAAAGATCTAACATGGGTCCTCACTATGGAGAGACAACCCTTGGCCCTAGAATCTACTGAAGAAGTGGCAACATGCTTGAAAGAGGAAGACCAGTTGAAGGTGGTAGCATTTGTTACCGAGTACAACCAAGTACTCGTGGAGGTTAAGGTCGTTACCTAGTTTGTAGAATCTGCATATGATACATGTGTAGACAAAGATAAGGTGGCAAGCTCCTTGGTTGCCACATTTGAGATGGAACTAAAATAATTCCAAGAAAAGAACAAGGGGAACGGGCCGAAGAGAGAAAAGGTTTCAGCTGAAGTAGAGAAGAAATCAGAGGCAATTGAGGCCTTAAGAAGCTCAATTAAGGCCCAGCTAAAGGAACTATACCCCCAGATCACTAGAAGGATGGATAAACTTAAGGACCTAAGAAAAGAGATGGAGCAGATTGTGGACATTTTGGGCACTTAGGGAGTTGTCCTGAGTTTTGATGAAGTGAGCACCCTAGTGGGAGACCTCTACCAGAAGGCACAGGGTGAGGTCGAAGTGTGGAATAAGCTAGAGCAGACCTCCAAAAATATTTTCCTAGCTTGTTGAGTTTATGTCCCCCCCATTCTTCATTATTTTCCCCAATTCTTTCATTCCTTATTCTTTTCTTTGTAAAGTATAAGGCTATTCATTAGTTCCTAGATAGCATGCATCTTGGTTAAGTGTTTCTAAGGACAGAGAATAGGCGTAGTGTGGGGTGATGTTAGACCCCTGTAATATTAACCAAGTATGAAGGTGCATGGGCATGCAGGGTCCTAGTTATGAAAAGGCACATGAGGAAAAAGTGTGTGAAAGAAAGAGTTAAGGAAGCACATAGCTCGTGCGACATGTGAAAGGAGGCTTAGGACTTAGTCAATTTGGGCACCCAAGGCAGAACACGTGAAAAGTGTGATCGGTTGTGCATGGATAAGATGCTAGCCTAACGATAGGCTGGCCTAGGAAAGAGCATGCCCTAGATGGAATCTTCTAGAAGATCATCATGAGATGGAGTGGAAAGCTCAAGCCTAGAGGAGCATGCTCACATAAAGGACCACATTCGACACTTGGCGCTGGATCTGAGGGCGCTAGAAGGTGAGTTGGCAGTGTAGGAGAATTATAAATACAAGTGCCTATGGAGTAAAATATATATCTAGAAGTATGAGGTATAGCAGGTTAGAGAGTGAGCGGAGCTTTGTAGAATTACTGCGAGGGGATATTTGTATTCAGGAAAGAATGCACTAAGCATGGAGTTGTAATTTTTCTTTTTCTATTAGCTTAGTTACATATGTCCAGTGATATGCATGACTATGGTCTACTCTCTATGACTCTCTGTAATGAATCAATGAATATAATGAGGTTACCTATTATATATAGACATGGATATCAATGGTTTTAATGCACATTTCTCTCATATGAGTTCTCTTTCCTTTCATGCTATGTATGAATGCTTGTATAATTATTTCTGTCATAATGCATGTTCTAGATTCTATTAAAGTACTCGGTCTAAAGTGACTGCAAGGATCTAGAGGTCATTTTGAGCCCTATGGTTCTTGTTTTCTTAACTTCCCTCCTAAAAATTCTTACACTAATAATATATGATGATTCCCACTAAACTCACATAAAAGAGAGCCTTGGTGCCTGTGCATGCCTTGGGTGAGCAATCAGCTTCTTTTGGGTGATAGGGCGGCGTGCATGGGGTTCCTTCCTTTTATAATGGGGGTAAAACTGACTACAAGGAGGTCGTGGATATCACAAAGTGGATATGGAGGATGTGGCTATGGTGGTGGAATATGTGATTTTCCTCATGGAACATGTTATACGTGCAGATCTCTTGACCACTATAGGTGTGAATGTCCTTAGAATATTACATTTTCTTTCTATGGAATGAAGCATAGCTATAAAGAGTTGCAGCATATATGAGCATATAAGTAACTAGCATAATCAAGAAAACAAAGTTGTCGGGATGGTTAGAATCCAACACATGGTAGAAGATCAATGGATTCCTAAGATAGCACAAGGGCTTGAGGCATTAATAGTGAATATTACTACACGAGCTGAAGTAGTGCATGCAAGAGAGGCATTACACTAGAATCCTACGATCACCAAGGAGGAGGTTTTGCATGCAAGCTACCCAGATCCTGCTCATCGAAGGAAGTTTACCAAGATACCATAGAAGTGCTAAGGAAACTTCGGGGTGATATACAATACCTAAAGCAAGAGAAAAATCATCGATATAGTCCAAACTAATATCGATGATCCGAGAGAAGTGTGAAAAATGATGCGCTAGGAGAACATCATTCCACCTGTAGGAATTTGGTTAAAAAGGAACACTCCACACGTAATTATAGAGACCAGATGACAAATCCTACATGTGAATCTTCCCCCTGATAGCATTAACTATGATAAAGAGATCATTCTGAATGCTATTGTAGATGGATGGTTGTTGAGAAATATTTTGATTGACACAGGTGTGAAAGTCAATATGCTTACATTAGTTGCATGGGTACAAATGGGAGGCCTCCATTGCAGGCATCATCTAATGTTTTGTTTATGGAAAATAGGACTAAGGCCACTCTTATAGGAGTGTTGAAGGATGCATCCATAACTATAAAAGGGGCCAAATTCACTTGGGATTTTGAGGTATCGACTTGCAGTGACAATTTTCTAGCCTGCTGATGCCCTTCTTTGTTATGAGAAAAATTCGACTTGAGATTCAATAAGGGGTATATCAGCTTTGAGAACAAGGAGGAAATATTTGTGATACCTCTAATAGATGGGAATTCTACACCATAATTTGAGCCTCTAATTGAGGAGGACTTAAACAGAATCTATGTACGCACTATTCAAGACCCAGAGGTCAATGAGCCATAAAAGGAAGGCATCGTATAGTGGGAGGATTCTCACTCTATTAGTGATACTATGAGTATTACTTGTGATAATTGGGCTCATGGTACACATGAACTAATAGGACGTGAGGTAAAAAGTGTGGTTGCATGTAATAATGGAATTCATTTTATTTGACGAATAGGTAGCATAGTACCTTGGTATATAGGAGCAGAAGATATTCCTGTATTCTTACAAGCCATGGAGGCACAATGGATAGACTAGGTCAGGAGAAGAGACATGCTAGCATATGTCTTACAAAGGACACTAGTGCACTTTGGTGGGTAGTTCATAGAGATAATATTATGAGTTGTAAGGAGATCGAGTCACCCTATCTACTAGATTATTAAGGAGTAATGCACCTATGCAGATCTGCACTTATATTGGTGATAAACATGTTAAGCATCATATTCAGCAGCAGTGAGAGACTGTAGACATTTGGATAAGAAGTATTACTACCTTCACTCGAGTGCATAAACTGTACCCTACTCTACAAGGATGCACACACGCCTGATATGTATATGCTAAACTACATGGAGATACTTGGGAATCAACAAAAATTGAATATAAGAATGATCCATACCTTTGACTAATTTTCTTTGCAACCTCCAATAGAAGAGGCATTAAAATTTGTTAAGCGATTAACCATGGGAGATAGTGTAAAGGTAGAGGAACTAAAAAAGGGATTATTTGCTTGAGGGAGAATAAGGCACGTGTTTTGAAGAAGAAGGAGAAGACTCCATACGTGCTTTCCTTTAGAAATAAAAATAAAAATGGTTTACATCGTGGATGATGAGGAAGTTGAGAACCCGGATATTGAACATTCACATGGGGTACACACAAGGTATTAGAAAGTATAAACAAGGATACACGCACCTATCATGAACCCATGAAGATAAAGAAGGTTAATATAGGATTAGAGGTTGAACCTAAGGAGGCCATAATTGGAGACTACTGGTTCGACTCAAAGGTGGAAAATATTATTGAGTTACTACAGGATTACCAAGACTTATTCCCTCGAGGGTATCATGAACTTAAAGGTGTGCATGAATCACTTAGGGAAATGAAGATAAAATGTAAGTAAGGTGCACATCTAGTGAGAAAGAGACCTTATAGATTAAATCCTAATTTGTGTAAAAAGGTACAAGAATAAATTGATCAAATGTTGAAATCTAGAATTATCAAGGCCCTTGATGAGTCGAATGGATTAGTCCAATGATGATCGGTATCAAGAAGGATGGTAGGATTAAAATATGTGTGGACTACGGGAGCTAAATGAAGAATGTGTAACAAACCCATTCCCTACACCATTTACTAAGGAAATACTAGATGGAGTTGTAGGGCGCAAAGTCTATTCCTTTATAGATGGGTTTTCCAGGTATGATCAGGTTACGATTGCTCAGGAGGATCAAGAAAACACAACTTTTACTACTTTGAATGGGGCAGTTTTCCTATAGTTTGATGCCTTTTGGATTGAAAAATGCACCTTTTGTATTCTCACGAATAGTATTTTAGGCATTAAAAATTTTTATTCATGTAACATTCCCATTTTAAGATTTTAGAAACAAGGGGGAAAAAATTACATAATGTTCTCTGTTCTAAATAAGGAATTATTTAGAACACACATTCCATGCTAATCAACCTCAAAAAGATAACCATATGCAGTTGTAAATGAATCGGTGGTGATCCAACGATCTATTCACATCATAACTCGGCGATCTACCGATCTATTTATGTTAACTTTAAGTATTGAATACTTATCATATACTTCATTTTCCTACCCTAAACTGAGTACTTGATTGATTTCTTAAAAGAACATATCTCAATATTTGTTACCAATATTCATCCGATATGATGTTGCTTTAAACTAGTTAACATAGGACAATGCAACCAACAACTTGCGATACTTTGGCCAAAGATTTTAAACATTTTGTTTATGTCATTATTCCTAGACGACATACTCGTCATTTTGAAATACATACTTCACCTCACTCCTTTTTTATCAAGAATGGTATTTACTAATTACTTTCATCCCGTTTGTCCAAGGTTAAACCCTAGTGTTGGTTAGGAACCTAATTTATCATAGGAAGACGCTCACAATGACTTAGGGTGTATGGGCATACTCAGTTAACCTAAGTCAACCGGATGTGCCAAGGTACCTTGAGCCATTGAAAGCTACTACCTATCCTAAACATGCCACTAACTTGACCTAGAGAGAAACTAAGTTCAATTCCTTATTTATGTGTAGATCTAGATGATCAATGCGAAGGGTGTTGCCACATGTCAACTACAATGTTGTATCCTTGAGAAGACCTTTGTCTTCTCGAAGGTACAACCCTGCATTTAGCATATGCCAACATCCTACAGAAACTACCTCATCACAATGTACATACCCCAAGGAGGTTATTAATACATTATTAATTTGGATTATTACACCGATTACAACAACCCTGCTAAACCGTAATCCAACACTCCATAAGTTCTTGTTCTATACTTTAATCAATTAAGCATTAAATAAATTCCTGTAACTCATGATTGCTTTTAATGTTTGTTTACTTAGTTTAACAAGCAGTTAGCCAAAACATGACATCAATATCATAAGTTCCATTCAATATAACTTAATCATTCGAAGAAGGTGTAGCAACCAAATAGGTTCAACTAGAGGTAGACTTTATAAGAAATGAAGTCTAACGATTAACGATCATATCACCATTCTTTGGGTTATATTTATTTTAGCGAGGAAGAATCTTCCTCTACATGATTAAGTGTTAGGGTTTTTCATACCCTTCTTATCTTTCACAATTTCTATAGTTTTACTGCATATTCTTTACACTTTCCATTACTATGTTAGAATTGTTTAGATAAGATTGTTATCTTATGCAACTTAACAAGTTGCATCTTAATAAGGGAATCCAATTATTTCCCTTTAACCAACTGATCAAGTTTATCCAAATTAAGCATATAAAAGATATGAAAAATATCATCAAGATAGGTTTCCCATCCTCTTCATAAATACAAGATAATTTACACAACCAATACAAGTAAATCTCAACTTTCAATTCATCATTATAAAACTATACATTTACAAGATTATGCATATCAGGCATACTGTACAACAAACAACCTCTATCCCAAAAGAATACAACTTTTCTTTTTCAATACAATTCAAGAATGAATCGAAACTCTTTACATAAGGTCCATAATTAAATAAGCCCAATACAACATGAAAGTTCTTGTCTTATTTTATCACTTACAATGTCCATCTACAAAATTGCTAACACGGGTCAGTTATATGAATTGAACATGATAAGAAATAAGCATTAAAGTAAAGTGCATTCCACTAATTATTTCATAAAATAAATCTGCGTTTATGAAACAATTAATCGACATCATACAAATAATCATCAAGTAATAACATCCGAGAAGAAGAACAATTAAGAAAATCTAAATTTACTTTTAAGAAAATAACATATTATAATCTGCAAAATTAAAATTATATCACAGGACTTAATTGATCCTATCAATCACTTTAAACAGTCAACAAGTCTTGTCATTCAATTATTTCATAAACGCCTAGAAATAGAAATACACTTTTATCTTTTCCAAGCAACAAAGAGGTTAGTTATAACATAACTCATATTATTATGTTTCATGTTTCCATATAATCAAAGAAGAGAATCAATACATATATAATTCCCACACACAATTCCTCTAAAGGAAAGAATCAGGTTTAGAACACACATCACTGCCTCAGTCCAAAGATGAAAAAATAAGAAGTCCTTAAATAAAGAGGAAACAACCAAACAAGAATCCCAATTCAATCCAAGCAGATTAAAATAGTCTACCTAAAAGTTTTACTAACTTCAATATATTTTAGTAGATATAATGCAAGGATTTGAAACCATATTTCCCACAACCCAAGCTATACATTAGAAACTAAATCTCTTAACCAATCCACAAGAAATTTTCATCTTAGAAGAGAATCAATAAAAGAGAAGTTTGGTCACCGAACTCATACAAAGAATATATGAAGTATCTCAAACCACAAAGAACCCAATCCATATTTCATTTCATTTATACTATGAAATACAATCCATTATCTAATACAAACTTAGAAATTCTCTAGTTATTTCCCTAAAGAGAACATAAAATTGAACACCCAGTTAAAGATATGCACACTACATCTTTCCAATCAAAACTAGCAAGTTGGTTATCCTATTTCCATTCACCAAGCACAAGTACAAATTCAAATCTCAGAAAGAAATACATAGTACAGTCCCTAACTATATACTATCCCCAAGGTTCATATTCATTTATCTTCCTAAAACCCAGAGGTTCGTTCTATTATCCCCTCAAGGAATAAGAGTCCACAAAAAAGAAGATATACGAGTGTAGCGGAATTGTGAACTCAAGAATTGAATTCTTATTACACCTACTTTAACATCTCGATACAAGAAGTATGTAGTTCATGTCCCAAACAAGAACAAATATACAAAATTATCAAAAACATAGATATTATATATATTTATACTTTAAACAAGATTTAGTATTCTAGTTTTAAATTTAACTTCAAACAAAACTCAATAAACCAATTAAGAAGGTCTAAAGAGAGTAATACTACTTCGTGGCAACATACTTTATTCAAATATTACCATGGTCAAAGGACCAACTAGACCCATTATAGGACATAATTCTTGTCCCCTTATAACATTAAAAATAGTCAAACTTTCCGCATGACATGGGTTCGGTTAGAATAGAGAAGGATAGGTTAAACTTAAATTTCTCTCTCCCTGTCCAGTTCAAGAAGGTTGTACCATCCAAATAGATAGAAGCATAAAAACCAATAACACTCAAGGAGCGACATGAAGGAGATTACAAGGAGATTAACAGATAGGCTTCAAACCGAAACTAAACTCTCAAGATCCTATCGAAAAGATAGTCCATAAAGAGAATAAAACTTTTCAAAACCAAATACCAACCAACCCAGCTCACAATACAGGTAATCACTTTGATTCCAACATAATTCCAGAACATGCAATCATGGAATACTTGTATAGTGTTGATTATGAGCTTCAAACATAAGTTCAGACTTTACAAGGCTCTAACACTAGCTCAGAAAAACACAAGATCAAATATGAGCCTAAGAGAAACACGAAGCCCTAAATACAAGCTCAAAACCAAATCACCAATGCTCCAATATGATTCCTAGTGTTCTAAAATCCTTAAATGAGAATAAAATAATAGTTCAAAATGTAAGTACAAAAAAAAACACAACCACACAATAATAAGTACGGTATTCGTAAGAACTGTACAACAAGTACGATTGTCAAATACAAAGATTCAACCAAAGGTTCGAACTACACTTAGCTCCAACACAATCCAAAACCAACACAAGGTCCCAATAAAAACTCATAACAAATCACGAAGCTTTAATATAAGCTTAGAACAACTATGGAGCTCTACTTAAAGCTCATGAAACTCAAGACTAAACAAATATTCATAACCAAACAAGTAACAAGCTAGTTCACTCAACATTAGTCTCAAATAACAGAAACAAAGCTTTGAATACAAGCTAAAGAGCTTCAAATGCAAATTTTAGAGCTTCAAGTATAAGTCACGAGTTTCAATACAAATTCACATGAAAACCTCTAAAGAACCAAAGATAGAGAAAGTTCCCAAAAATACTATTAACAAAGAAAGGATTCAAATTCTAAAACCCACATAGATTTCATGAATACATGCAAGTAAATAACCAAACACATCATGTAAAAATATATTTACAAGTGAGCAGAATTATTTTAATGAATCATTTAGAAGAAAGAAATAAATCTTAATGGGTAGAGCCTATCATGCCTGATAGTGCCTCTTCCGATTCAAAGAAGACTTCTAGTCAAGTTTCCAACACCCCTTCTTCTCCAAGCAAGATCAAACAACAATAATATTTTTCCATAATGCCTCTTATACATTCCTCGAACTGAAAATAGATCAAAGAATTAAAAATAGCCACAAAGTGCAGATCAAATTGCTGGTTTGAAAAACTAGATAGCTCCATGCAGAGAAAAAATCATGAAGCATGCAAAGTAAAACAACCCCCAAAAAATCCGCCAACATGCCTTCCAATATGGTTTACTCGCTAGAACCAAGGTGAATTAATGACATTTAATTGCATATTCCTGCCTATCTCTCCTTGCCACCACCATCCAAAGTTGGTGAGACCACATTGAACTTCCACATGCATTTCTAAACTTAGTGATGCTTCCACATAGGTTCCTCCAAATTTCACTAGCCCATGCCAAACTGGCAGTACAACCATGCCTTAATGCCAAATCAATCAAAATCCCATCGCATTAAAATCTTAGGAACCACCGCTTAGCTCCCACTTGCCAATCGACCCATAGGTTCCCTCTCATACCCATTAGTTTAGGATAGATAGAATTGCTTAGGTTAGATATTAGGTTAGTTTAAAATATATAACCTTAGGATATAACCCCAAACAATAAATTTCCACCTTAGGTTAGGATGTATATTAACCAAAACAATAGGTTAGAAATAACTTAGCATCCCTTAGGTTATTTCCCCTTTTCATATTAACTTAGTGTTAAAAACTTAGGTTAGGATGTCATCCCACATAGAGTGGTGTAGAAAGAGTTAGGTAAATTACCTGAGTCCCAAATCTCTTTAGGATAGACCTTATAGATATAGGGAACATTTTTCTCTCTTTCTCTAGAATCCTAAAGTAGGTTTCCCCTAACACCATTAAGCGCCTGCAAGGGTCAATCAAGAAGATTCGAGCACAACACAAAACAAAATGTAGGCATGGTCTTTCGAGATAGTAAAGAATTTGCAACAAACACAAGTTCAGTCTGTTAAGTCTCTTAATCAATGAATGTCATTTTTTCATTCAGTTTAGATAAGAAGATTTAAAACATACCTTGGATCAATGGAATTGATCCAAGGATGAGTCCAATTGTAAAGGATAATTTTGCAACCATTAAAACTAGATTACAACTTACTCATAAGAAGTGAAATAGATTATTACAAGAAACAACATACCAGCCCTATAATCAAAGAGCAAAAATTATTTATCCATGGCAAGCATGATTTTTCAACATCCACGAAACATACATTTGTCCTGAAAATCACATGTCAACGCTTGCAATGCAAAATAGGAATATAATAGTTTGACAAGGTGTTATATACTCCCCCTAAAAAGAGTCATCGACTCGATGATTATCTCATTTTAATCATTGCATTCAAGATAATCAATTTTTATTCACTTTCTTAACATATGTTTGCAACAATATCCAAATTTTAAGTTTCAGAAATCAGCATTCACATAGTTGTTTATTCAAAACAATATTTGTCTGTCCATAACCAGTAGACTTATTGACATATAAAGATAAAATCACAATTTGTTATTAGTCGATAGAATCAATTTTATTAAAAAGATATGGAAAAGTAGTTTTCATATCGTCCAAGTTTTCCCAGGTTGTACTTCCTTCATTAAACTGGTCCCATTGGACCTTACATTGTCTTATCTCATGATTTCTCAAATGCAAGTGATGATTTTCAAGCACTCATATGGGTTTAACCATGATTATTCCTAGGTCTTGGACCTGTAAGGAATTCCAATTTAACACATGTGATAAATCTATAACGTATTTCTTAAGCAAAGAAATATGGAAAACATCATGCATTCATGATAAAGCAGGATGTAATGCTAAGTGGTAAGATACAAGGTTGATTACTTCAACTATCTTAAAAGGTCCCACATAATGAGGTGATAACTTGGCAGCCTTTCCAAAATTTATAGAGCTCTTTTTCGTTTGACCCGAAGAAAGAATTTCTCACCAAGTTCAAATTTCCTGTCTACCCGCTTTAAATCAGCATAACTCTTTTGTCTATCTGTTGCTTCTTTCAAGCATTCATGAATCAATTTAACTTGTTGTTCCATTTCAGTAAGAATTTCAGGTCCAATTACCTCTTTATCCTCCATGCTATCCCAACTAACAGGGGTTCTACATTTTCTTCCGTATAATGCTTCGAAAGGTGCCATCTTAAGAGAGACATGATATGTATTATTATATGCAAACTCAACTAGTGGAAGGTAATCTTCCCACTTATACTTTGTTGATCCATATAATACATTCGTAACATATCCTCTAAAACTTGATTAACTCTTTTAGTCTTTCCATCCATTTCTAGATGATACGCAGAACTAAAATTTAGCTTAGTTCCTAGAGCTACATTAAGTGTTTGCCAAAATATTGACGTCATTCTAGGATCTCTATTAGATATGATTAATTTAGGTACTTCATGTAATCTAAAAATTTCTTCTACAAATATTTTAGCTAACATAGGAGAATCATCCTTCAAATTACCATCAATTAAATGTGCTACCTTTATTAGTTTATCCACAACTACTAAGATAACATCATGTTTATTTATTGACATAGGCAACCCTTGTACAAAGTCCATGCTTATCACTTGTCATTTGTATTATGGTATGCTATGAGGATACAATAAACCGGCTGGGTGCATATGTTTTGCTTTAACACGTTGACATTCAAGACAATGTGTCACAAAGTCTATAACATCCTTTTTCATTCCCTTCTAGAAATATTGTTGTTTTATATCAGCAAGCATTTTTGTAATACCAGGGTGTCCAGAAAAAGGTGAATTGTGAGATTTTAATAACAATTTCTTTCTCAAATCATTTAGTGAAGGTACAAATACTCTATTTTCAAATCGTAATATTCCTTTGTTATCAAAGTGAAAAATTTTATACCTCTAATCATTAGGATCTACACTAAGTGTTATCTTTACTTTCAAAATAAGAATCATATTCCATACACTTTTTACTTCATCCTTAAATATAGTTCTCAATGTTATAAGAGCAGAAATGTGCTTCATATGACTTAGAGCATCGCCCACTCTATTTTCTTTGCTCTTGATATAACTGATGTCAAAATAATATTGAGACAAAAACTCTAACCACCTTCGTTGTCTTGCATTAAGATTTGGTTGAGTGAAGATATAATTCAGCCCAAGATGATCGCTTTTAATTAAAAAGGTTTACTAAGTAGGTAATTCCTCCAAACATACGGTGTATGAACAATGGAAACAAGCTCTAAATCATGTGGAGCATAATTCAACTCATGTAACTTTAGTTTTCTACTTTTGTAAGCTATGACATGATCATTTTGTAACAAAATGCCTCCTAGACCTTCACCAGATGCATTAGTTACCATGATAAAATTTCCATTAGGATCCTGCATCTTTTAGAATAGGTACTTGAAGTTAATTGTTCCTTAAAATTTTTGAATACAATTTCACATTTCTCGTTCCAAAAAAATTTTTATCGTTCTTCTATAAAGAATTTATTGGTGCAGCCACCTTAGAAAAATCTTTTACAAATTTCCGATAATAGCCAGCAAGTCCCATGAAGCTTCTAACTTCATGTACATTCTTGGGTGCAAGCCACTCAATTATAGCTACAATTTTTGAAGGATCTACAGAAATTACATTCTTACTTATTACATGTCTCAAATAGTGCAATTATGTGTCATAGAAAGAACATTTAGACAACTTACCAAATAACCGTCTCTTTCTTAATATTTCCAAAACTATCTTCAAATGCTCATTGTGTTCCTCTAAACTTTTAGAATATATGAGAATGTCATCCAAGAATATGAGCACAATTATTTCCAAGTGTTCTTGAAAGATATTATTCATTAAATTCATAAATGCTGCAAAGTGCATTGGTTAATCCAAAAGATAAAACCGTGAACTCATAATGTCCATACCTTGTTCTAAAAGTTATTTTATGAATATCCTCATCCTTAATCTGCAATTGATGATATCTAGATCGAAGATATATCTTAAAATATATCGATGCTCCATGCATCCGATCAAATAAATTGTCAATCCTAGAGAGTGGGTATATATTCTTGATTGTTGCTTTGTTTAACATTCTATATTCAATGCACAATCTAAGTGTTCCATCCTTCTTTTTCACAAAAAATACAGGTGCACCCCAAGGTGAAACACTTGGTCTAATCAAACCTTTAGAAAAAATTTCTTGCAACTGAGCCTTAAGCTCTACTAATTCTATAGTAGTCATTTGATATAGTGCTTTAGAAATCAGTTTAGTTTTAGGCTTGATCTCAATCGTGAAATCAAACTCACTAAAGTCTCATAATAGCTGATATCATTCCATAACATCGCTATTCTCTTTAGTTGCTTCAACAATTTTCACTGCATATAAGGTACAACCTTTATTTTTGGCCTTTTTAAGTTGTATAGCTAACAATTTTTTGCTAGAAATATTACATTTCACACCTTGATTGTATGTTGTTTTCTGCAGGTCATCTAAACAACTAATGTGTTTTTCAAAACAATCCACTTTTGCCTTATGTTCTGCTAACCAATTAACACCTATGATTACATCATAAGACCCCAAAGGTGTAACATAAAGATAAACCTCAGTGGAAAATTTAGGTAAATCAAGGATTTCTCCAAAAAGACACATACTAACTATATGAACAACATTGTTTCCATACTGTATAGTCCATTTTTTATCCATGTTTCTAGCTTTTCTTTTTAGTTTTGATGTTAATTTACTAGAAATAAAACATTTAGTAGCTCTATTATCAAAGAGAATAGTTATAGGTAAACTAAATAACTTACCCGGAACTTCTATAGGCATGGCCTGTTTCTCATCCTACTTGTCAGCTACTGCAGCATGTATCTTGTGCTACTAATTACGATCATCCTTTTTCAAAGGGCATTGATTTGCATAATGATCTTTGCCATAGTTATAACAGCCTCCTATAGGTCCCTTCCTAGGCTCGGGTTTATTTCCATCCTTAGAGTTATCATTCTGACCCCCATAGGACTTCTATCCATTATTATTGTTCTTAGCAAAGTTGTTTCATGCATTACCAACAAACTTGTTTGTTGCTTTGCTTTCTTATTAGTATCAGATGAAAACTTACTTTTCATTCCAAATTTCTTCCATGGTCCTTTCTTAGGTGCAAGAGATGATGAAGAGGAGTTAGGAACTTTCTTCCTTACTTCCTCCTTATGAGTAAAAATTTCCTTCAATTTATGTTCCTTCCTTATGGATTTTTCAACAACCCCTTCTATTGTGGTTGGGCTGTGAACATCCACCTCTCCTCCTATAACAGGATTCAATCCATCATGAATTTTCATATCCTAAACTTCTCATCAGTTTGGTACTTGAGGTACGCACTTAAGGATTTTGGTAAACTGTTCCCACTCAGCTCGATTCTGATTAGCTTTCCTTGAGCTAAGTTATGAAATTCAGTCATTTTCTCGATCATAGTAAAGTTGTGGCAGCTAGCATTGCCTAAAGTATCCTTTAAATTGATCCCATGTGATGTTAGTTTCATCAATATTTAACTCATCCTTACGGCTGTCCCACCATGAAGATGCTTCGTGATAAAGTTGATATGCTCCCCATATCACCATTGTTTCTTCGAGAAATTCCCTATTCAAAGTATTTATCCATTTTTCTGAGCCATTTCTAATCCCATCTCCTAATGTGGTGCCATCAAACTTGGGTGGACTTATCCTTTTTATATCATTAGTGAGTTTAGTTGCTAACCTATCCTTTTTGTTCTCAGGCTGAACATGTATGTTTATATTATTATTATCAACACATACATTGGCATTGTCCCTAGGAGGTGGCTGATTGTTGTTATCATCATCATATTCCTCCTCATTGCCCATTACTTTCTATTCAAGTATAACCAAATAACCTCTTGTGTCCAACAAGGAAGAAAGGATCTCATCTAGTTTCTGGGAAGTTACTGCTCCTTTCTCAGGTGGAGGGTTATTTGTAACATTTCCTCTTGTTCTAATAATTTTCAGTTACAAGAAAATTTAAGTTTCATCAGATTATGGACATAATAGTTCCAAGAGCTGTAACCTTCAGCTCTGATACCAACATGTAACATTCCCATTTTAAGACTTTAGAAACAAGGGATTTTTTTACATAATATTCTCTATTCTAAATAAAGCATTATTTAGAACACACATTCCATGCCAATCAATCTCAAACAGATAACCATATGCAGCTGTAAATGACTTGGTGATCCACCGATCTATTCATTTCATAACTTGGTGATCTACCGATCTATTTATTTCATAACTCGGTGATCTACCAATCTATTTATGTTAACTTTAAGTATTGAATACTTATCGTATACTTCATATACTTGGTTTTCCTACCCTAAATTGGGTACTGAGTGATCTATTTAAAGAACATATCTAAATATTTGTTACCAATATTCATTTGATATCACATTGCTTTAAACTAGGTGACATAGGACAATGCAACTAGCAGCTTGTGATACTTTGGCCAAATATTTTCAACATACTATTTATGTCACTATTCCTAGATGGCATACTCATCATTTTGGAATACATCCTTCACCTCACTTCTCTATTATATATAATGGTCTTTCTGACTACCGTCAGTCCACTTGTCCAAGGTTTGACCCTAGCCCAGTTAGGAACATAATTTATTATAGGAAGAAGCTCACAATGACTTAGGATGTATGGGCATACTCAATTGACCTAAGTCAACCGGATGTGCCAAGGTACTCTAATCCATTGAAAGCTACTACCTATCCTAAACATGCCACTTACTTGACCTAGAGAGAAACTAAGTTCAAGTCCTTATATGTGTGTAGATCTAGATGATTAATGGAAAAGGGTGTTACCACATGTCAAATGCAACATTGTATCCTTGAGAAGACCCTTGTCTTCTCAAAGGTACAACCCTGTAGTTGGTGTGTGCCAACATCCTATAGAAACTACCTCATCACAATGTACATACCCCACGGATGTTATTAATACATTTTTAATTTGGATTATTACACGATTATAGAAACCCTACTAAAACCTAATACAATACTCCATAAGTTCTTGTTCTATACTTTAATCAATTAAGCATTAAAGAATTTCCTTTAGCTCATGATTGTTTTTAATGTTCATTTACTTAGTTTAATAAGTAGTTCACCAAAACAGGACAACAATATCATAAGTTCCATTAAATATAACTTAATCATTCAAAGAAGGTGTAGCAACCAAATAGGTTCAACTAGAGGTAGAATTTATAAGAAATGAAGTCTAACAATTAATGATCATATCACCATTCTTTGGGTTACATTTCTTTTAGTGAGGAAGAATCTTCCTCTACATGATTAAGTGTTAGGGTTTTTCATACCCTTCTTATCTTTCACAATTTCTATAGTTTTACTGCATATTCTTTACACTTTCCATTACTATGTTAGAATTGTTTAGATAGTATTGTTATCTTATGCAACTTAACAAGCTGCATCTTAATAAGGGAATCCAATTATTTCCCTTTAACCAATTGGTTAAGTTTATCCAAATTAAGCATATAAGAGATATGAAAAATATCATCAAGATGGGTTTCTCATCCTCTTCATAAATACAAGATAATTTACACAACGAATGCAAGTAAATCTCAACTTTCAATTCATCATTATAAAACTATACATTTACAATATTATACATATCAGGCATACTATACAACAAACAAACTCTATCCCAAAATAATACAACTTTTCTTTTTCAATACAATTCAAAAATGAATCAAAACTCTTTATATAAGGTCCATAATTAAATAAGCCCAATACAACACGTAAGTTCTTGTCTTCTTTCATCACTTACGATGTCCATCGGAAAAATTTCTAGCATGGGTCAGTTCAATGAACTAAGCATGATAAGTGTTGATGGTCAATCATAGCACCCCGAATGTCTACAACTCAATGGGTTGAGACTCTCAGTGTGATTGCATAACATGGAGCTTTTCCCAAGTGTGGGACCTTGCGATAATGGAAAAAGCTCTCCGGATGAAGGCTAGTTCCTATTCCTCTGTTTAGATGCACACATAAGAATGCAGAGGGTTTAATCAAAAACCTAATCTAACTTGCCAAGTAGAAAGGGTAAGAAGATGCATAAAAACAAACCTCAACTAACAAAGGTGATGCACCGAGGAATGAAGAACACCTGTCTTGCCAATAAACACAAACCATAAAAATGCAATGCAAGATCATGCACAGATAAGAAAATTTATAGTGAAAGATCAAGAGGATGCAAATGAACACTGAGAGGGTTGAGAATCATCCACAAACATGTATTACTTTCTCCAAATATTGATACAATACACTACAAAATGCCAAGAGGAAAAATTGCTTTACAGCTTTGAGGAGGTTCTAATTCCACAAATTCACCTGCCAAAGAGAAGAAGGGAGGGAAAAACAAAAATGTCCAACCTTTAGAAAGAAGCCCCTCCTTAAAATTTATAAGCGGAATGAGAGAGGGAAGAGAGAGGAAATCCAAATCTACCCCAACCACCTCTAGGTTGCATTTAATTCATCTCATTATGGCGGTAGGTGAGAACCCTAGCAAACCCAAAAAATGGTGAATTGTATTTTGCATTTTTGAATAAATTTTCCTCACCTAATTACATATATCTAGTCACATTTAGACAGAGGACCTTGTAAGCTTTCTGAAAAGTGCAACCTTGCGTCAATCCAAGCTACCTGTGAAAATTTATGGCCATTTGAATATTCCCCAAGTCAGGGTCTGTTTCTATTCGGGTTCGGGATTCTCCTTTGCATTTGCATCGGGTTTGGAGGATGCCTCAACATGTGTTCACCCCATGCTTTCCCGACTCCAAAACCTGATTTTCCTAGGTAGTGTTTCGAGTTTTCGAACTCCCAAGCATCGAGACATGCCTTGCGATTTTCATGCTTCATGTCTCATGTTTCCCGAAACCCGAAACCTAAATTCCTTGTGTCGGGTTTTTCAAATTCTCTGGCATATTTTCCTTGTGTCGGGTTTTTGAACTTCTCCGGCATATTTTCCTTGTGTCGGGTTTTTGAACTTCTCCGGCATATTTTCCTTGTGTCGGGTTTTTGAACTTCTCTCGGCATATTTTCCTTGTGTCGGGTTTTTGAACTTCTCCGGCATATTTTCCTTGTGTCATTGTCCATATTTACAGGGGTAGATATATAAAAAAATAAGAACTAATAATTAAAGTAAAGTGCATTCCACTAATTGTTTCATAAAACAACTCTGCTTTAATGAAACAATTAATAAACATCATACAAATAATCATAAGTAATAACATCTAGAAAGAAGTACAATTAAGAAAATATGAATTTACTTTTAAGAAAAGAACATATTATAATCTGCAACATCAAAATTATATCACAAGACTTAATTGATCTTATCAATCACTTTAAATAGTCAACAAGTCTTGTCATTCAATTATTTCATAAACCCATAGAAATAGAAATACACTTTTATCTTTTCCAAGCAACAAAGAGGTTAGTTACAACATAACTCATATTAGTATGTTTCATCTTTCCATATAATCAAAGAAGAGAATCAATACATATCTAATTCTCAGACACAATTCCTCTGAAGGAAAGAATCAAGTTTAGAACACACATCACTACCTCAGTCCAAAGATGAAAAAATAAGGAGTCCTTAAATAAAGAGGAAACAACCAAACAAGAATCCCAATTCAATCCAAGCAGATTAAAACAGTCTAACTAAAAGTTTTTACTAACTTTAGTATATGTTAGAAGATATAATGCAAGGATCTCAAACCGTTGCCCACAATCCAAGTCATACATTAGTAACTAAATCTCTTAACCAATCCACAAGAAATTTCCATCTCGAAGAGAATCAATAAAAGAAAAGTTCGGTCACCGAACTCATACAATAATATACAAAGGATCTCAAACCACAAAGGACCCAATCCATATTTAATTTCATTTTTCTATGAAATAAAATCCATTATCTAATACAAACTTAGAAATTCTCTAGTTATTTCCCTAAAGAGAACATAAAACCGATTGCTCGATTAAAGATATGCACACTACATCTTTCGAATCAAAACTAGCAATCTAGTTATCCTATGTCCATTCACAAAGCACAAGTACAAATTCAAATCTGAGAAAGAAATACACAATACAGTCCCTAACTTTATACTATCCCCATGGTTCATATTCATTTCTCTTCCTAACACCCGAAGGTTCATTCTATGATCCCCTCAACGAATAAGAGTCCATAAATGGAGAAGATATACAAGTGTAGAAGGAATTTTGAACTCAAGAATTGAATTCTTATTACATGGCTTTAATAGCTCGATACAAGAAGTATGAAGTTCATGTCGCAAACAAGAACAAATATAAAAAAATTATCCGAATAGATATATTATACATATATATACTTTAAACAAGATTAAGTGTTCTAGTTTTAAATTTAACTTCAAACAAAACCCAATAAACCAATTAATAAGTTCCAAAGAGAGTAATACTACTTCCTATAACATCAAACTTTATTCGACTGTTACCATGATCAAAGGACCAACCAAACCCATTACAGGACATAATTCCCATCCTCTTATAATATTAAAAATAGTCTAGCTTTCCACACAAAACAGTTTGCTCATAATAGAGAAGGATAGTTTAAAATTCAATTTCTCTCTCCTGTCCAGCCAAGAAGGTTATACCGTCCAAATGGACAGAAGCATAAAACCAATCAAACTCAAGGAGTGGCATGAAGGAGATTACAAGGAGATTACCAGATCAACATCAAACCGAAACTAAACTCTCAAGCTCCTATCGAGCAGATAGTCTATAAAGAGAATAAAGCTTTACAAAACCAAAACCTAACAAAACCCAACTCACAATATAGGTAATCACTTTGATTCCAACATAAATCTAGAACATGCAATGATGGAATACCTTTACAAAGTTGATTATGAGCTTCAAACATAAATTTAGACTTTACAAGGCTCTTACATCGGATCGAGATAAATACAAGATCAAATATGAGCCTAAGAGAAACACGAAGCCCTAAATACGAGCTCAAAACCAAATCACCAATGCTCTAATTTTATTCCTAGTGTTCTCAAATCCTTAAATGAGAATAAAATTCCAGTTCAGAATGCAATTATATAACAAAACTCAAGCACACAATAGTAAGTTCGGTATTCGTAAGAAATGTGTATGAGTACAAATTGTCAAATATGAAGATTCAACCAAAGGTTCAAATACACTTAGCTCCAACATAATCCAAAACAAACACAAGGTCCCAATAAAAATCATAACAAATCTTAAAGCTTCAATATAAGCTTAGAACAACTACAGAGCTCTACTTCAATCTCAAAAACACAAGACTAAATAGAGATTCAGAACCAAACAAGCAATAAGAAAGTTCACTCAACATTAGTCTAAAATGCCATAAACAAATCTTTTAATACAAGCAACAAAGCTTCAAATGTAAATTTCAAAGCTTCAAGTACAAGTCACAGAGTTTCAATACAAATTCTCATGAAAACATCTAGCCATCAGTATAGAGAAAGTTCCCAAAAACTACCATTAATAGTAAAGGATTCAGATTCCAAAACCCACATAGATTTCATTAATACATGCAAGTAAATAACCAAACACATCATGCAAAAATACATTTCCAGTGAGTAGAATTGTTTTAATGAGTCATTTAGAAGAAAGCAAGAAATCTTAATGGGTAGATCCTATCATGCCTGATAGTGCCTCTACCGATTTGAAGAAGACTTCCAGTTGAGTTTCCAATACCCCTTATTCTCCAAGAAAGATCAAACAACAATAATATTTTTCCACAATGCCTCTTATACATTCCTCGAACTGAAAATAGGTCGAGAATTCAAAAAATAGCCACAAAGTGTAGATCAAACTATTGGTTTAAAAAACCAGATAGCTCCATGCAAATAAAAATTGTGAAGCATGAAAAGAAAAACAAACCCCAACGAATCCACCAACATGCCTTCCAAGATGGTTTTCTCACGAATCGAGGCAAATTAATGACATTTAATTGCATATTCCCGCATATCTCTCCTTTTCACCGCCATCCAAAGTTAGCAAGACCACATTGAACTTCCACATGCATTTCTAAAATTAGTGATGCTTCCACATAGGTTCCTCCAAATTTCACTAGCCCGTGCCAAACTAGCAGTATAGCCATGCCTTAATGCCAAATCAATCAAAATCTCATCACATTAAAATCTTAGGAACTACCCGTGTGTAATGGAAATTTGCAAAAGCTATGGAATTAGGCTAAATAACCTCAAAGCTTTGCTAACTCATCCTTGCACCATAGAATTAGAGCTAAACAAGAGAAACTAGCATGCAATCACTATAACTTTGATAAAAACATTAAAAACTAACATGTATACTACTCTCTACTCTATGAATGCTTAATGAAAGTGAACCTAGTTAGATTCTAAGAAATCAAATTGTGTGTTGTTTACTCCATGAGGGTGAATTAATCTCACTAAATGGCTACATGGCCAAGTTTAGATATTTCATTAATAAACTAACATGGGTGCAAGATGAAGCTATTTTAATGGTGGATGACCCAAGATCAAATGCCTTATTAGCTTGGCTAATGCAAATGAGCTCTTAAGATTTTTTAGGCTTGTTTTGGCTTTAGCTTATGTAAATTTGTGTGTTTGAATGGGTAGGATTAGCCTTGTATTTATAGTTTTCCACTTGGGAGAATTTGGAATTTGGGTGCATGTGGGATTAAAGCTCAAGAAGCACTTTTAGATTAGATTAGGATAAACATGCTTTGGGCTTAGTTAAGTTATGATTAGGCTAGTTAAACGTGATTAACAAGTAATTAGAGACTCATTGAGAGTTGGTAGGAGTTTAGATAACCAATTGTGATTGATAGGTAGCCTATGAAGCCAATAGAAGTGGTCTAGAGAGAACTAGGGAGGTTTTGAATGGTCAAAAGGAGGAATGTTTAGCTAATAAGAGAGATATTAGCCAAATAAGCTGAATATGGGAAGAATACGACCAAGAAGGAATTGTAAATGGGCATCCGAAAGTGGAGTGAACTATGGGGAATTAACGAAGTGTCGTTAATTGAATGGATTGGATGTAATGCTAAGTGTAAGCATATTTTAGGTGTCTACATTTGCCCCTCTTTGGGGTGGTGTAAGTGACGTCACTTCAAAGAAAGTAGAGAAGCATAAACAAGTAGAAAATCTTGAAGGGATAGAAGAAAAATGAGAATAATGAAGGATGCCCCCTCGATTGGCAATGGGGTGATAGAAGAACTCGATCGATGATCGAAAAGATGATAGAAAGATAATAGAAGAAATGATAATGTGAAGAAGAAGAAAAGAAAGGGGATATAGAAGAAAAGGAGTATGAGAAAGGGGGAATGAGCTAACATCCATCTAGTGCCTTTTAAACAACTTTATTTTTCATCATATTGCTAGAGATCTTCATCATCGGTCCTTATTAAAAAGAATGAACAAAAGTGTAGTATGACATGAAAATCCATATACAAACAAATTTCCATTTCTAAAAACACCAACTCCATGCAACATACAAAATGCAATGCAATACGAGAAAGTAAAATATGCGTAACTCCATGCAACATACATAATGCAATGCAATACGAGAAAGTAAACAAGCTAACCTAATAGAGAAACATAATGTAATTTTTTTGTTATCAAGCTTCAATTCCAACCTATTTGAATTAACGACAAGGGTTAATGATGGTGCCCCAAGCAAGGATACATGCAAAGGGAAAATGGAGGACACTTGGTCTGATGAAAAAGTAATGTGCACTATGAAACAACACCAGGCAACTCGTTGTGCCCCGAGAGCGACGGCAAGTAAGAAGCCTAAATTGTTTTGATGGAGGTGGATTAAGATGATCCGTGAGTTGCACACATGAATAGGTGAGAACAAAACAATGACATTTTGTAGGATGATTTTCCATTTTTAGAAGTTTTCTTAAAAATATTTGAATGTTTTGAGTTTTTTAACATATTTGAATGTTTTGATTATTTTTTAAAGGATTCAGAAACTATTTACAAGAAGATGAGGAAGCGTGGATCCCCCTAGTGATAGATGGGATGTACAAGGGCATAAGGCCATGTGTGTATGAGAGAGGTGAAGATGTAAAAGTTCCCCAACAATTAGGTGGGAGTATTCAAAGGAAAACTCTTCATAGGTAGAAGTGGGACCCAAGGCCATTATGGATAGGTTAAACATAATGGTGAGTGTAAACTAATGAAGTGCTTTGAGAAGAAGCAAGGATGCCCCAAAGGTAAGTTGGCCTAAAATCACATGATAAAAATAAAGGAGAATATTGTTTTTTGGAAGGGGATAAAGGTGCCCAAAAACATGGAAAAAGTAATCTTATACACATGGATGTTCAAACAAAGTAGAAGAATGATATGAATGATATGAACGTATTTTAGAAGCCTCGCATGGAAGAATTGATTAGGCAAAGGCATAAATTGTGAGACGAGACATGGAATAGAGTAAGATTCTGAATAAGGTCCAAAAAATACACTTGGTAACATACTAATCATGTTTACTCATAGAGATCCAAAGTGTGTGTGCAGTGAATACACCCTAGCCAATGTGTAGGGATGATTGATTGTGAAAGGAAATTTTGTGAGTGGATGGTGAAAGTATATCCATACATTTCTCCACTGCCAGCCAAGCATTCATAGCCCCTGACAGAGATGTATTTGATTCTAATCACAACATTTCTCTCCGCTAAAATTCCATAGCTCGTAGATTTTATTGGAAATACCCCAAGAGAGAGTAATATATCAATTTGCTTTTTCTTTGTAGCTTTTAGCTTTTGATTTGATTGATTTTGTTTCTTTTGATTTTTGAAAACTTATTTCAGCTCTCTTGTTTGACAAGGGGTTAAGAACCATAGATGACTTGATGGAAGGAGGTGGAAGTGATTTGATGATGACATTGGCTAGTGTAAACAAATATGTCCAAAATTCTTCACAACAAGTTTGTTAGATGTTGGATGTGATACGATCTCTAAGAGGTTAGTCATTCTTTAATTTACCAAGGTGATGAAATACCAAGGTCAAACAGATACCATAGAGATAAATGTCACAAAATACGTGTGAATAAGCTAACCAAAACATCACCGAAGGGATGAAAATGGTAGGGAGACTTGCAGAAAAATAACAAGGGAAGAAAGAAACATCCATGTGTACACAATACCTGATTGCAATGTTTGATCTTTGTACCTTTGATTTTTGTTGTGTTTTCTCAATGTTTTTGGTATTTTTGAATTGTTTTTTATTTTTATACTTTTTCCAATTTTAAGAGGTTGGGACTAACAAACTCACTCTGTGTGGTAAGATCCAACAACAATGTTTGTGAATTCCTTAATAAGGGAGACTAGGTGCGTTTATTTATTGAGAGTGATATTATCCCTAATCTCAATGATTGAGGTGAGTTCACACTCAATAAATGACTGATTTGTTCTGAAACATGGATTTCATATGTGGGAGATTTAATTCCCCATCCAAAGGTTTATGCACTTTGCGCCATACTTGATGGTTACGTTGGTGTGCATTCTTGAATTGCGATTGATTTAGAATTTTGAGATTGTTTGATTTGTTGGGAGCTATAGAGCTCTTTGTAGTTTTGATTTGAGCTTGATTAAGAAACTGTTTGGGTTTCTTATAAGCTAATGCATGACTTGTCTGATCTTGAGAAGGAGAAGAAAGTGAACGTGGATGTTTAGAACTGATGCAAGAAATGACCATGGGCTTGCCACCGTCTTTGGTAGAAGAATAATGTGATGGATGAAAAGGATACGGTCCAAGGATTGAAGAAGAGGGGCTACTGGGAGGTGAGCTACTGATAGAAGATGATGAAGGGATTCCAGGATGTGGCCCAAGAATAGAAGAAGAAGGGATACTAGGATGTGACCCATAGATAGAAGACGAAGGGCTACTAGGATGTGGCCCAAGAATAGAAGAAGGGCTACTAGGACATGACCCATAGATGTAAGATAATGGGCTACTAGGATGTGGCCCAAGAATATAAGATGATGGACTACCCGAGGGTGATCCATAGCTAGAAGACAAGGGGCTAGTTAGGCATACCCCAAGAATAGAAGATAATGGACTACTCAAAAATGTCCCACAAATAGTAGAGGAAGGGCTACTAGAAGGTGACCCACACCTAGAAAAAGATGAAGGGCTACTTGGCATTGACCCCATATGAGATTGTGATTGAGGAATTATGATAGAAAAGGAGTGATTGGGTGATGAGAAGATAGGCCATAGATCAATGTAAGACCTAGGATTTTCCTACTTAATGAAGAATGTGAAGATGGAAGAATAAGAGGAGGATCAATTTCCATGATTTGAGGCTCTTCCTCTATTTCTAAATAGAAGGAATCAACCTTTTCCTCACAATATGTAGATGCATCAAAGTCTAAAGAGAATCCTTTTTCGTAATCTGCTAATGGAATATCTTTATATGCCCCTATAAATGCCTTGATTGTTTCTTCATTGTCAAAGAGGTCAATCAAGTATGAGTTGTTGATCGACCACCGGGGGGTTGATTGGAAGAAATAGGTTCACTTGGTGTTGGAGACTTATAAGATGTTTGATGATGATTAATAGAAGAAGGTGATGTGAAATATGAAGAAGATGTGTAGATAGATGTCTCGGGAGTAGAAGAAGGTGGTGTGGACCTACCTATATCATGGTATATCATCTGTAAACTAGTAGGATTAATTCCAAAGTCTATAAATTGTGATGCATGGGTTGATTAAGATGTTTGTCTCAAAGGAATTTTATTCACACGAATCTTCAAAGAAGGAAGAATTATTGGGGGTTATTGATGAAGGTGGTCTTACGAAGAAGGGGAGGACCATGATTCAAGAATCACATCGGGTGAATAATAACAAGGGTCCTACAAGGAAAGAGAGGACCATGATTATAGAATTGTATTAGATGTTTTCTTAGGGGGATTTAGAGTCACACATATCTTTAAATGAAGAAGATGTCGTTGAGGTGACTAATAAAACAGGTTCTATGAAGAAAGGGAGGACCGCGATGTAGGAGTCACATTAAATGTATGATGAAGAGGTTCCTACGAAGATAGGGAGGACCATGACAAAGGAGTCACACTAGATGACTTAGGAGTCAAATTAGATGAATCTGAATAGTAGTTTGGATCTGAATCCTCAGAAGAGTGAGAGAAAATATTTGGATTGGAATCCTCAAAAGAAGAGGAAATGTTTGGATTAATATTAGAAGAAGAGTGGGGGGAACTTGAATAATAATTTAGATCAGAAGTATCCAAATCATACCACCAACTATGAGATGAAGGTGGGGAATGAGTTACCCATATGGGCTCTCTAGCATGAAGAACCAAACGAGGTTTAGTTGTAATGGGAATCTTTTTATTTGAATTACTAAACCTAGGTTCCGTATTTTTGTAAGTATGGGGAACCACATGATAATCAGTCATTTTGGTGTTGTTTTAAGCAAAAATTTCTAGATCTAGATAGTGTGATGGAACTCCTTTAAAGGGAAGGAAGTGACATGTCAATTTTGGTAGCATAAGGACAACCAAATAGACATTTTGTAAGTATTGATATGCGTGCATGATTTTTCAAAGAATGTCTAAGGAAAATAGACATTATGATGATGTAATATCGATGAGATAAAAAGGGATTGTCCTAGAAAATAAGTTTTCTAAATGAATAATCATAAGGAACAATCATGCAAGTGTGAAACAAAAATCCAATCAACAAGGAAATACACCATATGAAAATGCGTGTGCAAAGTTCGATGCAAAGGTGATCAACACAATGTAAATATTTACATCAAGCTCAAAATGAACAAGGCGTAAATATTAACAAAGGGTAGATGTGACTCCCAATCAAAGGATACCATGACAAGTTCAACAACCAACAAGACCTAAATGTTAAAGGGTGGGGTTTACAAATGTAAGCCAGGTAACCACACCAATTGGACATGTCTATCAAGCTTCGTGGAGAAGTGAGATATTAGTGTCAAAGTGGTATCAAAATGATGCAAACAAAGTAAGTGAAACCTTTCAAGATTTAGGACAATGTTTGAAATCAAACTAAGTCAAAGTATACTAAGGATGTGTTAAAACATGGGCAGCGTAACGCCACAATGCAGAAACTTAGATCATGTTTATGAGAAACATGACATAAGTATCTTAATTATGTTGAGACAATGCAAATGAGGTAACATGTCAAAGGGAGATAAAATGATGAATCAATCCTAACTATGATGATGATCCTGACATGGGTATCAAGATCAAAAAGGCTACTAATGATATAAATATGCCTCCGCACACTTTAGACGTTTAACTTACCTAGCCGTAAACATGGATGGGCGTAAATGAACAAAAAAGTGGTAGAAGCAATCGATTGGTAACACAAAGGTAGTCACCCTTCCTTTGATCAACAAAGTGTCAAAAGAAGGTGAAGGAGGCAGATCAAAATGGGGGTGAAAAATGTTGGCTTTACTTTGGCAGAGTTTTGCCTTACCTTAAGGTAAGTGAAGAACTAGGCCAGAGTAACGCGTCACACATTTTGTGATGAAAATGATGGCTCACAACTCAACATAGTTTTTAGAATGGTCAAAGTGGGCTCCTGGCCAAAGTATATTTTCCTAGGTGGTTCTCTCATCCTAGGTGCTACAAAGATTATCCACGAGCGGGATGATTTACCCAAAAAGTCACATTGACTAGTTTGGGAGTATCTCGATTTTCCCCCTTCAAGTACAAAGTAGGAAATAAATGCATCCAATTGTGTACTTAAAAGGGTCATGTAAGGAAAACTTGTAGCTCTATCTCAAAAAGTATTTACTAGTCGATATGTAGTGTGGAGCACTTCTTGTTTCATCCACAAGGTTCCCTCTTGCGTGGACTACTTTAGGGTTCCCGGAACCACCCCCATTGTTATAGCTTAAGTCATTATGCCAAAGGGGTTATGTTCTAGTTGAGCGGAGAGGGATGTACCCTTTTCTAAAACCTACAATACCATGTTTTGAATATGTTGTTTATTTTATCTTTTTAATTAGATGTGGTTTACTCGAACACGCTTTGGCAACTCCGTATAACAACCGTATTAGTAGTTTTCTAACTTTTGTGTTAATTCCTCCATTCTTTGGTAAGTGATGGAATTTTGGTCCTGTATGATGATCTTTAGTATTTTTCCATAAAAAAGATAAGGCATCATTTTTTATTCTCTAGATCATCCAAGGACGCAAGATAAGAGCATACATGATTGTCTTCAAAAATTCAAAAGATATCGAATGGAAAAACACTTTAATTCCACTATGCCAAATTAACCAATTCCAACTCAAATACTCCTAACAACCTCATTTATGATTCCCAAGATTGCCCCAAGGGATGTGAGGGAAGATCATACGTGATCCTTATTCCTATAAGTAAATAATGCAAAATATTACCTAATCAAATACAAACATGTAAAAACAACTCCGCAAAGATAAATAGATGATTAGATAAACCTGCAAGAATTTTAGCACATCAACACCTTAATTTAAAAAAATATAAAAGGACACTTGTGCCCCTTTTTTAACGCCTACGTGCAGGTTAGGACATATGCACCACTTAACGTTGTTTCAGCTCACAGTGCACCTGCACCACCCGAGAGGTGTGTGCACAACGAAAATAGCATACACACCACTAAAACAACGTATGTGCCACTCTGCAGATTTTTTCGACTCACCAAGTGCCTGTGCCACTAGAGAGGTGTGTGCACCATAAAAACAACGTATGCGTCACTCCCAAGAAAAAAAGACAAAAACAGATAGAACAACCATGTTACTGGAAAAAAAATGTCTCGCGCCACTAAAACAGACGTGCACTCTGGTTATGGCATGTGTGCCAATTTGACAGGTTTTAGAATGCAGTGAAGGTATAGTATGAAATGATGTCTACACCTGGGTTAGTGCATATGTGCACTGGTTAGGGTGTGTGTGCCAGGGTTAGCGCGCATGTGCAGGGGTTGGAAAAAGAGTAACATGTTTTACCAATGCACCTATGCCACTAGAGAGATGTGTGCACCACAAAAATTGTGCCTGCACCACGAAAACCAATCATGCACCCCTAAAAATATACTGCGCGGACACCTGCAACCAAAATATGGCAAAAACACAAGAAAACTCACAATATCTCAATTTTTGACAAGTTAGCTTAAGAATGGTAATAACTCATTAAAATTATGGCTATGAACATGAAGTTATACATCAAATGAGCAAAAATTCCTAGAAAATGGACATTAATTACTACATGTGTATATCAAAAATTAGCCAAAACAATGAAACTTAAACTAAAATTCCATGGGAATAAGTGTCCCACTAGGTGTGCCAAATGTGTGTAATGGAAAGTGGGAAAAACTTTGGAATGAGACTAAAGAACCTCAAAGCTTTGCTAACTCATCCATGTACCATAAGATTAGAGCTAAATAAGAGAAACTAACATGCAAGCATTATAACTTTGAAAAAAACATCAAAAACTAACATGCATACTACTCTCTACTCTATGAAAGCTTAATGAAAGTGAACCTAGTTAGATTCTAAGCAATCAAATTGTGTGTTGTTTACTCCATGAGGGTGAATGAATCTCACTAAATGGCTACATGGCCAAGTTTAGCTATTTCATTACTAACCTAACATGGGTACAAGATGAAGCTATTTTAATGGTGGATGACCCAAGATCAAATGCCTTATTAGCTTGGCTAATGCAAATGAGCTCTTAAGATTTCTTAGGCTTGTTTTGGCTTTAGCTTATGTAAATTTGTGTGTTTGAATGGGTAGGATTAGCCTTGTATTTATAGTTTTCCACTTGGGAGAATTTGGAATTTGGGTGCATGTGGGATTAAAGCTCAAGAAGCACTTTTAGATTAGATTAGGATAAACATGCTTTGGGCTTAGTTAAGTTATGATTAGGCTAGTTAAACGTGATTAACAAGTAATTAGAGACTCATTGAGAGTTGGTAGGAGTTTAGATAACCAATTGTGATTGATAGGTAGCCTATGAAGCCAATAGAAGTGGTCTAGAGAGAACTAGGGATGTTTTGAATGGTCAAAAGGAGGAATGTATAGCTAATAAGAGAGATATTAGCCAAATAAGCTGAATATGGGAAGAATATGACCAAGAAGGTGTTGTAAATGGGCATTTGAGAGTGAACTATGGGGAATTAACGAAGTGTCATTAATTGAATGGATTGGATGAAATGCTAAGTGTAAGAATATTTTAGGTGTCTACACCGCTACTTAGCTCCCACTTGCCAATCGACCCATAGGTTCCCTCTCATACCCATTAGTTTAGGATAGATAGAATTGCTTAGGTTAGATCTTAGGTTAGTTTAAAATATATAACCTTAGGATATAACCCCCAAACAATAAATTGCCACCTTAGGTTAGGATGTAGATTAACCAAAACAATAGGTTAGAAATAACTTAGCATCCCTTAGGTTATTTCCCCTTTTCATATTAACTTAGCGTTAACAACTTAGGTTAGGATGTCATCCCATATAGAGTGGTGTAGAAAGAGTTAGGTAAATTACCTGAGTCCTGAATCTCTTTAGGATAGACCTTATAGATATAGGGCACATTTTTCTCTCTTTCTCTAGAATCCTGAAGTAGGTTTCCCCTAACGCCATTAGGCACCCTGTAAGGGTCAATCAAGAAGAGCCGAGACAACGCAAAACAAAATGTAGGTACGGTCTTTTGAGATAGTAAATAATTTGCAACAAACACAATTTTAGTCCATTAAGTCTCTTAATCAATGAATGTCTTTTTTCATTCAATTTAGATAAGAATATTTAAAACATACCTTGGATCAATGGAATTGATCCAAGGATGAGTCCAATTACAAAGGATAAGTTTGTAACCATTCAAACCATATTACAACTTACTCATAATAAGTGAAATAGATAATTGCAAGCAACAACATACTAACCCTATAATCAAAGAGCATAAATAATTTATCCATGACAAGCATGATTTTTAAATTTCCATGAAACATACACTTGTCTTGAAAATCACATGTCAACACTTGCAATGCAAAAGAGGAATATAATAGTTTGACAAGGTGTTACAATTCAAAACTTCTTACAGGTCTACCTCAATGATTAGACAATATATGGGCTTGTTAAGGATCATTGTGACAATTTGCGCTTAATGTTTGACTGGTGCATACAATTGAGTATCTCTTTGAACATCAAGAAGTGCATATTTGCTACACATTTTGGAATACTATTAGGACACATAATCTACAAGGAGGGATTACTTGTTGATCTAGCTAAGGTTGCAGTCATTTTAGGGTTGGAAGTGCTACTAGTCAAAGTGAGGTGTGTGGATTTTTATGTCACATAGGATATTATAGGAAATTAATCAAGGGATATGCAAAAATTGTCGCACCTCTGAAGGAGTTACTAAAAGGAAAAGGTACATTATATTGGGGAGAATCACAATAGCACATGTTTGAAACATTGAAAGAGAAACTTACTACCACACCTATCCTATGTTTTCCTTCATGGGAAAAACCAATTCATGTACATGTGGATGCCTCTGACATGGCCATTGGCACTATGTTAGCTCAACTTGAATAAGGTATTGTTGATCATCCTATCTGATTTACTAGTAGGAAGTTGACTCTACTTAACAATTATACAACTACAGAGCGTGAATCTTTGTCCATGATCTATGCATTACACAAGTTTTGACAGTATTTTCTAGCTACACCATTTATATTCTATATGGATCACATGGAATTGAATTATTTGGTGAAAAAACCCATCTTACAAGGGTCAATATGCAAATGGGTACTCCTCTTTCAAGATTTTGATTTCACAGTTATGGTGAAGCTAGGGAAAAGTAACTCTAGACTAGACTACTTGTCTAGAATTAACTCAAGAGAGGAACCATAGAAAATTAAAGAAACCATTCCAGATGCACAATTATATAGGTTAAAATGCACGCCATCATAATTAGAAGACATTGCAATCTTTCTACAGACTAGTGTGGTACCAGAAGGAATGAAGGCATTAGAAAAGAAACAACTTGCTATACACGTAGAACCATTTATGTTTATCAGTGGTGACCTATACAGGTTAGGAAGAGATGAAGTATTGTGCCATTTTGTATTAGAGCATAAGCACAAGGATATTATAGAAGAATCCCATGGTGGTATTGAAGGAGGCCATTATGTAGGTGATATAACTACACGTAAGATCCTACTTTCCTGGATTATATTGGGAGACACCGTATAAAGATTGTAAAGTGTATTGTAAAGCATTTGACCATTGCTTTAGCATCAAGGTAAACTAGGGAAAAGTGATGAGATGTTGTTGAGACAAATTACTAGTTCTCGAACTATTTGAGAAATGGGTCATTGACTTTGTAGGACCTATTTCACCATCCGCACGTAGGATTGGATTGCGCTATATCATTACTTGCACATATTATCTCACACGGTGGGTAGAAGCAGACCTATGAAGGACTCAGTATAGCGATTGTTAGTGCCATTTATGAGCTTGCATTGTGTGCCCTAATTTTTCATGTCTGATTTTTCTCAGAAATGTTTCATTTATCAAATTGGTGATCTACATTTTCTCCCCCCTGGTTGAATGTTTTAAAATTTCCCATAAACTTGTTGTTCTGCCCTAGTTTAAAAGAGAAATCCATGTGTGCTCTTATTTGTGCCCTTGGTATTTTCTAATTTTCAGGCTGTGTCATTATCCCTTTTTCATGTCATGCGAGAAATCAAAATTTATCCAATCTAAATTGTATGCAATTAATTTCCCAATCCAAAGATTGAAAATAATGTCAAAACATGATTCAGTTGATTTAAAATTAAAAAAATTGCAATCCTTGTTGAAAAATTTGATTTCTAGGGCATCCTTTAAATTTTTCATGATTTGATGGTCATACAGGTGTTGTTTTCCCATCAAATTTATCATCGCAAGGTAATGGAAATGTGGCGGGTTCCTATTGGCCGAGGGATGTCAGGAAATATTTTTAACTTACCATTTTTTGAATTTTTGGCAAAAGGAAAATTTTGATCCATGGCTCCGCCTTCTATAATTAGGTGCCTACGTGGTACATTTTGATTGGCTAGGGGATTGGTGGGTGGTGGGCTTTCCTTAGGAAATTTTTCTTTCATTATGCAAAATTTTCAAAATCAAATTTCAGCCCGAAGTCCCATAACAAATAGGGAGAGGACACATGGCACATATTTTTGTTTGAGGGCATGCAGATGGTGAAGGACTTAGAGTCTTTTGGCTCTAAATTTATAAGTTTCAAAATTAGTGTTCTCCTTGCTTTCTAAAGTGGGACATGTGTCCAATAGAGCAAGGTGGGTAGACGACTTGGCGGGTGAAAATTTAAGTTATCCCTTAGCAAAAAGGGGGACTAAATTGAAATTTTGGCACAAAAGCCCTCAAAATCATTGGTGGACATGTGTCCAAGAAAGGATGGATGGGGCAGTGGGTTTTGTAATGAAGTTGAAGTTTTTAACTTCAAATGGTAAAAAATCAAATTTCGGCCCGAAGGCCCATAGCTAATAGGGAGAGGATGCATGTCCAAAAGGACAAAAGGTGGAGGAAGGGGCCAAAAGAAATTTTTATAACTTTGGACCTTTATTGTCTAAAAGGTAAAAATGAAAAATTAGCTCTGCAGCCTATCCATGATGGACACATGGCACATTCTAAGAAGTCAAAGGAAGGGCATGGGCCCATGGTGAGTTTTGAAATTTTTCAAATTTTGCGGGAAGGTTTAAAGGCGAGAATAGGAGGCTTGGCCCTATAGCAAATCGGAGAGCGCCATGTGGCAGAGAAGAGATCGGGCTTCGGGCCCACGGAGGTTTTGTGGAAAAATTTCATTTTTTCAAAAAAGTTACAAAATTGATAAAATTGGTCCATGGTTTCAATGGGACCCACCTTTAGACACATGGCGGGCCCAGAAGGCAGGTGGAGAAAAGTGGCAAAAATTTCAAAATTTCAAAAGGACGCGAATGCATTTTTTAAAGGCATGGGCCTGATCCAGTCACGTTTTGAAATGTGTCCCGCCTTATCCAAAGTTTAAAAAGGTAATATTGAGCTTATTTTTAAATGGAATTTTCCATGTGGAGGGCTGATATTAAAATGTGGATGAGATCGATTGTTATCGCATTCATTTGTTTGGGCTGCCATGGAGCTCCAAAATCTTGGAATCATGATTTCTTCATCATTTTTCATCAAATCTTATATGATTTTCTCATCACCTTGGCCTTCGAGAACAATGGAAATATTTTCATGACCTAATTGTTCAATATATTATGTTTTTGATGTAATTTTGGCTCATGCTTGAGAAAAATGTGAAATGTCAACAATCAACAATTGCAAAAAGGTAAAATTGAAAAGGTGAAAAGGTAAAAATGATGAATGAAAGATGCTTGCATGATATAAATGTTCCCCAGGGTGGATAATTATCTCGAATTTGTGTAATAATTTAACTTTTTGTGCGTGCACTGACAACCCGCAAGTTATTTTTCCGTTTGATGTCATTGTCATTAAATAATGAGGTTTTTTGTGACAAGTTTGATCCCATAGCATATTTTTTTCCTTGGAAGGAAGACTCAAATGTGGCATGAAATATATAATGCATTTTTTTGAATGGTTGGGAGTTAAAAATCATGAGTAAATTTTGAGAAAAAGCTCATTTTGTGAGAATATCTCACAAAGAACTAGGTTAATGTCTCATGTGTTGGAAAATTCATGTATGTGGGTTGGTTACAACTATATAGCCACCACATAGCTTTGAGATTATTCATGTAACTCTCCCTTCGTTGAATCTAACAAGTTTTGAATTAAATATGTGTTTTCCTTTTGGTAATATGATGTCTCATTATCAATTTTAAATGCCTACAAATAAATTTTATTGTTCTTATTACAATATTTCATTGAAAATATTTAGAAGTCACATGGGATCTCCATTTCTGGTTGATAGTTTAGTCAAATTTTCAATCTCATACTCAGAAGAGCCTTCATCTGATAAGGAGATAAAAAAATTTAAAATCACTTTACCTTCCTCGATTGCAAATATTTCTTGTAAGCCTTTGGGGTACCTTAGACATGGTTTGATCATGGATTCTTGTGTTTATTTGATTTCTTTACTTAAAGATTTTGTGGTGAGTTCTCAAATATTGTGTGAAGAGTGCAACCTGGGCTTCCATTTATGCCTCTTCTAGTTGAAAGAACATCCCGATTATTTTAGGAATTACATCTGATAATTGTTCAAGTATTGTACAGACTGTCAAAGATTTGATCTATTCTAGTTTTTCTTATCAATCTCCCGCCAAAAATAATCCAACAACAAAGATGCTATCCTGTAATATCCCTGATTTTCATGTGTATACCCAAATAAGATCAAAATCTATTTGCAAAAGTATACACAATAGATCAGGATTTTTAATGTCTCTAGTAACCTTTGCCTTGTTTTGAGAACATACCCATGTTTTGAGAAGTGAAAAATTGTGAGAGTTCAAATCTAGGGTGTTGATCATGTTTTCATCAAGGCCTCCATCACATAATTTCAAGAATAGAGAAGGACATCTTCATCTCCTTCACCATTACAAGGTTACAATATAGGTCCTCTTACCTTGGTTGCAAGGCACAACCTAAACAATAGCTAGGGCAAGATCAAGTCCTATTGGAGTGCTATCCATTTCTCCACAAACCTGAGTGCTAGCTAGACCATATCCCCAGCTACCAATGACATACAACATGGTATAATCTATCTTTAAGCTCTATGATATAGCTATGGTGATGCTTAGAATGAAAAGGAGAAAAATTTTGGATACCAACACGAGTGGCGCCATTGTCGAGGACTTCTTTAAATTTCTTCATGTTTTTGAAGTGTTTGAGGAGTTTGAGCATTTCTGTATTCTAGTATTTGAGCTGCTACATTGTTAAAATATCATCCTATGCTTCAGATCTAGCAAGCTTTAAGCAAATTTTTCAAGCCCTGTCTGCCATTTTTCATTTCCCAGCAGTTTATACACTTTGGGTGCATTGTGATTGATTGATTTAAGAAGAGGAAGGTCTTATTTATAAGGATTTGCAAGGGTTTCAGTACTAGCAAGCATTTGACAAATTATTTTAGTGCATTCTTACACAACTGAGGTGAAATTCCTTAGTGGCGACTCCATACTGATTTGAATTTGGAAATACCAGTGTCTTAAGCTTTCTGTCATTTATTTTTGTGTTGTTGATCTTTGCAAAACTGGAGGGAAGAAGATCTCTCTTCCTTAAAGACTCTGCTAAGAAAGTGTTCTTAGAGGAAAGAAATTCAAAGTTGGAAGGGAGAAGATTTTAGAAAGTGGTTAAAGGTCATGCATTAGGAAAAGATATAGCCATTGGTGAGAGAGATCAGCCTTTGGTAGAGGATTATCACTCTTCTTCAAGTGATTATGATTCAATAAGTCCTCTAATAAACTTGTTTGCCTCACCTCAGCTAGTGAAGGTCCTTTTGTTGTTCCCTGGTAAGTTCCTTCTCTAATATGTACCTCTATGTTTTAATTTGAGTAAAAATCCAAGAAAATTAGCACTTAAAGGATACTAGTCTTGTGAATCACATTCTTGAGCCCCAAATATATAACACTCCTCATCATCTTGTCTCACCTCCAAGATCACCCCCACCAAACAATATGGCTCAGCCTAGACCTCCAATTTTTTAACACCTTTGGTCCTATAAATTTTAGAGGAATGGATGGTTACCCAAATGCTGTCCCACAAGATGTCAGAAATAGGTTGCCAAAATTCCAGGGTAACAATGTTATTACTGGTGATCAACATCTCAAACTTTTTGATAATATGATGGAAGATTTTGAGATAGAGTTTGAAGATGTGTATATTAAGTTGTTTATTCATACACTAGAAGAATATGCTAGGGATTGGTACAAGGCTCTACCTGATAACTCTATTGATTCATGGACTAAAATGAAAAATGCATTTAGGTTGCAATATGGTGATAAGACTGATCCTAGATTTCTTTTATCTGAGTTTGAGAATATCAAGAAGAACCCTAATGAATTAGTCCATGACTTCAACACAAGGTTCAACAAAACTTTGAGAAGGTTGCTGTTGGTTTAAGGCCTTGCGATGAATCTTGTTTAATCAAATATGCAGATGTATTTGATAAAAAGGCAGCCTATTACCTAAGAAACAAGAACCCAACCAATCTAAGACAAGATTTTACCATGGAACTTAAAATTGAGAACAATATCAAGGCTGTTAAGAAACCTCTTAAGAGAGATGGTGTAAAATTAATAAACCCTAATAAACCTCAAGCTAGCAAAGGTGCTGATTTAGAAGAGGTTGTGAAGACTTTGGTAGGGGTTGTCAAGGAAATCTCATACAAGTTGGCAAGAGCTGAGAAGGGAATTGGGCAGAATTCACAAGGTCATCCTAGGCAATAGGCACAAGATAGATTTGGCAATCACCATAGGAATGGGCAGAGGTTTGATGACAAGGGTAAAGGGCCTATTGGATCTGTAAATAGACAATCCCAAACACGTGAAAATAAATTAGTTCCTGACCCTCTAACTACCAGGGTTGTTGCTATTAATGAAGTTGCTGATATGGATTGGTGTGATAGATGTTTTCTTCCTCATCCTCCATGTGAAGTGGACCAACAAGTTGATGAAACTGATAATGAGGATGGAACTGATGATGAAATTTGCATGGTGGGTTGGTCTTCGTGTTCACAAGGAGGAGCAACATCTACCGAAGTAATAAGTGCCAGGACTGTCGTTACCTTTTGGGATTGCATCAAGTGGGTACAATTCTTCCTCCCCCATGCTCTTGAAGATGATGTAGTGCAAGCTTTTGAAATTCCTAACAATGACTTTGAATACTTGAGAGCTTTGATAATTAAGAAATATGATGGTGGTATCCCTTTGGAGGAAGATAGACAATTGTTAATGAATGTTGTTGTAGCTCAAGAGAAGGACTATAACACTAGAAGTAAATTTTTTAAGGGCGTTGAGCCTCAAGCCAAAACTAAAACAACCTTGCTCACAAGCATTCCAAAAGAATCTCCTAGGAAAGAAACACTTGCTAGAAGCTCTACTGTCCTGAGCAAAAATTACAGTCCTCATCATGCCCAAGTTACCAAGAATCCTTTGCCATTTGATGAATCTTCTTGTATCCCTTCCAATGTTGTTTTGCCAAAGAGTTTCCCCTATGACATAGCCCAGGTATTGATCCAAATTAAAGTGAGTGTTCCAATCATTGATTTTATTAGAATTCCCGAGCATAAGAAGAGAGCATTTGAGTACTTGGGATTGAAAGAAGAGAAGATCACCCTAAGTAGAAATGTAAATTTTGTTGAGACTCCTCTTCAAATCATTGCTGGCCTTGAAACACCACCAGTAGTGGAAGATCTTTGAGAGAAATCCAAGGTATATTTGGGGAAATCCTTGGTTGATTACCAATTGAATGTTGATCCATTCTTTACAAATTTTCTCATAAAAGATAGGCTACTTCACAATTGTATGTTTGATTCTGGTGCATCATGTAATGTCATGCCTCTAGAATTCATGAATGAGTTGGATATAAATGTGATAGCTACCTATGGGAAGTGTAATATCATGGATTCAAGGGAAGTTCCGGTGGTTATTTGTGTGAAGGGTTTGGTAGTGCAACTTGCAGCCTATCCGGGTAAGAATTTGAAACTAGATGTTGTAATTGTTGACTACCCTACCAAATGGGGTATACTTTTGTCAAGAAAATGGGCTGCAAGTGTTGGTGGCAGCATTCATATGGATATTTCTTTTTCCACCATTCCCATTGAAGGCATCCTGGTCAAACTTTATGGTGAAAAGAAGATGTTGCACCTAATTGAAGATCCCAACAATGCTTCCTATGAAGTGTTGTTTGATAATGTAGATGTTGAAAATTTCATTGGTTTTTCTCATGGAAAAGAACACAAGATGGATAGATCAAAATTCCTTGATATGGTAGGTTCTCCTTGGACCTTTTTATTTGATGGATCTTGCTCCGAATTTGGAAATGGTGCTGGTATCATTCTACTTTCTCCTAGTTTGGAAGATTTTTCTTTTTCCTTCAAACTTAATTTTGAATGCATTAACAACATTTCTAAGTATCGAGCATTATTGTTGGGGTTAAGGATTGCATGGAAGTATGGAGTGAAATATATTGTTGCAAAAGGAGAATCGAGTCTGGTTGTCAAACAAATAAGAAAACTACATGCTACAAAAATCGAAGTGTATGAAATAGTATAAGCATGCGCAGCTTTGGGATCTAATTGACATGTTTGATTCCTTTAACATCGTTTACCATGACAGAGGTCTTAATGCTGCCACCGATAATTTGGAAATTATGGGTTCTAGATTTGAAAATTTCATTATTTCACCTTATTGTGAATACAACATTGAAGTGCTGACTAGGCCAACTATCCCTGATAATGTTAAATATTGGCAAGTATTTAACAATGATGCTCAAGTGCTAATGTTCTTACAAAACCAGGGTGAGTTTGTAAATCAAAATATTTATTGGGAGCCAATGGTATGCATGACTGAAGGAAGAGAAACTTTTTTGGAAAAGATATCATCCAATTGAAAACAAACACCATTCCTAGAGGTCTTGTTGCACTTGAGTCAAATTTTAACAATGTTGATTGCATCATAAATAGAAACATGTCTACTTCAAGGGATGTGGAAGAGCATGACTTGGGAACAAAGGAAAAATGAAGGAAGGTTTGGTTGGGCAGCAATTTAAGTAAAGAAGAAAAACAGTCATATGCCCAACTCTTGAAAATATATCGATCCTTTGTTTGGTCCTATTCAGAGCTGAAAGCATACAGGGAAGATTTATTTTAGTATGATATCCCTCTTGAAACAAATACCAAACCATTAAGACAGAGGAAAAGGCCAATTAATCCACTTCTATCCATGAAAATGCAAGAGGAGTTAAGGAAGTTGAGAGATGGAGGTATTATTCAACCCACTAGATATTCATCTTGGGTTACAAACCTTGTGCTAGTTAGAAAGAAGAATGAAGACATCAGAATTTGTGTAGATTTTAGAAATCTAAATAAAGCATCCATGAAGGACAACTATCCCTTTCCAAATATGGAAAATATGTTGTAGCTTGTGACAGGGTCTGAATTGCTTTCTACATTGGATGGTTTATCTGGATATAATCAAGTGGTAGTTAAAGACTCAGAAAGACTTAAGAAAACATTCATTATGCCTTGGGGGACATGTTTTTGTTAGGATTCCCTTTGGTTTGATGAATGTTGGTGCCACTTTTCAAATAGCAATGGATGTTGCTTTTGTTGGTTACATCAATATGTTCATTGCGTTTACCAAGATGATGTGACTATATCTTCAAGGTAGAAAGGTGATCATTTGTAGCACTAGGAGAAGATGTTGATTAGATGTAGGGAGTATGGCATTTATCTTAATCCAAAGAAGTGTCATTTTAGTGTGAAAAAGACAAGCTACTTGGTCACATTGTGTCAAAATATGGTGTTATGATAGACCCTAAGAGAGTGGAATAAATCAACAAGGTACTATATGTCAGAAAAGCAACAGACGAGCGTGAGAATCAACAAGTGACTCTTCCACGTACCCGACCTCCCGAGGTCATGCCGAGACAGCCGGTGGGGGTAGAATATGTAGAAAAACTAGTTGGGGAGTCTAATGTCTTCGATACGCACTAATGGTATTTGCAAATCTAAGGCAAAGAAGGCCCTTCTAACTTGGACTGGTGTGATAGATCGATCAGCAAGGATGACTGCTCGAAGGCTCCAATCAATATCGAGCTCTGGCATGATTCGATCTATGGGTTGTGGGATGCATGGAAAATGACCCGGATGGTTTCGTGTATTTCTCCGATAGGGTCATATGGTGATATAGTCAACTCTATGGATGATTCTCTAGCCTAGTCCAAAATTCTCTAGCTTTGTTAGTTAGCTGTGTCTAGTAGGGACAACTGTTGAATGATGATAGGTGGAATCGGAGTAGATCAAACACTAATGTGCGTAGGCTGCGTGTCTATATCTAACGACTTTTGGATTCGTTAGTCAGGGATTTGTGGATCACTATCGTAGACTCTTGGTTGTTGCGGTCCCGTTATGGTCATACGTGAGATCAAGTTCTAATCCCTAGTATCCAAGTAGTCGTAAGCTTTCTCACCCTACGTTTAGAATCGCAATTGTGTGATTTTCTTAGAATACCTCATAGGTGTTCTAGAAACTTGAATTCTTAAGCGGTATCTATATCTACGAGGGTGTCTTCAAATATTCGGCTATGGAACTAAAGGATCACACCCGAATAATTGTTCTCTTTCAAATCCTTCTACACTCATGCGGATGTTTTCTAGGATAACCTGTAGTTTGGTTGATTTGACCAAAATGTGTGTGCTCGGTCATCTTCTACGTTTAACCCTCTCAACTGTGACCTGATATGTTGGAAGTCTGTTGTTGTTTGGAAGACTTGTATCCTAAGGTTTTGGTCAATATCAGTTACTGCCACTGTCACTACGATATTGGGCTGGGACACAATTGGCTCGAAAATGTATTCCCAGGCTCTCTAGGTCCCGTAATTGTCATGCAAAAGCAGTAATGAAACAAACTATAATAAAGTAAAATCTAAGTACACTTCTAGCATATATAATTCCTTTTTTTGTATTTTCTGGCAATTTATAAGAAAGCAGCTATCTAAAAATATTTAGAATTGACAACTAAATTAATAACGTAAAACAAACAAAATAGCCGAGCGTAGCTATTTGTCTGTGCAATTTTGTATATCTATTCTAAACAACGAAATAACTAATCTATTTGCAAGATTCTCGATCCTACCATAGAAGTGAGGAATGAATCATAGTTTCTCAGAAACTATCAATCCCCACAACTTCCCTGGCAATATCGAGAATGGAAATAACTGAAATAAAGTGATTAACTACTTTATTTGATAAGTTCTAACTAAAACTTTGAAAGATGGAACCTGGATTTCGGAGAACAGTGGCGAATCTGACGGTGCGTGTGTTCTTGTCCCCTCAGTATAATCTCCTCATTCTTTGTGCTCACGTGAATCCAGAAAAGTGTGTAATGCTTGCATCAACAAGAATAGATATTTGGATCAATGGACAGCCTTCAGAATGCAGACAGAATAGAATGCGGATAGGAGAGGGATAGCGCAAGAGTACAGAGCTTGGCCTATGTAATTCCTAGCGGGGTCTACTGCGAATCATGCAACAAAATGCATCCAGAACCTGAAACTTGTCTGTATGAAGAGCAAAACCTGCAACTTTAATGGCTGCCTAAACTATTCTACTCCAAAAGCAATAATACTGTTTGCACAAGTTGGATCTGTGGCTTACCAACAGCTGAGTAATGCAACTAAGCATGTAAAAGATTTAAACTATCAAACTTAAGCAAACTAGAAGACTGAACTACTGAAAGTGATGAGTTTTTAAACAAGAATGAGGGGCTCATAAGTAATGTTTGCACTTGCACAAGTTGGATATGTGGCTTACCAGCTGCAACACAATACTAAACAAACATGCAATGAAGAAAACTAAACCTTCTAAGCAAAAGGAAAACTAAGTCTAATGCAAAGAGAAAACCAAGGATCAAACTCCAGAGCAAAACTGAGAGGCCATTTTCTTGAGCTCAAACCATGCATTTATAGGAATTCAAACACCCAAAGATCAAATCCAAACTGAACTCCTAAACAATAAACAAAGGAAAAACACTATTCTAGGGGACCAAAAACATTAATGCATGCTCAAGTCGGCAAGAAAAGCTGGTGAAGCGTTGAACTTTGCGTGCGTTCCGTCAAAAGAACGTTCTGGAAAACGCGTAAAGGACCGCCGCCCTGCTCAGGGCGGCGGTTAGGCGCAGCGATTACAGAGACCGCCACCACGAAAGGCGGTGGTTTCACATCAAGACCAAAGAGCGAAGAAAAAGAGGAAAAAAAGGGAAAACAAAGCACGGGGCTAAGCGTGGCATGTGGGATGTTAACGCATATCCGTAAAGCTTCTCTGGATCCCGAACACCTTGCGAAGAGACCTGTATCATCATTGGGGCATTTATTACACTGTTCCGTAGTACAGTACCTTACAATTTTGGGTACGTACATATTGCCCCCTTGGAGAAGCATTTTAGCCATGAAGAGGCATAAAACGGTGGGTCTGAGTATGGTCGTCATGAAATGGGAAGTTAGAAGTTATACCTTATACATCCGTGTGTCAAAATGACGCCATCCGAAATTCCCGCTACCTGCAAAATGAAAGGGGAACTCAAGTGCAGATAGATACAATAACTTGGAAGATAAACGCTAAAATAATAGGGGAAGAGGACGTACCATTAGTGCGAGGATAGAAACTTACCTCCATTGGCGCTCCGAACCTGTGAAAAGGGGATTTAAAATGAATTAGAGTGCTATATATATAAAAGTGGGCCCATTTTACTATTCATTTGCGCGAGTCGATTTGATAGATTTTGAGCTCTGGGGCCCACGGTAACGGTTTCTCACGCGAGTAGAGTCAAAACGTCCACAGCGAGATAGTGATCATGCCTCCACGTGCGGAACGCCACCCCGCGAGATCACAGGTTGGTTTTTCTTCAATTTTGTGCTTTTCCCTCTTCAATTTTGAAATGCTAAATTTGTTGTAATGGGGGGGTCATTTTTGAAAATGTTAGGTTTAAAAGGTCCGTCTAGGGGGGGCGCCTACTGGGTAGGCTTTGTTTTTAGCCAAAATGGTCGTTTTTTGCTAGTTTTTGGCTTTTTGGGGTTAAAACCCGCGCGAATTTCAGACCGCGATCGCCGCCCTGGCCAGGGCGGCGGTTACATGACCGCCGCCCTATCTAGGGTGGCGGTCACGAGACCGCCGCCTTCAAGGCGGCGGTTACAAAACCGCCCCCCTGCCCAGGGCGGCGGTTTTGCACAGAATGCAAAAGGACCTCTTTTGAAAACTTACACTTGTATTTTTAGCATTTGTGTATGTTTTTATAACTCTCTTGATATCGTTTAGATACTAACTTACTCTGTTTTGTGTGTTTTTGGGTGTATGCAGGCGAAGGAGGAGTATATTAGATGGAGCCGGGAGAGAGAGTGTGACTGGCTGCCCGGGGTATTGGATGCCCTCTCAGCAGATGAGGAGGACACATTGCAGAGGGCCGGCATATTGCGGATATCGCGTGTGCCTCACGTTGCTCCGTCTAGTCACATACTCTGTGACTTATTCTCCTACTGGGATGCAGATCGGAACACTTTCCGATTGCCAGGGGTCCGTGGTGAGTGGACCATTACATTAGAGGATGTCTACCGCATTCTGGGGTCCCGATCATCGGGAGGCGACTCACATTAGAGACAAAGCAGCTCACGGGAACAGATTGCACAATGGGTGACATATATGGGAGATGTAGCTATTTCCACGGGGCCGAAGAAGGGAGTGAGAGTTAGATCCATTCCTTCTTTGCCCATCCCCGTATTTCGACAGGCCATCATGGGGATCCTTGCCTCGAGACTGATCGGGGACAAGGGAGGTGACACTTTGTTATACTGTTGGGCCCCCATCATTGCACAGATAGAGGGGCATGGCCGGATATACGCCTGGGGGGCAGACATTTTGGGGACCACCTATCACGACTTATATAGGGTGGTCCGTTTACAGGGACAGTCATTGAGCCACCCAACTCTAGTCATGAGTTGGGTGTATGAGCATTTTATTCCTTATGGCAGAGGCGTGGAGGTGGCAGATCCTGGGGCTGTGAGGGCGGCCAGATGGTCAGATATGTCGGTGCTTAGAGCACCTCACCAGCCAGTAGCCTCCCTCACTATAGCAGACATGGAGGCCACACCGTACCAGCTTATGGCCGGCGTATGGGGAGAGGAGGCCATGACATTGGTTTCCTGCTCCATTACAGGGCAGCTTATTGACCGTGTGGGATGGGTAGAGGTACATCCTTTCAGCAGGGTTCCTCAGCAGTTCGGCCTCCCATATGTGGGCATGCTTCCTCCAGTAGCACCAGTTTACAGATCAGTTCGGGAGGCTAGAGGGGGGCCTAGAGGACGTGGTTGGACAAGGTTACCCCGGCATTCCTATTGCAGCCGGGGATAGTTCGGGCCAGAGGGAGAGCTGGTGCGCCTCGGGCACCTTTACTTCGGATTACCGCGGGTCCTGCTCATAGTAGCGATGACCCTATAGATATTGACTCCGATTCCGATGAGTCCACGAGAGGGAGGGTCGGAGGAGCAGACAGACGAGAGTGATCCTGAGTGGCATGATACTCAGGATATCATGCAGGCGGAGAGGGCGGAGCAGAGCACAGAGAGAGAGACTCTGGTTTCCGAGGAGCCACTCTCTCGGGGCCATGGTGGAGATGATGAGTCCGTTGCGGGCGTCATGTTGCCCAACTACGGAGCAGCTCCTCGGTCCGGCAGCTGGCATCTGCAGCGGGTGCTGGCCCTAGTGACCCATCTTGGAGGCCCGGTGACCCGAGTAAGTTATCCTTTCTCCCTTTCAGTGTTAGTTTGATTTTTTTTTGACTTGTTTTAACTGCTATCCCTCTTTATATTTGTATCTTGTATATTTTATCCTCTTGCCTAGTTTCTAATTCGTCTTTCTTCTTTGTTTTGTAGAGACTGTTGACGAGTGGCGGGATCTAATCCGTAGGGTATGTACTGATTCTCTGATGATCCCTATGGATAAGACCCGTGCGGAGCTATCCGTAGATGCCGGGGAGCCCTCAGCAGCCGGCAGGCATACCGACGTCTTTGCTCCCATTTGGCATGTGGCCAAGATGGTGTCGACTCTCCGTACAGAGTTGGCAGGCTATAGGATAGCCGAGCGCCTTATGAGGAGCCATTCTCATGGCGAGACCACGACCTCCCCTCGAGACCCTGAGCCTTCTGTCCATTCAGAGTGCCAGCGTAGTCGTAGTCCTAGGCGAGGGCGCGCACCTTCAGCGGGATTGTGTAGGGGTTGAGAGGCCACTTGGCTTCTATGCACTTTTTGTATTATGGATTCTTTTGTGTATTACGGGCTCTTTGAGCATTTTGACCATGCCTAGTGCATGATGGCATTGTATACAAATATTGACTATTTATATATATGCGCCGATTTTGGATCAAAACTTTGTCACTTGTGTCTTCCCTTTCTGTTTCCAACTTTTTCGTGTATACTACGATGTATGTTTTATATGCTTTCTAGAATGTATGCAATGGAAAACAGATGATGCAAATGTTTGCTTTCTTTTTGTGTTTCATGATGCTGATACATGATATTGTAGATATATTGTGATCTTGAATCTTAACTTTTGTTTAGCAATTTGGATACCTCACGATTTGTTTTGGCAAAGTGATGAGAACAACCAAGATGATGAATGCAGTTGACTTGCCCCACCCTTGACTCCACGCAACTAGTAAGATGCGAGAGCTCAACACCAAGAGCCAAGAAGGGCGCAAGTTATGAAATATGGTGAAGTGATAGTGATGAAAGATGACGAAGCTTTGGTGGGAACCAAATTGAAAACTACAAGCTTACTCTACCCGAATGACTTCATAGTTTTGGATGTAACTTACCTTGCGGTTTATCCAGGACTTAGACCCGTAGATGGCCACATAATAGACAAAATTTGGGTTGTTTTAGGATTTTTAACTCTTTTTGGAAATTTGAATATCCGATTCATTCGTTTTTGACTCAAAGTTTGAATTGTTTGTTTATGACCTTTTAACATTTACTTTGTCTAGAGGACCCCCTACACTTTGCCCCGTGCTACCTGTAAGAAGCATGGGCTTATCACCATGGGAAAGGCATAGGCAAGTAAGGGCATTTCCATCCTTTCCCAACCCTACGTCACTAGTAAGAGACGCAAGCTCATCACCGAAGGTTGGTGGGGCAAGGAAATGTGTAAAATAAAATTTTCTGTTTAATCACTTCTTGACTTGTTTGTTTGAGTAAGATGTCAGTATATTATTATTTCCAAAGAGATGTGCATATGGGATAGATGTGACACCATGAAGCTTCTAGAATAGACCATAGGCAAGACACCTACCCTAAGAAGAAACCAAAGCGAGAACAAACTTGCAGATCTTGGTATGGTTACCGTTAAGACTTTGTCATGTCTGATTTTATTAGATAAAAGATTCTGAATTGATTGATGATATCGAAGATGGAGAGGTATGATTAAAGAACTTCATGCCAGAAACATCACGAGTTTGAAATAAATTTCTTTGAGAATAGATTCCTTGATCACAATTTGTGTAAGAACAAGTGGACAAAATGATCCTAATTTATATGAAAATGCGATGTAGATAGTTATATAGGCAAAAGCTTTGCTTTGCGTAGAAACGTTTGAGGTGGAGGGAATTGACTGTTTCGCCAAACTCCTCACCTTCTAGCGTGCATAAGAGATAAGTACCATTCCCGTAGTCTTTCATGACTCAGTATGGGCCCAACCATTTGGGCCGGAATTTCCTTCCTTCGTCGGTCTTCTTGTCGATCCGGCTGTCTAACCTCAGAACTAGGTCACCTTCGTATATGTCACGTTCATAGACTTTCTTGTTATACTGCCGGCACATTCGGTTGGCATAGACTCTATGTCGTTGTTCAGCATCTAACCTAGCTTCATCTAGGATTTCTAATTGAGAAAGACGTGCTTCTCTGTAAGCGTCCTCATCCAGAATCCCTTGTAGTGAAATGCGGAGACTGGGGATTTCAACTTCGAGTGGGAGAACTGCTTCTGACCCAAATACCAATGAGAAAGGAGTTGCTCCTGTTGGAGTTCTTATTGAGGTTCGATGGGCCCACAAGGCCGGATATAACTTTAAATGCCAATCCCGCTTGTTTTCTTTCACTGTTTTAAGGAGAATGGCTTTCAGTGTTTTGTTCGTTGCTTCAGCCTGCCCATTGGCTTGGGGATAGTACAAGGAAGCCGTATGATGGCTGATTTTAAATTTGTTGCATAGCTCACGAACTTCTTCATTCTTGAAAGAAGTTCCATTATCTGAGATAATGATTTGCGGGATACCGTACCTGCAAATGATTTGGTTCAAAATGAACTTAGCGATTACGAACTGGTGTATGCATAGCTTGTAAGAGGCATGGCCTCTACCCATTTAGTGAAGTATTCGGTGGCCGTGATTATAAAATTGTGGCCATCTAGGTGGATGAGGGAGAGAACTTCCCTATCAAGTCCAGGCCCCATGTAGAAAAGGGCCACGGAGTAGCGATCGGTTGTAAAGCTTATGCCGGCATGTGGATCTCATGAGAGAACTCCTGACATTTATGACACCTGCGTACAAACTCTATTGCATCATGTTCTAGAGTGGGCCAGAAATAGCCCATTCGATGTATTTTTCGAGTGGTGGCGTGGCTGCCGAAGTGGCCTCCACATACACCGCTATGAGATTCATGGAGAATCTTCTTGGACTCTTCTGTGTCAACACACCTTAAGAGCATTCCATCGAATGCTTTCCGATAGAGCACTTGCTCTATAATGACGTATTTAGCTACGATAATGCATAACCACCTTCTTTGTTGAGGTGTAGCTCCTTCTGGGTACCTATGGTCCATGATATAACTAATGATATCAGCGTACCAAGGGCACTCAGATATAGCAGGTCGGGTTTCGACGTAGTACACGCATTCATCTGGAAAGTCTAAGTCTACTAAGTCGCCTCCGTCTAGCGGGTTATCAGCTAACCAATCTGCGATGATTTTCCCTTTAACTGACTTTTGGTTTACAAAATTTAATTTGAACTCTCCCATTAAGGTTATAAAGCGTCCCACCTTTTTAGATAGGGACCCTTGTGTGAGGAAGGTTCGTAAGTGGTCAGTTTTTACCATGACCCTTGTCTCTTGATTTAGCATGTAGTGTCTTAGGCGTTTGGTTGCGAAAACTATGGCAAGACATTCTTGCTCTGCTTGTGTATAGCGTGTTTCATAGTCGAGCAATGTTCGGCTAATGAAATAAATTACGCGTTCTCTTTGTCATCGTCTTCTTGGGATAGCATGCAAGCTAACGAAACATCGAGTGGCAGTGAGTATAGAATTAACGGGCGATCTAGCTTAGGTGGCATTAGCGTAGGTGGTGATAGTAAGAAGCGTTTAATCTGCGTTGAAAGCTTCATTGCGATCTTCACCCAATCAATGCTATAGTCTTTCTTGAGTAAATTATTGATTGGATGAATAAGCGAAGCTTAAGTCCGGATGAATCTCCGGATTGCACCCAGCTTCCCGAGAAATGATCTGATTCCAGATTCACTCGAAGGTGGGGCCATTTCAAGGACAGCCTGAATTTTGGTTGGATCAACATCGATCCCTCGTGACGATATGATGTAACCTAGGAGTTTTCCTCCTGTTACACCAAAGACGCATTTTTCCAGATTTAGCGTAACTCCGTATTCTATTAAACGTGAAAGAATGAAACGGAGTACTTCAGGATGGTCACAATGCTTCTTGGCTTTAGCCAACAAGTCATCTACGTAGGATTCCATGATTTTATGAATTAAATCGTGAAATATATAAGTCATAGCCCGCTGGTACGTGGCACCGGCGTTCTTGAGACCGAATGGCATAACAGCGTAGCAATAGGTTCCCCAAGGAGTTATAAAGGTGGTTTTAGCTTGATCTTGCTCGGATATTCTGATTTGATTGTATCCCGAGAATCCATCCATGAGAGACAAGAGCTCAAACCCAGCTGTTGCATCAACAATGACATCGATAGATGGCAATGGGAAGTCATCCTTAGGACATGCTTTGTTAATGTCCCGGAAATCTATGCAGATGCGTATCTTTCCATTCTTCTTGAGAACGGGAACGATGTTCGATACCCATTGAAAGTATTCAACTGGCTTGATGAATCCTACCTGAAGGAGTTTTATTACCTCCTCTTTTACCATAAGGGCTACCTTGGGCTTCATAGGTCTTGATTTTTGCTTAATTGGCTTCGCATCTGATCTAGTGACGAGGTTGTGCACCGCAATGTGGGGTGCGACTCCTGTCATCTCTTTGTAATTAAATGCAAATGCCTTCTGATGTTCTTTGAGAACCTGAGTATGTATTTCTACTTCTTCTGGGGTTAATGAAGAACCTAGTTTCAATATCCTTGGTTCATTTTCTGTCCCAATGTTGACATCGATTGTTTCTTCGATTAAAGAGGCGTTACCCTCTTCGAACTCAGGTGGTGCTGGAGGTAGATCTATATCATCCCCATTTTCTATTGCGTATATGCTAGATTCCCTTTGCGAGGGAAGATCCGTTACGGGATTTCCGAAGTAGGAAGATGAATGCGGGATCAGAGATAAATCTAGTGTGTGACAGGAGCGATGTAATGCTGCATAGGCATTTAAGTAATCCAAAGTAGCCGCATCATTTCCAACATGGTCTAGAACGGTAGATTCATTTCCGCTTGAAAGAGGATTTGTCATTGTTTTTATCAATGGTTCGTTACGAATGGATACTGTGAAGTGAGTATCTTCTAGCTCATTGCTTGGAGTGAAGCGTGATGCCGAAGTTGCTATTGAATCGGCGAGAAGATTTTTCTCGCGGGATTGCTTCAATGGATATGAAATTAAACGCCTTGCTTAAATCTAATACAGCGTTTTTGTAGAGTTGTAAATGTTCGGCTTTAGTTTCATATATTTCAGAAACTTGGTTTGTTACTAACTGCGAGTCTCCGAGGACTCTGATGTTATCAATACCGATTCTTTTGGCTAAGGTAAGGCCAAGGAGGAGAGCTTCGTACTCAGCGCCGTTGTTTGTGCATTCAAAGTTCAACTTAAAAGAGAATGGGAGGACCTTTTCCTCGGGCGAGGTAAGAATTATACCTGCCCCCGCTCCATAGCGGCATTTAGCTCCATCGAAATGGAGAGTCCAATACTTATCCGGGAGTATGGATGTAGGTGTATCTACTGTGTTTGCACACTCTACTTCTACCATACAGAGATCTTCTGCTGGCAAGGAACCAACAGCTAGGGAAAATCCCATGCCTATCGAATCAAATGGTAAGAACATTGGTAAATCTTGTTCTATTAATTCAACGATTTTCGCAGTAGTCCCTAATGATACAGTTTCTTTAGTTTTACCGCCAGGAATTGGGGTTGTTTTGGCTACGCTGATGGTTTCAAGATCCGTCGTAGGTATCAACTTTTCCTCTGGCTTTGGGTCAGAGGGTTTATTAAGTTGATTCGTTGGCAGTTCGAATTCTGAGTGCACCCCTGGTCTTTTCTTTAAATCAGCTAGGTGTACGTCAAATGGCTTTGGATCACCTTTGGCTACAAATACCTTTCCCAGATGCAAGAATCTTACTTCTTGAAATAGCGTGGAAGGGATTGCCTTCATTCGATGTATCCACGGCTGGCCGAGGATCATATTATAGTTAGTTTCTTGATCTATAATATAAAACTCAGTCAGGATTGTTTTTGGTCCCAAAGTGACCGGTAGTATTATAGTTCCTATCGATGTGGCCTTAAGGCTATCGTAGCCTCTCAAGGTATTTCGAGTAGTGGAACAGTTTGTTTAACCATATCCCAATTTTGGAGAAAAGAGAAAGGGACTATGTTAACCACAGCTCCATCGTCAACCATTGCTTGTTTTACATAATTATTATAAACCTGTACTTGCAAGTGTAGGGCTGGATCGCCTCGGCGTGCGATCTCGGCATCCGTAGGCATTTTACTTATTTCGAATATGAATTCGACATCCCTATCTGCCTGTCTTGGAGGATAAACATCAAAGTCTATATGATTTACTTGTGCTTCTGGTGGTGGGGTGATACTAATTAAATGACCCAAACCTAACGCCTCTAAAAGAGCAGCCCTGTGAGCAGGGGAATTCTTTAGTAAATCAAGGAATGAAATATGCGAGAAGGTTTTTGTTAGATCATTAATTAGATCGTAAGCACCCATAGGTTTTGCTACGGTTTGTTGGATGTTATCTGCTTCCGGCAGATGGCTTGGACTTGGTTGAGAGAAATACTCTCGTGTCCTCGTAATTGCTTCAACGGTAATTGAGTCTAACTCCACTAATCCAACTACCTTAGGTCGCGGCTGATTTCCTAGTTGTGGTGCGACTAACGGATTTAGCGAAGCTGAGGCCTCATGATCGTTGTTTCCTGTTATTGCGCCTTTGTTTGTTCCAGCTTGGTTGCAACCCATTGTTATCATGATTTGGGAGTGGATCATTAAAGATCTTGAGAGGGGCATTCTCGAGGGGAAACGCCCTGCGAAGGTACTTGCCATTGGTGACGTAGGATATGCTAAGAACATATCCATAAAAAATTGTTTTGTTCATGAATTTGTTGTAGTCACGACACGTTCTAGTGTCATGACCCTGAATTTTATGGAAACCACAATAAGAATTGGGATTATAATTCCCGCTTTTGTTGGTTTGGTGTGTATTGTGGCCTAAAATTCTAATCAAACTGTCCTATTAGGACCAAAGTTTTGGAATTGTTGTTTTTGGTTTTGACTTTGGTTTTGGTAACCAAATGAGTTTTGGCTTGGCCCTTGCATGGGATTTTGCCGTTGTTGTTGTTGTGGATTATTAAAATCCACCGTATTGACCGTCGGGGTAAAATTGTTGTTTCTTTGATTGTTTATTTGTGACAGTATTAACGACATTTACCCTCTTGGGCTGGTCAGTTACCCCATCTGTTGTTACCCCACAATTTTTGTTAAGGATTTTGGGTCCTTGATTGACATTTGTGGTAGTTGTAGTATTTTGAGTGGAGGTGATTAACCTCCCATTTGCTCCATACGTCTTACGGCCACTATCTATTGCTGCCTGGTCTATTCGTAGAGCGCTCTCAAGTACTTCATCATAAGTCCTTAGTGGGAACTTCTGGACTTCTTCCTTCACTTCTTTGCTAAGAGAATGAAGGAATAAATCACATAGCTCCATCTGATCCATGTTTGGAGCGCTTGCCGAGGAATAAAGGACTGTGCGCCACCTTTGGATGAAATGGGCGACAGACTCGTTATGTTCTTGCTTGATGTGCAAGAACTCCCTGATTCCTGTCCTTAATAGTTTGTTCATGTCGAAGGCTTTGATGAACTCAGACACGAGTTGTTTGAATGAATGTATGGAAGCCTCGGGTATTCTGTAATACCAATCGAGGGAAATGCCTTCCAGCATTTTGGGGAATATTTTAGCAACGACCCCATCCCATGGGAGTAATTCTCAAATGGCTGTAGCGTAAGCTTTGATATGCGCATTCGGATCTCCTTCTCCTTTGTATTTGGGAAAATCGGGAAGAGGCCTTGGAAGCATAACGCTTCTTATGGCGAAATCTAAGGGCTCCTTTAAATATTCTGAATAAGTCCCTATTGCATACGTCTCAACCATTGATGGTGCCTGTTGAGGAGGCGGTGGCGGAACAGGTTGTTGATATGGCATAACGTACACATTGGCAGGGGCATAAGGAGGTCCCTGCGTTGGAGAAAACATGCCGGGGGATGAGTACATATCCCCTTGTGGCGATTTGGAGTACATGTTTAAGTACGAAGGGGTACTATCCAGGAATGGATTGCTCTGTACCGGACCAGGAGGAACTGTGCTAGCGATAGTGGGTCTAGTTGGTACTTGTTGTGAATACTGAGGAGTCATACCTAACGTGCCTACTCCTGTGAGGAGATCTACTTGGCTAGGATGGTGCGGAGGATTGGAACTCCCTGTTTGTATGAATTTTGAATTTTGATTTGCTTGGGCAAGTTCTAATCCTCTAACCTTTTCTATTAGAGTTGAAATGACTTCGTTTGGTGAAGTCACGATATCGTGCCTTGGTGGCGTTTGTTGTATAACATGGCTTTGCGGAGGTATGTGATATCCTGCTATGAACTGATCACTATCCTGCCAAGCATCTCTGAGAGTATTTTCTATACGTGATGGCATAGAGGTATTTTCTTGAGGAGAGAACTCGGGCTGTATTTGCAAAATTCCTACAGGTGGGTACATGCCTTGAGAGCGTTGTTCATTCCTAGGATAATGTATTGAGTACTCATCATCTAGAACTGAGTATGGATCTGATTGTCTGCTAATATGTGGTCTAAGTAACACCTGAGGAGATGAAGTAGATTCTCCAGTCAATGTCATTTTGTTTGAGCCTGAAGGCTCTGTTTGTGTTTGAGCGAGTTGTTGCTCCAATCCCTCTGCTTGGAAGGACGAACTATATCTCGGTCCTTGGCGTTTGCGTTGACAACCGATTGGTTGAATAGTTGTCGCCCCACATTGAGAGTGAGGGTGATGAATCCCTATTCTCGTTGGGCATAGTATGCCTCAGGACCCAGGAGGGGTCTGCCATATGCATCGAATCCCGACATATTCGGGGGGTATATGAATACCCGCAGAATAATGGGAAGGAGCGAAGGTGATTTGGATAAGATGAAACTTCTCAGAGAGAAGGTGAAGCAATTGTAAGGTTCACGTTGGGTTCACCAATTTTGTACATCGGAAAAGCAACAGGCGAGCGTGAGAATCAACAAGTGACTCTTCCACGTACCCAACCTCCCGAGGTCGTGCCGAGATAGCCGGTGGGGGTAGAATATGCAGAAAAACTAGTTGGGGAGTCTAATGTCTTCGATACGCACTAATGGTATTTGCGAATCTAAGGCAAAGAAGGCCCTTCTAACTTGGACTGGTGTGATAGATCGATCAGCGAGGATGACTGCTCGAAGGCTCCAATCAATATCGAGCTCTGGCGTGATTCGATCTATGGGTTGTGGGATGCGTGGAAAATGACCCGGGATGGTTTCGTGTATTTCTCCTGATAGGGTCATATGGTGAATATAGTCAACTCTATGGATGATTCTCTGGCCTAGTCCAAAATTCTCTAGCTTTGTTAGCTGTTGTGTCTAGTAGGGACAACTGTTGAATGATGATAGGTGGAATCGGAGTAGACTGAAATACTAATGTGCGTAGGCCAGTGTCTATATCTAACTGACTTGTGGATTCATTAGGCTGTGGGATTTGTGGATCACAACCGTAGACTCTTGGTTGTTGCGGTCCTGTTATGGTCATACGTGAGATCAAGTTCTAATCCCTAGTATCCAGTAGTCGTAAGCTTTCTCAGCCTCTATGTTTAGAATCAGTAATTGTGCGATTTTCTCAGAATACCTCACAGTGTTCTAAAGACTTGAATTCTTAAGTGGTATCTATATCTACGAGGGTGTCTCCAGGCGTCTTTCATGGAACTAAAGGATCACACCCGAATACTTGTTCTCTTTCAAATCCTTCTACAAATCATGTGGATGTTTTCTAGGATAACTTTGTAGTTTGGCTGATTTGACCAAAATGTGTGTGCTCGATCATCTTCTACGTTTAACCCTCTCAACCGTGACCTGATCATTTGGAAGTCCATTGTTGTTTGGAAGACTTGTATCCTAAGGTTTTGGTCAATATCGATTCGCCACTACGATATTGGGCTGGGACACAATTGGCTCGAAAATGTATTCCACAGGGCTCCTAGGTCCTGTAATTGTCATGCAAAAGCAAGAATGAAACAAACTATAATAAAGTAAAATCTAAGTACACTTCTAGCATATATAATTTCTTTTTTGTATTTTCTAGCAATTTATAAGAAAGCAGCTATCTAAAAATATTTAGAATTGACAACTAAATTAATAACGTTAAGCAAACAAAATAGCCGAGCGTAGCTATTTGTCTGTGCAATTTTGTATATCTATTCTAAACAACGAAATAACTAATCTATTTGCAAGATTCTCGATCCTACCTTAGAAGTGAGGAATGAATCATAGTTTCTCAGAAACTATCAATCCCCACAACTTCCCTGGCAATATCGAGAATGGAAATAACTGAAATAAAGCGATTAACTACTTTATTTGATAAGTTCTAACTAAAACTTTGAAAGATGGAACCTGGATTTCGCAGAACAGTGGCGAATCTGACGGTGTGTGTGTTCTTGTCCCCTCAGTATAATCTCCTCGTTCTTTGTGCTCACGTGAATCCAGAAAAGCGTGTAATGCTTGCATCAACAGGAATAGATATTTGGATCAATGGACAGCCTTCAGAATGCGATCAGAATAGAATGCGGATAGGAGAGGGATAGCGCAAGAGTACAGAGCTTGGCCTATGCAATTCCTAGCGGGGTCTACTGCGAATCATGGAACAAAATACATCCACGAACCTCGAAACTGCTGTATGAAGAGAAAACCTGCAACTTTAATGGCTACCTAAACTATTCTACTCCAAAAGCAATAATCTGTTTGCACAAGTTGGATCTGTGGGCTTACCAACAAATTGAGTAATGCAACTAAGCATGTAAAAGATTTAAAATATCAAACTTAAGCAAACTAGAAGACTGAACTACATCAAAGTGATGAGTTTTTAAACAATAATGAGGGGCTCATAAGTAATGTTTGCACTTGCACAAGTTGGATATGTGGCTTACCAAATGAACACAATACTAAACAAACATGCACGAATGAAAAAACTAAACCTTCTAAGAAAAAGGAAAACTAAGTCTAATACAAAGAGAAAACCAAGGATCAAACTCCGAGAAAAAGCCGAGAGGCCATTTGCTTGAGCTCAAACCATGCATTTATAGGAATTCAAACACCCAAAGATCAAATCCAAACCGAACTCCTAAATAATAAACAAAGGAAAATCACTATTCTAGGGACCAAAAACATTAATGCATGCTCAAGTCGGCAAGAAAAGTTGGTGAAGCGTTGAACTTTGTGTGTGTTCCATCAAAAGAACGTTCGGAAAATGCGTAAGGACCGCCGCCTGCTCGGGCGGCGTTCTGAGACCGCCGCCTGCTCGTGGCGGCGGTCACGAGACCGCCGCCCTTCAAGGTGGCGGTTTCGTCACTGAAGACCAAAGAGCCAAGAAAAAGAGGAAAAAAAAGGGAAAACAAAGCACGCGGGGCTAAGCGTGGCATGTGGGATGTTAACGCATATCCGTAAAGCTTCTCTGGATCCCGAACACCTTGCGAAGAGACCTGTATCATCATTGGGGCATTTATTACACCGTTCATGATAAAGATTACCTTACAATTTTGGTACGTGCGTACAGTACCTATCCCAAGAACCAAGAAAGGCATCCACTTTCTTTGGTCGATTAATTTTATTAGAAGGTTTATTTCTAACTTTCCTAAGTTGACTCTTCCATCACAATCATGCTAAAGAAGGACCAAGTTATCAAATGGGAGGAGGCTTCCATTCAAGCCTTTTAAGGAATTAAGGATTCACTTAAACATGCACTGTTTTAGAAGCCCCAAACCATAAGAAGCCTTTCAAAATATTTTCCTTTGCGTCTAAGTATACCATTGCTTTTGTTTTGTTGCAAAAGGATGAGAATGAGGTTGAGAGGCCTATTTCCTTCTTTAGCAAGGATTTACAAGATGTTGAGTTAAAGTATACAATCATGGAGAAACAAGCATTTTCCTTAGTGAAAGTAACAAAAGTTTTTAGGCCTTATATATTGAGTTCAAAAGTTGTTGCCTATGTTCCCCACACCATGGTGAAAGACATCTTATCAAAGATGGATATATCTAGTAAAAATATGTAGATGGATGAACAAACTACAAGAGTATGATATGGATATCCAAACCATAAAGTTAGTAAGAGGTTTGGGTCTTGCTAAGCTCATGGCCGAGAGAAAATTCGAGAATGTGGAAGTGAATCAGCTAGAGAAAGAAAGGGTAGATGTGCTTGAAAAGTTGGTAAATTCTAAGTGATACAAGGATGTAATCTTTTACCTTAGACACCTTTGCTGCCCTGATCATTTAAATAAAAATTAGAAGAGATCCCTCAGGTGGCTTCTCAAAAATATATCATTACAGACCTTGGGCTAGCTTGGAAGAACCACAAGGTTTCCTCTTGAAATGCATAGCTGAAGATGAAGCTCCCAAGATAGTTTATGATTTCCATGGGGGATTTTGTGGAGGACACTTTTCTCGGGAGAGTAACATCACATAACATTTTGAGAGTTGGTTATTGATGTGCTTCTCTCTTCAAAGATGCAACCCAGCTGGTTAGAAAATGTGATAGTTGCTAACGTTTCTCTAGAAGACTAAAGCTTCGGATCCCTTCCTTTGCATCCTGTATCAATTGAAGCTCCTTTCAAGCAATGGGGGATGGAATTCATTAGTGAGATTTCAGATCCTTATAGTTTTGGTCATAAGTGGATTCTTGTAGCCACTAATTATTTTACAAAATGGGTTAAAGCAATCCCATCTAAAAAGGCAACACACCAAGTGGTAGTGGACTTCTTATTGAATCATATGATATGCAGATTTGGAGTTCCAGTTAAGATTATATCTGATAATGTCATGTGCTTTAGAGCCAAAACTTTAATGGTAATGTGCAATGAATATGGAATCAATCGACTTATTCTTCAAACTACAACCCCCAAGGTAATGGACAAGCTGAGTCTAGTAATAAGAACTTGCTGAAGATCATTAGAAGAACCTTGGAAATGAACAAGAAAAAGTGGGGTGAACAATTGAAGTTTGTAGTTTGGGCTGATAGAATAATTCCTAAAAGAGCAACTGGTAAAATCCCATTTGAATTGGTGTATGGAACTTAGGCTTTTCTGCCCTTACACCTATAATTATCTTCATTTCATTTTTCCCAAAAGTTGGAAGATCAAGAGCATGGCCCATATGAATCAAGGATCAATCAAATTATTGAGCTTGATGAGGAGAGAAGAGCATCCCATCAAAGGCATATTAGATTTAGAGAGAAGTTGAAGAGATTGTTTGACAAGAAGGTCACTCCTAGAGCCTTCAATATTGGAGATCTAGTTTTGCTATGGGATAGTAGGCATGAAGACAAGGGAAAGCATGGCAAGTTTGATGCATTATGGATGGGCCCTTATGCCATTGACATCAGAATTGGTGAACATACCTTTTTTCTCAAAGATCTAGATGGGGAATTGCTGGAGCTACTTGTTAATGGTAGACATTTAAAAAATTTATTGGATTAATCCCCAAAGTGAGGTATGCAAAAATTATACAATTGTATAGTCTTTTTTTTGCTCTATTTTTTGTTGTTTGGTGGTTTTTGGTTTGCCCTTTGTTCTTGGTAGCCATTTTGGTTGGTTTCTCAGCTCATTTTTGTTGGGTGGTTCTATTTTTGGGGCTTCCTTGTGTTTTGACTCCTTTTCCCAATGGTATTTTGGCACTTGGTCTATGTTTTGTCCTTGTGGAACTCACTGGGAGTGCCCATCCCCAGATAGAGCCAATGTTAGTGCCATTTTTGAGCTTACATTGTGTGCCCTAATTTTTCATGTCTGATTTTGCTCAGAAATGTTTTATTTCTCAAATTGGTGATTTGCATTTTCTCCCCCTAGTTGAATGTTTTAAAATTTCCCATAAACTTGTTGTTCTACCCTGGTTTAAAAGAGAAATCCATGTGTGCTCTTATTTGTGCCCTTGGTATTTTCCAATTTTTTGACTTTTGTTTTCCCTTTGTCAAGTCATTTAAGAAATTAAAATTGATCCAATATAAATTTTATGTAATTAATTTCCCAATCCCAAGGTTGAAAATAATGTCAAAACATGATTTAGTTGATTCAAAATAAAAAATTTGCAATCCTTGTTGAAAATTTTGATTTCTAGGGCATCCTTTAAATTTTTCACGATTTGATGGTCATACGGGTGTCATTTTCCCATCAAATTTATCATTGTAAGGTAATGGCAACGTGACGGGTTCCTATTGGCCGAGGGATGTTGGGAAATATTTTTAACTTACCATTTTTTGAATTTTTGGCAAAAGGGAAAATTTTGATCCACGACTCCACTTTCTGTAATGAGGTGCCTATGTGGCACATTTTGATTGGCTAGGGGATTTTCAGGTCTTGGGCTTTCTTTAGGAAATTTTTATTTCATTATGCAAAATTTTCAAAATCAAATTTTGGCCCGAAGTTCCACAACAAATAAGGAGAGGACACGTGGCACATATTTTGGTTTGAGGGCATGCAAATGGTGGAGGGACTTAGAGTCTTTTGGATCTAAATTTATAAGTTTCAAAATCAATGTTCTCCCCATTCCAATCACAATGGGAAATGTGTCTAATAGAGCAAGGCAGGTCGGCGGCTTGGTGGGTGAAAAGTTGAAATTGTCCCTTCGCAAAAAGGGTGACTAAATTGAAATTTTGGCCCGAAATCCCTCGGAAAATCATCGGTGGACATGTGTCCAGGAAAGGATAGGATGGGGCAGTGAGTTTTGCAATGACTTTGAAGTTTTTAACTTCAAATGGTAAAAATTAAATTTCAGCCTGAAGGACCATAGCGAATAGGGAGAGGACGCGTGTCCAAAAGGGAAAAAGGTGGAGGAAGGGGCCAAAGGAAATGTTTATAAATTTGGACATTTGTTGCCTAAAAGGTAAAAATTGAAAATTAGCTCTGCAGCCTATCCATGATGGACATATGGCACATTCTAAGAAGTCAAAGGAAGGGTGTGGGCCCGTGGTGAGTTTTAAATTTTTCAAATTTTGTGGGAAGGTTTAAAGGTAGAATAGGAGGCTTGGCCTCATGCATAAATCGGAGAGCGCCACGTGGCGGAGAAGAGATCGGGCTTCCTGGGCCCATGGAGGTTTTGTGGAAAAATTTCCTTTTTCAAAAAAGTTGCAAAATTGATAGAATTGGTCTGTGGTTTCAATGGGACCCACCTTTGGACATGTGGTGGGCCCAGAAGGCAGGTAGAGAAAAGTGGTAAAATTTTCCAAAATTTCAAAAGGTCGCAAATGCATTTTTTAAAGGCATGGGCCCAATCCAAAGGACATTTTGACATGTGTCCCACCTTATCCAAAGTTTAAAAAGGTAATATTGAGCTTATTTTTAAATGGCATTTTCCACGTGGAGGGATGATATTAAAAGGTGGATGAGATTGATGGTTACTGTGCATTTGTTTGTTTGGGCCGCCATGGGAGCTCCAAGAAGCTTGGAATCGTGATTTCTTCATCAATTTTCATCAAATCTTATATGATTTTGTGCCACCTTGGCCTTCTCAGAACAATGGATTCATTTTCATGACCTAATTTTTCAATCTATTGTGTTTTTGATGTAATTTTAGCTCAGTCCAAGATATTACGTGAAATGTCAACAATCAAAAGTTGCAGAGGTAAAATTGAAAAGGGGAAAAGGTAAAAAATGATTAATAAAAGATGCTTACATGCTTGAATGATAAAAATGTGCCTTTGGGGTGGATAATGATCTGAATTTGTGTAATGATTTAACTTTTTGTGTGTACCTAACAACTTGTGAGTTGTTTTTCCGTTTAATGTCACTGTCATTAAATCATGAGGTTTTTTGTGACAAGTTTGATCCCATAGCATATTATTTACTTGGGAAGGAAGAATCCAATGTGGAATTAAATATATAATGCATTTTGGAGAATTTTTGAATCGTTGGGAGTTGAAAATCATGAGCAAATTTTGAGAAATAGCTCATTTAATCAGAAAATCCACCAAAGATCTAGGCTAATGTCTCATGTGTTGGAAAATTCATGTATGTGGGTTGGTTACAAGTGTATAGCAACCACAAAGCCTTTTGGGTACCTTAGGCATGGTTTGATCATGGATTCTTATGTTTAGTTGAGTTCTTTACTTCAAGATTTTGTGGTGAGTTCTCAAATATTGTGTGAAGAGTGTAACCTAGGCTACCATTTGTGCCTCTTCTCGGTTTAAAGAACATCCTGATTATTTTACACATTGCATCTGATAGTTGTTCAAGTATTGTATAAATTGTCAAAGATCTGATCTATCCCAGTTTGTCTTATCAATCTCCCACCAAAAATCATCCAACAACAAAGATCCTATCATGTACTATCCCCTTTTCATGTGTATACCCATAAAAGATCAAAATCTATTTGCAAAAGTATGCACAATGTGATCGGGATTTCCAATGTCTCTAGTAACCTTTACCTTGTTTTGAGAACATACCCATGTTTTGAGAAGGGACAACTTGTGAGAGTTCAGATCCGGGATGTTGATCATGTTTTCATCAAGGCCTCCATCATAGAATTTCAAGCAAAGTGAAGGACATCTTCATCTCCTTCACCATTACAAGGTTACAAAATAAGTCCTCTTACCTTGGTTGTAAAGGCACAACCTAAAATAGCTAGTACAAGATCAAGTCCTATTGGAGTGCTATCCATTTCTCCACAAACCTGAGTGCTAGCTAGACCATATCCCCAGTTACCAATGACATACAACATGGTATAATCTGTCTTTAAGCTCTATGACATATCTAAGGTGTTGCTCGGAGATGAAAAGGAGAACAAATTTGGATACCAACAATAGCTACAATAGCTAGGTTTCTATGGGAGAATGTTCTTACAAGATATGGACGTCCTTTAATTTTGACAAGTGATAGGGGTACACACTTTTTAAATGAGACCATAAATATCCTATTAGATGAGTTTATGGTTACCCACCATAAGACTACACCTTACCACCCTCAGGAAAATGGAACTGCTGAGGCTTTCAACAAGATTTTGAGCCAGACATTGAAAAAAATTGTGATGTTGGAAGAAAGGATTGGGATGATAAAGTGTTAGATTATCTTTGGGCATATAAAACAACTTATAAGAGATTAAACAAAGCCACACCATTTCAGTTGGTGTTTGGCACTAAATCCATTCTCCCTATAGAATTTTTGTTACCTTCTTTACGCATTGTGCATGCTGGAGGTATAGATGATGAGAAATCTTTAGAAGAGCATATTAAGAAGATGATTTAATTGGATGAGAAATGAGCCATAACATGATGGAGTTAGAAGTAGGAAAAGGCCAAGTAGAAAGCATGGCATGACAGAACATAAGGGATAAGAAGTTTGAGATTGGACAAATGGTACTCCTCTATGACTCTAAGTTCTTGCGCCATCCAGGAAAACTTAAATTACATTGGTTGGGGTCGTATGTCATCACTTACATACTTGAATTAGGTGCTTGCTAGTTAGAAGCACTTGATGGAACACAACTACCCAGTTACTTTAATGGGAGTAGGCTGAATCCCTACTATAAATAAGTCTTCTTGGTGTTTTTAATAAGGTAGTATTTCCATTTAGATTAGGTTTTCAATTTTGTCTTTCCTTAATGTATTTCCTTCATTATCGTTATGCTTTGTCAATTTAGTTGTTGTTATTGTGTAATAAGCACACTTGTGCGCATGAAGCTAATTACTATGTAAAGAATGTTTATGCACAGAGGACTTCACATAATTTTAGTGTGGGGTGGTTGTTATCCATGAACAAGACTATGGGAATTGAAAGGTGAAAGGAATAAGCTGCTATAGGTGTGCTTTATGTAACACTCTGAACTATTGTTACTTCCTCCTGAGCATTCAAGTGTTGATATATGATTTCTTCTGTAAAAGGATATGTTCCTTTGATTGTGAAGTCATGCTTGATATGGACTGTATCTTCTTTGCAATTGAAGATCTTTGACTAAGTCGAATATAATTAGACTCTTTTATTTCTTTCATTTTGCACCTGAGTTTAATCTGATCTCGGAATGAATTGTGGATTTATCCATCTATAAGACCCAGCCTTGGATCAGTGGCATTGATCCAAGAGATGCTTTAAGTTTATTCAGGATGAACAAAAATTATAGACCTTACGCAGTCAGTAAGGTCCAATACGTTGAATAAGCTATTCCGAGTCTATCTCAGGCTAATCATGTTAAATGAATTGGTTCCCGATATCGTAATATCAGGAAGGTCTTGATCGTGGGCCAGGTAATAAATTCAGATACATTTATTCAACTAGCCTATTGGCAGTGCTGGAGTGAATCCTTTTCGTGAATGTATGTCTGTAGGTTCTTATTCTGAACATTTTAAATGTTAGACCTAAACTGGATTTATTAAGGTTAATAACCTAAACCTAAACTATAACCTATGGGTTAGGTTAGTGCTAACCTAGGCCTAAGCTATAAACTAATGTTCTAAAGTTAGTGACCTAGCGCTAAGGAGGTTAGACTAAGTATCATCTTAAATCCTAACCTATGCTTCTAACCTAACAAATGTTAGTGGAGGAAGGGGACCTATGAAGGGGTGCGAGCCATGGGCGGTAGTTTCTATGGCATTAAATGGGATGGATAAGTATGAAGGACAGGGATTTAGTGGAAGTTTCAAATGGCTAGTGAGGCCGACGTGGCAGAGTCGCCAAAGTTAGAAATGGTCTTTGACTTGCATTTGTCCATCGCCAACTATGGCGGTCGGTGGCAATGGAGATTGAGCGGGAATTTTGGAGTTAATACAATTAATGAACTCGGTCTTCGAGCTCGGATTTCTCGGGAAGACATGTAAAATGGAAAACTGGTAGTTTGTTTGGTTTTTCATGCACTCCGGTTTTCTCTCTGTTTGATCACTGGTTCTTCGCACCAGTCTACTTGGTGTTGCATGGAAAATATGAGTGTAACTCGCTCTTTTCTCTGTCAAGGAAAGTTTATAAGGCATGGAAATAACAAATTATTGTTGTTGAATCTAACGTGGAAAAAGAGGAGAAGGCTCACACTCTTTCAAAGGGTCTTCTTCGGATTTTTAAGTGGCATTACCAGGCATGTGAGGCCCTAAATTTTAAAAATCTTGCTTTCTTTCAAATGATTTCATTAGAACAACTCTGTTCAGATGATTTTTGGGTTCAGTTGGTTTTTATGGTAGCTTTGTGTGAATTGGTTGTTGTATCTTCTTACTGGCTCAATTTTTCAAGTGAACCCTTGATGGGTGTGCATTGTATTTCGAACGGTTGTTCTACCTTGCTGTGTTTTGCATTTCGGTTAGATTTTGTAGAAATTCTTGCAAGGGTAATGTGTGAAACAGGCACTGTTGGACTCCATGAAAAGTTTTCTTGGTAGATATCGACTTCTATAGAAGCCTTGTTGTTTATACTTCTTGAAATTATAGTATGTTTGGCTTCTGTAGAAGCTTTGTCATGAATACTGTATGATTTTGGATATTGTGGGAATCCTTGAATAGATAGAGTTTTTAACTGTTGTAGAAGTTTAATCGAGAATACTATATGGGTTCGATTCCTTTTTGAGTCCTGGAAAGGTAACATACGTTTCTACCTTTGTAGAAGTACAGTCGTGAATACTGTATGTTATTGGTATAGTTAGAATACTTGAATTTGATATGTATCTTGTATCTTTCTACTTCTGTAGAAGTTTATTTGAAGAATACCACATGGGTAAGACTCCTTTTTAATCCTGGAGGCGTATATTATGTTTTCCTTTCTGAGTAATCTCAGTTGTGAATACTGTTGTGCTCTCTTGAGTTGGGTCACATGAAATCAACTTCAATCTAAACCTTGTTTTGAGCATTAGTGGTATGGATACTGTTGGAGATTTGAAATGTTGTGAGTTGGCTTGATTTTCGATTTAAACCCTCACTGTGTGTGCATAACGTTTAGACTCCTTTAATATTCTTGTGTCCCTTTCTATTCGCTTCTGTGGAAAGTAAAGGAAGGGCTTTCTTTTCAAACTTTACTTGGTTTGAGACTTTGTTGTAATCCGTAGTAGCTTGGCATAGGAGGAAACTTTGAGGAAAATATTGTTATGGAATTTAGCTTCTGTGAAGACCTTGTTGAGATTATTTTCTGGAAAACGACTTCTAATATAAGTCATGGCTGTATTATTATAAGAATTTGTTCCAGTTAAATGAGGTTGTGCATGTTGTGTTAGATTCAGTATGAATATCACTATATATGCATAAGGAAACATCATTTGTTTAATGTTATTGAGCCTCTTGTTTGACTGTGATAAAAAGGTTGTTTTTTGATTTCGGCCTTGGGATCTAAGTCCTTGCAGTGTTTTAGTAGGGACTAGATTGAGCTGTATGTTGCTGAGTGGGATTGTTGTCGTGTTTGTGCATGATTACGTCTTTTGTTATTAAGGTTATCTAGTCTTGTGCTTGACTGAGATAAAGAGTTAACAGCTGTGCCTTGACAAGCGATTGCGCTGGTTATTCTCTCATTTTTTTTTTGAACAATATGGAAGGTTATGTGGAGTCTATATGATGGATTATTTATCACTGCCTTGTCACGATAGCTACTGTGTTGTTCAAGTAAGTTACAGGCAATTTTATATTTGTATCTTGAAGAATGGTAATTCTTTCCATGGTCTTGACTGGCTTAGTCGCAGGCATATAATGTGATTGCATTACTTTTAAGTGGACGTTATACCATGAACATGTTAGGAAGGGACATCCAATGTCTCGCTTTTTCTCTCTCCGCTCTAATGTATATGTTGATATAAATATATTTGATTGTTGGAATTATTAGTACATACTGTTGGATTCATGAATTGTTAGGATATTCATTTTGTTGAATATAATGGCTCCTGTTGGATGTTTTTGTACTTGGGATTCGATGGATAGTTGTTTTGGATACATTTGTTGTTCTTGTTCACTAATATTTATGATGAAATATCTGAAAAGTATCTAGGACTATTTAGTAACTATAATATGAGTTACACGCTTTATAGTCATATTTGTATTACAGGAGCATAGTCCGAATTATGTTTACATATTTGGTGAAATGATTTCATTTAAACAAAGTTTGTTAATGAAAACAATTGGTGGATTGCAATTGTTTTAAGAGTTAGTGCTTATCATGCTCAGTTCATCGAACTGACCCGTGTTGACAATTTTTGCAGATGGTTTCCGTAAGTGGTAAAAGCACGCAGATCTGATAGGATGTTCAGATTGTTTAATTTGGTTTTATGATGAATTACAGCATGATTCTCTAAATGTACTACTTGAAGAAAGATGTTCTTTTGCTGTTGAGTATTGTATCAAGTATGTTGAATGCATAAAATGTATTTGATTAGCTTGAAAGGAATGAAAAGAGATATTTGTTACTTATGTGTTTGTATTCGTATCTTGATGGTTTGACCTTCTTCTGGTTCGAATGATCTTGAGAGCATTATTATTATTGTATAATTTGGAGACTTTTGTGATTATCTAAGTATACTTGCAAGATTATGTAACTGAATACTTATGATTGTTAGTAGTTCTAGTATGTTCTATCTAAAGCTAAATTGGAATTTAGATCATTGTCTTTCTGGAAGATAGGGTTAAAATAAACCCGAAAGCAGAAGCTAAATGAGCTGAATAAATTATTACTTCCAAGTCTTGATCTAAATCAAGACAACGTTTAATTGGATTCTTAAATCACTATATCTCGATACTAATAAGTAAGATATAAATTCAGTTATGAGAACTGATATAAACCTAAAAAGGGTTTGGTTAGCAATCTCATGTGAAGGTTGATGGTTATTGTCCAATTTCATTGATTTAGAATTATGTATATTCTATGAACACCTTGAAGGGACCGCTAGTCTTAATAACTTCTCTTGTGTAAAGGGTTTTACTAAGAAAGGTAATTCTAAGGTGAGGAACCCAGGGATTGGGAAAGACTAACCTTAAGGGAGCATCTTTTAGTATAATTTTAACTCAACGTGTGTAACACTTATCAATAAGTAGATCTTTTCGAGGTGGATTTAAAGGTTGACGGCACAAGTCAATCATAGTGGTTGTACCTTTGAGAAGATTAGGATCTTCTCAAGGTACAAACAATGCAGTGACTTATGACGAAACCCTTTGATTGATCATTAAGATTTACACCTTAAACTCGAACAAGTTACTTTGGGACTGATTAGGAATGTGGTCACATTATAAGACTACCCTAGAGACTCGGGGTATCTTGACACACTAGATTAACTAGGGTTGACCCAGTATGTCAGCGTATCCCTAGTCCTCGGGAGCATCCCTATAATGTTGTCATCTTACTAATCCATTCCCGAGTGAATAACTTGGGACAAGAGAGTCTGACAGAAGTTAGTATAAGACATTATACATAACACAGGAATGGGGTGAAGGATGTATTCCAGATTGATGAGTATGTCGTCAAGGAATATGAGACATAAGCAGTATGTTTCAAATCTTTGGCCAAAGTATCGCAAGCTGCTGATTGCGTTGTCCTAAGTCACCTAGTCTAAGGGATGAGATGCCGATGAATAATGGTAACAATTATTCAGATAGGTTCCTTGGATAGAGCATTCTAAATCCTAGATTAGGGAAGAGAACCGCAAGAGTATTGTGTTAAAATAAAAACGCCAACTCTTTGATACTCATGAATAGATCGGTAGATTACCGAGTCATGGAATGAATAGATCGGAAGTACTCCGAGTCATTACAGCTGCATATGGTTATCTGATATAAGAATGGTTGTTTTTGATTTGTGAGTTCTAAATTATGTATTTAGAACCAGGAAGCATTTGTCAAAAAAAAAAATTTACTTGTTCTAATGTATAAAAATGAGGATGTTACATCTTGGTATCAGAGCTGAAGGTTGCAGCTCTTGGGCCTATTATGTCCATAATCTGATAAGAACCTAAATTTTCTTGTAATGTAAAAATGGTTAGAACAAGGGGGAACATTGCGAATAAATGCTCCACTTGAAGGAGGGGCGGCAACAACCCAAAACTTGATGAGATCCTCGCTTCCCCGTTGGACACAAGAGATCATTTAGCTATACTTGAACAGCAGGTGATGGGAAATGAGGAGGATGAAGAAGCTGGTAATAACAATCAGCAACCTCCTGAGGACAACCCCGATTTGGGTGTTGATATTAATGCTGGGAATGCACCTGTTCAACCAGAAAACAAAAAGGCCAGGTTAGCAGTAGAACTCACTAATGATATAAAGAGGATAAGCCCACCTAAGTATGATGGCACCACATTAGGAGATGGAGCTAAGAATTGGCTCAATGAAATGGAGAAGTACTTTGCAATAAGAAACTTCTCAGAGGAAACCAAAGCTATTTGGGGATCCTATCAGCTTTCCCATGAAGCATCTTTGTGGTGGGATAGCCGTAAAGCTGAGATAAATATTGATGAGACCAATGTTACTTGGGATCAATTCAAAGGCTATTTTAGGCAACGTTGGCTGCCACAACTTTTCTATGATCAGAAAATGACAGAATTCCAGAACTTAGCTCAAGGGAAGCTAACGGTAACTGAATACTGGGAGCGGTTTACAAAACTCCTCAAGTATGTACTGCAGTATCAAACTGACGAGAAGTTCAGAATACGGAAATTCATCATGGGATTGAATCCCGTGATAGGGGGAGAGGTCGATGTTCACAGTCCAACCACTATGGAAGGAGTTGTTGAAAAGGCCATAAAACAAGAACAAAAATTAAAGGCTATTTCTACTCATAAGGAGGAAGTGCGGAAGAATATTGCAAACCCTTCTTCAACCTCTCTTGCACCCAAAAAGGGACCATGGAAAAAGTTTGGAAACAAAAGTAAGTTTCCAGGGGATAATAATAAGAAAGCAGTAGCAACTAAGCCTACTAGAAATGTGAGGGATAGTTTTGCCAAAAATTATAACAATGGGTAGAAGCCCTATGGAGGACAACATGATAATTACAAGACTGGAGGCAATTTTGAGCCTAAAAAGGGACCTGTAGGAGGCTGCTACAATTGTGGCAAAGACCACTATGCAAATCAATGCCCTTTGAAGAAGGATGATCGTAATCGCAAAAAGATAAGATACAATGCCGCAAGAGCGCATAAGCAAGTGAAAAGCAAGTGACACCTATAGAAGTTCCAGGTAAGTTATTTGGCATACCTGTCACTATTCTTTTTTATACAGGAGCTACTGAATGTTTTATTTCTAATAAACTTGCTTCTAAACTTAAGAGAAAAGATGGAAAAATGGATAAATCTTGGACTGTATAGTATGGTAATAACTTTGTTCATACAGTGAGTATGTGTCTTTTTGGGGTAGTCCTTGACTTACCTAATTTCTCCACGGAAGTTGACCTCTATGTTACACCTTTGGGGTCTTATGACATTTTCATTGGTGTCAATTGGTTAGCTGACCATAAAGCAAAAGTAGACTGCTATGAAAAGAATATAAGATGTTTAGATGATCAGCTAGAAACAACAGAGATTCAAGGGGTTAAATGGGAAATTTCAGTTAGAAAACTGTCAGCTATGCAGCTTAAAAAGGCTAAAAACAAAGGATGTACCCTTTATGCAGTAAAGATATCTGAATTTTTAGAAGAAGATGGTGATTCCATGAAATGATTTCCTCTGCTACAAAGTTTCAGGGATGTTTTTCCTGAGGAATTACCAGGGTTACCACCTAAGAGGGAATTTGACTTCACCATCAAAATCAAACCAGGAATGGAACCTATTTCCAAAGCACCTTATCGGATGACTACTACAGAGTTAGTCGAGCTTAAGGCACAATTACAAGAACTTCTATCTAAAGGTTTGATTAGACCAAGTGTTTCACCTTGGGGAGTGCCTGTAATATTTGTGAAAAAGAAGGATGGAACACTTAGGCTGTGTATTGATTATCGGATGTTGAATAAAGAAACAATCAAGAATAGATACCCACTTCTAAGGATCGACGATCTATTTGATCAGATGCGTGGGGCAGCGGTCTATTCTAAGATAGACCTTCTATCTGGTTATCATCAGTTAAGGATTAGAGAAGAAGATATTCATAAAACAAATTTCCGAACAAGGTACGAACATTATGAATTCATGGTTCTACCCTTTGGATTAACTAATGCACCCGCAGCTTTTATGAACTTAATGAATAATATTTTTCAAGAATATTTGGACAAGTTTGTACTTGTATTCTTGGATGATATTCTCATTTATTCTAAAAGTGTTGAGGAGCATAATGAGCATTTGAAGATAGTTTTGGGGATTTTGAGAAAAATAAAGTTGTATGGTAAGTTATCCAAATGTTCTTTCTTTGATTCAAAAGTTCACTATTTGGGTCATGTCATTAGCAAGGAAGGAATTGCTGTAGATCCTTCAAAAATAGTGGCAATAACTGAGTGGCTTGCACCAAAGAATGTGCATGAAGTAAGAAGCTTCATGGGTCTTGCTGGTTATTATAGAAAATTTGTTAAGGATTTTTCTAAAGTAGCTGCACTAATAACTTCATTGTAGAAGAAGGATAAGAAATTTATTTGGAATGATAAGTGTGAAGCGGATTTCAAAATTCTAAAAAGCCAGTTGACGTCCGCACCTATATTAGTTGTACCAGACCCAAATGGGAGCTTTACTGTTGTAACAGATGCTTCTGGGGAAGGCCTTGGAGGTGTTTTGTTACAAAATGATCAAGTCATAGCATATGAAAGTAGAAAACTTAAGTTACATGAGATGAATTATGCTCCTCATGATTTGGAGCTTGCTTGCCATTGTTCATGTGCTTCAAGTCCGAGACACTATTTCCTTGGGAAACCTTTTGGTTGAAAACCGATCACTTAGGACTGAAATATATTTTCACTTAGCCTAATCTAAATGCTAGACAAAGAAGGTGGTTAGAATTTTTATCACAATATGATTTTGATATTAGCTACATCAAAGGGAAGGAGAATAGAGTAGCAGATGCTCTAAGTCATAGGAGGCACATTTCTGCTCTTATAACATTAAGAACTCAGTTTAAGGATGAGGTAAAAAGTGCCTCAGAATCTGATATTTACTTTTAGCAAGTAAAAGCAGCGCTTGTTGCAGAACCTAATGATGAAAGGTATAAAGGTTTTCATTTTGATAATGAAGGAATCTTGCGTTATGAAAACAAGGTATACGTACCTATGCTGAATGATTTGAGGAAGAAGTTGTTAGTTGAATTTCATAATTCACCTTTCTCTGACACTGGGTATTACAAAAATGCTTGCTGATCTGAAACAGCAATACTTTTGGAAAGGTATGAAAAAGGATGTCAGTGAATTTGTAACTCATTTTCTGGAATGTCAGCAGGTTAAGGCAGAACATATGCACCCTGCTAGGACTGTTATATCCTCATAGCATATCGCAAAGACAAATGGAAAGTAATAAGCATGGAATTTGTATAAGGGTTACCTATGTCCAGAATAAGCATGATGTTATCCTCGTAGTTGTAGATAAAATAACTAAGGTAGCTCATTTCATCGCTGAAATCTAAAGGATGATTCACCAAAGGTCTTTGGCTAAAAGATTCGTACATGAAATTTTCAGATTACATGGTGTACCAGAATTGATTATATCTAACAGGGATCCAAGAATGACATCAAGGTTTTGGCAAACGCTTAATACAGCTCTTGGAACGAAACTAAACTTCAGTTCTGCATATCATCCGGAAATGGATGGACAAACTGAGAGGGTAAATCAAGTGTTGGAGGACATGTTGTGAATGTATTGTATGGATCAACAGTATAAATGGGAAGAGTATCTTCCATTAGTTGAATTCGCATACAACAACACTTATCACTCATCTCTTAAAATGGCACCATTTGAAGCACTTTATGGAAGAAAGTGCAGAACCCCTATTAGCTAGGATAGTGTTGAGGATAGAGTGGTAATTAGACCAGAGATCCTCACTAAAATGGAACAGCAAGTTAAGCTAATTCGTGAACGATTAAAGGAAGTAGCGGATAGGCAGAAGAGCTATGCTGACCTTAAGCGGGTTGATCGAAGGTTTGAGCTTTGTGAGAAGGTTTTTCTTCGTGTTAAACCCAAAAAGAGTTCTATAACTTTTGGTAAGGCTGCCAAGTTATCACCTCGTTTCGTGGGACCTTTCAAAATTGTCGAAATAATCAATCCTGTAGCTTATCGATTAGCATTACCACCTGTTTTATCTCACATGCATGATGTTTTCCATATTTCTTTGCTTAAGAAATACGTTTCAGATTTGTCACATGTCTTAAATTGAATTCCTTGTAGGTCCAAGACCCAAGAATAATCATGGTTAAACCCACACGAGTGCCGAAACTCACCAATTGCATTTGAGAAATCATGAAATAAAGAATGTCAAGTCTAGTGGGACCAGCTTTAACAAAGAAAGTGCAACTTGGGAAAATTTGGAAGAGATGAAAATTGCTTTTCCTTTTCTTTTTCAACGTAATGAAATCATTGACAAAAATTTCTTTTATGAACTTATCTTTTTCAAGTTTATATAAAAGCCGATGGAGGAAACATTATTCAAAGTTGAGAAAATGTGTTGTGACATTGATTTCTCGAACTATTCAAGTTGGAAATAGTCACATTGCTTTCTGAACTAATAAATTAATTGACTTGAAGGTTAATCGAATATGTCATCATCGGATGATGAATCTTTTAGAGGGAAGCATGTAACACTCGAACTATTGTGTTACTTCCTCCCGAGCATTCAAGTGTTGATATATGATTTTTCGTAAAAGGATATGTTCCTTTGATTGTGAAGTCATGCTTGATATGGACCGTATCTTCTTTGCAATTGAAGATCTTTTCTTGAGTCGAATATAATTGGACTCTTTTATTTCTTTCATTTTGCACCTAAGTTTAATCTGATCTCGGAATGAATTGTGGATTTATCCATCTATAAGACCCAGCCTTGGATCAGTGGCATTGATCCAAGAGATGCTTTAAGTTTATTTGGGATGAACAAAAATTATAGACCTTACCAGTTGCAAGGTCCAATGCATCAATAAGATATTCCTGAGTCTAACTCAGCTAATCGTGTTAAATGAATTGGTTCCCGATATCGTAATATCAGGAAGGTCTTGATCATGGGCCAGGTAATAAATTCAGATACATTTATTCAACTAGCCTATTGGCAGTGCTGGAGTGAATCCTTTTCGTGAATGTATGTCTGTAGGTTCTTATTCTAAAATTTTAAATGTTATACCTAAATCGGATTTATTAAGGTTAATAACCTAAACCTAAACTATAACCTATGGGTTAGGTTAGTGCTAACCTAGGCCTAAGCTATAAACTAATGTTCTAAAGTTAGTGACCTAGCGCTAAGGAGGTTAGACTAAGTATCATCTTAAATCCTAACCTATGCTTCTAACCTAACAAATGTTAGTGGAGGAAGGGGACCTATGAAGGGGTGCGAGCCATGGGCGGTAGTTTCTATGGCATTAAATGGGATGGATAAGTATGAAGGACAGGGATTTAGTGGAAGTTTCAAACGGCTAGTGAGGCCGACGTGGCAGAGTCACCAAAGTTAGAAATGGTCTTTGACTTGCATTTTTCCATCGCCAACTATGGTGGTCGGTGGCAATGGAGATTGAGCGGGAATTTTGGAGTTAATACAATTAATGAACTCGGTCTTCAAGCTCAGATTTCTTAGGAAGACATGCAAAATGGAAAACTGGTAGTTTGTTTGGTTTTTCATGCACTCCGGTTTTCTCTCTGTTTGATCACTGGTTCTTCGCACCAGTCTACTTGGTGTTGCATGGAAAATATGAGTGTAACTCGCTCTTTTCTCTGTCAAGGAAAGTTTATAAGGCATGGAAATAACAAATTATTGTTGTTGAATCTAACGTGGAAAAAGAGGAGAAGGCTCGAGCTCTTTCAAAGGGGTTTTCTTCTTCAGATTTTTAAGTAGCATTACTGTGCATGTTAGCCCTAACTTTTAAAAATCTTGCTTTCTTTCAAATGATTTCATTAGAACAACTCTTGTTGAGATGATTTTTGGGTTCATTGGTTTTTATAGGAGCTTTTTGTGAATCGTTGTTGTATCTTCTTACTAGATCAATTTTTCAAGTGAACCCTTGATGGGTGTGCATTGTATTTCGAACGGTTGTTCTACCTTGCTGTGTTTTGCATTTCGGTTAGATTTTGTAGAAATGCTTGCAAGGGTAATGTGTGAAACAGGCATTGTTGGACTCCATGAAAAGTTTTCTTGGTAGATATCGACTTCTATAGAAGCCTTGTTGTTTATACTTCTTGAAATTATAGTATGTTTGGCTTCTGTAGAAGCTTTGTCGTGAATACTGTATGATTTTGGATATTGTGGGAATCCTTGAATAGATAGAGTTTTTAACTGTTGTAGAAGTTTAATCGAGAATACTATACGGGTTTGATTCCTTTTCGAGTCCCGAAAGGTAACATATGTTTACCTTTGTAGAAGTACAAATGTGAATACTGTATGTTATTGGTATAGTTAGAATACTTGAATTTGATATGTATCTTGTATCTTTCTACTTCTGTAGAAGTTTATTTGAAGAATACCACATGGGTAAGACTCCTTTTTAATCCTGGAGGCGTATATTATGTTTTCCTTTCTGAATAATCTCAGTTGTGAATACTGTTGTGATCCTTGAGTTGTGGTCGCATGAAATCAACTTCAATCTAAACCTTGTTTTGAGCATTAGTGGTATGGATACTGTTGGAGATTTGAAATGTTGCGAGTTGGCTTGATTTTTGATTTAAACCCTCGTTGTGCGTGCATAACGTTCAGACTCCTTTTAATATTCTTGTGTCCCTTTCTGTCCGCTTCTGTGGAAAGTAAAGGAAGGGCTTTCTTTTCAAACTTTACTTGGTTTGAGACTTTGTTGTAATCCGTAGTAGCTTGGCATAGGAGGAAACTCTGAGGAAAATACTGTTATGGAATTTCGGCTTCTGTGAAGACCTTGTTGAGATTGTTTTCTGGAAAACGACTTCTAATATAAGTCATGGCTGTATTATTATAAGAATTTGTTCCAGTTAAATGAGGTCTGTGCATGTTGTGTTAGATTCAGTATGAATATCACTATATATGCATAAGGAAACATCATTTGTTTAATGTTATTGAGCCTCTTGTTTGACTATGATAAAAAGATTGTTCTTTTGATTTCGGCCTTGGGATCTAAGTCCTTGTGGTGTTTTAGTAGGGACTAGATTGAGCTGTATGTTGCTGAGTGGGATTGTTGTCGTGTTTGTGCATGATTACGTCTTTTGTTATTAAGGTTATCTAGTCTTGTGCTTGACTGAGATAAAGAGTTAACAGTTGTGCCTTGACAAGTGATTGCGCTGGTTATTCTCTCATTTTTTGAACAATATGGAAGGTTATGTGGAGTCTATATGATGGATTATTTATCACTGCCTTGTCACGATAGCTACTGTGTTGTTCAAGTAAGTTACAGGCAATTTTATATTTGTATCTTGAAGAATGGTAATTCTTTCCGTGGTCTCGACTGGCTTAGTCGCAGGCGTATAATGTGATTGCATTACTTTTAAGTGGACGTTACAGTCATGAACATGTTAGGAAGGGACATCTGAATGTCTCGGTTTCTTTCTCTCCTGCTGTAAAGTATATGTTGATATAAATATATTTGATTGTTGGAATTGTTAGTACATACTGTTGGATTCATGAATTGTTAGGATATTCATTTTGTTGAATATAATGGCCTGTTGGATGTTTTTGTACTTGGGATTCAGATGGATAGTTGTTTTGGATACATTTGTTCTTCTTGGTCACTAATATTTATGATGAAATATCTGAAAAGTATCTAGGACTATTTAGTAACTATAATATGAGTTACACGTTTATAGTCATATTTGTATTACAGGAGCATAGTCTGAATTATGTTTACATGTTTGGTGAAATGATTTCATTTAAACAGGTTGTTTAATGAAAACAATTGGTGGATTGCAATTGTTTTAAGAGTTAGTGCTTATCATGCTCAGTTCATCGAACTCGAATTGCGTGTGAAAATTTTTGCAGATGGTTTCACGTAGTGGTAAAAGCATGCAGATCCGATAAGATGTTCGATTGTTTAATTTGGTTTTATGATGAATTACAACATGATTCTCTGAATGTACTACTTGAAGAAAGATGTTCTTTTGCTGTTGAGTATTGTATCAAGTATGCTGAATGCATAAAATGTATTTGATTAGCTTGAAAGGAATGAAAAGAGATATTTGTTACTTATGTGTTTGTATTCGTATCTTGATGGTTTGACCTTCTTCGGTTCGAATGATCTTGAGAGCATTATTATTATTGTATAATTTGGAGACTTTTGTGATTATCTAAGTATACTTGCAAGATTATGTAACTGAATACTTATGATTGTTAGTAGTTCTAGTATGTTCTATCTAAAGCTAAATTGGAATTTAGATCACTGTCTTTCTGGAAGCTAGGGTTAAAATAAACCTGAGTAGGAAGCTAAACAAGCTGAATAAATTATTACTTCCTAGTCTTGATCTAAATCAAGACAACGTTTAATTGGATTCTTAAATCACTATATCTCGATACTAATAAGTAAGATATAAATTCAGTTATGAGAACTGATATAAACCTAAAAAGGGTTTGGTTAGCAATCTCATGTGAAGGTTGATGGTTATTGTCTAATTTCGTTGATTTAGAATTATGTATATTCTATGAACACCTTGAAGGGACCGCTAGTCTTAATAACTTCTCTTGTGTAAAGGGTTTTACTAAGAAAGGTAATTCTAAGGTGAGGAACCCAGGGATTGGGAAAGACTAACCTTAAGGGAGCATCTTTTAGTATAATTTTAACTCAATGTGTGTAACACTTATCAATAAGTAGATATTTTCGAGGTGGATTTAAAGGTTGATGGCACAAGTCAACTACAGGGTTGTACCTTCGAGAAGATTAGGATCTTCTCGAAGATACAACAATGCAGGTGACTTATGACGACACCCTTTGCATTGATCGTTAAGATTTACACCTTAAACTCGAACAAGTTACTCTGGGACTGATTAGGAATGTGGTCACGTTATAAGGCTGCCCTAGGAGACTCGGGGTATCTTGACACACTGGATTAACTAGGGTTGACCCAGTATGTCAGCGTATCCCTAGTCCTTGGGAGCATCCCTATAACATTGTCATCTTACTAATCCATTCCTGAGTGAATAACTTGGGATAGGAGAGTCTCGCATGTAAGTCGGTATAAGAAATTCTACATAACACAGAATGGGGTGAAGGACGTATTCTAGATTGACGAGTATGCCATTAAGGAATACGAGACATAAGCAGTATGTTTCAAATCTTTGGCCAAAGTATCGCAAGTTGCTGATTGCGTTGTCCTAAGTCACCTAGTCTAAGGGATGAGATGCCGATGAATAATGGTAACAATTATTCAGATAGGTTCCTTAGACAGAGCATTCTAAATCCCAGATTAGGGAAGAGAACCGCAAGAGTATTGTGTTAAAATAAAAATGCCAACTCTTTGATACTCATGAATAGATCGGTAGATTACCGAGTCATGGAATGAATAGATTGAAGTACTCCGAGTCATTACAGCTCCATATGGTTATCTGATATAAGAATGGTTGTTTTTGATTTGTGAGTTCTAAATTATGTATTTAGAACCAGAAAGCATTTGTCAAAAAAAAAAAAAAAATTTACTTGTTCTAATGTATAAAAATGAGGATGTTACACTTTAAGTTAAAAGATTATTTCTTCTCAAAAGTGACCAATGATGGATATGAATGAAATGATAGTATAATGTGAGGTAAGAAGAGGCCATGATAACTACCGGAGAAGGCACAGTGATGAGGTACTCAAGCATAAGAGCGCGTGATGAAAATATGTTTTTGACTAGAGGGTAGGAAGGCATGCTAGAAGGTTATAGTTGGGGAGCAAAGATGTACCACACGAATGGACAAATTTGGCTAATGAATGAGAGGATATTTGGTAGGTGAAGGAGAAATAAATGAATCAAAATTTGAAATATTATATAAGGATGGGATGTAAATTCATTTTTACCATTACGACTAAGATTATTTGAGGAAAGAGCTAACTTGAAGAGCCGAGTGATTGGGTTAAGGTGCAAAGGGTGTGAAACCAAGCGTGACAAACAGATCTGTGTGAAAATAAACTTGTTTCCTTGGTGGTGAAGGGTTTGAGTGAAGCAAGGTGATAGAGAGGAGTTAGGGCACAAAGTTTCCATATAGGGAATGATTGAATCAAGCTAGGGTTTGATTCACAAATTATAGAGTTAAAGAGGAGACAATTACAAGGTAAAAATGGCACCTAAGAAGGTAGCTATAGCAGGAGAAAAAGGAAAGAAGAAGGTGGTTGTTGAGGAGGAAGAGATGGCACCCAAAAGAAATTTTTCAAAAATGTAATATCTAGAAGGAGTCATCATCGATCAAGAATAGGATTCACACATCAAAAAGAGAAAAGTAAGTGAATACAATCATAGGACCTCAGATAACAAGAAGGAGCTCAATTCTTTCTCACTACGAGGATGAACAAATGTATGGCGAGATGACATGCCAATTAATGATGATGTAGGGGAGAATATTCTGAATAAAATTGGGGTCTACCAATTATATGAGATTCCATAGTTTGGTAAGTATGAGCCATTGTACCAATGGCTCATGAGAAAAGTGCATGAGGACTTCTTCTACTTTGTAGGAAATGCAGTTAGAATCTCATCCGTGCTTATCTCATTAGTGATAGGTTTGAAGGCCATAGGAGAGGATATAAAGAATGATCTCATAGATAAAGCCACAATCTTAAAGACCAGATAGGAGTTGGGGTACCTGAAGGGTCCACATGGTATGGATATAGACAAATTGAAGAACTGTCTGGTTGTGTAAGCAGCAACACACCTTGTTACAAAGTTGAATGATCAGGAGAGGTGGTCACATGTAAATACTATATGGTTACACATTACATGTAAGATTTCGAAGGATTATTCTACAATATTGTAGGATACATCGCAAATAAGATAGTCAAGAAAGCATGCACATGAGGGAAGATCAGCTTTGGGGATATTCTATTATCACTTATAATCATGGAAATTGGAGTACCAGATGGGCCAAAGGAAAATGTATGGGAATACCCAATGGAGAATAAGTCACCAGCTGAAAGGTTTAGCAAGTACCTATGTAAAGGGTCCATAATAGATGATGTCAAGCAAAGGGAGGAGAAATGGTACAACATGCTCTACACGGAATTTGGAGAAGAGTGGCACATCTTGAAGGACCTACCATCGATTGGGGAAACAAGTGTAGTTTAATATATATCAAGTATTTCTATATCACATGCTTCCCAATGAGAGATGGAGTCTAGAGCCCTTGGTATACATTTCATTACACATTCACTATAATGTATTTTTAAGCATATGTTCATAGATTCATAGACACACTCCGACCGGGTATTCAATGCAGATAAGGTAGACTGTGACTACCACATGTTAAGGAAGAAGTATGTGTATCCAGGAAGAAGTGCCTATGACGAGAAGCTCTTTTCGGAGGTGTTGAATATTAAGCCAATAAGTCTAGCTGTAGTAGATGTAGGGGAAGCATTAGTATATCTTCAGCTAAAGCCCAAAATGGAGAACAATAAGTATATGGAGAATGAATTCACACTCCCAGGGCCACCGAAGGGTAAGCACATAATGGAAAACATACCGGTACAAAGGCCAATAGAAACTATTGAAGTAGATGATGAAGAAGAGTGTGAATATAGTGGAGGCTTGGTGCATAGAAGAAAGCAACCATATGATAAAGAAGAGTCATAGTGCATGACCACTCCACCTCAAGGACAAGAGGAAGAGGAAGATATGGAGGTTGAGCGGGGAGCACGGGATTAAGAAAGTGTTCGGACGTACAGGACTCAAAGTGGAACCCCGCAAATGGTAAGCAAATCACCTTGTCTCTCTCCACACAAGGAGACCACTGAGCCAAAAAGGAGGAGAAAGTTAAAGTTAGATGAAGGAAGAAGAAGAAAGAGAGAAAGAAACCTCTAGATCTGCGCATATGATTTTTCAAGGCATAATGGTATAGGATCCTAAAATTGAAGATATAATTCTGAAGGATCCTAGATTAAAGAGGATGAGTGGAGAGCACATTCTACCAGCCATTGGGTATGTAGAGGACACAGGTAAAATTTTTTATGCCTCGCTTCTAGAGCACGATAGCATAGAAGGATTTATTCAGATAAGAGCTAATGGATGAGGATATGGAGACTATGTGCACTCAAAAAAAACAATCATGGTCAATTCATACCCACATGGATGAGCCTAACTTTGATGTGTGCAAAGATTCATACATTTCGAGATGGCTGAAGAAGGCACCCCAAGCTAGACATATGACAGTAAAGCCTACTATCATGTCAGATGAGAAGGTTAGCAATGCATTATTGAAGGTTTCTACTTAAGTTGTAAGAAGAAACATGGACAAGGCCACAATAATTAGAGCACAATGTGAGGATTTGAAGATGAAGGATGTAGATATAGTGTGCCTAACCCAAGATAAGGACTTGGAGCATAAAAATAAGAGTGAGTTAATTGGCATGGTAGAGGACATTTTATATCATGTGATGAAAGTGCGCATGTATCTGAAATCTAAGGTACCATAACAATTCCCCTCGGTAATGAATTATGTTAGAGATTTGGTGGAATTGGTATTAGAATAAAACACAATCAAAATGCCAAAACCAAAGAATCCTAAAAAGAGGTAGAAATAGCTAAGGCTGCAATAATAAAAAAATTACATCATACGAAGGCCTACTACAAGCGCTCCAAGAAGAATTGAAAAAGGAGGATCATGCCTTAAATATATGCACAACTCTAGAGGTGTTGATCAAAGTAAATACTCTAAAAGAAGATAATTCATTCCGAAGGCTATGAAGGATGATACCTTGGCCACGTAAAATGGTTAACACTCGTAAATAAAAAGTGTGAGGCCCTAGCAGCATCACAAGAGCCACACAAGGAATGGTTAGATGAGCTTGGGAAACTCATCACATAAAATATGGATGCGCTGGAAGGAAAACATACTACAATGTCTAGCATTATGTTAGTATTGTAGAAATGAAAAAGGTGAAGTTACCCAAGATGAACTGGAGTCTATTATTCGGAGGTGCCAAAGCAGGAAGAGAAAGCACTCACCGAGTGGTAAACCTTGATAGCCAAAATAAAGTAAGAGTACCCAGAGTTGATCCTTCACTCTAATACAATGGAGGCAACCTCATAAAACATTATTTATTAATCTATATTTTTTCTTATCCTTTCCATTCAATATTATTTACTTCAAGTTTTAGAGATACCCATTGTCGGGGTGAAAATGATATTAGTATGGGGTAATATTGATTAGAGAAAACTTTACGTAACTCACAAAAGAAGTCCACATGAGAAAACAAGGCTAGGTTCAAGGGCGCAAATGGACAGGAAGAACCCGCCACGCGAAGGGCAAGTTCAACATTCAAGAATTAGTTGATTTTGAGCATGAAGACCTATTTTTAAAAGATGGCATATGAAACACACCAATGATGTAGAGATGTGTGTGCTACACATTGTTTATCTTTAGAGGATTGAGTTAAAGAATTTTTCATGAATACGAGCTAAGAATAGGATTTCCACTTTGTTTAACTAAAAGAGATCTATAGATAGCACACTTGCATGTGTGGTTATGCCTATAAATAGAGCATGGCTAATAATAGCATGCAGCCTATTTTTGGAATAGATAAGTGGTGAAGGGTAAGTCCCCACCCTATATATAGGTATTTAATTACCTAAGATGGAGAGGTATGAGATATATATAGGTATATGTAGAGCGTAAGAGGTAAGCATAGAGATATATGTGCATATGACTAGATTACTATATCAGATACATGCGCGCATTGGTATAGAATTCCATTATTGTAAGGAGCTTTTGTGTTTATTAATAGATGGAAGTTATTGGTTGAATCTAAGTGTCAATCCTGTGTGTAATTGAGTAGTGCATGTTCTTGATTCAATCATGATTATTGTTTAAGCTTGTTATTTCTTAGATCTGAATATGGCATATAGTGTAGAATGATGGATTAGTTATGGATCTATATGTTTCTTCCTTCATCATGCTAACATCTTGCTACAACAACCCTAAAGAGGATCTGGTACCTTTGCATGCTTCGGGTGAGCACTCATTCTAGGCTGAGTGATGTGCCAACACGTCTAGCGTGTTATCTAGTAAGTTCTAAGTTGCATCAATAAGTAAGTTCATTCCATTATTGTCTTTAGTAGTCTGAGACTTGTTTTAGGAGACATCTACATTGTCTAGAGTGACAACTTGTGAGAGTTAGACTTTGTTGAATTGACCATGTCTTCCCAAGGTTATTTCTCATTTTCCTTATAAAGGAGTTTCAAATATTACTGATATATTCATTTCCCTTACAAATACAAACTACAAAATGGGTCCTCTCACCCTAGCTAAAGGCAAAGCCTAAAGTAGGAGGGTAGGTCATACCCTTAGCATGGTGTTATCCAACTCCTCCAAGCTCGAGTGACCAAGAGATGATGAGATCCCTCCCTGGATGTAAAACAAATTAAATATTGATCCATCATTCTCTAGGAATCTTGATCATCCTGTTGATGTTGCTTAACTACAATGGGAGGACCGATTTTGGTACCAACACCCCTTCCGGAGATATTGTGAGGGAGATCTATGTAAATACGTATAAATATCAACTTTAAGTAATGTGTAAGATATATCTTAATATAAATCTATGATCTATCTTCAATCCCTTATCCGGATTTACAAAAATGAGCTAAATCACAATTTAATTGCTTTATAAATTCCTAGTTTGAGGAGGCTTTCCATTAAATTTCGCTCAGCTAGGAGTAAATGTTGATAAAGGATGATGAAATTTTCTAAGATTTGTTGAAATAAGTGTTCAAATTCAATTAGCCAATTGTTTCAAGTTGTTTATACATCTAAGATACAAGATCTTATTAGTGACTCTGTTCAATATAGAGAAATTTGGTAAATAACGGTACCTTTAATCTTTATTTCTAAGAATTTGTTAAAAACTTATAGAATTGGAAGGAATAAGGTCTTTCTTCAAGTCGGATCTGACCATTAAATTGTTTCCGAATTGGGGAAAGTAATTCAATTAAAAATACACATCTAGAAACCATTACGTGGTCGGTGACGTAAAAGGATAGAAATCCCTACTCTTGATTTATATCAGCCATTAGTTGAAGATTACTCAAGTGCGTCTGATCATTCTGAAACGTATAGCCCTAGAGGTAACTTACATACTCCTATTGGTGAGGGAACTTCCTCTACAAATCATCAAGGTATTTTTCAATCCCCCTTTCTGTTGTTTCAAGATAGTAAGATTCATTGTGAGAGGGAGTTATTAATGGATTTATCCTTGGGGGATCCTATTCCATTATCCCAAAATCCAACAGTTGTTACAAACATTATTAACCCCATTATTGTCTGTATCCCTGTCAATAAAATAACTCACCCTCCAACTAGACCCCCCTTTGTTGTAAATATATATTGACCTATAAATTTTCAAGGGATGGTGGGATATACAAATGCAATACCAAATGATCTAGGAAATAGGTTACCAACGTTTCAAGGAAATAATGCTATTAATGGTGACCAACATCTCAGGATTTTTGTTAACATCATGGAAGATTTCAAGATTGAGCATGAGGATATTTGTGTGAAAATTTTTATCCATACTTTCGAAGAATATTCCCAGGATTGGTATAAATATTTGCTAGATAATTCTATTAATTCTTAGCTCGCATTAAAAAATTATTTTAAGGAACAATATGATGATTAAATTGATCTAAGTTTTCTTCTATCTGAATTTGAGAATATTAAGAAAAACCCTAATGAGTTGGTTTAGGATTTTAACACCAGATTCAACAAAAATTTAAATAGACTTCCTGTAATATTAACAATGAGTGATGAGTCTTGCTTGAGTAAATATTGTGGTGCCTTTAATAAGAAGGTAGCATATTATCTAAGGGACAAAGACCCTAATAATCTGAGTAAATCCTTCATAATGGTGGTGAAAATTGAGAATAATATCAAGGCTGTAGGAAATCCTCCCAAGAGGGAGGGTGTTAAATTGATCAATCTGAGAAGCCTCAAGTAAGCAAGGTTGTGGATCTAGAAGAAGTTGTTAAAACCTTGACAGGGGCGGTAAAATAAATTTCATATAAACTTTCCAAGGTGGAGAAGGGAATAAGATAGAGTTCTTAGGGTCATAATCAGCCTCAAGGGATGAATAGATATGGTGGTCATCTAATAGGTGAGATTAGAAATGAGGATATAGGAAATGCAGAGACACATGGGGAAGGAAGTAAACAACATCCTTAGATAGAAAATAAAATTTTCCCTGATCTGTTGACTGCAAGAGTATTTATGGTTGAAGAAGCACATGTCATTTAATGGTGTGACAATTTTTTCTTACCTTAACCTCCATTTGATCCAGTGAATGGGGTAAATATCCCAAGGATGACCCAACTTTTGGATATGTATGTATGATGGAATATCCTAATGATTCATAGTGTGGAGTTTCCTCTACTAAATTATTAAGTTCTCAAACTATCAAGATTTTAGAATTGCATCCACCGGTATCTCCTCTTCCTTATGTTAATGATGTTGATATTGATATGGTTCAGGGTTTTGAATTGCCTAATCATGACTTTGAGTACTTAAGGGATCTGATGATTAATAAGTATGATATAGGAATCCCTTATGAGGAGGACTGGAAGCTTCATGAATGCGGTAGTATCTCAAGAAAAGGAATACAATATCTGAAGTAGAATTTTCAACGAAGAGATCCATAACCCAAACCAAAAATACCCTTCTCACTAATATCCTAAAATATCCCCCTAAGAAGGATTAACCTAATAAAGGTATAACTATCCCCAATAAATCCTATACCCCCGACCATACCGAAGTCATGAAGAGTCTCATACCACAAGAAGGGTTAGTTATAATCCATGTCAAAATAGTATTACCCAAATATATCCCCTATGATATTGCCCAGATTTTGAGTCAGATAAAAATCATTGTACCTATTATTGAATTTCTTAGAATCCTGAGCATAGGAAAAGGGAATTTGAGTATATAGGGCTCAAGGAGGAATAACTTCCCCCACACAAGGATGTAAATAATGTGGATCTTCCCCCTGTTGTAATTTTAGAGGTTTCAGAAGCCTTAGAAGACACAGGTGAATCTCTTGAAGTGTCTTTGGGTATGTCCCTTGTTGAATCTCAACTTTATGTTGATCCTTTTTATACCACTTTAATAATTAAGGACAAAATCGTGCACAATTGTATGTTTGATTCAAGGGATTCATGTAATGTGATGCCTCTTGAAGTAATGAATAAATTGAATATCAAGGTAACAACATCCTTTAGAAATTGCACTGCTATGGATTCAAGGGAAGTACCAATGATTAGGTATGTTAAAGGTATTATGGTGAAATTAGTAACCTATCTTGGTAAGTGTTTAACCATGAATGTATTCATTATGGATTGCCCTAATAAATGGGGTATGTTACTATGAAGAAAGTGATATGCTTGTGTGGACGAAGCATGCAAATGGATATGTCATATGCCACCATACCAGTAAAGGGGAACCTTGTCAAGTTATATGGGGAAAGGAGATGTTACACCTGATTAAAGATCCCAAAAATGCTTCTTCTTAAGTGTCATATGTTGATGTAGATGTTAATAATTTTGTGGGGTTTACATATTTTGAGGATCATGCCATTAATCAGATTAGATGCTTAGATAAAATTGGTGCCCCTTGGACTTTGTTGTTTGATGATGCTTGCTCTAGTTTTAGAAATGGATCTGGGATTGTATTGATATCTCTAAATAAAGAAACCTTCAAATTCTCCTTTAGATTGAGGTTTGGATGTAAAAATAATATTTCTGAGTATGAGGTACTACTCGTAGGCCTAAGGGTTGCTTGGAACTATGGTATCAAGGATCTAATTGTTAAATGAGACTCAGAGTTGGTAGTCAAACAAGTTGGAATACCGTATGCCATTAAGAATCAAAGGATGAAAGAGTATAAACATGGAGTTTTGGATTTTATTGAAATGTTTGACTCCTTCAAAATATTGTACCATGATAAAACACATAATGTTGTAGTAGATAGGTTGGAGATGATTGGCTCTAGATTTGAAAATTTCATTGTTTCTCCTTACTATGATTATGATATTGAAGTATTGTCAAGACCGTTTGTCCCTTATAATGTAAAACATTGGAAAGTATTTGATAATCATTGCGCTAGCTTTCAATGGTTCTTGCAGAACAAAGGAGAATTTACCAATAAATGCATAGATTGGGAACCAATGATCACAGAGTGGGATGGGAAACAGATCATGTTTGGTAAGAACATAATCCAATTGAAGACAAAAACAATCCCCAGAGGGTTGGTGGCTTTAGAATCAAATTTTTATAATCCCGACATGGTAATCCATAAACATATATCTACTTCAAGAGATGTGGAAGAGCATTTTTGGGAGCTAAAGAAAAACCTAGGAAACCATGGCTAGGTAGTAATATGAGTAAGAAGGAGAAGCAATCCTACATTGAGTTTCTAAAAAGTACCAAGGTTTCTTAATATGGTCTAACTCGAATTGAAAGCATATAGGGAGGATATTTTTCAAGATGAGATACCACTGGAACCTAATGTAAAGCCATTTAGGAAGAAGTAGAGGACAATTAATCCACTCCTTTCCCTAAAAATTTAATAAGAATTGAAAAACTTAAGATATGGAGGGATCATACAACCAAAAATATATTCTTCATGGGTGGTGAACTTGGTGCTAGTTAGAAATAAAAATGGAGACATAAGGTTGTGTGTCAATTTTAGGAAATTGAACAAGAAATCAATTAAAGATAATTATCCATTGCCTAATATGGATAACATGTTGTAATTAGTCACTAGATCTGAATTTCTTTCCACACTAGATGGGTTTTCAGGATACAACTAGGTGGTTGTGAAGCAATTAGAGAGAATCAAGACTGCCTTTACCACTCCATGGGGTACTTATGTTTATGTGAGAATGCCTTCTAGTTTAATGAATGTTGGGGCTAATTTTTAGAGAGTAATGGATGTTGTGTTCTTAGGTTACATCAATTATTTAATTATAATTTATCAGGATGATGTGATAGTATTCTCCAAAAACAAAAGTGATCACTTGAGTCATGTAGAGAAAATGTTGATTAGATGTAGGGAATATGGCATCTTGTTGAATCTGAAAAAGTTTCATTTCATGATTGACCCTGAAATATTGGAAGAGATCGATAAAGTTCCTATCCCAAAAACTAGGAGAGGGATTCAATATTTCTTTGGTCGATACAATTTATTAGGAGATTTAATTCTAATTTTTTCTGAAGTGACTATCCTTATTACAAGCATGTTAAAGAAGGATCATATTATCAAATGGGAGGAGGGAGCTCTCTAAGCTTTCACTGGAATTAAAGAAGCATTGAAAAGTGCTCCAGTACTGGTAGCCCCTGATTACAAGAAGGATTTTCAAATATTTTCCTTTACATCTAAGAACACTATTGCATATGTACTTTTGTAAAAGGATGAAGAAGGAAATGAAAGGCCCATTGCATTTTTTAGTAAATCCTAATAGGGGGATAAGTTAAATTATACCATCATGGAAAAACAAGCCATCTCTTTGGTAAGAACAACTAAGATTTTTAGGCCTTATATATTGAGCTTTAGGATTATTTCCTATGTTCCCCACACTATGGTAAAGGAAATTTTATCAGAAATGGATTTTTCCATTGAAAGATGTCCTAGGTTAATAAGTTATAATAATATGATATGGACATTCAAACCAAAAAAATGGTAAGGGGTTTGGGTATTGTAATATTAATGGCGAAACTAATCTACATGTCATGGAAATCAATGGAGTTGAAGGAGAAAATGAGAGTGTTCAAGATAAACTAATATATTCCATATGGTATAAAGATGTTATATTCTACTTGGAGTTTCCAGGTCACTTGGATAAAAATAAAAGGAGGAAACTTAAATTAAATTCCCAAAAATATGTTATGACAGAGTATGGGTTGGCTTAGAAAAACACAGATGGAGTTTTTAAGGTGTATAAGAGAGGAAGAGGCCTTGAAGATTATGGATGGTTTTCATGGGGGTGTATATGGAGGCCACTTTGTAGGAACAATAACTACTCATAATATTCTAAGAGCATGTTATTAGTGGCCTACGATTTTTAAAGACACAACATTATTGGCTAGAAAATGTGAAAAATGTCAAAGGTTTTCTAGAATAATGAAATCATCCGCACTTTTTCTTTGCATATATTATCTCTTAATATTATTCTCAACATGCTTAGTGGGATGCCTAGAGAATGATGGATCAAGATTTAAGTTGGTTTGTATCTAGCGAGGGATCTCTTCGTCACTAAATCTTGGAGGATTTGGATAACACCATGTTGAGGGTATCACCTATCGTCCTAGTTTAGAATCTACCTTTAGCCATGGTGAGAGGAATCCTTTTGTAGATTGTATTTGTAAAGGAAATGAATATATCAATAGTATTTGACAGTCATTTATAAGTCACATGAGAAATAACCTTGGTAAGACATGGTCAATTCAAAAAATTCTAAATATCATGAGTTATCACTCTAGACAATGCAGATGTCTCCTAAAAAGGGCTAGAATACTAAATACAACAATGGAACCAACTTACTTATGAATATTTTTTCTTTAACAAGGCAAGTGTGGGTAGTTCTAATGGGATTTGTTTGTTTTAGATGTATTTGGATGGGGAATTAAGCCATATTATTTCAGATGGAGAATAAGAAATGTCTCTATCTTCTCGTCACTCTACGGTGGAAATTTCTTCTACCAGGGAACACAAGGGCATGCTTAATGTCTGATATTCCATTTGTTTTATACATCATGCTCCTCAGAATGGATCAGGAACTTTTAAGGCTAGGGCCAATCCCTTCTCCAAGAGAACACCCACCCTTCACAAGGAGATGGAAGGGTGAGTGTTGTTCAAGATCTATTATTCCACCCAGTCCCCATGGTGTAGTTCTTTCTCTTCGACCACTCTAGACATCCCCCTTAGTAAATTACTAATAATTCTACTTCTCACTAGGGGAAATGGAAGACTTTTCTCTTCATAGGTGGTTCAAATATTCTAGATTGGGTGTCTTCTTATCAGAAGAAGATTGAGCTGGAGAAAATCATGGATATTCCCAGAATGACCCTTGAGTCATTGATGGATATGGGGATGTACCGAGATCTAGTGGGGTCTGTTGTGTTTGTTTAGATGACACAGGGCTTAGATGAATTCATGTTGAGGAAGAACAAATTATTGAACAAGCTTCCTCCACTTGGAGGAAATTTCAATATATGAGTAAGAGATAATTGAGAGTTGTTTCTATTCTTATGTTATTACTTCCACACATGTATACAACCTTATTCATCATGGGTTGGGGCCCCTATGGAAACCCATTTCTGATTTATATCTGAAACTATTTCTTTATTCTTAATATATGAGTATGCATGATGTTTGAAAACATGAATTTTGAATGTTCATATCATCCCAAACTAGCCCATAATTTATTTGCATCCCGGGGCTTTGATTACAATTACAGTAATTCCTCTAGTTTCATAAATGGTGCCCATGATTTTTTTAACCTTTTGTTTTTCTTTCTCCATTTAAAGAGCCTTGAATCTAATTATGGAAACACCTTTAATATGTATGCCTCAAGACCCAAAACTGCATTAAATTATTCCAAACATCGAGTCATTTACCTATTCATTTGGTTCTCTCACCATTAGTTTCCACTTCACAAAACATGTGGAGACCCCGCACATCCTTGTGTTTTCTCTCCTTGTCTCATTTTATGAATCTTTTACTGTTGGTCTAAAAATCTGTTTGCTTGGGAAGATCTATGGATAAATGAGCCAACGCAGTGTGCGGGGGCATAGCCCCTCTTTGAGTCAAATCGAAACTAGTTTATTGCTATTCTACTAGCAGGAATCTATGTAAGTCTCACAGATTCTACCTTCGGGGGTTTGGGATCTCATCCCAGTAGGGGTGCTTCCGACTGCGAAAAGAAAGGAAAGGAAGAGGGGATGAAGAAAGAGCAGTCTCGAAGGAAGAAAAGAAATGAATTCCAAAGCAGAAAGGTCAGAAGATTTATGTTTTGGGATTGGTAGTAAACAGAGCCAAACCTACTTGCATAAACAAACAAAGCAATACTGATGATGAATAAATGACAAAAAAGTAGATATGAATCTAACAGAATAAACACATACAGATCTAACATAAGAAAGGTCTGATGCATAACACAGCTATTCAGCACAAAGTCTCAATATTTGTATTACTGTTTTCTTCTGTTACAAGAAAGCTCAAAGTCTTTTTTCTTCACTTCTATTTTTCATCTGAAAGATATTCATCCATCCCACAATACAACAAGTATTGGGGTATATATAGAAGAAGGAGAGAAAAGAAGGCCAAAAAGGAGCCAACAACTATTTACAAAGATATTTACAAAATATCTAAAAGTCATGTTGACTTTTTACAACTTGATGGATGACATCATCCCATGATGCAACATGGATGATGTCATCATTTGTATCAACATACTCCAGATATTTCCAAAAAGAAAGATGAAGAAGAGAAAGAGAAGAAGAAGAAGAAGAAGAAGAAGAAGAAGAAGCAGCTACTCATCATCGTCATCCTGCGCCAAAAGGGGTGGATGGCTTTTGTTCTTGCTCGGTGACGAGATATGGAACCGAGAGCGGTATTCCATGAACTTATTGATTATTGGCCATAATTGATCCTAGGAAGGATCCTTGTGCCTATCACTTATCACCTCACAAGTCTCCCACTCATCTATGAGCTTCTCTAGGAGTTTGGAATAGTCCTTTTCCGCCTCAATGAGGAACTGATGAAGTCCCTACAGCCAAGTGAGTTGTTGATAGATTCTCGTGTCAAATGTGACCTCTGGCCCCATTCCTTGAGAAGCGATCTCCTTGAAGATCCGGTCGTTTCATCGCTTTCCTTAAAGTGAGGGAAGGAGTAAGTAACCTTGGCGACATATTAAGAACAATTCGTTCCATTTGGTGCATCGCATCCGGGCTTCTTCCTTGACTTTGTCAATATTTTCTAGAATAAATTCTAGCTGATCCACCCGGTAGTCCAGTGGGACATGATTTTGTTGAGGGCCCTTGGATGGACGAAGACGCCAAACTTGACTAGATCTTCAACTGAACAAATCGAACATTTGTTGGAAGGTCTCATGCTGCAACCTGGCATGTTCCAGCTCTTCTGATATGGGCCTGCTAATGCTTGGAGCTCTTTATTCGCCTTACTGATGTTTAGGTACAAGTCGAGAGAACTCGGCGATCACTTTTTCACTGTCTTTGAGGATTTGGCTCCTCCAAGCGGAAATGGCCATACCCTGCTCGCCGATCTTGGCATACTCATTAATTTTCTCCTGGCTGAGAAGCTCAGAAGTCTCGGCAGCAGTTGTGGGAGGTGCACTACCCATCTTCTGTAAGGCTTGGAGCAGATATTTGTTTTGCTCCTTCAGTTGCCTTTTCTCTTCCTTTATCTCTTTAAGCTTCTTGCAGAGGGCGTCAACTACAAAAAGAGCCTCCCCTTGAAGACTTTCGGAAGATGTCCCCATTGTGACTTGGGTCACAGTGAAATCTGTAGGAGACAGATCCTTTTTCTCTTTGAGGGGATTGGGGTATGTGATTTCCATAACTCTCTCCCCTACAACACTTTGAGAGAAGCGCGTGACAGGCTTCTGCTTCTTCACCCCCTTAGATGGGATCACGGAAAAGTCCATTGGAGCGATGGGAAATTTCCTCTTCTGTTGACTTAGCTAATGAGAGATCCAAGTTGGACCCACGGTAGAAGGACCGAAAACAGAGGAGGGGGCATTGCAGGTAATAGAGGGGAAAAACGTGGAGACACGCAGCGGTGGCATTGATAGAATAGCCGAAGAAGTGCCCACGGAAGGAAGGGAAAATGCAGATGTGGAAGACATAGGAAGGGAAGGGAGCTCGGAGATAAGGGAAGAAATGGAGGAGGATAGATCAGCGAGGGAAGAGAAGATAGACGAAGAAGCGGGGGAAACAGTAGAAGAAGGAGCAGAAGACACGACCAAAGGGATGGTCGCTTGAGTCGCTCGAGGAGGGGAAGGAAGAGAAGAAGAAAGGATAGAAGGGACCTCAGTTGTTGTAACAATGCCGACATCCTGAGTGGATGGGCCAATGGGAATATCCTCTTCTACTTCTTTCTCTGGTGTGACCAGAGATATTACCTGCTCGGGTGCCGCGGAAGGAGGACTCTCAGGGGCTTCTTCCTGAATGGTGTTGGATTCACCTTCTACACCTTTGCCCTTGCCTTTAGGCTGCTTTTTGGATCGTGGAGGTGCGTTGCCCAATGGGGAGGTTGTGAAATCAACCCCGAGGTAGATTAGTCCGTTCATCCGGCACCAATGCTCTGTCCTACGCAAAGTCTCCTTGACCCTCTCCTCAATTGTCTGAGGGGCTTTAGTTCTATCAATGGTGGAAAGGGCCAATTGTCCCCATCTGTGTCAGTATATACCTTTTCTACTTCATCTTCCATAGTTTGGAAGCCTTTGGGGACAATGGCTATCCCATATTGGATGATTTTTGCCAAGGCTAGGTGAGAATGATCCTTTCTCCTGAGCTCCACCTCATGGATGACGTCAATGTAAATGTTCTCGATATGAGGGACATGAATTGGATCAAGTTTCACCCTTGGTAGACATCTCCTTGGGTCGAAGGTAGGCCTGGCTGGGAAATCATGTCTTAAATTGAGCAGCTCTAGCTCTATGAACATTTCCTTTGCCTTGTGGTGGGTAGAGCATGTATATCGGCCCACTATGAGGGGGAAAGTAGTTCCACCCTTATTTCTTTTCAGGCATTTCTCGTGGTATGTGATCAGCTGCCTTGACAGCTCCAACAGAATCAGTTTAGGTCCAACATACCTCGATAGCCTAGTTGGCTCTCCTAAAAAGTTGGTAGCCCTTAGATAGGTGAATGTGGGAAACTGGGTGAACAGGGCCCCCCATTTCTCAGTGGCTGCTACTATGCTTTTGGTCGTGTGGCCATAAGTCATATTCGGCCTCAATAGGCGAGATGATGTGATAGAAAAACACATCGTTAATTTTTGTAAATTGGGAGATGTTATTCTCCAGCCTCAATTTCGGGTAGTATTCATATATCTTGACCTGAGGCCAAACTCCACTCCGCGTCAGGCCTGGATAGTCCCTCTCTGATGCTACAGTGTAGACCATGTAGGAGTTCATATGGAATATCCTCGTTATGCTAAATTATTGTAGCTGCTCAGAGATTGTGCTGCTTATAATTTCTCCCCAGTAAAAGCACTGATCAGGCATATTCTTGTTCATGGTCTCTAAGTACCGCAACATCCATTTATGGAAATAATGGGCATCAGAAAGCCCGAAGACCCTACTCAGGAACGTAATGGTGTCGCTGAGCTCCTCTGAGAAGTCGCTGCGGTGGATGATTTGGGGCCACCGGGTTACTACCTTTTTGTTTTTCAAGTAAACCTCATTCATTAGTTGCATACACTGATCTGCATTGTCATCCCATGCCTTAATGCAATCTGCTTGACTGACGGCCACAAAGTGCCGGTGGTGGGGTATGCCAAGTATTCCCTCAAAGTGACGGGCAGTGAGGTTAATGACTACCTCGCCCTTGCTGTTTACGACACACCTTGTGTCTTTGTTGTAACATTGGGCAATCACCATCAATAATTCATTGTTGGCGGCTGACCGACCGGATTCCACCGGTGAAGTGCGAGAGCACTTTGCTATCGGTTGTCCATCCATGGACTCCTTGTGACTTTCTGAGTTCTAGCCCAGAATTCCTCCATATCAATATGTCCCAATTCTGAGTCTCTGACGTCCATGCTACACTCGGCCTGGGACTCGGGCATCCTGACCCTTTGATATTTATATTTCATCTCTTCTTCCGTAAGTTTGGCCTTTCCTTTGGATTTGGTGGGTCTCTTGCTGGATGTAGACATATGTTCTTTCGAACTCAGTTGCTGATCTGCATGAAGAAGAAGCGAGACCCAATCCGAAAAGGTTGTATTAGCCATTTGATCTTCCATTGAAATGTTAGCAGAAGAAAGAGTTAGAGATTTTGAGACTCAGGGCGCATGGCGCATGAAAGCTGCAGCTTACAGGGCTAAATAGGTAAGGCGCACGGGGAAAGTGTGTTGCAAGGGTTAAACTGGTGCCAAAGGCGCATGGCGCATGAATACTGCAGGATGCATTTTACAAAAGGGCGCATAAAAACATCGTGTTGCACGGAGACAGGATGCGCCGAAGGCGCATGGCTTTTTCATGTTACATGGGGATTTGGTGCGCCCTTTGGCGCATGTATCTTTTGTGTTACATAAACTTCTCGTGCGCCAAAGCTAACTTGGCGCAGCGCATGGAGGGTTTACACGACATAATGCTTTTGCAACGAAGAATGCGCCTGCGCTTTCAAAGTCTTGCACTTGGCGCAGATTAAGCCGGTGTTGCGCAGATGCAGGGTGCGCCAAAGGGGCGCATGTTTATGCGATGCAACAAGGAAGGTTGGTATGCCATTGGCGTGGATTTTAGTCATGTTGCAGGGGTGACAGATGCGCCAAAGGGGCGCAACTATTTTTGATGTTGCAAGACGCGCCGGTGCGCCAAAGGGAAAAACAGTCATCTTCATTTCTCTCTTCATTTGTTTTAGCAGGGTTATTGGGCAATGAAACGGCTCATTTAAAAGGAAATAAAACCATGTTTTTCAGACAAGTTCCCCTACCAGCAGATCTGGACAGAGGGGGAGGGATATGGGAAGATAGCAAAAGGAGGAGGCTAGATCAACATTTTGATATCCCCAAACACAAACTAAAACCAGACCACCAAGCACAAAGAACCAAAACGCAAAACGCATGGAAGAGACAAGAACACTTACCCGGATAAATAGTGAGAATCTGGCAAACGGGTCCACAACGCATTGAAAACGACGAGGCAGGGGCTGACAGGCCAGAGAAAATAATCACGTGATGCGTCTGGTGAAAATGACATTTGTGGGCGCGTAAAAACATATATATAGGTGAGCTAGTCATAAATGCGCCACCAACTTTATAAAGGGTGCATGAAAATTACTGTCGACATAGGAAAGTATGCGCCCTTTGGCGCACCAAAGCATTTGTCAGCATGAAACTAAGCGCGCCTTTGGTGCACCAAAAGTTGTGTTGTCATGAGATTATGTGCGCCCTTTGGCGCACCGAAAAGTGGCGCAACAAAAGTTGTGCCAACATGAAGGCGCATGCGCCTTGGCGCACGCAGAGAAGACTCAACATACAAGGCGCACCAAAAGGCGTGTTGACACTGAAAAATATGTGCCAAAGGCTTTAAAGGGGCACACCAAAAGTTGGTGTTACATAGTCATTCCATGCACCCAGCAAAAAGACCAAAAAGACTAAGTTCGAAAAACCACATCTCCTGGGAAGGGATTTTGCAATGTTTCAAATGCAAGGGATCCCTAATGAGGGATCGGAACAAAATTTTCGGTATGGTTATCGGTAAAATTGCCCTTGTCAATTTTACGGATAACACACCCAGAGGAGATGTGGAAGCCTATGAGACCTCCTTTCTTTTCTTTGACTTTTTAGCCTATCGGGGTTGCCTTGTTATGCCATTAGCCATGTGGAAGATCCATACTCCTTGAGAGTTTTTAATTCTTTAAAAAATTTCAAATATGCATTGGAGGGACACGTGGACAACTTCCACTTCTAGTTCCACTCCTTAATTAAATTTAAGTCCCGTGAAGCACAAAAGAATATTAGGAGGATAAAAGGGGCCATTTTTCACATGATTTACGAGGTAACATAAATATTACATTCCTTGACCAAAAAGAGGATTCACACCCTAAACACATGACTCACATTTGTATCCAACATGGTCCTATCTTTGAGCATACATTTTAAAACATGGGAAAACCAGTCAGAGTAAAATTTTCAAAGGCATACACTAGATTCAAGGGTGAGATCAATTCAAACACTAACACAGCTCGAATCGGGGATGGGAACCCCCTTGTGGGTCTGCAAGAACAAAAATACCCAAATCAAATAGAACAAGTGCCTAAAAATCCATTCAGCTAGGAGTCAAATTAAAATGTGCATAGGGTTGATAAAGACAACTTTCCACAAAAGCATACCTAGAAACCAAGGCAACTGTTCACTTTGCAGACTAGGATAATTAAAAGGGAAAAGAAAACACAAAACAAAAAAGTAAATAAAAATACTATACATTTTACAAGAATACATACCTTATATGGATTAATCAAGGAAATTTTTTAGGTGTCTATCGTTAATAGGTAATTCAAGAAGATCCCAATCTCACAAATTCTTATGTCAATGGACTAAGGGCCCATCCATAATACATCAAAATTTCTGTGTTTTCCTTTTTCTTCATGCTTACTATCCCAAAGTAATACCAGATCACCAATGTTGAAAGCTCTAGGGGTCACCTTTTTATCAAAAAAATTCTTGAGTCTCTCTCTGAAATTTAGGTGCCTTTGATGAGACTCCCTTCTCTCTTCATCTAATGATAATATATTATTCATTCTTGTCTTATATGGGTCTATCATCCATTCTTCCCCAAGTTGTTGCAAAAATTGATATGATGATAGTTGTAGATGTAAGGGAAATACAACTTGAATTCCATATACCAGATCAAAAGGACTCTTTCCAGTGACTCTTTTACCCGTAACTTTATCTCGCCTTTAAGGAAAATTTAATTTTCTCACCCCACTTCTTCTTATTAACATCCAAATATCTTCTAATTATCTTGATTAGGTGTTTGTTAATAGATTCAGCTTGACCATTACCTTATGGATTATAATTGGAAGCATAAGTCAAGTTGATGTTGTACTGCCGACACATACTTATCAAAGGTCTAACTCTAAATCTCATAGAATTGTCAGCCAAAATTTTTGTTGGCACTCCAAATCTATAAATGATGTTATTTAGGATGAAATCCATCACTACTTGATGAGTTGATTTTTAGTAGGTATGGCTTCCACCCATTTAGTAAAATAGTATGTAGCTACTAGAATCCACTTGTGTCCTACACTTGAGGAATCATCATTTATCCTATGAAATCCATACCCCATTTTTTGAATGGAGCCTCAACAGATACTAGTTGCAAAGGAAAAGCACCAGATGCTTTCATTCTTCTAGAAAACATTTGACATTTTTCACATTTTCTAACCAATAATGTTATGTCTTTAAACATTTTAGGCCACCAGTAACTTGCTCTTAGAATCTTATGAGCAGTTACTCTTCCTGTAAAGTGGCCTCCACATAAACCCCCATGAAATCTGTCAATAATATTGGGGCCTATAACTCTGTTATACACCTAAAAAATACTCCCTCTAGATTTTTCCATAGGAATTTAATTCAAGTGTTCTCCTTTTATTTTTATCCAAGTGGCCCAAACACTATAAATTTATAACATAAAATATAAAATCTTTGTACCATGTGGAATCTATTAGCCTATCCCAAACACTCTAATTTTCTTCTTCAACTCCATTAATTTCCATGACATATAGATTGCTTTCTTCCATTAATATTATAAGACCCAACCCCTTACTAATATTGTGGTCTGAATGTCCATATCATATTCTTGTAACTTGTTCACCCAACAGAATATTTTACTAGAAACCTCCATTTATGATAAAATGTCCTTAACCATAGTGTGGGGAACATAGGTAACAATCCTAGAGCTCAAGATATAAGGCCTAAAAATCTTAGTTTCTCTTACCAAAGTAAAGGCCTTCTTTTCCATGATGGTATACTTCAACTCAACCCCAAGGATTTACTAAAAAATGCAATGGGCCTTTCATTTCCTTCTTCATCCTTTTACAAAAGTACATATGCAATAGTGTTCTTAGACATAAAGGATAATATCTCGAAAAGCCTTATAGTAATTAGGGGCTGTCAGTACTAGAGCAATTTTCAATGTTTATTTAATTCCATTGAAATCTTAGAGAGCTCCCTCCTCCAATTTGATAGTTTGATACTTCTTTAACATGCTTGTAATAGGGATAGTTATTTCAAAAAAATTAGAAATGAATCTCCTAATAAAATTTATCTGGCCAAAGAAATACTGAATCCCTTTCCTAGTTTTTGGGACAAGAAATTTACTGATTGCTTCCACTCTTTTAGGGTCAATCATGACCCCTTCTTTTGACACAATATGCCCAAATATATTTTTCCTTCTCAACCTAGAAATGGAACTTTTTTGGATTGAACGCAGACGCCATATTACCTACATCTAATCAGCATTTTCTCTACATGACTCAAATGATCACTTCTATTTTTGGAGAATATTATCACATCATCCTAATAAAATGCAATGAAATCATTGATGTAACTTGAGAACGCAACATCCATTTCTCTCTAAAAAGTATCCCCAAGTGTTCATTAAACCAAAAGGAATTCTCACATAAACATAAGTACCCCATGGAGTGGTAAAGGTAGTCTTGATTCTCTTTGATTGCTTCACAACCACCTGGTTGTATCCTGAAAACCCATCTAGTGTGGAAATAAATTCAGATCTAGTGACTAATTGTAACATGTTATCCATATTAGGCAATGGATAATTATATTTAATTGAGGCCTTGTTCAAGTTCTTGAAATTGACACACAACCTTATGTCTCCATTTTTCTTTCTAACTGGCACCAATTCACCACCCATGAAGAATATCTTATTGGCTATATGATCCCTCCATCCCTTAAAATTTTCAATTCTTCTTGCATTTTGAGGGAAAGGAGTGGATTAATTAGCCTCTTCTTCTACCTAAATGGATTTACATTAGGTTCTAGTGGTATCTCATGTTGAAAAAGATCCTCCCTATATGATTTCAATTTTGAGTAAGACCATGCTAAGTAATCTTGGTACTTTTCAGTAAATCAATGTAGGATTGCTTCTCCTTCTTACTAAGATTACTACCTCACCATACTTTCCTGGGTTTTTCTTCATTTCCTAGATTATGCTTGTCCACATATCTTGAAGCAAATATATGTCTATGAATTACCCTGTCAACATTATCAAATTTGGATTCTAAAGCCACCAACCCTCTAGGGATTGTGTTTGTCTTCAATTGGATTATGTCCTTACCAAATAGGGTCTCTTTCCCATCACATACTACAACCATTGGTTTCCAATCTATTCATTGATTGGTAATATCTCCTACATTCTGCAAAACCACTTGAACCTAGGCATCATTATCAAATAATTACCAGTTTTTTACATTATCAGGGACATATGGTCTTGAAAGTATTTCAATATCATAATCATAGTAAGGATAACATGCAATTTTCAAATCTAGAGCTAATCACCACCAACCTATCTACTACATAATTCTAGGTTCTATCATGATACAATATGTTGAAGGAGTAAAAATTTCAATAAAATCCTAAACTACATGTTTCTACTCTTTCATCCTTCGATTCTTAGTGGCATATAGTCTTCTAACTTGTTTGAATACTAACTCTGAGTCTCCTTTAAAAATTAGATCCTTGATAGCATACTCTCAAGCAATCCTTAGGCCTAGGAGCAGTTCCTCATACTCGGTGATAATATATGTACATCCAAACCTCAATCTAAAGGAGAAGTTGAAATTTTCTTGGTTTGAAGATATCAATACAATCCAAACTCCATTTCAAAAAATAGAGAAAATTCCATTGAACAAAAAATTCTAAGGGGTTCTAATTTGATCCAAGAAACTACTCTGATTGATGGTATGATTCTCAAAATTTGTAAACCCCACAAAATTATTAACATCTACATCAGCATACAACACTTCATAAGAAGAATTTTTGGGATCTTCAATCAGGTGTAACATCTTCTTTTCCCCATACAACTTGACAAGGTTCCCCTTTACTTGGTATGGTGGCATATGACATATCCATCTACACACTTCCACCCACACTAGCAGCCCACTTTCTTGATAGTAACATACCCCATTTAGCAGGGAAATCCACAAAAATTACATTTATGGTTAAAAACTTACCAGGATAGACCACTAATTACACCACTAGGCCTTTCACATACCTAATCATTGGTACTTCCCTTGAATCCATAGTAGTACACTTTCCAAAGGTTGTTGTTACCTTGATATTCAATTCATTCATTACTTCAAGAGGCATCACATTACATGAATCCCCTAAATTGAACATTAAATTATGCATGAATTTTTCCTTGATGATTAAAGTGGTATAAAAAGGGTCAACATCAAGTCGAGATTCAACAAGTGATTTACCCAAATAAACTTAAAGAGATTCACCCAAGTCTTCTAATACTTTTGGAACGTCCAACTTTGCAATCACAGGGGGAAGATCCAGATTATTTACATCCTTTCCTAGGGTCACTCCCTTCTCCTTGAATCCTACATATTAAAATACCCTTTTCCTATGCTCAGGGATCCTAAGAAATTAAATAATAGGTGAAATTATTTTTATTTGACTCAAAATCTGGGCAATTTCAGAGGGGATATATTTTGGTAATACTATGTTGGGAGGGATGGTAACTAACCCTTCTTACGATATGAGACTCTTCATGACTTAGGCATGGTCAGGGTAACATGATTTATTAAGGATAGCTAAACCATTTTCAAGCACATAATTCTTGGGAGGATCTTTTGAGATATTGGTGAGAAGGGGATTTTTTTGTTTCGGTTGTGGACCTCTTCCTTTAACAATTCTACTTCTAAGATTGTATTTCTTTTCTTGAGCTACTACCGCATTCATCAGAAGTTATCGGTCCTCCTCATAAGGGATTCCTCTACCATAATTATTAATCATAAGATCCCTTAATTACTTAAATTCATGATTAGGAAATTTTAAACCTTGAACCATATCAATATAAACATCATCAACAGAAGGAAGAGGAGATACCTGGTGGATGTAGTCCAAAAAAATTTCAATAGTCCAAGAACTTATTAATTCAGTGGAGGAAACCCCACATCATGAATCATCAACACATTCCATCATACAGACATCTCCAAAAGTGGATTAATCCTCAAGCTCTTCACCCCTTCACTTGGATCACACAGAGGGTGGTGTAAGAAACATTTGTCACACCAGTCACTGACATGTGCTTCTTCAACCATAGATACTCTTACAGTCAACGGATCAAGGGAAATTTTATTTTCTCTTTGAGGATGTTGTTTACTTCCTAACCCCATATGTCCCTTTCCTCTATCCTCATTTATAATCTCACCTCTTAGATGACTGTAAAATATATTCATCCTTGAAGTTGATTATGACCACGAGAACTATATGTTATTCCCTTCTCCACCCTAGAAAGTTTGTATGAAATTTCTTTTGCTACCCCCTGCCAAGGTTTTAAGAACCTATTCTAGATCCACTACCTTTCTTTCTTGATGATTCTCTAGATTGATCAATTTAACACCCTCCCTCTTAGGAAGATTTCCTACACCTTGATATTATTCTCAATTTACACCGCCATTATGAAGGCTTGGCTTAGATTTCATAGGTTCCTTTTCCATTATTTAATATGATACCTTCTTATCAAAGACACCAAAATATTTAATTAGGCAAGAATCCTCACTTTGTCTCAATATTACGAGATAGTCTATTTAAATTTTTGTTGAATCTAGTGTTAAAATCCTAAACTGACTCATTAGGGTTTTTTTAAATTTTGTGTTAGTGCTAGAATTGATCTCACCACTAAATCCGATGCATGTCTTTGAAAATTCTACTTTGACTCATTTTCCCATATATTAAAATGTATTCTCAAAGATAGGATCATGTTGGATACAAATATGAGTCATTTTTTTAGGGTGTGAATCCTCTTTTTGGTCAAGGAATGTAATAGTTATGTTGCCCTTGTAAATCCTGTGAAAAATGGCTCCTTTTATCCTCATGATACTCTTTTGTGCTTCACGGGACTCAATTTTTGTTAAGGAGTGGAACAAGATGTGGAAGGTGTCCATGTGTCCTTCTGACACATATTTGGAAAGGTGTAAAGAATTAAAAATTCTCAAGGAATGGGGATCCGCCACATCGTTAATGGCGTAGCAAGGCAACCCCTGACAGGAGTTGAAAAGTTAAAGAAAAGAAGGAGGGTTCCTAGGATTCCATGTATCACCCGGATATAAATTCAGAAAAAGAGAGAAGGATAGAAAATCCAATGATGCACGGGGTCTCCATGTGTTGTGTGAAGTGGTAAACACCAGTAAGAGAACAAAACAAATAGGAAAAGGACTTGGTGTTTGGAAAAATTTAATGCAGTTTTAGGTCCCGAGGCATGCAAATTAAAGACATGGATAAAATTATAGTCAAGGTTCTTTAAATGGATACAAACATGTGGTGGGTTAACAAAAATCATGGGAACCATTAATGAAACCAAAGGAATTACAGAATTATAATCCAAGCCCTAGGGATGAAAACAAAATATGGGCTAATGCAGGGTTATTTGAACATGCAAACTTCAAGTTTTCAAACATCATGCAGACTCATATAATGAGAATAAATAAACCATTTCATATATAAATCAAAAAATGGGTTTCTATAGGGGAGATAACCCATGATGAATAAGGTTTTATACATGTTTGGAAGTAAGGACATAAAAAGAAAAACAACTCTTGGTTATCCCTTACTCATACATTGAAATTTCCTCTGAATAGAGGAAGATTGTTCAACATCCTATTCTTCCTCAACATGAATTCATCTAAGCCCTGTGCCATCTAAAAAAACATAATGGACCCTGCTAGATCTTGGGACATCACCATATCCATCAATGACTCAAAGTTCATTCTAAGATTGTCCTTGATTTTTCTAGTTCAATCTTATTCTAATAGGAAGACACATAGTTCGGAGATCTGAACCACCCATGAATAATGTTGTATTCCCTTTCACCTTGTGAGGAGTATAATTATTAGGAATGGATTGAAAGGGAATGATAGGAGTTATCGGAAGAGTAATAACTATACCACGGGACTAGGTGGAACAAGAGATCTTGAGTTGGACTCACCCTTCCATCTCCTTATGAAGGGTGGGTGTTCTCTTGGAGAATGGATTGGATAGGGAATTGAAAGTTCCTTTTCCATCGAAGGAGCATGATTAATTGAATGAGTGGAATATTGGATAGCAAACCCACCCTAGTTGTCCCTAATAGAAGAAATTACCACCTTAGAGTGATGAGAAGATAGATATATTTCTTCTTCTCCATCCAAAATGATAATTGGGTGTTGGGAGCTTGATTCCATCCTCTTATTTTCTGAAGATGGTGTTGGTATGGTGGATGGTTGTAATGACACAAGTCCTTCCTGAACTTTCTCCAGAAAAATGATTCTTCACTCCAATTCATCCATTTTATGAGAAATGGAAGGAACTGTATAAATGGAAGACTTTTCATACAACACGTAGGACTCCTTGGGAATATCCTTCAGCACAAATTCTTCATTGCATAAAAAGGGACACTAGTAATAAGTCTTCCCTGACATGGAAGGCCTCCTTTCGATCCAAAATTTCTTCAAATCTTCTAGAAATTTCTAATGTTTCCATTGAAAAATATGGAGGTACAAGGATTAGAAGGTTGAGAAGATAAGATTAATCTTTATCAATCTCATGAGTAGTGTGAGCTGAAATTATCGATAGGTCAGGGGCCCTCTAGTATCCCCTATGACTATGATATAAATCAAATATCTAACAAAGGCTTCATCTAGATCATGTAGATCAAATATTTTGTTTAAACCTTCTAAAGAAATATCTTTCAGACTATTTTCCCTAAAGAAATTTTCCATTATGCTTTGATAAAATCTATGTTAAAATTATTTACTTTCAAGATAGGAAAAGGAATGTATATTGGTGAGAAATTAGAATTGATTTTATAATGAGGATTGTACAGTCATGTTTAGTCAAGTGAAATCATTGGCATCGGATGAATTACTATTTTTCTCACCTCACATGAGCAGAATAAAATTGAGAGAAATTGACACTATGCGATAGTAGGTATTTGATTTATGTGATATAATCCACACGAGAAAACTCGGTTCTGAGAGACACGAATGCATGTATGCTTTTCTTGAGGTATATTATCAAAGATGAAAAGGATTTCTTGTCACATCAAGCCATATGGAACCTCCTAGGAATTATTAAAAGGGGTTTCCTGCATGCCAAGAGGAAAGAAATGATTGATAGAGCTTCCAAAAGGTAGCAACATGGTGCCCAAATCATATCTAATGAAAGTAAGAAACATGAATGGATCACAACTTTTCCACTTGAAAAAAAAGAGAAGAATATTCTCTTCAAAGATTCATGTTTTTGGGGAAATGGAGGATGAGTGAGCAAGTGAAATTGTATAAATGTAATGAGAGTACTCTTGCATTTGGAGGTTAAAATTTTCTGAAATTTTAAAAGAGAGGAAAAACTGAGAGAAACCATTTTTCCAAGAACTTTTCTAAGAAGCTGTTAAGTTCATGAGGCTTCAAATCAAATCATGTCAAGATAGTTGCAAGTGTATAACCATTGACAAGCATTGAGACTATAAATGAAACTTTCCCTTGCTGATAAATTTGAATGAGCCCTGAGTTAATTATGTTAATCATGAGCATTGTTGTGTCTATTTTAAGTTGAGGTGTTTCAAGTAGCTATTCATGTTCCTGTTGCAATATTATGTTAAGAATTCCTCTGAATCACACAAGATCTTATCCTTTTGGTAGAATTTTGGTAATTGTAATTATGTTGTGAGAAGATATTTCATCTCATTTTGTAATAAACAATTTTAAATTCATTTTGCTTCCATTTTGTTGATACAAATTGTTTGTTAGTTGATGATTTTATCTTAGGCATGATAGATTAGGGATTATTGATGTTTAATTGAGTCTTTATCATGAGATTTTATGTTTAAATTCTCAAAGAATGTGTGAAACTATGTATATTTGGGCTTCCATGGATGCACATCTTCTGGTTGAAGGTTCATTATTGATTATTTGAAGTGTTTTCATCATCTCATCTGGCATATCTTCCAACATTTGTTAAGAGTTCCTAAATATTTGGTATAATCAACTTTATCTTACTTAATTCCCCAACCAAATACATATAAAACAAAAAAATCCAACTACAACTACCCATGCTTGCCTTGTTAAATCCAAAATATGCATAAAAAGACGGTTCCATTACTATCTTTAGTAGTCTGGGCCTTGTTTTAGGATACATTTGCATTTTATAGAGTGACAACTCATGAGAGTTAGAATTTTTGAATTGACCATGTCTTCCCAAGGTTATTTCTCATTTTCCTTATAAATGAGTGTCAAATATTGTTGGTATATTCATTTCCCTTACAAATATAGACTACAAAACGGGTCCTCTCACCCTAGATAAAGGCATATCCTAAAGTAGCGGGGTAGGTCATACCACAGCACACGGTGTTATCCAAATCCTCCAAGATTGAGTGACCTAGAGATGACAGATCCTTCCCGGATGCAAAATGACTTAAATCTTGATCCATCATTCTCTAGGCATCCCACTCGGAGTTGTTGATGTTGTTCAACAACAAAGGGTGGACCTATTTGGGTACCAACACCACTTCGTGCCATTTCCAGGTGAGATCTATATAAATACAAATAAATATCAACCTCAGGTAACGTGTAAGGTATATCTGAATGTAAATCTATGATCTATCTTCAATCCTTTATCGATTTTACAAAAATGAGCTAAATCAGAATTCAATTGCTTGATATTTTCTTGGTTTGAGGAGGCTTTCCATTAAATCTTGCTCAGCTAGGAGTAAATGTTGATAAAGGATGATGAAATTTGCTAAGCTTTGTTGAAATAAGTATTCGATTCAATTAGTTAGTTGTTTCAAGTGGTTTATACATCTAAGATACAAGATATTAGTGGCGAATCCATTCAATCCAAAGATATTTGGTAAATACCAGTACCTTAAGTCTTTGTTTATGAGAATTTGTTGAAAAATTATAGAAATGGAAGGAAGAATGTCTTTCTTTAAGTTATATCCGACTATAATTTTTTTTTAGAATTAGGAAAGAAATTCAAGTAAGAAGACAGATCTAGAAACCATTATGCAACTAGGTGAAAACAAGAAATGAAATCCCTACTCCTCATTTAGATCAGCCAGTAGTTGAAGATTACTCTAGCACATCTGATCATTTTGAAACACATAGCCGTAGAGGTAACTTACACACTACTGTTGGTGAGGGTATTTCCTCTATAGATCATTAATGTATTTTTCAATCCCCCTTTCTATTTTTCAAGATAGTAATATTCATTATGAGAGGGAGTTATTAATGGATTTACCCTTGGGGATCCTATTCCATTATCCAAAAAACCAGTAGCTACTACCAACATTGTCAACCCAATTGCTGTTTGTATCCCCATCAATAACATGTCTCACCCTCCACCTAGACCCCCCTTTGTTGTAAACATGTATCAACCTATAAATTTTCAAGGGATGATGGGATTTCAAATGTAGTACCAAATGATCTAAGAAATAGGTTGCCATATTTTTAAGGAAATACCACTTATAGTGGTGACCAACATATCAAGATTTTTGTTAACATCATGGGGTATTTCAAGATCAAACATGAGGATATATATGTTAAAATGTTTATCCATACTTTAGAAGTAGATTCTGGGATCTATATAAATCCTTGTTGGATAATTCTTTTAATTCTTGGATCTCATTGAAAAATGATTTTAAGGAACAATATGGTGATAAAACTAATCCAAGGTTTCTTCTATCTGAATTCAAGAATATTAAGAAAAACCCTAATGAGTCTGTTTAGGATTTTAACACCATATTCAACAAAACTTTAAATAGACTTCTTGTAATATTGATACCATGTGATGAGTCATTCCTAATTAAATATTGTGATGCCTTTGATAAGAAGGCAACATATTATATAAGGGGAAAATAGCCTACGAATCGGAGGTAAGCCTTCATAATGGAGGTGCAAATTTAAAATAATATCAAGGCTGTAAGAAATTCTCCCAAAATGGAGGGTGTTAAATTGAAAAATCCTTAGAAGCATCAAGAAAAAAAGGTAGTGGATCTTTAAGAGTTTGTTAAAACCTTAGCAAGGGTAGTAAAATAAATTTGATTCAAACTTGCAATGGTAGAGAAGGGAATAGGAAAAATTTATTAGGGTAATAATCATCCTCAAGGGATGAATAGATTTAGTGGTCATCCAAGAGGTGAGAATTGAGATGAGGATAAAGGAAAGAGACATATGGGGTCATGAAGTAAACAACATCCTCGAGAGAAAATAAACCCTTCCCCGATCTGTTGACTTAATAATATCTATGGTTGAAGAAGCACATGTCACTAACTAGTATGAATAATGTTTCTTACACCACCCTTCTTTTGATCCAAGTGAAGGGGGTGAAGAGCTTGAGGATGAACCAATTTTGGAGATGTTTTTATGATGGAATGTCCTGATGATTCATCACGTGGGGTTTCCTCCATTGAATTAATAAGGGCTCAGACTATTGAATGTTTTGGGACTACATCCACCAGGTATCTCCTCTTCCTTATGTTGATGATGTTGAGATTGATATGGTTCAGGGTTTTAAATTTCCTAATCATGACTTTGAGTACTTAAGGGATTTGATGATTAAGAAGTATGATAGAGGAATACCTTCCCCGAGGATGACCGATAGCTTTTGATGAACACGGTAGTATCTAAAGAAAAGGAATATAATCTCAAAGTAGAATTGTAAAAGGAGAATATCCATAAACTGAACCAAAAAATTCCCTTCTAACCAATATCATGAAAGATCCTCCCAAGAAGGATGTTCCTAAAAAAGGTCTAGCTATCATTAATAAATCTTGTACCCTTGACCATGCCCAAGTCATGAAGAGTCTCATACCGTAAGAAGGGGAAGTTACCATCCCTCCTAACATAGTATTACCCAAATATATCCCTTGTGATATTGCCCAAATTTTGAGTCAAATGAAAATCATTGTACATATTATTGAATTTCTTAGGATCCCTGAGTATAGGAAAAGGGATTTTGAGTATTTAGGGTTTAATGTAGAGGGAGTTCCACTAGGAAAGGATATAAATAATATGGATCTTCCCCCTACAATTGTATATTTGGAGGTGCCATCAGAATTAGAAGACTTGGGTGAATCTTCTGAAGTGTCTTTGTGTACGTCCCTTGTTTAATCTCATCTTGATGTTGACCTTTTTATACCACTTTAATCATTAAGGACAGAGTCGTGTAAAATTGTATGTTCGATTAGGGCTTCATGTAATGTGATGCCTCTTGAAGTAATGAATTAATTGAATATCGTGGTAACAACAGTCTTTGGAAAATGCACTTTGCTATGGATTCGGGGAAGTAAGAGTGATTTGGTATGTGAAAGTCCTAGTGGTGCAATTAGCAACCTATCACTGGTAATTTTATAACCATTAATGTATACATTATGGATTGCCTGCTAAATGGGGTATGTTACTGTCAAGAAAGTGGGCTGATAGTGTGGGTGGAATTTTATAGATGGATATGTCATATGACACCATACCAAGAGAGGGGAGATTTTTCAAGTTATATGTGGAAAATAAGATGTTACACCTGATTGAAGATCTCAAAATGCTTCTTTTAAGTGTTGTATGTTGATGTATATGTTTATAATTTTGTGAGGTTTATAGATTTTGATAATCATGCCATTAATTAGAGTAGGTTTTGGATCAAATTTGCACCCCTTAGACTTTGTTGTTCGATGGCATTTTCTCTAGTTTTGGAAATGGAGCTGGGATTGTATTGATATCTTCAAACAAAGAAACTTTCAGACTTCTCCTTTAAATTGGCGTTTGGATGTACAAATAATATTGTTGAGTATGAGTCACTTCTCCTAGGCCTAAGGATTGCTTGGAAGTATGGTATCAAGGATCTAATTGTTAAAGGAGACTCGAGTTAGTAGTCGAACAAATTAGAAAACTATATGCCACTAAGAATCAAAGGATGAAACAGTATAAACATGCAATTTGGGATTTTATTGAAATGTTTGACTCCTTCAAAATATTGTATCATGATAGAACCCAAAATGTTGTAGTAGATAGGTTGGAGGTGATTGGTTCTAGATTTAAAAATTACATTGTTTCTCCTTACTATGATTACGATATTGAAGTACTCTCAAGACTATATGTCCCTTATAATGTAAAACATTGGATTTACTAATCAATGCATAGATTTGTAACCAATTTTTGTAGTGTATGATGGGAAAGAGACCATGTTTGGTAAGGACACAATATAATTGAAGACAAACACAATCCCCAAAGGTTTGGTGCATTTAGAATCCAAATTTGACAATGTTGACAAGGTAATTCATAGACATGTCTTTTCTTTAAGAGATGTGGAAGAGCATAATCTAGGAACTGAAGAAAAACCCATGAAAGTATGGCTAGGTAGTAATTTAAGTAACAAGGAGAAGCAATCCTACATTGAGTTGCTGAAAAATTACCAAGATTGCTTAGCATGGTCTAACTCAAAACTCTGAAACCATATAGTGAGGATATTTTTCAACATGAGATACATTGGAACCTAATGTAAATCCATCAAGGTAGAAGTAGAGGCTGATTAATTTACTCCTTTCCCTAAAAATGCAAGAATAATTGAAAAATTTAAGAGATTGAGGGATCATAATGCCAATAACATATTCTTCGTGGGTGGCTAACTTGGTACTAGGTAGAAATTAAAATGGAGACATAAGGTTGTGTGTCAATTTCATGAGCTTGAACAAGGCCTCAATTAAATATAATTCTTCATTTTTAATATGGATAATATGTTGCGATTAGTCACTGATCTGAATTGCTTTCCACACTAGATGGGTTTTTAGGATATAACTAGGTGTTTGTGAAGCAATCAGAGAAAATAAAGACTACCTTTACCACTCCATGGGGTACTTATGTTAATGTGAGAATGAATTTTGGCTTAATTAACATTGGGGATACTTTTCATAGAGTAATGGATGTTGTGTTCTCAGGTTACATCAATGATTTCATTGCAGTTTATCAGGATAATGTGACATTATTCTCCAAAAATAGAATTGATCATTTGAGTCATGTAGAGAAAATATTGATTAGATGTAGGGAATATGGCATCTCGTTGAATCCAAAAAAGTGCCATTTCGAGGTTCGAAGGAAAATTTTCTTGAGAATATTGTGTCAAAATAGGGGGTCATGATTGAGCCTAAAAGAGTGGAAAGGATCGCTAAAGTTCTTGTCCCAAAACTAGGAAAGGGATTCAATATTTCTTTGGCCAGATAAATTTTATTAGGAGATTCATTTCTAATTTTTCTGAAATGACTATCCCTATTACAAGCATGTTAAAGAAGGATCAGATTATCAAATGGGAGGAAGGAGCTCTCCAAGCTTTCTCTAGAATTAAAGAATAATTTAAAATAGCTCGATCTTGCAATGAACCCCGATTACAAGAAGGATTTTTAAATATTTTCTTTTGCATCTGAGAACACTATTGCATTTGTACTTTTTAAAAGGATGAAGAAAGAAATGAAAGTTTCATTGCATTTTTAGTAAATCCTTGTAGGGGGCTGAATTTAAGTATAACATCATGGAAAATCGACTTTCACTTTGGTAAGAGAAAACAAGATTTTTAGGCCTTATATCTTGAGCTCTAGGATTGTCACCTATGTTCCCCACATTATGGTTAAGAACATTTTATCGAAATGGAGGTGTTATCCAAAATTCACCCCCACAGGGTAATTTTGATAACATGCATCAGAATATCCAAATCCCAAGAAAATTGATTGATTCAGAGCAAAAATCAGGTTTGCAGGGTCCCTTCAGGTAATTTTCTAACTCCCCAGGCCAAAGAAGGAAGGAGCAAGCTTTGAGAAAGTGCGGAGAAGGTTGCAGAAAGCAAGTAGTTTGGGCCAGGAAAAATTGTGAAAATCGGCTAAGTCCTAGTCCAACACAAGGTGGGACAAATGGGACAAAGGTACGCGAACCGCCCGAATCGCCGAAATGAGTCCAGTCGGCCCACTAAGCATTTGGGACAAGTGGGACGAAAGTACGCGGCGGGCGCGAAATGCCGGTTTGACCGAGAGAGAAAATCGACTAACTGCCCGAGGGGCAGTTCAGGACGAATGGGACAAAAGGGCGCGAACCGGCCGAAAAGAGTCAAGTCAATCCGAAACAAAGTGGGACAAGCGGGCCAGAAATACGAACCACCGAATCGGCAAATTGTCCCAAAGGGTCCAAAATCAAAATGGGGCGTCCCGGGACGAATGGACGCGAAGTACACGGAAGACCGGCAGGCCCGAGAACCATATAGAAATTGCCACATGTGTGTCAGAGGAAAAATCCAAAAGTCAAAGGGGCAAGGTTTGAAGCACTGGCCCGAGCCAATAGGAATTGGGCACGTGTCCAATGGAGCAGGGAAGTGCGGAATTCGGGGAGGACTTAGAAATTTTGAAGAAGTCTTGGGCCCAAAGTTAAAAGTAGAGGAAGACCCCGCGCCCCTGTCGACCAATCAATGCATGCCACGTGTCCCAGGTGGCGGGGAAAACAAGGCAAATCGGGTTTCATAGTCAGGGAAACAAGTTGGAAAAGCATGGGGCGAAAACATATGTTGAGCCACCTCCCAAACCCGATGCAAGTGGAGAGGAGAATCCCGAACCCGACAGGCTGAAGACCTTTTTCATCCAATCAACACATGACACGTGTCATCCAGGTGGTGAAGCGTGGGAAAAGCTTTTCAAATCCATTTTTGCCTGTAATCTTCAGATCGCCATATCTTTTGATCCAGAGCTCAGATTTCCATGTTCTATATATCAACGGAAAGCTTGTGAGATGATCCACATGATTCTGGGATCAATCTCAAGTTTTGGTGTAGTCTGAAGAAATAAAATGGAGAAACGGTGCTGACGTGTGATAATGGCGAGGCGACCTTTCAACAACTTGTTTTAATGCTAATGGGTCGTATTCTTCTTCTGCACGGCCAGAAGTGACATTTTAGCGGCCCAGTTAATGCAAATGGGTCGCATCCTCCTCAAAATCACTCAAAAGTGACAGGGTATGGGTTGACAAAGATCCCCCATGCTGATTTAATACATCTGCGATCATTGGGGATGGGGCATGCACGTTTTTACATTTCGTCCCAGGCTCGACCCATGCAATGTAAAAAGCCAGATTTGGCTCATTTAGAAGGAGTTGTTCATTCTTTCTACTCTACTCTCCCTTCTTTTCTTCTCTAGGGTTGAAAATGGAGTTAGAACCTCCTCCCTTGCTCTGTAATGGTGTTTTTGCCTTTTACTAATGGAATGATGTTCTGTGAAAACTTCTGGAGCAACAAAACGTGTTCTGTGATGCATCTGTCCATCCTCTCTCGTTTTTACTTGTCTTCTTCTTGCCTCTCTTCATTGCAGGTGTCTGTGCATGTTTGAATGTTCATTGTAGGTTCGGAGCTGTGTTCATGGAGTTTTGGGACATTTTCTGTGTGAAATCTATCCTTGGGTATGTGATGCATCTGTCCATCCTTCCCATTGCTCACCTCTCCTTGTCCCATGGCAGTTTTGATAGATGTCCAACATTCTCCTTCTTTGGTGTATCACCGTTTTAGTGTAGGCTTTTGCTTTTTTTTCCCTTCTCTCTCTCTCTCTCTCTCTCTGTCTCCTTGGCATGGTTAGATTAGGATTAGATTAGCTAGCTTTGCGCACTGGAATAGCTTATGGCGGGTAGTTTAGGAGCAGAACCAGCCTTCTCTAGAGATTCCTCTCTCGGTTTCACAAGTCCCACGCTTAGAGAGAGGTTTCCATGTTGTGCAATCACACTGGATGCCTCGAACATCAACATAGAAGCTTGATGTGCGTCCGGGGGTCTTGTGATTTTGCATCAATAGGAGGTTTGTAGTAAAATATTCTACTGGTTGAACAAGTTACAAGAATATGATATGGACATTCAAACCAAAAAATTGGTAAGGGGTTTGGGTCTTGCAAGATTAATGGCAGAAAGCAATCTACATGTCATGGAAATAAATGAATTTGAAGGAGAAAATGAGAGTGTTCAAGATAAAATAACATATTCCATATGGTACAAAGATGTTATATTCTACCTCGAAATTTGGAGTGTCCATGTCACTTGGATAAAAATCAAATGAGGACACTCAAATTAAATTCCCAAAAATATGTTATGACAAAGTATGGGTTGGCTTGGAAAAACCCAAAGTTAGTTTTGTTGACGTGTATAACAGAGAAAGAGGCCCCCAAGATTATCTATGAATTTCATGGGGGTGTATGTGGAGGTAACTCTACAGGAAGAGTAAATACTCATAAGACACTAAGAGCACATTATTAGTGGCCTATAATTTTTAAAGACAACATTATTGGTTAGAAAATGTGAAAATTTTCAAGAAAATTCTTGATGAATGAAAGCATCTGGTGATTTTACTTTACAACCAAAAGATGTCTGTTGAGGCTCCATTAAAACAATGGGGTATGGATTTCATAGGAGAAATGGTGGATTCCTCAAGTGTAGGGCACAAGTTGATTCTATTAGCTACCGACTATTTTACTAAATGGGTGGAATCCATACCTATCAAAAATAAAATCATCAATTAGTGATGTATTTCATCCTAAATAACATCATTTTTAGATTTCGAGTGCCAACAAAAATTGTGGCTAACAATGTTATGATATTTAGAGCTAAAACTTTGATAAGTATGTGTCAGCAGTACGACATCAACTTGACTTATGCTTCCAATTATAATCCACAAGGGAATGGTCAAGCTGAATCTAGTAACAAAAACCTACTCAAGATAATCAGAAGAAATTTGGAGGTCAACAAGAAGAAGTGGGGTGAGCAACTCAATTTTTCCTTATGGGAAGACAAAGTTATAACTAAAAGAGTCACTAGAAAGAGTCCTTTTAAGCTGGTATATGGAATTCAAGTTGTATTTCCCTTGCATCTGCAACTATCATCATATCAATTTTTGCAACAACTTGGGGAAGAAGGGATGATAGACCCATATGAGACAAGAATGAATCAGATATTGGCATTAGATGAAGAGAGAAGGGAGTCTCATCAGAGGCACCTAAAGTTCAAAGAGAGACTCAAGAAATTTTTTGATAAAAAGGTGACCCCTAGAGATTTCAACGTTGGAGATATGGTATTACTTTGGGATAGTAGGCATGAAGACAAAGGAAATCATGGAAAGTTTGATGCATTATGGATGGGCCCTTACTCCATTGACATAAGAATTGGTGAGCATACATTCTTCCTAAAGGATCTAGATGGGGATTTTCTTGAATTACCTATTAATGGTAGACACCTAAAACATTTCCTCGATTGATCCAGACAAGGTATGTATTATTGTACAATGTATATTATTTTTCTTTGATTTTTCATTTTGTGTTTTTGTTTCCCTTTTCGTTGTCCTAGTCTACAGGTGACAAGTTGTCTTAGTTTCTAGGTCTATTTTTTGTGGAAAGTTGTCTTTATTCGACCATATGCATGTTAATTTGACTCCATAACCCAATGGATTTTAGGCACTTGGTCTATTTGATTTGGGTTTGTCTGGTTCTTGTGGCACCCATGGGGGGTGCCCATCCTCAGTCAAATCCTATGTTAGTATTCAAATTGATCTCACCCTTGAATCTAGTGCATGTCTTTGAAAATTATACTTTGACTAGTTTTCCCATTATTTAAAATGTATGCTAAAAAAATAGGACCATGTTGATACAAATGTGATTCATGTGTTTATGGCATGAATCATCTTTTTGGTCAAGGAATGTAATAGTTATGTTGCCCCTATAAATCCTGTGAAAAATGGCCCCTTTTATCCTCCTAATATTATTTTCTACTTCGCGTGACTAAATTTTACTTAAGGAGTGGAACTAGACATGAAATGTGTCCATGTGTCCCTCTAATGCATATTTAGAAAGGAAAAAAGAATTAAAAAAATCTCAAGGAGTTGGGATCCACCACATAGCTAGTGGCACATTAAGGTATCCGTGATAGGATGAAAAGTCAAACAAAAGGAGGGATTGTAGGCTTCCACGTGTCACCCGGTGTAGATTCGGGAAAGAGAGAAGGAGAGAAAACCAAGGATGCACGAGATCTCCACGTGTCATGTGAAGTAGCCACCACCAGCCGAGAGAACCAAACTATTAGGAAGAGGACTTCGTGTTCAACAAAATTTAATGTGATTTTGGGTCCCGAGGCATGCAGATTGAAGGTGTGGCTAAAATTAGATTCAATTCTCTTTAAATGGAGATAAAATGGTGGTGGGTTAGCAAAAATCATGACACCATTCATGAAACCGGAGGAATTGCAAAATTACAATCAAAGCCTTGGGGACACAAATAAAATATGGGCCAAAGGTGCGGGTGATCTGAACATGCAAACTTCAAATTTTCAAACATCATGTGGACTCATATAATGATATTAAAGAAAAATTTTAGATATAAATCAAAACATTGGTTTTGTATAGGGACCCCATCCCATAATCAAGAAGATTGTATACATTTTTGGAAGTAAGGACACAAGAAGAGAAATAACAATTAGTTATCCCTTACTCATTCATTGAAATTTCCTCTGAGCGGAGGAAACTTTTTCAAATTCCTGTTCTTCCTCAACATGAACTCATCTGAGCCCTGTGTTATCTAAAAAAACAAACAAAAACCTGATAAATCCCGAGACATCCCCATATCCATCAATGACTCAAGGGTCATTCAACTATCCATAATTTTCTCAAACTCAATCTTCTTTTGATATGAAGAAACCTAGTCTAAAAAATCCAAACCACCCATGAGGAACATCATCTTCCCTTTCCCCTTGTGAAGATTAGACTTATCAAGAATGGAATGAGGGGGAACTTTTGGAGGCCGGATGAGCAAGAATTGCATCTTGGAGACTGGGTGGAATAAGAGATCTTGATCTGGACTTACCCTTCCATATACTTGTGAAGGGTGGGTGTTATCTTGGAGAAGGGATTTGTCAAGGCTCTGAAAATTCCTTCTCCATCAGAGAAGCATGATGCATTGAATGAGTGAAAGATCAAACAAGGAACGTGGCCTTATTGTCCCTTTTAGAAGAAATATCTTCCTTAGAGTGACGAGAAGATACATACATTTCTTCTTCTCCATTCGAAATGATAATTTGGGGTTGGGAGATAGATTCCCCCCTCTTCTTTCCTCGAATTCGGTGCTGGTATGGTGGATGGTTTTAATGGCATGGGTCATTCCTAACCTTTCTCCAGAGAAATTATTATCTGCTCCAATTCATCCATTTTATGAGAAATGATAGGCACTATATCAATGGAATATTTTTCATACAACACGTAGGACTCCTTGGGAATCTCCTTCAGCAAAAATTCTTCATAACATAAAAAGGAACACTGGTAATTAGTCATCCATGACACGAAAGGCCTCCTTTCGATCAAAAATCTCTTCAAATCTTCTCTAAATTTCTAACGTTCCCACTAAAAATATGGAAGTACATGGATTAAAAGATTGAGATGACATGATTGATCTTGATCAATCTCACAATGAGTGCAATAAAAACTTACCGATAGGTCAGGGCCCCTCTAGTTTCCCCTAGGACTACGATATCATACAAATCTTTGAAAAAGGCTTCATATGGACCATGCAGGTCAAACATTTGGTTTAAATCTTCTAAAGAAATATATTTCAAACTATTTTCCACAACCACATTTGCCATTATGTTGATAAAAGCTATGTAAAAATTCTTCACTTTCAAGATAGGAAAATGAATGCATATTGGTAAGAAAGTAGAATTGAGTTTATAATAAGGATGGTGTAGACAGGTTGAGTCGAGTGAAATTGTTGCCATCAGATGAAATAATATTTTGCTCAGCTCACATGAGAAGAATAAAATTGAGAGAAATTGGCACTATGCAACAGAAGGCATTTGATTGATGTGATATAATCCATGCGAGGAAACTCAGTTCTGAGAGGCACGAATACAGGTATGCATTGCTCGAGGTAGATTTTCAAAGATGAAAAGGATTTCTTGTCACATCAAGCCATATGGAACCACCTAGGAATTATTAAAAGGGGTTTCCTACATGCCAAGAGGAAAGAAATGATTGAGACAACTATCAAAAGGTAGCAACATGGTGCCCAAATCATATCTGATGAAAGTAAGAAACATGAATGGCTCACAAATTTTCCACTGGAAAAAATAGAAGAATATTCTCTTCAAATATTCATGTTTTTGGGGGATGGAGGATGAGTGAGCTAGTGAAATTGTATAAATTAAATGAGAGTACTCTTACATTGAGGGTGTTAATTTTTTTAAAATTTTAGAAGAGAGAGGTAAAAAATGAGAGAAACCATTTTTCCAAGAACTTTTCTAAGAATCTTATTAATTTCTTGAGCCTTCAAATCGAATCATGTCAAGATGGTTACAAGTTTACAACCATTGACAAGAATTAAGACTATAAATGAAACTTTCCCTTGCTGATAAATTTGATGAGCCCTAAGTTAATTGTGTTAATCATGAGCATTGTTGTGTCTGCTTTAAGTTGAGGTGTTTCAAGTAGCTATTCATGTTCCTATTGCAATATTATGTTAAGAATTCCTCTGAATCACACAAGATCTTATCCTTTTGGTAGCATTGTGGTAATTGCAATTGTGCTATGAGAAGAGCTTTCATCTCATTTTACAATAAACAATTTTAAATTCATTCTACTTCCATTTTGTTGATACAGATTGTTTGTTAGCCTATGAGTGTATCTTAGGCATGATAGATAAGGGATTCTTGATGTTTAATTGAGTCTTTATCATGATCTTTTATGTTTAAATTCTCAAAGAATGTGTGAAACCATGTATCTTTGGGCCCCGCTAGATCACAGGAGATCCTCATAGCCATCAATGAATTGAGGGTCATTTGTGGACCGTCCATGATTTTCTACACTCGATCTTCTTCGATAGGAATACACCCATCTAAAATATCCAAACTTCCCTTAACGAATGATGTCTTCCCTTTCCCCTCTAGAGGAGTAGACTTATGAGGAATGGAATGAGGGGGAATATATAGAGTGGCTGAAAGAGAAATAAATACACCCTAGGGACTGGTGGAAGAATAGATCTTGAGATGGAATCACCCTTCCATCTCCATTTGAAGGATTTGCCAGGGTCCAAATAATTCCTACTCTATCGACAAGCATGATGCATTGAATGAGTGGAATATTAGATAATGAACTTTCCCATGTTGTCCCTGATAGAAGAAATTCCCACCTTAAAGTGACGGGAAGATAAATACATTTCTTCTTCTCCATCTAAAATGATAATTGGGGGTTGGGAGCTTGATTCCCACATATTATTTCTTGAAGATGATGATTTTATGGTGGATGGTTGTAATGTAATAGGTCCTTCCTAACATTTATCCAGACAAACAATTCTCCACTCCAGTTCATCCATTTTGTGAGAAATGATAGGCATTGTATCAATGGAAGACTTGTCATACAGCACATAAGACTCCTTGGGAATCTCCTTCAGCAAAAATTCTTCATTGCATAAAAAGGGACACTGGTAATCAGTCATCCCTGACATGGAAGGCCTCCTTTTGATCCATAATTTCTTCAAATCTTATGGAAATTTCTGATGTTCCCACCAAAAATATGGAAGTACATGGATTGGAAGGCTGAGAAGATATGATTGATCTTGATCAATCTCATGAGGAGTGCGAGCTAAACTTACTTGATAGGCCAGGACCCCTCTAATTTCCCTGGGAATGTGATATCAAACAAAGATCTGACAAAGACTTCATCTGGACCATGCAGGTTTAAGATTTGGTTTAAATATTCAAAAGAAATATATTTTAGACTATTTTCCACAACCATATTTTCCATTATGATGATAAAATATATGTAAAAATTCTTCACTTTCAAGATAGGAAAAGGAATGCATATTGGTAAGAAAGTAGAATTGATTTTATAATGAGGATGGTGCAGACATTTTGAGTCGAGTAAAATCATTGCCATCAGATGAAATAAAATTTTGATCAGCTCACATGAGCAGAATAAAATTGAGAGAAATTGGCACTGTGTGATAGAAGGTGTTTGATTGATGTTATATAATCCACGCGAGGGAACTCAGTTATGAGAGGTATGAATATAAGTATTCATTTCTCAAGGTATATTTTCAAAGATGAAAATGATTTCTTGTCACATCAATCCATATGAAACCACCTGGGAATTATTAAAAAGGGGTTTCCTGCACACCAAGAGGAAAGAAATGATTGAGACAACTGTCAAAAGGCAACAACATGGTGCCTAAATCATATCTGATGAAAGTAAGAAATGTGAATGGCTCACAACTTTTCCACTGGAAAAAATAGAGAAGAATATTCTCTTCAAAGATTCATGTTTTTGGGGGAAATGGAGGATGATTCGAGTGAGTACAATTGTATAAAATAATTGAGAGTACTCTTGCATTGGGGGTTGAATTTTTTTGAAATTTTAGAAGAGAGGTGAAAAATGAGAGAAACTATTTTTCCAAGAAATTTTTTGAGAAGCCTAATAATTTATTGAGCCTTCAAATAAAATCATGTCGATTATCTTTGCAAGTGTACATCCATGTACATGCATTGAGACTATAAATGAAACTTTCCCTTGCTGATAAATTTGAATGAGCCCTAAGTTAATTATGTTAATTATGAGCATTGTTATGTCTACTTTAGGTTGAGGTGTTTCAAGTAAAGCTATTCATTTTCTGCTGAAATTTGATGTTAATAATTCCTCTGAATAACACAAGATATTATCCTTTTGGTAGTATTGTGGTCATTGCAATTTTGCTATGAGAAGATATTTCATATCATTTTACAAAAAAAAAAAAAAATCATTTTGATTCCATTTTTTTGATACATATTTTTGTTAGCCTATGATTGTATCTTAGGCATGATAGATCGGGATTCTTAATGTTTAATTGAGTCTTTGTCATGAGATTTTATGTTTAAGTTCTCAAATAATTTGTGAAACCATGTATCTTTGGGCTTCCATGGATGCACATCTTCTAGTTAAAGGTTCATTATTGATTATTTGAAGTGTTTTCATCATCTCATCTAGAAGATCTTCCAACATTTTTTAAGAGTTCCCAAATATTTGGTATAATAAAATTTATCCTACTTAATTCCCCAACCAAATACATCTAAAACCAAAAATCCCAATAAAAATACCCACGCTTTCCTTGCTAAATCCAAAATTCGCATAAGCAAGCTGACTCCATTACTATATTTAGTAGTTTGAGCCTTGTTTTAGGAGACATATGCATTGTCTAGAGTGACAACTCGTGAGAGTTATAATTTTTGAATTGACCATATCTTCCCAAGGTTATTTCTCATTTTCCTTATAAAGGAGTGTCAAATATTGCTGATATATTCATTTCCCTTGAAAATACAGACTACAAAACGGGTCCTCTCACTCTTGATAAAGGAAGGACTAAAGTAGAAGGGTAGGTCATACTATTATCATGGTGTTATCCAAATCCTCCAAGATTGAGTGACCAAGAGATGACGAGATCCCTCCCCGGTTATAAAATGACATAAATCTTGATGCATCATTCTAGGCATCCCGATTAGCCTTTTGATGCTACTTGACTACAAAAGGAGGACCAATTTGGGTACCAACATATTATTCTTTGTCCATGACTCAATCTCATGAATAGTTTATTGAAGCTCATCTTCAAGCCCTTAATGATCATATTGCTGAACATCCCTAAGATCTAGATTTATTTTTACCCTTTACTTAAGAGGAAGATACTAATTTTACTGAGCTCACCACTTACATGGCCATAACCACTTTTATTGCTACTCAACTGCTCACTTATATAATCCCACCTATTTATACTATTCCATTTTCTCTCGCTACTCCTACCAATCACTTTACACTTCCTTTAGTTTCTCATACATGACAAGTTTCATCCATTGGTACTCGAGACTTAAGTAATCTTTATCAGGAAATTCAAGCACAAATTTTAAGTTACAACAAGCTATTTTTCATGTGTTTCCATCTTTAGATTCCACCTTGTTATTGTATACTCCATTTTAACTCACAATATCCACTTATCTGCTTCCTCTTAGTTTTTTCACCCCTAAGCTTCCCATTTTCAATGGTTATGGTGACTTGCGGGAACATCTTAGAGAATTTCATGTCGCTTGTCTTGATTTTGCTGATGATCATGTTATTTTGGCTAAAATATTTCCCCATAGTATCCATGACTATGCGATGCATTGGTTTTACGACCTATCTGTTCACTCAGTAACTTCATTTACACATCTATCCGATGTTTTTCTTCCTCATTTTTCTATCATTATCGACTCCAAGATATCTTAATCTCAATTAGCACAACTGAATAGGGACCTAATGAAAACCTAGCCAACTATGTTTTGAGATACAAAAATAATCTAGCTAAGATGTCTAATGTGCTAGTGGAATCCGAACTCTAGGATTTGTTTATTCGAGTCGTTTTCCACTACTTCAAGAAATTTTCTCTTTGAGACCTATCCCTCTTTTGACCAACTTTATCATATTCTAAAGATCCATGAAACTAAAATCCTTTCCAAAGGAAACCTTAAGTATCACGAGTAAGCTTTCTCATCTACTCATTTTCAACTTAAGGCACCTTTCAAACCATCTACAAATAAGCTTGTTAACACAAAATTTATTGTCAATGCAGTCACTACTCCTAAAGAGACTCAATCACCACCACCTAGCCAAGTGTTTACAAACTTGCCTATGGTCCCACATCTCATAGTACAACAATTTTTTGAGAGAAATCTTATCATTTTCCCTCCACTACTCAAATCATATCCATCATGACCAAAATGAATGAATTACAATGAATTTTTTTTATGTGATTATCATAGATGTGTAGGACATTCTAAAAATTGATCTTTCAAGCTCCACACAATCCTTCAAGATATTATTGATAATAAAAAGATTGAATTTATAGAACCCACATATTCTGCACTAATCAGTGATAAGGGTAAACTCAAATTATTTAATAATCAATCCCAACAGTGTGGCAAGAGAACATCCAAATCTTCTGCTAATCATACATATCATGTAGTGCCTCCTCCTACATCAGGGGATCTTGATTTCTTAGTTTCACATACTGACACTTCGCCACCGATCATCTCTTTCTCTAACCATGATTATCATGTGAATTTCACATCTAATCACTTACATATTAAGGCATCTGTCAATTCAATCCCTATCAATAACACTAAGGTTGACCCATCATGGCCCATTAGTGCATGTTTCATGCCACTCCTTAAGGCTATTGGTTATCCTCTATCGTAAATTAAATACCATATGAACAAACCCTTTGGTTTCATCCAAATACATGTTATAGTTGGTCCTCTTACTATGCTTGTGTCTTTCCTTGTTAGAAACACAGTCGATGGGTGAGACATGCTTCTTGGTCTCAATTAAATTCTTTGGTCTCAATCTATTATCTATATGAATCATTTGCAACTCAAATTCATCCATAACAATCAGGTTATTTCTATTGATGGTGTCCCTCCATCATCTCCATGGTCATCATCTCCTCACACAATAATTAACACACCACCTCCATCATCTATAAAATTACATTCTATGTTACTCAAAGCACAATCTACTCCTAGTTCACCTATTTTCATGTTGTTTATACAAACTCACCATTCTTCTAGTCCTATACATAGGTATAGGCCCATTCCTAGGACAATTACTACATCTCATTTTATATCACCACCTCGGTTTATTCTGCATGGGTTTCCATCACCTTCATAGTTGACATCATACAAATGTCCATTTCCAACACATTTTACTCTGCCATGGTCTTCATCATATATTCACCCACCACATGTACATAGAATTCATTCACCTACATATCGTCTATCTCATATATAAAAACTATTAGAGTAAGGTCATATGCTTTCATCACCACATGCATCGGATGGAGGACCTTCATCCTTCATTATCATTAGATAGTTCATTCATTCACACACACTTAGGGGCATAGCATACAACAACCCCCACCATGTTACAATTATCACATCTCTCATATTTGCATTATCATACATCAATATCCTAGATTTGACATATTCATGAAACATTTTAGCAACGTCATTACCCAATGACACACTCTTGTGCTTTGGTTCACACTTAACCGCAAAGGGATACATACTACACATTAACCCCACATACTTGCACAATAGTCTTGCATCACGATTCTTCACACATCTTGCATTATACATATTATATCATACACCCTACGTACCACATACTAAGTCTACCTATAATACTAGTCTACCTACACACATTTCATTGCATATTATTCATCACATGTTGCACATTTCTACACATCATATGGTTTTCTATCATCACATTAATTATATTTTCATCTACATGTTGCACTCACTACCCTATGATGTACTTTAGTTCCTTGGTCCATACTCAACTACTGAGGGTTTACAAATAAATTTACCTTATCATACTTACACGTTCATCATTCGATCTTCCATCATACGACATTAATAGTTTAGTGGCATATGCTTTAGGATAAACGGTCACCTATCCCTTCATCTTGTACTGGTATAGGATTTAGTCTACATCACCACTCCCTAATATTCATCTTATAGTGATATACACATTAGGATTAATCATCAATCCTTTATTTATCTTTTCATCATTTACGCTTTGGCTATAGGGTTGATGACACATCATTTATAGTTTTCGTCTCATCACCACATATATACACATTCATCACAACACATTAGGCACAACACACTTTGACCATTTTCCCGATGAATCTCTCTCCTTTATGGTTCCTTCTTGACTTCTTAAGGGAATACAAAATGAACCTCACTATTTACAACTCCATTCACTCGGGGAACACAACTCCTATCATCCATCTTGCATTCCATTCCAACCATCCATAACATATTTCATATCTTGGTTGATTTTACTCTTACTTATATTTGTTGATATATGGATGCTTCATTACACATGATAATTAGATCTCTTGTATGTCATTTATCCACACATGCACGTTCACATTTTTGTAGTTATGATCATAGATACATGTCTCTTATACGTGACACATATGTTCACCTTCTACCCATCTGCATTGGTCACCTGGAGCATCCACATTCATCTCTCACAGTGTTATTGTTTCATTTTTACTTAGCACTCTATATTATAGGGTTATACATGATTTTGACATAATCTGGTTATCTTTCTTATATGCTAATGGGTGCTTCATGTTGAACATTTGTTTTGCATGACTATTTTCTTTCATATCTATATGTTGTTTTTACTTCCCTTTTTTATTGGTATTGTATACGAGGCCTTTCCCTTTGTTTCATGTGCACACTTGTTTATTGTATGTGGCCATTATGGCCTTGCATGTCTTGCAACATTATGAGTGATTTCCAATGTTTGAAATCCACTTTTGTGGTCTATGCTTGGATTCTTCCGTGTTTAATTATATTCTACCTTACTCATTGTCTATATATATTACACTATCTTATCCATCATGCTTTTGGTACTAACACTTGTCTTTGGAAAGCCTCTTTTTTATGTGTACCTTAGTTTCTACAAAGCATTTTCCTTTCCCCTATAGGGAATAGTTACTGAGTTCATGCAGTTGGTCCTATTTTGGGGCCAAATTCTCCTATCAGCGATTTCACATGCACCCCCAAAGAGGGGGGAATAATTTGAGGTTTGCATATTATACAGAGCTTTATCTTTGGTATAGTCAATTCAGTTTTCCACCCTTGGCATTATGGGTTTAGTTAAATTTCTGCCATTGGAATTTTTGGTTATATAGAGAGTGGGTTTAGACCATACTATGAACTCCATACATTGTGGAGTTTACAATTTATGGTTTTCCTTAGAATTATGGGGAATAATTACAAGTTAGAGGATATAATGGAATTCCTCTCTACACTACTTCAGCCAGTGCCATCGGATCACCCAAAAAAATAGGTAGTATAGAGATCTCTTCACACATATTCAGGGAAGTAATTATAGGTTGGATAATAATGCATCTTTCCCCCTACACTTCTTCGGCTTATGGCATCAATTCACCAAAAAAACCCAGGACAAGATATCCTCTTTCTACACTATTTCTCTCATCATGGATCAGGTGCACATGTTCCATTTTTTATTTAGGTATTTTAACATTTACATACATATACATGTGTCTTTTACTTGAGTTTTGGGATATATATATATATAGGCATATTTAACTACTTTATTTTCTTCTCCTTTTAGGTATGATCGTATGAGCCACAAGCGGTCAACAACAACTACAATAATGGGGAGACAACAACAACATTTTGTCATAGCACACACCATACTAACCATGCAGTTACATCACACACAATGGAAACTACACATGATTCCCTACCCTAGGTTCACTCTCATCACTTTTTAACACTTTTTACATATTTAGTTTACACTCTCCATCATCTTTTTATCATTACACACTTTTTCTAGTACTCCAGCGGGTTTTATATTATAATATTCATAGACATCAGATACACATCTTTATCTAATTTATGTTACTGATATTTCCCCTCACCAACATAAAGTGGGGGAAAATGTAGACACAAAATCATGCACTTTAGACATTATTTAGTCTTGGTCTTATACTACTATTCATATGGTTTTTGAGTGAAGAAAGTACTAATTAACCCCCATCTTTTGGCCATTTTTCTTTACTTTCTATCGTCATTTCTGACCTTCAACACATATGTTCCCAATTTTTTCATCATTTCCCATCATTTTAGCCTTGACTAGGGCCAGCCAACGGCCCCCGGTCATAGTCGGTGCCTTCATACTTTTTCCACTTTCTTGCCACTTTTTTGGTACTTTATAGTTGTTTAAACACTATATTTCTTGTGGTCAACCTTTTCAGGGTTAATTACGAAATTAGAACAAGAGAACCATAATGAGGGATCAAGCACTAGTCACTACTATCATCCACCTATATTTGCATCCATCTAAGGCATCTAGAGCTCATTTGCATCCATCTAGCTCCATCACAAAGAAAAAGGTCGGTTCATCTTCATCACACAAGTATAGGAGAATTTTTTTCTATTCCATCCACCATTCTATTAAATTTTCTACACGTAGTTATTAATCACTACTTTAACAAATTACAAATGACATAAGAGAAACCTAGGGCATGACTGCAAAAACTTGCATATAGAAATACATCAGGTCTGATATGTAGTGTAGCACTTAGTTAGTAATTCCACCATTGTGGCAGCTAAGGACAGTCTAACCCCTTCATATGGATCTTTACTTTTTCATGGTTTGATGCTTGTTTTGGGGTTTTATGTGTCTCCTCTTCATAATTGGCTACTAGTGACATACAACCTATTATAGAGAAGTTATTGTGATAGACAACAAGGGATTCAAATCATCTAGCAACCCTACAAGTTTGGTTTTGGATCACTGTACGCAGTAGGGAACCCGGAACGCATACTTGGGGCACCCAAAGGTGCCTTAATCCTCTCTTAGATGCCCCAAGTATAGCCAAACAATTTAGGTATAGAATTTTTAAGACTTTTACATATTTGTTCCTTCTTCCGAATATTTAGTTTATTTTATGACACAATCCTCGATCATCCTACGAATCAAATAAACTCCTTCTAACCCCTCTTTTTATATTAGGATTTTAACTTTCATTAGCCTAGTTGCTTGGCTCACTTTTCATATTTATTTAGTTGTCATTTACAACATTTTAGTAGTGTTAATTATTTTTGTTCCTAGTTATATTAACTACACATATTCCACATTTTAGTTAATCAAATATGAATCCTTGGATAGATTTAAATATTTCAAAGCACTCGTGGAGAATGAGAAGAACACAAAAATCAAATGTTTGAGATCAAATAGGGGTGGATAATTTTGGTCCAATGAATTTGATGAATATTGTGAAGTACATGGGATTAGAAGACAATTTTCAACTACAAGGACACCTTAACAAAATGGGGTTGTTGAAATAAAGAACAAGAATGTACAAGAAATGGCCGAACTATGTTGAATAAATCTAGACTTCTTGATGGATATTCAAGTGAGGTTGTCTGTACATTGTCTACTATCTAAAAAATATCAATTAAGAGTAAACAATAGAAAGACACCTTATGAACTATGTAAATGAAGGCCATCCAATGTAAAACTTATAACATTCTTTAGAAGTAAGTGTTATATTAAGTGGGATGAAGACAACTTAGGAAAATCGACTCTAGGTTTGATAAGGACATATTTCTTGGATATCCAATAGTCGAGTGCTACTTATATATGTTATAATAAGAGGCTAAAAAAGTTGGTTGAGAGAACAAATGTAAAGGTTGATGAGTCTTATCTATCAAAAACGAGAACTCATCCTAAGGACAACCATGAAGATCAAGAAGGTGATGAAGAAGTGGAATGTACAAGTAAATAAGTGGTAGAAGAGGAAGAAATAAAAGGCACAAAGATACCTTCAAGACAAGTTAAGAGGTATCACCCAAAAAATAAGATCATAAGAAGAAAAGAAGGAGGTATTATCATAATAAAAAGTCAAGAAATCAACAAAATAAAAATATATATCCTTGTTATCCATGATAGAACCCAATAATGTGATATAAGATAGAAGGGACCCAAATTAGGTGGATTCCATGAATGAAGAGATTAATAAAATTTAAAAGAATGCTACTTTGGAGCTCGTAACAAGGCAAAATGACAAGAATGTGATAGGTACAAAAATGTGTATTTAGAAAAAAATGAATGAGAAAGGTGAAGTGACAAGAAACAAGGCTAGACTTGTATGTAAGGGTTATGCACAAATGGAGGGAATTGATTTTGATGAAAAATTTCTACCCATGGAAATAATGGAAGAAATCAAATTATTTTTTACATATGCTACTTACAAGAAAATAAAAGTTTTCTAGATGGTTTTCAAATCAGATTTCCTAGATGTCCATCTAAGTGAAGAGGTGTTTATTGAGTAACCTGATGGATTCTCTCTAACCAATGATAAAGACTATGTGCCCAGGTTGAAAAAGGATTTATATGAACTCAATCAATACCCTAGACATTGGTACAGTAGACTAGACACATACCTTTTTGAGAAATGCTTTAGAAAAGGTGTAGCTGACAGTAATGTCTACATCAAAGAAGAAGGAGATCATATGTTTATTGTTATAGTATATATGGATGATATCATATTTAGAGAATATCATGAAAAGATGAATCATGAAATTTTTGATGTGATGAGAGAAGAATTTTAAATGTCTATGCTTGGGGATCTTTCATTTTTCATAGGCTTACAAATCAATCAATCAGATCAAGGCATCTTCATATCTCAAACCAAATACATCAAGGAAATTCTCAAAAGGTTTAGGATGGAAGAGTGCAGGCCTATAGGAACATCAACGGAGGTGGGAATCAAGCTGAGAAAAGAGGAAAACTCACCAAAGGTAGAAAAAACCTTGTATAGATCTATGATAGGAAGTATTCTCTACTCTACTGCATCAAGACCTGATATCATGCAAGTTGTGGGTCTTGTTGGGATATTTCAAGAATAACCAAGGGAAACACACCTCAAGGTAGTTAAAAGGATACTAATATATCTCATGGGAACACTAGAATATGGACTTTGGTACCCTAAAAGTAATGATTTCAACATAAAATCATACATTGATGTTGATTGGGTAGGAAACATTGATGACAAGAAGAGTACAAGTGGTTGTGCCTTTTTTGTTGGAAATTTCTAGGTATCTTGGATGAATAAGAAACAATCCTCAGTGGCACTCTCAACATGTGAGTCAAAGTATATAGTACTATCCATGTGTTGTACTCAATTTCTTTGGATGAAAAATACATCGAGAGGATTACAAGGTAAAATATTATGGCCCAATACCTTTTCTTTGTGATAGTACTAGTGATATTAGTTTCTATAAGACCCTTATCTTCCACTCAAGGACCAAACACATTCCAATCAGATTTTACTTTTTGGTGGAATAACTTGATGATAAAAAGATCAAACTTGTATATGTAAGTGCAAAATAAGAGATTTCTGGTATAATGACTAAGCCACTACCTAAATCAACATTTGAGCACTTGAGACGCAATTGGGGGTCATTCTTGATCCCATTAGTAACTAGGAGTGTTGAGACAAATCAATGGAGCATCATCATGCAATATCATCTCCTACAAAGTACAAAGAGATCCTCATATGAGGGGGAGCTAGTCTACTATCTCATGTTGTTATCGTGATTTGAAATTTTTTTGTGTTATTCATATTATTCTTTGCATATATTATATTGAACCACAAAGTGTTTCCGAAAGATCAAACATGAAACTAGAAACAAATTTGATGGTTTTTATACTAGTTTTGGAAGTAGTTTTGATGAAATGTGTATGGATTTTGCATAGAAACGATATGGATGATAATATTAAATACCATCATGCAATGTCTCACTCAAGAGGAGCCGTATTTTAGTTCATATCAGGCTAAATAAATCATATGTGTTACCGATTTGAATTAGAAAAGGTCTAAAATAATATCATGAATCATCCAAGTGAGAAATTCTTGAGGTAAAATCATCTATTTATAAATCTTCTTTGGAGTTTAATCATGGTGTTATATAGGCAGCCTTTTTTCATAGATGTCAAAGGGGGAAAAAGTGTAGTCGTAAAATAGAGTGAATTTTTTTCCATCAAAGTTTTTAAATATGTTTCCGTCAATGAAAAAGGGGGAGTTTTTTGAACCCTGGTCATTTTCATTGGTTTTTTCATTGATGTCAAGTGGCATTCATGGCAAAAATAGTGAATGGTTAAATAAGAATTTAAAAGAGGCATGAAGGTTGATTGGTAGTTCCATCTCACAAAGAGGTTTTAAGTGGTTCCATGAAGTATCAAGCCATGACAAATATCCCTCAATGATAAGTATGCATGATCAAGCTAGTAAGTTGTGTGATGAGTTCTCCCAAGGTGGTCAAACATGGTGATAATGATTGATAAGTTTTTCAATGGTGTGGATCCATCTTTGACTATCTCATTAATCATTCAGGATGGATTTAGAAACTACAAGCTTAGTAAGTGAGATAGAAGTCCAATAAATAAATTTAAAAGGTTGGTAAACTTGTCTTAGTTAATATACAATCCTGAAAATCATTTTCATATGTTCTAAGTGCTCACAAAATTTTTATGGAGAAAGAAAAAATTCCAATACTTAGATTTTTTTGAGAAATTTGAGTATATTGATTTTCTAGTGTATTGTAGACATTTGGGATGCGGATGGAACATGTTCCCTATAAGGGTCTTAGGGTCATAGGATAAAGAGTAAATTTTTTTGTAGGCTAGGAGAGAAAATCGAGCACGAAGGCCCAGATGGAATTTTTCCTTACGGAATACAGTTCTCCATAAGACCCTTGAAGCCACAACACAAGGAAAGGGCGCAATACTGAGAAAATTGAAATGTTGGATGAACATTGCAAATGCGGTACAAGTTCCATTAAATGAAAAATTCTCCACAATCCATTTCAAACCACAACACAAAGCATGAAGGAGAATTATATTTTTTTGAGTGAAGAAAACAATGTATTACGGGCCGAGATAAGGTGTGCTAGTACAGAGACCCACATGGAATACAACCTTGAGAGAATTTATTCCTCGCAAGAGATTAGGACTTACAACTCAAAGAAATGGAAAAGTGTGGAAAGATAAAGTCTCGTAAGAAAAAGTAAACATGGAATGGTTCCATGAAGAGGTTTATTACCCGTAAGGAAAATAGACCCACAACATAAGAAAATAGTAGTTTTTCGATAAATTAATAAAGGAAACTCGAGGATTAATGAAAATTTGTAAACACGAGAAAAGAACATCCCAAACCATAAAAATAAAAGGAAATTAAAAGAGGAGTAAATCGAGAGATGTGATGAGGGATAAGCTGGGAAGAAATGGAAAACAAAAAATCCATGAGGCAACACAAAGAGAAGGAAAGGTATAATGAGGAGATATGATGCATAATAATTTGAAGTAATGATCAAAGAAAACTATGAGAAAAGTAACTATGAAAACCCGCAGAGAAGGGTGAAGTTGGTAATCTGGAGATTCAATGTGCTACAACTATGAAGTAATGGAGGTTTGTAATCCTGAAGTAAAGTGGTTCCCAAATCCCACAAAACAAGTCACAAGGAAGTAGTGAAACCTCAAATCCATGCAAATCAAAGAGAAGGTAATATGTTATGTGGGGATGTGATGGGGAACAACTGTGAAGTAATGGAGGCCTCAAAATCTGAAGTAAAACAACTCCAAAACCCTAATTGCAATAATTTTCACTCCAGTTGTCAATTTTTCAACTTTTTGGACTTTTTGGAAAGGTGATCTCATCCTCTATGCAATAAAATAAGAAAACACAATATTGAAGTAATAAAATAATGTCATAAAACAATTTTGTAACGTCCTTTACTACCCGATTGAGAAAATCATGGAAGAATGTCAACTAACAACACTGAAGACATTTTGGGATTAATTATTACAAAATTAGGTGTTGTAGAATCGAGGCTAGATTACGGAGGAATTATTGCAAATGGAAGATAGCGTAACTAAGGAAATTTTTAGAAAATTGTCATGTAACTTCTTTCTATAGATAAATTGAAAATAACAAATAAAAAAATAAAAATGCTTATCTATTTAAGGAAAAGTTTAAGCATGATATGATCATTGAAAAATAGAGCAATTTTGCATTCGAGCTCAAGGGTTGCAGAGAGAGAGAAAACATAGTCATAAAATTAAGAGCTTATGATTGAATAAGAGTTTCAGAAATAGAAAATCAAACCAGATGAATGTACGAAGGATGAAGGAGAGTGCTTGATATCTAAGCATGAAGAGTGAGTAATGAGAGCAATAGAAAAGTGATCATAATCCATTATGTAAGTTATATAGGTACTATATGATGAGGTTGTTTATTATATTTCCAAGTGGGTACTTAGATCATAGGGGGTGGGTGCTCCTTATAAGTTGCAACTTTTTAAACTAGCTAAGTGGGTGTTTAGATTTCTTTAAGTGGGTTCTTGGAGAATCGAAGTGTGTTCTTCATTGGTTGAGTGGGTGCTCAACAAGACAAATATTATTATAATATTTGGAATTGTTGTTCTTAATAAAGACTTGGATTTAAAGTGGGTTTTCTCCCTTTATGGGTTTCCCACTATAAATCTTGTGATGTGATTTATTGACTTCTTGCATGAGGTTGATCATATCTTCACGTTACAACTTTTCTCCTAACCAAGTAATTTTGTTTTGAAGTTATTTAAAATTTTCATATGCACCGATTCACCCCCTTCTCGGTGCTTGTTATTCCTAATAGTAGTTCCCTTAATAGCCTCCCCCATATGGTTATGGACCGTCTATGTGTCTTTATCATTTTGCGGGAATAAATTAGTGGCTCTTGGTAATATGGAACTTCTAGTTAAACTGGTAATGTTTCTAGTGAAGTGTATGTAGGTATCACAAGCTCTAAGATATAATTTTTCATCATTTCTATTTTGGCATTAGATTCTTTGATATATTTTATGGCACATATGGTAAGATAAGTGTGATAAAAGTGGTTAAATGAACCACATGTAAAACACTATATTAACTAATTGGTTAAATCATGTCGATCCCATCAAAGGGTGTGTATCTTTCATATGTTAATCCCAAGATCTACATATTTTACACCAAGTCCTTTCCATAGTTGGAGTGTTACTATTTGATGTTTTATATGTGGAATGTTGTCTAACCACAACTACTCTTTTATATTTTTATAAATATGAGCAGTCTAATTTATTGTTCCCTTCTATGCAACATATATTACACAAATTTTTTTCCTTGGAAGCCACTCTAGGGTAGAATTATTTCTTTCCTCATCTCTTCTTAAATTTCTTGTTGTAATTTTAACCAATATAATTCTAATTGTACCTTTTCTAATTTGGTATTTAAATTATTTTCTCATTCCTTTAGCCATGATAGGGATTCTATCCTAGTGGCAATTTTTAGTGCCTTTGGAAAATTAGAGGAAACTTTCACATCTAATGATTCTCTCAAGTATGGTAAAACCTGAGATAAACCATTCAATTTTTTGTTTCTTCGTTAGAGGCTCATCTAACCTTCTTGATATGTTTTTTAATATATAATAAAACTCCTTCATTATCTCTCCTTCCTTCCATATCAGATATCTCATCTTACTTACACTCTTTTTGGGGTCTTTAGGAAAATGGAAATCAGCTTTAAACACCTTTTCTCTGTATCTCATTCTTTCTTGTGTTATGGGATGATCTTCATGTACCATTTTAGGGTGTCATACCTCAAACTTCCTAAAAAGTCATATAGATTTATTTTTGTATTTGTGATGTTGTTACATTTTCATAATGAATCTAAGATGATTAGATTCTCCTCCAAATATTTTTAGATTTTCAAAATAGAGGTAATTTCAATTTTTGGGCCATCATTGATATGTTTTGTGAGGTATATGTAGTTAGTATTTTCTATGGTATATTTTTGGTTTTTCCTTCCTATTTTGATTTTTTTCTCTATAAGAATAATTTCCTTCCTTTATCTCTCTCCAACTCCTTATAAGAATACAAATCTCTTAAAACCTCCTGAAAATATCCTAATATTTGTATCTTTCTACTTTTTTCTTTCATTGTTAGTATCTTATTTCTAAGTATTCTTCTATTTATATATTTCCGAATGATGTGTGTTGTGGCACTAGGTATAAAAGCCATTATAAAAGGCTAATTTACCTTATGGATCTTGGTTCATTAAGATATGCATCATTTTATGGTACCTATTCATAACTATATTCCTTCGTAAATAATTTCCTATCTTAGATATTTCATAACCTACATCCTTCTTCTAATTTTATTTCTATGTAGCCTTATCCACTTCTCATTTTTTTGTTAAGTATTTAATTTTCTAATTCCTTTGTATCCTTTTCTTATTCTATTATTTTACCTCTCTGCCATTTTAATCGTCCTTGAGGATCTTTTAATCCTTCTCCTAAACAATCCTTTCCTTCTTTCTTCCTAATTATATTGTTTTCTTTATTACTTAGATCTCCTTATTCTCCTTTCTTTGTTATTTTAGACATAGTCTTAGACTGATAATTTCCATAGTTTTTTCTCTTGGGATTCGTATATTACCAAGTTCCATTTTATCCATTATTCCTTATAATCCTTAATTAACCTCGCTTTTCCAAATATTGAGCGTTGTATTTTGTTGTCTATCAAACATTTCATCATGCTAATTTCCATCCATGGACTAACCATTGATTATTGGTCTCCTCTTAAAATGGGAATTATCTTTGTGAAATTATACAACCTCCTACCTTTTAGGGTAACCATTAACTATTCTTTGGACTTAAGTTCGGTGTATTGTTTTTACCTAATTGCTAAGTTTTTGTTAATTCCCCTTTTTCCTTCTTTTCATTTAATTTATTATTCCTCCTATCTTTTTCCAACATCTGTATTTAAATAATTTCCTCTAATTCATTTATTTTAATGGATAAAATAGCTTTCTCTTCTACCCTCCTCATTTTCTTTACTATACTTTTACTTCTATTACTAATCTTTCTAATTATATAAACTAACTACATAATATTTGTCTTCTATTTTTCCATCCTTCACAACCTCCTATTTCTTCTACCCTAACCATTACCCCAAAATATTATAACATTTAAATCTCTTGGATCACCCCTCTTATCTCTTTTTATCCCATGGTGCCTTCCCTAATTGAACTATTTAACACTTTTAATCAATCCCCTCTCTACTAGAAGGACATAAATCAATAATGTAACCTTTTCAAAAACATCCCTCGGGATCTTTCATATAATTTTCCCTTCTTGTGATCAAAACTAGTCTAACCTTGAATTTCCCAATTAATAATAAAATATTATATTATTGTCTCAAACCAATACTCAGTGCTCAATTCCACACTTGTCTAACTCTTCAAGTTTTTCCAAATTCTCTTTTTCCACTTGATTGGTTTTCTTAGTTGGAACCATGTCCACTTAGTTATTTTAACAACTCTCACAATACAAGGACATGTTAATTGTGGAAAAAGTGACAAAAATTCTTCTCCAAACTCTCAAAAAAAAAATTCATCCCTCTTGAGAATTTTTCCAATTCATTGAGCTTCTTTTTGCACAAAATTTTTAATCATAACCTCCTAGTAGTCCTCAATTTTAAATAATCTTGATAGTTCCTATTTTTGTACATTCACTCAACAAAACACATGGGCTGAAATATTAAATCTTCACCATAAGCCTCAATGCAGTTGTGAGGTCTAATAAGTTTGTTCTTTGGTTAGGAATGTAACTGGAGTTTGCATACAATAGAATTCAATAACAAAGTATATTATAATATGTAAATCATACATCATAGTTATATACACATTGAATATCATTTGGTTAGTATATTAATATTCTTAATCAATTATAATTTAAATATTTGGGTTTCATATTTACCCATTTATCCTCTATTTTCTATTTTCTCTAAGTCTCTCATACTCCTTCTTTACATACTCATCTTTGTACCTATCATGTATTTATACATTTAAATCTTCGTTTTCCCCTTACATCTATTAGAATAATTATAATGAGTAGATAATCCTAGAAATACCCAATAGTCTCCCCTTCTTATAGTGACTATGTATCAATGTTTATGGAATTTTTCTTCATTCTACGTTTTCCCTATTATTTCACAAATTTTTATAGTGTTAGGTAAATTCCCAATGATCTACAAATTTTTCTAGTGTCCCATGGTTCTATCCTTTACCATGGCTTATATCCCTTGTTTGGTATATTTTAGTGATCCACATATTTTCTCCTTCTCCACTTCCACTTCTTCTATATCGACGAAGAACCCTAGTAAGACTAGGTTTAAATAGAACACACACATTTGTTCATCATCTTCAAGGATCATGATGTTACAACACACTTTTACTTTATGTTTCTATAACTATATTTTTGAATCAGGGGATTACATCAAAATTGGTCACTTATTACATATGCAAATAGGAATGTACTTTTGTTCTTGTTTTCAAAATCACACAAACTATGAAAATTGAAAAAAACCAAAAATTTTGCCACAACTTCATTGTGTAGTCCCATCACTTGTAGTTGGTAAGAGGATTTTGATTGTATTCCTTCCTTTATTTTCTCCATCTTTGAATAAACATTTTTCTTACTTATGAAGATGAAATTTGAAGCTCAAATTGGTACCATCTCCTATCAATGAAACTTCTCCACAATTTTTTCTTTGGCCTTGAAATTCCAAAGTGGGAGTCCAGGTCGCATCCCTTAGTGGGTTAAAGTGGAAACACCCCTTCTAGGGTCCTAGAGAAGTACCCTAGGCACACTCCTCTTCACTATATAGAGTAAGGCCAATGGGCGAGGGCCTCAAATCCAGGCACATTTTTCATTTGTAATCTTCAAAAAAATCATCAAAAAAAAATCTTTCATCCAATCCCACAAAAATTAGGGTGTCAAGTTATATCGAAGATGCATCTGAGAATTTTTTTACTAACATTATTGACAAAACACTATGAATTCTCAAGATAACTAACAATCAATTGACTACTTATAACCTATAGACGTCTATAGAAAAATGAAATGCAAATCAAAAAATATTATATACTTAGGATAAATTAAATTTTTAATTTACTGTCACCCCCTTACAAATTTCACCATACTTATCATAATAACAATCTCTAATAGAATGAAAATGTGAAAATTGATATTTAAATTACATGTAAAATATATTTTATTTCATAAATAACACCTTTAGAAATTTTATTGTTTGTAGGATTTTTTCATGTCACAAGTGGTGGGATATGTGGATATGAATGCAACGTGATACAAATGAAGCAAGTGTTGATTCACTAAGATGATAAATCCAATGTAATATGTGTTGTAATGATTAATATCATGTTTAGATTAAATCAAAATTAAATGCAGAGGATATGAACAAGTCTCAATTCAAAATATCAAAATCTAGAATCTATCAAAATATGTGTTGTAATGTGAAGCCCTTAATGGAATTTTTAATATACTATACAACCTGAGTTAAATAAAACTTTGATCAATTCACGAATACAAGAAAGACATAAAGCAAAATATTGTGGTTATAATGAATCGATTGAAAAAAATTTCTACTTCATGTATGCTAAAATATAGAATTATTAATTATAGATAAAATGAATTTATTTATGCACTCACCTCCCACACATCCGCATGGTACTCATAATTATTCCTATTGTATTTCCTATACTTATGTAGCATGATAAAATGCTTGTATGAGATTAGAAGAAGTTTAAAACCTTGGATGCCAATCTAGTGGGTGGTGCTCTAATACTTTTATTCATGTTGCTTCTCTCCTTAGAATGGTGTTATAGTTTTCAATTATTTAAAAATACATGAGCAAGACAAGTGCATGAAACTTAATGAAATAGATAGATATAATTCTAACTATAGAAGCTAAAAAGTAACGTAATTATTCACATGGGTAGAAATGTGCATAGATAAAATCACTTAGGAACAAAGACATGCATGATGATATATATAAAAAAAATGTTTTTTAAATATTCAAAGGTAGATTTGAAATGTTGGGTCATAAACTAATCTTGTAAAACTTGATGAAAAATTCTTATATATTGAAATTTTTAGGAGAAGTGTGTAGACAAATCGAGACAAATAATAAGATATGACCAAAAATAATATTAGACAATAAAAATATTAAACATCATACGAGGCAATGAAGAATAGGTATTGCCCCTTATATAACCTTACAACTTCATTACTGATAATAACTAACTCACTCGATACCAAATGTGATCTTTGGTTTAGATTTATAGAAATTTAATCACAAAATATTTTTTATTATTCATTCAATAATGATTATTACATATATATATATATATATATATATATATATATATATATATATATGGGGAAACTCATATTATCAAGGAGTATAGTTTAATAGCCCACTTGTTGGAAAAATAATTTTTCATGTTGTAAATTATTGAGTTTTCACCAATGGTATGGGGCTAAGCCCCTCCTTGTGTATGGGGAGGCTCCCATTATTGAATGTAAACTAACCTAAAGTTTTGGGGTGGCCAATAGGTTAGGGATCACATAGAACACTCCATTAAACCTATGGAAAAGTGATTTTATAGGGTAAAAGGGAGGAATTTGTAGTAATGAAAGGTAAAGGGGAGTTGGAGAAATAAGGAGAAAGAGGGTTACTATTGTGAATAAGATTAAAAATTCACATACAATAACCAAAGTAAGTCCACATCCAATTAGAAGAACACAGCAATGTGAAAAATTATAAGACATAACAAATCATAGACACATAATTCCATTGATTCATTTACCAAAGGCACAAACACATTTCTTGGTTTTACATGATTATCAAGTATGTAAAGTTGGAAAGAGATTAGAGGAGCATAATACAAGGAATGGAAGAATTGTATCTTGTATTACTTGATGTAGAAGTTTTAATCTCAACAAAATAAATTCAATCAATAATTGCAAACTCCTTGGAATGGAGAAGTCATTCTAATTTATAGAATTACAAATATGTCATTTCATCTACCCCCATATGACCTTTCACCTGTCCTCATCACTTTTGACCTTTCATATTTCTAGAAATGAATATTTTCTTATTAGAAATGGTACTCTCACAATGTTTAACTAAGGGTCACTTAATTGACTATGATGAAATACTAGAAAGTACATGTTCTTAATGAGAAATTAGAACATGGAGAGATAAGAAGGAAGAGATGGAGAGAGAAGAAAGGGTTGATTGATATGATGAAGAGAAGATTTGGTTATAAAGAAGTTTTGATTCACGGTTCCCGAGGGAGAGTTCTAAGAACGAGCTCGTCCTTTGAATTTTTACTAAACTAAGCTACCATAGGTGCCACATTATTTGATTCTAGAATGCAAATGCAACTCAAAAATTTAATCCATATCCAAGGAACATCATTAATATTCTTACACTTACTAAGCCATTTTTATCCCTCACAATTTTAGAAATGGATTTTTTGATGCTAGAAAGGGAATCTAAGGTATCTCTATTAAATAAAAGGGAATCACGCCTCTTTCTTATCCATATCTTGAAAAGAAACAAGTTATTTTGATGATTTTTTCTTAATGAGTAAAGGGAAAAAAATATTTTGTACATAGTTACTGACCTCATTCAAAATATCAAAATCATTTTATCCACTAGAGTCAAGTTTAGAGATGGCATCTTCTATCATACCATATCTAACATCTATGATGTGGACCAAAACTGGAGATATATTTTTAGCAACTCGATGCGAACACATTTTTCTCACGAGGTTGTGATAATTGAGGGAGCTTATCCTAGACACAAGTGGGAACACCTCATCTAAGTGGATCTTATCTTTTTCAATCTCTTTCATTTCTTTCTTCACTTCTGACAAAGTGGCAAGAATATACTTGAGTAGAGAGAGAACCTCTATGAATATTTTTTTCCTTTATTAATGATCCTTTTAATCCATTTCTCATTATCCCTCCCTTGCATCATATGTATTTGTGCCTTCTTGATAACCTCAGGGTCAAAGCCACTAATAGGAGGAATGTATTCCATAAGGAGTGGAGGCATTGAATTTGACCCCAAGAAATGTCGAATGTAGGCACCGAGGGTTCTCACATGCTACTCTAGTTGCTCAATTATTCATTCGTACTCTTTATTATGAGAAAGTAGGTAGGTAGAGGATTCCTTGAAAAAATGAGAGTCACCCTCATGTGTTTCTAATCCTAAGGGAATTTTAATGTTGGTAAATTTCTAAATACTTGGTCACCAAAATTTCTACTAAAGAGACGGGAAGCCATGTGTACCTTCTTCCTCCACTTGGATCTCAAGATTGTTTTGATGGATCTAAGGTTGGGAATTGAATATTTTTGTGTTGTTATTGGTTCACTTTTGAACAATTCTTGAATCCATGGGAATGGATCTTCATGAGTGGACATGATGTTGGTTACAGGAGAACTTTCAGGAGCTTCTTGTAGGATCGCATCTTGTTTATTATGGGAAATATGCACCATTAAGGATGACATAATTAGATTTCCTTGAAGAGAAAGAGGTTATGATGGATCACTCTTGCTTGACTCAAGAGGATCTATGGGATCTATAATGAACTTTACCTTCTTATGAAGCCTCCTAGAATATAGAATCTCGGTGCACCCTCTTTTCATTATATTCATTTTTAAAGGCTTATGTTCAATGGATCTTGGTTACACTTGAAATGTTCCATACTTTAAAGATTGAACACACTACAAAGTGTTAGATTCATTGTTTAATAACATTTTTATGTAAATTTCATAAAATTAATCTTGGATGGTTTCTCATTCTTACATACAAGGTGCACCATATGATGATCACATGTCTACCTTTTTTGACTCCAAATCACTTCCTAAATGAAATCAGATTTGGGTAAGTTTTTGTACCTTCATGCTCATATATTTATCATGGAAAAGGATGATCTCTTGATTCTTTTCAAATTATTTTCCAGCCTCACGATGTTCCCAATTTTCACCTGTTATGCCTCAATATGCTCTATCATGTTCCTTGACACAAATGTCATCAAAATGATGCTTTAGGATTCTTGAGCAAGGTTATTTTTTATATTTTGAGTTATGAGACAACTTTATAACCATGTGAGGATGGAAAAAAGTAACGAGATGAGTGAAAATGGAGCCAACAACAACTTTCTACACTGAAAATTAAAACTTTCTATTTTTTGCAAGAGGGATCGAGATCTTTGTTATCTTGGAAATTTTTACATCTTTTCTAAAATTTGGTCTTTTTAAGATCCTAGAACACTTTTATTGCCTCCATTGATGATACTTTACTATTTTTAGAAAATTTTTATATTTAGCAAGTTGCTTTTTTGAAAATAATATTTTGGAAAGTTTGTTCATTTCACTTGTTTTTTATTTTACATTATTCTTGGATGTTTTAAGTGATGGGATCTTGTTATTTTGAGAGACTTACTATTTTTAGTAAATCACTAAATATATGATTTTTTAATTGTTTGAAATCACACATACCAATGTTGTTTTGCAATGAAAACACTTTCATCAAATTTGGCTCTATACTTGAGATCTCATGCTCCAATTTTCGTTTTATTTCTTCTGCTAGAACTCTTGTAAATAAAAAAGGTTAATTTCATAGGTAGGGTTATATATTTTCATATATGAAAAAAAAATGGGGTCACCTACTATGAAGATACAATTATCACAAAATGCACTTGGGAGGAGAGTCTTCTATTAAAACGTTAGTGCAATCAAATTTCTAGTTAGTGGGTTATGAGAAAAAAAAATTTAAACCATGGATGTTACAAAGTGATTTTGGAAGAATTTATGGTATATTTTTATGTATATTTTTATGTTATTATAGTTTTGGAAGTAGAAAAAATGGTTAAAGAGTGAACAATGTAGAGGAGATAGCTCAAAAATACTTTATTTTTCACTTTTGTGTTTCCTTATTAACCGTGGTTTGACCCGGGTTGGATATAAGCTTGTGTTGATTTAAAAAAATCATATTTAATAGAGTGTTGATTTGAGGAAATACAAGTCAAGTATGGAAGTGCATAAGGTTTGGGCATGTGGTCACAGGGTGCATGGAAGATCGTGCAAGTATAGTAAAATAGGGGCTTACCCAAAATAATTTGAAAATAAGACAGCCATTTTTGCGGTTAAGGTTGTTTTAAGGACATGGAGTGCTGAGAACAACTTATAAAATAATTGAAGACAAGGTTATTTTGGATAAGTTGAAGAACGAGTGCCATGTAGATTTTTGATCTAATAATAGGATATGTACTAAGAGTTAACTGTAGGATATCTATTATTAGCACTTGCATGCTTTTGTATTCTTATGTAAGAGTGCATGGATATTATTAGCATATAACCTATTTTTTAAGTTGCATGCATGGTGAAGGGTAAGTCCTCACCCGTATAAATATGTATTGATTTGCACATTTTAGAAAGTTCATGATTATTATAGTGTTATGTTGTGAATCTGTTAGCACACATAACCATGTTGATTTCTTTATATATGAAGCTTATGTGTTTTACAATATTTAATATAATGGATCTTATTGACTGGATATTGGCATTGGATGTAGCTAAGCAAGGATGTTGTATGTTAAAACTTCATTTAGTGATTGTTTAGTTCTTCCTTCATGTGGTTATATCTAGATCTGGTTTATGCGATGTGGTTTAATTGATTATCTGTTATGGATCTAAAATATACAATCATTCATGTTAAAATCTTGGAAAATATTCTCTAAGAGGGACTTGGTACCATTACACACTTTGGGTGAGCACTCGAGTTTAGGCTAAGTGATGTGTCAATGTGCCTTGGATCATTTACATGAACTCTAGGCTACATCATTGGTTCCATTGTTGGTACCTCTTTCTCGAGATGATTTTCAGAATTTTGCATGATGAAGATGTACCAAGTGACCTTGGCTAGTATTGAAGAGTGGTTAGATGATCTAGAAGAAGAGTATGATCATAGATTTAGCACTGGACTTGAGTTTAATGCATGCATATGGGTTGAGCGAAATGTGTATGACACATTTTATGAGATGTTATTTTTTATCTTTCCCATAGAGTTGTATGAGTGGCTGGTTTCTTACGCATCTAAGAGGAATTGGAGGTTTCGCATGCTTGTTTGGACACATGAATAATTCTATGCCTTTTATGATGCAGATCTAATTTGGACATGCTCTATGGATGTTTGGTTATGTGGTGTTTTGAACAAATATATTCTTGAGTATGAATTTTCCACTTACTCTTATCCAAAATTTGTTAAGTTCTAGTTTTAACGTGATCCTGAGGATCTTACCTATGCTATATTCCTTTGGAAATTAAGATCTTGATCATAACCATGGATTTGGAAAATAATCCTATGGCTAGCTAAACCCCACCACACATGGGGGTAGGAGAAGGTTTTGTAAAGATGACGGGTATAGTGGTAGAGAAGAGAGAAGAAATGTGGCCTTAAGTTTAATGAAGTGCATGAGAGGGATCTAATGAAGCAACGAAAGATTGCAAAAAGAATGGTGTTGTAGAGGGATATGACTCGTGAAGGATTTGGATCTCACACATAGAACATGGAGCCCGATCATCTATAAATCCCCCATTTGGGAAGGCATGATAGAGAACCATCTTCGGATTTGGATGAGGGCACATCGATGAAATACTATGGACCAAAGGCATGCATCCGAACCTTTATAGAGACCTAGCCTTTGTGCTTGGTTTTAAAAATTCTACAGCAGTTAACACTAAGCAAGCTAGTGTGAGAAGTAGATTTGTAGTAGATAGAGTCGATTTGCAGTCAAGTTCATGACTTAATCAGGGAGCTTATTCATCTATGGAATAGTCGTCATATTTTTAGTTTGAGGACTAGTTGGAGATATCTTTCTGGTGCATCATCGACAAAGAATGTGGGTGCACGAGAACTTTGGTATAACATCTAGAAGTAGAAAAACTTCACGATGATGGGAGTCTAGTTTAGCATGACCATTAGGACACAAGGTAGTGCATCTTATGCTCTTTTACTAACTCATGAGGAGGATCAAGAGGGTCATGTGGCTCGAGGCACTAGTGGATTTAATGGCTTTGGATGTGGAGGAAACACAGTGCATCGCATCTAGTGGACAATTTCCACACCAACCCAATCAGATTTATGTGGATATGTATCTTCATCTAGCATAATATAGAGGCATTGAAGATGAAACTAAACACATACATATGTATGAGATTTTATGGTGCGTGAATGAGGTCAGTTCTCTAGAGTGCAAGGTGAGTGAGGAGTGCAAGGCGAGTCAATTTGTAACTACATTGCAGGGGTGTACGCATAGTTGGTACATAAATTTTTACCTTGACCACAATTGTGTAGATTATACTACGTTGCGGGATGCTTTCTTGAAAGAATTTAATATCCCTAAGTTTGAGTAGAAGAGCATTAACACGTTGAAATATATCAAGAGAGATACTAATGAGAGTGTTAGAGAGTATGATGTATGGTTCAAAACCCTCTTGTCTAAGCTATCTTGTGACATCCATGTAAGCCATTGTGCACAAGTGGTTTGTTGGAGGAGTGATCATGCCTTTTAGAAGGGTGTTTTCACATAAAACTTATACAGATCTGCACAATGTGCTTGGATCAGATCTCAGTGTTGAGGTGGTAAGAAGTGTAGACACAAGAGTGAACCCATTTTTGGAAGCTCAGATTACAACAATGGCTAAACAATTGGATAAATCATCTGCTAATTCAACACATGAGACATGCAGTGGAATTTGGTTTACATGTTGTGAAGTAAAGGGGCATACTAAGGATAGTTGTCCTCATAAATCAGCGTACTCCTTATTTTTGGATTATGAGATCTATCACTTGGACCATAGTTCAAGTTGGTGCCCATTGTTGCAATGCAGATAAGAAAGAATATGTCCTCAAAATACAAGATTTGTAGGTGTTCCACTCATGATACCGATTATTACAGTTTTATTGATCAAATTTTTGATATCATTGATATTGGTGTATGACGAATGGTGTTGCAAATAATTCTAAGGAGCAAGGTAAACATCATGACCATGATCATAATGAAGGGTGCTCTTATGGAGGCCATGGTAGAGGCTAAGGTTTCCAAGGAGGATTTAGAGGCCGAGGTCATGGTGGTGGAAGAAGTGATTTTCCTCTTGGGAATTTTTATGCATGTAAGTCCTCTAATCATTACAAGAACGAGTGTCCACAGAATATTTTTTGTTCTTTCTACATAAAGTACCATAGCTATGAAGAGTGCCTAAAATTGTATGAAAATTTGAGTAAGAAACACAAAAAGGAAAACAAGGGCATGGGAATGCTTAGAATTTAGCGCACTATGGATGATCAATGGATTTTGAAGTTAGCACTAGATCCGAAATTGGTACCCATGAATATTACTAGATGCACCGAGGCTGCGTGCACTAGAAAAGTTCCAAAATCAAATCCTTTCATTACTATAGAGGAGTTTCTTCATGTAAAGTATCCAGACCATCTGCATCAGAAGGAGGTTTATCAAGAAACCATGGAGGTAATTCAGAATTTACAAGGTGAGATATAGTGTTTGAAATAGAAGTCATGGAAATTGGAACAAAATAAAGCAACTGATCTCCATTAGACATATGTTGATGATTTAAAGGAGGTTTACAAGATTCTACACTATAAAAATAGTATTCCTTCATTAGGGAATTCATTAAAGATAAATTCTTCGTGCACTCGGATTGAGCATGAAAGGAATATTTTACATGCTAACCTTCCCCCTTATAACATATATTACAAAAAAAGGAGATCACTCTGAATGTTGTTGTGGATGATTGGCTTTTGAGTAATATTCTAATTGACACAAGTGTGGAAGTGAATGTGCTCACTTTGGATGCATGTGTTCATATGGGAAGATCACCATAGCAGCCATATTCTAATGTTTTGTTTATGGCGAATTGGATGAATTCCATGCCAATTGGATTTTTAAAGGACGCATCAATTACTATATAGGGGGACAAGTTTATTAGAGACTTTGAGGTCTTGACACTTGTGGAGGTAGATATTTTTCCACCATTACTTGGGCACCCTTGTTGTTACATAAACAACATTGTTCTACACTTCAATAAGGGGTATATAAGTTTTGAAAACAATGAGGAACACTTCATTATATCTTTGACGAATGGGAAATATACACCTTATGTAGAGCCCTTAAGTGAAGAAGATATGAACATAATCTTTATGCACACCATTCATGATTTGGAATTTCTTTAGCCATCAAAGGAAGGAGTTCTTCAATGGGATGATTCATTGTCCATGAGTGATATTACAAGTGTTACATGTGATAATTGGGTATATGGAACTTATGAAATGGTTTGGCATGAAGTATGAAGTGAAATTTCTTGCGTTAGTAAGCCATGTAGTATCAAGCATTTGGGCGGTAGACAGTACCAAGGTAGAGAATCGGGAAGTATTCCTACTTGTTATGGAGGTTCATTAGTAATTTTAGGTGGAAAGAAGGAATATGCTAGTTTATACTCTGCATAGGATGGCAGCGTGCTAGTGGATGGTTCATAGGGATAATATTTTGGAGTGGAGAGAAGTGAGGATTACTTTATTTGCTATATTTTTAAAGAGAAATGCACCTACTCATATCTATGAATTTCATGGTAATGATCCTATTCAGACCACGTTCAATAGTTTGAGAGACTTTGGACGAGAGGGGGTAGGAAGGTTTACCACCTTTGTTGTGCATGCATAAGATTTATTTCACCTTATGAGGCCATGTGCACATGCATGGTATATCTATGCAGAATTGAATAGAGAGACTGAAAATTGGAAAGAACTTACTATATGTATGATTCAAACCTTTAACTATTTTTCCACTAAACCTTCGGTGAATGAGGCATTATAGGTTATGAAGTGCTTAATGATGGGAGATAGTGCAAAATTTGAGGATCTCCTTCACAAAATTTTAGGAGAGTTAGACATGGAGGCAAATTTTGAAGTGGAAGAAATAAATGTTTAACATCTTGGGCTCACCTTCTTAGAAAAAGAGAAGGGTAATATGGTCTACATAGTTGATGATGAAGAGGTGGAGAACCTAGATATTGATCACATAGAGGGTATGTGTGAAGTCTTAGATAATGTAGATGAGAAGGCGCGTGCTTACCCTATGCCTATGAAGACCAAAAAAGTAAACATTGGAACCAGTGCTAAACCTAAGGAGGTAATCATTGGAGATTATTGGTCTGACTCTGAAGTTGATAAGATAATTGACCTACTATGTGACTTTCAGGATCTATTCCCTAGAGGCTATCATTAATTGAAAGGGGTACATGAATTTTTGGGTGAAATGAGAATCAATCTGAAGGAAGGTACACGCCCATTTTGGAAGAGGCCTTATAAGATGAATCTAAATTTTCACATCAAGTGAACGAAGAAATTGACAAAATGTTAATTTCTAGGATCATTTTTCCCACCAAGGATTTAGAATGGGTGAACCCTATGGTGATCAACATCAAATAATATGGGAGATTAAAAATTTGTGTGGATGACAAGGAGTTAAATGTTGCATGTGTAATTCATCCCTTTCCCACACCGTTTACTGAAGAAATTCTAGAAGGTGTTGTAGGGTACAAAATATACTCCTTTTTTGATGGATTTTCAAGATATCATTAGGTAAGGATATAAAAACAGGACCAAGAGAAGACAACTTTCACCACTGAATGGGGATTTTTTTCATACATAGTTATGCCCATTGGATTAAATAATGCACCTACAGTCTTTTTGTGCATAGTGGTACAAGTGTTTTAGGATTTTATTCACAAGTTATTGTAGGTATATCTTGATTATTGGTTAGTCTATGGGCTTGTGAATAATCACTATGATAATTTGAGGCTAATGTTTGAGAGGTGCCGATAATTAAGAATATCTTTAAATATTAAGAAGTGTGTATTTACCACACCCTTTAGAATTTTTCTAGGACACATCATCTGTAAGGAGGGCTTGATAGTGGATCCTACTAATGTTGTTGTGGTTTTGGGCTTAGAGGAACCTACTACCCAAAGCGAGAAGTGTGGATTCTTGGGGTACATGTGATATTACAAAAAATTTATTAAGGGACATGACAAGATCGTCATGCCATTAAAAGAATTATTAAAGGGAAAAGGAAATTTTTATCGGGGTGAGGCACAATATCACACATTTGAGAATCAATGAATGGCTTACTATGGCACCTATTTTGTGCTTTCCTTCATGGTCCAAACCTTTTCATGTTCATGTAGATGCCTCTAGGCATGGCCATTGGTGTGGTACTAGCCCATCCTGGAGAAGGGATTGTTGATCATCCTATTTTCTTTGCGAGTAGGAAATTGACTCCGAGAAAAATAGAATAACACAACGACATAACGTAAAGTGTTTTATATGATCTCGCGCACTCTATAAGTTTTGACAATATCTTATTTTTACCACATTTATATTTTATACGAGAACATATGACACTAATGTATTTAGTAAACAAGCCCATTTTACAGGGCACATATGTCATTGGGTTTTGTTATTTTAGGAGTTTAACTTTACTGTGGTAGTTAAGCTAGGTAAGAGAAATTCTGGTCCAAAACATTTATCAAGGATTCAAGTAGGACAAGACATGCAGAGCATTGAGGGTACAATTGTAGATGCATAATTGTTTAGATTAAAATCCACACCCTCATACTTAGAGGATATTGCTATCTTTTTACACACATGTGTGACACCTTGAATAAATGAAGGTGTTGACAATTTTGACACTTGTGCAAAAATGGGTCACTCGAAAATTTGTTAAGATGGAAGGTATTGATGAAGTGGACCTAACTAGGGGAATGCATTACCGTTTTACTATGTTTTCAGTTACAATAATTGATTAGTTACATGTGTTACAATATGTAACACCTCACATAGCCTGCCACCCCATATTCATCTTCAACAAGGAAACACAAAAGCCTCGAAGGACTAATGCATTATCTTAATGAAGGCAAGAATCATAGTTTCGGTGAAATACTAAATTTGGGAACAACAACAACATTTGCAGTTTACAAGAAAGAGAGTTGATTATTAAGTTATAGGAATTTTTAAACTCTTTATTTTCTGCATGTAAATACATTTAATAATGTTTTTGAGTTGTTTATTCTGTTATATACAATCAATATACATGTCATAAATCTGAAAACAAAAAGAAGTATACAACTGAAGCACAAAAATTAAATGTCATTTATTCATGAAGAATTATAATCTTTCCCACACAATCCATGTGATGTAACTCATAACTACAAGAAAGAAGTACATATCCATGAAGTTAAAAGTAAAAGAGTATAGAAGAAACCCATCATTTCCTTATGTTCTCTTTTGTCCTTCCTCACTTCAGCTCTAGATCAATCTTGTACTCAGCTCTCCTATCAATCACAATGTACCTAAAAATTAAAGAGAATTGTCATCGACATTGAGCTCAGGGTTTAATCTATACCCTTGTACTATCTAACTACATGCAGATGGATTTCTAAAAATAGAAGTATAAGGTATATCATATATAGATACACAATTGATAAGATCATCATTATAATTCAGTACATATGATTCCCATAATCATTTTAGAAAAGAAAGAGAAAATAAAAAACTATGGAACATAAGAGAGGCCAAAAATCCTAAATATTTTCTAACTATTTATTTAAGTGTGCAGGTATAGGTAGTAGATTAGAAAGAAGAAAAAAATTTGTAAAATGATTACTGTACAAAAATGAAATACTTGCTGAAGGAATCTACATGGTACATATTTATGAGTTGTTCCAGAAAAAGGAAAATGTAGATAGAAGATGTATAAAAGAAAGGCATCGAGACACTGAAATCAGAAGTGAGGAAGCAAGATACAAGTAACAATTCTTTTAGAGCAAGGTTTTCATCAAAGCATGGGAAATGAGCAAAGGTATCTTCCATTTTTCATTAACAAACCTCTACAAGAACCCATGAAGAGGATAGTTCTGGAGATACCACAAATGAGAAAAATCTAAAGGTGTGAATGAGAGATATAAGCTCAAAAGAACAATTAAAAAGTGATCAAGATAAGTGTAGAAAATAAAAGATATATCAGTCAAGAATAATTTCATGCGAGAAGCCATTATAAAGTATAAGATGATATTTCCACTAAAAATCAAAGCTAAAAGATAAAATTATGACTTTAAAGAGGCCTTTAAAGGGTTTTTTTAGAATTCAATAAAACAAGGAAAGTACATTCTTCAAAAGTTACAAATGTAGATTCAGCAAAAGTAAATGGAGACAACATGCACTCATCAAAAGAATTCAATTGTTCACATATCAGAACACTTCATGACTTACTTTTAAGTATTGATAAAGATCCAATTATAGATACTAGAGATTGAATTTCACATATGCAAGATTTCCATCATGGTCCAACTAAAGTACTTCATTAATGAAAGGAAAAGGAATTACATTCATCAAATTTTCAAAGTAAACTACACAATTTTTCGATTCTAAAAGAAATGCACAAGCTTAAAAATCTTGATTTTCAACACGTCTCTCAAAAGCATGATAGAAGAAAATAAAATAGTTACATCTACCAATGATTACAAGTTTTGAAATAGGTTCTAGAACAGGGCCAACATGTTTTTATTTTCATAATGATAAAGAAAAGTAATCAATTTAAGATTTCATCACCTTGAGGTGAGCATTCAACCCTAAATTATAGTTCATGATATATCAAAAGGGTACATAAAATGATATGAGTTACAGCTCAAAGCATCACTCTCAAACCATGTTACAAGTTATATAACCATCATCCTGGAAAAAATCAAAAGTGTAGACTTCATGAGACAATTTAAGAACATACTTTAGAGTACAATTGATACAAAGAACAATGAAGATACATCTTTCAAAGCAATAAGGTATAGTTATTCAGGATTCAAACAAATATCAAAGCTTTTTAAGAAACTGGAAGGGTGAGTTTTAAAGCAAGACATGTTTCAGAGGATATTTTGACTAGTTTCTTGCATTCATACTTATATCATCAAATAGTAGATAAGAGGCAACAAGCTGCCATGTATAGAGCTCAATGAAATAGATGAAAAAGATCATAGTTAAGCAATCTACAGCCAGTATGGATCAATCAAAGGTAGATAAAGCTATCCTTCAAATTGACATTAAAATGCAAACTCCAACTGAAGGAAATATTAAGTGTAAGGTAGAGCACATTCAATCGAGCACCTAGAAATGATAAACAAAAGCCACAGTTTTTTCATGATGGCCAACATAAAGGGAGCCATATAAACCACTATGAGCAAGAAAAGGCACCCACATAAATGTAGATACAGAGAAATCAATAAAAATAGTTCAGACAAGAAGGCACGAATATCCAAACTTTTATTTGTAATGGCCATTATATTCCAATGCAGAAGTACAAGAAAGTATGAATATTCATTAAAGTTAGAGTGACAATGTACTTTTCTAAGCCATATCACAAAGTTGCAGGTACAAATCAAGAGAATGCCCCAGAGTTTCATGGCCATCCAAAATCCCTAATGCATTTACAAAAGAGTTTACCAGTTTCCAAGCAAGACTTGAAGAAATCCACAAAAGTCAAGTACCGAGAAAAATACAATGATACCTAGAACTCATTTGAGCTCAAAAAATCATAATGAAAAATCTGAAAGTTTTGGAAAATATCAGTGATAGAATGTGAGATATAAATTTTTTTCCAATTTACATTGTGGGTATTCGAATGGAAAAGGATCAAGAAATATTTCAATATCACTAAAGATAAGAGATAACGATCTACAAGTAAAATCAAAGTAGAAAATAGAGCTAACAAAATGACGGTGAGTCTACCACATGGATACCCAATTAGTAATACAACTCAAAATGAATAGAACAACTCAAATAAGGAAAACAAAAATCTTAGAATCAATGGTACACTCAAAAATGAAAAAATAACAGCTTCAGTACCTTCATTAATGTCCAAATCGGACCCTCAAATAGCAGAAATGCGAAAGGTTCAAAACTCATCAATAATGGTCACATTTCTTAGCTCTCTAACAGGGAGGATTTCAAATGGACAAGATCTCAAAAGGAATCACACAAAACAAGAAAAGCCACATCACAAAATGTAAATTTATGAAGAAATGACGAAAAATATAGATATACTCTCAAAATGACACAATAGTAATGGTTCTGAAGCTTAAATAGACCATTTCTTAGAATGTATAGTTTAAAAGAGATTGCTCAGAATTATTTCTCATAAGGAATGGCACATCCTTACCTTCAAAACCCTCAAAATGGTGACTTTGATAGAGAGGTCAGAGGCTTAAGTATCGACGGCTCAAAATGAAGAAATATCTAAAGATTACGACCAATACGACCAAATTTCACAGAAATATTGAATCAAAGATGAGATAATAAAGGATCCAAGCTTAGAAATAATTTAGAAGCTCATAAAGGCTCAAGAACTATGGAAAATACTTCCACAAAATCTTCAAATGGAGAACCTTTGTTCTCATACATGAATGCAGAGAGCTCGAAACAACAATACCCACAAGCACCTCTATCAAATTATGCTTAGAGCTTGAACAATAAAAATAGAAGAAAAACTTCATGTTCAAAACTTCATATAAGATGTTTTTATAGAGAAAACAAGCTCAGAATCATGCATCAATGGAATTCTAAAGAAAATTTTCCAGGGCTTCGCCCTCCAAAATGGGCATGTAAATTAAAATATAAGAGTTTGGTTTTCAAAATAAACATGTTCTCCTACCAACCAACAGTAACCAAACTCAACCACAGTGAAAAGATCAACGAATAAGATCAAAAAGTACTAATATCGATGATTCAGAGTTTATCCATAGTTCACCTACCTCACTTCCAAATCTAGAGCCATCAACGGTGGAAATCACAAAGGTACAAATATTGATGATCAAGTTTCATTCGCCAATTTCCATACAAAATCCAAGCCTAGCCACATGAAAACCCTAACTCCAACAAAGGAAAAAGTATGGATCAAATGGTCAAGATGCAATAGATTTCATGATCAACGATCGAATACAAACCACAAGTTTTTGTTAACTCCACGAGGGTTTAAGGAAAGTCATGTGTCGAGTTTTGGGTCAAAACCTAATCTTACCAAAGTTAGAAACTCCACCGACAAAATAGAAGGGTTGGGTGATCATGCAAAGAGGGGGTAAACCTCAAAAGTATATAATCATTGCATTGAATATAATCAAGTCCAAACCTTAGTTCAACAAAATCAAACATCGACAACAATAATCAATCAAATGATTATTCAAAAGCTGAAAAACCACAATATATGTGTCGACCAAATTTTATGACATGTCCTAATCGAAATGGGGTCAACCAAGTAGGGTATTATTATTATAAACAATGATAAATACCAATGATAAAATGCCCCATGGTAATACATGGTCAAGATAGATGCTAGATGCCAAGTTGGATGATTACCTTAATCTCCTCAAAGATACCTTAAAAATTGCAAGTAAACTTCGTACAAAGAGGAAAGGGAGGAGTTTTACATATGATCACTAGGTGTCGAAGGAGATGGACAAAAATTAGAACCCACACTCATGTGTTCAAGTGGCCCCCACAGTGTGTGATGTATCTTTTGCTAAGTTTTGGAGCTTAAAATATTATGCTTGTAGGAGATAGTATTGCATGTATTCACATAAAAATGTCATTATCAACATGCAAAATGGAGTATGTGCATAGATGTTGGCATAAGAACCAAAGGTGGTCCCCATCAGGATAGAATACATGGGTGAATTATTTTGCAAGGTATTGCAAATAAATTTTTTGTTTCTCACACAGGGAAGTTTAAATTTTTGCATGTACATTAAGGGGTAGAATTAAAGAATGCCTAGAATATCAATTACAAGTAGATAAAATTACAAGTTTCACATTAAGCACTAGAAGAAAAAGATTACATGTACATTGGAGGAGACTTACACATCAAGAAAGGGCTATTATTAGCCAAATTATTTATCTTACTTTATTAAAAATAGATCAATCATCAATAGTTTTATTGAATGCATCTTTGTAATCAAGGCTATTAATGCCTCATTGTATTAGCATGTCTATTTTTATTCCTTTATTTATTTATGATAAAGGGGTAAAATTAGCATGCATGGGAAAGTAATTTTTGTGTGTGTATTATTAACATATTATGGGTGAATAATATTGCTATATATTGTGTGCAATTACAAGGCACAAGAGAGGAATTTTTGGACATATGAGGACTTTTTAGACATAGGAGTCTTTGAAGCAGATTTTGCTAGTTTTTCCCCTTGAATGAGAACTAATTTTTTCCTTTCCAATTATTTTCAGTGGAGTGTATATATCATTAATTCTTGTGAATTTCAAATTCCTTGATCAATCATCTTACCTTACTATAAATTTAGTAATTTCTACATAATATTAGTGTACATGTTTATTTCACTTTGCATCTTGTTGTGATTCATTCCCTCAATACACCAAATGTTATGCCTTAATATTCTACTAAAAAATATTATTTTTAATATCCAAGTTTCATTCTCAAATTGATTGTGCATATACTCAGTCAAATCCCTCAACAAGTTTGGTGTATAACCCCAGTTTTCAATTCAATTACAGTCATCTTTTTACCCTCAAAAACCCTAAAAATTAGTTTAGGTTACATAAAAAAGGAACCGACCTTGATACCGAGACTCACCTCAACAATAGGTATACCCACAGACCTGAGGTGTTTCCATTGTATCTACGAAAATGAGAGATCTAGAGAAAACTCAGAACACATAGCATCATCTCTCAACAGGGTGCACTTTTGAGAGATAACAAAAGGATTTACATAAGAAACAACTTGACATTTGTGTAACACCTTAAATGTTGATTAGTGGAGACTTATATAATCAAGGTCATGATGAATTTTACACCAAAGGTGTACTTGACCATGAACGGGAAGCAATTATGGAGTAAGATCATGGCGGTATTACAGATGGACACTATGTAGGGGATGCCACCATGCACAAGATTCTACTAGTTGGTCTATGGTGGGAAAAATTATACAAGGATTATAAATAATATTGTAAGGCATGTGACAATTGTCACCACCTTTGAAATCCTAGGCATAGAGATGATATTCCTTTGAGGCCTATTGCTAGCACAAAACCTTTTGAGAAGTGGGCAATTGACATTTTGGCCCTATCTCCCGCAAACTTGCATGCAAGACATGATCACGCTATATTATAACTTGTATAGATTATCTTACATGGTGGGAATAAACAGAGCCTATACATGATTACACAACAAATACAATAATAAGGTTTCTATGGGAAAATATTATCACTAGGTATGGATGCCCTTTAATTTTAACAAGTGATAGGGGTACTCATTTCTTTAATGAGACTATCAGGATATTATTGAATGAGTTTATGCTTGCACACCATAGAACAACACCCTATCATCCTTAGGAAAATGGAACTGCTAAGGCCTTCAAAACAATATTGAACCATACCTTGACAAAAAAATTGATGTTAGAAGGATAGATTGGGATGATAAAGACTCTGTTGTAATTTGGGCATATAGGACAAACTACAAGAGGTTGAATAAAGAAACACTTTTTCAGTTGGTTTTGGCACAAAGGAACTTTTACCCATGAAATTCATGTTACCTTCTTTATGCATTGCACACACAAGAGGTTTAGCTGATAAGAAATCACTTAAAGAATGTATTGAAAAACTTATGCAACTATATGAGAGGCATGCCATAGCAAGATGGAGTCAGAAGAAATAAAAATTCAGTGCGAAAGCATGGAATCATAGGAACATTAAGGATAAGAAGCTTGAGGTTGGGAAAATGGTACTTCTGTATGATTTAAATTTTTGTGCCACCCTAGAAATCTTAAGGTGCATTGTTTGGGACCATATGTTATAACTTATATACTTGATTCAGTGCTTTCTAGTTAGAGGTGTTGGATGGAACATGGTTTCCCAGTTACTTCAACGGGAGTAGGTTGAATCCCTACTATAAATAAGTCTTCTTTGTGTTTGTAATAAGGTAGTATTGCCACTTAGATTATATTTCCTTAATGCATTCCCTTTATATGTGTTTCCTTTCATCATTATTATGCTTTGTCAATTTAGTTCAATGTTTTGTGTAATAAGCGTGCTTGCGCACCAGAAGATGATTACTATCTAAGTTTTTTATGTATAGAGGACCACACATACCTTTAGTGTGGGGTGGTTTATATACAAGGTTCATTTCCAAGTTTGAATATTAATTGAAGATGGTTATGCATAAAGAAAATTTTATGCAAGTTCTTTAAGGAAAGATGTAGATAGAAAAAGATTGCTCCTAAATGAAGACCACTTATGGATGGATGCATAATGTAACGCAAGGTAGGCTACAGCAGTGGAAACTACTTAGAATAAGGTGCAGTGGTGAAGTAATTTAGCACATGAGGGCACGTGGAAGGAGGTCTGTGGCCAAAAGTAGAAGGTGTGCCGGTTATGAATTTGGCACGAATTGAGTAGCGTGGAAAATTTGTTAAGACAATGAATTAATACTGGGATGGTGGTAGGTGGAGAGTAATAAATGTGATAAATTTTTGAAAATATATATAAGGATGTGTTGTAAAATAATTTTTACCTTTGAGATGATATATTTTGAGCCAAATAAAGGTGAGAGAGCTAGAAAGACAATTATGAAGTGTGGAGAGTTGTGAACTAGTTGTATTCTATCACATTTGTGCATGGGTTAATCTTGCACTCCATTTGGTGAAGTGTTTGAGTGAAGTAGATACATGTGGGGAAGAATATTGACAGTTAGGGTTTGGTTTTGAGATAGGGCATGTAGACTTGACCTAGGGTTTGTGGGATTGGAGTTGAAGATCTTGAAGAAGGTAAAATAACACACCTTTGTATTTGATATGGCACTGAAAAGAGCACCTAAAGATGGTACAAGGGGAAGGAACAAAAATTAATTTGAAATTAAAATTGAAGATGCTCCCGAGAGTATATTTTCTAAAATACAATACCCAGAAGGTGTTTTCATGGGCCGTGATTGGGATTCACATATTCGTCACTTGCAGGTTAGTGATTACAACCATAGAAATAATGATACCATGAGGGAATTAGAGAAATTACTTGTGGTAAAGACTTAAAAGAGAAAAATGAATGACATGGTGGTGTATGACGATGCAAGAGATAAATTATTGACCAAGGTAGGAGTTTTACAGTTGTATGAGATCTTGTATTTTACAAAAACTAAAAACTTATACCAGTGGCTCATGAGCATAGTCCATGAGGAATTCTTCTATTTTTTGGGCGTCGAGTGAGGATAAGCGCACCTTTGATTGGATGTTTGACAGGGGTGAGGAGTATGGGTATTGAGATGAATAACGACCTCACTAACAAGGAGGCCATATAAAAGAAAAAGCAAGCACTTAGATACACTAAACAAGTGTGTAGGATGGACATCCATAAATTGTAGAAGTATCCAAATATTCAAGCGAGCCAATCTCCGACAAAGATAGACAATCAAGAGAATTGGTCTCAGGTAAACAAGGATTGGCTTCATGTTGTAAAGAAGATGACAAGGTGTTTTATATAACTTATCAAATTTCGTTGGTGAGGATATTATTAAGGAAGCACATGAAAGTGAGAAAATCAGCTTTGGCACCGTACTTACGCATTATTATTTGTTGAAATTGGAGTGCTCGATGGGCCAAAAGACAATGTGTGGTAGTTTCCTAAAGAGAAGAATTCATTGGCAAAAATATTTTCCAACTATACTTGTGATGGATCAATGAGTGGAACCTTCAAGAAAAGGTCATAAATGTGGTATGAGTGCTTATGTGTTGTGTTTGAAGAAGAATGGAGGATACCCAAGGAGTTACCTTCGGTATTGGATAAATAAGTACAATTTGTAGTGTATCAACACTTCTGTATTAGGTGCTTTGGGATGAAGGATGGAAAATGGGGCCCTTAGTGTAAGTTTTCATATGCCTTCACTGTGCAATATTTCTAAGCATATGTACATAGGTTCTCAAATGTGAGTTGGTTGTTGTTTGATGTTGACAAGGTATATTGTGACTACCACACATTGAGGAAGTCTTACATTTATCCAAGTAAGACTGCTTATATTGAAAGGTTGATTTTAGATGACATTAACATGAAGGTTGTCAGTCTAGCCATTGTAAAGTTGGGTGTGGATCTTGTATATATATACTTGAAGCCTAATTATAAAATGAGAAGTATTTGGAGAACGAATTCAACCTCCCTAGACCACCCAAGGGAGAACATACTATGAGAAATTTAGAGGAAGAATATGTTCTATCTATTGAAAAGGAAGAAGGAGAAGAAGAATAATTACATGAAGATATTAGTGGCCTAGAGTATAGGGGAATAATACGGTGTATAGTTGGAGAGAAAAGAGAATGAAAAGTGAAACCTCCATTACGAAACAAGAGGATGAAGTGTTAGAGATGGGCGCAATGGAGATAGATGACAAACCATAAAGGAGCCTCAGTTTAAAAGGGTACTCAGGAAAAAAAAGGAATCAGGTCATGAGACCTTCCCATCCCCCGATAAGGTCACCAAGGACTTCTCCCAAGAAAGAAGAACATGAGAAAAATAAGATATGTAAGTACATTCATTGAATGGATGATGAGGAAGATGGGATCGAGTACAAGACGCCTCACATTCTGTCATAATTGAGGATACTATCGAGCCTCAGGAGGAGGAAGAGATAAAGGGAGATGAATAGGATCCGAGGGATCATCATATGGAAAGTGTGGGACCTGGGTTATAAATAGGTACAGAGAAGGGAAATCCATTTAGTGCACCCCCAATATCACAAATATGTGAGAGTCCGGTCTTGGACTCGAGCACCAAAATTCCCAAGGGTAAGCACACCATAAGGATGAAGTAGAACAAAGACTATGAGACCCCTGTAGTTTGGTATGTAGATGATAAAATAAAAATCCTACGTGCACAGCCCAAAGAAAATTGGAGCCTAAGGATTTATATGGGTGGGAGATTATGGATGAAGAAATGGTGAAAACATGCACACGGAAGTAATTATCTTGGTCTATGAAGACTCATATGGATGAACCTAATTTTGATGTGTGTGAAGATTCATGTGTTTCACGTAGGATGAAGAAAGTGCCCCACATCAGGCATGTGAATGTAAATCCCACTGTTATGTCAGATGAGTAGGTAAGCAATGCCTTGATGAGGGTATCTACAAAATTTACATGCGAAACATAGATAAAGAGGAAACCATTGGGGCATTGATAAATGATAACAAGGACAAGGAAAAGGAGATAAAGCACCTGAAAACAAAGAAGGAAAGGGCTAAGGTAAAGGAGGAATATTTGGTTAATATGGAAGATGAAATTAGAGATGATATTTTAAAGGTATGGCCATACTTGGAATCACAAGTTTCAAAAAAATCCTTCTATAATGTATTACATACGCACTCTGGTAAAGCTAGTAATTGATGAAGGGCCCATGCATATGCCAATGCGAAAGGATCCTACGAGAGGAGGTAGAAAAGGCCATGATTGCAAGGAAATTTGTGAGTTATGAATCCTTGTTACAGGCATTAATGTATGAGTTAAATTTTTTTGATCAAGCTCTTAATATGTGTGTGGTGCCAGATTTGATTATTAGGACACATACACTTGAAGAGGATAATGAGGTCTTGAAGTCAATGAAGAATGAGACACTTGGGTACATGTAGAGTATTTTTATAGTAGAAGAAGATAACAATGTGCTTGTAGTATCCCAAGAACTACATAAGGAAATAATGAACGAAATTGGGAAGCTCATTGAGCACAAGATGGAATTCACGGAGGGGATGGTTTGAAGCATGGCCAACATTTTTCAAATTTTACAGAATGAAAAGAAAACATGACTCATGATGAGTCGAAGTCCCGGTTACATACATCCTAGATAAGACAGGTGAAGAGCTAAGTGATTAGAAGGTGTTTGCATACAAGATTAAAAATTAATATCTAGAGTTAATCCTTCCTATGGAAGAATAGGGCACCGAGTAGTTATTCATTCTTTTTGTTCAAGTAATTACATATTCTTTCATTTATTATATATTCCTGGAGATATAAGTTGTGATTACCCATTTCTAGCGTGGAAATGAATTTTTGTGGGGTAATGTTGAGATAAGTAAAAAAAACTCAAGTATGGAAGTGCATAAGGTTTGGGAACATAGGAAGAAGGCACACGAAGAGCGTGGAAATATAGCAAAATAAGGGTGCACCTAGAATAGTTTGAAAACAAAACTTAGCCATTTTGTGGTTAACACTATTTTTGGGACATGGAGTGTTGAGCACAACTTCTAGAATACTTGAATACTAGGGCAAGATTATTTATGATAAGCGTAAGAATGAGCACCATGCACAGTTTTGACCTAATAATAAGATATGTAGTAAGAGTTAACTGTAGGAGATCTATTATTAGCACTTTCATGATTTTGTATTCTTATGTAAGGGCACATGACTATTGTTAGCATGTATCATATTTTTAAAGGTACATGTGTGGTGAATTGAAAGTCCCCACCCCTATAAATATGTATTGATTTGCACGGTTTAGACATATCGTGATTATTGTAGCATTATGTTGTGAATCTGTTAGTGCACATAACCATGGTGATTTCTTGATGTATGAAGCTTTTGTGTTTTACAATATTTAATATAATATATCTTATTGGTTGGATATTTGTGTTAGATGTAACTAAGTAAGGATCTTGTATGGTAAAACTGCTTATAGTGATTGTTTAGTTTTTCCTTCATATGGTTAGATCTAGATATGGTTTATGCACTGTGGTTTAATTTAATATATGTTGTGGATCTGAAATATGCAATCATTCATGCTAACATCTTGGAAAATCTTCACTAAAATGGACCTAGTACCCATGCGCGCTTTGGTTTAGGATGAGTGATGTGTCAAAAGATGCCTTGGGCAATTTGCAATGAATTATAGTCTACAATATAGGGTAATGGGACATAAGGGGAAAAAAATGGTGGTTTTAGTAGTATCACTACACTTGGTATCCTATGGTGAAGTGTGCATAATATGAAAAAATTGATCGAGAACCTACAAAGAATAAGGTAGATCATATACGGAAAGTCTTGAGGGGACTACTCATGCTCTCCTTATTTTATATCCTAACTTCCCTAGGAAAAGGGTATAAGAGGTGAAAGAGTTGAAGAATCATATTGGAAAATGTGCACCACAATGAAGTTGCACTCTAGTTGAATTGTAATGGCTCGAACATAATCACAAGGAAGAATCGATCAATAACTGAATAACTTGCATAACAAAACAAAGATTACACATGTAGAGAAAGACAATGGAGCATCTTGGCATAATCATAAATTTCAAATAAAGGGATACATATAGGGTATTGAGTAACCCTAGTGCATGACACACAAGAAACCCATAACCTAACCCAAGTGAGATGACCCTCCATATGTGCATGGAGGACATATAGGATCTCACACACCAACACCACCCTTCATTAAAGTTGCGTTAGCAGCTATGATGAGTCAAACAGAAAAAGAAGACACTCCTAAACAACTAAGAAAGATGTGTCAATGGGGTCTGAAAACTAAATTTCTGATAAGGTGCCCATGTATAAATAACATCTTCCTAAAAGAAGAAGAAGAAGAGGACTATATAGCCCGAAGAATATGAGCAACTACATAAGACCTCACCCCAAGAAGAGACTGCAAGTGAAGAAACTTCACCTTAGTGAAGGGCTTGGTGAATATATCTACAATCTGATCGATTATCCGAATGTACTTGAATATCGATGATATCATCATTAATAATCTCTCAAATGAAGTGAATATGGATCTCAATGTGCTTCATCTGCTGATGCTGAACTTAATTTCGACAAATTGAGATAGTGCTCATGTTATCACAATAGATAATGGTGGGATAATGAAATTTGATGCCAAACTTTGTCGAGAATACCTGTAGCAAAATAGTTTATGTGGCAGCGTTAACTACTCCTATGTATTCTACCTCTATATAAGATATCGTAATTACATTTTGCTTCTTTCTAGACCAAGTAATAAGACCCAAACCAAGAGAAAAATTGTAGCCAAAGGTAGATTTCTAATGATCTAAGTCACCGGCCTAAAGATCAAAATCTATGAACCTAATCAAGTCAATATCCACCCCTCCATGATAGTTAATGTCATCGTATAGGTGCCACAAACATAATGAAGGATCCATTTAACTGCTTTCTAATGCATCTAATGAGGCTCTTGTATGAATATAGACACGATCCCAATAACATACGATAAATCCGGTTGAGTTTGAGTCAAGTAAATCAAGCTCCCGACCAGCTATCGATAAAGGGTACTATAAACTAAGGGAGTAGAGAAATCAGAAATCAACTTAACCCTAGAAAGAAAGGGAGTAGGAGAAGACTTGCAATCGACATTTGAAAATGAGCAAGCAAGTCAAGAGCATACTTAGGTTGCAAAATCAAAATTCCTAAGTCGATTGTGAAATATGGATCCCAAGAAATTAATGAAGTAGACCTAAGTCAATTATAGAAAACCTATTGGCCAAGGGGGTCTTTATATAATCAATGATAGAGGAAGATCTACTAGTGATCAAATTCATCAACATCGAGAACAAGAATGAGTATGGAGTCATCTTGCCATAGAATATAAACATTTAGATCGAGTGACACCTAGTAAACCCCCGATGTAAGTAAAAAGGAGTCCATCTTGGCATACCAAGCCTGAGGAGCTTGTTTAAGGCCGTAAAGAGACTTATTTAACTTACAAACAAGAGAGGGATCTTGGACATAACCTAGAGATTGTTCCATGTAGACCTCTTCCTTTAGGTCACCATGAAAGCAGGTAATATTAACATCCATTTGATGGACTTTCCATCTATTTTCTGCAAGCAATGGATAGGGTCACCAAATAGAAGTCATCTTCATAACCAGAGAAAAGGTTTCAATATAATCAACCCCGGATATCCGGGAGAAACCATTAGCTACTAATCATGCTTTAAAATTTTTGACATCTCCATATACTACATACTTTGTTCGAGAACACCAACTTACACTCGAATGATTTTTCTTCCTTTCGGAAGAGGGGTGAGATCCCAAGTATCATTATTCATGAGAGAGGAATAATCCTCATCCATAGTAGAATCCCACTCAGGAATACCAGAAGCCTCCCGGAAAGACTGTGGATCAAAGGCAGAGGTGAAGAAAGAGTGGGGTCCAATAAAATATGAGCAAGTACGTCTCATATCCAAAGTATCTCCAACTAAATCTCTAGCACTTTACAAAATTTCCCTAGCCCAAAGAGGACCAAAAGGATTAGCCTGTGAGTCAGAAGATTTTTCACTTGAGTGAGAAGGGAAATATTCCTCATCATTACTACTTGTTAGAATCGGAAGAATCAAGGGTCCGATGGTCAGGAGGACGAGGAGCATTCTCAACAACATCATCATCTGATGAGTCAAAATCCAAATCGGTGAGTGAAGAACCTCAATAGGTAGAGAAGTAGAGTTCGAAGAAGACTCGTCAAACTTAACAATTCTCTCAATACAAAGCTCATGAGGATTAGGATTCAAAAATTGATATCCCTTCATGCCATCAGAATACCCTAAAAGATACAAGGTTTGGATTGTGGTTCCAATTCCTTGCATTTATTTTTGGGAATCCAAGCCATAGCCTTGGATCCGAAGACTCGAAAGTTCTCAACATCAGGCTTACGTCCAAACCAGGATTTAAAGGGTGTTATCCCTCTTACTACCTTGTTTGGAACATGGTTCTAAATGTAATTAGAACAATTCACTAATTTAACCCAATACTTGTGAAGGAAGATACTTGAGTGAATCATGGCCATCTCTTTAAGAGTACATTATTTCTTTCGCTACTCCATTCGGAAAGGGTCAGATGCAACTATATGCTGAAAGGAGATCCCTTTAGAAGTATAGAAATCCATGAACATATTGTTTACATATTCACCTCCATTGTCACTTTAAAGAACCACCGATAGAACGTTCCACTTGTTTCTCGGAAGAGCATTAAAGTCCTAAATTTTTCAAATACTTTAGACTTAAGCTTAAGAAAATATACCTAAGTATATCATGAATAGTCATCAATGAAGGTCGGTACATAAAGAGATCTAGTAAATGAAGGAGATGGAAATGGACCAAAATATGGTTGTGAACAATAACCAAAGGACGTGTAGCTCTCCAGTATTTTCCTTTGTCAAATTTCTTTTCAAGATGATTTCTAAGGGTACAGCCCTCATAAAGACCCTTAGAAAACTTGACGCGGGGTAACCCATTGACCATTTCATTTTGGCTCAATTATTCAAGGCAATGGTAATTTAGATGTCCGAATCGCTCATACCATAGCTTACTAACCTAATTTACATGAGTGAGCAAGGCAGTGGGTTTAGAATCAGAATCAAAGTGGGAAAAGGTATGCAACCATGAACAGTGATCCACCTTTCCCTTAGCCACTGTAGTGTCATTGTTAAGTTCATGAATAATCATCGAGTTAGGACCAAATTCCACTTGCATTCCTTCACCAAGGTGAGTAATTTGGTAAACCGATAGACGATCGGTAGAGATCGGAACACTCAACACTTGGTGGAATGTTCCCCATCCATCTCTATCGATCCACTACTGTAAACCGACCCTGTCATGTCATTACCCATCGTGATTTATGACATACCACAAGGCTTGATGTTGGTGAACTCAACATGTGAAGAAGTCATGTGGTGCGAGGCACCAAAATCTATAATCCACATCGATGAAGGAGAAACTTTGGCTATAAGGGCCTTTCCTTTCTTCTTATTGTATTTTAAACCTTTTACGTAGAAGACTCGGCCTTCGATAATTTTGTTTGATAGACTCGGAACACCTATTTGATTTTTCTCAAGTAAATGAGTAAGGTGAACAATTTATTTTCTCATACACGTACGCTCTTTATGACCAGGCTTCTTGCAATAGGAACATAAATACCTATCTTTCTCGTGCTCTAGGATCAAAAGTCAAAGTGTTCATGTCAATTTTAGTTTTTATCTTGGTTTCATTCTTAGGTTGATCCTTTTTTCTTTCTTCTTTTCATTCTTCTTTTCCTTACTAGTACTTGCTACAAGGGCATGTGACTTGGACTTGAGAGACCCCATTTGAATGAGTTTGTTTTATTCTTGAATGAGTTGGGATGAAAAATAGTCAAAGGAGGGCATATTCCAATCCTTGCCCAAGGCAACTTTTGTAGCGTAAAATGTTGACACAAAGACAAAATATTTAGGACCTAACTTAGAGAGAATTGACAAGATCAGTTGAGAATCTTCCTTCTCTACTTGACATTCCTTTAACAATGATCTAGTGTGGACAAACTTCGAGAATAATTCTTTCAGGTTTTCAAAATCACTAGGATTTAACCCTAGTAGTTTTTTTTCCAACTCATACACTCTCATGCCATTGTGTTGTCTAAAAATTTCAGCTAATGTTGTCCATGAAGACTAAGTGTTTCGACGACTCAATGTGAAAGAGCAAGTCATGAGAAACAGACATGTAAAAAAGACCTAAAGCTTCATCACTACAGTTTAACCACATATATTTTTCAAATTTGTCATTTGGTTCAGTCTCGCTTCCCATGGTGATGTTGAATAACCCTTTACCCCTTAGTTTCATAATTATTTTTGATATCCATTCGAAAAAGTTAAACGACATAAGAAAAGGAATTGAAATTGCATCCATAGTGAAAGGAAAGAGAAGGAAGGAATGCGAAAAGAAACACAACCACCCAAGACAACATAATAACCCCCTACTTTCGGCACGTTATAGTTTAGTTCTTTTGAATAAAATCGAGTCCGTTCGTGCGTTTGGAAACACTTGGTAACTCACCTTGCAATAAACATAATAACACGTAAGAGAGGAGACCACAATCATGTTTCGGGAAGCACAACAAAGTGACACCATACACAAGCACAATTGCTAAAAACTAGGAAGGAGGTGAAATCAAATCTTGGTTATAAGAAAAATCATCTCATGTCACGAAGGATACCCCCTTGCTGCAAACTGTGGTGGATGCACTCACTAGTTACAAGTAATAATATGGGTGAAATACAATGTTTTAAACGAACTCAAGATGAGTCCCGATGATCTTTAGAATTCCAGAAAGGCACGCAGAAGACAAAAAAGTGCTCAGAGTGTTACTGCACACTTGAGCGCATGATTAGTAAAATTTTTGACAATAATGCCTAAAAATTACCGTTTGGAAACATCCAATTTAGCTAATTTTAGAGCTATTTGGACTAAAAAAATGACAATTAACGTTAAATAAGGATGATTTTAAATTAGGTTGCGAATCGTTAATGAGAAACATAATTAATAAAGCTAGATTTAATTAAATCTAATTAATTACGATTAATTAATTAAGATCTAAAAAAATGAATCCTAATTAAATATTAAAAATACTTTCCCTTTTTTTAAAAAAATCACTATTAAATTAAATAAAAATAATTTCTATTAATTTAATAAAAATATAACACCAATTACCGTTAATAAAAGAAAAAAGATTTTAAAAAAACTTATGGTGGTGAAGATATAAAAGCTTCTTTTTTTTTTTAAATAGAAAGAATTTAAAATAGACGTACTAAAAATATTAAAGGCTTTTGTGTTTTAAAAATTAGAAAGTATTTAAAAATACTTTCCAATAAACATAAAGAAAACTTACCAAAATAATGACGGACTAGTGCGCAGTCGCAAGGGCGATGTAAGTGGGAGGATCACATAGCCACGAAGGAATCGGGGACGTAGGGAGGGCACGTAGACCACAACAGAGATGATTGGAGGTCGACAGGTTGAAGGAAAAAATAGAGGCCTCGGTAAGGATTCTATCCATGTTACATTCAACGCAAGGCAAAACACTCCCATGCAAGGAAAAAGAAACACATCCACAGTATGTAGCAAACATGCAAGTGTGAGGGGCAGCGATCGAACTCACCAAAATGAATCAAAAGAACTTGGTTCAGGGAAGAATGAGAAAATGGAATGATTATTTGAACAATAACATGTTGGAGAACACCAAAACACCAAACTGAGATTTGAACCTCCGAACCACAAATGAAAAACCTATATTCTACAAAAAGATATGCAAAAAAGAACACATAGAAACCAGAAATAGAGATCTAAAAAATTCCAGTTTAATAAAAAATAAAAAACTAGAAAAAATATTTGTTTCAGGTTGATATGCTAGATTTAGTTGTAACTAGCTAAATGTAGCTACAAAACCCCTGAAAAAATCAAGGAGACCTGCACATGCACGAAGAACACTGTAAACCCAAAAACTTTCCAATAGCAACTTGTTAAGAATGTTTGTAATAAAAAACTAGAATATAATGATAAAAAAACTTGCACGAGGAGATTTTAGAAAAAAAAAACAACAATAATCACAACTCAAAAATGGTGCATGTTTACCCGATCTCACTACGCTCTGATACCATGAAAGAGTTGACGAATCATATCGGAAACTATGCACCATGATGAAGGTGCACTCTAGTTGAATCATAATGGCTCCAACATAATCACAAGGAAGAATTGATCAATAACCGAATAACTCCGCATAACAACAAAGCTTTCACATGTAGAGAAAGACATCAAAGTGCCTTGGCATACTCATAAATGTCAAATTAAGGGATACATATATGGTGTTGAGTAACCCTAGTGCATGACACACAAGAAACCCTAAACCTAACCCAAGTGAGATGACCCTCCATATGTGTGTGGAGGACATATAGGATCTCACACACCAAATCCAGAGGTACATAAAAGGGAACTTTGATAAATATGGTGACAAGTGGTTAGATCTAGTGAAGTGTGTATGAGGGTGAAAAATCCAATTAAGATCACAGGGGGATGAAAAATGGTCACAAAGAACTTTATAAGGGGATTAGTCATGGGTGATATTTTTATCCCCTCTATACCCTTGGAAAAATGGACAAGATTGACAAAAATTTGCACTTTGAGCAATATTAATACAACTGTAGCAATCTAAGTAGCCTTGGGTAAATGATGAGATTAGCCAGATAAGCACTCTATCAGTGAAGAGGACATAAGGGGGACTAGAGAAGGATATTTGTCATGGGTTTCCTTTTTAATACCCTTTTTATTATTGGGAAATTTATAGGATGGACACAAAATAGATCCATTGAGTAAGGATTTTACATATGGAAATCAAAATTTTGGCTAATTATGGGATCAACACACTCTGCACTAGAGAGAACTTGAAAACTTATCTCTTAGAGCTTGGAATGGTCTTTGGAGGTTAAATTTTATATGAAAATGACTCCAAGAGACCTTATAAAAACAATAGAATACGTTTCAAATATTCATTCTTTTTGAAACTCCAAAATCACCCATTTTAATCAAGACATCGAGGTACAACTACAAAATTTGAACTATCTTGATATATATTCACACCTTTGATAAAACATGATTTTTCCACCACGTACATAATTAATTCATATTTCCATTTCCTTTTTCCCCTTATAAATACTTATGGCTCTTTTGGAATTATCTAGAGAAGTTTAGGTTCATATTTTGATCATTCATTCCTTACACCCGAAAGACCCAATTTTTACATTATCCCTAAACAATCAAACAATTCCTCAATATTCATAAACCAATTAAAACAAATTAAAATATCTATGATAAAAAAATTGATGATTATTATCTTTCATAAACTTATCATAAGATGCACACATGCCTTGAAAATGGCCAAAATTAGCCTTTTAGGCTTCAAGCAAGACTAGTCTTTCTTCAAACTTCACCAAATCATTTGATGCGAATCATCACACTTTCTTGCACACTGAGGCATGATTTAGAACATCATTAGTACCTTCCTTAGATCTGGATTTATGTTTCCATTGGAGATATGTTTCTAGTAGGAGGGATCAATGTGATCGAAAAGTAAGAAGTTTTGAATTTTTGGGCTGGTAAAAATTCATGACAACACCACCCCACAAAACTCTCTATAATAGGTAATAAAGTGGTTTGTTATAACAATTATTTAACAATCAAATATGTGTCCTAAATATACCAAGAACGATTAACCTAAACACGTAAGCACTTAACCATATTTTCCTACCAATAACTCTATAAATAGATTATATAGAACTTATAAATTTATTAATGACCTCTTCTAATTTTTTTGGCCCAAAAAGATTCACCAAAAACCTTTTTGGACTCTAGATTCATACCCCTTAAGCGCATTACTTTTTATGCCTATAACAACTATAAAATGTATTAATTTTTAATCAATCACCATGTTATACAATTATAATTACATTATAATCATATACCATATTTATCTTATATAAGATGTGAATAAAAATAGATAACATAAAATATCAAATTAAAGAATTTTTTTATCAACTATAATTCAAAGCCTTAAATTATCATCTTTACAAAGTGTAAATATCAACATATATCATTACTTCCGTTAGCTAACTTGTAGCCCTAGTACTATCCTCTAGTAGCCACTTGTCACACAAATAGAACCAAGCATATTTCTCTATTTTGGGAGGTCAAAGACATATCCTCTAGTCACTTATGTTTCCTTGGTAGTGAACAAATAAATTTCAAATTAAAAAAAAAAATTAAATGATATATTGTTTATTAAAATTGTACTTACACAATATAATCACCCTCAAATTCCTCTTTATTCTCCTCAACACTTCTAATGCAAATGTTCAAATTATATTTGGGTCATAGTGAGTCCTCCCAATCTTGAAAAAGTTACATCAACTAACCTTATTTATCTCTCAAGCTATATTTGTAGCCACGAGATGACAATATGAATGAATCAATTTTTTTGTGTTTGGTCAAATATTATTTTTATAATACTTGCACAACCACAAAAATGAAATCAATAACAAAGACATATAACATAAATTGAAAATAACTTAAACTAATACAATCATAAATTAAACTAAATCAAATTATTTTAGCTTAAATAAATTATAATAAAATACTTACTTGCCCCAAATATCCATTAATATCATCATTTCATCATGTACATAGAGGCCCATTTTGAGGCCCCTTATACTTGACATTTATAATTACTATGAAAAAGATGAGTGGGTCTATCAATATTTTTTATTATAGGGGGAAAGAGTGCATTATCATCCCCCCTTAATCAACTCAGGAGTAGGTCATTCATACTTTTGGGGGAAATCTCTTGACATTTCACTTTTTTAATTTTTATATTACTAATAGGATGAGAGGGACCTACCTTTGAAAAGGATCTACAAAAATTTTTGAATCATTAAAAATTAATCAATTGAAATCACTATAATTAATAAATGAAGAATTTATACCTTCACGCAGATGACTCCCTCATCCTCATGTTACTTGATATGGGATGTATACTTGTCATAATCAATTTTTATTATAGTTATTCAATTAAGAGAATATATATATATATTGTAAATGTATACATATGTGCAGGGGACACCCTAAGAGTAGACGAAATACATGTGCTCATTACACCATCACCATAATCATATCAATATATATGGTAAGTAGACATTTGATACACAATTAGTACTAGAATTTTTGTAAATATCAATTATAAATATATACATTTGTGTCATTCCTTATAGGTTGAGGGACCTCCACTCATGAAAATGTGGTGGTGTTTATTATACGGATCTTGTAGGTCTCTATAAGTAGTAGACATGTCATTATGAAGATGTATAAGTCTATGAATTTATACCTTCATTATGATAAGGAAACATATGATTTTGGTTGTTACACCCTTAATTATATATCTTACATGGGATGGATATAGCTTTTTAAATATGACTTGAATTTATACCTTCATTATGGGCTATCATAACTTCTTATCATGATGTATCTCTTTCATATATGATCTATATATCATTATTATCATTGGTCGGCCTTGTTGATGGCCATATCATAGGAATAGTATAAATAGGGGTTAAAGGTAGTGGATGATTATTATGTTGAGTATTTGAGTCTTATTATATGTTTTGGAGGTTTCCCCCTCGAAGTGGCCAAGCTATTCTACTTTCATATTGAGAGAAATTATCTGTAATATTGTGTTATTTGGTGTTCTATTACTGGTGATAATCATAATTAATCAAGTAATTTCATTACAAGTGGTATCAAAGCTTGATCTTGGCCAGGATGACATCAAACCCTAATTCTGAAGGTTTGGCTATATCTCAAGATTGGTAGCAAATTTTTCTGCAATTTTTTTTGTGTGGAGAAATAAGTCAAGTAAGCTTCTCTCCAAATTTCAATCAATTTTGACTTGTTTTGCAAAAGTTATTACGGTTCTATATTTATTCATAATTTGGCTCCCTAGGGCATAATTTTTGAAAATTTTCAAATTTCTTATATTTTCGAAACCCCTCAAAAAAATAGCTAGGGTTTATTTTTTATAAATTCCTATATTCGGCCAAAAAATTACAAAACCCTAAACCCTAAAATTATGCCCTATTAAGTCTACCCCTAGGCCCAAACCCTTCGTCATGGCTAGTAGATCTACCCAGAGGCCAAGGAAAAGGACAAGAAACTCTAGGAATGACCCCAAATAAGGAAGATATTGCTTTAGAGTCTACTTGGTTCGGGAGTATCTAAGGTGGTCATCCAACTTTAGGAAAGGGTTAACAATATGGTGAGTAAGGATGACCTTAATGTTGAGCTTCATCAACTGAAAGGTAGCCTTAGGAGTGAGATTCAAAAGGATTTTCATGCAATGTAGTAGGAGTTGTTGCATATTATTTCAAATACAACTTCTAATGCCAGTCATATGGGTTCCACTAGAAATGGTCACACAAATACAAATCACTCCAATCAGGAGGATCCTTTAATCATTCAAGTGGATCTTCTCACCAATGGAGGGGCATGATTCCAAAAGTTGAAATGTGTAAATTTTATGGAAAGGATCCACTCAATTGGATTACCCAAATGGAAAATTTCTTTGATCTCCATCGATCCCATGAGGAGAAAAAAGGTAATCGTGGCATCCTTATACCTAGAACCTAATCAATTTGTTTGGTATCATTGGTTATGTGCTCAAAGGCAGAAGAATGGCCTAAATGTCACCTAGATAGTTTTCACTAAGAGCTTCAATTACACTATAGTTCTAGTGTTTCTGAGAATTACTTCATCCAATTAGCAAAGTTACACCAAACTAGTTCAGTTAAGGAGTATGTCCATCAATTCCAAAAATTTTCCTTACGTGTGGAGGATATTACAGAAGATTATTTGAATGACCTATTTCTGGGGGTCTTAAGGACCACATTGAGCATGAGGTATGCATGTTTAACCCACTCAAGGTTACTAATTCTATTATCATGGCACGTCAGTAGAGGAAAAATTTCTTTCCAATAGAAGGCAATCCTTTTCTAGCATAAAATATCATAACACCTTGTCTCCTTCTTACCCTTGGCCAATTCGGTTGACACCTCAAAAATTGAAGAAAAAAGAGCCAAAGGGTTATGCTTTAATTGTGATAGAAAATATGGGCCAAATCATAAATGTTCTGAGAAAAAATTGTTCTACATTGAAGGATCTGTGATGAGGAAGAATATGAGGCAACATCAATAGAGGAAGTGGAAAAATTAGAGGAAGAATCTGAGATCCTCAGCCCACTATTTCATGTCATGCTCTATCAGGTATTAGTACTCCACAAACCCTTCAAGTTGTGGGTTATATTAAGAAGTAGAAGGTAACAGTCTTGATTGATTCAGGGAGCACACATAATTTCATCAATCATAAGTTGGCAGCAAGACTAAATTGTTTCATCTACCCAACACCTGAATTTCAAGTAATGATTGTAGATGGTGGCACAATCCAATGTTCAGGTAAATGCCATAAAGTCAAAATCATGATGGGTGATTACACATTGGAATCTACGATGTTTGCTATTCCCATGGGAGGAGCTGATATTGTCTTAGGTGTTCAGTGGCTCACTACTTTGGGCACCATAGAGATAAATTTCTAGGAATTGTTCATGCGCTTTCATTCTGAGGGTAAAAATTTGAACTTCGAGGTCTACAAGCTAAAGATCCTCTAGTGGTAAGTTCTCACCAAATGTAGAAGATTCTTAAAAAGGGGTCTGAAGGTTTTGTAGCTTGATTATTCTCTATAGAAGTCCAACCGCAAATGAAGGTATTGCATCCTGATCTTCAAAAGGTTATTAATCAACATGTAGTTGTCTTCAAGGAACCAAGAGGATTTCCACCTGAAAGAGAGCATGATCATGCTATTCAGTTGATTCCAGGAAGCCAACCCCCAACATCAGGCCTTATAGATATCCATATGTGCAAAAGAGTGAGATCGAGAAGATGGTGGAGGAAATGTTGGAAATGGGTATTATTCGTCACAGTCAGAGTGCCTATTCTGCTCCCATGGTGATGGTGCATCACAAGGATGGAAGATGGCACATGTGTCTAGATTATAGAGAGCTTAACAAGTTCACTATCAAAGATAAGTTTCCTATTCCCATCATTGATGATTTATTAGATGAGTTGCATGGTGCCATTTATTTTACAAAACTAGATCTGCATTCTGGGTATCACCAAATTAGAGTCAAGCAAGAAGATATTCATAAGACAACCTTTAGAACTCATCAAGGCCATTATGAATTCCTAGTGATGCCATTTGGTCTTACCAATGCTCCCTCCACATTCCAAAGCTTGATGAATTCAGTATTTAGACCATTCCTAAGAAATTTTGTCTTAGTATTTTTCGATGATATACTCATCTACAACAAATCATGGGAGAAACACTTACATCACGTCAATACTATCTTAGAAGTCTTAGAGAAACATCAACTTTATGCCAAGCCTTCAAAGTGTTCTTTTGGGGTACAAGAAGTGGAATACTTGGGCCATATTGTTTCTCATGAAGGTGTTAAGGTGGACCCTCACAAGATCCAGGCCATGGTGGAATGGGAAACCCCAAGAACCCTCAAACAATTACAGGTTTCTTAGGTCTCACAAGGTATTATCACATATTTTTCAAAAACTATGGCAGTATAGCAGCACCACTCACAAAATTATTGAAGAAGGACTCCTTTCAGTGGAATGAGGAAGCATCTAGGGCATTTGAAAAATTAAGGTAGCTATGTGCACCACTCCAATATTGGCAACCCCAGATTTCTCCAAAACTTTCATAGTTGAGTGTGATGCTTCAAGAAATGGAATCGAGTAAGTACTAATGCAAGAAGGACACCCCATTTCTTTTGAGAGCCGACAACTAAAAGGAAATAATTTTTAAAGCCCACCTATGAAAAGGAAATGATGGCAATACTACATGCAGTCAAACAATGGAGACCATACTTGATGGGTAGACATTTTAAGGTAAAAACTGATCATGATAGTTTGAAATATTTCTTAGAGAAATGTCTATCTTCAGAAGAACAACAAAAATGGGTCACTAAGATGTTGGGATATGACTTTGAGATTGTTTATAAGAAAGGAAAGGAAAATTTGGTCACTGATGCTCTGTCTAGGAGGGATGAGTCTACCGAAGCATTGTTATGTGCCATATCTATACTAAATGTAGATTGGGTAGATCAAGCACATGAAGAATGGAAGAAAGATGCAACCACACATACTCTCATTCAAAATATCTAGGTAGATCCATCCATATCATCTCAATTTATATGGAAGGGGGATACATTGTGGTACAAAGATCGGTTATATCTATGTAAGAACTCTACACTTAAACACCATGTTCTTTCAGAGCTACATTCTTCTCCAATAGGTGGCCATGCTGGGGTCCTGAAAACATATCATAGAGTTAAGAAGGATTTATTTTGGGAGGGGTTGAAAGGAGATGTTCAAAAATTTGTGGCAAAATGTTTGGTTTGCCAAAAAAATAAGGGCGAGACCATTAAGACACCTGGTCTTCTCCAACCTCTATCTATTCCTAGTGAGAGATGGGAAGAGGTATCAATGGATTTCATCACAGGATTACCTAAATTAGAAGGGAAAAGTGTCATCATGGTCATGGTAGATAGACTTACCAAATATGCTCATTTTTGTGCCATGGCTCATCCTTTCACAACTAGTACAGTTGCCATCTCTTTTATGGATATAGTTCAAAAGCTCCATGGCACGCCAAAAATTATAGTAAGTGATCATGATCCAATATTTACAAGTAACTTTTGGACTAATTTGTTCTCTTGTCTAGGTACCCAACTAGCCTAGAGTTCCTCTTATCATCCCCAAACAGATGGGAAAAATGAGGTGGTAAATAAATGTTTAGAGGGATATCTTCGATGTTTTACTTTAGATAAACAAGAACATTGGGTGCAATGGTTTCCACTGGTAGAATGGTGGTACAATACTTCATTTCATACCTCCTCCAAAATGTCTCCATTTCTGGCACTTTATGGGTACCATCCTCCATCACTCATATCTAGCTTGAAGGTCAAACCAAAGGTGAGAGCAGTCAAAGATCACATTCAACATCAGCATGAGGTACTCTCTAGTCTTAGAGAAAATTTGGCACGGGCACAAAACCGTATGAAGCAACAGGCTGATCAACATAGAAGTGAGTGACACTTTGAAGAGGGAGACTTTTTTTTTGTAAGGTTACAGCCATATAAGCAGTTATCCTTAAAACAACAAAAAAAGGATAATAAGCTTGCTCCTAAATACTATGGTCCTTACCGAGTTTTGTAGAAAATTGGTAGTGTGGCATATAAGCTAGAGCTCCCTCCAGAAGTAGAATACATCCAATCTTCCATGTTTCTTGCTTAAAGAAAGTTATTGGGTAGCACATTTCCACCCAATCAGTGCTTCTAGAACTGGACGAGGAAGGAAGGATCATATTGGAACCTGAAGGCATTCTTTAGACACACCAAAAGATTGAGGACCAGAGTCATTACCGAGTACCTGATCAAGTGGAAGAATATGAATATTGAGGATGCATCATGGGAAGATGAAGCATTCATGCAGCAACATCCAGGGCTTCCCAACATTGGGGACAATGTTTCTTTGAAGGGGAGGGGCATGTTACACCCTTAATTATATATCTTACATGGGATGGATATAGCCGACTTGTGGCTATCATAACTTCTTATCATGATGTATCTCTTTCATATATGATCTATTATCATTGGTTGGTCAGCCTTGTTGATGGCCATATCATAGGAATAGTATAAATAGGGGTTAAAGGTAGTGGATGATTATTATGTTGAGTATTTGAGTCTTATTATATGTTTTGGAGGTTTCCCCCTCTGCAATATTGTGTGGCCAAATCTATTCTACTTTCATATTGAGAGAACTTATCTGCAATATTGTGTTATTTTATAAAATGTGTTCTATTGCTGGTGATAATCATAATTAATCAAGTAATTTCATCACATGCCTCATGAATATGATCAATCAACTGAAAATTAGTTGTTTTATGGGTATACATAACATAAATTTAAAAATACATGGATACATTCTTTTGTGTCATTTACTGCAAAAGTGGAAAATTATGGAAATCATGATTCTTATGAAAAATCTCACAAGTTGTTAACAACATGCACACATTCCAGCACAAACAGTTATCCTTCAAATGTCCTTCCACCTCACAACTGCATGCAAAATAATACATTGTGTGTCTCATGTTCTTAATTGGCATATAACTTCTCCAATTGTGTGGCCATTTCTGTAATTTGTGCCTCAATAAAAGGACTTGCCCCTGTATCCATAATTCACACATCTTCTATGTGTAGTGATGCTTTTAAGGCCTCACATAGATCAATGAATATCTTGTCTGATAATTCCTTGTACTAAAACCATTGTGCATGTTGGATATGATGTATACCATAGGAAATATCACATTAAAAGGTACTAAATTTAGTTACAAAAGTGGATGCATGTTGGCTCACACTTTTAGACATACCCTTCTTAATGTCCTATAGTGTGATAATGCTTTACTTCTCAAACTTAGTTATGTGGAACTCAGCTAATAAGGAAGCACACAATGCATCATAATCTACAATAGTCTAATGCAGATCATATTTATTGTACCAACCGTATGCGCAACTCGAAGTGTTGTATAAAATTGACTTTCCTTCAGTGCAGGTGGAGATACCCTTAGCCCCGTATAATATCTCACACTTATGCACATGCTTGGCTATATTTTCCACCCTCTATATTTTTAAAAATGAAGACACATATCAAAAAAAATTAAGGATTCTAATTTTGTAGTTATTGAGGTTGTTGTATTGGTTTTTGTGGACCTTTTCCTAGAGTGGGGCCAGATCCTGATTTGGACCTCCACTAGGATTTCCATAGCACATGGCTGACCTAAACCTCCTAAGCTTCCCATCACGACATGTGGCCCTATAGATGCACTTCCTTCTATCCTCGTAGTTTTTCTAAATTTAACATAAACTATTTGTCCTATCATTGCACATATAGGATTACTTCCAATGGGTTGCACACTATTACGTTTTCCCGATGAATTGCCTATGAAAATACTTGAAAACATACTCTATCCAAACGCAGCTTCTGTTGCACTTCCATGTGTGCATATTTAATATGTTTCACCTCTTGAGATGAAATTAACAATTTCCTACATATATATCCTACCCAATGTTGTGATTATTTATTTCCTTCCTTCTCACCTTCATTATGATGATCTTCTAGAACAAATTGAAGATGATGAACACCTTTTAAAAGGTTTAGGTAGTCATTCGGGTTGGATGCATGCTTGTGGTTCTCATTATCTTGTAATACTCAATCTCATTAGATTCTCGAAGGGGTCTCTCTAGTGTGCTTCCCCAATACAGAAATATGTGATCTCATGGTCCCTCAACTTCTACGAGGTCCTCATCACTAATGTTAGTCATCATTCTCTTATCTCAACACATCATAAACTACCATCTCTTGTGTATCAATATCCCTAAGATGTGTGTCCTCTCTTTCCCTTTCTTCCAGTTGACCGATGTCATCCTTCCCAAACTTACTTCTTGCCCCTTTACAAGGTGGATTCTTACCCTTCCATTGGTAGGTTCCCCATTCCTAGTTCAATCATAAAAATATTTATAGTTAAAGGTTTTGCAAATAAATATGATCCCCTTAGCTCATGTAAAGTTTAGTTATGCATCAAACCTTTCCACAAGTGATCTAAAAATCTTATCGATGGCACTTCCAAATCTAAGAGTGCTTGATAATGGTTCTCGCTCTAAAATTTATTCATTCATATCTTGACACCTCTATTGTCTACATATGCCTCCAACCACTAGTATAATTATATTGGGAAGAATTTTAAGAATGTCTCATACAAATAATCATAGAGGTTGTCTTCCACCAACTTCCATACATTAAATTCAGGTCCAATTTTTATCTATGAGAAAATGCATCTTTAGTATCCATTTAGATATCTCAATATTCTGAAAAGAAAATATAAACTCCATGTGCACACAACATCTTGATGAGCAGACTAAAAATATGTCCCAACAAATAAACCAAAATTTAATCTATTTATTAACCAATGTTTAGTCGGGTGTGTTGACACTTTATCTTTAAAAGTTTTTAATGCTCACCCAAAGCATACATAACCACCAAGTCCCTCCTTTAATTCACTATCATAATGTGGTAATTGCATACATGTTCATGATAGCCATTATAACTCCCTTCATTCCTATTTATCCTTCTATATATTTTTGTGATCTCACATGATGTAATCTTTCTTGTATGGCATCTAGAGCTGATCCTTTTTTTACCTAATCAAATTAAAAAAATTTATAACCATTATAACATGCAAGAGTGGAGATACATCATACAAGTTTAACAACACATATAATAAAGAAACTTAATAAACATATATAATGATCAATATTATTTGAAATCCCATTACATGATACTCGATCTAGTAATATTTTCTACCAAAATATAATTATCCATCACAAACACAATTGATTACATAAAAAACATGTTGATTATATCCATAGTTCAATTATATCCTTGCATTGGCCTTGAGCGCATACATAATGTCTCATATACATACTCGACATTGAAATTATATTATACACACAAAATGTACCTAATTACAATAGTGTTACACATATTTATACATGGTGGGGACTTTCCCTTCACTGCTTACATGGATTTTCCTAATAATATATGTGGTATTCTTAACTCGCATAATTTTTACAAATTTCTTTAGTTGTAGATCAAGCTATAAATATATTGACTTTATCCCACTTTACACTTATAAATGAGTAAGTGCATGGAAATGGGGTCTTAAGTGGACACATTTTTATGAAAAATAAAAATATTCAACTTCTACGAGTTATTTAAAATAGTTACACTCAAAATTGGAAGATGTTGTAAGAACATGAATCGTAGCATTTTGAATCTAGTTTCTAAGATACTATTTGTTTTTCAAAATGGTTAACTGTAAGGGGGTTAAAGATCTAAAATACTAATAGGTACTCATGATTTTTTTTTTTAAAACATAGTAGACATTTTGTCGTGCCCCCCCCATTTTTCAAGCACTATTTAGTATTTTTGAAAACCCTTTTGTAGACAAATAGATAGGAGTATCTAGTTTTTGATAGAATTTTTTATAGATTTTTTTAGTGAGTATTTAATTTTTATGATTTTTGAAGTATTAAGATTTTAAATTTTTAAAAATAAGGGATAGTCGACCGTGCCCCCCGTAACTACCTCAAAAAATATCAAATATTATATATTTTTTAATATGTGTAGAATTAGTCCTAATTTGTGACTATATAATTTTAAGTTGATTTGGATGAGTGAATCAAAAATACATGACAAAATATAAATTTTTACAATGCATAAAAATAGAGGTATAAAAGACAATTTGAAATAAATATAAATGGAAACCTTAGAATAGTCAAAAAATATTAAAAAGTATATATTTAGAAAGAGGATAGTTTTCTTGACGTTGTATGCAAATTTTTAAGAAAGATAGAAAATATTTTTGTAGGATTTAGCATGGTGGATGGTGATTTTTGCATATTATTTGAAAAACATAGGTTGTTGTGTTATTACAGGTCCAAGGCGAAAGTTTGGGAAACCAAAGAAATTCCAAGCCTGTAAATTATTGGTTTGGGGGAATAATTTTAGGGAACATGAATGCACTATAATGTGAGTGCGCTATAATGTAAGTGTATTGTAACGTGCTCATGTTCCTTAGAGTATATGCATTATATGTGTTTTTAGCAGATTTTATTTACACAAATAAATGATTAAGGATAAGATTTAATCTTATACTTGGAATTTATTTTAGTAAATATAAGAAATTACGTTCACTCTACACCTTATGGAACTAGTCTCACAACTCCATCAGTCATGGTTTAGGATATGGATTTTTATAATCTAATCAAGTTAGTACATAGGTAATTTTTAGGATTTCAACATTTAGCTTAAATATTTTAGCGTTTAAATTCTATAATCGATGTCTATTTTTCTAATCAAGTTAGTACATAGGTAATTTTTAGGATTTCAACATTTAGCTTAAATATTTTAGCATTTAAATTCTATAATCGATGTCTATTTTTCCAATGAATATAGTCATTGTTTAGTCTTTGGGGCCTTTTCAATTATTTACTAACATTTTAAAGAGTCTTAGATGTGTCAAAATTAGATTTTACAAACCTCAAAACTCTCAAAGGAAACAACAACTGCTCAAATATATGCACTCATGAAATTCCTTATAATACATAACAAATCAAAACACATGTGTTGGACATAGTGTCATTAGTGGTGTTATTGATGTCAAGTTACATTGGTGTAAAAGGGTTTCCACAACACATATGAGTCATCATGAGGTTTCAATCATCAAGAATCATGAATATTGATTGATAGTTCCCTATTTTGGTGGCATGAAGTGTTGCATTAGTGAAGTGTTGGTTTGGAACCAAAAGGGGAAGCTTCATTATTTTGAAATTATTCATAACACCATCAATCCTTAGATAAAAATAGATGTCTCTAACATGTAGAGGATTCATGTGTATTTCTAATTCCTATTTTTTCCCCTCCTAACTCCTTACAGATCTCCTGGAATCTTCTAGAGAGGCCAGGTTTCACAATTAGAGTGTTTGTTCCTACACCTAAAAATGAGTTGTTGAGAAGATAGTCCTTGAATGATAAAAAGTTTCCTAAATATTATTAAATTACCTTTAAAACTTCAAATATTCCCCAACATCACCTCTTGATGCTTAATATATTTCCTAAACTCTCTCGGAGGGTGTTTTATTAGCTCTAGAATGGCCAAAATAACTAGCATGGAAATTGAAAAATTTTAAGCATGATAACTAAGCCCTTAATTGAAAATAAGGTTTCTCATTCATTCGTAATCTTCCTTTCGCGATGCATGAGAATATTTTCAATAATCGATTTTGGATTTCTTAGGTGACTAGGGGTGTCTTGGGTCCACTTGAGATGTTCATAGCTTGTACTATTCCATTTGGACTCCATAGGAAAGAATAGGGAGTTTACCTCTAAATATATAATTTGAATATTTTAACTAGCTCTAGGTATGGTATAGGATTAGGTGTTAAGTTGCACATTCCTCTCAGATTGAGATATCATATTTTGAGGTTAGAGACTATTTTTCAAATCATTTCACGTGTAAATATATTTTTCTACATTGTCTTATTATCTATAATTATGTTTAAGGATTCATGAAACACTCACATTGTCTAAGGAATGGAAAATATATAGAAATACTTACTTAGACCAGACTATACCATGTTTTATAAGTTTATTATTATGTATCATGAACATAATGATTCAATAGAATCATCGAGTTTATTTCAGGGAATTGATCACGAGGACTTGGTGTTGCAAAAGTCAAGAAAAGGTAATAATCCATCTAAATGAGGATTTCTTAAATTAAATTTGTGTTCACAATCCTAATTATGTGTGCCCAGTCTTAAGGGCCTAGAGTAGAATATTCATTGTAAAAGTTAATACTTATGATTGGTAGAGTCCTTGATAAGTGTGTAGGAAGGTAATAAGAATACCAAGAGTTTCAAAATCCCTAGTATAGGTTGGAATAAGAATAAAAGAAAAGGAATGTGAAAATACAGTCTAGCAGTGTTAATTCCTAGTTTGAGGGCTAAGAAGGATGTACTTTTAGAAAAATATTCTTTATTCCATGTGTTTTAAGTTGGTGGAGTCTCTGAAAAGTTAGAGGAAGGCCTAAGGGCATTAAGGACTCATAAAATCAGGGCATAAGGATAGAGTATTTAGTGGTTAGTAGGTAAAGGAAGAAATGTAAAATCATGCTTATTTCTTGTGAATGTCAAGACAAGTGTTAATAAATAGCTTTATTAGGAAATAAAATCATAATCAAGTTATATCTTTCATTGAGGGGAGTGGTGTTAGAATGTTTTGAATCCTTGAGTAACAGGGAAAATCCTTATACAAATTTAATCAAGAAGACCTAAATTGACTGTCCTACATAGTGCCATGAAGAATTCTAGAGAGAGTAAGGGTTTATATGAAAATACTTAAGTGAAAGAGGAAGATTTTAGTGATTTACATTAGTGTTTAGGAGAGGGGTAAGAATAGTGAGATGAGTGAAAATAAGATTGGGTAAATATTGAGGTGAAGGTGAAAAATAGATTTGAGAAGATTGTTTAGATATTGAGAAAATAAGGAGTCTTAAATAAGAAAAAAATTGAAAATATATCTAGATGATGGATAAATCATTGAGGTGTATTTGAGTAATGTGTATGGGTGTGTTGAAATGTGGGTGTAAGGTTGAAAGGTGGATGCGGAGAAGACTCTAACACCATTGCATAGGACACCCTTTTGATCAATTTTATCCACGTGGAATTAGAACTTAAAGGTTAATCACATGTTCATAACCTCCACAATGTACTAAGCTCATTACTAAGCACCGATTAAGTGTTTAGAAGCACTCTTGGGAGCTATCTATTACTTGAGAGTATGATATGATTTTGAGCATCAACTTCAATGGACTTGGATAAAAATGAATGCTCCCACAATGTAAAGGATTATTTAATATTTTTGGTGCCTAATTTTTTCCTCATAAATCCTTATGGAGCTCTCAGAATCAATCGAAGAAGTTAGGGTTCAAAATTTGACTACTCATTCCTTGAACCTTAAAACCTGTTGTTGAATTGACTATTCCTAAATGATAAAAACTTTCCTAAATCTTCCTAAAATATTTCCAACTTAAAATATTTCAAATACCACCTTTGAATACTTAATACATTTTCATAACCCTCCTGTAGGATGCGCATAGGCTCCAAAATGGCCAAAATTGGCCTTTCTAGGCTTGTTATAGAATTATAAATGCAATAATGGATCTTGTTATTTGTTTTTATTTGAAATAATGCACTTCAATGAATGGAATAATGGACCTTGTTAAACCTTTTTGAAAAATTATAAATGTTCACCTAATGAATTAGGAATACCTTCAAGGACAGGGAGGCAAGCTAGTCTGGAGAGAGATTCAAGAAGATTTTGGAGCAAGATTTCACATTTTGGCTAGGTTTTCATGGTTTAAGTTTTACATTTTTGGGTTAGTCAATTCACGTGACAACATCTCCATGTAAAGATCATCCTTTTACCCTTAAAGGATTCAAAATACTACTTGAATGGAATTTAATTTAGGATGCTCATACACTTCTTTCTCATATCCCTCTCATGAGAATAGGTGACTTCTTGATCCTTCACACATGATGGTCCTGAATGCCTTAGTAGCCTAACTAGCTCATTTTGATTTATTTCTCAAAGATATTTGGACACAATGGTAGAGTCGGGATATGATGATAATTAATTCTCTCCTTGATCTTCACTTTTTAAATTTTAACATGATGATCTCTTCTTAATCTCATAATTCACCTCCCTACCCAAGATATCACTTGAGTGGAAGCAAACATATGATGTCTAGACACCCTCTTTCTCAATTTATCCTCATGGAGATAGGTATCCTCCTCTTCATAGAAGAATTGATCCCTAAAGGGAAATTGGAGTAATGTCTAATAATTAATTCCATATTCTTGACCTCCACAATTATATTGAAACACTCTAACATCCACCTCCCTAACTTACAAGATGTGAGTTCATTACCAAACATTGATTAAGTGTGTAGAAACACTCTCATAAAATATTTATTGTTTTTTATCCTAAGATGATTTCCACCATCACTCATGGTGATCTTATCTTATCATGTTCTAGATGACCATTCCCTTGGTAATTTGAATCTGAATGAAGGTCTTGATGTTTTAGATCCTTCAAATACCTCATGATGACCATTCCCTTGATTATTTAAATTGATAAAAAATTACATGTGTTTTGATTTATTATGTGTTATAAGGAATTTCATGAGTCCATATATTCGAGCAATTGTTGCTACCTTTGGGAGTTGTGAGGTTTATAAAATATATTTTTGACACATTTAACACTCCTAAAAATGTCAATAAACAATCCAAAAGGCCCCAAAACCTAAACAATGACTATATTCTTTCCCAAAATAGACATCAATTGTAGAATTTAAACCCTAAAAACTTTAGGTTGAATGCTAAAATATTGAAAAATACCTATGTACTGACCAAATTAGAATATGAAAAACTATCTTCTAAACTATGACTGATGGAGTTGTGAGACTAGTTCCATAAGGTGCAGAGTGACCCTAATTTCTTATATTTACTAAAATAAATTTAAAGTATAAGAAATAATAAAGTATACATTTTAGTATACATATTCCTCACAAAAGTGAATATACCACATTGCAAAATAGGAATGTGACCACATTATAACATGGTCACGTTATAGCATGAGTGTGTTATGGTTTGGTAAATACGAACCATAATGTGCTCATGTTATGATGAAACATCATTTTTATTCTCACGTTATAAGGTGACCAAGCTATAACATGAGCACGTTATGACAAAAATGGCCAAAAGGTGGATTGTTTTCCAGTTTTTGGCCCCCAACTTGTGCACTTACCTAAATAGGTTACCCTTATTTGTCATATTTATCCTTTTTTCATGTGATTTTTCTTATTTATAGACTTTTTTATGTTCCATTCCTTCTACTTTCTTTCCTATTTTTAGCCTTTGTCCAAAAATGGGTAAGTCTTGAATGTCCTACATGTGCATGGACCCTTATGCACTAACCTATTATTTTGTTATCCACACACCTTCATGCTCTGATTTGTCTTCACTTTCTATCCATGTGCACATTATTTCAGACATTTTCCTAATAATTTACTTCTCTTTGTAACATGTGTGTGCACTTCTATTCATGTTGATTATGCTCTTTGCATAATTCTTTATTTCCTTCTTACACCCTTCTACACATGGAATCTACACTTGGCTAACACTTATCCTTTTCTAATGACCAAAATTACCCCACACTAGGAGTATTATCCATCCTTAGCAATATATTGAACAATTATTGCTCCTCCAAATAATAACTACATAACAAAAGAATCAAGAATAAAGAATGTAGGGTAATGTCCCCAAATAAATCAAATAATAAGAATCTACTATTTGCGTGCTTACTTAACACTTAGGTCCTCTGTGGTGGAACAAGTTATGGAAATTCCATGTTTAATGTGTTATTTAACTCCTTCCATCCTTATAATTCCCTTGCACCCTTTTCTCGTTTTAACTTCATGCCCTAGTTGTTTGGCTTTCAAATCCCATTCCCTAGATCTTACAAATTCCAACCCCAAAAAACCTACTCTATATCCTTTCCTTTGAACTTTGGCTTATTACTGATTCCACATCTTCTTTCCTAGATTCTAATTCCACTTAAGGAGCTCAAACACAAGGTCATTTTCTTTTACACATGCTCTAGTTTAAGCATTTGTAGCTTCTCAATCTTTGTTCTTTGCATTTCACTATTTTATCTTTGCATTTAGTCACAATTTCACTCTTTAATCACGTGATTTCATCTTGAGTCAAGGTAATAATGAGTTCACATGTGCCCTATTTTTTAGATTTACTAATTTTCTTTGCATTAGATGCTCCACACCTACCACTTGCTTTTTTATTTTAAAGCAATTTTTTATTTTTCTCATGTTTTTCTTCCACAGGTGACATGTGTAAACTTCAGAATGCAAATAATTCACAATTTGTAGGTCCTCTTATGTGAACCTTCCTACACTACACACATTCTTACTCGTGCCACTTGCCAAGTAGTCTAACATTTTATAGCCTCCCTCACGTTACACTTTGCATATCCATCTCTTCATGTGGTTTCCAATCTGAGCATTTTAATTTTTTAAGCACCAACATCGTCAATCACCTATGACACTTCCTTTCACACACCACCATATATGCCTATCATGTACCATTATTTCACACCATCGTGCACACTAATATTTTTCCTCCCGATGGGAACATGTCCTTTCTTCTGTAAACCTTAGTTCTCATGCCGGTGTACATTCCTAAACTATCTTCTCAAGAGTTACAAGCATCACATTTATTTTTCTCATGTGTGCACTTACATCTACTTCAACCCACACTAAAAATATGTGTGGTCCTTTGCATATCATTATAACATAGAGTAATCATACCTTGTGTATGAACATGGTTATTACAATAAAACACAACAAAAATAAATAGAAAGGTAAATATAATCTAAATGACACTATTGCCTTATTACAAACACAAAAGAAGCTTATTTATAGTAGGGCTTTATCCTAATCCCATTGAAGTAACTAGGAAACATAGTGCCATCCAGTGCCTATAATTGACATGCACATGATTCTAATATCTTAGTTACTATAAATTGTCCCAACCAATACACTTTCAATTTTCCAGGATCGCATGAAAAATTGGATTCATAAAATAGCACCATATTTCCGTATGCAAAGGACTTATACTTGATATTCCTTTCATGTCAAGCCTTTAGTCTTTATTTCTCTATTTTATAACTCTAACATGTAATGGCATGCCTCTCATCTAGCTCCATCAATTTTTCAATGCACTCATCTACTGTTTTCTCATCATCCATTCCTCCTTCACATGTAATACATGGGGAGGGTACCATAAACTCAATGCGTAAAACAACCTATTTTCCAAACAACAACTAAAAATGTGTGACCTTATTCAACCTTGTATAAGTTCTATATGCTCATAGAATAGCTCATACCTTATCATCATAATCCTTCCGCCAATATCACATATCTTCATCAATGTTTATCCCAATATTTAATTAAAAGACTCAACATTTCCATTAGCTCTTTGGTGATAGGGTGTAGTCTTATGGTGCATGATTATGAACTCTACTAATAATATTCTAATTGTTTCATTTATAAAGTGAGTTCCCCTATCACTTTTAAGGCTTGATGGATAGCCATACCTAATTATGATGTTCTCTCATAAAAATATAGTTATTGTTGTTACAATGCAATCCTTTGTATGAGTAACCTCTTCCCACCTTGTCAAGTAATATTTTCATTCTATGATGTAGCATGCATCGGTCTTGCATGTAGGTGGTGCAATGGGTCTGTATGTATGCTAAACTAGCTAAGATAATTAAATGAACTAACAGCTAGCAGTTCCAAATAGAAAATGTAATCTACCATTAACATCATGGTAAGAGCTTAAAGGAAATAGCTATTCGATACTTAAATATGAATGAACATCTAATTTTAAGCCATTCCTACTCTTGTAAATGTATGATTGTTATCAAATTATGAACCTATTTAGATCATAAGTAATCAATTTGCATGTCTCTAGATGAGGAAATAATCTCATAAGAATGGAAGTAAAGCCATTTTTAGATATTCCTTTACTACTAAAATATGAGATAATGCATGCAAATATGAAGTAGTTATTCCAACAATGGAGAAGGATCTTATCATATGCAAAGGTCACGCGCTAGTGTGAAAAATAGTGCATTAGTGTAAAAGTAGCTTTTAGGGAAGAATATGCTCATACTAGCGTAAGAATGAATAAGCTAGCGTGAAAATGTACACGCAAACACAAGATTGTGCTAGTGAAAATATGAAAGAGTTAACTTTAAAAGGCACGTTCTAGCACAATCCTGTACTAGTGCTAAAAGGGTGTGCTAGTGCAGAACTTGGGCCTTAGACAACTTTAAGAGGAAATCGGAAGATTGTTAGAAGAACAAAGGGATGAATAGAAGAATGTAGAAGTAATTAGAACACCTTAGGAAGATGTTATGAGAAGAAATGATGTTAATCAAGTGTTTTGTGTAATATTACAGGAAAGATTACATAATTTTGTTGTGCACAAGCAACATGGGCACCTTCGAGTCTATGAGAAAATTTTTTCATGCCGAGAGCATATTTTTATGATTATGACATTGGAGGACATAGGAATCTCCTATAATGAAAAAATTACCCATATTATGTTGGATCATTCCCTCTTGACTTCCTTAGTAGAGAGGTGGAAGAGTGAGAGCCAAACTTCGAGATTTCGACCAAATGAGATGATGTGACTCTAGATGATGCATATCGGATCCACGAGTTATGATTCAAGGAATCTTGGTGACATGTGACGTGGATCGTGGTCAGATCCTATATTGTATTTAGGATATGTTTCTACAATGGGACATAACCTGAAGGGTATAGCAATAATCCTATACATATGTTTTGAGGATTGACTTGAGTTTCACGTATACCCCTATATTTGATGGCTCTTGTCAGTGGTTACTTACTACCTAACAATAATGGTATGTACTTCCCACTTGGTTTTGACATGAGTAGTGCATAGGATTAATGATGGAGAGTTATTCTATTGGGGTTAGTGTATTTTAGCCCATATGTCTTTGGGATTTGCATTTTATTTCCTCTGCCGAGGCATGAGGAGCCTTGTACCACCACACTTGTTATAGATCCGGGCATAGGACCATATTGTGATTAGGTGCCCACTAGGAGTAGTATGAGCTAGGTATACGGATGGGCCATTTTTCATGGGGTGGGAGCTAGTAGGTGAGGACATCTGATCGCATATGGGTGATACCACATTTTATAGACATTCCTTCGATGACCTATAACTTTGTATGGTTACATGGCATCCATACCAATTATATTACTAGCATGATGACTGTGTAGAGCTCAACATAACAGAGGTTGAGCACTTCATTATTGGCACTCAGAGACATATTAGAGAGTGGTAACATGTTTACTAATAACAAAAATAGTTGGTCCACATCTAGGGTATACCTAGAGATGACATTGGGTATACACATAGAATGCATGAGCCATTTTATTTTGGGCCACACATTATATAGTGACAAGATTGAGATACCTACAGAAATGTCATATCGCAACTATGGGTTACATATCCATAGGTGATAGACCCCCAAAACATGCCAGATTATGGGCCTTGGTATGCCACTATACTACCTTGGCGTATTACGATCACATAGGTTGTGATAGATGTAAGTATGGCCATAATAACATAAGGTTTACAAGGTAGGATCTAAGAGACAAGGCTAGATTACGAAAACTTGAGGCCGATGTGAATTTACAAGCCCAATGATAAGATCCACGGGTAAAAATTCCATCTTAATAGGCTCCTCCATAGGTAAAAATACCACCATAGGGTCCTCCCTCATAGTAGCCTCTACGATTGTAGCTACAACTATAGTAACAATAATAACCATAGGAACAAATACCTATGTTAAAGCGGGTTATGTAGTAGGTTATGATATTGGTTCTAATCTCACCGGCTTGAGCAATGAATCTGCATGTGACATTGGGTAGGGATGGATGAGATTTATGGGGATTACCCTAAAATAGATAAGAGTAGGTGGGGGTTGGGGATCACCACCTAGGTAACCACAAAGAGTCTCGTAGATATAGGTTCCCATTCAATGGTATTCCGGGAGTAGGTGGGCCATACATTACCACAATATAGGTATAAAGGGCCATAGCTATGAGGAAATATTATGTAGCATATATTATGGTGCATTCCCTATATAGACAGTTGGAGTAGGTGACCATAAAGTAGGACCATGATAGAGAAGAGAGATAAAATACATAGCTACATGATAGCATCTCAAGACACGATTGAAGAAGATATAGCCCGATGCAACCTAGAATTTACTCGAATAACCTGGCATGTTGACACATCACTCAAGTACTATGTTGAGAGCTCACGCAAAGTGTGCAAAGGTACCAGTCCCTCTTTAGGGTTTCTTGTATATAATGTTAGCATGATGATATTTAAACATATTGATTCATAACTAGTCATAAATATTCCATAGTGCATAATCAAGATTTATATTTTAGAGAATCATAATAAATGAAGTAAACAATAACTATGATAAGATTAACCATACAAGAACTAGATTAAGTTATGTCTAATTCCATTATCTAACCAATATACTCCATTACATTAAATATTTTAATACATAGAAGCTTCTTACACTATATCAGTATCTCCATAAGTCATGTGTGCATCAAAACTAGCAAAGCACAACTCTATAAAACTTCACCACACTAAACTACACAAACCAATACATATTTATAGGGGTGGGGTCTTACCCTTCACCACCCATGCACTTCTCAAAATAGGTCACATGATGATAATATCCATGTGCCTGTAATATAGTATGCACAACATGCAAGTGCTCGACAATAGATTTCCTATAGTTAACTCCAAGTAGAAATCCTATTATTAGCTTAAAATATGCATGGTGATTATCTACCACTTGCTCCCAAAATACAATTGTGTGGAGCACAAATCTTTATCTCTATGTTTTCTCTACACGTTATCTCCAAGAATAGTCCTTATCCATAAAAATGGATAAGTCCTAATCCAAAGTGTTTTGGTGCATGTTTTCTTTTCTATCTTCCCACACCTTCAAATGTGCCTTGTACCCATGTCCACATTCTTCATGTTTCTTCCCCTTAGAGAAAACTTTCATCTGCTAAACATTACCCCACACTAAAGTACATTTCCATCCCGACAATGGGAATTAGTTTTTATTTCTCCAACAATAAATACTAGGTAATGAAATAATGAATGAAACATTATACAAAATAAGGAAGTTTACTCTATGGCACCCTTTTCTTCGGCTGGAAGGATTAACTTTGGATATTCATTTTTGAGTTTATCCTCCAAGTTCTTCAAGTCACTTAGCACATTCCTTGTTTTCTCCGTAATATTGGTGGATATGGCATCCAATTCACCCTGAGTGATCTTCTCTTTCTCATTTTGTAGCACTGGAAAACATTGGTCATACCGACAACATTCCTTCTATAAGATCCATCTTTTACACTATGATTTTCCCAATATCATCAATTCTATCATTATGCAGATCCTAGGATGCTTTGCTTGAGGGCCTTATGATTTTGTTTTACCAAGTACTAATCTTTATGCACACCCAAAATTTTCATCTTTCATTGCCTTTAAAAATTCATTTTCCTCTACTATAGTTCTTATCCTTATTATAGCGTCTAGTACCACACATAAATTGAGAGCTTGGTCAGATTTCTTCAACTTATCTTTCAAGGTTTGGATAAAATCCCCATAACTTAAAACTTTTCTAACAATATTCGCCCTTGATCTTGTTACTTCTTATGTAGATAATTTGTGTGTGGTAATTTGAATTGGCCCATTATCTAATACTAAATTGACCAAAGTGCACAAATAATGTAGAGCAGAAGGAAATTTTCTAGAACTTGAGATTTGAGATGAGGCTTTTCTTTAAGAATGCGATCACCAAGCTCTTGACCATGTTAAAAATACCTTATTCTTTTCCTCTTCTCATTCCTTCTCTTCTTATAAGCACGTTATCTCAACAATATTATCCTTGTTATCTTTAAGTAGAGATCAAATGGTAGCAGACCTTATCAATGTTCCTCCACGCCACCTCAACAAATACCTTGACTAAGGCATTGTTAACCTACTTATCAAACATTATAGTAGGTTTTATTATCATGTTCCTACTCTGTGGTGCCTTCTTCACTTTGCATGAGACACATGACTCTTTGCACACATCAAAATCTATTTTTTCCATATGATTTTACATGGACTAGGATAATTACTTTGTTGTGAATGTAGTAGCGATATATCCTGGATCCATTATGTCCCACCCATATAACTCTTTCAGGCCCAAAATACTATGAAAACAGGTGTGGATGATTTTTCTCATGTCTTCAGCTTATCCCATTGTAGACACCCATAATTACGCCTAAACAATTTAAATACTTAAATTGCACTAATTATCTCTCTTAAAGCGAATTGGCGACATATCGTCAAAAGTGCTCATCTTCTCTCTTCTTGCATTAATTAATTACACTATGTTGATTAATCAAGTCACCTATCCAATGAACAACCTAATTAATGACCTTTCGTTAATTAGTAACCCTTTCTATCTGGAATAATTAATTATTATTAATTAATTCTCTTTCCCCTTCATTTAATCAATAAATCAATATTTAATTGATTTAATCCCCTTCTAATAGCCTAAATCATACTAATATTCCTCTAATTAACTTCTATAAGCTTACATCTACCTATTAGTTAATCACCCTTGATTAATTAAAGCACCCCTCCAACTCCCTTGACTTGCTAAGCATAAATTAAACCCTCTAAAGCAAGGTTACCTTTTATAAAGCAACCTTATCAATTCCTAATCTTTTTTTACCTTTATCCCACATGCAAAGGGATGAAGTGTTTCCTTTATCCATTGGGCTATATAAGGAGCCCTCCTTCTACCTTTATACCTACACCTAAAATTTTTGAGAAGAAAATGCAAAGCATATAGCAAAATAGACTAAAATATTTCCTTTGTTTTCTTGAGAGTTCATCATCTTGGAGAGTTAAACCTTTTCCTAAGTGCTTAGGTCATATGGGAGGTGTCAAAAGGGTCTTGTAGCCCAACTTTAACAAGCCCTAGTTCCTAGGTTCTTCGAATACCAAAGAAAACCATTTTTTATTGCCATGGAGCCTACATAGGTCCATTCATTTATTTGTTGTTAGAGAATAGAGGATTTAGATACTTAACATTGTTAGTTTCAAAGTTTTGAATATGATGAATGTTAGTATCTAACCTTGTTTAATTCTTATCTTGATGGTGCTTAGTATTTTGTTTAATTCTTGCTAATTAAGGCTATTAGGTGTTAGTCTTTACTTGCATTAGCATTAGTTTAAAAAAATCATGCACACATTTGGCACGCCTAGGTGGGACCTAGTCCCTTGGCATTTTAGTTTAAATTTCATTTTTTTGGCTAACTTTTGATATGCACATGTAGTAATTAATGTCCATTTTCTTGGAATTTTTACTAATTTTATATGTGTAAGTTCTTGTTCATAGCCATCATTTTAATGGGGTGTTGCCATTTTTAAACTAACTTGATAAAATTTGAAGTATCATGAGCTTTTTGTGTTTTTTTCTATATTTTGGTTGCGGGGATAGCGTAGGCACACTCTTTGGGAGTGCAAGTACATTTTTGGTGGCGTAGGCACCTCTCAGGTGGCGTAGGCATATTGTCAGAACCTGATTCTCTATTTATTGGCCCTGTTGCATATGCACTAATCTCAGTGTGTATACCCTAACTAGTGTGCCGATGCACTAACCTGGGCACAAACACATTTTCTTATTGTACCTTCACTGTAACTCAAAACTTTTCGAGATCAGCACATACACCACGACTCGAGTGCACACGCTATTTTGGTGGTGCAGACACATTTCTATTGGCGTAAGCATTCTATCGAAATTTGAGACTATTTTACAAAATGGTGACACACATGATTTTTTGGTGGCACACACATTTTTTTGGTAGCACAAGCACTTTGTGTGAAACTTAGCCTATTTTTATCAAGGGTAGTGCATATGTTCTTTTGGTGGCACACACACCTCTTGAGTGGCATAGGTACATAGTAAGCCAGAAACATATAGAGTGGTGCACACATCTTTTGGTGGCACACATGCCTCTTGGGTGGCACAGGTGCACTATAAATTAGAAAAACATAGAGTGGCATATCCACCCTAACCCACATGCAGATGCCAAAATAGGGGCGTAGGTGTCTCTTTATGTTCTTGAAGTTAATGTGTTGAGGTGCTAAGATGCTTGTAGGTTTTATCTAATCACATACTTATTTTTACAAGATGTGTTTACATGCTTTTACTTGATTAGATAAACTTTACTTGTTTTCTTATAAGAATAAGATCATGTATGCTCTTCCCTCACATCCCTTGGGGTGATCTTGGGAATCAAAATGATTCTTAGGTCATTTTTGATGCTTTGAGATTGTTAGGAATATTTGAATTGGAATTGGTTAACTTGGTGTGTTTGAATTAAAGTGTTTTTCCATTTGATATCTTTCTGGATTTTGGAAACATCACGTATGCTCTTCTCTTGCATCCTTGGATGACTGAAGAATCCAAAATGGTGTTTACTCTTTTGATGAAAAACTACTAAAAATCATCGTATAGGACCAAAACACCCCACTTGTCGAGAAAGGAGGAATTAAAAATAAAGTCAAAACTACTAATACAGTTATACGAGTTACCAAAAGGTGTTCAAGAAAACCACACCTAATTAAACAAGATAAAAATAACAACATATTCAAAACACTGTATTGCAGGTTTCGAAAAGGGTACGTCCCTCTCCACTCAACTAGAACATAACCCCTTTGGCATAATGCCTTAAGCTACAACAATGGGGGTGGTTCTAGGAACCCCAAAGTAGTCCATGCAAGAGGGAACCTTGTGGATGAAATGGGAAGTGCTCCACACTACCTACGTGACTCGTGAGTCCTTTTGGAGATAGCATTACAAGTTTTCCCTACACGACCCTTTCAAGTACATGATGGATGCATCTACTACCCACTGTGCTTGAAGGGGGAAAAGTTGAGATACTCCCAAGATAGTCGGGACTATTTGGGTAAATCGCCCCGCTCGTGGACAAATTTGTAATATCTAGGATGAGAGAATGACCTAGGAAAATATACTTTGGCCAGGAGCCTAATTTGACCATTCTAAAATAGTGTTGAGTTGTGAGCCATCTTTTCATCATGAAATGTGTGACACGTTACTTTCGCTTAGTGTCCAGACGAAGCAAGCAGCTAGCTTTTTTGAATGGTTATAAATCTTGTGATCTGTGAGTCATATTAATTGGGGAAGATGTGAGAAAAACCAACATGATATGGAGAAAATACCATGTGCAAGACACAAGTTTCAGCCGTAAGAAGCAAGTTACCATTTTGTAGGGTGTTTTACTTTTTAGGAATTTTTTGAAAAAAAATTCCTTGTTTTTGGATTTTTTGATATAGTAAATGTTTGTATTGTTTTGGCTTTCTAAACCATGATAAACAATAGAAGAAAGGAGAAGAAGAAAAAGAAGGGCCTAGGGGCAACAAAAAGTTCCCTAGGTGGAAGAAAAGAGAAACAAACGACAAATAATGTCCTTGTTTAGTGGAAAAATTAAGAAAAAATAATTATTTGAAAAATAATTATTTATGAGGGTGTGAAGAAGAATAAAAATTGCCAGGGAGCAATAAAATTGTCTAAGGGAGAAGAAAGGGGTATTGGACAAAAAATGCCCCAATACGGTGAAAAATAAGAGAAAAATAATTATTTAATTAAAAATAATTATTCCACAACAAACAGAGGAGAAACAGCAAGCTAAACAGTGTCTCGGCCATCCGATCGGTGAAAAAGGTTAATATACCCCCCAAGGGGTAAAAACATCGCAATCAGTTCATTTTAACTGCTTAGTTTAGAAAACTTACCATGAGGCTCTGACACTCAAGAGAGATGGTGATCACACGTGATCATTTGAGGCGTGCTATAGATTGTAGATGATAGATCTGTAGACAATATCAAATGTTGTTTTCAAGTGTTATTTTGATGTATATGGATGGGATGATATGATGATATTGGTGTGGGGGATAGATTTTTTAGTATGTGCAACCCTCTTTCCCCATTGATGATATGATATGTGATGATTAACTTAGCATACATGCATGATGTAAAACTTATCATTTTTTTATATAAGATGTATAGATGATGCTAGACGTGTGATAGTGATGGTAATGTGATGTGAATGATAAAAAAATAGAGAACATGCAAGAAAAATAGCCAAATGCTACAAATAACACCAAGAATTAATGCAATACACCATGAATCACCATGCCTTATTAACAAGTAACAAAACACAACAAAATGCATTAAGAAAGAAATAAAGAATTAACACACTAGCATGTCAAAACCCACTACAATATGCACAAGAAAGAATGAATCTATTCTAAGAAAGAAAAGATAAACTATGAAAAAGTACACCCAATCAACAAACTCAAAAGAAAGCACACAAAATACTATACAAGCAACAAGAAAAGCAAGAAAACAAGACAATGCAAGTAAATATTTTTGTAAGATATGTTTTCATAAACCGATTTTCTATTGTTTAGGTTTTTTTGAAACAATTTTATATTGTTTTTGTGTTTTGTGACACAATTTTCTATTGTTTTTATGTTTTCTCGAAACAATGTTCTATTGTTTTTATGTTTTTCTCGAAACAATTTTCTATTGTTTTTGTGGTTTTAACAGTTTTCCAAAGCTATGTGCAGGTAACCAAGAAAGCATGGATGCCCCTAGCGTTAGGTGGGGAATATACAAGGGCAGAAGCCACGTGCTTATGAAAAAGAAGGTGAAGTCATTGAGTTGCCCCCAGCGTAAGATGGGAAATAACAAAAGACCACGTCCCTATGAGACAAATAGAAGAAAGAAAATCTGGATCAAGGTGGAAAAGATGGTGTGCACAAGGAAAATTGAAGGCATAACTAGGTCCAGGGCCAAAGACAACTACCCTTCTAATACGAATGCTTATGAACAACGAATCCTCCCAAGGTGTCGAAAACTAGTTTTCACCAAAGGACTTGTCCAAAGTGCCATAATTGCATGGTTTTCACTATTGTACGACATGTTTTCTCTTCTTCTTTTTCTGATTTTTTTTTGTTTTTGTATTTTTTAATTTTTGTGCCATGTTCAAGCATAAAACTTCTTAAGATGCATGGTGTTCATTGGCTCTCGAGCTCATCACCATCGGGGTAAGACAGTTTGTATGCCTCGGTGCCGTACTTGGAAACTATGACATAGGGTTCTAACCAAAGGTGGTTTCAAACTTCCCTTTATTTTCTCACTCTACTCTAGTGTTTAACTGGTTCTCCCTCATAACTAAATCACCAACCTCAAATTGGTGGGGGATGATTCTCTTGTTGTAGTTGTGGGAGATTCTATGTTTATATACCTTCGAGTGATTAAGAGCGCAAATTTGCCTCTCATCCAGGAGCTCTAACTCATCTAATCTTACCACTCGATAATCTTCATCCTTATCTGAATAGTACCGAAGAGAAATTTGTAGGGATGTGAGTTCGATCTCTAAAGGGATGATAGATTCTATCCTCGAACACTAGGGAATATGGCGTCACACCCAATTACCCCCGAGGTAATATGGCGTGGACCATTTCAATCTGATTTGGAACTATTGGCAAATACCTTTCATAGTTTTGTTCTTAAATGACTTCCCATTATCTGTGACAATGGCTATAGGGATACCATATCAGTAAATAATGTGATTCATAATGAGTTTAGAAATTTGTGGTCCTGTGACATAGGTTAAAGGGACAACCTCCACCCATTTTGTAAAGTATTTTGTAGCTGTGATGATATGTGTATGACCATCAAATGAGGTAGGAGTAACCTTCCCTATTAGATAAGTCCCCACTTTGAGAATGGCCACGGGGTAGTGATTGGTTGCAATGGTTGCGATGGAGCATGGATGAAATTTCCATACTTTTGGCAAAGCACATTTTCTAACATAATTACAACAATCGGTTTCCATGGTGGGCCAATAGTAACCTACTCTTAACCTTTTCTTAGCCAAGACCATTCTGTTTGTATGTGCTCCACATAATCCTTCATGTACTTCTTTAATTTCTTGGATTGACACCATCACATCCAGACAACGTAACAGATTCCCATCGTAGCCATGACGATAAAGTGTACCTCATAAAAGGGTGTAATGGGATATTTGGCGAATCAGAATTTTATTTTCAGAATGAGATATATTGGGAGGGAAAGTACTATCCTTAAGATAGGTGAAAATGGGTTCGTACCACAAGGAATAGGGACCAACAACCTCAAAATCCAGGCAGGATTCTGGCACGTCATATGCAGGATGGTGTAGATTTTCTACGAAAAATGGCATATCATTATTCCCTGGTAGAATACGAAGTATAGATCCCACCGTTGCCATGGCATCTGCCGATTTGTTCTGCGCTCTTGGGATCTTCTCAAAGGTAATGCACACAAAATAATCCTTAAGATTTTCCACCAACTTCTTGTAAGGTATAAGCTTGTCATCCTTAACTTTATACTCATCATTAACTTGTTTGATGATTAGATGTGAATCACCTATAACCTTAACATGTTGAATATTCCACTTGATGGCTAGCTTCATCCTGTAATGAGTGCTTCACATTCCACAATGTTGTTCATGCAAGGAAGGCCGTGGAAAGCTTGTGGTATAGGATCACCCGAAGGAGTAATAAGGACCACTCCTGCACCTGAACCATGAAATGTAAAAGATCCATCAAAATGTATCTACCATATGATAGATTCTTCAATGTAGAGAAAAGATGCATCTAGAAAATCCAGACTCAAAGGTTCTGTGTTTTGCAAAGGTGCTTCCGCTAGCTAGTTAGCAAGTACTTGTCCTTTAATTGATTTTTGATGGAAAAATTCTATATCAAACTCACTAAGTAGAATGATCCAATTAGCCATTCTACCTATGAGGGCGGGTTTGGACAACAAATACTTGAGTGGGTCAACCTTGGATATGAGCTTGGTCTTAGTATTTAGTAGGTAATGGCGAAGTTTCTGAAAGGTAAAAACAATGGCCAAGCAAGCCTTTTCAATCTGAGGATAATTAAGTTCATATGTGATAAGGGTGTGACTTTGATAGTACACTACTTTCTCATTATGGATAAGGTCGTATTGGGAGAGCAAAGCGCACCAATAGCATATTGTGTAGTGGAAATATAGAGCAAAAGTGGTTCTCCCAGAGTGGGAGGCATGAGGACAGGTGGATTAGCCAGGTACTATTTAAGAAAAGCAAAGGATTGTTGTTGCTCGGGTCCCCAGATGAAAGTGACGTCCTTCTTAAGAAAATGAGTAAATGAGTGACACTATCTACAAGATGGGAGATAAAGTGTTGAATGGCTTGAATTTTCCTTGTAAGCTATGCACGATTGCTTGATATTCTCGGAGTGGAGGCATTTCGTGATGGAAGAAACTTTAGCGGGGTCTACCTCAATACCTCATCTTGACATGATGAAGCCCAATAGTTTCCCGGATAGAACACCGAAGACACACTTCTTTGGATTCAGCCTAACTTTGTATTCATGCAGGGCATTCAAAGATACGCCATAAAATGATAGGATGATCCTCTCTTGTTTTGGACTTCCCAGGATGTCATCTACGTAGTCTTCCATTATTTCATGAATCATATAATGAAATATTACTGTCATGGCCCGCTGATAAGTTTCTCCCACATTCTTAAGGCCAAATGGGATCACCTGATAGTAGAAGGTGCCCCAAGGAGTTTTGAAAGCTATTTTGTGTTGGTCCTCCTCAGCAATTTTAATCTGATTATAACCCAAAAAGCCATCCATGAGCGATAGCATTTCATATCCTCTTTGTTGAGTCAACAATCATATCAATGTTGGGTAATGGAAATTCATCTTTAGGGAAAGCCTTATTGATGTCTCTAAAATCCGTATAGATTTGGATACCAACAGGTTTCTTCTGGACAAGAACAATGTTCGATATCCATTCAGAATAGTCAATTGGTCGGATGAATCCTGCTGCAAGCAACCTTTCCAACTCTTCCTTGACCAACAAGGCCACTCTTGGATGCATCTTTCGGAGTTTCTATTTGATAGGCTTGGCATCTATGTGCATGACCAGGTTGTGCATGACCAAAGTTGGATCTAGGCTGGGCATGTCTTGGTAAGACCATGCAAACACATCAATGAACTCTCACAACAACATAGTGAACGTCTTTTGTTCTCTAGCTGAGAGTGATGCCCCTAATTTTACTATCTTGGGATCTTCTTCAGTACCAATGTTGACATCAATGGTTTCTTCGACTAACAATTTTGATAAATCCTCCATACGTGTAGGATCAAGAGGTAGGTTGAGATCTTCATCCAAGGATGTCTCTATGAGATTTTCATCCTTGGCGTGGTCACTTTGTTTTTCCTTTGATTTTCTTATTTGTTTGTCAGCCAGTGCCTCAAAGAGGTTTTCACTGTGTGACTTGGACTTTGATTTTTTCTGAGGCTTTTCTTTAGAACTCTTTCCCTCACTTTTCTTTAAATTTTGCTGACCATGAAGTTCAGCCTCCTCACCGAAGTAGGCATAGGTGTCTAAGTTGATAAAGAAACCCTTCTTGTGATCTCCAATGGGAATTGTATCCCTTATGCCCATGAAATATTCAATAGCCTCGTTGTTCTCAAATAAACCTAGTGGCACGTGACATTGTTGGTCTCATTCAACAAGGGAAGGGTACACAAGGTCAAGGGTCGGTTTGGTGAGGGTTATGGTCAGGAAAACATTGTTCATGAAAAGGTTTATGGAGGCCAGATCCTCATATAGGATAAAATGGGAATCTATATCACTGTCTAGGTACTCAGAGCTATCCTCATTCTCGAACAAGTTGCATCTTGATCATTGGGGTGTGCTCCATAAGGGAAAATCCCAATGCCATATCTTTTTATTTTGAAATGTGGAAGAGGTACTAGTTCTCTTTGTCCTTGTTCATTCCTCCCACATCCTAGGCCTTTTTAGCCCATGGAGTACATCATTCTTCTTGATTTTCCATATTCTAGGGTTTGATAACAAGATTGCTGAGTGTCCTCATGGACCCATGTAGTAGGTGGATCAAACAATTTTTCCTCGCCTAACAATCCTCCGGTAGGAATGACCTAATAGTGTGTTCCTCTCTAGGTCTCCCGAAGCAGTAGTTGGGTCAACCTCTAGTCTTGGGCGATAAGGAGAGGTCGAAACTAGGTGAACTTGTTGTACTTTATACTCCCCACAACCGTATTCCAGGATTTTCATCTCCCATGAATTAAATGGAGACGTTGAAGTAGATGCCCCATGAGCACAAGAACTAAGAGAATCTAAATCTACTCAAGATTCCATGGCCTCATAATGAAGAGGGACAACTATATCTGCAGAGGTACATGTGTATGTACCCTTTCGTGCAAAGATATTAAGAGCTCCACAATGAGAAAAGGAATCTAAATCTCATGGTATTGTAATTGTATGTCCATCATGCTTCAGCTTGATGCATTGATGAAACGTTGATGGCATGGCCTGCATGGCATGGATCCATGGTCGGCCTAGAAGCATATTATATGGAAGTTCCAAGTCTAGGATGTGAAACTTTGTCCGATGAAAAGTTGGGCCCACCTCCATGGGTAGCATAATGGTGCTTGCTGAATCTGTTTTTGCATTATCGTATGCGGTGATAGTGATGATATGGGACTTAAGATCTGCCATGTATGTCCCAATTGTTTGACTAATTTAAGAGTGCAGATGTTCAATCTAGATCCATTATCCACAAGCACCCGTTTGATTTTCCTACGGGTGATAACTACCTCAATGTATAAGGGAATATTATGTTTAGGATTCTCGGTAGGGACCTCCCTATGGTTAAAAGTGAGATGCTCACTTGGTGCAATATTTTCCACCGTGGCTTAAAGGTACGTAGGATCGACTTCTAAAGGCACTCCCGACCCCTGAAGAGTTTGATACAAAATGTCCTTATGCACATTGGATATCTTGAGAAGATCTAAGATCAAGATCTTAGCAGGTGTCCTCTCAAGTTGTTCTAAAAGGTTATATTTACTAGTTTGCGGGGTCAATAGAGAGGGTTCCGAATCACGAGGTGAGCACGCGCCTTGTTACAAGTGCGATCCTTTCCTTGATCTAGATGGTATTAACATGGTCAGTAGGGGAGTGAATACATCTGATAAGTGAATCATAATGATTGTTATCTCTTTTGGTATACAAGTAATTCATGGCTTTATAGGTTTGGGATGACTCTCCCCGATCCATCTTTGTCTTTTCTGACTTATCATGCTTAGGGAATGGTTACTTATAAATCACCATTTTCTCGTTAGGTGTTTTTGTTTTGCCAAGGTTTTCCACCTCTATCTCCCCATTATCAACGAGGTCCTAAATGTAGTGGAAAATATGCGGACATTTGTTTGTCTTATGACCTTTAACACGATGCATTTTGCATTATTCATGCTCCTTATACCATGAAGGTTTAGGAGCGTTGTCATCAAATGGTTGTGTTGTAGGATAGGTCATCATGTGGGCCGCATCCAACTATTTTAGTATGACAGACAACGGTTCATTGAGGGAGGTGAATGTTCGTCACTTTGGTGGTGGTTGAATTGGGCCCTTGGTCAATTTAAAAGGTTGACTGGTTTGGACCGTTTGAACACGTTTGGAATCAGTGATTCTCGTCTCCCACCATGTTTTTGTTTTTGTTAAAGATCTTCAACTTTTCAGTGGGTTTGACACTTTAGTTGTCTTTAGATTGGGTTTTGAGGGTACCTTTGGCAATGAGATCCTTTTCTCTTTGAATCCCTTTCTCAATAACCTCCTCAAAGGTGCAGACACAATGCATTTGGAGGTGGAAAGCTATATCTGGGTTGAGATTAGGGACGAAAATACTGACCAGCTGCTTCTCAGGGAAAGTGCAAGGGAAGCGACTAGCTATCCCTCTCCATTGTTGGAGGAAGCTAGTGAAGGTCTCATTTGGGCATTGTTTTTCACCACACAAGTCTGCCATGGTGATGTCACTCTCTATGTTATATGAGAAATGACACACAAATCTTTCTGCCAATTCTGGCTAGGTGAAAATTGATCCTCGTGGTAAGCACGTAAACCATTCCAATGCTTGACCTCTAAGACTCTTAGGAAAAAGTATGATGAGGTAATTATCACTATAAGACACCTCTTGACATGCCATGTAGAAATCTTTAACATGATCCCTTGGGTCTCCCTTTCCTTTTTATTTGTTAAACTTTGGCATATCAAATTTCTTTGGAAAGGGTTGAAGGGTCATTGTCTTGTCAAAATGATAGGGGCATAGTTCTTTGTATTGGTATTTCCTAATACTCCCTATATTGCTTTCTTGTATGCTCAAGCGTTGATTTTATAGATTGCACTTCTTATGTGAACAATTGTTCTCTAGTGGGAGAAGTGGAGACGTGTACATGATGATACTCCATGTATTCTTCTCCTTGGTTTTCTTGATGGAGTTCATGGATCCTAAACTTAGGCCTTGACTTTTAAACATTCTTGTTGGTGTATTTTTATACCGGAAAGTAAGCAAAGCTAGTTGTTGGCTTAGGTTCTTGAGTTGTTGTTGGATTGTGACTTGGTTTGTGTCTTCTTCTTCTAAAGGTTCTTCCTCTTCGTATTGTGGAGGTTATTCCCTTGTTTCATTTTCTATCTTGTTTCTTCATGGAACTTTGATGAGGGGTATTCTATGCCCTACCACTTTATCATTTTCAGTGTAAGAAGCGGAAGCATGCCCACCTGTTAAAATATCTTCCATATTGATAAGGGGACGTTCTTCCTTAGTACTGTCATTTGTAGGTAATATTGGTTCTTTCTCGATGGGAAATTTGGCCCCTAATTCCATGACCCGTGCTAAAAATCTATCTTTGTTTCTAAGGAGAAACTCATCTAGTAGAGTGGGGTCAAAATCAAAGTCCGCGTGTGGTGATTCTAATTCATTTCCACTATGATCGACCATCTCTTCGATTTTATTTTCTACTGAGAAAACAATGGCCCTAAGTCACATCCAATGAAGGGGTTTGACCCTTATCTATTAGAGGTCTCCCAAGTGTGCACTTGTTGTTCCTCATATGTCTGTTTCTTCAACCCTAGACGTGTTTTGGGAGCCATGTTTTCATGATAGTTTCACTAGGGTGAGTTGTATATATGTGCAAAGCTTAGTGACTACCCCTAAGTGAAATGCAAAATGAAATTTCTAAGCGTATGAATATTTCAACAATGTGAAAATAACAATATGATAGAGTGATAAATCACCTGTGATACAAGTGTTTGGTATTAAAACTTTATCTTAGGAAATACTTCCTAGACTACATTTCAAAAATTAGTTTGCATTGCAAGATGATCAATAAGATGTTTTCAGTTATGTCAAGTTCAAGGAAATGAACAAAACGTAAGTAAATACAAGAAGTAAATGCGATCTCCCAATCAAGATATACGATGAGTGAGCTCAAACTTGATTAAGACCTATATCTCAAAAAGTTCCAATTACAATTTGCGAATGACACAACAATATCACCAAGATATGTTAACCCACTTTGCTAGAAAGTGAAGTATTGATATCGAGGTGTTATTGATATAACACACACAAATGGTAACACCTAGCACTCTTTGAAATCAAGGTAATAATAGAAATGAACTAAAAATCTCAAATTATAGCTAGGAATAGTTAAAAATGTGTGCAACGAATCAGTAAAATATAGGTATTTATGTCGAGTTTACAAGAAACAAGACGTAAATATCAAAATTACAATGATACGAGACAAACAAGCTAACTTCTCTATGGAAGTCTGTGGTGATGAACCACGCCTAACTACAATGATGATCTTGATGTGGGTATCAAGATCACAATGGCTACCAAATCATGTGAAAATGCCTCCGCTCACTTTAGACATTTAACTAACTTGACCATGAAACATGGATGGGCATAAACGGACATAAAAGTGAGAGAAACAATCAAATGGCAACACAAAGGTAATCACACCTCTTTTGATCAACAAAGTGTCAAAAGAATATGAAGGAAATAAATCAATAAAAATGATGAAAAATGCTAGCCTCACTTCGACAGAGTTTTACCTCGCCCTAAGGTAAGTAAAAACTAGGAGAAATTAATACGTCACACGTTTCTCAAAAAGAAGGTTCATAAATCAACACTGTTTTAAAATGGTCAAAGTGGGATCCTAGCCAAAGTATATTATCCTAGGTGGTTCTCTCACCGTAGGTGTTAAAAGTTGCCACAAGCAAGCGCAATTTACCCAAAAATTCACACTGACTAGTTTGGGAGTATATCGGCTTTACTTTAACCCCTTCAAGAATAATAGGAAACTAGTGCATCTATTTGTACTATCACTGGGGTTACCACAAAAGACAACCTATAATGCTATCTCACAAAGGAATCACTAGTCAAGTAGGTAGTGCAGAGCACTTCCCGTTTCATCCATAAGGTTCCCTCTTGCGTGGACTACTTTGGGGTTCCCGAACCACCCCATTGTTGTATCTTAAGGTGTTATGCCAAAGGGGTTATGTCCCGGTTGAGTGGAGAGGGCCATACCCTTTTCAGAAACCTACAATAACGTGTTTTGAATATGTTGTTCTTTTTATCTTGTTTAATTAGGTGTGGTTTTCTTGAACACTTTTTGGCAACCTATATAACAACTGTATTAGTAGTTTTTGATTTCATTTTGATTCCTCCTTTCTTTGCCAAGCATTTTTAGGTCCTTCACTCAAGCGTTAGTAGTTCTCCAAAAAAATGACATTATTTAAAAGAGGTTTAAGAGTTAATTTTAATTCTCAAGATCATCCAAGGATGCAAGAGAAGAGCATACACAACAAATAATCCAACTAAAAAGTAAAGAAAATCTTTTCAATCAATGAACCATACAAAATTCATATAAATGTTCATTCCCCTAAACCAAAAGTGAAAGATGAAGTTTCTAATTTACCAAATGTTATAAAATAAAGACTAAAGTTGTTTTTGATTCTCAAGATCACCCTAAGGTGCAAGAGAATAGCATACACAAACTTTATCGTAACTATATAGAAATGGAATACTTCAAATCAAAAGACTATTAAAAATGCTTTGTAAAGGTTTATTCCCTTAAGCAAAATGAATAATCAAATTTCTAAGTTTAATCCCAATTTTAAAAAGATATAGATCAAAGTTGTTTTTGATTCTCAATATCACCAAAATGTGCAATAGAAGAGCATACACACGCTTTGGTCTAATTCGAGGAAGCATGGAAATACAACATTCATCAAAACATTAGACATGTTATAAAATGACTGGTTTTAAACTAACAGAAAAACTTGTAATTTATGTAAGTATAAATCCTAAATTTATGTTTTCATTTCATATTTAACTTCAATACCTTTCCAACACAAAATAAATGGATTCATTTCAAGTTCGGAGAAAAATTTATGGCCTTTAGAAGATGGGTTACGCATATGCTCTTATGCTCACAGGTATGCACTTGACATGCACTCAAAAAATGTCAAAAATGTCTCTTAATCTGCAAAATGGGAAAATTTTTCCAACCAAGATTCAATTTTGACAACAACCCATCACATCAATATATTAATAGAAGACTCAACGCTATCAAACATTAACATACATGCTCAAGAATTTAAAATTTTCAAGAAATTGACAAAACTAGCATGTAGAATGATGAAAAAGTAAGCTCTAAAAATAAAAACATGATGAAATCTTGAAATTTTCTCACCAAGATTAAATTTTGATAGAAACCCTCCACATTAATATGTAAATAGAAGACTCAGCACTATCAAACACTAACCTACATACTCAAGAATTTAAAATTATCAAGAAATTGACAAAACTAGCATGTAGAATGTTGAAAAGTAAGCTCTAAAAATGAAAACATGGAGAAATCTTGAAATTTTCCCATCAATTCAAATTTTGAGAGCAATTCACCTCCTTTATACCTACAAGGAAGATTCAACACATACAAACTCAACAAAACAAGTTAAGAAAAACAAGTTAGATCAACATGTGTAAAAGAGGGTTAGTAACCAAAAATGAAATTTAACTACAAAAACTTAAAATTAAGTGCAACGGACAATGGAGTAAGCCCCAATGGGTGTGCCAAATGTGTGCAAGTGTTGTTTTTAAACTAATGCTAATGTAAACAAAGACTAACACCTAAATAGTCTTAATTAACAAGAATTAAACAACATTATAAACACCATCATGATAATAATTAATCAAGGGTTAGATGCTAACAATTATCAATACAAAACTATGAAATCAACTATGTTAAGCACCTAAATATCCTCTATTCTCTAACAACATATAAATGAAGGAACCTAGGTAGGTACCATGGCTATAAAAATAGTTGTCCTTAATGTTCCAAGAACCTAGGAATGGGGGCTAATCAAAGTTGGGCTACAAGACCCTTTTGACACCTCCCATATGACCCAAGCACTTTAAGAAAGAGGCTTAACTCTTCAAGATGATGAACTCTCAAGAAAACAAGGTGCAAGCTCTTAGTCTCTTTGCTATATGCTTTGCATTTTCTCTCTAAGGAGTTTAGGTGTAAGTAAAAAGGTAGGTGGAGGGCTCTTTATATAGCCCAAAGGATAAAGGATTCAACACATTCTCATGAATGTGGGATAAAGGTAAAACATGATTAGGAATGGATAAGGTTGCTTTATTAAAGGTAACCTTACTTTAGAAGGGTTTAATTTATGCTTAGCAAGTCATGGGAGTTGGGGGTGTTTTAATTAATCAAAGGTGATTAACTAATAGGTAGATGTAAGCTTATAGAAGATAATTAGAGGAATATTAGAACGATTTAGGATATTATAAGGGGATAAAATCAATTAAATATTGATTTATTTGTTAAATGGAAGGAAAGCTAATTAATTAATAATAATTAATTATTCTATGTAGAAGGGGTGATTTATTAACGTAAGGTCATTAATTAGGTATTTGTTGGATAGGTAACTTAATTAATTAGCTTAGTGTAATTAATTAATGATGATATGAGGGAAAATGAGTGCTTTTTACGATATGTTGTTGATTTGTGAGAAAGGGGATGATTAGCACAATTTAAGTATTTAAATTGTTTGGCCTTTGTGTACGCTAAAATGACACTTCTTTGGATTAAGTGAAATGCCATACTCTCTACATCTGATCAAAATATTTTCTAGGTGGTGCAAATGGTTTGCTCATATCCTTGAAAAAACATTCACATCATCTTGGTAAACTACAATAAACTCTTTGATATAACCAACAAAGGAAACATTCATTACCCTCTAAAAAGTGGCACCAATATTCATCAATCCAAAGGGCATCCTCAAAAAATCATAAGTCCCCCAAGGAGTAGTGAAGGTTGTCTTTAATATTTTTGATTCTTTGATAACTACTTGGTTTTATCCGGAGAAACCATCCAAGGTAGAAAGCATCTCGACCTCTCTGTTACAAGCTGCAACATACTCTCCATGTCCGGAAAGGGGTAATTTTCCTTCATAGATGCTTTGTTTAGATTCCTAAAATCCACACAAATTTTGATATCTCCACTCTTCTTTCTAACCGAGACAAGGTTTGCCACCCAAGATGAGTATCTAGTGGGCTGAATGATGCCACCATCTCTAAATTTCATCAACTCTTCTTACATTTTCATGGAAAGCAGCGGTGGGTTGATGGGCCTTTGTCTTTGTCTAAATGGCTTAGTTTTGGCCTCAAGACGAATCTCATGCTGAAATAAATCTTCTTTATATGCCTTCACTCTGAATAAGACCAATCACGACAGATCTTGATATTTCTTTAAAAGTTGGGCATAGGACTTTTTTTTCTTCTTTGGTGAGATGGCTGCCCAACCAAATCTTCCTTGGTTTGTCCTTGGTTCCCAATTTTTCTCTCACACATCCCTTTAAGCAAACAAGTTTCTATTAATGATATAATCAGCATTGCTAAAATTGGATTCAAGTGCAGCAAGACCTTTAGGAATGGTGTTTGTCTTCAATTATATTAAGTCCTTGTAAAACAAGGTTTCTATACCTTCATTCATGCATACCATTGGTTCCTAATCAATATTCTCACCAACAAAATCACCTTGGCATTGTAAGAATCTCAATATTTTTACATCATCATCAAAAATATGCCAATGTTTTACATTATCCGGGATAGCCGGCCTTGTTAGTACTTCAATGTCATATTCACAAAAGGGTGAAACAATGCAATTGTCAAATCTAGAACCAAGGATAGCCAGCTTATCCGCAGAGCATTAAGAATTCTATCATGGTAAACAATGTTAAAGGAATCAAACATTTCAATCAAGTCCCAAACAACATGCTTATATTGTTTTATACGCTGATTTTTCGTACCATACAACTTTCTTACTTTCTTGACAACTAGCTCTGAATCCCCCTTGGAAAGAATATCCTTCACTCCATATTTCCATGCAATCCTTAATCCCAATAATAATGCCTCATACTCTGCAATGTTTTTATTGCATTTAAAATTGAGCTTGAAGGAAAAAGGAAACTCTTCTAAACTAGGAGAAACCAACACTATACCAACACCATTTCCAAATTTGGAGCAAGCTCCATAAAATAGTAATGTCCATGGAGAACCTACCATACCAAGGCACTCTGATTTTTCCATCTTATTCTCTTTTCCATAAGCAAAACTAATGAAGTTATCAACATCTACATCAGCAAACAATACTTCATAAGAAGCATTGTTGGGATCTTCAATCAAGTGCAACATCTTCTTTTCACCATAGAGTTTGACAAGGCTGCCCTCAATGGGAAAGGTGGTGAAAGAAATGTCCATTTGAACACTACCACGATACTTGTAGCCCATTTTCTTAACAAAAGCATACCCCATTTGGTAGGGTAGTCAACAATTACAACATCAAGTTTTAAATTCTTATCCGGATAGGCTGCAAGTTGCACTACTAACCCCTTCACACAACCAACAACTGGCACTTCCCTTGAATCCATGGCTGTACACTTCCCATATGATGTTGTCACTTTGATATCCAACTCATTCATGACTTCTAGAGGCATGACATTACATGATGCACCGGAATCAAACATGTAATTGTGAAGCAACCTATCTTTTATGAGAAAAGTTGTGAAGAATGGATCAACATTCAATTGGGAATCAACCAAGGATGACCCCAAATACACTTCGGGCCCCTCTCCAAAATATTTCATTGGTGGTGGTGTTTCAAGGCCAGTAATTCTTTGAAGAGGATTCTAAACAATATTTATATTTCTACTTGGGGTAACCTTTTCTTCTTTCAATCCCAAGTACTTGAATGCTCTCTTCTTATGCTCAGGAGTTCTAAGCAATTCAATAATTGGAACACTCACTTTAATTTGGCTCAATACATGGGTTATATCATATGGAACATTCTTTGGTAAAACAACATTGTCGGGGAAACAAGAAGGTTCATCAAATGGAGAAGTATTCTTGGTAGCCCGGGCATGAAGAGGACTGATATTTTTACATGGGATAGTAGGGTTCTTAGCAATTGTTTCTTTTCTAGGATTGTATTTGGGAATGTTTTTGAGTAAGGGTGTCTTTGGCTTGGCTTGAGGACTAGATCCCCTAACAACTTTACTTCTAGTATTGTGCTCTTTTTCTTGAGCAACCACAACATTCATTAACAATTTTCTATCTTCCTCCGAAGGAATACCACCATCATACTTCTTGATCATTAAAGCCCTTAGATATTGAAAGTGATTATTAGGAATTTCAAAGGCCTAAACTAGATCTACATCATGAGTTTGAGGAAGAGAAAGAAACGGTACCCTCTTTTATGTAATCCCAAAAGGTTGCAGCAGGTCCTTGCACTTATCACATCTGTTGATGTTGCTACTTGTTGTGAGCCTAAAGAGATGCCCACCATACAAATGTCATCATCAATTTATTACTGGTCCATTTCACATGGAGGATGAGGAAGAAAACATCTATCACAGCAATCCATATCAACAATTTCTTGAATAGCGGCAGCTCTTGAAGTCAAAGGGTCGAGCACCACTCTATTTTCACGTGTTTGGGGTTGTCATTGTAGACCCAATAATCCATTTACCTCTATCATCTTGTCTTTGATCATCCATAAGATTATTGCCAAATCTATCATGGTTTTGAGTTCTTTGCTGTCCTTGTGATTTTTACCCAATTCCTTTCTCACTGGGATAACTTGTAAGAAATTTCTTTAATGACCACTACCAAAGTCTTGAAAACATCTTCTAAATCAGCACCCTTGCTAGCTTGAGGATTCTCGGGGTTTATCAGTTTCACACCATCCCTCTTAAGTGGTTTCCCAATAGCTTTAATATTATTTTCAATTTTAAGTGTCATGGTGAAAGCTTGTCTTGAGTTTTTAGGATTTTTGTCTCTCAAGTAGTAGGCTACCTTTTTATCAAATGCATCTACATATTTGATCAAGCAAGATTCATCACAAGGCCTCAAAATGATATAAAACCTTCTCAATGTTTTATTAAATCTTGTATTAAAGTCATGGACTGTCTCATTAGGGTTCTTCTTGATGTTCTCAAACTTAGATAGAAGGAACCTTGGATCTGTTTTGTCTCCATATTATAATCTGAATGCATTACTCATCTCTACCCATGAGTCAATAGAGTTATCAGAAAAGCTTTGTACCAATCCCTTGCATCTTCCTCAAGTGTGTGAATAAACAACTTAATATACACATCCTCAAATTCTATCTCAAAGTCTTCCATCATGTTAACAAAGAGTTTGAGATGTTGATCTCTAGTGATGGCATTGTTACCTTGGAATTTTGGTAACCTATTTCTCACATATTGTGGGATACCATTTTGATAACCATCCATTCCTCCAAAATTTATAGGACCAAAGGTGTTAACAACAAATGGAGGTCTAGGCTGAGCCATATTGTTTGGTGGGGGTGATCTTGAAGGTGAAACAAGTTGATGAGGAGTAGTAATGAGTCTAATTGGAATAGATGAATGATCTTTAAAATGAAAACCCCCAAAGGCTCTCTCTCTTGATAAACTTTATCAAACTTAGAAACCATAGGAGCAGTCTTTTAAATACACAAGAAGGTCCCTCACCCGATGGATAATTAAAATCATCAAGAATATTACATAAATTAGATCTACTTGAAGAAGAATTATAATCTTCAATAACAGCCGATCTCCTTCAAATTCAACTATGGGGATTTCTTTTCTTGCAACCAAATCACCAACCACTTTCCACACTCTTCTTTCTTCCAGCTTCTGAGCTTCTTGATTCAAAGTGAGAAAATTCTTAGAAGAGTCCTTGATGAAGAGGGATCTCCTTCCCTCCAACTTGACAGATTTAAACAACAAATTTCAAATGATAGAAATGTATAAGACAACTGGTATTTCAAGATCCCAACAGCATGGAGTCACCACTAAGGATTTCCACCTTAGTTGTGCAAGAAAGCACTAAAATATTCTATCAAATGTATGCTATGAATAAAAAATTTGCAAGGATTTACAAATAAGATCTTCTTCTTCTTGATTCAACATAAAACAATGCATCCAAATCATATAAACTGCTGGTAAATGAGAAGAGCAAGCTGAGTTTGAAATCCTTTTTACCCAAAACATGCAGATCTGAAGTATGAAATGATATCTCAAGAATGTAACAACTCAAATACTTGATCATACAAATGCTCAAACCTTTCAAATACTTCAAAACCACAAATAAATTACAAGAATTCCCCTACAACAACACCACTCGATGTCGGTATCTAGATTTAATCTCCTTCACAACTTGAACAACATCAAAAATTTGCACAAGACACTCAAGGATAGATAGATGGCTTGTATGTTGTTTTTATTTGGGGATCACACCAATCTGGTTGTTTGCATTCAAAAATTGAGGGAGTGTATAGCACCTTCAAGAGAATTTTGATCTAACCCTCGCTATTTTAGGTTGTGCCTATCAACCAAGGCAAGATAACCTATATTACAGCTCTTATATGGCAAGGAGATGGAAATATCCCCGTGTTTGCATATGATATGAAAGATGCTTTGTGAAAATATGATCAAGTGTCCATTATCCAAACTCAAAGGAGTTGTCACTTATAAATTATGGAAATTCTTTCAAGACAAAGTTAGGGCTGCTAGAGACATGATAAAACCCTAATCAACTTTGTGCATTTTAGTGAAAGGATTGAATTCTTTTGTGGACACATAATGCAAATGTAGGGGTATTATAGGTAGGATTAGTTAGTTTAAAATGAAATACTGATGAGAGATGTTCGGAGAAGAGTAGCTAGAAATCATCACCTTCATTGGGAAGCTCAAAATGAATTACAACACCTAAGCAACAAAGATGTTTCAATGAATTTGAAGTTCTCTTTCAACCAGGATGTGTGCACACATGGATGCCCAAATCTACACTATTCCATACAAACTTTGATAACTTGCCACAAAGGCTTGAGGCAAAATATCAATGAAGCATTTAGAAACCCTTGTTAGATCATGACCTAAGGTACACCCAAAGGTTTACAAACACCCTCAATTTACAAGGTAAGATGAATTTAAATCTGTTTATCTTCACTCAAATGAATGCTCTTCTTAATGGAATATTACAGATGCCTTCAAACCCTCTACAAGAAATGAGACCATGTATGACCAATAAATACCCCAAACACAAGATTGCAACATGAGCATGAAACACAAATTGAAAACATACTGAAATACAAGTGTATGCAAGCTTTGCCAAGAGATAAAACCAGCTTAATCCAAGAACTTGATCAAATATATTAGCAAGGGAATGTTATTTGGACAATCTCAAAGCTTGTTGATGGCTTTACAAAGAGAAACCAACTCAACATGATGAACATTTGATGCAAACATGAATAAAAATTGCTCTCAAGTAGTTTCTCCAAAATAAAATGGACTTCTTCCAATTTTCCTTGTGAAAATTCTTCTCTCTTCTTCAAAATTCTCAACAGACATCACAAAATTCCTCCAAACTAGATAATACACCTGTGCCACTTGGATCCTTACATCCCAAGAAAATAACATACTACAAAACCCTATCCATTTGATGAAAAATGATAGAAATCTATTAAACAACTTGCAAAATGCCAGAGATGCACAAATATTTTAAAATATTGCATGGATTTGGATCCTTATCCATCCCAGGGTCACGTTTTTGTCATTCCACCATGCTAGCATGCTTTTGCAATCATTTTTCACCTTTTACTTCATCATTTTTAACTCTACAACTTTGATTTTTTACCTTTCACGTTTTTTCACGGGCCGAGAAAAATATTTCATGAAAATCACTAAAGGGCACCGAGAAAGCTCAAATGAATGATGTCATTGCATCTAGAAGGTTGAGGGGATGTGATTTCATATAAAATTTCATGCAATTTGGTGTAAAATTGTGAATCCAAGCTTCTTGAAGCTTCTATGGCACCCAAAAATGAAATTGCAGGCGACGTGACCGTCGATTAAAAATGAACTTTAAATTTCCGCCCTCCACGTGGCAGATGAGATCTCGAATATTCTCTTTTTTGTCTTAAAATGAGGTGGGACACGTGTCCAAATACCATTGGACCGGGCCCTTTCCTTCAAAAATGCATTTTAAACCTTCTTTGAATTTGGGAAAAATTTTAAAATTTGCCCCACTCACACCCTGGATTCGCCACGTGTCCACCTATGGGTCCCACAAAGAACTGTAGGCCAACTTTATGAAATTTTCTCCTTTTTTGAGAAAAGGAAAATTTTCTCCAAAACCTCTGCAGGACAAAACACTTGCTCCCTTCCCCCAAGCATGGCGTTCTCTTATTCATCGTGGGGCCATATGTCCAAATTTTCCCTAAAAACACCGAAGGCACCAAAACTCTTCTCGGGCCCGAGATTCCTTGTTTACCTTTTAAAATGTGCCATGTGTCACCCCCTGATTGGATGCGGGGGCACACCTCCAAATTTTCCTTTTCAGGGCCACGATCAATTTTTTATTTTGAGATTTTTGCCCAAAATTTGTAAAATTTTGAAACTCTTCCCCGCCACCCGAACCTCCACCACCTTTTGGACATGTGTTCAAAAATGATTGGTGGTGGAGCCAATCCTCATTTTTTGCCTTTTATACCACGGGCAAAAATTCACAAAAATTTTCTTCTTTGGCCCCCATTCCCATTTCTCCTCCTAGACACGTGTCTCCTTCCTACTCGTCACGGGCCTTTAGGAAAAAAATTGATTTTAGCATTTTGAAGTTAAAACTTCAAAGTCTTCAAAAATTTTACCCCTTGATATGGTCTTTCCTGGACATGTGTCTACTTCTCATTTGGTGCAAGCCTTCAGGTCAAAATTTTCCCCTGATGCCTTGAGCCAAAAACAACAAAAAATTTTCCAACTCCCACACTGTCTACTTGATCTCCCTGCCATGTGTCCACCTCCCATTGGATGCGGGCCTTTGGGAAAAATTAGATTTTGAGAATTTTTCCAAAATGGAAGCAAAATTCCTAAGTGACTTCCGCCACCCGCCACTCCTCGACCAATCACATCGTGCCACGTAGGCACATCACCGTAGCAGGCGGGGCTCTGACCAAAATTTTCCTTGTGTCAAAATTTCAAAAAGTGACAAGTTATAAACTTTTCCCGCACATCCTCGGCCAATAGAAACCTGCCATGTTAGCAATATGTTGTAAAGATAATTTTGACGGTTGGTGACACCCGTTTACCCGTCAAAACATAAAAAATACATGGGATGCCCTGAAAATCATATTTTTCACAAGGAATGTAGATTTCTTGTTTTTAAATCAAGTGAAGCATGATTTTATATTGATTTTGACCAAGGGAGCAGGGTTTTAACCTCAAATTACTTGAATCAATCCACTTCGAATTTTTACATGAATTTGACAAAGGGAAAATGGCTCACCTAAAAAAATGAAGAAATTAGGGCAGATTTGGGGGAAAACATGGATTTTGTTTCAGATCAGAGCAAAATAATAACAACTTAGGCATTTTCGAAGGTATTCAATTAGGGAAAATGAGTTGCAGATCACCCACTCGAGCAAATAAAACTCTCTTGAGCAAAAAGGGATATAGACAATCAGGGAAAAGTGTGCAAACTCAGAATTTGCACCAACATTGGCTCTGCTCAGGGATGGGCACTGCTAGTGAGTGCCACAAGATCACAACATAGACTAAGTGCCAAAAATCCATTGGGCAAGGATTCTAAAAATGTAGAGCAGCCCAAAAACTTGAATTTTCACTAAAAAGGACCGAGAAAAAAGCTGACCAAAAATGGTTGCCAATGAAAAAGGGAAAACCGCAAGAAAAAATAGCAAGAACAAAGAAAAGACAAAACAAAAACAAGATCTATATAAAATGTACAACTTGTGCATACCTCACATGGGGATTTAATCCAAGAAATGTTTTAAATGTCTTCCATTAACAGGTAGCTCCAACAAATCCCCATCCAAATCCTTGAGAAAAAATGTATTTTCTCCAATCCTGATATCAATGGCATAAGGGCCCATCCATAGAGCATCAAACTTTCCATGCTTTCCCTTGTCTTCATGCCTACTATCCCATAGTAAAACTAGATCTCCCACACCGAGAGGCTCTTTTTTTCTTCATCTAACTCAATGATCTAATTGATCCTTGATTCATATGGGCCATGTTATTGATCCTCTAACTGTTGGGAAAACTGAAAAGTGGATAATTGCAGGTGTAAGGGCAGCAATGCTTGTGTTCCATAGACCAATTCAAATGGACTTTTACCAGTTGCTCTTTTGGGGTTATTCTATCAACCCAAACTGTAAATTTCAATTACTCTGCCCACTTCTTCTTGTTGATTTCCAAGGTCTTTCTAATAATCTTGAGCAAGTTCTTATTACTTGACTCAGCTTTTCCATTACCTTGTGGATTGTATTTTGAAGCATAAGTTAGATTTATCCCATATTCATTGCACATTGCGATCAAAGGCTTGGCTCTAAAACACATAGCATTATCAGATACAATCTTAACTAGCACTCCAAACCTACAAATGATATGATTCAACAAGAAATCCATTACCACTTGGTGTGTTGCCTTTCTAGATGGAATGGCCTCAACCCACTTTGTGAAATAATCAGTTGCAACAAGGATCCATTTATGACCAGCACTAGAAGGATTTGAAATCTCACCTATGAAGTCCATTCCCCATTGTTTGAAAGGGGCTTCAACTGATATAGGCTGCAAAGGAAGGGATCCTGAAGCCTTCAATCTTCCTGAGAAACATTGGCAACTATCACATCTTCTAACTAGCTGGTTTGCATCTTTAAAAAGAGTTGGCCACCAATAACCAGCTCTCAAAATCTTGTGTGCTATCACTCTACTAGAAAAATTTCCTCCACAAACTCCCCCATGGAAATCAGCAATCAAATTGGGAGCTTGATCTTCAGTTATGCATTTCAAGAGGACTCCTTCAGGGTTCTTCCAAGCCAGCCCAAGGTTTGTTATGATATATTTCAAAGAATCCAGCTTGAGGGATTTTTTTCTAATTTTTATTCAAGTGACTAGGACAACATAGGTTCTTGAGGTAGAATACAACATCCTTGTACCATTCGAATTCATAAATTTGTCAAGAAGGTCTGCCCTTCCTTCCTCTAGCTAATTCACTTCTACATTTTGCAAATTACTCTCAACCATGAGCTCAGCAAGAACCAAACCTCTTACTAGCTTTGTTGTTTGGATATCCATATCATATTCTTTAAGTTTTTAACCCACCCACATCTCTTGCTTGAGATTTACATGTTAGATAAGATGTCTTTAACCATTGCATGAGGAACATAGGCAAAAACCTTTGAACTCAAAATGTAAGGTCTAAAAATATTTGTTGATTTTACCAAAGAAAATGCTTGTTTCTCCATAATTTTGTACTTCAGTTCGATGCTTGCAAATCCTTGGTAAAGAAAGAAATAGGCTTGTCAGCTCCATTCTCATCCTTTTGTAACAAAACTGAAGCAATAGTAAATTCAAATGCAAAAGAGAAGATTTGGAAAGGTCTCTTGTAGTTTGGAGCTACTAAAACAAATGCATGCTTAAGTGGATCCTTTATTTCCTCAAAATATTGGATGGCAGCCTCTTCCCACTTAATAACTTGATCCTTTCTTAGCATGGTTGTGATTGGGAGAGTTAGCTTAGTAGAATTAGAAAAAAACCTTCTAATGAAATTGATTTGACCAAAAAAAGATTGAATACCTTTCTTGGTTCTTGGAATAGGTACCTTACGATCACTTCCACTCTCTCGGTGTCTATCATAACACCTTCTTTGGACACAATATGCCCCAACAGCTTGGCCTTTTGTATGCCAAAATGATACTTCTTTGGATTAAGTGAAATTTCATACTCTATACATTTGATCAACATCTTTTCTAGGTGGTGCAAATGGTCTACTCGCTGCCTTGCAAAAATAGTCACATCATCTTGGTAAACTGTAATAAACTCATTGATATAACTAGCAAAGGAAACATCCATTTCCCTCTGAAAATTGGCACCAACATTCATCAATCCAAAGGGCATCCTCAAAAAAACAAAGTCCCCCAAGGAGTAGTTAAGGTTGTCTTTAATCTTTCTGATTCTTTGACAAATACTTGGTTGTATCTGGAGAAACCATCCAAGATAGAAAGCATCTTTGACCCTGTTACAAGCTGCAACATATTCTCCATGTTTGGAAAGGGGTAATTTTTCTTCATAGATGCTTTGTTTAGATTCCTAAAATCCACACAAAGTCTGATATCTTCATTCTTCTTTCTAACTCGGGACAAGGTTTGCCACCCAATATGAGTATCTAATAGCTTTGAATGATGGCACCATCTCTCAATTTCATCAACTCTTCTTGCATTTTCATGGAAATCAGTGGATTAATGGGCCTTTTATGTTCCTAAATGGCTTATTTTTTGCCTCAAGAGGAATCTCATGCTGAAATAAATCTTCTCTATATGCCTTCAACTCGAATAAAACCAAGCAAGTCAATCTTGATATTTCTTTAAAAGATGGGCATAGGACTTTTTTCTTCTTTCCTGAGATGGCTTCCCAACCAAATCTTCTTTTGTTTGTCCTTGGTTCCCAAGTAGTGCTCTCCCACATCCCTTGAAGTAAACAAGTTTCTATTAATGATACAATCAGCATTGCTAAAATTGGATTCAAGTGCAACAAGACCTTTAGGAATGGTGTTTGTCTTCAATTGTATTATGTCCTTGTCAAACAAGATTTCTCTACCTTCATTCATGCATACCATTGGTTCCCAATCAATATTCTGACCAACAAACTCACCTTGGCACTGTAAGAATCTCAATATTTGTGCATCATCATAAAAAATCTGCCAATGTTTTACATTATCCGGGACAGCTGGCCTTGTTAGTACTTCAATGTCATATTAAAAAAAGGGTGAAATAGTGAAATTTTCAAATCTAGAACCAAGGACAACCATCTTATCCACTGCAGCATAAATAATTCTATCATGGTAAACAATGTTAAAGGAATCAAACATTTCAATCAAGTCCCAAACAACATGCTTATATTGTTTCATACGCTAATTTTTTGTAGCATACAACTTTCTTACTTGCTTGAAAACTAGCTCTGAATCCCCCTTGGAAAAAATATCCTTCACTCCATATTTCCATGCAATCCTTAATCCCAATAATAATGCCTCATACTCTGCAATGTTGTTAGTGCATTCAAAATTGAGCTTGAAGGAAAAAGGAAACTCTTCTAAACTAGGAGAAACCAACACTATACCAGCACCATTTACAACTTTGGAGCAAGCTCCATAAAATAGTAATGTCCATGGAGAACCTACCATACCAAGGCACTATGATTTTTCCATCTTATTCTCTTTTCAATCAGCAAAACCAATGAATTTATCAACATCTACATCAGCAAACAATACTTCATAAGAAGCATTGTTTGGATCTTCAATCAAGTGAAACATCTTCTTTTCACCATAGAGTTTGACAAGGCTGCCCTCAATGGGAATGGTGGAAAAAGGCATATCCATTTGAACACTACCATAGACACTTGCAGCCCATTTTCTTGACAAAATTATACCCCATTTGGCGGGCGATCAACAATTACAGCATCAAGTTTTAAATTCTTACCCGATAGGCTGCAAGTTGCACTACTAACCCCTTCACACAACCAACAACTGGCACTTCCCTTGAATCCATGGTTGTACACTTCCCATATGTTGCTTTCACTTTTATATCCAACTCATTCATGACTTCTAGAGGCATGAAATTACATGATGCACCGGAATCAAACATGCAATTGTGAAACAACCTATCTTTTATGAGAAAAGTTGTGAAGAATGGATCAACATTCAATTGGGAATCAACCAAGGATGGCCTAAAATACACTTCAGGTACCTCTCCAAAATATTCCATTGGTGGTGGCATTTCAAGGATAGTAATGGTTTGAAGAGTATTCTCAACAATATTTATATTTCTACTTGGGGTAAACTTTTCTTCTTTCAATCCCAAGTACTCGAATGCTCTCTTCTTATGCTCAGAATTCTAAGCGGTTCAATAATTGGAACACTCACTTTAATTTGGCTCAATACATGGGCTATATTATATGGAACATTCTTTGGTAAAACAACATTGGAAGGGAAACAAGAAGTTTCATTAGATGGAGAAGTACTCTTGGTAGCCTAGGCATGAAGATGACTGATATTTTCTCATGGGATAGCGGGGTTCTTGGAAATTGTTTCTTTTCTAGGATTGTCTTTGGGAATGCTTGTGAGAAAGGGTGTCTTTGGCTTGGCTTGAGGACCAACTCCCCTAACAACTTTACTTCTAGTACTGTACTCTTTTTCTTGACCAACCACAACATTCATTAACAATTTTCTATCTTCCTCTCGAAGGAATACCACAATCATACTTCTTGATCATTAAATTCCTTAGATATTCAAAGTCATTATTAGGAATTTCAACGGCCTGAACTACATCTACATCAAAAGTTTGAGGAAGAGAAAGAAATGGTACCCTCTTTATGCAATCCCAAAAGGTTGCAGCAAAGTCCTTGCACTTATCACATCATGTTGATGTTCTTTTGCTTGTTGTGAGCCCGAAGAGATACCCATCATACAAATGTCATAATCAATTTCAATCTCATTATCATCATCAATGTCTTGCTGGTCCATTTCACATGGAGGATGAGGAAGAAAACACCTATCACCCCAATCCATATCAGCAATTTCTTGAACAGCAGCAACTCTTGCAGTCAATGGGTCAAGCACCACTCTATTGTCATGTGCTTATGGCTGTCTCTATTTGCAGATCCAACAAGCCCTTTACCTCTATCATCTTGTCTTTGATCACCCCTAAGATGATTTCCAAATCTATCATGGTTTTGAGTTCTTTTCTCATTCCTTCCGATCTTTACCCAATTCTCAACCCAGCTAACTTGTAAGAAATTTCTTTGTGACCACTACCAAAGTCTTGACAACATCTTGCAAATCAGTACCCTTGCTAGCTTGAGTCTTCTCAGGGTTTATCAGCTTCACACCATCCCTCTTAAGTGGTTTTCCAATAGCTTTAATATTATTTTCAATTTTAAGTGCCATGGTGAAAGCTTGTCTCAAGTTTGTAGGATTTTGTCTCTTAAGTAGTAGGCTACCTTTTTATAAAATGCATCTACATATTTGTTCAAGAAAGATTCATCACAAGGCCTCAAAATGATAGGAAGCCTTCTCAATGTTTTATTAAATATTCTATTAAAGTCATGGACTATCTCATTAGGGTTCTTCTTGATGTTCTCAAACTTAGATAAAAGGAACCTTGGATCTGTTTTGTCTCCATATTGTAATCTGAATGCATTACTCATCTCTGCCGTTATCAGGCAGAGCTTTGTACCAATCCCTTATATCTTCCTCAAGTGTGTGAATAAACAACTTAATATATACATCCTCAAATTCTATCTCAAATTCTTCCATCATGTTAACAAAGAGTTTGAGATGCTGATCTCTAGTGATGGCATTGTTACCTTGGAATTTTGGTAACCTATTTCTCACATATTGTGGGATAGCATTTGGATAGCCATCCATTCCTCCAAAATTTATAGGACCAAAGGTGTTAACAACAAATGGAGGTCTAGGCTGAGCCATATTGTTTGGTGGGGGTGATCTTGGAGGTGAAACAAGCTGATGAGGATTAGTAATGGGTCTAATTGGAATAGATGAATGATCTCTAAAATGAAAACCCCCAAAGGATCTCTCTCTTGATAAACTTTAGTAAATTTAGAAACCACATGAGTAGATATAAGAGTAAGTTTTTAAATACACAAGAAGGTCCCTCACCGATGGAGAATTAAAATCATCAAGAAGATTGCCTGAATTAGATCTACTTGAAGAAGAATTATAATCTTCAATAACATGCCACTCTCCTTCAAATTCAACTATGGGGATTTCTTTTCTTGTAACCAAATCACCAACCACTTTCCACACTCTTCTTCCTTCTAGTTCTCGAGCTTCTTGATTCAAGTGAGAAAATTCTTAGAAGAGTCCTTGATGAAGAGGGATCTCCTTCCTCCAACTTAACAGATTTAAACAAAAAATTTCAAATGACGAAATGTATAAGACAACCGGTATTTCAAGATCCTAACAACATGGAGTCGCCACTAAGGATTTCCACCTTAGTTGTGCAAGAAAGCACTAAAATATTCTGTCAAATGTATCCTATGACTGAACCTTTGCAGGTTTTACAAATTAGATCTTCTTCTTCTTGATTCAACCAAAATAATGCATCCAAATCATATAAATTGCTAGTAAATGAGAAGAGCAAGCTCAGTTTTAAATCCTTTTTTACCCAGAAAATGTAGATCTGAAGTATGAAATAATATCTCAAGAATGTAACAGCTCAAATACTTAATCACATAAATTCTCAAACCTTTCAAATACTTCAAAACCACCAAGAAATTGCAAGAAGTCTGCATGGTAATGGTGCCACTTTGGTGTTGGTATCCAAATTTAATCTCCTTCACAACTTGAACAACATCAAGAACTTGCACAAGAAAATCAAGGGTAGATAGATGGATTGTATGTCGTTTGTAGCTGGGGATCACACCTATCTACTTGTTTGCATTCAAGAATTGAGGTAGTGGATAACACCTTCAAGAGGGTTTTGTTCTAACCCTCACTATTTTAGGTTGTGCCTATCAACCAAGGCAAGATAACCTATATTACAGCTCTTATATGGTAAGGAGATGGAAATATCCCCGTGTTTGCATATGATATGAAAGATGCTTTGTGAAAATATGATCAAGTGTCCATTATCCAAACTCAAAGGAGTTGTCACTTATAAATTATGGAAATTCTTTCAAGAAAAAGTTAGGGCTGCTAGAGACATGATAAAACCCTAATCAACTTTGTGCATTTTAGTGAAAGGATTGAATTCTTTTGTGGACACACAATGCAAATGCAGGGGTATTGTAGGTAGCCTAAGTTAGTTTAAAATGAAATTCTGATGAGAGATGTTGGTAGAAGAGTAGATAGAAATCATCACCTTCTTTGGGAAGCTTTGTAGATGAATTACAACACCTAAGCAACATAAATGTTTCAATGAATTTGAAGTGCTCTTTCAACCAGGACGTGTGCACACATGGATGCCCAAATCTACACTATTCCATACAAAATTTGATAACCTACCACAAAGGCTTGAATCAAAATATCAATGAAGCATTTAGAAACCCTTGTTAGATCATGACCTAAGGTACACCCAAAGTTTTACAAACACCCTCAATTTACATGGAAGGTAAGAAGAATTTAAATCTGTTTATCTTCACTCAAATGGATGCTCTTCTGAATGGAAGATTACAGATGTCTTCAAACCCTCTACAAGAAATGAGACCATGTATGACCAATAAATACCCCAAACACAAGATTGTAACATGAGCATGAAACACAAATTGAAAACATACTCAAATACAAGTGTATGCAAGCTTTGTCAATAGATAAAACTAGTTAATCCAAGAATTTGATCAAATATATCAACAAGGGAATGTTATTTAAATAATATCAAAGCTTTTTGATGGATTTATAGCAGAAACCAACTCAACATGATGAACATTTGATGCAAATAGGAATAAAAAATTGCTCTCAGGAAGTTTCTGCAAAAGAAAATGGACTTCTTCCAGTTTTCCTTGTGAAAATTCTTCTCTCTTCTTCAAAATTCTCAACAAATTCAAAATGCCTCTAAAATACATAATATACCCTATGCTAACTTGGATCCTTGTATCCCAAGAAAATAATATGCCAAAGGGATCAAATTTGTTACAAAACCCTATCCATTTGATGAAAAATGATATAAAACTCTAAAACAGCTTGCAAAATGCCAAAGATGCACAATTATTTTGAAATATTGCATGGATTCAGATCCTTATCCATCCCAGGGTCACATTTTTTTCATTCCACCATGCCAGCATGCTTTTGCAATCATTTTTCACCTTTTACTTCATCATTTTTATCTCTACAACTTTAATTTTTTACCTTTCACATTTTTTCACGGGCCGAGAAAAATATTTCATGAAAATCACTAAAGGGCACCAAAAAAGCTCAAATGAATGATGCCATTACATCCAGAAGGTTGAGCGTATGTGATTTCATATAAAATTTCATGCAATTTGGTGCAAAAATGGTGAATCCAAGCTTCCTAGAGTTTCCATGGCACCCAAAAATGAAATTGCACAGCAACCATCGATTAAAAATCAACTTTAAATTTCCGCCCTCCACGTGGCAGATGAGATCTTGAATATTCTCTTTTTGTCTTTGGATGAGGTGGGACACATGTCCAAATACCATTGGATGGGCCTTGCCTTCAAAAATGCATTTAAAACCTTTTTTGACTTCGGGAAAATTTTGAAAATTTTCCCCGCTCGCCCCTTGGACTCACCACGTGTCCACCTATGGGCCCCACCAAGAACCACGGGCCAACTTTATGAATTTTTCTCCTTTTTTGAGAAAAGGAAAATTTTCTCCAAAACCTCTACGGGCCCAAACACCCACTCCATTCCCCTGCTACGTGGCGGTCTCTGATTCACCTGCGGGGCCATATGTCCAAATTCACCCTCAAAACACCGAAGGCACCAAAACTCTTCTCGGGCCCAAGCTTCCTTGTTTACCTTTTGAAATGTGCCATGTGTCACCCCCTGATTAGATGCGGGGGCACACCTCCAAATTTTCCTCTTTGGGGCCATGGATCAATTTTTTATTTTGAGATTTTTGCCCAAAAATTTGTAAAATTTTGAAACTCTTCCCGCCGCCCGAACCTCCACCACCCTTTGGACACATGTTCAAAAATGATTGGCAAGATGGAGCCAATCCTCATTTTTTTCCTTTTATACCAAGGGAAAAAATTCACAAAATTTTTCTTCGGCCCCCATTCCCATTTCTCCTCCCGGACACGTGTCTCCTTCCTACTCGTTGTGGGCCTTCGGGAAAAAAATTGATTTTAGCATTTTGAAGTTAAAACTTCAAAGTCTTCAAAACTTTCGCCCCGATATGGCCTTTCCTAGACACGTGTCCACTTCTCATTGGGTGCAGGCCTCTGGGTCAAAATTTTCCCCTACGCCTTGAGCCAAAAACAACAAAAAAATTTCCAACTCCCACGTGTCCGCCTCCCATTGGATGCGGGCCTTTGGGAAAAATTGGATTTTGAGAATTTTTCCAAAATGGAAGCAAAATTCCTAAGTGACTTCCACCACCCACCACTCCTCGACCAATCACATCATGCCACGTAGGCACATCACTGTAGCAGGCGGGGCTCCGGACCAAAATTTTCCTTGTGTCAAAATTTTGAAAAGTGACAAGTTATAAAATTTTCCCGCACATCCTCGGCCAATAGAAACCTGTCATGTTAACAATATGTTGTACAGATAATTTTGACGGGCTGGTGACACCTGTTTACCCATCAAAACATAAAAATACAGAGATGCCCTGAAAATCAGATTTTTTCACAAGGAATGTAGATTTCTTGTTTTTAAATCAAGTGAAGCATGATTTTATATTGATTTCAACTAGGGGAGTAGGGTTTTTAACCTCAAATTACTCATAATCAATCCACTTCAAATTTTTGCATGACTTTGACAAAGGGAAAATGGCTCAGCCTGAAAAAATGAAGAAATTAGGGAAGATTTGGGGGAAACATGAATTTTGTTTTAGATCAGGGAAAAATAATAACAACTTAGGCATTTTCAAATCTATTCAATTAGGGAAAACGAGTTGCAGATCACCTACTCGAGCAAATAAAACTCTCTTGAGAAAAAGGGATATAGACAATTAGGGAAAAGTTTGCAAACTTAGAATTTGCACCAAAACTTTCCACAAACGTGTGGGCCCATGTGTGCAACTTAACCGTTTTCCCTCCCCTTGGTGAATTTTCTTAAGTTGCTCCATCACCCCACCTTTCCTCATTTTTTTCCTGCTTCGGCTTTGAGGGTGCCACATGTCCTCTTTGGACTTGTAGGCACATGGGAGACAAATTGGTTTTTACTCCCGTGTAGGAAAAAAATTTAAAAAGTCTCCCACGATCTGCCAATCCCATCATTTTTGGGAAATTTTCATCCCTAGGCCCGTAGGCCCACTCTTGGGGGAAAATTTTCACCCCAAGGCTTGTTGGCCCATAACTTGAGTTTTATAAGGAGTTAGGAGGACTTATTTATATCATTAGAAAGGTAAGGAAATTTCCTATCCAATGGGAATGATTTAAAAAAATTTAATGCAATAAGTATGAGAAAAATAAATTTGAAACTCTAATCTTGTTAGAGAGTGGGTATGGTGATAATTTACCCTTTGAACCTAATTGAAACTTCTAAACCTAAATTTTGGACCTTGTGACCCCTAATAATTGTTAATAAAGGAAAACTATGTTCTATTGAATTTGAATTATTCTGAAATTTGTTAGTGGTAATTGTTGCCTTGTAACCTAGTAGTAGACTCCTTTAAACAAAAAAAATTATTCCATAATTTTCCTAACTAATCCTAGGTTGTTTCTTGGGTCTCAAGTGGGTTGTTTTAGTGGGCATTAAAATATCATACTGATCCAAAATTGCACCAATTGTAAATTGAGTAGAAGAAATTTATAATAACAATGGTTCACCTGATGTAGGCGGCATTAGAACTGGAGGTTTAGAAAGATATTATTTGAGCAAAGAAAATGCTTTCTATTATTTTGGACCCCAATAAAAATCAACATATTTCTTCATAATATGTGTGAATGAATGACACTTGTTTATGAGTTGGGAGATAAATCTTCTGATAGCTTGAATCTTCCCCTATAAACTATAGAGTTGTTTTATGTTCTTCGAAGGAGGAATTTCTATTATATCTCGAACTTTGTGGGGTCCACTTAAATTCCTCTCCTTTAAACAATAAATCCTAAAAAAAATCCTTATAACACACTTTTATAAAAAAAGTAACACCTTAAGATTTTACTATGCATACCTCTACTTTTTTTGTTAACATGGGGTTATTCCTCAAGCTTTGGGACTTTCGGGCTTATGAAAACCCTATAGAGGAAGTTGGTTCTTGCTCCTAAACTACCTGCCACAATCTACTCCTAATGTAGGAAAAAATATCTAATCCTATCCTAATGATCCAAGGACCAAGGGAGAGAGTGCATGAAAATAAACCTACACTAAAGTGGTGAAACACCGAGAAAGGAGGTGAGATACAATATAGTGAGCGAGAAAGAGAAAGAAACAAAGAAGGGAAGGGTCAAACATAACTGAAAAATACCTAAGCTTCATTTACCATATATTCTCATATGAAACATAGCGTGATGAACTTGCAAGGAGAAATACATGCACAATACAATTCAATAAGAAAAGGAGAGGTAAGGTTGCAACAAAAACGAGCAAGGACAAACACATGTGTCATAAAACAAGCTTTATTTCAATAAAATTATGTACAAACCATAACAGTTGTAAAGGAAGGCACAAGAACACATTTTCAAGCCAAAAATGGAGGTTAAAGCACTCACAGATTGCTTTGGAACAAATTTTATAGAGTTTCATATAATTTTTTAACGTCCCCTTTTCAAAAATGAAAGATTCTACAATATATAGCTTAAATGAAAGAGAAGGAAGAAAGAGAAGAGGAGAGAGAAGAAGGGGATGGATTTTCAATCTTCAACCACTGAAAATATATCTTAAATACCTCTCAAAGAACATGGGCACTTCACAGAGCCATTACTATGTCAATTTCATCCTGTAGAAGAAAATAGAGCCATGCTTCATCAAGTCTAGTGGTTGGGCTATCTGATTTGACCGTTTGCATGCAAAAATAGTCTTCTCCTAGCGTTGAAAGCCATGTTTTCCATTTTGGCCAACCAAAATCCACAAAAATCACATTCGATGATGTCAAATCTCCAAACAAGTAGATCAATGAAAAGAGTCCATGCTCCTTCACATTTCATATCCTTAGACACACGAGCTAATAAGAAACAACCACATTTCTTCACAATTTTTTCCTCGACTGACAAATGTGAAATGTGAGCCAATGAGAATGCTTCACACACTTTACATCTTAGTCCCTTTGATTCCCATCCTTTGACATCCATGAAATATTAGCTAATGAGGAAGCTCCAAGCCTTAATGCATTTTCAGACTTATAATAGTCTCCTCTAAAAATGTGAAGTGCGAGCCAATAATAAAGATCCACGCTTTTACATTGTCATTCTTGTCATTCTTTTGCTTCATTCTTGGATATGATTGGTTGGACCGTCACAATTGTCAAATTTACAAAAGGCGAGCTAATGAAATGACGTCATATAGCTCTTGTCTTCTTCTTTTTCATCACAAATTTTTAATGCCTCGCGGGTTTAAGAAAAACCCGTATAATTATTCGACCAAGCTCCTTCGTTCCATGGATTTTAAATAGTAAAAATCTCCAATGTTTTAAACTTGAGTATCCTATGAGTTTTCAAATGCTAACGGTGATGCAATTGGGAAGTACAAATTAATAGTTTAGATATTCTTGTCACAAACCTGTAAAAATGGCTATGTCCATTTTTAAAGCTTGTTAAAGTAACTTGGAGGGTAATTTTGGATAACAATTTGGCAACCTATTGGGGTGATCTACCTACTAGATTAGATCAATAGCCTTTATACATTCCATTGGGCATGGAGTCAAGCCAAAAACTTAAAAACTTATCTACAACATTTAAATTTCTTACCCTAGGGCTGTATTGAAGCATGAAATGAACTTAGGAAGGTCTGGAAGCTTGAAGTTGATATGTGGAGCTCCAAATGAAGTTTTGAAACTACTCCAACTATCTGATTTTTCCATTAAATTTCTCAAGCTCGAGGTGAAGCCAAAATTGACCATCTCATTATGAAAAATATTTTGATTTTGATTTTGTGAGAGTGGAAAATTGTAAAAGCTCGAGACTTCACTCTTATTTTGATCTACTGAGACAAATAAAAGCATATGAAGTTACCTCAAATCTTATTTTTCCATGTTTTGGAAAAAAATGAATTGAATCCTTAACAAATAATGAAGCATTGTAGAGTTCTGGATCTCATGTTGATTTGGCAATGAAATGCATGCAATTGGCACTATCCCAAGTAGTGAATTTGACTAAGGAAGTGACACCATGGGCTCTTGACTGCAACTGATCTTTGGGGCTGAATTATCTACTCTTAAAACTACCCCGTAATCTTATTTGGCCAAGAAAGTATGCCATGAACTGAATTGGGTGTGCAACATGCAAAAACTATGCACAAACATGAAAAATTATACATGTTCCAAGGGAGACAAACAAAGTGTGCACAATGTACTTCTATTAATAAAATAAAACCTACCTACCCTACTCTAACCAGAGAGATAAAATCTAAACAAATCTTGCAACAAGTAGGGAGAAATAGCTTCCCTTCTTTACAAAGTGTGGCCATGTAATTAATTTTGTAATGGATATGGCCTATAATAAGGGTGGAAAACTATTTTCCACCCTACTAGCCAAAGTATCAACATCAAACAAAAATAATACCTCCTCAAGATGCTCATTATTTAGGTTTTGGATGCTTTAGTTCTAATCTTTGGTTTTATAAGACTCATCCGCAGGATTAGAAGTAAGCATGACCGGTTCAACTTGGTTTTTGGATCCAAGTTAGCCAAATACATTATTGGGAATGGGGCTTTGGGAACCAATGGGATGATCCTTGTAATTTATCCATCCTTTGAATCTCATCCCCATGAATGGGGTCATCTTGCAGACTTTCTCGAAGAAGGTGGTTACTTATAGGCTTGTTTGAATGTTGTTTTACCTCTATAAACAATGTTTCCTCTTCCAAAAATATATTTTCCATGATGAATGATTTGACCTTGTTGTAATCATCTTCTTCCTTCTCAATCATGAATCTTGAGAGATCAAGATACTCTACAAAATTAGATTCTTGCAAGGATGAAGAGGAAGAAATATCTAAAATTTCACCATCAAAATAAAGCAAGAATATTCCTATGATCTCTTCTTCATCCAAGGCTACTAAATCTGATTTTTTTACCTTCATCGAATAAATCTCCCCATGGTTGGTTTCAGCTAATGATGATGGCTTGTGGTGGCTCAATGCAACCTCCCAACAAAGTAGTAAGCTCTAGGCATGTAAGAAAATGAGGGTCACTACATTCCATAGAGACATCTTGCAAACTTTAGGGATTCTCTTCCTTCGATGACTCTTGGGGAGATAAAAAAACATCCTATATGAATATGGTGCCATCATACACACTGCATTCGAACAAAGAGACTGGTCATCACCTTCTTGTGTTTTTTTCTGCGAGTTATGTTCCACATTTTGTTCTTGAACTCCAACCTCTTGTGAAGGCCTAGTCATTAGTGGCATTTTCTTGATATTGAACCTTGCAGCCCACTCTTTCAAGTTTCTTGCAAGTTATTCCTTGCTAGGATCTTCATTTTGTTTCCCTCCTTTCCTAATCCTCTGATCTTGTTCTTCCCAAAATGGGATTGTGGTTGTAATAGGAGACGTGGGTTGAGATTCAACTAATTTTTGTATTAGTTGAGGTGGTGGAGGGGACTGTATGTCTTCTTCTTATGGAGGAGATGGATTTTGGGAGGGAAAAGGGTAGAGAAACTCAAGTGGGGTGGAAGAGTAGAAGATGGAGAAGGGGAATCCACACTAGGGGAAACATGTATGAATCTAGGAAATTGGGGCTCAGGTTGAGATGGAAATGATTATGGGATGGGGAGAGGGTTATAGGATGGAAATGCAGGGGTATCCCATTGACAAGATAGAACAAAATTGGATTTATTGGCCTTAATAACCTCGATCCATGTTTCGAGTTGTGGCAACATCTCAACTATGAAATCAAGCTTCATTGAGGACTGAAGTGAAATGGCATAGGGCCAACCCATGGACAAGGTGTCATGAAGCCAATCCTAAATGCTTTGAGTTGAGTTGTGGCCCTTGTTTGCACCATAGTTTCCTCCATCTTTTGAATCTCCAACTACAAATCAGCATCACCAGGTGTGAGATAGCCTCAAAAAAATTTCATAATCTTTCTCTTCAATAAATCCATAGTTTGGTGGATGACCAAAATGATCTGCACATTTCTCATATGGGTATGCATATTGTTGATCTTCATTGTAGTATGTATCTGGAGGTGGTTCATAGTAACTTGAGAATGAACCTTGCAAACTTGGAGGTGGATTAAACTGATATGGCTATTTTTTCTAGTGTGAATTCCAATGTGGGAATGAAGACATGATTAGACAACTTCATAGAATGGAAGAAAGTGGAAATATGTGGAAATAAATATGAATTAAAATGGATCGAATAAAGGTATGTAATTTAGAGAAAATGGGTTGTTTAAATGATATAGAGTCACCATATGTACTTTACATGTGCCTCTAAAGGTTGAATTTCACCAAGAACACCAACTTGATGAAATGAAGTGGTAAGGTGCTTCAAACATGTCCCACTATGCATATCAAAACTATTATCAGAAAAAATTAGCACTATGAGATTTGGCTATCGAGATCTCTAGTTTTTTTCTAACATGGGGTTATCCTTCAAGTTGTGGGACTTGCGGGCTTGAGATAACCCTCCAGAGAAAGATAGTTCTTGCTCCTAAACTACCTACCACAATCTACTCCTAATGTAGGAAATACTATCTAATCCTATCCTAATATTCCAAGGGACCAGGGAGAGAGAGTGCATGAAAATAAACCTACACTAAAAGCGGTGATACACCAAAAAAGGAGGTGAGAGACAATCTAGTGAGGGAGAAAAAGAAAGAAATGAAGAAGGGAAAGGCCAAACATAAGTGACATAGACCCAAGCTTCATTTACCATCTATTCTCACATGAAACACAACATAATGAACTTACAAGGAGAAATACATGCACAACATAATGTAATAAGCAAAAGAGAGGCAAGGTTACAGCTAAAACAAGCTTTATTGTAATAAAAGTATGCACATACCATTACAACTGTAAAGGAAGGCACAATAATACATTTCCAAGACTAAAATGGTTGTTCGATAGATCACAAATGCTTTGGAACAAATTTTACATAGTTCCATACTAGTTTTTAAATGTCCCCTTTTCAAAAATGAAAGATTTTACTCTATATAGCTCGAATGAAAGGAAGGAAGAAAGATAATAGGAGAGAGAAGAAGGGGGATGGATTTTTATTCTTCAACCACCACCAATATTTCTCAAATGCCTATAAAAGTACATGGGCACTTCACAATGCCATTCTTATGTAAATTTCATCATTTATAAGCAAATAGATCCATTCTTCATAAAGTCTACTAGTTAGGCTATCTTATTTAATTGTTTACATGTAAAAATAATCTTCTCCTACCCCCGAAATCCATGGTTTCCATTTTTTCCCACCAAAATCTACCAAAATCAGATTCTGATGATGTCAAATTGAAGGTCTTAATGAGAGCTTTCCAATGTTATAAATTTTGTCTCGATTTAGAGCTTAGGGTCACAAGATACAACCATTTGAATATTTTTCACTGGGGGCATAGGAATTTGACATGTGGTAGACTTTGATTGGTTCAGGGATCAGCCTCTATCATGTGTTCTTGCTTCTCCTTTTCCAAGTTTCAGTCTCCCACTAGTTCACAATATCGGGCTTTACTTCTCTGCTCGCCATCTTTCCTTGTATTTTTATCTTTTTTGGGTTGCCTTTATGAAAATATGGGCCAATAGAAATCTCCCATGTTCCTTCAGGTGTCGATCTGTCTTTTACATTTTTCATTCTCTAGAAATGTGGACTAATGAAAATATTCCATGCTCCTTTGCAGTATAGACCCTTAGACATGTGATCCAATAAGAAACAACCATTTTTATTTGTAATTTGTTCCTCGATGACACATGAAAAAAGTAAGCCAATGGGAAGGCTCCACGTACTTCACATGTCAGTCCCTTTGATTCCCATCTTCCGACATCTATGAAATATTAACCAATAAGGAAGCTCCATGCCTTAATGCATTTTCAACCTTTGAATAGTCTCCTTTGACAAATGTAAGCATGAGCCAATAAGAAAGATCCATGCTTTGATGTTGTTAGTCTTGTCATTATTTTTCTTTGTGCTTAGATCTAATTGAATAGGCCTTCGCAATTGTAATATTTTTGAAATGTGGGCTAATGAAATGGTGCCACATAGCTATTTTCTTCTTCCTTATCATCGCAGATTTTTAATTTCCCGTGGGTTTAATTAAAACCCACCTAAGTCTTTGATTGAGATCCTTCGTTGCATGTATTTTAAAGCATAAAACCCACCAATGTTTTAAACTTGAGTATCATGTGCGGTTTCAAATGCCAATGGCCGGTGCATTTGGAAAGTGCAAATTAATGGTTGTATGACCATCAAAAACCTGTAAAAATGGATAAGTCCATTTTTAAATCTTGTTAAAGAAAAATAACCCGAGTGGGGTAATTTTCAATAAAAATTTGGTGACCTCTCGAGGTAATCTACTTTCTAGATTAGATCAGTATCCATTTTTCATTCCATTGGGCATGGAGTCAAGTCAAAAACTAAAAAAATGATTAGCAACATTTAAATTTCTTACCCTAGGGCCATATTGAAGCATGAAATGAACTTAGGAAGGTATAGAAGCTTGAAGTTGATTTGTGGAGCTCTAAATAAAGTTTTCAAACTACTCCAATTATCTGATTTTTCCATTAAATTGATCAAGCTTGAGGTTAATATAGAATTGAGCATCTCATTGTGAAAAATATTCTGATTTTGATTTTGTGAGAGTTGAAAATTGTAAAAGCTCGAGACTTCACTTTGTTTACTCTGCTTTTGATCTACTAAAAAAATAAAGTCATCTCAAGTTGCCTCAAATCTGATTTTGCTAAGTTTTGTAGAAAACCTAAATTGAATCCTTTAGATGAGGATGCATCTTTATAAGCTTCTTCTTGATGGTATTTTATTCTTCATACACAACTTGGTTATGCACTACTAATTATGGATCTAACCTTGTCATGTCCACATATGACCAAGAAAATAAATCCTAAAATTCATGCGAAGCATGAAGAAGGTATTATTCTCTTGTGTTGAAAGTTAAGCTTCCACCTTAACCATTCTAAGTTGTTCCTCTATTCCAATGTTCACATTTATGGTCTCCTCCACTAGAAATTTGGATTCTTCCTCCATATCTCGTGATATCGGGGTTGATATCTTCATCTAAGGGCATCTCAATGAGATTCTCACCCTTAGACTAGTCATTTTCTATGTTTGGTGATTTTTCCATTTGTTTGTCTACAAGTGTCTCAAAAAGGTATTCACTATAGGACTTAAACTATTTATTTACAAGGCTTATTTGATGATATATTTCCCTCATTCTCTTTTAAATTTTTTTGACCGTAGAACTCATCCTCCTACACAAATTATGCATATGCATCAAGGTTAATGGAAAATCCTTTCTTATGGTCACCAATATTAATGCCATCACAGAGACCCATAAACTCACCAATTGCTTCATCATTATCAAAGAATCTAATTGGCACATGTTGTTTTTAGTCTCAAATGACAAGTGAAGGATAAACAAGATTTAACTCAAGAATACTATGGGATATGGTTAAGATAGCATTGTTATAAAATAATTTTGTGGAGGCAATATCTTCGTAAAAAGACTACACTCGGGAATCTATTTCACTTTCAAAATTGGACAAACTATCTTCTCTCATTCGAAGAGGTGGATTCAACCTATAGAAGATGAGATCCATATGGTTAGATACCAATACCTTATTTCTCAAATTTTTGATGTAATATCACAAGAGCTTCCTGCATACCTTGATAATTAATGCCACATCGATATCCTTTTTATCCCATAGCATACATCATTTTATTTGGGATAACATACTTGGGTAATTGATAACATGGAGCCATCTCATCATTAGGTGATCAGGATATGAAATTTTTGAGAATATTTTCATGTTCCAAAATGCCACCAGGAGTAAAAGTATTAATTTTATAGTGTTCTCAAGATTGTTGATATTTGCAGAAAGGCATACCACATGTTCTGGGTGATAGAGGGAGTTTGGAAATGAAGAGGGTATGTTAGAGGTCATATTCTCCATATCAATTTGCAATAACTTTAATCTACCATGAAGAAAGGGAGAGTCTAATGTAGAATCACCATCCTTATGACATCATAAGGTATCTAGATCAATGCAGGAGGAAAGAGCCTTTGATTGAAACTAAACATCCATTTCTATAGAAGGATACTCAAATGTGGTGGGAAAATAACCCAGAAATGCTCTGCAATGAGAAAAGGGTTGACGATCCCCCTGAATGGTAATAGTTTGTCCTTTATGGTAAAAATTTAGACATTGATAGTACATGGAAGGTGTGTCTTGTATGACATGAATCCATGTGTGGTGAGGAACATGTTGTAAGGAAGTTCCAGTCCCAAATATGGAACTCAGTGTCATGAGTAGTAGGCCCCACTTCCATAGGAAAAGTGACCATGTCAGGTGATTGTCACTCTTCATTATCATAGGCATTGATGGTGATGACATTAGGTGCTAGATCAGCATCAATGCGGTCCATTTGTTAAACTAGGTTTAGAGTACAAATATTTATGCCTAATCCGCCGTCTACAAACACCATTTTTATCTTATTTTTATTAATGATAAAAGGTTTTTAATTGAGATTCTATCTAGAATATAAAAGGACAATGCCCAAATTTTCAAGAGAGGAGCATACAATATTTCAAGAATATATCACATTCAAGAATAAGAAGGAAAAAAATAAACAGGGGAGCTGTAAAACAACAATAAAAGAATAGGAATACCTAGACAAACTAAAGCGGTACAACAACAAAACAACAAAAAGAAGTATAATAAATTTAGTTTACCAAGATTAAGTAGTATAAAGCATGTTTTTCCATTCCTTTTAGTCTTTGAAAAGTTTTGGCTAAGGATTCCCACCCTTTTTATCTTCTTACAATTGAAAATGACTTCAATTTGTAAGGTTAGATTGTGTGTAGGATCCTCTTCAAGAATCTCTTGATGGCTAAAGGTTATGTGCTCCTTAGGAGAAATATACGTGATGAAGGCTTGGAAGCATGTAATATTAATATCAAATGACAGTCTTAACCCCTATATCATTTTACAAAGGGATTTTTTGTGAACATTGGATATTTTGAGAAGATCTAAGATCAAAATATTATCAATGGTCTTCTCAAGTTGTTCTAAAATATCATAATGACTATCCTAAGGGGTAGGTAGAGGAGGTTCATGAATAACAATTCAAGCATGTCATGTTGTCACATAACACTCTCTCATTTTAATATTAATAGTGTTGATATGTTAAATAGGTGGGTTAACACAACCAATTAGATAATCAAAAGGATTATTAGTTTTGGAAACATATTTGGTATTCTTGGTCTCGGAAGAGTGACCTTGATCCATATTTTCTCCCCTTTATTATGCTTATGGAAAGGTTCTTTATAAATTCCCTAGTTTTTATTGGAGGACTTTCTAGGTACCGGGAATCCATTTCTACCTCTCCACTATTGATTAGATCTTGTATTAAGTTTTTAACTTTAGACATTTATCAATATTATGACCCCTAACATGATGAAACCCACAATATTCATTTTTCTTGAAACCATGTTAGTTTTGGTGCATCATCCCCGTAAGGTATAGTGTTTGGGAATTTAACCATTTTCACCATGTTTAATTATTTTAATATAGATGATAAAGAATCCATTAGAGGGTCAAATGCATGATGCTTAAATTCAACAGTTCCTTTGGTAAGTTTCAAGGAGAACTATTTTGAACTACATGTACATGTTTAGAATCAGTTATGCCATCACCTACGATGTTTTTATTCTTGTTTTGAAATAAATTAGATTTATCTGTAGGCTTTGATTCGTGATTATTTCTTGAAATGGGTTTTAAGATCTCTTTAGCTAACAATACTTTCTTGATTTAGCTTCCTTTTTCTATAACCTCCTCAAAGGTGTTTCCATAATGCATTTGCAAGTGGAAAGCAATCTTAGGGTGTATATTAGGCACAAAAATGCTAACCAACTATTTCTCTAGTATGGAGCAAGGGAAGTGACTAGCTAACCCTCACCATATTTGTAAGAAACTAGCGAAGTTTTCATTATTTCATTTTTGTATTGCATAAATAAATCATGGTGATGTCATTTTACATATTAAAGTAAAAGTGACACACAAATTTTTTCTGCCATATCCATCCATGTAAAGATTGACCCCTTAGGTATGTGTAAGAACCATTTGATTTTTTGTCCCCCTAGAATCCATGGGAAGAGGTGAATGAGATAATTATCACTATATGTGACCTCTTGACATGCCATAAATAATTCTTTGACATGGTCTTGTGGATCACCTTTACCTTTATATTTATCAAATTTTGGATAGTCAAAGTGACGAGGGAAAGGTGTTCTCAACATATCTCTATCAAATGGGTATGGGCATAGCTCTTCAAATTGATACTTTTTGATATTTCCCACATTGCCTTCTTGTAAAGAAGTGAGGGAGTTCTTCATAGACAACCATTCCTAGCCAAATATTTGACCATGCATAGGTGAAGTAGGCATATATACATGGTTAAGTATAGATGTTTCACCACCTTTATTATCTATGTATAATTCATGATACGCCTCTTTATGTTTTTCTTGATGCAAAGTTTTGGTGTTTAACTCATGATACAAATATCTAGGTTTTTATTATATTGGAGTCTTTGTATTCTATTTGTTGACATGTGAAGCTAAACTCTCCAATTGATGAGTAAAATCTTTTATTTGTTGTTCTATTGTAACCTCTTAATTTTGTGTATCTTCATGAGTCTCATGAGGATGGGGTTTTCATGGTTGTTATGTTCTTCATGATCCTCACAATTAATTATAATAGTGGAGATGAGATAACCTCCATTATTTTGAGAAGGCACTTCTTCCTCATTCTTTTGGTTGGAAGTAGAAACATGTCCTAGGTTTAGGATGTCATCAATATTGCGTAGGGAACACTCTACTTATTCCTCTCTATGATCCATGTTTGTGAGGAGAGTAGAATAAAATTTAGGTGGTATTTTATTCCCTAATTCTACGACTCACATAAGCACTTAATTCTTATTTTGGAATAGGAATTTATCCATGTGGCTAGAATCAAATTCAAAGTCATTTTGAGGAGATTTCCCCTCATCACCACTATGGTCAACCATGTTGTTATCTTCAAAAATAGGGTTTAACTTGTCATTAACAAAAGGGTTTGACCCTAACCTTCGATGCCCCATTCTTGTAAAAGGAGGCATAATGGAATAGTTTTAAAAGGTTCATAAAAAGGAACCTAGGAAAATCAATCTATGTGATGACTGTAAATGTTGCAAAGAATGTCAAATAACTAATGGAAAAGAATCCAAAGAATCAAGGAAATATGAATCAAGGAATCAAATAATAAAGAATAATCCAATGATATGGAACCGTATGGTAAGAAGTATCTAGGACAAATCAAGAAATTTCAAGACAAGGATCCAATCACAACAATAACTACTCCCTACGTCTCAAAGATAAGTTTGGTTCAATAAATGACAACACAATATCAATACTTAAATCAAGTTTGGGATAAAAAATAATTAAGTACTAATATTGCCTTTGAAGTGATTTCCAAACAAGGTATACTTAAACAATTTTAAACACAAACAAAGTCCAAGTCTTGAAAATGGAAGCTACAGATGCGAGCAACATAACAACACTACTTAGATACGTTAATCAAGATTTTTAGGAAAAGTAAGATATTAGTATCAAAAATAGTATTACAATGATGCGAACAGTAAGTAACCATAACACTTTTCAAAACTCAAGGTAATGTTCAAATAAAAATAAGTTATAAGTATAACAAGAATTTTTTATTTATGTGAGAAACATAATAATATTACTTAGATACTTAAATCAAGTTTCACTAAGGAAACAAGATGTGAGTATAAAACATTGTATTTATAGGATGTGAATAGTGTAACAACTCAAGAGGAAGTCAATGATGAGACAACCTAACTACAATGAGATATTCTTGATGTGGGTATCAAGATAAGGGCCTACCAAAACATGAAGACATACCAGCACACTTTCAACACTTACATTCCTACCGTGACATGGTCATGTAAGTATAATACAAAAGTTATGGACATGGTTATTTTTGGTGGTACCAAGTATATATGATCTTGTTTTTCCCAAAAGGAAACAAGAAAACAAAGGAGTAGACCAAGTGGTGATGAAAAATACTTAGCCTAACTTTGGTAGATTTTTTCCTTGTCTTAAGACAAGGTAGAAACTAAGACAAATTGATTCTTTGTAAGTTTCATGATGAATAACATGTAGCTAAAACTTGAATGAGCTCACCCCTTGTTTGACCAAAAATGTTTTGACTCCAAATAATTTTTCACTTTGTGAGATATTTTTAGAACATGATGGATAAATCAAGTTGGCCCCAATGCTAAATGGTTTCCTAGGATTTTTTTCACAAACTCACTAGTTCTTACCTAAGAGACATACACATTTCTATAATTTATCCTAGAAAATGGACCATTACCCCACAATCAAAATAATGAATGAGGCCTCATATGGGTAACTTGAAGCTTTTCTCGCATGGTTTTTCAACTAGTCAAGAGGTTAATGAGGCACTTCCCGTTTCGTCTACTAGTTCTCTCAAGGTGTGGAATACTTTGGGGTTCCTATGGTAATCCTCATAATGATTTTTATGGCTTATGCTATGATACTTCCCATAGTTCAAAGCGGATGGGTTTAAGCCCTTATCCGAACCTGTAAATATAGTGTTTTGAATAAATGGTGTGTTTTTAATCTTTGATTAAAAGTGTGGTTTAGTAAACCATTGGAAACCTACAACACACTTGTAATTAGTATATTTTTAGATCCCAATTATTCAAAAATTGTTATGTCCTACACACAAAATATTTAGTATTTTCCTATAAAAAGTGAACCAAAGTTTCTTTTGATTCTCAATATTGTCTAAAGATGTAAGAGAAGATCATACACAATAATTGATTCAACTAGATAGATGCAAAGGAAAATTTAAATCAAATTAATTTAAACAATTCTTTTTAAAAGGTTCATTCCCTTAAGTAAAATGAATAATGAAATTTCCACGTTTAATCCAAATGTTAGACAAAGAAGACTAAATCTACTTTTGATTCTCAAGATCACCAAAGGTGCAAGAGAAGAGCATACACAAACTTTAGCCTAACTTAAGAAAATCATGGAAATACAACATTCATCAAAACATTTAGACATGTTATGAAACTGATTTAAATCAAAACCCGTGAAAAAAGTCATAAAACCTACAAAACAACAACAAACACCAAAATTAGATTATGGAATTTCTTGGAATTTGAGCCAAAATTTGACACGAGAATGCTAGCATAATCATTTTAACATTAATGTGAATAGTAGCACAAGAATCTTGATAGTAACATAAGAATATTGATGATAATGCATGTCTATGATAGAAATAGAAAATAATGTAATGTTAGCACATGCATAGAGATGGTAGTGCAAGCTTAGCAACAGTGAGTGCAAGCCTAACATAGAGGAGTAAAATTCAAGCCAATGGTAACATAGGTCTATAGACACTAGCGCAATCCTTACAATAGTAGTGTAATCCTAAAAATGGTAATGCATGGGAATTGAGAGTAGCGTAATATTTTCAACGTTGATGCAAGGGTTATTCACACTAGCGCAGGTACCGGCAACATAAAAACATGGGATTTGACAAAAAGAATGTCAAAAAAGGTCAAATATTTTCCAATTAATTTGAATTTTGGCAGCATATCACCTCCTTTATTCCTACAAAGAGCATTAAAACAAAGAAAACTTAACTAATATAGTTAAGAAACTCAAGATTTATCTAAAAATGCTAAAAAGAGGCTTAGTAAAAAAATTGAAATTAAACTACAATACTTGAAATTAAATGCATGAGACAATGGAGTAAGTCCCATCGGGCATGCCAAATGTATGTATGCTAAACTAGCTAAGCTAATTAAATGAAACTAACACCTAGTAGTTCCAAATAGAAAAGTTAATCTACCATTAACATCATGATAAGAGCTTAAAGGAAATAACTATTCTAATGCATAAACATGAATGAACATCTAATGCTAAACCATTCCTACTCTTGTAAATGTATGATTGCTATCAAATTATGAACCTATTTAGATCATAAGAAATCAATTTTTGTGTTGTCTCTAGATGAGGAAAGGATCTCACTAAAATGGCTACAAAGCCATGTTTAGATCTTCCTTTACTACTCAAATATGAGAGAATGGATGCAAATATGAAGTAGCTATTCCATCAATGGAGAAGGCTCTTACCATATGCCTATAGTAATCACTAGCAAAAGTGTGGCATTTGTAAAGGTGTCGCCCGGGAAGGAAGGAGGTAGGTCCTTTATACACTTTCCCATTTGGGAGAAGCTTGCAAACTAGTGCATGTGGGATAAATGATAAAGCAGATTTAGAAGAGATAAGCTTGACCGGTGGAATTAACAAGTGAATAGAAACTCATGGGATTTGGAGATGATTTAATTAATCAACTAGGATTAATTAAAAGGATGTAATAAGCTTAGAAATATAATTAGAGATTATTTAGAGGGAAATATGTATGATTTAGAGGATTCGAGAGGGGAATTTAACTAATAAGAGGGTTTATTGACTAAATACAAGGTTAAAAAGGCTTAATTAACTAATAATAGTTAAGTATTCAAATGGAAGAGGATTATAACTAAGTTTTGTTAATTGGCATACGTAATGGGGTAAAGGCTATTTAATTAAAAAGTGTTGTTAATTGATTGAAATGGAAGTAAACATTATTTAATTAGCACAAAATCAAAAATTATAATGGAAATGACGGGAAAGGGGGTAATTAGTGCAATCTTAGTATTAAAAATGCATAGTGGATTTTAGCTGTCTATAGGGTCCTAAAATGTCAATTTCCCATGTCTCAAAGGTATCTGTACTTATAATAGATCTCATTGGTATCTCATCTATGTTCTTAAGCTTACCTATCTTCCGATAATGGTCTCAAGCCTTAACAAATGCCTTCACATCCTTATATAGTGTTTCCCACCATAAGCCTACTAATAAAATCTTACGTGTTGTTACGTTTCCTACATAGTGACCTCCAACTATACTACCATATAATTCCTCTATCAGAGCTTCATGCTTCAACTCTAGCGCACATCCGTGCAAGACCTCATCTCTACCCATCTTATAGATATCTCCTCTAATCAACTACTGGTGCACAATGTGAATTACAAGTTTCTTATTCTCTAATGTCTTCATTCCTTCAAGCACAATTCCAAAGGCACAACAACACTTTGTAATATATTTTAAATCATCTAGTGAATGGTTAAGCCTAAAAATTTAACATCAAGCATATTTTCTTTTATCCTCTACGCATCCTCTCTAGAATTAATCCTCGATAAATGTTTAGGTCCCAAGTTTCTCTTCCTGCTTCATAATGGAAATGAATTAAAATTCATGAAAGAGTAGGATCCAATTGAGGAGGAACCCTAAAGAACCATATTATTGACCAAGTATTTAAATTCGATGTGACTGTATAGAATTTGAATAGTTTCACTAATTAGTGACGTCTAAACTTTTGAAGTTCTTAAATTATTGACTATGCTTCGCTCTCCCTAGTTGTGTAATTTTGTTCCACCGGTGTCACTTCCTACTCACAAATTAGATGTGATGATCAACATTTTATTCACCTGGTTAAGCTACACGCACATGAAAAGGATTGTGCCAAAATATTCTACATGCACATGAAAAGGTTTTTTACAAGAAGGGAAGTATAAGATAGGTGCGGTGGTTAGCCTTTACTTTAAGGTTTAAAATTTTTGCTATTACGTTTCACCCCAATAGAACCTTTCTTTGGACTTTAACAATTCTTCCAATGGCACATAAATATTGGCATAACCCTTAATAAAATTTCTATAGTATCCAATGTGCCCAAGGAAACCACACACTTCACTTTTATTAGTTAGCTCTTCCAACCTAAAAATAACTACAATCTTAGTTGGTTCCACCAAAAAGCCTTCCTTAAAAATGATATGCCCAAGAAAGGTACCAAAAGGAGTTGCGAAAGATACACTTCTTGATATTCAAAGAGATGCTAAGTTGCCTACATATTTCAATCATCAATCTAAGGTTTTCACGATTATCTTTCACCAACCCATGCATGGTCCAATCATCCAAGTAGACCTGTAAAGACTTGTGGATAAAATCTTGTAATTATTAAATAACTATGTGTAATAGCACTATTGGCACATTCTTTAGTCTAAATGACATGACAAGATAGGAAAATCTTCCCCATTTATTTGCAAAGGTTGTGTTCTCTTGATCTTTGTGTATAATATGTACTGATGATAACCTAAAAATTCATCTATAAATGAATAGATATTGCACCTTTCAACACCTTCTAGGATTGTGTCACATTTATTTTTCTTCTACCTATACTTGAATCTACTTCACCCCACACTAAAATTATGTGCAGTCCTCTACACATTAGTCTAACATAAAGTAATCATCCTTGTGTGTGAAAGTGCTTATTACAAAAAATGAAACAGAAAGGGAAATATAATATAAAAGGAAATACTACCTTATTACAAACAAAAAAAGATTATTTATATTAGGGCATCAACCTACTCCCATTAAAGTAATCAAGAAACCTAGTTCCATCTAGTGCCTACAATTGACATGCACCTGATTCCAATACCTTAGATACTATAAAAGGTCCCAACCAATGCACTTTCAATATTCCAGATGGTGTGCAAACTTGGAGTCATACAAAAGCACCATCTTTCCCACTTCATAGGACTTGTTTTAATATTCATGTCATGTCAAGCCTTTCATCTTGCTTTCTATATTTTCTAACTCCAACACGAAATGGTGTGCATATCATATAGCTACATCAATTTTTCAATGTGATCATCTATTATTCTCTCATCTTCCACTCCTTTTGTGTGCACAATACACAGGAGGGTAACATAAAATCCAAAAGTAAAATAGTTTTTATGCCAAACACAAACTAATAAGGTGTGGCCTTATTCAAACTTTTATAAGTTCTTGTATATGACCATATAACAAATGATACCTTATCATCCCAATCCTTCCTACCAAAATCAAATATCTTTTTCAAGGTTTGGTCCCCAATATTTTATAAAAATCCTCATCATTTTCATTATCTTGTGGGAAATATGGTGTTTTTATTATGTGCTACCATGAACTATGCTAACAATATTCTAAATTTTTCACTGAGAAGGTGAGTTCCCCTATTGTTTATAGATAATAGGTGGAAAAGAGGCTCCAAGGGCCCATTACAAGAGGATATTATAATGAAGCTCCATATAAAACAAAATTATCTATAAAATAACCCAAACAAAAAAATTTGGAGTTGAGAAAACATTGACCCACATACAGCTTGACAAAAAGAAAAACCATCAAGAAAAATACAGTGAGCATAAGATCAGCAAAACATTCTTAAAAACCCCTGCCCCTAGTCCGTGAACTAGGATATTCATACATACTTATGCTATTCTCCCAAAAAATATAGTTGTTATTGCTGGAGTGTATTCTTGTGTAGGCACAACCTCTATCCACCTTGTCAAGTAATATGTGTATGTTATGAGGTAGTGTGCACCTATCGTACATGCATGTGGTGTAATGGGTCCTACAAATTTAATTTCCCATTTTCCAAAGGGATTTTCACTAATAATAGGTATCGGTGGCATCCCATCTCTATCCCTAGGCTTACTTATCCTCTAACAATTTTTAAAAACCTTCACAAATACCTTAGTATTCTCATATGATGTTTTCCACCATAAGCATGTCAATAAGATCTTATGGATCTGTTATTTTTTCTGCATAGTGACCTCTAGTTATACCACCATGTGTTTTCTCTATTATGGCTTTAAGATCATACTCTAGCACTTATATGTAAAATACCTCATCTCTACCCATCTTATAGAGATATCCTCCAATCAACTAGTAAGGCACAACATGAACTACAAGCTTCTTCTTCTCTAAGGTATTCGCTCCTTCAAGTGTAATTCAGTGCGTAAGAAGATTGCACTATATTCTAAATCAGTTATCATGAATTTTCTCCTAAACAATTAATCATTTAACGTAGTTTCCTCTATTATATATGCATCCTCTCCATAATTAATATTTAATAAATGATTAGGTCCCAATTTTCTCTTCCCTGGATTCATAATGATGGAGAAGTCAAATTCCCGAAAGAGTAGGATCCAACAAACGAGATGTGACCTTGTAAACCGACTTATTAAAAAAGTATTTCAATGTCATATGATTTGTAAAGAATATGAATGGTGTGGCAAATAAGTATTGCCTAAAATTATGAAGTGCATAGATCATTAACAATTCCTCACAATCCATAGTTGTGTAATTTTGTTCTACCGATGTCATCTTCTTACTTGCAAATTTTTGTGTGATGATTAACATTTCCTTCACCAAGATATGATAACATTACCCCTATGGTTATACCAAAATAATATACATGCACATGAAAATTATTCTTCCAAGAAGGGAAGAATAAGATAGGAAATGTGGTCATCCTCTCCTTCAAGGTTTCGAATGCATGATATCGTATGTGACCCCAATAAAACTTTCCTTTAGCCTCGTAACAATTATTCTAGTGATACGTAACTCTTATAATACCCCTTAATGAACTTTCTATATTAACTAGTGTGCCCAAGGAAACCATAGACTTCACTTTGATTAGTTAGCTCTTACAACCCTAAAATAACTACAATCTTATCCAAATTACCAACAAGCCTTCCTTGCAAATGATATTCCCAAGAAAGGTACTAAAAGGAGTTGCAAATATACACTTCTTGATATTGGGAGATATGTTAAGCTTCTTGCATCTTTCAAACATAAATTTCAGTTTTTCACAATGATATTTCACCTACCCATACATGGTCTAGTCATCCAAGTAGACCTCGTAAAAACTTGTGGATAAAATTTTGGAATGTTTGAACAACTATGCATTAGAAAACTACATGTGCATTCTTCAGTCCAAATGGCATGATGGTATGGGAAAACCTTCCCCATTCATTTGTAAATGTTTTATTCTCCTAATCTTTGTGTGAAATGCTTACCTGATGATATCCTGAAAATCCATTTGTAAATGAAAAGATCTCGTACTCCTCGTAACAACTTATAGGATTTACTCATTTAATGGTGTGGGAAAAGTAACAATGACACATGATACATTAATAACTCTATAGTCCACATGGATAATTATATGATCATCCTTCTTTATAGTATTCACCATCGGGTTTATCCATTCAAACTCCTCAATAAGCTCAATGATTCCTGAATTGAGCATATTATCAATTTCCTCTTTTACATTGACGTGTAGATTGGGATTCATCTAGTAAGGCCTCTTCCTAACTAATTGCACGCTATCCTAAAGCATGATCCTCATTTCACCCAATGATGGATACACACCCTTTATTTTATGATTTCCTATGGGAAATAAGTCTTGACAATCATGCCACAAATCAATGATCTTTGTAACTTATGGTTCATACCAATAGTCACCAATGATAGCTTTCTTAGGTGAATCTTCAATTCCAATGTTGACCTTCTTGGTATTTAATAGAACATGGTATGAATGCCCTTGCTCATATGTTGATTCCATTACCTCACACACACCTTATTTGTGCTTTATATCCAAATCCTCTACCTTTTCATAATCTATGAAGTACAACAACTTTCCTTTATCTTTCTCTTTCCACACACATTGTAACAATGTCTTTTTTTCATCCACATCTTTTTTTTCCTCAATATAAAGTTCTCCTAACAGATGTATCATGAGTTCCTCAACTTTTGAATTATCTACCAACATGATGTGCATCATTATCTAAAAGGATTCATGCATTGGTGTATTAGTGGAAAAATAATCAAAAGTATGAACCATACCTTTTGTCATGTCGTACCAACTCCATGTCTATTGTTTTAACTTAGCATGTACATATCGTGCACGTGCACATCCATACGAGTAGAACTTATGTTCACAGAGATGGTGGTAAGGAATTTGTTCCTTTCTTCCAATGCCTCTCATAGCTATTAATGTGTACATAAGGGGGAGTCTTCCCATCATAATCATGTACCGATGAAGGGAGATTATTCCTTTCAAACCTTGTCAAGAAAGCTACTCGATCTCCTGTCACCCAATAAGTTGTCTCTATGTATATCCCACCAAAGCATTGGTGTTATGTGTAAGGTGTATACTATCATGTTTCTCATGTCTCCTTCATTACGCTGGTGTTCCTCCATCATGTGTAAGAAATATTCGAGTCTTCTATTCTCTAGTATATTTTGGAAAACTATCCTTTCCCATCCACTTGACTATGCACGGTCTAATTATTTTGGTAACTCTTCCTCAGACCTCAAGACCTATCATATCATAATTTCCACATACCCAATTATCACATGCCACATTTGTTTTATCATTGATGGAATGTGTGTCTTGAAACAAGATAACCCTCTTTTATGGTTCCAAGTTTTCTAGATTGCACATTATATGTGTGTAAATTCAGTTAATATATTATTCATTGATTGGATCTATTTAGTTTAAAATATTTTCATCATCAAATGGTATTAAAATTATCTCTTCCTTATTTTCAAATATCACATAGCACTTGTTAAAGCGCAGGTATACATTGTTGGCGTAACACCATGGATGGCCTAGAAGTGTTAGGAAGTTATCTTCCTCTCGATATCTCAAGCACCTCAAAAGAACCTATAAATTTTTCTCCTTGAATGGTGATAGACACATCTTTGAGCACTCTAATGGGTATGACCCTTATTTTGTAAGTTATATACAACATATTTGAGGATCGATGTAATTATGACCTTCACATCTGGTTCTAGGTATCTAATGTGATAACATTAACTTCTAAACCTATATTAATAAGAATGTTACTCTTCATCTAACAATTTACTACATCATCTAGTGTGATCTCCTTATCATACTCATGGTCCTATGGTGGTAAATTTGCAATAAGATCTGGTGCTCTTATTTAACCCTTATGCGTGACACTTTATCTTGTAACCACTCTCCCAACAAAGGGATGATGTTCTCTTTCCTTAGCATTTTACATACCTCCCAAATATCATAAAAATCCTTATAAGGAAGTTCATAACTCTTTATGTGTTCCCGGTCATGTGTCTACTCCTTCAAGAAATGAATTTCTCCTTAAATCTCCCCAATAATGCACATGGTCTTCTCGATAGACTTCCTTCTATTGAGTCACATCTAAATAATTAACATGCATGACCTCTTCTCTCTTGATAAGTGGTTTTAATTTTCCTTTCTCATGCACACACATCACTTTTATGTACGTAGTAACTAATACAGTTATAGTTCTAGTTTAACCATATTCTTTGGTTTTCATTACTCATGTTTTCCACACTCTACCTTAATCATTTCCATGTCATTTTCCTTCTTATTATTTTTTCACATATGGGAATATATATCCAAACAATATTCAAAATTTTATGCCTTCCCATAATATGTGCTTAATGTCCTCCAGTGTGCTAATTATTTACTACTCACACTCAAGTATGTGGAACACAACCAAGAAGGCTAGGCACAATGCATAATAGTCTAGAGTAGTCTGATGTGGATCATATTTCATATACCAACTGTATGCATGACCATGAAGTGTTGTATAAAATCAACTTGCCTTCTAGTATGAAGTGTTTGTCACCCTTATTCCTTTATAATATCTCACACTTATGCACATGCTTAGCTGCATCTTCCACCCCTCTATATTTAGTAAAATTAAGAGACATCTCAAATAAAATATAAGGAGTCTATTGATATGATTATTGAGGTTGTTGTACTAGATATTTTGGATTGTGTCCTTAAGTGGGGCAGATCATGATCCCGAACCACCACAAGGATTTTCACCACACAATGGCTGAATTGAACCTCCTAAGCATCATGTCATAGAATTTAGTCATGTATATGTACTTCCTTATGTCCCCATAGTTTTTCTAAATTGAATACCAACTATCTATCCTATAACTACACCTATATCATTTCTTCCAACAGTTATGTGTTACTTCTTTGTCTAGATGATATGCCTATAAAATAATTTCCAAACATACTCTATATAAACACGAGCACCTATTGCACTATCATGTGTGTGTCTTGAATATTTTTCACCTCTTGAGATGATACTAGAATGTTCTTGCATATATATCCTACCTAACATGGTGATGTTTGATTTCCTTCCTACTCACCTTCAAAGTGATGATCTTCTAAAACAACTTCTAGATTCCAAACACCTTCGCGAGGGCGAGATGGCTAGGATGGGTCAAATTCCCACCCACGCTTCTCATTCTCTCCTCGAATCACTCTCATCATATTCGAAGGGTTATATGTATTTTGCTTCCTAATACTGGAAAGACATGATCATGTGGTCCCTTTTCTTATGTGGGGTTCTCATCACTACCGTTAATCATCATTCCCCTCGCCTCAATCCCTCCTCATCTTTCCTCTCTCATGAATCATTATACATGAGTCATATGTCCTCTATTTCCCTTTCTTCTTCTTCGACCAATGTCATCCTCCCTAGACCTAATTTATTCCCTTATGCACTGTGGGGTTTTATCCTTTCATTAATAGGTTTTCCATTCCTAGTTCAATACTAAAAATATTGAGAGCTAAAGGTGTCATACGCAAATATGATCCCCTTGGCTCACGTTAATACTAAAAATCTACTTCCTTCGAGCATGAGTATGTTAAAATCAAATGTTCCAAAGTGCGCTTACACAACACACATTCCCACAAGCAATATACAACTATTTTCCATGGCGTATCCAAATCTAAGAGTGCTTGAAAATGTTCCTAGCTCCAAACTTGCTTTCTTCCTACAAACACCTCGGTTATCTACATATGCCACCAACCACTAATACAATTATATTGGGAAGGATTTCAAGAACATATCATAAAAATAATCATAGAGATTGTATTCCACCCACTTGTATGCATTAAAATCAATTAAAGTGTTGTATCTTAAAGAAAATACATCCTAATCATCATGTATCCAGATCTCAATATTATCCAAATCTAATTGAAACGACATGTCCACACAACATCCCGATCAACGATTGAAAAGTGGTCCTAGAAATAGAACCAAAATATATTCTATTTGTTAACCAATGTTTAGTCGGTGTGTTAGCACTTTATCCATACAAGGTCTGAAAACTCACCCAAATCATGTGCAACCACCAAGTCCCTCCTTTACTTTGTTATCACAATTTGGTTAGTAAATACATGTTCATTATAGCCAATATAACAGACAAGAATGGAGATCAACATATGTAATGATATATATGATTTGAACTCTCATTACACCATACTCAGATCTAGTAATATTTTCTACCCAAATACAATTATCCATCGAAACGCAATTGATTACATAGAAAACATGTTGATTATATCCATAGTTTAGTTACATCCTTGCATTGGCTATGCACACATACATAATTTCTCACATACGAATCTATCATTGACCTTGTCTTATACACAAAAAAGGTACCTAATTACAATAGTGTTATACCTATTTATACATGGTGGGGAATTTCCTTTCACCTCTTACATGTGTTTTCCTAATAATATATGTGTTATTCTTAACCTACATTCTTTCTAGAACTTTCCTTAACTATTTATCAAGCTATAAATAGCTCATACTTATCCATATTTAATCACATAATTAATTTTCCCTCATGTGTCATCTTCATCCTTGTTTTCATGTGTTTTTTTCTTATTTATAGACTTTTCTTGTGAGCTACGCCTTCTTATTTCTTTCATGTTTTTAGCCTTTGTCCAAAACAAAATAAGTTCTAAATGTCCTAAATGTGTGTGGACCCTTACACGATGACTGTTTCTTCTATGATGTGTCCATGTGCGCATGTTTTCATGCATTGTCCCGATATTTTACATATTTTTGTAATTTTTGCACACTCCTACATGAGTTCCTTCTATTATTTGCATAATTTTTTATTTCCCTACCCACTCCCATATATGCACTTTGTCTCTATGCTTAGCTAACACTTAGCCATTTCTAACGACCAATAGTTTACATAATTTACAATAAGTTTTACATAATTTACCCTAGGGTTTACATTTTTCACATTAGGGTTTACATAATTATCTCGATGGTTTACATAATTTACACTAAGGTTTACACATTATTTCCTATAGTTAAAAAAAAATTATCATAGGTTTTCTAGATTTTATGTAGGATTTATATAATTTCCTTTCAAATCGATTATAGCAATTACACAATTTCTCCTAATATTTACATTTTACTTCTTAAAGTTTACATAATGTATTAATCAAATTTAAATGAAAACACACATTCTTGTAATATGGGATTTTTCACATACTCTTTTTCTTCTAGTGATGGTTTTCCTACCTTGAAGGTTTAATTTTTGGCTCCATTTCTATGTCGGTTTGTCATTTTCTTATTATGTTTTCCTTTGTTCCTTTCTATTATTTTTTGACTATTTTTTCTCCATTATTGTTATCCATTATTTTTGTTCCATTAGAAGTATCCTATCCTCTCCCTTTTTCTTTCTTATTTCCTCTTATCGTCATTAAAAGGAAGTGAAATAAAGTGGGATAGCCTTTTGGCATCCCATTTTATGTGTTTTTAAGTTAGAGGTGGGTTTGATGCAAATGTTGTGAAAACATGACACAAATTTTCTGCATGTTTGCATCACCATCAACATTTGTAAAAACATCAAAAAAATAATCACTAGACCACCCCATCCCATATAGAGTATAGGAGTGTAGATACTCCCCCTCTACATAGCTACCTTGGCTTGATCTCTTTATATTCATATGAATATTGAGAGAGACAGGGATCCCAATTATACATTTGTATATCTAGTGATAATGAATTAATTAAATAGGATTCATATTCAAATATATAAATAGGGTACGAAAATACATATATATTTCTCTTCTCCCTGACAAGAGATATAAAGTTAAGGTATATCTATAATACTAATAAAATAGTACCTCCGCCTCCCTGTTACCCTAGGTGTAGGTTCAAACCCTTTATCTCTCTATATAAGGGATTCTCATTGAATACCCCCTATCAATATAAATATAGAGATCTAGGAGTGTCGTCCCCATAGATATGGGTCTTTCCCGGATAGTGTCTATATGGTTCGATGCCCCTGCTAGAGTCTACTATACCACTCTCACCTCTAAAATATGTTATTGTTAAGATGGTTTCTCACTAAACTAGATAGATATGCCTTATATTATATAGATAGATATAAAGAACAACCACTCCCTCTTCCATCAAATATTATAGATAGGGTACCTCCATATGTGGGGGATTTAGGGGAAAATATTACCTCATATATAGATAGGGTATCTAGAGGGGCCCTCCCTATCTCTACTAAACACATCCCTATCCCATATAGAATATAAATAGGGTAGATGATATTCTCTATAATCTACCCAATAGATCAAGAATGCCAAACTACCTTAGCAATTTGTTTATTATATGTCACCTCATCCACTAAAAATAATAAACTTTAATATTTTTTATTTCTTTTAACACTATGGTGGTTGGCCATATTACCATATACATAGTCTAAACATAAAGTTTCCATGTAATATTTCCTCATCTTACTATTTTTAATCTAGTGTATCTATTTTAAATTTTAATTATATGCCTCTTATCCCAATTAAGCATCATCGATGTAGAGTCTACTACTTGTAGCAATGTCCGTTTCATATTATAAAAGGGGAAGTGTTCATAAATGTAAGAATATTAAAGTATCATTAGCTCTATGCCTAGCTACTACCTCACCTTTATCTTTTATATATAAGGTATTAGATATAACCATATGCCCATACGTGAGCTGTACATAGTTCTGGATCCTAAATTTATACTAAGATTGAAATGAGTGAAGACACCAGGATAGGTCATTGTGGTGAATTTATTCTTCACCTAGAATGGCATTATTAAGGTCAAAAATGGTAGGGTGGTTAACATCCTATTCTTTAGGCTCTTTGAAACCTAGGGGATAGACCCTATAAAAACCCAAGTGATGTCAAAGGACATGGATTAGATAAATATAACAAAACATACCCACCCGTATCCTAACCAAGATGAATTCCCACACAATTTTTGTCACTAAAGCAGAAGATCAAAAAATTAATTAAAAATTAGAAAATATTGCAATAAAATAGATGATGAGTAAAATAATATCCATAATCCATTATTTAATTACTCTCTAGACCAAAGCAATGTTCAAAGAAAATCTTATATGCATGAATCCAAAGTTATAATGGCTAAATCATTGAAACATTTACGATACAAAGTGATATTTTAATAAATCATCAAGGTGAATTTTTTTTTAACAAAATAAAATGAACTATGATCAATGATCGAATCTATTGGACAAGGAGTCACCAAAATTTAAACCAAATTAATTAATGATAACAAAAATAAGGAAACAATATGCATAATTTTTGCACATTCCACCATGAATTTAGATAAATAATATAATGATCCTACATGTTTTATTCGTTACCCAGCAGAACAAGACATTAAAAGGTGATAATATATCGATATTGGCACAATTTCATAAGATAAAAAAATGAAGATATGCAATGATTTTATAACTCAATGCTTACATATGTCTACACAACATAAACAAATGCTTAATTACCAAACAATGATATACACAATCAAATCATTATGATAATTCCAGACACTAGCTCAACATCCTAAAATATTTTCTCTTTGAACCAAGAAATAATATCACTATCTAATTCATCATAAAACTAGAAAACAAAGTGCTTAATTTATACAACCAATTTTTTTCAATAGTCAAAAATCTATATGAATTATTTATCCTCCAAATTTATACAATCCGTGTTTTAAAAAATGGAAATAAAAGGTACTTTTAATATTCCCTCTAAATAAATCAAAGGTTGTGGAGGAGCCAATTGTCAACACCAAATGAAAATAGACCATCTACCATTGAAAAAAGAGATAGGAACATGTCTCGCTAAATGTGAGAGCTTATCTCTTTGATCTTTAATAATACATCACTTTCATCATTAGCATCCCCATCATCACTTTCATCATATGTGGGAAAATCAAATTGTGTTTTTATAATCGGTGAAAAATCTACATCGGGTGAGTCTTGAGGAGGAATATTTGCTTCCTTCTTCTCAAAAAACTCAACATATCTACTGGTGTAGACTTTCTTGGTCTTAGGATCCATCAATCTGTACCCAATATTCTCTTCACTATACCCAATGAAAATGAGTTTTTGTGATTTCATATCCAATTTATTTGTGTTCTTCTTGGGTATGTGCATACTTACTTTGCACTTGAATACACAAAGGTGTGCAATAGATGGTTTCTGATTTGACCAAGATTAATGTGGTGTTACTCAGTCAAGAGAAACTATGGGCACTCGTTCAACAAATACACTATTTTCTTTGCTACTTCTTCCTGCAGAATGTCTTTTCTATCCGAAAATCATCGATCATGCATCACACTATTTCCATGATAGTGTGAAAATCAAATTGTGGGAAAATCAAATTGTGTTTTTATAACTGGTGAAAAATCTACATCAGGTGAGTCTTGAGGAGGAATATTTGCTTCCTTCTTCTCAAAAAACTCAACATCTCTACTGGTGTAGACTTTCTTGGTCTTAGGATCCATTAACTGCACTCCAATATTCTCTTCACTATACCCAATGAAAATGAGTTTTTGTGATTTCATATCCAATTTATTTGTGTTCTTCTTGGGTATGTGCATACTTACTTTCAGCACTGAATACACAAAGGTGTGCAATAGATGGTTTTCGCTTTGACCAATATTAATGTGGTGTTACTCACAAGAGAAACTATGGGCACTCTTCAACAAATACACTATTTTCTTTGCTACTTCTTCCCGCATGTCTTTTCTATCCCAAAATCATCGATCATGCATCACACTATTTCCATGATAGTATGATTTATTCTCTTACCAATACCATTTTGTTGTGGTGTGTGTGGAGGAGGAATTTGTCGATGAATCCCATGAGCTTGTAGATATTCTTTGAACGCATCATTGGTGAATTCCCTCATCGATCTAAGTGAATAGTTCTGATTTGATGACCATTTTCATCATCAACAACTACTTTAAACTTCTTGAAGCTTTCAAAAGCTTCACTTTTCTTGTGAAGACAAAAAATCCATATTTTTATTAAACAATCATAACCACAAAACATGAAGTACTAAAATCCGAATGACTCAATTGCATTGACCGCAAATATTGGTATGAACCGGTAAATCTTACCATGATCTCAAAAATTACTCTTCGAAATGAAGCTCTATATTTTTTTCCTATTAGGAAATGATGACACTTATTTATATCCTTCTAAAGAGATGGTAATACTTTTACCATATTGTGCTTTGGTGAAGTTTCCGGAGATACCTAAAACTAATATGATCAAGTCTCCGAGGCCACAAATATGGAGAGGTAGAGTTCTTATCCACAAGTACTTGATCATTTCCATGGAAAATTTCAATCTAGAACATGCGTACCACATTGGAGGATTTTGTAGCTATTTTTGAGCCTCATTATTTGTCTCAAATTAAACACATTTTCTTGATGGAATGACTCTCAAAGTTAATTTTCAAGTTATGATCAAGGATCTGATTGACTGACAAAAAAAATTTGTCAACCCAGGGACGTATAAAGCACATCTGATAATCTATAGTTGCATGAACCAAGGGGTAGAGAAATGTTCCCAATACCCTATATTGTGTATGAATAATCATCACCTAATGAAACATGGTTTTTCAAAGGTGTGTCCCTTATTAAAGTAAACCAGTTTCCATGGCTAGTCATGTGTCGAGTGGATCCCAAATCAACATAGTAGACATCACTAGATGATTTGGAAGGTTCACTTGATTGATAAGTGTACAAGTAGTCTTTAGTATCTGAATGTTCTTCTTTCTCAACAATATTTCCTTGTTGATAGGGTTTTCTTTTTAGGTTCCCTTTTTATGCCCTCGATTGTAGTTATAAATTACCTTATGAGATTTTTAGTTTTGAGGTCCGTAGTTGCTTGATGAACCTTTCTTATAAGTGTTATACCAATAATTTTTCAATTCATGTCCTCTTTTACAAATTGAATATTTATTCCTTTGTTGTTTATCCCCTTGTTGATTTTGATTCTAATTGTGTGGTTTTTGAGAGGAATTAGGTTTTTCTCTCCCTTTTCCTTTCCATTTTTGATGAAAAGAAAGTGCCAAATACTCTTCATCATCTTTATTTTACATTACTTCCTCTTATTACAGTAGGTTTTCCACTTGTTAAAACTAATTATTGTATCCGAAAAGTTTAGTGTTGTCTAAAAAAGTAATGTAGAGGAGGGAGTGCTCTAATAACAATGGGAATGAGAGTTTCATCAATGACCTCCTCTCTTGGGGATAGAAGTGAATCCTTCTACTCTACAACTCTTCTCAAGAAAGCTTCTATTTTCTCATTTTTTGTAAAACTTCAGTGTGTGTAACTGAATCTACAAATTTAGTATGACATTCTTGTTTTTGGCCTCGTATATTGTGCTCAACTTATCCCATGCTTCTTTGGCTGTTTTAGAATCTTGAATGTGGGGTTACACATTGTTAGATACTCGAAACAAGATTATTAGATTAGTATTTTGATCATATCCATCAAACTATCTTTATTGTGTTGTATTATTTGTTGATCTGGTTACAATACCATTCACAATAGTCCAAATCTCTTCAAACTCAAGTTGTGTCTTGATTTTTTTCTTCCATGCAACATAGTTTTTCCTCCGAGGAGTTGTGAATCTAGAAGAAATAATGTTGGGGAATTAGTTCCCATTTATTAGAATCAATTGAGAGGGTTAGGCTCTTATCACTCTAGGTATAAGGTCTCCCAATATATATACCTTCACCCAATATACCGATCCTTTCTATACACATGCCCTTCTCGATATACCCATCAAGACGTGGAATAAGATCTTCATTTTGATATAACCGGTGGTACATGAAAGTGGTTAACATACGTGAAATAATTTGATATGTGGTACCAAGATAATATGGAAAGGGGTCTCAGTATGATTATTGGCACCTAATCAAAGAAATTTCCTCATACGCACATGTAACTTTGCTATATACTTGGATAATTTCTCTATCCATATTTAAGTCATGGAATCATTCACAAATGGATGGGAGGGCTTAGAGTGTGTGCACGTGTCCTTATTACCCTGTCAATTTAAAGGGTTGATGTCCATACAACATTGTTGCAACTATATTAGGTGTGATGTGCGGTAGGAGTCACAACGACTTTACTGTAAGTGCTTCTCGCACGCAATGTTTATACTCGAATACCGTGAATGAGATCTAGGATCTTATGAGTGTTTTAGAACCAAATTTCACTTATTTTTATTACAATTCTCTTCCAGTTTATGAGTATTTACAATGTTTTTGGTTGATTATGACAACCTACAAATTAGTACAATACACTGAAATATACAATTACATTTAAAAATTTGGAAAAATTGAATGGCAGAAAATTATATTTTATTTTTCAAGGCCTTGGTGGCCTCCTCAGGAGCCTAATACGGCTCTCTCGAGTAAAAGACCATAACAAAGTAGCTCCAAATGAAGTTTTTTGATACCCCTACTTTGGAAAATGTTGTTCGTAATAAAAAAACAAGCGTATTAGGAGATTTTGTTTTTCCCTAATTAGGTTTTTCTTTCTAAAAATAGTCATGCCTTTAGTTATAAATAAGTAGATTGGAGGATGTTTTTCTACTATTTTGCCTCTATAGTTGGCAATTGTACCAAATTTTCTACTAAATGTCAATTGTTTGAAAAATGCATTAGGGGTGGGGTCAAACCCCAAACCTCCCAATCCTAGGTCTTTTCCTTTAAGTGCTTCAACACTCTAAGTGCTTGTGTAATGAAATGAACCAAGGCCTATTTGAAGAATTGAAAAACACTACCAACCTTTGAACAAATACATGGCAGCATGATGGAGGTCCACATGGCTGAGCTTACTTGGGGAAGGATTAGGGTTTCCACTCTAGGTGGATCTCGTAACTTCTTTACCTCTTTTTTCACAAAATTAGGTTGTCATTTATTATTTTTCTAAGTTGCTTTTGTTTATTTTTCATCATTTCTTTCAAAGACTCCATTTGAAGGTGTTTGTTCATTTATTTTTGAATGGATGTGTGTAGGTTATGCATTCACAAAAGAGCTTTCTCAGAGCCTCAAATACATAGCTCGGCCACTATTTTGTATGTCTATGATTTGGTTGTGTGCAGGGTTTGTTGATTTGTGTGGAGATTTTTTCGTTGTTGATGGTTCTTAACTCACCAATGAAAGATGGTTTGGTGAGAGGAGAATAACTCCAATTCCTTGTTTAGACATAGCTCAATTTTTGGGACGTCGATCGAGATTGAGTGTTTGGTGGCTCACCCTATGCAACTCGCTGCTAATTCCTTGGAATAAGATATTGCTTGACCGGTCTATAACCAATGCAAATATCGGTCGAGGCGAATGGAACTTGCCTTTATCAAATCAATGAAGCAATACTACCAATCAATACTTTCTCAAATGTCCAACTCGATATGAGCTCTCCGAGATCTCGCCTCCTATAATATTGAACTTGGTTTGCAAATGGCTAAAGGTTAATATCGGAAGTCCTCCAAATCAAAAAGACTATTGTATTTAGTAGACACTATGCAAAGAAAAAGATAGTCAGCTAACTTTAGTTGATAAACCCCTAATGGGAATTTTTACAAAATTTGTTAGTGCCAACAAGAAAAATTTTTTGGTGTAGAGGGCACCAAGGAAAAATAATTTGTTTTATGTTTACCTAGATATCAAACAAGAGGTTGTAGGGAGGCAAGGATGGGGCTCGGGTTACAGGAGGTTACATAGGCTCTCAATTGTAAATTCTTCTCCAAGCTTTTCAATCTTGTCTAATTTCTCTCTCTCTCTCTCTCCAAGCTTATGTGCTTCAAAGGTCCGATTCTCGCTCCGGTACCAAATGCAAGTTGAAGAACAAGTTTGAAATCCCGATTATTTTATTAATAATCAATATAATCTAGTATAATGGTGCGTCTTTGCAATATTTATGATACTGACATACGATATAAACACATAGTGGTGTTACGCAGTGTGCAACAATAATCCTAATTACATAAGATTCCAAAAGAAAATTTGGGAAGAATAACCAAATTAAATATAAACAAGTATATTGTTTCAAATATGTAACAAATAATCCTACGATCACGTAATATAACAAATATGGTTTTAGAAACATATAACAATAACTTAAAAACAATGATTACCTAATATAATGAATAATTATGATGTCAATTATATTTACCCTAACACTCTTGTTGTGAATTATTTCCTTTGGTCGTGGACACGTTGTTGCAGATAGGTTCTTTGGTTGCAGATGATATGTTGTGGACAGGTTCCTTCACTACATGTGGAAAATTACTTATAACCAAGAGTGGAATCAACACATATAAAATCATCCAAACAATTTATTGGGATAAAAATAATAAATGCATACATAACATCACAAAATAAAGATAACTAGATATAACTATATTAATTAGTCATTATGCCATAAGTTCATGGTTGTGATGGTAATTTTCTATAATTTTCTTTGAAAATACATAGACATGGTTACAAAGTCTTATCAAAATACATGAGATGAGTTATTATGAAAGCAATTTATACAACTCATCACACTCCTAGGCTTAAACTCTTGAATTTCCTCATTCAAGGGCTTCATATATTATCTATTGGAAACTATACTCTTTCTTGATGTCAATGGGTGTATTTGTGCCCTCTTCTTCTGATAAGAAATAACCACCATTCCTCATGAATTTGTCGAAAAATTTTCTTGGATCCTCTGATTGATCTAAAAGTTTCATGTCCATGGTGGAATTAGAAAATGAAATATTGGTGGATGATAACCTATAGGAAACCACTCATCATCACATTCATTAGCTATTTCAATGTACTTATTCACTCTTTGGAAAGTTGGAAGTATGTTTGGATAGGAATGCATCTCTTTCCTCTGGAGTGCAAGGGATAACTCATTCCATCTGATTTGGCATGCATGTACAACCTAAATTCCATGTTCCCTTATCACGTTGCTTACTTATTTATGCGCTTCCACTCTTATTTTTAACAATCAAATTTTTATTCTAACCACTTCCATATAATTTTCATATTGCTCATAAATTTCATCTATGTTTGTTTCTTCAGCCTTGACATACAATGGTGTAACCTTTTCCAAATTTTTATATTCCTCTATTTTCTTATCTCTCTCTCTAATTTGTTTGAGAAATAAGAACATAATGCTTTCACCTGTACATCCCCAATATACAGAATTGGGATCCAATTTCTATCATATGGAATGGCATAGTTATGTAAATAAAGTTCACACATCAAATTTTGGAGCTCATGTGTACTATTATAATACAAAGTAAAGAATTTTCTTGTTGAACTAATATCATATATCATGTCATAATTGATGAAAATAAATTTGTGATGCAGCATATTTTCTTTTAAATATATTACATAGAAACTTGATGGAGGTCTAAATTTAAAAATTTCTAATACTAATTGAATTTTTGTTCTTATTTTTCTTTCAGCCTCTTGATCTCTTTGTCTTTTTCTCCATTTCCTTCTTATGTTGAGATATGAGGTCTTATTTCTCCTTGTCCCATTTCCTCTTAATCCTGTCAATATAAGATTCCAATTGTAGCATTAGATTGTTAATATTTGGCCCCATGGTTTTTGTTTCCATCTCACTACAAGATGGTTTCTTAGGTGCCCTGATTATTTAATGAATAACAGCTTGGGGCTGCATTGTTTCTACATTTTCTTATGGTAGACTATTAGTTTTTTTTTCTTGAACTATCTCCTCAATTACTGGTTCAATTCCTCCTTCTATTTCCTCCTTTTCTTGTCCATATTCATGTCTTTCAAATTCATGAACCTTTTCCTCATTCTGAATCAATTCCTCTTGTTATTTAATGGGTTATTCATGGTATTCAGACTCATGAACTGTAGTATCGTATCTATATGCTCTATCACCAATTTTGAGGCTCAAAATTTTCCTCTCTGGCTCCCAAATCACTATCTAGTGAGATGGGTCATGACTATGTTGGAATGGATATTTTTTGCCTCTTTGTCCTAATCCTATGAGAATTCCTAGGTTTTTAGGAGAAAAATGAGAACATTTTTGTTTGGCTTTAGAGGTGGAGGTTTCGTGAGAGGATAATTACAATAGAATTTCAGCTATTAAAAATCCTTTTTTGAGAGATAGGTACATGATTTTCTTCAATATGAGGCAAACCTTTAGAAGTTAGGGTTTATTGAGGTTAGAAAGTAGATGGTGTTGTAGAGGATCTTTCAAAGGTTGCTCCTTATTTTTCCCATGTTTCCCAAAAATTCTTAAGATTATTTACCCTTAAAAATTCATTCCATGGTATTTGAGGGTGCTCTTTTTGTAAAGTTTTTTGAAAAACTAGGGTTATGAGATAGTGTTTCCCTACCCCTCTGAACTTATTTACTCATCTTCTTAAGCATTTCATGCAATAAATTTGGGACATTTACTTGACTATTATTCTTCAAATGATTCAATAGTTTAAAATATATTTTGTTTAATCATGAATACATTCCTTCAAAAGTAAAGTATTGATTAAGTTGGTTGTTTATGCCCATAAGGGTTTGATGGATGTTCTAAATGAACCTTATCTCGTCCGAGATGAATTCATCATCAACATCTACAAAATCCCTTCTAGCTACCTCTCTGGTTGTATTTATCTTGAAATGGATCTCCTTGTTTTGGTACACTAGTAACCTCATCTACAAATTAATCACTTACTCTTATGGTTAACTCTTTTACTCTTTCCTCACTATCCTTCAGTGGTGTTTACAAATTTAGTTACAATTACCTCATCAAAACTTTAAAACTTGATATACTACATCCAAGCATGAGCCTCAAATTATTTGATGATATCAACATGATTGTTGAGTTGAAAATGTTCTGAGGGCTCATGTCTAATCAAGTCACCTCCCATTATGGATATGTAGCTTCTACCAGGATTAGTACACAATAAAAAAAATTTACTTTGAAATAATTTTACAGAAATGAGATGTGTTTATGGCTTTTCATCACTTTAACTTTATTGTTGAGTGAAAAAATAATTTATGTAGGGGTTAAAAATCATTAATGGATGTGACAACATTGAGCATATGAAGCAAAGTGATGTGACAACATTATATTATGTGGAGGAGGTAAAGTGGACACATCATAGCTTGAAAGGTGGTGGTCTTTTAATGTTACACATGCATGATGAATCGACATAACTCCTAATTAAATATAATTAAACTAATCATAATTTATTAAAGTGATAGATGGATGCACTTATCTTGTTGTTTTCTTGTAATGATGGATGTGCATGCTTTATTAATTGGAGTCTTGGTTGTATGCTAGTGTGATTCGATGTTTCAGATGTGGAATTAACTTATGTTAGCTAATCCTTACTACAAATGTACGATTCCCGGAGAGGGAAATCTAATCAGTTGGGGTGTCAATAATTCCTTGGATATATTCCACATTGTGCATTATTCCTTTATGTTCATGAGTTCTCCCACATATCATTGCAAACAAACAGGGGATTATTTCATGTGGTTGTAAATGGAAATTTTGGTCATTGCATTCTCTCATTGTGATGGATATCATTCCCTTATGAAATCACTTTTCATTAAACCCTGTAAAACAAAAAATTACATAAAATAAATGGGTTAGCAGAGTGTTGATGATCACCTAGAAAGGTAGATCACAACACTTTTATTTGGCCTTGAAATATTCAACAAGCTAAATGCTCCAAGGCTACTGACATCTCCTCAATATTCTACAATCTTAAAAGGTGAGCCAATAGGCTCAACCTCTGAGCTCATGTATGATGTTTCTTTATCCCTTCTAATTGTTTCTCCTATGAAAAATTCATGAATGATCCTTTATCAACTCGGATTTTTGTACAATCTCACTTTGTAGCCATTCACCAATAGCTTGAATCTCATAGGATCAATGGTAGTAAGCTTCATAGCTCCATTAGGGAAGATATTCTCAATTTCATAGAGGAATATCCACTTTGTTCTAATCTTTCCTATATGATCCTTGTAGTTTGAATCGAACATAAGTGCACATTCACCTTCCTAGAGTTGTCTTGTCTTGATATTCTAGTCATGCCATTTGATTCATTGTTTTTGAGCTACCTCCATGTTATGAATTGTTTTCTTCCTTAATTCATCTAAATATGTGAGTTGGAGAATTATCTTTCTATGAGATTTTGATATATCTATTCCCATATCAAGTTCAATCCTCAAATTTTTATGCTTAAATTCTATTGGTAAAACAACAAATTGCCATATAATAGTTCAAATCATGTGAAGCTAGTTGTGGTCTTCCATATTGTGTTGAATTCCCAGACTAATTTTAGAATCCTATCTCCCTAGTATTTCCTATGGAGTGCTATAGTCTTTTATAATATGGCCTCTATCTATCTGTGCTTTACCTCCACTTTACCATTAGACTTGGGATGGTGTCTCAGACATATTTTTCCCGATTTCATATTCTCTAACTAAATTAGAAATTACATCATCGTAAAATGTGAATCTTGGTCTGTTACATGATCTCCTTTCAACTCCATATATGGTGAAGATGTGTTCATACATGAACTTAGCTACTTTCAATTCTTTCATTTCGGTCCACTTGGTTAGGTAATTTGTACATACCATGATATATTCCTTCTAATGAAATGGAGGGTCTATTGGACCAACAAAATCGAAGCCCCACTTATCAAAATGTTGCAAGACCAATCCAAGTTATAATGAAATCTCCTCAAACTTAGTGGGATTTCCCATACTTTGGAATTTTTCACATCTCTTGGTGTATAGTTTTACATCCTTGTGTAATGTTGGCCAATAGTAGCCGTAGTTAACACCTTCTATGTCGTTCTTTTTACAACAAAATTCCTCCAAAAGGTTCATTTTGGAAAGCTCGAGGACATCAAATATATCCTCAACACCTATACAACTTCTCGTTACTTGATATTGAAATGTATGAAAGATAAATCTAGCAATCCAAGAAAAAAGGTAAAATATTTTCAACTAAATACCTTTTATCGAGGATGAAAATATGGAGATGTTTTACATGAGACCAAGTAGTTGGCTATATCTATGTACCAGTTTATTCTTCTAGAAATAAGAAACAAGTGTTCATATAGAAACGAGTCATCAACTACTTTCTCTTCACTATTTGTCTCCATCCTTGAGAGGAAATATTCTACCATATTATCTTTTCTAGGATTTTCCACTATGGTGACATCAAATTTTTACAAGAGGAGTAGCCATCTTATGATTCAATTGTTTACTACTATTTTTTTACTAGATACTTGATGGCATCATGATCAATGTGAATAAACACCGAATATCCTGTGATATAATGTTTAATTTTTTTTATAGAATATACAACTCGCTAAGAATATTTTTTCAAGAATCGTATAGTTCAATTCTTCATGTCGCAAATTATTTCTAACATAGTATATTGTATAGTTCATGATTCCATATTTTTTTGCTATGACAACTCCAATAACATGATTTGATGTATTTGTGTGGATGTGAAAAGGAAGGTTCAAATCAAGTCTCTCAACACAGGAGTAGTAGTTAGCATCTCTTTTAAATTTTTACAAGAACTTTCACATCTCTCAGTCTAGAAAAAATCAACGTCCTTTCCTAACAATACAAAAAGTGGCACTACAATTTTTCTGAAGTCTTGTATAAACCTTCTGTAATATCCAACATGGCCTAAAAATATTCTAACATATTTTTGTTTTCTTGGTGTGGGAAGGTTGAATATGACAGATAATTTGGCTAGATCTACTTGAATTACTTCTAAGGAAAGGTAGTGCCCCAGCACTATACCTTATGGCATCATTAGATAACACTTCTCATTTCTTAAGGAATAATTATGATCCTTGCATCCTTTTAATATCTTATCTAGATTTTTCATAGCCTCCTCAAAATTACTTCCATGTATAGTGAAGTCATCCATATAGACTTACATGCACTCATTTTTCAAATCAAAGAAGATACTCAGGACTACCCTCTAGAATGTGGTAGGTGCATTACAAAGTCCAAATGTGAGAACTGGATAGGAAAATTTCTGCCATGGACATGTGAATGTAGTCTTATCTTTTTCCTCTTGTGCAATCTGAATTTTATTGAATAACTATATCAATCAAGAAAGTCTTACATTTTACTAACTAAAGTATCAAACACATGATCAATGAAGGGAAATTGAAAGTGGTCTTTCTTTTTCCTAATTTCAGCTCTCTATAATCCACATAGATTATCCATTTCCCATTCTTCTTTGGTACAATTACAAGAGGTGATACCCATTGACTATCTGATATGGGGTATATGAATCCAACATCTAGTAACTTTTATAGTTCAGCCTTCACAATATCACTTACTATTAGGTGCATGTGTCTCTGTGGCTTCCTAATTAGTTTACAATATTATTTGATATAAATTTTATGAGTACAAATCCTAGGATGAATCCCACGCATATCACCATAATCCTAAGAAAATGTTGTTTTATGTTTTTGAAGAACAACAATCAAAAATTTCTCTTGTTGTATACTCAACATCTTGTTCACATTTAGTGGCCTCCCAGGTGTTATTTATACTTTCTTGGAGAGGTCCAACATTGAACACATGTTACTACTAACAAAATTTAATATGCAATCATGAGGAAGAAGTTGGTGAAAATTACATTTATTACCTATAATATTCATGGTTATTTTTTACAATAGGACTTAGTTCAAGGATAGATCAAGCAACTTAATCTATCATCAACTTCTTCCTTCCTTTTATAATGGTTCTACAGAATATTAGAGAGAAAAACACATTCATCTTGATCTTAGATAGTTCAAGACTTCTCCAACATTATCAATTATTAGACAGAGAATTGATTAACTATCGGTTCTTAAATACAAATTGTTTGATCCTCATCATTTAATGGTTGGTAAGGAGGATAGAGTATAAGTTTCTTAGTACCATTTCCATTCAATATGATCATGTTGCCAAAATTACACCCTATAAATGCATTAGCAGTGGCCAGCCATAGCCTTCCTATAATAATATGGTAACCTTCTATACTTTCCTTTGGTCGTAGGAAAATGAAATCAATAGGGTATTCCCAAGAGTCTACCACCACGACAATGTCGTCAAGGACTCCTTCAGGCTTTACTGTTGATCTATCTACTAGTTGCAATACTTTATTTTTTTACCTTAGTCCTTATAATTTTAGGTCATCCATGACTTTCTTGTTTATGAAGTTATTACTACCCCTAAGTCAATCAAAGTATTTTTTAATTGTAGTTCCATTGATAATGACATTCATCAAAGGATTTCCTAGATCTATGTACTTAGGTAGCACAAATTTCTCAAGCATGATTTCAACCAATTTTCCAATGACTTGTATAATCGATGGATCTTTCCTTTTTCTTCCTTGATTATTTAAAAATAGGTCCTTAATCATCTTGCTATAAATAGGAACATCCTTTATGACTTGAATGAGTGGAATATGTACACAAATGTCCTTAAACAAATTGAAAAAATCTGAATATGAATTTGATTTAGGGTCAAACATTCTCTTTTGCAATATTTTTGTAAAGGGGGGTTCATTGGCTTACATTCTACCTTTTATGGAATTTTTTTCATGTTTTTTATGGATTAACTTGCAGCGTTTTTCTAGCTTTACTTGGTGGTTCAAGTGCTCTTCTTAAGTAGAGATGGATATTTTTATATCAACTAAATAAGAATATATTGGGTTGATTCCATGTTATAGGATGGATGAGAAGCTTTATTATTGGTGTTAGCTATTAGTTGAGTTGGAAATTGAGTAGCTTTTGGTTGAGAGCTAGATTGGGGTTTGACATAAAAGCATGTTGTTGTGGATAGGAAGGTTTCGGTAGGGTTATTGGTAATTAGGAGGTTGATTTACCCATTGATTACCTCCTCTCCAAGGTTTCCACCATGACTAATGGGGTTACTACCAATGTTGGCCTAAGGACTAAGGTTTTCATGGCTTTTGGTATTGGCTAGGGTAAGGATCCCAACCTTGTTGAGTATTATCCCAAGGTGGGGTTTTCATATTGCTATATGAACTACTAGCCCAATTTTGAAAAGATGACATGAGATCTTGTGAAATACTTCATTGTCTTGGAATTCATGGATTCCTTTCGGAAACATAAATTTTTTTCCCATATTTCATTTCTATCATTTTAAACTCTAGTGCAGCCTCCTTTCCTTCTGTAATGTTGGTCAGTCCCCTACATGTGCAATCAACTTTCTTTCTTTTTTCAAGAATGGCATAACTTTTTAAGTGTTTCTTATGCATCCTCTCTCTTCTTCTTCTTTGCATAAAGAGAATAAAACTGGGTGGCCATGTCATTAACTATTTCTTGTTTCATATTCTTAAACATGTTTACAATCTATAATTTATATATTTCCCCAATTCCTTTAGCAGTTGCCCCATCCTTTGATCTAAAACTTCTTATTATTTTCATGGTTTCTCTATAATAGTTCTAGCAAGCTTCACAAATCTCATCAAAAGTTTCCTTATAGATGTCTCCAACTCCTATTAAGTTTAAAGCATCCATTTATTTCTCACCAAGTCCTTTTAATAAGAGTAACTTGAGATACTTAGAATGTAACCTTATGTGTATTGAAGTTTGAAAACAAAATAGGAATCTCTAGGTAATCTTATATTGGCTCATCTTCCTTCTGTGCCATCTTGAAGATTTCATCTCCTTCTCTGATACTTGGCCTGCAGTAGTCTTGGTACTTGGTCAAAAAAAATTCTTTCATCTCGCTTCCGTAGTAACAACATATCTTCCTAGGATCCTAAACTATCTCAAGGTTTCATCCTTGATTGTAGCAAGGAAAAATTCATCTTATGTGCATCATTTGTGTAGTCATAAATCCTACATAAGACATCAAACTCAAACAAGAAAGTTTTGGGTCTTTAGTTATAGATCCATGAAAATTTGGAAAAGATTTTGGAGAGATGTTCTTCATAACAGCAGGTTGATTGTTATTAGAGATAGGAAACTCAAATGTGTTTGGTTCCCATGATTCCGCATTTTGATTCACATCCTCTTCCATGTTTGGTTTTTCATGAACAACTTTAGAAATTTCAGTTAGAGGGGGTGTTCTATCAGTAAACCCTATACGTGAAGAGGATGTTTATTCTTCATAATTAGAAGTGATTTCTATTATTTGAGTATAGGGTAGGAATATACCATGGGCATCTCTAGGATGGTGCATACATCAACTAACTCAACTCAATCAACATTCATTAGTGGGGGTTTTGAAGGTGAAATTTCTACAAAATTTAGTTTGTTCTAATAAACTTAAAAATGCACAACCTCATAAAAATCGAATAACTTGGTATTATCCCCGGAAATGATGCCAACATTGGTGGTGTGAATCAACTTGCAGTAATTAATATTTTGTAAATTGAAATAAAACCATTTAATTATCAAACCATGGAGCGTAGACTCAAAATGCTACCAGATTGTATGCACGCTACAAAGTGATTTGAGAGGTTTGAAAGGAAATAACTTGTCAAAATAATACTAAAAGAAAAATGAAACTCAGACTTGGAAATAAATGACTACTAAATTTTTATAACTGAAAAATAGTTGTGGATTCAGAAAGAAAATTATTCCTAAGTAAGTATACGTAAAACAAAAGAAGGGAAGGGATGTAGCAGACATCAAGTGGGCCTTGAATTGGGTGCTAATATCTTCCTAACTTTGTATCTAATAACAAAATGAAATAACTCAAATCTTTATTGATTTTCATAAAAGCATTATATTTAGGAATAAATTATTCAACTAACTCTCAACTACGACTATTTGACTCCAACTTCCATGTCACTGTGCACAAACCTTCCTTTATAACTTCATTTCTAGCATAATGTGAGAAGAATAATAATACAAAGCAAGGAGTTTTTAACAGATGAGTGAAATATTCAACACATGTTTGAAACACATAAAAGTGTTTAACTAATCAATCAGTTCTTCATGAAACACACAAGTGTTAATCTAACAACCAGTTCTTTATCAATGACCAAATCAAAGACTGATTTGTTTCCCATATTTTCACATTATTTTTGTAACTTCCTCTCAATAATGCATACATACTTCAGCTCCATTGCTTCATGTTTCAAAATATCTTCATAAATACGAGTTCTTACCGTGAATGATTTCCATTGGTTGCGGGTTGTTGTGGATAAGTTATTTTTCTATGGATGAGTTATTAAGGACATGTTCCTTCGCTACATATGGAAAATTACTTACAACCAAGAGTGACATCAACACATACAAATAATAAAAACAATTTATTTGGATAAAAAGAATAAATGCATATATAACATCAAAAAATAAAGACAACTAGATATAACTATATTAATTACTCATGCCATAAGTTCATGGTTGTGATGGTAATGTGCAGTAATGTTCTTTGGAAATGCATAGACATGGTCACAAAATCTTATCAAAATACTTGAGAAGAGTTGTTATGAAAGTAATTTATACAGCTCATCATTGGGTAGGAGATAATTATACTTCATGGACATCTTATTAAAGTTCTTAAAGTACACACAAAATCTTATATCCTCATTTTTCTTTCTTACCAAAACAAGATTGGTAATCCATGATGAGAACCTTATTTTCTGAATTATTCCTCCTTTAATTTTTTGAGTTGTTTTTCCATCTTGGTTGCCAATGTTAGATTGATTTTACCTTATTTCTTCCTAAATTGTTTTGAATCATGTTGCAATATAATTACATGCTAAAACAAGTCCTTTAAATAGGATTTTAACTCATCATAAGACCAAGCCATATAATCCTTGTATTTCCTTAACATTTTAATGAGAGTCTTCTTTTCTTCTTCCTTTAACTTATTTTCTAATGAAAATGGGTTTAAGAGATACACCAATACCTAATTTAATATCTTCTTGATCATGCATTGTTGGTGTATTTCTTTGTCTCACCCTATCTACACTATTAATATCTCTCTCAAGTGTAACTAGTCCCCTTGGGATCTTATTTATCTTCATTTAAATGCCATCTTTCCCTAAAATAACTTTCCTCCCTTCCTATTTCTTAATGAATGCTTACATGACCAAAATTTGATCCATAAACTCAACTATGTTGTTCAAAAACCTAAATATCTTATTTTCATCTTAAAATACCTATCAATGATTTACATTATCTATAATAAAAGGCCTCACTGACATTTCTACATCATAGTTATAATAAGGAATAACCACCTACCTTTGATAGTGAGAAGCATGCACAACAATTTGTTATGAAAATATGTCCAATGATCTATCAACATGAATGATGTTGAAAGAGACAAACATTCAAGGGAATTATTTACAACATTTATATATTGTTCCAACCTCTCATTATTGGTTGAATACACATTTCTCATCTGTTGTATGATCAATTATGAATCTCCCTTTATAATCACATCTTTCATCTTGAATTTAGAGGTCATGTTTAATATGATTATCAAGGCTTCATACTCTAATAAATTATAAGTGCATTTAAAATATAACTTATGAAAAAAATTTCAAACATTTCCTTATGGAAAATATAAAACAACTCCATCTCCTGCCCTTGATCTTGAACATATTCCATTAAATAGCATAGTCCAGATACCGTCAAAATTAGTATTACGTACATGTGGGAAACAAATGGGATCAATTTAATACTCAATAAAATAAGTATTCCAAAAACATTTTCCATATCCACATCAACTAATAATACTTCATTCAAGGCCCTATTTGGACCTTCAATCAAGTGTAACATGTATTTTTCTGCACACAATTATACTTGTTATCCTTTTAGAGATATAGTTTCATACTACTTATTCATTTAGATGTCACCTCCAAATAAGTAAAACCCACTTTAAATACAATAATATACCCCACTTAGAAGCAAAATCCACCACAACAATATCCATAGCTAAAAAATTACCAGAATAAGCTACAAGTTAGACAAAAATCCCCTAACACACCCCACCACAAGCACTTTTCTAGAATACATAGCATAATAACTATCACGAGTATTTTATATTTTTATTCCTAACTCCTTCATCATAGTTAAAGGCATTATGTTGCAAGAGGCTCTGGAATCCAACATATAGTTGTATAATAACCACCAATTTATAAGCAAAGTGGTGTAGAACATATCCACATCTAACTTATCCTCTATGAATGATATTCCTAAGTAAATATTAGGCACCTCTTCTAGATATTCACTGATATTTTTAGCTTTAGTAGTAAGGGTGGATGGAGAAATGGAGCTTTGCATGTCAAGTTAAGAAATTGCTCTACTTTTTTGTTTTGGGATGTGTAGTAATTTATCTAAGAGGATTTTTATTTTGAATTGATGAGAACAGATGCCATATCATATGGATTATATTTAGGCATTTGTGTGTTAGAAGATAAGGTGATGGAATTAATGTTAGGCGTACATGAGGCAACAAATTGAGCAAAGGAATTTCCTAAATCAAAGGATAAAAGGGATTTTTTTAATATCTCATTCTCAATAGTATTTTTAGCACATGAAGGCCCCTTAGTTAAATTAGTTAGAAAAGGATATTTAAATTTAATATTTTATACAAAAATTATTTGTTTTGTTGGCTAAGGTGGAGTAATCTTCTACTCTAGAACAAAAACAACCTTTTCTATAGTACCATTAGTATTTTTTTCATTATTTTCAAGTGGAACCCCTTTTTATAATTTATGGAATTTGAACACTTATGGATTCTAAATTTATAATTTATTTTAACTCAATACTTTTTATAGTTAGTGAGAGATATAATGTGTTCTTTAGATGGCCTTCAACCATTATAATTTTTATCATATGAGATCAAAAATATTCAAAATCATGGATGGGAAATTCATAAGGTTAAGGCACATTGATTGAATCTTCATCACAATCCAAAATGTAAACAAATTTAAATTTTCCAAATCATTATTAAAAAATCAATAAAAGTATTAATGGAAGAAAACAGAGAAGAAGGATGAGGAAAGAAGAATTCATCACACTAAGCAAACTCCTTTAACTAATTTATCTCATTGGTACTAGAAATAATGACATCAAATGTATGTATTTCATTACATTTGTTTTCAAACCTTTTCTCTCTATGCAAATAAATCTTCCCCTTATCGAGAGGTTATATCATTTATAGTCTCTTTATCCCGATTATGTGTCCAATCATTAAAATATTTTTGGTTATGAATAGGAGGTAGACCCTTTTCATTTCTAGCCATGTTATAAGACAACTCATTTAAATCTCCTATCATCTTATTTAGATTCTCATCGCACTCAAATACATTTTTGAGAAATTATGTTTGTTGGTGTAATGATCTTCACATCACCCCTTTTAGATGTCTTACCAGTAGATTTTTTATTATTCTTAATATTGATTTTCATTGTCTAGGATTTTATTAGATTGATTGGGCATTTATCTTTGAGATTAAAACTATCTTTAGCATCAAATATTTAATAAGACATTGATATAGAGGCATCATATGTAAATATGATCTTGTTTTGTATTTTATAGGTTTAAGAATTCATTTAGATCAATAATACATGTTTTTATGTTGTTTTCCTTTGTTCTAGCCCCTTAAACCATTAAAAATATATTTTCCCACCAAAAAAGGAATTTGAAAACTTGAATTATAGATTAAGGTTTAGATTCTTTCTTAAGGTATAAATCATGTAGTTTGGTGAAATACCATGAGAGGTTAGAATACGTTTAATAGTGTTTGTTGGTTACTCATTTTACACCCTCGAGACCTGATAACAAGTTTAAAGGGTAGGATAGTTTAGAGAATAATATATTTTTTGGGTTATGTCATTTGTAGTGGGGGTTAAATTTGACACTTTATTTTTGTAAAAGGTTTTAGGGATGACTAGGAGGCATGTAAAGAGGAAATGACCTAATCCTTCTACTTTTGGTTCTACCTAAACTAGGGTAAGAGAGCCCACAAGGTAACTTGAATGAAGGAAAGACATCTTTGCATTAAATTCTCCTCAATTTTATTGGTGGTTCAATTTGGGCTGAGTATGGCCATGAATGTAATATCCACTCACAAGATTTGTCACAAAGATATCACACATACTTAGTAAATCAAAACTGGTTATCAAGACAATGGAATATGAATTTTATACATCATTTTTAATGGTAACTTGAGTGAAAAGGGGGTTTTTAAGGATTATAAGGGAAACATATAAGTATGGTGCATGGATTTTTTAATATGTTTGTGATGGTGTAAGGGAATGGGATACATTTATTTTGTAAAGAAGGGGGAGTAGATGATGGCCAATTTTCCATAACAAAGTACTAGTAACTATTATGAGAGCCTATTTTTATGGAATGTAAAGAATGCAAGATTTAAACATAACAACTTTTAAAGAGAAATTTGCATTCATTGATGCTCAATAAATAATAATTTTTCAAAAATATTAGGAACAATCAACACAAATGCTCACGTAATAATTCAAATGAAATATTTATTGTTCCCATTTTCATATGCCAGGATATCATTATCCAAATAACTCTCCTAGTTATTTCAAGAATCGGTATAAATACATTTTGGCTCTTAATTCCTCATTAAAGGTCAGCATGTGCTCAAGATCATTTGCACAACTCCTTGGCTGCATCTTCCCCTTGCAGCCCTTTTTTTTTTCTCAAGCACCCTTACACACTTTCTATTCTCTTCTTCCTTTTCTTTTCCTCTTTGTTCTATCAAGTTGCCTTGCGCACACCTTCTCGTGCTTTTCCTTCTTCTTAGGCATCTTCTTCACCCCCGCACGCATCTCGAATTATTTCAATCAACTAAGTCCCTAACCTCCCTTGCATGTCACACTCATTACTTTGTAATAGTTGTGCCTTGACCATGCATTCTATGCTCACTAGTTTGTTTCATTTTCCCTCCATGTGCTCTTGTGCACCTTCCTTTTGTCTTCTTCCCATGCCTCATTCTTTTGTACGCTTCCCCATGACCTCCTTTGCACCCTTCTATGTCATTTCATCTTATGACATTCTTGAGTATGTCATGCATAACCATTCAAAGAGTGCCAATATGGCACAAAATCCTTGCAATAAATTAACAAGTGACACATGGTAGAAATGACAAGTATTCACACATTTGGCCATCATTTCAGCCAATCATCTGCATGCATCATGTGGTTTACATGCATTGACAACTCGATAGTCGTATATTTTTCTATAAAGCTCGATCAACACACTCCTGGACTTATCACAAATATGTTGACATCAACAACAATAAAGTGCCAAAAATTCAAATTCAAATTTTGGCCGATCTAGTAGAGTGAGAAAATGGGAAAATGTCTTTCTCGAGCATTAATAAGCGATTTGATTGCTCCAACCACCTGATTTGATATGATCCACACACCAAAAAAATCAAATCAGAACCATGAACAAAGTCCTAATGTCTTTTTAATTAGGAGTAAATGACCAAAGTCTCAAAGACAATTAAATTCAACTCGATAAATTTTCCCATTATAATATTTACTAATTCCACATTAAAAACAACAAGAGTAATAAGCCCACACCCACTCAAATCTCCCTAGGGATTAATTTAAGTACTGATTACACTGACATTTTAGCTAAATATTCCCTGATTAAAAATTTTAGGGTTAAGGGATCAAAAACAATTAAATACCCAAGGTATTTAATTCCACAAGATCAAGACAAGAGTAGGGTTTAATTACAATGAGAAAGGGAATACATAATTAAAATCAATAGAGTAAGGTCTAACTTACCCATTCCAAGAACTCGATTGAGACAGTCTACAACTATGTTAAAAGGAAACAACTGCCACTAATGGGTTTCAGAACAAATCAAATCCACAAGAAAAAATTTCTCTTTTATTAACAATTCTCAGAGGTCACAAGGTCCAAAACTTACGGTTAGAAGTTTCGATTAGGTTCAGGAGTAGTTTACCCCCATACTCATTCTCTAATAGGATAAGAGATTCAACTTGATTTTTAACACACTTAATGCATCCAAAATATCCCTAAATCATTTCCATTGGATAGGAAATTTTCTCACCTTTTCTATGGTGATACAAATAAGTCCTTCTAACTCCTTAAGGAACTCAAGATACAGCCAGAAGAGACTTGGGGTCAAATTTTCTCAAAGGGGACACGTGTCATGCGCAGAGGTGAAATCCCCTTTGGTGGGTTGGCAGGTCATGGGGTGGCTCTAGAAAAATTTCCATTACATGGACGCAAGGTTAAGGAACATCTCACGCCTCCACGGGTCCTCCACGGACACGTGGCACCGTGCAAAGATGATGCTTTGGGAAATAGGGAAGGGGTGGAGCGGTGGGAGGATTTAGCGCATTGCACGTGACGAAGAAGAAAAAGTCAACAGCACTCACGTGCCCGTGGGTTTGTCTGGGAAACGTGGCACTCGACAAGCCACCGGAGATGAAGGAGAGGGGAGGGTGGAGTGGTGGGAGAATTTTGGTGATTACGCCGAAGGGAGGACAAAAAGGGAGAAAGGGACGCGCAAGTCTCGCATGCTCGTAGAAGAAGAAAAGATCAAGTGGGGGTGGTGATGCGGGATCGCAGGGAATTTTATCAAAAATTTCCCAAGGTCAAAACCAAAAAAAAAAACAAAGGGGTCCTCCCACCCTGCCGCCACCCCAAGGTGCCACGTGGTACCTTTTGATTGGGTCATGCGACGGCGGGCTAAAATGAATTTTTTTCCAAAATTTCTAAAAGGTCTAAGGGTTAAAAGGAAACTACACCTCCGCCGTAGCTCCAAGAGGACACATGGCACCCTTTGATTGGATATGGGATGGCAGAGAAAAAATGGAAAAATTTTCCCAAACCAAAATTTTTCCAAAAACTTTTCTAAGGCCAAAATGATGGGAATTTTTTGGGTTGCGAGCCCGCCAGGGAAAATTTTCCCAAATTTTCCCGCTAAGGTACAAAAACTTCAAAGTTCCATAACTTGAGCTAGAAAGCTCAGTTTTGGGAAAACAAGGACTTTTTGGAAATCTCTCAATGCCCTCTTATCACAGAAGCATAAATTTTACTTTCTAATAAATTTTTAAGTGTCAATTTTACAAAAATGATCTGTAGGATTTTAATTGGCAAACTAGCAATTTCCAACTTTCCAATTTGTTCAAATTGGATCTCCTCCTTTACTTAACATGCCAAACAAGCATGGAGAATTGATCTAGGGAGGTTTTAAAGTGTTTTAGGGAGGTAAATTTTGTTCAATTGATTCCAATTTGGGATTTGTTCAACAAATGATAGAAAACGGTTGAGGAAGAGATTGAGCTCAATTTTGCATTGGTTAAGTTGTTTTCTTGAGTTTCCTTTGTCAATTTGAGTTCATTACTAATATATCATGTATAATTTTAAGGTTCCCAAGTTGATTATTAAGTGCTAGTCCAAAATGTGCATTTTGTTTAAATTTACTAGTTTTATAATTCACAATGCCATTGATCAAATTTTTAAAGGATCTATTTATCAATTTCATCATTTAAGTGTAATAAATTATTTATAATCTAGTATAAAACATTTAATTGATTCAATCGACCATTTAATAGCAATTATACATAACCTGATTTCCAAATTTCAACTCATTTTAAAGAGGACAAAACACTGTCTTTTCCTTCATACGCATTCTTCTTTCCAAGAGAGATTTTAATTCACAATATGAATTCAATTCCAATACAATCATGCAAGTTTGAGAAGGTAGAGAATTCCTTTATCGATTTCCAACAACAAATTTACAATTTATCTCTTTATTTTGACTTCAAAATACAATATACAATACATATAACCTTCTTCACATTCATTTTCAAAACAAAGAATGGAATATAACTCTTTACATTTCACATTTCAATTTCAATCTTTCATCATCAACACAAGTATCTTCTCATTACAAATAATTAAGAAAATAATCCACTTCAAGGTGGGAAGGATTACAATAACTTTCTCACAAGAAGGGACTGTTAAACTCTATTTTCTTTTGCTATAGGACAACAACATGCTCATTTTCCTTTTCTCTAATTTGATCACAAAAAAAGAGGGGGAAAGACAATGCTCTCCACCCAAGAAAGACATCCAATGAAAGGAGAATCCTTCCTTAATCATTGGCCCTTGAGTCCTAACCAAGATACAGAAAAGATGTAATTCAACCATGGAAACAACTGGCTTCCACAACACAACATTATTTCATATACACATTTCTTTTTGAAACACAATGCAACACAAAACAAATAGCAGTTCACAACTACATTTAGAAACATTTCAAATAGAACTCGGGCTTGATTATGCAAGTCAAAGGAGTAAGGCCTATGGGGGAAGCTACTTATGCCTCCCAATTCGTAATTGGGCATCCACTAATAACAACCCACAAAAATAATTCATCACCCACATTTCGTTATGCCCCCACATATTTCTTTATGCCCCGAAGTAATAAATACAAGCTATTTCTTTTCCATGGTGGATCCCAAACCCAAACTCCTCCACAAAATTTTGATGCCAATGGCATTCCTTATTCCCCACATGGATTACCCATATCCTTCTCCTACACCTTCCCTAAGGTAGTCTACCCAACCAAGCAAAAAATAAAACAAAGCATGTATTCTCCACGCAACACAACAAGAAGGTAACAAAAATAAAAGAGAGTTAATTCCTACCTTTCCATGGTTATTTTATCTCCAAACATCAATCTTCAAATGCCAAACACAACCCAAAATAGCAAGCTCCCAAGCATGCAAAACTATCTCCAAAACTTTCTTCAAAAACCTGAGCTTCCACAAGAAAATGTGCCCAAAGGAAGTGTCAAATTTGATTCAACTACCCAAAATAAGGAGAGTTTCAATTAAATAGAAGAGGAAAGGAAGAGGATGATGTGGATCCATGTAGGATGCCACATCACACATCCTCAAATTCAAACAAAAAAGACAAATCCATTCTCCAAAGCACAATAAAGAGGTGGGTGAAAAAAATGACAAGTTACTTGCACACTCAAAAGAGCACAAACCTCAAGGGGCAGAAAATTAAATGAAATATAAGAAAGTCCACTTAAAAATAAGCAACATGACTCATAAAATTCATATAAAAGTCAAAAATCACTTCTCTAACCATAAGTATGGTTGTGACATAAATTTAGAGGCATGGAACAAGTTTTACTTGTCCCACAAGCCTCCAAAAATAGCCCCCAAGGACAATTTCGAAATTCCCATGGAGGTGGAGAGTTTCATACCCAAAATCTATCTTAAACATACTCTTACACAACTTACACATCCCTTACAAATTAAATACAAACAACCAACAACTTTCATTATTACTTTCCCATATCCCAATTTGATTTATTTAATTTTTAACCATTGTTTCCTCACAATAATCTATCACAATTTAATTAATTAAAATAAGGGAACACATTACTTAATAAAATACATACAACAATAATTAAACATTAACCACATTAATAAAATACACAAGCCCATGGTCACATGTAAAGATGATTCCCCCAATGGGAATCTCTAACAAAACAACACACAACACAATAAAACAAGTTGTCATGGTGACCTTGTTGAATTCACCTAGAATTCCATTCTGGTTGGTCTCCAATCCCGATGTTTGTTGTGATATTTTAAACCTGCAAAACACAAATACCTCCTTCGAATCATGGTCATATTAGAACATCCAAAATGAATATATAATATAATCACAAAATCATCTATACATATGAATCACAACAATCATCAAGGCAATCAAGGAATTCATTTACAATTCATATCGACAAATATACAATCATCAAATAATTTCCCTTTTCTAGGTTTACTCATAATTTCAAAAATCACATGTCCGAATAACTTCCATTAAACATCCATGTCAATAGTATATCATCATCCACATATGAGTGTCTCTAATAATCACCATGCATTATATATAATCATATTCAACAATAATCCAAGATCTGACATCTAACACTATAGTAAGTCAAAACTATTAAAATGTTTGTCATATAGTCTATAGTATTATGATTAGAATAAAAGTGTCGAAGGAAAGTGGGCACTACATATTTCATAGATCTCCAAACTGATTTGTAGGAATTCAATGCTTCTTATTGGTGGTTATGTTTCAAATTCAAGTTTTCCCTCCTTCGTCCCTTCTTCCTCCATAGATTCTTCTATAAATGTAAGAGTAAGGCTCATTTGTTATGTTAGACACTTTGGATCCTTACACGTTTTTCTAAGGACTCCATATTTTTTGTATTTTGAGTTGCAGACCTCTAGATCTGGTTCTTGCATGTGGATATCATCCTCCTTCATCATTGTAATGCTTTGTGCATTTCTGGAAGTAATAGAAGAATTGTTGTGTGACAATTCTATGTCCTAACGTGTTTTCATTCCTTTTTTTGACTTTTATTTTGCGTTGTGTGCTAGTTGTGCTATTTCAGGTCCCTTACAGTTCCATATTTAGTTGTGTTCCATGAGAACGATCTGGTGAATACATGTTTCACTATACTACTCATGCCTGGCCTCCTTTCATGCATTTCCTTTTATTCTCACTCAGAATAGATAGTGGTCATCCCTCTTTTCTGGTGTTATCACCTTTAGTGTAGTTTCCTTTTATGTTATCATTCTATACCTGGTCCTTGGCATTATTAGCTTAGTTCCCCTTTTCAGCACAAGGAGTAGCAGAGATAGCAGAGAAATAAATAGAGGAACCATCCTTCTCTGGAGATCCATCCCAAGAGCAAAAGATACCATAACTTGGGGACAGCTTAAATTGTGGTATTAAACACCTCGATCCTTCGGATCCGAGATGTGGGTGCACATTTGAGAAACCAAAAGTTTATAGCATGACCAGTGGGACCAATATTGAAAGCTCAAATTTCATATTTCTAAGTTATGGTGTGTGGACTTAGTGTTTCATCCTTTAGAGGCTCATTTCAACATATTTGGAAACTCCCAACATTTTAAGATCTTTGTTTTAGCAACCCCGAGTTCCTTTCATAAGAAGAGTGCACATAAGGATAAGTGCAAAGAAACGGAAGATTCATTTCAGTACCTCTAGCTATCCCCAAGGAGAATCTATTCCAGAAAGCCATTGCACACATCTCTGTCTCCCTTGCACCACGCCCATTAAAATCCTCCTAAAAGAAAACAACATGCACACCCTACAATGGTGGATCGACCACCTCATCCACCGAGAAAATTTGTAAACTTTACTTGAGGAAGACCCTTGTTGCTAGTTGTGTAACATGATATGCCAAATGGCATGCTCAAAAGTATTCCATACTTTACTAGTGATAATCAAGTCACCCCTTAGGAGCATATCCAGGATATAGAAAATGTGTGTTCACTCTATTTGATCACACATGACGATGTAGTAGTTAGGCTACTTGAGCCTCTTTCAAAGGAAAAGTGCTTCAATGGTACCGAGGCTTGAGAATTGGATCTCTCACTACCTGGGATGATCTGGGAACAACTCTTTATAATTAATTTGAACATAAGTCAGATGACCTATCTCTAGTGGAGCAACTGACAACAACAAGGAGTGCACCCAATGAGCAGATGATTGATTTCAACATCAGATTTTAGAAGACTTGGGACATAATCCCTCTTATGGTAAGACCTACAGCCCATTATGATTTCTTGTATTATCAGAAGGCACTCAACAATAACATTTCATTTATGATCCAATCCATTGGAGGTAGGAATTTACCAACTATTTATAGTATTAGAGTAAAGGAAGAAAATAATCTTATTCAGGATGGAAAGTTAGCTCCTATACCACCTATGCCCTTGTTCCCATAAATGTCACAAGCACCCTAGCCTTCTGTGGCCTCTATTCCCATTCTTGAGAAAAGTGCACAACCAATTACATTAACATCCTACTCTCCAGTAGCAACAAAAGGAAGATGAAGAATTGAAGGCCCTGATTAGAAATTTATCAAACAAGGTCATATCATTAGAAAAGAAACATGTACAAGCCTATAGAGGTAATTCCAATCAGGTGCATGGCTAAAGCAATCAGCCTTGGTGGAATCAATATGGAAATCAAAGATATGCACCCAACTAGTAGAATGATAGATGACAGCCTAATGCACATCTCCCCTTGCAAGTTGTTCCTCCCGCACCTTCTCTTCTAGCACCCAAAGGTAAGTAAGGCACTTTTTCTAGTCTAGAACAATTTGGCACAAGAGTCAAAATGGTAATTCCCTTGCAACATACCTTATAGTCAATATCATTGTGCCAATGTTGTGCATGCCCAAGCCTTCATGATCCAAAGTGATTCAATATGTGAACCTTCAATAGGTGCCCTTGAAGTAGATAACGAAGAAAGACTAGAAGCTCCTTCAGAAAAAAAATTTATTTTCTTTGGTGTGGAGGACTTCTATGCAATCAAACAAGCCACAAAAGATATAAATATACCACGTGCCCAAGTTTCAAACAACACAAGATATAAGAAGAGAATGTTAGAATCAGGCGCGTAGGTCACAATCCTAGCAATGCAGGTAGATCCTTAGAAATAGAAAGATGCAGATAAGGCATCTTGTAGTAAAAGCACTCAAATCCCTATGTAGGAGGCCCCATGTAAAGCTCCTTCTAAAGTAGCATGTGCCCCTCCTTTGGTAGGTCAAGCCTCTACTCTAGCTAAAGTTTAGGCTTCCATGCTTGAATAGTCAAGAAGGGATGTTGTTCCCCAAATGCATAAGACAAGGGGCCTTCCATTTAGTATTGTGGACTAGATGAAGAGAAAAACATAAATGTCACAATGTGGGATGCCCTGACCATCCCATCTCAGTGGGATCTATTACATGAAGCTCGCACAACTCTTGCATGTTGATTTAGCTATGCATAATCCACACACTTCTATTAACATCTACCAAGAAGAGGAGAAACAAGTAAGTAAATTTGTTAAAACCCCACCCTTCTATATGTCCTTGATTATAGGAAAACACCTAGTGTATAATTGCATGATTGACTTAGGCACTAGTACTTCTATTATTCCTAAGAAAATAGTTGATGTCTCGGAGTTTGAAATATATCCCTTTGTCTAAAGGAGTCTTGCAACCTGATGGATCGATTGTTACCACCTTATGAGTCGAAAGGATCTTGAGTTAACCCTCTATGCATATCCAATCCTAACAATTACTCAAGATGTGTCAATCATTGACCTACCTCCTTTGTTTGCCCTATGTCTATCAAGAGAATTTACTGCTAAAGTGGGTGGTTACTTATCTTCTGATTGGTCTCATATGTTACTAAAGACAAGGTATGGTACCTGATTTACTATACAAGCTGATCCTATATTTTCCTATCATGTAGATTCATATGTCCCATCCCCTCTCTAAGCCAATTGTTTAATCCAAGAAGAACAAGCTTCAGTTCCTGAAGAGTAGTCTCTTCCACCCTCTATTCCTGACCTAGTGCTTGATGAATGGGTGGAAAGACACCATAAATTTGATCCCTATACTGAATAACTGGAAGCTTATGAAATAAGGCTTCATACTTATTGCATTCTAGAAGAAGACATTATGCTGCAACGTGCGTTCAAGAAAGACAAAGTTCAACCTGGTGTATGGAATTTGTACTTTGATGGATCCAGAATCAAAAATGGTGCGGGAGAAACAGTGGTTCTCATTTCCCCTAATTATGATAAATTATTCTTCACACACAGGCTGCAGTTTGTATGCTCTAACAATGTGGTAGAGTATGAAGTGTTAGTGCATGGCTTGCTCATTACTGAGAAGAAGAAAATTAAAGTGTTACAAATCTTTGGGGATACAAAATTCATCATCCACCAGGTTACCAACAATTTCCAAAAAATAATAATCTTCTCAAAGATTATAAATACAAATTTTGGGACCTCTTTGAGAGCTTTGATGCTCTTAATCTATAGGTGGTGCCACACAGAATGAACAAGGAAGCTGACCAAATGGCCACACTAGGTTCACAATTCTCTCATGCTGAGGACTTTATCAAAGGAAACACTTAGCACATCAAGATGGTGATCATGCCATCCATTCCAGATAACAACACCAGCTGGAAAGTGTTTGATAGTGATGTGTAAATCATCTTGTTTATCCAAAATTAAACTAATTTCTCATCAAGCATGTAAGTTGACTTGTATGACAGAAGCCTATGGTGACCATGTAATAAAGCTAAAGATAAAATAAATTACCTAAAGGGATGGTCACCTTAGAGAAAATTTTCAGCCCTAATGATGAGTTCAAGGGTGAAGAAAGATACATTCATGTCACACAATAAAACTATTATTAAGTCACTATTACATGTGGAAAGAGTTGTTGCTCAGTAGGACTTGTGTACATGAAGAGAAACAAGCCTTCATCTCTCTCTATCAAAAATATAATGATATCTTCTCATGGTAGTATGAAGACCTCAAAGGCTTTGATCCAAGCATTTCTCAACACTCCATTGACCTTGATCCTAGTATCAAGCCCGTTAGGTGAAGCTACAACTAGTCAATCCAAAGATGGAGCCCCTCATGAGAAAGGAATTATCCAAACTCGTTGAGGAAAAAATTATTTTTCTTATCAAATACTCTTCCTGGGTTGCAAATCTTGTTCTAGTAAACAAGAAGAATGGTGAAATTAGACTTTGTGTTCATTTCAGATATTTGAATAAGGCATCCTTAAAGGTTCATTATCCTTTTCCTTCAATGGAGTAGATTCTATGGAATATGGACCTTGGCACATGTGACTAGATGAAGGACATGATCACATTCCTTTCCAAGGTTACAATCTATCCCTTATGTGTTGATTGATGGAATTATCTTCAAAAGGAATCTTAATGGCATGTTGTTAAGATGTATCAATGACATGCAGAGTAAAAAGGTGTTAGTAGAATTTCACGATGAATTCTCCAAAGGTGAAACTTATCTACCAAAACTGCAACAATGAAGATCATAATGACAGGATATTTTGGCTTACCCTGTTTGTAGATGCATACAAGTGGGTCACAAAATTCAAGGAATGTGCTTTCTTTGCAAGAAAGAAAATACTGGCAGCACTTCCCCTCCAACCAATCCAAGTGGATCAGCCTTTTACGTAATGCGGTCTCGAATTCACAGGCATGATCAATCCACCTTCAAGTATTGGAAATAAATGGGTTTTGATAGCTACAAATTACTTCACCAGATGGACATAATTTTTCGTGCTTAAGGAATCAACCAAGGTAGTCATCCTTGACTTTCTCGAAGGTATAGTCACCAAGTTTTCCGTTCCTCAAACCATTATCTCTAATAATGCAAAGGCCTTCCTTGGTACTAAAATCACTGATTGGGCTCTAAGTCTAGGTATTTACTTGAAAACCTCTTCCAACTATTACCCTCAAGGAAATAGTTTGGAGGAATCAAAAACAAGAACTCACCGAGAATCATGAAGTGCACAATGAACATCAGCCAAAGATAGTGGCATACAAAGGTCTCACACGCACTCTAGGAAGATATAATCACAACCAAAAAGGTAATAGGAAATTTTCATTACAAGATTTTCTATGGAAAGAAAGCTACCATTCCTTTGAAACTAGATCTAAATTCGTTAGCACTTTCCCAATGACTCGGAATTCAAGGCACAAACTAGAGACAAATCGAATGGAAGATCTGGTTAATCTTGAAGAACTAAGGAACTCTTCCATGATCAAGCTAGAACAACATTAACAAGCAATAAAGAAATGTTTCAACAGAAAGGCTAGGCCTCAAGCTTTCAAAGTTGGGGACTTGGTTTTAAAATGGGATGCTGACAGAGATAGACCAAGGCACCATTCAAAGTTTGATGCATTTTGGTGTGGCCCATACATCATCGGGCTTCTTACAAGGAGGCTAACTCTTTCAAGTTAACTCATCTTGATAGAGGCATGCTACAAATACTAGTAAATTTGATCTATCTCAAACCCTTCCATTAAGTTTCCTACATCATGTTATATATATTAGAGTAGTTTCAATTCCTCCAAGTGCACATTGTTTGTTTGTACATGGTTATTTCTTCTCACATTCTTCATACGCACGCTCCTCCATTGCCTCCGTAATGTAGAGCTTCTCTCGAGTAGTTGAAAGATTCGTAACAGAGTTAAGAAATGATTCTTAGGTGACTACAAGGGTATTTTAATAATTACATATCGACTCCATGCCCAACGGATGCTTCAGATACTAATCATCTTCATCTAGTAGGTAGATGGCCCTAAAGTTTCCAATAATATTATCCAAATAACTCTCCTAGTTATTTGGGTAATCGGTATAAATATATTTTGGCTCTTAAGTCCTCATTAAAGGTTACACGCACTCAAGATCAGCCGACATGACTCCTTGGTTACAGCCTTCCCCTTGGTGCCCTTTTTTTTCTCGAGCACCCTTGCGTGCTTTCTATTCTCTCCTTCCTCTTTGTTCCACTCCCGCCTTGTTCCCACCTTCTACTCTTTCCTCCTTCTTCCTAGGTAGCTTCTTCACCCCCGCATGCATCTCATACTTGATTCAAACAACTAAGTCCCTAACCTCCCTCATGCACCGCACTCATTAATTTATAATAGTTATACCTTGACCATGCATTCTCTTCTCACCAATTTTCTTCATTTTCCCTCCGTGCATGCTCTTGTGTTCCTTGCTTCTATCTTCTTCCCATGCCTCATTCTTCCATACACATCCCCATCCCTTCCTTTATGCCCTTCTATGTTAGGTCATCTTCTGACATGCTTGAGTTTGTCACGTGTAACTAGTCAAAGTGCTCTAACAGGTGATAAATCCTTGCAACAAATTAACAAGTGACACGTGGAAAAAATGACAAGTATTCACATAGCGGCCATCATTTTAGACGATCCACATGTGCCATGTGTTTTTCATGCGCTAACAAATCGACATCTTATGACAACCGTATATTTTTCTATAGATATCATATCAGCATGTGCCTAGACTTGTTAGAAAGATGCTAACATCATTCTGATGTCGAAATTCAAATTCAAATTTTCATGGATCTAGTAGGTGAGAAATGGGAAAAAAAAATTCTAAGCATTAATGAGCAGATCTGATTTCTCCAACCACCGATTTGATATGATTTTCCATCCTTTCTTCTTCAACATGCCAAACAGATTCGGGAAGTGTATTTCATAGATCTCCAGGTAGATTTATAGGCATTCAATGCTTCTTGTTCGTGGTTGTGTTTCAAATTTGGGTTTTCCCTCCTTCATCCATTCTTCCTCCATGGATTCCTCTATACATTTAAGAGAAAGGCTTATTTAGTATGTTCGACACTTTGGATCCTTACACATTTTGCTAAGGACTCCATACTTTCTATATTTTGAGTTGCAGACCTCTAGATCTAGCTCTTTCATGTGGATATCGACCTCCTTCATCATTGTAACAACTTTGTGCATTTCTAGAAGTAATAGAAGCATCATTTTGTGACTATTCTCTTTCCTAACATGTTTTCATTCCTTCTTTTTCCTTTTATTATGTATATTATGTTGGTTAAGCTATTTCAGGTCCCTTACAATACCATATTTAGTTGTGTTCTATGAGAACGATCTAGTGAATATGTATTTCATTATGCTACTCTTGCCTAGCCTCCTTTCACGCATTTCCTTTCATTCATGCTCGGAACAAATAGTGTTCATCCCTCTTTTCTTGTGTTATCACCTCTTAGTGTAGTTTCCTTTTATGTTATCCTTCTATCCCTGGTCCCTTGGCATTATTAGCTTTGTTCCCCATTTCAGCACTAGGAGTAGAAGTTACGTAGTAGTAGAAATAGATAGAGGAATTGGATTTATTTGGAGATCCGTCCCAAGTGCAAAAGATCCCAAAACTTGGGGATGGTTCAATTATGGTCTCAAACACTTTGATCCTTCTAGATCCAAGACACGAGTACATGTTTGAGTAACCAGCAAATACACTCTAAGGGAAACAAAATTCATTCAACAAGAATAATGCACTAAGGATTTTATAACTATATCAAGTATTGCAGAGCAAGTTTTGCAAAACAATGTTGAATTAGTGACCAAAATATGTAACTACCAAAGATTAATCTAGTGTACTAGATATGGGTGTAATGAGAAAAAATATTGCATTAAAAGTTATGACTCATTCGTCAACATTAAACATACAAGTAACCAAAGCACATACTAAAACAGAAATAGACATGTTCCATTTGAATCTAAATTTATTAACAAGGGAATATGGGTTACATGCATTCAATTTCTGTCAATGGCTATACAACATAACCACCTTGGTGAAAGGATTTGAAAACTTAAAAGTTCACACATTTTCTAGAGATGGAAGTAAAATTCAAAGCTATATAAATTTTATCTCAACTCATCAAAGAAAACGACTCTCTTAGTATGAGGATAAAACCTCATACTTATACAAAAAGTTACATGAAACAATATACAATAGCCACCCAAAACTCATGAGAATAATTCCCCTCTTCACAGCTCAGGGCCTAAGATTTTTAAAAATAGAAGAGGATATTTTCTAACCGTAAATATCCTACCATTTTTAACCATCAACTTGCAATGCTTCTATTTTCCATTGCAGATGTGGATGTGTGTAGGATATTTTTTCTTACATTACTAAATTCCTTTTTTTTCCATTTCTATCATATTCACTCATGTGTGTCGCTTTAAAATAAAATATTATCTCTAACGTAACCATTCCAATCTAATTTAATTCTTACCTTTTTCAATAAAATTCATTGGGAAATGGATAAATATAGTAATTCATTTGAATATGATGTTCCCCTCGTGTGAGATTTCATTCGATCCAAGGGAACACTTTTTAGTAGACATAATTTTGCCTCCCTTTTCCCTAGTTTGTGTCAAGTATTCAGATTGATTTTATAATAAATCCCAACATGATGTTCTACCCAGCTCATCTATGATTTAGAATTCTATGAAATCATGTCTTCTCCATATAATTTTACAAGTTTCTTCCGATGTTATAGGAAAATATTTATGTGAAATAATTATTGACATCTCTTTTGAGCAATGACAACATTTGATTTGGGATAAATCTTATATGAGCTCTATTTAGAATCTCTCGCATATGATTTTTAACCTTTTGGGCCCAATTGAGGCCTTTATCAAGATGTTATTCAAAATTTAAGACTAAGCCAAGACCATTTGGGCCCCTATTCCCTAATATAGTATGTTTTCATTAATGCAAAATATCATTAATGAAAACCCTTTATTTTTTGTGTTTTAAATTGTATATCATCATCTCTTTCACCTAGAAGACCATGTTTAGCTAGATAAACTGAAAATTTTATGGCTTCATTGCATAGACCATCTATCAATGATAAGTCCATATTTGTATCACCTAATTTCTTTAATCCAAATATAACAAAGTGTGAAATTCCACAAGATGAATCCACACCACCCAAAAACGAGCCTCAAAAGGACGTGAATTTAGTATCCCACATATTAGATGAAATGGAAAGGAGACTCACTGTGCTCAAGAAAGTTGTTACAAAGTATTCCCTAAGGAAACTCTCATGGAATATCAACCTCCTCTAAAAAGGGCCAAAAATCCCCTATCAGTCTAATTTATGCACCCAAATTGGCCCCAATTGTTCCATTTGATGCACCCAATCTAGCTTTGAACATCTAAGGTTGTTGCACGATGCGGAACCAAAGTATATCTTACCGGAAGAGATAACATTCTTGAGTGGGAATTTTCCTTTGAGAAAATATGGAATTTATCAAAATTCTAGAGGTCCAAAAATCAAGTATCAAAGAGTTCCTAGCCAATGGCATATCCCATGTACTAGCAGGCAATGTACATTATGTTTATGGTTCCCAGTACCACAAAGAGTTTGAATATGGGAAGAATAAGTTTTTGGTTCATCTCCCTATTTTGCAAAGAAGTTTGTAATTATCAATTGATACAATACTAACTACAAAAAAAATACCTTTTTATATTTATATCAAAATTAGTTATATATGAATTCCAAGGAAAGGGGCCCAATAGAATACCCATTTTTATTTTCATATATACAATCGTTATATGTTTCTTTTACAAATATATTATGAAAAGTCTATCTCAAGTGATCCACCTTTAAATTTTTGGTTATTAACATGATGGCCCTTTCATATGTATGTCATTGATGATACCTCTCTATCAAGACCCATTTAGCTTGATTTTGTTAACCACAACAAGAGTTATGGGAAAAATCTCCATTGCTTACTCCATGACTTTTCCCGCATTTCTCCTTTCTCCGTGGGATTTTTAAATATTTTGAAAATTTTAAACATTTCACATAATTTATTTTCTAGTGAGTTCTACAATGTCCCATGGCTTTAGACTCAGCCACGTCTCTTTAATTCCTTCACAAAATTTATCCCCAAAGTATTCAAATTCTCTTCTAATTAACCAATTTAGCCTAGGTCCTAGTCTACATACTTTATTTTTTTGTGGGTTAAGAGAACCCATTGAGAACTATGTTTATGAATTATACAGTGAGTTGAATGAGATCCCCATGGAATTGTAATTCTCTTCCAATTTATTGATTTCATCTAAGTTGTAGTCTTCTCACTTTATTTATTCTCATGGGTTAAGAGAATCTATAAAACACTATGTTTTTGAATTCCGTGGGTAAAGAGCCCAAAAATGGTTAACTTTGTTTTGATGATTTATTCAAGATTACAAGAGGTGAAATTTTGGATAACATAATCCATTAGACCATTTTCATACCATAAATCAAGTAAAATTTTTAAAGTGTTAGAATGTGAATGACATAGAAAAATTTCACTAAATACAGGTTTTAATTAACTCGAATCTAGGGCCAAAGGAGAAAAAAATTAAGGAGAGTGAATACATGAACAATAGCACACTAATATGCTTAAAGATAAATGAATTGATCTGAGAGAGCCAATTCAATTCTAGACAAAAGCTCAAAATTAACATCAACATCGGTTCCATCTCGAGGATGGGTACCCCTAGTGCGTACCACAAGAATCCTAAAAAAACAAATGGGAGAAAAAGGATGAGGTTCCTAATCCATTAGGAAAGGATTAAAAAGGAAAAACACAATTGAACTCTTTTTTTAAATGTAAAACATGTCTTAAATACGAATGATAAAAACTTATAGTTGTGGACCAAAGAAAGAAAATAAATAAGAAACATAGGCATAAATAAATTTTTTATACACTATACACTATATAAAAGACACATGAAATTATGATTTAGTCTAATAAATGCTTGATATACCTACCATCAAAAGTAACTCGAGAAATTTTTCCCCAAGTATCTTAGGAATAAAGTGTATTCCCCACTCGTAATGTTGATGGATTAAGCACCCATCCATAGTGCATCAAATTTTCCATACTTACCTTTTTCTTCATGCTTGTTATCCTATAGCAAAACCAAATCTCCAACATGAAAAGTTCTTGGATTAATTTTCTTATCAAATATCGTTTTGAGTTTTTCCTTGAATTTAACATGCCTTTGGTGGGATTCCCTTCTAACCTCATCCAATTCCATAATATGGCTGATCCTTTCATCATAGGGATTCAACCCTTCCCTATACTCTAATTACTACATAAACTGATAAGAAGATAATTGTAAATGAAGGGGAAAAGAGATTGAATTCCATAAACTAAATCAAATGGAATTTTACAAGTAGATATTTTAGTGGTAACTTTTTCCCCAAGAAAATAAATAAGGAACATATCCATAAATAAAATTATTGTACACTATACAAAAGACACATGAAATTATGATTTAGTCCAATAAATGCTCGATATGCCTACCATCGGCATGTAACTCGAGAAATTTTCCCTCCAAGTCTCTTAGGAATAAAGTGTATTCCCCACTCATAATGTCGATGGAGTAAGGACCCATCCATAGTGCATCAAATTTTCCATAGTTACTTTATTCTTCATGCTTGTTATCCCATAGCAAAACCAAATCTCCAACATGAAAAGTTCTTGGATTAATTTTCTTATCAAATATCATTTTGAGTTTTTCCTTGAATTTAACATGCCTTTGGTGGGATTCCCTTCTAACCTCATCCAATTCCATAATATGGTTGATCCTTTCATCATAGGGATTCACCCCTTCCCTATCCTCTAATTATTACATAAACTGATAAGAAGATAATTGTAAATGAAGGGGGAAAAGAGATTGAATTCCATAAACCAAATCAAATGGGATTTTACCAGTAGATATTTTGGTGGTAAATTTTTCCTCCCATAATGCAACATTGAGTTTCTCACCCAACTTCCTCTTATTTTCTTCTAATGTTCTTCTGAGAATTTTGAGCAAGTTTTTGTTACTTGATTTTTCCTACCCATTTCCTTGGGGATTGTAGTTTGTGGCATAGGCCAAGTTTATGCCATAGTCATGGAGAATTTTTTCCAAAGTTTTAGTTCTAAAATTCATGGAATCATTAGCAACCAACTTAGTGGGAACACCAAATTAAAAAATTATGTGGTTAATGAGGAATCCCATAACCACTAGAGGAGTTTCCTTCTTAGTGGAAATATCTTGAACCCACTTGGTGAAATTATAATTACCCACTAATATCTAGTTGTGATGTGAACTTTAATAATATGTTATCTCACCTATAAAATCTAACCCCCACTGTCTCGAATGGGGCCTCTACGAAACATGATGCAAGTGGATGTATCCAGAAGATTTTATCCTTCCAAAGAAATGTTGGTAACTTTCACATTTTTGGACTTGTAGAGAAACATGTTTGAAGAGGGAAGGCCACCAATAGCCTGCTCTCAAATTATTATGATCAGTAACCCTTCAAGAAAAATGGTCATCACTCACCCTCCATAAAACTTAGAAATTAGCTTGAGGCCTCATCCTTTATAATACATATTAATAATATTCCTTCCAAGATTTTCTAATCCAAAATATGTTGAGATGTAATTTTTGTACACCAACCTAAGTGTCCTTCTTTGATTATTTTCTAAGTGATAAGGACAACACATATTTCTTAGATAATATATGATATCTTTATACCAAGATAATACACTTTCCCATTTGGGTGTTTTTCATCCCCATTAATATTGTGTATTTCAATGATTTACAGTTTAGTCTCGGTCATCATTCTAGCTAATCCCAAGACCCTACCTTGTTTTTTAGGCTATATTTCCATATCATACTCTTGAATTTTGTTCACTCACAAAAACCTATTTCTTGACATCTCCATTTGAGAGAGTATGTCCTTCACCATGGTATGAGGTACATAGGCCATGACTTTGGAACTCAGAATATAGGGTCTAAATACTAGAGTGACTCTTACCAAAGAAAAAGTTTGTTTATTAAACTCATATATTTATGTGTTGATTATTAAACTCATATCTGTAACTTAAAAACCTTTGTATTTGAGCGTCATCTTCAAATACTTTCCAATGTTGAATGTTTTTTAGGTAGTGAGGGCCTAACCAATACTTTAACTTCAAAATTTCAATATGGAGACAGATTTTCATTATCATATTGATATGCTAGAATAGTCAATATATCAGTTGTTTCATTTTGATTCCTCTCATGATATATGGGATTGAAAGAGTCAAATAATTTGATGAGGTCCCACATTACATGCTTATATTGTTTCAACCTCTCGGTTTTTAGCTACATGTATTTTTCAAATTTATTTCACAACCTTCTCATAATCAAATTTAAATATTACATCCTTAAATCCATGCCTCCAAGAAACTCTTAAACCAAGAAGGAGTGCTTCATATTCAACCGCATTGTTTGTGAGCTGAAAATTTTACTTGAAAGAGAAATTGAATGAACAATTATTTGGTGAATTCAACACTACTCCAGCTCCATTTCCTAAACTGGAGGATGCTCCATCAAATTTAATAGTCCATGGAATATTAATGTTTTCAAGTTGTGCATTCATATATACACATTAATATTCAAAATCAGCATAACCTATAAATTTACCCCAATTCTTATCAACAAATAATACTTCATAAGAAGCATTCAAAGGGTCTTCTATAAGGTGCAACATCATGTCCTCTCTTTGTAGTTTGACTAGTTTCCCTTCCAAAGGTATGGAAGAAAAATACATGTCCATTTGGAAACTACCCCTACATTGGCTATCCATTTTCTTGATAATAACACACCCAATTTTGTAGGGGAATTAGTTATAAAAATGTTTATAGTCAATTACTTATCCAACCTAGATTTTACCACCAACAACCGAAGGCACCTTAGCACATCACTCACCTAAACCGAGTGGTCACCTAAAGCAGAAAGGGTACCAGATCCCTCTTTAGAGAAAATTTTTCAAGATGTTAGCATGATTGAATGTATGTTTTAGATCCATTAATAGATAAACAAATATTATACATTACATAAACCAGATCTAGATCTTGACCATGTAAATAATACATAAACAATTACTATAATCAGATTTACCATATAATATCCATGTTCACTTACATCCAACATCAATATATAGCCAATAAGTCTCATTATATTACATACCACAAAACACATAATATTCATACATCATATAGTCTCCATGTTCATGTGCGCTCATAAATTCATAGCATAACACTACAATAATATCGTATCAATAAACCATGCAAATCAATACATATTTATAGGGGTGGTGACTTTACCTTCACACCAATGCACCTTCAAAATAGGATACATGCTAATAATAGCTATGTGCCCTTATATGAGAATACAAAAGCATGCAATATTTCTAATAATATATTATCTACCAGAGAAACTGATGTTTAATCCTATTAATAGCTTCAAAGATATGCATGGTGTTTTCTCTTGCGCTTATCCAAAATAGCCTTTACATATTCCTAAAGTATCCTTGAAGACATGCTCTGCACTCCATGTCCTAAAGTATCCCCAAACTACAAAATGGCTAAGTCCTAATTTCAAATTGTTCTGGGTGCACCCTATTTTGCTATACTTCCACACACTCCTTCATGCCCCGAGTCCGCATGCCCAATTGTTTCGCTCGAATGTTTCCCTTCCTGGAATAGAGTTGCTTCTATCCTTTCATTCTTTTGAGAAATAGATAAGGGTTAGGGCTAGGAGGAATACCTGTTGAATGTTGAGAGGGTGTGTGCGTACCGTAGAGAGAGATCAGATCGATTGTGAAGAACTCCTTTTTGTCTGGGAAGGACTACCTGCAAGTAAGAATACAAGACCACCAGATTTTAGTTAGACAATAAATGAGGGAACTGCCTTGGGCCCAGGAAATATTAGACTTCCTTTCAAAGGTGGTCAGTTCCCCTTTTAATACGAATTAACACTAATGATAATAAAGAAGCTATTGCGAAATCATGATTTAGGTACCTCGTTACAAAGCAATAGAGACTAAACTACCAATAATAAAACGTCACGTTGTTTGTTTGGTCAATGGTCATTGATACGTTCAGCTCGAATTACAGGGATAAACCAGACTGGATCCGAGGTTGTTAGGAGACAAATAGGTGAGAGGAAGGTTTTGGGTATAAGTCACAGTGACCAATGCCGGTCACTAGATAACCGACCACGGTTAGAGAACCGCTGCCAGTAGGGGATAACCGACACCGGTGGGGTCAGTAATCTAGGTGCTTCTGGATGGAGGTTAGTGGCAGGGTGATTGTGGGGTTTTTAAGACTGGTGGATGGCTGAGGGAAATAGTGAGATGACAGGGAAGACTCAGAGTGTGATAAAACTGTCTTCTGGCAATACAAGGATGTATGGATGAAGGTTAAGTGCAGGGTGCTGGTAGGTGGTAGATCTAGGAGTGAGCTTATAATTACTATCAATCAAAAGACTTAGGAAAATGGTGCTTAGAAACATACAAGACACTACTTACTCGTTCTTGATGAAGATTCAGGTCCAAGGAATGTGGTAGTGACATTAAGACTCAGTTGGGATGATTTGGTATTGGAAAATGAGCTGATGAAGCTATCCTCAGTCTTTTCCAATGCTTGAATGGGGGTGACATCAATCCAATGGCTCAGTTGCATTCTTCGGCTCAATGCTCTTCTCTTTTCTCCACTTGTCTCTCGCCCCCAAGTGAATTTTCAGATCCTTCAAATGAATTCTGATCCTCCTTTTTTTTTGGTTGGGGAGGTCATTTACGAACCGATGGTGGTTATGTAACTGATGGTGGTCGAGTAGGAATCGATGTCGGTTATGCCAAAGTGGGCTATTTTTAGTAAAATAGCCAACTTTCCCTCCTTTTCTCCCGAGGGATTAGTTGTGGGCTTGGTCAAGTCATTATTAGGTTACTTTTGGTGTGGGTAAGGAGTAATTAGTCATGGGTGTGGATGTAGACCAAGTTATAGGTTTTAATTAAGTTAGTTTAGGGTTAGGGCTAGGTCATGATGAGGTGGAAAAATGAGGTGGCAGGTTTGGAGATGTGGATTTATTAATTATAAGGTAATTAATTAATAAGTGTGTAGGGCTTAGGTGGTGAGGTTAGGTTGTGAAATGAGATGTGGGGCACAGGGTGTCGTAAGACATAAATTTGGTGTCTACATTAGCCCCTTGTTGTCGTGTAGCTTGTCTTGTAAATTTGCACTAACAATAATAAGAAGTGGTTACTCCCGTTAAGGGTATAGGTAATCCCCATCAAATCTATCACGAATTAGGTGACGTGAAATTAGGGATAGGATTGATAAAGGGAGAGTGGTGTGGAGATGATGGGAAGATGGTGGGGTAAGTTCAAGGAAGCAGACACATGTTGAAATGCAGTAGTGCGACCAGGGTACATGATTTGAAGAGTAAACAAACAATTCATAGGCAAAGGTCGATAGTTTATCCAAACAAGGGTGATATAATCCTGGTATCCAAGGCATAGGAAGTAGCTCCAGGGGATATAACGGGTAAGGTATAGGAATGTTTAGGCATGTTCAGCAGTACCAAATGGTTGGTTTGGTTGAGATAAACATCACGGTCTTGGTCTAGGCAAAGTTGGTCAACTGATCAAGTCAAGTACCCTAATCATGCTAAAACACAAACAGGTGAGCTCGACTAAACAAAAAGCTACATGATGGGTGGATAAAATTGCAATTTGTGGTTTTTGGGTGAGATATTTAATTGGTGTGGCTTTGGGTCAGGCCAATTGATTAGTGAGGTCCGTGGTTCGGGCCTGATTGGTTGGGTGCGGCCTTGGGTCGAGCTTGATTGGTTGGTTGCGGCCTTGGGTCGGGTGTGATTAGTGAGTGAGGGCCGTGGGTCGGGCCTGATTGGTTGGTTGCGGCCTTGGGTTGGGCCTACTTGGTTGGGTGCGCCCTTAGGTCGACCGATTGAGTGGTTGTGGCCTTGGGTCGGGCCTGATTGGTTGGGTGCGGCCTTGGGTCGGGCCTGATTGAGTGGTTGCGGCCTTGGGTCGGGCCTGATTGGTTGGGTGCAGCCTTGGGTCGGGCCTGATTGAGTGGTCCGGCCTTGGGTCGGGCCTGATTGGTTGGGTGTGGCCTTGGGTCGGGCCTGATTGGTTGGTTGTGGCCTTGGGTCGGCCGATTGAAGTCAAAGTAAGGCTAGTCAGCAAAGCCAGGGGTAGGTGATGGGGAAAAAGTTGAGATTGGTGGATAAGGGCGGGAGTTAGGTGAAGGAAGTAGGTAACCGATATCGGTTATGTGTAACCGATATCGGTTAGAAGACCGATACCGGTTTTCTAGGGCACAAACTAACCGGTATCGGTTATAGGTCAAAACTTATAAAAAGAAAAATACGGCCTGTCATTGTCACTTTGTGAATTTGAGCACCCAAATTTAGTTGTCTGAGGTGTGAAGTGATTTTGTGGAGTTTGTGGGCTGAGGTGGCATTATTTGAGTGGAGGAGTGAGTGATTGGTAGACCCCAGCGAGCAGGAGGTAGAGTTTGATTGGTTGAGGACCCAGCTGAGGAGATTTGGAGCCATGGCTTAGCCAGGAGGAGTAGGAGGTGCTGGACCAGCTGGACCACCGCCACCTATCCCACCACGATGACGTGTAGTCGTACCGGTAGGCTCTGAACTCCTACCTATGTGAATTTAATGAGTTTAACTTAGATGTGGGGTTTGGGTAGGAATTTTTAAATTTAATAAAATAATGAATGAATGGAAGGAATTTGTAAAATGGAGTGGGTAGGTAGGCTAGTTAGGTCAAAGCGGCAGGGTGGGTAGGTTTTTAGGGTTTTCTTGTGGGTAAAAGGGGAGAAATAGGTGAAAAAAGATTTTACGGGCCATTTTGGGTTCGGCCCCAGATTGGGACAGAGGACGACGTCGATCACTAAAAAAATTATCAGAAATTTTTTATCCCAACATTCTGTGGATGATGTCGGTCACTAAGCGACCGGCATTGGTCACAGAATGTTTGGGATAATTTTTTTGCCGAGAGACCGGCATCGATCATATGTCGTGATCGCGTCGGTACCTTTATTTTTTTAGAATTGTATTGTTGGTTTTTTTTTGTTACGTTTGGGGGTGAAGGGAGAGGGGGTAGAGTTGATAGGAAAGGTGATTGGGGTGGGGGGGAAATGGGGTGGTTGTGTGGTTGGTCAAGGAGGATAGATTAGGTGTTAGGTATGAAGTAGGAGGTGTTAAATTGGCGGGGTATAGTTAGATGACTAGAGTAGATCGGGGTGGTTGGTAGGTTGAGTGGGTAGAGAGAGTTAAAGTAGTTGTTATTGTAAAGGGTAGGCCTGATGAAGTGGGTTGTTTTTGTAGGCACGCCAGCAGCTTACGATGCGGGATCGGATGCCCCCTTTATTGAGACGGATGCGGCCACATGTGTCCGCAGCGCATTGGGCCATTATGCGAGAGGTGGGACTCGGCGGAGTCCAGCGGTATAGGGCTGTGGATAGGGACCATAGCCTGATGGTTGCCCTCATCGAGAGATGGGATCCGGTAACCAATGTTTTCCATCTCCCTACTGGAGAGATGACGATTACATTAGAGGATGTGTATCGCATCCTGAGACTACCAATCGTAGGGGAGGCAGTGTTCTAGGTGGATGTGGAGACAACGATGGACAACATCCTGCATGTATTTGGGGATGTAGCTACATTGTTGACCTATCACAACGATGAGCATTGCCTATGGCGACATGTATCATGCACACCGACAGGAGACATGGCTTGCCGTGTTGATGATGATAGGTATCACCTGCTTCGCCCTCCCGGACTCAGAGGGAGGCCACTTCCCATGGGCTTTGATGGGAGTGTTGCACGAGATGGTAGAGGAGCATACATGCTATGCCTGGGCACTAGTGTATCTGGTGCAGCTATACAGAGAGTTGTGGGGTTATCGCCGGATGAGGCGATTTGGTATTTTCTTGACATTTTTGTTACACTACTGGGCATATGAGCACATCATCTATATATGACCATTAAGGCTACCCCAGCAGCCAGGGCCACAGATTGTCTACAGATATGGATTTCAGAGGTGGTTGGGGGTCGTGGGCCAGCCACGAGCGGTGCTCGCAAGATGGGATGTGGCCTACTACCGTCATATGCTAGAGGGCTTAACCACCGTGGACATTATATGGAGGCCCTACAGAGGCCATCAACCCCGATGAGGAGCCCGAGCACAGATGCACTGGATCCAGTATAGTTTCTGGATAGTTGGATGGAGGCTCGGAGAGTATGAGCGGATACCCCTAGAGAGGGTACGATGGCGGCTTTGGGCTTGCGATGATAGATGAGCCACCTAACTTCCCACAGCATCGAGAGGGATGAAGTAGAGGCGCCACCGCTCATTGACCTAGATTGGGTAGCAAAGAGGCCCGGCGAATGATACAAAGGGATGATGCTTTGGAGTGAGTGAAGGGCCTTTTTGGTTTGGTGGGCAGGGGAGAGAGCAACTAGGAGAGCACAGCCCACACAGCCAGATTTGGTGGCTGTTATAGCAGAGAGGGACCGGCTCGTAGGACAGGTGTAGTTGTTACAGGGGCAGCTTGTTGTTGTGCAGGCACAGATTGGGGTGCTATAGGGGTAGTTAGCCCAGGCAAAAGCTCGTGAATAAACACCCCACAAGAACAGCTCAAGACAACCACGAGGCACAAGCACCACCGTAGGCACAGGCACACGTATAGTATAGTACCACCACAGGCACCGGGTGTACCGGCAGGATAGGGGCCACTACTATTAGGAGTCGGGACCAGCCCTAGCAGCCATGGTGGCACGGGCCCGCTATATGGAGGCGAGAGCAGAGGCCCGATATTATCAGGACGTCCTTGATGGTACTGGGGCTGATTATCAGCCGTATGCAGTGCACATAGCCAAGACATCCCGGAGCCAGAGATCCTGTGGAGGCGCAACCACACCGGGGTCTCATTACAGGAGGAGATGAGAGCCAAGACACAGGACCAGCAGGGAAACAGGCCGAGGGTGGCGGAGAGAGCTGAGACATCTAGGCAATGGCGATGGTTTTTTTTTATATTGGATATAGACACCGGTCTGTGAACCGGGTATGTATATTGAGGCCTGCGTGCCCATATATGATTTAGTTATTCATTCATTTTTGTTGTATATACCGGCCTGCGAGCCGAGTACATGTTGTATAGTTGATACCGGCCTATGAGCCGAGTATATTTTTGACATGATAGACCGGCCTACGAGCCGAGTCGAGATTTTGGCAGGGATAGCGGCCTGCGTGCAGCTTTGTATTATTTTTAGATCACAGAGGCCCCCATGCAGGGAAAATTGTATATTTTGACATTGATATATAGAGATGATGATTTTGATCCACATGGTGTGTAAATGTCTTATGTGTTTTGTCGATGGTTTTTGAAATTTAATGTATATAGATGATGAGGTTGATCCACATGGTGTGTATACTGATGGGTTTGATGTTAAAATGTCGCATGTATTTTGTCGATGATTTTTGAAATTTAATGTAGATAGATGGTGTTGATGAAATTGTGATGATATATATATGTGTTGATGGGATTTTGATGACAAATATTGATAATGATGTCGTTATGCAGGAAAAAGAGGCGGGCGCCACCAAAAATTTGTAAAAAATGAAGAAAAGGCCTAGGTTTAAGCAAAGGGAGACATATATGATCGGTTAGCTAACCGATGCTGGTAGATATATGACCGATACCGGTTAGGTAACCGATATCGGTTATGATAATACAAGATTTTCTAAAAATAGAAAAGCTTGGGAGACAACTTGAGTTCTTATTTTTAGCGGCATGCAATAAGTTAAATACGAGGATGCGACGCTGTTTGACGACTGATACATATAATTGCATGGGAGAATTGAGTGCTAGGGAGGAAAGAGACAGGTAAAGTGATTGTGGGCTGAGATTAAGAAGGTAGAAAGGCAAGTTATATTGAAGAGGGTGGTGAACATGGTGGACAAGGAGAAACATCCAGCAGGCAGAGACGAGAGGGAAGATAGGTTCCACCGCAAGCTGCTGCGTCCCAAGAGGTAAACTATTTGGTTGTAATTTAATTCTTGCATGTTTTATGAATAGGATGAGAGAAGGTAAGTGGATAGAGACGAGAAAGAAAAGGTGATAGGTAAGGGTTTGGGATGGGGTGAGTGTTATGGGGTAGGTAAGCGGGGGTTTCGCGTATGTTTGTAGGTGGAGAGAGGAGTAAACGAGAAAAATAATTAACGTAGGGGATGTTTTTAAGCATGCCGATAGGATAGGATTGTGATCCGGTATCGCTTAGAGATAACCAAGACGATTAGGAAACCGGTATCAGTTATCTATAACCGATATCAGTTACTTTATGAAATTCTAGAATGTGAGAAAAAACACTCGGGGATTTGAGTTATTGAATGGTTTGTTTGTTGATTTGATGTATGCAGGCAGAGGTAGGGTTGAGGATGAATGATAGTGTACCAACTTTGTTGTCATGAGTCTGAGCGGATGTAACACCAGCTGAATGAGTATTGATAAACCATGTGGGGTTAAGTGGAATCTGCTATTATTCACAAATCGCACTCAATCATGCTATGTTGTAGGCATTGATTGAGAGGTGGAATCTGGAAAAGAATACCTTCTATCTGCCAACAGGGGAGATGACAGTGACGTTGGAAGATGTGTTTAGAATTTTAAGGCTCCCACCACAGAAGACCAAAGCAGTATCGTGGGGCCTAGCGCGGGGTGGGGAGCGATAACAGTAGTATTTGGTTCAGCTGCACGAGATTTGACATAGCGAGGTTTGACATTCACTTATGGTACAATGTATGCAACACACCCTGAGGAAACAAGGTTGGCAGTGGTATTAATGATAGCGGTGGGGTATTATGCATTACCGAGGGCGGATGGGGGAAGATTTCTGAAAGCATTGATGTGTATTATTTGGGAAATGATAGAAAGGAGCGTGAATTTCGTATGGGCATTAGCCTATCCGGCGGAGCTATACAGGGGTTTATGGGCCTGCCGGTGAAATCACAGGATGACACTGGATTGTGCATACTTATTGCATTGTTGGGCCTATGAGCACATTGTGTGTGTGCGACCAATAGGCCAACCAATCCAGGAAAGAGAGATAGGAGTGCAGAGGTTGGGATTCAGACGATGGGTCCGCATTAACAAGAGGTGAGATCCCGGCCGTGATAGATGACATCGAGTATTATAGGCAGGTATGGGAGATGGTGACGATTGTAAATATTCATTGGAGGCCTTACGGGAACTATATGGTGAAATAGAACATAGGTGAGGAGTTGAGGGGTGTAGAGTGATTGAGCTAGATCGCAGGAACAAAGCCAGGTGGGTACAAGATGATTCCTCTAGATCACGTGCGGCGACAATTTGGATTTGTGTAGAATATACCCATGACTTATAGACCATAGATGAGGATCGACGCCGAGGCAACATTCTCACCTCCCCCATCCGGCACCTCCAAAAGGGCCAGAAGAGATAGCAGCCGATCGAAGGGTAATGGATGTGGGAGCAATAGAGGCTTATAGATTATGGTGGGTAGCAGAGCTGCGAGGTATACGTGAGAGGGCCGATCGTCCTGACATATTTGTGATTACAGTGGAGAGAGACCGCCTGTAGGATTTAGTGCACCAGCTTCAAATGCAGGTGAATGAGACAACGAGATTGTTAGAGGTTTCACAGTTACATGTGGAGAGACTAGAGGCAAGATTCCTCCACGCGAGAGGGCGTATTCATATGTTACAGAGATGTTGGTGGATCAGTGGGAGGAACCAATAGCGGTGGCACCTTTGAGGATGGAGAGGCCAGATGAGTGGCATCGACGATCATGATCACCACCTGATTCAGGAGGATGCACAAGGGTCTAAGTGAATTTCATAGGGGTATATGAATAAATAAGGATGCCGACCTGCGCGTCGATGATAGAGAAGATGTATTTGTTTAACATCTAAATAAAACTGAATATGTATGTTGATTTGAGTTATGATAATAGTAAGAATGGTTGCATTTTGAATATTTTTTTGGAAAAAAAAAAGGATAAATGAGGAATGTTATCAAATAGAAATACACAAAAATATTTATATTTACAACACATGATAGGTTATGGTAGGGGATGGTCAAGCATACCTTGGGAGACCCCATGTCTCCTAAGTGTTGCCTACATAGCCCATTACACAAAGCAAGGAGGGACCTCAGACCGATGTAGTTCTCCCTTAGGACCAGGGAGAGGTGAATTTGGGCAATTTGGTTGTGATTAGTAAAAATGTTGATATTGGTAGGGTAATTTTATTGGTGGTGGTGCGGGTATAGGTGGAGTGAAAGTTAGCTTACCCCAGTAGTAGGAAACCGTGTCCTGATTAAGGTCAACACATAATCCTAGATTTGAGTAAAAGAGGCAAAAAGTGTCCCGTAGTTGAGAAGAGCTAAACAAACCACATATTAACGTAGGATAAGCTTGAATCCCTAGGTACCTTGCATATGCGAGAAGTCGATAGGTGAAAAGAGTTGTATAATCACAATATATCGGATATACGTCATGTCCCTTGAGTTTTGTTGCTTTGACGAATGGTGAGGTGAGGTGGTTGATATAGTTGGGGTGCAGAGAACTTGTTATAAGGTGATTATTCTGATGAAAGAGAACCAAACCTAAATAGACAAGTCCATGACTCAAAAGTGCTTTGGAATACTGCTTTTTACTTTTTCTGGATATAGACTGATCAATGCGGGAAGTCTACATGGGATATATATTTTGTTGTTCTTGAGGTCTTCACGAAGCTGATCAATGCGAGAAGCTTTTGATAAAGGCTGACTTTGTATAGCTTTCCTTTGGGGAGCAGTCTATTTATAATAGTAGAAGTGGTTTTACACATAGATGTCCTTCGAGGGAGCAGTCTATGTATAACTTAGAGGTCTAGATGTCCGTTTGGCATGAAGCATCTAGTTTTGTAGAAAGTTTGACTCAAGAATATCCCATAAGCATATAATTGAGAACGTGTTATTTTGATACTTTTAAGTCATGGACCCGACTAAAACGGGGAAGGCATCTTTAAGAGGAGGTGATGACCAAGCTACGTGAGCTTGATTCTATTTTGAGATGTATGAAACAAAGTGTATGAGGTGGTAAACGAGCTCAAGGGACGAGCGCAAGGTAGATAAGAAGTGATATAACACTAAATTCAACAGTAGAATGGTCGAAGATGCAAGGCATTAAGGGGTTCAGGCTCAGGTTTACCATTAAGCGAAGCTAAATGATAAGTGCTTGATCCGTAAGTGTGAGTGATAATGTAAGGCCCAATCCAATTTGGAGCAAATTTGCCACGTTTGCTCTTTTCGAGTTTGGTTACATGTTGATTCTCTTTGAGGACAAGATCACCAACCTTAAAGGTACACTCATGAAGTCACTTATCATAAGCACGCTTGATGCACTTTTGATAGATTTGAAGGTGGTCAAGAGTTGTAAGATGATGCTCGTCAAGAAGCTCCAATTGGGCTAACCGCTCTTGGCGGAAATCATCATTGGTGAGAATATCTTGAAGAGATATTCTTAGGGAGGGTATTTGTATTTCGAGAGGTAAGACAGCCTCGGTACCATATACCAAAGAAAATGGGGTGGCATTAGTGGAGGTACGAATGCTGGTACGATAAGCCCAAAGGGCAAAGGGGATGTGATCAGGCCAATTTTTTCCAGAATCATTAACAACTTTCAAGAGAATTTTGGTCAGGGTTTTGTTAGAAGATTCAGCTTGACCATTTTCTTGTGGATAGTAAGGTGATGAGAAGCTAAGTTTGATACCAAATTTGTCACAAAGGTCTTGTAATAACTTGTTTTTGAAATATTTGCCATTATCTGTTATCAGGCGATGAGGAACACCAAAACGACAGATAATGTGATGGTTAATGAATTCTACAATTTTTTCTTTTTTGGTTGAAATGAGTGGAATGGCCTCCACCCATTTAGTATAATATTTGGTTTCTATGATTATCCAACGGTGACGTTGCGAAGAGGGCGGGTGAATCTCACCAATAAGGTCTAAACCCCATTGTGAGAAAGGCCAAAGATCTTGTGCGACCTGTAGCGGATGGCTAGGAGTATGTTGAAGGTTGGCATGTTGTTGACACATAACACAACGCTTAGCATATTCATAGCAGTTGCTATTAAGCGTAGGCCAATAATATCCTAGGCGAAGGATCCGTTTGGCCACACAAGGCCACTAAAATGTCCACCACAAATACCATCATGGACTTGTTGGATGGTATAGGTAACCTCCGCGCCGGTTAGACATCGAAGGAGGATGCCATCAAAGCCACATTTATAGAGGAGTCCCCCCATGACTACATAATGAGAAACACTTTTAAGAAAATCACGTTTTCCATTACGAGTAAGGTCAGGTGGGAGAACAGAGGTTGTAAGGTAGTCGTGAAATTGGTGATACCAAGTATCCTACGATTCAGCAGACACATTATTTACCATACAAACATCCGGGGCTGAGTAAGATGGGGCAAAGAGTTGTTGGATCAAGACAAATATGTCAAATTCGGTTGGTGAGGTAGGAATTTGCAATGCTAAGCAAGCCATAGTATCCACAAATTTATTAGTAGAGAGGGGAATGGTTTGGATAGAATAATGAGTAAATAAGGTCAAAAGTGAATCCACGTAATGTTTATACTTTTGAAGTTCCTCATTTTTACATTGGTAGATGCCCATAACTTTATTGACAACCAGTTGAGAGTCACCAAAAATGTTAATATATTTTACACCTAAGTGTAATGCAACCTGGAGACCCAAAACAAGGGCCTCGTATTCCTTTGTATTATTAGTGCAGGGGAAATCGAGCTGGAATGAAAGAGGCATAGGCTCAGCATCAAGAGGAATGAGAACAACACCGACCCCTCCGCCGCACTGGCATTTGGATCCATCGAAGAAGAGGGTCATTGAATACGACTCATCACTGAGTGAAAGAGTGGCAATGAGTTCGTCAGGGAAAGTAAAATTGGTGAATTGCTCCCCAGGTAAAGGGGCTTCCACGAGTTGGTCTGCGATAGTTTGTCCTTTGATTGATTTCTGGTGTACAAATTCAAGGTCAAGGTCAGCAAGGAGCATAAGCCATCGGGTGATGCATTGGTTTAGATGAGGTTTGGCATACATATAATGGATGGGGTCCGCATTGGTGATGACAAAAGTTTTGTGATTCAGGAGGTAATGTTGGAGTTTGGTGGCCACGAATGATAGGGATAAGCACAACTTTTCTACATGTGTATACCTAGTCTCATAATCCACTAGAGTACGACTTATATAATAAATGGCTTGTTCTCGATGCTTGAAGTCACGATGTGCGAGCATGTCTCCTACAACATGGTCGGTGGCGGAAAGGTAAAGGTAGAAAGGGTGATCATCCTGAGGTGGGATAAGCATGGGTGGCTGCAAGAGATAGGCTTTAAGAGCCTCAAAGGCTTGGTGGCACTCTTCGCTCCATTGAAAGATAATGTCCTTTTTAAGGAGATGATGGAAAGGTTGACATCGATCCGAGAGTTGGGAGATGAAACACCGAATAGATTGGAGTTTTCCGTGTAAACTACGCAATTGTTTGAGGTTAGTAGGTGGGGGAATTTCTAGGATAGCTTTGACTTTAGCTGGATCGACCTCGATGCCATGCAAAGAGACAATGAAACCAAGGATTTTCCCGAAAGGACACCAAAGACACATTTCTTTGGTTGAAGACGAACACAATATTGTAATAGGTGATCGAAAATAATGGTTAAAACATCGAGATGTTCACTGCGATGTTTAGATTTTCCAAGAAGATCATCGACATAATCCTCAAGGATAGTGTGCATAATGTCATGAAAAATGTAATTCATAGCCCGCTGATAGGTCGTACCAGAATTCTTAAGGCCAAACGGCATGACACGATAGCAGAAGGTTCCCCAAGGAGTTATGAATGCGGTTTTATGTTGATCACTAGGGCTACCTAAATTTGATTGTATCATGAGAAGCCATCCATGAGAGAAAGCATCTCATGGCCCGCAGTGAGATCAACAAGTTGATCAATACTTGGGAGGGGAAGTCATCCTTTGGGCAAGCGAGGTTAAGGTCTTAGAAATCCATACATATCCGAAGTCCCCCCATTGCTTTAAGAATAGCTACGATGTTAGAAATCCATTGAGGATAGTCAATAGGTAAGATGAAGGAAACAAAAAGGAGTCATTGAAGCTCTTCTTTGACCAAGAGGGCAATGCGTGGATGTATTTTTCTCGGTTTGCTTTAACTGGTTTAGAATTAGGTTTCGTGGTAATGTTATGGACCACAATGTCGATCAACTCGTGGCATGTCAAGATAGAACCAAGCGAAAGCTTGGATGCGAGCACGAAAGGGTAGTAAAGGCGCTTTGTTCTCGATGCGTTAAGAGATTGTCCGATCTTCAAATGTGAGAATCATCCTCAATGTGGATGTTGATTTCTATAGTTGACTCATTCAACATGGTTTGAGTGTCAGATGGTAAAGCGTGTTGAATATAAGAGTCGTCCGCACCAAGGTAAGTGAGGATGGAGTCGTCATCCTGGCACTCAACAACATTAATTAAAGGTGAGTCTTCTTCGATCATGTCTAGCTATAGAAGGGGAAGAGAAGATGGGTCTTCATTATTGCGTTGATAGGTGAGAGGACCTAGGAAGATATCATTTATGAAAAAAAAAAGTTATGAGGGATAGATTTAGGATCGATCGACTCCGTGGGTGATGATGGCAAAATGGATGATGATGGTTCGGAAGGGGTGACTTTGTTATCTTCCTAGATACAATGGATATGTGGTGTTTTTGGTGTAGGTGGTTCAAAGAATCCAATACCATGATGATCTTTGTGTTTGCATGTAGTTACGGGAATGATCGTATGTCGGCCTTGTTCATAAAGACCGAAACTGAAGCCCTTCCAAGCACAACGACGTCAGGAAGGTGAGGGCAAAACGACGATTAGTTAGATATTGAAAATCAGATTGGAAGGGAACCACACCAAGGGGAGGTTCAGGGGTGACAGAGGATGTATCGACACCCCCATACGTTAGGTTGGTGCGGCAATTAGGTGGTCCATGTAGGAGATTACTTCCCCCACACGACGGTCATAGGTAGGATGCGCATGTAACTTTCCATACTCCTGTGGGGTATGGAAAGTGCTAACGTTATATAGGTGATACTCCCCCAACGTAAGGCGTTGAAAAACATCTACTAAGGGATCTAAGGTTAGGATGTTATCCGCGGGAAAGGAAGTGGTATTTGTGGTGGCGGTTTCATTGGTTGAAGGTGTAGGTGCGGTTGAGGTGGATGGTTGAGGTGTGGTCGAAATAGATGGTTGGGTTGGATGAATGGGTGTCTTGACTGGTACAAGCACATCATTAGGGTGATATAACATATTACAGGTTTTGAAGGGGGGAGTGTTAGCTTTTACGGTGTAGGACTTCCCCTCATACTCGAACTTTATGCATCTATGTAAGGTGGAGGGAATACATCCCATAGCCTAGATCCAAGGGCGGCCTAACAACATGTTGTACTGGAATTCTCCCTCAAGGACATAGAAGATTTCGGGTAAGGTCCATGGCCCTACACGAATGTTAAGGATCACGGTGCCTAAGGTAGAAGTAATAGCATCGTTGAATGAACGCAAGATGGTGGGGTTGGCACACATGCAACTAGAAGGGATATTCATTTGTTGGAAGGCTTTGGAAGAGATGATATTTAGGCTAGCGCCCCTGTCAATCATAACACGATGTACTCAGATGTCCCAGACATAAGCTGAGATGAAAAGAGCGGGGTCAGGATCTTCTGCACCAAAGTCAACAATTTCATCTTCGAGAGAAACTGACAGCAGCGGTTTCTGTACAGGGATGGAAGTGGTAGATTGTTTGGTGAGAGAAGCAACATGGTTGGGTGTTAAGATGGAGGTAACAGGTAAGGTTTCGTTAGGTAAGACCTCTATCCCTTGAAGGATTTCAACAAGAGCTTGGAGATGAGATTCAGAGGTTTGAATGAGATCATACAGTGTCATTTTTACAGGTGATTGGTGAAGTTTTTTGATCATGGTTCGGTGTGCAACTCCATCAGAGATGGGGTAGGTAGGTCCACGAATAACCACTTTAGGTGGTGGTGTGATCGGGATGGTGGACGGAGAAGGAGAGGCCGCAGGGTGCTTTCTTTAGCTTTCCCATTGTTTTTCTGCCCTCGAGTAGCAACACAAATCATGTTAATCTCGTGAACATGAGAAGAGGAAGACGGTAGGGATAAGTCATTGTCTTTGAGAGGTGGGGTTGTAATAATGATAGATCTTGGTGAGGCGGGGACGGGTGGTACAGGAGAGGGGATTGAAGCTAAAGGTTTCTCCCTTCGTAAGTTGTCTTTCTTAACCTTTCTATCCGAGAAAGGTGACTGACGAAGTATGGCTTTCAAAGCTTTGCATCCCTCTACATCATGTCCTAGTGTGCGATGGTAAGTGCAGATTTTAGACTCATCATAACTTATAGGTCAAGGCTTAGATGGATCATAGAGTCTAAGTGGGGGTAGGGAAATGGTCACATTCTCCACCAACATATCAAGGATTTTGGTGTAAGACCCTTTGAGCGGGTCAAAGTCAGAGGAAGATGAGGCTATTGATTGGGTGAGTTTTGGTAATGTTTGGGTATGGTTGGTTTGTATAGGTGGTGGCTTAGACAAGGGGTTTTGATAATTGAATTTAACTAAATGTGGCTTTTTGGCATAGAAGTTATGTTTAGTGGTCGAGATGACATGGTAGCAGAAAAAACAACCATGGAGAAAGAGGAGTGACAGTAAACAAATCCTTTGATGATGGAGTTTGTTTAGGGTTGATAGGTGGACAGATACTTGGGGTGATGGTGTTGATACACCCATGGATCTCTATATGGGTGTAGAAGATGCAGGTCGTTTTAAAGAAAACGTAGGAGGTATGATGTATTGAGGCAAGGTGGAGGGGTGAGGTCCTAATATAGAAGGTAGGTGTGACGGCGAGGGTTTTAGTTGTGACAGAGGCATAGATTGGACTTGGGCTTTAGGGGATTGGGTTTGTCTCCTAGGTGGATGGACGGCTTTATTTTTGGATAAATCTAACCGTTTAGGTGGGTGTGTCAAGCTAGGTATTGGTGACATCCCAAGCATAGGGGAAGGTTTGGTTAGGTTAATAGAGGTGGATGAGGTATTTGGTAGAGATGAGGAGGGTGAAGATGAGGCCATAGGCATTTTGAGCTTTTGTAAACACTTCGGGTATATGGTAGAGGTGTCTGGATCGGTCATCTGCATTTGAGTAGAGTATGGTGTACTCAAACGCTCCCATAGGACTCGTCTATCTTCTAGGGGATAACAGTCTTCACGTGTGAATAGGAAATTTTGTATGGAAGAGAGGTTGGTTGTGATTCCGGTCCACTGTGGGTGTGATACAGGGGGTAAATGAGTCACTGTATCAATGGGCATTAAGAGGTGAACCGGTTGCTGAAAAGATTTAGGCGATGAAGAACTAATAGGTAGGAGGGCATGTTTGAGAGGATCTGTCATGATTAAAGATTTTGGTGATGTTGGTTCGAGGGGTTTCTTGTCTAAGGATGATAGAAAAAGTGGCGAGCCTTCCTCTTGTATAGCAAGAGTGGTAGAAGGAGATGTTTGGGAAATAGATAAGTTAGATAACATCCACTCACAGTCTTGCAGAGATGTGGTGTAAGAAGGCTCATCTATGAGAAGAGAACTCTGGGAGGTTAATTCCGTTATGGGTAAAGGAATGGTAAGGATTTCATCTTGTCTTGATGGTGGTGAAGGGGGCTCGGGTCCCTGCGTTAGTAAAGAGGCTTGATTCAGAATTTCCTCGATAGAAGCTTTTGGTTGGGAGTCGAAGACTGCATGGATTTCGTGAACACTCTCCTCGCTAAGATATCTTGGTTTATGTTCTCAGATGAGTGGTTCAGGAATGGCTTGTTAAAGATTTTCAAATTCCGGTTAGCAGGGGCGTTAGGATTATCGAGGGTTATATCCCCTGCATCAACCATTTCCTGCACTATGTTTTTCAACATCTTGCAGTTTTTGTGACTGTGTCCCTTCACATAGTGGAAGTTACAAAAGTCATTTTCTTTGTACCAAGAAGGTATAACGTGGGTGGAATCAAACCCAGAGTGAGGTTTAATAGGAGGTAAGGTGATAGCTCCCGCTCTGAGCAATTTTTCCAAAATGACACCATAAGTTTCTCCCAAGGGAGTATAATTGATGGGCTCAGCTTTATACTTATAGGTGGTTTTTGGCAAGGTATTAGATGGTGCTTGGGATTTGACCATCACCGCGTGTACAGCTCCTTTTGATTTCAAAGTAGTCGATGCATGAGAATTGGTGGGGTTGGGTTTGTTGGTGGTGTCTTGGGTTCGAAATTAGGGTTTTTGTTGCGCAACCACAATTTCTCTTCCTCTAAGGCTCGAATCTCTAGTTTTCGAGCCATAGTAAAGGCCTCATCAAAGGTGCGGAAAGTTTGAATTTGGAGGGTAGGAGAAATGTGCTTAGCGCAGGCCCGCGTAAAGAGTTTGATAAGTTCAGCCTGAGGCAAGGCATAAGTAAGTTGGTTGATAAGGCCCCGCCATCGTCCAACAAAATCTGTGATAGATTCGTCTTCAAATTGTCGACGGCATAGAGGTCGGTGATAAATAATTTTTGGCAATGTTAATGGAGAAATGATCCAAGAAAGATTGGGCTAATTGGTTAAAAGAGAAGATTGAGTGCTAGGTTAAAGCATTGTACCACTCCAAGGCAGGTCCTGATAAGGACATGGGAAAGGTGCAGAGTAGTAAGGCATCATCATGAGCAATCAAATAAATGCAGGCATGTCTAAATGATAGCAAGTGTTCTTGAGGATCCTCCTTACTATTAAAGCGAGTAAATTTTGGTAATTCCCATTGAGGAGGATATGAATGAAGGGGGACAGAAGGATGAATAGGCTCCTGACAAAGTTTCTCATATGTCAGGGTGCTATGGCTTCCTAAAACAAGCCTCCAAATTTTGCATCTTTTCATCATTTGTTTGATTAAATCAGTGGTTGGATGAGATGATGGTGCGGTTGCCATAAACGGAGGAGGATTGGGCCAAGGGCCACCACTAGACAATGGTGGGGTTAAATGTTGATAAGGTATTGAGGATGAATATGTTGAGGCGACCGAATAGGGATGTCCTATATAAGATGTTGAAGTCACCGGATACGTGTGTGGAAATGAAAAGGTGGGCGGAGCTTGAGAAGGAAAGCTTGTGTGGATAGGTGGTAGAGAGCAAGTTATGAAAGGAGCAGTCTGTGAGAGAGATGAGGTAGGAGCAGTCAGTGGTAATGATATGTGGGGCCCCAGGTTAACCAAAGGAAAGCCAATCTATGCCGTATGAACCCCTGAAGCCGCTGAGTTGGGAGACGGGGCTAAGGATGAAGAAGGCAAGGCGGAGTTATCAGGTGGGGAAGGAGCTAAGTGAGTAGCTATACTAATAGGCATGCCAACAAGGAGTTGACCATCGGGTGTACGGTCAGGGGCATGAGACAAATAGTACTGTACAGCGCTAGGATTAGCGTCCAAAAATTTTACAAATTCCTTATCTCCTACAGGGATTTTGGGAACCTCACTGGTGTCCGTAGGATTCCCCACAGGATGTGAAGGGGGTGATTCAGAAAAGGCACGGAGCAGGCATGTGAAACCATGGCTGCAGCTTGTTTCTGAGTGATAACAACCATGGACAAGGGTACACAGTAGGGATGCAATCTATCAGGAATAGAAGCAGCAACAAAATGTTGGAATTGGTAGGTTGCTGGTTTTGGGAACTGTGAAAGACAGTAACCGATATCGGTCAGGTAACCGATGTCGGTCGGCCGTCAGAAATGCAGCCGGCATCGGTAAGTTAACCAATGTCGGTAGAATAGGACCGGTGTAAGAAGCTATAAGAAGTTGCTGATTTGGGGTTAACAATGCTTAGTATGCCTACCAAACTGTTCTGAAGTGATCACAGAAATAGTGTATGACAGAGAAACAGAACTAAAAACAAGCAAGATGCACAAGCAAATCAAGAGACTAACCCTAGGATTAGTTTTAATTATTGTGGGCTTATGCCTTAGACACAAGATGATGTCAATCCTAAACAAAAGACCTAGGGGAAATTTCAAGTTTGTTTTGGCTTATAAGGTTACCTCAATCGGGCGGAGGAATACTGTGGAAAAGGGGGATGTTTGAGCTGTTGTGTTAATTATGATGTGATTTGGCATGTGTTGTGTAGTGAAAGTAAGATTAATTTCTTGTCAATACCATGGATATCACCCCCATGTGTACGACCTGTTACTTAATCTATGTTCACTAGAATTGAAAACAACAAGCAAGGATGTGATGCGCGTGTTTTAAACCCAAATCGAAAATGATATTCAATGAAGCAAAGGAGATGACTTTCACTAATGCAAAGATGTGAAAGCAAGACAAATTCTTTTACCAAAATAACAAGATATCTTGTGAATACTTTAGAAGAAGAAAATAGCAAGTGTGCTCCCTATATGAAAGCAAGCAAGAAAGAAAGAAACCCAAAATGGGTCCCACCGGGCGTGCCAAAATGTTTCACTCAGAATGTTTCCGTTCCTAGAATAGAGTTGCTTCTATCCTTTCATTCTTTTGAGAAACAGATAAGGGTTAGGGCTAGGAGGAATACCTGTTGAATGTTGAGAGGGTGTGCGCGTACCGTAGAGAGAGATCAGATCGATTGCGAAGAACTCATTTTTGTCTGGGAAGGACTACCTACAAGTAAGAATACAAGACCACCAGATTTTAGTTAGACAATAAATGAGGGAACTGCCTTGGGCCCAGGAAATATTAGACTTCCTTTCAAAGGTGGTCAGTTCCCCTTTTAATACGAATTAACACTAATGATAATAAAGAATATATTGTGAAATCACGATTTAGGTACCTCGTTACAAAGCAATAGAGACTAAACTACCAATAATAAAACGTCACGTTGTTTGTTTGGTCAATGGTTGTTGATACGTTTAGCTCGAATTACAGGGATAAACTAGACTGGATCCGAGGTTGTTAGGAGACAAATAGGTGAGAGGAAGGTTTTGGGTATAAGTCACAGTGACCGATGCCGGTCACTGAGATAACCGACCGTGGCTAGAGAACCACTGCCGGTAGGGGATAACCGACACCGGTGGGGTCAGTAATCTAGGTGCTTCTGGATGGAGGTTAGTGGTAGGGTGATTGTGGGGTTTTTAATACTGGTGGATGGCTAGAGGAAATAGTGAGATGACAGGGAAGACTCAGAGTGTGATAAAACTATCTTCTAGGCAATACAAGGATGTATGGATGAAGGTTAAGTGCAGGGTGCTTTGGCAGGTGGTAGATCTAGGAGTGAGCTTATAATTACTATCAATCAAAATAATCGGAAAATGGTGCTTAGAAACATACAAGACACTACTTACTCGTTCTTGATGAAGATTCAGTCCAAGGAATGTGGTAGTGACAAGAAGACTCGGTTGGATGATCCGGTATTGGAAAATGAGTGATGAAGCTATCCTCGCCTCTTTTCCAATGCTTGAATGGGGGTGATAGCAATCCAATGGCTCAATTTCAGTCTTCGGTTCGATGCTCTTCTCTTTTCTCCATTTGTCTCGCCTGCCAAGTGAATTTTCAGATCCTTCAAATGAATTCTGATCCTCCTTTTTTTTTGGTTGGGGAGGTCATTTACGGTGGAACTCGATGGCGGTTACGTAATCAACGGTGGTCGAGAAGGAACCGATGTCGGTTATGTCAAAGTGGGCTATTTTTAGTAAAATAGCCAACTTTCCCTCCTTTTCTCCCGAGGGATTAGTTATGGGCTTGGTCAAGTCATTATTAGGTTGGTTTTGGTGTGGGTAAGGAGTAATTAGTCATGGGTGTGGATGTAGACCAAGTTATAGGTTTTAATTAGGTTAGTTTAGGGTTAGGGCTAGGTCATGATAAGGTGCCGAAATGAGGTGGCAGGTTTGGAGATGTGGATTTATTAATTATAAGGTAATTAATTAATAAGTGTGTAGGGATTAGGTGGTGAGGTTAGGTTGTGAAATGAGATGTGGGGCACAGGGTGTCGTAAGACATAAATTTGGTGTCTACACCAATATTATCATGCTTTCATACTTAAAATTTATTGCATCATCTCAACATTACCCCACACTAATTTCATTGTCATCCTCAACAATGGGAAACTGAACTTATCTTTCTAAGAATAAATAATAATGAATAATGAAATGAAAGAATAAAGGAACTACTACACATAAAGAATGAGAAACTATCTGGTGCTATGTTCTTCTACTGGCAGGATCAACTTTGGATATTCAATCTTCATAGTTTTCTCCAACACATTCCAATCACTTAACACTTTTTTTTCTTATCTGGAATGTCTACAACTATGGCTTCCATTTCATCAAGAGTCAACTTTTCACCTTCATTCTACAAGACCCTGAGTACATTAGCCATGCTTGATACCATTCCCTCTATTACATCCATCCTTTCCATGATGAGTTTCCCAATTTATTTTATTCTTTCCTTATGCGGGACTCAGGAAGATTAGAGCGCATTGTGCTTTACTTCTATAAGTGCAAGTCTATCTATAGGCCCAAGTGTTTCATTCTTTGTTACCTAAAGGAATTCATCTTCTTCTACCATAGTCCTTTTTATTATAGCATTCATTGCCACACACATAGTCAATGTCAAATCTACTTTCTTAAACTCACCATTTAAAGTATGTAAAATGGACTCATAATCTGTAAATTTTCTTGCAATTGTGGCATTGGTCCTCGTTGCCTCCTTTGCAGCATCCTTTGGTGTTGCCATATGCATGGTCCCTTATTCTAGCAGCAATTGAACTATTGTGCCTAAATAATGTAGAGAGGATCTAATTTTTTTACAAACTTATCCTAAAAGTGTGGCCTCTTTTATATGATCTCATCACCAAATTGTTCGTACATCTTAAGGAATTTTTGCACTTCTACCTCATATTTTTACTTCTCATTTATAGGCACTTTATCTTAGTAGTTGCATCCTTATTATTATCCAACAAAGATTGAATAGTTGTCACTTTATCAATATCCGATGTGTAACTTTTGTAGATACCTTAGTGAGGCCGTTTCTCACTTGTTTATCCGACATCACCATAGGCTTAACAATCATGTGGCGTAAGTTTTTGAATTCTTCATCCTACGTGAAACACATGACTCTTCACACACATCAAAATAAGGCTCATCTATGTGAGTCTACATGTTCAATGAAATCTATTTTTGTTTGCATGTTGTTGCCATATTTTCATCCACCAACTCCCAGTCATAGAGGTCCTTTAGTTTCAAAGAACTTTGGAACCTTTCTCAAATAATCTTGGTTGGATCATTAACGTATCCAACTACTGGTGTCTCATAAGTGGCTTCCTCTTGTTCCTTACCCGAGCACCTACCCTTATGAACATGTGCACTGAATCATCACCGGACCCTTACTGATTGTGTAGTAAGGGATGAAACCGATGCCTCACACTTCTCTTCACCTATCTATAAGCCAACATCCCCATTTTCTATCTTCTTCTCTTTCACTTCCCCTTCATCTTTCTTCACCTCCTATTCCTAAGGTTCATCTATGTCCTCCGTCTGAACTAGAGTGTTTGGCACATTGTCTTCAAATGTTTCCCTCCTCTTCCTCCTTCTTCCGAGGAATATATTTATGCCTCTTCTTCTTCTCAAGTTCTACCTTCATAGGAGAATTCCTTGGTGACCTTCTAGGTACTATGAAGGTCCCTCTCCCGAGTCCTTTTTCTTCATAGTACCCTTTTATACCGAGGTTCCTCAAGGTTCTGGTCTAGGTCCACCTCCATTATGGTTGTGTCTAATACTTCATCCTCTTTCTCGTAGTGGAGGGGTTACCTCGCAATCACTCTTATTTTCTACAAAGAGGGCTTCATTCTAACCCTATGCTCTAGACCACCACTTTCTTCATACATTTCTTCTTCCTCTCCTTCTTCTTCCACAAGGGGAAAAGTTGGTTCCTCATATGCCAAAGTGTGCCAACTATATGTTTCCCCTTTGGTGGGATAGGAAGTTTGAACTTGTTCTCCACATATTTCCCATTCTCTAACTTGGGCTTGAGTTGGATATACACAAGGTATACCCCAATCTAACCAATTAACAAACTCATATCCTTGATGCTAACATCATCTGAAATTAACCTCTTAATATATGAAGAATTACTTAGATAAATGTAAGTCTTTCTAAGCATGTGGTATTTGAATCTACCTTATTAGCATTTAAATTCAAATGGTGCGCATCTGAAAACCTATGTACAGAGGCTTGGAAGTAATGTGCGGTGAAGGTATAAAGGATCTTACACAAAGGGCTCCACTTCCCATCCTTTATCCCAAAGTGTGAAATACAAAAGTGTCTCAAACTACAAATTGTACTTTCTTACCCAATACCGTAGGTAAATCCTTGGGTATTAGCCATTCTTCTTAAAATGTGGCATGGAGTTGCTCATATTAAAACTCTCTCCTCTATTTGAATGATCCACTCATGGTCCCATCACATGTGTGTTCCTCAAATCTCTCTCGTAAAAGATTTATTTATCTCGGGATATTTCCAAATTAGTATCCTTAAGCCCACCGGACACCCCAATTTCTAAAAGACAAGTGATTATAGACACCTATAATTTAGATCGAGAAATTTAAATACTTAAATTGAGCTAATTATATCATTTCCCATAAATTGACAACATATCGTCAATAAATGCTCATTTTCTCTTCTATCGTCATTAATTAGTTACATTACGTTAATTAATTAACTCTTCTATCCAAAAAAATACATCAATTAACAATCTTCCATTAATTAATCCACCTTTTTATCAAGACTAATTAATTATTATTAATTAATTAGCTTCCTCTTCTATTTAATCAATAAATCGTCATTTATTTGATTAAAATCCCCTCATAACATAAATCATACTAACTATTCCTCTAAAAAGCTTCTATAAGCTTGCACACCTATTAATTAATCACTTTGGTTAATTAATAAATCCCCTCAAACCCCATGAGTCACTAAAGGACAAAATAAAGTCTCCTAAGGTTGACTCAACCCTTTCTAAACCTCCCTTATCCATAGCTAACCCAACCTCTCTATTATCCCAGATGTAAAGGAATATAGAGATTCTTTTATCCATTGGGATATATAAGGAGAATTCCTCCTACCTTTCTACTTACGCCTTTACACGCCTTACATATTTATAGATAATCTATAGGAATTTCATCTTAGAGCATATTTCATTTAAGCTAATAGCCTCATTATTTCATTTCATCCATCCAATATTTTGGGTCATATGGAGATAATCAAAATGGTCTTGTACCTATACTTTGATGAGCTTCAATTCCCAAACCATTGAAGATCAAATAATCAAATTTGATTGTCAAGGATATATCTAGGTTCATTTAGTATTTTGGTGATCTAAAGAGTAGAGATTCTAATACTTAGCATATTAGTTTGATTTCTATTTCAAAGTTTTAATGCATAATGTTGGTATTTAGTCTTGTTTATCTCTTAGCATGATGATCTTTGTGTATTTAGTTCATGTTTTGAAACTAATAAGGTGTTAGTTTCAATTCCCTTTGCATATCTAACTAATACATTGATACATTTGGCATGCCTAGTGGGACTTACTCCATTGTCCTTTGCACTTAATTTCAAGTTTTTGTAGTTAAGTTTCAATTTTGGTTACTAACCCTTTTTTTGCATATATTGACATAACTATTTTTTCTTAACTTTTTAAATTTTGTTTGGATGTGTTGCGTCTTCCTTGTAGGTATAAAGGAGGTGAAGTGCTGTCAAAATTGGAATTGATGGGAAAATTTTGATATTTCTCCATATTTTCATTTTTAGAGCTTACTTTTTTCAACATTCTACATGCTAGTTTTGTCAATTTCTTAAAAATCTTAAATTCTTGAGCATGTAGGTTAGTGTTTGATAGTGTTGAGTATTATATTTACATATTAATGTGGTAGGTTTATGTCAAAATTAAATATTGCTAAGAAAATTTCAATATTTCACCATGTTTTCATTTTTAGAGCTTACTTTTTCAACATTCTACATGTTAGTTTTGTCAATTTCTTGAAAATGTTAAGTTTTTGGTAATGAATATTAATGTTTGATAGTGTTGAGTCTTCTATTCATATATTAATGTGACAGGTTGTTGTCAAAATTGAATCTTGGTTGGAAAAATTTGACCATTTTTATAGATTAAGGGATGTTTTTTTACATTTTTTTAGTACATGTTAAGTGCATACCCATGAGCATAAGAGCATATGCATAACCCATCTTCCAAAGGCCATAAAATTTGCTCCCAAACTCAAAATGACTCCATTTTTTTGCATTGGAAAGGTATTAAAGTGAACTATGCAATAAAAACATAAATTTGGGATTTATACTTACAGAATTTGTAGGGTTTCCCTTTATTGTAAAACTGGTCATTTTCTAACATGTCTAATATTTTGATGAATTTTTTATTTCTATGTTTTACGTGATTTATACCAAATATTGTGTATGCTCTTATATTGTACCTTTTGGTGATCTTGAGAATCAAAAATGAATTTTATCTCTATATTTTTAACATTTGGTTTAACTTGGAAATTTGTTTATTCATTTTGCTTAAGGGAATGAACCTTTTCAAAGAATTTTTCTATGGTCCTTTTCTTTGAAGTTTTCCATTTATATATAGTTGGGATAAAGTTTTTGTATGCTCTTCTCTTGTACCTTAGGGTGATATTGAGAATCAAAATAAACTTTATTTTTCATTTTAGAACATTTGGTAAATTAGAAACTTCATCTTTCATTTCTGGTTTAAGGGAATGAACATTTATCAAGTTTTTGTATGGTTCATTGATTGTAAAGTTTTCCTTTACTTTTTAGTTGGATTATTTGTTGTGTATGCTCTTATATTGCATCTTTGGATGATCTTGAGAATCAAAATCAACTCTTAATCCTCTTTTAAATAAAGTGATTTTCTTGGAGAACTATTAACGCTTGAGTGCAGGACCTAAAAGAGTGTGTCAAATAAAGGATTTTAAAACAAAATATTCTAATTACACATCTGTTGTAGGCTGCCAAATAGAGAAAGACTAAACCACATTAAGTCTTAAAGATTTAAAAAAACACCACATTCAAAACACTTGATTTATAGGTTTGGATAAGGGTACGTCTCATCTGCTTAAAACTAGGACATAACCCCTTTGGCATAATCCTTAAGCTACAAAAATGGGGGTGGTCCTTAAAACACCAAAGTAGTCCATGTAAGAGGGAACCTTAAGGATGAAATGGGAAGTAGTCCACAAAACCTACTTGACTAGTATTACCATTTGTGATATTTAGCATCAAAGTTATCCATATCGCGACCCTAGTGAGAGTACACAATGGACGCATTTACTATCCACTTGTGCTTGAAGGGGGTAAAATAAAGCTGAAATACTCCAAGAATTAGTCAGTGTGACTTTTCTTGGTAAATCAAGATTGCTCTTAGATAAATTTTGACACCTAGTTGAGTGAACCACTTAGGAATATATCTTTTACCAGAGCCAACTTTGACCATATCAAAAAAATTTGATTTGAGAGCCATTATTCATCATGAAACATTTGAAGCATTACTTTTTCTTAGTTTTTAAATCATTATAAGGTGAGGCGAAAGTCTATTGAAGTGAGGCCAACATTTTTCACCCCTAATTGATCTAATTCCTTCACTTTCTTTTGAAACTTTTTTAATTAGAAGAAGAGTGACTACCCTTGTGTTTCTAATTGATTGTATTCACCACTTTTGTGTCCATTTACGCTCATCCATGTTTACGAATGAGTTGTTAAATGTCTAAAGTGTGTGGAGACATTTTCATATCATTGGTATCCTTTTTGATCTTGATACCCAAGTCAAGATCGTCATTATAGTTAGGCTTGATTCATCACCTTGACTCTCATTTGAAAAATTATCTTGTTTATATTGTGTCACTAAAATTTTTGTATTTACGTCTTGTTTCTTGTAAACTTGACCTAAATATCCATATTTTGATGTTACACTATGTACACTTTAACAATTCCTAGGTATACTCTATCTTTAGTTTGATTTCAATTACTACCTCGATTTTGAAAAGTGTTGAGTGTTACCACTTGTATACGTTATATGAATATCATATTGATATTAATAACTTACTTTTTCATAAAGTTTGGTTAACATATCTTGGCGGTATTGTTCTATCATTCACAATCATAACTATCATGTTTTAGGATATAGGTTATGATTGGATTCAAGCTTTCTTTTAGTATACTTTGGTTTAGGGATCACGTTAACTTCTTGTTATTACTTATGCCTTGTTCATTTATTTGAACTTGACATAAGTGGTGACATTTTGTTAATCATCTTGAAATGCCAACTATCATTTGGAAACAGAATCATGAAGTAATTCAATGATTGATTTGGTTAAAACAAAAATATTTTTGTGTGATTTTGTCTCATTTGTCATATTGACTTATCCATTTAGGAAAATCACTTTGATCCATTGATTTTTTATTATTCATTATTCTTTGGTCATTAATTTTGCTTTCTGTTTTAAACCTGCATGATTGTTCCTTGTGTTTATCTTCCTTATAAAATTATTTCTAGGAAAATCCTTTGGGTATTTGATAATATTGATCTTATTGTTTTTACCTAAGTTCATGATCATTTTTAACACATATTTCAAACCTTGGAAAAAAATCCTATAAATAAACTTTTGCATCAATCAAACATAGGAAATATTTCCTTTATATCATTTATGTTGCTAAAATTTTGATCAATCCTTTGACATTTGCCCCTCCAAACCTTGTTGGATTATCAATCTTGAGTCATCGTGATGTATGTTTTCCTTAGCTTCCCTTTTGGAAAATCACACAAGCATCCCCATCTTTATGAAATGTCTAGTTGGTTGTCATTATGCTGCCCAAATAAATAGGAAACCTTCTTCTCTTTGAAGAATTTTGATCATACAATATAGGTCTATGCCTTTTAACCCAACACATGCCGACAATGACTTATTATCATAAGGTCCCTTATACATATGACAATAAGGAATCAATTGTTTTATGTTCACATAAAAATATGCCCATCATGACCAAACGTCATTTGGTTCTTCACGCTAGAGAACCCATCTGGGTAACCCGCTTCCTCAACTTCATATCATATTTGATGATATGGTTTGGAATCTTCTGATCCAAATTATTATTCAAGTTCCCCACTCTTCTTCTAATTCTAATCCAAACATTTCATCTTATTCTCGAGGATTCCAATCCAAATATTTCCTCTGATGATTCGGATCCAAAATACTATTCGGATTCATCTAATTCGACTCCTAAGTCGTGGTCCTCCCCTTATTTGTAGGACCTCTATTATCAGTCACCTAAACAATGTTATCCTCTTCTAAATATTTGTGTCACAAAAATTATCTTCATCATTCATCTAATGTGACTCCTACATCGTGGTCCTCCCTATCTTTGCAGTACCCTCTTCATCATACATTTAATATGACTCCTAAGTCGTGGTCCTCCCTTTCTTCATAGGACCCCTTTTATCGGTAGCCTCAATGATATATTCTTCCTTTGAAGATAAATTTGTCTCCAAATCCCTCCGATAAAACATTTAATATAATTCTTGAATCTCGCTCCTCTCTTTCTTAGTAGGACCCTTGTTATTATTCCTCCAATGTGACTACTACATCATGGTCATCCCTATCTTCATAGAACCCTCTTCATCATACATTTAATATGAATACTATGCCATGGTATTCCATTTCTTCACATGACCCCTTTTATCACTTGCCTCAATGACGTTTTCTTCCATTAAAGATATGCGGGAATAAAAATACCTCCAATAAAACATCTAATACAATTCTTGAATTATGGTCCTCTCTTTCTTCGTAGGAACCTTGTTATTATTCATACAAGGAGATTCTTGAATCACGGTCCTCCTTATCTTTGCAGGACCCTCTTCATCATACATTTAATAAGACTCCCATGTTGTGGTACTCCCTTTCTTTGCATGACCCATTTTATCAGTCACCTCAATGATGTCTTCTTCCTTTGAAGATATGAGTGACTCCAAATCCATCCAATCAAACATCTAATACAATTCTTGAATCGTGGTCCTCTCTTTCTTTTTAGGACCCTTGTTATTATTCATCTAATGCACTTTTTGAATCATGGTCCTCCCCTTATTTACAATACCTTCTTCATCAATCACCCCACGAAGTATTCCTTATTTTAAGATTCATATGACTCAAATTGCTTCCATTAAAACATCCGAATCAACCCATGCATCATAATCTACAGACTTTGGAATTAATCCTAATAGTTTATAGTTGATATACCATCATATAGGTAGGTCCACATCACCTTCTTATACTCCCGAGACATATAGCTCCACATCTTCTCCCCCCACATTATCTTCTTCTATCAATCATCATCAAACATATTTTAAGTATTCCACACCAATTGAACATCTTTCTTCCAATCAACCCTTGATGGTCAATCAACAACTCATACAAATTGATCTCTTTCGTAATGAAGAAACAATCGGGGCATTTATAGGGGCACATGAAGATATTTCTCTACCATATTACGAGAAAGGATTATCTATAGACTTAGATGCGTTTGCATATTGTGAGGAAAAGTTTGATTCCTTTTATCAAGAAATGGAGGAAGATCCTTAGATCATGAAACTTGATCCTCCTCTTATTCTTCCATCTTCACATTCTTAATTATGTGATGAAACTCATAGGTCTTGCATTGATCCATTTTTTATCTTCTCATCACCCAATCGTTCTCTATCTATTGATATTCCTCAATCACAATCTCTAGTGGGGTCATGATAAGTATCCCTTAATCTTCATCCAAGTGTGGGTCATCTTCTAGTAGTCATTCCTCTTCTATTTTTGGGACATTTTTGAGTAGTCCACTATCTTCTATTTTTGGGCAACGTCCAACTAACCCCTTGTCTTCTATGTATGGGTCACCCCTTGGTAGTCCATTATCTTCTATTCTTGGGCCACATCCTAGTATCCCTTCATATTCTATTCTTGGATCACCTTCTGGTATTCCCTCTTCTTCAATTCTTGGACCATGTCCTTTTCGACCATCACATTATTCTTCTATCAATGATTGTGGAAATCCCACCATCATTCCTAACATTCCTCCCATAAATTCTAAATGTCCATGTTCTTCTCCCACTTCTCAGGATAAACCAAGTCACACATTAGCTTATAATAAAATTAGACAAGTTTTTATCAAGCCAAGACTAAAACACCAAATATCTCCTAAGCTCCCAACAACTCAAATCATCATAAAATCCAAAATCAAACACGATTCCGAATAAAAACTAATGTACCCATCAAGTATGGTGCAAAGTGCAGAAACCTATGGATAGGGAACTCAAGTTCCCACATATCAAACTCATGTTTCAAATTAAATCACAATCATTTGTTGAGTGTGATCTCACCATGATCATCGAGATTGGAGATAATATTACACTTGATGTAAAAACATGCTTAATCTCTCTTATCAAAGAAATAACAAACATGATTATTGGATACTATCACGTAGAGTGACATGTTTCATTATGATAACCATAAAAAAAACAAAAAAATTATAAAATAGTTCAAAATACAAAAAAAATGAGAAAACTTTAAATCATTACAAAAACAAAATCAAAGGTAGAAAGATCAAACATCACAATCAAGTATTGCGTACACATGGATGTTATTTCTTTGCTTTCTTTCATATTCCTCTACAAGTCATCCACAATTTTCATCCCTTCAATGATATTTTGGTTAGATTATTTCATACACATTTTTTGACTTTTATCTCTATGGTATCTATTTGACCTTGGTCTTTTAAAACCTTGATAAATTAAAGAACGACTGACCTCTTAGAGATCTTATCACTATCCACATATAATAAACTTGTTGGGAATATTTTTTTGGTGTATTTGTTAACACTAGCCAATGTCATCATCAAAATCACTTCCACATCATTCCATCAATCCATGAGTGGTTTTTAACCCCTTGTCAAACAAGAGAGCTGAAATAATTTTTCAAAAAGAAAAAGAATCGAAATCAATCAATCAAAAGAAAAAGATAAAAGAAAAAGTAAATTGATATATAAATTTCTCTTGGGGTATTTCCAATAATCTCTACTGGAGCTATGGATGCCTGACTGGAAGTAGAGAAATGTTATGATTAGAATAAAATGCATCTTCTTCGGGGATATAAACACCTAGTAGCAAAGAGAGAAATGTACGGATCATAATCCATTCACAAATCACCTTTCAAACTAAATCATTCCTACAAATTGTCTAGTGTATTCACTTACTTTCTATCAACTCTTTCCTTCAAGAGGTAATTCATTTCCATGTGCACACATGGGATCTCAATGAGTAAACATCAAGTGTTACCATTTGGACCTTGTTCAAACTCTTGCTTTAGCGCATGTCTTATCTCATGATTTGTGCCTTGGGCTAATCAATTTTTCATCAACCGCCATCTAAATATTTTCATAGCATCCTCTATTCTTCGAAAATTGTTTAGAACATCCATGTGTATCATATTTCCTCTTTTCCATGTTTGCATGCACTTTTGTCCCCTTTTAATAAGATAATTTTCTACTTCCTTTCTCTCATGTGTTTCTTGGCTAGCTTACACTAGGGGAATCCTTTCTCCCTCATGATTGAACCTATTTTATATTGTCCTTGATCCTCCTTCTACATGTGAAGATTTTATCTTTGAATCCTCCCACCTAATCGTTAGGGCATGTCGCATATTTAATTTATAAAATACACTGCATTTTTCCCTTGTACATCTCTTCTATCGTTGGGGGCATCCACACATCTTTTTATTCCTATACATAGCTTCGGAAAACTGTTAGAAAAAAAAATTCAAATATGTTGAAAATCACAAAAAAAATCAAATCTATTCCAAGAAAAATCAAAATCATTAAAAATCATCCTACAAAAACATCACTCTTTGGTTCTCTCCTATTCTTATATGTGACTCATGGATCATCTTGATCTACCTCCATCACTAAATTTGGTTTGCTTACTATGTCTGTACTCTAGGGAATAATGATTTTCTTGGTACTATTCATATTCTAATGCTTTTATAGGACCCAAGTGTCCTTCGTTATTCCCCTTGCATATATCCTTACTTGGGGCACCATATTTTAACCCTTGTCATTAATTTGCACAGTTGGAATCAAATCTTGATAACAAAAACATTACATTATGTTTCTCTATTAGGTTATCTTGTTTACTTTCTCATATTGCATTACATTATGTATGTTGCAAGGAGTTAGGAATCTTTTACTTTCTCATATTGCATTACATTTTGTATGTTGCATGGAGTTGGTGTTTTTAGCAATGGACAATTGTTCATAGTATGGCTTTTCATGTCATTCTTCTTTTTTCATATGATTATATTTTTAATAAGGACCGATGATGTAGATCCTTGAAAATATGATGACACATAATTTGTTTTAAATATACTGGATGAAAGCTTATTCTTTTATCTCCATCTTCATTATTCTTCTATATCATTCTCCTTCTAGTTCACCTAGGGAATCCTTCCCCTACCCATTCTTCTATCCATTTCTCTCACCTTTTTTGATCATCGATCCTTCTTTCATCACCCCATCAACACTCGAGGGGCATCTCTCACTTATACTATTTTTTCTTCTACACCTTCAAAATTTTATATGTCTACTAGCTTTGAAGTGGCATCATTTACGCCACCCTAAAGAGGGGAAAATTTAGACACCTATAATTTAGCTTGAGAAATTTAAATACTTAAATTGTGCTAATTATATCCTTTCCTGCAAATTGACGACATATCATCAATAAATTCTCATTTTCTCTTCTATCGTCATTAATTAGTTACATTACATTAATTAATTAAATATTTTATCCAACGAGATACACCAATTAATGACCTTCCATTTATTAATCCCCCTTTATATCTAGACTAATTAATTATTACTAATTAATTATCTTCCTCTTCCATTTAATCAATAAATCACCATTTATTTGATTGAAATCCCCTCATAACATAAATCATACTAATTATTCCTCTAAAAGATTCAATAAGCTTACACACCTATTACTTAATCACTTTCGTTAATTAATAAACCCCCTCAAACCCCATGAGTCACTAAATGACAAAATAAACTCTCCTAAGGTTGACTCAACCCTTTATAAACCTCCTTTATCCACAACTAACCCAACCTCTCTATTATCCCACATGCAAAGAGATGTAGAGATTATTTTATCCATTGGGCTATATAAGGAGCCTTCCTCCTACCTTTCTACTTACACCTTTACACACCTTACATGTTTATAGCTAATCTATAGGCATTTCATCTTAGAGCATCTTTCATTTGAGCTAATAGCCTCATTCTTGCATTTCATCCATCCAATATTTTGGGTCATATGGAGATAATCAAAATGGTCTTATAGCCATAATTTGATGAGCTTCCATTCCCAAACCCTTGAAGATCAAACAATCAACTTTGATTGTCATGGATCTATCTAGGTTCATTTAGTATTTTGGTGATCTAAAGAGTAGAGATTCTAATGCTTAACATATTAGTTTGATTTCTATTTCAAAGTTTTAATGCATAATGTTGGTATTTAGTCTTGTTTAGCTCTTAGCATGATGATATTTGTGTATTTAGTTCATGTTTTGAAACTACTAAGGTGTTAGTTTTTAAAAAGAATAATTAGCATGATTTAGACTATGAGAGGGATTTAATCAAATAAATGATGATTTATTGATTTAATGGAAGAGGAAGCTAATTAATTAATAATAATTAATTAGTCTAGATGGAAAGGGGGATTAATTAATGAAAGGTAGTTAATTGGTGTATTTGTTGGATAAAAGGGTTAATTAACTAGTGTGATGTAGCTAATTAATGGTGATGTAAGAGGAAGTGTGTCATATTGATGATATGTCGTCAATTTGTAGGAAAGAGGATAATTAGCGCAATTTAAATATTTAAATTGCTTGGGTTAAATTATAGGTGTCTACATTTTCCCCTCTTTGGGGTGGCATGAGTGATGCCACTTCAAAGACAAAGACATAGGTAAATTTTTAAGGTATAGAAGAAAAATTAGTAGAATCGGATATTCCCCTCAAGTGTTGATGGGGTGATGAAATAAGGTGATCAACGACTAAAAAAACATAGAAGAATTGGTATGGATAGGATGCCCTAGGGGAATCAAAAGAATAATGTTGATAGGAGAATGATTTAGAAGAGCAAGGAGGATGGAGAAAGAAAAGAACAAGCTTTCATCCCGTGTATTAAAACAACTTTAGTGTCATCATATTACCAAAGATCTATGTCATTGGTCCTTATTAAAAATATAAGCATACGAAAAAGTAGGATGACATGAAAATCCATACTACAAATAGTTGTCCATTGCTAAAAACACCAAATCAATGCAACATACAAAAATCAATGCAATATGAGAAGGAAACAAGCTCATTTAACAGGGAAAATAAGTACAAACACACATATTCCAACCAACAATGGCCAAGATGGTTGTATAAATGTGTTGTTATGTAGTTGAATATCCCTAAATGTTCATGATTGATGATAAGGGTTAAAAAAATGATGCCATGATAAAGGATACATGCAAGGGAAGATGATGAAGTATACCAAGTCCAATGAGAAAGCATAGTGCATCACAAAACAAGATATAGGAAACTAGATGTTCCCAGTACGATAAAGAAAACAAGATAGCTTTGTAAATGGTTGTAAATATGATGATCCATGATTTGTTTGATCTATGAAGATGTGAAATTTTCATAAATATATGGAAATAATACCATGCGCAAGACATGAGTTTTAGCCACTATGAGTGGTTTACCTAGTTTTGTAAGTTTTACAATTTTTTAGGATTTTTGGATATTTTTTGAAATTTATTGGATTTTAGATGGATATTATTTTTTTGTTTTTGATTTTTGATGGTTTAGATATGTAGAAGAAGGTAGAAGAATCAATAAGAATCTCCCAAACGGAAAAGAAATGCCCCAAGGAAAAGAAAGAAGCAACAACAATAAATAATACCCTAACACAATGGAAAAAATAACAAAAGAATTGTTTAATAATAAATCATTATTCATCGGAATGTGTAGAAGAAGGGATATTGCCTAGGAGGATTAAAATTTCCTTAGTGAGAAGAAATTAGTACCGGATATGGCGAAGAATGCCCCAAAAGACGATGAAAAAATGAAAGAAAAATAATTATTTAAATAAAATAATTTTTCATGGCGAGTAGAAGAAGGGATATAGGAAAAACGATAGTTAAATTATAGGTGTTTATAATTATTAAAGGATAGCACCGAAACTAATCTTATCACCTCCATGTGTTTCCTCAATTCTAGTTTTAGTAATGAAACGTGATAAGTTATACACCACTCCCTCGGTCATCTTCTTGGATATATACAACCATAATGTGTTCAACTGTGACTATTTCTCTTGATTATTCATATTTTTTAGAAGGTATGTGGTTGTTTGGATAACTGGATATTTCTTCATCTTATCAATGTCCATTCCACTACCTCCTTTGGTGTAACCCAATGATTTTCTTGTCACTATGATCCATTCTTTGTCTGAAAAGTCACTACTAACCTCCATTTCTAAACTCCATAATCCTATTAGGGTCCTAATCGGGTCACGGTGATCCTCATCTGTGGCCAAACAAAGTAAAAGAATTCCTCATGGAATCTTCTCATCAACTATTGGTATAGTTTTTTCTGATTTTCTGAAATATGTAAGTTCATAAAGATGTAAAAGTCCCTCCTTTCTAAAAATATTCTCACTCTCATTGTCATACATGACCACATTTTCTACTAACCTTTTTTTTATTTTCTTTACTAGAAATCTATCTAGTTCATCACTATTATTTTTCATCTTGTGGTTTTAGTCACTCACTTTACTTCAGAATGTGCGATTCCCAATCGTTGCCCATATAAACCACCTTAGGTACTACATCTTTCATAAATGGTTTTCAGGGGCATCTTCCACTTTGATTTAAACTTCTTGTTTCACCTGATTCTAGAGTGTTTCTTTAAATGTTGATTAAACAAATAAGGGTAATGGGCTAGGAGGAATACCTATTAAGATGTCGATTGTAGGTTGTTATGTGCGTATGACTTCTTAATCCATATCTGATCGTGAGAGATTCCTTTTTTCTTGGAGGAACTACCTGAATGGAATAAAGACCACCAAATAACAATTAAACAATATATTTAGTGGACTACCTAGCATATGCTAGATCTAGGAAGCATGATACTTCCTGACGCATTTATCAACCCACTGTTTAAAATAACTTAATGCTTATAAAAAAAAAAAACCTATTGTAGTTAAAATGATTTAGGTATCTCATTCATCTACAATAAGCAAATTCATTCACAATAGGCTAAGCTATGACTGAATCGAAGGTCAAAGTCTTGGTCGTGGTACTAATATGGGTTAGGGTGACATTCTGGGTGGTTTTGGGTATTTGGTGGAGGTTTAGAAACTTTGTTCTTAATTTTTGGTAAAAGACACAGAGACTGACATCAGCCTAGTATGACCAAAGTGTTGGTTTAGGTTAACTGGAGAAGGTTTCAAGTAATTGGCATCGGTATGGTCGTGTGTACGAAAACTCAATAAAAGTTGGCAAGGTGATAGATTTGGTGCTAGATGAGAATGATAGGGTAATGACAAGGGTCATGGGGGTCTTAGATATGCACAGGGAATGATGAAAGTACGAGATGTGGGTAGTTCAATGGTGTGGGTAAAGGGATGGTCAAGTTTTCATGGAGGAAAAATGGTGGGGAATGGGAATGGGAGCAGAAACTAACAACAGAAGTAAAAATATCTACTCAAATGATAATGGACCAGTGCTGGTTAAAAAAACTTACTACTTATACGAGCTTGATGTCTAGTTGAAAATGGTGGGTGATCAAATGGAAGGAACTTGGTGTGGTGTTGGTGCTTCCCGGATGCTCCCATGAAGGAAAAATTCTGTGTGATTGCTTCTAGTGTTGGCTATGGATGCTCTGATGTGTGTACTAATGTTGGTTCTACTTGCATGCAACTCTGGTTTTGTCACTTGTTCTCAAAATATGTGATTATCTTTAAAAAGTGTACCAACCTCGAAATAAGGTTGTTTTAGGGGTTAAATGGTAATCGACGGTGGTTTCGCTTAACCGGTGGTAGTTTAGGGTAACCAGCATTGGTTAGGGTGGGATTTCCTAGGTTTACTAAACTAGGTAGATCCCCTTGATTTTTTGGGATCTCGTTTTGTTTACTCCATGGATTAGCATGGAAGCTTCCTTCTAACAGGTGTGAATGTGGTTAGAGGGAATGTAGGCATTAATTTTTAGTTACTTATGGCTACTTACTAAGAATAGGTCTTAGGGTGAGGTGGCTAGATGAGGTGGATATGTGGGCATTATCCCAATTAGGATATTTAAATAATAAATATTGTGAGGATAATGAATTAATTTAATTAAATTAATTAAATTAATATTAGAGTGGGATGAAAGGGGCCATGGTTAGGTGAATGTGTTCAAGGTGTTTATTTGACGAGGGACCAAGGGGAGTATGACCTAATTTTAGTGTCTACATTTTGCCCCTTTTTGTTGCATAGCTTGTATCTGTAAGCGATCTTATGTGACAAAAATAAGATGTGGTTGCCCCATGTGTGGGTGAAGGTGATCCCCCTCAAACTAGGAACTGATGAGGTAGAAGGAAGAATTGGTGAGTGGTTTGATAAAAGGTGAATGTGATGAAGAAGAAGGTGGGTAATGGGGGTAAAGAAAGGAAAAAGGTCCACTCGGGTAATCTAGGTAATGGGTCAGGGTCAAAGGTAGTGACAGTAAAATGCACGCACATGTATAAATTGCAACACGGTACCAGGTTGAAGAGTAGGCAAACTCTACATTGTCTAAGGTCAATCGGGTTATCCAAACATGGGTTGTTGAGGTCCGGTATCCAGGGTAGAGGATACGGTCAGGAACTCAATGAGGTAAGATGCAGGAATGCATAGGGTGGCTCGCACATCCAAAGGGTCAAGGTTTGTTTGGGTAAAGGTCACAGCCGAAGGCAAGGTAAGGTTGTAAGGCTAATCATCATGGTAACATCATCGCAAGGTAGAGCGAGTGCGTAAGGTCGATGGTCACCCCAAGGGGGCTGGTGTGGGTAGATGGGTATGGCATAGGTAAAGTTGTGGGAGAGGTAGAAATATGCCCCACCCGGTGGTAAGAGTGAGTGATGAATGATGAGGTGAGGAGGGTGAGGTGAATGGTTAGGGTAAGCGTTGGGTGAGGGAAAAAAGAGTGACGGGTAGGGTAATAGGGTGAAATTGTGGGCAATGTGGAAGAGAGGGTGACTGATGCTGGTCAAGGGTAACTGATGTTGGTATAGGGTAACCAACCATGGTAAGGTAGGGCTCGTGACTGATGCCGGTGAAGATAAAACTGTGCTTTTCATAATCATTTTTCCCATGTAAAATAAAGGAAAATGACACGAGAGAGAGAGAGAGAATGTTGGAAAGTGTCTGGATGGAATAGAAAACTGAGTTGGTGAGTTGAATAGTGGGTGATTGGTAGTTGAGAGGTGGGTCCATGAGATCAAATTGTTGGATCTGGGTGGTTGGAGGCGAGGTGAATGATTGGTGATGGTAGAGTCCGGAGAGGGATTAGGAGGGCTAGTGGTGCAGCAGCTAGATGTGCCACCATGGTAAGATCAGCATGATGAGGTAAGTGTCAAAACCTTTTCATGTTTTTTGAGATAGATTAGGGTATAGGTCAGGTTTTGAAATATTGGGTGTGGGGGAGAATGAAATTTGAAATTTGGGAGGGTAAATTGGGTATACTAGGAATGGGGAGAGAGGTAAGTGGGTGAATGAGGGGTGGGACAGGGTTGAGGGGAAGTGTAGGGGAGAATGGGTGGGTAGAAGGGTCAGGAGAGGGAGTTTTTTGAGATGGGAGGGTTTGGGGGTCACGGGTTTCACCGTGATAGTGACCGGCATCGGTCGGGGTTAGCCGGTGTCGGTAGGGTCAAACCGGTATCGGTCACGAAATAGGTGACCCATGTCGGTTTAGGGGTGGCCGGGGTCGGTTAGAGATAACCGGTACCACCAAGTTTTGGAGAAATAAAGGGCTAAAAGGGCCCAGGTTAAGTGGGTGAGAGAGGTAGGGGAAAAGAAGGTGTTTTGGTGTAAAATATGGCATAGGCGGGGGTGAAACGGGCATGGGTAGATGATAGTGGGTGAGAGTGGGGGTGGGTAGATAGAAATGTGATACAAAGGTAGGTTGGGGAAGAAAGAATGAGATGGGGTAGTAGGTATAGGTGAGGTGTTGAGTGTGGGTATGATGAAGGTAGATTAATTTGATGTTTGTGTTGGATGTAGGGGAGAGATCAACTATGGATGAGAGACAGGGTACCACCCCTACTCTTGAGAGTGTGAGGCATAGTGACAGTTGAGGAGTGGTGGTACATGGAGGAGGTGGGCCTGATTGGGGTTTGACGCTATCAACATGCAATCTGGAAGCCGAGTCTGATGGTTTCCCTCATCGATAGATGGGATTTAGTGACCAACACATTCCACCTACCAATGGGTGAGATGATAGTCACCCTAGAGGATGTGTTTAGGATCATGCGGTTACCGATACTAGGGATGCAGGTGTACTCAATCTCCTCCGAGGCCTCGGAGGAGTTGATGTTGATAGTGTTTGGGGAGGGACTGGTAGACATGATGTTCCATAGTGCCAGCTTGAGTTAGGGGGATGTACCTAGCCCGTCTAGAGGAGACAAGGCTAGTTGTTTTATTGATGGAGGTAGTGTGCTATTTTACACTACCGATGTAGAGGGTGGGAGATTTCCCCACTCCCTGATGGGGGTTTTACATGACATGGTGATGGATCGAATTGATTTTCCGGGTTCCAGCATTCCCGTGTAGTTATATAGAGAGATGTGGACATATGGGCGTTTGCGCAAGTTCATATTATGTTGCACATTTGTTCTACACTGTTGGGCCTATGAGCACATAGTTTGTGTGTGGCCAGTGGGTATGCCCCAAGCAGATGCATTTCTACTGAGATTGGTTCGGGTGGGGTACAGGCGATGGGTGCCCGTGATTGGAGAGCGTCAATTAAATAGGGCTACACATGATGTAGCATATTACAGACATCTATTGGAGGGGTTTTCTGGGGTGGACATCATATGGAGACCATATGTGGGTTATCCCTGATAAAAATAGATGCATTATGAGCTAGATGGCCTTCACCGTTGAGATGGATAGAGGGTGCCGTGCCGGGATCATGAGATGATCCCGATTAACGGGGTTAGGCAATAGATTTGGGCTACTATAGGACATACCTCCACCCTTCCTATAGTACATGAGAGATGACATGGACATGCCATTGCCTCTATCATAGCCAAAGTGACCACAAGACAGGGAGGAGTAGGTGGTAAACCGGTGGATCAATGATGTCGAGAGACAGAGATAGATATAGATAGTGGTGGCCAGCTCATTTACAAGTAGTACTACCCAGACCTAGGTAGTTAGATTTAGCCACTATCACCATGTAGAGAGACACCCTATAGGGGCAGGTGGAGACCTTGATTACCTAATTGGGGATGGTATAGGGGAAGCTATCCAATTCAGAGGTGAAGTTGGCTGAGTTGCATACACATGTGGCCAATCTTCAGGCCCCAATGGCCAAGGGTGGAGATGGGAATGGTGATGATGGTCAGGTGGCTGCCTTACAGGGATAGGTTACAGGGCTGAAGGGCCAGTTGGCCATAACACAGGTGTAGATTTAAGCATTACGAGTGTAACTACGGACATAGGGTGTCAGGCCGATGACACCTCCACAGAACTAGGACAGGGGCCCAATTTAAAGGTAGGGGTGAGACAGTTCCCGTAGGATAGGTATAGGGGCTAAGGCCTATGGGGCCACCACAGACCATTCCCATATCTAGGTTACGGGATGCCCTAGGTGAGGCTAGATACTACCAGGATCAGTTGATGGTGGTCGGATATATTTTCTATCCTATGGAGAGTATAGGGCACAACAAGCCTCAAGTGAGAGGACTAGATCCCGACTCATAGTGTAGAGAGCACAGGGGGCCATTGAGCTCCAAGATAGGATCAGGAGATGCCACCAGCTCACGAGACAATCTTCGTGTGATGTACTAGTAGGGGGTGGTGAGATGATGGCAGGTCATCAGATAGGAGCCGAGGAGGAAACCAGAGACTCGCATAGAGGATGTCCGATAGGATGAGGCTTGATGTCCATTCCTGTATTTTGATGTATTGTAGTCATATTTTTATGTATACTGGTTTGCGTGCTGAATATGGTGAGGATGTACTATATTTTTGTATATTTTGATCATATACTAGCCTACGTGCTAAAGATGGTGAGGCTGTATATGAGAGTTTTGAGAGACTGGATTATATACACCGGCCTACGTGCTGAAGACATTTGATAGTTATGTATATGGATACACATGTTTGGATATTGTATTTATATAGATGATGATGATTATGGGAATTATGTGTTTGTGTTGATAACATTTTATTATTATGCATAGATGGATTTATGGTAGGTGTGTTAGGCATGGATTGAGTCAGGTCATGGATTTAGGCATGATGGAGTTAGGTCATGGTTTTAGGCATGGATTGAGTTAGGTTTTGGTTTAGGCATGATGGAGTCAGGTTGTGGTTTTAGGCATGGATTGAGTTAGGTTGTGGTTTAGGCATGGATTGAGTCAGGTTATAGGCATGGATCGAGTCAGGTCATGGATTTAGGCATGGATTGAGTCAGGTTTTGGATTTAGGCATGATGGAGTTAGGTTTTAGGCATGGATTGAGTTAGGTTTTAAGCATGGTGGAATCAAGATTGAGGTTGTAATTCATTAATTTTTGCAATGAATGATGATATGGGTCATGTTTAAGATGTTTTATAATACATGCATGATGTTGGTAAAGAAATGGTAATCAAAATAAATGTATGTTTTGATGATGAGAAAAATGTGAAGCAATTTGTCGTTTGTTTGGTTTAATTTCCAATTTTTGATATAAAAAGGAAACAAAGTAGGGTAGAATGTTGTTTAGGAAAATAAAATATGAATTGGTTAGGATAGAGAGTGGCTAAGCTAACCTCTAAGGGCCCTATGCCCATGGAATGCTACCTACATAGTCCTAGCAAAAGGGACATCAAGCCGATGTAGTTCTCCCATAAGCTAGGGAAGAATATGAGGAGGTATGAGAATGAGTTGGTAGGTTTTTGTTATCCAAAATAAGCCCCATTATTATTTTTGACTAGCTCCTCCTTCTTCTCCTTTGCTGGCATTTAAATTAATTTTTTTCATGCTTCAGGTACTCAAAAGATTCTGGAAATGATCTCATCAGATAGGATTTTTTCTCACCTTTCCAAAAAGCTAAAATTTTCCTCCTAACTCCTTGTATTTCTCAAGTTATGGCTCGGCGAGTTTTGAGGGAAATTTTCCCTAGGAAGGCCCACAACCAATCGAAATGCACCACATGCAAGGGTGGAATGGCGGGTCAGTGGGGTGAGTTTGAAAATTTTCCAAAGGGCTCGGGGGGCGGAAGAGAATTTTTTTCCCAAAGGCCCGCTGACTAATAGAAGGCCGCCACATGTCCAACTGGAGGTAGAAGATAGAGGCACGAGTAAATTTTGGCTTTTTTCCAAAGTAGTTGGAGGGCACAAAGGGAAAAATTTTCCCACAGGCCCGCGGAAGAAAGAAAATTGATTAAGGCCCATGCCAAATCAAAGTGTGCCACGCATCGGTCGGAGGTCAGAGGCGCGGAAGAATTTGGTGAAATTTTCCAAAGTGGTCAAAATGGCACAAGGGAAAAATATGACCCGAAAGCCCACCAAGGTGGAAAAGGAAAAATTGGAAGTGCATCCCCACCAACCAATGAGGAAGTGACATGTGTCACCGGGATAGCGGAGCGCGGGGGAAAAGTTGGGAAATTTTCCCAATGAAAAATCAAAGGATGAAAGCAACATTTGGGCCCACATTTCCATTAGAGAATAGGGAAGTTCCACATGGTAGTGGAGCAGTAGGGCATGGGGATTTTGTGGAAATTTTCCCAAATTCAAAAAAGGGAAAATTTTAAAGTTTCAGCCCGCCAATCCATTTTTGCCCTAATTTTGCCCGAAATCTTCAGAGGGGCATAACTTTTGATCTAGAGCTCGAATTTTTGCATTCTTGGTGTCATTGGAAATATGATAAAATTATCTACATGATGGAGGGTTAAATTTTGTATTTTTATGGATTATTTCTAGGAAAAAATGGAGAAACATCCCTGCCATGTAAAAATGTAGAAATGGTTCCCAACCACCAAATTAAATGAAGTATGGTCATTTTTGGATCTCTAGAGCAATGTAATTCAAAGTATGGGCTTTCCCATGGGAACCCATCATTTTTTAGGCTAATTAGAAGATTTTTTTGGTGGTTATAGTTTCAAATCAAATTTTCCCATGTTTTTCACTTTTCTTCATTCTGCTTCATGATAAAAACTAGTTTTGGCTCATTTGTAAAGGTTGTTCATCTTTTCTACTTTGCCCTCCCTTATTTTCTTCCCCAGGGTTGAAAATGGAGTTAGAACCTCCTCCCATGCTCTGTAATGGAATTTTTTTCCTTTTACCATTAAAATGATGTTCTGTGCAAACTTTTGGAGCAACAAAAATGTGTTTTGTGATGCATCTGTCCATCCTTGCTCATTTTTTTGCTTTTTTCTTCTTACCTCTCTTCATTGCAGGTATTTGTGCATGTTTGAATGTTCATTGCAAGTTTGGAGCTATGTTCATGGAGTTTTGGAACATTTTCTATGTGAAATCTATCCTTGGGCCTATGATGCACTTGTCCATCCTTCCCATTACTCACCAATTCTTGTTCCATTACGCTTTTGATAGATGTTTAGCATTTTCCTTCTCTCGGTGTATCACCATTTTACTGTAGGCTTCTATTTTTTTCTTTTATCTCTCTCCCATGTCTCCTTGGAAGTTAGATTAGGATTAGATTATCTTTCCTGCACTAGAATAGCTTTTGGAAGGTAGTTTAGGAAGAGGAACCAACCTTGTCTAGAGAGCTTTCCCCATTTGCAAAGGTCCCACACTTGGGAAAGCTCAATGTTGTGCATTCAAACCAAATGAAATTTCCTTAGAAAAGAAAGATCCATAGGTCATTTTTGGGGGTGTTATGAATTTTCACTAATATTTTTGGCACACCCGGTGGGACCTTAGAGGTATTCCACCTTATTTTTGATAGGTTGGTGTGTTCCTGTTAAGGATTCAGCCTTTGGAGGCATATTCAAAAGCACATCTGGTGACTCCATCTGGTAAATAACTCATTCTTTGAGTTGTAGAATTTTTTTCCATCCATTCTTGTTTCCATATTTTCCATCTTCTTTCATTCCATGAATTTTTGTAATCATGACTTCATTTTCATCATGGAATTCACATTTACAATAGCAGTAATATATTTCACCTCCAACATGTTTTACAACTCCTTCAAATCAGTATTTTGATCAAATTCAAGATCAGTATGCTTACCCATATGATCAATACCAAAATAAGTTTGGTTGTGAATCATATCAAGAGTAAGGGTATGCATGCAATGAAGACAATCAAATGGAAGATGCTGATTTTGTGGAAAAAATCCAAAAGATGGAGGTAAAAATGGTGCAATCAAGAGCAACAACTCAAATGAAGGCTTTTAGAATTGGTTATAGGACTCCTTGTCCATGGGGAGGCCCTTTTCCAAGACACTTCAGCCCTCAGGAGAAGCTAGACTTCATGATGGAGATGCTACCCCAACTTGCACAATGGACAATAGAGATAGAGGCCTATAAACTTGGTGTTGAACAACCTTGTCAATGGGTAAGTTCTACACCATCATCTGGTTCTTCTCTTTCCATTCCTCAAGCAACACCATCTCAATTTGGGCTTCAATTTTCAAGCTTCCCATTGAATGCTGCCCCAAGTGTTGAATCCATTTCTCCATTCCCTAGTCTTCCACCCCATCTCATTTTTTTGTCCTTTTCCCTTCCAAACAGCCATTCCCTCCAAAGAAACAAGAATTTCTACCTCCTCCAACACCACAAAAAATTTCAAAATCAATTGATTCATAACCCACCCCTCCTCTTGCATTCCCAAATCCATGTTGGGAAGATAAAAATTAGAATGCTAGTCAAGGAAAACAACAGCAAGAAGAAGAGCCAAAAAGGATGAAAAGATCAAAAGTTTGGTAAGCTTGGCTCTCAAATTTGGGATAACAAAGATCCCCTTGATGGTTAAGCCTTCAGAGGAGGTGAAAGTTGAACAAGTGGTGGTTAGGACTGATTTTGTTGCAGCAGAAGAAGAGAAAAAGAAGAAGCAGATCAGCAATCAGTTTGCTCAGAATGTAGTGTCCATGTTGGCACTTTATTTGAAGGAAATGTTGATCCAATTCGAGTTACACAATCAGCCATGGAAGAAGAAGATCTTGCAGTCCCAACTTGTCCTCTAGAGTAGTAGATTGAAGAGTTTGACTTGAAAAACCTCATGCTAGAGGGAGAGTTTAATCAAGAGCAAGATGGTCTTCAAGAAGTAGAGGAGGAAGAACAACCAGCTCCAAATCCCATTGAAGAGGAGCAAATGGATGAGATCAAGTCAATTTTTGCAGCAACAAAAGAAGGAAGCATTATTGATACATTTTTGCTTTCATTTGAAGGGGCTGATTTGATTGATGAAGCCATTATGGAGGTGAAAAAACAGGTCCAAATTTTGAGCAAGAGGCACAAGAAATTTTATGTTTCTCTCCCACTTCATCTCTCCAAAAATATAATTTTTTGGATGAGTTTGAATTGACAAGTTTCATGTTTGAAAATGAAACTACACATGGTGAAGAAAATGTAGATTTGGAGGTCACCATACAAGAGGGAGAGACCTTGTAGCAGCAGGACATTGAAGAGTTTGATTTTCCATCAGACTTAGAAGAATGTTTGGATGAAGAGCCAGCTGAAACTACAATATTTTCTTCTTCACCATTCGTTCTCCAACATCAAGAGCCTACTGCCACAAAGGATAACATTGAAAAACAATAGCCTATGTTTTCTGACAAGTATTTGGAACCAATGTTGGAAGATATTAATCTTCCATGTTCTTCACTGGAAAAGGAAGGAAAATAGCAGAAGAACTTCATCACTTCTTCCACACCATCCATTCAAGAAGGTCTACAAGAAGACTTCATTTTTGGAGTTGAAAATCAGAGCTATGGGCATATCAAATTGATCAGACCTTTCCCAATAAGGTACTTGGCTTCATTGGAGCCAAAGGAGAAGTCACAACCAGTCATGCTTGCTTCTAAGCATGAGGATGAGCTACAAAGTACCAAGGATCAGCTGCCATACCTCTTCAATCCAAATGCAGAGCAACTCAAAGAGGTATTCGATTTGATTTCAGCTGATACCTTGCTAATTTGGGTAGAAGACTAGCTTCTTATTGATTTTCCGCTCATCCAAGCAGCCATACTCAGCTCCAAATCATTTGCATGGCTACCAATTTTGAAGAAAGGAAGTTATTTTACACAACCAGTTATAGGGTTTGTTTAGCCCACCTTTGCTTCTAGTTAGAGAAGAGTAGGTAGGTTTGCTTTCAGTAGAAGAATTACTTGTTCACACTCTACATATCCCACTTAGGGGTATGTATGATTTTAATTTTGTACATAGTTTTTGGTGCTGCTGGTTTTGCTCTTGCAGTCCATTTCAGTGGAATTTTGGTGAAAACAACTCCAGTTTAGTGGGTTTCCAAGTGGCTCAGAGAGGAAGTTTTCAAATTTTAGATCAGTTTGCAGGCTACAACTCATGACTCCATGCCCAATGGATGCTTCAAAGGCTACTGATCATTCATTTAACAATCAGATGACCCCTCTGAGTCACCAAATTGTTATCCAAAATAAGCCCCATGCTTATTTTTGGCTAACTCCTCCTTCTTCTCCTTTTCTGGAACTTAAATGAATTTTTGGCATGCTTTAGGTACTCAAAATATTCTGGAAATGATCCCATCAGATAGGATTTTTCCTCACCTTTCTAGAAAGGTAAAATTTTCCTCCTAACTCCTTGTATTTCTCAAGTTATGGCTCGAGGAGTTTTTGAGGGAAATTTTCCTAGGAAGGCCCGCAACCAATAGGAATGCACCACATGGCAAGGCAGAATGGTGGGTTAGCGGGGGTAAGTTGGAAAAATTTTGCAAAGGGTTCGACGGGGAGCGAGAGGAGAATTTTTTTCCCGAAGGACGGCGGACCAATAGGAGGCCACCACGTGTCCACCAGAGCAAAAGTCGGAAGCGCGGAGTAAATTTTGAATTTTTGCCAAATTAGTCGAAGGTGCAAAGATAAAATTTTTCTGTGGAACCGTGGAAGAAATAAAATTGATTAAGGCCCGCGCCAAATCAAAGTGTGGCATGCGCAGGCCAAGAGGTCGGAGGCACGGAAGAATTTGGTGAAATTTGCCAAAGTGGTCAAAATGGTGTAAGGGAAAAATCTGACCAAAAGCCCGCCAAGGTGGAAAAGGAAAAATTGGAACCACATACCAACAAACCAATGAGGAAGTGACACATGTCACCGGGACAAGTGGAGTGCGGGGTAAAGTTGGGAAATTTTCCCAATGAAAAATCAAAGGATGAAAGTGAGGTTTGGGCCCGCATTTCCATCAACGAATAGGGAAGCGCCATGTGGTAGTGGAGTGGTGGGACATGGGGATTTTTGGGGAAATTTTCCCAAATTCAAAAAAGTTAAAATTTTAAAGTTTCGGCTCGCCAATCCATTTTTGCCCTAATTTTTCCCTAAATCTTTAGAGGGGCATAACTTTTGATCCAGAGCTCAGATTTTTGTGTTCTTAGTGTCATTGGAAAACTGGTAAAATTATCTACATGATGGAGGGTTAATTTTTTTATTTTTATAGAAATGTCTTAGAGAAAAATTGATAAACGTCCCTAGCATGCATGAAACATAGAAATGGTTCCCAGCCACCAAATTAAATGAAGTATGGGTCGTTTTTGGATCTGCAAAGAAATGTAATTCAAAGTATGGGATTTTCCATGGGAACCCTTCATTTTATAAGATAACTAGAAGGATTTTTAGTGGTTGGAGTTGCAAATCAAATTTTCCCACATTTTTCCACTTTTCTTCATTTTGCTTCATGATAAAAGCCAATTTTGGATCATTTTTAAAAGGTTGTTCATGTTTTCTACTCTACCCTCATTTATTTTCTTCTCAAGGGTTGAAAATGGAGTTAGAACCTCCTCTCATTCTCTATAATGGCATTTTTTTCCTTTTACCATTAAAATGATGTTCTGTGAAAACTTCTGGAGCAACAAAAATGTGTTTTGTGATGCATCTATCCATCCTTGCTTGTTTTTTTCCTTCTTTTCTTCTTTCCTCTCTTCATTGCAGGTATTTGTGAATGTTTGAATGTTCATTACAGGTTTGGAGCTATTTTCATGGAGTTTTGCAACATTTTCTGTGTGAAATCTATCCTTGGGCCTCGTGATGTACTTATTCATCCTTCCCATTACTCACCTCTTCTTGTTCCATGGTAGTTTTGATAGATGTTCAACATTTTCCTTCTCTAGTGTATCACAATTTTAGTGTAGGCTTCTATTTTTTCTCTTTTCTCTCTCCCTGTCTCCTTGGAAGTTATATTAGGGTTATATTATCTTTCCTACACTGGAATAACTTATGGCGGTGTAGTTTAGGAAGAGGAACCAACCTTATCCGGAGAGCTTTCCCCATTTACAAAGGTACCACACTTGGAAAATCTCAATGTTGTGCATTCACACCAAATGACATTGCCTTAGAAAAGCAAGATCCACAAGTCATTTTGGGGGTTCTGTGAATTTTCACTAATATTTTCAGGCATGATTTGGGTTTAGGTATGTTAGGTGTGGGTGAGTTATGGGTAACCTAGTATAGGTGTTTTCGATTGTGGTAGAAGAATAAGATTACCCAAAGGTAGGCATCAAGGACCAAGTCCTATATAAGGTAAGCAATACGTAATAAGGAAGGTTAAAAGATAAGAGGGGGCAAGAAAGCTACCCGGTTGGTGAGGATCATAACTAGTGGACCATACCGTGGAGGATCCGATGAGCATAAGACCCTAAAGACATTGCATGATTGATTATTCTAAGGGTAAAAGTAGTCACATGATCACCAAATGTCATGGTTCTAAAAGGTCCATTGAGGCGGTAGGAAATGAAGATGTGAATGGTGAGAGGGTGAAAACTGTAGTGTACAATGGTAGTACATATCATGCCTTTTGGTAAGAGATCTAAGGTCACAATGGGCCAGTCCATGAAAAAAAAAAATTATTTGACTTGGATTTAAGATAGACAAATCGATGTGGGAAGTCTATATGGGATGAGTAAATTAACTCCTTGAGATCTTCGTGAAGCTAATCGATGCAGAAGCTTCATATTCTCATCTTTTTATTGAAAGAGATTTTACATAGTTGTCCTTTATGGGGTAGTCTATTTATAGCAGTGATTGTAGAGAGAAATATGTCCTTTTGAGGGAGTCATCTTTTTATTAGAAGTTTGACTCAAGGAGTTGAATCCCATGTGAGGGATTTTAAGTCATGGATAGGACTAAGGTGAAGAATAAGAGTCTTGTTTAGAAAGTAGGGTGAAACAACCATGGGATCTCATCTAAAAATAGATGAAAAGTATCCATGAGAATCATGCTATGTGCAACACCATGGTACACATATTTAAGAAAGATAAAAAGTGACGGGTATGCACATGATTCTTATTTAATCATTAGTGATGGCATAGGAAGTGGATAGCACTCAAGGGATGAGCATGGAAAGAGGAAAAAGTGAGGTAGGACTAAAAGTCAACAGTAGAATGGTCAAAGATGCAAGGCATTAAGGGGCTTAGGTTTGGGTTTACCATCGAGTGAAGATAAACGATAAGCACCTGATCCGTAAGTATGGGTCACGATGTATGGTCCAAGCCAATTAGGAGAAAATTTTCCCCATTTACTTTTTTATTCTTTAGTTACATGTTGATTTTATTTCAAGACAAGGTCATTAACTCGAAAGGTTCATTCATGGACACATTTTTCATAGGCATGTTTGATACATTTTTGGTAAACTTGAAGGTGGTCAAGAGTGTTAAGATGATGTTTGTCTAATAACTCAAGTTGTGTTAAACAGTCCTGACAAAAGTCATCATCATTGAGCATGTCATGGAGAGAAATGCAGAGTGAGGGAATCTGGAATTCAAGAAGCGAATAGCTCCTATACCATAGACTAGATAAAAGGGTGTGGTAGTAGTGGAAGTACATATACTAGTGTGGTATGCCCATAGGGCGAAAGGAATGTGCATATGCTAGTCCTTCCCAATATCATTAACCACTTTCATGAGAATTTTGTTTAGGGTTTTGTTGGTGGATTCAGCTTGGCCATTGGTCTGTGGGTAATAAGGTGGCGAAACTTAGCTGAATGCCGAAGGCATCACAAATTTTTGCAATGTTTTATTTTTGAATTATTTTCCATTATCAGTGATGAGGCGATGAGGAACACCAAAGCGACAAATGATGTGATGATTGATGAACTCACATATTTTCTCAGCTTTCGTGGAGATGAGTGGTATGGCTTCAACCCATTTTGTGTAGTATTCAGTAGTGGTGATGATCCATTGATGGCATTGGGAAGAATGGGGATTGATCTCTCTAACAAGATCCAAACCCCATTGAGAGAAGGGCCAAAGGTCACGGGTGACCTGTAAGGCATGACTAGGTGTATGATGAAGGTTGGCATGTTGTTGGCATTTTACACAATGTTTGACGTAGTCGCAACAATCATGGTTGAGGTTCGGCCGCAATATCCTAGCAACAACAAGGCCACTAAATTGACCTCCACATATGCCATCATGAACTTCCTTGATGATATAAGGAATTTCAGAACTCGTGAGGCATCGTAAGAGAATACCATTAAATCTACACTTATAGAAGAGGCCCCCCATGATGACATAACAAGAGACCTTTTTAAGAAAAGTACATTTTCCATTACAAGTGAGGTCGGAGGTAAGATGAAGAGAGAAAGATAGTTAGAGTATTGTTTATACCAAAGGTCACTTGGGTCAAGGGTATCATTTTGAAAGGAGTAAACATCGTGAGGTAAATAAGAGGGTGATTGGAGTCATTATACGGTGACAAATATTTTAGAATTGGTGGGTGAAGTGGGTATTTGAGAAGCCAAGCAGGCCATGGTATCTACAAATTTGTTGGTTGAATGTGAGACAGTTTGAAGGGCGTAGTGGGCGAAGGTGGTCAAAAGTATGTCTACGTGATGTTTGTACTTTTGAAGTGTCACATTAAAAAAATTGTATATACCATTGACTTAGTTTATGACCAATTGGGAATCACCAAAGATGTTGATGGATTTGACATCCAAGGCATAGGCAGCTTAGAGACCTAATACGAGTGCTTCATATTCAGAAATATTGTTTGTATAATAAAAATCTATTTTGAAAGACAAAGGCATGGGTTTACCATCAATTAGAATGAGGATAACACCAGCCCCACCCCCACAATGACACTTGGAATCATCAAAGAAAAGTGTGATTTGGTAAGTAGGTTTGTCGAGGGAAAGGGTAGTGATTGACTCATCGGGAAATTCAAAGTTAGAGGTCCGGTCCCTAGAAATAGGTGCGGTAACCTGTTGGTCGGTGATAGCTTGGCCCTTGATGAAATTTTGATGGATGAATTTGAGGTCGAGGTCAGCAAGAAGCATAAGATAATGTGTGGCACATTTATTTTAGTAAGGTTTAGCATACATAAAGTGAAAAGGGTCAATGTTGGTCATAACATAGGTTTTGTGATTGAGTAGGTAATGGCAAAGTTTTGTGGCAATGAAAACTAAGGCTAAGAAAAATTTTCGGGATGTGTGTATTAGGTTTCATAGTCCATAAGAGTACCACCTTCTCTCTTTGTTGTTCATCATGATGAGCGAGCATGGTCCCCAAGGAGTGGTCAGTAGTTGAGATGTATAGGTAGAAGGGTTGATCGCCTTTAGGTGGAATGAGTACGGTGGTTGAAGAAGGTTTTTTTAAGGCCTCAAAATATTTGTGGTAAGCATCATCCCATTTAAAGAGACACCCTTCTTAAGCGTATGATGAAATGGTTTACACCGATTAGACAATTGTGAAATGAAACATCAAATAGACTACAACTTACCTTACAGAGCTCTGATTTGCCTAAGGTTGGTGGGTGGAGGAATTTCAAGAATGGCATTGACTTTAACAGGGTCAACTTATATACCATGTAAGGAAATGATAAATCTTAGGAACTTTCCTGAGAGAACCAAAAAAACACACTTCTTGGGTTGAAGGTGGATGCAATATTTAATAAGGCAGTCAAATATGGTTTTTAGGATGGCAAGGTGCTTCGAGAAGCATTTAGATTTGGCTAGGATATCATCCACATAATCTTCCAATATACGATGCACGATGTCATGGAAGATATAAGTCATACCAGCTGATATGTGGCACCAATGTTTCTAAGGCCAAAAGGCATGAATCGATAGTAGAAGTTCCCCCAAGGGGTGATGAATGTGGTTTTTTTTTTATCCTCTAGGGCAAGCAAGATTTGGTTAGAACCCAAGAAACCATCCATGAGTGATAGCATCTCATGACTAGCGGTAAGGTCAACTAGCTGGTCAATACTAGGTAGAGGAAATTCATCTTTTGGGAAATCTAGATTGAGGTCATGGAAATCCATGTAAATGTGGAATCCCCTATCACCTTAGTGATGGGGACAATGTTAGAAATCCAACGAGGGTAATCAATGGGTAAGATGAAGGAATTGGAAAGAATGCGTTGAAGTTCTTCTTTGAGGAGAAGGGCAATGCGAGGGTGTATTTTCCTCGGCTTTTGTTTGTGAGTTTGCTTCAGAATGGTTACAATATTATGGACCACTATGGTGGGGTCAATATCGATCATGTCTGCATAATACCAAGAAAAAACATGGTTATGATCTTTGAGAAAAGAAGTGATGGTTTCCAATTCAGAAACATCTAAAGATTGACCAATCTTTAGGATGTGCGGGTCATCCTGAGTATGAATGTTGGTTTTGATAATTGATTCACTCAACATGGTTTGCGTCTTAGTTGCTAACAACCGATGAATATATGAGTCTTATACACCAAGGTAGGTGAGTATAGATTCATCATCCTGACATTGAATGACGTTGATTGAAGGTGTATCATCATCAATCTTTTCAAAGTACATTAAGGGAAGAGAGAAGGGAGCCTCACCCTCGTGTTGATAAGTTAGAGGCCCTAAGGAGATGGTGTTTATGAAAAAAGTTAGGAGGGATGGATTCGGATCCATCGACTCCGTTGGTGAAGATGGTGATGGGGGTGATGAAGGTGAAAAAGGGCTGATGTCTTCAATGAGCTCAACATGGGCCTTCTTGGTAGGTGGTTCAGCAAATCCGATACCACTATGATCGTTATGCTTGCGAGTAGTACATGGAATAACATTATTACGGCCTTTCTCATAAAATCCAAAACCAAAACCATTCCATACACATTGGTGCAAGAAGGTGTGGGAAAATAGCGATTAGTGAGTGACTGGAGGTCGACAGAAAATGGGTGAGTTTGTGATGGTGGTTCAGGTGTGTAAGTTGTAGTATCAAGTCCCCCATAGGTGATATTGGTACAAAGGTGGGGAGGACCATAAAGGAGGCATTCTCCTATATGGTGATCATAACGAGGGTGTTGGTGAAGAATTTTGTATTCTTGTGGAGTAAGGAATGTGTTGACACTATATAGGTGATACTCCCCCAGAGTGAGGTGTTGAAAAATTCCCTCTAAGGGATCAATGGTTGGTATGTGGGTAGCTAGAATAGATGATGTGTTAGAGGTCAGATCGGGGTGGAACTAACAAATTGGGAGGCTGATGGTTTAGTTGTGGAGGTTGTGGCAGTGGTAGGAATGGAGGATGTAGGTGTGGTTAAGGTAGTGGCTACACTGGTGAGGGGAGGTGTAGGTGACGTGGCAGTGGTTGTGGAGGTAGATGCTTTGATGGGTATGAGCACATCATTGGGTTGGTAAAGCATGTTGCAAGTTTTGAAAGGTGATGGGTCAGCTAGAATGGTATAGGTGTGTCCTTCATGCTTGAACTTCACACAATGATGCAAAGTGGAAGGGACACAACCCATGACATGAATCCAGGGTCTGCCAAGCAACAAGTTATATTGAAATTCCCCTCCAAGATGTAAAATAACTATAGAATAGTATGAGGGCCCAAGAAAACGTGGAGGATGATAGTGCCTAGTGTAGAGGTGATAGCGTCATTGAATGAATGTAACATGACATTATGTTTATGTTAGTGCAAATCAGCAGCACTCCCCTAAATGACCTTCGATCTATAAGTGAGAATTTGGTCATTTAGTGTGATTTCACAACATGGAATCTTTTCCCCAAGTGTGGGACTTGAAAAAAACAAGAAAAAACTCTCCATATTGAAGGTTGGTTCTTCTACTCCTTTGATCAGATGTATGCATGAAATTTATAGGGGTTTAACTCCAAATTCTACTCTAATTTTGTTAAGGAGGCAAGGATAGAAAGAAAAGAAGATAAAACTAAATTGAAAAGGTGATACACCAAAGGAGTGGTGAACATCTATTTCTGTAGATTGACACAGATTAGGAAAAATTCATCACAAATCATGCACAAATTGCTAAATTGTAATGAAGGATCAGGATAGAGCAAACAACACAAGAAATGATTGAAAATTCAGTCACAGAGCTTGCATTATCATTTCCATTTTTCAATACAGTGCATTACAATAGAAAAGAGGTAGAAAACATGTTGCAGTCCTAAAAAGATCTAATATTCCACAAATTCACTTGCCAGGGTGAAGGAGGGAGCTTGTAGAACATAAAAAAATGTCCAACCCTTTACAAATGAGCCAAATCTGGCTTTTAACAATGATAACCTGAGTTCAGGAAGGAGAAAGATGGGAAAATTGAAATGAATGATTCAACTACCAACTAGATCCATCAAAATAACATGGGTACCATTAAAATTTCATTCCCCAATATTTTGAACCATACTGAGAAGAATGGAAGCCATACTGCATTAAAAATGGTGGTTGAATGTCTGTTCTTCTCTTTTTCCCATGCCAAAGGCGTTTTTTCATTTTTCTCTCAATAAAATTCACCAAAAAACAAAATTGAAGATTCCATCATGTAGAGGATTTCAAAATATTTCCAATGACACCAAAATCAAGAAAAACTAATCTCTGGATCGAAAGATATGCCCCTCTCGAAGATTTAGGTAAAAACTAGGGCAAAAAACAAGTTGGTGGGTGAAACCTAAAATTTTCCCCCTTTTTAAATTTGGTAAAATTTCCCAAAAAGTTCTATTCCCCACCACTCCATTGCTACATGGCACTTCCTCATTCATTTACGGGTTCAAATGGCCATTTTACCCTTTTTGAAGTTTTGACAAAAATTACAAACTTTTTCCATGCCCCGCCGCTTCACGCCACGTGTCACACTCGATTTGGCACGGGCCTTAATCAACTTTCTTTCCTCTCTGCGGTCCCAAAGGAAAAAAATTCCTTTGCACCATTTTAAACACTTTGGTAAATTTCACAAAATCTTTCCACACCTCTGACCCCCACCACGGCTGGACATGTGTCATCCTCCGATTGGTCCACGGGCCTTCGCAAATTTCTTTTCCTTCTCCATAATAGGCTTGCAATCCAGGTTTTCCTTTTTCCCTTTGTTATTTTGGCAAAAATCTAAAATTTACTCTGCCCCTTCGACTCCCGCCACCCTCATGGACACGTGGCACATTCTCATTCGATGCAGGCTTCAAACAATTTCTTTCCTCTGTGGGCCCGTGGGAAAAAAAATTCATTTGCACCCCACCCACTCCTTGGTGATTTTTTTTTACTTACCCTAGCTGACCCACCATTCTACCACCACGTGGCACATTCCTATTGGTTGTGGACCTTCCTAGGGAAAATTTCCCTCAAAAACTCCACCGAGCCATAACTTACAAAATACAAGGAGTTAGAAGGAAAATTTTACCTTTCTGGAAAGGTGAGAAAATCCTCTATCTGATGAAGCCATTTCCAGATAATTTTGAGTGCTTAAAAAGTGAAAAATTTCTCTGAGGCACAAGGAAGGAAGGAATGAAAGAAAGTTAGTCAAAAATAAGCAAGGGGCTTATTTTGGATAACAATTTTGGCGACTCAGAGGGGTCATCCACCTGCTAGATGAATGATTAGTGGCCTTTGAAGCATCCATTGGGCATGGAGTCATCAACTTAACTACTTGGTACTCTCAAATCATTAGAAATATTCTAGGAATAAGATTGTGAGAGTAGAACATCACTTGATCTAGAACATGGCCTGTAAAGATGCATCCTTGGGACAACAAAGCTTGTGCCAAATCACTTAGGGAAATGTGAAACTAAGCTATAACAAAACAATGTGCACAAGCACTTGGAGGAATGAAAATCTAAGCTAATATGTACAAGGTGAGGAGTTTCCCTTCTGTAGCAATGCTTTAGATGGATTACATTAACTAGAATATGCAGTTCTTCACCATCCAATGTATATAATTGGAAGGCATTGTTCTTACATTTTATGACCATGAAGGGGCCATTCCAAATGGCATCAAACATTGAATGGCTTCCTGGATTTTCTCGGTCGCATCCTATTTCAACACTAAATCTCCAACTTGCAAGGTTCTAGCCTTAGCTTTCCTATAAAATGTTCTCTTGATCAAGGCTTGGTCCTTCTCCATTGTTTGGGATGCATGCTCTCTGATTTATTGGAGTTCCATCAATTCTACATATCTAACCTCCATGGGTTCAAACTCCAATAATTCCAATTGCTTCATGAGCTCCAACGTTGGCAACTCAAGTGACATAGGCAAGATTTCCTCTCTTCCATAAACAAGTCTAAATGGAGAGTTACCAGTGGATCTCTTAGGAGTTATCCTATCAGCCCATAAAAATGATTTAAGTTTAGTGTTCCAAGTCCTCTGATTTTCATCAATATTCCTCTTGAAGATCCTTAATAGGCTCTTGTTGGTAGACTTAGCTTAGCCATTACCTTGAGGGTAATAATTTGATGAAGTGCTCAAATAGATCCCATTCTTAACATACCATTCAGTTACCTTTGATCCTATGAATGCCAATGCATTATCTGATGTTATAGTGGCAGGTATACCAAATCTAGTTATTATCCCCTCATATAATTCTAGAATGCTAGATTCATTTGCCTCTATGAGTGCCACTGCCCCAGTCCATTTGGTGAAGTAGTCTATTGCTATTAGAATCCACTTGTGTCCTTGGCTTGAGTTTGAGTTAATGACTCCAATGAAGTCTAAACCCCATTGCATGAATGGCTCGACAACTGAAATTGGGTTCAATGGAAGGGCTACTAATCTTCCCTTGCCTATGAATAATTCACAATTTTTGCACCTCTTGATCCATGCATAAAAATCAATAAACACCTTGTGCCAATAATAGCCAACCTTCATAATCTTGAGGCTTTTCACTCTTGGAGAAAAATGACCACCAGCTGATCCACCATGGAACTCTTCTAACATTCTCTTAATTTGATTTGTCCCAATGTATCTCAGCAGCACTCCATTTATATCCTTTTTGAACAAGACACCGTCAACAAGTGCATATGGAGTAGCCTACAATATGAAGTTTCTTCTCTTGGTTTTGTTCATCTCTGGAGGGCATAGGCCTATTTGTAAGAAGTGCATTATGTCTTGGGTCTAGAAAGGAGTGAGCATACCACCATTCTCTTCTTGAACACCTCTTTGTTCTTGGTTGTCTTGCAATGCCAAAACAACATCCTTCCCATTGCTTGCTTCCATTGATTTTCTCAAGACCAGCTGCTCACACAATCCCTTTCCTTAGACCATCTTGGTGACTTTGATCTCAATGTCATACTCCATGACACGAGTAATCCACCCTACACATTTTTCATTTAGGTATTTTTAAGGAGGAAGTCCTTAACTCCCACATGAGAAACCATCGAGTTGAACCTTGTTGTTTGAAACTAGATGCTTAAATTTATTCAAGCTCCTAATCACTGTAAGAACATGCTTCTCAATGAAGGAATACCTCACCTCATAGTCCTCCAAGCTTTGGCTAAAGAAGGCAATTGGCTGCTCTACATTTTCTTTGTTCTGTTGTACTAAAATTGTAGAAATTGTATCATCACCGCCAAATGCATAAAGGATAAAAAATTTAGAGAAATATGGGTTAATGAGATTTGGAGCTTGTGAGATAGCCTATTTTATTTCCTCAAAACTTGCCTTACCTGCAGTTGTCCATTTGAAATCCATACTTTTCTTCAACATCATAGTTATTGGCTTAACAAGGGATGCAAAGTATGGAACAAACCCTCAAAAAAAATTGATTCTTCCAAGAAACTTTGAAGTGCTTTCTTGTGACTTGGTAATGACAGCTTATTTTATTGCTTCAACCCTCTCTGGATCAATTGCTAATCCCTCTTTAGAAACAATGTGGCCTAGGAGCTTTCCTTCATGAGCTAGGAAAATACATTTTTGCGATTCAAGGATACCCCAAATCTTCTAAATATTTTGAACGCTTGTCTCAAATGAAAGAGATGATCTACTACACTTTTAGAAAATACGATAATATTATCTAGGTATATCAACACTATTTTGTTAATCAATCCCTTGAACACCATATCCATTTCCCTCTGAAGGTAGTCCTAAAATTAGACAAACCAAATGGCATTTTCGTATATGCATAGGTTCCCCATTTGATGGTGAAGGATATTTTTAACTAATCATCCTCCTTTACCATGATATGATTATACCCTAAATAACCATCTAGCAATGAAAACCTCTCAAAGCTAGCAATAACTTGCAAAATCTACTCCATAGAAGGAAGTGGGCAATGATCCTTGAGGGATACTCTATTCAAATCTCTAAAGTCTACACACAATATGATTCATCCACTCTTCTTTCTAACTCGGAACCAAGTTTGCAACCCAGTTTGAATGCTTGATGGGAAATATGATACTTTCCTTATTAACTTATTCAATTCCTTCTTCATTAGAGGCTCCATGTGTGGATTGACCGGTCTTTGTTTTTACCGATGGGTTTAACACTTGGATCTAATTTAATTGTGTGTTGAGATAACTTGGGATTGAAACCCCTCAAGTCTTCATAGCTCCAACAAAATATATCCGGGAAATCTTGGAAAAGTTGCTTGAACTCATACCTTTCTTGCATGGTTGTCACTTTACCAATTTGAAGTATTTTGCCTTCTCCCACTGAGATGGGAACTAAATCTTCATTAGGATTAAATATGTACTCCAAAGTGACAAATCATTTTGGTAGTTTTTTAGTTCGTAGCTATACCACTTGATCACCATACTACTGTTTTAACTTCTCCCGATTTTTGGCTAAGAACTCAACTTCTTCTTGCAAGAAATTGATGATTTGTTGATCAGTTTCAAACACTTGCCAACTTACATTATTTTCAGGCACTTATGGCCTTATAGTCACATGAATTTTTGGCTGCACTTTATCTTACATAATACTCTCCACAACATCAAAGGCTGCTCCAACTACTGCAAGCCTATCAACAGCTTGGTTTTCTTTCCTAGGGATGGAGTTGATACCAAAGCCTTCAAAATTCTCAATGAGGTCCCACACCCTATTCTTATAACTCATGAGTAGGTCATTTTTGGCAACATGTTGTCCTTTAACTTGATTAAAAATCAGCTCAATGTCACCAAAGACTTGTAATTTTTAATACCTCTCTTTCTTGACCAATGCAATCCGTGTATCAAAGCTTCATATTTAGTAGTGTTGTTAGAACATGCAAACTGAAATATAAATGTGGAATAATACTTAATGCCTTGAGGTGAAAAAATAATAGCTCCCCCTATGCTTTGTCTACTTCTTGATCCATCAAAGAACAATTTCCATACCTCATTGTCATCTTTATGGTCTAGCTTGGTGATGCTAGGAATAGGATGATTTTCTTCATGCATGTAATAAAATCCTAGTTCATATTCCTCCATTTCCTTGTAGGGATCAAAAGCATGTACCTTGTTTTCCCATTCATCAAGATTCAAATTTGGGATGCTTCCACTTTAGTGTCACTTCATCGGTTCCTAGATAATCCTCTTGATCAAATGCTAAATAGTTGACATTGATTGGGCTTGGAGTATGAGGCTCAATGTGAAATTTCGCAATAGGTTCAGACCTAACTATGTCCTTAGTTCCATATCTGGTTTGAAACAACATGCGTCACCAATCAACAAATAAATAGTATCCAATTCTAGCCGTGAAATCCCTTGACAAACATAGGGCAAAAAATGGTGGTAAACCTATCACCGACACATCTTGCAAAATAGTGACATTGGGGCATGCATGCAAAGTGAAGCTCAAATATTTAACTACCCCTACTATTTTTACTATTGTCCCATCCAGTTGCACCACCCCTTTGGATATGACTTCATATTGGAGGCCCAGCTAATCAGCTATTTGCTTGGGCATCACAGAACTACTTGCCCTTAATCAATCATACAATTTTCTATTAGTTTATCCCCAATTATCAATGAAAAATAGAATGGAGGGGGATTTAAAACTTTACCTTGCTATCCTCCAAGATTCCCCGAGGCTGAGCTTCATTTGTGAGTATCTTCTCTTGCATATGAGCTTGCTGATTTGAAGTTGACCAATTCTTCATGACAACTTCTAGTAGATCCCTTTGGCTCGGGATGGATAGTGATTCCCACATAGATATATTCACATTTGTCTTCTTCAATTATTCAATGATGTTAAATGGGGATGAAACATCTCTTTTCCCCTTAGCCTACACATTCTTTCCTTGTACATGGGTTGCAACAGCTGCACTAGCATTTGAGCTGGTTTAGAAGGTGGCTTGGTCTGTCCTTGCACATTTGGAACTAAATTTTGCTTACCAACACTTTTTGGAGTGATAGTAGGTTGTGGATCACCTGGAGCTAATGAATTCCCTTCACCAATAATCCTCTTCTTTGACCATGTGTTAGCTGCTACATTCGAGAAATTATTTGATTCATACCACAAAAATCCTCAGCCTTGCCAATTCACAAGTGTAGTCTCATTTGGAGTTGTATTTTGCTGAGATGTTCCTTATTTTTGGTTTGTTTCTTGACTCACTTCACTCAATACACAAATTTTTGTCACCATAAAATCTTGGTTCAAAGCACCATTGAAGAACATAGACTAGTTGTGAGGTTCATTGTATGGGAAACACCAATCATACTCTTAAGATATATATTATTTTACATTAGCACTAAGGCTTTAGAGGTAGATGTAGCATTGGGGTTATAGGGCAAAAATGGTCTATTATCGGAGGCCTCACTTGATTTTGATTTGCAGGTGGATGGGGTGGCCTATTAGGCTGATATAATTTTCCTATTAGGCTGAGTTTGAGACTGATAAGAAATTCTAAAACTTTGGGCTTGCTACCTCTTGAGTGTAACCAGCTCATTGCCTAAATTTTGTAATTGTTTCATGACTTCTTGAAGTTCATTTGAGGCACTAGAGGATGAGGTAGAAGTTTCATTTGAACTCTGATTTCTAGGAGTGGGAATAGGAGCTAAAGTAGGTGCTTGACTAGTGCTTGGGCTTTCCAAGTTTGGATATAAGGGCATGGGAGGCCTAGGCACTAGTTTACTAGCTTGGATTAAACAATTCTCAGCCTTGATGGCAATGCTATAAGCTACATGTATATTTGCACCTCTCATGGATTGGAATAACATAGAAATATCATAATTTAATGCTTTAAGATAGTATAAGAAAGCACCTTCACTTTTGGCCTTCATCACACCGGGATTCTATCCCAGTGTCCTTTAAAATCTGAAATTGAAGTCTCATTAGCTACTCATTAGGAGCTCTCTTGATAGTTGTCATTTGTTCCAATAGAGACAAATTATCTCCCCTTTCTCCAAACTTCTCATGGAGAGATATGTACAATCGGGTTCCAATTTTGGATAGAGTCTACCCCAAGGCTCTTCAACCATTGCAAGGCTTTCCCTTTAAATGAAGATTCCAACAATTTGATAGAATTTTGCATCTCAATAATCTCATGGATTGCACAAACATTAGCAATGTCTTTAACATGATCACTAGGAGTGGTATGATTTTCCCAGTAAAGTATGGGATGTTCTTCAATGCTGCAACTGGAACTTGGTTTTGTGCATTGAGAGCAAGTGGCTTGCTACTAGTGAAGTTGACATAAGGGTTGGGTTGTACCATTCTGATTGGCTTGAGAACCCTTATTGATTGGGTGAAAGGTCTACCAGGTGGAGGAGTTGATAGAGTTCTGTTTGGTGGAGATGGAGACCTTTGAATTCTTCTTCCCCTCTCTCTTCTTCTTGGGGATAATTGCAGATACTCAAACAATCCCTCCTCTTTGGCCCTTGACCTTGTTTGGATCCTTCTCATGAATCTTTAGACTTGGACTACTGAAACCAATTGATTTTATCTCTTTAGAGTCATCGATGTGCAAATCAAGGCTCTTTTTAAGCAAGGAACTTACAAAAAATGCACATCAACTTTGTTGTAATGAAGATGAAGACCTCTAAGGTCCCATCAGGCATGCCAAAACTATTAGTAAAAATCAGCAGCACCCCCTAAATGACCTTCATATTTGTAAGTGAGAATTGGGTCATTTAGTGTGATTGCACAACATGGAATCTTTTCCCCAAGTGTGGGACTTGAAAAAAATGGGAAAAAACTCTCTAGATTGAAGGTTGGTTCCTCTACTCCTCTGATTAGATGTATGCATGAAATTTGCAGAGGTTTAACTCAAAATTCTACTCTAATTCTGCCAAGGAGACAAGGATAGAAAGAAAAGAAGATAAAACTAAACTGACAAGGTGATACACCAAAGGAGTGGTGAACATCTATTTCTGTAGATTGACATAGATTATGAAAAATGCAACAAAAATCATGCACAAATTGCTAAAATTGTAATGAAGGATCAAGATAGAGCAAACAACACAAGAAAGGATTGAAAATTCATTCACAAAGCTTGCATTGTCATTTCCATTTTTAAATACAATGCATTACGAAAACAAAGAGGTAGAAAACATGTTACAGTCTTAAAAAAGGTCTGATATTCCACAAATTCACTTTCCAGGGTGAAGGAGGGATCCTTCAGAACATAAAAAAATGTCGAACTCTTTATAAATGAGCCAAAACTGGATTTTAACAATGAAAACCCGAGTTTAGGAAGAAGAAACGTAGGGAAAATTTTAATGAATGATTCAAACACTAACTATATCCATCAAAATAGCATGAGTACCATTAAAAGTTCATTCCCCAAGATTTTCAACCATGTTGGAGAAGAATGGAAGCCATACTTGCATTAAAAGTGGTGGTTGAGTGTTGATTCTGCTCTTTTTCCCATGCCAAAGGTGTTTTTTCATTTTTCTCTCACTAAACTCCACCAAAAAACAAAATTAAAGATTTCATATTGTAGAGGACTTCAATAGCTTTCTAATGACACCAAAATCGAGAAACACTGAGCTTTGGATCGAAAGATATTCCCCTCTGAAGATTTAGGGAAAAACTAGGGCAAAAAATGAGTCGACAGCCGAAACCTAAAATATTTCCCCTTTTTGAATTTGGGAAAATTTCCCCAAAAAGTTCCATGCCCCACCGCTCCACTACCATGTGGCACTTCCTCATTCATCCACGGGTTCAAATGGCCATTTTACCCTTTTTGAATTTTGGAAAAAAATCCAAAATTTCTCTATACCCCGCCGCTCTGCTGCCACGTGGCACACTCTGATTTGGCACGGGCCTTAATCAAATTTCTTTCCTCTACAGGCCCACGGAAAAAAATTCCTTTGCACCATTTTAAACACTTTGGAAAATTTCACCAAATCCTTTCACACCTCCGACCCCCGCCACGACTGGACATGTGTCATCCTCCAGTTGGTCCGCGGGCCTTCACAAATTTATTTTCCTTCTGCATGGTGAGCTTGTGGGCTGGGTTTTCCTTTTCACCCTTTGCTATTTTGGCAAAAATCCAAAATTTACTCTACCCCTCTGACTCCCACCACCCTCATGGACACGTGGGACATTCTCATTCAACACGGGATTTAAACCATTTCTTTCCTCTGCAGACCCACGGGGAAAATTTTTCCTTTGTGCCCCGCCCACTCCTTGGTGATTTGTTTTAACTTACCCCCGCTGACCCACCATTCCTCCACCATGTGGCACATTCCTATTGGTTGTAGACCTTCCCAGGGAAAATTTCCCTCAAAAACTCCACCAAGCCATAACTTGCAAAATACAAGGAGTTAGAAGGAAAATTTTACCTTTCTGGAAAGGTGAGAAAATCCTCTATCTAGTGAAGCCATTTCTAGATAATTTTGAGTTCTTAAAAAGTGAAAAAAATTTACTGAGACATAAGGAAGGAAGGAAGGAAAGAAAGTTAGTCAAAAATAAGAAAGGGGCTTCTTTTGGATAATAGTTTATGCATGTAATTATCAAATATGTGCATTTGATCGAATGCATGGGATGAAATGATATTAATGCTAGCACCCCATCGATCATGACACATCATACACATATATCATCAATGTGTGAAAGAGATGAAATGAGTTAGGTCTAGGTCATCTGCTTTGTGCGGTGCAATCTCTTCCTCTAAGAAGCTAAGGAAGGCTACTTGGTGAGTAGATGGAGGTGTGGATATAGGTGGCAATTTGGTAAGAGAGGCTACATGATGGGGTGTGATAATGGAGGCTACGGGTGTAGGGTCATTGGGTAAAACCTCAATAGATTGTAAGACCTCCATAAGAGCTTAACGATGGGATTTTGAGGTTTGGATGAGGTCATATAAGGACATTTTAAGGGGGGATTGGTGTAGTTTTTTTAGCATCGTGCGGTGTGTGACCCCATTAGAAATAGGATATGTGGGGCCGCGGATAGTGATTTTAGGTGTGGGTGCAAATGGTATGTTGGGTATAGGATTGGTTGGTGAGTTAGTTTCCTTTTCCTTTGTCCTTCTGAGCACGGGTAGCAATGTGGATCATGTTGATCTGAGGTGGGGAGGTAGGTGAGGTAGGTGAGCCATGAAAGGTATAGCGACATGAAGGAAAAATCCCAATGGTGGGAAGGAACTTTGTGAGATGAGCTGGGCACATCAACATTTGGGTGGAGGTTTGGTGAGGTTGTTGATGCAAACCATGTTAATTTCAAACCTTGGGGGTGGCTCTAGGAGTTGTGGAGGTCTCGGTCACTGAGTGGGAAATGAGGGAAAAACTGTGGGAATAGGTGTTGGTGAAATGGGGTCTTCATCGAGAAGGTCATCATCATCAAAGTTTTCTTTGGGAGGGCACAACTAGATAAGAAATTTTTCAAAGCCTTACAGTTCTCTACATCGTGTCCTAACACATGATGGTAGGCACAAATTTTGGTGTCGTCAAACCCCTTTGGTTTGGGTTTGAGAGGGTCATAAGGTTTGAGAGGCGGTAATGTGATGACAGAAGTTTCAAGGAGGTTGGTTAAAATTTTGGCATAGGATCCTGATAGTGGATCATAATGGGAAGTGAAAGTGGATTTGGGTGTAGGCGCAAAGAACTATAGAGGAAAGAACTTTGCACAAGGGGGAGTAGGTCAAGCTATGGTTTTAGGTGTTGGTGTGATCTTAGGAATTGGTTGTGTTTAGTTGGGTAAGGGTATGTTAGATGAACTGGTAGGAGTGTGTGTGGTTGTTTTGACTATCTTATTGGAGGGTAGCATATTTTTTTCTTTAGGTTGCACCTTCTGGTAAAGGTGATACATGCACATGAGATCTAGAGGGAAAGGGATGGTGGAAGAGGGCGCGTTACCCATGGGGATAATGGAGGTGTTGTGAAGGTAGATGGTGTAGGTCATGCCAGAGGTGTGAGGGAAAGAGACTGAAGTGTCATGGGTAGTGAAGGAGTGATTGAAGGTATTAGAGGTATGGGTGTTAAATATTTTGCATATGTGGGCGGAATTCATGGTGGGTGCTTGGATATGTTTTAGTTTGTAGTGGTGGAATGGGATGCTATGTTTTTAGTTTACTTTGGAAGGTGGAGGTTTCTTAACCATGTTAGAAGGGTGAGGTCCTAAGATGGATGAAAAAGGGTGAAGGTGATGAAGGTGTGAGTGGTGAGGTTGGAGTATGAGATTTATGGGGTTGGATCTTTTTTTTGGGTGTTGAAGTAGGTTTGGTATTGGCCTTTGAGGATGTAACTAAATCTAATTTTATGGGTGGATGAGTAAGGTCAAGTTAGGATGACCCTTAAGGTAGTGCTAGGTTTAGGTGAAGAAGATGATGTAAGTGTAGGCTTCGGTGTAGATGCACATTGGGTTATGGGTAGGGGTGTGGTTTGAGCCATGAGGGGTATCATGGAAGAAGTTGTGATAGAGGTGGTTGTGCTTAGTTCAATTGGCTGAAATATTTTTGGGTAGATAGCGAAGTGTCAGTAAGTGACATCTGTATTTGCATTGATATTGGAAGCAAAAGACGCCCCTAAAGTAAGGCTCTATCCACATAATCTAAGAGATTAGCCAAGCGCGAGAATGGCATAGCTGTAGGTGAGGTTGATGAGGACATAATGGTAATTCCTATAAAAATTTTCTTAGAGATGGGGAATTTGCTAGCTTTAGTTTCCATGGGTAAGAGAGCTGAAAGTAAGTCTGCAGGCTCTTGGGTAACTAATGGAGAATGATCACTTAGAGGAAAAGGTATCTCTACCGGATCTTTGATGGGTGGAGGGGCTGATGGGTGCTCCTCTAGTAGGTGGAGGAGATGATGGGTACTCCTCTTGTAGGTGGAGGAGATGATGAGTGATCCTCTGTGGGTGGAAGAGATAAACACATATCCTCCCTGGACTGAAGAAGTACTATGGGTGACGGTACCCTAGGTGGAGAAGCCAAAGGTGAAATAGTTTTGATATTAATGGAAGGCTCCTCTACGGGTGAGGAAGGAGGTGATAATTTTTCCTCTATGGGTGGAGGAATAGGTGAGATATATTAAAGTGTAGGTGGAGTACTTCGGGTTAGGATTTCCTTGATAGAAAGAATATGAGGTAATTGGGTAGCAGTGGGTGTATCACTGAAAATAGCATGGACCTTGCGGGTATGACTATCATGAGTTGAGGTCTCTCCCATTTGATCAAAACAAGGGGCATGATTAGGAAAAGGTTTCTTGAAGATATTTAGGTTTTGATTGGTAGGTGTGTTGGGATTATCCAATGTTAGCTCACCTTTCTTGAGCATTTATTGGAAATTTTTTTGAAATTGATGCAATTTCCGTCACTATGACCCTTTACTCGATGATATTTGTAGAAATCATGCTCTTTATACCATGCGGTGTGGGGCGAGCAAGGTCAAAACCGGTGTGTGGTTTCATAGGAGGAAGGGTGATGGCCCCAAATTTGATGAGCTTCTCTAAGAAAGAGTAATGAGGTTCCCTAATTGGGGTTATACTTTCGTTGTTCCCGTCTAAATTGAAAAGTCTTAACGGGTGAGAGATTAAATGAGGGGTTAGCCTAATTTGATAGATGAGCTAGGCTGGCTTTGAGTACCACTACGTTAGGGTTCCCTTGGCCTTTGAATAATTGTTCTGTGGTTTTAAAGAAGAAGAGATATCATTTGACTTGAATGCTGAGTTCTTATTACATAATTGGATTTTCTTCTCTTGATGGATTGAATCTCAAGCTTTTGTGCCATGTTGAATGTTTCGTCAAAGGTTTGGAAAGTTTAGACCTATAGAGTCGGTGAGATATTCCTAGCACAAGCCCGCATGAAGAGTTCAATGAGTTCAATTTGTGGTAGTTGGAATGTGAGTTGATTGATCAGGCTACGCTAATGAGAAACAAAATCTATGATGGATTCATCATCATACTTGATGCGTAGAGTAGAGGTCAGTCATGGTAACCTTCTTAATGATATTAATGGAGAAGTGATCCAAGAAGGCTTGGGCTACCTAATTAAATGAGAATATAGAGTGTCTAGGTAACCCACTATACCAATCTAATGCGGGTCCAGTTATAGCCATGGGAAAGTTTTTCAGGAGCAAAGCATCATCATGGGTGATCAAATAACACCCATGTTTGAAAGACCACAAATGTTGTTGTGGGTCTTCTTTGCTATTGAAATGGTTGAATTTAGGCATTTCCCAATGTAAGTTATATGGACAGATAGGAATGGATGGATGTATAAGCTCATTACAAATCTCAACGTAGGTGAGAGTTTTGTGGGAGTAGGAAATCGATGCCTCCATTTCTACATCTTGTCCATCATTAACTTGATTAGGTTGTTGGTAGGTTGTGATGGATGGGTGACTCTTGTAGCGTAAGAGGGTTGGTGTTGGGCATATAATGAGGGTGGAATTCTAGTATATGGTGCTGCCATATAGGTAGATTGAGAAGAAGGTAGTGAAATAGGGGGTACGTACCCAGAGTGAATAATAGATGAAACAGGAGGCTGTTGATAATATGTATATGGAGGTGGAAGGGTCATGGTGACCCTAGTGGAAATGGGGGCTAAAGATTGTGGAATAGAAAGGATGACATTTTGAAAAGGGGTAGGGGTCACTAACACCAGGGGTGGTAGTGTAGCTATGGGTATATGCGAGACAATAGGCGTAGATGAGGTTGTGTTCTAGGTGGTTAGTGAAGGTATAGTGGATGTGGCAGGTGCAACAGATGTAGCAGACATGGCAATCATAGTGGGTATAGGCCTAGCTCCAAAATGACTAGGGGTAAGGTAGATGCGAGCAGCAAAGAGCCGATGGGGCTGATACAGAGTGGGAATGAGAGTCAGGGGGATAGATATAGGCATGTTGTATATCAACTAACCCGAGGCATCTCGAGTGGATGAGTGGGAAAGGTAAAACTGCAAGGTGGTAGGATTTTGGTCAAGGAGTCGTGTGAACTCCTTGTCTCCGGTAGTGATAGAGATAGGTTGGATAGGTTCCATGGTTGGTGATAAAATGGAAGGTGGTGAAGGGCTAGGTGGGAGTGGTTGACAACTGGCATGGAATATGAGGGCACTTACTTGTCAATGCGTCAGTACCATGTGAATAGGTACTAACATGGTAAGACTATTTTCGTAAATGATATAGAAATACAACACGTAGGATAAATAGGCGGTGGTAGGTGAATTGGGGTTAAAATGTCGATAGAAAATTACACAAAGCTAACTAATGGTAGCTAGGTTAAACGATGCCACCACAAGTAATCATGTTGTCGGTCACTATGGAAAGTGGATAGTTGGTCAAAAACAAGGTATAAGGCCAAATTTTCTAGGTATGCAAAATGCTGATGGGACTTACCAGGTCAATGGATATGATAAGAGTGACAGAGACTCTAAATAGCTAAAGAAGTGGAATAGGTGTCCTTTTGGGTAGGTTAACCAAAATAATAGTGAACTAACATCGGTTGGGTAAAACTGATGATGGTCAGAGGGTAACCGATAATGGTCATTGGACCAACACCGGTTATTGTGAAATTGAAACAATGATGAAGAAAATGCGGTTGTGAGTTAAAATTAAATGTGGAATCAAACCTGACTTACATGAATGATGAGAATAAGGTCCAGGCACACTCAGATGAAGCTAGAATACACCAACTGTGATGAGGAGTGTGTAAGGGGAAATAATAAAAATGAAGAACGTGACCTCTCACCTCAAAATGCAAGCCAAGAAGAAACACTAAGAAAAATATGATCCTAAGAGTGCTTTTCTATTATGTTTGTTTAGCTTATGTTATTTAAGGATTGACTCATGAACTTTAGAATAGAATTTTTGGTGAGGATGGATTCCTACGAATAAGGATATCTACAAGGAGAGGTTTCAGGTATGTTATGGTGGGGGAAATCTGTCCTCATGGGGTAAGTCTGGACAGAGATAACTAGCAGGGTGCCCACTATGTCGTGATTATGTGATCACCTACAAATTCTTCTAGGTGATATGTTGTTTAAGAATGTGTATATATTTTAAATTTTTGATGTTTGGGTAAGACTCAGAGAGAGAAAAAGGAAGTGATTTTCTATGATTCGTTTGTCAACCATCAGCTAGGAATGACTTCCAATATATAGGTTGCCCTCAATTAATGTGAGCTAATGCAGAAAAGTAGAATGAAATGAAATGATTTTTAAACCCAAATTGAAATGTAGAATTCGATGCCACAAATAGATGAACAGGAAGGGACGCTCTTCACTAATGATATATTAATGAAAGGGAAGAAATGTTTGTTTCAAGTACCAAAATAAGATTACTTTTAGATAATAGAAGAGAAGAAGGTTCAGGGAGAAATTTTTATTGTAAGAACTTTTTAGAAAAGAAATAAACATACAACATTTTCACCTAGAAATGAAAGAAAGCAAAGAACCTTGAATGGGTCCCACTGTGCATGCCAAAATGTTTTACATGATTCTAGAGCATTTCTTTGAATGTTGACGAAACAGATAAGGGTAATGGGCTAGGAGGAATACCTGTTAAGATGTTGGTTGTAGGTTGTTGCATGCGTATGAATTCTGAATCCACAACTGATCGTGAGAGCTTCCTTTTTGCTTAGAGGAACTACCTAGAATGGAATACAAGACCACCAAATAATAATTTAACAATATATGTAGTTGAATGCCTAGCGTATGCTAGATCCAGAAGTGCGATACTTCCTGACTATGTCAACCCACCGTTTAAAAAAACTTAATTCTTATAATAAAGAAAATCCTACAATGGTTAAAATGATTTAGGTATCTCATTCATCTACAATAATCAAATTAATTCACAACAGGCTAAGCTATGACTAAATTTGAAGATCAAAATCTTGGTTAGGGTACTAATACAAGTCAAGGTGAGATTCTAGGTGGTTTTGGGTATTTGGTGGAGGTTTAGAATCTCTATTCTTAGTTTCTAGTAAAATACACAGAGACCGACGTCGGTTTAGTAGGACCAGTGTCAGTTTAGGTTAACCGATGATGGTTTCAGGTAACCGGCATCGGTATGGTCGGGGTACAAAAAACTCAATAAAACTTGGTAAGGTGATAGATCTGGTGCTAGATGAGAATGATAGGGCAATGGCAAGGCTCGTGGGGTCTTAGGTATGCACAATAATGATGAAAGTTTGAATGTGGGTAGTTCAATGGTGTGGGTAAAGGGATGGTCAAGTTTGCACGGAGCAAAAATGGTGGGGAATGGGAATGGGAGAAGAAACTAACAATTGAAGTAAAAATATTTGCTCAAATGATAATGGACCAAAGTTTGTTAACAAAAATTACTACTTGTACGAGCTTGATGTCTGGTTGGCAATGTTGGGTGATAAAATGGAAGGAACTTGGTGTGGTGCTGCAACTTCCTGGATGCTTCCGTGAAGGAAAAATGTTTGTGTGATTACTTACGGTGCTCGCTATGGATGCTTTGATATGTGTACATGTGAGGTAGAAATAGAGGAGAGAGAATAGAGATTGATATCTCTTATTATTCTATTGAACAAAGAACCCATGTACATTATTTATAGGTACGGAATAAACAAGACTCCCCTAAATGGATGGAGAAGTTACAAATAAGGAGAGAATAATGGAATAGATAGAAAAACTAGTCTAATAATAAAAAATAAGTACATAGACTATGATAACATTCCCCCCTTATTACATTATTCTTGTAAATGTGACCCCTGAAAAGTTCAAATTTCACTTTTCCAAGAGATTTTGTGAGAATGTTAGTTACCTATGTTTCCGTAGGACAGTACTGGAGCTGAATGTGATGGTTCATGATGTTCTCTCAAATTAAATGGAAGTCAATTTTAGTATGCTTTGTTCATTCATGAAAGACTAGATTTTACACGAGCTTCAACACACTCTAATTGTCACAATAGAGAATAGGTGACTATTTTTCAAGAATTCCTAGGTCATCCAAAATGTGATGTAACCATATCGCTTCACACATCTCCTCGTGTGGCGTGATATTCTACCTTTGTGGATGAGATAGAAACAACATTATACATCTTGCTTATCCATGAGATAGGTCTAGATCCAAGATAAAATATCTATCCTATAGTTGAATTTGTATCATCAATAGATCTAGCATGGTCCGAGTCAACGTATCCTTGTAAGAAGAATTGATCATTCTTCTTATATTCCAAACCATAATAAGTTGTTCCTCGAGACATATCTCAAAACATGCTTTGCTTTGCATTCCAGTGACATTTCTTCAGCTCCTACATGAACCTAGAAAGATAGATGACAACATAGCAGAGATCTAGTCTGGTATATGTCAAATAGATGAGCCCTCCAACAAATTGCCTATAGAGAGTAGCATCTACTTGAGGTGAGTCCTGGAATCTTGAAAGTTGCAAGCCTTTTTCCATGGGAGTGGATATAGGTTTACAGTTAGACATTCTATACTTTTCTAGGAGTGTCTTGGCGTACTTTTTCTGGGAGACAAAAATGTGAAGCTCCTTTTGCTATATCTCCAAGCCAAGACAAGAAATGTAGTAGCCCCAAATCTGTCATGTCAAAGGTTCTTTTGAGATCATTCTTTACAATATCAACCTGATCTTTTGAACTTCTAGTGATCATAAGATCATCTACATACACAACAAGAATGACTATTTCTTTGCCTACCTTCTTTATATACAAATTGGAATCTAAGGGGCTACGAGTGAACCCATGCTGTAAAAGGTGATCGTTGATCTTGATATACCATGCCCTTGGAGCTTTTTTCAGTCCATACAATGATTTGATGAGACGACATACCTTTTAAGATGCTCTTCATCAAAAAATCCTTCAGGCTAGGTCATGTATACTTCTTCTTTCAGATCACCATTTAGGAAATCACTCTTGACATCCATCTACTAAAGTGTCCATCTTTTCTATGCTGCAAGTGCGCAAACTACTCTAATGGTCTTCATCTTTGCAGTGGGTGCAAAGGTTTATTCATAGTCAATGCCCTCTTTCTAAGCATATCATTTTACTACAATTCATGCTTTATGTTTGTCGATGGATCCATCTACCTTATATTTTGTCTTGAAAACCCATTTGTAGCCTATGGGTTTCTTTCCTGTAGGCAGATTGACAAGTTCCCATGTCTGATTTTTCTTGAGTGAGTCAATTTCTATATCCATGGCTTCCTTCCACTGAGGTTGACTGAGTGCTTCACGAACATTGTTTGGCTTAAAGCTATTAATCAGTGAACTCATGAGTGTAAATTTTACCTCATTTCTTGTTTGACTCCTTGTTTTGACTCCAGATGATGTATCTGGGAGTTGTTGCAAATGTGAGTCCTTGATGGTGCTTTGTACCCACTTCAGATAAGAACTTGGCTGCTTTTGAGAAGAAATTTGTCGTTTGATGTTTATTGATGTGGAATCACATTATCTAGTTCTCCAAGGTCAACAAATAGCTCTCCTAGTAGTACTTCTTTTCTCTGAGTAGTCTCCTCTGGCTCATCATCTGATTCGGAGACTAGTCGATGAGAGGTGGTTGGTAATGGATCTTCTATTGTCACTACTGAGTCAAAGGATGAATCATCACAAACCATGTTCGAATCTCATATATTTTCTTTATCTCAGGATCCATGAGATGGTATGCCTTCGAGGTAGTGCTATAGCTAAGTAGGATGCATGGCAATGACTTTGGCTCAACCTTCTTTCTCTTCTAAGATGGGACATGCATGTATGTTGTACAACCAAATACTTGTAAATGAGAAATTGATGGCTTTCTACCACTATATACATATTTTGGAGTTTTATTTTGTAGAATCTTTATCGGTTCCCTATTGAGAAGATATACAGCTATTTGTACTGCTTCATCCCAATAGTGTTCCTCTAGCTTTGTTGTTGTTAGCATGCAGTGAGCCATCTCTATCACTGTGTTATTGAGACGTTGAACAATGTTGTTTTGTTGGGGTGTGTAGGGAGTAGTTAGGTTCTACTTAACACCATGTTGGTTTAGGAATGCCAAGAACTTATTTGATGTAAATTCCCCCTCGATCTGAGTGAAGTAGAAGAAGTGGTTTCCTGTCTCTTTCACAACATGATGATAGAAATTACGAAATGTTGAAGAGCCTCACTTTTCTTCTTCAAGAAAAACACCCACATCTTGTGAGAGTGGTCATCCATGAACAAGTTGGAAGTACTTGTAACCTAAAAAGGAAGCAGCAATGGGCCATTCAAATTGTTATGAACTACCTCCAAATGCTTCTTGGCATGGAAGGTTCTCACTGGAAATAGATCCCTGTGTTGTTTTCCTACAAGAAAGCCAAGGAAAATATGCAAGGAATTAGACAACTTGGGTATTCCATGGACCATTTCTTTTGAACTCATCTAGTGCAGTGAACTAACTGACAAGTGTCCATATCTAAAATGCCATAGGGTAGTTGATTCTATTGTAGAAGCAGATAAAGCTACTGTAGAAGATGAAATAGTATCTAAAGAAAATAACTTATCTTTTACAAATTATTTAGAAAGAACCGTACCTTTTCGGAGATTAAGCATGATTTAATGCTATTTTGAACTAGAAATTATACCTTAAGGTGATGATTCGAGAGCTAAGTAACTAACAAGAGGTTGCTAGTCAAGCCAGGAACATATAGTACCTTTATAAGTGTACATTTTCATGGTCCTAGTGGAATGGTGACATTTCCAGTTCCTTCTGCAACATACTCTTTGTGATCTACTATCCGAACTCGATCTCTTGTTGGTTCTTTGTGTAGTGAATCAAACAACTTCTTGTCACATGACATATGATTGCTTACACCGAGTCTATCAACTAGAATTTCTTTGTGGGCTGAGAAGTTTGAGAGATGAGTACAAGGTTCTTACCAAAATGGGCTCCTTCTGATGTCTCCTCATCAGATTCATCATCTTCTTGGGCTGCAAGATGTCCCTTCTACTTTCTCTAGTGGGGACATTGTTTGGAATTTTGAAAATATTCACACCCTGATGTGCTTGTTTGACTTGAAGATCCTTGTTTCAAGTTATTGTACTAGTAGTGATCAGTGTCATGAGTGTTGGTTCTGCAAATGTGACACCACCTCTTTGAATTTTGATCTTTCTGTTGTTGTTTTGGTTGCACTTGATTTGGCTTCTCTAGGGGACCCTTCCAATTCTTCTAGCCATGGTATGGCTTTGAGAACAAGGCTTTATCCTGAGACTCCTCATGGGATGAAGTGATGGCCTCTTCCTGCTGAAAATTCACAAGCTCTTCGAATGTCACTATTTGTTTAGACACATTCAGTGTCATAACGAACACTCGAATTGAGAAGGGAGTGCTCTCAAGGTGATTGTGACAAGAAGTTTATCATCCACCATTTCACCGAGCACTAATAACTTTGATCGTAGCTCAGCCACGCAATGTAAGAACTCCTCCACTTTCTCATCTAACCCCATAGAGAGGGTGTGTAGCTTTGACTGAAGATGAAGGATCTTAGTCTAATTTTTACTTCATAAACATGATTTGCCAACTTGTCCCAAGCCTCCTTTTGTTTATCCACATTCTTAACATGCAGTACACATCATCACTAATACTCATCATTATCAACATCAAGGCTTTCGGACTAGCCATATCATACTTTACTAATTCATCAGGAGCAATGGGAACAGGCACTGATTCGGTCACGATGCCCCATAATCCTTCAAACTGAAGGATTGTCTCGCATCTTGGTTTTCTAGGATGTAAAATTAGGCCCTTTGAGCAACTAAGCATCGAAGAAAGTAACTTTGAAGTAGACATTGTAAAAAAATATATTTATTTATTTCAAGAGTTATTACAACTTTGACTCACTGATGAGAATTAATGGCTCATAGATACTTGCAATATTCACGTCTTTATGAGACAGGTGACACTTTGTGGGGCATTCTTATTCATCATCATAATTAACATCGTACCCGGCTTCTAATTCTTCCTAAACTCACTTTGCTTAGCAGCTAACATCGAAAAGGAAATATTCAAGAAGTCCTTCTCGAACTAGCTTTTCAAAGGCTAGATTTTTGGTGTTTCAAAGCTCATTGAGCAATGTAAAGTAGAACCCGGAGCTCTTAGGAGCTTCTTCATGGTGTTCTCTAGCTTGCGAGTTGATGTTCTAGCTTTCGAAATGGCAACCATGTTATTGACACTCTCAATCGAGTTATCTACACTTGACATTCAGCATAATGTTGTATGATTTGCTTCTTGTCCTTCATTGTCTTGGTGGAGTATCTCTTCACGTAGTCCTCCACCATGCACCAACAGCTTCCAACATCTAGGCAGAGAGTGAATCTATCAAACCAACTCCAATTCTCTGCTGAAGACCCCTCATATTTCTTCTATTCCTCACATAGAGGTTTCTTCTATGTTGAAATTATAGGTGACACAATTTAAAGAATGTGTATGTGCTTTCTGAAAAAATATCCTCGAATCTCCCACGCAGATAGTAGTTTCAAATATTTACGTAACTTTTCCATGCTTCTTTGTCTCTTACTGTAGGTTACTCTTCATGTACAACTTGTGTATTTCATGTAGGCTCAGCTTGACATCTCCACATAGAAATAAGACAAAAAAATTGTAGAGAAGAAAAATGAATAATGTCATGCTTCACCTCCTTAAACTTCCACGCAGCACAACAAGTTCTCTCTCCCACGCACTTTCCACACACTTTTCTCTTGTTGTATGTATAGGAAAGTATTCATGTAAAAATTTATCTCTCCACGCAGGTTGTAGAAGAAGCCCATGCAAAAAAATACAAGGTGAGCACATTCTACATAGGTGTCGAAGAAGGTGAAGAAGTTTTTTTTTCACGCAAAGCAACAAATAACTCTAAAATTCCCACATAGATTTGTATGTCCAAGTTGCATGCAAGTCTTCCTTCACACATCAAGCTAAAGAACTCAAACTTCTCCACACTAATCCTTCTTTCTCTCACATCTGGAATCCATGCATCCAAGGACTGCACAGCTCTGATACAAAAATGTGAGGCAGAAACAGAGGAGAGAGAATAGAGATTGATATCTCTTATTATTCTATTGAACAAATAACCCACGTACATTATTTATAGGTACAGGAATAAACAAGACTCCCCTAAATGGATGGAGAAGTTACAAATAAGAAGGAGAGAATAATGGAATAGATAGAGCAACTAGTCTAATAATAAAAAATAAGTACGTAGACTATGCTAACAATACTAACGTTGGTGTTTCACCCGATTATTATATCATTTCTTTGAAGTATTGACGAAACAGATAGGGTAATGGGTGTAGGATGAATACCTATTCAAATGTTGGTTAATGGGTTATTGCACGCGTATGACTTACGATTACACATCTGATTGTGAGAACTTCCTTTTGGCTAGGAGGAACTACCTGTAATGAAAAGCAAGACCACTAGAAGGAATTAAACAATATATGTAGTGAACTACCTAGCGTATGCTAGATCCGAGAAGTGTGATACTTCCTAGATGGCTGTCAGTCCACTATTTTAAACAATTTAATGCTATAAGGGTAAGTGCAGCAAGTTGGGGGACAAAAAGGTGTCATACGTGGACATCATATTGCAAATAACAACATAATATCAACTTGTAGGGATTATTAGCAATACATAAACTCAAAATAAGAAAAATTATATTAATATGAATCATAGCATTCGAATCTAGTTTCTAAAATACTAATTTTTTTAAAAATGGACAAGATTAGCTATATTAAACACTCAAAATTCAATGACTTGGTTTTTTTTTTTTTTAAAACGCCTATAAGATTATAGTCCATTTGCCCACAATTTGGATGACCAAAAATTGATATATATTTTTCTCCTTTGGTGAGAAGTTAGATGCCACTATCTATCTTGGGATGAATTTTATTTTGTACTTTTTTGAGCAATATTTTATTTTTATGATTTTTTCCGTGAAAGTGGTATGAAAACATAAAGAAAACAGAGCACTTTTCATTTGCCCGCCATAACTTCATCAAAAAATATTGAAATCAAATAATTTTTTTAACATGTATATAATTTTGCCATAGTTGGGATGGTATAAGTTTTATCACATTCTGATAAGTGAAACAAAAATTTTAGTCTTAAACGTAGACATAAACATTTATGGGAAAAAGTGTCTTAAAGACCTACTATTAGTAAAAATTATAAAATGATATTTATCGTATTCTATTCACTTTAAAATCAGTATTTCTACAAAGCTAACAGTCTCCCCTATGCAATGGTACCATTTTTATGACATATGTTTTACTTTTCGGCATGGTTCAAGTCTGCGGAAGACTAAATTTTATGTTTTTCTATTTTTAATGTAAAATTCAGATTTGATGTCCACTTAATTTTCCCCCAACTTGGTGCACTTACCCATAAACAAAGTAAATCATATTGTAATTCAAAATGATTTAGGTATCTCACTTAAACACAATAAGAAATAGATCTAATCTAACATGCTAGACTAGAATAGGATCCAAAGGTCAAGTGGCGGTTCTGGTTTTGAGATCTAACAGAGGTCTCGGGTAGATCACGGTGGATGAGGGTGACGTGAAATTAATTGGATAGGTCTCTGTTCTAGGTTGTATGTGTAAATACGAGAGAGCGATGTCGGTTAAGGGTAACCAACGACGGTTAAGTGTAATCGGTGCTGAATTTACTTATGGAAATCTAGGAATGCCACGAACAATCTTTAGGTCTCCTTTGTGATTGCAAAATTAAATTTGGTTGGTCGGGATGAGGTATTGGGTGACTTGGAAGGGATTTGGTGAGTTTTTAGTGGGTATATGGAGGTGGAAGTGTTGGAGGAGGTCAATAGGTGGCTAGGTAAACAATAGATGATAAAATAATGATGAAATGAAATAAACCAGAGAAGTATGACATTATACTTACTTGGATTATGGTCTTGAATGCCTGTGAGTGAGGGATGGAGGTGTTGATGAGAGGTTTGAAGGCTGCAAGTGATCACCAACTGAAGGAAATCTTCTGCATGGGCTATATGTAGATTCCTCTTGACTTGGTTAGATCAGATCATGGCTAGGATGGTTGTGCAGGAAAAGATGCTTGATCTCCTTCCTTCCATGTGTGTTCTCTCTCTAGAATGTGTTAATGTTCATTAAATTTTCTAAAGTATTTTGATAACCTTTTTCCAACTTACTTCCAACTTCCAACCTTGAGAATAAGGTTTTTTGGGCTTAAAAGGGTAACCGAAGCGGTGGTTCGGGCTTAAGCGGAATGGTTAGGGGTAACTAGCATCGGTCAAGGTGGGATTTCCTAGGTTTACTAAACTAGGGAGATCCTCTTGATTTCCTCAGATTTCATGTTGTTAACCCGTGGATTAGACTGAGAGCCTCTTGTAAGCATGTGAGAATGTGGTTAGAGGTAATGTAGACATTGATTTTTAGGTTTTGGGTAAGTCTTAGTTAGTTATGGCAACTTACTAAGAATAGGTCTTAGGTTGAGTTGGCTTGGTGAGGTGTCTAAGTGAACTATATGTGTGGGTATTATTTAAATTAAGATATTTAAATAATAAATATGGTGAGGATAATGAATTAATTTAATTAAATTAATATTAGTAGGGTTGGAGGGGCCATGGTTAGGTGAATGTGATGAAGGGTGCTTATTTGCCAAGGGACTAGAGGGGAGTGTGACCTAATTTTATGTCTACATTTTGTCCCTTTTTTGTGTAGCTTGTATTGGTAAGAGAAGCTAACAAAAATATGATGTGGTTGCCCCATGTGTGGGTGAAGGTGATCCCCCTCAAACTAGGAACTAACGAGGCGGCGGTAGAATCGGTGAGTGGGTTGATAACAGGTAAATGGGAGGAAAAGGTAGGTGGGCACAAGTGAAAAAAAAGGGAAAAGGTCTAGTCCTATAATCTAGTAACGGGTCTAAGTCAAAGGTAGCAATAGTCAAATGCACGCACACGTATAAACTACAACATGCTACCGGGTTAAAGAGTAGGCCAACTCTACATCGTCTAAGGTCGATAGGTTTATCCAAACAAGGGTGAAGTGATTCCGGTATCCAAGGTATAGGATATGGTCAGGAAACACAACATAGGTTAGGTGCAAGAACATTTAGGTATGTTTCGAGTACAAGAGGTAGGGTTTGGATAAACAAATCGGGGCAATAAGCTAGGTAAGGTCATCGGTCAATCAACACAGTAACAATACTGCAAGGTATAGCTAACACATGAGATCAAAGGTCACTAGTGATGGTCCAGGTCTAAATATATAGGTCACGACATGGGTAAGGCAAAGGTAGGGTTAAAATGAGGAGTCCCCAAAGGAGGAAAAAGGGAGGTAGTAAATGATGAGTGTAGGAAAGGTAAGGTAAATAGGTCAGATAAAGGTGGGGTGGGGTAAAATGGAAAAATTTAAGGCAATATGTAGGTGAGGGTGACCGATGCCCACGTATAACCGATGTTGGTATAGGTCAACTGACGATGGTTAGGTAGGGCACGCAATTGAGGTCGGTCAAGGGTAACTAACATCAGTTAGGTTGGGTTTATTATAAAAACAAAAAAATCCACATTTTTTTATTCATTTGTTATTGTGTGAAGTGAGAAAATGAAAAAAAAGAGAGAAAAGAGAGAAAAGTGTCTAGATAAAACGGAATAGTGAGTGGAAGTGTGATTGGACGAGGGATTGGTTGGTGAGCAGTGGGTCCATGAGATCGGGAGAGAGCTTTGATTGGTTGGAGGTTGTGAGTAGTTATTCGGTGATGGCAGAGACCAGAGAGGGATCAGGCGGGCCACTAGTAAAGTAGCAGATGTGCCACCAAAATCGGTAGAGAACGGCGAGGTAAGTGCCCTACTCTACGTTGTTGATTTGATATATTAGAGGATTGTTGTAGTGTTGGTTCAGGTTTTGTTTAGTTTTTTTAGTTTTATGGGTGGGTAAAAATGGAATTTGGGAATGGAGGGAATATGGGGTAAAAGGAGGAATGGGGAGGGTAGTAAATAGGATAGGTGGGATGGGTAGAGGTCCAGGAGTAGTTTAGGTCATTATAGGTGGGGTAAAAGAGAAATGAAGTTAGGTGTGATGTAATGTGAGGCACATGGAAGATGAATTGTTGAGGTTAGAGGATGGTTGAGCTAACCTCCAAGGGCCCCATGCCCTTGGAGTGTTGCCTACATAGTCCCAGTGAAAAGGGACCTTAGGCCGATGTAGTTCTCCCATGTGATATGGAAGAATATGAGGAGGTATGAAAATGATTTGGTATGTTTTTGGGCATGTTGTGGGTTTAGGTTTTATTAGGTTTGGGTAGATTATAGGTAAAATGATGTAGGTGAAGGTGATGGTGGTGAAAGAAGAATATTACCCCAAAAGTAAGCGTCGAGGACCAAGTCCTGTATAAGGTAATCAAAACGTAAACAAAGATGGTTAAAAGATAAGAGGGGTAATAAAGCCACCTGATTGGGTAGGATCATACCAAGTAGATCACACCATGGAGGAGGTGATGAACATAAGACCCTAAAGACATTGCATGATTAACTGTTCTATGGTGAAAAGTAGTCACAGGATCACCAAATGTCTAAATTCCAAGATGTCCCTTGAGGCAATGAGGAAATGGGAGTGGAAATGGTAAGAAGGGTGAAAGGTAGTTAATTTTTATATGGTATGAGGTAGTAGGCCCTCTAGATAAGATAACTTAGGTAACAATGTGCAAGTCCATGACTAAATTTTTTTGTTTTGATAGACTGATCGATGCGGTAAGTCTATATGGGATAGATAAAATTGAACTCCTTGAGGTCTTCGTGAAGGCGATCGATGCGGGAAGCTTCGGTTTCTCTCATTTTTGTTTTTGTTTTTTTAATTTTTTAAGAGCTTTACATAGTTGTCCTTCGAGGAGCAGTCTACTTATAGCAACAATTGGTCAAGAGGAAGATGCCATTTTGAGGAGTCATCGTTTGATTAGAAGTTTGACTCAAGGAGTTTTGTCCCATTGTGAGGTCTTTGTAGTCATGGACAAGACCAAGGTGAAATATAGGACTCTTGTTCAAAAGGAAAGGAGAAATGACCATAGGATCTCATCTAAAGGTAGACAATAAGTATACATGAGAAGCATGCTATGTGTAACACCATGGTACACATATTCAAGAGAAGATAACAAGTGATGAGTACTGACATGATTCTTATTTAATCATTGGTGAGGTGTATGGAGTGAATAGTGCTCAAGGGATGAGCTTGGAAAGAGACAAAGGGTGAGGTAGGATGACAAGTCAAAAATAGAATGGTCGAAGATGCAAGGTGTTAAGGGGCTCAGGTTTGGGTTTACCATCGAGTGAAGATAAATGATAAGCACCGATCCATAGGTATGAGTCACAATGTATAGTCTAAGACAATTAGGAGCAAATTTTCCCCGTTTACTTTTTTATGCTTTGGTTACGTGTTGATTTTCTTTCAAGACACGTTCACTGACTTGGAAGGTTCATTCATGGACATGTTTGTCATAGGAACATTTTATACATTTTTGATAAACTTGAAGGTGATCCAGAGCATTAAGATGACATTTCTCTAATAACTCTAGTTGTGCTAAATGGTCCTGATGAAAGTCATCATCATTGAGCATGTCATGGAGAGATATGTGGAGTGAGGGAATCTATACTTCGAGAGGTAGGACTACCTCTATACCGTAGACCATAGAAAATGGTCCGGCTGCGATGGAATTGAAAATAATAGTGTGGTATGCCTAGAGGGAAAAAGGAATGTGTGTATCCCAATCCTTCTCAAATTATCATCAACCACTTTCATAAGAATTTTGTTGAGGTTTTGTTAGTAGATTTGGCTTGGCTATTGGTTTATGGGTAATAAGGTGATGAGAAACTAAGTTTGAATGCCGAAGGCGTCGCAAAGTTTTTTTTTTTTTTTTTGAATTGTTTTCCATTATCGGTGATGAGGTGATGAGGAACACCAAAGTGACAAATGATGTGGTGGTTAATGAACTCACATATTTTCTCAAATTTTATGGAGATGAGTGGTATGTCTTCCACCCATTTTGTATAGTATTCGGTAGTAGTGATGATCTACTGAAGGCATTGGGACGAATGAGGATTGATTTTTCCAACAAGATCCAAACCCTATTGAGAGTAGGGCCAAAGGTCATAAACGACACTGTAAGGCATGATTGGGTGTATGATGAAGATTGGAATTTTGTTGGAATTTTACACAATGTTTGACATAGTCACAACAATCATGGTTAAGGGTCGGCCAATAATAGCCTAGGCAAAGAATATGCTTAGTAATAGCCAGGCCACTTAAGTGACCAGCACATATGCTTTGTCATGAACCTCCTTAATGGTATAAGGAATTTCAGAAATTGTGATGCATCATAATAGGATACCATCAAATCCATGCTTATAGAGGAGTCCTCCCAAGATGATGTAACGAGAGACCTTTTTAAGGAAGGCACGTTGTCCGTTATGGGTGAGACCAGGAGGTAAGATGGAGAGAGAAAGGTAGTCAGAGTATTGTTTATACCAAAATTCACATGGGTCGAGGTATCGAGTTACGATCGAGTAAACATCACAAGGTAAATAGGAAGGGGAGTGGAGTCATTGTATGGTGAAAAAGATTATATAATTGGTAGGTGAAGTGGGTATTTGGGAAGCTAAATAGGCCATGGTATCTACAAATTTGTTGGTTAAACGTGAGATGGTTTGAAGGATGTAATGATCAAAGATGGTAAAAATTATGTCTACATGATGTTTATACTTTTGAAGTATCTCGTTATGACATTGGTACATACCATTGAATTGGTTTATAACCAATTGAGAATCACCAAAGATGTTAATTGATTTAACATCTAGGGCATAGGTGGCTTAGAGACCTAGTACGAGCACTTCGTATTCAGAAATATTGTTGGTACATTCAAAATATAGTTTGAAAGAAAAAGGCATGGGTTCACGATCAAGAGGAATGAGGATAATACCAGCCTTGTTCCCATGCCGACACTTGGAACCATCAAAAAAGAGCATCATTTGGTAAGGAGGTTTGTCCAAGGAAAGGGTAACAATTGACTCATCTGGAAAGTCAAAATTAGAGGGTTGATTCCTGGAAATAGGTGTGTCAGCCAATTGGTCAGCAATAACTTGACCCTTGATGGACTTTTGATAAATTAATTCAAGGTCAAGATCAGCTAAAATCATAATCCATTGTGTGGCACGTTGATTTTGATAAGGTTTTCCATACATGAAGTGTAAGGGGTCAGTGTTGCTCACAACATAGGTTTTGTGGTTGAGTAGGTAATGACAGAGTTTGGTGGTAATGAAAACTAAGGATAAACAAAAAAAATTTAGATGGTTGTATTGGGTTTCATAGTCCAAAAGAGTATAGCTTATGTAATAAACCGTCTCTGTTCCTATGTTGTTCATCGCAATGAGCGAGCATGGCTCCCAAGGAATGATCGGTAGCTGATATGTATAGGTAAAAAGGTTGATCGTCTTTAGGTGGAATGAGTATGGGTGGTTAGAGAAGGTATTGTTTTAAGGCCTCAAAAGATTTGTGGCAATCGTCATCCCATTTAAAGAATAAATCCTTCTTGAGCAGATGATGAAATGGTTGACACCAATCAGATAATTGTGAAATGAAATGATGAATGGATTGCAACTTACCTTATAGGATACAGATTTGTAAAAGGTTAGTAGGAAGAGGAATTTTGAGAATGGCTTTGACTTTAGAAAGGTCAACTTCTATACCGTGGGGAAACGATAAATCCCAAGAGCTTTCCTAAGAGAACCGTGAAGATGCACTTCTTAGGCTAAAGGCGAGATGTGGTATTTAATGAGGAAGTCAAATATGGTTTTTAGGATGGTTAGGTGCTTGGATTGACATTTAGATTTGGCCAAGAGATCATCCACGTAATCTTCCAATATGTGATGCATGATGTCACGGAGGATGTAAGTCATAGCCCACCGATATGTGGCACCAAAGGCATTTTTAGGCCAAAAGGCATGATGTGATAACGAAGTTCCCCAAGGGGTGATGAATGAGGTTTTGTGTTGATCTTCTCGGGAAAGAAAAAATTTATTATAACCCTAGAATCCATCCATGAGTGATAGCATCTCATGGCCTGCGGTAAGGTCAACTAGCTGGTCAATACCGGGTAAGGGAAAGTCATCTTTTGGATAGGCTAGGTTAAGGTCATTGAAGTCCATGAAAATGCGGAGTCCCCGATTGCTTTAGTGAGAGGGAAAATGTTATAAATCCAACGAGTATAATCAATGGGTAAGTTGAAGGAAATGGAAAGAAGGTTACGAATTTCTTCTTTAATGAGAAGAGCAATGGGAGGGTGCATTTTCCTCAGCTTTTTTATGGGTTTGGCATCGGGAATGGTTAGGATACTGTGGACCACTTTTGTGGGGTCAATACTAGGCATGTCTATGTAAGAACAACCAAAATCATAGTTATGATCTCTCGAGAAAAGAAGTGATGGCTTCATGTTGGCAGATCTAAAGATTGTACAATCTTTAGAATGTGTGGTCATCCTTATTATGAATGTTAATCTCGATAGTCAATTCATTCAATATGGATAGCTGATCGAAGGTAACGACTAATAAATATATGAGTCTTCTGCATCAAGGTAGTTGAGTATGGATTCATCATCCCGACATTGAATGATGTTAATTGAAGGTGTATCATCATAAATCATTTTAGGATACATGAAGGGAAGAGTGGAAGGGGCCTCACCCTCCCGTTGATAAGTCAGAGGCCCCAAGGAAATGGTGTTTATGAAAAAAAAAGTTAGGAGGGATAGATTCAAGATCCATCGACTCTGTTAGTAAAGGTGGTGATGAATGTGGAGCGGGTGAAGAAGGTATAGAATAGCTAGTGTCCTTAATGAGTTCAATGCAGGCTGTTTTGGTAGGTGGTTCGGAAAGACGATACCACTATGGTCATTATGTTTGTGGGTGTTATATGGAATAACAGTATGGTGGGCTTGCTCATAAAAGCCAAAACCAAAACCCTTCCATGCACATTAGTGTAGGAAGGTGTGGGTGAAATGAAAATTGGTAAGTGATTGGAAGTCAACAGAAAAAATGGGTAGGTTTCGGTGGTGGTTCGGTGTGTAAGTTGTAGTATTAAGTCCCACATAGGTGAGACTAGTACAAAGGTAAGGAGGAACATAAAGGAGATGTTATCCTATATGGTCATCTTAACGTGGGTGCTTGGTGAAGGTTTATGTACTCTTATGGAGTAAGGAATGTGTTGAAACTATATAATTGGTACTACCCTAGAGTGAGGCATTGAAAAACACATTCCAAGGGATCGGTGGTTGGTATGTAGGTAGCTGCTATGGATAAAGTGTCGAAGGTCGATCTTTGAGGTAGAGTTAACAGATTGAGAAGCTAATGGGTCAGCCGTGGAGGTTATGGCATTGGTAGGAATGGAGGAGGTATGTGTGGTAGAAGCGGTGGTTTGTCTTGGTAGGTGGAGGCATAATCAAGAAGAAATAACGGTTGTGGAGGTAGATGGTTTAATAGGTATGATCACCTCATTGGGTCGATAAAGCATGTCCCATGTTTTAAAAGGTGAGGGATCAGCTGGAATGATATAGGTGTGTCCTTCATGTTCAAAATTTACACAATGATGCAAAGTGGAAGGAACGTAACCCATGACACGAATCTAGGGTCAGCTAAGCAATAGGTTATATTGAATTCCCCTCCAAAATGTAAAACAATTTTGGAACAGTGTGGGGCCACGTGAATGTGGAGGATGATGGTACCTAGTGTAGAGGTGATAGCATCATTGAAAGAACACAACATGACTAGATGTTTATGTATACAATTATCATGTATGCACATTTGAGTGAATGCATGGGATGAAATGATGTTAATGCTTAGCACCCCATCAATCATCACATGGTGTACACATGTCGTTGATGTGGACAGAGAGATGAAAAGGGTTGGGTCTAGGTCATCATTTTGGTGTGGTGCAATCTCTTCCTCTGAGAAGCTAAGGGAGGCTACTTGGTGAATAGGGTGGCGTGAAGATGAAGGTGGTAATTTGGTGAGAGACACTACATGATGGGGTGTGATAATGGAGGCTATGGGTGTAGGGTCATTGGGTAAAACCTCAATAGATTGAAGAACCTCCATGAGAGCTTGACGATGGGATTTCAAGGTTTGAATGAGGTCATATAAGGACATTTTGAGGGGAGATTGATGTAATTGTTTGAGTATGGTGCGATGTGTGACGCCATTAGAAATGGGGTATGTGGGGCCGTGGATAGTGATTTTAGGTATGGGTGTAGATGGTATGTTGGGTATAGGATTGGTTAGTGGGTCAGTTGCCTTTTCTTTTCCCTTATCCTTTTGCGCACATGTAGTGACATGTATCATGTTGATTTGAGGGGAGTTGTTAAATGGAGAAGGTGTAGGATGAGTGGTATAATGACATGAAGGGAAAAAACCTACTGGAGGAGAAAAGCCCTGTGAGGTGAGTTTGGTGAAATGACATTTGGGTGGTGGCATGGCAAGTTCTCTGATGTAAACCATGTTAATTTTTAATTTTGGGGGTGGATCTAGGAGCTATGAGGGTGGAGGTTGTGGTTGTTGAGTGGGTAGTGTGGGAATGGGTGTTGGTGTAGTAGGATCCTCGTTGAGAAGGTCATCATCGTCAAAGTTGGCCTCTGGAGGACACAACTAGATAAGGACAGTTTTCAAAGCCTTACAGTTCTCCACATCGTGCCCTGGCACATGATGGTATGTGTAAATTTTAGTATCATCAAACCCTATTGGCTTGGGTTTGAGGGGGTCATAAGGTCTAAGTGGTGGTAATGTGATGACAGAAGTCTCAAGGAGGTTGGTTAAAATTTTGGCATAGGACCCTGCTAGTGGATCGCAATGGGAAGTGAACATGGGTTTGGGTGTAGGTGTGGTTGATTATCAAGGAACAGTCTTTGGAAGAGGAGGAGTGGATCGAGCTATGGGTTTGGGTGCTGGTGTGGTTTTAGGTGTCAGTCGTGCTTGTTTAGGTAGGGGTATAGTAGATGGATGGGTAGGAGGGTGTGCGGTCATTTTGACTACCTTATTGTGGGGTAATTGAGTTTTTATTTTGGGTTGTACCTTCTTGGGTAAATGTAATGTGGGTGTAAGAGGTCCAAAAGGAAAAGTATATGGAGGAAGGGGGAGAGTTACCCATGGGGATAACGGGGTGTCTTTGTGAAGGTAGATGATGTGGGTTGTGCTTGGGGTGTAAGAGACAATGACCGAAGTGTAGTGGGTAGTGAAATAATAGCTGAGGGTATTGGAGGTATTGGGTGGTAGCGATGTTGTGGGTGTGGGTGTAAGTCATCTTGGGTGTCGAGGTAAGTTAGATTTTTTGAGGAAGGAATGGGATGTTGTGTTTTTGGCTTATTGCTAGGTGGAGGTTGCTTGACCATGTTGGGAAGTTAAAGCCCTAAGACAGATGGGATATGTGCTAGTGTGATTGGCATAGCTAGGGTATGAGGTTGATGGGTTTGGTTCTTTTGTTTGGGTGTAGGAGTAGGTATGGTGTTGAATTTGGAGGATGTAGCTAAATCTAGTTTGATAGGTGGATGAGTAAGGCTAGTGGTTGGGGTGACCCCTAAAGTGGTAATAGGTTTAGTCGAGGTAAATGTTGTAGGTATGGGTTTGGGTTTAGGTGTAGGTTGAGTTATGGGTAAGGGTGTGGTTTGAGCTATAACAGGTTTCGTGGAAGGGGTTGTGATAGAGGTGGTTGTGTTTGGTTTGATTGGTTGAAATATTTTTGGGTAGATAGTGGAGGTATCAGCAAGGGACCTCTGCATCTATGTTGAGACCGGAAGCAGAAGATGCCCCCATAGTAAGGATCTATCCACATAATCTAAGTGATCAACCAAACATGAGAATGACACATCTGTAGGTGGAGTTGATGAGGACCTAATGGAAATTCCTATAAAATGTGTCTTAGAGATGGGAAATTGGCTAGCTTCAACTTCCATGGGTAAGAGATCCGAAAGTAGGTCAGCAAGATTTTGGGTAGTGGATGGAGAATGCTCGCCAAGAGGCAAAGGTATCTCAACTGGGTCTATGATAGGTGGAGGAGATGATGGGAGCTCCTCTATAGGTGGAGGAGATAATGGGTGCTCCTCTATGGGTGGAGGAGGTAATGGGTGTTCCTCTATGGGTGGAGGAGGTAATGTAGGTGTTGGTTCTCTAAGTGGGAAAGCTAGGGGTGAGATGGTCTCAATGTTAGTAGAAGACTCCTCCGTAGGTGATGAAGGAGATGAAAGGTGTTCCTCTATTGGTGAAGGAACAAGGGAGGTTGGTTCTAACGTGGAAGGAGGATTTCGGGCTAGGATCTCCTCTATGGAAGGAATATGGGGTAATTGGGAGGTGACAGGTACATCATTAAAGATAGCATGAACCTCGTGGGTATGGGTATTGTGAGTTGAGGTCTCACTAGTTTGATCAGACAAAGGGGCATGGTTGGGAAATAGTTTCTTGAAGATGTGTAGGTTTTGGTTGGCAGGTGCATTAGGATTATCCATGGTTAACTCACCTTTCTTGAGCATTTCTTGGACAATATTCTTGAAAGTGATGTAGTTGTTGTCACTATGACCCTTTACTCAATGATAATTATAAAAATCATGTTCTTTATACCATGCGGGCATGGGGTGAGTAGGGTCAAAACTAGTGTGTGGTTTTATAGGTGGAAGGGTGATGGCTCTGGCTTTGATAAGCTTTTCTAAGACATAAGAGTAAGGTTCCTTGATTGGGGTATATTTCCATTGCTCTCGTCTAAATTGAAAAGTCTAGATGGGTGAGAGATTAGATGAGGGGGTAGCCTGATTTGATGGATGTGTTGGGCCGGCCTTGAGTACCACTGCATTAGTGGTGCCCTTAGCTTTTGAATAATTATTTTGTGGTTTGGAAGAAGAAGGGGTGCCATTTGACTTGAATGCCGAATTCTTATTTCATAATTGAATTTTATTCTCTTCGATGGCCTGTATCTCTAACCTTTGTGCCATAGTGAATACTTCATCAAATGTTCGGAAGGTTTAGACCTGTAAGGTCAGTGAGATATGTCTAGCACAAGCCCATGTGAAGAGCTCAATGAGTTCTATTTGGGGAAACTAGAAGGTGAGTTGGTTGATCAAGCTACACCAGCGAGAAACAAAATCTTGGATAGATTCGTCCTCATATTGACGTATGGAGTATAGATCGGTCATGGTAACCTTCTTGACAATATTGATAGAGAAATGATCCAAGAAGGCTTGGGCTACCTAATTGAATGAGAATATAGAGTTTCTAGGTAACCCACTATACCAATCTAATGCAGGTCCAATGAGGGACATGGGAAAGGTTCTCAACAACAAGGCATCATCATGAGTGATCAGATAACACCCATGTTTGAACGACTGCAAATGTTGTTACAGGTCTTCTTTGCTATTGAAACGATTGAATTTAGGCATTTCCCAATGCATGGGTTATGAGCGGATAGGAATTGATGGGTGGATGGGCTCGTTGTAAATCTTGTCATAGGTGAGAGTATTGTGGGAGCCTGAAACCAATTCCTCTATTGTTTGCATCTTTTCCAAAGATCAATTTAATTAGGTTGTTAGTCGGTTGTGATGATTGGGTGCCTCCTATAGCATGAGAGGGTTGGTTTTGGGCATATAATAGGGGTGGCACTCTAGTGTATGGGGCTTCCATGTAGGTTGATTGAGAAGAAGGCAGTGAAACAGGGGGTACATACCTAGAGTGAATAATGGATGAAATGGGAGGTTGTTGGTAGTATGTATAGGGAGGTGGAAGGGTCATGGTAACCCTAGTGGCAATAGGGGCTAATGATTGTGGAATGGAAAGGACCACATTTTGAAATGGGGTAGGGGTCACTGACACAAGAGGTGGTAGTGTAGCTATGGGTATGTGTGAGACATTAGGGGTGGATGAGGTTGTGTTTGGGGTAGTTTTGAGGGTATGGTGGATGTAATGGGTGCCATGGAGATGGAAGATGTGGTAGTCATAGTAGGTATATGACCTAGCTGTGAAACAACTGGGGTAAGGTAGATGTGGGAAGCACAAAGCTAGATGGGGCTGATATGTGAGTGGGAGTGAGAGTCGGGGGATAGATATGGGCATGTCATATATCAACTGACCCGAGGCATCTTGAGTGGATGAGTGGGAAAGGTAAAACTACAAAGTAGTAGGGTTTTGGTCAAGGAGTCATGCGAACTCCTCATCTCCAGTAGTGATAGTAATAGGTTGGATGGGATCCATGGCTGGTGATAAAATGGAAGGTGGTGAAGGACTAGGTGGGAGTGGTTGACAACTAGTGTGAAATACAAGTGTGCTTGCTTGTCTTCAGGTCAGCACCATGTGAACCAATACTGATCAGGTAGGGCTGCTTCTCTATAAATGACACAGAGAACAATAGGAATAGGTGAATCTAGTGGTAAAAAGTGGATTAGGTACCAAATGATGGTTGGAATGTGAAATAGGATAACTGATGCCAGTTAGGGAAAACCAATGCTGGTCGGGGTAACCGCTTCCGAGAATCTGTAAAAAAAAATGGATAGTGAGTGAAAAACAAAGCAGAAGGTGAAATCTAACAGGTATGCCAAATTTGATGATGTTTACAATGTCAATGGGTATGATGGTAGTGATAGGGACTGTGAAAAGTGGAAGATGATGAATAAAATTTCCTTTTGGGTAGGTTAGCAAAAGGACCTAGAACCAACATCGGTTGGGTATAACTGAACGGTAAGAGGTAATTGATGACGGTGGCTCTGTGAAATTGAAACAATGATGAGAAAAAGTGGTTATGAATTAAAATATGATGTAGAATCGACCCATAATTCGAGAATGATGATGATATGGCTTAGGAACACTCGGTGAAGCTGGAATACACTAGATATGATGAGGAGCATGCAAGGATGAACAAAAAATGAAGAACGTGATCTCTCATCTCAAAATGAAAGCCAAGAAGAAACACTAAGAAAAATACGATCCTAGGAGTGCCCTTTTCTATCATGTTTTTTTAGCTTATTCTATTCGGGAATGACACATGAGTTGTGAAATAGATTTTTCTAGTGAGGATGGATTCCTACAAGAAGGAGATCTAAAAGGTTATGTTTCGTATATTATGGTGGGGGTGGTCTTCACTCTGAAGTATGACTCAATAGAGCAGCGATCCGGGAGTACCTATCAATCCTCGAGATCATTACAATTGTTTACAGGATTCCCGGAAAGATGTTGTTTAAGAATATGTGTTTGTTTTGAATTTTGAAATTTTGCCAAGACTCGAGAGAGAGATTAATGTGCTTTCTACAATTCGTTTATCAACCATCAGCTGGTCATGAATTCTAGCGTATAGGTTGCCCTCAATTAATGTGAGCTAATGTGATAAATCGAATGCAATGCACTTATTTTTAAGCCCAAATCTAAGTGTGAAGTTGGATGAGACAAAAAGATGAAGAGGAAGCAGGATTCTCTTTCACTACAATGCGAAAAACATGAAGAAATGGTTCTTTTTAATTACACAAAAAGAAAAGTTTCTTTTAGAGAAAATAGAAAGAAAAGGTGGGTTACCAAGGAAGAAAATTAATGTGTATGCTTTTCTTAATGGAAACAAACAAAAACTTTTTCTAGGAATGAATGAAATGTAAGAAACCCCAGATGGGTCCCACTAGACGTTCCAAAATGTTTCACCTAAATCTTAGATCATTTCTTTGAAGTATTGACGAAATAGATAGGGTAACAGGCGTAGGAGGAATACCAATTCAAATGTTGGTTGATGGGTTGTTGCATGCGAGATGACTTCTAAATCCACATCTAATTGTGAGAACTTCCTTTTGGCTAGGAGGAACTACCTATAATGAAAAGAAAGACCACCATAAGGAATTAAACAATATATGTAGTGAACTACCTAGTGTATGCTAGATCCGGGAAGTGTGATACTTCCTAGATGGCTGTCAGTTGACTATTTTAAAAAATTTAATGCTATAAACAAAGTAAATCCTATTGTAATTTGAAATGATTTAGGTATCTCACTTAAAACATAATAAGAAATAGATCTAATCTAACATGCTAGGCTAGAATAGGATCTAAAGGTCAAGTAACTGGTTCTAGGTCTCTGCAGGTCTGATAGAGGTCTCAAGTAGATCACAGGTGGATGAGGGTGAGGTGAAATTAGGTGGGTAGGTCTCTATTCTAGGCTATATGGGTAAATACAGAGACTGATGTTGGTTAAGGGTAACTCGACGACGGTTAGGTGTAACCGGTGCTAGTTACTGTGGAAATTTGGGAATGCCATAGAACAAGCTTTAGGTCTCCTTTGTGATTACACAAAGGACTTTGGTTGGTTGGGATGAGGTATTGGGTGACTTGGAAGGGATTTGGTGAGGTTTTAGTGGGTATATGGAGGTGGAAGTGTTGGAGGAGGTCAATAGGTGGCTAGGTAAACAATAGATGATAAAATAATGATGAAATGAAATAAACTAGAGAAGTATGATGTTATACTTACTTGGATTCTGATCCTGGATGCCTATGAGTGAGGGATGGAGGTGTTGATGAGAGGTTTGAAGGATGTAAGTGATCACCAATTGAAAGAAATATTTTACATGGGCTGCATGTAGATTCCTCTTGATTTGGTTAGATCAGATCATGGTTGGGATGGTTGTGTAGGAAAAGATGCTTGATCTCCTTCCTTGCATGGGTGTTCTCTCTCTAGAATGTGTTAATGTTCATCAGCTTTTCTAAAATATTTCACAAATCTTATGCCAACTTTCTTCGAACTTCCAACCTTGAGAATAAGGTTTTTTTAGGTTTAAAGGGTAACTCGACGGTGGTTCCGTCTTAATCGATGATGATTAAGGGTAACCGGCATCGGCCAAGGCAGGATTTCCTAGTCTTACTAAACTAGGGATATCCTCTTGATTTCCTTGATTTCATGTCGTTAACCCATGGATTATATTGAGAGTCTCTTGTAATAATGCAGCAATGTGGTTAAAGGGAATGTAGGCATTGATTTTTAGGGTTTGGGTAAGTCTTAGTTAGTTATGGCAACTTACTAAGAATAGGTCTTAGGTTGAGTTGGCTTGGTGAGGTGTCTAAGTGAACTGTATGTGTGGGTATTATTTAAATGATAAATATGGTGAGGATAATGAATTAATTTAATTAAATTAATATTAGTAGGTTGAAAGGGGCCATGGTTAGGTGAATGTGATGAAGGGTGCTTATTTGCCGAGGGACCAAAGGGGAGTGTGACCTAATTTTAGTGTCTACAGCTGGTTCTACTTACATGCAGCTCTTGTTTTGTCACTTGTTCTCAAAAGATGTGATTATCTCTTAGAAATGTGCCAACCTCAAAATAAGGTTGTTTTGGGGGTTAAATGGTAACTGACAATGGTTTCGGCTTAACCAATGGTGGTTTAGTGTAACCGGTGTCGGTTAGGGAGATATTTCCTAGGTTTACTAAACTAGGCGAGATCCCCTTGATTTTCTCGGGATCTCATTTCATTTACCCCATGGATTAGCATGGAATATTCCTTCTAACGGTGGGAATGTGGTTAGAGGGAATGTAGGTATTTATTTTTAGGGTTTGGGTAGGTATTAGTTAGTTATGGTAACTTACTAAGAATAGTTCTTAGGGTGAGGTGGCTAGATGAGGTGGATATGTTGGCATTATCCCAATGAGGATTTTTAAATAATAAATATTGTGAGGATAATGAATTAATTAAATTAAATTAATATTAGAGTAGGATGAAAGGGGCCATAGTTAGGTGAATGTGTTTAAGGTGTTTATTTAATGAGGGACCAAGGGGAGTATGACCTAATTTTAGTATCTACACTTCCTTCCGATTGTTTCCTCTTGCATCTACACCAAGTTCCTTTTTGGTGCCATAGTAACTATAAAGGTGGGATCTTTTAGCTTCTTCAAGATCTACAAGTTCAACCCCACATGCCTTAGCTTAACTTTATGTGCCGTAGCTCAAATCCAAACCCTAATATCTAATTTCTCCTTCACATACACCTTTATGTCACTCAAACACCCTCTCTAATGGAGTATCACATAATCCCATGCATAAATATGAAAACGTTGATCGGTTCATAGCTCTCCGCATTTCACAACTCTCTTGCTAGCTCACTTGACTTAAAATCACTCGAATGCCCTTGAATGAAAAGGTAGAAATGATTTCATAACACGTCCTTATATTGTTTTTTTAAAAAATGGGATTTATTGGTTTCCACCTACCACCGTACTTAGCATTGATTTAGAATTTCTTTAATTATTTGTGCTTCTTGTTTCTACACCACAGTCATAACCTTCTAGTGCACCTTCTACTTTTTGGCCACAGCCTCCTTTCACACACCCTCATGTAGTAAAGTATTTTTCCATTGTGCCTTCCACTAAGTATTATTCACTTTTTTATCCTACCTTATGTTACACCGTGCATCCATTTATCCATATGTGGTCTTCAATCATGAGAAATATTTCTCTCTATCCACACCTTTCCTTTGAGTACTTGCATAATATTTATCCTATACATACCCATCTTCAGATAATATTCAAACTTGGGCCATGAATCCTGTGTATACTCCACCCCACACTAAGGGTATGTGCAGTCCTCTGCGCATGAAAACACTTAGATAGTAATCAGCTTTTGGCGTACAATAATGCTTATTACACAAAACATTGAACTAAATTGATAAAGCATAACAATGATTAAGGAATCAAACATAAAGAAAAAACATTAAGGAAACCTAATCTATGTGGCAATAATACCTTATTACAAACACCAAGAAGACTTATTTATAGTAGGGCTTCGATCTATTCCCATTGAAGTAATCTGACAATTGTGTTCCATTCAGTGACTCTAAGTGATAAGCACCTAAATCAAGTATATAAGTTATAACATGTAGTCCCAAACAATGCACTTTAAGCTTTCCATGGTGGTTCAAAAACTTTGAGTCATATAGAAGTACCACATGTTTAACCTCAAGATTCTTATCATTAATGTTCCTATAAAGCCATGCCTTCTTCTGGCCTTTTCTTTCTTCGAATCCATCTTGCTATAATGCGCCTTTCATTCAGCTACATCATTTTGTCAATATGTTATTAAATTTCTTTCTCATCCACCAAACCTACTATGTGTGTAATATGCAAAGATGGTAACATGAATTCCATTGGTAGAATAACCTTCATGCCAAATACCAACTAAAAGGGTGTTTCTTTATTCAACCTTTTGTAGGTTGTCTGTATGCCCAAATTACAACAGATAATTTATCATCCCAAAGATTTCCTTCAGACATCACAAATTTTGGTCAAGGTTTGGCTCAATATATTATTGAAGGCCTCAGTAGTTCCATTTTCCTGAGGATGATAGGGTGTTGTTTTATGGTGTGTAACCATAAATTTTTCCAATAGTATCCTGATGGTATCATTAAGAAAATGAGTACCCCTATCACTTGTTAAAATTAAAGGGCATCCATACCTACTGATAATATTTTCCAAAAAAACCTTATTTTCGTAGCTACATTGTAATTATTTGTAGGTTTCGCTTCTACCCACCTTGTAAGATAATATGTACAAGTTATAATGTAGCGTGATCCAATCCTTCACATGGGTGGGGAAATATGACCCCAAAAATCAACTCGACCACTTTTCAAAAGGTTTTGTGCTAGCGATAGGCCTCAAAGGCATTTAATCCCTATGCGCAAGATTTCTAAGGTGCTGAAAATGGTCACATGCCTTACAATAATCTTTACAACTTTTATATAATGTTTCCCATCATAGACCACCTTATAGAATCTTGCACATAGTTTCATCCCTGCATAGTTTCCACCTGCAATACCACCATGATCTTCCTCCATAATGGCTTTATGCTCATATTCAAGTACATACCGACACAAAACCTCATCCCGAATTAGTTTTTATAAATATTTACTTGATCAACATGTAAGGCACAATGCATATGGAAAGTTGTTTCTTCTCCAAATCCTTCATTCCCCAGGCACCAAACTTGTGTGTAAAAAGAGAATAATATCCTCTAAGTCTGAGGGCACACAGTTTAACATGAATAAATATGCATTTTTCATGGTATCCTCTATGTTTTTTGTATCATCTCCCGATTGAATCCTTGATGAGTGGTCGGGTCCAAAATTACTCTTTCTTTTCTTAACCACCACAGTAAAGTTAAACTCTTGAAATAACAAATTCTAATGGCATATGTGCATGTTGTCGTGAAAATGTACAAGGGAGTTGAAAATTTCTAAGCATGAAAATGATACCCCTATAGAAAAATTTTCATGTCTTATCATTTCGAGGCACCCCAGGTCTTCCCAATCAGTACATTAACGTCCCAATTGGTGTTAATTTATTACTCTAGGTGATTTAGGAAATTCAAATCAACCCCTAGGTGATTTCAAGAGTTCTCGAAAAATGTTATCTCTAGGAAGTTGTGGGAAGGGCTATCACCGGGCCTTCCTAAGTCTATAAAAACCCCCTGAAGTAGAAAAAAGGATATAAATCCAACAAGGAGGTGAATTGAAGGAATATAAACATCATGGAAGTGATTAAGAAATATTTTGGAAGGACTCAAAGAAGTTCAGACAGTGTCACCAAAATTAGGGTTCATAGACCTAGGCAGTGCACAGGCCAAAACAATTTTTGAGCTTCCAAAGGTGATTCTAGGAGATCTAGATGGAGTTATGAGAAAAAAACATTGCAGAGAATATAATTCCAAGCCTTATAAAATGGTGAATTTTTTTTTCACAACACTTTGGCACATTAGGTCTACAAGTAATTGTTCTCATGTAGAGGTGGAGTACCAAATTAAAAATCTGATTTTTCAGGGACCAAGTGGAAGAATAAAGACATTACAACCCCACAATTGGATAAAAAGTCCATTTACAGTTAGTACCATTTAAAATTTTATCAAAAACTTCCATCGGGAGTTCAAGATATTGTCTTTACAAGTTATCCTCAAGGTTCGGAGTTAGTCAAAATTTCATCTCTAGGAGCATGGTAGGATTTTGTGTCCCTGACATCCCTCAAGGTCAAGGACATCAAGGTTGGAAAATTTTCCTAGATCCCTTAAATCCCTCTAAACCCACATATGACCTCTAGGATCACCATTTCAGCTCTCGGTGCCTATGGAAGCTCAAAGCCTTCACCATTGATCATTGCCATGTGTCATCACCTGGAGCACTATGGAATTTGATGTCCCTCATGTACCTTTGAGGTGAGGGACATAAAACATGGAAAAATGCACCCATCCCCTAAGGAGACTCCTGGTCACTCATGTGACCTCTTCAAGAGTGAATTTCCAGCCCCCAGTGCTTATCAAGCCTTCATTCCCTACCGTCAAATCTCCGCCACATGTCATCACCTTGATCACTATGGAAATTGATGTCCCTCATGTCCCTTTTAGGTGAGGGATGTCAAGGACATAAAAATGCACCCACCCCTTATGTACATTTTTTGAAAAATTTAAATACGGCACTTAGACATTATTTCCACCAATTTCTTCTTTACAATTCACCCCGCCGTTGCTTTATAACTTGTCCACCATTACTTACTCACACCCAGTCTGCCATTGATGCTCCAAACCAGATCTACCATAAAAAATAAACACTCCAATCCATGAAAATACATAGTTCTTAGGGGAATGAATGATCAAAGGTGTTAAAAAAGTGAAGAACGAGGAGAAAATGAATATTATTTGCTAGATAACCATGAAGTCACCCAATCAAAAAGTACTCATATCTTGCAAGATACAAGTCAAATTGAGGTTCCATCTTTTGCATATTTCCAAATTTTTCAAGATGATCAAGATGTAAAAATGGGAGGTTTAATGGTGCCCTAAAACATTTACCAACAAAATCCCATTTCATGTACCGGTTCAAATTTTTCATATTTCCCATCAATCCGTAATGGAAATAAGATAAAAAATTACACACTGACTCCAAATGAAAAACAAATAATAATGGAGTTGTTTTCATTGTGAATAGAGACAAAAATAAGACCTAGAAATTTCAAGCTCTATTAATGGCCGCCATGGCGCTCTCCGTGCTCAAGCCACTTTGTAGGGTGAAATTTTTAATTTTACTTCCATGCATTCGAGTGAGAAAAATTATGTGAAATTTGGAGGATGTGATCGTGACAATGAGACGAATCCAAAAAAATATGTTTTGTCATAAACTAATCACTGCAAATACACTTTCTAAAAATAGTAAGTTTTCCTATACAAACTTGTTACGTTTTGAAAGTCATCATCAAAAGAAGTTGTGGTGAAATCAGTGTGTACAGAAGGTCACTAGGAAGTAAGAATGAGTGTTCAGAGCAAAAAATAGTGAAAATGACCGCTTACTAAAAATAGTAAGTTCCCTATATGGGTGCTTACTAAAAATACAAGTCAACCCAAGAAGTGGCCAAGGCAAAGGTAGTGTGGACATGATTGAATGAAGAATTTCATCGCATCAGGATGGTCAAGAAGAGGAAAAAATCACCTCTCACTAAAAATAGTAAGTCTTCCATCTAGGCACTTACTAAAAATAGTAAGTTACACTCAAAGGGTAGTTTTGGCACAATAGGACATAGAAGGATGATCATTCAAGTCAACATCATCATGCAAGATCATCATAAACATTCCTCACAAATAATTCAAGATCCATATGAGGGTATAAAGAATTTGGAGATGTAGAGTTCACTATAGTGGAACACCTCATCGGGTCATCTAGAAGGAGATGTGGACTTCATCAAAGGTAGATTATTTTTCATCAGTGTTTCTTCCCCCTTCTTCTTCCTTCTTTCTCTCCTCTCTTCTCTCCCCTAATTTATCTCTCCTCCATGTTCTAATTATTTGTTGGGGTGCACTTTTTAGATGTCCTTTAATGAAATTAAAAAAGTAACTTTATGCTTCTAATGTAAAAGTCACCTTTATGTTATAAAAAGGGACTTAATATTCTCCTAGGAAGTTGAAAAGTTTTAAGTTACACAAGGACATATGAAAATCCATTGGGGGTAGATGATGAGTCATCTCTCATTCTATAAATTGTAAATACATTCCCATTTCAAAGGTTTGGTGATTGATTTTGTAAACTCAAGAGTGCATTGAGAGAACAAAGGAAATAGCCAAATTCTTCCATTCCCCTCATTATCAAATTTCCTCCATTTCTCCACTAAGTGCAACTTTGATTTGAGCAATCAATACAAGAAAAAGGATTTTCTAGCTTTATTTGACTAAGGGATTTCATGATAATTTGTGCTCATCAAATTCTATTTGGTCTTATTTCTACTTGTAGAGTTGTTTCTAACTAGTGTGTGCATGTGATAAAGTTTCTAACTAGTGTGTGTAGGAATCTGATTTTCTACCTGCAACATTAGTTTCCCTACCTCATATTCTCACTCCCTTTCCCACTTCCAAAAATTTTATCTCTAGCAAGAAATTTCTAGATTTTTCACAGGGTCAGTGGAGTGCCCTTATTGGATCCCTAGTCACAAGGCCACCAGAAAATCCACCTTTACTCATGCATGCATATATGGAAACTACACCAGTTAAGTAGAGGGACTTAGATTCTAAGAGCATTGGCAAGAAATACACAAGTTTGTCCACCTAAATTTTTTTCTTGCCAACAGTTTTTGGCACCCACCGTGGGGTAGATTTAGCAGCATCTACACCCAAAATATGACTGCAAGGTCCAAAAGTTTAAATAATAATAATAAAATATTATAAAAAACAAAAAAATTCATGAAAATCCATTGTTGAAGGCTACACTGTCAATTTCTTGCAAGTGACCTTTCGTATTCCACAGTGTCTTTTCATATTCCTATTGCATATTTTTTTAGTGATAGAATTTGAAGAAAAATTTTTTGAAGTAAAAGTTGAAGCAAAAATAATGGCGGACAAAGAAAAAATACCTCAACCCATTGTTCCATGGGGAAGGAATACATGCCCACTCACTCTTGAACCACCTCTTCACAACCTACCAGTAGATTCCTACAAGAAATTTCCAAATTTCAAAGGTGATGGCACACAACATCCTGAAGAACACATCATTTCTTTCATGACATCATGTGGAAATCTTATTATCCAACATGAAGAAGTCCCTGTAAGACTGTTCGTCGAATCTTTCTAAGAAAAATTAATAGAATGGTTCTACCTCCTACTTGCCAGATCTAGCACTAGTTGTAATGACATCTAGACTTCCTTCAAGGAAATATTTAAATCAACTGAAGATTATCAAGACCTCTTAGTGTATTTGGATCAAATAAAGAAAGGAGAAGGTGAAACTTGTTAGGAAATATAATTTATTAGTGCCCCATTACTATAGATATTATAAAGAGAATAATTACATGAGTAATTATTCACATATATGGTTGTATTATTTGATAGTTGTGATATTGTTGTGAGTTACAACAATATCACGGATATAGGTAGATTGTTATGTTGTTGGAGCAACTTCCTAGAATATAGGAATTGCATCTCATTATATATTGTATGATCCGAATGTATTGTATAGTGTGGGAAAGATTGATTGAATATAGAGAATACAATATTATACAGTGATAAACTAATCTTTCCTATGTAAATCTAGGCCAACATCTTCATTTGGTATCGAGTGGGATTTTCTTTTAGGAAGGAGCAAGCTAAATATTGTGTAATGGAAATCTGATAGATTTGTGAGGGGCAGCCATATCACTCTATGATGTCCTGTATCATGTTTTTTCTTTCATAAAATCATTTTATGTTTTTCTGTAGAATCTTCCACGTCTTCCTTCTAGGAGTGCAGATCTTCAAGCCTGAAATTGATCAAAGTTTATCTGATTTGGCTAAAGCAATAGGTCCTGTGGTGATAAATATGTCTACCTTCTAATATATTGGATGATTTAAATGGATCTCATGCTCAATGCGGTTGGTGACTACCAAAGAGATTCATTTTTTGTCATATTATGCTAGCATTTGAACCACATACGGTCTTACACCCTCCATTTTTGTGATCCTTATTATCTTTCATAAATCTATGTTCAAATCTGCCAGTTTTGCATTTAAATCTGCTAGTTCCTTTGCCACACAGAATTAAATGATCATAGTTTGAATTCTATTTTTTTCTCTATTCAGAGTGTTTATTTTATGCATCCTTAGTCCAAGGCATATAATCAGATGTCAATCTTTACGGCTTTCTACCAGTGGATATTTTTTTGCTACTTTCTAGTTGTATTTTCAAGTCGTGTGCAATACTACAAGGTTCGTAGCTGTTAGGGAAGATAAGAAGTGGAAGCGTGGAGAATTTGGTCAGAAGCTTTGAGAATTAAATTTTCCCACACCAAAATAGAAGCTGGAAATTGTGAAAAAGACACTAGCTGCACAATAAATATGTGAATTTGGGAGACAAACATCCAAACATTCAAGCTTCGAAATTCATACACGTGGTGTATTTATGCTTTTCATAAAACTCCACCAAGTCCGCAGGTATAATTCTTGTAAAGTGTTGTGGTCGGTTTAGATATTATAATTTCTTAGATTTAAAGTTTTTATATGTTTGAGATCTGATTAGAGTTTCATATTTAGTTTTAAGTCAAACATTGTCAATTACGTATCCCTTAGACGTAGGAAAATTGGGTATTAATGTTATTTAAAAAGTAATAAAGTTGATTAATTTTTAAATTAAAATAGGTCTTCTACCTTTTTAAATTAGTTGATCAATATAATCATGTCCTCCCACCTATGTATTAAAATTTGTAGTGTTGTCAAGTGTCACAAGTCATTTAAAGAGTCAAAGTCAAAGTCAAGTCAAAAATTGAGTCATTAGTCTTTGTCAAAATAGTCAGAGTCAAAGTGTCAAAAATATATTTGTGTCATTTTGTTATCGTCATTTAGGTGATTATTAGGAAAATTGTCAAAATAAAAAAATTGACTTACAGACGCATTTTCAATGTTACGACATCCTAGAAACCATTGAGCCCCATGTTCACATCCAGCTGAACTAGTATCAAGAAATCAGAGGATGGAGGAAAACAGAGGAAGGAGGTCAAACAATGACCTCTTGTCAGTCGCCATGACAGCAGGGGGCCGCATAGATGGTTTGGTGACATGTGTGCAGTGTGGTTTCTATTTTCAGTTCATTTTTAGTGTTCTTATTTGTAGTGTGATGGTTTGCTGAATAAACCCTTTTCTAGAGATTTTTGGAGGAGTCATGTTTTTAGAATACTCACTTTTGGGAGTAGGAGAAGATTTTGAGGTAGACTCAAGGGATGGTTATCCAGCTAGTGTGAAGCTTGTGGATCTTGGAGATTTAGAATTTGGGCACCCAAGGAGGAAGGGAAAGTCCCACAGGAACCCAAAGAGGAAGGGAGCATTCCTGCATAATTCAGCTCGACACTATGCCTTTACGAGGGTAAAGAGATAATATATGGAGTTTGTACCTAGTCTAAGAAGTGCTTTTAGGAGGTGGTTCAACTTCTTTGAATATGGTTCTTCGCCATGTTCACATTAAGGGGGTGAAGATTAGTGATTAATAATGTTCACACTAAGGGGGTGAATGTTAGGAAATATAATTTATTAGTGCTCCATTATTATAGATATTGTAAAGAGAATAATTACGTGAGTAATTATTCACATATATGGTTGTATTATTTGATAGTTGTGATATTGTTGTGAGTTACAACAATATCACGGATATAGGTAGATTGTTATGTTGTTGGAGAAACTTCCTAGAATATAGGAATTGCATCTCATTATATATTGTATGATCCGAATGTATTGTATAGTGTGGGAAATATTGATTGAATATAGAGAATACAATATTATACAGTGATAAACTAATATTTCCTTTGTAAATGCTGGGCCAGCATTATCACTATGAGAGACTTCATGGCTTGTTTCGAATGATTTCTTTGTAGGATACTAGAAGAGGATTCTCCATTTGGAAACAATTTTAAGAGATTATTCATCAATGCTCAATCAAAGGAGGTAGAATTTATCCTATGAATAGTTCAACCAAGGAAGATTGTAGAAGCACAAAGGAAGGCTATTGAATTTGATGTCAATCTCATCCTATCTAGAAAGATCAAGAATACCTCAAAGGGGAAATCTCAACGTCTTGGAGATGAAAGAGACAATCATTTAATACAAAAATTTAAAATGAAATGGATTCATTGAGGAGGGAAATATTTGAACGAGTTTATTCTCAAAGAAGCAACGGAAATCAGATTTGAGGAGCACTTCGAAGGCTTTTGTTGGAGGCCCCACCACAATGCAAGTTGTAAGAGTAAGGAAAATGAAGAGGATCTTGAATAAGAAAGTGGAGGTGGTGATTTCCTAGAAGTTGATAAGCTTGAGAAAGATACACAAATCAGATTTTGTGAGTATTCTAGAGGTGATGAAGAAGATGCACCTAGTTTCTCATGTACGGTATTCACTCATTCTCACTCTAAGAAAGGAGCACCTCCCTCCACTACTGCAAAGAAAATAAGGCTGATGATCCTCCTATGGTGACTCTACAAAACAAAATAATCAATCAAGGATCTCTCGCTCCCACCCTCCATGGATTCTGCATTATTGAATCCTAATCTTGTAGCAAGTAAGAAGGCTCCTACTTCCAAGTAAATCTTCTGATGCCTCTTCCAATTCTAAATCTAAATTTTCTCTGTAAAATATAGTACTTTGAAATCTCCTAGTGTACCTTTCAAAATACCCACCATTCCCCAAGCATAAAATCCTTCTTACAAACATGTCCTAAATCCGAAGTAGTCCCTTGGTCACCCTCGCCCACATCTTCTCCTTTTGATTTCATAGAATATGTGAACAAAGCCAAAGTCCAAATTACTGAAACTGAATATTTACATACTCATCCTGAACAATTTGAGAGGTTCATCCGATATATCAGTAGTCTAACACCCAATGTTGTAACTTCTAGTTCCAAAGGTATGTTTCCAAACCCACATATGCCTCCCTCATAAAACATGATTTCCTTAAGTGCATCCAAGACTAACAAGGTCGATCCTTTCTACATCTCCCTTCTTGTTAGAGAATATGTACTGAACAATTGCATAATAGATTTTGGTGCCTCAGACAACGTGATGCCTTTGAAGTTGGTTGAGGCTCTCAAACTTACCATGACTCCACCTAGTGGCTCTTATTACTCTTTGGAGTCAAAATAGGTCCCACTTGTAGGGAAGGTCAAAGATGCACAGGTGGCTCTCGCCATATTTCAAGACAAGAAAGTTTCAACAATGATTTTGGTAGCAGACGTCCCACCTCGTTCAAAATGTTGTTGAGTATAAGTTTCTACCAAGACTTGGGAGGGAAAATTTAGATGAATTTTTCATCCACAACCATAATAGTAAAGGGATACATGGATAAATTGCTTCTCAAGAAGAAGATGAGGCAAACGGTGTGAAATTCTGGAAGCCCATAAACCAATATCTTGTATCAAGATACCAGATGGATTAATCACTTTGTGACAACCAAGGAGGAAGAGGATATTCCCATCTTGATAGGGCCAGATATGCCTTCTCAAATAGGCATGGACCTTGAAGAAACATTGAAGAGATTTCACTTATAAGATGGCAGCTTTGAAGTAGCAGACGACGTAAACTGTGAAGAAGAGGAAAAGTTTCTTAGTCAATCTCAAATGGAAGAATAATCTTGTGTGCTTATCCATGATGAAATCAAAGTATTTTTATTCCCATTTGGATATGAAGATGATCACATCCATGTCATTCATTAAGGTACAATACCAGCTTGTGGTGAACCCGTGAAATGTTTGAAAGAACTGTCTGCGTATAATAATTTCTTAGAGCCACGAGAAGAAATAGAGGATCCCGAGTTCAGTATCGAACTCCTAATGTAAGCCATGAACCTACAAGATAATCATGAATCTAATTTGAAATATTCAATCAATTTGAAGGTTGGCCATGTTGAAACAAAGCAAGATGAGAAATATGGTGCCAACTCGAGCTAATGATTAATGGATGCAACGATGATATGGAGATATTTTCTTTCCCATTTAAAGAAGAAGAAACTTTCCATGATGAAGAAATTGAAGCAAGGAGTTTTGAGGCATTTGAAGAAAAATATTCTCTTAATGAAGGAGTGATAGAATGTATAAATTCCCAGGGATGATGAATTAATCCCTTTGGATAGTTTCCTTGACACAGTAAAGTAAAGATTATTCAAAGGCGTACAAAGATGAGTTGTATGAAGCATCAAAGGAGATCTTTGTGCAAGAACTATTGGATGGAGAAAATTTTGCAGAAGACCTCGAGTTGATTCTTGATCTCTTAACTCATGTCATGACCATACAAGAAAAGTATGAGGTCGTTTCCAATGCTCCTTCCAGATACTCAAATGCCTCACAATGGAATAGAGATAAATGATAAATCTAAGGTCTATCATGGATAAGATATCAATGGTCATATAACTGGGAAAGAAAGTAACTCAAAATATTCAATAAATTTTAATGAAAATCAGCTTCAGCGCAGCAATGATAATCTCAATGAAGAATCAACTATGTTGATAAACACGAAAGGCAACTGACACTATGAAACTGATTTCAAAGAACATAAAGGTAGTGGAATTTCCAAGAGAATACCTAAGCATCAAGAATCTCACATGTAATCATTCCTACCAAAAACAAAGATGGTCATGAAATCAACCAACTTTAATAAATACTTAAGGAGATGAGGCTACTTTCTAGAACTAGTCAATGGCTTCACAGAAGAACATCACTCGATGTTGCCCACTCAGGGTTAAATTTTGAGGAATGAAAAGTTCTTCAGTAAAATTGAGTCATCCCCTACCCTATACCATAGGTTATTTCTAGGTGTGTTTCTCTTTCTATTGTGTGTCATTTTTTTCCTTTCTATTGTTTTGTGTGTGTGTGTGTTTTCCTTCTTCGATTTCTCTCTCTCTCTCTCTCTCTCTGTTGTAAGTTGTACATGACTTTGTAGGGCCAAATGGACAAGGAACTGGTCAATGGATTATATGGTCTAATGTTGAGATTTTGGATTATCCATGTCATTTCTTTGTTATTCTCACCCCATATCATGTCCCCAAGCTAGATCAAGTTGTTTTTATGCAAATGTGTTATAGGGGAATTGGTAATTCCTAAGCATGACAATGATACCCCTGTAGAAATATTTTCATTTATTATCATTCGAGGTGCACCATGTATGCCCTGTCGGTCTAGTAACTTCCCAATCAATGTTAATTCATTCTCCTAGGTGATTTAGGAAATTCAAATCACACCCCATAGGTGATTTTAAGAGTTCTTGAAAAATGCTATCTCTAGGCAATTGTGGGAAGGCATTGCCATTCCTATGACTGGAGAAATCCCATGGAGCATAAAATAGGAGACAAATCTAACACGGAGGTGAATTAAAGTCATATAAACATCATGGAATCGATTCAAGAATATTTTAGAAGGACTCGAAGAAGTTGGGCGCTTTCACCAAAATTAGGGTTCACTAGCTTAAGCGATTGCACAAGCCAAAACAACTACTGATATTTGAAAGGTTATTTTGGGAGCTCTAGATGGAGTTAAAAGAAAAAAAAATCATAGGAAAGATAATTCCAATCCTTAAAAGATGGTGAAATTAGTTTTTACACAACACTTTAGTGCATTAATTAAGAAGCAGTTTTTCTCATGTAGAGGTGGAGTACCAAATAAAAATTCCACTTTTCTAAGGATAAATTGGAATAATAAACACATTATATCCCCACCATTGGATTAAAAATTCAATTTTTAGTCAGTATCATATAAAATTTCATTAGAAATGTCCATCGTGAACTCAAGATATTGTCGTCGCAAGTTGTCCTCAAGGTTTGGGAGTTAGTCAAATTTTCAGCTCTAGGAGCATGGCGGGATTTTGTGTCCCTGATGTCCCTCAAGGTCAGGGACATCAACATTGTAAAAATTCTCCCATCCCCCTTGAATCCCTCTAAACCCATATATGACTACCAGGATCACCAGTTCAACCCTCAAGTGCTTACGGGAGCTCAAATCCTTCACCGTTGATTGTTGCCACATGTCATCACTTGGAGCATTGTGGAATTTGATGTCCCTCATGTACCTTTTAGGTGAGGGAAATAAAAAATGGAAAATGGTTCTCATCCCATAAAGAGACTCCTGGTCACTCATGTGACCTCTTCAAGATCAAATTTATATCCCCCATGTGTTTGCCAAGCCTTCATTCCATGCCGTTGAATCTCCACCGCGTGTCATCACCTTGATCACCATGGAAATTGATGTCCCTCATGTCCCTTTGAGGTGAGGGACATAAAAAATGTGCCCAAAACCTTTTGTGAATTTTTTTGAAAAATTTAAACTTGACACTTAGTTTTTATTTCCCCTATTTCTTCTTCACAATTCACCCCGCCATTACTTTGTAACTTGTCCAAAATTGGTTACTCACACCTACCCACCATTGATGCTCCAAAAATATCTACCATAAAAATAAAAACTCAAATCCATGAAAATACGTAGGTATTAGGGGAAGGATTGATCAAAGGTATTGAAGAAATGAAGAACGAGGAGAAAATGAATATTTTTTGCCAGATAACCATGAATTCACCCAATTGAAAAATCTTCATAACTTGCAAGATACAAGTCATATTGATGTTCCATATTTTGCATATTTCTACATTTTTCAAGATAATCAAGATGTAACAAATGGGAGGTCGAATGGTTCCATGAAACATTTTTTCAAATAAAATCCTCATTTTGTGAACCGGCTCACATTTGTCAGATTTCCCATTAATCCGACAATGGAAACAAGCTAAAAAATTACACACGGATTCCAAATGAAAAACCTATTGCAATGGAGTTTTTTTCATTGCGAATGTAGACAAAAACCATACCTGTAAATTTTGAGCTCCATTAAGGGCCATCATGGCAACTCTATGCTTGAAGTCACTACCAGTGAAATTTTTAAATTCTATTTCTAGGCATTCTAGAGGGCAAAATTATGTGAAATTTGGAGGATGTGATCGTGATGATGAGATAAGTCCAAAAAAATATTTTCATCACAAAACGAGCACTAGAAATCAACTTTCTAACAATATTAAGTTTTCCTATACAAACTTGTTATGTTTGGAAATTCATCATCAAAAGTAGTTGTGGCAAAAGAAGGGTGTATAAAGGTCACCAGGAAGTAAGAATGAGTGTTTGGAGAAGAAAATAATGAAAATGACCACTTACTAAAAATAGTAAGTTCCCTATATGGGTGCTTACCAAAAATAGTAAGTCAACCCAAGAAGTGGCTAAGGTAAAGGTAGTGTGCACAAGATTGAATAAAAACTTCATATCATCATGATGGTCAAGAAGGAAAAATCACCTCTTACTAAATATAGTAAGTCTTCCATTTAGAAACTTACTAAAAATAGTAAGTTACACTCAAAGGGTAGTTTTGGCACAACAAGACATAGAAGGATGACCATTCAAGTCAACATCTTCATGCGAGATCATCATAGGCATTCCTTATAGAGCATTCGAGATCCACCTTAGGGCATAAAGAGTTTGGATAAGTAGAGTTCTCTATAGTGGAACACCTCATCGGGTCATTTAGAGGATATGTGGACTTCATCGAAGGCAGATTATTCATCACTAGTGTTTCTTCCCCTTCTTCTTCCTTTTTTCTCTCCTCTTTCTCTCCCCTAATTTCTCTCTCCTCCATATTGTAGTTCTTTATTGGGGTGCAATTTTTAGATGTATTTTAATGAAATTAAAAAAGAAACTTTATGCTTCTAATGTAAAAGTCACCTTTATGTTATAAAAAGGGACTTAATATTTTCCTAGGAAGCTGAAATTTTTTAAGTTTCACGTGGACATATAAAAAGCCATTAGGGGGTAAATGATCAGTCATCTCTCATTCTATATATTGTAAATCCATTCAAATTTCAAAGGGTTGGTGATTTGTTTTGTAAACTCAAGAGTACATTGTGAGAATAAAGGAGATAGCCAAATTCTTCCATTCCCCTCATTCTCAAATTTCATTTATTTCTCCACTATGTATAACTTTGGTTTGAGTAATCAATACAAGAATAAAGAGTTTATAGATTTCTTTGACTAATGTAATTCATGGTACTTTTTACTCATCAAATTCTATTTGGTCTTATTCCTACTTGCAGAGTTATTTCCTCTTAATTTAGTGCATGTGATGAAGTTTCTAACTAGTGTGTGTGCATGAATCTGATTTTCTACCTACATCATTAGTTTCCCTACCTTTATTCTCACTCCCTTTCCCACTTACAGAAAAATTCCTCTCTATCAAGTAATCTGCTATCTTTTCCACAGGGTCAGTGGAGTGCCCCTATTGGATCCCCGGCCACAAGGCCACCAGGAAAATCCACCTTTACTCACACATGCATATATGATAGCTACACTGGTTAAGTAGAGGGTGTTGGATTCCCAAAGCGTTTGCAATAAATCCATAAGTTTTTCCACTTGAAAAATTGTCTCACCAACAATGCCCCTATAAAATGGGCTTGTTCACCAAGTAATTCAATGCCATATGGTTTATATAAAAGATAAAATGCTTTGCCATTAATTACATTCAAAACTATGGAGCACATAGATCATGGACAAGGCCTTGCACTCTGTAGTTGTGTAATTGTATTATGCTAGAGTTAACTACCTTCTCATAAATCAAATAGGATGATTGACAATCCCCTCTCTAGGTTGAGATAACACTTTGCACTAATGGCCATGATAGAAACATCTACATGCACATGAAAAGGCTTGGTCCATGAAGGAAAGTGCACAATAGATATTGTATTAAGCCTTTCCTTCAGTTTTCCAAACACGTAGTGCTTCACCTCACCCCAATAGAAATTGAATTTCCCCTTTAATAATTCCTCGAAGGATGCAAAGTGATCTTGGCATAAAATTTTATAAAATTTATGTAATATCATGTGTGCCCCAATAATCTGTACACCTTTCTTTGGATAGTAGGTTCCTCTAAGCCCAAAATATCAACAAATTTAGTATGATCCACTAGCAAGCATTCCTTACAGATAATATGTCCTAGAAAAATTACAAAGGGTGTGGCTAACATGCAATTTTTAATATTCAAGGAGATGCTCATATGCCAACATATCTCAAACATCAGCCTTAAATTATCACAATGATCCTTCACAATCCCATAGATTGTCTTATCATCTAGATATATCTGCAAGAACGTATGGATAAAATCATGTAATGCCTGTATGATAATGCACAAAATTACTGCATGCTCATTCTTTAATCCAAAGGTAAAAACCATGTATGGAAAAATTCCCCATTCAATGGTTAAAATTATCTTCTCTTGATCCTTTTAGCTATCCTCACCGATGATATCCGAGAAAATCCATCAAGTAAAGAATTAGATCTCACACCCTACAATGCCTTATAAGATTTCTTTAGTAAATGGTGTGGGAAAGGGATCTATTACACATACAAAATTCAAATCCCTATAATCCACAAAAATTATTATTCTACCATCCTTCTTGATATTGATCACCATGGAATCACCCATTATGACTCCTCAATGGGCTCAATGATTCCTAAATTTAGCATGTTTTCAATTTATTCTTTCACCTTGATGCATAGGTTAGGATACATCCTTTAAGTCATCTTCCTAACCAGGCATGCCCCTTCATTTATCTTTACTCTCATCTCACCCAAAGATTCATGTACCCCTTTTAATTCATGATAGCCTCTAGGAACATATCCTAGAAGTCGCGCAACAACTCAATTATCTTAGCAACTTTAGAGTTAGACCAATAATCTCCAATGATGGCCTCCTTAGGTTCAACATCCATTCTAATGTTTACTTTCTTTGTCTTCATAGGCTCATGGTATGTGTGCACCTTATCATCTACACTATATAGGACCTCACACGTACCCTTTATATGCTCAACATCCAAATTCTCCACTTCTTCATCATCCATCATATAGACCATCTTACCCTTTTCCTTTTCTAGGCAGGTGTGCCCAAGCTATTTTGCATCTATTTCTTCCTCTTCTTCAAAATGTGCCTCCATATCTCACTCATAAAGTAACTCCCGAGTAAATTCCTCATCCTTTATACTATCTCCCATAGTTAATCACTTCATAACCTATAATGCTTCATTCACTAGAGGTTTAGTGGAAAAATAGTCAAAGGTATAAATCATACTTGTAGTCAATTCTTTCCAATTTCCAATCTCTCTATTCAACTCTACATAGACATACCATACACACGCGCAGCCCCACAAGATGAAGTAGAGTTTTTACACCCATAATGAAGGTGGTAAAGCTTCCTACCCATCTTTCTAGAGTATCTCACACTAATGAAAATGGTGTTAAACAAGATCATTACCGTAAAATTCATAGATCTGATTAGGTAGATTGATCCTTAGAAATCTAGCAGATAAAGTGATTCTCACCTCTCACCACTCTAAATGATTATTACTGTGAACCATCCACTAGTGCATTGTTTTCCCTCACAGAGTATAGAATAGCATATTACTTCTTTCCACCTAAAATTCCCACTAAACTTCCATAACAATAAAGAATACCTTAGGATTCTCCTCACTAGTAGACATTGGTACCGGTTACTACCCAAATGCCTAACATAACGTAGCCTACTTACATATGTAGCGTCACTTATCACTTCACATCCAACCATTTCATAAGTTTCATGTGCCATGTTGTCACATGTAACACTTGTAGTATCACTCATGGACTGTACATCATCCTAATGGATAACTCCTTCCATTGATGACTTAAGCACTTCTAGATCTCAAATGGTGCACACATAAATTATGTTTAAATATTCGTCACTTAAAGGCTCTACATAGGGTGTAGATTTTCTATCTTTCAAGGGAATAATAACACTCTCTTCCTTGTTCTCAAAACTTATATATCCATTCTTGAATCATAGATCTGCATTGTTTGAATAACACCAAGGGTGCCCAAGTTGTGCTAGAAAATCATCTACCTCTACAAGTGTCGATACTTAAAAGTCCCCAAGAAACTTGGCCCCTTGTATAGTAATAAAAGAATCCTTAAAAACCCAATAGGTGTGGCTTTAGTCCTGTTTGCCATAAATAGCAAATTTTAAGATGGTTGTAATGATATTCTACCCATCGATTACATGTGTCCAAAGTGAGTACATTCACTTCGCTTCGTGTCAATCGAGAATGTTACTCAAAATATAGCCATCAACAACAACATTCAGAGTGTTTTCCTTCTTATAATCTAGGCTATGAGGAGGGATATTAGGATGCAAAATATTCCTTTCATGTTCAATCCCAACGTGTAGAGTATTTCCCTTTAACCAGTTCCCCAATAAAGGAATAATGTTCTCTTGTCATAACATATTGCAAACCTCCTTTAGATCATCGACAACTTTCGATGGAGCTCGGTTATCTCATTTTTATAAATTTTGTGACTATTCTTTTGAACACTTTATCTCACCCTATAAATTCCTAATCACGTCCATGGTTTCTTGATAAACCTCCTTCTGATGCATAGGGTTTGGATACTTTGTATGTAGTACCTCCTTCTTTTTCATGGTATGCTTCTATTTTAGAACTTCTATGGCATGTGTAGCCTTAGTGCATGTAGTAATTTTCACAAGTACCAACTCAAAATCTAGTGTTAACTTCAACATCCAATGATCTTCCATGGTGCACTATGATCTAACCATTCCCATTCCCTTGTCTGGCTTATGTTTATTACTCAAGTGTTCCTAAAAGTCCATGCATTCTTCATAGTTTTGACCCTTTCCATTAAAAAAAAAAAAAAACAATGTTCTAAGGGAATTTGTGACTGTAGTGATCAAGGGATCCACATGTATAAAAATTTCCATGAGGGAAATCACTTCTTCCACCACCATGACCTTAGCCTCTGAATCTTCCTCGGTAACCTCGGCCTCTACCACAACCTCCTTCAGAGTGCCCTTCATTGTGATATTGGCCATGATGTTCACCTTTGTCCTTAGAGTTATTTGCAATGTTGGTCTTTCATATGTCAATATGGATGGCATCATGAATCTGATCAATCAACCTAAAATCCTTAATGTCATGAGTAGTAGACCTAAAAATCTTGTAGTAAAAGGACATGTTATTTCTTATCATGTTTTGAAATAATGGGCACTAAGTTAAACTGTGGTCTAAGTGACAGATCTCATAGTCCAACAATAAGAAGTGCACGATTTATGAGGACAACTATCCTTAGTATTCCCTTTTAATTATAATTTATGCACCAAATCCCATTACGTTTCGCATGTATCAAATTAGATGATAATTTTTCTAACTTTTTAGCCATTCCTATAATCTGAGCTTCTAAGAATGGGATTACTCCTATGTCTACAAGTCCCTCCTACCCCTCAAACCAACAGAGATTCTTCAATTTCCTCACATGGATCTATAAAATTCTTATGTGAGATTGATCTTCTAAAATGCATGATAAGTCCTCCAATAAACCACTGAGCATGTTGGCTCGTGTGTATGTCATAAGATAACTTGGACAAAAGGGTCTTGAACCATGCATCATATTCCTAAACACTCTTAGTAGTTCCCTGCTTAATGTCTTTCAATGCACTTATACTCTTTTGCTCAAATTTAGGGATATAAAATTCTTTCAAGAAAGCATCCTGCAACGCAAAGATAATATACATAAGTCTAGTCAAGGTAAAAAAATTGTATGAACTATACATGTGCCCTTGCAGTGTAGTTAAAAACTAACTTTCCTTGCTCTCTAGATCTATAAAACCCTTTGCACACCAAAGTATTTCACACATGCACATGCTTGGTTGTATCTTATATCCCCCTCGTATTCTTGAAGATGAAGAGAAATATCCATAAAAATATTTTTTACCCGTGCGGACCATGCCCACTAAATCCGAACTCGTATTTCCTCTTTTGTTTCCTACTCCTCAAGAGCCACCAAATCTAGTAGTGCCCAAGCCACCGACTCTCTTGATCCTCCTAAATTAGGAAAAAAACTAGAGGATGCACTTCCTTGTGTTTTAACAAATCATGCTAAACTGAAATATCATAGTCTATGAAGTTGTGCTACTTCCAGATATTATACCAACATTCTACACGGCCACATTCTCGTGATGATGATGTGCTAGAAAATATACCTCCAACCAGACCTCTAAATAACGTAGACAATGATTACACTTCCATAGATGAATAAGCTACTTGATTAACTCCTAAAATTGACTGAAAATTAACTATATCTACTACAAATTTACTACCCACACTAGCTTGCTTACTATTAACTACCGTAGAATTTGTAAAACCAAGCACAAAGGCTAGGTCACTAGGTAGGATCAAATGCACTCCCTCGGTTCTCAATATTTCTTTAGACGTGCCTTCATCTAAAGCCGAAGAGGTTTCTCGCTACTATGCTTTCCCAAATGGGGAGTTCTAGATGCTTTGGCTCCATGTCCTCTATGTGAGCTCCAAATCATTCATGAGAAATATCCCTTTGTAACATCATTCTTTTTGATCTCTCATTGTTTCTCCAAGTCCCTCTTGCACACTTTATTAAACTTAAGTTACCTTTCTTCTCTTTTTCTCTTTACCGCTATGTCTCCCATCCTTCACCAAACCTTTTCCTTCCCCTGTGCATGGTGGGTTTTATCTAGCCATAGGTTTCTCTTCCAAATCTAAGGTCATGATCAATATTTTAATTGCTAAAGGAATACCACATATATACGATCCTCTCGACTTGCAAAAACTAGAACTCAACAACCTTTGGACATGAGTATGTAGTTTTTCATAACACCACATAACCAATGATTCACAATGCGCGTCCAAATCAGATCTTCATCATATAAGGCCTAAAATTCTTCCTACATCCAAATGATCATCCGAAACCTACAATTCCTCTTAGACACATAAGCAACCGGCCACTTGTATAGATCTATAGGAGAGATGGTAAAGAAATTCGCGTACATCACATCATACAAATTTTGTTCAACACATGTGCATGCATTAAATTCAGGTCCATTTCTAAATCTATGAGTATACTTTTCTTCCAAATCATCTAACCACTCTTCAATCCTAGCCAAGGTCAGTTGATACATCTTCATTCTGAAACATCCTACCAAACAACCGAAAAGAGGTACCAAAAATAGAAAAAAATTAGCCTATATTTTACCACCAACAACCCAAGGTTCATTAACACATCACTCACCCTAAACTAAACACTCACACAAATCACGCAATTATACCAAGTCCCTCTTTATATAATATTGTTCAAGATATTAACATGGTTGAATGTATGTTTCAAATCCATTAACATATATATAATATTCCACAAAGGCATAAACCAAATCTAGATCTTAACCATGTAAAGAATACTTAAACCATTACTATAATCAGATCTACCATACAAGATCCATGCTCAATTACATCCAACACCAATATCAAACCAATAAGTCCCATTATATTAAATGTTGCAAAACAAAAATCTTCATACATCATACCATATTCATGGAAATGCACACTCATAAATTCACAACATAACACTACAATAATATCGGATCCCTAAACCATGAAAATCAATACATATTTATATGGGTAGGGAATTTCCCTTCATCACCCATGCACCTTAAAAAATAGGCTACATTGTAATAATAGCCATGCATCATTATATGAGAATGCAAAAGGATGCAAGCTTGCTAATAATCGATTATATACTAGAATAATTGTTGTTTAATCCTATTATTAGATTCAAAGCTATAGAACTCTTTTTCGGTTTAACCCAAATAAATAATTTCTCACCAAAGTTCAAATTTCTTATCAACCCTCTTTAAGTTAGCGTAACTCTTTTTCCTATCTCTGCTACTTCTTTCAAGCGTTCACAAATCAATTTAAGTTGTTGTTCCATTTTTCGTAAAGATTTCAAGTCCAATTACCTCTCTATCATCTATGTTGTCCCAACTAATAGGGGTTCTCGCATTTTCTTCCATAAAGTGCCTCAAAAGGTGCCATCTTAAGAGAAGTATGATATGTATTACTATAAGCAAATTCAACTAATGGGAAATATTCTTCCCACCTATACTGTTGATCCATACAATACATTTGTAACATATCTTCTAAAACCGTATTTACTCTTTTAGTTTGTCCATCCATTTCCAGGTGGTATGCATAACTGAAATTTAGCTTAGTTCCTAGAGGTATATTAAGTGTTTGCCAAAATCTTGATGTCATTCCAGATCTCTATCGGATATGATTAATTCAGGTACCACATGTAATCTAAAATTTTTGTGAACAAATATTTTAGCCAAAATAGGTGAATCATCCTTCATATTTCCAACAATAAAATGAGCTACTTTTGTTAGTTTATCAACAACTACCAAAATAACATCATGTTTATTCCTTGACATAGGTAACCCTTGTACAAAATACATGCTTATTACTTTCCATTTATAATGCTGTATGCTATGAGGATACAATAAACCGGATGGGTGCATCTGTTCCGCCTTAACACGTTGACACTCTAGACAATATGTTACATAATCAATAACATCTTTCTTCATTCCTTTCCAGAAATATTGTTGTTTTATATCAACAAGCATCTTTGTAATTCTTGGGTGTCTAGATAAAGGTGAATTATGAAATTCTACTAACAATTTCTTTCTCAAACTATTAAGAAAAGGTACATAAACTCTATTTTCAAATCATAAGATTCCTTCTTTATCAAAGTGAAAACCTTTATACCTCAAATCATTAGAATCTGCAGCAAGTGTTGCTTTTACTTGTTGAAAGTAAGAATCAGATTCCATAACACTTTTTACTTCATCCTTAAACTGAGTTCTTAGTGTTATAAGAGTAGAAATGTGCTTCCTACAAATTAGAGAATCAGCCACTCTATTTTATCTACCCTTAATATAACTTATGTTGAAATCATATTGAGACAAAAAATCTAACCATCTTCGTTGTCTTGCATTTAGATTTGGCTGAGTGAAAATGTACTTCAGCCCAAGATGATCAATTTTCAACTCAAATGGTTTACCAAGTAGATAATGCCTCCAAAATTAAAGTGCATGAACAATGACAACAAGCTCTAAATCATGTGGAGCATAATTCAACTCATGTAACTTAAGTTTCCTACTTTCATATGCAATAACATGACTGCTTTGTAACAAAATACCTCCTAGACCTTCACCGGATGCATCAGTTACCACCATAAAATCTCCATCAGGATCTAGTACTACAAGAATAGGTGCAGAAGTTAACTGTTCCTTCAAGGTTTTAAATGCAATTTCACATTTTTCACTCCAGACAAACTTTTTATCCTTCTTTTGTAAGGAATTTATTAGTGCAGCTACCTTGGAAAAGTCTTTTACAAATTTCCTATAGTAGCTAGCAAGTCCCATGAAGCTTCTAACTTCATGTACGTTCTTTGGTGTAGGACATTCTGTTATAGCTGTAATTTTTGAAGGATCTACAACAATTCCATCTTTACTTATTACATGACCCAAATAGTGAACTTTTGTGTCATAGAAAGAACATTTGGACAATTTACCAAACAACTATCTCTTTCTCAGAATCTCCAAAACTACTTTCAAATGCTCATGATGCTCTTCAATGCTTTTAGAATATATGAGAATGTCATCTAAGAATACGAGCACAAATTTTTCCAAGTATTCTTGAAATATATTATTCATTAAATTCATAAATGTCGTAGGTGCATTAGTTAATCCAAAAGGTAAAATCGTAAACTCGTAATGTCCATACCTTGTTCTAAAAGTTGTTTTATGAATATCCTCATCCTTAATTCATAATTGATGATACCTAAATCAAAGATCTATCTTAGAGTATACTGATGCTCCATGCATCTGATCAAATAAATCATCAATCCTAGGGAGCGGATATCTATTCTTGATTGTTGCTTTGTTTAACATTCTGTAATCAATGCACAATCTAAGTGTTCCATCTTTCTTTTTCACAAAAATCACTGGTGCTCCCCAAGGTGAAACACTTGGTCTAATCAAACCCTTAGAAAAAGTTCTTGCAATTGAGCCTTAAGCTCTACTAATTCTATAGTAGTCATTCGATACGGTGCCTTAGATATAGGTTCAATTCCAAGCTTGATCTCAATCATGAAATCAAATTCCCTTTTGGGTGAAAGGCCCGACAATTCTTTTGAAATACATCAACAAATCTCATAACAACAGATATCGATCAATGAAGTCACTTTGTTTTCCTCTACACTTTCTGAAATTTTTACTACATACAAGGTACATCCTTTATTTTTGGCCCTTTTAAGTTTTCACATGACGCTTTCTGATAAAAATCTCACGTTTCACACCCCGAATCTCTCAAGTGTTTTCTATAGATCATCTAAACAACTAATGCATTTTTCAAAATAGTCCACTTTAGCCTTATGTTCTGCTAACCAATTAACACCTATGATTTACATCATAAGACCCTAAAGGTGCAACATAAAGATCAACCTCGGTGGAAAAGTTATGTAATTAAAGGACTTGCTCTAAAAAGACACATACTAATCAGTATGAACAACATTATTACCATAATGTATAGTCCAAGATTTATCCATTTTCCCAGCCTTTATTTTAACTTTCAAGTAAGTTTACTAGATATTAAACATTCAGTAGCACCCGTATAAAAAATAATAGTTACAGGTATGCCAAATAACTTACCAAGAACTTCTATAGGTGTAGCTTACTTTTCAACTTGCTTTTCAAATCTTTGCATCATGTATCTTGTGCTTTGCTAATTATGATAATCCTTATTTAAAGGACATTGATTTGTGTAATGATCCTTATCACAATTATAACAACCTCCTACAGGTCCCTTTCTAGACTCAAGGTTATTTATAGTCTTATAGTTATTATTCTGACCTCCATAGAACTTATGACGTTGTTATTATTCTTGGCAAAATTGTTCTGAATTTCCAGCAGTCTTATTCATTGTTGCTTTCTTATTATTATTAGCTGAAAACTTTCTTTTATTACCAAACTTCTTCCATGGTCCATTTTTAGGTGCAAGAGAAGCTAAAGAGGGGTTTGGAAATTTCTTCCTTACTTCCTCTTTATGAGCAGAAATAGCCTTTAATTTTTGTTCTGTCTTATGGCTTTTTCAACAACCCCTTCTATAGTGGTTGGGCTGTGAACATCAATTTCTCCCCCTATAATAATATTTAATCCCATAATGAATTTATGTATCCCGAACTTCTCATCATTTTGATACTAAGGTACATACTTGAGGAGTTTCGTAAATAGTTCCCAATACTCGCTTATCAAGTAGCTTCCTTGAGCTAAGTTCTGAAATTCAGTCATTTTCTGACCATAGTAGAGTTGTGGTAGCCATCGTTGTCTAAAATAAATTTTAAATTAATCCCAAGTGATGTTAGTTTCATCAATATTTAACTCATCCTTACGACTATCCCACCAAGAAGATGCTTCATGGGAAAGCGGATATGCTCCCCATATAGCCTTGGTTTCCTCCGAGAAGTTCCTTATTGCAAATTACTTCTCCATTTTGTGAGCCAATTCTCGAGCTCCATATCCTAATGTGGTGCTATCAAACTTGGGTGCGCTTATCCTTTTTATGTCATTAGTGAGTTATGCTACTAGCCTAGCCTTTTTGTTCTTAGGTTGAGCAGGTATGTAAACGTTGTTATTATCAACACCCACATTGGCATTGTCCCATAGAGGTGGCTGATTAGTGTTGTCAACTTCTTCTTCCTCCTCATTGCCAATTACTTGTTGCTCAAGCACAGTCAAACAATCTCTTATGTCCAACATGGTAGCAAGGATCTCATCAAGTTTCTGGGTAGTTACCACTCCTTCTTTAGGTGGAGGGTTATTTGCAACATTTCCTCTTATTCTCACCATTTTCTGTTACAAGAAAATTTAAGTTTAATCAGATTGTGGACACAATAGGTCCAAGAGCTACAACCTTCAGCTCTGATACCAAGATGTAACATTCCCATTTTAAGACTTTTAGAAACAAGGGAATTTTTTAAAAAAATAATGTTCCCTAATCTAAATTCATAATTTAGATCACACATTCTTTATCAACCATTCATATAATAGATAACCATATGTAGCTGTAATGACTTGGTGTACTACCGATCTATTCATGTTAAACATCAAGTATTGAATACTTTTCTGTATACTACGTATACTTGGTTATTCTTACCCTATTCAGGGTATTGAGTGACTTGCATAAGGATTCTATCTGAATATTTTTTACCAATATTCATCGACATCACGAGCCTTAGACTAGGTGATATAGGACAATGCAACCAACAGCTTGCAATACTTTGGCCAAATATTTCTAACATACTATTTGTATTACTATTCCTTGACGACATACTCGTCAATCCGAATACGTCCTTCACCCCACTCTATTGTTATCTAGAATTTCCTTTACTGACTTTCGTTAGTCCACTTGCCCAATGTTTAACCCTAGTTCGATTTAATAACATAAATTATAATAAGGAGGCTCCCAAAAACTTAGGGTAAGTTGGCATATTGGGCTACCTAAGTCAACCCCATGTGCCAAGGTACCCCGAGTTTTAGAGGGATACTCCATATCTTAACCATGCTACAATCTAGATCTAGAGATAAACTAAGATCAAGTCCAATGTGTGTAGATCTAGATGATCAATGCAGAAGGGTATTGCCACATGTCGACTGCATCGTTGTATACTCGAGCAGATCTTAATCTTCTTGAAGGTACATCCCTGCAGGTTGGTGTGTGCCAACATCCTATAGAAAAACCTCATCAAGATGTACATACCCAAGGAATTTATTAATTGTTTAATTAATTTGGATTATTTAAATAGATTTCAGCCACCTACCTAATCCCTAATCCAACATTCCATAAGTTATTTTCTAAATTGATTCATTTAGCCCTTTAAGAACTTTGTTATATTCATTGCGCTTTTACTTTTTGAATACATAGTTAAACTATCAGTTAAGCATAACTGCACAGTGTTATAATATTTCATATGTAAAAAGTACATTAACTTTTTAGAAATTTCAGCACCAGAAGATATCCAAAATAAATTAGACTTCATAACAAATGAAGTCTGATAAATTGAAGTCATGTTATCAAATCTATATGATTTATGAACAATTATGAAATATGAAGAGTCTTTCATTATATGTATAGCGTTAGGGTTTATTCTACCCCTTGATCACTTTTTTTATAATGTATGTTCATCCTACTTTGCATTACTATGATTTATAGTTTATATAAAAAAATCACATTCTACAACTTTTCAAGTTGTATCATAAGTAGGGAGATTGAACTTAATCCCTTGATCCAATCTTATTAAAATTTAACCATTTAACATATAAATAATATGAAGATTTGACAACAAGATGGAACCCATCTTTTTCATACAAATGCAAAATAATTTACACAACCAATACTGGTAATCTCCCACCTTTCAATTTATCTTTATAACCATTACATTTACAAAACTTATGCATTCAGGTAAACTACATAACAACTGTATTAATTATAAAAGAATACTACTTTTCTTTTCCAATACAGTCTCAAGAACAAATCAGAGTTCATCACAAGAAATAGACTTAAATCAGCCAATGTATCATGTAAGTTTTTCCTTCTTTATCACTTACGAAGTCCATCTGCAAAAATTCTAACACGGGTCAGTTCAATGAACTAAGCATGATAAGCACTAAGCCTTAAAAAGAAGTACATTCCAATAATTGTTCCATTAAAACAAATATACTTTAATGAGACAATTATTACATCAAATAATCAATATATAGAATATTATCTACCATTTGAACCCTACAAATAGATTCTAATTGATCCCATCAATTATCCTTAGACAAACAACATATTATAACATCTCATTGTTCCCAATCTTCCATAAAAGAAATCAACATTTTTCTTTGCTTCAAGCAAAAGAATAGTTTAGAGCATGGTTCATATTAAGATGACTCATCTATCTCCTAAACACAAGAAGAAGAAGAACCATTACAATTCATGCCTAAACACAACACATCCAAGAACAGAACAAATTCAAAACGTGATTCAACTGTTTCTCCCAAAAGACTATTACCTTAAAAATTTAACAATTAAGATATTCATCTGAGAAAAATTCATTTAATCCAAGAAGAATAGAGGATCAATTGGTTTTACCTGTAAGTTTTAAATCTACTTTTAATATAGAAGTTAAACTTTTGGAGATTTGAAACAACGTTCAAATATCAAGGCAAACTCATACAGGGTTACTCTCTACTCTTCATCATCCAAAGATAATTCTGAAAAAGATAGAGTGCCAGAGACAACTCACTCATCTCAAACCAACAAGCAAGGCCCTACAAAACAACAGTCTGCCAACAAACTGACATTTACAGTTCAATAAAACCAAATAATATAACCTCTTCCAACATCATTTCTACAAATGATTGTGCAAAGGAAGACCAAACAACTCATACTGGTATCCCAAGGTCAGGTTTCATTTTTGCATTACAAAAAGAATAACCAGTTCTTGGTTCAACAAATTATAATACAAAAACTATTAGAAAAAATTCAAGTAATCCCTCCATAACAGTATACGGTACTAAATTACTAAGTTCTTCTCATAAAAGAAACTCAGAGTCTATTCTAAGAGGTCTGAGATACAAGTTTCCTCGGACTGAGAGAAAGGGCTACTCCCAATTAAATACCATCAACATCTCAGAAAGAAGAAACAGTTCTTAAACTGAATTAACAATTTTATTCATCAAACGAGAACATTTTTCGTCGATATCTTGGAGAGTTTTCCCCACAATAACCCAATTATTCTCCCAATTTTACCTTGAGCAAAAACTCGACAAAAGAGTTGTAAATTTTTTAAATGTTTATAAAAATAGAACACAACTCCAAAGTTCCAAAACAGAGTCAACACAAGTCCTAACAAAGTTCAGATCTATACAATACACAAAACAAATGCAAATGAAAATACAACTTCCATTAACAGTTTGAAATTCCTCTACATAAAACACAGGTACAGAGCCATAAATGGCATCATCAAGGCCCTGATTTTTTTCCAAAATACAAACATGGGTTCAACACAACAAGTGACTCCTACATGAGTTCAAATCAAATGTGAAGTCCAAAAACTAACTCAATGGAACTAAGGTTTCCCACAAAGTTCAGAGTCCACATAAATAATAAAACGTGAGTCTGTGTACATTACAACCTTGCATTAACAGTAAAAATGATCACTAGAGAAATACACATACTCTAATTCATTTATGGACTTCAACAATAGTCCAGTTATTACAAGTATAAAAATCATGATCCTTAATGACAACATTTCTCCAAACTCTAGTTCAGAACAACAAAAAGCTCCTGCATAGTTTTATAAGAAAACACGAAGTCCAAATACTAGCTCAAGTAGGACTAGGAATTCCCATAGAGTACAGAGTCCACACAAGTAACAAATATGAGTGCTTTGTAGTTACCAATCTACAATAACTATTTCAAATTTCAAAAGAATGTAAAACACGGTTGCAGATCCCAATATTTTCTCTCAACGAAACTCAAGTTTCAAATCTAAAATGAGCTCGGATACAAGCTCCATTAATACACAAGTTCAGCTCAAGCTCACGATCAACAAACACAAATTCCAACAAGTTTAGATAGAACCCAAAGATCTCCAAACTCTGAACCACATTTAAATAGCAACGAAGATTTATCTAAACAAATTACTTCGATTTCCCATTCTAAATGAAAAATCCAAGTTACAGAGATACGTTTATGCATGCATTCTTATTTTTAAGAACTGTACATGGTAAGTTTCTAAACAGAACTCTATTTACCATGAAATTCAAAACCAATAACATAGATTTAATAAACCCCACAAGTCAATAACTAGACAAAATAAGGAATCTGAGAATCTCATAGAGTAGAATCATTTTAATGAAACATTTATAAGAGAGAAAAAGATCTTAAAGTTTAGAGCCTATCATGCTTGATAGTACTTCTACCAAGTTGAAGAGAACCTCCAGTGAGCTCAAAACTTCTCTTTTTCTCCACGAAAAATCAAATAACCATGTTCTTTTTCCACCATGCCTCCTATATATTCCATGAACTGAAACTAGGTTTAAAACCTCAAAAATAGCCATCAAGTGTAGTTCTATCTGCTGGTTTGAAAAACCAGTGAGCATGCAGAGCAAAAATTACAAAACATGCAAAGTGAAACAACCACATACCAAACCGTTTGCATGCCTTCCAAGGCAGTTTGAGCATGAAGACCAAAAATAATTAATTCCCTTAACTCCTATTTTCCCGCCTATCCTCCTTTGCCACCACCTCTCATGCTTAGTTATTGCCAAATCAAATCTAACAAAGAATTCCATTTTAGTGGAGCCTCCACCTAAGCCTCCACCAAATTCACTAACCCTTGCCAAAGTTGGCAGTACCTCCAAGAAATTAAAACCTTATCAACAATTTTAATGCCTTGGAACCGTCACCTACCATGTATGCGACCACCTAATTCCCCATTCAAACCCATTAGTTTAGGGTAGATTATATTGTTTAGGTTAGACCTTAGGTAATTTGTAGTATATATATACCTTAGGTTATAACCCAAACAACAATTACCACAATAGGTCTTAGCACATAGCCTAAGGTAGTTTCCACTTAGGTTAGATTAATTTTTCATTACTATAGTTTTAGGCATTAGGTTAGATCATAATATAACCTGGTAGTATTAGTTTCTAGGTAAATTTTTAATAACCTAGAAACCTTTCCAAATTCCTTAGCACTGAGCTTAGGTTAGGATGCCAATCAACCAAATCAAAGCGGAATAGAAAGCTTTAGGTTAAAATAGGAATTCTGTTACGTAACATAGTTTAGGTAGTAATTATTTTTACCTATCTTAGGATTCCATATCTTTCCTATGCCATGAATAGCTATGGTTAGTTTACGTCAACATTGTCCTGGTACAATCGAACTGAAAAGATCCAAGCATGACATACCATTGAATAGAACATGTTCATACAACAATCAAAGAACTAGTATCTCAAAGTTCAGTCATATGTCTATCAATTCTGGAATGTCAATTTACCATTCATCCTTCAAAGAATATTTTAAAACATTCCTTGGATCACTGAAATTGATCCAAGGATGATTCAAATTAGTAGAAAAGTTTACAATTCTTAAACCATATTGTAATCCACCTACAAGAAAAGAAAAAATGGATTTAAGGGAGCCATACCAATTCGATCGAAAGGATCTTAAGAACATAAGATGATTTATCCATATCAAGCATGATCTCCAAAATTCAAAAGAACACATCTTTATAAGGAAAATCACATGTCAACACTTGAAATGTAAAGGAGGAAAATAACAACCTGTCAAGAGTGTTACATGCTCCCCTCCTTAAATAATCATCATCCCAATGATTACACTTTTATTTTAACAATATAAATCGGACAATGACTTCATTCACTTCTTTTACCACAAGTCTAAATATATTAGAATCTTACAATTCAAGAAATCATCATTATTATTTGTTGATCCAAATTAATAAATATTTTCCCAAAACTGGCATATTTAAGTCATATAATGATAAAATTATAAATTTTATTAGTCAAAGAAAATCAATTTCGTTCAAATATATAAGGAAAAGTAATTTTCATATCTTCTAGATTTTCCTAATTTGCACTCTCTTCATTAAATTGGTCCCATTGGACCTTACATTTACTTATTTCTCGATTTATTAAATACAATCGGTGAGTGCCAAATGATGTTGCAAAGATGTAATTTTTAATATTAAGAGATATTATCAACTTCCCGCACCTCTCAAACATAATTATGAGATTATCATAATGGTATTTAATTAAGCCATAAACAGTCTAATAATACAAATACATATCTAAAAACTTATAAATGAAATACTTGATAAGCCTACACAACAATGCGTGAGAACACTACTGGCACATTATTTAGTCCAAATTTAATCACCATGTATGAAAAACATCCCAAATTAGAGGTGGAAGTTTTCTTATCTTGATAATCCTTTCCTATGTGGACTTAATGATAACCTGAAAAATCCACCAAAAAAGAGTAGATCTTGTGCCATATAACTCCTTCAAGGATCTCCTCTGTGAATTGGGTGGGGAAAGGATCAATAACACATGAAGAATTTAATTATCTGTAGTCCACACAAATCCTTATCCTCCCATCCTTTTTAATACTGATAACCATGACACTAACCCATTCTAACTCCTCAATGGGCTTAATTATACAAGACTTGAGAATTTTTATCAATTTCTTCCTTTATTTTGACATGTAGATTAGGATTCATCCTGTAAGGCCTCTTCCTAATCAGGCGTGAATTTTATTTAAGATTGATCCACATATCACCTAAACAAGGGTGTAATCTTTTTAACTCATGATAGCCCCATAGAAACAAGTCCTAAAAGTCATGCAAGAGTTCGATAATCTTAGCTACTTCCTTCTCTAATGAGTAATCGCCAATAATGACCTCCTTAGGATTTGCATCATGCTCCAATGTTAACCGTCTTTTTTTTTGGTATGCTCATTCATCTCATTGTGTCCATCACCTTGTACGTACCTTCAATATAGTTAACATCCAGGTTATTGTCCTCATCATCCTCATCATTTATCATACATATCATTTTACTCTTTTCTTTTGATTCCCAGTGTGAGACCATTTCTTCTTCTTCCATCTCTTCTAGGTCAAGGTGAACCTATAGATATATCTCTCCAAACATATCTAATAAGATTTCCTTATATTTTGTGTTATCTCCCAAAGTAGGGAACTTCATAGTTTGCGATTCTTCATTGACTGGAGGTTTAGTAGAAAAATAATAGAAACTATAAATCATACCTAAGGCTATGTCCTACCAATGTACTATTACTCTCAAATTCTACATAAACATACCATGTACGCACAAATCCTCCTAATGTGGAGTAGAAATTATGCACCCAAAGTGATGGTGACAAGGCCTCTTACCCTTCCATCCAATATCTCTCACAATTTTGAACATTATGCAAAGTAGGAGACTTCCCATTAAATTCACATATCCGAGAAGGTACATTACTCCTTAGGAACCTAGTAGGAAAGGTGATTCTCAATTCTCACCATTCTAATAGGTTTCCTCTATGTGTAGCCCTCCAAAGACGCTTCTATCCCACATAGAGTATAGACCAAAAGATTTCTTCCATCACCTTCATCCTTCCACCGGGCTTCTATGACACACAAAAATACATTAGGTTCCCTCATTAGTGTACTTGAGGTACCTGATTATAAATCAAATGCATAAACATTCACAACTTGATCATGCGAGTAACTTCATTCTTGATCTATCCCCCAACTACCTCGTCGTTCTATGCACCCAGCTTATCACAAATAATACTTGTGGTATCACTAACTAAATGAGAATCATTCCACCTTGTATCACTCATTCCTTAGATTTCTCAATTACCTTAGGGTCTCGATTATGCACGCATATATCATATTCAAGTCCTCTTCACTTAGGGGCTCAACATACGGGGCATCCTTTGCATAACTCAAAGGTATAATAATGTGCTCTTCCTTATTCTTGAAGCTAATGTAACCCTTGTTAAAGTGTAAATATAAATTATTTACATAACACCAGGGGCACCCAAGTAATGTTGGGAAGGCTGTCAGCGATTCAATGAGTTCCAACATCTCAAAATCTACAAAAAATTGGCTCCCTGAATAATAATAGTTACATCTTTGAGTACTTTAAGAGGCATGGCTCTATTTTGGTTTGCCATATATAATATATTTGAAGAGGGTACAATGGTGGTCTTCCTATTTGATTCCATGCATCCAACATAAAACATTAACGTCCACCCCTATGTCTATCAAAATATTACTTAAGAGTCGTCCATCAACAAATGCATTTATTTTAATTTCCTTGTCATATTCATGATTTTGTGTGGGTAGATTCGTATGAAAAATCTACCTCTCATGCTTCGGGCAAGCACATGGTAGTTTCTCTCTTAACCACTCTCCTAACAAGGGGACGATGTTCTCCTAGAGCAACATATAACATACCCCATTCAATTCATCTACATCCTTCTGTGGGATTTCAATTTTCTTTGCTCATTCCATCACGCACACCTATTCCTTAAGGCTCTGAATCTCTCCATACAAATCCCGATAATGTCTATTATCTCCTGGTAAACTTATTTATGATGTGTAGCATTAGATTAATTTGCATTGATCACTTCTTGCTTAGTTATAGTCAACTTATACTTTAGATGTTCACGTGCATGGAAGCCTCAACATGTGTAGTAACTAACACCAGTTGTAATTTATAATTAAGTCTTACCTTCAACATCCATTGATCTCTAAGTGCATGCTAAATCTTATTCATTCCTGCACCCTTTTCTTGCTTGTGCTTCTTGCTCATGTGATCAAATAAATTAGGGAATTCTTCAAACTTGTGTTGTTTTCCACACCACAAGAAAACCACATTCTGAGGGAACTTACACATTAATGAGCAGGAGATCCATAAGTATAACAAGTTCCTATAGGAAAATCTCCTCTTCCACCATCATGACCTCGACCTATATTTCCTCCATGAAATCCTTTATTCCTATTAACAACATTATTGTACCCTTCATTATGTTGTTCTCCTTGTTCCTTAGATCCACCTACTATACTAGTTTGGTACATACCAATCTCAACGGATTCATGAATATTATCAATCACTCAGTAGTGAACAGTTTCATGAGTATGGGTTTTACAAATCTTACAGTACATAGACACATTCTTCTAGATCAAAAACTACAAAAGGGGGCATCTACTTGCATCATGGTCCAAATTATAAATCTCACAATCTAACATCATGACATGCACCAAATTTCAAGGGCATATATCCTTTATATGTCCTTCAAGCTCATAATTTGTACATCATATCCCATTGTGTGTCTCATGAGCTGAATTAGTAGAGAGCTTCTCCAAGTATTTCTCCATGGCTATACTATGTGCCTCTAAGAATGGACTAAATGTTGTATCCACACTCCCAACTTCCTCAGCATGCAAATAATCTTCTAAATCATTACATAGGTCTATGAATGTATTATGAGATAGTGCCCTTCTAAACGGGGTCAAAAATCCACTAAAAACCCACTGTGCATGCTGGATAGGATGTATATTGTAAGAAAAATTTGATAAAAATCATTTTAAACGTGTGTCATACTCTCGAATGCTCCCACATAAGCTCTATTTAATGTCCTTAAGTGCATTGATAATCTTCATTAAAACTACGAATATAGAACTCATCGAAACACAGAGTGTAAATAATCATAATCCATGATATTCTGATGCGGATCATACTTTCTATACTAGCTATGCACTTGCCCTTAAAGAGTAGTAAAAAAATGAATTGATTTTTCTATATAAGGTTATGGCTCCTTTAGCGCACCACAATAGCTCACACTTGTGCACCCGCTCTGCAATATCTTTGATTCCTATATATTCTAGCAAGTGAAGTGACATCTCATAATACACTTGTTATGGCTAATGAGGGTGTGGACCTTGGCCACCAGATCCAAAACTAGAACCCCCACCAATATTTACTCTACCTTTAGAACCACTTGTTCCACTTGATACCGATCCTCTTGATCCTCCCGATCCACCTCATATAGCAGTAACAAACCATTGGATACACTTCCTTATGCCCCAAAAATAGTTCCAAACTAAAATCCCACAATATGTGAAGTTTTATTACTTCCAGACGTATTCACAATGTTCTACATGCCCACACTTTGTCTTGATGACCCGCCAAAAATATTACTCTAATTGGTCCCCTAAACAAAGATGATGTCATCTATACTACCATAGGTGTATGTGTTATATGATGTACTTCTGTATTTAAAGGAAAATGATATCTACCTAAAGCTAATAGATTATCTACACTCACCTACTTATTATGATTACTTCTAGAAATGGAACACCAAGAGAAAGGGCTAGATCTCTAGGTGGGATTAGATGAATGCCCGGGTCCTTACTCTTTCCTCCTTTAATGTGTTCTCATCATAAGTTGAGTGAATTTTCTACTCCAGCTTCCTAAATAAGGGAGATCTTGATTCTCTAACTCCACATATTCCACATGAGCTTCAAATCCATCGCAGGACTTCATCCTTCATAACTACGTAGAATTCTCAATATCAAACTTTTTCGCCAATTCCCTCTCCCACACTTCTTTATAATTAATCTACATCTCTTCTCTTTTCCTTTCTACCGCAAGGTCCACCATATTTCACCACACTTTCTCCTACCCCTGCATGTGATGGTGGGTTTAGCTAGCCATAAGGAGGTGCTCTAAACTCAACACCACCATCAAGATTGTAATTTCCAAAGGAATAAAACTTATGTAAGATCCTCGGGATTGTGCAAAAATTCAAACTCAACAACCTTTGGATAAGAATACATAGAAACCACATACTCTATAGTATAACTACGTATAACATCAGCCTAACAATGATCTATAACACACATCCAAGATTCATTAACATCAAAAAAATTCTAGTAATCTTCGAGCATCCAAACCCTTGGTCTATAATTATAGTTTTTATTTGATGCATATGTAGACCACTAATCATATAATTCTATAGGAAAAAAACTAATAAATGTCTCATAGAGCTCATGATACAAATTATCTTTGACTTGTTGAATATTTTTCATTATTATATATGTCGTCATTGATGTCAAGATGGATGATTTGATATCTACTTACATTGATGGCAAAAGGATTCATTTAGTAAAGTGAGAAAGTTGAAAAGATGAAGGTTGATTGGTAGTGTCAACCCACAAAGGATTTGAGATGATCAAGGATAAGCCCTAAAGGACTTAGACAACATTTGAGCAAGTTGTGGATATAAGGTGTTAGCCGCTAAGTAAATACTGATTCGTGGGGTAAAAATCTCAAGGAACAATGGACTAAAGGAAAGCTCCAGAAGAAGATGTTGAAGGAAGGAGAGTGCCACAGAGTGAAGAAGGTCAGAAGGTAAATCCATGGGTATAAATATTTGGAGAATGCCACATATAAAGGGAAAAGATGAAAAAATATGGATAAGCAGAAAATTCACTAAGAATAGAAGTTTATGTAGAAAAAGGAAGACCACAACGAAATAGAAAAGGAGAAAAATACATAAGGAAGAAAATAAGGAGGAAGCCATGAGAAGTTGAAAAAGCTGCACAATGCATACAAATGCCATGGATAACTAAAAACCACATAAAGAAGGGAAAATATGAAGGACAAAAGGAGAATCCATGATATGAAGGAAAAGATCAAAGACACCAAAGGAAGCCACAAAATGATCAAAGTGAACTAGAGTGGATCAAGGAAAATTAGTTAGAGTTCAAATTGAAAGAGTGAACATTTGCATTCATATTTTGAAGGAGATTTGATTGACAAGAAAATTACAACTGTAAGTATAACTAGAAATTTGCATAGACCAATGAAATTCTCTATTCCAGCTACCAACATTTAATGCATGTTGACCATGAGGCAATTTGGTTATAAGCTCAATGGAGATTCCTGATTTCAAGGTGAATTAAACTAATTCAAAGAATATGGGTCACTGTTTTAATTACACGATGCAAATTCTAAACAATGCAAGTTTTCTATTTTTGGAATTCAACTAATAAATTGGTTTGTCAGATGCATGGAAGAAGGTGGAATGAAGCTGAACAAGGAAAGAATAAAATATGGACTTAGCTAGAAACATTTAATGATCCAGATTCACAGGTGATATATCAGGAAGAGTACATGATGTAAATTTCAAAGAAAGTAATTTTGAGTCATTTTGTGCAATAAAAGAAAAAATCTAAGTTATTCGGTTAGGGTTGCTCATGAAAAAGGACTAAGGAACTAGATCCAAAACAAAAAAAGAGGTAGGAGAAGAAAATATGATGAAATCAAGCTGAGAAGAGCTACATCGGTGAAGAAGAGAGAAGGGTAAGATAAAGAAAATAATGAATAACATGATCAGATAATTAGAGCATTACAACAAAAATTTTAATGAGAAAAAGAGAGAAAAACAAATGAGCAGAAGAGTATGACAGAGAAAGAACACGATCGAGCCAAGAAATTGATTATAATTCATTGTATTAGAAATTTCTGTAACTATATGATCAAAATGTATAAGTAAATAATTTGAAGTTGTAGCTTAGCACGTTTAGGAAGTTTAAGGTTCCTTATAGGTGGGTGCTTGTAGAAATAAATATCTTGTGATGTGTAATATTCACTTGAGTCTTTTTTTGTGCGTAATATCAACATAGGTGTAGGGTTTGGTGCTCCTTTTGGGATCAATGTCTCACTAAAAAAATCTTGTAAGATGTGTTATATTCTTATGAGTCCTTTCTTTGTGTAATATAAACAATGGTTTTGGTGGGTTTTTCTCCTGAAAGTGTTTCCCATGGTAAATATTTGGGTTTAATATTTATCTGTATGATGAATAATTTTTGATTGTCTTCTACTCATACATATAGATTGGTAAAGAATATAAAATTTAATCAAGAGTGTAATTTTTTTAATCTGCACTGATTCACCCCCCTCTCAAGCTTGTGATATGTAACACCACCCACTTGCATGCATTGAAATCAGGTCAAGAACCATATCTTCGTGTAAACTAATTTTTCCTTCATATAACCAATCTTAAATGGTTGCAGAAGAGTCATCAATATTCCATCATCATGAAACATCATGGAAAATAATTTGAAACTAGGTATTAGCAATAGAACCAAAATGTAGCCTTGTTTTGCCACTAATTTCCTAGGAATTCTAGAACTTCATCCAGAGAGATATGGATGCTCACTCAAAGTGTGTAAAGCTACCAGGTCCCTCTTTTGCATTGTATTGTAAAGATATTTACATGCATAATCATACTAACCATAATCAAAGTATAAATTCCATCTTAATAATCATATCCATGAGCTCAAAATAGAAACACACATATTAAGAAAGCATATTAGATCAAATCATAATTAGGATTAGATTTACCATACAAGTACCATGAATAGAGACATCAACAACCAATATCCATCCACAATGATCCATTATATTAACTCATCAAAAAATAGTAGCTGAATACATCACAATACTCTCATAGAATCATGCACGCAAATACATACCAGTAACATATCTCTATTACAACTCAGAACTCACATGGTGGTCTCTCAAAACAATGGAATACTACATACTTATAGGGGTGGGGACTTTCCCTTCACCGCCCATGCATTCTCAAAATAGGTTGCATGCTCAAAATAGCCATGTGCCAACAATGTTTTCTCTTACATGGTGGCTAATAATATATTAATCTATAATTGAAATCTATCTTAATCCTATTATTATCACAAAATATGCATGTCTCTTGGTCTTCCACTTGTTCCCAAAATAGCTCTTCCTTGGCCACGAAATATTCATGCTTTTATATTTTCTTGAACTACACTCCAACTAATTTTCCTATTTTTAGCATGTACTATGCAAAATAGGATAAGTCATGATTTCTCTCTTCTTGGGCACAAAACCTTTGGGCACAACTTTACTAATTCTTGCAATTGTTCACGTGCCCCATTCTCGTGTGCCTCTAAATTCCGCATGTTGTAGACACTTACTAAATTTTCTATCATCTTATCAACTTTAATACCTCACCACCACACCATACATCTTGACATATATAAAGAAATCTCAAAGTGAGTGTTCGGGTTTGAAAGTTTAGTACAAAAGCTTGCATTGTAATTGAGGCCTATTATAGGCTATTTTATAAAATACCATTTTTGAGGCACTTAGGAGATTTTATGTAACTCGTCCGTCAACCGGAGAAATTTCCAGCACCCCGAGACACTCCTAATAGACCTCTTCTTAGTCCATTTTATCTTTCTAGGAAATATTTATGGAGAGAGGTCCGATCATTATCTGTTTATAAGCCACATGCATAAGAGGAAACCTTAGAAATCATCATTTTAGGAGAAATTAGAGGAAGGATGAGCCTTTGGTGTAAACTGGAGAAATGCTCAAAATTCCAATACGCTCTTGATGGTGTATTTTTTTCCATATTTGGAGATGTTATGACTCACAGGTACCTTATGGAAGTCATTTGAGAGATTGGAGACAATCTGGAGCCGTCATTAAGCGTGTGTCTCTGTGAGGGAAGAAATTTTAGAGATATGAACTTCGCACATCATTAGACTTAGTTATTTTCTTTATGTAGAGGTTATTTATGACTATGCAATAGAGTAGTAGTTTCTAGTGGAGGAAATTATTGTTTGCTATTTAAGAGTTTAGATTCATATTGAATCAATTGGTTATTTCATCATTTTATTATCTGGTTCAGAGTGCATGTTAGTCAAATAGATATATGATCACCTATATGTTTTAGTTCAGAGCCATTCTTGATCAATTGGGACATTATTCTTCCGAATTTGTTCAAATCGGATATTCTCTCTGTGAGGGTCATTCATGATTATTGAACATAATGGTAGTTGTTTTTGGAGAAGACTTAGTACTTGAGTATAATAAATTCAGATTCCATTGGAATCAATTGTTATATGTTCTTCTAGAGGCTAGTTTGGAGTCCCTGTGGAATCAAATGGTAAACATTGGTTCATTTTATACCTCCATAGATTAATTGTAAATTGAATCTCTTTGCAATAGGAAGTGCAATGAATCATTTCAACATTTGAGCTCAAAGATGTAGGAATTTTGCAAACTCCTTTATCAACTCTCTGTGTAGTGTGTGAGTGTTTCCTTTCTAGTTCATTTTTATTTCAGTTGATAATTTTATGGATTTTATTTGATAATTTCCTATAAGGGTCTGAGGGTGTTAATTTTTTTCCTATTTATGGATCATGTTGGTATCAAAGATGGTTGATCTTTCTAGAAAACCTACTAATCTCTAAGTAGGTTGGTATCGATAGTATAGGATGATTTGACATTGTGTTTGCTTCATTTTATGCATTTAGAGTTTAGAGTGGCGAGAAAGGATTAGGGACATGTTTATCATACTCGGTAGTTTTCTTATGTTCAAATTTGGAAAACTCCATTTATATCTCCTAGTGAACTTTTGAGTGCACATTACAATTTAGATACAATATATAACTAATATTTATAAGCTTGGATATTTGTCACCTATTTATACGAGATAGTTGAGCTCATTTGTGTTATCTCAGATGTTCATTCTATGTAGAGGCATTATGACTATGAAAAAAATGTTAACCGATCACCATTGGCATCTAACATCAGTTGGATATTCACTCTTCTTAGAGGCTAATGGTTGTGCAGGCACAGAGTAGTACCTCTAGTCGTCATCAACTAGAGACTTCTTACTATGTAGAGGCGAAACAATGCTACAGGTAGGAGTCATCATTATTGATTTCGTAATTATAATGTATAAAGATTGATTATTGTATAGCACACATTTTTAGACCCATTTAGGCGTCGTCTGTAATTATGATGCTTAAAAATATAAAACCCCATTAGAGGGAAAAATTATGTACTAACATAATGTTGTGAGTATAAAAATTTCTTTCATGTAAGAACTTGTGCAAACACATTTTTTAGGAGCTCGATCCTTAGTAAACTAGGTGTATCATCAACATCGATGGATTTAGAGGAGGATCATGATATTTTTTAATCTCTTGTTATCAACTTGGATATTCATTCTGAATATGTTTGATTCTAAGTAGTAGAATTATCATTGATCAATGACTGACCTCTAGTAATGGGTCGAATGTAACTTCATGCAGAGGCTACTTATGGTTGTGTAGTAGAGGAGTACTTGATTTTCATTGTAGGTTAGGGAATTGTATCGTGTAAAGGAAAAAGCCATGCAGTGGGGTAAAAACTCAACATTAGACACTTCTTCATACTATGTAGAGGTAGAGGCTATACAACGGGGTGAAGGAAAGTGTTCTCTTTAGTTGGAACCAAAATTTATTCTGTAGTAGAAATGTCTACGCAACAGATGCCGATTACCATGAGGTGTCATCAAAGAAGGCACAACTTCCACATTTCCTAGGATTAATCCATTAGTTTCCTAATTATGGAGCAAGACATCTCTTCTTAGCAACACTAGGTTCGGGGTTCATAAGATTTTTTTGGACAAAAATACTTCTCATTGGGGAAATGTGATCCATAATACATTCGAGAGTTCCCTAAATATCCCTAAAAAATGAAAAAGTGGTAAATAATTCAGAGTGATTTCCATTAGTACCTGGAACATGGAAAACATACTTTGTATCCTCAACTTATGGCTGGTCAAATATTAGTCATATTTTGAACTTGACATAGTCAACTAGCCAATGTGGCGGTGACACATGGCATAAGTAGAGTGCATAACCGGGGAGCAAAAATTTTTATTTGTGATGCTATTATTTGACACTCGTATTCGTATAGGTGGACCCAACTTTTTATTGGTCTTGGGCCATCGTCTAGGTTTCGTACTCTTTTTGCTGAGGGGTGCCTTTGCCACCACATCCTAGTTTTCCACGTGGTGGGTCCTCGTGCCACCATGTGGCTCGCCACAACTATTTGAATTACACTGATCAAACATAGGTGAGCTCACTATTTCCCTCAATAATTTATTATATTGTAGGAGAGTTTATACACTCAAAGAGCTCAACACATAGCTCAATTTATAATTATATTGGGATAGTTCATTATACATTGGAATTTCCACTATATTCTCCACCGCCCACGTTTATTTCTAACTCGGTGAGACCAGCCACATACAAGGAATTATAATTCAATACACCACCCATATATTAATCCCATCGAATGACCCAATTATTTTCCCAATATACATGGGCGTGTAAAAAACTATTACGTGGCCTAAGACACGCTTTAAAAGGGCCATAAAAGCCTTTTTGAAGGCTTATATAATGTGAATACCCACGTATGTGGGATTAAAACATCCCACAAAAGTAAAAAGGACCATGTGGATGTATGGGAAGGTAAAATCATACATAGGCTGACCAAACCATGTAAAGGTGGAAAGCCATGTGGAGATGGCTTGTGTAATGCGGCCATTATAAATCATAAAAAGCCTTATTAAGGCTTAAAGTAGTGGAGAGGGTCGTGGGGAGAATCAAACCCCCACCACCCAATTCAGAAATTTAATGCCTCACCACCACACCATACAACTCAACTTATATATAAAGGGATCTTGGTGGGTGTTAAGGTACACAAGTTTGGTACACATGCTTGCATTGTGATCTAGGCATATTATAGGCTATTTTATTAAATCCTTTTTCTCGCACTTAGGAATTGTTTTGTAACTCAACGTCAATCGCAAAAATTTCCAGGTACCCCAAGACACTTCTAATAGACCTCTTATTATTCCATTTTATCTTTTCAGTGCAATTTATAGAGAGTCCCAATCACTATCTATTTATGATCCATGTGCTTAAGAGGCAGCCTATGGAAATCATCATTTTAGGAGCACTTAGAGGAAGAATGAGCCTTCAATGTAAAATTGAGAAATGATCATAATTTTGATACAATATTGATGATGTATTTGTTTTCTAGATTTGGAGATGTTATTACTCTTTTCTACCTTTTAGAATTCATTTTAGTTCTTGGATCCATCATTAAACATGCATCTCTATGAGGGAGGACATTTTAGAGATCTAATATTATGTACATCATTCAACTTGGTTCTTCATTGCACGTAAAGGTTATTTATGAACATGAAATAGAGTAGTTACTACTAGTGGAGGAGATTATTTTTCTCCATTTACTAGTTTAGATTCATATTGATTTAATCTGTTATGTTGTCATTCTATTATCTGGTTTAAATTCCTTGTGATTCAACCGAATATATGATCACCTCGTATGTTTTAGTTTAGAGCCATTACGGACCAATTGGGACATTTCTCTTGTGAATTTGTTCATCTTGGATATTCGATCTGCATAGAGATTATTCATGACTGTGTAATAGAGTGGTAGTTGTTTGTGGAGAAAAATATTAATTCATGAGAATTAGTTCATATTCCATTAGAATCAACTATTACATGTTCTTTTAAAGGACATTTTGGAGTCCCTATGGAATCAAATAGTAAAAATGGTTCATGTTTCACCTTCATAGATTCATTATAAATTATATTTGTTTGCAATTATAAGTGTAATGAATTAGTTCAACTTTTGAACCTAGAGATGTAGGCATTTTCTAAACTTCCTTATCAACTTTATATGTAGTGTGTGGGTGTTTCCTTTCTAGTGCATTTTCATTTCAGTTGTTAATTTTATGGAGTTTATTCTATAAGTACATATAGGGTCTCTGACGGTTGTTAAAATTTTTGGCCCTATTTATGGATCATCCAAATCCACCAATTCCCCATAGTCTATAGGATTTTCTACCAACCAATTGGCAATGATTTTTCCCTTAAAGGAATTTTCGTTGAAAAGGTGAGTTTGAACTCACCCGTCAGTGTGATGAAAAAACCAAACTTCTTGGAAAATGATGATTGAGTTAAGAATGTTCAAAATGTTCATATTTTGCAATTACTCGTGTCTCTTGGTTTAAGCATGTAATGCCTTAACCTCTTTGTTGCAAAACAATGCCCAAAAACTCCTTATCTAATTGTGTATATCACATATGGTAGTGAAGAAGAGTATGAATAATTAAATAAATGGCCCTATCATGACCATCATCATCCTATTTTTCTAACATACATGTTATCGAGACGTCGGTGGCTTGAGAATATAAAATCAATTGACAATCAACTTTTGGTGGCATGAGTGTAGGTGGCAACATAAGGAAACTCTTTGTCACACTCAGGTCATCTAATATTTTCTAAACTCTTTCTTAAGTAAGTTATTGATGGGGTGAATGACATATGTTAAGTCATGAATAAACCAATGAATTTCCCTAAACTTACCTAGGAAATATTTTATTCTTGAATCATTTATGGGTGGGGATATTTCTAAAACTACCAATTTTTTTGCTATATCAGCATAAATGCCTTGGGATGAGATGATATAACTTAACAACTTACCTCCTGTTACTCTAAACATGCACTTTTATGGATTTATCATTACACCATATTCTATTAAGCACAAGAGAATAATCAAAGCACCTCGGGATGATCATAACATTTTTATATTTTGCTAACAAATCATCAACATAAGACTCCACAACCTTATGAATAAGATCATGGAAAATCTATGTTATGGCACACTAGTAAGTGGCTCTAAAATTCTTTAGACTAAAAGGCATGACAATGTAACAGAAGGTTCCCTAAGGAGTAGTGAAAGTATTTTTTGTTTAGTCCTCCTTGGAAATCCTTATCTTGTTGTAACCAGAAAATCCATCCATGAGAGACAATAACTCATACCCACCATTACATCAATGGTGATGTCAATTGAAGGAAGTTGAAAATAATCTTTGGGACAAGAATTATTAATATACATGAAATCAATACAAATACATATCTTCCTATTCTTTTTGAGAATCAGGAAAATGTTTAACCACATAGAGCAATGTACTAGTTTGATAAACCCTACTTGAAGGAGTTTCATAACTTCCTCCTTAACCATTAAAGCCACCTTTGGCTTCATTGGCCTCAATTTATTCTTTATGGGTTTTGCATCAGGTTTTGTAATGAGGTTGTGAAATACCATGTTAGGAGCGACACACTTCATCTCCTCATATCTAAAGGATAAGGCTTTAGAGTTCTCTTTGAGCACCTTCGTGTGTGATTTTATCTCTTTTGGTGACAACGAAGAACCAAGATTCCATATTTTAGGTTCCTCTTCCATCCCTATGTTTACGTCTGTCATTCCTTCAATCAAAGAGGCATCACTCTCTTCAAATTTAGGTGGGGCTGGAGCTAACTCTAGTTATTCTTCCTCTACTTCATAGATTTCAAAATATTTTGATGAGGAAGAGTTCATCATTCAATATCTGAAGTAGGAGGAAGGGTGAGGTATAAGGAAAATACCTTCTTATGGTGTGTAAGATGAAGGTTTGTGTAAGCATTGAGGTATCCTAAGATTGCTTCATCATTTTCATCAAAATCTAATGTGATGAGATCATTTTCAGTTACGCAACGTATGCCAAAATTGCATTGGTAGGAATCACTTAGACCAAAGGTTTAGATCCGATTTAAATGGTGAATTCGGTTTCCTTTAAGTCCTCACTAGGAAAAAAATGAGAGGAGGAAGTGGCCATAGAATCAAAGATATGGTTTTTCTCTCTTGGAATGGATTCTATGGAAATAAAGTCAAAACCTTAAAAATCTCGGGTATGTCAGACTTATAGAGTTGAAGATGCTTTACTCTAGTCTCATCGAATTATGAGACTTGATTGGAAATGAGTTGTGAGTCACCCAATACTCTGACATTGTTAAAACCCATCCTCTTGGCCATAATAAGACCAAGAAGAAGAGCTTCATACTCATATTCATTATTTGTAGATAGAAAGTTCAAATTGAATGAAAAAAGCATGACCCTCCCCTTTAGGGAAGTGAGAATCACCCCTTACTTTTCTCCATAATGAAACTTCACACTTTGTCATAGTTTGAGGGTCCAAAAATTATATGGGAAGATAGATGTTTGATCATTCTTTGAATATTCTTCCTTAACTTCAAAGACCTTAACCATGGAGACCACTCCAATGTTGTATGCTAGAGAAGAGGTGATCTAAAGAGCATGACCTATGCCTAAGAAATCAAATGGGAGAACAATCGCCAAATCATTCTCTAAAAACTTCACAATTTCAGCTGTAATTTTTGTTGCAACAATTTTTACTACAACATACTTGTTTTCATTAACATCCACAACTTCAATTTTATTAGGTGGTTTTAACTCGGTCATTAAAATAAGCTTGGATGTGGGATTTTATCCCCGAGAAGAATAAAACTTGTTTAATCAAGTTAGCTAAGAGTTCAAATTTGGAGTGAACCCCGTGTTTCTTCTTAAGATTGGATAAATATATATCGAATGACTTTGGCTCACCCCGAGCCATAAATACCTTCCTAGATACAAGAATCTAACTTATTGGAATAACATGGAAGGAATGACCTTCATTATATGAATCTAAGGTCTCTTGAGAATCAAATTATAGTTGGTTTCCTAATCAATAATATAGAACTCGGTCAAAATGGTATTGGGTCCAAGAGTGATTGGAAGGACTATTGTTCCAATAGATGTTTCTTTAAGAGTATCACAACCTCTTAATGTATTTCAAGTTAAGGAATAGTTCATTTCTCCAAATCCTATTTTTTACAAAAACAAGAAGGGGACTATATTAACCACTTCCATGTCATCTATCATGGATCACTTAATGTAATTGTTATAAATCTAAACTTGCAAATATAATGCAAGATCACCTCTCTATTCTAGCTCGATGTCGGTAGGAATATTTCTCATGTAAAACACAAATACAATATCACTCTCGGGTTGTCCAAGGAATAAACATCAAAGTATATGTGATTGAATTAAGGTTTTTGAGGAGGGGCAACATGAATTAAGTGTCTAAGACCTAATGATTCTAATAAAGAAGATTGGTACACAAAAGAATTATTTAACAAATCTAAGAAGGAAATGTGGGAGAAAGTCTTGGTTACATATGTGATCAAATCATATTATCCTACTAGCTTAGAACTATTGACGTATCATTTGGCATTGAAGAATAAACGGGAGAGGTTTTGAAGAATAATCACACATGTTAGTCATTTTGTGGGCTTCGGATCTATTTTGAAATACACTAAGCCCATGATATTATTTTTATTTCATTGGTCTAAAGGAGGTGCAACTCGGGATTAGTTCATGTGGATGATTCTTTATCACGGGTACTTGTTGTTTCACCACATAGGAGTACCATATTAAAAAATTATTTTAAAAGGTAAAGGTAAATTACGTGAGGAATACCTAGAGGTTACGAAGAGGTTACACACCATTTTTAAAGACCAAGCCAATTGAGAGCACTCTTTTTTGTCTGGGAAGGATTACCTAAGAATAAAGTCAAGGCCATAAGATAGAATTAAAAGCATCAGTTGGTGGATTTCCTAGTGAAAGATAGACCTGGGAAGCAAGGTGCTTCCTCTGTTAATACATGTTTTAAAACAAATTAATAATGATAAATAACATGAAAGAGAGAGTCCTATTGTAGTTGTATAATTTAGGTATCTCACACAAGCACAATAATTCAAATTTAATCTAAATAGTGAATACAATATTAGATTTTAAAGAGGGTGGTGGGTATCAAGGTTTGTATGTAAGGAAAGGGATAATATGAAGGCCTAGGTGAAGTTATGAAATGTTTGGAGGAGTTTTGGGTGGGTTAATGAGCTTACTGGTTTGAAGGAAAATTCTAGACATAGAGACAGATGCTAGTTAGGTAACTTGACACTGGTAACTAGTTATATATGGGATTAGCTAGTTAACCACTCATGGTAGGGGAAATTGGGTTCCAAAAGTGAAAAGGTATTGGTTTGGGCTCTCTATGATTACACAAAGTGTTGGGAAGGTTTAAGCAAAGTGTGTTGGGATTTAGGAGAAGTCTCATCGGGGTGAAAGAGGTAGTTGGAGGAACAGAGAGGTTCAATTTGGTAGGGTATTGGATATATGGATGATGAATGATATTCAAGTGAGAAAGGATCCATACAATAGAAGACAATAAGAGATCTAAGAAAAAATTTAAGATCGAAAAACCTGGTTAAGATACTTATCTAAATATCTAAAGATTGGTAGATGGTGGTGTAGACACTAAAATTAGGTCACACTCTCCTTGGTCTCCCATCAAATAAACACCTTGAAAACATTCACCTAACCATGGCCCCTTTCATCCTACACTAATATTAATTTAATTAAATTAATTAATTATCCTCACAATATTTATTATTTAAATATCCTAGTTGGGATAATGCCCACATATCCACCTCGACCTAGACACCTCATCAAGCAACCTCACCCTAAGACCTATTCTCGGTAAGTTGCCATAACTAACTAAGACCTACCAAAACCATAAAAATAAATTCTCACATTCCCTCTAACCACATTCCCACCCATTAGAAGGAAGCTCCCATGCTAATCCAAGGAGTAAATGAGCGAGATCCTAGAAAATCAAGGGGATCTGCCTAGTTTAGTAAACCTAGGAAATCCCACCTTAACTGACATCGGTTACCCTTAACCACCACTGGTTAAGCTGAAACCATGCCGTCAGTTACCATTTAACCCCTAAAACAACCTTATTTCATGGTTGGCACATTTTCTGAGAGATAATCACATCTTTTGAGAACAAGTGATGAAACCAGAGCTACATGTAAGCGAACCAACATTAGTATACACATCAGAGAATCCATATCCAATACCCGAAGAAATCACATAGCTATCTACCTTCACGAGAGCATCCAAGGAAGTGCCAACACTACATCAAGCTCATTCCATTTGATCACCCACCATTACCAAATAGGCATCAAGCTTGTACAAATAGTAAAATTTTGTTAACCAATACTCATATATTTATAATTTGGTAGATCCTTTTACATCTTATTATCTTTTTTTTTCTCATTTCCACTCCCCCATCATCTACCTCCATGCAAACTTGACCATATTTTTATCCATACCCTTGTACTACCCATACCTAGATCTTAAGCATTCTGTGCATATCCGGATCCATACAAATATTTCCATTACCATTCCATCTTCATCTAACCTCAGATCTATCACCCAACCAAGTTTTATTGAGTTTCTTGTACCCTGACCATATCAACACCGGTTACCCACAACCTTTGTCAGCTTATCCTAAATTGATACTGGTCATACCAGACCAACATTGGCCTCTGTGTCTTTACCGAAAACCAAGAACAGGGCTCCTAAAATTCCACCAAATACCCAAAACACCCTAGAACCTTACCATGACCAAGATATCGTACCTTGACCAAGACATTGACCTTAAGATTCAAATCGTAGCTTAGCCTATTGTGAACGAATTTTCTTATTGTAGATGAATGAGATACCTAAATCATTTTAACTACAGTAGGATTTCCTTTATTTCTCACATTAATTTTCTTTAAACAAGTGGATTGACAGCTAAGAAGTATCAAACTTCCTAGATCTAGCACATGCTAGGTAGTCCACTGCATATACTATTTAAATTTTATTTTGTGGTATTTTTTTCCATTTTAGGTAGTTCCTCCAAGAAAAAAGGAATCTCTCACAATCAGATTTGGATTCAAAAGTCATACATGCACAACAACCCACAACCAAAGATTTCAATGTGTATCCCCCTAACCCATTACCCTTATTTGTTTCATCAAGATTTGAAGAAACACTCTAAAATCAGTGAGACATTTTGGCACACGATGGGACCCATTCGGGGTTCTTTACATTCTTTCATTTCTAGGTGAAAATTTTGTATGTTTGTTTCTTTTCTAAGAAGTTATTACATTAAAATTTATCCCTAGACTCTTCTTCTCTTCTATTGTCTAAGAGAAATCATATTTTGGTGCTCAAAATGAACATTTCTTTCCTTTCATTAGTATCACATTAGTAAAAGAGCATCCCTTCTCTTTTTCATCTATTTGTGGCATCAAATTCTATATTTCGATTTAGGTTTAAAAATCATTGCATTTCATTCTACTTTTCCACATTAGCTCACATTAATTGAGGGCAACCTATACACTAGTAGTCATTCCCGGTGATGGTTGAAAAACAAATCATACAAATAACTCTATTTATCTATCTCTCTCTCTTTGATTCTTATCCAAACACCACAAAATAAAAATATATATACACATTCTTAAACAACATTTCACCTGGAAGAAGTTACAGGTGATCACACAATCACAAAGATAGTGGGCACCCTACTCGGGTTATCTCTGTCCAGTACCCTATCAGAGGATGGCCCACCCCCACCATAACATACCTAAAACCTCTCCTTGTAGATCTCCTTCTTCGTAGGAAGCCATCCTCACAAAAAATCTATTCTACAATTCATGAGTCAGTCCTTAAATAGCATAAGATAAACAAACATAATAGAAAAATCACTCTTAGGATTTTATTTTTCTTAGTGTTTCTTCTTGGCTTACATTTTGAGGTGAGAGGATTTCATTCTTCATTTTTTCCTTATTTCTCCTTGCATGCTCCTCATCATAGTTGGTGTATTCCACTTCATCCGAGTATACCTAGACAATATTCCCATCATTTTAAGGATTTTGGGTTTGATTCCACATTAATTTTTACTCGCAACCACAATTTTTCATCATTGTTTCAATTTCATAGTAACATGTGTCGGTCTATCAACCATTTATTAGTTACCCTCGACCATCATCGGTTTCACCCAACCGGTGTCATTTCCCGTTATTTTGGTTAACCTACCCAAAAGGACACATATTCACCTTCTTTAACTATTCGAGTCTTTTCCACTCTTATCATATTCATTGACTGTAAGTCCCATTAACATCTTGCATACTAGGAAATTATTGGCCTTTTACCTTTTTTGTCCAACCGTCCACTCTCCACATGCTGATGAAAGCAGCGATTACACATGCTACCGTGTCGGTTTACCCTAACCTACATCGGTTATACTATGTAAATCTTAGATCTAACATTTGGTACCTAATCCACCTACTACTACCTGTTTCTCCTATCTCTACTATATTTCTATGTCATTTATAGATCGTTCGTGTTCATATATTGTTGGCCAGGAAGCCAAGAAAACACCCTCATATTCCACACAAGTTGTCAACCACTCCCCCATATTCCTTCACCACCTTCTATTTTATCACCCATGGATCCTATCCAACCTATCTCTATTGCTATCGTAGATGAGGAGTTCACATGACTCGCTTGACCAAAATCCTATCACCTTGCAGTTTACCTTTCCCACTCATCCACTCAAGATGCCTCAGGTTAGTTGATATATGACATACACATATCTATCCCTTGACTCTCGTTCCCACTCCAGGTGTTAGCCCCATCTAGCTCTATACTACCCTTGCCTAATTTTATACCTGTCATTTTATAGCTAGGCCCTATACTTGTTATGACCACCACATCTACCACATCTGTTGCACTTGCCACACCCACTATACATTTGCCAACCACCCAAAACACAACCTAATCCACCCCTATTATCTCACATATACCCGTAGCTACATTAGCACCCCTAGTGTCGGTGACCCCTACCCCTTTTCAAAATGTCATCCTTTGTATTCCATAATATTTATTCCCCATTTCCACTAGAGTCGCCATGACCCTTCCACCTCTATATACGTATTATCATAAGCCTCATGTTCCATCTATAATTCACTCTCACGTACGTACCCCCTTTTCATTTCCCTATTCTCAATCTACCTATACGGAAGAACTATATACTAGAATGACACCCCGTTATATGCCCAACACCAACCCTCTTACACTACAGAGTCACCCATCCATCAAAACCTACCGACAACCTAATTAAGTAATCGATGGACAAGATGTAAACATTGGAGGCATTGGTTTCGACTCTGGAACACTCTCACCTATGATGATATTTGTAATGAGACTATACATCCATCCATTCCTATCCATCCATATCCCATGCATTAGGAAAAACCTAAATTCAATATTTTCAATAGTAAAGAAGACCTGCAACAACATTTGTAGTATTTCAAACACAGGTGTTATCTCGATCGCCCATGATGATGCTTTGCTCTGAGGACCTTTCCCATGTCTCTTATTAGACCCACGTTAGATTAGTATAGTGGGTTTCCTAGACACTCTATATTCTCATTTAATCAGGTATCCCAAGCCTTATTGGATCACTTCTCCATTAATATTGTTAATAAGGTTACCATGACCAACCTATACTCTACACGCGTCAAGTATGACGATGAATCTATCATATATTTTTTTGCTCATTGGTATAGCCGATCAATAAAATCACATTCCAACTACCACAAACTGAACTCATCGAAATATTCATGCGCAGGGCTTGTGCTAGGCATGTCTCACTCGATCCTGAAGGTTCAAACTTTCCGAACCTTTGACGAAGCATTCACCATGGCATGAAAGCTAGAGATTCAGGCCATTGAAGAGAAGAAAATTCAATTACGCAATAAGAATTCAACATTCAATTCAAATGATACCTCTTCTTGTACAAAAACACATAACAATTATTCAAAGGCCAAGGGGACTACTAACACATTAGTACTCAAGGCTGGCCTAGCTCATTTTTCAAATTAGGCTAGCCCTCATCTAATCTCTCACACGTTTAGACTTTTCAATTCATATGAGAAAAATAGAAATATACCCCAATTGGGGAACCTTATTCCTCTATCTTAGAAAATCTCACCAAAGCCGGGTCCATCACCCTTCCTCCCATGATATTTTAAACAATTTAATGTGGTAAATAAAGTAAATCCTATTGTAATTCGAAATGATTTAGGTATCTCACTTAAAACACAATAAGAAATAGATCTAATCTAACAAGCTAGGTTAGAATAGGATCCAAAGGTCAAGTAACTAGTTCTGGGTCTCTGCAGGTCTGACAGAGGTCTCAGGTAGATCACAGGTGAATGAGGGTGAGAGGGAATTAGGTGGATAGGTCACTATTCTGGGTTATATGGGAAAATACAGAGACCGATGTCAGTTAAGGGTGACCGACAGTGGTTAGGTGTAACCGTGCCGATTCATCGTGGAAAATTGGGAATGCCACAAAATGAGATTTAGGTCTCCTTTGTGATTGCACAAAGGACTTTGGTTGGTCGGATGAGGTATTGGGTGATTTAGGTAGGATTTGGTGAGGTTTTAATGGGTATATGGAGGGGTGAGTGTTGAGGAGGTCAATGGGTGGCTAGGTAAACAATAGATGATAATATAATGATGAAATGGAATGAACCAGAGAAGTATAATGTTTACTTACTTGGATTCTGGTCCTGATGCCTGTGAGTGAGGGATGGAGGTGCTGATGAGAGGTTTGAAGGCTGCAGGTGATCACCAACTAAAGGAAAGCTTCTACATGGGCTGCATGTACATTCCTCTTTACTTGGTTAGATCAGATCATTGTTGGGATGGTCAGGTGCAGAAAAGATGCTTGATCTCCTTCCTCGCATGCGTGTTCTCACTAGAATTTTCTCTCAGAAGATGTGATATCTCTCTAGAATGTGCTAATGTTCACAACTTTTCCAATCTTTTTCCAACCTTCTTCCAACCTTGAGAATAAGGTTGTTTTGGGGTTAAAAGGGTAACCGATGGTGGTTTCGGCTTAACCGGTGACGGTTAGGGGTAACCAACGCATTGGTCAAGGTGGGATTTCCTAGGTTTACTAAACTAGGAGATCCTCTTGATTTCTCTCGATCTCATGTCATTAACCCATGGATTAGACTGGGAGCTTCTTGTAAGCATGCAGAATGTGGTTAGAGAGAATGTAGGCATTGATTTTTAGGGTTTAGGTAAGTCTTAGTTAGTTATGGAAACTTACTAAGAATAGGTTTTAGGTGAGTTGGCTTGGTGAGGTGTCTAAGTGAAGTGTATGTGTGGATATTATTTAAATTAAGATATTTAAATAATAAATATAGTGAGGATAATGAATTAATTTAATTAAATTAATATTAGTGAGGTGAAAGGGGCCATGGCTAGGTGAATGTGATGAAGGGTGCTTATTTGTCGAGGGACCAAAGGGGAGTGTGACCTAATTTTAGTGTCTACATTTTGCCCCTTTTTTGTGTAGCTTGTATTGGTAAGTGATGCTAACAAAAATAAGATGTGGTTGCCCCATGTGTGGGTGAAGGTGATCCCCTCAAACCAAGAACTGACGAGGCCAAGGTAGAATCAGTGAGTGGTTTGATAAAAGGTAAATGTGAGGAAAAGGTAGGTGGGTAATGGGGAAAAAAGGGTGAAAGGTCTACTCGGGCAATTCTAGGTAATGGGTCAGGGTCAAAGGTAGCAATAATCAAACACACGCACACGTATAAACTACAACACGCTACCAAGTTGAAGAGCAGGAAAACTCTACATCGTCTAAGGTCGATAGGTTTATCCAAACAAGGTCGAAGTGATTCCGGTATCCAAGGTATAGGATATGGTCAGGAAACACAACGTAGGTTAGGCAGAACGTTTAGGTATGTTCTGGTACACCAAAGGTAGGGTCAGGATAAACGGTCACGACAATAGGCTAGGTAAGGTCATTAGGTCAACAACACAGGTAATAATGCCACAAGGTATAATGAACACATGAGGTCAAAGGTCACTAGTGATGGTCCAGGTCCAAATATCTAGGTCACGGCATGGGTAAGGCCAAGGTAGGGGTAAAATAATGAGTCCCCAAAGGAGGAAAAAGGGAGGTAGTAAATGATGAGGTCAGAAAGGTGAGGTAAATGGGTAGGGTAAAGGTGGGGTGGGGTAAATGATCAGGGTGAAGGTTGGGTGAGGTAAAAAAGGAGGTAGGGGTAGGGTAAAAGGGTAAAATTTAGGGCAATGTGTAGGTGAGGGTGACCGATGCCGGTCATGGATAACCGATGTCGGTATAGGTAAACCGAACGATGGTTAGGTAGGGCACGCGACCGATGCCGGTCAAGGGTAACCGACGTTGGTTAGGTTGGGTTTGTTATAAAAAAAAAATCCACATTTTTTGTTATTCATTTGTTATTTTTCAAGTGAGAAAATGACAAAAAGAGAGAAAAGAGAGAAAAGTGTCCAGATGAAATGGAATAGTGAGTTGGTGGTGTGATCGACGAGTGATTGGTTGGTGAGCAAAGGGGTCCACAAGATCATTACAAGGGATTCGATTGGTGAGAGGTTACGGGTAGCTATTCGGTGATGGCAGAGGGCCGAGAGAGGATCAGGGGCCACCAAGATAAAGGGCTAGACATGCCACCGAGATGATGAAACAAAGACGACAAGGTAAGTGCTCTACTCTACGTGTAGTTGATTTGATAGATTAGAGGATTATTTTATTATTGGTTGTAGGTTTTGTTGGTTTTTTTGTTTGGTGGGTGGGCAAAAATTAAATTTGGGAATGGGGGAATATTGGGTAAAAAGAGGAATGGGGAGGGTAATAAATGGGATAGGGGGTGGTGGGTGGAGGTCCAAGGGTTTTTAGGTCATTAGGGGGGTAAAAGGGGCAGGGGGAGGTTTTTTTGAGAGGGGGTTTTGGGAAATCATGGGATTTTCCATGATAATGACCAAGCCGGTCAAGTTTGGCCGGCGTTGGTTAGGTGGAACTGGTATTGGTCACCAAACAGTGACCGATGCCGGTTAAGGGGTGACCGGGGTCGGTAAGGGTGAACCAGTATCGGTCACCAAACAGTGACCGATGCCGATTAAAGGGTGACCGGGTCGGTTAGGATGAACCAAGATCCGATTAGCTCGGATTATTGGGCACAAGGGTCCAAAAGTGATGTGGGCTAGGTAGTTGAGATGGGTAGGGTGAAAATAGGTATAGGAAAATGATAATGGTTGAATATGGATTGATACATGTAAATTAATGTTTTGTTTGTATTGGATGCAGGGGAGAGCGCAACTACATATGTGGATAGGGTTCCACCTCTACTGGTGATAAGTGCATGGCAAGCAACCCCAAAGGAGCTATAACATGTGGAGGTAGTTGGGTTGAGTGGGGTTTGTCATCATATAGACATGTAGTCTGATAGCCCCAGTTTGATGGTCGCTCATCGATAGATGGGACTCCGTGACCAACACGTTCCACCTGCCGACGGTGAGATTACTATCACCCTGAGGACGTGTTCTAGATTCTTCGGTTACCCATATTGGGTGCCCAAGTTTATTCTATCTCCTCCGAGGCCTCCGAGGAGCTGATTGTGACTATTTTTGAGAGGGGATGGCTGATCTGAGATTCCATAATGCACCACTTGAGCTATGGAGAGATGTACCTAGCCCATCCGAGGAGAGACGAGGCTAGTGGTTCTGTTGATGGAGGCAGTGTGTTACTATGCACTGCCAGATGCAGAGGGTGGATGCTTTCCCCGATCACTGATGGGGGTACTCCATGACATGATGGTGGATGAGACCCACTTTTCCTGGGCACCAACATTCTTGGTGCAACTATACAGGAGTCAGTGCATATGGGCAACTGTCATACAGGTTCAGCCTGTGTTGTACATTTTTACTACACTATTGGGCATACGAGCACATAGTTTGTGTGTGGCCTATAGGGATGCCCCGAGAAGATGCATTCCCAACATGATTTGTGTGGGTGGGGTATAGGAGATGGGTGCCGGTGATTGGAGAGTGGAGATCTGAGAGGCCCACACATGATGTGGCCCATTTTCGGTAGTTACTGGAGGGGTTTTCCGAGTGGACATTATATGGAGGCCATATGTGGATTCCCTCATATAGGCATATGCATGAGGAGCTAGCTGAGCTCCAACTAGAGAGATGGATACAGGTCACCGTGTCGAGGAGTATGAGATGATCCCGTAGATAGAGTCTGACGGCAGTTCAAGCTAGTATAGACATTCCTCCACCCTTCCCATAATATCGAGAGATGACGTGGAGAGGCCCTTACCTCTACCACAGCCTACAATGCCCATAGGGTAGGAGGAGCAGCTAGTGGACCGGCAGATAGATGACACCGGGTGCACAGATAGGTATAGGTAGTGGTGGGTGGCTCCAGTTATGAGCCATACCACCCAAACCGGGGCAGCCGGATCTAGCTACCATTACAGTGCAGAGAGACACCCTATACAAGGGGGTAGTACTACGCTGATTACCTAGTTGGGTATACTATGCATACACACAAACTGAGGGGTTCTAGGTAGAGGTAGCAGAGCTACACATACACAGTGGCCACCAGCAGCCCAGATGGCTGATGGAGGAGATGGAGATGGAGAGGAGGGGGATGGTCAGGTGGCAGCCTTACAGGCTCAGGTGGTAGGTTTATAGGCTAGTTGGCCACAACCTGCACATAGATTGGGGTCTTACAGCCCAGATATAGCACAAAGGGGGGGGCACCACCACAGCACCGGAGTAGGTCCCAGTCACAGTGCAGGTGTAGGGGCAGGTCCCACAGGGTAGGTACAGGGGCCGAGACCTATGGGACCACCATAGACCATGCCTATATCTAGGTTACGGATGCCCTAGGTGAGGCTAGATACTATCAGACCAACTGATGGCGGCCGGATAGACTTCATATCCTATGCCGAGTACAGGCACAACAGGTCCAAAGGAGAGGATGAGATCCCGCACTCACAGTGTGGAGAGCACAGGGGTCAACGAGCTCCGAGGCCCGATCAGGTAGAGGCTACCAATGCACATGGAGACCAGCTCTAGTTGAGGTGCCAAGCAGGGACCCAGAGGCCGAGGGTACAGTGATACAGAGATGGAGGACATCCACCGAGATGCCTGATATGCGGTCACCTTGATTTTTGATGTATGATAGTTATTTTGTGATTATATACCAGCCTGCGTGCCAAGAGAGATAGTTGTATTTTTTGATCACATACCACCTACATGATGATAATGAAAGTGAGGATGTATGAGTGATTTTTTATATTTTGAGCATATACCGGCCTACGTGTCAAGAGATTTTGTATTGATTCATTATTTTATTATATATATGAGACCGACTACGTGTGCCGATGACATTTTGTATTGTATATCGGCCTCGTGCCGATGATTTTTTTGAGATGATGGACATGATGAGATAGCCATGTATATTTGAGATACACATTGATTTATTTATATGATGAGATACATGCTATGATTTGATTTTTTGATGTGTTTATGAGATATGGATTTTTGTGTTATGAGATAGATGATTATTTGGATTGATTTTGGTGTTTAGATGGATGGATGGTTTGGATGGTTGAGTTAGGTTTGTTTAGGTATGGATCGAGTCAGGTTTGTTAGGCATGGTTGAGTTAGGTTTGTTTAGGCATGGATCGAAGTTAGGTTGGTTTAGGCATGGATCGAGTCAAAGTTATTTAGGCATGGATTGAGTCAGGTTGTTAGGCATGGATCGAGTTAGGTTGGTTTAGGCATGGATCGAGTTAGGTTATAGGCATGGATTGAGTCAGGTTATTTAGGCATGGATCGAGTCAGGTTTGTTAGGCATGGATCGTTAGTTAGGTTTTTTAGGCATGGTTGAGTTAGGTTGGTTAGGCATGGATTGAGTTAGTCAGGTTTAGGCATGGTTGAGTTAGTTGATTTAGGCATGGTTGTGTTGAAAGTAGTGAAGTTGTGATTCATTATTTTATGCAATGAATGATAATATGGGTCATATGTGAGATGTGGTATAATCTATGCATAGTGATGATAGAGAAATGGTAGGCATAATAAATGTATGTTGTGATAATGTTTAAAATATGAAACAACTTGTTATGTATGTGGTTTAATTTCCAATTTTGGGTATAAAAGGGAAACTAAGTGAGGTGTGATGTAATGTGAGGAACATGGAAGATGAATTGTTTAGGGTAGAGGATGGCCGAGCTAACCTCCAAGGGCCCCATGCCCTCGGAGTGCTGCCTACATAGTCCCGACAAAAAGGGACCTCAAGCCGATGTAGTTCTCCCATGAGCTAGGGAAGAATATGAGAGGTATGAAAATGAGTTAGTAGGTTTTTGGGCATGTTGTGGGTTTAGGTTTGTTAGGTGTGGGTAGATTATAGGTAAAATGATGTAGGTGAGGGTGATTGTGGTGAAAGAAGAAGATTACCCCAAAAGTAAGCATCGAGGACCAAGTCCTATATAAGGTAATCAAAACGTAAACAAAGATGGTTAAAAGATAAGAGGGGGCAATAAAGCCACCTGATTGGGTAGGATCATACCGAGTAGATCATACCTTGGTGGAGGTGATGAACGTAAGACCCTAAAGACATTGCATGATGGATTTTCTACGGGTGAAAAGTAGTCACATGATCACCAAATGTCTAAGTTCCAAGAAGTCCCTTGAGGCAATAGGAAATGAGAGTGGGAATGGTAAGAAGGGTGAAAGGTAGTTAATTTTTATATGGTATAGGTAACATGCATTTTGAGCAAGAGAACCTAGATCACAATGGGCAAGTCCATGACAAAAAGGTTGAGTGTTTTTGACTTATAGTTGAGATAGACTGATCGATGCGGAAGTCTATATGGGATGAATAAAATTGAACTCCTTGAGGTCTTCATGTGAAGCTGATCGATGCGGGAAGCTTCTGCTTGCTCTTTTTTTTTTTTTTTTTTTAGAGCTTTACATAGCTGTCCTTCGAGGGAGCAGTCTATTTATAACAGCAATTTTTTGAGAGGAAGATGTCCTTTTGAGGGAGTCATCTTTTTTTAGTAGAAGTTTGACTCAAGGAGTTTGGTCCCATGTGAGGTCTTTGAAGTCATGGACAAGACCAAGGTGGAGAATAAGACTCTTGTTCAAAAGGCAAGGTGAAATGACCATGGGATCTCATCTAAAGGTAGATGAAAAGTATCCATGAGAATCATGCTATGTGCAATGCCATGTGGTACACATATTCAAGAGAAGATAACAAGTGATGGGTACTCACATGATTCTTGTTTAATCATTGGTGAGGTGTATGGAGTGAATAGTGCTCAAGGGACGAGCATGGAAAGAGACAAAAAGTGAGGTAGGACTACAAGTCAACAATAGAATGGTCAAAGATGCAAGGCATTAAGGGGCTCAGGTTCGGGTTTACCATCGAGTGAAGATAAACGATAAGCACCTGATCCATAGGTATGAGTCACGATGTATGGTCCAAGCCAATTAGGAGAAAATTTTCCCCGTTTACTTTTTTCTACTTTGGTTACGTGTTGATTTTCTTTCAGGACAAGGTCACCGACTTGGAAGGTTCATTCATGGACACATTTGTCATAGGCACATTTGTTTGATACATTTTTGGTAAACTTGAAGGTGATCCAGAGCATTAAGATGATGTTCATCTAATAACTCTAGTCTGTGCTAAATGGTCCTGATGAAAGTCATCATCATTGAGCATGTCATGGAGAGAAATGTGAGTGAGGGATCTAGACTTCGAGAGGCAGAACTGCCTCTGTACCATAGACCAGAGAAAATGGTGTGGCCACAATGGAAGTGTGAATACTAGTGTGGTATGCCCATAGGGAAAAAGGAATGTGTGTATGCCAATCCTTCCCAGTATCATCAACCACTTTCATAAGAATTTTGTTGAGGGTTTTGTTAGTGGATTCGGCTTGGCCATTGGTTTGTGGGTAATAAGGTGATGAGAAACTAAGTGAATGCCAAAGGCATCGCAAAGTTTTTGCAATGTTTTGTTTTTGAATTGTTTTCCATCACAAGTGATGAGGCGATGAGGAACACCAAAGTGAAAATGATGTGGTGGTTAATGAACTCACATATTTTCTCAGCTTCATGGAGATGAGTGGTATGGCTTCCACCCATTTTGTATAGTATTCTAGTAGTAGTGATGATCCATTGATGGCATTGGGAAGAATGAGGATTGATTTCTCCGACAAGATCCAAACCCCATTGAGAGAAGGGCCAAAGGTCTCGAGTGACCTGTAAGGCATGACTGGGTGTATGATGAAGATTGGAATGTTGTTGGAATTTTACACAACATTTGACGTAGTCACAACAATCATGGTAAGGGTCACCAAGAATAGCCTGTGAAGAATACGCTTAGCAACAGCAAGGCCACTGAAGTGACCTCCACATATGCCATCATGAACTTCCTTAATGGTATAAGGAATTTCAGAACTTGTGAGGCATCGTAAGAGAATACCATCAAAGCCATGCTTATAGAGGAGGCCCCCTAGAATGACGTAATGAGAGACCTTTTTAAGGAAGGCACATTGTCCGTTATGGGTGAGATCAGAGGTAAGATGGAGAGAGAAAGGTAGTCGAGTATTGTTTATACCAAAGGTCACTCAAGTCAGGGGGTAATGGTTCTGATCGAGTAAACATCATGAGGTAAATAAGAAGGTGATTGAGTCATTGTACAGGTGACAAAGATTTTAGAATCGGCAGGTGAAGTGGTATTTGGGAAGCTAAGCAGGCCATGGTATCTACAAACTTGTTGGTTGAACGTGGGATGGTTTGAAGGGTGTAACGATCAAAGGTGGTCAAAAGTATGTCTACATGATGTTTATACTTTTGAAGTATCTCATTACACATTGGTACATACCATTGACTTGGTTTATGACCAATTGAGAATCACCAAAGATGTTGATTGATTTGACATCTAGGGCATAGGTGGCTCGAGACCTAGTACGAGTGCTTCGTATTCAAAATATTGTTGGTACATTCAAAATCTAATTTGAAAGACAAAGGCATGGGTTCACCATCAAGAGGAATGAGGATAATACCAGCCCCACCCCCACGCTGACACTTGGAACCATCAAGAAGAGTGTCATTTGGTAAGGGGGTTCATCCAGGAAAGGGTAAATCGACTCATCCGAAAGTCAAAATTAGAGGGTTGATCCCTGAAATAGGTGCATCAGCCAATTGGTCAGTGATAGCTTGGCCCTTGATGGACTTTTGATGAATGAATTCGAGGTCAAGATCAGCTAAAAGCATAAGCCATCATGCGGCACACTGATTTTGATAAGGTTTGGCATACATGAAGTGTAAGGGGTCGGTGTTGGTCACAACATAGGTTTTGTGGTTGAGTAGGTAATGACAGAGTTTGGTGGCAATGAAAACTAAGGCTAAGAAAAGTTTTTCGGATGGGTGTATCGGGTTTCATAGTCCAAAAGAGTATGGCTTATGTAATAAACCACCTCTCCCTATGTTGTTCATCATGATGAGCGAGCATGGCTCCCAAGGAATGATCGGTAGCTGAGATGTATAGGTAAAAGGTTGATTTTCTTTAGGTGGGATGAGTATGGGTGGTTGGAGAAGGTATTGTTTTAAGGCCTCAAAATCTTTTTGATAGTCATCATCCCATTTAAAGGAGACATCCTTCTTGAGAAGATGATGAAATGGTTGACATCGATCAGATAATTGTGAAATGAAATGGTGAATGGACTACAACTTACCTTGCAGGCTACGAGTTGTCAAGGTTAGTAGGTGGAGGCATTTCAAGAATGGCCTTGACTTTAGCAGGGTCAACTTCTATACCACGTGAGGGAAATGATAAATCCCAGGAGCTTTCCTGAGAGAACCGCGAAGACGCACTTCTTAGGCTGAAGGTGACATAATATTTAATGAGATGGTCAAAGATGGTTTTGAGGATGGTTAGGTGCTCGAGTGGCATTTAGATTTGGCCAAGAGATCATCCACGTAATCTTCCAATATGTGATGCATGATGTCATGGAAGATGTAAGTCATAGCCCACTGATATGTGGCACCAACATTTTTAAGGCCAAAAGGCATGACTCGATAGCAGTAAGGTCCCCAAGGGGTGATGAATGAGGTCTTGTGTTGATCTTCTAGGGGCAAGAAAATTTGGTTATAACCGGAGAAGCCATCCATGAGTGATAAAATCTCATGACCAGCAGGTAAGGTCAACCAAATTGATCAATACCTGTAAAGGGAAAGTCATCTTTTGGGCATGCTAGGTTGAGGTCACGGAAGTCCATGCAAATGCGAGTCCCCTATCACTTTAGTGACAGGACAATGTTAGAAATCCAATGAGGATAATCAATGGGTAAGATGAAGGAAATGGAAAGAAGGCATTAAGTTCTTCTTTGACGAGAAGAGCAATGCGAGGGTGCATTTTCCTCAGCTTTTTTTTTATGGGTTTGGCATCGGGAATGGTTACGATATTGTGGACCACTATGGTGGGGTCAATACCGGCATGTCTACGTAAGACCAAGTGAAAGCGTGGTTATGATCTCTTGAGAAAAGAAGTGATGGCTTCCTATTCAACAACATCTAAAGATTGTCCGATCTTTAGGATGTGTGGGTCATCCTGAGTATGAATGTTGATCTCGATAGTCATTCATTCAACATGGTTTGTGTCTCAGAAGGTAACGACCGATGAATATATGAGTCTTCTACACCAAGGTAGGTGAGTATAGATTCATCATCCCGACATCAAATGATGTTAATCAAGGTGTATCATCATCGATCATTTCAGATACAGAAGGGAAGAGTGGAAGGGGCCTCACCCGCGTTGATAAGTCGAGGCCCCAAGGAAATGGTGTTTATGAAAAAAAAAGGAGGGATAGATTCAGGATCCATCGACTCCATCGGTGAGGGTGGTGATGAAGGTGGAGTGGGTGAAGAAGGTGGAGAAGAGCTAGTGTCCTTAATGAGTTCAATGCGGGCCTGTTTGGTAGGTGGTTCAGAAAGCCGATACCACTACTGGTCCATTATGTTTTTGGGTGGTACATGGAATAATGGTATGGCGGCCTTGCTCATAAAATCCAAAACCAAAACCCTTCCACACACATCGGTGCAGGAAGGTGTGGGTGAAATGGTGATTGGTAAGTGATTGAAGTCAACGGAAAATGGGCAAGTTTGTGGTGGTGGTTCGGTGTGTAAGTGTAGTGTATCAAGTCCCCCATAGGTGAGACTAGTACGAAGGTGAGGAGGACCATAAAGGAGGCGTTCTCCTATGTGGTGATCATAATGAGGGTGTTGGTGAAGACTTCCATACTCTTGTGGAGTAAGGAATGTGTTGACACTATATAGGTACTCCCCCAGAGTGAGGCATTGAAAACACCTTCCAAGGGATCAAAGGGTTGGTATGTAGGTAGCTGGAATGGATGATGTGTCGAGGTCGATGCGGAGGTGGAGTTAATGGATTGGGAAGTTGATGGGTCAGCCATGGAGGTTATGGTAGCAGTGGTAGGAATGGAGGAGGTATGTGTGGTAGAAGCAAGGTGTCATACTGGTAAGTGGAGGTGTAGTGAAGAAGTAACGGTCAGGAGGTAGATGGCTTAATAGGTATGAGCACATCATTGGGTCAGGGTAAAGCATGTCAGTGCATGTTTTAAAAAGGTGAGGGTCAGCTGAATGGTATAAGTGTGTCCTTCATGTTCAAACTTTACACAATGATGCAAAGTGGAAGGAACGCAACCCATGACACGAATCCAGGGTCTACCAAGCAACAAGTTATATTGAATTCCCTTCCAAAATGTAAAACAATTTTGGAACAGTGGGGGGGCCACGCAAATGTGGAGGATGATGGTGCCTAGTGTAGAGGTGATAGCATCATTGAATGAATGCAACATGACCAGATGTTTATGCATGTAATTGTCAGGTATGCACATTTGAGTGAATGCATGGGATGAAATGATGTTAATGCTAGCGCCCCCATCAATCATCACACGGCATACCCATATGTCATCGATGTGGACAGAGATGAAGAGGGCTGGGTCCGGGTCATCATTTTGGTGTGGCACGATCTCTTCCTCTGAGAAGCTAAGGGAGGCCACTTGGTGAATAGGGTGGGGTGAAGATGAAGGTGGTAATTTGGTGAGAGAGGCTACATGATGGGGTGTGATAATGGAGGCTACGGGTGTAGGGTCATTGGGTAAAACCTCAATAGATTGAAGAACCTCCATGAGAGCTTGACGATGGGATTCTGAGGTTTGATGAGGTCATATAGGACATTTTGAGGGGAGACTGTGTAATTGTTTGAGCATGGTGCGATGTGTGACGCCATTAGAAATGGGGTACGTGGGGCCATATAGTGATTTTAGGTATGGGTGCAGATGGTATGTTGGGTATAGGATTGGTTGGTGGGTCAGTTGCCTTTTCTTTACCCTTATCCTTCTAAGCATGTGTAGTGACATGTATCATGTTGATCTTGAGGGGAGTTGGAAAATGGAGAAGGTGTAGGGTGAGTGGTATAATGACACGACGATGGGAAAAACCTACCGGAGGAGAAAAACCCGTGAGGTGAGTCAGGCAAACGACATTTGGGTGGTGGCATGGCAAAGTTCTCTCGATGTGAACCATGTTAATTTCAAATCTTGGGGTGGCTCTAGAGCCGTGAGGGTGGAGGTTGGGTTGTTGGGAGTGGGTGGGGAATGGGTGTCAGGTGAAGTAGATCCTCATCGAGAAGGTCATCATCATCAAAGTTGGCTTCTGGGGGACACAACTAGATAAGGATGGTTTTCAAGGCCTTACAGTTTTCCACATCATGCCCTACACAATGATGGTATGCAAAATTTTAGTATCATCAAACCCTTTTGGCTTGGGTTTGAGGGGGTCATAAGGTCTGAGTGGTGGTAATGTGATGACAGAAGTCTCAAGGAGGTTGGTTAAAATTTTGGCATAGGACCCTGCTAGTGGATCACAATGGGAAGTGAACGTGGGTTTGGGTGTAGGTGTGGTTGATTGTTGAGGAATGGTCTTTGGAAGAGGAGGAGCGGATCGAGCTATGGGTTTGGGTGTGCATGGTTTTGGGTGTTGGTCATGTTGGTTTAGGTAGGGGTATAGTAGGTGAATGGATGGGTAGGAGGGTGTGTGGTTGTTTTGACTACCTTATTATGGGGTAGTGGAGTTTTGTTTTTGGGTCGCACCTTCTTGGGTAAAGGTGATATGGGTGTATGAGGTCTAGAAGGAAAAGTAGATGGGGGAAGAGGGTGAGTTACCCATGGGGATAACGGGGTGTTGTGAAGGTAGATGACGCGGGTCATGCTTGGGGTGTGAGAGACAATGACTGAAGTGTAGTGGGTAGTGAAGCAATAACTGAGGGTATTGAGGTATGGGTGGTAAAGATGCTACAGGTGTGGTGTAAGTCATGTTGGGCGTCTGGGTAGGTTAGAGGTTTGTGAGGAAGGAATGGGTTGTTGTGTTTTTTTTGTTTATTGATGGGTGGAGGTTTCTTGACCATGTTGGGAAGCTGAGATCCTAAGATGGATGGGATAGGTGTAGGTGTGATTGGCGCAGCTGGGGTATGAGTTCTATGGGTTTGGTGCTTCTATTTGGGTGTCGAGTAGGTGTGGTGTTGTCTTTGGAGGATGTAGCTAAATCTAGTTTGATAGGTGGATGAGTAAGGTCAGTAGTAATGGGGTGACCCCTAAAGTGGTAATAGGTTTAGTCGAGGATGATGTCATAGGTGTGGGTTTGGGTTTAGATATAGATTGGGCTATGGGTAAGGGTGTGGTTTGAGCTATGACAAGTGTCATGGAAGGAGTTGTGATAGAGGTGGTTGTGTTTGGTTTGATTGGTCAAAATATTTTTGGGTAGATAGTGGAGGTATCAAAAGTGACCTCTCGTGATCTCGTGAGATGAGACAGAAGCAAAAGGCGTCCCCATAGTAAGGCTCTATCCACATAATCTAAGTGATCACCAAATGTGAGAATGACACATCTGTAGGTGGAGTTGATGAGGACCTAATGGAAATTCCCATAAAATGTGTCTTAGAGATGGGAAATTGGCTAGCTTCAGCTTCCATGGGTAAGAGAGCCAAAAGTAGGTCTCAGATTTTGGGTAGTGGATGGAGAATGCTCACCAAGAGGAAAAGGTATCTCAACTAGGTCTATGGTAGGTGTAGAAGGTGATGGAAGCTCCTCTAAGTGGAGGAATGGATAGGTGCTCCTCTGTGGGTGGAGGAGGTAATGGGTGCTCCTCTATGGGTGGAGGAGGTACTGTGGGTAAAGGTTCTCTAAGTGGAGAAGCCAGGGGTGAGATGGTCTCGATGTTAGCAGGAAGACTCCTCCATAGGTGATGAAGGAGATGAAAGATGTTCCTCTATGGGTGAAGGAACAGGGAGGTTGGTTCTAATGTGGAAGGAGGATTTTGGCTAGGATTTCCTCTATGGAAGGAATGTGAGGTAATTGGGAGGTGACAGTACATCATTAAAGATAGCGTGAACCTCGCGGGTATGGGTATCATGAGTTGAGGTCTCACCGGTTTGATCAAATGAAGGGGCATGGTTGGGAAATGGTTTCTTGAAGATGTGTAGGTTTTGGTTAGGTAGGTGCATTAGGATTATCCATGGTTAACTCACCTTTCTCGAGCATTTCTTGGACAATATTTTTGAAAGTGATGCAATTTCCATCACTATGACCCTTTACTCGATGATAGTTACAGAAGTCATGTTCTTTATACCATGTGGGCATGGGGCAAGTAGGGTCAAAACCAAGTGTGTGGTTTTATGGGTGGAAGAGTGATGGCTCCAGCTTTGATAAGATTTTCTAAGATAGAAGAGTAAGGTTCCCCAATTGGGGTGTATTTCCACTACTCTCATCTGAATTGAAAAGTCTGATGGGTGAGAGATTAGATGAGGGGGTAGCCTAATTTGATGGATGAGTTAGGCCAGCCTTGAGTACCACTACGTTAGTGGTGCCCTTAGCTTTTGAATAATTGTTTTGTGGTTTGGAAGAAGAAGAGGTATCATTCAACTTGAATGCCAAATTCTTATTGCATAATTGGATTTTCTTCTCTTCGATGGCCCGAATCTCTAACTTTCATGCCATAGTGAATGCTTCATCGAATGTTCAAAGGTTTGGACCTACAAGGTCGGTGAGATATGTCTAACACAAGCCCATGTGAAGAGCTCATGAGTTCTATTTGTGGCAGTTGGAAGGTGAGTTTAATTGATCAAGCTACGCCAACGAGTGACAAAATCTGTGATAGATTCATCCTCATACTGACGCATGGAGTATAGGTCAATCATGGTAACCTTCTTGATGATATTGATAGAGAAATGATCCAAGAAGGCTTGGGCTACCTGATTGAATGAGAATATAGAGTGTCTAGGTAACCCACTATACCAATCTAATGCAGGTCCAGTTAGAGACATGGGAAAGGTTCTCAAGAGCAAGGCATCATCGTGAGCGATCAGATAACACCCATGTTCAATGACCACAAAATGTTGTCATGGGTCTTCTTTGCTATTGAAATGATTGAATTTAGGCATTTCCCAATGCACGGGTATGGGTGGATAGGAATGGATGGGTGGATGGGCTCATTGCAAATCTCATCATAGGTGAGAGTGTCATGGAGCCAGAAACCGATGCCTCTAATGTCTGCATCTTGTCCAACATCAATTTGATTAGGTCATTGGTAGGTTATGATGATTGGGTGCCTCCTGTAGCATGAGAGGGTTGGTTTTGGGCATATAATGGGGGTGGCACTCCAGTGTATGGTGCTGCCATGTAGGTTGATTGGGAAGAAGGTAGTGAAATAGGGGTACGTACCTAAGTGAATAATGGAGGAAACGAGAGGTTGCTGATAGTATGTATATGGAGGTGGAAGGGTCATGGTAACCCTAGTGGCAATGGGGGCTAATGATTGTGGAATGGAAAGGACCACATTCTGAAAAGGGGTAGGGGTCACCGACACCGAGGTGGTAGTGTAGCTATGGGTATGTGTGAGACATTAGGGGTGGATGAGGTTGCATTTTGGGTAGTTGTCAAGGGTATGGTGGATGTGGGTGGGGTGCCACGAGGTGGCAGATGCATGCAGCAGTCATAAATGGGTATAGACCTAGCTATGAAACGACCGGGGTAAGGTAGATGCGGCAACACAGCTAGATGGGGGCTGATGCAGGAGTGGGAGCGAGAGTCGGGGGATAGATATGGGCATGTCATATATCAACTAGACGAGGCATCTCGAGTGGATGAGTGGGAAAGGTAAAACTACAAGGTGGTAGGGTTTTGGTCAAGGAGTCATGTGAACTCCTCATCTCCTAGTAGCGATAGTGATAGGTTGATGGGATCCATGGCTGGTGATAAAATGGAAGGTGGTGAAGGACTAGGTGGGAGTGGTTGACAACTGGCATGAAATACAAGTGCACTTGCTTGTCTTTGGGTCAACACCATGTGAACCAAGATCGATCGATCAGTAGGGTCTACTTCTCCGTAAATGACACAGAAAACAACATGAATAGTGAATCTGGTGGTAAAAAGTGGATTAGGTACCAAATGGTGGTTGGAAAGTGAAATAGCTAACCGATGCCGTTAGGGAAAACCGACATTGGCTCAGGGGTAACCTTTGCCATTGGCCACCGTAGAAAATGGTCAATGAGTGAGTGAAAACTAGGTAGAAGGTCAAATCTGATAGGTATGCCAAATCTGATGGTGTTTTACAATGTCAATGGGAATGATGGCAGTGATAGGACTATGAAAAGTGGAAGAAAATGAATAAAATGTCCTTTTGGGTAGGTTAACAAAAGGACTGGAACCGACATCGGTTGGGTATAACCGGGTACCGATGATGGTCAGAGGGTAACCGATGATGGTTACTGTGAAATTGAAATAATGATGAAAGAAAAGTGGTTGTGAATTAAAATATGATGTAGAATCAGACCCAAAATTCTAATAATGATGATGATATGGCCCAGCACACTCAGGTGAAGCCGAATACACCAGCTGTGATGAGGAGCATGCAAGGATGAACAAGAAAAATGAAGAATGTGATCTCTCACCTCAAAATGCAAGCCAAGTAGAAACACTAAGAAAAATGTGATCCTAGGAGTGCCTTTTCTATTATGTTTGTTTAGCTTATGCTATTTAAGGACTGACACATGAATTGTGAAATAGAGTTTTTTGGTGAGGATGGCTTCCTACAAAGAAGGAGATCTAAAAGGTGAGGTTTCAGGTATGTTATGGTGGGGGCGGGCTTCACTCTGAAGTATGACTCGACAGAGCAATGAGTTGGGGAGTACCACAAATCCTCATATCAATGCGATCATTGACAGTGTTCCCAGAAAGATGTTGTTTAAGAATATGTGTTTGTTTTGAATTTGTGTAATTTGGCAAGACTCAGAGAGAGAGAGAGAGAGTGCTTTCTATGATTCATTTTTCAACCATCAGCTGGTCATGACTTCCAACATATAGGTTGCCCTCAATTAATGTGAGCTAATGTGATAAATCAAAATGCAATGCACTTATTTTTAAGCCCAAATCAAAGTGTGAAGTTGATGACACAATAAGATGAAGAGGAAGAGGGATGCTCTTTCACTACAATGCAGAAAACATGAAGAAATGGTTCTTTTTAATTACACCAAAAGAAAAGTTTCCTTTAGAGCAAATAGAAAGAAAAGGTGGGTTACCAAGGAAGAAAATTAATGTGTATGCTTTTCAGAAGGGAAACAAACACACAACTTTTCCTAGGAATGAATGAAATGCAAGGAACCCCGATGGGTCCCACCGGGTGTGCCAAAATGTTTCACCTGATTCTAGATCATTTTCTTTGAAGTATTGACGAAACAGATAGGGTAACGGGCATAGGAGGAATACCTATTCAAATGTTGGTTGATGGGTTATTGCACGCGTATGACTTCCGAATCCATAGCTGATCATGAGAGCTTCCTTTTGGCTAGGAGGAACTACCTGTAATGCAAAGCAAGACCACCAGAAGGAGTTAAACAATATGTGCAGTGAACTACCTAGCGTATGCTAGATCCGGGAAGTGTGATACTTCCTAGATGGCTATCAGTCCACTATTTTAAACAATTTAATGTGGTAAATAAGGTAAATCCTATTGTAATTCAAAATGATTTAGGTATCTCACTTAAAACACAATAAGAAATAGATCTAATCTAACATGCTAGGTTAGAATAGGATCCAAAGGTCAAGTAACTGTTCTGGGTCTCTGCAGGTCTGACAGAGGTCTCAGTAGATCACAAGTGAATGAGGGTGAGGGGAATTAGGTGGGTAGGTCACTATTCTGGGTTGTATGGGAAAATACAGAGACCGATGTCGGTTAAGGGTGACCGACGGTGGTTAGGTGTAACCGTGCCGGTTACTGTGGAAAACTGGGAATGCCACAAAATGAGATTTAGGTCTCCTTTGTGATTACACAAAGGACTTTGGTTGGTCGGGATGAGGTATTGGGTGATTTGGGTAGGATTTGGTGAGGTTTTAATGGGTATATGGAGGGGTGAGTGTTGGAGGAGGTCAATGGGTGGCTAGGTAAACAATAGATGATAATATAATGATGAAATGGAATGAACCAGAGAAGTATAATGTTTACTTACTTGGATTCTAGGTCCTGATGCCTGTGAGTGAGGGATGGAGGTGCTGATGAGAGGTTTGAAGGTTACAGGTGATCACCAACTGAAGGAAAGCTTCTACATGGGCTGCATGTGTGCATTCCTCTTTTCTTGGTTAGATCAGATCATTACTGGGGATGGTATGCAGCAGGAAAAATGCTTGATCTCCTTCCTCGCATGCATGTTCTCACTGAATTCACTCGAAAGATGCGATATCTCTCTAGAATGTGCTAATGTTCACCAAAATTTTCCAATATTTTCCCAACCTTCTGCCAACCTTGAGAATAAGGTTTTTTTGGGGTTAAAAGGGTAACCGACGATGGTGGTTGCAGCTTAACCGAGATGGTTAGGGGTAACCGCATCATCACCAAGGTGGGATTTCCTAGGTTTACTAAACTAGGGAGATCCTCTTGATTTTCTTAGATCTCATGTCATTAACCCACAGATTAGACTAGGGAGCTTCTTGTAAGCATGTGGAATGTGGTTAGAGAGAATGTAGGCATTGATTTTTAGGGTTTAGGTAAGTCTTAGTTAGTTATGGCAACTTACTAAGAATAGGTTTTAGGGTGAGTTGGCTTGGTGAGGTGTCTAAGTGAAGTGTATGTGTGGATATTATTTAAATTAAGATATTTAAATAATAAATATAGTGAGGATAATGAATTAATTTTTATTTTTTGAGGGACGAAAGGGGAGTGTGACCTAATTCTAGTGTCTACACATGCCCCTTATTCTTATCAAACTAGAGAAACCTTGAATCATGATAGCCATACCTGCGAGGTCCATGCTATTTTTAGTGATACACCCGATGTTTCCCAATTACCTCATATTCCTTCCATAGAGGAACTTCTAGGCCAAAGTCCTCCACCTACACTTGAACCGACCTCACCTATTCCTCCACTTACAGAGAGGAACACCTTTCACCTCCTTCATCACCCGTGGAGGAGGATTTTGTTACTATCAATACTATTTCACCTTTGGCTTCTCCACCTAGAGAACCGTCACCCTATAACACCCTTAACAATTGTTATATTCCTCTTTTGTAATTCAAGTATTGACATGTGATTTTCATGATAAATAATGTGTTATTTTGACTGTTTGTAACACCCTTGATTGATGTTATTTTCCTCCTTTACATTTAAGTGTTGATATGTGATTTTCCTTATATGGATATGTTCTTCTGGATTATTGGAAATCATGCTTGATATGGATAAGTATTTTCTTCTCTTAAGATTCTTTGATCGAATTGGTATGACTTCTCTAAATTAATTTTTCACTTCTGGTAGGTGGTTTGCAATTTGGTTTAAGAGTTGTAAATTTTTCTTTTATCTGACTCATCCTTGGATCAATTTTAGTGATCCAAGGAATGTTTTAAAATTGCTCATTGAATGAATGGTAAAATCAACATTCCATAAGTTAAGCTACACACTAGACTGAACTTTGTTGTTGCAAGTTCTTTGACTTCTGTGTGAACACACTTCCATTCAGTAGGTTTTTGGCTTGGGTCCTTGAAGGTCGACCATGACAGGTCATTGCTGATAAAGATGGGAATGCAGCTATTCACAGCACAAGAGAAAGATATCTAGGATCCTATTGAGGTTTGATTTACAGAATCCTAAGCTAGGTGAAAGTATTTCCTACCTAAGCTATGTTACTTGATACAATTCTGTTTCTAACCTAAATTGGTACTAAAGAATTAGAAGGGTTGCTAGGTATAAAAACTAGAACCTAACACTACAAGGTTATTTAGTGATCTAACCTAGTTTCTAAAAGCTATTGTATTTTGATTACTTACCTATGTGGAGTTATCTAACCTAATTGCTAAGGACCTATGTTGGGGTTAGTGGTTAGTGTTATATCCTAAGGTATAAACTTTAACCTACCTAAGATCTAACCTAAGTAATGGCATGAAGGGGAACCTAAAGGGTCGCATACACATTGGCGATGGGTTCCAAGGCATTTATGAAGATGATAAGGTTTATTAAATCCTACAGACTGCCAACTTTGGTAGGGGCTAGTTTGGTTGGCGGAGGCCTAGGTGGCAGTATCACTAGAAATGGAAATGCGTGTTATTTTTGATTGGGAACTCGCCAGACTTGGTAGGGTGGCAAGGAAGATTGGGTGGGAGATATGGAATTAATGCAATTAATGAACCTTGTTTCATGAGCCCAAACTACTTTGGAAGGCATGCCATCAGATTTTTGTTTGGCTATTTCATTTTGCATGCTCTCCATTTTTCTCTCTCCATGCGCTCTGGTTTTTTGAACCAGCAGTTTAAACTACACTGCATGGCTATTTTGGAGGTTTCAAATCTATTTTTGTTTTGTGGAGAGTATATGAGGCATTGTGGAAGAAGTAATTTTTGTTTGATCTTTCGTGGAGAAGAAGGGAAGAAGTGAGCTCAACTAGAAGTCTTCTTCAATTTTACAGTGACACTATCAGGCATGATAGGCCCTAACTGTTAAAATATCTTTCTTTCCTCTAAGTGTTTTCATTAAAACAATTTTTCTCTAGATGAGTTCTGTGCATTCATGCTTAATTGGTAAATTGATAGATGGGTTTTTAAAAAAACTTGTATTCTATGTTTTTGAATCTGTGTGCTACATGATTCTATTGAAAGCTTACTTTGCACTACCTTTTTGTAAAGGAACCATGTATACGTAAACAAAACTGGTAACACTATTTGCTTCTTCAGTGGTTTGAAATTTTTTGGTTTCAACTTCATTTGCGACCTTTAAATGTTATAGAGATCTGTCTATACTCGTTAAGGATTAGTGTTGCAAATTTGTTGTGTTTTATTTACCCGAACTGGTAAGCAACTCTAGTTCTTATTGTTACTTCAAACAGGTTCGAGCTATTTGTTGGAAACATGTTTTGGTGGATAGAATCATTGCAGTGATTCTTGGCTCCATAGTGTTAACATGTTATTTCATAGTTATATTAACTGGGAATTAAACCATATATGGCTTGTTGTTTTTGTATCACCTTGTGGAAACTTTTACTGTAGCAAAGTTTGCATGCACTAGCAAAAAAAAACCATATATAGTTTGGTTTTTGTATTTCTCCTTGCGAAAAATCATGGACCATTATTAAAACTTGCATGCACAGGAAAAACCATATATGATTTAGTTTTGTATTTTATCCTGTGAAAACTTTATTGATTTGAACAATATTGAATTTGGAACTTGTGTTTGTTATTATGGGTAAACTAGACTGTACTCAAAGTCTCTTTGGCATGGTGCTTGTGAAATTTTTTTCTTATGACCACATTAATGGTTTTTGGAGATTCTTTATGAACCCGACTTGTGATTCATCCAGTCTGGGCTCTGTCAAGCATCTTACATCCTATTTGAGTTTAGAAATAGGGTTGAAAGGATGTTATCGAGAGAATGGAAGCATTTCTTCTTACTCTGAACTGTATGTAGATAGTTTCATTGCACTCGGTCTGGTCTTATGGTGCTGGTGTATTATGTAATTGTGTTTGTGATATTGATATGCATCACTTGTACAAACTGTTTAATACTTGGTGTTCTTAATTGAAATAGAGACCTGAACGTTGTGTTGGTTCAGGTATTATAGTCTTTTGATTATTTAAAAAAAACTATTGAGGGAACATGTTGTTACCCTAACTTGGTTACATGTATTTGAATGGTCTTGATCCTTCAATGACGTTTATGCTTTGCATTGCGCTTAGAATTGTAAATGAGTCCTAGACTATACGTATTATTTTTGATGTTTGATCTTGTCTTTTGTTGGAAACCCAATCTGTAGTTCTTGTATTGATGAGATGGCATACCACTAAGACAGTTCTACTTTGCCTGAACTATTGGGAAGTCTTGAGTGTTAGCAATTACTCGATTCTTACCTCTTGTTGGGTCTAGTAAGTGTATGTTATGTCTTGGAATATTGATTGCGATCTAAACTTGATTGTGATTGTGTTTGAACTTCACTATTTTCTCTCAGAGTTTAAAAAGGGAAAGTTAATGGTAAGGTTTGATGGAACTTCACTGTTGATAGTATAGGGTTCTAAGAAAGAGCAATGTTAACATGTTTTCTTCTTATCTTGAGGTTGTTCTGGCCCAATGGAAGAATGTTAGGTCTTAAAAGAAATACTCTGTGAATCTTTACCAGCCACGGGCTGTGTATGAGTTTCATTGATACATTGTTCCTAATGGTAGTAGAATTCATGTATTATAATGGGAAGGTTTAGAAAGGAAGACAGTTTTTAGTTTTCTCTTTCTTTGAAATGGTCATTGTTCTCTTACCTTGGAACTCTTGAACGAACTTAAACTATATGTAGGAGAGGAAGTAAAACTATTTTATTAAGTTGTAAAGAAATGATTAAAAATTGGGATCATTTTCTGTTAGGTCTCCTTTTCTAATTCAGTTGGGTTAAGTTCGTTGGTTGGAACCTCTCCGATCTTTATTCTTTTTGGAAAAGACATTCTGTGTTATTAGTCTTGTATACTTTTCATTTGACTGAATGAAGTAGATAAGATTGAAGTTAGGTTGGCAAGAGAAATTGTAGCTTGTTGTTGACTGATAAACCATTACTTCTTCTGGGATTTATTTCAATGGATCTATTTGATGAACACCTTAAACTGTTTAATTTTAAAGTAGGGTTACTTTAAAGGAACAGTTTAAATCATGATATACATTGTTTCAGCCTTGTTGATGATTAAGTACTTTGGCAGATGGATTGCTCTCTCTTCTTCTTTACTTGAAAGTTAGATGAAACATCCAAGAGGAAATATGTTGTAGACACTTATGTATCTTATAGTAAAGATATGAGTTGTATTATATTTGGTAGATTGGAAACAAGTGATATGTTATGTTTTTTTGTTTGGTAAAGATAATTGGTGGAATCAATTATACTTTAATTTATAGGATAGGTAATATAGATTATATTATGTTCTTCTTTTTGTTAAACATGTTTAGTATTGCTCTTCTTTTTATTGATATTACTTATGCTTAGGGAGTATGAATTACTTGTTGTTCATTAAAGTAAGGTTGTTTTTATTGGAACAATTAGTGGAATGCACTTCGTTTTAAGGATTAGTGCTTATCATGCTCAGTTCATTGAACTAACCCGTGCTAGAAATTTTTGCAGATGGACTTCGTAAGTGATAAAAGAAGGCAAAAACTTATATGATGCATTGGCTGATCTAAGTTGATTCTTGTGAAGAATTCTGATATGTTCTTAAGTTGTATTGAAAAAGAAAATTTATTCTCTTTTTAATGAAGGTTGCTGTTAGGTAGTATGTCTGAAATGCATAAGTTGTAAATGTATAAGTTTTGAAAAGGAAATGTAGAATGAGAGTTTACTTGCATGGATTATGTAAATTATCTTGTACTTTGCAAAAGAAATGGAATCCTATTCTATTGATGTTCTTCATGTTATTTATATGTTTCAATGAGTGTTCTTGGATAAGTAGGAAAAAGGGAATTAGAGTATTATCCCTAAACATGAAGCAACTAATTAAGTTGTAGATAATCAATGTTCTTATCTAATCAATTCATACTAGTAAGGTAACGTGTGATGAACTTATAATGAAAACTATGAACTTTGTAGGGGACATAAAGGGTGTGTTAAACCCTAGAACTTAAGAGGAAAACTCTTCCTCTCTTATTAAAAAGTAAGCAAAAAGGGAAATATGAATACAATCATTAGACTTCTTTTAATAAAGTCTACTAAGTTACAACCTCGGTGGTTGTTACACTTCCTTGAATAGTTAAATCACATTGAATGAAACTTAAGATGTTTCTTCCTTAATTCTGGGTGGATGTTGTTTAGCCAATGTTAGCAAACATCAAAAGCAATCTTAACAAAAGGAAGTTCTGCAAGGGTTATTAGAACCTGATTGGAAAAGAACTTAGGGAGAGTTGGATTAGAGTCTGGGCAGAGTTGCTGAAATCGCCTTTAGGAATCCAAATTAATTAACTTTAAATAATCTCCTAAGGGTATGTATATTTTGACGAGGCTATTTTGTAGGATGTTAGAACACACGGACTACAGGGTTATACCTTTGAGAAGATTAGGATCTTCTCGGGGATATAACACGGTAGTTGACATGTGGCAACACCCTTCTACATTGATCATCTATATCTACACACTTTTTGACTTGAACTTAGTTTAACTCCGAAACTGGGTAGTAGCGTAGTTGCGATACAAAGTAGCCCTCTAGGACTCAGGGTATCTTGGCACACGGGGTTGAATTAGGTTGACCTAGTATGCCAATCTATCCTAAGTCTTTGGGAGCTCCTTCTTATCATAACCTATGATGTTAACAAGAACTAGGGATAACACTTGGGTAAGAGGACTGACGGAAGTCAGTAAAGGAAATTCTAGATAACAATAGAGTGGGGTGAAGGACATATTCCGGATTGACGAATATGCCATCAAGGAATAAGTAATACGAATAGTATGTTAAAAATCTTTGGCCAAAGTATCGCAAGTGATGATTGCGTTGTCCTATGTCACCTAGTCTAAGGATCATGATGTAGATGAATATTGGTAACAACTATTTAGTTAGGTTCCTTAGATAGATCACTCAATACCTAGAACAAGGTAAGAGAACCAAGTATATGCAATATAGAAAATTATTCAATACTTAGTGTTAAACATGAATAGATCGGTAGTTTACCGAGTCATGAAATGAATAGATCGGTAGGTTACCGAGTCATTACAATTGTATATGGTTATCTGTTATAAGAATGATTGTGTGTGTAATGTGTGTTCTAAATTATGTATTTAGAACAGGGAACATTACGCAAAAAAAAAAATTCCCTGTTTTCTAAATTCTTAAAATGGGAATTTTACACTATTGAAGATCATGCTTTATATGGATAAATCATTTTTGTTCTTAAAAATAATTAGACTAAAATAGTATGGCTTTCAAGAATTCATTTTCACTTTGGAAAGGTGAGTTACAATCTAGCTTTAAGAGTTGTAGACTTATCCCTTCTTCTGACTCATCCTTGGATCAATTTTAGTGATCCAAGGAATGTTTTAAATATTCTTCATAGACTGAATGGTAAATTGACATTCAATAGTTTGAGGGACATAGTGGACTGAACTTTGTATGTTATGAATTCCTTGGTCTTATGTGAACATGTTTTTGTTCAGTTGTATGTTTGTGCTCGGGTCTTTGGTGATTGATCTTGGTAGGACATTACGGACGTAAACAAAATTTAAGAATTTAGAGTCCTAAAACAAAAGTATTATCATAATAGTATCCTAAGCTAGGTAAGAACACCTATGTTCTACTTACGTCTACTTATTTGGATTTTACTCTAATCTAAGCCTCTTATTCTATTTTGTTGGGTTGACATCCTAACCTAAGCTTTATACTAAATGAATATGGGAGAGATTACTAAAGTAATGCTAGGCTATTTTAACTAATACCTAATACTAAATGGTTATGAATTTAATCTAACCTAAGGTGGGAATTACTATTGGCAATGTTTTAAGACCTAAGGTGGTTATTGCTAGACTAACCTAAGTTTTATGGGATCCATCCTATACTATTGAAAGGAAACCTAAGGGTCGCATGTCTCTAAGGAAATGGTTCTAATGGAATTTAAGTGAGTTGATAGGGTTTAATTTATAGTAGTACTTGCAAGTTTTGTCGGGGCTAGCTGACTTTAGTGGAGGCATATGTGGAAGCTCCACTAAAGATGGAATTACGTGTTTGCATGGAATTGGCATTCGCTAGTTTTAGGAGGTGGTGGTAAGGAAAGATAAGCGAAAAATTTGGAATTAATGGCATTGATGGACCTCGGTTTTTGTGTGCATACCATCTTGGAAACTTGGAAGGTGGGTTTGTGGGAGGTTGTTTGGTTTTTATGCATTGCCAATGTTTCTTTGCATGGAGCTATTTGGTTCTTCGAACCAATAGTTTTACCTTCACTTTAACGCTATTTTTTATCTCTATGGTCTATTTTTGATCCAAGGAAAGTATATGAGGCATAGAAAGAAAAGATGTTTAATTGTTGATCTTTTGTGGAGGAGAAAAAGAGTTTGAAGCTCGGCTGAAGTCTCCTTCAATTTGCGTAAGCACTATTAGGCATGATAGGCTCTACCCATTAAGATTTCATTCTTTCTTCTAAATGATTCATTAGAATAACTCTACTCTTATGCTTATTAAAATTTGCATGATTTTTCTAGTTGATTACTTACATGATTTTATGAATCTTGATATTTGCATATGAATCCATGGCAAAAATAATATTGTTTTGGAAAATTTCTCTTTGTGTAAATTCAATGATAACATGCATGTGAAGCTTGTATGCGAAACTTGTTTCTGTAGCTCTATTTTTCATTCTGGAACTTGCATTTGAGGTTGTTGTGTTTTGAACAAGCCTTCATTGCAATATAGGGTTCTAAACTTTATGGGAACCTTGAGTTCTGTTTGATCTTGAATTAGGGATTCATGTTTTGATATAAACTTGTGTTGGAGCTTCATGTTGTTCTAAACCAAAGTGTTTGGAAAATTATGCAATGTTGAATTGTTTCTTGAAGTTCATATTTGGCACTATACTCATATTTTATTACTTGTGAATTTCTAAAATTTTGTGTGAAGCTCATGTTCGACACTGTACTCATATTTGGTACTTGAGTGTTAAGAAATTTTAATTGAATCAATGAATTTGATTCTGTTTTGGTATTTTTGTGTTGGGTTTTACTTGTATTAAAATTTTAAAGCTTATAACTCTTTTATGGAACAACTTACTCACTAGAAAACTAGGAGATAGTTTGGGTAAGTTTTTAGTAATCTCTTCGAGATCTAGAACTGAGATGTCTTATTTAAATGAATGTGATATTTTTGTTTTTAAGACTATATCGTCTTCTCTGAGATGGTAATGGCGTAAAATTTGGGGTATTATTTTCCCCTCTATTTGAGGAAACCCACATTTTGGGTTGATTGTTTTGTTTGAAACTAAGTCTCCTCTATCGCAATTTTGAGGTTGTGAAAGTCTTGTTTCAGATTTTTGTTTTAGTTGCATTGGAGGTAAGAATGGGACATCTTCTGACTTAAACATCTTTGGGTTTCTTGCTCTCTCTTTAGATCCTTTAAAATAATTTTTGGGTCTCATTAGAAGGTTGAGTTATTACCCTTATACACTGAATTTATAAGGGAAGGATTACTTTCTTCGTTCAGTTGTTTTGTGTATAGTTCTTTTTAATCACAAACTACTTACTCTTCGTACTAAGTTGTTGAAGCATTTTAAAGAGACTTCAATCCTTGAGTTCGTGGATACTTCTGAACTTGTTAGCTTACTGTTTTGGGATTCTATTCTTGTTGGATACAGTGAATGAGTTCTTGGGTCTTTTAAAGAGAGAGGAAATATATATTCTCTTGGGATCAGTATGTTATTTTGGGACTGTAATGTGTTTTTCATTCTAAATTGAATTGAATAGGAATTCATTTGTTAAGTAATGTAATGAATAATTATATGGACCTTTCCTAATAGAGATCCCTTTTCTCTGTCATTTGGATAAGTTCATTTATTGAAATCTTCTACACTTGATTCTCTTATGAGATGGTGATTTCTTTATGGTTTGTTGGTATACTTTGTTTGAATCATTTGTTGTAATGATGTAGAAAGATAGTAGCTAAGTCGGTTCTATTGATAAGTGAATGCATACTTGTTTGATTGACTATTATTGACTAAGCCTTGCTTTATTTGGATGGATAGGAGTAGGTTTTGTATCTTGTACTCTATCTTTTTGGGTGAAATCGAGTAGGGATTAAATTCTGTAAGAGTCTACTTAGATTTGTGAATGTTGGTTTAAGATCTTTAAATCATGTAGAAGTAGATTTAGATTTACTGATTAGACTAGTTCGATTCTCTTTACCTTCTTGGATTGATATGGAATTCTACTTAGATGCATATCTTAAATGTTGAATTTATAAGATTGTTATCCCTAAAAGGAAACAGTTAATTCATGTTATGAACCTGATCTATTTTTCAGATGTTTTGAGTTTGGGTATGGTACGTAATGGTTCTTATTATTCTTTGCTTAAGATTTAGATAAATCATCCTAAAATGTTGTAAACACTTCTTTTGTCTTATAGAAAAGATAAATTTTGTATTCTATTAGAATAGAATTATGATATAATGGGATGGTAATATCTATTGTTTGTTTAAAGGTAATATATAGGATCAATTAAAATTTAAGTTTTAAGCCTTCTCTTGTGCCTTAGACATAAAATTTTGCTTTTCAGGCACTCAAAATCTTCTGAAATGGCACCATTGGATAGAGCTCTTTCTCAACTTTCCAGAAAGGTAAAGTTTTCCTCCTAACTCCACGTATTTTTCAAGTTATGGCTCGGCGGAGTTTTTGTGGGAAATTTTCCCCTAGAAGGCCCGCAGCCAATCAGGACGTGCCACGTGTCCAGGAAGTGGTGGGGGTCGAGGAGAATTTGGTTTTTTTCCAAGTGTTTTGGCGTAGGTTTCAAAAGGAAAATTTTTCCCGTGGGACCCGCCGATGAATCAGGAGCCGCCACTGTCCAGGGGTGAAAATTGGAAAATTTGGCTAAGTGTTTGCACAGGGAAATTTTGGAGAGATGGCCCCATGGCCAATTAAAACAAGACACGTGTCCTAAGGGACCGGAAAAGTGGGGCACGGAGGGGAGTTAGAAATTTTGGCAAAATGTTTTTCCAAAAAATCCAAAAGTAAATTGTGATCCGCCTACCCACCGAAACCGAACATGACATGACACGTGTCACCAAGCCGAGTTTCGAGGGCAGGAAAAAGTTGAAATTTTGGCAAAGTGTTTTGCCGAAAATCCAAAAGGTGAAGTTTTGGCCCACTGCCCCCACCAATGAATAAGAATGTGCCACGTGTCCTAGGCCAGAGCATGGGAGAACTTGGGAAATTTTCCCAATGGGAAAATAATGGAAAATTCAAGAAAAAGGCCCGCCCCCCTTATTGTGAGCCAATAGAATCTCGCCACGTGTCTAGTTGGGGCAAAAAATTCAGAGCAAGCCCGCATGGGAATTTTGGAGGGTCAAACCCACACCTAATGGGGTTTTGACATGTGTCCAAGCCAAAAATATCGAAGTGACCCACCGGAAAATTCAGGAGAGACAGGCCCGAGCCAATCACATCACGCCACGTGTCTTCACCTCATCGGCCCGGCGGGGAAATTTTGAAAAAATTTCCAAAGGCAAAAATGAAGTAAAATGGAGCAGGAAGGGCCCATGACCAATTAAAATGTGCCACATGGCACCTAAACTAGTGGGGTGTGGGGAATTTTTGAAAATTTTCCAAATGACCAAAAAGGTAAAAAATTCAAATTTTTTGCCCGCCGACCCGATTTGGCCCTGTTTTGCCCTAAATTTTCAAATCACCATATCTTTCGATCCAGAGCTCGGATTTTCATGTTCTTTATATCAATGGAAAGCTGGTGAAATTATCTACAAGATTCCAAGGTCAATTTTGCATTTTGATGGAGTTTGAGAGATAAAATCAAAAACTCACTTCTGGTACATGGTCATGAGCAGAAATGACGTTTCAACCACCGATTTTAATGAAGAATGGCTCGCATTCTCTCCCAACATGGTAAAAAATGTCAGGGAATGGGTCTGTAAGGATGCCCATGCTGTTTTAATGCATTCTTGGTCAATGGTGGAATGGCTCCCATGTTTTTTCCATTTTTCTCTCTCCTGGGCTCGTCCCTTGCACTGTAAAAGCCAGATTTGGCTCATTTTTCAAAGGTGGAACATTTTTTGGTGTATTGCAGGCTCCCCTTTTTTCACCTTAGAAGTGATTTTTGAAGTATCAGACCTCTTCCAAAATTGTAACAGGTTTTCTACCTCTTTGATGTTGTAATGCAGTGATTTTGATATTGGAAATGACAATGCAGCTCTGTGAATGGGTTTCACCTTTTTTGTTTGCTTGCTTCATTTCGCACCTCTTCATTACATCTTATCATCTTATCATGCATGATGTTTTATGTTGCATTTTATGAAATGTGTCAATCTTCATAAACAAGAAGTGCTCACCACTCCTTTGGTGCATCACCTTATTAGCTTAGTTTCAAATTTTTGCACTTTCTATCTCTGTCTCCTTGGAATCTAGAGTAGAATTAGGTTTTAAACCTCTGCAATTGTGCAAGTAATAGATCTGACTCAGAGGAGTTGAGGAACCAACCTCTAAACTAGAGATTCCTCTCTCACTTTACAAGTCCCACACTTGGAGAGAGGTCTCAATGTTGTGCAATCACACTGGATGCCCTAAGACATCAAATTAGAAACTTGATCTACATCTAGGGGTGCTGCTGATTTGCAACAATAGTTTTGGCATGCGCCTGGTGGGACCTTAGAGGTCTTCATCTTCATTGCAACAAAATTGATGTGCATTTGTTGCAAGTTTCTTTCTTAAAAGAGCTATAAATTACACATCTGGTGACTCCAAGGAAGAAGAATCAGCTGGTTTTAGCAGTGCAGACCTGAAAAATCATGAGAAGAATCACCACAAGGTCAAGAGCTGGAGAAGAAGAGGTGTTGTTTGAATATCTGTAGTTATCTCCAAGAAGAAGGCAAAGAGGGAGGAGAATTCAAAGGTCTCCATCTCCACCAAACAGAACTCTCTCAACTCCTCCACCTGGCAGGCCTTTCATTCAATCAACAAGGGTTCTAAGGCCAATCAGAATGGCACAAAACAACCCTTATGTCAATTTCACTGGCAGCAGCCCACTTGCTCTCAATGCACAAAATCCAATTCCAGTTGCAGCATTGAAGAACATTCCATACTTCACTGGAGAAAATCAAACCACTCCTGGTGATCATGTCAAGGATATTGCCAACATTTGTGCAATCCATGAGATTAATGAGATGCAAGTTACTGTCAAACTGCTGGCATCTTCATTCAAAGGGAAAGCTTTGCAATGGTTCAGGAGTCTTGCTTCAGTTCTATTCAAAATTGGAACCAGCTATGCATTGCTCTCCATGAGCAATTTTGGGGAGAAAGGAGACAACTTGTCCCTTTTGGAGCAGCTGACAACCATCAAGAGAGCTCCCAATGAGCAGCTGACTAATTTTAACTTCAGATTTCAAAGGACTTGGGAGAGAATTCCAGTGGTAGTCAGGCCAACAACAGAAGGTGCTTTCCTTTATTACCTTAAAGCTTTGAATTCTGATATTTCTATGTTAATTCAGTCCATGGGAGGCACAACTATCCCCATTGCTTATAACATAGCCATTAGAGCTGAAAATTGTTTGATTCAAGCTGGCAAGCTGGCTCCTAGACCCCCAATGCCATTGTTTCCAAGTTTAGAGAGCCCAAACACTAATCAAACGCCTAATTTGGCTCCTATCCCCACTCCTAGAAATCAGAATTCAAGTGAAGCTTCCACTTCATCTTCTAGTGCCTCAAATGAACTTCAAGAAGTCATGAAGCAATTGCAAAATCTAGGTAATGAGCTGGTTACACTCAAAAGGCAGCAAGCCCAAGGTTTTAGACCTTCCTTCCAGCCTCAAACTCAGCCTAACAGGCAGCCATACCAGCCTCAAAGACCACCCAATCCGGCTGCAAATCCAAATCAAGCAAGGCCTCCTGCCAATAGACCATTTCAGCCCTATAATCCCAATGCTACATCTGCCTCTAAAGCATTAGTGCTAGCAAAAATAACATAGCCCAAGAGTATGATTGGTGTTTTCCATGCAATGAACCTCACAACCAGTCCATGTGCTTCAACGGTGCCTTGAATCAAGCATTAATGGTGACTTCAACTGGTGTGGAGGGTGAAGGTAGTCAAAGAAATGACCAGCAACAAGAAACATTCCAACAGCAATCAGCCCCAAATGATACCACACTTGTAAACTAGGCAGGCAGAAGATTTTTGTGGCATGAATCAAATGGTTTCCCAAAGTGTTGCAGCCAACACAAGGTCAAAAAGAAGAAATTTAGGGGAAGAACAACCATTAGCTCCAAGCAATTCACAACCTTCTATGGTTCCACAAATGGTTGGAAAACAAAATCCAGTTTCAAATGCACAAGGGCAGCCAAGGACAGCTCCTAAGCCAACTCAAATGCCATTTGTTGCTGCCCACATGCAAGGGATGAATATGCAAACCAAGGGATAAAAAAGAGATACTTCATCACCATTCAACATCATTGATCAGATGAAGAAGACAAATGTAAACATATCAATGTGGGAATCCCTATCTATCCCAGGCCAAAGAGATTTGTTACAAGCTGCCATGAAAGACTGGCCAACTTCAAATCAGCAGGTCCGAATGCAAGAGAAGGTGCTCACAAATGCTGCCCAGCCTCGAGGGGAATCATGGAGGACAGCAAGGTAAAATGTTGAAGCCCCCTCCATTCTATGTTTCATTGATCATTGGAAATCAACTAGTGCACAATTGCATGATTGATTCCGGAGCAAGTAGTTCAGTAATGCCCAAGCAAATAGCTGATCAGTTGGGAATCCAGTATGAAACCATATCCAAAGGGGTAGTGCAACTAGATGGGACAGCAGTGACAACAGTTGGGGTGATTAAAAACTTGAGTCTTACCTTGCATGCATGTCCCAACGTGGTTGTTTTGCAAGATGTATCAGTAATAGACCTTCCACCACTTTTTTCCCTATGTTTGTCAAGGGACTTCACAGCCAAGATCGGAGGTTACTTGTCTACTGATTGGTCACACATGCTATTCAGAACAAGATATGGAACCAAAACCACAATCAGGTCTGAGCCTATTGCAAACTTTCACATTGAGCCCTACACCCCAAGTCAGATCAATGCCAATTGTTCAACGTTTGATCAAGAAGATCACCCAAGCACTGATGAGGCTGACACCAAGGTAGGAAGCATCCCAGATCTAACTCTTGATGAATGGGAAAACAAGGTGCATGCTTTTGATCCTTATCAAGAAGTAGAAGAATCTGAGCTAGGAGTTTATTGCATACATGAAGAAGATCAGCCCATTCCTAGCATCACCAAGCCAGACCACAAGGATGAAAATGAGGTATGGCAGTTGTTCTTTGATGGATCAAGGAGTAGACAAGGTGCAGGAGGGGGAGCCATGCTGGTTTCACCTCAAGGAGTAAGGTATTATTCAGCTTTTAGGTTTCAGTTTGTGTGCTCAAATAACACTGCTGAATATGAAGCCTTAATACAAGGATTGCATTGGGCAATCAAGAGAGGAATAAAGAACTTGCAAGTCTTCGGTGACAGTGAGTTGATTGTCAACCAAGTCAAGGGGCAGCATGTTGTCAAGAATGATCTACTCAAGTGCTACAAGAATAGGGTGTGGGACCTCATTGAAGATTTTGAGGGTTTTGGCATCAAATCAATTCCTAGGAAAGAGAACCAAGCTGCTGACAGGCTTGCAGCAGTTGGGGCAGCCTTTGACGTTGTGGAGAGCATTCAAAAAGATAAGGTACAGCCAAACATCCATGTGATTGTAAGGCCTTCAATGCCGGACAACAATGTAAGTTGGCAAGTGTTTGAAAATGATCAGCAAATCATCCATTTCTTACAAGAAGAGGCTGAGTTCTCAGCTAAAAATCAGGAAAAGTTGGAGCAGCAGTATGGTGATCAAGTGGTACAGCTGAGAACCAACAAACTACCAAAGGGACTTATTACTTTGGAGTCCATTTTCAATCCTAATGATCAGTTTAGGAAGGAGAAAGCAAACATCCAAGTGAAGAGAGAAGATTCAGTATCCATCTCGGTGGAAGAAGGAAAATCACTCCAAGTTGGCAAAATGACAACTGAGCAAGAAAGGTATGAGTTCATACAACTTTGTCAAGAGTTCCCTGACGTGTTTTCTTGGAGCTATGAAGATTTGAAAGGTTTCAATCCCAAGTTAGCTCAACACACCATTGAATTGACCCAATACTAAACCCATCAGCAAAAACAAAGGCCAGTCAATCCACACATGGAGCCTCTCATGAGGAAGGAATTGAATAAGTTGATAGAATCAAGAATCATATTCCCAATCAAGCATTCTAGTTGGGTTGCCAACTTGGTCCCAGTTAGGAAGAAGAGTGGGGAAATCAGATTGTGTGTTGATTTCAGAGATTTGAATAGAGCATCTCTCAAGGACCATTACCCACTTCCTTCTATGGAGCAGATTTTACAAGTTGTTGCTGGCTCCGAAAGGTTTTCATTGCTTGATGGCTACTCAGGGTACAATCAGATTATGGTGAAGGAAGAAGATCAGTTCAAGACAGCCTTCACAACCAAATGGGGAACTTATGCATACAGGAAAATGCCATTTGGGCTGTCCAACGCTAGAGCTACCTTCCAAAGAGCAATGGACATGGCATTCAAAGGTTTGATTAACAACATGGTGCTGATATATCTTGATGATATCACTATTTTTTCAAAAAATGCAGCAGACCACCTCCTTCATTTGAGACAAGTATTCACAAGGTGCAGAAGATTTGGAGTCTCCTTGAATCCTAAGAAATGTGTTTTTCTAGCCCATGAAGGAAAGCTCCTTGGCCACATTGTCTCTAAAGAAGGATTGACAATTGATCCAGAAAGAGTTGAAGCCATAAGAGCACTACCATTGCCAAGCCACAAGAAGGCCCTTCAGAGTTTCTTGGGAGAATAAATTTTGTTCGGAGGTTTGTCCCAATTTTGCAGCCCTTGTCAAACCTATCACCAAGATGTTGAAAGAAAAGCATGGCTTTCAAATGGACAAAGAAGGCAAGGAGAGTTTTGAAGCAATCAAAGAAGCCATCTCTCAAGCACCAACTCTCATCAACCCGGATTTCTCCAAGGATTTCATCCTCTATGCATTTGGGGGTAATGATACCATTTCTGCCATTTTGGTACAACAAAACAAGCACAATGATGAGCAGCCAATTTCTTTCTTCAGCCAAAGCCTGGAGGACTATGAGGTGAGGTATTCTTTTATTGAGAAGCATGTTCTTGCAGTAATCAAAAGCTTGAAGAAATTCAAGCATTTAGTCTCAAACAACAAGGTCCAGTTGTTGGTTTCTCACGTGGGAGTTAAAGACTTCCTCCTCAACAAAGACTTAAATGAAAAAAGGGCAGGTTGGATCACTCGTGTCATGGAGTATGACATTGAGATCAAAGTCACCAAGCTGGTCAGAGGGAAAGGATTATGTGAGCAGCTGATTTTGAGCAAACAAAAGGAAGCATGCAATGAAAAGGAGGTTGTTTTGGCGTTGCAAGACAGCCATGAGCAAAGTAGCACTCAAGAAGAAAATAATGATATCCCCAATCCTTGCTGGACCCAAGGTATAATACACTTCCTAAGCATAGGTCTATGCCCTCCGAAATGAACAAGACCCAAAGAAGACACTTCAGATTGCAGGCTGTCCCATATGCCCTTGTTGATGGTGTTTTGTTCAAGAGAGATGTGAATGGAGTGCTACTGAGATGCATCAATACAAATCAGGTTCAAAGGATGTTGGAAGAGTTCCATGGTGGACCAGCTGGTGGTCATTTTGCACCAAGAGTGATAGCTCTAAAGATCATGAGGGCTGGTTATTATTGGCCCAAGATTTTCAATGATTGCTATGCATGGATCAAGAGGTGCAAGAATTGTGCATTCTTCACAGGTAAAGAAAGACTAGCTGCCCTTCCATTGCATCCAATTTCAGTTGACCAGCCATTCATGCAATGGGGTTTGGACTTCATTGGAGTCATTAATCCCAATTCAAGTCAAGGGCACAAATGGATTTTAATAGCCACGGATTACTTCACTAAATGGATCAAGCAAGAGCACTCAAGGAAGGCAAATGAATCTAGTATCCTAGACTTCTATGAGGGAATAACAACCAGGTTTGGCATACCAGCTACAATAATATTAGATAATGCATTAGCATTCATTGGATCCAAGGTGACTGAATGGGCTGTCAAGAATGGGATCTACCTAAGTACTTCATCAAACTATTACCCTCAGGGTAATGGCCAGGCTGAATCTACAAACAAGAACTTGTTGAGGATCATTAGGAGGACTCTTGATGAGAATCAGAGGTCTTGGCATACCAAATTGAAATCAGCCTTATGGGCTGATAGGATAACTCCCAAGAGATCTACAGGTAACTCTCCATTCAAGCTTGTTTATGGAAGAGAGGCAATCTTGCCCATATCACTTGAGTTGCCAACATTGGAACTCATGAAACAGTTGGAGTTGTTGGAGTTTGAGCCCATGGAGGTTAGATATGCAGAATTGATGGAGCTCCAAGAAATCAGAAATCAAGCATCCCAAACAATGGAGAAGGATCAAGCTTTGATAAAGAAGACCTTTGATAGAAAGGCCAAGAATAGATCCTTCCAAGTTGGAGATCTAGTGTTAAAATGGGATGCAGACAGAGAAAAACCGGAAGGCATTCAAAATTTGATGCCATTTGGAGTGGCCCATACATGGTCACAAAGTGTAAGGACAACAATGCCTTCCAATTGTCTTCATTGGATGGCGAAGAACTGCAGATTCCAATCAATGGAATCCATCTAAAGCATTGCTACTAAAGGGAAATTATCCACCTTGTAAATATTAGCTTAAGTTTTCATTCCTCCAAGTGCTTGTGCACATTGTTTTGTTGTAGGTTAGTTTTACTTTCCCTAAGTGCTTTGGCACAGCTTGTTGTTCCTGGGAATGTGTTTGCAGGCCTTGCTCCATCAGGTGATATTCCATCTTCCTCCTTGCAACGTTCTAGTCAGTTGGGGTATTAAACAAAGAATCAAGTGACTCCATGCCCAATGGATTGCTTCAGGAAACTGGTAACTTCATCCAGCAGGTAGATGACCCCTCTGAGTCACCAAAATTGTTACCCAAAATGTGCCCCCTGCTCATTTTCTGGCTAACTCCTTTCATCTTTCCTTCTCTTGTGCCTCAGACATAAAATTTTGCTTTTTAGGCACTCAAAATCTTCTGAAATGGCACCATTGGATAGAGCTCTTTCTCATCTTTCCAGAAAGGTAAATTTTTCCTCCTAACTCCACGTATTTTTCAAGTTATGGCTCGGTGGAGTTTTTGTGGGAAATTTTCCCCTAGAAGGCCCGCAGCCAATCAGGACGTGCCACGTGTCCAGGAAGTGGCGGGGGTCGGAGGAGAATTTGGTTTTTTGCCAAGTGTTTTGGCATAGGTTTCAAAAGGAAAATTTTTCCCGGGACCCACCGATGAATCAGGAGCTGCCACGCGTCCAGGGGTGAAAATTGGAAAATTTGGCTAAGTGTTTGTGCAGGGAAATTTTGGAGAGATGGCCCCGCGGCCAATTAAAACAAGACACGTGTCCTAAGGGACCGAAAAGTGGGGCGGAGGGGAGTTAGAAATTTTGGAAAAATGTTTCACCAAAAAATCCAAAAGTAAATTGTGATCCGCCTACCCGCCGACGAACCAGAACACGACACGTGTCACCAGGAGCCGGAGTTTCAGAGGGCGAGGAAAAGTTGAAATTTTGGCAAAGTGTTTTGCCAAAAATCCAAAAGGTGAAGTTTTGGCCCACTGCCCCCACCAACGAATAAGAATGTGCCATGTGTCCCAGCCGGGTGGAGTGTGGAGAACTTGGGAAATTTTCCCAATGGGAAAATAATGGAAAATTCAAGAAAAAGGCCCGCCCCCTTATTGCGAGCCAATAGAATCTCGCCACGTGTCTAGTTGGGGCAAAAAATTCAGAGCAAGCCCACATGGGAATTTTGGAGGGTCAAACCCACACCTAATGGGGTTTTGACACATGTCCAAGCCAAAAATATCAAAGTGACCCATGGAAAATTCAGGAGAGACAGGCCCGAGCCAATCACATCACGCCACGTGTCTTCACCTCATCGGCCCGGTGGGGAAATTTTGAAAATTTTCCAAAGGCAAAAATGAAGTAAAATGGAGCAGGAAGGGCCCGTGACCAATTAAAATGTGCCACATGGCACCTGAACTGGTGGGGTGTGGGAATTTTTGAAAATTTTCCAAATGACCAAAAAGGTAAAAAATTCAAATTTTTTGCCCGCCGACCCGATTTGGCCCTGTTTTGCCCTAAATTTTCAAATCACCATATCTTTCGATCTAGAGCTCATATTTTCACGTTCTTTATATCAATGGAAAGATGGTGAAATTATCTACAAGATTCTAGGGTCAATTTTGCATTTTGATGGAGTTTGGAGAGAGAAAATCAAAAAATTCTTCTGGTACGTGGTCATGAGCAGAAATGACGTTTCAACCACCGATTTTAATGAAGAATGGCTCGCATTCTCTCCCAGCATGGTCAAAAATGTCAGGGAATGGGTCTGTAAGGATGCCCATGCTATTTTAATGCATTCTTGGTCAATGGTGGAATGGCTCCCACATGTTTTTTCCATTTTCTCTCTCCTGGGCTCGTCCCTTGCACTGTAAAAGCTAGATTTGGCTCATTTTTCAAAGGTGGAACATTTTTGTGTATTGCAGGCTCCCTTTTTCACTTTAGAAGTGATTTTTGGAAGTATCAGACCTCTTCCAAAATTGTAACAGGTTTTCTACCTCTTTGATGTTGTAATGCAAGGATTTTGACAGTGGAAATGACAATGCAGGCTCTGTGAATGGGTTTCAGTCCTTTGTTTGTGTTGCTTGCTTCATTTCAGACCTCTGATTACATCTTATCAGCCTGTGCATGATGTTTTATGTTGCATTTTATGAAATGTGTCAATCTGCATAAACAAGAAGTGCTCACCACTCCTTTGGTGCATCACCTTATTAGCTTAGTTTCAAATTTTTACACTTTCTATCTCTTGTCTCTTTGGAATCTAGAGTAGAATTAGGTTTTAAACCTCTACAATTGTGCAAGTAATAGATCTGACTAGAGGAATTGAGGAACCAGCCTCTAAACTGAGATTCCTCTCTCACTTTACAAGTCCCACACTTGGAGAGAGGTCTCAATGTTGTGCAATCACACCGATGCCCTAAGACATCATGTGGTCGCTAAACATCCTTGAATGTTAAATTACATTATATTGAAGCTTATGATATTGCTGTCCTATTTTGGTTATCTATTCGTTAAGCCAAGTAAAACGAACCTAAAAATCAATCATAAGTTAAGGAAGTTCTTTAATGACTAAATGAATAAAATTTAGAAAAGAACTTATGGAGTGTTGGATTAGGGTTTAGTAGGGTTGTTGTAATCAGTGTAATAATCCAAATTAATAATTTATTAATAACCTCCTCAGGGTATGTACATCTTGATGGGGTATTTTCTGTAGGATGTTGGCACATGCCAACTGCAGAATGTACCTTTCGAGAAGACAAGGGTCTTCTTGAGGAAATCGTGTTGTAGTTGATATGTGGCAACACCCTTCTACATTGATCATCTAGATCTACACATAAATATGGACTTGAACTTAGTTTCTCTCTAGGTCAATTTAGTGGCATGTTTAGGATAGGTAGTAGCTTTCAATGGCTCATGGTACCTTGGCACATCTGGTTGACTTAGTACAACCGAGTATGCCCATATACCCTAAGACATTATGAGCATCTTACTATAATAAATTATGTTTCTAACCAGAGCTAGGGTTAAACCTTGACAAGTGGACTAATGGTAGTAAGTAAAGACCATTCTAGATAACAGATGAGTGAGGTGAAGGACATATTCTAAAATGACAAGTATGCCATCAAGGAATAGTGACATAAACAATATGTTGAAAATCTTTGGCCAAAGTATCACAAGCTGCTAGTTGCATTGTCATATGTCACCTAGTTTAAAACAACGTGATGCCAAATGAATGTTGATAATAAATATTCATATAGGTTCTTTAAACAAATCACTCAGTACTTGGTTTTGGGTAGGAAAACCAAGTATATAAAGTATACGATAATTATTCAATACTTAACATAAATAGATCGGTATATCATCGAGTTATGAAATGAATAGATCGGTGGATCACCGAGTCATTTACAACTTCATATGGTTATCTGTTATGAGATTGATTGGCATGGAATGTGTGTTCTAAATGATGTTTATTTTAGAATAGAGAACATTATGTAAAAAATTATCCTTGTTTCTAAAGTCTTAAAATGGGAATGTTACACACCCACAATACTTCTTCAGTCCATAGTGGATACTTGTTTATCTCCTCCACCCATAGAGGAGCACCCATCATCTCCCCCACCTACAGAAGAGCACCCATCAGCTCCACCACCCATCAAAGATCCAGTAGAAGTTCCTTTATCTTTAGCTGACCATTATCCATCAGTTACCCAAGACCATATAGACTTATTTTTGGCTATCTTACGGACATAAGATGAAGCTAGAAAATTCCCCGTCTCTAGGAAAAATTTTATGGGAATTTCCATTAGGTCCTCATAAAACTCACCTACAGACATGTCATTATCATGCTTAGCCAATCACTTACATTTTGTGGATAGAGCCTTACTTTGGGGGTGCATTCTACTTCCTGTCTCAACGCAAATGCAGATGCAACTTGTTAACACTTCCATTATCTACCCAAAGATATTTTGACCAATCAAACCGAGCACAACCACCTATATCACAACTTCTTCCATGACACCCATCATAGCTCAACACACACCATTACCCATAACCCAAGATACATCTAAATCCAAGCCCACACCTACATCATCTTCCTCGACTAAACCTATTACTACCTTAGGGTCACCCCAACCACCACCTTACTCATCCACCTATCAAACTAGATTTATCTACATCCTCCAAAGTCAATGCCAAACCTACTCTGGCACCCAAACAGAAGAAACAAGCCCATATAACTCATACTTTGGATATGCTAATCACACCTTCATCACCTTCACCCTTTCCATCCGTCTTAGGACCTCAACCTCCCAACATGGTTAAGAAACCTCCACCCATCAATAAACCAAAACATAATAGCCTATTCCTTCCTCACAAACCTCTAACATTCCCAAGCACTCGAAATGACTTATTCCGACACTTGCAACATCTATACCACCCATTCCTCTAATAACATTAGTTACTTCTTCAATACCCAATACACTTTAGTATCTATCCGTCACACCCCCTACGTGACCCACTTCATCTACCTTCATTGCACCTCCGTTATACCCGTGGGTAACTCGCTCTCTTCCCCCATCTGATTTTCCACCTAGATCTCATACACCCATATCACATTTACCCAAGAAGGTGCAACACAAAGACAAAAATCCACTACCCTCCAATAAGGTAGTCAAAACAACCATACACCCTCCTACCAGTTCATCTACCATACCCCTACCCAAGCAAATATGACCAACACCCAAGACCATGCCAGCACCCAAAACCATAGCTCAACCTACTCCCCCTCTTGTAAAGACCATTCCTCAACAATCAGCCACACCTACACCCAAACCCACTTTCACTTCCCATTGCGACCCACTAGCAGGTCCTATGCCAAAATCTTAACCAACCTCCTTGAGACTTTTGTCATCACATTACCACCACTTAGACCTTACGACCCTCTCAAACCCAAGCCAAAGGGTTTGATGACACTAAAATTTGTGCCTACCATCATGTGCTAGGACACGATGTGGAGAACTGCAAGGATTTGAAAACCGTCCTTATCCAGTTATGTCCTCCTGAAGGAAACTTTGATGATGATGACCTTCTCAATGAGGATCTCATTTCACTAGCTCCCATTCCCATAGTGATTTCCTCACTACCTACTCAATAGCCATGACCTCCACCCCCACAGCTCCTAGAACCACCTCCGAGATTTGAAATTAACATGGTTTTCTTCAATGACCTTACTAAACCTCAACCCAAATGTCAATGTGCCTAGCTTGTCCCACAAAGTTCCTTCCTGCCACTGGGTTTTTTCCCTTCATATCGTTATACCTTTCATGGCTCACCTACCTTACCTACCTCCCCACCTCAGATCAACATGATCCACATTGCTACCCATGCTTAGAAGGACAAAGGAAAGGAAAAGGAAATTAACTCACCACCCAATCCTATACCCAACATACCATCTGGACCCACTCCTAAAATCACTATCCATGGTCCCACATATCCTATTTCTAATGGGGTTACACATTGCACCATGCTCAAACAACTACACCAATCCCCCCTCAAAATGTCTCTATATGACCTCATCCAAACCTCGAAATCCCATTGTCAAGCTCTCATGGAGGTCCTACAATCTATTGAGGTTTTACCCAATGACCCTACACCCGTAGCCTCCATTATCATACCCCATCATGTATCCTCTCTCACCAAATTACCACCTTTATCCACACCTCAACCTACTCACTAGGTAGCCTCCCTTAGCTTCTCGAGGAAGAGATCACACCCCACCAAATGGATGACCCGCACTCCATCTCTCTTCATCTCTATCGACATCGATGATATAGGTGCATGACGTGTAATGATTGATGGGGCACAATCATTAATATCATTTCATCCCATACATTCTCTCAAATGCACATACCCAAAATTTCATGCATAAACATTATATCATGTTCCGTTCATTCAATGACGCTATCACCTCTACACTAGGCACTATCATCCTCCATGTTCGTGTGGGCCCCGCACTGCTTCTAGAGTTATTTTATGTCTTAAAGGGGGAATTCCAATATAACTTTGTTGCTTGGTAGACCTTGGATTCATGTCATGGGTTGTGTTCCTTCCACTTTGCATCGTTGTGTAAAGTTTGAGCATGAAGGACACACCTATACTATTCCAGTTGATCTATCACCTTTTAAAACATGCAACATGCTTTACCGACCCAATGACATGCTTATATCCATTAAGGCATCCATATCTATGACCACTACCACTTCACCTACACCTCCACTTACCAGTACAGTCGCTACCTCAACCACACATACCTCCTCCATTCCTACCACTACCACAACCTCTACGGCCAACCCATCAACCTCCCAATCTGTTAGCTCCACCTCTGCATCAACCTCCAACACATTGTCTATTCCAGCTACCCACATACCAACCACCGATCCCTTGGAAGGAATTTTTCATTGCCTCACTCTGGGGGAGTATCACCTATATAGTGTCAACACATTTCTTACTCCACAAGAGTATGGAAGTCTTCACTAATACCGTCACGATGATCACCACATAGGAGAACGCCTCCTTTATGGTCTTCCTCACCTTTTACTAGTCTCACATATGGGGACTTGATACTACAACTTACACACTCGAACCACCATCACAAACCTACCCATTTTCCATTGACTTCTAGTCACTCACTAATCACCATTTTACCCGCACTATCCTGCACCGATGTGCCCGGAAAGGTTTTGGATTTGGATTTTACAAGCAAGGTCACCATACTTTGTTGTTTCATGCACTACTTAAAAACATAATGATCATAGTGGTATCGGCTTTGCTAAGCCACCTACCAAGTAGGCCCGCGTTGAACTCATCAAGGATATCAACCCTTCTCCACATTCTTCACCACCATCACCACCTTTACTGATGGAGTCGATGGATCTAGAATCCATTCCTCCTAACTTTTTTTTCTTCATAAAAACCATCTCCTTAGGGCCTCGACTTATCAACACAAGGGTGAGGCACCTTCCTCTTTTCCCTTCCTATACCCCGAAATGGTTGATGATGATACATCTTTGATTAATGTCATTCAATGTCGGGATGTTGAATCTATACTCATCTACCTTGGTGCGAGAAGACTCATATATTCATCGTAGTTACCTTCTGAGATTTAAACCATGTTAAATGAATCGACTATCAAGATCAACATTCATACTCAAGATGACCCGCACATCCTAAAGATTGGTCAATCTTTAGATGTTGTTGAACAAGAAGCCATCATCTCTTTTCTCAAAAACCATAACCACGCTTTTTCTTGGTCTTATGTAGACATGTTTGGTATTGACCCTGTGATAGTGGTCCACAATATCATAATCGCTTCATGATTCCAAGCTCGTCAAACAAAAGCTGAGGAAAATTCACCCTCGCATTGCCCTTCTTGTCAAAGAAGAACTTCAGCGTCTTCTTTCCATTTCCTTCATATTACCCATTGATTATCCTCATTAGATTTCTAACATTGTCCCTATCACTAAGGCAATAGGGGGACTCTGCATTTGCACAAATTTCATGACCTCAACCTAGCCTACCCAAAAATGACTTCCTCTACTGGCATTGACCAACTAGTTGACCTTACCATTGGTCATGAGATGCTATCACTCGTGGATGGTTTCTCGAGCTATAACCAAATCTTGCTTGCCCCAAAAGATCAACACAAAACCACATTCATCACCCCTTGGGGGACCTTCTGCTATCGAGTCATGCCTTTTGGCCTTAAAAATGCTAGTGCCACATATCAATGGGATATAAATTATATCTTCCATGACATCATGCATCATATATTGGAATATTATGTGGATGATCTCCTGGCTAAATCTAAAAACTACTCCGAGTACCTCACCATCCTAAAAACCATCTTTGACCACCTCATTAAATATTGTGTTTTCCTTAAGCCCACGAAGTGTGTCGCATGGTCCTCTCAGGAAATCTCTTGGGATTTATCATTTCCCTACGTGGTATAGAAGTTGACCCTACTAAAGTCAAGGCCATTCTTGAAATACCTCTACCCACTAACCTTAGACAACTCGTAGCTCAAGGTAAGTTGAAATTTATTCATCGTTTCATTTCACAATTGTCTCGCTTCGGTGTCAACTATTTCATCACCTTCTCAAGAAAGATGTCTCCTTTAAATGGGATGTTTATTTCCACAAATATTTGGAGGCCTTAAAACAATACCTTCTTCAACCCCCATACGCATTTCACCTAAATACGATCAACATTTCTACCTATACATCTCAACTATCGAACACTCTTTGGGGCCCATGCTCACTCATTGCGATGAACAACATAGGGAGTATGCAGTTTATTACATAAGCTATACTCTTTTGGACTACGAAACTTGATACACCCATCCCGAGTAAATTTCCTTAGCCTTATTTTTCATTTCCACAAAACTCCGTCATTATCTACTCAACCACAAAACCTATGTTATGACCAACACCGCCCCTTACACTTCATTTATGCCAAACCTTATCAAAATCGAGTGTCGCACACTGGCTTATGCTTTTGGAAAACCTCAACCTCAAATCTATTCATCAAAATTCCATCAAGGGCTAAGCTATCACCTACCAATTGGCCAACACACCTATTTCTGGGGATTAACCCTCTAATTTTGACTTTCCAGATGAGTCTATTACTACCCTTTCCTTGACGAACCCACTTACCAAATGACACTCTTCTTTGATGGTTCCAAGTTTCGGGGTGGGGTGGGCTGGTGTTATCCTCCTTCCACTTGATGGTGAACCCATGCCTTTTTCTTTCAAGCTTGATTTTTATTGTACAAACAATATTGCCAAATAAGAAGTTCTCGTATTAGGTCTCCAAGCCGCCTACACCCTATATGTCAAATCAATCAACATCTCTGGTGATTCTCAATTGGTCATAAACCAAGTCAAAGGTATATACCAATGTTGTAATGAGATACTTAAAAACTATAAACATCATGTAGACATACTTTTGACCACCTTTGACCGTTACGCCCTTTAAACTATCCCCCGTTAAACCAAAAATTTATAGATACTATGGCCTTCTTGGCTTCTCAAATACCTACTTTTCTGTCGATTGTAAAATCTTTGTCACAATACAATGAATCTAATCACCCTCTTATTTAGCTGACAAAATTTACTCCATTGGAACCATCACCCCAGCACCCAAGTGACCTTCGGTATAAACAGTAATTCAACTATCTTTCTCTCTCCATCTTACCTCTTGATCTCACATGTAATGGACAATGTGCCTTCCTTAAAAGTTCTCTCATTACGTTATCATGGGGGCATCCTCTATAAGTTCATCTTTGATGGTATTCTCTTGTGATGCCTAATGAGTTTTGAAATTCCTTATACCATTAAGGAAGTTCATGATGGCATATGTGGAGGTCACTTCGGTGGCCTTGCTATTACTAAGCATATTCTTCACCTAGGCTATTATCTTGGCCAACCCTTAACCATGGTTGTTGTGATTACGTTAAGCATTGTGTAAAATTTCAACAACATGCAACCTTCATCATACACCCAGTCCACACCTTTCGGGTTTCCCTTGACCTTTGGCCCTTTTCTCAATGGGGTTTGGATATTGTCAGAGAGATCAATCCCCATTCTTCCCAATGACATCAATGGATCGTCACCACTATTGAATACTACACAAAATGGGTTAAATCCATACCAGTCATCTCCACAAAATCTAAGAAAATATGTGAATTCATCAATCATCACATCATTTGTCACTTTGGTGTTCCTCATCGCCTCATCACTGATAATGGAAAACAATTCAAAAATAAACATTGCAAAAACTTTGTGACATCTTTGGTATTCAACTAAGTTTCTCTTCACCTTATTACCCACATAACAATGTCCAAGCTGAATCCACTAAAAAAACCGTAAAAAAAAGTCTCATGAAAGTGGTTAACGATCTTTGGGAAAGACTAGCATACGCACATTCCTTTCACCCTATGGGCATACCACACTAGTATATGTATTGCCATTACTGCCACACCCTTTTCTCGGTCTACGGTGCGCAGGCTGTTCTACCTCTCAAAGTCTAGATTCCCTCACTCTGCATTTCTCTCCATGACATGCTCAATGATGAAAAAAATTTCAGGACCATTTAGCACAACTTGAGTTATTAGACGAACATCATCTTAATGCTCTTGACTGCCTTCAAGTCTACCAAAAATGTATCAAATGTGCCTATGATAAATGTGTCCATGAAAAAACCTTCTAAGTCGGTGACCTTTTCTGAAAGAAAATAAACATGTAACTAAAGCGAAAAAAAAGTAAACGGGAAATTTTTCTCCTAATTGGCCTGGACCATACATCATGACCCATACTTATAGATCAGGTTCTTATTTTTATCTTCACTTAATGGTAAACCCGAACGTGATCCCCTTAATACCTTACATATTCGACCATTCTACTATTGAATTTTAGTCCTACCTCACTTTAGGCCTCTTTCTATGCTCGTCCCTTGAGCACTATGCACTTACTACGTCATCAACAACAACTAAATAAGATTCATGTGCATACACGTCACTTGTTATATTCTCTTGAATATGTGTACCATGGCATTGCACATAACATGATTCTCATGGATACTTTTTGTCTACATTTAGATGAGATCCCATTGTCATTTCACCCTTATTTATGAACAAGAATCCTTTTCTTCACCTTGGTCTTGTCCATGACTTCAAATCCCTCACATGGGATCCAACTCCTTGAGTCAAAATTCCAATAAAAAGATGACTCCCTCAAAAGGACATCTTCCTCTCTGCAATCAATGCTATAAATAGACTACTCCCTCAAAGGACATCTATATAAATCTCTTCCAAAAAAAAGAAGCAAGAGAATCTGAAGCTTCCTACATCGATTAGCTTCACGAAGACATTACAGAGTTCACTTCCTCATCCCATATAGAATTCCCACATCGATCAGTCTATCTCAAATATCAGTCAACACAGAAATCCTTTTAGTCATGGACTTACCCATTGTGACCTTGGATCTCTTTCCCAAAGAGCATGCTACCTCATACCATATAAAAATTAACCACCTTTCACCCCTATCACCATTCGCACTCCTATTTCCTACCACCTCAAGGGACCTCTTGAAACCATGAAATTTGGTGATCATGTGAGTACTTTTAACCCTTATAATTATCAATCATGCAATGTCTTTAGAGTCTTGCATTAGTCACCTCCTCAAAGGTATGACCTACTCATTATGATCCTCACCAATAAGGCGGCTTTCTTGCCCCCTCTTATCTTTTAACCTTATTTACTACGTATTGATTACCTTACATAGGACTTGGTCCTTAACACTTACCTTTTGGGTAATCTTCTTCTTCTACCACCATCAAAATCAACTATACCAAATTTCCCATAACTCACCCACACCTAAAAAACCTAAACCCAAATCATGCCTAAAACCTACCAACCGATTCTCATACCTCCTTATATTCTTTCCTAGCTTATGGGAGAACTACAACGGCCTGAGGTCCCTTTTTTCCAGGACTATGTAGGCATCACTCCGAGGGCATGAGGCCCTTAGAGGTTAGCTTGGCCACTCTCTACCCTAACCAATTCATCTTTCATTTTCCTAAATCATAATCTACCCTACTTCATTTCATTTTTGTATCAAAAATTGGAAATACCATTTACCTCACCCTCTGGACCTCATCATTTACTACCTAACCTTGTCCTCTTTCGGGGACTCATTATTTTACCCATACCTCGGCCCTACCCATGTCATGACCTAGATACTTGGACCTAGAACATCGCTAGTGACCTTTGACCTCATGTGTTCACTATATCTTGCTGCAATGTTACCTGTGTTGATTGACTTGAAGACCTTACCTTGCCTCTTGTCGTGACCGTTTATCCTGACCCAACCCTTAGTGTACCGGAACATACCTAAACATTCCTGCACCTAACCTACATCGTGTTTCCTGACCATATCCTATACCTTGGATACCATAATCACCTCAACCTTATTTGGATAAACCTATCAACCTTAGACAATGTAGAGTTTGTCTCGCTCTTTAGCCTCGTACCGTTTCTGATTTATATGTGTGCATGCATTTGACTATTACTACCTTTGACCTTGACATATTACCTAGATTACCTAATTGGACCTTTTTTTTCCTTTTTCCCCATTACCAAACCTTCTTCTTCATCACCTTCACCATTTATCAAACCACTCAGCTATTCTACTTTCTACCTCGTCAATTCCTGGTTTGAGGGGATCACCTTCACTCACACCTAAGGCAACCACATCTTATTTTTGTCAAAGATCGCCTACCAATACAAGCTACATGAAAAAAAGGGGCAAAATGTAGACACTAAAATTAGGTCATACTCCCCTTGGTCCCCCGTCAAATAAACACCTTGAACACATTCACCTAACCATGGCCCCTTTCATCCCACACTAATATTAATTTAATTAATTTAATTAAATTAATTAATTATCCTCACAATATTTATTATTTAAATATCCTAATTGGGATAATGCCCACATATCCACCTCACCTAGACACCTCATTAAGCCACCTCACCCTAAGACCTATTCTTAGTAAGTTGTCATAACTAACTAAGACCTACCCAAACCCTAAAAATCAATGCCTACATTCCCTCTAACCACATTCTTGCCCATTACAAGGAAGCTTCCATGTTAATCCATGGAGTAAATGAAATAAGATCCTAGAAAATCAAGGGGATCTACCTAGTTTAGTAAACCTAGGAAATCTCACCTTAAACCGACGCTGGTTAAGACGGAACCACCGTCGGTTACCACTTAACTCCCAAAAAAACCTTATTTCTTGGTTGGCACATTTTTTGAGAGATAATCACATCTTTTGAGAAGAAGTGAGGAAACCATAGTTGCATGCAAGAAAAAAATAGTGTTAGTATACACATCAAATCATCTATAACCATGCTGAAGCAATCACATAGCCATTTACCTTCACGGGAGCATCCAGGGAAGTGCCAACACTACATCAAGTTCATTCCATTTGATCACCCACCATTACCAACTAGGCATCAAGCTCATACAAACAAGTAAGTTTTGTTAACCAACACTCATCTATTCATCATTTGGTAGATCCTTTTACATCTATTATTAGCTTTTGCTCTCATTTCCATTCCCCCATCATCTACCTCCATGCAAACTTGACCATATTTTTATCCATACCCTTGCACTACCCATACCTAGATCTTAATCATTCCTGTGCATATCTAGGATCCATACGAATCTTTCCATTTCCCTTCCATCTTCATCTAACCTCAGATCTATCACCTAGCCAAGTTTTATTGAGTTTCCTGTACCCCAACCATACCAACGCCGGTTACCCACAACCATCACTGGTTATCCTAAACCAATACCAGTCATACCAAACCAATGTCGGTCTCTGTGTATTTTACCAGAAACCAAGAACAAAGCTCCTAAACTTCCACCAAATACCCAAAACCACCCAAAATCTCACCCTGACCAGTATTAGTACCCTGACCAAGACATTGACCTTCAGATTCAGTCATAGCTTAGCTTGTTGTGAACAAATTTTCTTATTGTAGATGAATGAGATACCTAAATCATTTTAACTACAATAGGATTTCCTTTATTTCTCACATTAATTTTCTTTAAACAGTGGATTGACAGACCGTCTAGGAAGTATCACAATTCTCGAGATCTAGAACATGCTAGGCGAGTCCATTACATATACTTTTTTAACTTTTATTTGGTGGTATTGTTTTCCATTTCAAGTAGTTCCTCTAAGAAAAAAGGAAGCTCTCACGATTAGCTATGGATTTAGAAGTCATACGCGTATAACAACCCATAACCAACATTTCAATAGGTATTCCTCCTAACCCATTACCCTTATTTGTTTCATCAACATTCAAAGAAACACTCTAGAATCAGGTGAAACAAGTGGTGGTTGGTGGGTGCTCGTAGGAGAGATGGGCCAAGATCCGGTGCCATGAAAACAAAACCTATGTGCTTCTCTGTGTAAGTGGTTTGAGGTTATGGAGTAGTAGGTTGGTCACTAGTGCAAGATGTAGATGCTTTGGTGTTGAGTTGGTCTTCGATAGTCGATTGAATGCCCTAGATACGGGAGGACCAAATAATGCCAACCAAAAGAAGAACCCAAGAAAAGTTGAAAAAATTTATTTAAAGGAACCGATGATGGTTCCTTGACCAAAGACCAATCGAGGGATAACTTGCCTCGAGTCAATTTTTTTGAAAATATCCCTTTTCTTCTCTTTTGGCATGGGTCAAGAATGGAAATGGGTTAGGATTCTTGATTCTCATTTTAACCCATGGGAAATTAATGGGAGAGGTAGTTGTCAATAAATATTAGGTTTATAAATATTCTCGATTAGTTAGGGGAAATGATGACTCGGTCTTAGCTAGCTAAGGGGAGTGATGAATTATCCTTAGGTGTTAAATGCCCTTGGAATGGGTCCAAGGTGAGGTGGAGAGGTGAGGTGGAGGGGTGAGGTGGTAATTAACCTTATATTAATAATTAGGTTAGTAAAAATGTGTGAAATGGGTCATGGTAAGGGGGTATATAATTAAAAGGGGATTAGAGGGTTACAACCCAATTTTGGGTGTCTACATTATCCCCTTTTTTTTTTGTGTATCCTATACTAATAAGTGATGATGACAAAAAAGTAGGTTTCCTTGGATAAGGGTGGAGGTGATCCCCCTCAAACTAGGAACTGATGTAGTGGAAGGTGGAATCGGTGATGGGTTTTATAAGGTGTTATGTGATGAACAATAGGGTAAGGTGTAGTTATGCGCAATGGTGATGATGGGGTGATCTAAAGGTGAAGACAGTTAATGCACACATGTGCTCTGATTCAATAAGGGATAATTTTGAAGACCACACAAACTCTACATCATCAAAGTTTGATAGTTTATCCAAACAAGGATGATGTGATCTAAGTATCCAAGGTATAGGATATGATCCTTGAAACACAATGGGTATAGGTGCAGGAATGGGTATATGTGTGTTCCAAAACACCAAAAGGGTTTCTATAGTCGAGAGAAAAATCATGAAATAAGGAAAGGAAAGGTCGGTGGGTGAAATAAAAATGATAGCATTATCGTACGATAGATTGAGTAAGTGAGTTTGATTGTCATATAGGTGAGGTTGGGTCATCGAAGGTATTGAGGTAAGGTCAGGTCGGAGAAGGCATTTGGGTAAGGTTAGGTTGGAAAAGGTATTTAGGAAAACATGCCCCTAAACATCCGTAGGGAGTTGGTGAGGTGGTGAGGCTATTAGGTGAGCTTGTAGGGAGGTGTTGGGGATGTGGTAAAGAGAAATAGTTGAGCAAGGGGAAAAATTAGGGAAAAATAAGGATATTGGGTAGAAGAGTGGATAGGTAGGATAGGAAAAGTGTCAAAGATCATCTAAGAGGGGAAAATAATGGTCAAGCTAACCTCTGAAAACCCCATGTCTTTAAAGTTCTGCCTACATAGCCTTTACAAAAGGGGCCTCAGGCTGATGTAGTTCTCCCATAAGATAGGGAAGAATAAAATGGTGATAGGTAAGGTAGGTAAGGTTGGGAAAGGTAGATTGTGGAAAGGTAAGTTGGGTAGGATAGATTGTGGCAAGGTAGTTGGGTAAGTTATATTGTGGCAAGGTAGACACTATTTGATGTAATTTCCAATGTATGATTTTATTATGGGAATTAAATGATGGATATAGGTTTAGGTGAGACAAGAATAGATCCAAGATATCTGATGTCAATGGTATCATCCTATTGAAGAATCAAAAAGTAGTTAGAGGGTAACCAAAAATAAGAAAAATGCTCCATAATTGGCAAGGACTATAACAACCATACCAAATAGGTTTATGAACATAAAATAATTGATACGTTGCATAATTGATAGGTCTATGGTTGAAAGAAGTCTTATGATCACAAAGTGTTACATGTGCACCACATCTCTTTAGTAAATAGGAGAAAGTAAAAGAGAGTAGGGTGGATTGGTTTGTTTAGCATAACCTTGTTGTGGGACAACATGCCCCTTCTGCAAGATACCCAAAACTAGCATAGGAAATTCCATGACCCAAGGTTCATATTTTTCTTGATTTTTTCTTTTTTATTTTGATTTTTTGTATTCATAGAATGATCCATTTTGTAAGTCTATATTGGTATGAATATTAGTATCTCCTTAAGGTATTCATGAAACTAATCGATGTGGGAAGCTCCAACAATTTTGTTTTGTTTTAACAAAATAGAGATTAGTCTTATTTTTTGATAGACTAAGTACAATATGTGGCTGGATTTTTAAAGTAGTCCTTCGAGGGATTAGTCTACTTATAGCAGCAATAGAGAGACATAAATGTTCATTTGAGGGAATCATCTATTTTTGATAAGTTTGACTCAAGGAGTAAATTTTTGCTATCCCAAATTTTTGCATTATTTTGGACTTGTAGTCATGGAAAAGACTATAAAGGAGTATAGGCCTCTTTTATGAAGGTAAAACCATAACATGATGAAGGTTATCTATTAAAGAGGGGTTTCAAGTGATGAATGACCATGGGATTCCATCCTAAAAAGGATGAAAAGTATCCATGAAAATCAAGCCATGAGTAGAGATGTGGTACTCATATCCAAGAAAAGGTTGAATGGTGATGGAGAATCACACAATTATGTTTAAGTCATTGGCTATTAAAAGAGGTAGGTGTAAGTAAAGGTTAACTCAAGAGATGATAATTTATGAGAGATAAAGTGAAGTAATACTTTATTCAACACTAGAATGGTCAAAGATGTAATGCATCAAGGGGCCCATGTTTGGGTTTACCTTCAAGAGAAGATAAACAATAAGTTGTTGATCCATAGGTATGGGTGACAATATAAGGTCCAAGCCAATTAGGAGAAAACTTTCCTCATTTATTTTTCTCCATTTTGGTTACATGTTAATTTTCCTTTAGGACAAGATCACTGATCTTGAATATTCGTTCTCAAATGCACTTTTCATAGGAAAACTTAATGCGATTTTGATAAATTTGGAGGTGGTCTAGAGTGGTCAAATGGAATTCATCCAGTATCTCAAGTTGTGCTAAATTTTCTTGGAAAAAAACATCATCGATAGGATATCTTCAAGAGATATAAAGAGAGATGGAATTTGGACTTTGAGAGGTAGAAAAACCTCTGTACCATAAACCAAAGAGAAAGTTGTGGCAGTGGTAGAGGTGTGAATGCTGGTATGATAAGACCATAAGGTGAAATGAATGTGTGTGCCAATCCTTACAGTGTCATCAACCAATTTCATAAGAATTTTGTTGAGAGTTTTGTTAGAAGATTCATCTTGACCATTTATTTCTGGGTAATATGGTGAAGATAAACTGAATTGAATACCAAATTTGGCACATAGTTAGCATAGGGTTTTATTTTTGAATTGTTTACCATTGTCACCGATGAGGTGATGAAGAACACCAAAGCAATAAATGATATGACGGTTGATAAATTTGACTATTTTCTCAGATTTGGTAGAAATGAGAGGGATGAATTCCACCTATTTAGTGTAATACTCAATCTCCATGATGATCCAATGATGACATTACAAGGAATTAGGGTTAAGCTCCTCAAAGAGATCTAAACCCCAAAGTGAGAAAAGGGATAAAAGTCTCTAGCGACTTGTAAGGTGTGACTAGGAGTATGATGAAGGTTAACATATTGCTAGAAATTTATGTAACATTTAACATAGTCAAAATAGTATTTGTTAAGGGTTGTCAAATAGTAGTTGATTCAAAGGATACATTTTACAAAAACAAGGCCACTAAAATGTCCCCAAAAAATCCCATCATGAATTTCTTTGATGGTGTATAGGATTTCATAACTAGTGAGGAACCTCAGGAGGATACCGTAAAAGCCATGTTTGTATAGGAGGCCTCCCATGATGAGATAATGAGAGAAAATTTTTAGGAAGGCTCATCATCCATTGTGTTTACAATCCGAGAGGAAGGATTGAAAGTGAGAGGTAGTCAATGAACTACTTATACCAAATGTCACATGGGTCGAAGATTTATACTACCCATTAAATTAACCCCAAGGATAATATAGGATGGAAAATGCAACCATTGGATATTGAAAAATATTTTTGATTCCAAAGGTGAGGTAGATATTCAATAAGTAAGACAAGCCATGGTATCTGTGATTTTTTTAGTGGATCGTGGAGTGGATTGAATGAGGTAGTGATTGAATGTGGTCAAAATTAGGTGGACATGATGTTTATAATTTCAAAGCTCATCATTACAACACTAGTACAAACCATTGATTTGGTTCACAACCAGTTGAGAGTCACCAAATATGTTAATGGATTTAACATCTAGGAAATGGAAGTTTGAAGATCTAACACAAGTGTTTCATACTCGTCTATGTTATTTGTGTAGTTGAAGTCTAGTTTAAAGGATAGTGGCATAGGTTCACCATCAAGAGGAATGAGGATGACCCCCACACCACCCCCATAGTGACATTTAGATCCGTTGAATAATAATTTCATTTGATAAACAATATCATCAAGTGGAAATTGTGGGGATAGATTTGTCAAGAAATTAAAAGTTTGAGGATTGATTCCCAAGAAGAGGAGCATCCACAAGTTGATCCGCAATGGTTTTTCCTTTGAAATACTTTTGATGAATTGAATCCAACTCCAAGTCTACAAGAACCATGAGCCAATGAGTGGTGCATTGGTGTTGGTAAGGTTTGGTGTACATGTAATGAATAGGTTTGGTGTTGGTAATGACAAATGTTTTATGATTAAGAATGTAGTGGTGAAGTGTGGTGGCCACAAAGACTAGGGATAAGAAAATAATTTTAGATTAAGTGTACCAAGTTTTGTAGTCTAGAAGAGTATGAATTATGTAATAAAATGCTTGTTCCCTGTGCTTCTCATCATGATGAGTGAGCATGAAACCTAAGGAATGACCAGTATAAGAAATCTAAAGGTAAAAAGGTTGATCTTCTTTAGGTGGAATGAACACAGGTGGTTGAATAAGTTAGTTCTTTAACGCTTTAAATGACTTATGCCACTCATCATTCCAATAGAAAGAAATATCGTTTCTAAGGAGGTGATGAAATGGTTTTCATTAGTCTGAAAGTTGAGAAGCATCGGATGGATTGCAATTTTCCTTACAAGCTACAAAGTTGACAAAGGTTAGTGGGTGGAGGAATTTCAATAATTTCCTTGATCTTAGTGGGATCAAATACTATACCCCACAAAGAGACGATGAAACTAAGGATCTTACCCAAGAGAACTGTAAAAATACAATTCTTTGGTTGAAGGTGAATAGGTTCAATAAAAATTTAAGAATGGATAGGTGTCTCAAGTGCGATGCTTGGATTTACCAAGAAGGTCGTCAACATAGTATTCCAATATATCATGCATGATTTCATGGAAGATGTACACAATAGATCACTTATAGTTACCACCAACATTTTTAAGCCGAATGGCATGATGCGATAGTAGAAGGCCCCCTAAGGGGTTATGAAGGTGGTTTTGTGTTGATCTTCTGGAGTGACTAATATCTAATTATAACTTGAAAATTCATCCATAAGAGATAACATCTCATGGTTGGCTGTAACATCAACTATCTAGTCAATTCTAGTAGAGGAAAGTTGTATTTTATGCAGAAAGGTTAAGGTCGAGAAATCCAGGTGCGGATATGAAGTCCCAAAATCACTTTTTTGATAGGAATAATGTTATAGATCCATTTTGGATAGTCAATAGGTAGGATTAAGGAAACAAAGAGAAGGTGATGAAGTTCTACTTTCACAAGAAGGACAATGCAAGGATGTATTTTATGTAACTACTATTTCACTAGTTTGGTGTTAGGAATAATTATGATATTAGGAAGCACAATATTAGGATCAATACCTGGAATATCACTATAAGACCAAGAAAATTCTTTTCTATGATCGTGAAGAAAAGATGTAAAATATTATTGTTCCACGAGTCTAAATATCAACCTATGTTTATAATTCGTGGGTCTTCCCGAGTGTGAATGTTGATTTCTATGGTAAATTCATTCAACATGGTTTGTGTGTCGAGAGGGTAATGATATTTGAATATAAGAATCCCCCAATCCTAAATAATATAGAATAGAATCATCATCCTAACATTGAATGAAACCTATATATGGTGTATCATCATCCAACATGTTAGGATAAAGAAGAGGAATGGAGGAGGGAACCTCACCATCAAGTTGATAGTTCAGAGGTCCCAAGGATATGGTGTTCATGAAAAAAAAGATACACGAATGCATTTAGTATCCATAGAATCTATGAGAGAAGTTGGCATGATAAGTGAAAAAGGTGGGGAAGGATTTTCATCTTCTATGAGGGTGATTTGTGACTTCTTAGGAGGAGGATGCCTAGGGAATCCAAGAATACAATGGTTTTTATGTTTCCTAGTGGAGTACGGTATGCCAGATTGATGACCTTGTTCATAATGACCAAATATGAATCCTTTCCAAGTGCAATGGTGAAGAAAATTAAGTACGAAGGTGTGTTTGGTGAGGTAGGATAAGTCAGATGAAAAAGGTTTGGTTTGGAAGGGAGGTTCAATAGAATAATAGGAAGTGTCGATCCCCCATAGGTTATGTTGGTAAAAATGTGGGGATGGCGATATGGTATGACCTCTCCTATACAATGATCGTAACATGGGTATTGGTGTAGTTTTCCATACTCATGAGGAGTAAGGAATGTGTCAATGTTGAGGAGGTGATATTCTTCGAGTGTGAGGTGTTGAAAAACACCTACCAAGAGGTCTGTGGTTGGTACTTGGGTAACAGGTATAGATGAGCTATCTAAATCCTAAGAAGATGGGGCATCAGTAGAGGGTGGGATAGGAGGGTCGGTAGGTGGTTTAGGTGAGGAAATTGAAGCGGCAGTGGTAGATGTGGTAGATGCCTTAACTGGTATTAGAACATCATTTGGATGGTAAATCATATTATAGGTTTTGAAGGGGGAGGGATCTTCTTGAATGGTGTAAGGTTCCCCTTCATATTCAAATTTGAGGCAACAATGAAGGGTGGAAGGTACACAAACCATGAAAAAAATCCAGGATGACATAGAAACATGTTATATTAGAACTCTCCTTTGATAACATAGAAGATTTTGCAGACCCACATAGATGTGGAGGACAATGGTGCCAAGGGTAGTGGTCATGAAATCATTGAAAGATCAAATTATGATGGGGTTAGTAGAAATACAATTATCTAGTATGCCTATTTGTTTGGAGGCATGAAAAGAGATGATGTTGATGTTAAAACCCCATCAATCACAACACGCTTAACACAAATATCATTAATGTAAGTGGAGATGAAAAGAGTGGGATCAAGATCATTAGGTTGTGAAGGGGAAAAAATATGATTTGGAGAAATTAATGGAAGCAATATGATGAGGGGTAATGAGGGTGATGATAGGTGAAGTTTCATTGGGTGGAACCTCAATGGATTACAAGACCTCAATGAGGGTTTGACGATGAGAATAATAAGTTTGAATCAAGTCATATAAATACATCTTCAATGAGGACTGGTGAAGTTGTTTGATCATTGAATGATGTGTAACCCCAGAAGAAGTAGGTGATGTTGGCCCAAGGATGGTTATCTTGGAGGGAGGTACAAGTGTAATGGTAGGTGAAGGTGAACTAGAAGGGTTACCAAATTTTTCCTTTCCTTTTTTATTTCGTGTGTTGTGACTAAGTGGTTACACGCATCATGTTAATTTAAAATATAGGAGAAGGAAAAGAGGGTTGTTTAGGATTACCTGTATCCCTAGGTGGATGTGAAGGGAAAGATTATAGAATGGGTTTAGCACTAGGTTGTATGGTGATAGGTGAAGAAAGAATGGAATCCTCCTCCAAGAGATTATATTTTTTTGAAGAGACCATTGGAATCACAATGATGAAGGAGAATGTTTGTAAGGGCCTTACAACTCTCGACATCATGCCCTGGTGAGTGATGATAAGCGCAATTTTTGTGTCATAAAACCCTACTAGTTTAGGTTTGAGAGGATCATAAGGCTTAATAGGTGGAATTCATATAAAAATGTCTCTAATAATCAAGAAAGGATGTTAGAGTAGGATCCTACCAAAGGATCAAAATGAGAGGTCAAGGTTGTCTTGGACAAAGGGGTAGGTGACCTTCGTGAGGAGGGCGAGGCAAGATATCATGTTGGTGTAACTACTTTTTGGTAGGTAGTGAAGGTTTTGGTTTAGGTTGTTCCTTCTTGGGTAAAGGTAGAGGAACAACATGATATGGTGAAGGAGACTCAGAAGGTATAGGTATCTAAGTAAGCCAAGGAGAAAGTGTGGGTGTTGGAAAGAGTGAGGGAAAATGTAGTGAAGAAGCTATTGGAAGAACAAGATGTAAAGGCAAGGATATAGGTTGTTACACTTTGGTTTTGCCTTGGTAAAGGGGTAGGTTAACCAAGGTTGAAGGATGTGGGCCCAATATTGATGAAGAGGTGAAGGTGAGTGAGAAGGTGTGGGGATACCGGGGTATGAGCCCTAAGAGGTTGGGTCTTTATTTTAGGTTTTGAGGTAGATTTTTTTATTAGTGGTGAAGAATTTGACAAGTATATCTTCATGGGGGTGTAACAGACTTGGCACCTATGAAACCCCTAAGGTGGTAGTAGGTTTTCGAACATATTAAGGCCTAAGGTGAGGGGTTTTGATGAATAAGGGGTTAATACTACTAGTTTAGGAATAATATCCTTCATCGATTCAAATATCTTTGGATATATGGTTGAGGTATTAGGGGAGGACATCTGCATTTGTGTGGAAATGGGGATTCTAAGGCGTCCCTAGAGGGTAGTGTAATCAATGTACTCCAAGTTTTAAACCAAATGAGATAAGGGTTTTGGAGTAGATGAAGAAGATGAATACTTTGTGTTAAATCCCATGAAGAGCTCTGAGGCCCACGAGACAGGGAAGGTCTTAGCCTCTGACTCGGTGGGTAAGAGTGAGGTAAGAAGAGTGATGGGATATTTGAAGACCTTTAGAGAGGTATCACCAATAGGAAGAGTAGATAAAATTGGATCCTTTATGGGTTGAGGAGAAGGAAAAGTGGGTAATGTAGACTCCTCTGGGTAGAGAGGATGATAAGGTGGGTTCCTCTATGGGTAGAAGAACAGGTAAGGTGGGTTCCTCTATGGGTAAAGGAATAGGTAAGGTGGGCTCCTCTATGGGTAAAGGAACATGTGAGGTGGGCTCCTCTGTGGGTAAAGGAGTAGGTAAGGTGGGTTCTTCTATGGGTAAAATAATAGGTGAGGTGGGATCTTTTATGGGTAGAGGAGTTTGTGTAAATATTTGCTCAATGGATACTATAGGGGATCCTAGATAAAAGGATCAAACACTATGTTGAAGATTACATGAACCTCATGTATATTGGTTTCTTCTTTAGACATCTCACCAACGTGAGTTGATGAAGGGGCATGGTTAGGAAAAGGTTTTTTGAAAACATCCAAGTTTACATTAGCAGGTGTGTTAGGGTTGTCTAAGATGAGATCACCACTATCTAACATTCCTTGCAAAATGTTTTTAAAGGTTTTTCAACTTGCATCACTATGTGTTTTTAGTGGTGGTAATTATAGAAGTCATTTTACTTATACCAAGATGGTGTGAGGCGAGAAGGATAAAAAATAGTATGTGTTTTGATAGGAGGAAGAGTGATGGCTCCCGCTTTAAAAAAATTTCATACGAGGGAAGAATAAGGCTCCTCAATGGGATTATAATTCTTTTTTCATACCAATATCAAAAAAATTTACACCGGCGAGAGATTGGAAGGAGGTTTATATTGATTGGTTGGATGAGAAGGGCCAAATTTTAGAACCACTACGTTAGTAGATCCCTTTTTCTTGGGATGTTTATTGGGTGGTTTGGAAGAAGAAACATTTGATTTGAAGGTGTTTTTTTATTATGTAGTTTTATTTTGTCTTCTTAAAGGGCTTAAATCTCAAGATTCCATGTCGTGGTAAAAGCCTTGTCAAACATATGAAACATTTGAACCTAAAGGGTTGAAGAAATGTGTCCGCACACCCCTCATAAACAAATCTATGATTTCTAGGTGCGGGAGAGTGAAAGAAAGTTGATTGATTAGGCCTCACCACCGCGGAGAAATCAACGATGGAATCATCATCATATTGATGAATAAAATATAAATCATTCATAGAGACATTTTTAGAAATGTTTATCAAAAAGTGATTGAGAAATGTCTCCACCAATTGATTAAAGGAAAATATCAAGTGCTTGGGAAAAACACTATACCAGTCTAAGGTGGGTCCTAACAGGGACATGGGAAAGGTACAAAGCAAAAAGGCATCATTATGGCATATTAGGTAATAAGCATGTGTAAATAAACACAAGTTTTGTTGTGGATCCTTATTTCCATTGAAGCATTTAAATTTAGGTAGATCCTATTACATGAGATATGGATCAATAGGTATAAAGGGATAGATGGGTTTGTTAAAAATATCATTGTAGGTTAAGATGTTACAAGACCCAGAGATCGAGGCCTCGAGCATGTGCATTTTATCCATCATCGTTTTAATGAGATCCGTAGTGGGATTGGATTGAGGGATGCCCCCTGAGGTATTAGGGGGTTGATAAGATAAATGGGTCACAAAAGGCATACTAGCATGTGGTGGTGCTGAGTACATGAATTAAGACATAGGTATGTGAGAAGTAGTGGATGAGGAGGGAATATACCCGAATATGTAATTGAGGAGATGGGTTGCATTTGAGGTAAGGTGGAAGTAGGAGGGGCTTGTGGAAAGATCCTCATGGTGATGAGTGGAAGAATTTGGGGAATAAAAACCACCAAACTCTGAAATGGAGTGGAAGAGGTCGATGCAACCGATGATTGTGTAGGAATTAGTATAGAAGATACTGATGATGACATAATATGGGAAGTGGATATGGGTACTACATATTTCGATGGGGAGAAGATTTTAAGGATACGAGGTTACATGAGAAGTAGGTGGTTGTGAAATGAGATTAAATAGTGCTAGAGTAGTTTGGGTGGTCACATTAGCATTCCCGATATGATAGAGATAGTAGAAATTGTGGGTATGGAAGTGGGCATTCCATAAAGGGGCTAACAGGATTAGCCACGGGTGGAAGAAATATCAAGGTAATTTTGTAAGGAATTGGTGTTGTGATAAAGGAATCTAGTGAATTACTCATCACCCATACGTACATTCACAAGATAATTAGGATCCATTGGAGACAAAATGGAAGGCAAAAATGGATAAAGGTATAAAAATTACATGGAAAGAAAGAGCTCTTGCCTCGTTGTTGAGTACAAACCATATGGAAGGATGAAAAACATGTATTTTGGGCTCTATAAAAATGTTAGAAACTCAGAAACGGACTTTTGGAAGATGAATGATAGGTGAAATTAACTCATTTTTTTATAGAAAATCAAAAACACAAAGACCGATATCGATCAGGTGAACTGATGCCATGAAGAGGAAATGACCGATGTTGGTTTTTTGAATTGATGCCGATAGGGAATATTAGGTCTAAACATAAGAAATTTGAAATTTCTAAGCAACATTTTGTTTAAAAGAAGTCGAGAACTCGGGCTGCCTTCCTTCGTGTTTTTTGCTATTTTTTTGCTATTTTTGGCTGCTCTTCTGCAGTGTTCAAACTGGTTTGATGTTTTGGGGTAACTGCTCTTTGGTTACCTTGGGTTTTTATGTCTTATCTGGATCTTGATCCTTCTTGTAATGTTTTTCATTCCTATTTTGGCTTCTAGGCCCTCTTTGTATACAAGGGTATAGTCCCTTTCAAAAAACTATTTACCAATAATAATAAAAAAAGCTGGTCATGTGTATATCAATTATAATCTAACACACTTATAAAACTAGAATTAACTGATTGTGATGGCTGAGTGTGAAAAGGAAACAAAATTGATGAAATATGACCTCAAACCTCAAATAGTTGAAGACAAGAAATAAATTCACAAATCCCACAAGAAAAATCTAACAAACACATTATCCTAAGAATAAGATTTTAGTGCTTTGATGGCTTAAACCTTATGATTGACTATGAATATATAGAAAGGAGTGGATATAAGGTACTTAGAAGCCAACTATGGATGGTTTCAAATATGTTTTGTTGGGGGTGTCCTTGCTATACCTTTCAAAGATGTGAGGTATAAGATTTGATATGACAATCCAGCTAGAATACCAGTTGGGGCCCACTATCAATGGGTGTTTGTTGGTCTGAAAATCTATTGCCTAGAGCAGATCTATGGATAGACGAGCCAACAAAGTGTAGGGCATAGCCCCTCTTTGAGTCAATGCAGAAAGCGAAACGGTTTATTGCTATTCTACCAAAGAGAATCTTGTGCAAATCTCACAAAGATTCTACCTTCGGGGTTGGGATCTTATCCCATGGATTGTTTCTGATCATGGAAAGAAAGGAATGAAAGAGGGGATAGAGAAAGAGCAGGTCCGAAGGAAGAAAAGAAATGAATTCCAAAGCAAAAAGGTCGGGAAGTTTATGTTTTGGGATTGGTAGTAAATAGAGCCAAACCTACTTACATAAACAAACAAAGCAATACGATGAGAAAATGACAAAAAGTAGATATGAATCTAACAGAATAAACACATACGAGATCTAACATAAGAAAGCTCGATGTATAACACAAGTATTCAAGATACAAAGCCTCAATATTCGTATTGCTTTTTTTTTTTTCTCATTACAAGAAAGCTCAAAGTCTTTCTCTCCTCATTTCTATTTTCATCTAAAAAATGTCCACCCTTTGAATACAACAAGTATTCCAATATATATAGAAGAGGAGAAGGAAAGAAGGCAAAAAGGAGCCAACCACCTATTTACAAAGATATTTACAAAATATCTAAAATTCATGTTGACTTTTGACAACTTGATGGATGACATCATCCCATGACGCAACATGGATGATGTCATCATTTGTGCCAATATACTTTAGACATTCCAACAAGAAAGTCGAGAAGAGAGAGAAGAAGAATAAGAATAAGGAGCAGCTACTCATCGTCATCATCCTACGGCCGAAAGGGGGTAGCCTGCTTTTGATGCTGCTCAGGTGATGAGATATGGAACTGAGCGCGGTATTCCAAAAACTTGTTAATCATTGGCCCAAATTGATCCTGGGAAGGATCCTTGTGCCGCTCGCTGATCACCTCACAAGTCTCCCGCTCATCTATGAGCTTCTCGAGAAGTTTGGAATAGTCCTTCTCTACCTCAATGAGGAACCCGATGAAGTCCCTACATGCCAGCAGGTTGTTGATAGATTCAGTGTCAAATGTGACCTCTGCCCCGTTCCTTGAGAAGCGATCTCCTTGAAGATCCGGATGGTTTCATCAGCTGACCTTAAGGTAAAGGAAGGAGTGAGCAACCCTGGAGACATGTTGAGAACAATTCGCTCCATTTGATGCATTGTATCCAGGGCCTCTTCCTTTACCTTGTCGATTTTTTCCAGAACAAATTCAAGCTGATCCACCCGGTAGTCCAGAGTGGACATGATTTTGTTGAGGGCCCTTGGATGGCCGAAGATGCCAAACTTGACCAGATCTTCGACTGAACAGTCAAACATTTGTTGAAAGGTCTCGTGTCACAGTCTAGCATGTTCCAGCTCTTCTGATATGGGCCCCGCTAATGCTTGGAGCTCCTTGTTTGCCTTTCCGATGTTCAGATACAAATCGACAAACTCGGTGATCACTCTTTCACTGTCCTTGAGGATCTGGCTCCTCCAAGCAAAAACGGCCATACCCTGCTCACCGATCTTTGCATATTCGTTGATTTTCTCCTGGCTGAGAAGCTCAGAAGTCTCGGCGGCAGTTGTGGGAGGTGCACTACCCATCTTCTGTAAGGCTTGGAGCAGATATTTGTTTTGCTCTTTTAGTAGCCTTTTCTCTTCTTTTGTCTCTTGAAGCTTTTGATAGAGGGCGTCAACCACGGAAAGAGCTTCCCCCTGGAGACTTTCAGAAGATGTCCCCATTGTGACTTGGGTCACAGTAAAATCTGTTGGAGACAGATCCTTTTTCTCTTTGAGGGGATCGGGGTATGTAATTTCCATGATTCTCTCACCCGCAACGACTTTTAGAGAAGTGTGTAACAGGCTTCTGCTTCTTCGCCCCTTTGGCTGGGATCACTGAAAAGTCCATCGGAGCAATGGGAAATTTCCTCTTTTGCCGGCTTAGCTACTGAGAGATCTAGGCTGGTCCTATGGAAGAAGGACCAGAGACAGAGAGAGGAGGCAGCTACAAGAGAAGAGGGGAAAACGTGGAGACACGCGGCGAGGCATTGAGAGAATAGGCAAGAAGTGTCCACGGGAGGAAGGGAAACTGCAATCAAGGGAAGACATAGGAAGGGAAGGGATCCCAAGATGAGGGAAGAAATGGAGGAGTACTGAGATCGTGAGGGAGGAGAAGATAGATGAAGAAGTAGGGGAAAGAGTAGAATAAGGGACAGAGGACATGACCAAAGGGATGATCGCTTGAGTCACTCGAGGAGGGGAAGGAAGAGAAGAAGAAGGGATAGAAGGGACCTCTATTGTAGTAGCAATGCCGACATCCTGAGTGGATGGGCCTATGGGACTATCCTCTGTTATTTCTTCCTCCAGAGTTATGACTTGTTCTGGCACTGTGGAAGGAGGACTTTCAGGGGCTTCTTCCTGAATGGTGCTGGATTCACCTTCTACACCTTTTCCTTTAAGCTGCTTCTTGGATCGTGAAGGTGCGTTGCCCAATGGGGAGGTTGTGAAATCTACCCCGAGGTAGATTAGCCCGTTCATTCGGCACCAGTGCTCTGTCCTACGCAGAGTTTCCTTGACCCTCTCCTCAATTGTCTGAGGAGCTTTGTTTCTGTCAATAGCCGGAAAGGGCCAATTGTCCCCATCTGTATCATTATATACCTTGTCTGTTTCATCTTCCGTAGTTTGGAAGCCTTTGGGGACAATGGCTATCCCGTATTGGATGATTTCTGCCAATGCTAGGTGAGAATGATCCTTTCTTCTGAGCTCTACCTCATGGAGGATGTCAATATAAATATCCTCGATCTGAGGAACATGGATTGGATCAAGCTTTGCTCTTGGCAGGCAGCCCCTTGGGTCGAAGGTAGGCCTGGCTAGGAAATCATGCTTCAAATTGAGTAACTCCAGCTCTGCAAACATTTCCTTCACCTTGTGGTGGGTAGAGCATGTATATCGGCCCACTGTGAGGGGGAAAGGAGTTCCACCCTTCTTCCTTTTCAGGCATTTTTCGTGGTATGTGATTAGCTACCTTGATAGTTCCAGCAGAATCAATTTAGGCCCAGCATACCTTGGTAGCCTGGTTGGCTCTCCCAAAAAGTTGGCAGCCCTTAGATAGGTGAATGTGGGAAATTGGGTGAACAGGGCCCCCCATTTCTCCATGGCTGCCACTATGTTTTTGGTCGTACGACCATGAGTCATATTCGGCCTCAGCAGGCAGATGACGTGGTAAAAGAATGCATCGTTGATTTTGGTGAATTGGGCGATGCTATTCTCCAGCCTCAGTTCTGGATAATATTCATATATTTTGACCTGAGGCCAAACTCCACTTCGTGTTAGGCCTGGATAATCCCTCTCTGACGCTGCAGCGTAGACCACGTAGGAGTTCATATGGAATACTCCCGTTGTGCTGAATTGTTGTAGCTGCTCGGAGATGGTGCTGCTTATAATTTCCCCCCAGCAAAAGCGCTGATCAGGAAAATTCTTGTTCATTGTTTCCAAGTAGCGCAACATCCATTTATGGAAGTAATGGGCATCAGAAAGCCTGAAGACCCTGCTCAGGAAGGTAATGGTATCGCTGAGCTCTTCTGAGAAGTCACTGCGGTGGATGATTTGGGGCCACCGGGTTACCACCTTCTTATTTTTCAGATATACTTCATTCATTAGCTGCATACATTGGTCTTCATTGTCTTCCCAGGCCTTGATGCACTCTACTTGGCTAATGGCCACAAAGTGCCGGTGGTGAGGGATGCCGAGTATGATCTCAAAATGACGGCAGTGAGGTTAATGACTACCTCGCCCTTGCTATTTTCGACACACCTTGTGTCTTTATTATAAGACTGGGCAACCACCATCATAAATTCATTATTGACGGTGCTGACGGGGATTCCTCCGGCGAAGTGCAGGGCACTGCCTATTAGTTTTTCCATCCATGGACTCCTTGTAACTTTCTGAGTTCTGGCCCAGAATTCCTCCATGTCGATATGCCCCAATTCTGAGTCTCTGACGTCCATGCTGCATTCGGCCTGTGACTCGGGCATTCTGACCCTCTGATATTTGTATTTCATTTCTTCCTCCGTAAGCTTAGCCTTTCCTTTCGATTTGGTGGGTCTCTTGCTGGATGTAGACATATGTTCTTTCGAACTCAGTTGCTGATCTGCATGAAGAAGAAGCGAGACCCAATCCGAAAAGGTTGAATTAGCCATTTGATCTTCCATTGGAATGTTAGCAGAAGAAAGAGTTAGATATTTTTAGGCTCAGGTGCAGGGCACATGAAAATTGCAGCTTACAGGGCTAAATAGGTAGGGCGCACAGGAAAGGGGTGTTGCAAAGGTTAAACTGGCGCCGAAGGCGCATGGCGCATGCATACTGCAGAGTGCATTTTATAAAAGGTGCATGAAAACTTCGTGTTACATAGTGACAGGATGCGCCCTTTGGCGCATAGATTTTTCATGTTGCATTGGGATTTGGTGCGCCCTTTGGCACATGGGAAAAGTGTGTGTAACAGGAACTTTTCGTGTACCAAAGGGAGCATGGCGCGGCGCATGAAAGGTTTACACAACATGATGTTATTGTAATCGGGGATGCGCCTGCGCCTTCAAAGATTTGTACTTAGCGCAGATAAAGCTTGTGTTGCATGGATGTTGGGTGCGCCATTGGCGCATGGAAATGTGATGCAGCAAGGAAGGATTGTGTGCCAAAGGGTGCAAGTTTAGCACTTGCAGCATGTGAAAGAGGTGCGCCTTGAGGGCACAGGAGTTTATGATGCAACAAGTATGAAAGGTGCACCATTGGCGCGGGTTTTGTTCATGTAACAGGGGTGACAGATGCGCCGAAGGCAAGAGAGAAATAGTGAACTAAATCACTCTCAAAGGGGTCTTTACATGGTTTATATTTCTTCTTCTCCTCTTTTCCTTTTTGACAGGTCATTTGGGTAAATGAAATGGTTAAAACCAGGAGGGTTACAAACCATTGTTTCTAGGATGACATCCTCCTCCAGCAGATCTGGAAAGAGGAAGATAAGGAAAGACAACATGCGGGGGGGAAAAAGCTCAACACATGCATATCAAAAACCAAACCAGCAAGCAAGAAGCACTATCTAGCAAAACTCACGAAAGAGACAAGAGCACTTACCCGGATAAATAGCAAAAATCTGGAAAACGGGTCCACAACGCATTGAAAATGACGAGGCAGGGGCTGACAGGCTCAGAGAAAGGAAATCACGTGCTCTGCGAATAGTGAAAATGACATTTGGGCGCGCACAAACACACACACACACACACACACACACACATATATATATATATATATATATAGGTGAGCTGGTCATCAATGCGCCACCCACTTTTTAAAGGGCGCATGAGAGTTGCTGTCGACAGGGAAAAGCATGTGCCCTTTGGCACATGAAAATGTTTTCCAGCAGGAAATTAAGCGCGCCTTTGGCGCACCAAAATCTATGTCGACATGAAGTTATGTGTGCCCTTTGGCGCACCAAAACATGGCGCAACAAAAGTTGTGCCAACACAAAGGCGCATGCGCCTTGGTGCACACAGGGAAGGCTCAACATACTTTGGTGCACCAAAAGGTGTGTTGACACTAAAAATCATGTGCCAAAGGTTTTAAATGGGGCGCACCAAAAGTTGGTGTTACATATCAATTTCATGCGCCCAGCCAAAAAAGGCTCAAAAGACTAAGTTCGAAAAACCAGATTTCCCGGGAAGGGATTTTACAACATTTCGAACGCAAGGGATCCCTAATGAGGGATCGGAACAAAATTTCGGTATGGTTATCGGTAAAATTGCCCTTGTCAATTTTACGGATAATGTTGTTTAAATCCTTGATAGCTTCTTCCTAGGATTTGGAGAATGTTTAGGAAATGTGTTGTTTATTTGAGTGATTTGGAAAAGTGTGTGCAAAATTGGAATACAATTATTTACCCAACCATCAATCGGTCATGACCTCTATTATATTTCATTACTAATTAGACTACATGAGATAAATGCAAGAATACATGGGATGCAATGCAACAATTTTAAACCCAAATCAAAATATTGAGAAATGCTTGTGCTAATTGATTAAAGGAAAATATAGAGTTCTTAGGAAAAGCATTGTACCAATCTAAGGTGGGTCTTGATAGGGACATGGGAAAGGTATGAAGGATAATGATATCATTATGGCCTATTAGATAATAAACATGTCTAAATGAATGTAATTGTTGTTTTAGATCCCGATTACTATTAAAGTGGTTAAATTTAGGTATCTCCCATTGCATGGGATATGGATGAATAGGTATAGAGGGATAGATGGGTTTGTTACAAATCTCATCATAGGTTAACATGTTATAGGACTCATAGATTGAGGCATCAAACATATGCATTTTATCCATCATCATTTTAATGAGATTTGTAGTGGGATTGGATTGAGGAATGTCCCTTAAGGTAGAAGGGGCTTGATAAGATGAATGGGTTATAAAATGCATAACAACATGTGGTGGTGTTGAATACATGATATGAGACATAGGTATGTAGGAAGTAGTGTATGAGGAGGGAATATACTCTGAATATTAAATTGAGGAGATGGGATGCATTTGAGATAAGATAGAAGTAAGACAAAGCTTGTGGAAAGATCCTGTAGTAGAGGCAGTGAAAGAGTTAGGGAATAGAAACCACCAAAATTTCAAATGGAGTGAAAGAGGTTGCAACCAAAGGTGGTTGTGTAGGAATTGGAATAGAAGATATTGATGATGATATAATATAGGTAGTGGATATGGGTACTATAGATGTCAGTGGGAGAGAATATGTCAAGGATGTAGAGGTTACGTGAGAAGTAGGTGGTTGTGAAACAGGATTAGGAAATACTATAGTAGTTTGGGTGGCCACATTAGCATTCCCTGATATGACAGAGATGGTAGAAATGATGGGCATGGAAGTGGGCATTCCATAAAGGGGATGACCTAATGAGTTGCGGGTTGAAGAAATAACAAGGTAATGTTATAAGGCCTTGGTGTTGTGATAAAGGAATCTAGTGAATTCCTCATCACCCATGAGTACGTTCATAGGAGAATTAGGATATGTTATCTCAATTTTTGCCCCCTGAAAAAATTGGATCGGCCACAACCCCATGTAGAAATAAATTCAAAAGAATGGTTCTGTCATTCAACGAAAAGTTAAAGGAAGGCTCTAAAATGGAGTATCGGGGTTGGGGAAGGAGGTCGAGCAATGTAAAAGGAACCATAGGATCAAAGGAAAAGAAATAGTGAAGGTTAGAAGTTTTTGGGCTTTACAATTGACTTAGAACAAGCTCCAAAATTTTCTAAGTATGGATGATACAATAGACACTACCAAGTTTCCAAACAACACACCTCCAAATATTGAATCCTAGGCTAGAGACTCAAAAGAGCCAAGCCTCCACGTGTCTAGAGCCCCAAAAGTTGCGCCGACCATTGAAAATTCTTCAACTCAGTGGAAGGAGCCAAGTGTTAGCTCAATGCAATTCTAATATGGGAGTCCACGGTGGAGACTCAAATTTTTTCCAGCCCTCCACGTGGAAAATGGTTAACGAGGTCAAAATGGAGAGCGGGCCGAAATGACTAAGTATAGAGTGTAGGCGGAAGGCACCATGTGACTTAACAATGCTCTTTTAAAGGTAAAATCCTGAGTGGGTTTTCAAAAGAGTGCGGGCCTTCCATGTGTCCTAGATTCCAAAAGGAGACAGATTAGGGGTTGAATAGTCAAAGCAGAGGTAGGCTAGCGGAAGGAGCCAAGTGTCAACACTATGCAACTTCAAAGGCTAAAATCTAGGGGTTGTTTTTAAACGAGCACCAATATGCCACATGTCCCGTAGTCCAAGAGGAGAAGTCGGCTGTTGAAAATTCCAAAAGAAAGTGGAGGCCTCCACATGTCTCGACCATGTAACTTCAAAGGTAAAATCTAGGGGCTATTATAAAACAAGCACCAAATGCTACATGTCCAGTGGTCATACTTTTGGCTTCACGAAGCAAAGGACTCAGGAAAAATATAAAGGGACACCTTTGTGGAGCCTGCGAAATCCACCACATGTAAATCCAACGTAATTTTAGGAGCGCAAGGTAAGGGCTGAATCTTCAGAAGCACAAGGCTACCGCATGGACCCGGTATGACAGACTCTTTTAAAATTTGTATGCCTAAGACCCTAATATTCAAATGGCCATATCTTTTGATTGGAGACTCAGATTTGGGTGGGAGAAGAATTTTTGGAAATTTCTCAACACCCTCTATGCCATGGAAACATAAAATATCATTCTTAATAGGATTTAGTGGGTGAAAAATGGAAAAACATCTTCTATTCCATTATTAATGAATCTATTTTCTCCAATAACTGGATCAAGTTTGATTTGATCCTCTATTCTTCTTCCTTGGCACGCCGAGTAGACATAGGAAACCAAAATTGAAATATTATGGGTGGATTTGAGATCAGTATTGATTGAAAGTGGTTGATCTTTTAGAACATGATTCAATGCATCGTAGAGGTGGTTAAAATAGGTTTTCAAATTTTTCCTCCTCTCTCTCTTATTCTTCTTATATATTGTAAAGGAGGGGCATATTCAAATGGTTGATAGTTGTTTCTCTCATGCCCCCTCTCTCTTTCTTGGGATATAACTCACTTTCTAAGCCTCCTCCCATGGCTCTGTAATGGTGTTTTCTTGCCTTTTACCCACTAATAATGTATTTTTTCACTTTTTGGAGTAATAGAATCTATTTCATGATGCATCTGTCCATCCTTGGCTCATTTAATTGTCTTTTATTACCTCTCATCATTACAGGGTATACTATGCATATTTTGATGTTTTTTGCAGGTCTTGGGAGCCATGTTTAATGGGTTTTAAAGTGGTGTTCTATGTGAAATCTATCTCTAGTCCATGGTGCATTCTATCCACCCTCTCCTCTTCTCACCTCTCTCCACTTCAGCGGTCAGGTCTATGATCATCCACTTCCTTTTCTGGTGTATCACCACTTAGTGTAGGCTCTTTCACCCTCTCTCTCTCTCTCTGTCCCCTTGGAATGGTTAGATTAGGATAGAATAGGTTCTGCTTGCACTAGAGTAGCTTGTGGTAGGTAGATTAGGAAGCAAGAACCAACTTTCTCCGGAGGTCCATCTCAAGTTTTCTCAAGTCCCAAATCTTGAGAGATGGTCTAATGTTGTGCAATCACACCAAATTCCCCACTCACAACTAGGCCATCTGGGGTGCTTTGATTCTAAACTAACAGATCCATTGGAGAAAAAGTGGAAGGTGGCGAAGGGATAGAAGGAAAACGAATACAACTTACATGGAAAGAAAGAGATCGCACCTATTAATGAGTCCAAACCATATGGAAGGATATAAAATAGGTATTCGGGCTCTATAAAAATTTCATAAACTCAAAAACAAACTTTATGAAGATGAATGACATGTGAAATTAAATCGATGTTTTTGACAAAAATCAAAAACACGAGAGACCAATATTAGTCGGTGAACCAATGTCGGTAAGAGGAAATGACTAATGTTGGTTGTTAAACCGATGTCTGTAAGACATATTAGTTGTAAACTTAATAAATTTTAAATTTCTAAGCAAGATTTTGGTCAAAAGAAACTAAGAACTAGGTTGTCTATATCAATTTTAATCTAACTCACTCAGAGAACAATAATTAATTTATTGTGATGGTTGAGTGTGAAAAAGAAAGAAAAATGATGAAATATGATCTCACACCTAAAATATTAGAATAAAAGAAAAAATTCACAAATCCCACAAGCAAAATCTAAAAAATACGTTATTCTAAGAATAATTTTTAGTGCTTTGATGGCTTAAGCCTTAGGACCGACTATGAATATATAGAAAGGAGTGGATATAAGGTATCTAAAATTCATCTATGGATGGTTTCAGTAATTTTTTTGGTGGGGGTGTCCTTGATATACATTTTGGTACATGAGGTCCGAGTTTTGATATGAAAATCTGGCCAGAACACTAGTCGGGGCCCACTATCAATGGGTGTTTAATTCCTTAATAGCTTCTTCCTGGGATTTGGGGAATGTTTAAAAAATGTGTTTTTTATTTGAGTGATTTGGAAAAGTGTGTGAAAAAGTATACTACACTTAATTACCCAATCCAACCGGTCATGACCTTCATTATATTTGATTGCTAATTAGACAATGTGAGATAAATGCAAGAATAAAAAGGATGCAATGCAACAATTTTAAACCCAAATCTAAAGATTGATATTAGATGAAAGTAATAGTGAATAGGAATAGAGTATTACTTTCACTAATGCAAGTAAGAAAGAAGAAATAATGGTTCATTTTAATTTGCACCAAATGAAATATGACTTTTAGAGAAAATAGAAGAAAGAATGTTACCAAGGAGATATTTAGTGAAGATTTTAGAAAGGAAACAACCAGAAATGCAATCCTAAATAATTATAGGGAATCCAAACAATATAATGGTCCCACTGTGCATGCAATTTTTTTTCACCACATAGGAGTACCGTATGAAAAAATAATTTAAAAAGGTAAGGTACATGAGAAATACCTAAAGATCATGAAGAGGTTGTGCACCATTGTTGAAGACCAAACTGATCAGGAGAACTCCTTTTTTTCTAGGAAGGACTACCTAAGAAGCAAAGAAATACCGCAAGATAGAATTAAAAGCATCTGTGGTGGATTTCCTAGCCAAATCTAAACCCATGAAATGGGGTGCATCCTCAAAGGTTGTCAATCCACGTTTTAAATCAAATTAATAATGATAAATAACATGAAAGAGAGAGTCCTAGTATAGTTGTATAATTTTGGTATCTCACACAAGCACAACAATTCAAATCTAATATAAATAGTGAATACAAGATAATATTTTAAAGAGGGTGGTGGGTATTAAGGTTTGTAGGTTAGGCATGTAATATTATGGAGGCCTAGGTGAAGTAATGGGATGTTTTAAGGAGTTTTGGGTGGGTGAATGAGCTTGTTGGTCTGGGGAAAAATTACAAACATAAAGATCGATGCCGCTTAGGAAACTGACACATGTAATCGGTTATATCTTGGATCAGGTTGGCTAACCAATCACGATAAGGGAAATTGGGTGCCAAAGGTGAAAAGGGATTGGTTTGGGCTCTCTGTGATTACACAGAGTATTGGGAAGGTTTAGGTAGGGTGTTGGAATTTAGGTGAAGGCTCAACAGGGGTAAAAGAGGTGGTTAGAGGAATAAAGAGGTTCAGGTTGGTAGGGTATTGGGTAGATGGGTGACGAATGATATTTGGGTGAGAAAGGAGTCATACAACATAAGACAACAAGAGATCTAAGACCAATTTTAAGAGCTAACAATCTAGTTAAGATACTTATCCAAGAAGCTATGGATATTAGTAGATGGTGTTGATTGGTGGGTGCTCGTAGGAGAGATGGGCCGAGACCTAGTGCAATGGAATTGAATCCCGAGTGATTATCCATGTGAATGGCTCAAGGATTTTGAGTATTAGGTTAGTTGTTGGTGCGGGATGTCGATGCTGTGGTGCTTATTTGGTCCTCAGATAGTCGATTAAATTCCCTATATACAAGATCAAATAATTCTAACCAAAATAAGAACCTGGGAAAAGAGTTAAAAATGTTTATTTAAAGGAACCAATGGTGGTTCCTTAACCGGTGCCTGTCAAGTAATAACCGGCGTTGGCTAGGGAGAAATAGTCATTTTTTTCTCAAAATAGCCCATTTATTCCCTATTTGGTGTGGGTCAAGAATGGAAATGGATTAGAGTATTGATTTTGTTTAAACCCACAAGAAATTGATGGGATAGGTAGTTGGAAATAAATATTAGGTTTATAAAGAGTCTCGCTTAGTTAGAGTAAATGATGACTCAATCTTAGGTGGATAAGGGGAGTGATGACTTAGCCTTAGGTGTTAAATGGCCTTGGAATGGGTCCAAGGTGAGGTGGTAATAAACCTTATAGTAATAATTAGGTTAATAAAAATTTGTGAAATAGGTCATGGTAAGGGGGTATAGAATTAAAAGGTTCTTAGAGGGTTACGACCCAATTTTGGGTGTCTAAAATTATAACAATCCCTTTTTTATGCCATGGGGATTTAATTTCTCATTTTTTTGGGTTGCTTTGGGAAAGGATCCCTATAAATATGAAGGATAGCATTATGATGAGTGACAGACCCCATATGGAAGCCTTATGACATTCTCATGGGGTTTAATAATAAAAACATTTTAATGACGAGCTACCTTTGGTCTTCTGAAAGTCGTTGTATTAACTTATTACAATCACAGAAAGACCAAAAATCATGATATATAACCCTATGGAATCCACAATATAAGTTAGGATCATATTCTCTTGGTCTTTGGTTTTGATTATGTCATGGTCCATAGTTTCTATTGTTTTTTTGCTGGTTATTATAGTTGAAGTTTGGAGGCCTTTGGCCTTAATTCGATATCGATTTGGAAACCCGACTCAAATATTGGTCCAGGTATTGAACCGAAGCCTAGGCTTGAACTTGTTGAGGATGAAAGGGAGGGTGAATAGATCTAACCACATTAGTAGAAGGTGTGAATTTATTAATACTTTGGTATTTTGTGTTTACAGTATTGTTATTGTTCTTATTTGTATTGCTAGTGCTAACAATGTTTGGCTTATTAGGTTGATCAGTTACATTGTCTTTTGTAGTACCAAATTTTTTTGTAGACAAAAATCATGCACTTTTAATAATTATTTAGTCCTAATTACATACTACTATTCATATGATTCCTAAGTAAGAAAATTACTAATTAACCCATATCTTTGGCCAACTTTATTTGCTTTTTGTTACCACTTATAGTATTGTACCCTTATTTTCCCGGTCTCCCTTTTTATACCTTGAAATTTATCATCCTAGACACTAGTTACTAACTAGGATGCCATCGTCAGAGCACCCTCATCCCCTATGGGTACCCTTGTCCTCTTTGTACTTTACTCACACTTTTTAGGTCCTTTCTATCCATTTGAGCATCTTATATTTTTAGAAGTCAAATTTTTCAAGGTTAGTAACAAAATTAAAGAAAAGGAATCATATAAATATAAAGTTATGTGATCATAATAAATGACCAAACACCAAACACTATCTATCACCACCTAAGGTTGCATCCATCAAGGCATCTAAGATATCCATTGCATCCATCTACCTCCATCAAAAGTGACACAAGGGATGGTTTTATATACATCACACTTTATAGGAGGGGAGTTCATTTTATTCCATGCACACATTTACTAAATTCTACATCTAGCTACTTGTTCATTATCTAACTTTGATTGGCACAAGAGTAACCTAGGGAATAATTCTGCACATACACATACAAAACTACATTGAATATGAGATGTAGTGTCATGCTCTCGATCGTAAGTTCACCACCGTGACATCTGAGGACACTCGACCCCTCATTTTCATCTTTCTTTTTGAGAATTTGATGTCTATTTGAGGGTTTTGAAGGTTCATACTTTATTGAATATTTATAGTTACCTCAAAGCAATCTTGGTGTGACCACATAGTGACAAAAGGTGACTAAAGGTAAAAACCTTGCGACACATCGAGGAGGTTTTCTAAGCATTTCAGAGACCCATGTGCCCAAAAACATGTCTTTTGTGCCCATGAGATCCCTTTTCCATCTCAAGGCACCCGAGTTCATCTTGTTCCTCTAGTTTTGCATTTTTCTATGCTCCAAGTGTGACAATTTGTGCTTCATATGTTTTAGTTTTCTAACTCGCCATTATCCATAACTTTTTGAATCAACTAAGGATTATTACCCTCTCATTTCACTTAGGGTTTCATACTTTATTTCTTAATTTATTCGATTGTATTTGTTGTTCTTAATTTATCATCCATTTTTGCAATCTTGCATTCATATTAGGCATATAAATTACATTTTAGCTTAATCAATGATTGAGGACCTTGGTTCCTTGATTTTCATTGTTTGAAAAATTTGGTTAATTTGAATTATATTGAGAGGGATTCGGACCATGTGTCTTTTTCCATTATCAATCACAGCTTGGTCAATGCATAGGGCACCCTCTAAGATCTCTTCATAGCTCCAAAGAGGAAAATTTTGTACTTCCTCAGTTTCTTGATTGAGGGAGTGAAGGAATAGATCAAAAATATAAGTTTGATCCATGTTTGGAGTTTTGAGAGAGGAGTAGAGGACTTGCCACCACTTCTGAATGATTTGGGAAGCATAATCGTTATGCTTGTGTTTAATGTGCAGGAACTCTCGATTCCCATTCTCAGTAATTTTTTCATGTCGAAATAATTTATGAACTATGAGATGAGTTTCTTAAATGAAGGAATCGAGGCTTTTAGGATCCTATAGTACCAGTTGAGAGAAATCCATTCAAGCATCTTGGGGAATATATTTGTTACAACCACATCCCAACAGAGAAGTTGTTTGATGGCAGTGGCATATGCCTTTATATGGGCATTTAGGTATCCCCCTTGAAATTTGGAAGGTCTATAAATGGTCACGAGAGAATGAAACCTCGTATAGAGAAATCTAGAGGATCTTTCAAGTATTAAAAGTATGTCCCTAATTCATATGATTCAACCATTAGCAATCCTTCATGAGGAGGTAGAGGTGGAACCAAATTTTGGTATGGCACAATAGATGTTAGTTAGGGCATAAGGAACCCTTGTTCTTGAGTGTACACCATGATAAGAAAACATGTCCCCTTGTGGTGATTTTGAATACATATGAAGGTATGGTGGGCTATTATTTAGATACAAATTAGTAGGTGCAAAATTATGGAACTTCACATTTTCGGTTAGAATGGCATTAGAGAACGTAATTCGACTACCTATTATGTCAAATATCCATATGGAGAGTTAGGTGATATGCATAGTGTGTTTGATCTAATAAGGAGGTATCTAGGGATAGGAATATCCATGTAGACCTGAAAATGTGGTGGTGCCAAGGAGACATAATTATAGGTCTCAGCGTGGTGGGGAACTTTTCCTTTCCTCCTAATGGTGTAGACTATAAAGGTTGGGAAAGTTATAGTTCCCTTATTAATGTGTAAATCAAATCACCGATTAATGTGTTTCATTTTTTTAGGCATGTGTTCATCTTTTTAGGGCTATAAAGGCATGTGATATCCTACTATGAATTGATTTTTGTAGATCACCCCTCCTTAGACGTATTTTATATTCTAGGAGGAGGGGTAGAAACATTTCTCGAAGAAGGATATTGGTATATCATTGTATCCTATCAAAATATTGATCTATAACATTGAGACACTCACTACTTTGGGTCAGTCATTCTAGGAACTCAACATATATAGATAGATAAGAATGGAAGGAATCAGTTTGCATACTGATTTGAGGCTTGGATAAGACCCGTGGAGAAAACCTTTGTTCTCCTATAAATGTTATGTTATTAGAGGTGAAGAACTCTGGTTGTGCACCGTGGCTGGGTTGGTCTATCTCCTCAATATTAACCATTGAGTTTGTATTAGAACATTAATGAGGATGTGTATAAGGTGATAACAAATTATATAAGTAATTATCATCTAAACTCGATAAAGAGAACAACTATTGCATACCCATTTTGTGGTAATAGGCCTTGATACCCAAAATGGGATTATCATATTCCTGACCTAACATATGCGGGGGGTATATAAACACCTAAAAAATAATGGGAGAGGAGAAGTATGAATGAAATAAGAGAAATAAAATAGGAAACAAAAATGAACTAGTCCTTCACTTGAGTTTACTCGATTTTGTATGCCTAAGAATAAACATGTGACTCAAGTGCACTCAAAATCCTAAGGTCATGCTAGGACAAATGAAATGAAATGGATATATGGATATGGAATAGAAAAATAGGAATATGTAGGATAAGTGAAAAGTGGTTATGTGGAGAATCAAGAAAAATGAATTTCCTCAATGGGAACGATAGGTATTTTCTTGTTAAGGGCAATGAACATTTGTCTAACCTACTCAGTGAATGAATCGGTTGAGAATAATGGCTACATGATGATTTCAATTAATGTAATTTGGACCAAATAAACCTCAAAATGGTTGTGTATCTTGATAGAATCATCCTTCGTCTCTCAAAAATACTCTTTAGAGAGGGTCATGAATATGAGATGAGAGATGGGTAAAGGAAAATTATAGTCTCTACCAGGATGGTTTTCCCATAACTTTTGACGTTGTCCACCTCTTCATTAAAATAAATCAGCTAGCTAATGATGCTAGGTGGGACAAGAGTGGTCTGGAAGATAATATTTCTAAAGCACTAATCAATATTAGTCAATTGTGTAATGGTGTTTGGTTGTGGTACAGTTGGATCACACACTCTTTTTCTTGGTTGTCTTGGGCCTTGGATGGTCATGTGGATGTGAAACAAGGAATCTATAGAAATAAACAAAGCACGCAAAGAAATCGAAAGGGGATAAGGCTATGTTTGGGTAACCTAAGACACTAAGGAAATGTAAGGAGCTTGTGTTAATTCCAGATAATTAAATATATGTTCCTATTTTAAACAAAGAATGCAAATAGATTTAAATTAAACAAAGTTGATTACTCTCCTTTAATTTAATTAAATCTACATGCAACTAATTAATTAAAGAAATGAAACTAATTAATTAAAGAAATGTAATTAATCTAATCTACTTGTTTTTGTATTTTCTAGAGACTTTTAAATGAAAGGAAATAAAAAAAATAAACAAATATAATTACTTTAATCTATGTTTTTGAATATTTTCTAGTTTTATGGAAATAAATAAAAAAGATACACAAATAATGAAATTTCTTCTAATTAAATTAAAACTACTTCTACTCTAAAATAAAATAAACTAAACAATGAAATAGCTGGATGTGGCTATTCCTTTGTTGTAGATGAATTAATCCTAATCTAGTTTAAATAGAGGATTTTTTCTAATTTGTAAATGTGGATTTTATTTCCTCTGGCTTTATTCATAATCTTAGGAAGAATTAAAAGCTTATCAAGAGAAAAAATTTCCCTTAAACTTCCCGATAAAACACTAAAATTCCTACAGAAGCTTTTTAATGTGAAGAAACTCAACAAAGTGCATAGACACAAAACATTATTCAAAATCACTTCCCTTGTAGATCCACAAGGATAAGTAGGGAGGAATATTTCAAGAGAATATTTTCTCGTATGTACATATAATCTAACTAATGAACAAAAGTAAAGCTACAAATAATTTGACAGTGAAGAATTGAAAGAATTTGTGCATAAGAACTTCCTCCAAATATTTCCTAGAAAAATCCACAGGGATGAGATGAGAAAAAGTTTTCAACGGAAGCTACTTATAGGAAATAAAACTAATTGTAAATTCTACCTTTTCAAAACAAGATTTTGAGTTGATTATGAATTGAAATATAAATATTGAAAGAAAGATTATAGGAATTTAAATACACCTCCAACCTGGAAATGTAGAATAAAGACAATATCCAATGTTGGTTGTGATTTTATTGATCCCCTCAACTTCTTTTCCAATAATGATTCCAATGTAGTCCAGGGAGCTATGTTAGTTGGTATGCGAAGAAGATGTATAAGTACTTGAGCTAGCCGGTTGTATGCGATCAGTAGAAATGCAATACAAGTAAGAGAGTAATAAGGAAAAGGCTCGAGTTTGATTATGTTATTCTTGGAAATATTTTTATAGAGTAATGATACAATTCCAATTCAAGAGACTCTAACCAATAATTTGGGAAAAATATTTTTATATAGAAAGTTGGTAGGGAAATGGTCTAACACACTTGGGAGCAACGAAGTTCCAAAGAACCACAAGAAGGGGTAGTTAACTTACTAATAATAGTAAGTAAATAAGAATACGTCTACACACATATAATAAGATCAAGGGTAGCTGATTTGGTCAATAAATGTGTAAGAAATCAACTTGGAAGGAAGAAACACTTGTATAGAACATGATGTTAAAGTGTTGGATTAATGCACACGAAACCACTGGTATTCATGGACCAGCAATTACACAACTTCCACTAAGGTCTTACCGGTGGTTATGTAACTATTGTGCTAGTTATGTAACTTAAAGGTAAAAATAAGGAAAAATAAGGCACAAAACAATTGCGAAAGTATGTGAAGATGGTGAACTAAGAAGTAGAGAATACTAAGTCACATAGGCAAGAAAAAGTAAGGTAACAAGACTTAGATTCATAATTTAATCTATAAATTAAATTTATCATCATTGGGGATTTTACCGTTCAATGATATAGCACCATGCAATTTTGGGTGTGTACAAAAACCTAACCTTGCTCTGTACCAATGTAATGGAGGCCTAGATGGCGATCTATACTATTTCACTAGACAATTGGTATAAGTATGATTCACAACCATAATAAGGGTTTCACTATGTATAGACAAAATATCACTTACTACTTACATCATGTCTATAAGTATGCCACTATATGCATGATTCCTAGGAATGAAAACCATGCATTAGAACAATTATTTTCATTTTACATTGCTTTATCCTTTTAATACTCTTATCATTTTATTTTATTGAATAAATAATTTACTTTTGGTCATTGGAAAACATGTGACCCAACTTTTTATTTAACTTTATATCATCTAAACATCCCATACAATACCACCCATTAGGGACAGGAGTTCCCAAACACTATTATCCCATAGGCACTTCTATCCTTTTCCCTCTTAATCTGAAATTTTAAATACCACATTACTTGTTATCTTTTCTAAAATATTTCTTACCACTTTAGGTCAGTTTTTTTGCGCTTAATGAATAAATTTAAATAAGGGAACCCTATATATATATATATATATATATATATATATATATATATATATATATATATGGATTTAGTCACTATTATTAGGGGCTAGGAATTTTGGGCTATTACTTACTATCTACTACTTGGGAAAAGAGAAACATTTAAGGACTACATTTGGGCTGCATTATTCACTGCATAAGAGGGGATATTTATGAATTCCATCTCACACATTCATCTTGGGGATAAGTAGTTGTAGCCTATTATCTTGGAGTGACTGCATAAAGAAAATCTAGCTTTAAGGGACACTATTCTATCAAACACACACTAGAACTACATAGATTCTGAAATGTAGTGTAGTTCCTAGTGGAAATCATATTATGGTGATTGATGAGGTCATCCCAACTCAATAATATACATTATTTGTTTTATATAATGTTTTATTCAGTTTTATGTAGGTAGCTAGGGTTTATTTTGTAGGTTTAGGTGCGACAGTGAAACCCTATAACAAAGTTAGAGTGACAAATATTGAAAGGAATGATATTATTAGGAACTAAAAAGATTAGAACTAGAAAATTTTCTAGGACACTAGCATCCAGGTTTGGGCACTAGCGCCCGAGAGGCCATGTCCCTCTCTCGGGAAATTATTTCTAAAGGAGTTTCAAATTCCAAATTTTCTGGATGAATTATACTCAATCTAGATTCAACCTGTTTCATTTAGTTTCCAACAAAGAATCAGCCCATATCTTCATATACAAGTTTGATTCATTCTTATCCGACTATTTATTACACTTTCTTGTCTCTTACAAGACAAGTTTTTCTTATTACTTGTAATATCTATTTGATCTCAAATCCTCCGATTAAGATTTAGTTATGTTAAATCACTATGAAAGTTGGTAGAGTAGTAGGGGTATTGGTGATAATAGATCATAAGGGACATAAACATAGATTAATTCCATTCCACTTCACTAACATGGGTTAAGTAACCCTTCCTCCTATTGGTTTTAGATATCTATAACATGGAAATGTAAAAGAAACAATACAAAAGTTCAAGACTATGATAGTTTATATTAAGACAATGATAAGGAGTTTTTTTCCAAGTATATATGAAAATAATTATAAAAGGTTTCTACTTGAGGCTACATGAATCCATCTATTTAACAAACCTCTAATAAGATATTAACATCTATTCATATCCATAGACATATGAAATCATAGTAGAGTCTTAACAACACAAGAAATATACAAAGTTTCATAACATTAAGGCATAAAACTAAACAAAGGATAAATTATAAGGTTAAGAAACTTTTATTCATCTTTAATAAATCTATGAAACCTTCATACCATTCATCAAGAGCTTAAAAATACAAGAAATAATTAAAAACCCTATTTTTGGTCTTCTTAGGTCTATAACAAGATATAATAAGAAACCTTTCCCTTTGGCGTTGATGTACTCCTTCTTACATTCCAATATCTACTATATTTTAATCTTAGATTATATTTTTATATAATGAACCCCTTCACCATAATTCTTGGATCAAATTTGTTATTTACAAGTCTAACCATACCCACTTTCACTAATCAAGGTTGTAATCGTCTTGAGTTAGCAAGTTAGCATGTGTGAGAAAGGGTTTGAGATGTTCAAAACATTTGAGAACACACCGTTTGTGCTCATTTTGAGCTCATGTTTAGAATTGAACTGGATATCCCAAGTCAAAAAATTTATATTTAATCTTGTTAGTGAAATATTGTGCATGGATTCTCTCGCCCTTAAAATTTTTCTCCTTTGGCCTTGGTATTTGAGACAAGAAAAACCTACGCTAGTAAAAGTTCACTATGTAGTTCACATGCTAACACTCTAACAAGTTTACTTGATTGGTGGTATGATAATGGTCTAATGGCTTATGTTATATAAAATTACACCCCTTTCAATCTTGAATAACTCATCAAAATGGAGTTAACCATTTTCATGCTCTTTCACCGCAGAATTCATAAACATAGTGTTCTAGAGTTCTCTTAACCCACAAAACAAAGAAAGTGAGTGAACTATGAATTAGGTGAAATGGGTAAATTTAAGGATAATTTGAATTGCATGGGGATATCATTCATCTCACCATGAAATTTAGAAACATAGTTAATGTGGGTTCTCTTAACCCGTATAACAAATAAAGTGAGCGGACTATGACTTAGGCATAATTGGTCGGTTGGCGGAAAATTTGAATGCCACAAGGTTGAATTTTGCGAAGGAATTGAAGAAATAAAAATAAGTCTCAAGCTAAGGAAATTGTATAACATATTAGGAAAGAAATGCTGAAAAATGTTTAAAGTGTTCAAAATATTTAAAAATCTTGTGGAGAAAAGATAAATTTGGGGAAATCCACAAAGCGAGCAATGGATACATTTCCCATAACTCTCGTTGTGGTTAATAAAACAAGAAATATGGGTCTTGATAGAGAGGTATCATTAATGACATGTATATGAAAGGGCCATCATGTTAAGAACCAAAAATTTGAAGGTGATTCAATTGAGATAGAATATGCATAAGATATTTGTAAAAGAAACATATACCACTTGTATATACAAAAAAATGGGGATTCTATAGGGGCCCATGCCCTTGGAATTTATATAAATATTTTTTATATACAGATAAATAAGGATTTATTTTGTGGATATTATTGCATCATTTTATAATCATAAAATCCTCAAAAATAGGGAGACAATCCAACGATTTATTCTTCCTATATTAAATTTCTTTGTGGTCCTAGGCACCATAAACATACTACACATCACCTATTAGTCCATAGGACATGCCATTGCCATGAGATCCTTGATACTTGATTTTAGGCCCTCCATAATTTTAATCAATTCTATATTTTTATCAAAGGAAAATGCCCACTCTAGAAGGTTAGCTCCTCAAGAAAGATATGTTTTGCTTCCACGTTGTGCAACAACCTTGGATGATGAGGTTGGCTCGAGTGAATCAATTGGACTGAATGGGGCCTTTTGGCTCTTATTTAGAGGATTTTGAGACACCATGGGATTTTCCTTAGGGAAGACTTTTGCAACATATTTATTGAGCATGGTGAGTCTCCTTTCCAGTTCGGTGATTTGTGAGATACTCGAATCCACATCTATATGAGACTCTTTTATGTTTAGTGTGACTTTGACTTATTTAATTTCACACTATGTTATCTATGGATTAAATAAATTAGGTGATACAAATATGGAATTATCCTTCATAGCTGGTTTGTAATAAAGCAAAAAAATTAGTTTATTTGGTGAACATGGATTTTTATGCATAAGAGATGATGAAATAAAATTTCAAACATATAAAATAAAGGGATAATATTAATGAGATTTCACATCAATGCCATCCATGTTATGCCATGGGTCAAGGGCCCAATAGGCTCACCACAGGTCTTTAATTTTGAATAATATCTTGACAAAGGCCTCTCTTGGGCCCAAAGGTTAAAAATTTTATGCAGAGCTTCTGAAAAGAGATTAGATAAGTTGTCTCCCAACTCCAAGGTCACAATTTCTCAAAGGAGATTTCACTAATTATTTCATAGAAATATTTTCCTATAACACTAGAAGAAATATGAAAGTTCATAAGAAGAAGATGTAATTTTATAGAATGTTGAATCCTAGAGGATCCTAGGTAGAAAATCATGTCGAGATTAATTAAAAAATCAATCCAAATACTTAACACATAATAGGAAAAAGGGATGTCAAATAATTTTTACAAAAATTTGTCCCTTGGCTTGAATGAAATCTCACACAAGGGGAACATCATATTCAAATAAATTACTACAAATCATCCACTTCCCAATGAATATTATCCAAAAATTTAAATCAAATCAAATTTGAATGGTTGCGTTAGAGATAAAACTACCTTTTTAAACCACACACATAAATAACTATGATAGAAATGGAAAAAAATGAATTTGGTAACACAAGAAAAAAATTTCTACACACGTCCACATCTACAACTAAACAAAAAAAATGCCCCAAGTTGATGGTTAAAAAGGTAGAATATTTACAGATTAGAAAAGATCATCTTCTATTTTGGCAAAACTTATGCCCCTTAGCTGCAAAGAAGGAGGATTTTTCTCATGATTTTGGGGAAATTGGATATTGTTTCATGGAATTTTATGTATAAGTATCAGGTCTTGTCCTCATACCAAGGGAGTGGTTTTCTTTGGTGAGTTGAGAGAAACTTTTTATAGCTCTAAATTTTCATTCCTTCTCTGAAAAATGTGTGAAATTTTGATTTTTGAAATCCTTGTGCTAAGGTGGTTGCATTATACAACCATTGGCAGAAATTGAAGGTATGTAAGCCATGCCCCTTGTCTAGAAATTTAGATTCAAATGGAACATGTATGCTTATATTTTAGTATGTGTTTTGGTTATTTGTATGTTGAATGTTGATTAATGAGTTATAACTTTTATTGCAATCATTTTGTTCATTGCACCCATATCTAATACACTAGATAAATATCTAGTAGTTACATCCTTTGGTCACTAGGTCAATATTGTTTTACAATACTTGAAATAATTATAAAACCCTTGGTGTAATATTCATGTTTAATGATTTTTTTAGGCCTTAGAGTGTATCTTTGGCGTATGAAAATGGGAACAAAAATGTTTCATTAGAACCCTTTCATAAGCATTTGTGTTAAGCATTATAAATATTGCTTGGAAATTTTTGTATTGATTGAGCATCAATGAATGCAAATTTATCTTTAAAAGTTGTTATTGTTTAAATCTCACATTCTTTACATTCCAATAAAGTAGGATGTCATAGTAGTTACTATTACTCTATTAGATAAAATTGACCATCATCTAATCCCTCTTATTTACAAAATAAAAATTTCCCATTCCCTTACACCATCATAAACATGTTAAAAAGTAGTGCACCATACTTATATGTTTCCCTTAGAATCATTGAATTTTTTTTTTTACTCAAGTCACCATTAAAAATGATGTATAAAAGTCATATTTCATTGTCTTCTATAGCCCGTGTCTGATTTAATGAGTATATATGATATCTTTATGAAAAATATTGCAAGTAGATATCACTTTTATGGCCATACTCATCCCAGATTGAACTACCAATAAAATTTAGGATAATTAAATACGAAGACATCTTTCCTTCATTTAGGTTACCTTATGGGTTCTCTCACCCTAGTTTAGGTAGAACCAAAAGTAGCAGATTAGGCCATCACCTTTGTACATGTCTCCTAGTCATCCTTAAAACCTGGTAGAAAAAGAGAGTGTCATGTTTATCCCCATCTACAAATGACATACCCCTAGAAATCTATCATTCTCTAAGCTATCCTACTATTTTAACTTTATGGTAGGTCCTAGGGGTGTAAAACTTGCAACCAACACAGTTATGAAACAATTACTAAGGAATTTACTCTAAGCTAAGCATAGGATGTCTATCTTTGAAGAAATTTTATAAGACATGCAAGTAAGGATTTTTCTAGTGAGCTATCAGTGAGTTTCCAAGTATAAGCATAAATATACATAATTTTTATCTCTATGAGGTTGTTGGAATTGGTTGTCATGATTATTAACAAATAACACATGGATATACTAAGTGTTTCTTCATACCAAGTTGTGAAGTGGTTTTCCAATATAATTTTTGAGTTAATATACATCTCTATAGTGCAAGGCTCTAGTGGCAACTCCACCTTTGAAAGAACAATATGGGTTAGAATAGTATCAATTCTATACTATACACCTTGCTGATTAACTATTCATTTTGTAAATCGAAAAGAATGAAGATATTTTTTTAAATCGACCCCACAAGGAAATTACTCCCGATTGGAAAGTGCACAAATAAGAAGGAATCAAGTTTGGAAACCTATGAATGACCAAAGATCAAAAGGTCTCCTTTAGTAGAAGATCACTCCAACACATATGATAGATATGAAAGAAGCATCCTCAAGCCCATTTACATTATGTATTCCAACAAGGTTCAACCCATAAAGTTGATCGGGGTTTTCCTCACTTACACACTTGTTTAAACATGATAAGAGAGTTTTTGTGTATCCGATTCCCCAAAAGGATTCCATTGTGTGGAACATACCACTTTGGCCTAAAGGATTCCTATTCCCCATCATTTTAACCCTCCATTTAAAAATCCACCATTGAATAATATGGATTTCCCTCCTTCTACATATCCTTTCATAGTTACTACATATTGACTAGTAAATTTTAATGGTATGGTGAGATATCCTAATGAGGTACAAAATGAAATTACGAATATGTTTCCTTGATTTTAGGGAAATAATGTTGTTAGTGGAGACCAACATATTAAGTTATTCCAAAATATTATGGATGATTATGAGGTAAAATTTGAGGATGTTTATGTCAAATTATTTATACACGCATTGGAAGAGTATGTCGGGAATTCTTCAATTCACTACCCCTAAGATCAATTGAATCTTGGGAGGAAGTGAAAAATGCTTTTAAAATACAATATGGTGATAGAACTAACCTCAAATTTCTTATATATGAATTTGATAATATCAAGGAGAACCGCAATGAATGTGTGAAAGATTTTAATACTAGATTCAATAAAAATATGACTAGGCTACCAAATAACATAAGGCCCACTGATGAGTCTTGCTTAATTAAATACTTTGATTTTTTCGAAAAAATAAGTTATTATTTGAGAGACAATACCACTCAAAATCTGAGTCAAATTTTTTTATGGAGAGTCGGATAGAGAATACCATCAAAGAAATTAAAAATCCTGTAAAGAGAGAAGGTGTAAAATTGGTTAATCTGGAAAAAACACAAACAAGTAAACCTATGGATTTGAAAGAAGTAGTTAAAAAGTTGGTTGGGAATTCAAGTAAATCTCTTACAAAATTTCTAGAGAATAAAAAGGGTTGACCCCAAATCCCGGGATCAACATTAAACCCTGGACATAATATATTTTGGAATCATCCCAAAAGATATCATAGAATCGAGGACAAAGGGAAACGACCCATGGGTTTAGGAGACAAATAACATGTTTTTAGGGGAAAAAGTCATTTTGATAGACCTTGATGGAGAGAGTGACTATGGTAGAGGAAGAGTACGCTATTGATTGGTGTGATAAATGTCTACTTCCTTATGATCCTTATGAATAACCTTTCTTGAAGATGATGATGATGAGGCTAATTTTGGTGATGCATGTATGCTGAAATGTAAAAATGATTCTATGGAAGGGGCATACTCTAGTAATATCCTTTGCACTAGAAATGTGGAAGATTTTTGGCTTGTACTAATAAGGTATTCTCCATCCCTTTTGAAGCTTATGCTAATATTGATATGGCCCAATATTTTGAGCTCCTAAATCATGATTTAGAATATTTAAGAGCATTGATGATTAAAAATATGATGGTGAAATTCCTTCAAAAGAGGATAAAGAGATGTTAATAAATCTTGATATTTCCCAAGAGAATGAGTATAATTTTTGGGGTAGGTAAATGAAGAGATCTGCCCTTACTTATAAGGAAAAGATGCCTATCTTGACTAATGTCCCAAAATACACTCCTAGAAAATTTCTGCCAAATAAAAACCTTGTCATAAATCCAGGACCAAGTGATTCTCCCATAACCCTTGCTATAAGATATAATGTTCCATTAGATAAAGAAATTACCCTTACTCCTAATGCATCCCTACCCAAATACACTATATGCAATATGGCCCAGATCTTAAGCCAAATAAAGATCAATGACCACATTGTAGATCTCGCTTAGGATACCAGAACAAAAAAGAAGGGAATTTGAGTATTTAGGATTGAAGGAAGATGTAGCTATTAGAGAAAAGAACATAAATAATAGGGTGACTCCTCCTACTATTGTTGAGACTGAAACTAGAGTAAATAAAGAATATGTATAACTATCTCTTGAAGTATATTTGGGCACTTCCCTTGTCGAAAAAAAATTAGATGTGTGTAGTCATTTTTAACCATCTACTAATTTATAACCCCTTTCGAGGGGAATTATCGCCTAGTGGGTGTTGGGCACTCATTCAATTCATGTGCAGGAATTGAGGCCCTCCTTTATGTGAGCATTGTGATAAGATATTTCCTTTGTCGGAGGATTAGTTGCAGAGAAGCAAATATTCGTGTAAAAGCACAACATGAGCTATCATATCCTTATACCCAAGCATTTAATAATAGGAGAAAAATTATGACATGAAATAAAAAGAACAAATCTGCCATAAAATATAAGGAAATAACACTAGGGTTTACACCCCTGAACCAAATATTTAGAACAGAGCCTTATATTTATATTGATGATAGTCTTCAAAACCACATTACATTCAAAAGGGTCGTATCGGACCAAATTTACCAAGATAGAGATCTAACCCATATATTGGAGGTCCTAACTATGCTTTCTTTATTAAATTATTTTACAAACACATCCCTTAGACATGATAACATTCCTACATTCCTCTCGATGATAACTCCAAATCCTAGGACCTCCTAGTATTCTCGTGAGAGCTTCACTCTTCCCATGTTATATGTATTCCATCTATGTATTCCTTGACATGTCTTATTTTCTTCCAATAATATCTCTTTATAGCACCAACATCCACCACCATGCCTTTCTTCAGGAGCATATCGAGATGCTAAGTGTCAATGTGGTACTCCAATGGTGAATGTTAATCCTATTCCGAGATCTCCACTTTATGTAATTATATCTCCTAGGAATATTCCATGCATGGAATGTTGGGGTGTGGAGCCTATTTTTGGTCTTCTCAAATCAGTATTGAAGTGTGGAGTTCGAATTGGGAAGATGAAAGGTCATGACCATTTCTTTTCTAGCCATGGGAAGATGAAAGGTCATGACAATTTATTTTCCAACCATGGGAAGATGAAAGGTCATGAATTTCAAACTTCTAGGGTCGCTTTTGGACTTCTTAAAGGATTATAATCCTATAAATAGAGGTGTTAGGGTATCTTGAAGATATCTTATGTGTTCAAGAGGTCTTGAGTCTTAGTGATCAAGAGGTGATCAAGAGTTATCAAGGTTAAGTAATTAGGTGTCAATTGTGGTTTAGATGTGGTTTAACATCTTTAGAATTTTGTTGTGAGTTTATAACTGAGTTAATACTGTGATATTTTTGTTACTCTAATTGATGATAAAATATAAGCAAGTTCTTGTTGGACGTAGCCCACATTGGGTGAACCATGTTAAATCTTGTCTTGTCTTATTTTGTGAATTATTTATTTATGTTGTTATATTTCTGCATGTATAATTCTGCTATATAGTTTCCTATTGTTGTGATTTGAGGAATTGTTTCCAGCATATTTGTTCTCTAATTCCTAACAACTGGTATAAGAGATTTGGTGGTTTTTTTTTGAAGTGGTAAATCACAGGGAAAGTTTAGCTTGAGTGGGAGCTATGGCGAGATGAGGGTAGATCAAGGGTTAAGAAGTTAAATGGGAAGAACTTTGGTTTGTGGAAGATGTAAATGGAGGATTACTTATATCAAAAGGACCTCCATGTTCCTTTAGCTGAAAAGAAAAGAAACCTACAACCATGTTAGATGAGGATCGAGAGTTTCTTAGAAAGGCACTCGGGAGATTTTTTTATGCCTTACATCTTCGATTGCTTTCAACATATTGTAGGAGAAGACTACGAAGGTATCATGAGTGTGTTGGGAAGTTATATGAAAAAACCTCTACCTCGATAAAATATTTTTGATGAAAAATTTATTTAATATGAAGATGTTTGAGAATGGTTATGTTGTTGTTCAATTGAATTAATTTAATATAGTTGTATGTTAAAATCGGTAAAAATTGACTTTGATGACGAGGTCGTGGATTTGTTGATTTTGTGCTCCTTACCAAATCATTGGGACAACTTGGTTATGGATGTAAGTAATTTAGTCTCTAGTAAATCAAAGCTTAAGTTTTAAGATGTAATAGATGTGATCTTAAGTGAGGAAATGTGAAGGAAGAGCACCGAAGATTCTTCTACTTCTGGAAACACTTTGATGGTGGAGAGTAGAGGGAGACAAAATAATAGATGGAAAGGTAACCATGGGTAGTCAAATGATCGTAGAAGGTCAAAGTCTAAGAGTAAGTTAGAATGTTGGCACTGTGGGAAGGTTGGTCATGCTAAGAAAGATTGTTGGGCTCTTTGGGATAAGAAGAACAAGGAGGAAACTAAAGAGGTAACTCGTAGCGATGGGTGATGTTTGTTAGGATGCCTTAATTATTTCTTTAGATAGTATTTTCTAAGTATTAGGTGTTAGATTCAGGGGCTTCTTTCCATGCCACCCCACATAGACATTAGTTTACTAATTTTCTTCAAGGAGATTTTGGACATGTATATCTTGGTGATGATGAACCATGCAACATAGTAGGGAAATGTTGTGTTCGAGTGAAAATGTAGAATGGGAATACATGGCTACTTAAGGATGTTAGGCATGTGCCTAAGTTAAGGTAGAACTTGATATTAGTGGGTCAACTGGGAAGTGATGCCTATACAGTCAATTTTACATCAGATTCTTGGAAGGTTACTAAGGGAGCTCTTGTTGTTATAAGAGGTAAGAAAACTAGTACTTTGTATTTAACCAAAGGTGATGATTATTGTAATTTAGTTGCTGCATATGGATATGTAACTTTGTGGCACCAAATGACTCTATCAAATGAGTCAAAAGGGAATGCATATTATAAAGGAATGTTTGCTTAGATTAAAGGAGTTAGATTTAGACTTCTTTGAGGATTGTGTTCATGGAAAATAAAAGCTGGTGAGATTCCTCAAGGTTGGACCTACCAGGGAGAAGGGTAAGTTTGATTTAGTGCATAAAAATGTATGGGGACCGGATAAGGTAAACTTTATCGGTGGTTCATGTTATTATGTAATTTTCATAGATGATGCAACTAGAAAAGTTTGGGTATATTACATTAGAAAGAAATTTTATGTGTTTGAAACCTTCAAAAGATGGAAATCCTTGGTTGAGAATGAAACAGTCTCAAGTTGAAATGTATCAAGTCGGATAATGGAGGGGAGTATTACAGCAATGAATTTCTTGATTATTTTTTGGTAAATGGGATCCATAGGCAAAGAATGGTTCCAAATACTCCATAGGAAAATGGAGTGTCAGAGAGAATGAACAAGACAATCATGGAGTGTGATAGGTACAGGAGATTACATGCGGGGTTGCCACTCATGTTTTGGGCGAAGTGGTGAGCACAAATATTTATCTAATTAACAAAGGACCCTCTATGGCTTTGGATGGAGGTACACCTAAGGAGGCTTGGTCTGGTAAGAAAATTGATTACTCATTTCTTAGAGTATTTGGATGTGAGGTATTTGTTCACATTGATAAAGATGATAGGACCAAGTTAGAGGCTAAGTATGAGAAATGCACCTTTGTTGGATATGGTGAGGATGACTTTGGTTTCGTGTTTAGAGTCTTAAGGATAAGAAAATATTTCGGTCTAGAGATATTGTATTTAATGAAAAAGTCATGTATAAAGATCAGTTGCAGGAATAGAAAGAGGAATTAAAGAAAGAATGCACCATGTTAGAGGACATTGTAGAAAACAAGGTGTCCAAGTGGTTCGGGTGCAACATGTTACGACACGGCCGAGTTCGGGAACCCCGGACTCTAAGGTGAGAAGGTCTTCTAGGGTAAGAATGGAACCTAAACGATTTACTCCATCTTTGAATTATTTATTACTCATTGAAAGTGGAGAGCCACAGTTATTTGAGGAAGCAGTGCAGGTGGATGCCAGGAAGAAGTGGGAGTAGGCCATGGATGAATAGCATAGATATCTTATGGAAAACTAGACATGGGATCTGGTAGAGCTACCCGAGGGAAAGAGATCATTGCAGAACAAGTGGGTGTATAGAATCAAAGAGGAAGATGGAGGCAGAAAGATACAAGGCACAGTTGGTGGTCAAGGGATTTACATAGAAGAAAGGTATAGACTTTGATGAAATTTTTTATCCTGTTGTTAAAATGACTTCTATTAGAACTATTCTTGGTTTAGTAGTAGTAGAATACTTGCACTTAGAGTAGTTGGATGTGAAGACTACATTCCTTCATGGTGAGTTGGAGGAGGAATTGTATATGCGTAGCCACAAGGTTATGAGGTCAAAGGGAAGGAGAGGTTAGTGTGAAAATTGAAGAAGATCTTGTATGACCTGAAACAAGCTCCACAGTAGTGGTACAAAAATTTTGATAGTTTTATGCAGGAGTAGGGTTACTCCAAGTGTCACTCAAACCATTGCATGTATATCAAGAAGTTTCTTGATGGTAGTTATATTATTTTGTGCCTGTATGTGGATGATATGCTTATTGTAGGGAAGAACATGCATGAAATAAAGGTACTCAAGAAGTAGCTAGGTGAATCCTTTGCTATGAAGGATTTTGGGGTAGAAAAACAAGTTCTTGGTATGAGAATAACTCAGAACAGGAAAGAGAGGAAGCTGGTGTTATCTCAAGAAGAGTACACAAAGAAGGTCTTGGAGATGTTTAGTATGCAAGATTCTAAACCAGTTACTACTCCTTTGGCAGGTCACTTTAAATTATCAAAGGAGTAGATTCCCAAGACTGAGGAGGATACAAATTAGATGGCCAAGGTACCATACTCATCAATGGTTAATATCTTGATGTATGCTATGGTATGCACTAGGCCTGAAATTTCCCATCCAGTGGGAGTAGTAAGCGGAGTTTTGTGAGTGATCCGGTGAGAGCACCGATAGGTAGTGAATTTGATCCTTCGGTATTTGAGAGGGACCATGGGAGAAATATTTGGTTTCAATGGATCGGACACTACATTGCATGGTTATGTAGATTCATACATGGCGGGATATTTGGACATGATAGGAGGAGCACAACATGTTATGTATTTAGGATTGGTGATATAACGGTGAGTTGGATTTCACGGTTACAAAAGGTGTGGTTGTTTCAACCAAAAAGGCTGAGTATGTTACTACCACAGAGGTAAGAAAGGAGATGATTTGGCTACAACATTTTCTTAATGAGTTGGGTCATAAGAAGGAAGTTGGAAGACTACACAAAAGTGATAGTCGGGCTTATTATTCATTTAGTGAAGAACTCCACTTTTCACTCTAGGACAAAGCACATTCAACTGAGATATCATTTCATTAGGGAAGCTTTGGAAGAAGATAAGTTGAAGCTAGAAAATATTCATAACAGTCAAAATCCTACGAGATATGATGACCAAGAAGGTCACAAGGGAGAATTTGAAGTTGTGTTCAACTTTGATTGGCATTCATGGTTGATAATGAAGGGTTGAGAAATTTTCTCAGTAGGAACAGTCTCCAAGTGGGAGATTGTTGGGGCATGGAGCCTATTTTTGGTCTTCTCAAATTAGTATTGAAGTGTGGAGTTTGAATTGGGAAGATGAAATGTCATGACCATTTCTTTTCCAGCCATGGGAAGATGAAAGGTCATGATAGTTTCTTTTCTAGCCATGGGAAGATGAAAGGTCATGACTTTCAAACTTCTAGGGTCAGCTTTTGGACTTCTTAAAGGATTGTAATCCTATAAATAGAGGTGTTAGGGTATCTTTAAGATATCTTGTGTGTTCAAGAGGTCTTGAGTCTTAGTGATCAAGAGGTGATCAAGAGTGATCAAGGTTAATAAATTGGGTTTCAATTGTGGTTTGGATGTGGTTTAGCATCTTTGGAATTTTGTTGTGAGTTCATAACTGAGAGAAGAATGTGAGAGTTGTTTTACTCTTGTTGACAATAAAAAATCTAGCAATTTCTTAGTGGAAGTATCCCACATTGGGTGAACCACGTTATATCTTTTCTTGTCTTCTTTTGTGCATTATTTATTTATGTAATATTTCTGCATGTATACTACTGCTATATAGTTTCCCTCTTGTTGTGATTTGAGGAATTGTTTCCACATATTTGTTCTCTAATTCCTAACAGTACTCTAATGGTGAATTTGAATCCTATTCTGAGCTCTCCACTTTCTCAAATTATATTTCCCTAGGAATATTCCATGTATGGAATATTCTTTCCTTGACCACCAAATCTCTAGGCTGACACCTTATCCACTTGGCATGCCTAGTTGGGTTACGTTTTTCCTCAAGTGTTTCCAGAATGATGAATATGGCTATGTCCTTAGACCCTATGTATTTTCTTGTGCGCACACCTTGGTTTATCCTAAACCCTTCTTAAACCCTTTTCCTATTGGTCTCACGTGCTCACATGCCCTTTGGTACTTAGCCAATATTTCAAGGCCCAATAATGTGGATTATTTCTTTACCATTATTATTGTCAATGGATGAATTCTCCATAATTTCATGTTTGATTTAGGGGCTTCCTATGACATTATGCCATTAGAAGTCATGAATGCATTATATGTCAAGATAACAACTCCTTTTGGGAAGTGTTTTTCCATGGATTCCTAGGAAGTTCCTACTTTTCATCATGTCAAAGTCATGATGGTGTAACTTTATTCTTATCCTTATGTTTAGATAGTAAAATAAAAATTAATTAGGAAAGCATGGGAGGATTGGGTGCCTAGACATAGGGTGTGCGGGAGCATGTAGAAGTATAGCAAAATAGGGTGTACACGAGAATAGTTTGAAATTAGGACTTATCCATTTTATAGTTTGGGGATAATTTTGGACATGGAGTGAGGAGCACGTATTTTAGGAGACTTGAGGAATATGCAAAGGATATATTGGATAAGCGGAAGAACAAGCACCATACATATCTTTGAAGTTATTTATAGGATTAAACAATAGTTATTCTAGTAGATAATTGATTATTAACAAGCTTGTATGATTTTGTATTCTCATATAAGGGTGCATGTCTATTATTATAATGTATCCTATTTTTAAGGCGCATGAGAAATGAAAGGAAATTCCCCACCCCTATAAATATGTATTTATTTGCATGGTTTAGGGATCTGATATTATTGTAGTGTTATGTTGCAAATTTATGAGCACACATGACCATGGAGACTGTATGATGTATGAAGATTCTGTGTTTTGCAATATTTAATATAATGGGACTTATTGGTTGGATATTGGTGTTGGATGTAACTGAGCATGGATCTTGTATGGTAAATATGATTATAGTAATTTTTTAATTATTCTTTACATGGTTAAGATCTAGATTTGGTTTATGCCTGTGTGGAATATTGTATATCTGTTAATAGATTTGAAACATACATTCATGATGCTAACATCTTGAACACACTTCTCTAAAGAGGGACTGATACCCTTGTGCACTTTGGGTGAGTGCTCGGTTAGGGCTTAGTGATGTTTCAATGTGCCTTGGGTTGTTGGTGGTAAAATATAGGCTACATTTTGGTTCCATTCTTTGTACCTCTTTTTTAGTTGTTTGACAGGATGTTGCATGATGAAGATGCATCAATTGACCCTGGATAGTATTGAAGAGTGGTTAGACGATTTGGAAGAAGAATATACTCATAGATTTAACATTGGACCTGAATTTAATGCACACACATGGGTTGAATAGAATTTTTATGATGCATTGAATGAGAATTTCTTTGTAATATTTCCTATATAGCTATACAAGTGGTTGGTTGCTTATGTGTCTAAGAGGAATTGGAGGTTTCGTGCATCGTTTGGATGAAGAAATTTTTGTAAGACTTATATGATGAATATATTATTTGGACATGCATTGTGAATCATTGGTTATATGGTGTTATAAAAATATATATTGGAATATGTAGTTTCTACATACTCCTATCTAGAGGTTGCTAAGTTCTAGTTTTTACGCGAGTGCGAGAGGATCATATTTATGTGGTTTTACTTTGGCAATTAAAATATTGATCATGACCCTAGATTTGGAAGAGAAACCTATGGCTAGCTAAACCCCACCATGTGTGGGGGTAGGAGCAAGTGTTGTGAAGGATATGAGACCTAGCGACAAAGAGATAAAGAGAAGAAAGGAAACTTAAGTTTAATGAAGTGTGCGAGAGGGAATTGGAGAATCAACAAGAGATCATGGAAATAATGGTGTTACGGAAACATACTACTCCTTTAAAGAATAATAAATGGTGGAACTTATACAAATTGAATGAAGAAGTAAAGAATGGAAGAATTAATAATAGAAAGAATGAAAGAATCAAAAATATTTCTATCTGCTGCAAGAGTGAGAACTCCTTCCCTATTTTCTCCTTAACCTTTCCTATGAATCCACTTTACCCCATGCCTTCTTAAGTAGGTCACCCACTAGAGCTCTCACCTCCTCAAAAATTATTTTTCCACCCTTAGCATTTAGCGTATCTATAATCCCTTTGAGATTCTTGCTAAGTTCCTCTAGCACGTTTATTCTATAGGTGATCTAGGATACATCTCCTTAAGCCAATTCTTCATCGAACCTCACAAGTTATCGATTACCTCCATATTCTTTTCAACTTTGGCTATTATCTTATCCTGCTCTACCATGTTCCCCTTATTCTTCTCTTGGTATTCCTTAAGATCCACCTCATGTGTGGCAACTAGTATCCTTACTACCCTATCACTTTTAGCCCAGTTATCATGCATGGCCTTAGCCATCCGGGTGGTAATCTATACAATGGCAAGGATCTCAGAATATTCTGTCACTTTGTCTCTCGATATTTTGCTTCTCTTCCTCCTTCCGGTGAGTCAATGTCTCTTCTATTGATTCTAGAGAGAGTGGTCACCTCTCCACATAATGATGTAGGTTAAGTCTTCCAAGAATAGTAAGGTTGACTCATATTTTTGTTCGGTGGTGATAGGTCTGGGTGTTTAAAAGTGATGGCATCTGTGATCATTTCAATCTTCTTGGACACCTTGCACACCTTCACCTTCTCCTCCCTTAGTTCATGCCTTAACTGCGTGTCTTTGATCAGCTCTTCTGGTTTAGATTCTTTCTCTTCTAATTGAGTTCCTCTTTCTTCTTCCCCAACTCTTCCTCTAGGAATCTTACCCTATCATTCCTTCCAAAGAGTCTCACCTCAACCTCAACTAATACCTTGTTAAGGGCATTATAAATTTCTCATCAGATAACTATTGAGCATTTATCAGGGGGTTCACTCCCTTAGTATTTGGTATTTTCATCAGTGTCTACTTGCTTACGTCAAACTCAGGCTCATTGAGATGGGACTCAAAAGCCCAAGATAACTGACTTCCTTGTTCGTGGGTACATGCCTTCTTCTTGGAAGGAAAACCATGCGAGTTAATTTGTAGGCATGGTACTTTGGAAGCACATGCACAGTACCTTATTTGTGTCATTGATATAACTCATTCCTTACTCCTATGCCACTACCACACTATTTCTTCCTATGTGCATTGCCTTTGGAAATCTTACCACTAAGCTGGGATCTCTACCCATGCTCCCATACTCTTTTCCTACGCTTTCGTCCTCTATCTCATTGAGAACCTTGTTAGTAATACACTTAGCCCCCTCCTCTACCAAATCCTTTATTATTCCCACTACTTCTCTTTCCATGACCTCTTATATATGCTCCTTAGTGAGGCTTGTGGTCTTTTGATCATTTGTATTCACTTCCTCACTCTACCATTTTCCTTGAGTGCCTTCCTCTTCCCCATAATTTTCTTCATTTCCCTCATCCTCAAATTCGTGCACATCATACACAGGATGGTCTTGAGCCTCTTCATGCTTTTCATCATCTCTATCACCTCTATAGGCCTCAAAACTCTTTGTTCCATCTATGTCCACCTTCTCTGTTACCTTCTAATTTTTCCTAACTGGTGATTCTAGTATAGGAGACTCTTCCTTCTCTTCTTCTTGATGGGTGACTCCCTCCTTGGTGATTCTTCTTATATAGGAGGACTTTCTTTCTCAAGCACCTCTTCCTCGGGTGATTTTTCCTTTTCCTTAATGGGGGAATTCTTCCTTCATGCATAAGTGCTCATATTCATGTTTGAATCCTACTCGCCCATAGATTGTGTTGTTTGCACACTTGGTGCCTTCTTCTCACGGTGCATATTCTCTTTCCCTCTTCCTTGGCATGGCCTTATTTCTTCTGGTGGGGTCTTATGGGATGGATACATAATTCTCCAAGTAGGCACCCTTCTCATAATGGGCACGATGTGCGGGTATACCCTCACTTCGATCTTTTCAACAATTGGTAGCATCACCGGTTTTCATGCACACCTCATGGGAGACATAATTATCCACATAAGTGTGCTTCTTAGGGTAAAATAGCTTTATTCATAGCTCATGGTGGTCTTGGTCCACCTTGTTGAGGTCGAACCTTAGTCTTTTGGCCTCCTTGAAGTGATTGACCCCTACTTTGAAGTATTGCATAGTGAACAAGAAAGGTAGCTTACACCATGGGATCTTGGTCCCATCTGTCACTATGAATTTTCGAATACAAAAGTGTTGGTAAATAGCAAACTAAACCTCTCCTTTCACTAGTGCTAGAAATTGTTTGGGTATCCTTCATTGAGCCCTAAATGTGTCACGCATTTGCTTGTACCATTTCTCTAGGCGTGCCTTGTGGGTGACTGTTATGGTATCACAAGTGTTTTTTTCAAATCTTTATGGGGGAAGGATCTTCATCTTGATATTCCCATACAAATTTTTATATCCCATCGGGAACTCCAATCAATGAGAAAATGATGGTGAGGAGGACATTACCAAACATGATCTTTTCTCCTTCGTGTGCAGATCGATGATATATTTCGTAATGAAGGTGGAAATTTTATATATGGTTCCTTACAAATATTTTGGCACACCTTCAAGTAGGCCTTGTTTATCCATTTCCACCTTTCTTTTCCATTCAACTTGGATACCAAACGCGCAGTCATCCTCATCGCTAGGTCAGAGATATCTGATTTATTGAAATAATGTGATCCCTTTTTATAATCATAAGCTTGGACTATCTCCTTAAAGGCTTCCTTGTCCTCCAATTCATCATCTAGGGCTCCCCTTGGCAGACAAGGCCAGTAAACTTAGAGATTAGTTTGAGGGTTATACGCATCCTTCGGACTACGAAGTAGATTGGTCCTCATGTACGAGTGAAATCAACCATTGGTACATTCACTTAGGTTTTCCAAAGTAGGGAAACTCATAAATTTATAGCAACCCAACCTTCTCCAATTTTACCTTCACTTCATCGCTGTAGATGGGCATCCCTTCTAGTGTCCTTTTCTCTATTGGGTGAACTAGTTCTAATTCCATCTCCTTCTCTCTAGTGCTTATATAATGGTTGTAATTGCTCACTACCATCTTCCTTACATGGGATACCCATTTTTTTCAAGCAACACACCATATGGGTATTGCATCTCTGCATACCACTCCTCATTGAAGCTGGTGGTGACAATTTGTTTCCCCTTGTCCTTGCCATTTTTTGGTGAGACGGTCTCCTTCTATGGTGCCATATTCTTATCAGGTTACTAAAAACAAACTCTTCCTTTCTCCTCTTCCTCATTTTGCTCAAATTTTTGGCTTTCCTTTACAAAAATACCTTTACTCTTGTGCCTACTAGCTGTAGAACCCTTACCTAGAAAATCCTTCCATAAGATGGTGTACCCTTCTAAAAACTTCCTCCCTATGCCCATGTACTTTATCCACTCTAGTTTACAAATCACACTAGTCATGCACTCATATTTCTCACACTTTTTCCTTCACACAACTTCTCGAGGGTGCCCTAGTTCGTAAGAGCTCTTCTTTATCACAAATGCAAGGTAAACAATAATGTGCTTGACCTTCTACTTATATATTTTTTCTCATCTCCCACAGTAAATTTTATGCCACCTACCAATGTAATTTTGCAATAAATGTGGATTTTTCCACTAAATCCCACCCTTAAGTGCTCTTACCCATGCACCCAACCCTATGCGAAAAATATATATAACATTCTAGTGCACAAAAATCCTTTTTGACCAAATATCCTCACATATGTGCTTGTAGTGCCAAAGGAAGTTCTTATCCTTAACCTAATTTTCCCCCTTGCCTAGCTCGTGTTGTTCCTATGCTTCTCATCCTTTATACATGGTCTATAAAGCTTTCTTGACATCAAAATTCCTTATCTCCACCTTTTCTAGGTGCACTCTTCTATACTTATGTGTTTTTGATCCTTTAATCGGGCCATTGAAACACAACTTCCACTACCAACTTCCTTTTACTTTGCATTGCTCCACCCTACAAAAAAATAGATGCGTGGTACTCTGCGCATACAAAAATTTTGAAAATAATAAGTGGCTATGGCACATAAGGCACGAAAAACAACAACACAAAAAGAAAGGAACAAGAAACAAGAAAGGAAACACAAGGAAAGAAAATGCATAAAATGAAATCCTAGGCTAAATGGTAATCTTGCCTTATTTATAAACATAAGAAAGAATTATTTATAGTAGGGCTTCATCATACTTCGATTGAAATGGCCTGGTAACCATGTTCCATCAAGTGCTTGTAACTAGAAAGCACCTGAATCAAGGATGTATGAGATTATATATGGCCCTAACCAATGGAATTTCAGTTTCCTAGGATGGTAGGCACATGCTTTCTCATCAAAACTATCAATAACTTTGCACATACCTTTAATATGGTTAGCATCAAAACTCTCCATCTCTTCACCATCTATCAAATAGACCATCTTTCCCTTGTATTTCTCCATGCACACACTCTCAAGCTGCACCTCTTATGAATCTTCTTCATTAAGGCACGGTTCTTAGATAGGTTCACCCAATAACTCCAATATTCTATCTTCTTCTATGACACTATCTCCCATTGTAAGGCCTTGATAACTTGTAACACTCTATTCACCAATGGTGTAATACTTCGATACTCAAAATCTTGAAGGAGGTCGGTCATCAAATGCTGCCAATTTCCTATTTGATGATACATTTCTAAGTGAATATACCATGCACGTGCATAACCTTGTAAGTGAGAAAATAGCTTATGTACCCATAAAGAATGTGGCAAGGCCTTTGTGACTTCTGTCCATGCTTTCTTATATGCTTGTATGTGAAAAACGTTGTGTTCCTTCCCATGGTAGTCTCATATAACAGTAGGTGCATTACATCGGGAAAACCTAATAGATAATGTGATTCTCACGTCGTGCCACTCTAGAAGGATATTGTGATGTGTCACCCACCAGTGCATTGTGGTCTCAAGTAAGTTATAGCTGAGAATCCCTCTTCTTTTAATCTCATTTTTCCCTTGATCCTCCATTTCTTGTAGGAAATCCTTAGGGTTGGCTCCTCCGAATAACACTATAAAATCTTCCCTCCCGGTGTTTCACCGAGCTAGACTTCATTATCCTTGTCATAGAACCTCTTAGATATCACCCAATTAACTCATAAGTCCCATGCACCCAATTTTCACATACCACACTAGTTGTATCACTCATGGAATGAGCATCTTCAAAGCGAATAACTCCCCTTCTAGGGTTAATAACCTCGGGGTCCACGATAGAGTGTACATAGATCATGTCAGAACTTATTCTCCCAAGGGCTCAGTATAGGGTGCTGACTTCCCATCGGTTAAGGGGATGATGACCCACTCTTCCTTGTTTTCAAATCTTATGTATCCCTTATTGAACCTTAGGTCAACATTATTCTTATAACACCGGGGAACCCAAGTAACAACTGGAAAGTTGTCTACCTCGGCTAGTGTTAAGACTTGAAATACCCAATAAAATTTTCCCCATGGAGAGTGATGAAAACATTCTTTAAGACACAAATGGGCATTGCCTTTGTGTTTTTATCCATATACAACACATTCGAGGATGGCTATAATGGGGCTCTTCCTATTTTATGTCATGAATCTAGAGTGATTGACTTCAGCACTGTGTCAATCAAAACATTACTTAGAAGCCACCCATATACAAAAAAATTCAAGGTAATCTCTTTTTCATAATCAAGGTTGTGGGGGGGAGGAAGGTTGGCATGCGAACCTACCATTTGCACCCTTCTCTAGCGTGTAATACCTTCTCCTGTAACCACTCTCCTAGCAAGGGATGATATTCTATTACCTCAAAATCTTGCATACTTCTCTAACCTCATCCAGATCCTTCTATGGAGCCTCAACATTCTTCCTTTTCTCTAACTATCTTGACTTCTCTTTCAGGCATTAGATCTCTCCTTGAAGGCTTCAAATCACATCCATGGTTTCTTGATACACTTATTTTTTATGAGTAGGGTCTAGATACTTTCCATGCACCACCTCTTCTCTAATAATCAATGGTATTTTCTTTGGTACTTCGTGGCGTGCACAACCTCAACTCATGTCCTAACTAGTATAGGTTCTATTTCGACTCGTGTGCTACTCTTGGCATCCATTGTGAATTGGCCTTCCTCATGCTTACCATCCGACACATTTTTCCTTTCAATGTTGTTGGCTCATATGTTTAAATTACTCTTGGAACTTCTCATACTTATGCTTATTCCCACACCAAGAGCATTGTAACAAGTTTGCACATTTGTGCTTACATTGCTCCATAGAACTACAATTGTAACAGGTTCCACATGGGAACTCACTTCTCCCTTTGTGGTTACCATGACCACAAAATCCTCCTCAGAAACCTATTTCATGCACCCCTCCATCCACATACCCTTCATAGTGATGACTATCATCCTTGGAATTTTTTGCAAGGTTGGTCTATCACACACCAACATCAATGACATCATGTATCTAGTCGGTTGGTCTACAATCCTTGGTGTCATTAGTAGTAAAGGTGAGAATCTTGCAATAAAAAGACACATTTTTATGAAATGCACATTGTAGTAATGAGAACCTACTTACATCATGATCTATGTGTAAAATTTCACAGATCCACCATCATGGCATGTAGCGATATTTGGGGACAACTATCCTTTATATTCCCCTCTACCTCATAGTCTGTGTATCATAGAATATTGTGAGTCTCATGTATCGAGTTCACGAGATAGCTTCTCTAACTAATTTTGTATTGTAGAAAACTAAGCCTTAAGGAAGGGGATAGCATTGGTATCCACACTTCCAATATCCTTAACATGTAGGCTATCCTCTATGGCCTCGCGTGGGTTTATGAAAGTCTTGTGTGAAAGTGCTCTCCTAAACGGTGTTATCAATCCTCCAACAAACCACTGAGTATGCTGAGAGGGGTGAATATCATAGGATAGTTTTGATAAGAGAGTTTTGAAATGCACATCGTATTCTTGTACACTCTCTGCCATTCCTTGTTGGATCTCCTTCAGCATGTTTATGCTCTTCTATTCAAACTCAGGGATATGAAATTCAACCACGAAAGCATTCACCAATGCGGTGTAATATACCATTATCTAATGGGGTCATACTTATGGTACCAAATATGTGCATGTCCTTGCAATATTGTTGTAAATTGATTTTCCTTCCTCTTTGGGGTGGTGATCCCATTTGTGCACCATAGTAGCTCACACTTGTGTACATAATTTGCAACATCCTCAACACCTTAATAGTTTGGTAGGTGTAAATACATCTCAAAAATACTTGTTGAGGTGGTTGAGGTCCTTGTCTTCCTGACCTAGAACCTTAATTTCCTTTAATGTTACCTCTACCACAAGATCCACCGGATCCACTAGATCCCCTAGATCTTGTCCTCCCGACCCACCGATCCTCCATATCTTATGGGTGTAATAGGTCCTCCCACTCCTATACCACCGAGATCCACCTCTTGTTACGGGTAAAGGGCCCGATGTGGTCATGCATAGTTTTCCCAATGTCCCACCGAAATGTGTGCCGATAGTTTGTGATATTACACTACTAGTAGATGTGTTTCCCATGCCAATTTCAGATGCAATACCCAAGATTTGCGTATCCACACTTTATCCAAACGTCATTCTAGAAAATAATCCTCGAAACGTAGGAAATGATTATGCATCCATAGATCTACCAAATGAAAATTTATATCTCTTAGGTGTATATCGAGTCACTCCAACCGATACCAACTATGTTAGCAATACTTATCTCTTGATTTTGAAGACTAAGTGCCGGGGTTGGTCACGGGAGGATTTAGATGCACACCTATGACTCTCCTTTCTACAAGTGACAAAATCTCATCACAAGTGAAGGTATCTCTCTTCTACGCTTACCAAGATGGGGTAGCATAAACTACTCAGGCTCAACATCCATTGCAAAAACCTCAATTCCTTCTTACAATGTCTACCTCCATAAATCCATCACTCTTGTAACCTCACATTTTCTATCCAAATCCCTTTCAAGTGCTTAGTTATACTTAAGTCATCTCCCCTCTCTCTCTTTTTTAGCCACAATTTCTTCCATCTTCCTCCACCATAGCTTCCTCACCCAACTCTTAGAAGAAGCTTAGCCAGCCATAAGAAATGCTTCCAAACTTAGGGTAATGATCAGGATCTTCATAGATAAAGGGATAACATGCAAAAACAATCCTCTAGGTTCCCTTAAGAACTTAAACTCAACAACATCAAGATAAGAAGACATAGAAATAACGTATTCCAAGGTATAACCGGTCATCCCTCTCTTCCACCAATGATCAACAAAATGTGTGCAAGTCATATCGACATCTTACGACCTCTAATATTCCTCTTGGGTTCACATGCAATATCTATAGTGATAGTTTGTTCTAGATACATATGTTGAAAGCCATTCATATAACTCTACTGGAAAACAAAAAAATAAGGTCTCATATAGCTCATGATACAGATGTTTTTCTACCCATTTTCTATACACCAAACTCAGGTCCAGTACTAAATCTTTGAGCAAAATTATCCTTCGTGCTCTTAAACCATACTTTTCAACTATCCAAGGTCAAATGCTCTGTCATCATGCATCATTCTCACAACAAATTCAAAAAGAGGTCCCGACAATGGAACCTAGATGTAGTCATTTTTACCCATCTACTAACTTATAAACCCATGTGCATCACCTATCACCCATGGGTGCTAGGCACTCACACTGGGCATGCACATGCACTGAGCTCCTCCTTTATGTGAGCATTGTGAGAAGATATTTCAATTGTTATAGGATTAGTTATAGATAATTGGATATTCATGTAAAATCACAACATGAGCTATCATATCCTTATACCCAAGAATTTAATAGCAAGAGAAACATCATGGAAAGAAATACAAAGAACAAATCTGCCATAAAATATAAGGAAATAACACTAGGGTTTACACCCATGAACAATATATTCAGAATAGAGCCATATATTTATATTGATCATAATCTCAACAACCACGTTACATTAAAAAGGGTCATATCAAAACAAATGTATCAAGACATGGATCTAACCCATATATCAGAGGTCCTAGTTATGCTTTCTTTATTACAAAAATTTTACAAACCCATCCCTTAGACATGATAAAATTCCTACAGTCCTCTAATGAGAACCCCAACTCTTAGGGCCTCCTAGTATTATCTCGTAGAGCTTCACTATTACCATTTTATATTTCTTCCATCTATGTCTTCCTCGGTGTGTCTTCTTTTCTTCTAAGCATCTCTCTTTATAGCACCAACACCCACCACCATGCCTTTCTTTAGGAGTAGATCGGATGCCAAGTGTCCATGTGGTCCTCTAATGGCGAATTTTATCTGTTCCAAGCTCTCAACTTTCGTAATGATATCTCTCTAGGAATATTCCATGCATGGAATATTCTTTCCTTGACCACTAAGTCTCTAAGCTAGCACCTTATCCACTCGGCATGCCTAGTCGGGTCATGTTTTTCCTCAAGTTCCTCCAAAACTCTGAATATGGATAAGTCCTTAGACCCTCTGTATTATCTTGCACATGCATGCTATCTCCTAAACCCTTCTTAAACCCTTGTCCTACATGCTTCTCCTAGCATGCACTTTTTCTATTAGTCCCACGTGCTCATGCACCCTTTGGTACTTAGCCAATATTTTGAGGCCCAACAATGTGGATCCTTTCTTTACCATTATTTTTTTTTCAATGGACGAATTCTCAATAATTACATGTTTGATTTAGGGGCTTTCTACAACATCATGCCATTAGCAGTCATGAATGCATTATATGTCAAGATAATAAATCCTTTTAGGAAGTGTTTTTCCATGGATTCCAAGGAAGTTCCTACTTTTTGTTATGTCAAAGTCCTCATGCTGTAACTTTATTCTTATCTTGGTGTTAAGCTAAAACAATATGTATTAAGTATGGAAGCATGAGAGGATTGGGCATGTAGAAATAGGGTGCACATGAGCGGGTGGAAGTATAGTGAAATAGGGTGTGCCCAAAACAGGTTTGAAATCAAGATTAAAATGAAGAAAGGGTAACGTAAAAATTTTACAATAAAATTTTCAAATCCCTTTTAGCAAGGTGAAATTTTAAAGTTAACAAGTCCTTTCTATCCATTTGGGCATCCTTTATTTTGGTAGTCGATCTTTTTGGGATTAATTATGAATTCAAGAAAGGGAGTCATATAAACATAAAGTTATGTGATCATAATAAATAACCAAGCACTTATCATTATCTATCACCACCTAAGGTTGCATTCAAAGGCCATTATCAAGAGCTTTAAAGCATCCATCTAGCATCCACACAATGGCAAGGGACTGCATTATTCTATATACAATTAATAGGAGGGGAAGTGTATTCTTTCATGCACACATCTATCTACATTTTCTACATCTAGCTATTTCTTGCTATAAAGTGTGATGCACACAAGATCCACCTAGGGAACAATATCTCCACACACACAAACACACATATAACTACATTGGGTATGAAATGTAGTGCAGTGATCATTCGTAAGATCACTCATTTGATAGATGAGGAAAGTCTAACCCCTCATTTGCATTATTTTAATTTTGGGATTTGATGCACTTTTGATATTTTTCCACGTCACTTGTTTATTGCATGTTATCATGACCATTGTGTGATATAATAGCGATAAGAACCGAAGACCAACGAACATCTCATGACCCGGAGAAAGTATTTTTACGAGTCCCCGAGTAATCATAGGTTTCGGGAAGGTCTCTGGCACCCACAAGTGCCCTTGACCCTACACAGTGCCCTAGAACAACATATTCCAGCACTTATGCAATTTTCTAAGCTTCGGTGTGACATTATTCATTTGGATTTTCTAATTTGTCATTTATGTGCACTTTGTTAGGATCATATAAAAACATATAAGTCATTTTATATCCTCATTTTCACTTAGGTTTTTGAAATATTTATTAATTATTCATTTATTGCTACATTTGAATCAGATTTACACCAACACTTATAGAGTGAATGATAGATTACACATTGTCTTTTACATCTTGCTTCTATCATTCCTCTTGTCTGCTAGATTACACATTGTCTTTTACATGCATCTTCATCTTATTTACACCAGCACTTATTTTTCAATCCATTTCGTTTGCATGTGCCTTGGTTTCTACCAAACATGCTCCCTCCCCTGTAGGGCATCAATTTCAACTGTGATCGATCCTCCTTTGGGCCGCATATTCCTTAGCAACTTTTCATGCACCGTAAACGAGGTGGAAATATATCAGTGAATCATTCACCCCATACAACATATTATAGTCACACTTCAACATATTTAAATACCATTAAAACACATTCATAATTCACAATAACAACCTAGATCATGATTTGGGTCCTTAGCACAACATAAACACTAGTGCCTGACACGAGCAGTAGTGCCTGGGGACCGGGAAACTTCATGGATGACTATGACTAGGGAAGTTACAAAATATTTTTATTTCAACACATTTTTCAACACTTCATATAGTTACTTTTACGGGAAAAGAGTTCTTAACACTTGCCATGCATACACTTTGCACAACATTTCTACTTTCACATTGGATCAGAACTATTCAAAATGGATCATATTTTTACACACCATATACATTGGTGTACAAATTGAGGAAGAAGTTAAAGTTTATAGAGTGAAAACATATGTTTATCCCTACACTTCTTCTATGTCTTGGAGAGAGATCGCCCAAAAAACTTGTAGTTAGTGCAACTGGCATGAGATCACCCAAAAATTCATTCTTCTACAATATCTACATGATCCTTTCTATCTCATTCACTCATCATGGATAGGGTCTACATGTTCCTTTATCATTTTCTTGCATAATTTTACACACTTTTTACTTATTTTGATCATATATACATGTATTTGACTACTTGATTGTTCTTCTCTTTCGCAGGCCCGTCCTTACAAGAAGTGGTAGTCACATTACATCAATAAAACCAATCTCACAGAAATCAACACATAAAAATTAACATAAACAATAGGTAAAATAGTGAAATATACACATATTATATTTCCCTAGGGTCTTCATCATCATCATGTAATTATTTTTACTTCCTCTTCTCTAGTTTCCATGCTTCACATTTTTATCACTCGACACTTTCTTTTGTCTCTCAACACTTTTTTTGCCATCAATCTACATGGTTATAAGGTACGCATCTCTTATCTACATTATGTTATCGATAATTCAATCAACAACATAAAGTTGGGGAAAATGTAGACACAAAATCATACACTTTGGATATCTATCTATTCGTAATCACATACTACTATTCATATGATTCCTAAGTAAGAAAAGTACTAATTGACCCATGTATTTGGCCATATTTATTTTCTTGTTGTTGTCATTTTTAGTCTTACATGCCTTATTTCTTATTCTGACCTTCGACACTTTAATTTTTTTGAGTCGGGACAATAGCACTAGGTGCCCCCATCCTCTCTAGCGCTCCCGACCTCTTTATACTAGGATCACATATTTTGAGTCTTTTAAGTCATTTGGGTATCTTATCTTTTTGGTAGTTATCCTTTTTCGGGGTTAATTACAAAATTCAAGTAAGGTAGTCATATAAATATAAAGTTATGTGATCATAATAAAGGACCAAGCATTAAGAATTAGCTATCACCACCTAAGGTTTTATTCAAAGGCCATTATCATGAGTATTCAAGCATTCATCTAGCATCCACACAAGAGTAAGGGACTTTGTATTATTCTGCATATAATTCATATGAGGGGAACTTCTATCTTTCACGCACACATCTATCTACATTTTCTACAACTATATATTTTTCACTATCAAGTACGATGTGCACAAGAGCCACCTAGGGCACAATCTCTCCACACACACATAGAACTACATTATGTACTGCAAGCGTGAGTGTAGTGCTCGATTAATAAGATCAATAGTTTGAAAGTTGAGGACAATATAACCTCTAATTCGCATTATTTTATTTTATGTATTTGATACAATTTTAAGGGTTTTAATTTTCACTTATTTGTTTTATGTTATCAATTACATTGATGAACATTTTGTGACATACTAATGACAATAAGCCAAGACAAGTGAACATCTCATGACCTAGTGAAATAGGTTTTCTAAGTCCCTAAGTAGTCACAGATTCCCGGAAGGTCTTTAACGCCCGCATGTACCCTTTACCTAGCATGGGTTCCCTAGTCCAGCATATTCAGGTAGCTCTTCATTTTTTTGAGCTTCATTATGACAGATCTGCATTTTGGATTTTTCAATTTTTCAATTTTGTGCACCCTCAAGATTGTAGCAAAAATCTAAGTCATTTTATCTTCTTATTTGCACTTAGTATTTTTAAATCTTAATTTATTATTTGTTTGGGTCTATTTTGTACTCAATTTGTTACTCATTCTTTGCTATATTGCAATCAAATTTAGGCATTTATAAATTCTATATTTTCTTAATCGAAAGAATGTTGGTTACCTTTAAGGATTATATTGTAATTGAATATTTATAGGTTGAGATAAAAAATTAAGGATAAATTTAACATATATATTATTATCTCCATGTTTAACATTTTCATTAGAATTTTCTATAGATTTAAATGTAGATATATTAGTAATGGTAGGAACATACTCAATCATGTTCGATGGAAGGAGTGTGGAATATCATTCTTTTGTGACATAGATCATTAAAGATAAAAAATTGTCAAATGGAACTTATTATTACAAAGGAAATAGAATAATCTAAGTAAATAAATCTTGAAGCAAATTATTTGCAAGTTTATTATTCATATTATTAAGCATATTCTTATAATGCAAAACATAGCCACTAACTAGTTCATTGGATCCTAGTTGCATATTATCAATTTGATAGTATGGAATTTTATCACCAATGTCAATAGAAAAGTGTACAAAGAACTTATCATCCAAAGGAGGAAAATACCTAAAGGAGTGCATAGGTAGATCATAAATCCAATATAAAACATAGTCTTTGAGGACTCTAAGAACAAAATTAGGAAGTAATTGATCATTACAAATATAGTATAAAAATAAAAATGAAAGGAGTGAAGGTTTTTATTATGAATTATTTTTCCATCATAGATAGGAAGCTTAAGAGACATAACACCAATCAGAAATAGATAAAAAAACACTTCACATGTAAGAAAATTATGAAAATATTGAATAAAATCCATAACATTATAAGGATTAGACATACCTTGTTGTAATTGTAAAATTTGTTCTTGTAAACCTTGAACAACATTCTCAAGGGTGTGTGTAATAGAAGAGGAGGGTCAAGACAACACCAAAATGCACCAATGAATGGATCATGATATTATAAGACATGCTTAAAATTTTAAAAGAAACAAGAAGCTCCACACAAGTCATACATAGGTCCTCATCATCATCAAAAATATTAGAAAATACTAAAATATCCATCTCCACCATGAAACTTTCGAAGAAGCGTACAAAGCTGTATTAAGTCTCGAATACCTTATAAATAAGTCTCGAAGAATGACTAGCTTGACATAGAAAATCTCATCATCATGAAACAAGTAATATATAAATTAAAATTTATACAAGTCTATTTTATGGAAAAACTAACATTTTTCCAAATCCAAGTGGAATACCTCCAAACATCTCAAACTCTGCAACTACTCCAAAATGGCTTCAAGACCATAGAAATAAATCTTCAAAATATAGTTGGTTCACCTATAAAATAAAATCCTCAACACAAAAACCATATACCATTTCAAAGGTATATAAATCACCTTTACATAAAAACTCACTTGTATCTTCCAACTCATAGTGGAAGACCTTTAACAAAGCCAATCTATGAAACTTGCTCATTCAGGGCTCCAAGGGCTCAAGAACCGGTCTTGAGACAAACTTTCTCCAACACCTTGAAATAAAATTTCAATCTCAACCAAAACCTATAATATATCAAAGAAACTTGTACCAACATGTACAAACACTAATAAGCATAGCTCACGTGGAGAAATATCACCCACTAGACTAGTTTCACTCACCTTCTTAAGAAAACCAACTAGGGCTTTCTAGGCCAATAGGTCTTCAAAGGAAAACCAGTTCACCACATCAAAACAAAAATTTGATCACATTATATCAGGTTTTAATCAACTATCCATGACCATAATATGCATCAACAACAAGAAAAATGATCAAACTCACTCCAAAGCACAAGACTAGCATTTTAGCCCTTAGGGAAAAATTGGTAGGGTCACTTTGAGCACATATATCTTCCATTTTATCCATTGTAAATGTCTAAAAAAAAAAATCATGGCTACTTAAATCATCTCCAAACTATTCTAGAATTTTTTTATGGAACCTCCATCTCTTCCACAAAGCTGTTAAAACCCACAAAACTAGGGTTTTCTCTCTCTTCCCAAAATAGCTAGAACACAAAACCTTGCTAAAATGATATTTAAGGAATCATCTTCAAACATGATGCATCACATTTAATTTCCAATAAATTATGGAAACTATACAATTCAATTCTTCCAAGTCACTTTAGAACTAGGGTTTCATGAGGGTAAAAAGTTTGTTTAGCTTCTTAATGATTATTCATAAAACTCCTAGGATCAAACAACATTCTTCCACTTGGAAAATCTTATTGATGTAGGAGAATCATGGCATTATAAGTATCATGTTTTTAATCCTCTTTCTATTCATGATTTTAAGATTTTTAAATGTGTGAAATTCCATAGAAGGTCAAAATGAGTCATTGGAAGAGGGTAAAAAGAGTTCAACATTTGAATTGTCTTCATATGTGCTTTTCCCTCCAAATTAAGGTTTGATATTGTAAAGGATTGAAATGAAGGATTGATATTTTAAATAGGGTTAAATGATTTTAGTGGGTGTTTATCATGTGTGAGGATTTTAACTACCTTAGTAACAAGTCCTATAAAAGTAAGAATCATTGGAATGCTTAAAATAGTGTAAAAAGGGTAGTTATGAATCTAGAAGGCATAGAGGAAGTCCGAGAGTCATAAACAAGGGATTTATGAATTATGATTTAGGTACATGTAATAGGGATTCAAATATATGGAGAATGAGAGGCAATTAGATACCGTTCCTTGGGTGGAGGATGAAGGAGGACGGAAATTACGAGAAGAAACTTGTAAATTTTTCATCTTATTTAGCTAAATATATTGAAAACCCTTTGTTTTTGTTGGATTCTCTTATTTTCATACTTCATCAAGGAGTATTAATATAGGTTGGTTTGTGTTTAATAATTTAATGGCTCATTATAAAGGAATGTTCAATGGACTAGAAATACACTTGCATGATGAATGAGGTTCTAGTAATTGATATACTTTGTTCTAGCTTTATGGTAACTCCTAGATTGCATTTTAAAGTAGAGAATAAATTAGATAGGAAAATATTTTATTCATAATTCTGATAAAAACTATAATGTAACCTTTTTATTAGTGATCACATTTGGAGAAAAGATGAACCATGCTAATACCACGTTTTGTTTCATTTTGTGCATGCAAATATTGTTAAAATTTAGGTGCTCTGTGTGTGAGAATTTGCCTTTGAAAGTTACATACATGATTTGAATGGTTTCATAAATGTGAAGGAAAAGGACAATTTTTATTTATAGTATTGAAGTGGAGTATCGAAACAAAAAATTTCATACAAATGTAAGCTTGTTGTGTTTTAATCCTACATGCACATACCCTATCTCCTACAAGATGAGAAAGGAGAAATTTTGTGGTTCTCACAATTTATTAGCTGATCAAGATCCACTAGTAAGGAGTTCTTGTTAAAGGCCTCAAAACATACCTTGGGTTAAAACCTTGTACCTTTATTTTCATTTTTGAAGAATTTATAAAGAAATTTAGGACCCCGATTCTAGGAACTACACTCGGGACATGCCTAAGGATTGAAGTTTGGAGACCTTAAACATAGAATTTGGATATAAAATTTGGTATCCATCATATTGGATGGGTTTTCTAACAGATTAATTTTTTTTTGAAGTTTTCACATGTCATTTTTTGAGATATTTTTACTAGTCCTAAAAAGGATAGTGTGTACAGTCCTACGGAGCTAGTTGTAAGGGTCATTTAACAAAGGAATTTGCACTTCCCTTTTTATTCCAATCTTGAAATTTTATATGCACCTAGAACCATGAAATGAGTGTCCAAAAATGTGAAGTTTTTTTCTTGAATACTTTGTGATCTAAAAATGGTATTAACCCCCTACAGGTACCATTTCAAAAAAATTGGATACTTTAATTTTCATATTTTAAAATTGATCGAGAGTGATTTTTTTCAATTTTGGGTGTTTTGAAACCCAAATTTTCCAATTTCCTCTTAACGACCAATTTATCATTTTAATTCAAATTTCCTGATTTAATTTGGAAATAATACAAATCTATCAAAATTCATCATGCATTCAATTTTTATTTAATAATCCAAACTGATTATGTATTTACTTTGTCTAGAGATTGGATTATCAAATTTTCACTTAATCCAAATTTTCTAGTTAAATGTTTGTTTAATCAATTTTAATAAATTCCTTATGTTGATTTTTAATATGATCAATAGCTTCAAAACTGAAATAAAAATACTCCAAAAATTGATAACGGAGTTCACCCAAATCACGAAGGGTTCACTTAGTAAAATTTTGGTATATCACGTACGTTTGAAGGGTATTAAAGAATAACCTTAATTCTAGTTTTTACCTCTAATTATTCAATTTATAATACCCCCTCCCATTATATTATTATAATGAAAATAACCCCTATTTTTTCCATGTACCTTACCCATTTTTCCATGACAATTTTATTTACCCCTTTTTATTTCTACCCTAAAATATTAAATAGAAAATATATCGTGTTTCTCACTCAATTTATTTTTAATATGCATTTCTCTCGAAATACAGTTTGAATCCATTCAAGACCTATAACTAATTACCTTATAAATGTTAAGATTTAATCATTTATCAATAGTTCTTCAAATAATTAAGATGGCGAAATAATATCACTTGAGTTGAAAAGCATACTCAATCCTAGTTTTCTAGCATCTTATTATTTCTTAGTTAAGAATATCTTAATTGACATTTATTTATTCAAAAATATATTATAATTTAACATTATGACCACACTTTTTAAATTGTAATTTTAAAGTATTTAGTTTTTAAAACTAGGGTTTGGATGTTTTAGTTTTATATTAAAATTAAACCTCCCTTTTCTTTTGTCCACCTCTCTAACCTACCCCCAATACCTGATTCAAAATATAAATAAATTAAACCCTTTCACCCCTATTGTCTACCGATATATTGAATTTACTTTTATTAATTTTAATTACCTCAATATGAACTCACGTGCTAGGATATTGCCTAGCTAATGAACCCCCATGACCCGAATGGGCTATGTTTCTCTGATTCACTTAATCGTGAATTGATCTATTTATTGTCAAATGAAGTACAATTTTTACCGTAAAAATATATTGATAGATCATTATACCTTTCTTAATATATTTTAGTAGATTTGGAGACTACGATTTCTGTCGATTTTGTCTACACTTCATCTATAGCTTTATAGGATCTCCAAAGTGCCCTTTCTATGCAATTGTGTCCGATAAAAACCTACAATTGTAAATATACTACACTTCATGGAAAAATAAGGAAACCCTCTTATTTGTCTCATAATTTTGAGAAATTATCCTTTCTAAACCAAAATCGATAAGGATTGTAAGTGCTTCAAAAATTGGGTTCGCTGAAAACTGCCCCTTCTTGTGTGGTTATAGACATTTCCAAAGTCCTTTATAAATACCATGGAGATAATTTTATAGCTTTCTAAGCTATATTGGTGTAGTGGCGAGTCATATGGATTGGAATCTTGAGGTTGTGGTGTTGATCCTCATTATCCCATTTTTACCGGAGGTTGTTTTCCAATGTGGGAGTCATATCCCACATTGCTCACGAGTATGGGTAGATAGAGGTTTAAATATAGGTCGTTTAGCCTATAGTTTCATGGTTGTGGCTTTGTATTTCATTTTATTTAAATGGAAAAATATGTTGGACCATGGTATAAGGTTCCACATATATTTGTTTGATGTGGCCTATGTTGGCTACATTGGTAGTTATGTGGACCGACCAGTCATTGGTTTGTTTGCATGATATATATAAATTGTCGACTTTTCATTATATGGCTGAGATGAGGTGACTTCATAGGGTTATGTGGAGATAATACTAACCGTTTAAGCCATAAGAATATAGGGCTAAGCTGTAAGACCAATCAATGTGGAGATAAAAAGGGTCAAATCGATGGCGAGTTGACCACCCCACCGGGTTGGTAAGTAGCTCGGGTGAGCTACTCAATAATACAATGCAATGCAAAATTAACACATGTATAAAAATATTCAACCTGTAGTACAAAATCCCACATGTAAGGGATATAGAAATATAGTTGAAAATATATACAATTTCTCATCAATGATGATATGATTTGGAGGCCAAGGCACCCCTCTATTAAAAGAGTGTGCCAAAATTGGTTAAGGCCCCTAGCCAAAAATAGATGAGCACGAAATTTCAAAATCGTGTGTCAAAGACCACAAGATTAAAATAAAAATAAAATTATCTTCATAGTATTTATGCCACTTGTCACATTCTAATTCATCCACATTAGCAGACCGGTATGTTAGCCCCAAATTTTGCTTGTTGGCCAAAAATTTGAGTGGATCATAACTTGCGCATATGAGCTCCATTTTTTGAGTTCTTCATATCGATGGTAAGCTCTCGACATTACCTATGTTATTCATATCAGCCATGTCTTGATTTTTTTTTAAATGGCCAAATGTGTTGGCCTGTGGTATAAGGTGTAATGTATATTTGTTCATTGTGGCTTGTGTTAGTTTTTCCTGTAGTTATGTGGACTGACCGAGTCATTAGTTTATTAGCACACTATATAAAAGATTTGAATTGTTGTTATATGGCTAGGTTGATGTTACGTCACCAAGTTATGTGGAGATAATGTCGTCTGTTTGAGCCATAAGCATATAGGGATGAGCTATATAGATGATCAACATGGAGATAAATAGGGTCGACTCGGTGGGGAGTTTACCACCCCACCGAGAGATGGTAAATAGCTCAAGTGACCTAATCCATAATAAAATGTAATGCTCAATTAACACCTACATAATAATATTCAACCTGCAAATACAAAATCTCACATACAAGGGATATATAAATATAGTAGAAAATATATACAATTTTTAATCCATAGTGATATGAGTTGGAGGCCAAGGTGCCCCTTCATTAAAAGAGTGTGACAAACCTGGTTGATGGCCCCTAGCCAAAAAATAGTGGGGCCCACCATTTTTAAATCATGTGTTGAAGAATAGAGGCTTAAAAGACAATTTATTTATCTATGTACCATTTATGACACTTTCACATTTTGATTCATCTGCATCGGTAGACTTGTGTGTTGGCCCAAAATTTTGTCTATTGGTTGAAAATTTCAGCGGATCATAACTTGTGCATATGAGCTACATTTTTTGATTTCTTCATATTGATAGAAATCTCTCGAGATGATATATAGTGATGCGATGGTTTTAGGATAGTTTAAAAACATATAAATCTATAAATTTCCTCCAGATCAAACATTTTTATCAAACGTTATGCATGAGACAAGATTGTCCTAGGCTAGTAAGAGCATTGTGAGCTAGAAGTGAAAAAGTAAGATAAAAAGAATAAGGTAAGAGCTTGTGTTATAAAATTTTGTACACATAATTGGGTCAGTTAAAGCATACTAAGGATTTTTATAATTTTTATGGGTAGGTCTGAAATTATCCATCTATGAGTGTTGCAAAATGTTTGTCATAAGGGCATCTAGTATGTAATTTTGATCAAGAAGGGAGGTTTCGTGTTTTGGGACATTTTGAATCCTTCTTATGATTTAAATAATATTTTTTAGATTTTGAATCATGGGAGTAGTTATATGAAGCATTGAAGAAGCAAAAATCCAAAAATTACATTCTTGAGCAAAGAGCTAGTAAAGCTAGAAGTTGGTCAATTTGGTGAGTTTCGGTAAGATGCTTGTTTCTTTCATTATGAATCATTGTGAAGGGATTATTAGAAGTGGAATGAGATTTTAAACTACGATTTGAGTTACCTAAAAATATTTTAGGTTATCATTATTATTTTAGCAATATTTTTAAGTCGTGGTAGGCTTGTGTGTTATCTGTTTCTGACGAGAGAATAGAGGAAAGTTAGTTGTTGATACTCTTGAAATTGTATCCAGAGAATCAATGATTGGATTTTATATGCATAATTTAGTATCATAACGTGGAAAATGGAATAAATACATAATTATATGAATAATACGAGAGAGGAAAAAGAAAGAAAGAGAAAATAAGAAAATAAAAGAGAGATGACAAAAAAACAAGAGTTGTGGGTTAAAAAAGAGCTCAAAGAGCTCACGAAGGATGTGAATAGGTTAGGATAAATGATATAATCTACAAGCATGAGTAGAGAGAGAAGTATACTTATATTTAAGATGATAATATGAGTCAAGTGGCCAATAAAACTACTTATAGAGAGAAACAAAAAGAGAAGTTGAGGAAGATGTTAAAGTGACAACATGAAGAGTTGAAGAAGATAAAGAATAGGATGGGAAAACAATAGAAAGAAGTTGCTAAAGGTATATGAGGAATTTCAGGATTTATATGAAGAGAAGATAATTTATAACTTCTTATATTGTCTTGGATAAGAACAAGAAAGTGAAAGAGAGGAGAAGCGAGTGGTGAAGAGGAAATCTCACCGATGGAGCTTCTCAATAGGCTCAAGGGCCTTCAAGTTTTAAATATAATTATGTATTCATATGTGTTAATGTAGGTACCAAAGGTGAATAATAAAGGGAAATAAATTATTCCTTGAATGAAGAGATAGAGAACAAGAGTGAAGAAAAGAAAAAAAAGAAGTTTGTGAGCAAGTGCAAGCTTAATTTGAACTAGTTAAGACTAAAAATGTTGTAGTCATTGTGGTGAAGGGATCATTAAGGGCTCTCACAAGCACATCGAGCTAGATAATTGAAAAATATTAGTTGCATAACAAGGAAAATTATAGAGAAACAATGACAAGTGAATCATGTAATGAATATGGAAACATGATGGATATTATAGAGGTAGAAACAAGTCAAGTAAATGATAATATGCAACAAGATATAGTGTTTTTAGCGGAGGAAAACAAAAAATGGATGATGAAGATAAGTTAGTGAATAAAAATACAAGGAGAGGACTAGTTTTCCACTACTTTTTATTTCTAATTTATATTTTAGCTTTGTTTGTGCAATTATAGTACATGATGTGAATGAGAAATGTAGTCATTTTTATACCCACTATAAGAAGAAGGGAATCCCATGCGCATTGAACTATCACCCGGTGGGAATCGGGCACTCACTGAGGAACTCGTAGGCACCGATTATCTCTTTTATGTGAGTTAAGTGGGAAAAGATCATCTAAATCAAGAACTTAATGAATAATGGTGGAAAATGAGACATACATTCATCGTAGGACTCGAGTGGTCTCTAAAAAATGTGTTCATCCCGAATAGAAGGTAACTACAGATAATAGATAGAATACAATAGAAAGAAAAATATATAAGATCTTACATCCATTACATAACATCCATGAACAAAAATGAGACAATATAGGTATGGATCGAATTAACTATACTCATGCTCATTCATGTTTGTATCCTCATTACATTCCTACTCATTACGGTCGGTGGATCCACTTAGAATACCACATTTTGATCAAACCGAACTCATACATCACAACAGGACCATGTCTTTCATTGATACAGAGAGAAAATTTACATCCCAGCCCCTTAATGCATCACCCCATAATATATCTATCACTTGACCCTTTGATCCTTCTTCCATCCATCCCTCTTTTCTCTTCTATGGGTGCTCATATATATAGGTATCCTAAAGTGCGAATGCCTCATTCGTGGCCTCATATATGTTGCCAAGCATCCATATGGGCTCTCCATGGGGACATGTTCCTTCAGGTATGGGCTCTTCCACACTCTGTCATGATGGTCTCCTAGATGCACCTACTCTCCAGCATGGGCTCTACACGTTCTGACATGATGGTCTCCCATGTGTGACTCCATCACTAAGCATATTCCTTTTTGGGCCCCACGCAGCTAGTCTGACACCTTATTTGCTTCACACGTGTGGTCGTGTCCTACTTCCCTGTGTCCTACTTGAGATGCCAAATACAATTAAGTCCTGAAACTTGGGCTCTATCTACGCTCCTTATCCTACTCGCCCTTATTATACTAGACCTTGCATGCTTTCTTATTACACACCCATCCTTCGGGTCTCATGCCTTGTGCGCCTACGTTCCTTGGTGCCCTTAGTCAATATTTTAGGGACCCAACATCACCCCACACTACGTTTGTTATCTATCCATGGGAACACTTCTCCATAGGATAAGGGAACCAAGATGTAGTATAATAGTTTACAAAAAGAATAAGGGAATGAAATAATTGAGGGAGAGAAAAGAACAGGGAAGGGATGACATCAACTCAATGCTAGGAAAATCCCTTTGTAGGTTAGCCTCTAACTTGTTCCATGTGTTGATTTTGTTACGTGCTTTACGATGAGGTCGTTGAATAGGGTGCTTACCTCCTCAAAGCTTAGTCCATTTCCCTGGGTGCCCAAAGTGTCAGTAACCTTATCCAACTCCTTTCCCGAGTCTTCAAGCACGTTCATCCTCTTGGTGATCTATGGGTGCACAGATTCCTTGACTAGATTTTGATTTTACTCCTTAAGGTTTCAATGGCTTTAGACTTCCTTTCAACCTCGGCAAGACTTTGTCCCTTTCCACCCTATTTCCTTTATTTTTCTTCTAGAAATCCTTTAGCTCTGTTTCGTGAGTGGTGACCAAGGTGCTTGCTACCCTATCCTGTCTGCGCAATTATCATACATGGCCTTGGCGATTGGGTAGCAATCTTAACATCCACTAGCACCTTTCTATACTCAAAGCAATGAGTGCTACCACTTTCAATTTGTCTTCTTTCTCCAAATGTGCTGCCACTTCCTCTACATATTGTAGGACCAATGGTTGTCTCTCCATGGTGAGGATGCACGTCGGATATTCTAAGCATTTAAGAGTGCATCCATACCTCTGTGTGGGTGGCGTTAGGTCTGGATGCTTCAATATAATGGCAGTCTTGATAGACTCGACATTTTTGTATACCTCTTGCACATTTTCCTTTTCATACTTTAGCTTGTGATTCGATTGCACGTTGATCAAATATTCTTACCTCAAGCTCTTAGTCTTCTCAGTCAACTCCTCCTCCTTTTCTAGTTTTCCTCTAGAACCCTTATGTTGTCATTTATCGTAAAGAGCCTAGCCTCGGTCTCGAACGCGACCTTTTGAGCACATTATAGAGCTTCTCATCCAAATTTTTTGGGAATTTACCAAGGATTGGCTCCTTTAGAATTTGGAACTGTCATGATTTCCCCTCTACATACTTCAAAGTTTGGCTTGTCAATATGGGACTCAAACACCCAAGAGAGAATCTTCCTTGTCTTGGAGTATGTGCCCTTCTTGTCAAATGAATCCATGGATAGAATCCTTTTTATGGGTATAGTGCACTAGGTCAACACTGTGCTCCAATTCTTATTCCACCATGGCCTCAATTATTTTTTTCACCTCCCTTGCTGCTTGACTTGGTTATTTGCTCCTCCGTAAAGCTTATAGGTTCCCACTCCTCTACACCAACCTCCTCATTTCTTCCCATGTCCCGGTGTCTTCATCTCCTGGATATCCTTGTGCCTCACAAACACAAATGCATGTTTCTCTTCTCCACTCTCTTCTTTTGAATCTTAAATGCTGAAGATAGGTGGCTCTTGCTCTCTTTTAGGCTCATCCTCCTCATTGTCATATTCTTCACTATCATCCTCCTTTCCACCTATGTATTTCTCCAAGCTATCGGTCTCCTCCAAGTCAGCTTCCTCTTCTATCCTCTACTTTTTCCTAAGAGGTGACTCTTTAGCAGGGGATTCACCTTCTCTACTTCCTCTAGTGACTTCTCTTTGGTGAGGGGTTTCTCTAGTGCCTCTTCTTCCGTGTCTTCTCCTTTATCGGGATTTCTTCCTACGTGCATAGGTGCTAGGTTTGGCACTCATCACCAACATGCTTACTATCTGAGAAATATACACACTTGGTGCTTCTTCTTCTCCTCTTTCCCTCTTCTTGGGTGCGGGATTCTTTCTACCCATGGGATCTTCAAGTATGGAGACATCATTCTCTAGGTATGTGCCTTTCTCAAACTTGGGTCTTATGTGGAGCTATACACGTGCGGTAGATCCTCCTATAATGGGAAAGGTCATGGGCCTTTTCATTTGGATTTCATATGACACATACCTCTCCATGTATGTGTGCTTTCTGTTGGGGTAGATCAACCCTTTACACATTTCCCTGTGGTCTTGGTCTAGGTTACCAAGCTCTAGCTTCAACTTCTTAAATTCCTTGAACCTATTTATTTCCTGCTTGGAAGTATTGAGTTGTGAAGGTGAAGGGGAGTTTGCACCATGGGCTCCATGTCTCATCTGTTAGTTTGTATCTTCCCAGGTAGAAATTTTGGTACACTACAAATTCATCTTCTCCCTTGGTGGTCACTATCTGTTGCTTATAAATTCTCCATTCTATCCCGAACATGTTCCTCAAGTGCATATACCATTTCTCCAAGCGTGCCTTGTGTACATTTTTCATAGTGTCACAGGCATACTTTTCAAATATTTTTGTAGGTGAAGGGCCCTTGATAGGGTAATCCCATATGAACTTGTCTAATGCATCGGTACTCCATCTCTAAAAATTTAATGGTTAGTAGGACATTGAAAAGAGGATTCTATCACCTTGCTTCGTAATGTGATAATCTCCTCTGTGATGAATGCGAGAGAAGTTGTAGATGGTGCCTTCTGAAATTTTTCTGTAAACATGCAACCATGGCTTATTAACTTGGGTCTATCTCTCCTTTCCATTCAACTTTGTCACCAGATGTGCTGCCATCTTCAATACCGGATCCTTGATATTTGTGATATCATAGTATCTTGACCCCTTCTTGTATGCATATGCAGCGATAGTTTCCTTGACTACCTCTTTGTCACCTAAGTCATCCTCCAAACTATCTCCTTCACATATGAGGCTTTTGAATTGTGAAATGAGCTCGAAGTAATGCTCATCTTGTCCCCCGTGAAGTGAAAGTAATCCTCATGTACATGCAACATCATCCATTGGTATAGGTGCTCGGGCTTCCCAAAGTAGGAAAGCCAAATATTTTTAATAACCCTGTACTCTCCATTTTTACCTTCACATCATCATTATAGATGGGAAAATTTTCTGGTGTCCTTTTATTTATTGGGCACACTAACTCCAATGTCATCTCCTTCTTGACTGTGCTCATTTGATGGTTATAGTCATTTATAAACATGTTTCTCAGGTGGGACTCCCACTCCTTTCCCAACAATACTCCATCTGGGTACTGCATTTCTACATACCACTCTTTATTTTTACTTGTATTAGGTTCTTATTGTTTTTCCTCTCCCTTACCCTTTCCCTTCTTAGGTGTGCTAAATGGTTTCTTGGGTGCCATTGTCTAGGTCCTCTTATCACTTCAATCACTCCTTATTACTCTGCTCTTCCACTTCTTCCAACATTGGATCTAAAACCTATGAGAAAACCCTCTTAAACCCATGCCCTAGTTTGTCAAACCCTAACTGGCATACTCCTTTCACAATACGGTGCCTTCTCACAACTTCCCTTACACCCGTGAATCCCTTCCTTCTGGTTCATAAATCCAAACTAGTTACTCACACTCACCCTCTTCAGATTTTTCTTCACATGGATAGGTTCTGGAAGCCCTAGTTTGCAAAGATGCAAAATCTCTTCTCTCTCTATTCACAAAGTGAAAATGAAATGCCTCAACCCCTTTATTTATAGCTTTTCCCACTTTGTAACATTAAATTCTACCTTACCTACCACCATACATTAACACTTAAAGTGGATTTTGCAAACAAAACCAAATTTCACACCTTTACTTGCATGCCTAACCTTGCGCAGAAAATTTTCTATCCTTCTCGTGCGAAACCCAAATTTCACACATTCACTCACGTGCACAACCTTGCATGGAAAAATCTCCAAACTTCTAGTGTGCAACCAAACCATCTTGACAGAGACTCTTGCACACAAAAATTACCCCACACCAAAGGCATTTCTTCCGTTATGATTCTTGCTCTCTCCTACCTCGTGTTGCTTATGCGCTTCCTCTTATCTTGTATGTGGATCCCTTATGTAGCATTTTCCTGACACCCATCATTATTTTTCACCTTTCCCTTACATGCACTTTCTTTTACAGGCCATTTAACCAGGCTTTGTGATCCAATCCTTCTTGGCATTTCATATTTCAATTTCTTCCATCTTACTCCACCCCACACTAAATCGATGTGTGGTCCTCTATGTAAATACAAATTTACTAGAGAGTAATGAGATTACTTGGAGCCCAGGCGTAACAAAAACATCAATGAGAAAGGGAAGCATAAGAAAGAAAATTTCTTAAGATAAAATCCTAAGCTAACCGGCAATCTTGCCTTATTGACAAACACTAAGAAGACTTATTTATAGTAGGGCTTCATCCTACTCCCATTAAAGTGTCCTGGAAATATTGTTCCATCCAGCACTTGTAATTGGCACGTGCACGAATCAAGGATGTACGAGATGGTGTAAGGACCCAACCAATGCACTTTCAACTTCCCAGGATGATGCAAAAAATTAGAATCATATAGTAAGACCATCTACCCAATCTCAAACTTCTTGTTCTTGAGGTGACAAATCATACCATGCTTTCTACTTTGCTTTCTCTATGGTTTGGCTCCACAGCAAGTGACCATTTCTCATCTAGCTTTATCAGTTCATCAATTATTTCTTCCAACTCTTGCTCATCATCTAGTCCTCCCTTACACGGGCTATACCCAGAGAAGGTAACATGAATTCAACCAGTAGGAAATCTTCCACGCCAAACACCAATTGAAATAGTGTGGATTTGTTCATCCTTTTATAAGTTGTCTTGTAAGCCCATAACATAGTTGATACCTTGTCATCCCAATCTTGTCTCCCGAAATTACAGATCTTAGTTAAAGTGTGACTAAGTATTTTGTTAAATGCCTCAGCAATTCCATTTGCTTGAGGGTGATAGGGAGTAGTTTTGTGATGAGCCACCATGAATTCTGCTAACAAGATCCTCATGGTCTCATTCAAGAAATGTGTACCCCTATCACTTGGTTAAACTCAAAGGGCATCCATGCCTCTTTATAATGTTCTCCTAAATTTTTTTGGCTATTATAACTCTTTGTATAGTCCTTAGTTAGGGTTGTCTTTTCCCACCTTGTTAGATAGTTTGTGCAAGTGATCACATAACATGATCTAATCCTACACGCTGATGGTGTAATAGGGCTTACAAATTCTATTACCCATTTTTAAAAAGGTTGAACATTAGGGATAGGGCTCAAGGGAATTTCATCCCTCCATCATGGCTTGCCAAGGCACCGAAAATGGTAACATGCTTTACAATACTCCTTATAATCCTTAAACGGGGTCTCCCACCATAGTCCTACCATTAATATCTTAGGTTGGTGGCGTCACCTACATAATGCCCACCTGCACTTCCTTCATGCACTTATTCTATAATGGCAAGGTGCTCATGCTCTAGTACACACCTATGTAAAACTTCATCACACCCTAATTTGTATAGGTCCCCACTGATCAACATGTAGGGTGCAACGCGTATTGTAGTTGTTTTCTTTCTAATGTCTTCATCCCTTTGGGTGCCATACCCATCTTAAGGAACACAACAATATCCTCCAAGTATGAGGCGTGCATCATAACCTAAACAATTATACATCAGGCATGGTATCTTCAATGCTCTGCGCATCCTCCCCTGAATCAATCCTACACAAATGGTTAGGTCCAGAATTACTCTTGCCTAGTTTTACCACTACGGTGAACTCAAATTCTTGGAATATAAATACTCACCGACATATGTGCCCTTGTAGGATGGGCTTGTTTACCAAATATTTTAATGTCATATGGTTAGTGTAGAAGATAAAGGGATTTTTCAGTAGATACTTCCTGAACTTATGAAGTGCATAGATCATAGACAATGCCTCATGCTCAGTCCTAGTATGATTATGTTCTACTGGTGTCAACTTCCTTCTTGCAAAGCATAGGGGGTGATATACAATTCCTTCACCAAGTTATGCAAACACTACCTTAATGGCCATTCCAGAGGCATCCATCCACATGGACAAGGAAGGGCTTGTCCCAAGAGGGAAAACATAATATAGCGTGGTGATGAGCCTATCCTTCAATGTGTCCAATGCCTTCTACTATGCTTCTCCCCACTAAAAGGCACTTTTATACAGAAACTCTTCTAAAGGAATGGGGATCTTTGCATACCCCTTGATGAGCTTACATTAGTAGCCCACGTGTGCAAGGAATCCACACACTTTGCACTTTAACTAGTTAGCTCCCCTAATCCCACAATAACTGCCATTTTGGCGGGATCCACCACTAAGCCTTCATTGCATATGATGTGCCCCAATAGGGTCCCAAATGGGGTAGAAAATACAAAATTCTTGATGTTGATGGATATCCTCAACTACTGACACCTTTCAAACATCAACCACAAGTTGTCATAGTGGTCCTTGACCAGCCCATACACAGTCCAATCATCAAGGTATACTTGGAGAAATTTGTGGATGAAGTCCTGGAAAGCCTGTACTACAATGCATGAGAACACAAAGTGGGAACATTATTTAATCCAAAAGGCATGACCGTATACGAAAAATTTCCCCACTCGATGGAGAAAGTTATCTTTCTTTGGTCTTCCTTTGCAATCCTCACCTGGTGATAGCCTGAGAACCCATCCTTAAAAGAGTAAACTTTGTGCCCAGCCACTCCTTCCAAGATCTCCTCAGTAAAAGGGGTTAGAAAAGGATCAATGATACATACTGCATTCAAATCCATATAATCAACACATATCCTTATCCTCCTATCATTTTTAATACTAATCACCATCAGACTTATCTATTATGACTCCACAACTTCTATGATTCCTGACTCTATCATCTTGTCTATTTCCTCCTTGACCTTTACGCGCAGATTAGGATTCATTGGGTATGGCCTCTTCCTGATCGGGTGCACACCTTCCTTCAACTTAATTCTCATTTCTCCCAAGGAGTGGTGAATGCCTTTGAGCTCATGATACCCATGCAGGAACAAATCCTCAAACTCATGTAAAGATCAATGATCTTAGAGACATCTTTCTCCAACTAATAATCTCTAATGATAGCTTCCTTGGGTTCTGCCTCTAACCCAATATTAACCTTCTTTGTCTTTAAAGGCTCATGATAGGAGCGCACCATCTCATCAACACTATCCATCACTTCACGTGATCCTAGAGAGTGGTTAACCTCTAAATTTTCCATTTCTTCACCATCTATGACATAGACCATCTTTCCTTTTTCCTTAACTACACATGTGCACTCTAACTATACTTTATCATATTCATTCTCACCAAATTATCCACCCAAACATGGCTCTCCTAGAAATTCTACAAGCCTATCCTCTACTTTGTCACTAGTCCCCATCGTAAGACACACCCGACCTCCTGTAATGCCTTATCCACCAATGGTGCAGTGCTTCGATACTCAAATGTTTGGGTGAGATTAGCCACTAGTCCTTATTGATTCCTAGTTAGCGTCATGTCTCGAGTGAATGTACCATGTGTGTGTGCAACCTTACCGTGTAGAATATAGTTTTGGATCCGGAGGGATGGTGGCAAAGCTTCTGCGACTTCTCTCCATACTCTCTCATAGGTTTGGATTTGGAAAGAGGTGGGCTCACTACCGTGGTGGTCTCGATGGTGGTTGGCATGTTGCATCTAGAGAACCGGATAGAGAGGGAAATTATCACCTCGTGCCATTCTAGAAGGTTATCTTGATGTGTCACCCACAAGCACCCATCAATTTCTCGGAGGACGTAACTTATCATCCCTCTTCGCACCTCTTCCTCCTTCCATTGAGCTTCCATATTCTACAAAAATATCTTAGGAAGGATTCCCTAAGTACTTAGGTATCTCCTTTCCTCCTAGGCACTTTGGATAGTGCATGCCTTTGTCACCTTTTTCACCAATCCTCTCAAGTGTCATCGGATTAACTCATAGGTTCCATGCGCCCAATTGTCACATGTTATCTTGGTGGTGTCACTCACCGATTGGGCATCTTCAAACTAGATAAATCCATTGGTAGGATGGATTATCTCTAGATCTCGATTGAGTGCACATATATCCTATCCAAGATGTCTTCTCCCAAAGGTTCGGTATAGGGTGTTGACTTCCCATCGACCATGGGTATGATGACACGTTCCTCCTCATTTTCAAAGCTGATGTACCCCTTCTTGAACCAATGATCTGCATTGTTCTTATAACACCATGGGTGCCCAAGTAGTCTTTGGGAAATTTTTTTCCGAACGAGCCCTAAGACTTTGAAGTCCCCAAGAAAAATTGGCTCCTGAATGGTGATAAGCGCATTTTTAAGACTCCTATGGGCATTGCCTTTTTTGTTTTCCATACACAAAAAAATTGAATATTGATGTAATGTAGGCCTTCCAATCTAATGCCAATCATCCAAAGTGAGAACATTGACCTCTGTTCCTATGCCAATGAGGATATTGCTAAGGAGCCATCCATCCATGACTGCATTCAACGTCATCTCCTTATCATAATCGAGGTTATGAGGGGGAGGTTTGCATGTATGACTTGCCTATCATGATCTTCTCCCATGTGTGGTACCTTCTCTCTCAAACATGATCCTAGCAAGGGAATAATATTCTCTTTCCTTAGTAACTTACATACCTCCTTGACCTCATCTAGGTCATATTTTGGCACCTCGACCCTCCTCCTTTTCTCTTCTCTCCTGGATTTCTCCTTTAGACACTAGATTTCTCCTTGTAAAATTTGAATCACGTCCATGGTATCTTGATATACCACTTTTTGATGTGTAGGGTTTGGCTACCTTCCATGTGTCACTTCTTCCCTTGAAACTAGGTTCTTCTACCTTGGCATTTCCTTTGCACACGTGACCTCTGCTCTTGTGGTTACCAAAACAGGTTCCAAGCCTACATCATGTGATACTCGTGACATCCATTAGGTGTCTGCCTTCTTGATGCTTACCATTACAGTGCCCTTGTCCTTCCAAAGGTTGCTAACTCATATACTCAAACAACTTAGGAAACTCCTCATACTTGTGCTTCTTTCTCGCACTAAGAGCACCTGCAATGCAGATCTAGGCACTCGCACTTGTAGTGGTCTATAGACCCATAATTGAAATAGGTTCCACACAGGAACTCACTTCTTCCTCCTCCCTGGTTACCATGACCACAGAATCCTCCACAAAATCCTCTTTCATGTGCACCTTCATCCATGTGCTCCTCATAGTGTCGATCATCACCTTTAGAAATACTAGCAATGTTGGTCTGGCGCACCCCATGATCAATGGATTCATGGATTTGGTCAATAATTATACAATCCTTAGTATCATGGGTTGTAGAGGTGTAGATTTTATAGTAGCAATACACATTATTTCACATCACGTGCTGCAACAGGGGACATCTACTCGCATCATGGTCCCCATGACAAATCTCACAATCTACTGCTATGGTGTGTACTATCCTCTGAAGGAAATTATCCTTGACATGCCCCTCTACTTCACAATTTGTACACCATAACCCACTACAAGTCTCATGCATTGAGTTTATAAATAGATTCTCCAACTACTTAGCCATAGCCATAATTTGAGCCTTCAAAAATAGGCTATCACTAGTATCAACACTCCCAATAGCCTTGACACATAGAGCGGCCTCCAATGCTTCGCATGGGTCTGTGAAAGTTTTATGAGATAAAGCTCTTGTAAAAGGTGTTATCAGCCCCCGAGACAAACCATTGAGCATTCTCAGAAAGGTGAATGTCAAATGAAAATTTTGATAGAAGATTCTTAAACTATGTGTCATACTCCTGCACACTCTTTGCCATCCCTTGTTGAATATCCTTGAGGGCATTGATGCTCTTTTGTTCAAACTCAGGAATGTGGAATTATACTAGGAAGGCATTCTTTAGGGCGTATAATCCACCACCATCGATGAGGGTCATATTTCCTATACCAGCTATGTGTGCACCCTTATGATGTTGTCGCAAACCGACTTGCCTTTCACTTTGGGCTAGTGATCCCTTTCGTGCACTATAGCGGTTCACACTTGTGAACATGCTCTACAACATCTTCAATACATCTATATTCTGGAAAATGTAACAACATATTAAAGAAAACTTGAGGGGGTTGTTGGGGTCCTTATCCTCTTGAGCCAGATCCTTGGTTTCCTCCACTATTTCCTTCACCACTAAATCCACCAGGCCTACCAGGTATTGTTCTTCTTTATCCACAAAATCCACTAGGTCCACCAGGTCCTATGTTAGTCATGCCAAGGGTCCCCATAGTCCCACTAAACTTCACACCGATGATGGATCGTGATGATGCCCCATTACCAATAGTTTACTCCGTGCCACTCCCGGATGTGAGAATGAAGGCTGGTGTGCTTGCTCCTTATCCAAAAATCCCTCCAAAAACTAGAATATGCGTAGCCATATAAGTTCCAAATGAGAAATTATATCTCAGGAGTGCAGATCAGTCACTCTCACTAATACTAACTTAGCCAACAATATTCTCCCTTGATCCGTAAAATACAAGCACTAAGGTTTGGTCACTAGGTGGGTTTAGATATACGCCAATGAATCTTTTCTCTCTGTAAGATGAATTCTCATCGAAGCCGTAGGGGTCTCTCTCATGCACTTTCTAAGATGGGGTAAAACAAACTACTTAGGTTCCACGTCCTTTGCTTGAACCTAAAATCCTTCTGTAACATATGCCTCCATTTATCCATCACTCCACAGTAACCTCGTTTCATCTAGAAATATCCCTTTCATGTGCTTCACTATACCGATTCGTCTCTCCTCCCTTTCCTTTTCCACCGTAAAATATGTCATCTTCCCCACCCTAGCTTCCTCACCTAGCACTTAGAATCATTTAGCTAGCCATTGGAAATGCCTCTAAACCCAAGGTAGAAATCAAAATCTTCATTTCCAAAGGGATAACACATAGAAATGATCCTATGGGCTCTGTAGAAACTCATACTCAGCAACTTCTAAACAACAGTATGTAGAGATAGCGTACTCTAGAGTGTAACTAGCCAACACACCTTTCCACCAATGGTCCACAACACGGGTCCATGTCAAATCAACATCTTGTAGTCTCTGGTACTCTTCTTGGGTCCACGCACATTATCTATAATACCAACTTGATCTAGATGCATATGCTAAGAGCCATTCTTACGGTTCTCTTTGGAAGTAATAGAAAAATGTCTCATATAACTCATAGTAGAGGTTCTCTTCTATCCATCTACGTGTATCAAACTCGGACCCAGTGCTAAATCTCTAAGAAAATTCATCCTCTATTCTCTTGAACCATTATTCAACACTTTCCAAAGTTAAATGCTCTGTCATTACTCATTACACAGATCAAAATGCATGCCATTTCCCACTACAACTTCGAAAAGAGGTCCCGGTAACATAACCAAGATGTAGTCATTTTTATACCCACTAGAAGAACAAGGGAATCCTATGTGCACTAATCTATCAACCAATTAGAACTGGGTACTCAACCTAGGCACACACTGCGGCACCGAGTCTCTCTTTTATGCGAGTTAAGTGGGAAATCATCATCTAAATCAAGAACTTAATGAATAATGGTGGCAAATGAGACATAAATTCATCGTAGGACTCGGACCGCTATCTAAACAAATGTGTTCATCCCAAATAGAAGGTACTTACAGGATAATAGATAGAATATAGCAGAAAAGAAAATACATAAGAGCTTACATCCATTACATAACATCCATGAACATAAATGAGATAATATAGGTATGGATCTAATTAACTATACTCATGCTCATTCATGTTTGTATCCTCATTACATTCCTACTCATTACAATCAGTGGATCCACTTAGAATACGATAGCTTGATTAGACCAAAGTCATACATCACAGCAGGGACCATGTCTTTCATTGATACGAGAGAAAATTTACATCCCAGGACCCTCAATGCATCACCCCATAATATATCTATCTCTTGATCCTTTGATCCTTCTGCCATCTGTCCCTCTTCTCTCTTCTGTGGGTGCTCGTATATATAGGCATCCTGAAGTTCCAACGCCTCCTTCTATAGCCTAAGATATATTGCCAAGTGTGTGTATGGGCTTTCCATGGGGACATGTTCCTTCAGGTATGGGATCTTCCACATTCTGCCATGATGGTCTCCTAGATGTGCCTACTCTCTAGCATGGGCTCTACATGTTTTGACAAGATGGTCTCCCATGTGCACCTCCAGTGCTAAGAATATTCATTTTTTGGGCCCCACGCATCCAAAGTATGACACCTTATTCACTTCACACATGTGGTCGGGTCCTGCTTCCCTATGTCCTTCCCGAGATGCTAAATATGGTTAAGTCCCAAACCTGCGATTTGTCCATGCACGTTATCCTCGCGCGCCCTTCTTCTACTAGTCCTTGTGTGCTTTCTTCTTGCACGCCCATCCTTGATCTTATGCCTTGTGCGCCTATGCGCCTTAGTGCCCTTAGTCGGTATGTTAGGGTCCCAACAAGAAATATGTAGAAAAACATGACATGGATGAACAAAAGCAAGTGAATGATAAAGAAGAATAAGAAAAAGGTAAATAAAGAGAGAGAATTAAGTACTATGATGAAAAATAAAACAAGAAAGGAACCAAGAAATCAAGGAAAAGATAAAATAAATCCAAATAACATGAGGATGAGCTCAAGAACATCATACAATCAAGGAATTCAAGGATGTAAAGAAATTGGAAGAAGAAGAAGAAAACAAGCTATGGAGTCAAACTTTTCCTATCCCTAGAGTATGATGCTAGATCATCATGACATGCGAAGAATAATATTGTTAATCCTCTTTCTATTCATGATTTTAATATTTTTGAATGTTTCAAATTCCATATAAGGTCAAAATGATTCATTGCGAGAGGGTAACAAGAGTAAAAATGTGGATTGTGTTTATATGTGTTTTTCCTCCAAATAGAGGTTTATAATTGTAAAAGGATTTATGTTGTAAATATTATTAAATTATTTTAAGGGGTGTTTAATGTGTGTGTGATGAGTTTATTTTTCTTATTAATATGTACTATAAAAGTAAGAATCATTGGAATGCTTAAAATAGTGTAAAAGGGCAATTATGAATCTATAAGGCATAGGGGAAGTCCAAGAGTCATAAAAGGGAGTTATGAATTATGAGGTAGATGTATGCAAGAGATATTATAATATATGGAGAATGGGATGTAGTTAGATAACATTCCTTAGGTGGAGGATGAAGGAGGAAGGAAAGTCTTAGAAGAAACATGAAAATTTTGAATCTTATTTAGCTAAATATATTGAAAAACCTCTATTTTTTGGATTCTCTTATTGTGTTAATTCATAAAGGATTATGCATGTAGTTTGGATGTGGTTTAATAATTTAATGGATCATTATAAAGGAACATGTAGTGTATTAGAAAGAAACTTTCACGATTAATGAGGTTATAGTAATTGATACTTTGTTCTAGCTTTATTGTAACCCCCTAGATTGTGTTTTACGGTATAGAATAACTCGAGATAGGTAAATATTTGATTCATAATTATGATAAATATTCTATTTTATTATTTTTATCAGTGATCATGTATGGAGAAATTATGAACCATGATAATAACATGTTTTTTTTTTTCATTTTGTCTATGCAAACATTGTCATAATATGGGTTTGTGTGTCTAAGGATTTGCCTTTGTAAGTTACATACATGCTTTGAACTATTACAAGAGGTGTGAAGGACAAGTGAAATTTTTATTTACAGTATTGAAGTGGAGTATCAAAACAAACATCTTCATAGAAAGGTAATCTTGTTGTGTTTTAATTTTTCCTACACATACCCTATCTCCTATAGGCTAAGACAAGAGAAATTTCATGTTTTTCAAAATTTATTAATTTATCAATCCCAAATGGTAAGGTATTATTTTTAAATACCTAGAAAAATACCTTGGGTACAAATATTGATTTGCATTTAGGAAGAAGTTATAAATAAATTTATAACCGAGGATTTTTAGGAACTACACTTAGGACATGTCGAAGGCTTGAAGTTTGGAGACCTTAAACATAAAATTTGGATATAAAATTTGGTATAAATAATTTTGGATGGGTTTTATAACATATTAAAAAATAAATTTAAGTTGTCACATGTGGGTTTTTGAGATATTCTTACTAGACCTAAAAAGGATAGTGTGTATTGTCTTAGGGGCTAGTTACTGAGGGCCATTCAACAAAGGAATTTTCACTTCCATTTTTAATAAAATATTTAAATTTTACATGCATCTATAACCATAAAATGGGTGTCAAAAAAAGTTAATTTTTTTCTTGAAGACATTTTCATAAAAATTTATGCATGATAGAAGATTGTTATATGTTAGTAAGAACATTGTGAGCTAGAAGTGAAAAGTGAGATAAAGAGAGAAAGGAAACAATGGGGTTATTCAATTTTGTACACATAATGGTTTTGTGCAAGGATTATAAGTATTATTATAATTTTTTCTTAGTAGTTGTAAAAGTCTCCATCCATGAATGTTGCAAGAATGATTGTCTAAATGTCATATAGTAGGCAATTTTGATTTTTTTTAAAAAGTTTGGTGTTTAGGGTCATTTTGAATCCTTTTGATGATTTAACTTATCCTTTGTTAGATTTTTAAGAAGGGGATTAGGTCTAGGAAGCATTAAATAAGAAAAAATCCAAAAATTTGCATTCTTGAGCAAAGAGCTAGTAAAGCTAGAAGTTGGTCAATTTAATGAATTTGGGTAAGATGACTGTTTATTTCATTATGAATCATTTTGAATGGATTATTATCAGTGGAATTATATGTTTAAATATGATCTGAGTTATATAAGGAACTTTGAGGTGATCATTGTCAGTTTAGCAATAATTTTAAGTCATTGTAGGCTTGTGTATGATCCTCTTTTGTAGAGAATATGAGAAAGTTAGTTGTTGAAACTCTTGAACTTGTATGGAGATACAATTATTGGATTTTATCTACATTATTTAGTATCAAATAATGGAAAATAAATAGATAATTGGATTAATAATATGAGAGAGAGAAAAGAAATAAAGATAAAAGAAGAAATGAAAAGAGAGATGGCAAGAAAACAAGAGTTGTGGGTTGAAAAAGAGCTCAAGGAGCTTAAGGAGGATATGAAGAGTTTAGGAGAAATGATAGAAGCTACAATAATGAGGAGAGAGAGAATTATACTTATATTTGATATTAAAATAGGAGTCAAGTGGCTGATAAAGTTTCTTTTAGAGAAGAGATAAAAGAGAAGTTGAGAAAGATGATAAAGAGGGAAGAAGAAGAGATGAAGAAGATAGAGAAGAGGATGATAAAAATAGATAAATAAGTTGCTAAATAAGTTCTATATGAGGAAGTTAAATATTTATATTAAGAGATACAGTTGCAAAATTTTTATCTTGTCTTGGAGAAGAAAAATAAAGTGAAAGAGAAAAGAAGCAAAGTGATGAAGAGGAATAGATCACTAATGAAGTTTTTCAAGAGGCTCAAGGGCCTTTGATTTTTAAATATTATTGTATCTTTGTATGTTTAAATGTAGGTACCAATGGTTAATAAGAAAAGTAAATAAATTTTTCCTTTAATGAATAAATAGATAATAAGAGTGAAGAAAATCAAAATGACTAATTTTGTGAGCAAGTGCAAGCTCACTATGAAAAAATTAAGACTAAAAATGTTGCATTCAATGTGATGATGGGATCATGAAGGGATCTCATGAGCATATTGAGCTGGATAATTGGATAAGATTAGTTGAATAATAAGGAAAATTTTAGAGAAAAATGTAAATTGAATCATGTAATGAAGATGGAAACATGGTGGAGATTCTAGAGGAAGAAACAAGTCAAGAAATTTATAGTATGCGACAAGATATAATGCTCCTAGTAGAGGGAAAACAAAAAATTGATGATGAAGATCAGTTGGTGAAGAAATAATATAATGAGAGGACTATTTTTCCAATATTTTTGCATCTAAAAGTGTCTTTTAGCTTCTTTTTTGTAATTATATACCAAAATGTGAATGAGAAATATGTATAAAAACATGACATGGATGAACTACAAAAGAAAATTAATGATGAAGAAGAAGAAAAAGTAAAGAAAGAGAGAATGAATTAAGGGGGTGAAAAATAAAGCAAGCAAGGAACCAATAAAGGAAGTAAAATATAAAATAAATCCAAAGAACATGAGGATAAACTAAACAACAATAGAAGAGGAAGGAATTCAAGGATGCAAAGAAATTGGAAGAAGAAGAAGAAAACAAGCTATGGAGTCAAAATTTTCCTAGCCTTGGAGTATGATGTAGGAACATCATGGAATGAGAAGCATCATGTTGTTAATCCTCTTTCTATTCATGATTTTAAGATTTTAGAATGTGTCAAATTCCATAGCAGTCAAATGAGTCATTGTAAGAGGGTAAAAAGAGTTAAAATTTGAATTGTCTTCATATGTGCTTTTCCCTATAAATTGAGGTTTGAAATTGTAAAAAGATTTAAATGAAGGATTGAGATTAATAATATGGTTTATGGAGTTATATGGGTGTTTAATTTATTTTTAGGAGTTTATTTGTTTTAGTAATAGGTCCTACAAAATTAAGAATAATTGGAATGCTTAAAATAGTGTAAAAGGGTAGTTATGAATCTATAAGGCATAGGGGAAGTCCAAGAGTCATAAAAAGGAGTTATGAATTTTTGGTAGGTTAATTAAATAGGTATTAAAATATATTGAAAATGGTAAGTAGTTATATACCATTCCTCGGGTGGAGGATGAAGGAGGAAGGAAAGTCTTGGAAGAAACTTGCAAATTTGTCATCTTATTTAGCTAAATATATTGAAAACCCCATATATTTTTGGATTCTCTTATTGTTATACTTATTCAAGGAGTATTAATTTATGTTTTTTTTTGTTTAAGAATTTAATTTCTCATTATAAAGTCATGTGCGAGTGGATTAGAAATAAACTTGCATGATGAATGAGGTTATTGTAATTGATACTTTGTTCTAGCTTTATAATAACCACGGATTACGTTTTATAGTAGAGAATAACTCGAGATAGATGAATATTTGATTCATAATTATTATAAAAATTATAACCTAACCTTTTTATTATTTATCACGTGTGGATAAGTGATAAACCATGCTAATACCATGTTTTGTTCCATTTTGTGCATGCAAAAATTGTCAAAATCTTGGTCTATGTGTGAGGATTTTCATTTGCAAGTTGCATACATGATATGAATTTTTCAAGAGGTGTGAAGGACAAGTAAATTTTTTTATTTAAAATATTTAAGTTGATTCTTGAAACAAATATCTTCATACAAAGGTAATCTTGTTGTTTTTAATCTTGCGTGCACATACCTTGTCTCCTACATGCTTTGAGAAAGGAGAAATTTCGTGATTTTCAAAAATTATTAATTGATCAAGACCCAATAGTAAGGGATTATTTTTAAATACATAAAAACATAGTTTGGATCCAAATATTTAACCTTTATTTTCATCTTTTATGAAGTTATGATGTAATTTAGGACCCTGATTCTAGGAACTACACTCGGGACATGCCTAAGGATTGAAGTTAGGAGACCTTAAACATATAATTTGGATATAAATTTTTGTAGCCATAATATTTTAGGGGTTTTATAACATATTTTAAAATAAAATTAAGTTATCACATGTCGTTTTTTGAGATACTCTTAGCAGTCCTAAAAGGAAAGTGTGCATAGTCTTAAGGTCTAATTGTAATGACCATTTAATAAAGGAAGTTTCAATTTCCTTTTGATTAAAATATTTAAATTTTACGTGAATATATATACCTGAAATGGGTGTCCAAAAAGGTTAATTTTGTTTTTTGAAGACGTTTTCATCAAAAGTTATGCATGACATAAGACTATCTCGGGATAGTAAGAGCATTGTGCATTAGAAGTGAAAAGTGAGATAAAGAGAGCAAGGTAAGAGATTGGGTTCTAATTTTTATTTACACATAATGGGTGTGGTGATTTTATACTAAGGAATATCATAAATTTTTTCTGTTAGTTCTAAAAGTCTCCATCCATGAATATTGCAAGAATGCTTGTCTTAAGGGCATCTAAGTAAGCAATTTTAATCAAGAAGGGAATTTTTTTGCTTTGGTTCATTTTCAATCGTTTTTATGATTTAAATAATTTTTTTGAGATTTTTAAGCAGTAGAGGAGGTATAGGAAGCATTTAATAAGTAAAAATCCAAAAATTTCATTCTTGAGCAAAGAGCTAGTAAAGCTAAAAGTTGGTCGATTTGGGTAAGATGGTTGTTTCTTTCATTATAAATCATTGTGAAGGAATTATTAGCGGTGGAATGATATTTTTAACTAGGATATGAGTTATATAAGGACATTTGAGGCTATCATTTTCAGTTTAGCAATATTTTAAAGCCATTATAGGATTATGTATGATCCTCTTTTGCAGAGAATATGAGAAAGTTAGTTGTTGAAACTCTTAAACTTGTATGGAGATACATTGATTGGATTTTCTCTAAATAACTTCTTAAATAAAATAATTATCTATACCAACTATCTCAGGTCCCCATGAAAATCATAAAGTCCACAAGGAGTATCTGAAAGTCAACTTTGTCCCCAAATCTTCATTCTTGCAAACCCAATTTTGCCAAAAACTTCATAACGTGCAATTTATTATTCACCTTTACCTGAAACTTGTCATGGAGCATCATCAAAAATCCTCTAACTCATAAAACTCACCAAATTTCTAAAATATTCCTGAAACTATATATCCATAATGAATTACATGTGATATCCTGCCAAGCCTTCAAGAATATGCTTCACAATGACTTCCTTGTTCCATTTCTCAAGCTACCATACCATACCACATGCTCTAGGTCTAAGAATATGCCTATAATGACCTAAATCAACCATCATAAGCCATGATCTTACCATGATTACCATGTACAAACACTTAGACACCTCTAAGACATCTTACCAGACATTATAGATATCATGACATCCTTATACCACCTTAGGAGGATCCATATTATGACCATGCACACTAGGCTATGCTCCATATCAACATAGGACCTCAAAAAACTTGGTCACTACCAATCAATATTCAAACTTGGACTTGGTTTTCACCTCATGGGTACTCATATGAAACCTTGAAACCATTTTCCATAAATGGTTTTGACAACATTGACAAAAAAATGACACATGGCCAAAAGACATAGGAGTCGGTATTGAATTTTTTGAAGAGGGATGTGGGATGCCCTACGTATATAATAAAAATATATGTAAAAATAAGAGAAGATAAAGTAGTATATTTATAAATATAAGATACAATAATTTTGGATGAATCAAAGAACTTTTTTCATCCCTATCTATATAGAGAAGTACGTTTATGTGTTAATAATTTTTATTTTGAAATCATTTAAATTTCACATTATCATCTTTAATGAGGGGTTTGGTATTAGTAATAGATTTATCATGATAAAATTACCCTTGATAAAGATCAAAATATGAAGTCAAAGTAAAATTAGAAAATATAAATGATGAGGGACCCTCAATAGAAACATTAAAGTATTCACTTACAATATTTTTATGTCAATAGGGACATGGAGACTCATTTCAAACATAATACCCATACTCACTATAATTTTTATAAGAATAATTATAAAAATTACAATTATTATGATATATACTACAATATGTCTCATATCTATCATTATTTTCATATTGAGAAAATTTAATAAGGGCATCAATAATGTCTTTGCAAAATACTACATCGGCTAGAGAAATAGATCTTGGCTTATTGGTATAAGTATAAGAGAAATGATTAACATGAGTAGAGTAATCCATGAAAGAAATAAAATAGAAAACCCTAGGTATAGGGAAAGGATCATGCACTAACTATGAAATAGAAACCCTAGGAAACTATAGTTGGCACTAGGATAAGGATTCAATCCATAAATACATATGAAATAAGTGTGGGTATTTCCTATTATGATTTGAATAAGGCTTATAAATTATATTTATATTTAGATTAATCAATTTAATATCAATTTGAATCTTAACATATACTTATAATAGTAATTTTTAGGATACAATGATAAAAACAAGCCTTAAATTAAAGAAGACATAAGAAGGGGCTGTAATTAGTTATTCTACTACTCTCAAAGTTGATATGAATATATAAGGGTAAATATATCATAACTTAAATTTTAAGTTTTTCAATTATGGTTCTAGGAGTGCATGATGAGAAGGATTAATATTGTCAAATGCATATGGAATTGTTTAGATGTCACATACCTACTTTTTAGTTCCTACGGTGAGATGCTAGAATTCTATTAAATATTTCTTACTAAATATTCTAAAATATCTATTCTAATGAATCCTCATATTTCACATGTGAAAAAAACCTATATATGACCTAAAATATTTTTAGACCCTAACCATGGGTAGGAGACCCTATTAAAATCTTAGCATTAAGGTTGAAGTGTAATCTACATGCTACCAACATTGGCACTACTCCAAAGAGGCATTAAAGAACACATAGTTATCCAATATATATATATATATATATATATATATATATATATATATATATATATATATTGATACAATACACACATAATCATCCACACATAGATAACATGATATCTATCTAGATGTAACCATCTTTGGAAATGTACACTTGATAATTATAAGTAGTGGCTTAACATTATTTTTCTTAAATTGTCTTGTAAATTAGGAATATACACTCTTTAACCCAATTGAGAGTGATTTGTGTGTGTGTGTGTGTGTGTGTGAGGATTTTCCTAATGTGTGTGAATAATTTTTGTGGAATTTAGAAGAGTATTGAGTGATTGTAGATTTATATTTACTTCTAGTTTTTTCAAAATTTCCAAGTGAGTAAATGAAGGAATTTAACTTACTTAAATAGGGTGTTGTAGGTATAATATCACATTAAGGATAACCCGAGGAGATTACTGACTCATAAAAAATGAGAAATGTACCATTTGGTGGTTTAGGATGAATCGGTAGTTTCGTAAAAATTGTTGGACAATTTGGTCCATGTGTAGACACTAAATATTACTGATTCTACTCTTTGACACTGCTAGTCTTGACATTACTATCTTACTAAAAAGTGCACTTTACCCATTCTCATCTAGTACATATATATGTCTCTTGTATATATTTTTAATTGTATATACTTATCTATTGATATTTTATAAGAATTGAATGCATGAAATATATAAAGAAACTCTATTGGTTAGCTTTAAAGCATCACACTTCATATTGTCTCTCTAGTATCACAAATGAAAATGGGGAAAGGAACATCCATACTTTTTTGACCCTAGTGTATGGTTTTTCCTTTTCTCACTTTGACCCTAAACTTTTAGTTGCACATTATTCTTTGGGTCATTTACTCCTCATCAATCATATTTTGTAACATAAATAAAGTTTAGAAGCATATATAACAAAGTGAATCTCACCTAATCTATAAAATAGCACTCTTATGGATTCCTATTGCAAAAGATAGAAAAAAATGCACCCAAATATACCTACACTCAAAAATACCTATGAAGATTAATTAATTATGAAATCACCATATATACTTTTGAAGCTTCCCATTAGGTCTAGGGGATTTCTTCCCACATTTGCAAGAACTCAAAGTCACTCACTCAAGTATATTTGCAAGAGATAAACTCAAGTCAATATTTTTCAAAGGAAGGATGTCAAATATAATTGCACTATAACTATATATCACATGTTAGGTGGAGAATGATATGTGGTTTGAGGCCTCTTAGAAGTAGATTAAATGTCATAAGTGCATGAGGTGCCCAAAACCCAACTAATTTTTTTATATGACTTATCATCCATGGTTATGGTTTTAAAGAATAAATAAAAGCATTCAGAGGCCCCCATAGTGTGACTAATATTGACCAGCAAATTGTAATGAATATATTCATACAAGTGATAAACATATAAAGCTATAGATCATAGTTTCCAACTACAATCAATATTGTACAAATAGGTCAATACCATATGGATATTCCTACCCCTATTGTATGGTCCTACCTAGGATAATCTTGAGGTCATAGTTTCAGTATCAAGGCACTCTTAGGTCTAGATCTCCATGTTCCATCATTTAAATCACCGAGATCAGTCCTTAATCATTTATAATCAGCTAGGTGCACTTAATGCCTTATGTTTATAAATTTATATTGTATCTTGTATATTTATTGCAAGTATTCTTCTAGTATTATGATATTGAATGGTTAATTTTGGAACTTTATTAATTAAAATAACACCACATATATTATATTTCATTCCTTTTTTGTTATGTGTAAACATCAATCAAATCTAAAAAAGTGAAAATATTCAATGAACCTGACTCTTGAATTGAACATTGTGCCTTTATATCCATAGGGTTTCTCTTTTCTTTATAAGTATATGCTACTATTAATTTTTTAATATTTTCATTTTATTTCAGTTTTTATATGCTTTCCTCCCATGCCCTTGTTGCATAGTTCTTGGTTCAAAAATAAACTTATTGAGTATATTGAAGTTCATCCTCCTACTCTTAAGCATCATAACCTCATGGACTCATCTCCTATGCCTATTGATGTTAATCCATATATCTTCGATACTTCTTATGAGGTCCCACTACATGATATTGAAACCCATAATGATAATTCTTATGATGATGATGAAAATGTTGTGGACCAAGACCAAGTTACACTTCTATCTAATTTTCATGCTAAAATTCATGATAATCCTCATCACATTAAGCCTATTATCAAAATTATTCTTGTTTCTAAGCTTTCTCATGATCAACCATCTAATGAAGCTTATCTTTTAGGAAGGTATCAACCTTATCTCATCACACCGACATGTACTATCCCTACATAAATGGTGTCCACATTCTCAAGGGCACCTAACATTCTAATGCACAATGCTTATATTCCTATTCATATATCCATTATCGATACTACACCTCTCATATCTAATGGTTCACATACTTATTCATATGTCAAGATCTTAAAACCCTCATTCACGCGTTACAAGCTCAAATATTAAAATTGAAACAAGGTGTGTCTACTTATCCTCATGTTACATTATTTACTCAATCATTACACAATCCACTAGCTCCTGAGGTGGCATCTTATCCTTTTCTTCTTCATTTTGTTACACCTAATATTCATATATATTAAGGTAAAGGTGACACCATAAAACATATTAGGCCATTTCATGTGGCTTACATTAGTAATGCCTCTCATGACATCTTATTTACCAATTTATTCCATATGAGTCTTAATTACTTTGCATTCCAATGGTTTTATTATGTCCTCACACATTCTTTGCATTCTTTCAATATACTAGAAAATCAATTTTTAGGAAAATTTTCTATCAACATTTGGGATAAGGTTTCTTATGTACAAATGTCTAAGATATGGAAATATTATTATTAGCATATAAATGATTATGTCTTATTATATTGCACCATGCTTACTAATATGAATAATATCCTGGTTGATAGTGACCTATAAGATCCTTTTATAAATGTCTTACTTCTTCCTTTGTAAGCATCAGTCATGTTTGAAAATTTCATATCATGTGACCATCTACATCTTAAAAAAATAGTACAAAGATAAGATTATTAAATATGACTAATCTCAAGTATTTTGATAGCACTCCAAATACTTATAATGTAAAATTTCACAACAAATCTACATTTAAAGGAAATAATAATGTTGCTAATGTTGATTCTAAAGACACCACAAATTTTATTACTAAACCTACTAAGCTAAAAATACAACCCACATGATGAAAATTTATACATTTACCATGTACTCACATTTTCTTAAAAAAACTACTTGAGTGCAATATTATGTATTTCCCTCCACCATATGATGTTGAAGCAAGAAAACCTTGAATTAAGAGTTTTGATGCCAAATCCTATTATGATTATCACCAATGTATTGCTAATTATACACATAGATTCATAAATATTTGTCATGTTGTTTGGGACCTTATTGAATCTAATGTCATTGAATGAGATGAGCCTACTAAGTCTTCTAATCCAACAAAAAATTCTAAGTTAATGATATTCAATTATCCACTCCTTAAGAATATAGTTGATATATCTACTTCTAAAGTACATAATGCTCATCATACGATGTCACCGACACCCTTTTATTATCATTCCTTAGATGTTATGATTATCATTATTACTTACATGTCACCTTCTATTAATAACTTTGATATATATGATACATTGTATATTTCTATCTCTATTCGTCAAGTAATTATAAATAGCATATTGGTTGATATTCATAACAAAGATATTATGTGTTATTTTTCATTTCTTTAATCTATCAAGATCTCTTCTCAAAAGCTTATAGATGAAGATGATCCTCAATATCGTCATATCATGTTACCTGTCATTTTTGGTTCTATTACCACAATGGTTTCATTATTGATTTTATTTCTCTTATATTTGGTACCTTACATATCAGTCTCCCTTGGTTATGTGCTCTTAAGGATATATCATCAATTATTCATCAGTGTATCAAATTCATTCATAATCAACGGGTAGTTACTATTCAATGTATCTTGTTTGAGCCTCCTTCCCCTAGCATGCCTAGTCATTTTCCCACATCCTTTATACCTAATTTAATTATACCTATGGATAAGTCCTTGGATTCACACACCGATACACATAGCTCTAATCCTCCTAGTTTTTTTGGTAGGTCCTTAGATTTATTCATTGATTCACATAACTCTAGTCCTCATAGGTGTTATGTTAGGAATTTGGTTTCACATGTTGATTCTCATACATGTAGTCTTCCTTGACCACCAGATAGCCCTTTCTCCTAACATATTACCTCTAGTGGCTTACATTCTTATAATATTCCTCATTAGGTATTTTATGTGTAACATCATTCTACATATCCTCATCGTTCTTTAATGGATTTAATTCTTCTATTACAACATATAGATATCATACATCACATATTAGTTGTTGAATTATTATATATTTCTCTTCTCCAAGGACCTCTATGGAGATTATTACTACAACCATTCCATTAGTGGTTGAGTCACACTCATTAGGACATTTGAGGCATATGCCTCCCTCATCTACTGTAGTTAATTCACCTATTTAGGAGTTTCTAGTTTGATATATTTAATTATATCCCATTTTTTGTACATAGATATGCATTATAACATACAAAAACACTGATATAATCAAAAAATTAAATGTTTTCAAAAATTCAACAATTAGGACATGTTTCTCTAGCATACATTGTTATCACTTTACATTATACATGTTTATCCTTCTAGTTTGATAGATAGAATTTTTATTCTTTACACATATGGGTTCATGGGGTATATTTATCATGATGAATGATATACAAATTAATACATGATTATGGGATCTATCATGGTTCCTTATTTACTTCTTCTAGGTTCATCTCTCGACAAAAACTAGGTGTTATAATTTAATTATAATACCTTTACACTTCTTCATTATGCATTCTTACATATAAAGTGTATTTACTATAATTTGAATTAATATGACTAACACATGTTTCTTGTGTAATGTTGACATCTATTATTTCACACACTCTTATATATCACTTGTTATGTCATTTCATCACATTATGATACTCTTATTTTCTATACATTCTTTCTAGTTGTGTGTGTAGTTAAACTTTTTACTATTATGCCTATATCCCATGGGCCATTTAATCTGTAACACCATAGGTGTCCCATATTTAGGCATCATTACTTTCTTGTGTGTCATTACATCTTTTGATTGCATGACCAAGGGCCTTGATTGTCTTATGAAACCATGGGTGTCCCATGTTTGAAAGCACCATGCCTTTTTATGCAACAATGTTTGCATTGTTATCTTTACACTTACATATGCACTACTATTGTTAATTACTAATAGTTTTCTTATTGACATTATTTCTACTATTATTATTGTTTCTATTATTTCTCTTGTTATGTACCATGGTCTCCACCATGTACATCCTCTTTATAGGTACATGTTATTCTTTGTGACCACCAAATTATCCCTTCATGTGTTTTCTACACAGATTATCATCCTTATCATACTTGGTTATACATCTATTCTCTTAAATCATGCAATTACACTCTTTATCATACATGCCTCGAAGAGGGGGCATTCTTCTGTATATATTCTATACCTATAGAAGACAAAAAAATTATACACTTAGAAACATGAAGGAACATATAAAAACAAATTATAAAAAAATTGACAAAAATTTTAGTAAAGCAATAATAAGGTAAAAAAGTACATTATGGTTAGGAATATAGAAACATTCTTGACCCATTTATATAGTTTCATCCTGGGGGTAGTTAAAACAAATTTTTCAATAGTTTCATATTTTTACCTATAGACACATGTTTTTGGCATAATTTCAAACTCAAATGACTTAGTTTATATCATTTTTAGGGGGCATAAAATGTTTCATTCCTTCTTCTCCATAGCACTTAGTTTCAGTTTCATTTGTGGGTAAATTTAGGTATGGTTCTCCTTTCTCTTGCTACATTTTAGCACATTTCAAATTTATTTAGTTTTTACTTAGTTATGAGGCACATAGGGAGAGAATGAGGATAATTCATTCTCTTTTATATTTTCTATCCTAATTTACAAAATTAGGCCTAGATCCATTTGTAGTGGCATGTTATATGGAGTCATAGAAGGTATCAAATAATCTAATTTATTTGTAGGTAGTCCTTCCTCTCCTCTTACACCTTAAGGTGAAGATATAAAATATTTTTAATGATTTTGATGCATGGTCTTCTTCCTTCAGGGGGTGTTTTGGATCCTCATTATTATTATATCTCTTCGAATTCGTTTGTTGGTTTTCATACACCTAATACTCTAGCATATTCTTGGAAAAATTGGGTACCGATCACCTCTAATTCTTCAAAGAAAGTTCAACAATCCAAAACTCTAAGTATAAGTAAAGATTGGGAAATTCTTCCTCTATAAAATAAACAAATATATTCCTTACACATTTTACATCTCTTTATTTTACTTTTATTTATTTATAAACTTCATTTACATTACATAATTACGTTTGAGATAAACTTAAATTCTTTATCATGGAAATTGACTACATTCAATGTTGTAGGTTTTAGCATGGAGTATGCCAATACTAATACAATAGGATATTACAAAATAATCATAAAGCAAAGACATATTGTTTCTACACACTCATGTAACTTTTATTTTAAGCATATAATTTCATTTCATACTTAAATGGTGGAAATTTACACACTCATATTTCTACTCTTTGACACTACTAGTCTTGACATTACTCTCTTGCGCAAACATGTGCACTTTACCCATTCTCATCAAATACATCTCGAAATATCGTTTATATTTTTATTGATTATACACACTCATTTTTTCATAGTTTATGAGAATATAATGTATGAAATCCAATAATAAATGTTGTTGGTCATATTCAAAATTTCACACTTTATATTATCTCTCTAGGGTCAAAAATATACTATGGGGTAAGAACGTCCATACATTCCTAATCGTAGTGTGTACAGCTTTTCCCTTTATCACTTTGATACCAAACTTTAGTTGCACATTATTCTTTTGGTAACTTATTTCTCATCATTCATCCCTTGTAACTTAAATCACATTTAGAAGAATATATAAGAAAATGAAACTCACCTCATTTAGACCCAAACACTCTTATGGATTCTTATTGCAAAATATAACATAAAAGGTACCTAGATATCCCTAAAATCTATAAATACCTCTGCTCAATCATTAGATAAGCACCATATATAATCATGAAGCTTCCCAATAGGTCTATGGGACTTATTCCCACATTTATAAGAACTACAATTCACTCAATCAAATAGATTTACAAAATATAAACTGTTAGTGCGAAGTCGCAACACCCCTGGATGTCGATTAGGCTTCTAGGTTGATGTTTCAGGCATCCAGTGTGATTGCACAACATGGAAACCTCTCTCCAAGTGTGGGACTTGTGAAACTGAGAGAGGAATCTCTAGATTAGAGGCTGGTTCCTCAACTCCTCTAATTTAGATCTATATTTTTGCACAACTACAGAGGTTCAGATCCTAATCCTACTCTAAATTGCAAGGAGACAGGGATAGAAGTGCAAAAATTGAAACTAACTAAAGATGGTGATGCACCAAAAAGGAGTGGTGAATATTTTTTTCATGCAAATAGACACAGACCAAAGATTGCAGCATAAAACATACACAGGCTGATAAGATATAATTTAGGATCTGAAGTGAAGCAAATAATACAAACAAAGGACTGAAACTCATTCACAAAGCTTGCATTATCATTTCACCTCCATAGTATATTTCACCTCCATATAAGAGATTATGTGAGTGAATGAGTAGTGAAGATGAGGAGATCAAGCCATGTAATAGGGATAAGGATAGGAAATTGATCTTGGAATGTGTGCACAATTAATGATTTAGGGATTAAACCAATATTGAAATTATCAAGTGATAAATTACTAAATTTAGGTGTCTACTCTAGCTACCATTTTCCATAAATATTTTTAGTGAAAATAAAATTCTCCTGGAACTTGTAAATGAAATCCCTCCCATGGGATAATTTAAGAGAAATTAAATATTAATTCTAAGAAATGGTGATCAATTAGATATATCAGAAACTCATAATATGTAACATGTAAGGTAAAATAAGTACAACCAATAAGAGGATACGAGTGACTTATTTGATATCTCACTTTCTATGCTAAATCTAGGTTGAGATGATGGTAGAATGGGATCAATATATATTTTCAATGATTCATTTGGAAGATAATGGTATACATGTTTGCTAGACAGAAGAACCTAGAAAGGGGAAAAACTACCTCAAGTGATATTTTTTGAATGGGATTTTAGTGTCTTGGTAGTGAGTATGGATCTGGTTCTTTCAGGGTCTAATAATGTCACCTTCACTTCATTTTATGTTACATCCACTTCCTTGTAGGGTTTCTCTATCACACCTATACCTGCAAAATAAACCCTAAATACCTACACAAGGATCAATCACATATTATACTAAATAAAATATGCATATGATTGAGTCATACTAACCTCAATGGTCACCCCAATGTTATTTTCACCAAGTGTTGTACTACATTTCAAACTCAATTTAGTTCTGTGTTTGTGTGATAGAATCATGTCCTTGAAGCTAGGTTTCCATTCTATAATTTACACCAAGATAATAAGATATAACTACTTTTACTCCGTGGATAATGTGTATGATAGAATGTAGAATTTCTCCTTCTTGTGTAGTGAATAATACAACCCAAATTTTGTACTCAACTATATTTTTTTCCTCAATTACTAGATAGAAAGTAATAGACCCATTACCCTTAGAGTAGTAAGTAGGTTTTGTATATATATGATTACTTTTTTGAATTTCAACACTTAGTGACATAAAACTATGACCCCAAACATGATATAATAATTAGAAAATACCCAAAGTTAGGAACAATAATCTAAAAAGGTCAAAGCATATAACTGTGTCCCACTTTTTTATGTTTTTGTACTTTTAGAAAACTAGGTCTAACAACCAAAACATGAACAAACACATATAAAATGACCAAACATGCATTTTTAAGAGGCTATAAATACCAACGTGCAGGTCATCTAGAATTTACCTGAGTTTTTAAATTTTTATAGTATTTTTTAATTATTTATTTACTAGTCAGATTTTAAAATATTTATGGCCACAAAGTGGGACACACTTGTATGCTTTGACCCAAAATGTAAGTAAGATTGGACAAAATAAACCGGAAAAGACACTAATACCCAAGTGCTAGTATCCTTACATGAAGCTACTATCTATAGGATAATACATATAAAATAGACCAAAGAAAAGATAGGGATCCCCTGTGACATGATTAGAAATCTACCTTTCTCTATTTTGAAAAGATCTCTCACATGATGGGAATGAGGATAGCCATTGCTAACATGAAAGTTCCCATGAATGCCTGCATGAATGTTGCTATGTACCTGGGAAATCCCACATGCGCGAACTTCAACCTCCTTAGAAACCCACTCCAAGTCATCATCATCCTTACTACGGACTTGAATGTCCACAAAAACCTGTTTGAAAGCTGTTATAAGCAAAAGATTGCCCCAATGTGTGAATTTAATCTTCTCATAAATCAACTTTAAATCATCATTATCCTTACTATAACCTTGATTGCTCGCCAAGATCTACTTGAGTGTTGTTTTAAACTTGTCAGCACATGTGTAAGTCCTATTCACAAAGACCCACACCAAATGCTCATTAACCTTACTCCGTATTTGCATGCCCATAAGTATCCACTTGAATGCTATTTTGAATCTACACAGAATGTGATCACTATTATCCCAAATAATGTGATTAACATTTATGCCATAGTTAGCCAATGCATTTGCCACCTTATTACCCTCCCGGTAAGTATGCTTGATCTAAATATTATTGAAGGTTTGGCAAATACTTATGGATTCCAAGATGAAGTCCTTGATGTTCCAACTTGGAGGTGAACACTGATTAAGATGATTAATGATATTAAGTGAGTCTCCTTCCAGAATAAGATTTTGGATATTATGAGTCTAAGCAATTCTAAGGCCCCATAAAGCGGCCAATGCTTCAGCAAAATGATTAGTTTGTATTCCCATTTTACCAGCATAAGTAGCTATCAAACTGCATCTATGATCCCGAATCAATGCTCCCCTTGCTGTAATCCTAGGGTTACCCTTAGAGGCCCCATCAAAGTTTAACTTATACTAGTTGAGATCAGAGGGTGCCAATGTATCAAAGATCTATCAATATTATTACCAGTATGATTTTGGATATTTTCAACTCCAATCTTACATTGGGACAAGATATGCTCTTCATTTTCATGATAACTCTTGTTCTTGGGAGGTTTAAATCTAACAATGTTCTCTTTAATAGCATTCAAAATTTTACCAATATTGAGCTTATAATTCTCGCTTACTATTTTTAAAGATGATATCATTTCTATGTTTCCTATCCTCCAAATAACATGAGGCATTACCAATTTCTAGAGCCTTCTCACAATACAATGTTTATAGGGTGGGCTCCATTGGGTCCAAAACTGACTGAAGTCCTTCAAAGACCACCCAGAAGCTTTAAAATTAGAGAGGAAAAAAATCCAAATTTTGGTAGCATATTCACAATGGATAAGAAAATGGATAATATCTTCGATTCTTTTTACATAGATGACATCTATTAGGAATTATGAAACCTTTTCTTATTAGATTGTCGGTGGTAAGAATTTTTCCCCGAGAGAAAGCCAAAAGAAAAGTTAATTTTAGGTGTGAGCTCGGTCATCCAAATTCTACTCGCTTGAACTCGGTTTGACTATTATCAAAGAAAGTATTATAACCAATTTTGACATAGTAGTCCCCATCAATAGAATTTCTCCAGACCAATTCATCCTTAACATCCAGCTGAATTAAGGGGATAAGGTCCAACTAATCTTGTAGAGAGGAAATAGTTTGGATCAAATCATCTCTATCCACATAAAGTTTTTTCCATTTCTTATTGTTACCATATCTTTCAATATAATCCACGATTCTAGTGCCATACTTACTTTCAAGACTATCTTTGACTACACCAAATCTATCCATAAGGCTGCAATTAAACAAGTTATCTTCCCAGAATTTTATATCACAACCATCTCCCACTTTCCATTTACTTCCTTGTTTGATGAAATTTCTGCACTTCACTAAATTATTCTAGAAAATGGAACCATAAGGAAGATGCTCATCTTGAAGAAAAGAAAAGACAACATGTTGATTAAGGTATTTAGCCTTAATTAATTATATCCAGGGTTGCTTCTCTGATAGTATTCTACAGACCCATTTTTACAGTAAGAGCCTCATTCAATTTCTTTGTCTTTTATGCCTGTGTCCCCATTTTTTTGGGAGTGCATACCTTATCCCCAACAACTAAGCAATATTTAAACTTTTCCTCCATGCCCTGCCATAAGATTTTTTTCTAAATCCTCTCAATTATTTCTCTGAAGGTAGAAGGGATCTTATACAGAGACATGATATATAGAAGAAGATTTTGAAAAGTGCTTTTTATGAGCAGACACTTACTAGCACTAGACAAAATGGCTCCTTTCCAACCAACCATTTTCTTTTGAAATCTCGCAAAACAGATCATTCCATACTTTGGTAGAAACTTTTTTAGTGCCAAGAGGGAGTACTAAGTACGTGGCTAGAAGTGAACTTATTTTACATCCAAGAATTTTTGCAATTTTAAGTTGTCTTTCCTTAGGAGTTTTAAAGAAGAAAATGGAGCTTTTATCATAATTAATCTCTTTCCCAGAAGTAGATTCGTAAAGTTTCAGAATAGCCTTGGTTGCCTTAGCTTCAAGGATAGAAGCCATTAAAATAAGGATTGTATCATCCAAAAATTGCTGATGAGAAGATGCTTGGTTGATGGAATCGGGCTTTGAACCTTTTAGAGATCACAATAATCGCTTTACCAATTATTCTATTAAGATCAGTATGCTATAAGAATGAAGAGCAAGGGGGATATGTGGTCCCCTTGTCTTAGCCCTCTATTGCTTGTGAAAAAGCCCACCGGCTCACCATTAACCACCACTAAGAATCTGACCATAGAGATGCAAGCCTTAATAATTTTTCTGAATTTAGCAAGAAAACCAAATTTAATCAAAACTTTGTCTAGAAAAACCCAAGAGACCTTGTCAAAGGATTTATTCATATCAAGCTTAAGGACCATATTTTATTTTTTATTATTTTCCATAGAGTGTATGGTCTCATGTACCATAATCACTCCATCTTGGATAATCCTGCCTTTAATGAATCCACTCTGCTGCCTTGAAATTAAATCATTCATAATAAATTGCAGCCTGGTAGCAATGATTTTGGTAAAAATTCTATAGATAACATTCACAAGGCTGATGGGTCTGAAGTCTTTGAAGTCCTTAGCATCCATTTTTTTTGGAGCAAGCACAATGTGGGTGTTATTCAACTCTTTCAAAAGATCCCTAGTTCTATAAAATTCATTCACCGCTCTGAGAAGATCATCCAAACATATTTCCCAAAATTTCTGAAAAAAGTTAATAGAAAAACCATCCGGGCCCGGAGCCTTATCACCTTCTAAAGTAAACACAGCTTTTTTAGTTCTTCTAATGTGATAGCTTTAGTGATATCTTTAAATCTCTTCTCTTTAATTTTGTTTTGGGTAATAGCCTCCAACATGAAAGAAATTGCCTCATCAGCAATGATATTCCTCTCATTAAGAAGTTTTTCATAAAAATTGAGAGCTTCCTCTTTGATGCTTTTGGGATCTTTTATAACAGTTTCGTTACTTTTAGCCACTTCCATAATCCTATTACAAGCTCTGTGCTTTAGAGTGGTCATATGAAAAAACTTTGTATTTTTATCTCCTCCTTTTAGCCAAATATCCCTAGATTTTAGTCTCCATAAGGATTCTTCTTTGCTACAAATCATATGTAGTTCTGAAAGAATATTATTTTCCTCAGTTTGATCTTCAAAAGATATCCCCATTTTATTCATTTTGATTTCCAGATCTTGGAGCTTTTGTTTTAATTTTTTTTTTTTTCAAACACATTACCAAAAACTCTTTTATTCCAAGTTTTAACTTGTTTTTAACATTTTTGAGCTTCTGAATCGGTCTAAATTGAGCAAAGGCCTTCACCATTCAAAACCCACCACTCTTTAATTTTGTCATAAATTTCATCATGCTCCATCCACATCTTTTCAAATTTGAAGGAGCTTTTGATGGGCTTAGTCCAATTGAGAAGATTTAAGGCAATCGATTGTGGTCCGATCCAATTTTGGGTAGGGAAGAGACATAAAAATCCTGATTGAGAATCCAACTAGTAGAAATCAGGGCTCTATCCATTCTAACTTGGAGTAGATCTTTCCCCAACCTTTTTTTGGTCTAGGTGTACTTATTCCCATGGAGATCCACATCCAAGATATTAAGATCAGCAACAAAATCTACAAATTCATCCATACTGTGGAAAAACTGGAGATTCCTCCAAGTTTTTCATCTGGGTTTAGAGGAGAGTTAAAGTCACCCATGATAAGCCGAGTTGGCTTTAGTATGCTCATTTCTAAAGATCTTAAGATCAGTCCATAGTTTACGTCTCCCAATAAGCATATTAGCGGAGAATAGATATTAGAAAGAATCCATTCACCATTGTTCTCCATAACATGAAATTTAATAGAAAGATGATTAGTGTTAGCATTAAGAATCATACCAGTATAATGCCTTTTATCCCAAAAAGTAGCTAGACCTCTAGAGGCTCCCTGAGAGTCCACCGCAACCATGTCAGAATTCTCCAAGAAATTCTTGTAACTAGTTTCAAGGATCTTGGCGTTCATCTTAGTTTCCTACAAAATAAAAATACTAGGACTACTAGAATCCTGTAACTCCTTAATAATTCTTTGTTTGGAGTTTCCATTTAGCCCTCGGATGTTCCAAGAGATAATCTTCATTTAACATGAGTGGGTGCTAGGATTGCCTGATGGCTCAATTGCCATTGAGTGCCATCTGCAATGTCTTTCTTTGTTCTCTTGGTTCTAAGAGCCTTTTTGAGGGTCTTCCTCTTTTAGAGCTACTTCCAAAATCTACTATTCTTCTAGTAGATGATCTAGTGGTTTTGGATGTTGAAGTTTCCCAGTTGTCAATTTTCTTTTTTTTTCATTATAGAGCGAATCTGGGATCTTTTCAAATCCTTTCATTCTCTCTCTTTTTTTTGAAATGACCTCTATGAATCCATAAGTTAGCTCCTCATCTTCCTTAAATGGCATTACTTCTCCCTCCTCTTTCTCTCTCTGTTTACTATCAATATATTGTAGATCTGCTAATCTGTTGCTGAATAAAGGGTTCCTATTTTTGGGTGAGATTTTACTTTCGACCCTTGGAGTGTTTTTCTGCAATGCTTCTTCTGAATCCATGTTATCCTTCTCCAATATTTCCTCAATGATGCACAAAGAATTATCTATCTCAGCTTCCTTAGTATCATTTTGAAATTCCATAGTCTGAGCTAGATCCTTAGGAATAATATTTACCTTTATTGTTCCTTCTTGCTACCTCCAAAGTCACCTTTACTATATTTTACATATCTAAGTATTCTTTGTTTCTTATGGGTGCTCCATGAAAAATCACCATCGGCGATTTTGGATGCCGGACTGTGTGTTTCGATAGGAGTTCCAAACCCCCTTTTTTTCCTTTTGTTTGCAGTTCAACTCAGGTTGGTTAGGGACTTTTTCTTCTCTCCAGTTTTCCTTGTCTAGCACCCTACTTTCCTTTGTCTTATCTAAATCTCCCTCAAGTTGTTCTTTCTTTTTGTGTTTATCCTTCTCTTTAGAGATCTCCTTATTAGGGCATTTTCTGGTGAAGTGTCCTATACGATGAAATTTCTTACACCTTAAATGAAAGGTTTCATATTCAATTTTTGGATCCACATTCCACACTTAGATTTCAAGATGATATGCTCTGGTAACTCCTGCTCCATTTCAGAAGATATGCAGAATCAAGAAAAAGCAAGTCTAGATCTGTTTCTCATGGGACCATCCAGCTCAATCAGAGCACATATGGATTTAGCAATGTTCAATAAGATTTCATCATCCAAAAATTACAGTGGTAGCCCTGGGAGTCTACACCAGATTGGAATGATGTTTATGTTTTCAATGTTCAGGTCAAACCCAGGATACCATTTTTTCAAAAAAAGGCCCATATTACCTAGCCACCACGGGCCTCCTAGAAGCACCGATTCCAAATCAGTCTGCTGATTAAATTTTTCCAGAAAAAAACCCCGTGACATAATGGTAATACTCAGATCCCCCTTTGGTTTTTTCTTTCTAAGAGCCCATTTTCTAATGATATCAATATTAGGTCCAAGCCTGAAACTTACCAACTAGGAAAGATTCGCTTTGTCCAAATCCCTATTTATACAGCCATCTGGAACCATTAGATAGGTAGCACCTTCATTGTCCTTTTCCCACGTGAACTGCCCTCTTTCAGGAGATTGTGGACCCACCTTTTGCTAGGGTTTTGAAGAATCTTATTCTAGGCCAAAGGTGTGGATCCCAGCGTGTCCACTTTTTCACTTTGCAGCTTTTCATCCATCCGATTTTGGTCAGAGAATTAGCCTCCTCTCTCAGCTATATCTAGCCTAAATTGTAGACATTCTGTAGCCAACATAGCTAAGACTACACCGATCGTATTTACCATCTATCTCCATCGATCGAGAAGATGATAGTAGAATGTTGAGTACTATAAGATATTGATGATAATATTATAATGATGATAGTGGTAGTATGATGATCAAGTTTGGCTCATAATATTAATAACGATGATAAATAGAAAATAATTGATCATATGCTAAATGTGTAGAGACTTAAATACGTCTATATAACAAACATGGAATCATATAGCACTAAATATCATATAGTATGTATGGATAAATAAGGATACAACTACGCATAGTAAGATCAAGTAATTCTAAAGTAGTATCATGAGCATAAGTTTTGAATGATAACCCCAGAGTGATCATAAAACACTAGGAATATAAGGATCATGTAATGGTGAGTGGTGCTTCTTTGGAACCTATTTATTCTAGGATTAAATAATAAATGGTTTATTTTGTATCATTAATTTTTGAAGATGAGGGAGGAATAAACCAAATTACCTTAGTAGTACAAGAGGTTGTAAAACTAACATATTCTAGTGCTCAACATCATGACACAAGAGAATGTGATTGATCTGAATGGGGTGAATGAAAATTAATAACACCCATGTCCTCAAGTAATTAAATCATATCATAGAGTTCATAATAATAATCATTTCTATGGCTATTTATCTTATATAAAATGGTTGATTAAAATTCCATCATAACCAATGAGGAGGAGGATTCACATTAGAATGTATACAAATCAATTTCTCATCAATCAAAGTGTGTAAGATATCATGAGGCTTATCAAAATGTGAAAATTATAATGGTTCACATGTATGAGGGGGAGTAAAGTGTAGTGGTGGTCTACATGGGGGTGAATTAAAATGGGATGAATTATTAGGATAAGGTATATGTGGATAAGGGTAACTTTAAGTTGGTGTAATATGAGGAATGGAAGATGTAGTAGGTGGAGGAGTAGTAGAAGAGTTATAAGTGTGTACAAAAATATTCATTACGTATCTCTTCTTCTAAGTGAATAACTTTAAGATAAATAACTATAAAATATTCACATGTGTCATACAATAAATTTTATTTTAGAGGAAAAAACAAGCCACGAAAAAACATATATTTCATTTATAAATCAATAATATGATAAACTAAATGATACATGCAATTTTTAATATGTAAAATATAATCAGCAATAGTATTTCCTTGAAGTAAATAAGTTAAATTCTCAAATGTAAATTTTGAGCTATTGTTAGGAATAAAATGTCTAAGAAATAATTCTTCCATATCAAGATAAGTACTAATAGATCCACTAGGAAAATGATGAAACCAATGTGAAGCAAGATCATCAAGACTACAAAGGAATTCTTGTAGAAGTAATCCTTTATTAGAATGTGAATCCATAGCTAACCAAAAATACTTAAGATGTAATTAGGCTTACCTGTTCCATCAAAGAGTGTAAAAGTAGGCATAGTAAAACCCTTAGGAAAAGGTGAGTTTTGGATATTTTTATGAATAGGATTTCCATGAAGAGATTTATTATCACAACTAGCATAATATGCCCTACTCTCAAGGGTAATAGTATGAATCTGATTTTTTAAATCACCTACAACATGAATAAAGAGAAATTAATTATTGTGGAGCAACGACATAAACATTAGGAGGTTATTTAAGTGGTTTGGTCTTTCCATTATGAGTATCCATAGGTACACTATTTGGTTGGAAGATAATATTAGGATCAGCTAATGGAGAACTAGTGTTAGGAGTACTTGTGAGAGGGGTCAAGGTAAAGAGAAGTTTGCACACTTTTATCAACAAAATCATTAGGAGAAGGAATACAATTAATATGCAAATATATTTATGATCATCATTATGTACACTATTATTTTGAGTATCAAGAGTAGAAATACATGCATAATTAACCTTTGTAAATTCTAACACATCATGAGAATAAGAATGAGTACTAGAATTATTATATTGCACATAATTAGGAGAGGAATAAATATATGTATTTTGGGAAAAAATATTCAATTCAAGGCACTTTTTTGAGAGGTAAAGAGATGGAACATTAACATCTTTATCAACAATAGGTGAAATTAGTATCATTTTTAAAGAGAAGTAATATCACTATCACTATCACTATCACAAGAACTAGTATCCTCAATAGGGGTATGAGTGAAACATTAGGATGATGGTAGCCCTATAAGTTTTTATTAGAAAAGGAAGGTCATTTGTAGGCCTACGGGTATATACCTTATGATAAAATCAAATTCTTCCCCGGGCATTTACAAAATAGCGCTAGAGACCATTCATATGTAAATGATCATACTTGGGTAGAACAGTTATGAAAGATGCTCACATAACATATTTTTACTATTTATTAGGAACACGAAAGAAAAAAAAATGAGGTATCCTATGGAAAACTAGGCTTTGATAAAAGTGGAGTTCACTAAATGATTAAATAGAAAATAAATATTAAATCAGAAAATTGGTGATCAATCATATATATCAAAACTGAAAATTATGTAATATGCAATGGAAAACAAGTATAGCCAATAAGGGTTTGAGATTGACTTAGCTGATATATTAATGAATATGATGAATCTATTTTTGTATGATGGTGGAATAGAACCAGTCTAGAATATGCATGCTTCATCTGGAAGATAGTGATCTACATGTTTGTTAGACAGAAACATCCTTAAAGGGAGAAAAATACCATGGGTGAAAGTGTATGAACTGGGTGCTAGTTTCTTAGTAGTGAGTTTGGCTATCATTATTTTAGGGTATGATAAGGTCACCTTCACTTTTATCTATGTCACATCCACTTAATTGTAGGGTTTTCTTGTCACACTTGTAGTATAAAAAGAAAATCTAGATACCTGCTCAAGGCTCAAACACACATTACACTAAATAAAATATGTATATGTTTGAGTCTCACTAGCCTTGGAATTAACCACTATTTTATTTTCATCGAGAAATGTACTACATTTTAGATTTAATGTAGTTCTATTGTATGTTTGTATGATGGAATCATGTCACTTAAAGCTAGGTTTCCCTTTTGTAAGTTTCACTAAGATAGTGTGCTACAAATACTCTTCACCCAAGATAATGTGTTTGATGAAACTCAAAATTTTCCCTTCATGTGTAGCGAATAATGAAACCCAAATTCAGTCCTCATATGTTTTATTTTCCATTTAAATGATAGAAATTAATATCCACATTTCCCCTTAGAGTAGTTATTAGGTTGTGTATGTGTGTGTGTTTTTGTGTATAAATTTCAACACTTAGTTACACATAAGGATGACCCAAAACATGAAATAAGTATTAAAAAGGAACCAAAGTTAGGAAACAATTAAAATATATGCAAGATTAGACAAAATCACCTAGAAGGGACACTAGAAACCATGTGATAATTTCCTTAAAGGGTTGTACTATCCCTAGGACAAGAAATATAAAATAAACCACATACAAAGTCATGGATACCTATGACATGACCAGAAAGCATAAATCCAAATAGTATAAGATAATATTATAATAAAGATCATTAGATAAATAAAAGGACAATGAGAGGTATCACTTGTGTCTAATTTTCTCACATAAGCATGTATATAATGATATACTAGAGGCATAATGTAATAGTAATAAGTGCAATTTTTTTCTACATGGTAATATATCTTTAATGATATATCATCATGGAAAAATCCATAAAAATTCTTAAATGACTTATAAGATACATCTCATGCATTCTTTATAAAGTTATAAATTTCTTAATGGCATATCTTTTTATTAAAATAATAGTATCCAAATGGCCCTTATCCACATATATATCAAAATTTTGAACACTCCTTATAAATTCATAGCCTACAGATCCTTTAGTGGCTAAAAACTAATATTTCTCCTTCGGTATCCCTAAAATGACAATTCACTCCATTAGTAGTCCAAGATTTTTCTTGTCATTGCAAAGTGACTCAAATATTTTTCATGTCTTTATAAATAGGAGAAGGTTGTAGCAAAATATTTTCTTGATGAATTATCAATTATTTCTCTAGATGAGTGTAGACACAAAATCACACACTTTAGGCATTATTTAGCATGGTCTTATACTACTATTTAGAAAGTTATCAAGTGAATAAAGTTCTAATTAATCCCACCGTTTGGCCATATTTTTCTTATATTTTATTGCTTCATTCCCGTGTATTTTTCTATACTTACCCACCTATTTCACAACTACCCCATCATTCTAGCACAAAATTAGGGTGCCCATGCATGTATTGGGCTGCTTTGGTCCCATCTTGGGCACCTCGGTCTATGTTTCTTTTTTCCCGCTTCTTTTTTGGGGCCTTTCTAGTAATTTATCATCCTTATCCTTTTCTCGATTGGCCATGTTTTGGGTTGATTATGAAATTAAGATTGAGAACCATATAAATATAAAATTATAAGACCATAATGAAGGTCCTTGCATCACATACTATCACTTCATCTAGAGTTACATCCACTAAATCACTTGCATCCACATAGTTTCATGCGTCAATGCTAGTATATCTACATCAAGCACACACATCATAGGGGTGGGATTCTATTTTATTACATGCACACATGCTATTGCATTTTATATAGTTATTATTTCTTGTTACTTCACAAAGTGTGACTGGAATGAGAAAACCTAAGGAAGAATATGTACATATGCATCGTAAACTACATTTGGGTCTAAAATGTAGTACAACGCTCGATGATAAGAACACTAGTTTTGTGGATGAGCTCTGGTCTGACCCATTCATTATGCATCTTTAGTTTTCATAGGGTGTGATACTTCCTTTTTATTGCAGCTCATTTGATTATTCACCATATTCGGCGTAGTCAATGAATCCACCGTGATAGATAGATTATTAGATCATCCTATGACCATAAAAAATTTAGATTTCGACCATCTATAGAGACCAAGGCACCTAATTTGAATACTATGGCCCCTCCATGCACCCCAAGTACCTTTTGAGGTGCCCCAGGTTAGTTCGATCTTCTAGATGTAGTATTCATAGGACTTTTGGGTGATCGTTTGCACTTCTAGATTTTATTTCTAGACTGCCGCAAAGAACCCGTGTGATGCTTTTTTCTAATCACCTCACCATTTCCTTTCCTTCTCTTGCATACTTAGGGTTTTATTTCACTTATAATAATTAATTACAATTGTTCCATACTATTTTAGTTTCATTTATACAACATTTTAGTCCTCCTATTTAGATTAACTAGTGACTATACTTTCATATTTCAGTTTAATTTGTAGTTAATAATTTTGGTGAACCCAATGTTTCTTCATAGCAGCTTCTAGGGTTTTTACATTTACGCATCATGAGTAATCATTATATAAAATAATCTTCATCAAATTCTTCAACTAATTTAAAATTTGATAGCTATGGCCATGCTTTCATCGACACTCCTACTGCTACTTCTGGCTATAGACCTTTCCCTTCATTTATTCAACTTCCATCTTTTGGAATGGATCCTCACGCTATTGAAGATGTTGTTTCTACCTATCTATGCACTATTAATCATGTTGCTTTTACACAACTTGTAGCAAAAGTCAAAGCTCTCCCTCTTTATCCCATAGTTCCACCTACCACCATTAGGGAACCATGACACCACTTACCTTCACTTGTTTATTCTCTTGTATTAGGCATAGATGATTTTACTGCTACACTACTTCTCCCTACATCTCCTTCTCCTCCTCCTATGATTGATTATCAACCTCGTGAAGCTCCACATGACTTGGTTCCTACCATCTGCATGATTGATATGGCCCTTTTTCTTTGCCACTTACTCCTGCTATTACTAATTCTTTGATATAGTCTACCACATATACTCCACAATACTTAGTTTCTTTTCATATTCCTCCCCTATCCCCTTTTCTCTACGAGATGCCATTTGTGGCCACTATTCACATGCTTAGCATAGTTTCTTCCCCACCATATATTACTACTACCACTATTGTGCCATACCAGGGACCTTTACCATCTAGGGATCTCATCCCATCCTCCCGCCATCATCCTCCTCCTTAGTATGCCCACCATTCACTTGCACTCTCTTCATCAATAATTCTTATTGGGAACACATACCACTAGACACATCATGTACGACCACCGTATGTTCCCATGATGGTCTCCTTTGACTTGGTTTTGACTTCGATGACCTTCATGCTCCTTTATGCGATCCACATTTGTATCATGGCTCTATCATCCTCACTGCTACATATGGCCCATGTGTTTTCCATCTTGTTGTTCATCTTGCGCATTCTCATATCACTTCTCCACTCACTCTAGGCCAATCTTGGTTAGATTATATTGGAGGGATGCTTGATGATGATCATGTTGATATTTCCTTTCCCATGCCCTTTGGTGACATATGCATTTGTAGCAGTTCCTTTCTTTGTTATTCACCCAACTTCACTATTTGGTATGCTTAGGGATGTCCATTACCTTCCTTTATAGATGAAAAATATACCATGGTCATGTACATCTTACGTATTCATGGTTACTTGGATGACCAACCACATACCCTCCCTTATCAAGTTTTGTGTGTTGTCTAATATGATTTTGATACTTATCTTGATGATATTTAGAATATATTGCTCCTCTATTACCTTCCTATGTTCATACTGATCTGCCACCAACTCCAATATGCTCTATATCCACCAACACAGTTGATGATTCTCACCCTTGCAATCCTCCATCTACCGCACACCTAGTGGATGCTATACAAGCACTACAAATTCAGTTTTAGTCCATGGAAGCCAAAATTGTGTTTCTCCTTGCTAAGATAGAACAACTTAAGGATGTCATTACCTCACATAGTCATACTTCTCCTACATCTCGTGTGCCATCTACGTCCCTTATCATTCACCTCATTGACCCTTTGTCTGTAGCATTACCTTTACCTATTATATTTCCTTCCAATGCTATGCCATAGGACATCCCGGCCCACTTCTTCACCATAAAATCATTTCTCTACCATCTAATCATCGTATCTTCCTTCTCAACTAATACAATATCACGATTAACCATTTTGTCTCTACCATCAAATTCAAGGGCTTCGTACTCAACTCTTCTCATGTTTTGAGTAATATTATTCGTGATCTCCAGCACTTATGCCTCCTTTCCTTTATTACACAACCTTATTCTATTCATAATAAGTAAGCACATACTACCCACATATGCCCTTAGCCAGATTTATCATGACAATGTTTCTCTATATCCGAATCTTCCTCATTTATTGATCCCTCATGCATATAGATTTCACTCATCAGCACCGACCTTATCTACTATATCCCCACTTGTAGACTATGGCCCTCTATTTTTCTCATCCAAGGCACCGGTCGATGGATCTTTGTCCCTTGACCTTATTGTTTGATCCCTCATTTATAATCGCTTGGGGGCATAGCCATTATACAATCCCCCTTCCTCATATTAACATAGCTGCATCTCTCATCTTTTCATTCTCATTCATTCATTTCTTCACATATAAGCATACTTATCACATGTCATAGCACCCTCATTACCTAATGATGCACTCTTGTGCTTCGGTTCACACTTGATTGTTGAGGGATTACCATTACACTAAACCCCACACACTACACTATAGGGTCTACACACTTACATTCTATCATCCACAAAATTTATCCTACACCTCTACATTTCACATCTTCATACCTTACATTTTTCATATACTACACTAGTTATCGTACACATGAGTCTAGTTTTCCATTTTCCTCCACATATTCTACATTTACGCTAGGTTATATTATATATATGGGTGTATCTTTACACGTTATCACTCTGTATTCTATCTACACCTATTAATGTATCTTACATAGTCTACACACCCTACATTTCCTATATTGCATGAGTCACATATCCCATATATCCATCATATACATTCTATATACTACACTAGATTACATTATATATGGGTACTAGTTCCATCTATCATCTTTACATATTCAATTCCTATATACCTATTTGTGCATTTCATACATTACAAATGCTATACATCATACATTACATTTCCCACACAAAGTGCATTTAAATCCCATATTAAACACTTGGTTGTTTACACTACCTTTTCTTCTATGCATTGCACTCACCACCCTATGATGCACTTTAGTTCCTTAGTCCATACTCGAATGCCGAGGGTTTACCAATCAAATGGACCTTACACTCACCAATGTGTCATTTTCCTTATAACACATTTCTAGCATTAGTGACATACAACTTAGGTTAAATTTTCACCCATATTATCATCTCGTAGTGGTATACGCTTTAGGATAAATCACCACCCCAACTCTCATATTGTAGTGGCATACACCTTAGGGTACATCACCACTCCCTCCTTATATCTTATAGTGACATACACTTTAGGCTAAATCATCACCCATATTCATCCTTTCATTTTATGGTGACATATGCTTTAGGATGAAATGTCACCCATCATCATCCCTTCATCTTATAGTGATATACACTTAGATTTAAATCAGCACTCCTACACTCAAAAATTATTGGTAAACACTTAGGCTATAGGGTCCACATACATATTTCATATGTATTATCCCCATACACTCATTCTATAGTGATATACGCTTCATCTATAGGGTTCACACACATATCTCTACAAGTCACACTTAATCACCATTACATGTACACACTCCTTACAACCCTCTAGACAAAAACAACACTACTTGACCATTTCCCAATGACGCACTCTTGTTTACGTTTAATTCTTAACTAATGAGGGGGAAAAAAATTAACCTTAGTGCATACACATTCCATCCACTTGGAGGGGCACGTCGCTCCTATCATTCCATCTCACATTCCATTCTATCCATCCACAACATACTACATGGTCTTGGGGGCATTTAATTTTTCTTACTAGTGTTTTGCATGCTCACTTTATTACACATGTTAGAATACTTTCCTATATGTCATTATCATACACACATGTGTGTTCATGCCTTTGTTTTATGTGATTACAGATAAAAAAATTTACATGTGGCATGGATGCTCTCCTTCTACCCTTCCTATACCAGTCGGTGAGGGTATCCACATTCATCTTATCCAGGTATTATTGTTTCATTTTGTACTTGACATCTGATACTAATTTTTCATACACACTTTGACATATTTTTTATCACTCTAAAATGATAATGGGTGTTCCATTAGAAACACTTGTTTTGTAGGATTACATGTTTCCATGATTACCTTTTTGTTTCTACTTGTCTGATTTGTTTGACTTTGTATATGGGATTTTCCCTTTTCTTGTGTGCACACTTGTCTACCTGCTTTTAGCCATGATATCCTTGAGTTTCTTGCAACATTGCAATTGATGTCCCATGTTTGCAACCCACTTTGTGTGGACTACTAATTTTCTTGCATGTTTACACTACTTTGTTTGGTAATTACTACATTGTCTGTGTATTTTACACTTGTCTTATTACATGCATTTTTTTTTTTGACTAAAACTTGTTTGGCTAGCCATCCTTTTTTGTGCACACCTTGGTATCTACCAAGAATTTTCTCTTTTCCCCTACAGGGTAGAGTTCTACAGTCAAAGTGTGGTTGGTCCTATTTTTGGGTGGAATTATCCTTTTAGCGATGTCACATGCACCCTCAAAGATGGGGTGCATCATTGAGGGTTTTTCTAATAACACAATGTATTTACACCAGTTTAGTAAATTATAATTTTTTCTCTTTGTATTGTGGATTTATGTATAGTGAGTAAAATCGACTCAGTGTATGAACTCCATACATAGCGGCCTCTACATGACATGGTGTTCTTCAAGAATTATGCTTTGAGAAGTTACAAGATTGGGGGTTACAGGTGGGTGTACCTCTCTCACAAGACTCTATCCAAAGGCATCGGATCATGTAAAAACCAAGACAATATAGATATCTCTTCACATATTTCAAGAGAAGCGAGTTAAAGGTTGGAGGACACAAAGCATTTCCTCTATACACTTCTTCAACGAGGGTGGCATGAGATTTCCCAAATACTTGCAACAATAAAATATATCCTTCAAAACCCTTTCTTTCAACATGAATTAGGTGCACATGTTCCATTTACACTTTTATTTCAGTGTATTTTACAATTGCATGTTGTACACATTTCTCTGTGTGTGTGTGTGTGTGTGTGTATTTTACACAACATTTTTACATACATACATATTTTACTACTTGATCATTTTCTCCTTGCAGTCCTGTCCATATGAGAAATAAGTAGTCAAATTGGGGGCATCAACAATAACAACAACAACAACGTGACAATGACAACAAAAATGAAAATAGACCACTACATTCTCTTTCCTTTACTAACCATGTAGATACACTACACACAAAAGTTTCTACACATGTGTTCCACCATAGGTTCACTCTCTTCACTTTTTATGTGCATTTTTATCTTTAGAATCCAAGTTCCTCCACATTTTTATTGTTTTCATTCCACACTTGAGTCTTGTCCATTGACACGTCTTATTCTACACCGTACATGGATATCGGTATGCATATCTATCTACTTTATGTTACCAAGCTTTCTTCTCACCAACATAAAGCGGGGAAAATGTAGACATAAAATCATGCACTTTAAGCATTATTTAGGCTTGTCTTATACTACTATTTAGAAGGCTATCAAGAAAATAAAGTACTAATTAATCCCACCTTTTGGCCATAGTTTTCTTATATTTTATTATGGCAACCCCACGTATTTTTCTATACTTACCCATCTATTTCACAATTTCCGCATCATTCTATCCCAAAATAAGGGTTCCCGGCCTACACCGGGCGTCCTAGGACATCTTGGTCCCACCTTGGGTGCCTTGATCTATGTTTCTCTTTTCCCACTTATTTTTTGGGTCCTTTGTAGATGTTTTTCATCCTTATCCTTTTCTCATTCGGCCATCTCAAGGTTAATTATAAAATTAAGCTTGAGAACCCTATATAAAGTTATAACACCATAATGAGGGTCCTAACATCACATACTACTATCGCTCCATCAATAGTTACATAAATTACATCACTTGCAACAATTACATCCACATAATTCCATGGATTAAGGCTAGGAGATCTACATCAACACACACATAACATAGGGGAGATATTCTATTTTATTCCACGCACACATGTTATTACATTTTCTATAATTATTATTGCTCACTACTTAATCAAGTGTGACTGACATGAGAGCACCTAGGGCACGATATGCACACATGCACCGAACTACATCCGGGTCTAAAGTGTATTTCAATGGTCAATGATAAGACTACTATTTTGGTGGTGATGTCATTCGACCCATTCATTTTGCATCTTTATTTTTCCTAGGGTTTGATATTTCCTTTTCTATTATAGGTCATCATTTGATTATTCACCACATTTGGTGCATTCCAACGAATCCAATGTGACAGATAGATAGAGTATCGAATCATCCTATGACCATATAAAATTTAATTTTCAAGCATTTATAGAGACCAGGTGGTGCATAATGTGTAGAATATGGCACCCCGGGGTGCCCTAGTGCCTTCCTAGGTGCCACAGTTAGTTCAGATCTTCCAGATGTGGTCTTCGCAGGAATTTTAGGTGATCATCGATACTTTCATATTTTATTTCTAGACTTACGACAACATGTGATAATATCTTCGAATTAACTAAGCCATTTCCTTTCCTTATCTTTCATACTTATGGTTTTATTTCACTTAGAGTAATTAATTACAATTTTTCCATGTTGTTTTGGATTCATGTATATAAAATTTTAGTCCTCCTATTAAGATTAACTAGTGAGTATACTTTCATAGTTTAGTTTAATTTTAGTTAATCACTAAAAAAAGTGGGAAGTGTCACTATTTCTCAATGTGAAGTGGTTTCCAAGACCCATAACATTTTTTATGTCCTCAAAAAATATGACACATGCCCATGAAGACCTAGTAGTGTCATTATCACATTTTATTTAATTCTTCCTATTTCAAATCATTGTCAAGTTTTTATTCCATACATGTTTTTATAAGAGTGGAAATCTACCATGTTTTCCATATTTTTAGATTTTTACATTAACATGAGTACTTTGGATCATACTAGATTAATTATTCAACAAAACACAAAAAAACATATTGGGTATAAATTTTTAATACCTTTACATGAGTATTTTCAATTGAATCTAGCTTCAACGAGGAAATCTATAGATACTTAAAAATTGAAACATGCCACTTTATAATGCATTATATGGGATTTTTATGTATGGTACATTAATCAATAAAATTATTAAATGGAAATATTACTATAATATTTTTCTTTTTCTTTAGTTCCCAAATAAACTTATAGTATGCATTCTTCTATATTGATGTGTTTTCTAGGGGTTTCCATCCTATATATTTTATTATCTATCCTTATAATGTGTTTAAGATAATTATAATAGTTCTATTTAGGTTCATATGATGAACCTATCCCACACATATAAACCTGTCCTATCTTAATTATAAGTTAAATTTTTAAATAGAAAATACCTTTAGGTTGGCATTTTGGTACTTTTTAATTTTTATTAATTGCATGTCGAAAGGTACTAAATTGGAGGGTGATCAGTATATAAAAATTCACTAAATATCATTTGGGGGAAACTATCACAATATTTAATGAAGAGATAATATATCAAGAGCATCCTACACATTTAATTTCATATTTCTTTTTTATTGTGAAATTTGAAGTACTATTTATATCTTATTCTACTTTAGTCTATGGAATTTCTTGTAGATTTATGATTTATTAACATTTTATTGAAATAATATGACTGAAAATGCACTCGGTATAAAGCCTCTTCAAGTATTTTATGTAGAAAATTCTCAGTCATCAAGGGATGTATTAAGGATATTTGAATCAACCATGCGTTAACTATGTTCTAAGTCATATTCAAGAAACTAGGCATATGAGATTCAACATAAGATTTTAGGAATAAATCCTTGATTCATAGACATATGTGAAGTAGAACTTATAGTTATATTATGACTTAAACCCTAAGAGGACACATTAATAGGTCTTAAATAGATTTAGTCGGTAAATATATCCCGTGATATATGAGCATATCCTCCACTCAGTTGTAGATCCACAAATGTTTCTATTATAGAATAATATTTACACTATTGCAATGATTGAATTAGAATAATGCTAGTTTTTGTATTACTCATTTGGTGTTATGGTTAATACATCTATGTTTGATATTACTTTTTCTTAGGAACAAATTTCATTTAGATTTGAGTTATACTTGTATCCACTTTTAGATATGTAGGATGTTGTTTATTTTATATATCATAAATTTGATGTGTTATTTTATCTTCTTGTAATTTAAGTGTAATATGTTCATTCTTGGCATCAACTATATCTTATATTTTCCTAAAACATGTTTATTTGACTATAAAATTGAATTTTGTAATGTTACATAAGAAAAAATATGTAAAATACCTTCATTCCAAAGGATCCAAGGATAACGATATAACCTAATGATATATTATAGGAAATAATATGTTTTAACTGATTTGATTTGTGTACTAACTTCTAAATGAAATAAATGTTACATGTATTATATTTTTTTTACTATCATCCCTCATTCCTTACTAGTGTTCCTTTTCCATAGTCACACAACTAGGAATATGGTTAATTTTAAGTGTACGTGTTGATGCATATTCACATTTTTATATTTAGGTTGTGTAGTGGTTAGAGAAGATTGTCTTGTACTTGATAGTGTTGTATATTGTTCGTACATATTACACAACTATTAATAAATTCCTTTATTTTTTGTGTAGTGTGTAGTGATGAATTATATTATGTTCATTGATCCTATGGTAATCACAAAATCACCTAACCTCTTTATGCATTAATTGATGAGAAATAATAGAGGGAAAATTGATTAACATTTTAAATAAAAACATTCATAGTATGAATTTTGGTTTTCCTTTAAGTTTAGTAATCATTATAGATTCACAATAAAAGAGATATGGTTTGTCAAAATTGTATCATAAATATTATTTTATTTATTTTCCTTGATAATTGAAGTAATCAACTTTCACATATTTTCTATAAAATGGTTTATGATTATACCCAATATCTCTCATAATCTATGATGTATCAAAAATACGAATGAGTGAATTGTAAGAATGCAATAGGTATTTTATATTAAGATTATGTAGAAGACCCCAATGAAATATAAATTACTTTTCTAGATCCACACACGGACATATTAGCCTATGCATTGTGTTTTGAAATCTAAGTATGTACTCAAAAAAGGTTTCATTTACACCCTATTAAAGAGTGGAAATTTGTTAAGGGTACATTTAGGAATTTTTTTGGTGGAAAAATGAGATAAAAATAACTTTTTAAATTATATATAATAGTATATATAGTCATGAGGAAAGGAATACATTTATTCTATTTGAAGAACAACTAATATTATATGGAATTATTGTAGTATAGTTTTACTATCATGAACATACTTTGTGAGGGAAGAAGTAAAGTGTGTATGGTGAAAATAATGATATCCATGTACATTAAATATGTGAAATTTAGGTATTTTAAAAGCTTGCGATAAAGAGTATTATAACCCTATGTATACCATATGAGCCACGATCGATGTAATGTTTTATCCAATATTTTTATGTAATGGATTTTAATGATAAATCTTTACATTGTTTTTTTAATTCACCTATTGTATGCATAATTTTTGTTATTAGAGGTAAAAAAGGTTGAGGGAACCTACCCCACACATAATGTTTCCAGTACCTTACAAAAGGCCAAGGGATAAACCATTGAAGCCCTACCACAAAACCAAGATAGCACAAGAATAGCAATAAGGAAATATAAACATAAAATAAATAAACCAAACAAAAAATAAACTATCTAACAAAGAGCATAACCAAGAGTCTAATAGAAAAAAACTTAAAAATAATAGCAACCAGACAATATCCCATATACGCAATCTTTTATCATGTACCCCACTGAATTCATGCATTTGTTCCATTCTTTGATGAGGGATTCACCGGTAGCTTTCCAAACCTTATAGCTAACAAAACCGGATAATATCCCATATACACACAGTCACTCTTTTATCAGGTCCCCATCAATTCATGCATCCATTCCATTCTTTGACGAGGGATTCAATTGTATGCATAATTAATACTATTTTTCTAATGGATATACATGTGAGAGGCTTATTCTAATTTACCCAAAAATGATTTAATTGTGAGGATATTTGATTAATTCATTTTAATTAATTTAATTTTATATTAGAGTTATCAATAGGATGTATATTTAGATTATTAATTATGAATTTAGACCAAAATATGCATATAATAACAATTTACAAGATAAATCAATGAAAAATGTTCTAAATATGGTCAAACATGAGAGAACAAATAAAATTACGTATTTTGATGACATGGAAGATGAAAATGTGCTAAAATTTTGAAATGTATTGTATATATTCCATATATATTTTGGGAGTGTACTATATGTAGGGACCAAACCATCAAAATTGGACTGAACCGTCCAACTCTATCTACCACTTTTGTCCCTAACTAATCATTTTATATAGGTATATGGTGATATTTTGGAACTTTATATGCCTTTGAAATTGACTAAGATATTCCCTGTTAAAATAAATTAGGTCTCAAAATGTGTGAAACCCTATGTAATCAACTAAAAAGACCTAAAATCATAACCATAGGTGAAATCCATGCAAAACGGTTAGTGTTTGGGTTCAAGTGCAATCCGTACACTATATACATTAGTAGTAATACACGAGTCCTTAAATTACATGTAGTTTTACACTTAGAAATTTGATACTATATGGATGTAACTATATTTGATAATTAGATCACTTAATAATATTTGCAATGGTTTGCTTCCTCGGTATTCTGATTTAATGGTTTTTGACTTGGGAATATTGACTCTAGAACCTAGTTTGGAGTGATTTAGATAAATGCATAGGATTATCCTAATTTTTACTACCACTCTAGGGAAATTTAGGAGATGTTTGAGTGCCTTTTGAAATATATTTCCTTGAGGAGTCCTTAAAGTTCTAGTTGAGTAAATGAGTGTGTTTTACTTTAATAGATTGAGTTTTGTAGGTGTAATTTTGCATTAATTGTGACACTAGAGAAAAGTAAAATCCCATTAAAAAGTTATAAATTTTAATTCTTGACCATTGGAAGGCTTGATATGAAAATACTAGTTTGATGAAAAATTGTTTAGTAGTTTTTCCCCTATTTAAAATTATTAACAAGAGGGATAAGTGGTATTAGAAAGTTCTAAACATGAGAATTACAATTGAAAATTACTTTGGGATTGTATGATTTTTTTTACAAGTGAATGAGTAGTGAAAGAATGATATGAATTCTTGTAACAAGAATAATGATGTAGAAATTAGGCTTGGAATAGGTGCATAAGTCATTATTTAGAAATTAAACTAATATTGACATTATAAAGTGATTAATTGTCAAATTTAGGTGTCTAAATTTTGCCCCACTTTAAGATAAGAAACAAAAAAAACATTCTTAAAAAAATAATACTTGAGTGTGCAAACACACTTTGTCTTTTCTTGATTTTCCCCTTGATTTCTTGAGATGCTCCAAGAAGTTGCAAGATTATTTATGTGAAAACATATAACATAAAGCGTATCCAATGTTCATATAAACATAATTTATCATTAAAACTATATTGATATTGAAATTAAATTTTTGAAAATTTAAAGAGAATAAATCACATAAGGAATACACCTATTTTACTTGCAAAATGAGGATTTGCATTGTCAATTATTTAGGAGAGATAGATTGGAATTATGTTGCTAGAGGATTAGAAAATATCAATCCCCAATTTAGATAAGTATATAGAACAATGAAAGGATTTAGATCATGGAAAATTTTAGCAATGAATATTAGTAATTAGGAAAATAGTCAAAATTTCATAATATGCATTTGGCTATTTGGTCAATTATCTCACTTTGCCGATGTTTTTCCCAAAAACAAAAAAAATCCCATGTGAATACCCACAATATTTATAATCCTAACGTGTTTTGTTAATTGATCGTCTTAGTAATCGACGGGTCAATATTTCATAACATTATTGTATTTCCAAGAAATCTATGGAACCTATGGTCATAATCATCATCATTTTAGGGAGAAATTTTGAAATTTGATTAAATTCTCCACTTATATATACATAGATCTATTTAGTATTTACTCTAAATTTTTTTAATCTTTTCCAATTTGTGATTTGGGAATTGTTCCAAGTAGTATAAAAGGATTTAGCATATTGCTTACAAAAATCAAATAAATCAAGTTGTTATAGGTTACAACATTGTAGTTTACATCCTTAAATTATATAGTAAAAATAAGTCTATTTAGTCTTTATCCAATTTGAAATCTATTTCCTATCATGTCAAATTCCTTCATTTGCTTTTTTAATTTAGGTTGTTAGCAATGTTATAGTTTATTACAATATGTCTAATTACTTTTTATTTTACATTATAACCAAAAGATATCTACATAATTTCCAGTGTTATTTTGTTTCCATGTCAAGTGACACTAAAATTCCTTAGTTTATTTTCATCTCACCACATCCAACTCAAAAAAAATCCTTATTAAGAAAATGGAAACAAAAAAGAGAACCTTGGGAAAGAAACTAAGTGTAACCAAATTTAAATTTCACCCCGGGTAGAAAAATCCTCAGAGAAATACCTTCCTAGATCGATACAATAAAACAACAACATCAAGTATGCTAATGGAATCACATGGGAAGACATGATTAGGAGGGATAGTTTTGGAAAATGGGGGATCTTGAGTCGGTAGGAAAGTGAAATATCATCTTTCAAGGAATACATATCTTTCCACCTAGATGAAAAAGGAGAGATTCACTTTACCATTTTCATAAAATATTCTTAGTGAGTCTATAAAGAAGCATTACTTGGTGCTTGTAGATAATTTTCTTATCTATCGACACAACATAGACACCATAAGGTGTTGGGCCTATAGATAATGGACACCTAAATGGAATATAGATATTTCGTTAATGAAAAAGACTTCTTTTTGGTTATCTTTAAAAGTGGGATCTAGGTTTTATTCTAGACAAATAAAATAGGATGGATATGCCCATCTGGGTTATATTTCCTTATCTTCTGCTCAAATTTTGGGAGGAGTCAGTCATATCTTGTATAGAAAAATAAATTGGTACTCTCATAGGATTTGATAGAGATACCAAAGTTATATCTAAGATCTCGGATAGTCTATTTTGCATAAGTTTCAATGAAGATAAAAATTTACCTAATAGTTTTTCTCTTCATTCTTCTTTAGGAGTTTGGAAACAAGCTTTGGAATATGAAAACTACAGGATAAATTGTAAAAAAAATTCAAAGATGGCACACAAATCATGCTCTTTTGGAAAAGTCAATAATAATAAGTTGGGATCAATTAAAGGGAACAAACAATATTCAATCAAAGGAAATTTGTCTCATAATTTTAACAAGAATAAGACTTCAACAATGATAAAAAGACTTATTTGACAGCCTAAAACTCATGTTAAAATAGGGGATGATGAGGAAAAACTTCTATCTAATCTTGTTTTGAAAATGGAAGATATTTTGAATCCTTAACCTCAAGTATCCCCACTCCCACAATAGTGGAACCATTTGGCTTTATGGAAGTGGAGAATTCAATGTTCAATACCATCTAAGTGATGAGTTTATAGGAATAGTTTATAGAAGATACACTTGAGGGGAATAAGTTTGCTTCCCCACTAAGGCTTGATCTTGAATAGGATAATCTTAAGGAGAAGAAGCTTTCTTCCTCCCCCTAAGTCTTGAGCTCAAAAAGGAAATTAAGAATCTTGAAGATGTGATTCTTAAATAAGGATAACTCCTCCCCTCACGCTTAGATCTACGTAAGAATGGCTATTGTTCAAATGTGAGACAAAAGACCCCTAAGGATGATAAGTAACCTATTTCAATGTTCTCCACTCCCAAAAGAGAAAAAGTTAAAGGAAATGTTAACAAAGATCCATGAGCTTCTATTTCAAGACCTCCAACCAAGTCTCATAAAACATTGGATGCGTGAGGAAATAAGTAGAAAGGTAGAAAAATAATAGGAGAGAAAAGGAAGAGAACAATAAAGAGGGAAATTGCTAATGGTACCCATCTAACTTTGGATCCAAAATTTATAAGAAAATTCACCTCCAAACTGTCAAAATGAAATTAATTTCATGGAATATAAGAGGCCTAAACAATGACAACAATTAAAGAATTATGAAATATTTTAGGAATATCATTAGGCCTCAAATTTTGGCACTGCAAGAAATAAATACATGCGATAGTATTATTAGAAAGATCAAGGGATCCTTATGTAACAAGATTAAGATTAGAAATATAAATTCAATAGGGGCTTCGGTGACATTGCCACTTTTTGGGATAGTGAGTGGGTGAACAGATCGGTAATCTTTGAATCCCGTCAAGCACATATCCGTTATTTTTACCTTAGTTAGAAATAGAGAGGATGTTTGGATTTTATCTAATATATATGCTCCCAAAAACATTAATGGGAGAAAAATACTATGGTAAAACCAAGGATTTTTGAAATAATTGTGATAAATATAAATGGCTTATTATGTGTGACTTTAATAATTCATTGTCTCCTCTAGCAAAATAGGGAGTTCATCAAGATTTCATCATAAGCATGGAGGACTTGCATGACCTCATTGTCGATAATAATATCATTGGCATTTATTGGGGGCTAAATTCACGTGGAGCAATAGATGAATGGGGGAGGATTTGATTTAGGTAAGTTAGGACAAAGATTTTATTTCTTTAGATTGGACTCTCTCAAAATACTTTAGACTCTCTTCCTCCTTAAGATTGGATTGGATCACAATCCTATTTTCCTTAACATGCTTACAAAAGATGTGAAAATTAATAGTCCTTTTAGATTTGAAAAATAAGGATGACACACTTGGATCTCTACAAAAAAATAAAGGAATGGTGGAATATCCATATTACAAGATTAAAAACTTTGTGATTATCCAAAATTTGAATAATGTTGAGAAGAATATTAGAAACTGGAATAAAGAGATTTTTTGTAATATATTTGAAAAAAAATGAAAGATGACTTGACCAAACTCGAAGAAAAAATTATGGAGAAAGGTATGGATGTGAATGAATATTATTTACAAAATATCTTCTTGTTGAATTCCATACAATAAACTCTCATGAAGTGACATTTTGGAGACATAAATTTAGGTCCCTTTGGCAGAAGGAATGATACTTAAAAATAATATTTGTTTGACCATATCTAGAGTTTGAGAGAAACTCTATATGATATCGTGGAGGGAGGAACCAATCTACAGTGGTTATCACCTCATGAAGCCACAATATAATTTCTAATATCACTACTAAGGATGGAACTATTAGTAATAACATGGATATCATCAAGTAGGAGGTTGTCTCATTTTACAAGATACTTCTTAATGTAGAATCATCTCAAGAGGATGAGGAAAAATCCACTAGATTTGTTGAGGATACTCCCCCCAATCTGGGGACCATAAAAAATTTAATAATTTTATGGATAAATATTCAATGGAGGAACTTCAATAGATAATTTTTTTCTATGGAAGGAGATAAAACTCCAAGTCCTAATAGTTTACTAGCTAGTTTTTCTTAGAAATATTGGGAAATCTACAAAGATGATATTTTTAGAGCCACTAATGAATTTCTCATAACAAGAAGCTTAAGTAAATCAACAACACCTTCATTGTCTTGGTTTCTAAAAATAAAGGTGCTAAATATTTTAGACCCATAATCCTTTCTAATGTGTTATACAAAATTATCACAAAACTATTGCTTCAAGATTGCATCCATGTCATATCACATCACCAAGGGGGTTTATTAAGTGAAGAATTATTCTAGATGGAATCATTTTTGTTCATGAATTTATCCACTCCATAGATAAATGAAAACATGAGGGTATGATTATTAAGCTGGATAGGAATAAATATTTTGACATAGTCTCATGGAGGTTTCTTGATAAAGTTTTGGAGAATTTTTGTTTTATATCTCACTTCATGAAGATACTTAGGGATTCCATTTACTCCCGATGTTTTTAATTCTCATAAATGGCTCCCAAATATTTTTTTTTAAAAGCATTCATGGAATCAAGAAAGGTGTTCCTTTTTCACCTCTTCTTTTCATTCTAATGATTGGGAATATGAGTAGAAAATTTGTTAAAGTTGTCTCCTGAGGACTTATCAAAGGTTTTAAACCCTCCTTAGATGATCTCAAGTTTTCCAATCAGCATTTTTCTAATGACACTATCTTTATGATGATGGCTTTAGTGATGGAATCCAATAGACTAAAATATATTCTTAACAATTATGAAGAAGTATCGTGTCAACTGATTAACTTTGATAAGAGTTTTATGTTCTTCCTCAATACTCCTAGTCACATGCAACTTAAGATATCTAAAATATTGATGGTTGTATCTTGAAACTTCATTATTTTTATTTGGTTATTCCTCTCTTCACATGTAATGTCCTTATGGAAGTTTGGAACTCTTTGCTATAAATATTTTAAAGAAATTTGACTAGTTGGAAAGGTACAATTTTTTCTCAAATAGTAAGTGTCTTCTCATCAAGAGTACACTCCAAAATTTTCCAATTTATTTGTTGTTTTTATTCAAGATACCTTGTGATGTATTTGATAAAATTATTAGAATTCAGAATATATTTCTTTGGACATGGGTTGAGGAAAAATGCAGGATTCCTATTGTGGCATGGGAAAAAGTTCTCCTTCTTAAAGTTTGTGGGGTTGTAGGGATTAAAAAACATAAAATGGATGAACAAATCAATGATAACTAAAATGGGTTGGATAATTATCAAATAATACCTTCTGTGGACTACACTAGTCAAAACTAAATATATTGAGTCTTGTAATGACATTAGTTAGCTTAAAAATAGGTTATCCCTTCTAATTCATTGTTTTGAAATGCCTTGACTAAATGTAGAACCCTACTTTGGTTAAAGGTGGCAAGTGGAAATTGGGTAATGGAAGAAATATTTCCTTTAGGTATGAAAAATGGATATCCTCTTCCCTAAAAAACACTAAGGCATGGACTCATCTTGTTACTCCTTTTAAAAGACATATTGGTGAAACATTTATTGACTATATTATGAATTCAAACTCTAAGAAAGGTTGGATTAAGCTTCCTAGCATTGAGTCCTCTCCTAAATAATTTGATAAAATCATAAAAATTTATGATCTTCTAAACACTCAACACTTGGGACACTCAAATTTTTAATATGTTCTCATTTGTGATAACTCCTTTGATGATTATTATTCAGTTAGGAATGGTTATTTTATTCTCTCTTTATTTCATCTGCCATTCTTTGAGTGTCACAAGATTTGGATGAAAGTATTAACTCCTAAGATAAATATATTCCTCTCGTTAGTCATCTTGAAAAGTTATGACTATAGATAATTGGGTTAAAAGGGGAAAATAATTTCCCAACATGTGTGTTCTATGTAAGAAGTTTAAAGAAAATGTTAACCATTTTTTATTCACTACTCTTTTCTACGCTTGTTTGGAATACCTTATTTAATTTTATGGGGGTCAACTAGATTTTTCCTAATTCTCTCATCTTAGCTTGGGATCAATAGTGGTATCTTTTCAAACATCCAGTCAAAAAAGAAAATTTGGTTACTCTCCCTCCCGAATCTTCTATGTAATATTTGGAAAGCTCATAATGCTGATATTTTTGACAAAAACTAATAATCTAGCCAAAAATTTTCATCAATTGTTTGAAGATATCGAGATGTAACATCATTACCTTCAGACCTCAAAAAATATCCATTAGAATGGTGATGATGTAACATTTTTGGGAAAATGGGAAATACCCTTTTTCATCAACACTATTCCAAGAACCTCCATGCATAGAACTCATATCACTTGGAATCCCCTCCTCCAGGTGTTTTGAGCTCAAATTTTATGGAGCTTTCAAGGGGAATCTATGTAATTATGGGGGTGGTTACATTTGTAAGGATAATGGGCTTATTATTTTTGTGGATGTTGGGCATGTGGGGATGAAATCTACTAATTACTCGAGAGGATTTACCTTCTCTATATGGGATTAAACTTGCCAAATATCTTAACATTCATAATTTAATTTTTGAAGGGGACTCCATGAACATCCTTAAGGTCTATCTTAAAGGAACTTTCCCTAACATCTAGACTATTAACATGATAATTTATGAATCCATTCAATTTTCCCAATCCTTCACTAATTATTCCATAATTCACACATATAGAGAAGGTAATAAGCTTGTTGATATAATGGCTAATATCAAAGTCTTATATAGATACTATAAAGTATGGTTCCAAGGGGAAATCACTTCCTCCAAATGTCTTAAGCACCATAGTCAATGAAAAAAATACATAAAGTCTTCCATATGTGTAAGATATCACATTTTTGCAAGATTTTGAGTGGGCTCTCCTTTTTAAAGTTGTTAAACTCCATCTCCAAGGTAATTAAAAATCATTTGTTATCGAATTGGGACAAGAATAACATGGTTTCTTTGATTTCAATTGGAAATATGGGAGGTGAAATATATAGGGTAGAACTGGTGAAGAATGAGGAATGGAAACATGAAACTGACCTATGGGAGATTTTTTTGCAAAGGAAGTTTTAACAAATTCATTGAATGGGTTCATGGGTATGATATGCACCTCTCTCAACAATTTGTTAAAAATTGGAAAGACAGAAAGGTCATATATAAGGAAAGATAATTTGAAATCTCAAATGAAATCATCACCAATTTCTAAGGTCTTCATATGAAAGGGATTAAATTTTACAAGAATAAGTATGACAAATATCCATAAGAAAATATATTCCTTGATCTATGGTAAAGGTTAATGTACGCACCCAAATTTGCACATGCTACATTGTCGAAAATGGTTACAAAGGTCCCCAATGATGATTTATGTCTTTTCCAAATGTATTTGATCTCCTAAACCTCATTGCCACCCATATTCGTAGCCTCATTTTCCTTAACTAACTACTTCTTCCTTTTCTATAGCTTCCCACTTTGTTTTACCTTAGTGTTGGCCTTTAGTTACAAAACCGCCACCCTACCTAGGCAACAGTCTTCTAACTACCGCCTGGGTAGGGAGGAATTTATGTAATCGCCTCCCTAACAGGGAAGTGGTTCTGTAACCACCGCTTTGTATAGGGTGGTGGTCTTGTGTGATTTTTTTAGAATGTTTAGCTTAGAATTGACTTGTGATTTCTTCACTTAAGTTCACTTTTTTAGCACATTTCTCACCTATTTTAGCTGATTTCAAGCTTGAGTGACTTGTGGCAATCTCCTCTTCCACTTGTGATTTGTAATTGACTGTTCAAAATGCCTCTTCATGTGTTGATGTGGAACCCCATGGCTTCCAAGTGTGTTAGTGCACAACCCAACCAACCTTCTATAAAATCATCACTTGTTCTCAAGCAAATGGCCAAAGATCATTTTGTGTATTCTTGTATTGTTGAGCTGCCACATTCTTGTTGGAAATTGCATATCCAAGCTCTATTCACTTGTGTTATCTCTCTTCCACTTGCATTGCTACTAGAATGCTATCAAGTTTTCATTTCTCCAATGCCTTCTCACTACTACTTCTCACATTCCCAATCCCTTGGACTCATGTGAACACAAGAGATTGAAAAAAAAAATGAGGGGACAAAGCATAACACAACTGGATTTTCCATTACTCTATATTTCCAGGTTGGGGTTGATGTTAGTTTTCTTCATTTTTGTACATTGTTTTTATTGAATCATATGCATATATATATATATATATATATATATATATATATATATATGTATATATATATATATATGTATATATATATATATATATATGCATATATATATATATATATATATATATATATATATATATATATATATATATGCATATATATATATATATATATATATATATATGCATATATATATATATATATATATATATATATATATATATATATATATATGCATATATATATATATATATATAAATAATAGAGTAGAAAAATTTAGTTTCTTCATTACAAATAGTTAAATCAATTTCAAAGAAGCTTTACATCTTCCATAGAAGTTTCTGCTAATAGATTCTTCCTTCCCTATCCTTGTGGGTTTGGAGGGAAGTATATCTAGAGGAATATTTCTTTTCCATCATAGAAATAATATATTTATCATATATTGTGGTTTCCCTTATATTCTAACAAATTCTATCCGGAGGTTAGAAGGAAGAAAATATTTTAAAGCTTTCAATCTTCCTGTGTATCTAAGATAGGAGAGGATTTAACAAATCCATAATTACTTATTGGAAAAGATTTCATTTAATTATAATAGATTATATTCCTTTGACATAGATAAACAACTACATCTGGTTGTTTATTTGTTTTGGGATTCGTTAATTAAATTAGAAGCAATTTATTTCCTCTTCACATATTGTTATTCAAAAATAAAAAATAAACATTTATTTCATTAGAATAGTTGTTTTGTGTTGTTTATTTATATCTTAAAAATACCAAAAACATAGAATAACTTTAATTCAATTAAATTAGTTGTTATTTTCTTAGTTAAATTAGATCATCACAATACATGAACATCAAAAATCATGAACAAGAACACATGTACGTAGTGATCTATGGGTACCGTGAATCGAATGGTCCTTGATTTAATTATGGACATAGATACAGGACTCCTTGTGCTTATTCTTAGAACACCAAAGCATGATAAGCTAAGAAAATTGAACAATTAAAATTTTAAACATCATGGCTGATAAAGCATATGAATATTAGACCTCCCTAGCAATAGAATTTAAACATACATGACCATATAAGGACTGCATGACTGCTAAGAGATTATAGTTGTAATCCATGGGTTCCCAACCGTATGGACACAAACACTAAATGGACCTCGACACGGTACTACATTTATTAGTTTTTAGGTCATCACCACTTACACTAGACATCATTTGATAGCTAATCATTTTGAATGAGGAATCTCACAAATCCCTCAAATTTTTGACCACTCTAGCCAATCATATCGGGATCCACGCCTCCCTTGCATATTCCATGACCTTTTATAGAAATCATTACGAGGAACCTATTGGTTTTCCATGCATTCCAAAACCACTAGAAAGGATATCCGCAGAGCTTGATATTGACCGGAATCTCCATGTAGCTATTCTTTCATATCCCTATATCATACCCATTTAGGATAGAGAGGCCTTCATTTCCCTTAACGAGAAAATCCCATTATTGCACGTCCAGGACATCAGTTTTCCTTGACAACTTACCCAACCCATTTACATACACTTTCATCGACATATCACATTTTTCTATCACTATCCATCCACACATTTCCACATTGGCTGCCTCAACACAACCTTGAGGAGTTAAATGCACTTGAAGGTCTCATCTGGATTTTCATCCATAAAAATTGGTGAATTCAATATCGAGAGATAGTCTATTTTCATTTCCATTTATTTCATTTATCTTCTCCTACTCCCATTATTCAAAGGATATTCATATACCCCGAATATGTTGGGACAAGATGGATATGGTCGACCCATTTTGGGTCTTGAGGCATATTACTACCAAATGGGTAGGAAACAACAACCACCCTCATTATCTATGTGGGTGGAAAACTAATCAACTAACGTTGTTGCATATTAAAATCCTCCTCCTCAAGGGGCCAACCTTGGATCCTCTGTCAAGATTGAAGATATTGATCAACTTAAAAATGGACAACATCCTAAACTTTCAAGTTCTAACAATATGAGATTCACTGGAGAGTCAGGCTCATCTCCTTAGGTTTTTTTCAAACCACAAATTAGTATGTTGTCTAATCAACTCCCATTAATAGATAAGGAGTATTTAATAGGTTATTCCCAAAGTGGGAAAAACTCCTGCAACATAAACCAACCTCTAGATAGGATGGAAGAATAGGGGTATGTCTTACTTCAAAATAACACCTCTACCCCTCCCATAATAGAAAACATTTCTAATGATGTGTGGAGAAATAATTAACAGTTTATATCAGGATACCACACTCCTTTACAACCTAACAAGGTTTAAAAATGTGCGCTAAAATAAAACACTATGCCATAATCGTGCAAGGTCATATCAACATTGTTAGACAAGGTTAGATAATTGGAGCTTGTCCAAGCTAAATGCTTCATATTTTTCTAGGGAAGGAAGGATTCTTCATCATCCACAAAACTATGGCCACGTGTCTTCTACCCCAAATCCTCCAGGTTTAAACATGCATTTCTAGCCCCGCAGAGATCTTATCACCGGGTGAAGCACCTTAAGTATGCCCCCTCATATCACATATGGAAACCCTTAATAGGAACCAACTATAATTGCGATCTCAAATGCCATCCCAACTTGAAATGCAATGTTCCTTGTCTTTGTGCCTCCAACTCGTACCAAAGTAATGTTCCCCCATATGTACAAATGCATTCTAAATCACAAGTAGGGATACATGTAATCTTTTCCTAGTCCATATGGTTAGAAAAAGGGATTCCATACAACTCCAAAATTTTTATGTTACACCATATCAATAACAAATTACACCTTCACCTCCCCAAAAAGGGTCAACAATGGTCAAGTCTTACGTAGTCTGGACTTACACGGGATATCTTAAAGATCCCCTTGAATTCACCATATGGATTTTCATGCTCCCACGACCTCTACCAGGACTCTCCATAAATTTAAAAGGTAGGGATATGTAAATATTCATATCAAAGTGAATATAACCTCCATTCGAGAGATTCTCCCATGGGATACAAATCACAACAAAGATATTCTCTAAGAATCTTGAAGTAATCACTCTTAATTAGTATTATAGGATATTTAAGGCTTCAATCATTTCCTTTAAAAACTCATGTCTTAATTCAACACATATTTTGACATGAAAAAGTTATTAAGAACAGAATTAGTGAATTCCTACATATAAAACAAGATCCCAATGAGTCTTTGTGAATTTAATGTAGAGATGGTGGAAGGTCCTTTACTCTTGAGAAAGCACTCCTAATATGGATCGATGAAGCTATACAATCTATTCCTTCACTTAACTAGGAAACCAAGTAAAAAGTCTAGAAGTTACCTCTAAGGAGTTATGAAGAGGTGTTGGAAGGTGCTCTCCACATTGATCAAGTGGAAATAGACAAAGTGGTCAAAAGACCTATGGTTTAAATGGGATATTGATCACTCCCAATTAGGGTAATTCAAGTTACCCCAAAAATGCAAACAACAACCAAGGACCTAAGGTCCTCAACAAAAACCGTAGTGTTACAACTCGATGGTGTTACAAACCAAACAAAGAAACCAAATGTTGTTAACACCTCAAGCACAAATAATGTTAATAACAACACAAATGATAAATGTCACATGAGTAAAAATTTAATCCTACGATCAATGAGGTGGAATTCAATCGTCCTCTAACCCAAAAATAACAAGTTTAAGCTCAAGGCCATAAATAGTACCCAAATGGCTATCATAACCAATATCAAAATAAAGGGAAATGTCCTCTCGAACTTCAATTAAAATAACCAATAGTTGAATAATAATCAGAACTTTGGACCGCAACAAAACACAAATCAAAGACCTCAAGATTATGATCCTAACCTATATTGCACATTTCCTAGGGTCCAAGGGCATGATGCTAGAACTTTTTGAGACTGAAACAAATTCCTACAGTTGTTCACTGATGACCAAAGATAGCTCTTTGTTGAGATGTTTCGTAAAATCCTACAATGCCAACTCAAAATACTAGCATAGGGATTGTATCCCCTCAAAACACACTACTTAAGATCTTTAATGACCCCCTTCAAATACATCCTAAAAATGGTAAATTGGACCCCAATGTCTTAAACAAGGGTATCCTAGTGGGAAATAACAATCATAAAGCATTAACTTCATCAAACCCATTGGTTGCACCTCCATTGGATGATCACCAACAAACTAAGATAGTGGGTCTGGTAGAGCTAGATACTAAACCTCCAATAAATGCCACTACAAGAACTTGAGACTAATCTTTGGATCCCATTCATATTTACCCATATATATCGATGATGTTCATGATACATTTTCGAAGCTAGAAGGGGCTTATGACTTGATCGATGATTAAAATAAGACATTTTCTCATATCTCCTTCTTGTGTTTGTTGAAGAACTCCCCTACTCATAGAGCCACTTTATTGTAAGAATTGGGTCTTGAACATTTGATCAATGTCACTCATCCTCCTAAAGCACAAATAAATCACATAGAATTTGATGTCTATCATCTTGGGCAGTTAGAAAGATATGTTGGATTGGTATTACACATGAGTAAGATGCCCATAGATGTTGAACTAGCATGTAGAGGTGATCTAGATTTGTATCTATAGGTTTGGAATTACAATAAATATGTAAAGTGTGCAATGATTGATGACAGGGAAGAAATAAACATTCTCCCCTTTTCTTTTCTCCAAAATTAAGGCTACTGAAAGAAACAAATTTCTCTTTAACAAGAAACATGCTTTGAGAGAGTATGATAGCCTCAAGGTAACATCGATTGGAACCATAGTGATACCAGTTACCCTAGGGCCCAAGATGGTTCTTACAGAGTTTTATATTATAGACCAGAAACCAACTATAATATGATTCTCATTTGTCCTTGGATACATCACGTGAAGGAAATCCATTCCACATTGTTTTAAGAAGTTATATTCCTACATTTAGGGAAGTTCTTTATTGCACAGGGTGACCCGAAGCCCTTTGACATTCACCTAGTTAACCTAAAGAAGAAACCTGGGGTACATTCTAATTTTGAGCTCTGTGTAAACTAATTAAACAAACTAACGAGTTCAACACTAGAGACAAAAATAATTCCCACAATGGAATTAGAAACTACTAGTTTGATCGAATGAATTCCTGTGGTCAAGGATGAAAGTGTTTTTGTAGATACAATATCAACAGAATCTGCATACAAAATATTGTCGAGTTGTTGGAGAATGATTTACCCATTCTCCTTCCATTCAATTCCATGGGCATAGGACATGCTCTAGGACTTGGCTCTCTTCCAGACGATGGAATTTTCATGGTTAAAGTCTCAAAAGAAAAATAAGAGGATATAGAGAATGATAAAACATCAATCTTCCCAAGAAACTATTGGACTCTTAACTTCGATGGAGAAAATGTCACTTTGGCACTAGGGCACGTGATCCTCACTTCTCCTGAAGGGAAGGTCATGCCTTTTACCTTCAAGATAGATTTCAAATGTATAAACAATTATACGAGAATACGGGACTATCCTTCTCGATATCATAGTATCCAAAAGGATTGGTGCTTGTAACATTAGAGTGTTGGGTGATTCACAACTAGTTGCTAATCAAGTTTTAGAGGTATATGAGACTAGGTCGAACACTTATAGCTTTATAAAACTGTTGTACTCAACTTAACTAAAGGTTTTGACTTAATTTCAATTATAGCCATCCCACATGAACCAAACCTTCTCACATATTTGATAGCCACTTTTGCTTCCCTCTTTTGTTTGAGAAAATAATTAGAAGATACCAACTTCACAGTTTCAATTCATGTCAAACCCTTAATTCACAAGATGCCCACAAATCCAATCTTGGCATATGTCGAGGCTAAGAATGATCATGTTGAACTAGATTATGTATAAAACAATGAGGCTATCCTAGGGTACCTCAACACTTATATATATTTACATCCCCAACATCATAATAGAGGTTTTGTTCCTAGTCCTCACTCTTCCTCCTATTTCAAATATCACGCGATGGACCCTTCCTCCTCAATAGTCCTTGAAATTTATGAGATAGAAGAAGAAGGGAGTTAGAAATACCTTCGGCCTTGCTAGATTTTGAAGAATGTAATGCCTCTTTGATCGAAGGGATGATCAATATCAATATCGGGACAGAGGAAGACCCAAAGATTTTGAAGTTAGGTTCTTCGGTAATTCCTTAAGAAGTGGAAATAAACACGAAGATTCTTAAAAACATTCAAAATCCTTTTTTTTAATTATAAAGAGATGACATGGATTGCTCCCCATGTGGCAGTCCACAATCTAGTGACCAAGTCTAACGCTAAGCCCATCAAGAAAAAATCTAGACCTATGAAACCAAAGGTGGTGCTAATGGTCAAAGAGGAAGTTATGAAACTCCTACAGGTGGGGTTCATCAAACTTATTGATTACTCAATGTGGGTGTCCAACATCATCCTTGTTCTTAAAAAGAATGAAAAAATTCAAATCTACATTGACTTTCGGATATAAACAAAGTTTGTCCGAAGGATGATTTCCCACTACCATCCATTGATGTTATCATTAACAAAACAAATGGTTATGAGATGTTATCCCTTATGGATGGATTTTCTAGGTATAATCAAATTAGGATTTCTAAGGAAGATCATAAAAAGACAGCCTTTATCACTCCTTGGGGAGCTTATTACTACAGAGTCATGTTGTTTGGTCTCAATAATGCTAGTGCCACTTACCAATGGGAAATGACTTACATTTTCCATGATCACATTTACAAGATTATGGAATCATATGTTGATGACTATATGGATAAGGTAATAAAACATTGTGATCATGCTAAGGTTCTTCACATCATCCTCTTCTCTAATTGTTTATGACATTACATTGAATCTAAAAAAATACATGTTTGGTTTGATGGGAGGGAAATTACTAGGATACATCATCTCTTCATGAGGGATCGATGTAGATGTAAAAATATATGAGTGGTTATAGAAATCATCCCACCATTAGATGAGTCAAGCATTAGGTTTTTTCTAGGAAATATCGGTGCAATCTGAAGTTTTATTTCTTATTTAACCTTTGTTATTTATCCGATAAAAAAGTGATTAAAGAAGGATTGTTGTAACATCTAAATAGACAAGTGTCATAAGACATTTGAATCGGTCAAATGATTCCTTCTATCACCTCCCACACTCATGCATTCAAAATCATATCTCCCTCTAATTTTATATTGATGGGCTATAAATGTCTCATTAGCCTACATGCTAGCACAAGAATATGATGACAAATGTGAGCGTGTAATTTACTTCATCAGTCATGCGTTGCTTGACTGTGAGACACACTATACATAGGTAGAGAAATAATGTATTGCTATAGTGTTTGCAAAAACTTCGTTAAGGAATTACATGATGAGCTAAGAAATGAGGGTCTTTGTCAAGACAAATCACTTACGAATGTTTCTAACACAAAGTTATTTATCTAAGAAAGTTGGACATTTCATGACTCTGATGGGTGAGTTTGAATTTATGGTCATTAACAAAAATCCATCGAAGACAAAATCATCACAGAAGTTTAGGTGACAACCCATTAGATGGAGGGGATCTAGTTGACTTGGATTTCCCCGATGAATGCATATACTACGTCAAAACTAGTCCTCTTATTTCTATGTGACCATGTTATTATGATATTATGAAATTTATTGTTGACTATGCATACCCTAAAGGGGAAACTTCATAAAAAATAATATGGCTATGTGTCATAGCCTCCAAATATGTAATCATAGAATAAGTGGTCTATTGTAGAGCCTTTTATGGAATGTTGCTAAGATCTGTCGACGAGGAAGAATCTAAAAATGTCCTCTATGAATCACGCAATGGATTATGTGGTGGTCACTTTAGAGGTCACGTCACTTTAAGAAGGATACATCAGATGGAATAATTTTGGCCTACATTAGAACATGATGCAATAGAGTATGTGCATAGGTGTCACAAGTGTCAAAATTTCTCTCATGAGATCCATATACATGTCCAGGCTCTACAACCAATTGCAACACCATTGCACTTTTTCATTTGGGGCTTAGATTTGATAGGAAATTATCTCCCTCATCAATAGATGACTACAATTTCATAATCATGGCCACTGAATACTTCAAAAAGTGGGTAAAATTCATGCCTCTTACCACTATTCTGTGATATGTAATGGCAAAGTTCATTTTGAACAAGATTATCAATAGGTATGGGGTTTCACAAGTCATTATCTTTGATAATAGAACATCTTTCAAGAATGAAGAAGTATGTGAGTTATGTGAAAAGTTCAAGATAAATCACCAAGCATATTTTCTTTATTACCCCCAAGTCAATTGACAGGCGAGGTAACTATTAATACATTAACTTCCATTCTTCTAAAAAGCTGTAAATGAGAACAAATGTGACTCGACACTTAAAGCTATTTCTAGTCTTTTGGGCCTACGTAACATCAATAAGAACATTGATGAGGGCACCCCGTATTCCATGTTATTCATTTCGAAGTGCTTTTACCACTTGAAATTTAAATACCTAGTCTATGGAAATCACTACAAGGAATTTTAGGAGAAGAAGGTTATCATGAGGCACGACTCTTTGATTTAGATAGCCTTGATAAAGTTTGGCTTAATGTTGAGCAGAAACATAACATTTATGCTTTGACAGGGATGGCTGATTATTATAAAAAGATGGTATATGAACATGAAATATATGAGGGATATATGGTATTGAGACTTGAAAGCTAGATAGATAAGAAAACCGGTGAGGGAAGAAAAGTTTGGCCCAAGTAGTTGGGCCATAGAGGACTATAAAAATGGGACATATCACCTATGTACACTAGAAGGTGAGGAATTTGGTGAATCCATCAACTCTCTTCACTAAAATATATATTACGCATGATCCATCTGCATTTCCATATGTATACTATTACATCCTCATTGCATTATCATTTGCTAGCTCATTCTGTGAAATTTGTAATCAAGGAACTTATTTTCAAGTAACTTTCAAATTTTTTTGAAAACATTGGCAATCATTCAAATCAGATCTCTTCAAACATTCATAATATTTTCATCAATATTTCTTATCACTTCATCAGTTCAATAAGACAAGACAAAATAATGACACTAATCCTATAAGGGTCTGCATACTTGGTTCTTCCTATAACTTCCTTCTAGCATAGTTGTCTTTGCTCAAAGTCTATTCTATAAGCTTCATGATTTCATATCTTTCCCCAATATATATATATTTAAAAACCTCTTTGGTAGAAAAAGCATTCTAAACACTTTTACCCAAGTCGCATGTTCACTATCTCAAATTTTCTGTAATGAGTTTTTACATCCTACTAGTTGCATAGAGTTGAGGCTAGGGAAATATATCCTTCCCGAAAGCACAACTTAGAAACTTAAAATAAAATAAAATGATATATCTCAAATCAAAATAAAAAAATTCATGTACACACTTCTTTTCCCCACCAACCTTCGTTGTTGAGCCAATGTTTCTTATAAGTGGCATGAGTTTGGGAAAGGAGGGAAATGCCCTTAATCACCTATGAATTTTCCTTGATGATGAGCCCATAATTCCTTTGTGTATAGGGTATATCGAAATAAATTAGTATGTTAAAATTAATTTCATTCAATAAAAAGTTCTCAGAAAAATCTTAAAATCACAAGAAAAGTGAATTAGATGTGTATGTTCCTAAATACAACTAGTGGTGGTGATGTTGTTGTAGAAACTTCATGTACCTCCCTCTTTCCTAGGACAACATGCTATCCCATCACAAAATAATCATCATTTTCTCCCTCACGAGCAATTTTCTCCTCTCAAAGCAAAGTCTCCTTCTCCTTCTCGCTCTCCTCTCTCTATCATATATATCTCCTAACTAACTCGTCACTCTATGTCACTATCCTCCTCATCACAACCACCCCCATTTTCTCCTACCTCCTCACCAGCCTCCTCCTTATACTCTATCTTTGTTTGGACCTCCTCCTCATCCTCCCCATTGTGAGAGGGTGCAACCTCAATCTAGAGAAGAGCCTTGGGATCCTTGTGTGCCCTAAAACTAGAACTTTCTCCACAAAGATAGGTACTCCAAGTATAATCAATTTCCATATTTTTCCACCCTTATTTCCATCTCATGCCTCCCTAACACTCCAGAAATAGTAGTCATGGTAGGAATAACGTCATCATAGGTTAACCCAAACTACTAGGGTATGTTGGTAGAAGGGTATGACTCCAACCTTGCATATTTGTCTACTAACTTGTAGTTGGTGGCACATGCAATCAGGATGGTCATCTCCTTGCCCCATAACCTAACAATATCGTAGTAGGTCCTCTCAATAAAATAAACCTTATCCAATATAGAAATGGGCTGATGTGGCCCTCTAAGAACTAACAAACATGTCCATCTAGTGGTCCTAACTATAACATTCCCATTTTAAGAATTTAGAAACAAGTGAATTTGTATTATATACATAATGTTCTCTATTCTAGATAATCATAATTTAGAACACACATTCCATGCCAATAAATCTCATAACAGATAACCATATGCATCTATAAATGACTTGGTGAACTACCGATCTCTCATTTCATGACTCGGTTACCAACCAATCTCTCGTGTCAACTTATGTATTGAAAACTATGGGTATATTATGTATACTTGTTTCTATTACCTTGTTTTGGGTATTGAGTGTTCTATTTGAGAAATCTATCTCAATATTTGTTACCATATTCATCTCAAATCACATTTCTCAAACTAATTGACATAGGAAAACATAAGCAAAAGCTTGTGATACTTTTGCCAAATATTTCCCACATACTTGTTCATTTTACTATTCCTAGATAGCATACTTGAATAATCAAAATACGTCCTTCACCCCACTTATTCGTTATCTAAACTGGTCTTTATTGATTTATATTAATCTACTTGTCCAAGGTTTGACCCTAACCCGGAGTTATTGATATAATTTGGTATAGGAACCACTCACGATGACCTTGGGTATATGGGCATAATCATTTGACCTAATTCAAATGAATGTGCCAAGTTACCCTAAGTCATTGAGATTCAATTCCTATGCTAAATAATATCCTTATCCTAATCTAGAGAGAAACTAAGTTCAAGTCCAAGTTTGAGTAGATCTAGATGAACCAATGCTTTGAAGGGTGTTGCAACATGTCAATTGCAACACTATATCCTCATGAAGACCCAAGTCTTCACGAAGGTACAGATTATACAAATTTGCATGTTCCAACATCTAACGAACTACTTCATCATGATTTACACACCTCAAGACTTTATATCCACTTAATTACCATTGGATTAAGATTCAAATCATATCAACCTTGCATAACCCTAATCCCAACAATCCTTAAGTTTTCAATCCTTATTTGATTTGATTAAATAATATGAAACCTCATAACCTATGATTTCTTTTATGTTCATTAAATTTTTCCTAACGTGTAATTAATTGAAAACAAAAACAACATCTATCATAAGATTTAATTAATGTGTCTCAACCATTCAAGGAATGTATAAGAACCAAAACAGGTTTTGTTATGATATAATTCATAGATATGAATTCTAAATGGTTATCAAACTCATATACCATTCATTTATTTTGTATCCTTTTGAGAGGAGGAGAACATTCCTCATTATGGTTAAGTATTAGGATTTATTATACCCTTATCCAATTCACACATCCTGATATTTTAACTATACATTCATAACATCATAATGAACCATACAAGATTAGGTAAAGATCAACAATACATGCAACTTAGTAAGTTACATTCAAGTAATGTAAATTTTACTAATTCCCATATATCCAACGTATTCAATGACAACAGAAATAAGGATCTAATCAGATATGAATGACAAAATCAAAGATAGGATTAAAAATTTCTTTCATATTATGGACAAGAGAATTGACATAATCAGTTTAAGTAACTTTTTTCTTTTCAATTCATCATGAAAAATAAACATTTTACAAGATTATGCATTACGACATATTTCATGTTAACAACATCAAGATCATTTAAGAATACAACTTTTCTTCCTTCAATACATCTCAATAATGAATCATAATTCTCTATAAATGGTCCATAATTTTAAGCAACCAATACATAGTAAAATTTATTGCCTTCCTTTATCACTTACGAAGTCCATTTGAACAAATTGCTAGCACATGTTAGTTCGTTGAACTAAGCATGATAAGCACTAAGCATTAAATTGATGTGCTTTTAAGTAACTATTTCATTAAACCAGCTCTGCTTTTATGAAATAGTGAGGTCAAGAAAAAAAAATATATAAGTAGTATCAACCATTAAAAAGGACCAATAATCAATTTGATTAACATTTAAGGAAAGATTATGATGTAATCAATAATCTATAACATGATCTCGATAAAAATGTTCCAACCAAAACACTATCTATATCAAATAAAAGTACCTTATAATTATTTCCTTCATAATTACTTGAAATTGAAATACAAAATTAACTTCACTATTTAACCCAAAATAGAGTTACTTTCAGAAGTAGGAATCTTCTAGCTCAACTTACAGAGTTTCATAAAAAGACAACTACAACCAAGTTCATTCCTGCTTCATAAAGGTTTTAGGATGAATCATCTAACAACATAATTAAATAAGAGTTTCACATTTCAGATGTGACATCCTAAATCCAAATCCAAGACATAGCCTAAGTTCTCAAGTTAGGCCAAACATTAACATGAGGTAAGTATACACTCAATGCACAACATCTCTCATTAATCTACTACCACAATATTAAAATCCTTTAATACAAATCAAGTGAATAAGCAAGTAGTAATGATGACTACACAAAGGCATTAAGAAAGTAATGCAACTAAACCAATTAAATCTAAGACAAGATTTACCCAAAAGAAGAAGAACGACTATGATAAAATATTAAGAAATTCCTTTATAATTTGGTTAACTTGAATCCCCATTCACAACTTCAGAAAGAGAACACAACACATAGCCTCCTATAATTTCCAAAGGAGACAACGATGACTCATTACCTCAGGGAATAAAGAGAAAGGGTCAATTGACATGGTTAGAGAAGGATTCCAACATTCCTTTACAAGAAAGGTTGGTCATAAAAATATTGGTACAGACCCAACCATAGTATCCTTAGAATCTTTTAAACATAAAAACCATGCACCAAAAAACTATTAAAATGAATCATACGAATGCAAATGCAAGTCAAGTTTCAAAATGAGGTTCACCCAAACATGAAGAAAAGGTAGTAGTAGTATTATTATTCTCATCAAGAAAGAGATGTAATAATCAGAATTACTAACAACTTGCAGGAAAATAACAACCTTCATCATTCATTCAAAAACGTCAAAGTTTCAGTCAAAGGAACCAAAGACTATCCATCATGATTCGATTACAAATAAGGTGCATTCAAAGATCAACATGACTAGTTACAGTGCACAAGCTATCAACAGAGATGAAAAAGAGTACTTTTCATTACATTACTAGGGACAGTTCAATTGCACACCTCTACCAATTGACAAGGTAAATTATCCCTTCCAATCTTACCCAATAATATAACATTGAAATCCAAGGGTCCACAAAACATCTATCTCATAGTTTCCATAAAATAACTTAATTCGAGTGACTCGATTTTAACTAAAATTTTTATAGAAATAATAAAACATTCATTCTTGTTTCGTTGGTTGGATATTTTTTCAGACCAAAATATGAGGTTCAACCATAGTACATAGGATTAAATCCCTCCTCAAAGATAGGTGAGGCATCTTGTTTATTACTAATCTAAAACACAATAGAAATAATATATACAATATCCACACTATTCTAACCATTGGGGTTGGGATATAATCCTGAAATCAATATCAAAATGAGATGGAGATGTTATAGCTTTAGAAATATAACGGGTTAGAAAGAAAACTATTACAGATGAAATAAAGTGAGAAGGGAATGAGTGGAATGTATTTTCTTTCAAGAAAACAAAGATCAAGAAATACTTATACGAGTTTTAGATAATGAGTGTAATATTTGAAATGATTAAAATAATCAAGAATACTAAAAAAATAATAGCTTCAGATCTTGGATGTAAGAACAATATCTAAAGATAGATGAATCCCGCAACACAAAATTTGTAAAATAACACCTTTTTTATTCCTCAATGATTAAAAATAAAATACAAAGTTTTCTTCTTCTTCAAAATAGCTCTTAATATTCTAAAAAAATTCTCTTTTTGAATGCATAAGCATCCCTTATCTATAATAGAGAGATCGGAGAGAAAATAGGATAAATCCTAGAAAATAGTCATTCAATGACAAATCCTATTTGTATTGACACTCATGCAGAGAACAATTCAAAATTTTCTTCCTATGTGACGAAACAAAAATGAAAAAGACATGACAATTTCTTGATAGAAATGACATGAAACATTATGCATTCTTATTTATCATCCTTGTCTTCTTCTAAATGCGAAGCCTACTTGTCATGAAATTCTTAGAATCTCCAGATTATTCCCTGCATCTCAACTTCATCCGTGCACTAGAATAATCACTTAGAACCTTGCAAGTTTCCCGAGTGTTACTTGCATTTCCGTGATGTTTCTTCAATCTCTTATTGAGTTTCCTTAGTGATTCCAAAACATTCTCAATCCTTATGAAATTATAAATGGTTATCGATCGAAGACAGTGTTGGTTCATACTAAATTGATTCTTGAATTTATTTATAGAGATCATTAGCAGGTAGAATATTTGAGCTTTCATCCAACACCATGTTGTTGCAAACTCACAAAGACCCTTGGATGCGAGATCAGCTTCTAGGTTGATCACTCTAGCATCCAGTGTGATTGCACAACATGGAAACCTCTCTTCAAGTGTGGGGACTTGTGAAACTAAGAGAGGAATCTCTAGATTAGAGGTTGATTCCTCAAACTCCTCTGATTTAGATCTATATTTTTAAAACTACAGAGCTTCAGATCCTAATCCTACTCTAAACAGCAAGGAGACAGGGATAGAAATGCAAAAAATATGAAACTAACTAAAGGTGGTGATGCACCAAAAGGAGTGGTGAAACATTTCTGTCAAGAAAATAGACACAGACCAAAGTTTACAACATAAAACATACACAGACTGATCGTATAATTTAGTATCTCGAAATGAAGCAAATAATACAAACAGAGGATTGAAACCCATTCACGAGCTTGCATTATCATTTCAATGTCACAAAACATGCATTACACCCTCGAGAGGTAAAATAAAATCATTATAATCCTTGGAGGTCTAATCCTTCATCAATCACTTGCTGGAGGTGAAAGAAGAAGTCTGCTAGGTCAAAATTGTTCCCCCCTTCGGAAATGAGCCAAATCTGGCTTTTACATTGCATGAGTTGAGCCCAGGGGACAGAAAACATACAAAAACATGAGAACCCAACCCTTCTTGACTGTAGGTGCATTAAAACGGCATGGGGGACCTTACAAACCCATACCCTATCATTTTGACTAGATTACAGGAGAATGCGACCCATTCTACATTAAATCTAGTCACTGGAATGTCACTTCTAGCCATGAACACGCGTCGAGCTGTTTCTCAATTTTCTCTCTATATCTTGCACCAAAACTTAAGATTAACTCCAAAATCATGTAGATAATTTCACAAGATTTCCGTTTATATAAAGAACGTACAAATCCAAGCTCGGATCGAAAGATATGTCGATATGAAGATTTAGAGCACAAAACAGAGTAAAATGCGTTTTGAAAATTTTCCTACACTCTGCCACCTAGATGACACGTGGCACGCGCTGATTGGATATGTAATTCTCTCTCCTCTCTGTCCCACAGGTTTTCCTGCTTCATTGGACATGTGTCCTCTTTTAATTGGCTCGGGTCAGTGCTTGAAACCTCACCCTTTGACTTTTGGACTTCCTCCCTTGTGACACGTGTCGCCATTTGATTGGTCCACGGGTCTGCCGGCTTTTCGCGCCCTTCGCGTCTTTTTGTCCCAGATGTCCTAGTGTTGTTTGGGACAGAATCCTCTGATCCACCCGAAATGGGCTTCCTTGACCCTTATCTGCCAATGACACATGGCACAATCTGATTGGCTCTCTACTTTTTTGACTATCTGTGTCCCACGTGTCCCTTTGTCCCAACTGTCCCAATATGAAATTTCTCTGTTTCGGGCGAACCGGCCGGTTCACGTCCTCCGCGCACTCACGACCCAGATGTCCCAGTGTGAAAGTTCCCCGTTCCAGCTGAACCAGCTGGTTCACGTCCTTCATGTACCTTTGTCCCACTTGCTCCCGGACTATCTGGGACAAATTCTTCTGATTCACCTGGTTCAGATGGTTCGTGTATGCGCCGCGTACTCCCGGCCATGTTCTCTATTTTGGCTGATCCGGGCGGTTCACATCCTCACGGCCTGAATGTCCCAAACTGTTTTGCTCAGCAGTTAGTCAATTTTGCTTCCTCCTTTGGCGAGATCGGCTTCTCGCGCCCTGCGCATCCTTCTGTCCCATATGTCCCTTTGCTTCACGGGCCGCCTAGAGGATTTTCGGCCGATCCGCGTCTCGATGTCCCTCACGTCCCTACTTTTGCGAGGACTAGGACTTAGTCAATTTTCACGATTCTTTCTGGCCCGAGCTTGTTTTTTGTAGCTTTTTCACCTTTTCTCAGAACTTGCTCTTTTCAACCTGGACAGGAGAGTTAGGATAAATATGAGGGGACCCTGGAAACATGATTTTTTTCCCTGGATCAATCAATTTGCCTGGGACTTGAGAATTTTGATGTATGTTATCAATTCAACCCTGGGGGTGAATTTGGATAACAACACCTTGGCGAAGATCCTGGATAGCTCCTCTTCTATGTCATTAGTGACATCAACCAATTGATCTCTAGATTCCATAAACTTGTTGCAAGCTTCACTAAGAATCTTTATCCTGAATCTAATGGATTTGACTAGCTAGAAATACTTATCCCCTTGCAGAATGATTCCTTCTTCCATTAAAATCTAGGATGGAACCTAGGAACCTAGGAAAATAGAAAGGATTACCATGGAACCTTACCTCCCGAAGATAAGTAAACTTCTTGAATTGTAAGAAAATGGAACCCCATTTTGACACTTCGCCCATGCTTCATTAAAAACCCTTATCTTCCTCAAATTAGCATTGAACCTGCAAATGTTTTCATAAAAGAAGGCATCATTAACTCTTCTATATTGGTATTTAGACCCTCTTATTATCATCTGAGGGAAGTATTGATATATGTGTTCTATTTCTTGGTTTCCCTTTGCATCTAGCCCTGGGTAGCTCGTCATGCCTTTTGTTGCATAGGTGACGTATGGCATCATATAGAACTTATCAGTAGACAAGAATGTTTTCATTTGGGAGTCTATCTCATCACTTATTAGGCTACCCCAATCAATCCCTTGGTCATTCTTATTTATGATGACCATGAACTAGTACATCCACCCTTTGAATTCCTTTGACTCTGGGAGCCCAAATAACCAGCTCAGCAGGGTGATGATATTGCTGATTTCAAGAATAAAATCACTTCTAGGGACCAACTTAGGAAACCTAGAAATAGCTGGCTTAGCCTTGATCAAGAACTTCTTATTTACGTGCTTAATGCAATCTTCCTGATCTTTGTCCCAAGCCTTTTGTGCTGATTTAAGGTCTAAATCAACATACTCCACAAAGTTAGGAAACCTTAGGAGTTGATCGAAATAACCTCCATCCAATTTCACTATAGACTCTCCTACTTGATTTCTCACTAAGCGGGAGGCTGAGTCATAGTGGGAAGCACAAGCCAAGATGAATTCAGGGCATTGAGCTGATATTTGAAATCCTACTGTGCAAGAGGGAGACCACTGCCAGCTATTGGCTTCATCTAAGAATTCTAAGAAGAATCCTCAATTCTCTTCCAAAATTCCTCCATATCTATATTACCGAGCTCTGTGTCCCAAATATCATAATTGCAGCTTATGTAAGAAGAAGAATCCATCTTATGATATTTATACTTCATCTTTCTTGAATTATCCTTAGACTAACCGGGGTCCAACATGAGGAGTCTCGAAGAAGAAATGCCTTGATGATTTTTGGAAGAATAATCAGGCTGTAAAGTTTGTTAGACAAGTGCATAGACCCATCACATTGTTCAGATTTTGAAACTTGCAAACCACCTTTGAAAACCTAACACAAAGGAGTGTATGTCGAATTCAGGACATGTTGAGCATCAATGAAAACTTGACACACTGTGGAAGTGAGGAAGTGTCGACAAGTATGAAACCCCGACACAATGGTGGAAACTAGAGGATGTCGAGTAGGTAGAAATACCCGACAGACTATGGATCTTGATGGATGTCGAGCACCTAGAAAAACCTGAAACAAGGCGGAAAGGGTGAGATGTTAAACACCCTGCAAAACCTCGAAACAAGTATATCAGGTTTCTGACGTGTCAAAACATGAAAAATTCCCGCCTCATGATCACTTAGGAATTTTTAGAATCATTATGAAATCTACAAGTTACAACTTATGGAAAATAAGTAAATAACTTAGGGGTAAATTTCAAACAAGAGCCTTCATGGAAAAGACAAGAAACAAGGAAAACAACCCCAAAACCCTAAAACAATAAAGAAGAAGGAAAAGAAATGAAAACCCCAAGAAAACACTTCACAAATAACCCAAAAAGCTTCTAAAAATAAAGAAGAGAAGAATACCTTCAACTAGATTGAAAAATGATAAAAAATGCCTGCAAAATCAATTGGGAAGCTCAATCGGGTTTAGAGGTAGAGGAAGTATCAACAAAAATCCAATGCAAAAAAAATGAATGGTAACAAATGACATGGAAAAGTTGACTATTTATAATAACCTAGCATTAATTATACCTCATTTGACACGTGTGCCAACTACTAGACAAATAGACATTAATGACATGTCATCATGCTTGGAGCATCCAAAAACCCGATACAAAGGTTTTGATTTAATTTAGGTTTCAGGTTTTGGGAAACAAGTGACATAAAACATTCTTTGGGAAAATCATGTTTTGATGCTTGAATGTTTTGAAAACTTGACACACTGATAATAAAATCGGGTTTCACGTTTCGGGGAACATGACGCATAAAACATGCTTTGGGAAAAGCATGTTCCGATGCTTAGAAGTTCTGAAAACTTGACATAAAGGACTTAGATAATTGGGTTTTGGGTTTCGGGAAACATGAGACATATAACATGCAAGAAACATGTTTTCATGTAATGAAAACCCGAAAACCCGAAAATCTCTTTCAAAGGGAATTTTTAAGAGATTTGTCCAAAATTTTCCTATGGTTATCTCATTTTTAGCTGGAATCACTAAAACGAGATAACAACTAGCTCCAGTTGGGGAATTTATTTGAGACATCAAAGGAAGAGAAATCATGTATCAAAAATATTTATCCATTGGGATATGGAGTTAGGAGAAGAAAAACCAAAAACAAAGAAAGAAATAAAGCAAACACACAATAGAAGATAAATTATAATACAGTGCAAGAGAGCATCTTACATTACACGATGGAATAACTTTAGATGTTGACCACTTTGAAAGGTAGAGGGAGTAACTCTCCATCAATAAATGATATACAAAAGCTATTTTCATCATTCAATTGATGGATTTTGAAAGGACCTTTCCATAAAGAATTGAACTTTCCATGCATCCGTTTCTGCTCCTTATCTTATCCTAGAGAAGTATTAGATCTCCAATCAGTAAATCATGTTGCTTTGATTTTTTGTCAAATATATTTTTGACTTTACTCTAATGATCTACAATATGATCCACCACCTTGCTTTGTTCTTCTTCTAGCTTGGCTAGGTACATTATCCTTTTCTCAATGGAACTTTGAAAATTTTCATCCTCAATTGCTTTAGCCAATCATAAGGCTGACAATTCTACAGAGATAGGAATCTCAACATCAATTCCATACAAAACCTAGAATGGGGACATTCCAATAGCTTGCTTAGGAGTAATCTGATTTTCCCATAATGCATCATACAACACTTTGTGCCATGTCCTCTGATTCTCATTGACCAACTTTCTGATTATGGTCACCAGGTTTTTGTTGCTTGATTCAGCCTGACCATTGCCTTGGGGGTAATAATCAGATGAATGAGCCAATGTGATCCCAAATCCATAAAAATTTATGTCAATTCATGTGATGAGAAATTGGAAGCATTGTCAGCAACAATCTTGTGAGGTATGCCGAATCTAACAATTATATTCTCCTTGAGAAAGTTACACACAACTTCGGAGGTTTCTTGTTTGATTGGCATGACTTCCACCCACTTGGTGAAATAGTCTATGGTAGTGAGCACATAATTATGACCGGCACTGGAGGTAGGATTTAGTACTCTAATGAAGTCAATTCCCCATTGGCAAAAATTTTCTTCAATTATCACAAGCTTTAAGGGGAGATTTGTCATATTAGCATGACCAACAAAATGTTGACAAGCTTCACACTTAGCCACCCATTCTGCTAAATCTTGAAAGAGAGTAGGAAAATAGTACCTTTCCCGTAAGATCTTGTAAGTTGTCACAGAAGAAGAGAAATGTCCTTCGCATGTTAGATTGTGGAAGGATTCTAGTAACCTTATATGCTTGAGACTTATCAACACAACACAAGAATACACCATCAATACCCTTCTTGTATATACCATTATCCCAAAGAATGTATCTTGCGGACCTTAATTTAACTATCCTCTTTTCTTTTTGGCTTAAATGTGGGGACATTTTCCGTAAGTTAAAAATAAAGTGATATCTGCATACCATTCATCGGTTGTTCTTACAAAAAGCACCATGGGACGTTCTGAAGAAGTATCTTTAGTATCCTCGCAATATTTCTCGTAATTGGTTTCTATGATCAATTGGGCACAGCCTCTTCCTCATACCAACTTGGTAGGTCTGATGTCCAAGTCATATTCTTGGACTTGGGATATCTAGTTACCCCGTTGACTACCCAACTCTTGTTGAGTCAAAATGGACTTAACTGCAATATCAGGAACAAGAACGAGAGTGTGAGAACTCAACACATTATTTCTGAAATGCTTCACTACTCTCACCACTTCATAAGCATGATTTTCAAATTTTGACATCTTTAGTTCATGTTCCTTTAGTGGGTAGCTCATGAAAGCAATGGGAGATTCAATTCCTTCTTCGTTATCCTACATCATGATGGTTGATACGTATGTGCGGACATGCATTGTACATGATGAAATCCTTCTTGAATTCTGGGCATACCAGAATAGGAGCATGAGCAATTGCTCTTTTGACTTCTTCAAAAGCAAGCTTCCCTTTAGTGCTCCATCAAAATGGAGTTTTACCTTTCATCAACCAAAGGATATTCTTTGTTTTATCGGCAAAGTCGTGTACAAATATTCTTAGGAAATTGACCTTTCTAAAAAGGAATGTACCCCAATTTTTCTTATAGGTAGGGTAAGGCTTTGGATGGCTTTCACCCGCTCCGGGTCAATCTTTTTCCTTCTTTATTCATGATATGACCCAAGAACTTACCTTATGTTACCCTAAACATGGAATTTTAGGATTTAATGAAATCTCATGATGCCCGCACCTTAAGAGTATATGCTCCAGGTGATCATAATGATCACTTCGCTTCTTAGATAATACCATCAAGTAATCCAAATATATAACTATGAATTTACCCATCAAATCTTTGAAAGCTAAGCCCATATCTCTTTGAAATGTGGCTCCGATTTTAATCAAACCAAAAGGAATCCTCTTGTAAGAAAAGGTCCCCATGGGGTTGTGAATGTTGTTTTATGTTGATCCTCGGTGGCTACCTCAACTTGATTATACCTCAAAATCCCTCAACCGTAGATAACATTTCTGATCTAGTGACAGTGTGTAATACTTGATCCATGATAGGAAATGGGTAATTTTCTTTCAATGAAGACTGATTAAGGTTTTGAAAGTCAACACAAATCTAAATCTCACAATTATTCTTTACGATGGGGACGATGTTAGCAACTTGAGATAGAATGATGGATTGGGAAGATAATCCTTACATCGAACATCTTTTGAATTTCTGCAAGAATAGTCCCTAAGATATTTGGAATACAATGCCTTTGATTCTTCCTATAGGGTTTGACATCGGTTTAAAAGGGATGCTATGTTGCACATCCTTGGGGTTGAAAGACATCAGAACCACATTGGACCATGCCAAGATGTCCATATATCTCTTTAGGAGTGCATTGAATCTTCCTTTCTCCTTAGGAGAATAGAATTTTCTAATGTATACCATTTGTGGTTGGTCAGAAGATCCCAAATTAACTTGATATACCTCGATAAGGAAGCACCTTCAGCTTGCCTTTTATCCCGAATAAAATGGTCATGTTTTTCAAATAAACCTTCGAGAGAAACCAATCCCTTCGAAATCTTATTGCCTTTGAGCTAGATGAATTCATCATCAATCTCTTGATATGAATTTGAGATGGACTCACAAAAATCTGATTCTGATCCTTCAAAATAGAGCTTGCTAAAATTATCATCTTTCTCAAGAAAATATAATACCCGTTGATCATCATTGAACACTTTCCAAAGTGTGCTGAATTATCTAGAACACTTGGACAATACACAATCTCAATGGTATACATTTCTTGTTTGAACTTTTGGTGAGGAAGGAGAAGAGATACAGACACAACTAAATAATATTGTTTATCATTGTAATCTCTCAAGACTACCTTAGTGGAAAAATAATCAAAGCATTGTATGTTGTCCCACACCTTGTTCCTGTAATGCCTTAGGTGATCGTTTTTCACCTGATAGATCCTCTTTACTTGATTTACAATCAATTGAGCATCTCCCAGCACTTTAAGATTTTTGATTCCATTTTTCCTTTCCATTTCTAATCCCAATGACAAAGCTTTGTATTCATCTTTGTTATTAGTATTGTCAAACTATAGCTTGAAAGCGAAGGGAAAGATCTCAAAATATGGAGATATAAGAACCACACCAGCTCCTAATCCATTATTTGAATAGCTCCCATCGAACTCAATGGTCCAAATAGCATTAGTATCTTCTTCCTTTATTTCTACAGAAGGCACCTCTGATGTCATGAAATAATTTCCCAAGTGTGCATCTTCAAAGAGAATTTGAGCCTTGGGATCATTTGATTTAGTAACTAGGTACTTCGCTTGTGCTTCGGGGTGGAGGACATGAGGAACTCCATTTATTGGAATTTTATATTTGGTCCATTCCATATTGATTTATCCTCTAACACCTTTGCAAAAACCTCTTCCTAAGATAATGTCATAAGCAATTGGGATATCAGTGACCAAGATAGTAATTTTTACTCTCTTTTCTAGGAATGCGACAAATGCAAACTATGCATCCTTGATTTGGCCAATAAATGGTACTTCCTTGGTTTCCATGGAATAACACCACCCATAAGATTTAGTCAAGGTAATTCCAAGGGCATGGGATACTTTTCCGATCATCACGTTATCAGAGGCTCCTGAGTCAATTATGTAATTGCTAAGTTTAAACCCATTTATAAGTAAGGACAAATAAAATGGTTCAATATTTCCCGAAGAAGCAACAAAGGTCATATTATTATGAGGTAAAGGCTGAGTGGGATTAGGTAACATGCCTTTTGAAGATGAAGGGATAACAACCTTGCTTCTAATGAATTTGGAAAGTTTCTCAAATTGCTCGGGATTTGACTGGAGGTACTTGACTTTCGACATTTGGATTTTAGTTTTCTTTGCATGATCGATAATGTCAAAAGTGGTATATGAAGGAATGATGGTGGGCTCGGTTCAGTTATACTGGTCTGAGCCAAGGAACTGATCTTGGGAGAAGGAGAAAGAGAGTTTGAAAAGGAAGTTACCTTTTTAGTTGTCTCTTTTTCATTTTACGCTAAGATAGGAGAGCCTCTTTTAGCCATAACCAAGGGAGCTTCTTTACCCTTCTCCTTAGAGCCTTCAACCAGATTTCGGGGTTCTGAGATTGAGCTCAAGTGAAGACTACAAATGATTGACCATCATGTTCACATTTGTCTTCCTCGTATTCTAAGTACCCAATATTGGAGTCACCAGTTGAATCGTCAAAAGACTCATTAGCATATCCTGAAGCTTCAAAAGCTTCATGAGAATCTTGATCTTTTGGTTCCTCATCATCCTTAACTATTTCCACTATTGCATTGGCGGGAGGAGCTTGATGGCCATCCTTATTGGATAAATGGTCAATTGATTCCTATCTCTTGTGGGAGCACCATTGATATTGTTGAAATTCCATCTAGGAACCCCGATAAGGAATGTTGGTCACCTGTTGAGACATCTACTTCTTCAAAGTGATCAAGTCATTAGCCATCTTCTAAATCATAGGGTCAGTAGTAATTTGAGAAGAACTCGATTTTTAGGCTTAGATGACTCTCTTCTGATCTTCCCATCTAGAATGAGATCATCTTCTATTTTAGTGGTTGTAGCTTGAGTAGTAGCCAAATCAAGGATAAAAAAATTTCTTAATAAGAATCTCACATCAGTGGGGAGAATTGATGAAGAAACACTTTTTATTCTCAAGAGTGGGAATGGCTAGCACTAGAATCTTTTGAATCAGTTTGTTGAATTTTTCCACAAAGTCCTACATGGGCTCATGAGAATCTATCTTCATATGTGTAAGCTATGCTAACAATTCATGAGAATCTTCATTGGTTTGAACCTTGCTTCAAATATAGATCTCATGGTAGCCTTGATTGGTAATGCATGCATTCGAAGATTCTAGAACCATTCTACTTGCCACACCTTGTAATGTTTCAATTAAGATTCAAACAGAGAAATATTTATGAGCCACCCCAAGGATGCCACATGCAAAAAATAATGAAGTGATGGGTTCATCGGTGCTTCTTCCCATCATCATTGAACATAGGAATATTATTACAATATCCATGTGGTAGATCATGCAACAACGGAGTTAGGTAAAGATGACCAATAACCACACCCCAAGGAACAGGTTGTGCTACCATTCTTTTGAAGCAAGTGCATACAAGAATCTGAGTATCATGCAAGAATAATGTATGAAAAGTTGTAGAAGCTTCTTGTTATTGAGGAACCTAAGTTCTTCGAGATAGGTGAACAACTTCTTGCTCGGATAGATACAACACTATTGGGGAAAATCAAAAATTGTGTTGTTAAAGCAGATCAAATAATGGATCAATTTCATCCCTAGCTTGTCTTAACCAAGTGAAGATTTTTCTCGCCACTTGAACTAGAAAATGGATCTACCAAAAATAAGGAAAATATGGAGTCGTAAGACACCAATAGGATAATATTTAGTCATATCAATCTATATTCCTGGTGGAGTTGCCAAATACTATTGGTTGGATATTTTGTTAGACCAAAATATGAGGTTAAACCATAGTACACGGGATTAAATCCCTCCTCAAATACGGGTGAGGTAGCACATTTATTACTATTCTAAAACACAACAAAAATAATATATACGGTATTCACACTATTCTAACCATTGGGGTTGGGATACAATCCTGAAATCCATATCAACATGAGATGGAGATGTTCAGCTTTAGAAATAGAATGGGTTAGAAAGGAAACTGTTTTTAGAAAAAACAGTGGGAAGGAATGAGAGGAATGTATTTTCTTTCAAGGAAACACGAGATCAATAAATACTTATACAAGTTTTAGATAATGAGTGTAATATTTGAAATGATTAAAATAATCAAGAACACTAAACAAATAATAGCTTAAGATCTTGGATGTAAGAACAATCTCTCAAGATAGATGAATCCCACAACACAAAGTTTGTAAAATAACACCTATTTCTATTCCTCAATGATTAAAAAGAAAATACAAAGTTTTTATTCTTCTTCACAATAGTTCTTAATATTCTAAAAATTTCTCTCTTTTGGAATACATAAGAATCCCTTATTTATAATAGAGAGAGTAGAGAGAAGATAGGATAAATCCTAGAAAATAGTCATTCAACGAGAGTCCTATTTTGCTTGACTCTCACGCAGGAGAACAAGTCAAAATTTGCTTCCTATGTGACGAAACGAAAAATGAAAAAGACATGAAAATTTCTTGATAGAAATGACATGAAAAATTATGCTTATTCTACTTCATTGTCCTTGTCTTCCTCCAGCGAAGCTTTCTTGTCATGAAATTCTTGGAACTTACAGATTATACCCTGCATCTCATGATCATCTAGTGCACTAGAATAATCACTTAAAACCTCACAAGTTTCCTGAGTGTCACTTGCATTTCTAGGAATTATCTTGATCTCTTGTTGAGTTTCCTTAGTGATTCCAAAACATTCTCTATCCTTATGAACTTATAAATGGTTATCGGATCAAATACGGTGTTGGTTCATGATGAATTGATTCTTGAATTTTTTTATAGAGATCATCGGCGGGTAGAATATTTGAGCTTTCATCCAACACTTTTGAGAAGATCCTAGATAGCTCCTCTTCTATGTCATTGGTGGCATCAACCAACCGATCTCTATATTCGCCCAACTTGCTACAAGCTTCACTAAGAATCTTTATTCTTAATCTTATGGCTTTGGCTAGGTGAGAATGTGTATCCCCATGTAGAATGATTCCTTCTTCCATTAAGATATAGGATGGAACACCGGAACCTGGGAAAATGGAAATGATTACCATGGAACCTTACCACTGAAGATAATTAAACTTCTTGAATTGTAAGAAAATTCAACCCCATTTTGACACTTTAGCCCATGCTTCATAAGAAACACTTCTCCTCCTCAAATCAGGATCTAACTTGCAAATTTTTTTGTAGAAGAAGGCATCATTTTCTCTTCTATATTGGTCTTCGAGACCCTCTTCTTGTCGATTGAAGGAAGTACCAATATATGTGTTTCATTTCTCGATTTCCCTTTGCATCTAGCCCTAGGTAGTTCCTCATGCCTGCTACTACATAGGTGACGTATGACATCATATAGAACTTTTTAGTAGACAAGACTATTTTCATTTGGGAGTCTATCTTGTCACTTATTAGGCTACCCCAATCAATTCATTGGTCATTATTCTTTATGATGACCATGAACTAGTACATCCACCCTTGGAATTCCTTTAACTCTGGGATCCCAAATAACCGGCTCAGCAGGGTGATGATATCACTGACTTCAAGAATAAAATCACTTCTAGGGACCAACTTAGGAAACCTAGAAATAGTTGGCTTAGCCTTGATCAAGAAATTCTTGTTTACATGCTTGATGCACTTTTCCGATCTTTGTCTAAGGATTTTTGTGCTGATTTAAGGTCCTTACTCCACAAAGTCAGGAAACCTTAGGAGTCTATCAAAATAACCTCTGTCTAATTTCACTATAGACTCTCTTGTTTGATTTCTCACTAACCAAGAGGCTGAGTCATAGTGGGAAGTGCAAGCTAGGATGAATTCAGGGCATTGATCGATATTGGAAATCCTTTTGCAAGAGGGAGACCAATGCCATTATCGACTTCATCCAAAAATTCTAAGAAGAATCCTCAATTCTCTTCTAGAAGTCCTCCATATGTTTATTACTGAGCTCTATGTCCCGAATATCATAATTGTATCTTATGTAAGAATAAGAATCCATCTTCTAATATTTATATTTCATATTTCTTGACTTATCCTTAGATTGACTAGGGTCCGACATGAGGATTCTCAAAGAAGAAATTCCTTGATGATTTCTGGAAGAACAATTGGGCTTTAAATTTTTTTGGATAAGTACACAGACTCATCACACTGTTCATATTTTGAAAATTGCAAACCACCTTCAAAAACCCGACACAAAGGACTGTATGTTAGAAGTCGGGACATGCTGAGCATCAATGAAAACCCAACACACTAGGGAAGTGAGGAAGTGTCAAACAAGTATGAAACCCTGACACAATGGTAGAAACTAGAGGATGTCGAGAAGGTAGAAATACATGATAGACTCGCAGATCTTGATGGATGTCAAGCACATGGAAAAACCCAAAACAAGGCGAAAGGGTGAGATGTTAAACACTCTACAAAACGTGAATCATGTATATTGGGTTTCTGACGTGTCAGAACATGAAAAATTCCGCCCCATGATCACTTAGGAATTTTTAGAATCATTATGAAATCTAAAAGTTACAACTTATGGAAAATAAGTAAATAACTTAGGGGTAAATTTCAAACAAGATCCTTCATGGAAAAAGACAAGAAACAAGGAAAATAACCCCAAAACCCTAAAACAGTAAAGAAGAAGGAAAAGAAATGAAAACCCCAAGAAAACACTTCACAAATAACCCAAAAAGATTCTAAAAAGAAAGAAGAGAAGAATACCTTCAACTAGATTGAAAAATGATCAAAAATGGCTTGTGAAATCAATCGTGAAGCTTGATCGGGTTTGGAGGTAGAGGAAGCATCAACAAAAATCCAACGCAACTAAAACGAATGGTAACAAATGATGTGGAAAAGATGACTATTTCTAATAACCTAGCATTAATTACACCTCATTTGACATGTGTGCCAATTACTAGACAACTAGACATTAATGACATGTCATGATGCTTGGAGCATCTAAAACCCAATACAAAGGTTTTGATTTAATTTGGGTTTCGGGTTTTGGGAAGTAAGTGACATAAAACATGCTTTGGGCAAAGCATGTTATGATGCTTGAAATTTTCGAAAACCTGACACACTGCTAAGGCAATCGGGTTTCAGGTTTTGGGGAACATGAGGCATAAAACATGCATTCGAAAAAGCATGTTCCGATGCTTAGAAGTTCTGAAAACCCGACATAAAGGACTTAGATAATCGGGTTTCGGGTTTCAGGAAACATGAGACATATAACATGCAAGAAACATGTTTTCATGTAATGAAAACCTGAAAATCTCTTTCAAAGGAAATTTTAAAGAGATTTTTCCAAAATTTTCCTATGGTTATCTCATTTTTAGCTAAAATCACTAAAACAAAATAACAGGTTTCCATACAAGATGAATCCAAAAAAATAGAGATTCCAAACACCCAATATCTACCCAGCTCCCATCAAATACCGAATCCAAAGAACTGATAGATTATATAGTAAGTTCAAGAAGAAGGCACACATTTACTATTTCTCTATACAAATTTGAGTTCACACAACTCTGAATCCAAGCATGCATAATCATATAGTTCCAACAGGAGTAACAAAACTTCAACTAAACAAAGAAGTGACAACGAAGGGTATTCATTTACCTTCAATAACCCAAACTACAACTTAGTTCAAAACTTGAAGCCACATTTCATTTCCATAAACCCATTTTTGAACAGATAAGAAAGATTCATGCATGCACTTCATTACTAAAATAGCCACAACATGTAAGGTGGGATTCAACATCAATAAATAGGAAACAACCCATCTCCAACCTTATTAAGAAAATATTTCCTCAAAATAAAAACAAAGATTTATCAAGCAAGAAAGCATGGTAATATTAACAAAATAAAAAAACCATATATTTCACAAGAGAAAATTTGTTTTAATGAAGAAACTTAGAGAAAAGTAGAGCAGCTTAATGGATAGATCCTATCATGCCTAGAATAGTGCTTCTTTGGATTCGAAGAAGATTTCTAGCCGATCCTACAAAACTCCTTCTCCAAATGAAATCAACCACCAAAAATTCCTTCTCAAATGCCTCATATACTTCTATTGGATCGAAAATAGTCCAAGGGAGTTAAAAATAGTAACAAACTGAAAATAGAACTGCTGGTTCGAAGAACTAGATAGCTCCATGCAGAGCAAAAATTAGAATGCATGAAAGACCAAACAACTCCCAAAAAATCCGCTCACATGGTTTCCAAGGTAGTTTTCTCACCAAAAATGATGACCATAAATGTCATTAATTTCCAATCTATATCTCCACGCCACCGCCATCTAAAGTTGGCGAGTCCAAATTCAAAGCAAACATGCATTACTTACTTTTAGTGATGGTGCTAACTAGGATTACCTCCGGTTTTCATGCCTCTATCCAACTAATAGAACCGCAATGTTTTAAATTCAAAATCAAATCAAATAAGTGACTTAGAAAGCTGTCTCCATTGTCTTATACTTACCATGTGACTCCCCTTAGCTCCCTTTCTATCCTTGCATTAGTTTAGGATAGATATCATTAACTTAGGATCCATCCTTAGGTTAATTTTGAAAGTATTTGCGTTAGGTTTTTTTAAACATTGCCTTTGGTGAATTTTCCATCTTAGGATAGACCATACCCCATACCAATTTAGCATTAGGTAATAGGTTAGAAATTACCTTATAGTTAACTTAGGTTAGAATCCCATTAGGATAGATCTTAAAGATCTAGTAATTAGGTTATTACCCTCCATAGTCTTGAAGAAGACTTCCATCCTATTTATGCCATTCAGCATCCTAGAGAAATTAGCAAGAAGATCCGTGCACACTACTTACAAAAAAATGCAAAGCAAGTACTTCTAATAAGATCAAAGAAATTGTATAAATACAAGAGTTTAGTCCTTTATTTCCTTGAACTTTGTGAATATCAGTTTACCATATAGAACATGTAAGAAGAATTAAAACATAGCTTAGATCAATGAAATTGATCAAGGTTTCTTTATTATAAAGATATAATTTGCAAACAACATTACCTGTTTACAACCTTTCTTATCTCAACAGAATGTATTCCTTACAAACAACAACATTTCAGAAAAATGAATCCAAGAACAAAAATAAATTATCCATGGCAAGCATGATTTCTAACATTCAAAAGAATACACCTTCTTAGGAAAAATCACATGTCAACGCTTGCAATGCAAAAGAGGAAAAATTAACAATTTTCCATAGGTGTTACATACTTCCCTCCTAAAAAGAATTATCATCCCAATGATTAACTTATTTAAACAATTTGCATCAAGGATAATCAATTTATTATCTTTCTTTCCATATGTTCAAAGTAGAACTAGATTTTTAAAATTCCCAAAATCAGCATTTACGTAGTTGTTTATTTTAAACAAACAAAATATTTGCCCAAAATTGGCATATTTATTGTCATAAAAAGAATAAAATCACAAAATTTATTAGTCAATGAATCAATTTCTGTTCAAATAAATATGGAAAAGTAGTTTTCATATCTTCCATCTTTTCACAGTTGCACTTTCCTCGTTAAACTGGTCCCATTTTGGACCTTACATTGACTTATTTCATGATTTCTTAAGTGTAACAAGTTTCCAACACTTGTATAGGCTTAACCATGATTATTGCGGGGTCTTGGACCTATAAGGAATTTCAATTTAATACATGTGATAAATCTGAAATGTATTTCTTAAGTAAAGAAATATGGAAAACATCATGCATTCATGACAAATCGGGAGGTAATGCTAAACGATAAGCTATGGGGTTGATTATTTCAACAATTTCAAAAGGTCCCACATAATGAGGTGATAACTTGGCAGCCTTTCCAAAATTTATAGAACTCTTTTTTGGTTTAACCCGAAGAAATACCTTCTCACCAAGTTCAAATTTCCTATCAACCCGCTTTAAGTCAACATAACTCTTTTGCCTATCTGCATTTGCTTCTTTCAAGCATTCACGAATCATTTTAACTTGATGTTCCATTTTCATAAGGATTTCAGGTCCAATTACCTCTCTATCCTCAATGTTGTCCCAACTAATAGGGTTCTACATTTCCTTCCATATAATGCTTCAAAAGGTGCCATATTTAGAGAGGTGTGATATGTGTTATTGTATGCAAACTCAAATAATGGAAGGTACTCTTCCCATTTATACTACTAATCCATACAATAAATTCTTAACACATCCTCTAAAACTTGATTAACTCTTTTAGTTTGTCCATCTGCTTCGAATGATACACAATATCTATATGGGAGGGAAGTCTTTATGATCGATCCATAGAATAGAGAGGAAAGTTCAGCGTAGTTCCTAAAGCTGTGTTAAGTGTTTTCCAAAATATTGAAGTCATTCTTGGATCTCTATCGATATGATTAAGTTAGGTACTCCATGTAATTTGATAATCTCATGAACAAACCTTTTTGCTAAAACAGGTGAATCATCCTCAATATTACCATTAATAAAGTGTGCTACTTATGTTAGTTTATCAACAACAACTAGAATAACATCATGTTTATTTCTTGACATAGGAAACCCTTGTAAAAAATCCATGCTTATCGCTTTCCATTTGTACTATGGTATGCTTTGAGGATACAATAAACTAGCTAGATGCATATGTTCAAATTTTTAACGCATTGACATTATGAGAAATGTGTCACAAACTCAATCACGTCATTTTTCATCCCTTTCTAGAAATATTTATTTTTATATCAGCAAGCATCTTTGTAATACCATGATGTCTAAAAAAGGTGAATTGTGAAATTAAAATAATAATTTATTTCTTAAATCATTTAGCAAATTTATGTATACCTGTTTTCAAATCGTAAGATTCCTTCATTATCAAAGTGAAAACCTTTATATCTCTCATCATTTGGATCTACAATAAGTGTTGTTTTTACTTGCTGATAATAAGAATAAGATTCTATAACACTCTTTACTTCATCCTTGAACTGATTTCTCAATCTTATAAGAACAAATGTGCTTCCTATGACTTAGACAATCAGCTACCCTTTTTCCCTTTCATTTAATGTAACTTATGTCAAAATCATATTGAGATAAAAACTCTAACCATCTTCGTTGTCTTGCATTTAGATTTGGCTAAGTAAAAATATTATTCGAGCCAAGATGATTAGTTTTTAATTAAAAAGGTTTACCCAGCAAGTAATGCCTCTAAGCTTGAAGTGCATGAACAATGGCAGCAAGATCTAGACCATGTGGAGCATAATTCAGCTCATGTAACTTAATTTTTCTACTTTTTTATGCTATGATATGATCATTTTGTAACAAAATACCTCCAAGACCTTCCCCGGATGCATCTGTTAAAATAGTAAAGTCTCCATTAGGGTCAGGTACAGCCAAAATAGGTGCTGAAATTAATTGATCCTTTAATGTTTTAAATGTAGATTCACATTTCTCATTCCACACAAATTTCTTATCCTTTTTCTGTAATGAAGTTATTGGTGCAACAACTTTGGAGAAATATTTAACAAATTTCCTATAGTAACCAACAAGACCCATGAAGCTTCTGAATTCATGTACATTCTTTGGTGTAGGCCACTCAGTTATAGCTACAATTTTAGAAGGATCTACAACTATTCCATCTTTGCTAATAACATGACCCAAATAGTGTACTTCCGTGTCATAGAAGGAACATTTAGAAAAATTACCAAATAACCATATTTTTCTCAAGATTTTTAAGACTATATTCAATTACTCATGGTGTTCTTCCATACTTTTAGAATATATGAGAATGTCGTCCAATAATACAAGACAAAATTTGTCCAAGTATTCTTGAAAAATATTATTCATTAAAATAATAAAAGCTGCAGTGCATTTGTTAATCCAAAAGGTAAAACTATGAATTCATAATGTCCATACCTTGTTCTGAAAGTTGTTTTATGAATTTCCTCATCCTTAATTTGTAACTAATGATATCTAGATCGTAGATCTATCTTAGAATATACCGATGCTCCACACATTTGATCAAATAGATCATCAATTCTGGGAAGTGGATATCTATTCTTAATCGTAGCCTTGTTTAACATTATGTAATCAATACACAATCTAAGTGTTCCATATTTATTTTTCACAAAAATTACCGGTGCTCCCCAAGGTGAGACACTCGGTCTAATCAAACCTTTAGATAGAATTTATTGTAACTGTGCCTTAAGCTCTACAAATTCAATAGTAGTAATCTGATAAGGTGCCTTAGAAATAGGCTTTGTTCTAGGTTTGATTTCAATTATGAAGTCAAATTCCCTTTTGGGTGGAAGACCTGGTAACTCTTCTAGAAACACATCACTGTAGTTTCGTAATAGCGAACAACAACGTTATAAGAAATCACTATTTTCTTGATGAGATTTAGAAATTTTTACTCTATACAAGCTACTTCCCTTATTTTTTTCCTTCTTAAGTTGCATAGTAGATAATTTCCTAACTGAAATTTCACATTTTACACCCTGAATATCTGTTGTTTTCTACATGTCATCTAAACAACTAATATGTTTTCATAATAGTACACTTTTTTATGCTCAGCTAGCTAATTAACACCTATGATTACATCATAAGACCCCAAAGGAGCAACATGAAGATCAAATTAATGGAAAAACTAGGTAAATCAAGGACTGCTCCAAAAATACACATACTAATCGTATGTATCAAAACATTATTTCCATAATGTACATCCCATTATTTATCCATTTTCCTAAATTTTATTTTTAATTTCGATACTAATTTACTAGAAATAAAACATTCAGTATCTCCCATATCAAAATAATAGTTATAGGTATGCCAAATAACTTACCCGAAACTTCTATGGGTGTGACTTACTTTTCAACTTGTTTGTCAACTACTATAGTGTGTATCTTATGCTTTGCTTATTATGGTCATACTTTTTTGAAGGAAATTAGTTTGCGTAATGATCCTTGCAACAATTGTAACAACCTCCTACAAGTCCCTTTTTATGCTCAAATTTATTCCTAGCCTTAAAGTTATCATTCTAACCTCCATAGGACTTTTGTTTGTTATTATTGTTCTTGACAAAGTTATTGCGTATATTAGCAACAGACTTATTTGTTGTTGTTTTCTTATTATTATTAGCTGAGAACTTACTTTTCATACCAAACTTCTTCCATGGTCCTTTCTTAGGTGCCAATATGATGAAGAGAAGTTTGGAACTTACTTTATTTCTTCCTCCTTATGAGCAGAAATCACCTTCAATTTATGTTCCTACCTTATGGCTTTTTTAACAACCCCTTCCATAGTGGTTGGGTTGTGAACATCCACCTCTCCCCCTATAATGGGATTTAATCCCAAGATAAATTTTTGTATCCTCAACTTCTTGTCGGTTTGATATTGAGGTACATACTTAAGGAGATAATTAAACCTCTTAGTACTCATTACAGCTTAATTTTCCTTGGGTTAAGTTCTGAAATTCAGTCATTTTCTTATCATAGTAAAGTTGTGGCAGCCATCGTTTCCTAAAATAACTTTTAAATTGATCCCAAGTAATATTAGTTTCATCAATGTTCAACTCATCCTTACTAACCTGTCCCACCATAAATATGCTTCATGGGAAAGTTGATATGCTCCTCATATTGCCTTTATTTCCTCGAGAAATTCCTTATTGTAAAGTAATTCTCTATTTTTCTGATCCAATTCTTAGCTCCATCTCCTAATATGGTGTCATCAAACTTAGGTGGACTTATCCTTTTATATCATTAGTGTGTTCAAATGATGACCTTGCCTTTTATTTTACCTCGGCTGATCAAAAATGTTTACATTGTTATTATCAACACCTAAATTTCCCAAATTAGCATTTTTCGCAGGATGTGGCTGATTGTTATTACTAGCATCGTCTTCCTCCTTAATGACCATTACTTGTTATTCAAGTACAATCAAATGATCTCTTGTGTCCAATAGGGAAGTAAGGATCTCATCAATTTTTTGGGAAGTTGTTCCTTCTCCACCGGTGGTGGGTTTTTGCAACATTTCCTCTTGTTCAAACCATTTTCTATTAATAAGAAAATTTGAGTTTTATTAGATTATGGACGCAATAGGTCCAAGAGTTGTAACCTTTAGCTCGACACCAAGATGTAACATTCCCATTTTAAGACTTTAGAAACAAGGGGAAAAAATTTATAAACATAATGTTCTCTGTTCTAGATAATCATAATTTAGAACACACATTCCATGCTAATCAATCTCATAATAGATAACCATATGCAATTGTAAATGACTCGATGAACTACCGATCTCTCATTTCATGACTCGGTTACCAACCAATCTCTCATGTTAACTTAAATATTGAATACTATAGGTATACTATGTATACTTGGTTCTCTTACCCTTTTCTGGGTATTGAGTGTTCTGTTTAAGAAATCTATCTAAATATTTGTTACCATATTCATCTGAAATCACATTTCTCAAACTAGGTGACATATGATAATGCAACCAGTAGCTTGCGATACTTTGGCCAAAGATTTCCCACATACTGTTCATGTTACTATTCCTAGATGACATACTCGTCTAATTGGAATACATCCTTCACCCCACTCATTTGTTATCTAAAATGGTCTTTACTAACTTTTTTCAGTCCACTTGTCCAAGGTTTGACCCTAACCCAAGTTATTGATATAATTTGGTATAGGGAACCACTCATGATGACCTAGGGTATATGGGCATACTCATTTGACCTAAGTCAATTGAATGTGCCAAGTTACCCTAAGTCATTGAGAGTCACTTCCTATGGTAAATAGTATCCTTAGCCTGATCTAGAGAGAAACTAAATTCAATTCCAGGTTTGAGTAGGTCTAGATGAACCAATGTTGAAGGGTGTTACAACATGTCAACAGCAACATTGTATCCTTGTGAAGACCCAAGTCTTCATGAATGTATATTTCTATAGTTGGCATGTGCCAACATCTGACATAACTACTTTGTCATGATTTACACAGCTCAAGAGGTCATATCCACTTAATTACCATTGGATTAAGATTGAAATCACAACAACCTTGTATAACCCTAATCCCAACAATCCTTAATTTTTTAATCCTTTTTTGAGTTGATTAAATAATATTAAACCTCATAACCTATTATTGCTTTTATGTTCATTAATTGTTTTCTTAACGCGCAATTAATTGAAAATAGAAACAACATCTATCATAAGATTTAATTAATGTGTCTCATCCATTCAAGGAATGTATAAGAACCAAAACAGTTCTGTTATGATAGACTTCATAGATATGAAATCTAAATGGTTATCAAACTCATATACCATTCATTTATTTTGTATCCTTTTGAGATGAGGAGAACCTTCCTCATTATGGTTAAGTATTAGGATTTATCATACGCTTACCAAATTCACACATCTTGATATTTTAACTATACATTCATAACATCATAATAAACCATACAAGATTAGGTAAAGATCAACAATACATGAAACTTAGTAAGTTGCATTCAAGTAAGGGAAATTTATCTAATTCTCATATATCCAACGTATTCAATGACTATAGAAATAAGGATGCAATTAGATATGAATGACAACATCAAAAATAGGATTACAAATTTTGTTCATATTATGAACAAGAGAATTGACATAATCAATTTAAGTAACTTTTGTCTTTTCAGTTCATCATGATATATACACATTTTACAAGACTATACATTACTGACATATTTCATGTCAACAACATCAAGATCATTTAAGAATACAACTTTTCTTCCTTCAATACATCTCAATAATAAATTAGAATTCTCTATAAATGGTCCAAACTTTTAAGCAACCAATACATCATAAAATTTATTTCCTTCCTTTATCACTTACAAATTCCATCTACACAAATTACTAGTGTGGGTCAGAGTTCATTGAACTAATCATGATAAGAACTAAGCATTAAAATGATGTGCTTTCAACTAACTGTTTCATTAAACCAACTCTGCTTTTATGAGAGGTCAAGAAGACAAATAAATCATAAGTAGTATTAACCATAAAATAAGAACAAATAATCAATCTGATTAACATTTAAGGAAATATCATGATGTAATCAACAATCTATAGCATGATATCAGATAAATAATGTTCCAACCAAAACACTATCTATATAAAATAAAAGTACCTTATAATTATTTCCTTCACAATTACTCGAATTGAAATACAAAATTAACTTCACTATTTAACCCAAAATAGAGTTACTTTCAAAAGTAGGAATCTTCTAGCTCAACTTACAGAGTTTCATAAAAGACAACTACAGCCAAGTTCATTCCTTCTTCATAAAGGTTTTAGGATGAACCATCTAACAACATATTTAAATGAGAGTTTTACATTTCAGATGTGACATCCTAAATATAAATCTAAGACATAACCTAAGTTCTCAAGTTAGGCCAACCATTAACATGAGGTAGTTATACACTCAATGCATAACATCCCTCATTAATCTACTACCACAATATTAAGATCCATTAATTCAAATCAAGTGAATAAGCATGTAGTAATGATGACTACACAAAGGAATTAAGAAAGTAATGCAACTGAACCAATTAAATCTAAGACAAGATTTACCTAAAAGAAGAATGACTATGACAAAATAGTAAGAACTTCCTTTATAATTTGGTTAACCCAAATCCCCATTCACAACTTCAGAGAGAGAACAGAACACATAACCTCCTATAATTTCCAAAGGAGACAACAATGACTCATTACCTCAGGGAATAAAGAGAAAGGGTTAATTGACATGGTTAGAGAAGGATTCCAACATTCCTTTACAAGAAAGTCTGGTCGTAAAATATTGGTATAGACCCAACCATAATATCCTTAGACTCTTTTAAATGTAAAAACCATGCACCAAAAACTATTAAACTAAATCATATGACTGTAAATGCAAGTTGAGTTTCAAAATGAGGTTCACCCAAACATGAAGCAAAGGCAAGTAGTAGTATTATTATTCTCATCAAGAAAGAGACGTAATAATCAAAATTACTAACAACTTGTAGGAAAATAACAGCCTTCATCATTCATTCAAAAACGTCAAAGTTTCAGTCAAAGGAACCAAATACTATCCATCATGATTCGATTACAAAGAAGGTGCATTCCAAGATCGACATGACTAGCTACAGTGAACAAGCTATCAACAAAGATGAAAAAGAGTAATTTTATTTACATTACTAGGGATAGTTCAACTGCACACCTCTACCAATCGAAAATGTAAATTATCCCCTCCAATCTAACACAGAGAAAAAGAAATGGAAGAGTCTAGAAAACCCCTTATTAAGAATCAATTTAGTTATTTGTAAATCAAGAAACAACAACCACAAGTCTGAATAACATCCTTAAAGTTTCACGATATTCCAATCAGGAAGGATTTAATAAATTTACTCAAGAAAGATACTCAAGGGATTTACCCAGTTTAGGGACATATATAAAAAACCAACCTCATCTACTTCAATATGGAAGTAGACAAAAAGAACAACATATAGAAAGCTCAAACAGAGCTATAAGAATAACCCTAGTATCGAATCAAACAAAGCCAACTCTCACAATATCTCCAGCCAACATGACATCATCTATTTATCCCTTAGTTCAGTACTCAAGAACTTAGAGAAAGACACAACAAATATAAGATCGAAGAAAATACTTCACACACAAGTATTCCCAATAAGATAATATCGAAATCCAAGGGTCCAAGAAACATCTATATCGTAGTTTCCATAAAAGAACTTAATTCGAGCAACTCGCTTTTAATCGAAAAGTTAATAGGAATAATAAAAAATTCACTCTTGTTTCCATACAAGATGAATCCACAAAAACAGATATTCCAAACACCCAATATCTTCCCAGCTCCCATCGAATACCGAATCCAAAGAATCGATAGATTATACAATAAGTTCATGAAAAGACACACATTTATTATTTCTCTATACAAATTTGAGTTCACACAACTCGAATCCAATCATGCATAATCATACAGCCCAACAGAGTAACAAAATTTTAACTAAACAAATAAACGACGCAGTGAATGGTATTCATTTACCTTTAACAACCAAAAGTACAACTCAGTTCGAACTTGAAGCCACATTTAATTTATATAAACCCATTTTCAAATAAATAAGAAATATTCACGCATGCACTTAATTACTCAAATCACCACAAGGTTTAAGGTGGGATTCAACATTAATAAACAAGAAAACAACCCATCTCCATCCTTATCAATTAGAGATTTCGTCAAAATAAAAACAGAGATTTATCAAGCAAGAAAGCATGGTAATATTAACAAAATAAAAGACCCATATATTTCAAGAGATAAAAGTTGTTTTAATGAATACACTTAGAGAAAAGAAGAGAAACTTAATGGATAGAGCCTATCATTCTTGATAGTTCTTCTTTTGATTCAAAGAATATTTCCAGCCGAGCCTTCACAACTCCTTCTCCAAATGAAATAAACCACCAAAAACTTCCTTCTAAAATGCCTCATATACTTCCATTGGATTGAAAATAGTCCAAGGGAGTTAAAAATAGTAACAAAATGAAAATAGAACTACTGGTTTGAAGAACCAAATAGCTCAATGCACAACAAAAATCGGAATGCAGGAAACACCAAACAACTCCCAACAAATCTGCTCGCATGGTTTCCAAGGTGGTTTTCTCGCCAAAAACGATGACCATAAATGTCATTAATTTCCAATCTCCCACCTATATCTCCATGCCACCTCCATCTAAAGTTGGCGAGTCCAAATTCAAAGAGAACATGCATTACTTAACTTTAGTGATGGTGCCAACTAGGATTCCCTCTATTTTCCATGCTTCTATCAAACCGATAAGATCTGCAATGTTTTAAATTCAAAATCAAATCAAATAAATGACTTAGAAACTGTTGCCACCATCTCATACTTGAAATTCAACTCCCCTTAGGTCCTTTTCTATCCTTTCATTAGTTTAGGATAGATATCATTAGCTTAGGATCCAAAGATAGGTTAGTTTATAAAGTATTTACCTTAGGTTTTTTTAACATTTCCTTAGGTGAATTTTCCATCTTAGGATAGACCATACCCCATACCAATTTAGCATTAGGTAATAGGTTAGAAATTACCTTATAGTTACCTTAGGTTAGAATCCCATTAGGATAGATCTTAAAGATCTAAGACTTAGGTTATTACCCTCCATAGTCCTAAAGTAGACCTCCATCGTCTTTATGAAATTCAGCATCCTGGAAAAATTAGCAAGAAGACCCATGCACACTACGTACAACATAATGCAAAGAAAGAAATTATAATAAGATCAAAGAAATTGTATAAATACAAGAGTCCAGTCCTTTATTTCATTCAACCTCCGAATGTTAGTTTACCATATACATCATGTAAGAAGAATTAAAACATAGCTTAGATCAATGAAATTAATCAATGTTTCATTATTATAAAGAGATAATTTGCAAAACAACATTACCTGCTTTAACCTTTCTTATCTCAACATAATGGATTCCTTACAAGTAACAAAATTTTAGAAAAATGAATCCAAGAACAAGAATAAATTATCCATGGCAAGCATGATTTCTAATATCAAAAGAATACACATTCTTAGGAAAAATCACATGTCAATGCTTACAATGCAAAAGAGGAAAAATTAACAGTTTTCCACAAAGTGTTACAATCGATGGTCCCTAGATATTATACACCGAGTCCCCTCTAATAGGTGATAACCTACTCATATACCTAGCTCATCAATAAGTTAGGATGGCTCAAGGATTTCCCTGAGTCTCACCAATCGAAAAGTCATGGTATGTAGACCCTAAAATATCCACACCCCAGGAAAATATCCTCTCATGCTACTCAATCTACATAATGATCGGAGCCCAATAGTACAAGATATTTTTCCCACCCTTGTCTCCTACCAAATGTAAACCCAGAATACCAATAATGACCTTATGAAGGGTAGTGATAAGTGTGGTGGACATAGATAAGAGCCTCATACCCTACTTGGCACCCTTTGATGCCCAATCATCCCCCATGTAGGAATCCCACTTCTTATATCTGGTTATGCTCCCTACAATCTCTAAGGTCAATCATCTACTAGTCACAGGTACGCAAAGGATCTTGTAGACATCCTCTAGAGTGATGGTCCACTCTCCCTCACTTAGAAACTAACAAGTATTCCAATATACATCCCAGTAAGACAATAAATCACATATAATCTATATATTTGGTGTTATATGCAAAGACTACCCATGCAATCCTCCATAACCTACTTGGGTGCAACAAATCTATGTCATCCTACGTTAAATGATCAAGGATGTATGGAAGCTAATCACACTCTATCTCCTAGCTCCATTGAATGTATAACTCCTTTTGCATTCACCCAAAAAAACAATAATAACAAGTAAGTGCCATGTTTCAATAGGCAACCTCATCAAAAACAATATAAAACAACTTAAAAAACAAAAAAATAGCTTAATTTGGTCAAATTAGCTCGTTCTCTTGAAAATTACAAGACCTATGCCCTATGAAGAGTGGTGGTTTTGTTACGGTCATCTACTCAGGAAAGCTATCTTTTAACTACCACCCTAAGTAGGTGGTGGTCCTATATCCGCCACCCTATGCAAGGCAATGGTCCTATCTAGAACAGACAACCCATACATTTTGACCCAAATACTAGAAAAAACACAAAAATGGACCTTTTCGAATAAAAATGAAGTTAAACCCACCAAGGACACACCCTAGAGATCATTTTAAGATAGGAAATTTAAAAAAATCCCCCTAGGCTTAGATTTTCAACATTTTACATTTTATGTTTCAAAATAAACAATTAAGAAATGCTAATCTTTGTCTTCGTTGTTAGGTATCTAACTCACGAAGTCATGATCATGTCATTTCCATCGTCATTTTGATATACTCTCACTCAAAATGGTCGCTTGTGGGTCTAGAGCTCCAAAATCACTAAGGGGGATATGTGCAAATGAATTGAAAATGAATGGTTTTTGTTATATATATGCTTTTTTTAACCTCATTTTGAGTGTATGTGCTTTACAGGGTTGGAGCAATGGCATAGTTATAATTCTATCCCCACATAGATGGTAAGTCCTCTTGTCATTTTTTAATGTTTATTTTCCAATACTTTATCTATCTACACTTGAGTTTTACTTTTGTCGTGTAAGTAATGGGAGCTTAAACAAAGAAATTTTGCCACACGGGCGTGTCGTATAGCTTTTAACTCCCTAATTTGAGAATTCCATACTCAAAATCTATGTTTTACGCCTCTTCATGGCTAAAACAATTATAAGAGGGGAAAATACATATGTACCCTAATTTTCACATGCTACATTATTAGAAAATGGTTACAAAATGTCCCCAATGATGATTCATGTGTTTTCCAAAGGTGTTTGAGCTCTTAAACCTCCTTGTAGGTCATATTTGCAGCCTAGTTTTCCTTACTTAACCACTTCTACATTTTCTTTAGCTTCCTGATTCATTTTTCCTTAGTTTTTGCCTTTAGTTGCAAAATCACCATCCGGTAGGGTGGTGGTCCTATGTACCTTTTCCCGAATCTTCACCTGAGAATTGACACATGATTACTTCACTTAAGTTCACATTTTTATCACATTTCTCACCTATTTTAGCTGATTTCAAGCTTGAGTGAATTATCAAAATCTCATCTTCCACTTTTGATTTGTAATTGACTATTCAAAATTCACCTTCATGTGTTAATGTGGCACCCCATGGCTGCCAAGTATGTTAGTGCACATCCCAGCCAACCTTCTATAAAATCATCATTTGTTCTCAAGAAAATGGGTGGAGATCATTTTGTTTATTCTTGTATTGTTGAACTACCACATTCTTGCTGGAAATTACATATCCAAGCTTTGTTCACTTTTGTTATCTCTTTTCCACCTGCATTGGTACTAGACTACTATCAAGTTGTCATTTCTCTAGTGCCTACTCACTCCTTCTTCTACTGCATTACCAATCCCTTGGACTCATGTGAAAATAGGAGATTGAAAAGAAAACTGAGGGGACAAAGAATAACACAACTGGATTTTCCATTACTCTATATTTCCAGGTTGGGTTTGATGTTAATTTTCTTCATTTCTTCACATTATTTTTCTTGAATTGTATGCACACACACACACACACACACACACACACACACACATATAAAATAGAGTAGAAAAATTTAGTTTCTTCATTACAAATAGTTAAGTCAATTTCAAAGAAGCTTTACATCTTCCATAGGAGTTTCTGTGATAGATTCTTCCTTCCCTATCCCTGTGGGTTTGGAGGGAATTATATCTAGAGGAAGCTTTCTTTTCCAGCATAGAGATAATATATTTTTCATATATTGTGGTTTCCTTATATTCTCAAAAATTCTATTCGGGAGGTTACAGGGGAAGAAAATCTTATGAATCTTTCAATATTCTCATGTATCTGAGATAGGAGAGGATTTAACAAATCCACAATTACTTATTGGAAAATATTTCATTTAATTAGAATACATTAGAGAAGTTTTAATTTTTTTATAATAGATTAGATTTCTTCTGCACAGATAAACAAGTACATCTGGTTATTTTATTTGTTTTAGGATTGGTTAATTAAATTAGAAGCAATTTATTTCCTCTACATGTATTGTTATTCAGAAAATCACAAAAATAAATTATTTCATTAGAATAGTTGCTTTGTATTATTTTATTTATATCTTAAAAATACCAAAAACATAGAATAACTTTAATTCAAGTAATTAGTTGTTATTTGCTTAATTAAATTAGATCATTGCAATATATGACCATGAACAATCCTCAACAAGAACACATATACAAAAGTGATCCATGGGTATCAAAACGAAATGTTCCTAAGCTAATTATGGACATAGATATGGGACTCCATCTACTTTTCCTTAGAACACCAACATGATACGTTGAGAAAATTGAATAATTAAACATTTTGAACATCGTGGATGATAAAGCCTATGAATACTAGACCACCCCTAGAAATAGATTTTAAACATACATGACCATACAAGAACCATAGTTGCTAAGATATTACTGTTGTGATCCATGGGTTCCCCTACCATAAGGTCCCGAAGACCTATTGAACCTCAACACATGATTATGCTCATTAGTTTTTAGGTCATCACCACTTTAACTAGACATCATTTGAAAGATAATCATTGTGAACGGGAAGCTCACCAAGTGCTAGCATTTTGGACTGCTCTAGCTAATAAACCATAAAGCTATCGGGATCCATGCCTCCCTCACATATTTCATGACCTTGTTTACAAATCATTACGAGGCACCTGCTATTTTTCCATGCATTCTACAACCACTAGAAGGGATCTCCACAGAGCTTGATATTGACTAGAGTCTCCATGTAGCTATTCTTTCAGATCCATCTATCAAACCCATTTAGGTTAGAGAGGCCTTCCTTTCCCTTGATGAGTAGATCTTGTTATTGTGTGTTGAGGACATCATTTTGCCTTGGAAACTTTCCCACCTCATATACATACACTTTCATCTACATATCACATTTCTCTATCACTATCCATCCACACATTTCCACATAACTGCCTCAACATGACCTCATGGAGTTGAGTGCGAGTTAAAGGTCACATGTCGATTTTCATCCATACAATTAACTCATGCCAAAGGTGGATTTCGATAGAATTTTTTTCCACATACTTATGACACAATGAGTCTCCTACCGATGAAGTTAATCATTTTAGATGGAAGATACAAGGTAACTCACTATTTTTACCTTATTTTGATGAACCATTTCCCGTGAAATTCTATGGTTAGTTCCCTTTTTACATTCTACACTCCCTTAAATAATCTATAAATCTTGTTAATTAGGTAAATAGGGTTCACCCCCTTCATCATGTGGTCATACTTATGATCTATAAGTACCTAGACCACCCCATTCTTCATCCTCATCCTAATCCTACCCCTTCCATGCCCGACTATAAGAATGCACTTCCCCCTCCTCCACTCAAATCCCATTTCCCCCTCTACTCTATCATCCTCTAATATAGCTTGTGCCACTACCTCTAATCACATCCTTCATAGAAAAATGGCTAAGGGTAATTATGGGAGTGATTTCCCCTCTTCTTCTCCCTCCATGGTGAACGTGAGGTTTATCTCGAGTCTCCTTCCCATTGGTAAGAATAAGGTGGAACCTCCTAAATCATCTAATGTGAAATTAAGGACTGAGGTGGAGCTTCAAAATGACATGATCAAATGGATTCAAAAAGAGGTTAAAGACCTCAATGATAATATTTTAGGCTATAATATTTTTGTGGATGATGGAAAAATAGATGACAAGATGTTCTATGAGATTAATAATAGGTTATTTAAAATTTAAAAGGAACAAGATAGCATCATGATAAAACAATGTGATATTATATTAATTCTCAAGAACAACATTGATCTCCTCACTCTTATCACCCACCAATTAGAGGATACCAAAGGAAAATAAAAAACCAAGAAATATAACAACATCAAAGGCATCAAAATGGCCTAGAAAGCATCAAGAAGGCCTTATCTAATTCCATGAAGTAATTCTTGCTTTGGTGATTCTTCTTCAATATAGCTTTGTTGTGTTTTGGCTACATTTTTTCCATGGAGTGGTTGTGGTCTTTTTGTGGTTCTACTGTGGTTTTGTGGTGGTTTTTTTATAGTTTCGTTTTGGTCTAGTTGTATTTTTGTCTGTGTTTTATTGTTTTATCTCGGGATTTGGCCTTTTTGTACTGGTAGGTTCCCGCTTAAAAATATTTTATCCTTAATACAAAAAATAAAGTGCAAAACCTCCTGGTTTTTAGCATATGAAAATAATTCATCTCATTTTGAGAAAAATATATGTAATTTCATCCTTATCCAACATTATCAAGGGATAATTATTGTGTTCAAAATGAAACTCGAATGATTGCATTGATTATTTGATGGTTGACACCATTAATTATGATGACAATGAAATTCCTCCCCTTGAAGACATCCCATTAAATGAAGTTAAAACTACATCACTAGATGATTTACATTTCCACTATAATGCTAATATGTCATCACCCACCAAATTAAATGTTGGAGGTGAAACTTTTGACACAAAGAAAATTTAAATTCCACTACACTAACTACTCAAGGGACATATCTTTCTAGAAGAAAAAGAAAGGTAGGAAAATAGGAATTGGGAGGATTTTCATGTTAGACTGGATTTCTAAGTTTCTATATATTTAATCTATTGAAATAGAAAATAAAATCAAACCTCTAAAAGAATGCAAATGTATAATTTGTAGTTACAAATTGGGTAGGGATAAGACAATGCAACTTAAAAAGGATACTGTTGAGAATCATGTAGGAAAGATATATGAAAATCATATTGTGGATGAAGTTGTGAAGAATGTTTCAAATGGAAAATTGTAGATTATTTTTTACATATCAGGTATGCAAAATAATTTGAGGAACACAAGAGAACTAAAATAATCATTACATATAATGGAGGGACAACTACATCTCAATTTAACAAGGTCACCAAAATAGTATTTTAGGTAAAATAGATTCCTTAGCTACTATTTTTCACATTCTGAAAAGAGGGTATCTTATAACAAATTTTCCTAAACATAGAAATATTATATCTTTTCTTGGTGTCCCACACTTTCCTCTTTCTCATAGGTCTAAAAGTAGTGGTCGGTATTGGGTAAAATTTGTATTTGTGGTTGAGAAAGAAGACTTGAAAGATAAAATTAAGCCTACATGATATGTGTCTTTGTCTATTGATGAGGTTATAGCAGTAGATAATATTGTTTGGTTGTGTATGCATGTTAATCACTAATTGCCTTTATGGGATGCATTGAATGCTATAATCTACTAAAAATTGCATCTTCTATAGAATTATATTATAAAATAGTTTTTATTACCCAAGTCCCTCCTCATAGACTAAAAGGAATTTTTTTACCTTTCCCAATTTTTATCTCACAAAGAAACATCTAGATGCTTTCACATGTTTTTAGAAGAGGAAATTTTAGCATATTTTTCATAAAAATCATCATGTCTTGATTATCATATCTACCTCTTTCCATAGGTACAATTATAAAATTTATATTGAAAAATCTTGAAAACTATTTTCTTTTACAATATTAATTTCATCCATTACTTCTTTTACCTCATCCAAAGAGTTCTTATTTTTCAATTATTCTAGCAGGGTTTACATTCATGTTGAATTTTAGTGAAAAAATTATAGTTTTCCACTACCCTTTCCTTAATCACCTCATATGAGTCATACGACTTGTGAGAGTCAACATTAGACTTAAAAATTTGTAAAATTTCATTTGCCACATTCAATTATTTTCTCTAGATTGTGAACCCTCCACATGAAAAAGGTAACAAAGGAAATATGATCCTCTTTCACCGAGTAACAAAATGTAGTTTATCTATGCTTTCCATAATCCATATATGATCCAAGGAAAAAACCCTCTTTAGCACATGTATTATAAATTTGTAAGGTGTTACTCTTGATCCACAAAATGTTATCATAATATATTTCTCTATGAAGTACTTATCAGCCAATTTTAATTTTTTTCTCGGTTGAATACAATCTTTACAAGCCGTAAGAAATCTAGGCATTGTATTTTTTTAATTTCTTGATAACCTGGATCCCAAAAGTATTCCACAAATTAATTGTAATCCCTTCTATTATTAAATGTCCTTATCTAGGGATCCACTCAGGTAATGGAAGAAACACTTTTGGCTAGACCTCAACATCATTGTAGGCATAAATTTCAATAATGTTTCACACAAACCATTTAGTAAACCTCCATATAAATACATAGCATAAGTAGTTTGTTAGCATAAATTTTTTAGTGTTGGAACCTAATAACTTTTTGTTATAATAATTTTTTATACATAGTTTCTATGATGTGATAAAAAAATATGTATGCAAAAACAAGGGTACTAAAATGGATATTGTATACCATTTCAAGGATGATTCCATTCACTTACTCATTGTTATAAAATATATGGAAGAATTATATTTTAGAAATGGTATCCCTAACCCATAGTTTAAAGATCACAATTGGATAAGGGTACATTCCTTATATTATGCTGTTCCATCATGTGTTATTTTTCAAGAAATTTTTTTATATTTTTATTGGTGGCATGATAATAATTAGTAATTATTTCCAAATTTATGCATATGATTCATAATTATTTACTTTAAAACCATAACACAAGGCCAAAAAAGTATCTCGTGATGGAAAACATTTATTATTTGGTGCCAAATTGAAACAATTACTTTTTTACATTGTAATTCTAGGCACAAAGCATGATAAATCCTCATGTAACATCATGCATCCCAATCCAACCACCCGTGTTGTCTAACCTAATATATTTGTAGGATAATTTTCCTTATTTCTATACATGTATTTAATTTGTTTATTTCTTCTATAAATTATAGGATCATAAATATCATGGTATTGATTAGTAACACTAGGTGTTTTAAGAAGTTTGGCATATGGGATTTGGGTTGTACTTTTAGATTATATAGAGGTAGACGTGCTTGGAATTTTAGAAAACCTCCCTAAGATTGAATTTTTTAAATCAAATCCTTAAAGTGATACTTGTACAAAGAATCAAGATGCAGGATGACACTTACTTGGAAAAATGAATATTATGACTCTTTTCTGAACCCATAACTTCTATTCATCCTTCAAGTGTAGTATTCCTTATAGAATGCAATGGATGTTATAAAATTTTACACTCATATCTTTTCTTGCAATTGTTCCTTTCATCAATAAGTAAAATCATTAACAAAAATCTCAACTATTATCATAAACCAATCTAATGGATCCCAGCTGATTTTAGAAGTTTTTGTCCCCATTATATTATTCTTGAAATGTCGTTATGGAATTATAATAGTTACCTTTTCATTTTAAATGTGTAACATTGCTTTTAAAAAATCAATCATGCTCATTAGTATTTAGGGTATCATTAATTTTTAGTGTTTCATAACTCGCATCAATATGGAAACTATTAAAATCTTAAATAATTATAAACATTAATTTTCCAAAACATCACAACTTTCACTTTGCCAACACATCACTTTAATTAAAATTGTAAATGTCAAAACTAGTCACTTATTCAAATTGCATTTAGTGGATAACACTTTTTACTTTGTTAGGACTATTCTGAGAAATTCCATTCAAAATTTGATTGAGGAAAACCTTCATCTCGAAATAAAACCTACGTTATCGATATTCATATATTTAATGATACATATTATTTATAAATAATTTAATAAAACATAATTTCCCAAGATTCACCGGTCTCATGTTTATTTTTATATTCATTTGAGCATTAAGTTTATAAACTATTGAGATTACCAACTAGTACAACCTCTAATGAAACCTCATGTAGGATTGCAACACTTATATATATGTGGAATCATCGTAATTTTTTAAAGACACATCATAACTTTAATCAAATATTCATGTATCCTAAGCATGGGTAAACAAGATTAATACACTTAGCTTACATGGATTCATCACATTTATCTTACTGCCATCACATTGATGGACCTCAATGTATAGACCTGAGAAATACAAGTAAGTGAGATGAGGACACATGATAATATATCGTTAATAAAACTTTCTCCTCACCATCCAAGCTTAATGTACAAAGGTATGTAGTGCTAGGAAAAATTAAACACATGGAAGCATCCCGATCAATAATTTTCCATCACATCAGTTTTTCCAAAGGGTACAGAGAATAAGGATGGATATGAACATCATTATGCCATGTGTGTATTCATTGAATCAACATTAAGACTTAAGGTAGAAATTAAATGCATAAGCACTATGATGTTTTTAAGGTGTTGTCATTGGATGTTTTTAAAGCACAAGCTATATTTGACGGTTACACGCCATTAAAGATTCTTGATTATAAAGTAAAATTTTAATTATTTTAAAAGCACATGAAGAACAGAGAGAAAATCACCAAATATTTAGAAGCAATCCATTGTAGTGAAAAACTTCAAACATTAATCCATTAACATAGAGAAGAGAAGAGAGAAGAGAAAGGAGTTTGAACATGGTATTACCATCATATTTTCTCAAGTTTTATATTTTTCTAGTCTTTAAGAATTTAATTGAGAAGGAACATGGTAAAGGTAGTACAAACCATAAACTAGAAAATTTTAAGGTAAAATATGTCAAAATGGACCATGTAATCAATGATACTTAAGACACCAAGTTTCTAGGAAGTAGGTTGAAGAACTATAGTGACATATTTTGGGAGATTGAAAAATGTGATCAGGGTCCCCTTCCATCCGATAGCGATGATTATTAAGGCATTTATGTAGAAAATTTGAAGGCTATTAAGAAGTTAGTCCTGCATTGAATTGATGTGAGGCCTAAAGCTTTCCCACATTATGAATTTTTATCCAGATCCCGACTAATTACTTGTTTGATAAATAAAAGATGAAAAAATGGAAAATTGGAACTTGGTTGCATTGTTCTATCATGAAATTCGATAAATAAGTTATGCCTAATAGGAATCCTATATCAACTCAACCCATATGTGTTATTTCATAATATTCGACACAATTATATAAAGTATTTTTGTTCAGTGTGACACATTTTATACCCTACTATTTATAAAAAAATATGATCGGAAGATTCAAAGAATGCATGATTATATAAAAATTAGATCATGGTAGGTGCATATTGGTATTATCCATAAGGCACCTTGATTAGGGTTGAGGGTTGTCCCACTAGACCAAGAAGACTCGATTTCACGTGTCATATAACAATCTAGCCATGGAAGTGGTATATAAATATGTTAATGGTGTTGGATGATGGCTAAAAAGGGAAAATTCAAAAACCATATCCATTATTTCCATTTAGGATTGACAAACATGACTTCCAATTATTTTCCTAGTTTGTTTAGTTATTAATGGAGCAATCCCATTTGTGTTAGGGCCCAAAGACAAATTAAAGTATTTGACCCATATGACACTCGTGGAAACATATTTTTTTCTCATTAAGAGGTAGAATTAATCATAAATACAAATATGAATATCATACAAATTAATATATCACCTAAACCCTCGTGATGAACAAGATATGAACGAAAATTTGAGAATAAAAAAGAAGAAGAAGAAATACAATTATCCTCAAGAAAACACTTCACCCCAAATTCAAAGCTACATTTTAAAAGGTATTCCTCCAACATCCTTCTAAGCCCCATCATTAGGGTTTTTCAATTAGTTACATCATCCAAACCTTTGTGCCGTCAGCTCAAACAGGACAAGTTCCAACACAAGAAAATGGGAAAGCCCTGATTAGATCTTCCATCACTATTCCTCTAATGCCACAAGTAGCATCTTCCTCTAGATCTTCTTTACTTTTTCTTCTAAGAATATACAGAGCTCAATTATTCTTGGATCTTCAACTATTAATTTTAGTGCTTCCACGATAATTTAACTATATACTAAATTAATTCCAATGTAATAATTTTATATACAAGCTTCACGCATATATGACTATCGCTTTGATCCTAAGGATGAGCCTACTTGTTATTCCATGATTTCCCTCACAACATCTTCCCACCTTGTCTATAATATTCCACAAAAATTATTTCCTTATTCTATCATTTCTATCGTAGAGCCTAAAATAGGGATGTCAACTTCTCTTGGACTATCCCCATGCCATAAATGAGAAATATGATTATAGAACCAATGTCAGCTATATATCCCATCTTAGGGTCATATTTACTTCCTTCTCAATAATATTCCTCTTTTTTTTAAACACCTTCCTCATCTAAGAGGAATAAGCCTCAATATTTCATTGAAATACTTACAATAGAGGAATAGCCTTCACAAATTATTGAACCTTTACTAATAACTACTCCTCTTCCACCTTCCTTTTCTTTCACTTCTAATAGTATCACTTACATAATACTTCATCCTTCCTCTCCCACTTCAAAAAAATCTTCTTACGCTCCTCTTAAGGGTGATATTTTTGTTATTGATCCATAAATAAGATATGTATGGATCCAAAAGTAAATAATGAAGGCTATAAATCAGTCTAAATACCAACCACCCACCTCCAAGCTAAGTTTTAATAGGGTGAGTAAAAATTTGAATAATATGATAACTCACAATTTAAATTTTACAGCTTATGCATCAACTATAAGGATACATGAAGACATCCTATCAATAAGGATAGACAAAAGAAATATCATGGTTGATCCCTTGCAGAAGACCCAAAATAATTTTGAAACTTTACATGAGATAACTAAGGCCTCTGCCCTGTAGATGAAAGAGGAAACCATCCAATAGCATTGTTAAATAACCATTCCTCCAACATTGATCAATGAATTCAAATTGAATTTAGGATAATTATTTAATAATTACATTATGGTTTCAATTTTGAGAGGAAAGGGAGACTAAATCTAACATTTGTTGAATTCGTTTATTTAGGGTTTAGACAATGTAAATTCCAAGGTAAATGCATTAATTGATATGGTTAGGGGAAATATCTTACCAAATGTATTTTTGATGACTTTTTATAAGCTAATAATGATAGAGAACTTGATTTCCAAGTCTATGAATAAATAAAAGGATGCATTATCCTTGCTAAAAACAACTATTACATAATTAGATGCATTTTACTTTTTAAAAACTCATCTTTTGGTATAAGCTGGATTTCCTACGTTGGTTGACCAATCTAGTAATCTATTCTTAGTAGATCTACTCTCTAATATCCTTTGAAAATCCATGTAGATCTTATTATAGAAAATCAAGTCACAAGAAGGAGGACAGAGCGTTGTAAAAATAAAATAAAATTGGATTCCTCCAAAAGGATAGAGAGAGATCAAGTAATAGATGAATGTTTGAAGATAATGTTTGACTACTTCATTTCTAGGTTAGAGATTGTAAGAATTTATTGTTTTCCTCTTATAATATATATCAAATGGATTATCAAATATTATCAACTATTTAGAAGTCCTAAATATGGATCGTATTCTTATATTCTCATCTTCTAATCTTTATTCTCATTAGTTGCATGCACTCTATTTTAAGAGGTGCTAATTTTTAAGAGATATTGTAATGAAGGCCTCAATATTTTGGAATAGGCAGTTGGTAGATTAGGCTATATTTTCCTTTTTTCTTTCTCTCCATGTAAGAGCTCTTTATAAGGGTGATTTATAATTATCATGAGATTTATGAAGGAATACATCAATCTTTTGATTGGATTTTTTAGATCAATGAAGATGGATATTTTTCTCTTTTACTCTTTTAGAATTTTCATGGTTGTTTCATTTTGATATAGATTTTTATTTTTCATAAATTATATATTAATCATATAGTATCATTGTAAGTTTATATCTCGTAAAGAATAAGCTATTATAATTGCCAAATTATTTTAAATTAGGAAAAATAATTTGGAGAAAATTTGGTTGGAGAATAGGTTTAACCAAGATTCCAAGAGTATGATGAGGCCACACTTAGAAGAATAGAAACATGTAAGAGTTACATAGAAATTAGAACAAATTACTAGTGTTATTGCACGTGTAAGGGAAATACATATAAAATATGAGACTAATGAAGAAAGAGAGATTGAAGAAAGGTAAATTGTAGATGGAGAAAGAGAGAAAGAAGATAAAATCTAGTAAGAAGAAGAAGAAAAAGAAGAACCAATGATGATTAAAGACAAAATAGTTGAATCCCTAATGGAAAGGAATGATGGAATTAAGATTTCCATTTAAGAAAATAGGGAGTTTTAAAACTAGATGAGTTGGTGGATTGGTTAAACAACATCGAGAAGATTATCGAGTCAAATATTATTATAGGGGAAAAAATGATGATAGTAAATTTCATTAAATTAATTTAAATAATTAAAGATATTTATTTTTATTGGTAATAAATTAATAATGAGGGTTATATTGGGGTCCTCTCCCTTGCAGATCAAAAACATGTGAATTACATATATTACATAAAAATTACAAGTGTCACTTTGAGTCTTGATGCCTTGTAGGTTACTATTTGAATACCTTACAAAACTATAGCTAAAAGTAGTATACTTAAAAATCTCTCATGCTTACAAGTTACAAAAAAATCTCAACTTGAATTTTACATGAACCAAAAATTAAAATATAATGACTTGAGAATGAGGAACTAGGAATGAGGCTGAGAGTAAAATAGTAATGGCAGTGTCCATGATGCAATCTATGGATTCCTTAGGCTTCCCGGGACCCTATATTTAGGAAAGGATGGAAACATTCCTACTCCTAGCCTACATTCAATATCTCCCATAAGAGGGTAAAAAAATATTATCTATGTCACTACCTACTAGTTTTATGGGGTCTACAATTACACTTTTAGTATGTATCACAAGGATAATACAAAAGTATACAATAAATTCATATTCCGCCTTGGAGAGGGAAAATTAAGGGTTGGGTTTGGAGGTATGGGGTAGAAACAAGAATGGCTGGTTATCTAACCATATAGACCTAAATGTTTATAGGGAATATAAGCCATCACAGGAATTCCATTATAGAGAATAGATTGATGCACATAAAACAATGGGGATATATGCACTAACTAACCATAAATTTAAAAAATAATAAAACATAACTTCCCAAAAATAAAATAATTAGTTAGCATAAAATGATTATTTCCTTCTTCTTTTATGTGGTTTTCCATATTTTAATAACTAGTACATTATATCATTCTCCTCTCCTCCTTTTTGGATTTCTAAAAATCAAATACAATTGCACTCGTGAATCGCCTCTAATACATGCCTTACTACCCAAGTCAAATATGCCTCTTTAGTGTGTTTTGTAAATTTGTATTTACTTCTACAAATCTAAAATATTTCTTCCAACTTGGATGATAAGACATCCTAATGAATCAAACTTATAAATTCAAGGAAAATAGTGAAAATAACCCCACTACCCTTACTATTCTCTCGGTAGGAATAGATGTTTGAGTTTTTAGCCGACCTTAAAATCGGCCAAACTTAGAACCTAAAAATATAACATTGAGATGAAACTTTCCACTACCACCCGTAAGTACCCTAGGAGGCATGTTTATTCTTCATAGGGGTGTATGCAAGCATCACCATATATTGATGCTAAGTGTGGTGCAATAAAACGCATGTGAGTGAAAGTTACTATGACCCACTCAACATCTTGACTAGCACCACATTTTCAAGAGGCAAACGATTGAGTCAAATAACATTGTCCTCACTAGTTCTAGCATTAACTCTTCCTCATGGCTCATGATGGGCTTCCATTTTTTCACGATCCACCTATTCCATTATTAATAATACATTATATAGCACTAGCCACTAAGGAATATGAGTTCCTCACCATGGCGGGGAATAAAGGCTTAATTCCATTTTATAGCTTTTAGAGTAATGGATTCAAAACATAATATATCAACGATGATATAAATAAATTTTTAAGACTCATTATTTTTTCATTCAATTTTCTTATATGAAACTAAAAAGTACTAACATTATGATTCATAAGTTGAAAAAGAAAATTTCTATTCACGAATTTTTTTCTACATTTGGTATAAATTATCATACATTCGCCATTAAATATACATCTTATTTGACAAATAATATTTTTTTCGTCAATGTTATGACCACTAATTTCATACATTTATCAAACCCTACAATTCTAGTTCTAGCTGAAATCACCACGATTTCTAAAGTTTTTCCTACATGTTCCTTAAAAAAAATCCAAAATTGGATGTCCCAACACACCCAATATGGCAATAGGGATTCTGAAATATAAAATTAAGGATTTCAAAAGGCATACATCTACCCCTAAAATCTTCCACCCATAGAACCACACTATTGTACATGGACATATGCACCAATGCATAAATCCTAAAGTCCCAAGGGAATGCAAAATTCTCATGCCCCTATTATGCATTATGAAATTTATTTTGTATTAAATGTGCAAGGCTAATAAGAAATGAAGAAATTATTATGCCCCCACACCTTGAATTATATAAGTGATTATGATAAGATATACATAGTTAAAAAGGAGTAAATAATTCATGTCCTTGATATTCTATATTAAATTATACAACTTGTCACTAAACTAGTAGTAGAAACTTATAAAAACTAGTATAGTCCAAAAATTCTTATTCTCCTACCAAAAACTTTCCTATGATAGTAAAATCCATTTTGGATTATAAAATATAATGGTTCCATCATTTTTGGATGGTTTTTTACCTATATAGATTATGTAAATGATTTTATTTTTTCCTACTTGTCGTGTTCATGTACTTTATTCTAAGATATTTTATATTTTGTAACCACTATGTGTGTTTGAGTTACATTTATATATTCTTATTATAAAAAAATTAAATGGGACTTATTTTAAGGTGAGTGATATTCCCTATATATTATTTTCCTCAAAATAATAAATGTGTGTCCATGTTATATGTAGTAAATAGTTATCATTGGATAATATAGAAGATGGTTGTAGGTGGCCACCATATAGAATTATGACATAAAATTGAGTGCATGGTAAAAACCATTGCATGAAGAGGTAATATAGATAAAAATCATGCAATTATATAAACATACAATTAATATAATAAACGTAACATATACAATCATAAAAGATGCTAAGAGTTGCATATAAGGGACACAATAGTATTGTACACACAATCAAGGTCCACATAGCTACATAAGTAAATATAAATAGGGCCATAAATAAGGGACACCTAAGTTTCATTCACATATAGAGAGGGACAAAAAAAATAAAAATATAATAAATAAATAAATCATATGTATGATGAGGAAATGTAGATAATAACTAATGGGTGCATGGAACAAGATATACTATTCCTACATAGTCCATATGTGTTAGTCCCAAAAATATAAATAGACAACATATAACACAATATATAATATAAGAATAATGAGAACATGAAATATCACTATGAAATGAAAAGTAAAAACCTAATAGTGAATGAGATGCCCCATATTTTAATGGTCACTAATAAGAGGATATACCAAAAATTTATAAGAAATGTAGAGTTTTATGTGTCTGCATCTAACTCATATACCTTGTGAAACATTTATGTGAAGAGTATAAAATATGTTATCTATCAAATCATGTGAAAAACAACACATGTAAAGTAAAGAAACTAGTATTTCATGCCATGTTCAAGTCCTAATTTTTATATATTTGAAATATTTAAATGTTTATGTATTATAATATTACTAGAATGTTTTTACATTTTAGGAGGATTTAAAAAATAAGTGCTACAGTATGATATGATCAATAGGGTGAAGAGAAGTATCCATAAGTGTATTTAACTTAGGAATTTAATGTACAATATTCTTAATAGTAGTAGCATGTATCACGTTAAGATTACGCTGTGGAAAACACTTAGCACATTGATTTCATGTAGGCGAGAGACATAGAAGAAGGTAACTATGAGATAGAACTTATAAATCTAGCATGAATAGAATTGGTAGGAATGGGATTAAAAATATTTCTTTCTTAAGAGAGGGAATAATTAAACGGTACTCATAATGGATACCTTGAATCATAACAAAAAAATTCCCATAATTTTATTTGATGCATTGATGGGGAATATAAGGAATAACTTGAAGCTTGTAAATCTATGGGTATCTTGAGCATTCACATGTATTAAGTATATCATTAACTGATAAAGTTTTTGGAAAGTATTTAGTTCTCACATTAATATTATGGGTGCAAGTTAATATTAGTGAATTATAGTATTATTTGTGAGATTGTGTGTTTTTACGAAACTCGGGCGTATAGTTTAGTTGTTGTGATTGAGAGATTTTAGTGGGGTGATTTGTTATAGGAGTTGCATCCCTCTATAATTATATGGTGTACTATATGAATTTAATATAAAATTTATATTTCTTAGTCTTATTCTAATCTATTATGTGTTTTTCATGTTTACAATCTAAACCAAATTAATAGTTGATATCGAGTAGTGATTCCTCTTAGATTTTAATATGAAGAAATAAATCATGAAGGCACAAACTTCTGATCTTTCATCCGTAGTTGTGTGCATTTGCAAGTTAACAATTATTGTATTGGAAATTTGGTGAATTGTCTAGAATGCTCTGTATGATCCTATAACCTATCACATTACCACGAACATAGTTTGTCTATTGTTGAGTATTAATTGTGATAATTCTAATCATTGTGAAGATAAAAGCTTGCAGTTTTCATTTTGGGGGTAGTAGTCTCCAATTTGCACTCCATTTTGGTTGTCTCTTGATATCATTGACTCAAGTGAGAATACGGAATTGGATTTCCACTATGTTAGCAGTGTCATAAAAATAATTATTGACTTATTATATCAATCCATGCATATTTTTGTGAGGTTTTTATTCGTATTATGAAAACCCAACGGACATAAAATCTACAATTCAATGCATTTTATACATGGTCTCTACCAAAATAAAGGCACACATGGATCTTACATTTATTATGCTTTGAGGTTTTCATCTAAAATAAAGGAACCACAACACAACACAACTTTAGATAATTTAATAGTAAAAATTCATGCATTTCTATTATAATATGTGAGTTGTAGTTAGTACATGTGTTATGGAAAAACATTATTTATATCAAATAATTGATCATATTCTTTGTATATATTTTAAAATTATCTCTATTCTTTAAATTTTTATTTTCATGTCATTACTTGAGTCTTTAGTGAATTGAATTGAATTTTATAGTCAAAATTCACTAAAAACTAATTATTATATTCAAGTGAATATTGTAAAAAAAAATTCCCTAAATTTTATTTTATTTTGTCATTTGTCACTAGTCAATTTGGTGATTAAACTCAATAGTCAATCAAATTTTGCATTTAAGTAATTATTGCAATTTTCATCACTATTTTGAGTCATTATTGAAAGTTGTAAAAAAAAAAAAAAACTCATGCACATATTCTCAATGAAAATCGACTTCCATGTTGAGTCAATTTTTTGGGGGTATTTTTATAAGATAGAAAATTTGGGATACACGAAAAAATTTATGGGAGATATTTCCATAGTTAGCAAGTAAGAACTCGGTTATTACTAATTAACAAAGACTTGTGGCAAATTGTTGGTGAAAAAGTGAAGAAACCAAAAATGAAGATGAAGTAGAGAAATGGGAAGAAAAATATAAAAGAGATACAAAAATAATTGGCCTTGGACTATCTAATGCATATTTGCATCATATAGTGTTGTATAAGACTTCAAATGATATCTGGGTAACATTAAAAATATTTTTAGATCACAATCAAAAATTACACCAGTGGCACTGAAGCATAAGGTTTTTGGTTAAATATAGTAGATGATGATAACATGGTACAACACATTAGTAAATTTCACTCCATCACAAAGAAATTAATTTGTATTAATGTTGAAGAAAAATGATTATAATAAATCTATTTTATTAAATAGTATGTCACCTCACTATTCAAATGTTGTTTTCAATTTGAGCAAGATTAACCCCGTTTAGAAGAACTCATTTCATCCTTAATAGATGAATAAAATAGAAATAAAATTGATGTAGGAATAGAATAAAATGTAATGTATATGAAAAATAGACCTAATTTCTCCAGTCAAATAAAAATAAGTTTCAAGTAACAACCTCCAAAGATTTCAATAAAAGGTATCTTTGTCATTACTGTAAAAATCTTGGTCATGGTATTATGTATTGTAGACAAAGAGCACAGGATATTCTTGATGGAAAACTGAAAGAAAAAGCTCTCATTTCTGAAAATAAAGATGAAGAAAATGACTGGGAAATGAAATCTACACATTCAGATGATAAAGAATCCAATGCTCAACAAAGTGATGAATTATACCTCTACTAGATAAACTGAATCATTAGAGGAAGGATTAAATTGATGAAGGAGGTCAATCAATGACCTTGTGTTGAGACACAATCAATGGGGCTACAAAACATATTTGGTTACATTTTGTTTTCAACTGTGTGATTTCGTGGGTTTTTGTAATACGAATAGAAGAAATATTCTTGTTTGCACTTGTAAATATTTTTTTCAATACTTATGGATCATATCTTCATGATGTGAGATTATACAGAGATATGAGCCATAAGTACTGAAGAAAATAATTTCTTAACAATATTATATGCTAGATGTAATGTTCCCGGTATTTTTATTGATTTTATTGGTGTTACCGAATTTGGTTGATATAGTTCCCTTTATGTGGTTTATTTTTTCCCAAGTGGTTGATGAATTTTCCCACCTTGGTTGATGTTCCCATGAGTGGTTGCTAGTGTTCCCATTTCTTGTTTAATGTGTGTTGGTACCTAGATTTAATTTCCTTTGAAATTTGAGCTACGTCATGGATTTTACAAGACACTCAGAGGCAAATAAATGGTTTATATGTCATTTTTTTTCTGGGGAAGCAATTTATTTGACTTGTTGGCACTCAAGCTTTGAAGAAGTGGGTAGCACCTTGGAAGGATTTGATCTAATCCTCACTATTTTAGGTTGTGCCGATCAACCAAGGTAAGAGAACCTATATTATAGCCTCTCTTTTAGGAAGGGGGTGAAGATATCCTTGTATTATGTAGATTGTATGGAGATGGCCTTGAGAAAACATGATCAATTTCCCATTACTCAAACTCACCATAGATGTCACTACAAAATGATGGAAATGCTTTCAAGACAAGGCTAAGGCTACTGATGACATGGTATGATCTGATTTGCTTTATGCATTTTTGTAAATGGATTGTATTCTTTTGTTGACACACAATACAATGCAAGGGTATTATAGGTAGGATGAATTAATTTGAAATGAATTTTGGTGGGAGATCAAGAAGATAGATTGGAATTTTCCAGATCCTTGAGAAACTTCACAACAAATGGAGAACTCAATAACAGAAAGCTTCAAAATAGTTAAAACATTCCTTCAACCAGAAGGTGTGCATCAATGGAGGCCCAGACATGCACTTTTTCACACAATATTTGAGATTATAGCACAAAGGCTCAAGTTAGAAGACCCAACAAAACATCAAAATCTAAGATCAGTCATGCCTGAGGTACACCTAGAGGCTTACAAACAATATTTGTCAACAGATGAAAGAAAAGTGATTTTAAATCATTTATTTCATTCCCAGATGAAAGATCTTCTGAAAAATGAAATTGCAGATGCCACTAAACTATCACAAGGATTGAGATCTATGTGATTCAAAGAGATTTTGATACAAGATTGCAATAGGAACAAGAAAAACTACTTGCAAACATTCTGAAAGTGAAATAAACACACATTTTCTAGAGATTTAACACAAATTAACTCAAAATTTATTAGATTCATCAGCAAGGGAGAGTTATTTAAACAATCTCAGAGCTCGGTGATGGCTATACGCTTGTAACCAACTCAACATGAATGAAAATATAACACAGAGGAATTTAACCTAGTTTCTTAGAAGGTTTTCTCAGAGGATGAGCTATTCTAAAAAATTCTCATGAAAATGAACCCAAACATTTGCATGACAAATTCATGAAATATATAAATTTTACTCACTCACTCACTTTTCCCCTCAAATATTCCCTCCAAAAGTTAAATATTCAAAGCACCTTTGCTTTACAATATTTCTAAAAATGACAATTAACAAACTCACAAAAACTTTCTAGTTGTTCTTTCAAAAGGTGAATCATCACAAAATTTCATCATTCTTCAAAGTGGAAGCACGTTCTTCATTTCCCATACATGTAGATCCCTTTCATTTCATCATTTCAAATTTTTCCTTCCCAATTTTTTACTCTATAACTTTGGATATGGTAATTCATGTTTTTCACGAACCAAAGTAAAAATTCATTTGAAAAATGCCTTGGATTCACAAATTAAACCCCCAAATTGATTAATTCGGACCTGCAGGCCAAGATGACACGAATTGGTAAAAAATTCGATGAAGATTGATGCAAAAATGCATCTCAAAACTTCCAGGAGCTCAAATGGTGGCCAAACTGGTGAAATGCACAATTACAATCGATCTGTTCTTATCTTTAAATTTGAGCCCTCCATGTGGCGAGATCTAGGTAAAAATGCGCCTCAGGATGTCTTTTTACTACTTTTTGAAAATTTGCAAAATTTATTGATTTCCTCCTCTGCTCCGCCGATGATATTTGGGCCTGACACGTGGTGCAATATGACTGGATACAGAGTCATGGCTCAATTTTACACATTTTACATCTTTTTAGACAAAGGAATTTTTTTCAATTTTCCTCTGCGGCTCCACTCTCCCGCAAGACACGTGTCCTTATATGATTGGCTGAGGGGAAACACTCTCTTTTCATATTTTAATCATATTTTGTGAAGGAAAATTTTTAACATTTCCTCTGTCAACCAAGCGCACCTCCACCATAGACCGGGAAAAATATTGACTATTTCCCTCGAGCCCTCAAGCTTTATTTAATACTTTGAGTCATTTGGATACAAGAGGAAAAATTTCCAAGTTGTCGTTGATGGTCCACCTCCCCACCTCTTTGACTTTTGAAATTACCATGTGTCACCACAGGCGCTCATTGAGATGGTCCAAAATTTTTGATACTTTTAATGAGCGCGGGGTCACCACGTGTCCTACTCCGGAGAGTTTTGTCTCAATGCTTAAATTTTAGGGGAAGGCACCACGTGTCATGCTCCGAGGTAATCTCCTATTGGCCATTGAAAATTCTAAGTAAAATGCAAAGTGAGTGGAGGCCTCCACATGTCAGCCTAGTGCTTCTTTAAAATGAAACTCAAGGGCTGGTCCCCTGAACATGCACGCAGTTCATCCACATGTCCTCTTGGTGCTACTTCAAACTCGGACCAAAAATTTGATTCTCAAATGAACTTCGTTCACCCACGTGGACATATATCTGAGTTGAGGCATTTTATAGAATGTTTTGAAGTATTTTGTTGAGCCGCATCTAACCAAAAGGTGCCACATCCCCTGTAGATGCAAGGATGTAATTTTGACCAGGAGAAAATGCCTGTTAAACCATAAAATACAAAAACATGAGCATTTGAGCCTGAAAATGAATTTTTCTTCAATGACAGAGAGTTTAGAAAGTTACAAGGCTCAAATACGTTCCTCGAGGACATATCAACTCATTCTTCTTCAAGTATTTCAAGGAAGAAACATCAAGAACACAAATTCCAATAGTGGTAATAGAGGGAACAGGAAAACTCAAATTTTTGAAAGGAAAGAGACCAAGGAACCTAAAATATAGACCTTTCAAGAGGAAAAAAGGAACCATGAGACAAATACTGACCCACGCGTGATCTTTGACCCAGGGGTAGACTAAAAATGGCAACAAAGACCAGCCAAGCACAATCATGGGGAAGGATAAAATGACAAAGGTCATAAATCAATAAATTTCCAAGGGCACAAATGGGGTGAGATAATTTTGAGCACCAACACAAGCTCAAACTCGGGGATGGGTACTCCTATGAAAGTAACAAGAAAAAAGTAGACCAAGTGCCATGGGAAAATGGATTCATGAGCCAAAACACCCAAAAAAACCAACCGAGAAATAAAAAAAAAAGGGATGCCACACACAAAGACAAACAAAAATAACCAAAACAACAAAAATAGAGTAGAAACAAAAAAATGTACACTGTACAAGTGATATGCAAACTTCAGTTTTGGGGATCAATCCAAAAAATGCTTCAAATGTCTGCCATTAACAAGAAGCTCAAGCAATTTTCCATCCAAGTCCTTGAGGAAAAAGGTATTCTCACCAATTCTTATGTTAATGGAATATGGACCCATCCAAAATATCAAATTTACCATGTTTTCCCTTATCTTCATGCCTACTATCCCACAACAACGCACAAGATCTCCAATACTGAAAGCTCTTGGGGTTACCTTCTTATCAAACAACTTCTTCATTCTCTCTCTAAATTTGACATGCCTCTGATGGGATGCTCTTCTTACTTCATCAAGTTCAACAATATGATTAATCCTTGCTTCATATGAACTGATTTCTTGATCTTCAAGTTGTTGAACAAACTGAAATGAAGACAACTACAGATGCAAGGGCAACAGAGCTTGTGTTCCATATACCAATTCAAATGGGATTTTACTAGTAGCTCTTTTGGTAGTGATCCTATCAGCCCAAACAACAAACTTTAGTTGTTCACCCCACTTCTTCTTGTTTAATTCCAAAGTCCTTTTAATAATATTCAACAAGTTTTTATTGTTGGACTCATCCTGTCCATTTCCTTGTGGATTGTAGTTAGAAGCATATGTCAACTTTATTCCATATTTTTACACATTACCACTAAAGGTCTAGCTCTGAAAATCATGGCATTATCAGCAATAATCTTTACTAGCACTCAAAATTTATAGATGATATGATTCAATATGTAGTCCATTGCAACTTGGTGCATTGTCTTCCTAGTAGGGATTGATTCCACCCATTTTGTGAAGAAATCAATAGCTACCAAAATCCATTTGTGTCTAGCACTTGATGAATAAGAGATTTCACCAATGAAGTCCATCCCCCATTGTTTGAAAGGAGCTTCAATTGATACAGGCTGCAAAGGAAGGGATCCTGAAGCTTTCATTCTTCCGGAGAAATGCTAACAACTCTCACATCTTCTAACCAACTAAGTTACATCTTTAAAAAGAGTTGGCCACCAATAACCAGCCCTTAAAATATTGTGTGTAGTAACCCTCCTAGCAAAATGTCCTCCACAAACTCCCCCATGGAAATCAACAATTATTTTGGGAGCTTCATCTTCAGTCACACATCTCAAGAGGATTCCCTCAGGGTTCTTCCAAGCCAACCCAAATTTTTCAATGATATAATTTTGAGTAGCTAATTTGAGAGATATTTGTTTATTTTTATTCAAATGTCCAAGGCAGCATAGGTGTCTGAGATAATAGATTACATCCTTATACCACTCAGAGTTCAACAATTTTTCAAGAACATCTTCCCTCTCTTCTTCTACTTCATTTACTTCAATATTCTACAAATTGCTTTTAGCCATGAGCTTGGCAAGACCCAAACCTCTTACTAGATTTTTGGTCTGAATGTCCATATCATACTCCTGTAATTTGTTAACCCACCTGCATATTTTTCTTGAAATCTCCATCTCTGATAAGACATATTTTACCATTGTGTGAGGAACATAAGCAACAACTTTGGAACTCAAAATATAAGGTCTGAAAACCTTAGTTGCTTTCACCAATGCAAAGGCCTGCTTCTCCATGATTGTGTATCTCAACTCAGCTACTTGCAATGCCTTACTAAAGAAGGCAATAGGCCTCTCAACTCCATCATCATCCTTTTGCAACAAAACAGATGCAATGGTGTGCTCAGAAGCAAAGGAGAAGATTTGGAAAGGTTTCTTGTAATTTGGGGCTGCTAGAATAGGAGCATGCTTCAATGCTTCCTTGATTCCATCAAAATATTTAAGGTCATCCTCTTCCCACTTGATATACTGGTCCTTCAACATGTAAGTAATGGGGAGAGTCAACTCAGCAAAATTAGACACAAACCTTCTAATGAAATTGATTTGACCAAAGAAGGATTAGATTCCTTTCTTAGTATTTGGGCCCGGGATCTTACTAATAACTCCTTCTTTAAACACAATGTGACAAAGTATTTTTTCTCTTTGCACTCCAAAATGAAACTTCTTTGGATTGAGTGAAATTCCATATTCTCTACATTTGATCAACATTCTTTCCAAATGCTGCAAGTGGTCAATTCTTTTGCTAGAAAAATAATAATATCATCTTGATAAACAACAATAAAATCATTGATATAACCAGAAAAAGCAACATCCATGGCCCTTTGAAAAGTATCTCCAACATTCATTAAACCAAAGGGCATCCTGACAAAAACATATGTTCCCCATGGAGTAGTAAAGGTAGTTTTAATCCTCTCTGATTCTTTGACAACAACTTGGTTATAACTAGAGAAACCATCCAAAGTAGAAAGCATCTCAGAACCAGTCACTAATTATAGCATGTTCTCCATGTTTGGTAAAGGATAGTTTTCCTTTATTGATGCTCTATTTAGATTTCTGAAATCCACACAAAGTCTGATATCTCCATTCTTCTTTCTAACCAGCACCAAGTTTGTAACCCAAGAAGAATACCTTGTGGGCTGAATGATTCCTCCATCCTTCAACTTTTTCAATTCCTCTTACATTTTGACAGAAAGGAGTGGGTTAATTGGCCTTTTCTTCTATCTGAATGGTTTTGCATCTTTCACAAGATTGATCTCATGTTGGAATAAGTCTTATCTATATGCTTTTAGCTTGGAATAAGACCAAGCTAAACAGTCTTGTTATTGTTTCAATAGTTGGAGGTAGGACTGTTTTTTCTTCCTTGTTTAAACCAATCCCTAACCAAATCTTCCTTGGTTTTTCCTTTGTTCCCAAGTCATGCTCTTCAACATCTCTAGATGCAAACATGTTTCTATTGATTACACAATCAACATTGTTAAAATTTGACTCAAGAGAAACCAGCCCTCTAGGGATGGTGTTAGTCTTCAATTGAATGATATCCTTACCAAACAAGGTTTCTTTTCCATCAACATTACACACCAATGGTTCCAAATCAATATGCTGATCCAAAAACTCACCTTGGTTCTGTAAAAACCTCTGAACTTGAGCATCATCATCAAACACTTGCCAATGCTTGATGTTATCTAGGACTGCAGGCCTAGTGAGTATCTCAACATCATATTCACAATATGGAGAAATGGTACAATTGTCAAATCTAGACCCCAACACTGCCATCTTATCAGAAATCATATTTAAACTTTTGTCATGATGAATAATGTTGAAGGAATCAAACATCTCAATCAGATCCCAAACTACATGTTTGTATTGTTTCATCCACTGATTTTTTGTTGCATACAGTTTTCTAACTTGTTTGACAACCAACTCAAAATCTCCCTTTACAACAACATATTTTACACCATACTTCTAAGAAATCCTCAGCCCTAACAGTAATGCCTCATACTCAGCTATGTTATTGGTGCATTCAAATTTAAGTTTGAAGGAGAAAATAAATTCCTCATTGCTTGGTGTGATTAAAACAACACCGCACCATTTCCAAATTTGGAGCAAGCTTCATCAAATAACAAATTGCATGGAGAGCCTACCTCTTCAAGACACTTTGACTGATCCATCTTGTGCTCCTTACCATTAGCAAACCCAATAAAGTTATCAACATCAACATCAGCAAATAATACTTCATAAGAAGCATTGTTCGGATCCTCAATTAGATGCAACATCTTCTTCTCTCCATATAATTTTACAAGGTTTCCTTCAATGGGAATGGTGGAAAAAGAAATATCCATTTGGACACTCCCCCAACACTTGCAGCCCACTTTCTTGAAAATAACATACCCCATTTGGTAGGGCAATTAACAATTACAACGTCAAGTTTCAAATTCTTACCCGGCTAGGCTGCAAGTTGCACCACCAAACCTTTGACACACCCAACAACTGACACTTCCTTATAATCCATGGTAGTAAACTTACCATATGATGTTGTTACTTTAATATCTAACGCATTCATAACTTCCAAAGTCATGACATTGCATGATTCCCAGTCAAACATAAAATATGTAGTAACTGTCCTTGATGATCAAATTTGTGAAGAAAGGGTCAACACTCAGTTGAGATTCAACCAAGGATGTTGCCAAATATACCTCTGGTGTTTCACCAAATTCTTCCAATTTTTATGTCTTTCCTACCTCTGCAATAACAAGTGGAGCCTCTACAAGATTCACATTCCTTTTCACGGAAGCCTTCTCTTCCTTCAATCCCAAATACTCAAGTGTTATCTTCTTGTACTCGGGGATTCTAAGCAGCTCAACAATTGGAACATTGACTTTGATTTGGCTCAAAAGTTGAGCAATATCATAGGGAATATATTTAGGCAAAACAATAGTGGAAGGAGGAATGGAAATCTCATCAGATGGCACAAGGTTTTTAACATTTTGAGCATGGGGTAAAGCAAAAATTTTACTTGGGACAACAGGGCATCTTAGCATATGTTTCTTTCTTAGGAACTTATTTTGGGATATTAGAAAGCAATGGGGTTTTATTTTTGGCCTGAGGCCCAACTCCCTTGATAGCCTTACTTCTTGTGTTATACTCCTCTTGGGCCACCACAACATTCATAAGCAGCTACCTATCCTCTTCCGAGGGTATACCTCCATCATACTTCTTGATCATCAATGCCCTCAAGTACTCAAAATCATTATTGGGAAGCTCAAAGGATTGTACATTATCAATTTATAAAACATGAGAAGGAGGAAGAAGATGTACCCGTTGGATGCAATCCCAAAAGCTAGCAGCATTCCATGCACTTATCACTTTAGTAGATGTTTCTCCTTGACATGAGTGTGTAGGGAAGTCCATCATACAAGCATCATCATCTGTATTATAATCATCATCTTCCTCTTCAATTTGCTGATTTGTTCCACATGGAGAAACATCTATCACACCATTCAATCTGATTTTCATCATCAACAATAGCCACTCTAGCATTTAACAAATCAAGCACAACCTTACTTTCCATGGCCTGAGATTCTCTATTTCCAAATCCCATAGGTATTTTACCTTTGTCATCAAATATCTTCTCATTCCTATGGTGATTGCCAAATCTATCTTGTGCTTGCTACCTAGGCTGACCTTGTGAAGTTTGTCCAATTCCCTTCTCATCTCTTGCCAACTTGTAGGAAATATCTTTGACAGCCCCTGCCAAAGTTTTCACCACTTTCTCCAAGTCTACACTCTTGCTTGCTTAAGGCTTGTCAAGGTTTACCAATTTAAATCCATCTCTCTTAGTAGGTTTCCCAACATCCTTGATTTGTTCTAAATTTGAAGTGTCATGGTGAAGGCCTACCTTAAATTGCCACGATTTTTGTTCCTCAAGTAATATGCAGCCTTCTTGTCAAATGCATTAGAATATTTTATCAAACAACATTCATCACATGGTCTTAAATTCACCAGAAATCTCCTCAAAGTTTTATTGAACCTTTTGTTGAAGTCATGGAATGATTCATTTGGGTTCTTCTTGATATTCTCAAACTCTGATAAGAGGGATCTTGGATCAGTCTTGACACCATATTGTAGCTTGAATGCATTTTACATTTCATCCCATGAATCAATTGAATTATTTGGAAAGGACTTGTACTAATCCCTAGCATCCTCCTCTAAAGTGTGGACAAATAATTTAATGTACACATCCTCAAATCCAATTTCAAAATCCTCCATCATATTAATAAAGAGTTTTGAATGTTGATCACCTATTATGGCATTGTTCCATTGGAACTTTGGCAATCTACCTCTAAAATCTTGAGGCATAACATTAGGATAACTAGCCATTCCCCTAAAATTTATTGGGCCAAAGTTATTGACCACAAATGGAGGCCTTGGTGGAGGTGAGCCATGTTGTCAGTGGAGATGATCTTGGGGGTGACACAAGATGACGAGGAGTGTGAGGTCTTTGGGGCTCAAGAATGTGGTTCACAAGCTTGGTATTCTCTAGGTGCTGATTTTCATGGAAAGTTTTACTAGAATTGAAACAAACAGTGTAGATTAAAGAAGGAACTCACCGAGTACAACAAAAGGACCTTCACTAGTTGAAGTAAACAAGTTTATGAGAAGATTTCTTGAATCACCATCACTTTGGAAGAAGATTGATAATCCTCTATTAAAGGTTTATCTCTCTCACAAATGGATATTCCTTTGCTTGATGTTTGTCCTTCAACAACCTTCCAAAATTTTCTCTCTAAAACTATCTTTCCTAATTCTTGAAATAGCTTTCTACATGGGTCCCTCCTAAAGATAGATCTTCTTCCTTCTAGTTTTGTAGATTTATATAACACACTTCACTTAATGTATGATAAGGTACTGGTGTTAATCAAAAATTTAACAACAAGGAGTCACCGCTAAGGAATTTCACGCTAGTTTGTGTAAATTCACTATGAAGATCTATCGGATGACTGCAAATATGAGCATTATGCAAAGCTTGAACAGATCTGATTTTATTTCACTCAATTTATCAACTATTGTGCAAATTTTGAAACAAAAATTGGAGACACTTGAACATATCAAACTTAGAATTCTACTCTCATTCCAGTCTTATAAATCTGATTAGAAAATGATGCTCAGCAATGTAGTTGCACATAAATCACATAAAACGTATTACTAGGGATTTGAAATACTGAAATACTCCCAACAACGGCACCAAAAGTGTGTTAACAGGGCTCAAAAGAATATGAACTGGAATTAGATTAACAAATTAGTCTAGATATTACATTCTTCATCCCCAAAAATAGTGCCGAGAAGTGTGTTGGTAACTTGATTTAATATCCTTCATAACTTGAGTTGCATCATGGATTTTACAAGACACTCAGAGGCAGATAAATGGTGTATATGTCATTTTGTAGCTTGGGAATAAATTTATTTGATTTGTTGGCACTCATGATTTGAAGAAGTGGGTAGCACCTTGGAAGAATTTGATCTAATCCTCAATATTTTATGTTCTGTCTATCAACCAAGGTAAAAGAATTTATATTGTAGCCTTTGTTTTATGAAGGGGGTAAAGATATCCTTGTGTTATGCAAATTGTATGGAGATGGCCTTGAGAAAACATGATCAATTTCCCATTATTCAAACTCAACAGAGCTGTCACTACTAAATGATGGAAATGCTTTCAAGACAAGGCTAAGGCTACTAAAGACATGGTATGATCCTTATTTGCTTTGTTCATTTTTGTAAATGGATTGTATTATTTTTTCACACACAATACAATGCAAAGGTATTATCGGTAGGATGAATTAATTTGAAATGAATTTTGGTGGGAGATCAAGAAGATAGATTTGAATTTTCCAGATCCTTGAGAAACTTCACAAAAAATGGAGAACTCAATAATAGAAAGCTTTAAAATAGTTAAAATATTCCTTCAACTAGAAGGTGTGAATTAATGGAGGCCCGAGATATGCACTTTTTCACACAATATTTGAGATTCTAGCACAAAGGCTTGAGTTAGAAGACCCAAAAAACATCAAAATCTAAGATCACTCATGGCTGAGGTACACCAAGAGGCTTACAAACAATATCTCACAAGATGAAATAAAAGTGATTTTAAATTGTTTATTTCATTCCCGGATGAAAGATCTTCTAAAAAATGAAATTGTAGATGCCATTTGAACCATCACAAGGATTGAGATATATGTGATTCAAAGAGATTTTGATACAAGATTGCAATAGGAACAAGGAAAACTACTTGCAGACATTTTGAAAGTGAAATAAACACAAAATTTTCCAGAGATTTAACACAAATTAACTCAAAATTTATCAAATTCATCAGTAGGGGAGAGTTTTTAAAACAATATCAAAGCTCGTTGATGGCTATACACTTGTAACCAACTCAACATGAATGAAAATCTAACATAGAGGAAGTTAACCTGGTTTCTCATAAAGTTTTCTCAGAGGATGAGCTATTCTCAAAATTTTCTCATGAAAATGACCCCAACCATTTGCATGAAAAATTCATGCAATATATAACTTTTACTCACTCACTCACTTTGCCCCTCAAATCTTCCCTCCAAAAGTGGAATATTTGAAGCACGTTTTCTTTACAATATTTCTAAAAATGACATTTAAAAAACTCACAAAAGTTGTTAGTTGTTCTTTTAAAAGGTGAATCATCACAAAACTTTCATCATTCTTCAAAGTGGAAGCACATTTTTCATTTCCCACGCATGTAGATCCTTTTCATTTCATCATTTCAACTTTTCCCTTCCCAATTTTTACTCTCTAACTTTGGATATGGTAATTCACGTTTTTCATGAACTAGAGTAAAAATTCATTTGAAAAATGCCTTAAATTCACAAATTTAACCCCCAAATTTATTAATTCATACCCTACGAGCCACGGCGACATGAATTAGTAAAATATTCGATGAAGATTGATGCAAAAAATGCATCTCCAAACTTCCTGGAGCTCAAATGGCGGCCAAACTGGTGAAATGCACAACTACCGTCGATATGTTCTTATCTTTAAATTTGAGCCCTCCATGTGGTAGATCTAGGTAAAAACGGGCCTCGGGGTGTATTTTTATCTTTTTACTACTTTTGGAAAATTTACAAAATTTCTTGATTTCCTCCGCCGCTCTGCCGATGAGATTTAGGACTGACACAGCACACAATATGACTAGATACGGAGTCACAAATCAATTTTACACACTTTGCATATTTTTAGACAAAGGAAAAAATTTCAATTTTCCTCCGCGGCTCCGCCCTCCCACAAGACACGTGTCCTCTTATGAATGGATAAGGGCAGCACTCTCATTTCATATTTTAATCATATTTTGCGAAGGAAAATTTTTAACATTTCCTCTACCAGCCTACACCTCCGTCATTGACCAGGGAAAAACATTGACTATTTCCCTCGGGCCCTTGGGATTTTTTTGATACTTTGAGTCATTTGAATACAAGAGGAAAAATTTCCAAGTTTCCCCTGATGGTCCACCTCCCCACCTCTTTGACTTTTCAAATTGCCATGTGTCACCACGGCGCTCCTTGAGATGGTCCCAAAATTTTGATACTTTGAACAAGCGCAGGCTTGCCACATGTCCTACTCTAGTGAGGTCTATCTAAATGCTTGAAGTTCAGTGGAAGGCACCACATGTCATGCTCCAAGGTAATCTCCTTTTGGTTGTTGAAAAGTCTAAGTAAAATGCAAAGTGAGTGGAGGCCTCCACGTGTCAGCCTGGCGCTTCTTTAGAATGAAACTCAAGGGATGGTCCCCAAACATGCGTGGTTCCTCCACATTTCCTCTTGGAACTACTTCAAATTCAGACCAAAAATTTGATTCTCAAATGAGCATCGTTCACCCACATGGACATATTTCTGAGTTGAGGCCTTTTATAGAATTTTTTGAAGTATTTAGCTGAGCCGTGTCCAACCAAAAGGTGCCACGTCCCTGTAGATGCAAGGATGTAAGTTTGACTGGGAGAAAATACCCATCAAATTGTAAAATATAGAAACATGAGCATTTGAGCCTGAAAATGAATTTTTCTTCAATGACAGAGAGTTTAGAAAGTTACAAGGCTCAAATACGTTCCTCAGGGACATATCAACTCATTTTTCTTCAAGTATTTCAAGGCATAAATGTCAAGAACACAAATTCCAACTGTGGCAATAGAGGGAATGGGAAAACATGAATTTTTGAAAGGACAAAGCCCGGGGAACTCAAAATACAGACCTTTAAAGAGGAAAAAAGGAACCATGAGACAAATACGCACCCACACATGATCTTTGACCTAGGAATAGACTAAAAATGGTAACAAAGACCAGCCAAGCGCAATCATGGGGAAGGATAAAATGACAAAGGTCGTAAATCAATAAATTTCCAAGGGTAGAAATGAGGTGAGACAATTTTGAACACCAACAATGTTTTCTCAGAATCAAGTGCATAGATCGGCATAAAGGAATGTCAAGACAAGTGTATGTTTCTTATTCATAAGATGTTGTTTTTCTCCATGTTCACATTAGGGGAATGTTAGGAAAAAAATTTGTTATCATATTAATATTATGGGTGCAATATAATATTAGTAAGTTAAAATATTATTTGTGATATTATGTGTTACAAAAAAACTCATGTGTATGGTTTAGTTTTTATGATTGAGATATTTTAGAGGGGTTAATTGTTAGATAATCCTCCTTGATTATATGAGTTACATCCCTATATAATTCTATGGTGTCCCATATGAATTTAATAGAAGAGTGATATTTTTAGTCTTATTCTAATGTTTTTTTCTTACAATCCAAACCAAATTAATATTAAGGTGTAAGTAGGATAGTGAATCCCATTGTAAGTGGGTGAAAAATATGTCCAATAGATTATTTAGGAAATGTTTTACTCAATTAGATTTGTTCCTTAGTATATTACTAAGAAGTAAACAATGTAAGAGTAAAAAAGTTGTGCTTCGTACAACTATCAATTGAGACAATATGGATAGGTTGCTTATTGTAAAAGGCCTAAACATTAAGCACATTAAAACAAACATCATCATCAATTATGTCATTATCATCAAATGTAATAATAGGCCTAGGAGGTGAAGAAGAGGTAAAAGTACCAATAAGAGAAACAATTCAATAATAATATATATTAGGAGGGATTCACATTATATGCATGGTGAATCTTCAAGTTGCTCTTAGATTTTGAACTGTGATGATTAGGAATTGGGTCATTAAAGATATTAAGCTTGGTAATTTATTGATTTGAGGCTTAGATTGATTTAGAGGAGGTTCAAATTAAATAACATTGGTATCAATTGGATCTTTTATAACATGTATAAGTTTGATGCATGTATTATTAGATTTCCCAATACATCTATGGTAGTCATAGTAGGTGTTATAGTAAAAACATTTGACTTGAGGATTGCTCATGTATTCCTCAACGGGAAAGAGAGATACAAGGTTAGACTCAAGATTATTTTGTACCGTCACATATGGAGGAAAGATAAATCATGTGGGTTTAATTTTAGGAGAAGGTTGTAGTTGAATATTTTTAGAATGAAATATGACATCAATAATTACTTTAGATTTAGGTTAATTTTCATTGGTTTTCTTTTTGTAATTAGAGTTTCCTTGGAATTTAGATGTATATGCATTAATTTGGGTAGTCTCATAATTGAGCTTGTATAATTATATGATATTGACCTCTATTTCCTTTTAAAAATTACACATCTCATAAAAAAATATAAATTTATCAAACATAATACATTATTATAAAAGAGATGAAACTTTGAGTAAATAGGTCTTGAAGCTCATTGTATACAAGTATGTTGATCATTTTAGTAAGGCATTGTTTTTAGTGTAAGACATAGTCATTGATGGTTTTGTTGGAGATGTTGGCTCTACAATATATTCCATGATTATAGCAATTGTAAGAGAATGGTGAAATATAACCTTTTATTTATATGCTTCTTCAACAAGAAGGAAGATTCAAGATTAAGGGTTAATTGGTGATGGTGGGAAATAGTAAAAATAGTGAAAATTCATTATTAAAATTATGTGGAAGAATTTATATTTCTACATAATTATATCATTTGAACTTGTATAAAGTGAAATAAAGATATGTAAAATATAGAAAGAGTATAATTGTTTTATTTTTGTGAGAATATATTCACATTTCTTACTTGCGATTATATATTTGGATATTTTTATTTTTATTTTTATTTTTTTTTCTAAAGGATTTGGGGTGACTAGTCCCCCATTATGCCAAATTAGAAACTATATTATTGTGTGCATACAACCTAACAAATAATATAAGGTAGAGAGGGGATACGTGTAAGGGAACCCTTTGAGGTAAGGATATTGTTATCCATTTTGACCCCGGAAAAATGGGAAATAGAGTGTAACTAGACCTTAGCACCGGACATGGTACCTAAAGTTGAATTTTAGGTTGCATATACTATTCATGGATTTCGGAGAAATTTCGGTGTTTTTCATAGTCTTAGAATCATAAGAGGATATTTTCCTCTTACGGGTTTCAAACCTAGAGATCAAATTGAAAGAGAAGGAAGGAAAGCCTTGCAGACCCACATCTAGAAGAAATATGTGAAAGAGAAATAATGAAAAAATGGCATTAGATACCTCATTAACTCCCTTAAGCCTCTGGTCTAAGAAAATTTATTCAAAAGATCCAAAATGTTAAAAATATGAAAAGGGGACGCATGGAGGCCACTTTGGGATAAAAAATGGTTGGCCGAGTAGCTTGCCAAGCTACTTAATGAGCTGGTCAAATAATAGAGGGATTGCATTGGAAATGAGCTTTCCAAGTAGCTCAATGAGTTATTTGATGGGATATGTTGAAGGAATCATAGGATAAGGTGAAGCAAGCTCGAGAATGAGCTCGGTGGTGAGCCCATAAGTACCAATGATGAGGCAAGCATGATGAGGGCTTAGCTAGTCAACTCCTTGAACCAAGTGAGTTATAGCGGTGAGTGAGTGGGGTTAAGTCATAGGAAATATCCTGTAATGAGTGCAAGATTTAAGGTGAGCTCCTTAAGCTCATCCATATACAAGTACCAGTGGGTGATGTAGTGAGTGGAAACCTATAAAAGAAAAAATGAGCTGGTGAGTTAGATCCAACAAAGAGCTTGATGAGGTGAGCTATGCCCAACTCGGCTGAGTCATGGGTGAATGGATCATGGGAGAGGCAGCCAATGGAAGGCGATTCGAGAGGAGCGAGTTCATAGGTTGCATTACTTAAGTAATGCACCCCCATTTGGGCACAAATAAGAGTGGTCGAGTTCACCACATCAAAGGAGGCATGGTGAGTCATTCGTTAACAACGTAAAGTGGTAATTTTGAGGGAAAAATATCAAGTTATGAGGGCACAATTGACACAAACCAAGTCGAAGGCATTCGATTCATCAATAATACATAGTGAGCTAGATGTGGAGACGTCGTAGTAGATTCCAATGGAGTGGAAGAAAGATCAAGTGGTGAGCTAAAATAGTAAGATCATATTGGGGAAGCTCACAGAGGCCACAAAATGAAACCAACTCAGCCATGCTAGTGTTGAGATGGTGAAAGTGAAGCTATAGCGAGTTATTAATGGAGCTCGGTTCATGACCTAGGTCACCCAAGGAATTCACCATAATGAGTTTGTTGAATTCAATGCCAAAATTTAAATTTTCTTTTAGCTCAGTAGGGAGGAAAATAGATCATAGGATCTCAAGAAATTTTGAGTGCCTCAACATAAAATAGAAAGGTGACTCAACCGAGTGAGCCAAATCAGGCTCGAACTTGGTGTTGGTATGGGAAGTGTTTACAAGGTGGATTACTTTAACTAATCCACCCCCAATTCAATGCAAAACATGTAAAGTGATTTAAAATGGTTGCATAACATGGCGAGTTGGGAAATAGAGTTAAGTGGCAAATAAAGGGGAGAAGACTTGCGTTGGGGAGTGAGTTAAACAAAGTAAGAGCACGTTTATTCACTAATTGCCAAGTGAAGTAAATGTACAAATATGGAAGCCTAGTCAAGATGAAACTAATGTAATGCGGTGATTTAGTGGGTTGAGACTCATTGATGGGAAGTTAAGTGAAGAAGAAGGTGTTAGAATCAATGCAAAACAAGTAGGAGTGGTTTCATTCGCTAAAATGAATGGGTGGAAAAAATAGAGTTAAATAGTGTTCGGTAAGTGGGTTATTTGGCTCACCCACCAATCTAAGTAAAATTAAATGGAAATAGTGCAATGAGGGTCGAGCTACCCCAATACAAAATAGTGAATGGTGGAGTTAAGTCTTGTATTACAAAGACTGCTAGCTAAGCAAAAGCACTTGCAAATGTCGATAAATGAGCAAGTTGTTGGATGTTGTAGATGGGACTTAGAAGTATTAAGTGGTAAGAGGGCCAAGTAAAAGGAATTGGAAACACATCTTCCTAATGCATGTGCCATATATTGATTCATGAAATGAGTCACGAGGCTATGAATTGAGTCTAAAAGTGAGTAAAGGAGCGAGTTGGGTGGTGAGTGAATCTTCACCTAATGCAGAGAGAAAATTTTATTTCCTGCAGAGAAGGCCAATGCAAAATGAAGTTATGCAGTGAACTGAAACTACTTTACTTCCCTGAAATAAGGAAAGTAAAGTAATGTGGAAAGGTAGAAAAACTAAGGGTGAGGTGTCGATAATGCAACTTGAGAACACCACGAGAGAAGGAAAATGATGAAGTAGAGTTATGTGGTAAACATGAACTGATTTACTTCCCATGAGATAAGAAATTTAAATTAAATGGTGAAGACCAATGGTAAATGTATTAATTGGGGGTCATTTTCCCACATGTAAGGAGAAAAATCAATAATGGCCCCTAGATTTCCCAGCTGAACTAAAACTTCAAAATGCCATAACTTTCGGTTGGGAGCTCGGTTTCATGTGTTCTCTAACTTTCTAGAAAGGTATTGGATCCCTTTACGGGTAGAAACTTTATATTTAAGATTTGGTGATGGAAATGGTTTCAAAAAGGCATTACCTATTCTACACTCTATAGCCAACTACCTCAATTAATGGAGCATGGGTAGAAATTTCGTAACCCATAGGTAAGAATATAACAAGGATGGGTTGTGCATGTGCCCATGATGTTTTAAATTAAAATTTAATTTCTTAGATGGAAAAATGAAAGTATTCAAGAACTTCCATTTTCTCTCTCCTCTCAAAATCCCCTATAAATTGTAAAGCTCTTTCATTTTTAAAGGGAGATTCTCAACTTACCAAAACTCTACCAAATTTTTTCTTGGAACAAGATAATGTGTTCAAGCCTTCATTCTCGGACATCTTACAGGATGATCCTAGGATTTCTCTTGTAATTAAGTAAATTGTGTATATCAATGAAGAAATGGATTTGATTCTTGTGCATGTTTTCTTCCCTTGCTTATGTCTATTTTTTTCACTTACCTCTTCATTTTTATTTCAGTTGTATTGTGCAAACTTTAATTGTATTGTTGGTTTCATTATTTTTTTCTTTCATAGATATGTTGGTTTGATGTTGTTATTGACTATGGTGATTATTCCACCCTCTCTACACTTCATTTTATATCATTTCCACACAATTAAGAGATTCCCTAACCCCCTTTTCTTGGTGCATCACCTCTTATAGTTAGATTTCATTCATTTTCATGTTCTTTGTCTTTCCTTGGTCCCTTTGAAGTCATAGATTAGAGGTAGTTTTTATATTTATTTCCATTAGAGGTAACAATTGCATTAGTTTAGGAAGAGGAACCAACCTTCTCTATAATTACTTCAACTGCAAGGTCCCACACCTTGAAGAAATTCCATGTTACCCAGTCACACTACTTACCTTAACACACTCACATGCTAAGAAATCGTAGAGGTGTTGATTTGGTGATAATAGTTCTAGCATGCCAAGTAGGACTAGAAATATGTCAAAGATCAAGTGCTTCTTAAGTGTTTCATTGTAAAATATTCATTCTTGTTGAGTTGATGTGTTCTTGGAAATAAATTGCAGTTTAGGAGATCGTAGCAAAAGAAAATTGAAGTAATAGGAAGAAAAAGTAATCGGTGATTTCACTTGACTTTACTAAAGTAATTGCACCTCGAACACCGATAAAAATAAAGAGGAGTAAGTTTTGTGATTCCAGGTTGCACATTACTTTAATATTAAAAGTCTTTACTTCAAGTGTTGTGAGGGAGTAAGTCAATAACTTCAAAGTGGAAGTCTTAATTAGTTGCATCTTTAAGTTGCATTACTTTCATTCAAGTCAAAATGAAAGACTTACTATAATTTTAAAAAAGAAAAGACTTTACTTCACTCAAGATAGAAGACTTAAGTAGTTTCACTAATTTAAGTTGTTGCATTACTCCAAATTGAAATACTTAAGTATTTTCACCTCTAAGTTACACTACTTTGAGTAAAGTAATTACTTCAAGTTGGAAGACTTAAGTAATTGCACTTCTAAACTCCACTACTTCAAGTTTTGTTATTCCAAGGTGTTATTACTTCAATTAATGTTATTACTACAAGTCAAAAGACTTAAGTAATTAGTAATCCAAACACTGACAAGAAAGAGAAGTAATTGCTCTTCCAAAGTCTGATCGTGAGGAGGTATTGGAATTTTTTCATCATCAAATGTGTTGTCATTGATGTCAAGTTGCATTGATGGAAAAATTATTTGATGTCAAGTGGAATTGATGGAAAAAGGATTAATTGGTAAAGTGAGCAAGTGAGAAAGATGAAGTTTGATTGGTAGTGTCATCTCATAGAGGCTTTAGGATGGTCAAGGATAATTTCTAAGGGACTTAATCAACTTTTGTGTAAGCCGCAAACATAAGCGGTTAGCCGCAAAAGTCTTAAAGCAGACCTCCGAAGTCTGCAGGAAGCCACGTAAATCTAGAAGAAGATGTGAAAGCTTAGTGAAGGACATGGATAAGGAGATGAAACCGGAAAGAAAAAATAAGATAAGGATGAGCCACAAGTGAGAAACATGAAGCTTTGAATGTGAAGGAAAACCCATGAAAGTAAGAATAGTGTGAAGGAAAATATGTGGGAGTAAGGAAGTATTAAGGAAGTCAAGCATAAGGGGAAAATTAGTGAAGAACTAGAAAATCCACTAAGGATAAAAGATAGCCGTGGAGAATGGTAAAATCCGCAGGGAAAGGATAGAGTCATGGACATATAAAACAGTCATGGGAAGGAAGTGGATAAGAAGGAAAGACACGTAACATTGAAAAACCCACAAGTAAAATAAAAATATGTGGATAGCTAAAAATCTACCAAGAAAGGAGAAAATATGCATATCAAAGGAAAATGTCATGATACAAAGGTAAATGTTAAATAATCTTATAAAATTCATGCAATGAGAAAATATGGACTGGAAAGGGGTCAAGGTATCAAATTGATTTAAAAATGGACAAGTGAGATTTTGTTCTCTAAAATTGATGGTGATTTGATTGTCTGGTGATTTCAGCTGAGTATATGACTTGAGCTCCACGAAGAATGAAGAAATCCACAATTCTACTTGTCAAAATTTAATGCTCATTGAATTTTTGGAAATATAGTTATAGTTCTCTATGTGATTCTTGATTTCAAGGAAAAATTAAATATCAGAGAAGAAAGCGGTTCTCTCATCTTGATCACATTGGAAATCCTAGAAAGATGAGAAATCTATTTTTAGGTATCGGCTAATAAATATTTTCTGGTGAATGGATAGAAGAAGGTGAAATCAAGCTGAATATAGAAATATCAAAATCTAGAGCTAGATGTATTCATTTAATGGACTATAATTTTAGGCGACAAAGAAGGAATATTACACTACATGCTAAAAGAAGTGTTGGAATGGGTTGATTAACTACATAGAGTTAATTGGATACTAATACTAATGTTGCTCAAGTGAGAATACAATGAAATCAAGATAAAAGAGAGCGCGAGAAAGAAAATAAAGAGGAAAGAGAAGAGTAGACAAATGAAGTATTAAAAATTAGATGAGAAGAGAATCGAGTCTAGAAAATTGATTCAAAGAAGAAAGATCAAATCGGATGAATAGAAGAGAGTGAAAAAAGAACACAAATAGATACAAAAAAATGATCATAATCTATTGTATAAGCAATTTTTGTAACTAGATTATCATAAATTTGTATGTAAATCAATTCTAAGTTGTAGCTTTGAATTTTTAGGGGGTTTCAGCCACTTTGTGGGTTGGTGCCTACAAATGATTGGTTGTAGCTAATTAAATTAGGGGTTGGTGATCCTTGAAAGTTGGTGCTTGATAAAATTCATTGAGTGGGTGCTCAGTAAATATTTGAGTGGGTGCTTGAAGTTGTGAAGTGGGTGCTTCACAGGTTGAGTGGGTACTCAATTGAAACCATTGTAAGCTTTGGAATTGGTGTTCCTAATAAATTCATGGTTTCAAGTGGGTTTTTCTCTTGAAAGGGTTTCCCACTATAAATTTTGTGTTCAAAATTCATATATCTTACATGTGTTTTTTTTTAATACTCATGATATAGTTCTACACTTATTTATAAATTCTGAATTAGCATTATTAAATTGAAAATATTAATATGCATTGATTCACCCCCCTCTATTCTTGTAATATCTAACAATTGGTATTAGAGATGGTCCTTCTAGTAGAAGCTTAACATCTTCAAGGAGATCCTCTTTTCACAAGCATGGAAAAAAATCAGGCACAAGGTGGTTTATCACTGTCTAGATCACCTCTCTTCACTAGAATAAATTATACATTCTAGAGAATAAGGATGAAAACATATCTGATGTCACTTGGTTTTGACATCTAGGAATGTGTTGAGAAAGGATACAATCCTCTATCCACGCCAATCACTTCTTTAGCAGATAAAGAAGAATATGAATGCAACTCAAGGGCCATGAATTCCATCCTATATGGCTTGACTAAAACATAATTTGTAAAAGTTATGCACTACACAACAAAAAAGAAGATATGGACCAAACTTCAAATTATTTATGAAGGTGATGAAAAATTCAAGATGACAAAGTTGCAAACCTACAGATCTTGATTTGATAATCTTAAAATGAAATATTATGAGAGTATAGATGAAGTTATTAATATGATCATAGGCCTAGGTGAGAAGTTAGAAGAATATGTTATTATTCAAAAGATTATGAGATCACTCACTGGAAAATTGGATGCAAAGGTTTCAGCTATAGAGGAATCTAAAGATGTGAAGACTCTCACAATGGATAAATTACAAATAATTCTTTCAACATACAAGATTACGATGATTGGAACTAAGACTAGCAAGAAAGAGGTGGAATTTAAGGTCAAGAAAGAAACCCATTCCAAGCAAGAAGAAGAATAAGAATCGGATTCAGAGAATGAATTAGATGATGAAAATATTGAAGCAATGTTTATAAGAAGACTAAAAATAGGTTCAAGTAAGTATAAAGGAAAACTCCCTTTTAAATGCTTCGCATGTGGACAAGTAGGTCATTTTTCTATTAAATGTCCAAATAAAAATAAAGAAGCTCAGTCTGAACATGAAGAGGATAATCATAAAAACAATAAGAGAGAAACTAGATATAAAAATAAAATAACAAGTTCTTTAAAAACAAAGGAACTTCTATTCAAAAGAAGAATCAAGTGAATCGATTCAAGCAACCCAGGAAGCTCTGAAAATGAAAATGATAAATATCATCCTGAATGTTTATTTATGGCCATGGATTCTTCTAAAGAATGTGTCTCGAAATGAAATAATATAGTTGATTGTGAAGACTTCAATGAAGAATAAGAATAAGTGAATCTTGAAGCTAAACTTGTATGTGCTCTTGAATAATTGAAACTATGCAGAAGAAAGAATAAAAAGCTAAGGTGCATGCTGAAATATTATGAAGAAAAAATACACATCCTTGAAGAAAGACAAAATCTAAGAGAATAATAAGAGGATAATTGTAACACCCTTGATAGTTGTTATTTTCCTCCTTTGCATTTCAAGTGTTGACATGTGATTTTCCTTATAAGGATATGTTCTTTTGATTATTGGAAATCATGCTTGATATGGATAAGTCTTTTCTACTCTTAAGATCCTTTGACTGAATTGGAATGGCTTTCTTGAATCCATTTTCCACTTCTTGTAGGTAAGTTGCAATCTGGTTTAAGAGTTGTAGACTTATCTATTTATCTGACTCATCCTTGGATCAATTTCAGTGATCCAAGGAATGTTTTAAATCTGTTCAGATTGAATGAATGGTGAATTGACATTCCATGAATTAAGAAACATATGGATTGAACTTTGTAGATACAAGTTCTTTGATTTTTGTGTGAACGTGTTTTCATTCAGTGGTATGTTTTTCTTGGGTCTTTGGAGATCGACCATGGCAGGTCATCACTAACATAAATGGAATTGCAGCCTATTCACAGCATAGGAGAGATCCGGGATCCTATATAGGACTAACCTATGGGATCCTAAGCTAGGTAAAAATATTTCCTACCTAAGCTATGTCACTTGATAGAATTCTGATTCTAACCTAAAGCTTCTTATTCTACTATGATTGGTTGATTTACAACCTAACCTAAGCTTGGTGCTAATGGAATTGGAAAGGTTACTAGGTATTAAAATTAACCTAGATCCTAATACTACAAGGTAATATTGTGATCTAACCTAATGCCTAAAACTATTATGTTTTGAATTAATTTTCCTATGTGGAAATTACCTAAACCTATTTGCTAAGGCCTATGGTGGGGGTTAGTTGTTAGTGTTATATCCTAAGGTATAAATTTTAATCTACCTAAGATCTAACCTAAGCAAGTAATCTATCCTAAACTATTGGGCATGAATGGGGACTTAAGTGGTCACATGTATTTGGGTGACGGTTCCTAAGGCATTTATGATGTTGATAAGGTTTTAAATGTAAATGGACTACCAGCTTTAGCAGGGGCTAGTGGGCTTGGTGGAGGCTTAGGTGGTAGTATCACTAAAATTAAAATGCATGTTATTTTGGACTTGGCATTCGCCAGAATTGGAAGGCGGTGGCAAGGAAGGATAGTAGGAAAATAGGAATTAATGGAATTTATTATTTTCGGTTTTTGAGCTCAAACTGTCTTGGAAGGCATGTAGGCAAATTTTTCTTGGGTTGTTTCACTTTGCATGTTTCACATATTTTCTCTACATGCTCTCTAGTTTTTTGAACCAACAGATTGAACTGCACTTCATGGCTATTTTTGAAGTTTTGAATCTATTTTCATTTCGTGGAATGTATAAGAGGAATTCTAGAAAAGGAATTTGGTTGTTTGATCTTTCATGGAGAAGAGGAGAAGTAGTGAGCTCAGCTAGAGGTCTTCTTCGATTTGACAGAGACACTATCAGGCATGATAGGCTCTAACTGTTAAAATCTCTTGCTTTCTTCTAAGTGTTTTCATAAAAACAACTCTGCTCTGTTGAGATTTGTACATTACATGTTCTATCTGGTTATTTGGTTGTTGGGTTTATTAAATCTTGTATTCTTGGTTTTGAATCCATGGCTAAAATGGTTATATGGGAAACTTATGTTGTGTTGTTTTAGCACAAGAACTATGCATGCAAGAATGAAGTTGGTAACTCTACTTGGCATTTTTGGTTTTTGGTAATTGTTTGTTTTGGTTTCGATGACTTTCATTGCCAATAAATTACTAGCTGAGTTTTATGGAAACTCTGAGTTCTACCTGTGTTTGTTGAGATTAGTGTTTTGTGAACTCGATGTGTTTTGTGATCTCAAGCTAGTAAAGAGCTCATGTTTTTATGGAAGCTTGTATGCAAGTTCGAGTTCTGTCTGAAACTTGTTGAGTATTTGGGAACTACTATTAGGTTTCTTGGTGCTATGATGCTGGTGTTTGTTTCATAAATATAAGGGACTGTGATTAAGCTGTAGATGGCTTGATTCTTGTTTTCCATCTTACGAAAACTTTGATAGTTGTTGAAATCTGCATATTACTTGATACATGTGTTGTATTGTCATGGATAATATGGACTGTTGTTAGTCTGCGCATAGGGTTTGGTGCTTGTGTTTTATTGTGACCATATGAACTGTTATAGAGAGTTCATTAAGAACATGGCCTTCATATTTTTTGGTGTCTAGTCTGAACTTTGTTAAGGATCTTACAATCTGTTTAAGTTGGTAACCAGGGTTTGATAAAATGATTAATTGAAAATGGAAGCTCTATTCTTATTTTGAATTGTTTAAAAGTTTATTCATTACATTCTACCTAGCATTACGATGTGGGAGTTTATATTAACTCAAATATGAGGTAATGTGATGCAAAGCGATTCAAGGAAATTGTTACTTATTGTTGGAAATGGAAACCTGAGCAAGGTGTCGGTTCAGTTTGGTATTCTTTCTGGTTTTCTTTGTTTAAAGGTGTAAACTAAAAAGGAACATAATGTTTCCCGAACTTGTTTATAATCAATTGAATGATTTTGATCTTTGTGAGAACTTTTTCTCAACATGGTGCTCGGATTTGTAATTTCGAGTCTTGGGAAGAACATATTTTTAATATGTTGTTAGATCTTGTCATTTAATTTGAGTTTATTACTAGAGTGAATTATTTTAAACTCAGAACTCTTAAAAAGAAATAGTTGCATGTGCATGGAGAAAACTGGAAACATGGTCTTGTGAGTTGTTTGGTAAACTCTACGAGATTTTGACTGGAATTATCTTTGTAGTTTATCATTCTTATTGGGAATTCAATCTTTTTACTCTTGAAGTAATATGTTGAAAAGTATGGCAAATAATATTGTCTTGATTGAGCTCTTGGGTAATTCTGAGTGCTAGTTCTTACTTGGATTTCACTTCTTGTTAGGTCCATTGAAAGAATGTAGAGCCTATAAAAGAATTAATTATGATTCTTTTGTGACTATGGGTTGTGTATGACCTTCATTGTTTTAATGTTCCTATTTGAAATGGATCTCTTGCTTATAATGGGAAGATTTTTAAAGAAAAGTTGCATTAGACTCCTTCTTACTTTAAAGTGTTCTTGTTCTTTTTTTTGGGGGAACTCTTATATGAACTTAAACTGTATATATATTGAAAAAGGGATTTTGTTAATTAAGTTGAAGGAAATGATTACTGGGTAGGATCATTTCTGTTAAGCTTCTTTTCTAATGCAGTTGGAATAAGTTCATTTGTTTGGAACCTTCTGTTAATTATTCTTTTAGGAAAAAGTTAATCGTTACTTGATTAACCTTCTCATACTTATCATTTGACTGAAATGAAATAGAAAGAGAATGATGACTGGGTTGTTGAAAAGAGAATGCAAACTTGCTTTGTTGGTGATGATCCATCTTTCCTTCTTGGATTTTTATATTATTTTGTTCTGATGAATATCTTAAATGTTTGATTTTAAGGTAGTTAATCTTAAGTTGAAATAGATTAGGTCATGATGTGAACCTGTTTCTACTTTGCAGATATTATGTGTTTTAGTATAGTGAAATGGCTTCTCTTCTTCTTGTTTGGAAGTTAGATGTATCATCTTAATGAGAACCATGTTGTAAACACTTCCTTTGTCTTATGGTAAAAATAAATGTTGTATTCTAATTTGAAAGGTTTGGAAACAATGAGATATTATGATCATTGTTTGTTAAAGGTAATTGATAGGATCAATTATACTTTAAATTGTAAGACATATATTATAGATTATAATCTGCTCTTCTCTCATAGAAGTGAATTCAGATTTATTAATGCTCTTCTTTTCTGATTGTTATTACTTATGTTTATTGTATGATATACTAATTGTTCATTAAAGTAGGGTTGTTTTATTGAAACAAATAGTGGAATGCACTTTGTTTTAAGGATTAGTGCTTATCATGCTCAGTTCTTTGAACTGACCCGTGCTAGCAATTTTGCGATGGACTTCGTAAGTGATAAAAGAAGGCACAAACTTATATGATGCATTGGCTGATTTAAGTCTGATTCTTTGTGAAGAATTCTAATTTGTTCTTGAGTTGTATTGAAAAGAAAAGTTATATTCTTTTTAGAAGGAAGGTTGTTGTTATGCAGTATGCCTAAAATGCATAAGTCTTGTAAATGTATAAGTTTTGAAAATGAATTGAAAGATGAGGATTTACTTGCATTGGTTGTGTAAATTAACTTGTACTTTTGTAAAAGATGAAATCTTATCTAGTTGATATTCTTCTTATTATTTATATGAATAAATGTGTATTCTTGGATAAGTAGCATAGAAGGGAATTAGAGTAATTTCCCTAAATGAGGTGCAGCTAGATAAGTTGTAGAATTTAATGTTCTTATCTAAGCAATTCAATATAGTAAGGTGATGTGTAATGAACATACAATGAAAACTATGGAAATTGTAAAGGACATAAAAGGGTGTGTTAAACCCTAGAACTTAACTAGGAAGAGGAAGACTCTTCCTCTCTCTTAAAGATATAAACAAAAGGAAGATATGATTTCTAATCTTTAGACTTCATTTTAATAAGTCTATTAAGTTACAACCTAGGTGGTTGTTACACTTCCTTGAATGGTTAAGTCACATTAAATGGAACTTATGGTGTTGCTTGTCCTGTTTTTGGGTAACTATTTGTTAAGCCAAAAATAACGAACATTGAAAGCAATATTAAGTTAAGAAAGTTCTTCAAGGATTAATTGAATCTGATATTTAAAAGAACTTAAGGAGTGTTGGATTTAGGGTTTAGCAGGGTTGCTGAAAACTATTTTTAAGAATCCAAATTAACTTAACATAAGTAATCTCCAGGGGTATGTACATCTTGATGAGGCTATTTTGTAGGATGTTGGCACATGCCAACTACAGGGCTATACCTTCAAGAATATTAGGATCTTCTCAAGGATACAATGATGTAGTTGACATGTGGCAACACCCTTCTGCATTGATCGTCAAGATCTACACACTTTTGGAATTGAACTTAGTTTTCCTCTAGGACTGGATAGTAGCATAGTTAGGATATGAAGTAGCCCTCTAGGACTCAGGGTACCTTGGCACACGGGGTTGACCTAGGTTGACCCAGTATGCCAATATACCCTAAGTCTTTGTGAGCCTCTTCCTATCATAACCTATGTTGTTAACTTGAACTAGGGTTAAACCTTGGGCAAGTGGACTGATGAAGTCAGTAAAGGACATTCTAGATAACAATAGAGTGGGGGTGAAGGACGTATTCTAGATTGACGAGTATGCCATCAAGGAATAAGTAATATGAACAATATGTTAGAAATATTTGGCCAAAGTATCGCAAGCTGCTGATTGCATTGTCCTATGTCACCTAGTCTAAGGATCGTGATGCAGATGAATATTGGTAGCAAATATTCAGATAGGTTCCTTAGATAGATCACTCAATACCTAGAACAGGGTAAGAGAACCAAGTATACGTAGTATACGGAAAAGTATTCAATACTTAATGTTAAACATGAATAGATTGGTAGTTCACCGAGTCATGAAATGAATAGATCGGTAGCTCACCGAGTCATTACATCTGCATATGGTTATCTGTTATAAGAATGGTTGTTATGGAATGTGTGTTCTAAATTACGTATTTAGAATAGAGAACATTACTCATGCAAAAAAATCCCTTGTTTCTAAAGTCTTAAAATGGGAATGTTACACTAATGAACTCAAAGAACTTGAAAATCAACTAGAAAAGATTTGAAATTCTGAAAAATCAAAGGAGGATTAGTGCATAAAATCGAACTCATAATTGGAGAAACTAAAAGTTGAAATGGAACAAATGAGCAGTAAGCTGATAGTGTATGATAAGATAGAAAAGAGTTCTAATTTTTGAATGGCATACTAAATGGCCAACGTGATATGAATGATAAATCTGGAATTGGTTTCAAGGAAGAAAGTAAGAAAAAAGAGCCTACAAATAATGAAGGAAATAATACTACATAAATTCCAAGTACCTCTTTTGCTACAAATAAATAAGACATAAAAATAGTCAAGAGAAGGAATATTGCTCCTAGAATCACCTATCTTATGAGTTACACACATTATTTATATGGTTATTGTTATTCATGTAATCAGTTTGGACATAAGGCTACTAAGTGTAGAAAATTCTCTAAAGGCTATAGGAGAAAATTTTACCCATCTTACACCAAATTGAACTATAATAATATCCACTACAATTATTAAAAGAAAAGAAATGAAGCATCAAAAGTAAACAAGAACCTCCTAAACAAAAGAAATGGGTGTATGTTGTAAAGAAAGATGACAACAAGAGAAAAGAGTCTTTCTCAATAGTACAAACTACATTCCATGTGCAAAATGAAGATAAAATATGGTATCTAGATAGTGGATGCTCCATCCATATAACAGGTGATAAAAGTAAATTTATTTCTCTATCAAACAACACATCACGAGCTATTATATTTTGTGATAACAACTCAACAAACATAGTTGGAAAAGGAACTCTGAGTCTAGATAATGGTAAAACAATCACAAAGAATTTCCTATATGTTGAAGGCCTCAAACACAATCTATTAAGTGTGATTCAAATGTGCAAGAAAGGATATAATGTGATATTTCATAACAAAGGTTGTGATATTATCAATGGAAAAACATGAAAGAAATTTGCAAAATCCAAAAGGAAAAAGAACAACATGTATGTTCTAAATGAGATAAACAACGAAAAATTCTTCACAAGTAAGGTTGATTACAGCTAGTTATGGCACAGGAGGCTTGGACACATGAGATTTGAGAATCTGGTAAAACTAAGCACTAAAGGATGTGTGAAACATATGCCAAAATTGTAAAACCAGTAGATACACTTTGCAAAGCATGCTTGCATGGTAAACAAATAAGAAGATCATTCAAGTAAAAAGAATACTCTACAACCAGACCTCTGGATTTGATTCATACAGATCTTTGTGGTCCTACCAGAAATGAAAGTATACAAGGTGAGGTGTATTTCATGTTGTTGATAGATGATTACACTAGAATGACATGGGTAGTGTGTTTAAAGCAAAATTCATAAGCCTTAGACAAATTCAAGAAATTCAAGGAACTAGTGGAGAATGAGAAGAACAAAAATATCAAATGCTTAAACTCGAGACAGAGGCGAGAGAACTCTAGTATAATGTGTTTGATGAATTTTTTGAAGAAAATGGAATTAGAAGACAATTATCAAATGCCGAGATCACTTCAATGTAAAGGAGTTGTTGAAATAACATAACTGTGTAATATATGGAAAGAACAATACTAAATGAATCCAAATTACTTGATAGATATTGGATTGAAGTGGTATACACAGTTATCTACATCTTAAACAAATCTCAATTAAGAGTAAACAATGAAAAGACACCTTATAAACTGTGGAAGAATAGGCCTATAAACTTGAAACACATAAGAGTGTTTGGAAGTAAATGTTACATCAAAAGAGATGAAGACAACTTGGGAAAATTTGATTCTAGGTGTGATGAAGGCATATTCCTTGGATAATCAACAATCAAGTGTGGCTTACAAGTGCTATAATAAAAGGTTACAAAAGATTGTTGAAAGCACAAATGTAAAGGTAGATGAGACTCCCAAGTCTAGAACTCGGTATAATAAAAATTATGAATAAAAATAAGATGATGAAGAAAGTAAAAATCCACGTGAGGAAATGGAATAAAGGCTAAATTCCAAGGAACCCTCAAGGCAAGTCAAAATGGGCCATCTAACAAATTAGCTAATTGAAACAAATAAGGTATCATTATAACCGGAGAAGAAGGTTAAGAGATCAATATAATCATGAAGATATATCACTCATGTCAATAGTAGAGCCCAAAAACGTTGTAGAAGTAAGGATAAACATTGGGTAGACATAATGAATGAAGAACTTGATCAGATTGAAAATATTGAAAATGGGAGCTCGTGCGAAGACCTAAGGATAAAAATGTAATTGGAACTAAGTGGGTCTTCAGAAATAAACTGAATGAGAAAGGAGAAGTTACAAGGAACAAAGCATGAATTATGTGCAAAGGCTACGTGTAAATGGAAGGAATCTAATTTGATGAAACATTTGCACTAGTGGAAACGATGGAAACAATAAGATGTTTTCTCACTTATGTGGCTTATAAGATGATCAGAGTGTTCCAAATGGATGTGAAATCAAATTTCCTTAATGGATTTCTGATGAAGAGGTATACATCAAACAAACTGATGGATTTTCACTAACTAAAGATAAATATTATGTGTGCAAGTTGAAAAACATTTTGTATAGACTAAAATAAGCCCCTAGATCATTGTACAACAAAATAGATTCATTCCTCATTAATCAAGGTTTCAGAAAAGGTGTAGCTGACAACAATCTCTATATCAAGGAAGAATAAGATCATATACTTATTTTCATTGTATATTTAGATGACATATGAATTTTTGATATGATGAAAGAGGAATTTGAAATGTCTATGCTTGGGGACCTCTCATTCTTTCTAGGATTACAAATCAGTCAATCAAATCAAGGTATCTTCATATCCCAAACCAAGTATATCAAAGAAATGCTAAAAAGGTTTAGGATGGAAGATTTTAGACCTATAGGAACACCAATGGAAGTGGGATGAAAGTTGAGAAAAGAGGACAACTCACCAAAAGTATACAAAACCTTTTATAGATCCATGATTGGAAGTCTACTCTATTCCACTACATCAAGACCAGATATCATGCAGGCGGTAGGTCTTGTTGGAAGATTTCAAGAAGATCCAAGGGAAACACACTTCAAGGAGGTCAAAATAATTTTGAGATACCTCATGGGAATAATTGAATATGGATTATGGTACCCCAAGAGAAATGACTTCAGCATAAAAGCATATACATATGTTGATTGGGTAAGAAGTTTTGATGATAGGAAGAGTACCAGTGGAAGAGCATTATTTATTGGAATTTTTTTAGTCTCTTGGCTGAGCAAGAAGCAATCATCAATGGTAATCTCAAAATGTGAATAATAATATATAGTTTCCGGAATGTGTTGCAATCAGGTTCTGTGGATGAAGTATACATTGGAGGATTACAAGGTAAAATCTGAAAGTCCAATTCCCTTGTTTTATGATAGCACAAGTGCAATAAGTGTCTCTAAGAACCCCATGTTCCACTCAAATACCAAGCATATTCCAATTAGATATCATTTCTTTAGGGAACAAGTGAATGACAAGAAAATCATTCTAGAATATGTGAGCATAAAAGAAGAAATTGCGGTATTATGACCAAACCACTGCCAAAAGCTACATTTGAGCACCTTAGGAACGAATTGGGGGTTATTTCTGATCCCAACAAAAAATAGAAGGTATAAATACAAGGTGAGGGAGAATTCTTACATAATATAATCTCCTAATCAATACCAAATAGTATTTGTGACAAGGGGAGCTAGTCTGCTAGCTCAAGATTATCAAAGTATGCATTAGCTCGGAGGAGTTTCATGTGGTAGGAATAAATAGTATCTAGGTTACCTCCATTTTTATAATAATGCAGCATAGTTGGACCTTTTTAATTGTTGTCAAAGGGAGAGAGAAGATAAATTCAAGAAATCAGCCACCATATTGAAAGAGGGAGAGATGTTGAATCCATCCAAGTAATAACAAAAGGGGAGAGAAGCTGAAAACATATATCTACCACAAAAAGTTATAGAGTATTTTCAGAAACCAGGTATGCAAGTATTTTTCCATTAAAAGGTTGTAGGTTTCTGTGGTATTGAAGTATTGAGGTGTTTCCATCAATGAAAAAGGGGAGATTGTTAGACTTTTATCATTGTCATATGTGTTGTCATTGATGTCAAGTTGTATTGATGGAAAAATTATTTGATGTCAAGTGGCATTGATGAAAAAAGGATTGTAACATCCTCATTTTAAGATTTTATAAATAGGAGAATTTTATTTTATTTTTACATAATGTTCTCTATTCTAAATTAATAAAATGTAGAAACAGATATTCCATTGCCAATATATCCCATAACACAAAACCATATGCATTGTAAATGACTCAAAGGTGAAACCCGATCTCTAAAGTTAACTTAATAAAGTGTATAATATATATACATGGTTCCTATACCCATTTGTGGGTACCCAAGTGTTATGTCTAAGAATCCTATCTAAAATTTTATTACTGATATTCATCTAAAATCCTACATCTTAGACTAGGTGACATAGGATATTACAACCAACATCTTGCAATACTTTAACCAAATTTTTAAAACATGTTTACCATGTTTGCATTCCTAGATGGCATACTCATTGAGAGGATCATGTCCTTCACTAAAAAAATTATGTTATCTCGAAGGGTCTTCCTTGACATATGTCAACCAAATCTAAATCAAAGTTACACACTAAAAAAGGGAAATAACATACAGTAGTGTGGAGGACTACTCATGGTGACTAAGGATACATATACATACTCAATCGAATTACATCGGTTGGGTGTGTCTAGTAACCCTAATTCAACATGAGTTGACCTCAACACTAGATCTTGATTATAGCTCTGTTTAGGGTAGAACTCGTGATCCAGTCTTCCACTTATGTCAATCGAGTTAATAGAATTAAGTGGGGTGTTGAGGTATAACAAGATGCATCATATTATTGTCATAATGACCTGTATCATTAGGAAGGTACTATGTTATATTTTCTATGTTTCAACATCAAACTAAGTTTTCTCAACTGGACTAACATACTTAATATTATATTAGTTAATTAGCCAAAGTAATTATTATCTTATACCTTAATGATAAAAACACTTTTAAGGGTCAACTTAGAATCATTTAACCTAACAAGGTTATAAGGTGTAAATTAGATGAGAGATAGGTATACAGATAAAATCTGATTTCCTAACCATTATGAATTCATGCTTATGTTTATCTTAATCTTATCTGTCTATTTCATATATCATCATGATTGAACTTAATGTTATGAAAGTTTGTGATCAATAGATCTTTTTTTACTTCATTTTTAGCTTTTAAAAAACTTATTGAAACTTTTACTTTAGAATTCATGAATCAAGTCTAAATCCTTTTATTATACTTTTTAAGCATTCCTATTTCATTTATAGAAATTTGCTTAAGGAAATCACACGACCCATCCTAGTGATTTTAATCACAAAACCTAACAAGTTCTCAAATTAATCTCTTAGTTTAATTGCAAGGAAAATATCATTTTACTTATTAATGACTAATGTCCTAATTATGAAAATAGATCACATATAATTTAGCATAACAAAGAATTCATACTCATTTATATAATTTAATCATGTTCCCTTTTTACTATTTAAGGATCTACCAAATATTATCAACTTGGTTTTCTCTTTCACTTGGAAAAAAATCAACTATTATTACAAATCCTTAGTCTAAGAAGCCTATATATTATAGGTTCTATTAATTTTGTAATCCCATATCACATGTACATCCAAATTGCCCCCATCATGAATGATATTACTTAGTAATATTTCACAACTTATGCCAAGGAAAGTATCACAAGTAAATCAGTAATCAATAATCATCAAAGCAATTCATTTATCAAAAGGAGTGATCCACTCATTGAACTTAGGAATATTTCAAGGATTACAAAATGTCATTGCATCAATATAAAACTAGTTTTATTACATCTTCTTTTCCCAACAAAAGTATATTTCAAGTAATGTTGCTACATAGTCATCATAATAAACAAAAAAATTACTTAGTAAAACAAATGTAACTTTCTATATGTATTTCTCCTTTCATATTTTATGAAATCCATCTACAAAATTGTTAGCATGAGTTAGTTCATATGAACTGAGCATGATAAGCGCTATAACATTAAAACAATGTGCTTTTATCTAACTGTTTCATAAAAGGAACCCTATTTTTTAATGAAACAGTTCCAAAATCACAAAGATTAATAGAAGGATTTCACAAAATATTACAAAACCAAGAAGGAGAGAGAAAGATCATAGAATCTACAATAAGTATTGTTTAAGTAAGAACTAATCAAATCAACATAATTAATTCTATCTCAACCATAAATATGAACTCATTACAACCTGCTAGTCATCTAAACAATAGTATTTAAGAAAGAAGTAAATCATATTTCTAACTTAATATTAACTTCTCAACCATGATTCAAAATTTAGTTAAGCAACTTTTCCTATTATGTCTTATCGAGAAAAATTATAAAGATATAAACCGCCACCTTTCTATAAATAAGTATATAGTTTTAGTATTAAAAAGTTAACAAATCTGTATTATAACTAGATGATCAATCAATAATCTGATTATCATTCCATTAAAAATCTTACCTAACTCGGGATTATGTTGATCAAGGAAAATTCTCAGCGTTATAGGTAAGAAATTTCAACCAACCAAGATTAGAAGCAAGACCAACACAACTAACAAAGATAAGTCCCCTAAAGACATCCAATCAAATCCAAGTTCATAACTCAATACAACAGAGTCATAGATAACACCTTGCAGTCCACTAAATAATAAAAAAACATAACTATTGTTATCAAAATCTAATGGTAGAGACAAAGCGGTCAATTCCAACACTTACACAAGATACTAGTCTTATGTAGAAAGACCGAACTTAGCTCAAGGGAAAAATATTGAATAGGAAATAAAATATAACTACACAATTATAGTTTTACAAGATACAAAAAGAACAAGAAATTGTTAAGAGAAACACACAAATAGAAAATAATTAACACTAATTCAAGGAAAGGAACAAGAGACTATAAGTTCGAGAACTAGCTCAAGTCCCAAATCATTCATTGGCAAGAAAAAAATTAGGTGGAAAAACTTGTGGATTTCTTGCCAACGCTCTAGGAATTTAAGTCCCTCTACTTGGTGAGTACACTTCCGTATGTGCATGTGCGAGAAAGTGTGGATTTTTGTGGTGTTATTTCAACCGGAGATCCAACATGGGCACTCCACTAACCCTGCGAGAAAAAGCTAGAAATATCTTACTAGGGAAGTCTTCGTCTGTAGAGTGGGAAAGGGGAGTGAGAAAAGAGGTAGGAGAACTAATGTTGCAGGTAGAAAATCATATTATTGCACACATACTAGTTAGAAACTTCAAAACATGAATTTATGGGAAGAAACAACTCGTGAATAAAGCAACAATACCAAATAGAATTTATTTATCACCAAGTATTAAGAAACCTCTTAGTAAAAGAAAGCTAGAAACTCCTTATATTGATTTCTCGATCAAAGCTGTCCATAATGTGGGAATGGAAGAAATTTGAGAGGGGAAGAGAGTAGAAGAAAATGGCTATCTCCTTTTCTTTCTCTAGGTACAATGCACTCTTGAGTCTATAAGATCAATTGCCAACCCTTTGAAATGGGAATGATGTTACAATTTATAGAATGAGAGGTGACTTATCATCTTCCTCATGACCCTCCATATGCCTTAATATGACTTAAGATTGTTCATATTCCACTTTAAATATTTAATTCCCTTTTATAATAGCAAGGTGACTTAATTTACATTATGTTTCTAAAGTCACTTTTAAGTGACTTAAAGGCATATCAAAAAGTGTAAACCCCAACGTGAAATTAGAATATTAGAAAGTGAGAGAAAGTTGGGGGAAGAGGAGAGAGAAAAATAGGGAGAAGAAGAAGAGGATATGTCGTTCCCGATGAAGTCCATTGATCCTCACTGATGGAAATATCTGATGTGACGAAGTTCTGAATGTCCCATTGTGCCAAAGCTGCTCTTTGAGTGTGGCTTACTATTTTTAGTAAATGCCTAGATGGGGGACTTACTATTTTTAGTAAGTGGCCATTTTCACTATTTTCTACTCCAGATAATCATTCTAACCTTTTGGAGATCTTTAGTGCACACTGCTCTTTCCATAGCCACTTTTGATGAAGACTTACCAAAAATAGAAAGCATGTGTAGGAAAACTTACTATTTTTAGAAAGGGTGTTTCTAGTACTCAATTTGCAACAACATACTTTTTTGGAATCTTATTGTCATTATGATCACACCCTTTGAATTTCACATAGTTTTTCCCACTAGAATGCCTAGAAATAAATTTTGAAATTTTGACCTAGTAGTGGCTTCAGCACGGAGCTGCCATGGTGGCCATTAATGGAGCTTGAAATTTACAGGTCTAGTTTTTGTATTTGTTCTAATGAAAACAAATCCATTGTGATAGTTTTTTTATTTGGAGCTCGTGTGCAAGTTTTTATCTCATTTCCATTGTCGAAATGATGGGAAATCCGACGAATGTGAGTCGGTGCATGAAGAGAGGGTTTTGTTGGAGTAAATTATTCTGGGAATCATTTAACCTCTTGTTTTTTGTATCTTGATCACTTTGAAAAATGAGTAATTCTACAAAATATGGCATCACGATCTGACTTGTATCTTGTGAGATATGAATATTTTTAGATCGAGTGACTTCATGGTTATCTGGCAAAAGAAACCTTCATTTTGTCCCGTTCTTCATCATCATTTCACTCTATTTTTATATGATAATTTCATATTTCTATGTAATCATGGTGTGGAGAGTTTATGTGTCCATAGTAGAGCTGGTTTGGAGCAACAATGGTGGACCAGGTGTCTGGATAATCATGCAAGGAGCCATGGCAATGTATGAAGCTATGAACGGAAATGAGGGGAAGAAGCGGCTAAGTGTCAGATTTAAACTTTAAAAAATGCACATGGAGGGTCTGGGAACATTTTTATTTCCTTGATGTGCCTCACCTCATGGACATGAGGGACATCAATTTCCATGGTGGTCAAGGTGATCTCATGTGTCCTCGATTCGACGGTAGGGTATTTGCTTGAAAAATGCACCTGAGGGCTGAAATTCGGTCATGTGGGTGTCAAATGGCTCCCCATAGGGGATGGAAAAAAATTTGATGTTTAATGTCCCCATCTCGGGTGCATAAGCGACATCATTTTCCATGGTGGTCCTGGAGGTGACACATGGTGCCCGATCCGATGACAGGGAATGAATGCTCTAAAAATGCACCTCGGAGCTGAAAGTCAGTCATGTGGGTGTCCAAATGACTCCCCATAGGGGATGGGAAATTTTTACATGTCTGATGTCCCCCACCTCAAGTACATAAGGGACATCAGTTTCCATATTGGTCCTGGAGTTGACACGTGGCACCCGATCGGCGACGAGGAATGAATGCTCTAAAAATGCACTGGAGCCGAAAGTCAATCACGTGGGTGTCCAAATGACTCACGATAGGGGATGGCCACATTTTTAAAGGTATCATGTCCATAACCTTAGGGAAATAAGGGACATCAGTTTCCATGGTGGTCCTGGAGCTAACATGTGGCACCAAATCCGACGGTAGGGAATGGATGCTCCAAAATCCTCTTAGGAGCTGAACTGTCAAGTTTGGAGGTCATATGAGGGTTCAAGAGGTCACATGGGGGCCGGGTGAATTTTCCAAGGGCTGATGTACCTATCCTTAGGGACATCAGGGACATGAAATCCAGCCAAGATCCTGGTGTTGACACGTGTCCTCTAAAAAAAAGACTAAGTCTTGAACTACCTTTGAGAGGGTAACTCGGAACGAAGATAACTTGAGCTCCTGATGGAATTTATTAATGAAATTTTATATGATCCTGACTAGAAATTTAAATTTTAATCCAATGATGGGAGTCTCATGTCTTGATTCAATCATATGATTCCTAAAAATCTAAGTTTGTATCTCGGGACTCCACTTGTGATCGAGAAAAGCTGCTTGTCAATCATATGCGCCAAGGTGTTGTGAAAAATATTATTTCACCCTAATGTAGGTCTTATAATTCTAATTTTGATGATGTTTTCTTTTACTTCTAACTCCATCTGGAGCTCCTAGAATCTTCTTCTGAAGCCCAACAACTATTTTAGGCATGTGTACCGCCTAGGCTTATGAACCCTGGTTTCACTGAGACTACTCCAAGTCTTTCAAAACTTCCATAAACCTTCAAAAATAATTTCCATGATGTTTTAAGGTCTTCATTTCATCTCCATGTTGAATTTTTCCCTTCCATTTTGCTCCAGGTAGTTGAATCTAGTCCTGGGAAAGCTAGCGATAGCCCTTCCCAATACTACCAGAAGATAGCCTCTTTTTAGAACTCCCTTAAATCACCTAGGTGTAATGGGTGAACCTGTCTAAATAACCTAGGGAACCAAATTGACATCAAATAGGGGGTGATCAGACTAACAGATTTGACCTGGGGTGCCTAGGAATGATAAAACATGAAAAATTCACCATAGGGGTATAGTTGTCATGCTTGGAAGCTTCAAATTTCCTATTTCACATTTTCATGACAACATATTCCCATGGAACAATATTATACTTAGACCAATCAGGTTCAAGGAAATGCCACGACAAAAAAAAACTTCAAGTGTAATAAGATTTACAACACGAAAAGATCAACATCCATTTTCCAAGTAATCCAAGTTCCACAAACTCATGAACTAGAACCAACTCTAAGATTGATTACAAATAAGGAAGAAAGTAGAGATAAAATAGACTTCCATCCTATATAAAACCAATAGACATTATATCACATCTTTGAAAAAACTACCTAAACATTTAGACACCAAAATTGGGTCACACGCTCCTTGACCCTTCGTTAAATAATCAACTTGAACACACTCACCTAACCATGGCCCCTTACACCCCACACTAACATTAATTTAATTAAATTAATCTATGTCCTCACAAAATTTATTATTTAATCATCCTAATTAAGATAATTCCCACACCACCACCTCACCTACATACCTCACCTAGCAACCTCGCCCTGAGCCTATTATTAGTAAGTTGCCATAACTAACTAAGACCTAATTAAACCCTAAAAATCAAAGCCTGCATCCCCTCTAACCACATTCCTGCATAAGAGAAGGTAACTCCCGCTCTTTCCGGAGGAATAGAGAGATCTGTGGGAATCATTGCCATGATCTCCCATTTTTAGTAAACATAGGAAATCCCACCCTAACCGACGTCGATCACCACCGAACCACCCCGGTCAACTCGGAACCTTCATCGGTCACCTTTTATTCCCTTTAGTAACCTTATTTTGAGGTTGGCACATTTATGGGAGCAAGAAAGGAGATTCAGAGTGACATGCGGCCGAGATGAGCATCATTTTATGCATCTAAAATCCAAATCCATCACCAACATCAATCAAAGAGCCATCACATTCATGGGAGAATTCTAGGAAAGCACCACTATAGGACCATACATTTATTCTCTGATCAACCACCTCCACCACTCAGTCAATAGATCCTAAACATAGTAAATATGGCCCTAATCAGTATAGTTTATTTTATTTAGTAATCTTTATTACTCCTGTTATTAATCTATTCTTTACATGATTATTACTTCATCACCCACTTGCTTGTAAATCCAAAGATCCCTTCACCCAAACCACCAAATCACCTATTCTCACCAAAAGTATAGTTCGACCATACCTAAGATCTCCACAGAACCCCCATTCACTTGCCCAAACTTTATTTGACCTCAGATCATCCCTACCTTTTAACCTATTTTGAGTTTATTTCACCCCGACCATACCAACGCTGGTTATTCATGACCATCATCGGTGCTACCTAAACTAGCATCAATCACATTCAGCCAACGGGTAAGTGCACCAAGTTTGGGGACAATTAAGTGGACATAAAATCCTAAATTTTACATTAAAAACAACAAAACATCAAATTTAGTCTTCTGCGGACTTGAACCATGCCGAAAATTAAAAAATATGTCATAAAAATGGTACCATTGCGTAGGGGATATTGTTAGCTTTGTAGAAATATTGATTTTAAAGTGAATAGAATATGATAAATATCATTTTATAATTTTTTACTAATAGTAGGTCTTTAAGACACTTTTTCCCATGAATGTTTATGTCTGTGTTTAAGACTACAAATTTTGTTTCACTTATCAGAATGTGATAAAAATTATACCATCCCAACCGTGGTGAAATTATATACATGTTTTTAAAAAAAATTATTTGATTTCAATATTTTTGATGAAGTTATGGCCGGAAAATGGAAAGTGCTCTATTTTCATACCACTATCATAGAAAAAATCATAAAAAATAAAATATTGCTCAAAAAATACAAAATAAAATCCATCCCAAGGTAGATATTGGCATCTAACTTCTCACGAAAGGAGAAGAATATATATCAATTTTGGTCATCCAAATCGTGGGCAAACGAACTATAATCTTATAGGCATTTTAAAAAAAAATACCAAGTCATTGAATTTTGAGTGTTTAATATAGCTAATCTTGTCCATTTTTACAAAATTACTATTTTAGAAATTAGATTTTGGATTCTATGATTCATATTAATATAAGTTTTTTTAATTTTGAGTGTATGTATTGATAATAATCCCTAAAAGTTGATATTATGTTGTTATTTGCAATATGACATTCACTTATGACCCCTTTTTGTCCCCCCAACTTGCTACACTTACCCCGACGTCGGTCTCTATGTTTTACACCTTGACCAAGAACAGACCCAACAACCACCCTACCAGTTGACCTAAACAACCCGAGAATCGACCACTGGCTAATCCTAGAACCTTGATAGACCCTCACCTCTCGGATCCAACTATAGCTTTGCTTGTTGTGATTGGATTTGCTTATTGTATTTGAATGAGATACCTAAATCATATAAACTATAGTAGGACCTTGTTTATTTCTCACATTAACTTATTTTAAATAGTGGATTGATAGTCGTCTAGGAAGTATCACACTTCCTGGAACTAGCATATGCTAGGAATTTCACTATCATATATCATTTAACTATAGTTTTGTGGTCTTGTTTTCTATTACACATAGTTCCTCCTAGCCAAAAGGAATCTCTCCCACTCACTTTGTGGATCAAAAATTCGTAACATGCATAACAACCATCAACTGACCAACATTAAAAAAGTATTCCTCTTTGGCCCTTACCCCTATCTATTTCATCATTTCAAAAGGTAAAGAAAATGATGAAACATTTTGCACACCTGGTGGGATCCATCATGGGTTCTTTTGCATTTATTCATTCCTAGGTGAAATTTGTGTGTTTTTTCCCTTTAAAAGCATCCACATTAATTTTTCTTCTCTAGAATTATTCTCCTTCTTTTTATTGTCTATAAATAATTATGTTTTTGGTGCTTTAAAAAGAATACATTTTTATTTCTTTCACATGTAATTAGTTAAAGAGCATCCCTCTTCCTATTCATCTCTTACTACATCGAATATCACACTTCGGTTTGGGTTTAAAATACTTTCATTACATTTTGAAATTTTACATTATTACCTCACATTAAAACTGAGGGTAGCCTATATGCTTTGGAAGTCATGCCCAAATGATGGTTGACATAAAGAATCATAGAAATAAAATTTCTCTCTCTCTCTATGTGTCTTATCAAACTTACACAAAATCAAATATACACATCTTTCTTAAACAACATCTTACCCGAACATTTGTAAGTGATCACATGATTTGATTGGTTGGTACTCACTCATTTCCTCTATCAATTCATCATCTCGAGAGGATGGCCCGCCCACACCATAACATACCAAACCTCTCCTTTTAGATATCCTTCTTCGTAGGACGCATTCCGCACCAAAAATTCTATTCTAGCATAAGCTAAAAAAACATAAGAAAATCACTATTAGGATTGTGAATTTTCTTAGCATTCTTCTTGGCTTGTGTTTTAAGGTGTGAAACTATGAATCCCCAATTTTTTTCTTCCTTGCACACTCCACCATCATAGTTGGAGTATTCTGACTTTCTCTGAGTGTGTCAGGGCCTCATCTTCTCATTCTCAGGATTATGGGTTTGATTCTTCACCTAATTTGATTCACAAAACCAATTTTCTTTATTTATTTCTAATTTCATAGTCACCGACATAGGTCCAACGACCATCACTGGTTCACATTTGACTGTCGTCACCCTAACCAGTGTTGGCTTCTAGCTTTCTAGTTACTTTACCTAGAACATCTTTCATTACTGCTTCTGTTCTATTTCCAGCCCTCAGGGCATCATCATATTTCTCCCTTATTGATATTTTCTGTCATACATAATTTCACCAGTATAAATCCAACATTCCCACTTCATTTTTTTGAGACTGGTTTCTTCCACAGTGATGGGTATCAGTTTCAAAAACCATCATTGGTGTTCTCCTAACCATCACTAATCATCTTGACCAGTCATCGATTTTCCCTAAACCAACACCGTCAGCCTAACCATCATTAGTTTCTTATGTTTAATTTTTCAAAATCTAAACATTGACCAAATTCACCTCCCGGACCCCATTATTCTCTATTTTTACTATTTTCTGTGTCATCTATAGAATACAGTCTTACCAAGTTAGCACTTGTTCACATGGTGTTGACTTGCAGCCAGACTAACGCCCTCATATTCCATGCTAGTCGTCAACCACTCCCACCTAGTCCTTCACCACCTTCCATCCTATCACCCATGGATCCAACCTTACCTACCACCATTGCTGCTAGTGACAAGGATTTTGCACGACTCCTTGATTAGAATCCCACAGCCTTACATTTCTACCTTTCCCACTCTTCCACTGAGACTCCTCTGGTCAATTGATATACGACATGTCGATATCAATCTCCCCTGCCCTTGTTCCTGCTGCTACATTACCCTCACCTACTTTTCCCTGGTAGTTTCACAGCTAGGACCCATACCCACCATGACCACCACATCAGCAGTTTCCCTCGTACCTTTCATATTTTTGTCCCCTGCCTACCACCCAAACCTTAGCAAATTCCACACCCATTATCTGATAAATACCCATTGTAACACAACCACCCATGGTGTCGGTGACCCCTACTCCATTCCAAAATCTCATCCTCTCCATCCTGCAGATATTACCCCCAATCACTACCAGAGTCACGAAACCATCCCACCTACATACTCCTACTATCAACAACCCCATATCTCGTCTATCACCCATTCTAGATATGTTCCTTCCATGTCAGTTCGTTATTCTCAACCTCCCTATTAGGTTCAATATCCACATCTTTAGGCCACATGAGGTATCCCCCCATCATAACCTACCAATTACCTCATCAAGTTAATGATGGAAAAGATGCAAACACTAGAATCATCGGTTTTCGGCTCACACAATTCCCTCACCTTTGATGAAATTTGTAATGATCCTATTCACCCATCCATTTCCATTCGACCATACCCCATACATTGGGAGATGCCAAAATTCAAATGCTTTAATAGCAAAAAATATCTGCCACAACATTTGCAGTTCTTTAAACATGGGTGTTACCTGATTTCCAACGATGACGCTTTACTTTTGAGTACTTTCCCAATGTCCCTAACATGACCTACATTTGATTGGTACAATGGACTACCAAGACACTCAATTTACTCATTCAATTAAGTATCCCAAGCCTTCCTAGATCACTTCTCCATCAACATTGTTAAGAAAGTTACCATGAGTGATCTCTATTCCACACAACAATATTACGATGAGTCTATCGCTGACTTTGTTGCTCACTGACGTAGCCTCATAAACCAGCTCACATTTTAATTACCTCAAACCAAGCTGATATAACTATTTACTCAGGCATGTACTAGACACATCTCACCAACCCTACAGTGCAAATTTTTTACACTTTCAACGGGGCATTCACCATGGCAATAAAATTGGATATATGTGCTATCGAAGAAAAGAATGTCCAACTTCGTAATAAGAACATTGCATTCAAATCAAATAATAATTCTTCGTCTTCAAAACCTCAAAATAACTATTCAAAGCCTAAAGGGCTGCGAATGCCATAGTTCTCAAATTTTCCCCCCCTCATAAATCAAACCCATACAAACCCCCTTCTAATCTTTCTCCTATACAGATTTCAAGTTCGAGAAAGAACAACAAAAGTACACTTTCCTAGAAGAATCTTACTCCTATGTTTTTGAAAATCTTGTTAAGGTAGGTGCCATTACCCTTCCACCAATAAATCTGCATACTAGTTTTGACCTTGAGCAACCAATTCCTATGTGGTATAAAGAACACAACTTTTGTAACTATCATCGAGTCAAAGGTCACAATGATAGTAACTGCATTACCTTCAAAAACATCGTTCAAGAAATGATAGACAATGAAGACTTAGTCTTGGATATCCCGAATGCACTCACTAACCAAAGCCTACACATCTTCAATAAGCCATTCCCTAATCATACCCCATCTTCCAACAAAGGGGGTGATACCTCAAACAATGATAGCACTATCCGTGAGGTCCACTCTATTTTCAATGATGCACCAATAGCTTCCCAGTTGCCTCATATTCCTTCCATAGATGAAATCTTAGCACACACTCCCATACCTACACTAGAGCCTATTTCATCTACTCCTCTACCCAAAGAGGAATCCCCTTCATATTATCCTTCACCCATGAAAGAGCCTATAATCAACACACCACCTTCGACCCCTAAAAATTCGAGCCCCGCTTCACCAACGCAAGAAAATCCAACTCTAGCTATCCTATCATCTCCTCTGCCCATGGAGGATACTATATAAGTACCATTTCCTATAGATGACTATTCACTATTAGACCTTCAAGATCCCGTTGATCTGCTTTTGGATCTCTTACCCATAGAGTCCTAGGCTATCCATTTCCCATTATCTTCAACACATTTTACAAGAATTTCCACTCGGTCCACATCGGCTCCTCTTACAATAGTACCATTCTCATGCTTGGCTGATCACCTGGACTATGTCGATAGAGCCTTACTTTGGGGGCATCTTCTACTTCCTATTTCAACACAAATGTAGTTGTCACTCGTTGACACCTCCACTATCTATCCAAAAGTGTTTCAATTGACCAAACCAAACACAACCACAACTATTGTAAAATATCCCACAACATCACTCATGGCTCAACTCACACCTCTACCCATAACCCTACATGCATCTACACCCAAACCCATGCCTACATCATCTTCCTTGCTTAAACCTATCACTACCCTAGGGGTCATACTAATAACTAGCTTTACCCATCCACCCATCAAATTATATTTAGCTATGTTTTCCAAAACTAACAATAAAATTAACCCGTCCCCTAAATAGAAGAGCCAATCTCCTAGATCTCATACCCTAACCTCTCCAACCACACCCTTATCTCGTTCACCCTTCTATTTATCCTAGGACCTCACCCCTCGACCCTAGCCAAGAAACCCCCATCCATTGGTAAACCAAGAACACATTAACCCATTTCCCCATCACAAACCTCTAATATACCCAAGCAACCCACACAACCTCTACCCTCACCCATAACCTTCTTACCACCCATACCTCCAATTTCATCAATAATTTCTTCACTACCCATGACTCTTCCTTCTCTTTCACTAGCACCTCTTGCCCAACCTACACCACCTACCTCCACAACACCTTGGTTACCCCCATGGGTAAGCTTCTCTCTCCAACATTTTGCTTTTCCTCTACATCTTGTGCACCCGTATCATCTTTACCCAAGAAGATACAACCTACGGCTAAGAATCTACTAACCTCCAATAAGGTAGTTAAACCAACCACACCTTCTATTTCCAGTTCATCTACCATGCCCCCACCTAAGTAGATACGACCAACACCCAAGGCCACACCAAATACCAAACTAATATCCCAACCCACTCCCCCTCTTGCAAAGAATCTTCCTACACAATCAGCCACACCTATACCTAGACCCACATTCACCTCCCATTATGATCCATTGGAAGAGTCCTACTCCAAAATTCTAGCCGAGTCTCCTCGAAACTTCTATCATCACATTACCACCTCTTAAACCTTACGACCCACTCAAACCCAAACCAAAAGGGTTTGATGAAAAAAAAATTGTGCCTACCATCGTATGTTAGGACATGATGTAGAGAGCTGTAAGGATTTGAAATCCACTCTTATCTAGTTGTGTCCTCTTGAAGAAAAATTTGACGATGATGATCTTCTTGATGAGGAACCCATTTTACTAACACCAATTTCCATAGTTCTTCCCTCATTTCCTACTCAACGACTTACATCTCCACCCCCACAACTCTTAGATGCATCCCCGAGATTCGAAATTAACATGGTTCGCATAAGAGAGTTGGCCAAACCACCACCCAAATGCAACTGTGCCCTACTCATCTCACAAGGGTCGTACCCACCACTAGGGTTTTTTCCCTCTTGCTGCTATGCCTTCGATGAAACACCCTCTCCATCTAACTCCCCTAAGATTAACATGATCAACATTTCCACCCATGCTCAGAAAGAAAAGGGAAAGGAGAAAGTAATTGGCCCATCAACCAACCATGTACCTAATATACTCTTGGCACCCGCACCCAAAGTCATCATTTACGGTCCTACATATCCCATTTCCGAAGGGGCCACACTTCATATAATGCTAAAACAAATACACTAATCCCCCCTTGAAATGTCTTTGTATGACCTCATCCAGACCTTAGAGTCACATCGTCAAGCCCTCATTGAGGTCCTTCAATCCATCAAAGTCTTACCAAATGACCCCACACCCGTAGCCTCCATCATTACCCCTTGCCATGTAGCCTCTCTCACTAGGTCTTCCCCTTCCTCTACACCATCACCCACTCTCCAAGTGGCCACATTTAGTTTTATAGACGAGGATATTGATCCCTTCAAGTACAATGACCCCAACCCCACTCTGTTTATCTCCGTCTTTATTGATAATATACGCATCTAACATGTTATGATCGATGGTGGTGCTAGCATTAACATCATCTCCTCCCATGCATATGCCCAAATGAAAATACCTACCAATTACATGCATAGTAACCCTGTTATGTTGTGTTCCTTCAATGACGCCATAACCTCTACACTGGGTACCATTGTTCTCCATGTCTGCATAGGTCCCCACACCATCCCGGAACTTTTCTATGTCCTAGAAGGGGAGTTCCAGTATAACTTGTTACTTGGTCAACCTTGGATTCATGTCATGGGTTGTGTCCCTTTGACATTACATCGATGCCTCAAATTTGAACATGAGGGACATAATTACACCATCCCTACTGACCCCTCACCTTTCAAGACCTAGTAACATGCTATATCAACCCAATGATGTGCTTATACCAGTCAAGGCATCTACCACCAAAACTAATTCACCTTCACCCCCAATCCCATCCACATAAATTACCACTACTTTCGTGGCGTCTAACCTTGCCATCCCTACTATAGCTATAACCTCCACTTTGCTAGCACTATTTCTTTCCCTTCATCTAGTGAGCCATCTATACTCGTTACTCACATACCAACTACTGATCCCTTACAAGGTGTTTTTCAACACCTCACTTTGGGGGAATACCGCCTATACAATATTGATACCTTCCTCACCCCACAATAATATTGGAATCTACTTCAACACCCCAGTTATGACATTCGCATTGGTGACATTTTCCCTTATGGCCCTCCCCACATTTGCACCAGCCTAATGTATGAGGGACTTGATATGGCCACCTATAAACCCGAATCTCCATCCCAAACCCAACCATTTTCCACTAACCTACACTCCCTCACTAACCGTTGTTTCACTCATACTTTCCTCCACCGGTGCATGTGGAAAGGATTTCACTTTGGATTTTATGAACAAGGCTGCAAAAATTTCATCTCCTGTACCTCTCATAAACATAATGAGCATAGTGGCATTATTTTTGATGCTTCATCTTCTAAGAAGGTTCACATTGACCTTGTTCGGGATGAGACATCTTCCCCCTCTCATTCACCCACATTACCATCCTCACCTACGAGTCCATAGATCCTCAATCTATACCTCCTAAAATTTTTCTTTTCATAAACACCATTTCCTAGGATCACCGACCTATCAACACGATGGTAATGCTTCCTCTTCTCTCCCATTCCTGTATCCTTGACATGATCGATGATGATACACCTTCAATTAATGTCATTTAATTTTAGGACGATGAGTCCATCCTCACCTACCTTGGTGAAGAAGAATCTTATATTCATTGATCATTACCCTCCGTGACACAAACCATGTTGAACGAATCGACCATAGAAATCAACATTAATACTCAAGACGACCCACACATTCTAAAGATCAGCCAATCTTTAGATGCTACTAAACATGAAGCCTTCACCTCTTTCCTTCGTGGATCATAGCAATGAATTCACTTGGTATTATGCTAATATGCCTAGTATCAATCCTAAAATCACGATTCACAATATCATGACCATTCCCGATGCCAAACCTATCAAACAAGAACTATGGAAAATACATCCTCACATTGCTCTTCTAGTCAAAGAAGAGCTTTAACACCTTCTCTCTATCTCCTTTATTCTACCCATTGATTATCCCCAATGGGTTTCTAACATCGTTCATGTAAGGAAATCGACAGGGGGACTCTGCATTTACACAGATTTCCATGACCTCATCCTTACCTATCCCAAAGATGATTTATCACTACCGTGTATTGATCAATTAGTTGATCTCACTACGGCCATGAAATGTTATCACTCATGGATGGTTTCTTAGGCTACAATCAAATATTACTAGCTCCTAAGGATCAACATAATACTACCTTCATCACCCTTGGAGGACTTTCTCGCTATAGATTCATGCCATTTGGTCTCAAAATGCTTGTACTACATATCGAGTGGGCCATGACTTACATCTTCCATGACATCATGCATTGCATATTAGAGGATTACGTAGATGATCTGCTTGCCAAATACAAACATCGAACCAAACACCAACCCATTTTTAAAGTCATCTTTGACTACCTCATCAAATATTGTGTTCATCTTCAACCAAAAAAATGCGTCTTTGTATTACTTTCAGGGAAACTCCTAGGATTCATCGTTTCTCTGTGTGACATAGAAGTTGATCCTACTAAATTCAAGGCTATCCTTGAAATTCCACCACCCACTAATCTCCATCAACTTCACAGCCTACAAGGTAAGTTATAATCCATTCATCATTTTATCTCGCAACTTTCCAACTATTGTCAACCATTTCATCATCTTCTCAAGAAAGATGTTTCATTCAAATGGGATGATGAACATCTTAAAGCCTTTGAGGCCTTAAAAAAATACCTCCTCAACCACTAGTGCTCATTCCTCCTAAGGATGACCATGCCTTCTACCTATTTATTTCTGCCACTGACCATTCTTTAGGTGCCATGCTTGCTCATCGTGATGACTAACACTGAGAGCAAGTGGTTTATTAAATAAGCCATACCCTTCTTGACTATGAAACTAGATATACCCAAGCCAAAAAAATTTCCTAGCCTTAGTTTTTGTCACCACCAAACTCTGTCATCACCTACTCAACCAAAAACCTTCTTCATTACTAATACGGACCCTTTACACTACATGTATGCCAAAACTTATCAAAATCAATGTGCTGCATGCTAGTGTATGCTTCTCACTAACCTCGACCTCGAATAAATCCATAAAAATTCCATTAAGGGCCAAGCTATCATCAACCAGCTTGGTCAACGCACATATTTCTACATATCAACCCTCTAACTTTGACTTTTGAAATGAGTCTATTGCTACCATTTCACTCAACGAACTTACTTACCAAATGACACTCTTCTTCGATGGTTCCAAGTGTTGGCATGGGGGTGGGGCTGGTGTTATCCTCATTCGATTGATAGTGAACCTATGCCTTTGTCTTTCAAAATCTATTTTGATTGTACAAAAAATATTTTTGAATACAAATCACTCGTATTGGGTCTCTAGGTTGCTTATGCCTTAGATTTTAAGTCAATCACCATTTTTGGTGATTCTAATTTGGTCATAAATAAAGTCAATGGTATATACCGGTTGTTGTAATGAGATACTTCAAAAGTATAAGCATCATGTGGACATACTTTTGACCACCTTTGACCATTACTTCCTTTAATCCAACCCATGTTCTACTAATAAACTTGTAGATACCATGTCCTCGCTTTCCTTCTCGTATACCCACTTCGTCTTATGACTCTAAAATATTTGTCACCATACATATAGTACAATCATCCTCTTATTTACCTCATGAAATTTACTCTATTAGAACCGCCGCTCATGACCCGAGTGACCTTTGGTATAATTAATACCCAGGACTATCTTTCCCTCTCCATTTTACCCACCAATATCACTCGTAATGGAAAATTTTCCTTCCTTAAAAGTGTCTTACGTTATGTCATCATTGGTGGTCTTCTATAAACATGATTTTGACAAAGATTCTCTTGTGATGCCTTACTAGTTCTGAAATTCCTTACACCATTAAGGAACTCCACAATGGGATTTGTGGAGGCCACTTTAGTGGTCTTCCTATCACTATACACATTCTTCACCTAGGCTATTATTGGCCAACCCTAAACCGTGATCAAGTAATTATGTCAAACATTGTGTAAAATGCCAAAGAACATGCTAATCTCCATCACACCCCTAGTCATGCCTTACAAGTCACACGAGACTTTTATCCTTTCTCTTAATGGGGTTTGGATCTTATCGGTGAGATCAACCCCATTCTTCATAATGCCACAAATGGATCATAACCACTACTGAATATTATACTAAATGGGTAGAAGACATTCCCCTAATTTCCACCAAAGTTGAGAAAATATGTGAATTCATCAACCATCACATCATCTGTCACTTTGGTGTCCCTCACTACATTATCACAAATAACAAAAAAATAATTCAAAAACAAAACCCTACGCAAACTATGTGATGCTTTTAGCATCCAACTCAATTTCTCATCACCTTATTACCCACAAACCAATGGTCAAGCTGAATCAACCAATAAAACCTTGAAAAAAATTCTTATGAAGGTGGTCAATGATACTAGGAAGGATTAGCATACACACATTCCTTTCACCTTGTGGGCTTATTGCACTAGTATTCACACTTCGACTGTTACCACCCCCTTTTCTCTGGTCTATGGTACTGAGGCTGTCTTACCTCTCAAATTCCATGTTCCATCACTCTGTATATCACTACAAGAAATTCTCAATGATGATGAATTTCACCAAGATCGTTTGGTGTAACTTGAATTATTAGATGAACATCATCTCAATGCCCTTGACCATCTCCAAATCTACCAAAAATGTATCAAACATGCTTATGAAAAATGTGTTCATGAATGAACCTTTCAAGTCGGTGATCTCGTCCTTCAGGAAAATCAACATGTAACCAAAGAGGAGAAAATTAAATGGGGAAAATTTTCCCCTAATTGACTTGGACCCTATATCGTCACCCATGCCTATGGATCATGTGCTTATCGTTCGTCTTCACTCGAAGGTAAACCCAAACCTGAGCCCCTTAATTTTTTGAATCTTTGACCATTTTATTGTTGATATTAAGTCCTATATCACTTTCTGTCAATTGGTTGCTCATCCCTTGAGCATTGTTCACTTTCCATTATTACCCATTTTTGAGGATCCATGATTAAACAAGAATCATGTGATTACCCGTCACCTATTAGCCTTGTCCTCAATATGAGTACCAAAGATCTACTCATAGCATGATTCTCATGGATACTTTTTGTCTTCTTCAAGATGGAATCTCATGGTCATTCATCACTCAAAACCACCTCTTTCCTAGTTAATTTTTTTGTACTATGATCTTTTCTTCTAAAACTGAAACCTAACTAACCTCTATAATCTTGTCCATGACTTAAACATCTAAAAAAAACCAAAAAAACTAAAAAACTAAAAACAAAAAGGGATACAACTCCTTGAGTCAAAATTCCAGCAAAAATATGATTCCCTCAAAAAGGACATCTCTTCTTCATATTCTACCACTATCAATAGACTGCTCCCTCGAAGGACAACTATGTACGGTCATTACAAAAATGTAATAAGTATTTAGAAGCTTCCCGCATCGATCAGATTCACGAAGACCTCAACGAGATAATATATTCATCCCATATAGACTTCCCGCATTGATCAGTCTATTAAAAACAAACAAATCAAGAAAAAGATGAATTTTTCATCATGGACTTTCCTATTTTGGATTTGGGTTTCTTTTTTTGAAAAACATGTCATTGTACACTAAGTTGCGCTAAGCCTCTCATCCTCACCTCCTTGTATTTTCCACCTAAATTCCTCGTTACTTAAGGTACTTGCCGTGAATATGACATTTTGTGATCTTGTGACTTTTCTTCACCCTTATAATAGTCCATTATCCAAGGAATGTAGGTTCTTACGTTCATAAGTCCATCTAAGGTATGATTGACTCATCGTGGTTGACAGGAGGTGGAGACCAAGAAGTTCCTGGATGATGGGGAGAATCTTGAATTTGTGACTGCTGGCATCAAGGTGGCGTCGATTCCTGAGCCTTTTACTGAGCTTGCCAGGATGGTTGTTAGGTATGTAACTCTTGAAGGAAGATTTGTGACTATACCTCAAAAACATTTGATATTTCTTAATCACTTTCGTAGAAATATCATCATCATCTTCCCTCACTACTTGATAAACTCGCTGGAGAAATCAATTAGGGAAGTTCAGAGCCACTCTAGGGCTGTCCCTTTGCACCAAGGGCTTATCCTCCTGATCCATCGCCACTGTTCTAGCTGCCCCCCCATGAATCCTACCCCACCCTCTTCCTCCATACCTCCACCTGCTCACACCACTTCCACTCCCCCTGCTGAAAAGGAAGATTGAAGTTGCTTCCAGCAAGAAAAGCAAGAGCATAAAAACTAAAATCCCTTCTTCTCAATGGGTCCTCAGGAGTCACAAAGACCTGGAACTTGCTGAGAACCTCCTGCATATCAGCAAACCGATGGAGGAACCCAAGGAGGAGGACTTGATGGACAGAGTGGACAGGTTGGAAAAGGAGATACAAGAGCTCAAAGGGACTATAAAAAATATGGAAAAAGCTAAGGGAAAAGGAATACTTCAAAGTGATGATGAAGAGGGGGTTATTGCTGAAGTTTTCAAGAAGTTACAGTCTTTGGATGGTAGAATGGGGAATGTAAAAAGTCAGCAATGACTGCATACTATCTGCCCTTAAAAGAATTTATAATTTCATTGAACAACATGTTCATAGTGTTTGTAGTTTAAGCATGATTAATGAAGACATTTGGGGCCCCAAAGAGAAAAGGGATATTACAATTGCTCAGTTAGATATGAAAGACTCCTCTCAGGCCACTGCCATTGCCTTCTTCATGTCGCTGCAGGCTATTAAAACCAAGATTGATAGGGCTATCAAGTAACGAGTTGCCGTGTTGCTATTTTTTGCCGCGAAGTTGCTTTGTTATCCGGAAGTTCGAGCTACTTTTGGTAGATTTTTTATGTTGCATATCTTTTGTTTTCTTTTTGATCTTTTCTGCTACTTTTTGGATCATTGTTCATTTGGATCCTTTCTTCTCATGTATTGTCATATCTGGCTGATGAGCCCTCTTAGGTTGGCCATTTTGCCCTTCTCTGGTTGTTTCTCTCACCTATGCTATCTGGCTTTTGAGCCCTTTTGTATACAGGGTATAGTCCCTTCAAAACTATTTTCCCTTAATAAAAAAATTATGCAGCTCTTTTACCACTTCTTACCATTCGCCTTCCTCATTACCTATTGATTGTCCTATACAGGACTAGATCTTTTACACATGTATTTAAAAATCAATCAACCATACCTACAACCTAAACACAATCATGCCTATGACCTACGTCACCCATGCCTAATACCTACCCGACCATTCCACTATTTCACCTTAATCTTCCCTAGCTTATGGGAGAACTACATCGGCCTGAGGTCCCTTTTCATTAGGATTATGTAGGCAACATTCTGAGGGCATGGGGCCCTTGGAGGTTAGCTTGGCCACTCTCTACCCTAACCAATTCCTTCCCCCCTTTTTCCTAGTCACATTCTACCCTAGTTAGTTTCCTTTTATATCAATAATTGGAAATTAAACCAAACAAACAACACTTTATTCACATATTTACTATCATCACATACATTCATTTCATTATGTTTGCCATTTCTTCACCATTATCATGCATTATACTACAAAACATCTTAAAGTGACCCACATCATTATTAATTACACCAATTAAATAATTAAACACTCAACGAACCTCAATTCAACCATACCTAAACCAACCTAAACTTCATCATACCTAAGTCACCCTTGCTCAATCCATGCCTACAACCTGACTCAATCCATGCCTATGACTTGACTCAATCCATGCCTGTGACCTGACTCAATCCATGCCTACAACCCTAACTCTATCATACTTAATTCACCTAGTTTCCATCACATACACAAATAATAATGGGAATTACATAAATTACAACATCTATAGTATAAATATCATCATCTATAAATCATGACATCTTTATACACATACATATGTACACCAATACAAATGAATCCAAAAATATCAAAAACCCTCATGTACATCCTCACCATCTTCGGCACGCAAGCTGGTATATGACCAAAATCAATCAACTCTCATATACATCCTCACTCTCTTTGGCATGTAGGCCGGTATATGACCAAAATAAATCAAATCTCATATACATCCTTACTCTTTTCGCACGCAGCTAGTGTATATCAAAAATAAAACAAATACATCAAAATGGAGGTCCACATGGCTATCAGCATCATCCCACTAGATATCCTCCATCTCTATCTCCCTTGTCTCCTCCTCCTCCTTGGCTCCTATACGGCGGCCTGCTAACATCTCACCACCCATCATGGGTCATGGTTGGGTCCCTGTTGGTACTGCACTTGGAGCTGGCCTCCGTGAACCGGTAGCCTCAACCTAATCGTGTCTCAAGGTTTGCTGCCCCGTACTCTCAACACTATGGGTCCACAACATGGTCCTCTCACTTGAGGCTTGTTGTGCCTTGTACTCTCCATAGGATAGAAAATATATCCCTACCACCATCAAGATATCCTAATAATACCTGGTCTCACCTAGGGCATCCCATAATTTGGCTATGGGTACTATTTGTGGTGGCCCCATTGGCCTCTGACTCTTACCCTATCCATGTTCTTGTGCCTATCTTGAGGGACTTTGTCCCACTCCTACCTATATCTAGGACTCAAGAGTTGTTGCAAATCAGGTTTCTAAGTTGATTCTAGAGCATCTAGTGTGATTGCACAACATGGAAACCTCTCTCCAAGTGTGGGACTTGTGAAAATGAGAGAGGAATCTCTAGATTAGAGGCTAGTTCCTCAAACTCCTCTTATTTATATCTATATTTTGCACAACTACATAGGTTCTAATCCTAATTCTACCCTAGATTGCAAGGAAACAGGGATAAAAATGTAAAAATGAAACTAAACTAAAGATGGTGATGCACCAAAAGGAGTGGTGAAACATTTCTTGCCATATAAATAGACACAAATTCATGAAATGCAACAAGGGAAAACATACACAAGCTTATAGATGTAATTAGAGGTCTTGAAATGAAGTAAAACAATACAAATAGAGGACTAAAAGAATTCACAAAGTTTGCACTATCAATTTCATGAAAAAATCTCTTGCATTCCACCATCAAAGAGGTATAAACCTGTTACAAACTATGAAAAAGGTCTGATTCTTACAACTATCACTTGCTAGAGGTGAAAGAAGAAGTTTTCAATGCCAAAAAGTGTTCAACCATGAAGAAATGAGCCAAATATGGCTTTTACAGTACATGGGTCGAGCCTAGGAGAGAGAAAATGTGAAAAACGCATGGGAGCCATCCCTCATTGAATAAAACTGCATTAAAATAGCATGGAGGTCCTTACAAACCCATGCTCTGACATTTTTCACCATACTGGAGAAGAATGCGACGCATTTTGTATTAAATTTGGTTGTTGAAATGTCATTTCTGGCCATGGATGCGTACCAGAAGTGTTTTTGAATTTTCTCTCTCCAAGCTAAACCAAAATTCAAAATTGACCATGGAATCATGTATAAAATTTCATAAGCTTTCCATTGATATAAAGAACGTGAAAATCCAAGCTCTGGATCGAAAGTTATGGCGATTTGAAGTTTTAGGGCAAAAATAGGCCAAAATCGGATCGCTTTGATATTTTTGACCTGGACACGTGGCGAGTTCTGATTGGCTGCGGACCTTGCAAGGGAAAATTTCCCACAAAAACTCCACCAAGCCATAACTTGAAAAATACGAGGAGTTAGGAGGAAAACTTTACCTTTTGGAAATCTGAGAGAGAGCTCTATCTGATGGTGCCATCTCCAGAAAGATTTGAGTGCCTAAAATCAAAAAATGAAGACTGAGGCACAAGAGAGGTAGGAAAACAAGGAGTTAGCCACAAAAATGAGTAGGGGCACATTTTGGATAACAATTTTGGTGACTCAGAGGGGTCATCTACCTGCTAGATGAAAGTACCAGTTTCCTGAAGCAGTCCATTGGGCATGGAGTCATCAAATTTTCTGTTTAGAACCTCAACCGACTTAGAATGTGCAAGGAGGAAGATGGAATATCACCTGATGGAAAGGACTGTAAAACATCTCCATGGATAGCAAGCTGTGCCAAAGCACTTAGGGAAAACAAAACTAACCTACAACAAAACAATGTGCACAAGCACTTGGAGGAATGAAAATCTAATCTAATATTTACAAGGTGGTAAATTTCCCTCTAGAAGCAACTTGAGATAGATTCCATTGAGTGGAATCTACGCTTCTTCACCATCCAATGAAGCCAATTGGAAATCATTTCTTGTTCTTGCACTTCGTGATCATGTATGGGCCACTCCAAATGGCATCAAATTTTGAATGCCTTCCCGGTTTTGCTCTATCCACATCCCATTCAACACTAGATCTCCAACTGAAAAGATCTATCCTTGGCCTTCCTATCAAAGGTCTTTTTGATCAAAGCTTTGTCCTTTTCCATTTCTTGGGATGCTTGATTTCGACCTCCTGCAGCTCCATCAACTCGCATATCTCACCTCCATGGGCTCAAACTCTAGCAACTCTAATTGCTTCATGAGTTCCAATGTTGGCAACTCAAGTGACATGGGCAAGATTGCCTCTCTTCCATAGACAATTTTGAATGGAGAGTTACTGTGGATTTCTTGGGAGTTATCCTATCAGCCCATAAGGCTGATTTCAATTTGGTATGCCAAGACCTCTTATTCTCATCAAGATTCCTCCTAATGATCCTCAACAAGTTCTTGTTTGAGACTCGGCCGGCCATTACCTTGAGGGTAATAGTTTGATGAAGTTCTTAGGTAGACCCGTTCTTGACAGCCCACTCGGTCCACCTTGGATCCAATGAATTCCAATACATTATCTCGAGATTATTGTAGTAGGTATACCAAATCTGGTTGTTATCCCCTCATAAAAGTCTAAGATGTTGGACTCATTTGCTTCTTTGAGTGCTACTGCTTCAGTCCATTTGGTGAAGTAGTCCGTGGCTGTCAAAATCCATTTGTGCCCTTGACTTGAATTGGGATTAATGACTCCAATGAATTCCAAACCCCATTGCATGAATGGCTGGTCAACTAAGATTGGATGCAATGGAAGGGCAGCAAGTCTCTCTTTTCCTATGAAGAATGCACAATTCTTACACCTCTTAATCCATGCATAGCAATCACTGAAAATTTTAGGCCAATAATAACCAGCCTTCATGATTTTTAGAGCTGTCACTCTTGGTGCAAAATGACCACCAGCTGGTCCACCATGGAATTCTTCCAACACCCTATGAATCTGATTTGTGCTAATACATCTTAGTAGCACTCCATTCACATCTTTCTTAAACAAAACTCCATCAACAATGGCATATGGGACAGCCTGCAATTTGAAGTGTCTTCTTTGGGTCTTGTTCATCTCCTGGAGGGCATAGGCCTGTGCTTAGGAAGTGTATTATACCTTGGGTCCAGCAAGGAGTGGGGGCAGCATTGTTTTCTTCTTGAGTGCCACATGGCTCATGGCTGTCTTGAACTATCAAAACAGCCTCTCCTTCATTGCATGCTTCTTTTTGCTTCCCCAAAACCAGCTGCTCACACAATCCTTTTCCTCTTACCAGCTTGGTGATTTTGATCTCAATGTCATACTCCATGACACGGGTGATCCAACCTACCCTTTTCTCATTCAAATCTTTGTTGAGGAGGAAGTCCTTAACCCCAACATGTGAGACCAACAACTGGACCTTGTTGTTTGAGACTAAATGCTTGAATTTATTCAAGCTTCTGATTACTACCAGCACATGCTTCTCAATAAAAGAATACCTCACCTCATAGTCATCTAGGCTCTGGCTGAAGAAAGCAATTGGCTTCTCATCATTATCCTTGTTCTGTTGTACCAAAATGGCAGAAATAGTGTCATTACCTCCAAATGCATAGAGGATGAAATCCTTGGAGAAGTCCAGGTTGATGAGAGTTGGTGCTTGAGAGATGGCTTCTTTGATTGCTTCAAAACTCTCCTTGCCTTCTGTTGTCCACTTGAAAGCCATGCTTTTCTTTAACATTTTGGTGATAGGTTTGACAAGGGCTGCAAAATTTGGGACAAACCTCTCGAACAAAGTTTATCCTCCCAAGAAACTCAAGGGATTTCTTGTGGCTTGGCAATGGTAGTGCTCTTATGGCTTCAACTCTCTCTGGATCAATTGATAATCCTTCTTTGGAGAAAATATGGCTAAGGATCTTTCCTTCATGTGCAAGAAAGATACACTTCTTAGGATTTAAAGACACTCCAAATTTCCTACACCTCGTGAAAACTTGTCTCAAATGAGAGAGGTGGTCTGCTGTATTTTTGGAAAAAATAGTGATATCATCAAGGTAAATCAGCACCACATTGTTAATAAAACCTTTGAACACCATGTCCATTGCTCTTTGGAAGGTAGCACCAGCGTTGGACAGCCCAAATGGCATCTTCCTATATGAAAAAGTCCCCCATTTGGTTGTAAAGGCTGTCTTGAATTGGTCTTCTTCCTTCACCATAATTTGATTGTAGCCGGAGTAACCATCAAGTAGTGAAAAACTCTCAGAGCCAGCCACAACTTACAAGATTTTCTCCATGGAAGGGAGTGGGTAATGGTCCTTGAGAGATGCTCTATTTAAGTCTTTGAAATCAACACACAATCTGATCTCTCCACTCTTCTTTCTGACTGGAACCAAGTTGGCAACCCAACTAGAATGCTTGATTGGGAATATGATTCTTGACTCAATCAGCTTGTCCAATTCTTTCCTCATGAGAGGCTCCATGTGTGGATTGACTAGTCTTTGTTTCTACCTGACAGGCTTAGTATTTGGATCCAATTCAATGGTATGTTGAGCTAAGTTGGGATTGAAACCTTTCAAATCTTCATAGCTCCAAGAAAACACGTCAGGGAACTCTTGACACAATTGCATGAACTCATACCTTTCTTACTCAGTTGTCATCTTTCCAATTTGCAATGGTTTTTTCTCTTCCACCAAGATGGATATTGAATCTTCTCTCTTGACCTGAATGTTTGCTTTCTCTTTTCTAAACTGATCATTGGGATTAAAAATGGACTCCAAAGTGATAAGTCCCTTGGGTAGCTTGTTAGTTCTCAGCTGTACCACTTGGTCACCATCTTTGTTCCAGTTTTTCTTGATTCTTAGCTGAGAACTCGGCTTCTTCTTGCAAGAAATGGATGATTTGCTAGTCATTCTCAAATACTTACCAACTGACATTGTTATCTAGCACTGAAGGCCTCACAATCACGTGGATGTTTGGTTGTACCTTGTCTTTTTGAATGCTTTCCACAATGTCAAAGGCTGCCCTCTTGCTGCCAAGCCCGCTTTGTAAGTAGCTTGATTCTCTTTCCTAGGAATGGATTTGATGCCAAAACCCTCAAAATATTCCATGAGGTCCCATACCTTGTTCTTGTAGCACTTGAGTAGATCATTCTTGGCAGCATGCTATCCCTTGACCTGATTTACAATCAATTCACTGTCACCAAAGACTTGCAAGTTCTTTATTTTCTTCTTGATTTCCCAATGCATCCCTTGCACCAAGGCTTCATATTCAGCAGTGTTATTGGAGCATGCAAACTGAAATCTAAAATCTGAATAGTACTTTACTCCTTGAGGTGAAACAAGCATAGCTCCACCTCCTGCACCTTGTCTACTCCTTGATCCATCAAAAAACAGCTACCATACCTCATTGTCATCCTTGTGGTTTGGCTTGGTGATGCTAGGAATAGGCTGATTTTCTTCATGTATACAATAGACCCCTAGCTCAGATTCTTCTACTTCTTGATAAGGATCAAAAGCATGTACCTTGTTTGCCCATTCATCAAGAGTTAGATCCGGGATGCTCCCAACCTTGGTGTCAGCTTCATCAGTGCTTGGGTGATCTTCTTGATCAAATGCTGAGAAATTGGCATTAATCTGACTTGGAGTGTAAGGCTCAATGTGGAAGTTTGCAATAGGTTCAGACCTGATTGTAGCTTTGGTTCCATACCTCATTCTGAACAACATGTGTGACCAATCAGCAGACAAATATCCTCCAATCTTGGCTATGAAGTCCCTTGACAAGAAAAGGGAAAAGAGTGGTGGAAGGTCTATGACTGATACATCTTGTAAAACAACAACATTTGGACATGCATGCAAGGTAAGACTCAAGTTTTTAATCACTCCAACTGTTGCTACTGTCCCATCTAGCTGCACTACCCCTTTGGATATTGTTTCATATTGGAGCCCTAGCTAATCAGCTATTTGTTTAGGCATCACTGAGCTACTTGTCCTGGAGTCTATCATGCAATTGTGCACTAGCTGATTTCCAATGATTAATGAAACATAGAAAGGAGGGGGCTTCAACATTTTACCTTGTTGTCCTCCATGATTCCCCTTAGGCTGGGCAACATTTGTGAGCACTTTCTCTTACATCTGAACTTGCTGATTTGAAGTTGGCCAGTCCTTCATGGCAGCTTGTAGCAAATCTCTTTGGCCTAGGATAGATAGGGATTCCCACATTGATATGTTGACATTTGTCTTCTTCATCTGATCGATGATACTGAATGGTGATGAAGGATCTCTTTGCTGTCCCTTTGTTTGCACATTCACTCCTTACACGTGACTTGCAACAACTAGTATTTGAGTTGGTCTAGGAGCTGTTCTTGGCTGCCCTTGTGCATTTACAACTGGATTTTGTTTGCCAACCACTTGTGGAACCATAGAAGGTCATGGATTGGTTGGAGCCAATGGCTGTTCTTCACCCAAATTCATCCTTTTTGACCTTGTGTTGGCTACAACACCTTGGGAAACTGCCTGATTCATGCCACAAAAATCATCTGCTTGTCAATTTACCAACGTGGTGTCATTTGGGGCTGACTGTTGTTGGAATGTTTCTTGTTGTTGGCTGTTTCCTTGAATGCCCTCACCCTCCACGCCGCAGTTGTCACCATTAATGCTTGATCAAAGCATCATTAAAGCACATGGATTGGTTATGAGGTTCATTACATGGAAAGCACCAATCATACTCTTGAGCAATGTTGTTTTGTGTTGGCACTAATGCCTTAGAGGCAGATATGGCATTTGGATTATAGGGCTGAAATGGTCTATTGGCAGGAGGCCTTGTTTGATTTATATTTGCAGCTAGATTAGGAGGTCGTTGTGGTTGGTATGGCTGCCTTTTGTTGGGCTGAGCTTGGGGCTGGTAAGAAGGTCTAAAACCTTGGGCTTGCTGCCTCTTGAGAGTAACTAGCTCATTGCCTAGGTTTTCAGCTTGCTTCATGACTTCTTGAAGCTTATTTGGGGCACTTGGAGATGAAGTAGAAGCTTCATTTGAACTCTGATTTCTGGGAGTGGAAGAAGGAGTCAAATTAGGTGTTTGATTGGTGTTTGGACTCTCTAAACTTGGAAACAATGGCATGGGAGGTCTAGGGGCAAGTTTGCCAGCTTGGATCAAACAATTTTCAGCCCTAATGGCAATGCTATAAGCCATAGGGATAGTTATGCCTCCCATGGACTGAATCAACATAGAAATATCAGAATTTAGAGCTTTGAGATAATAGAGAAAAGCACCTTCTGCTATTGGCCTGACTGCCACTAGAATTCTCTCCCAAGTCTTTTGAAATCTGAAGTTGAAATCGGTTAGCTGCTCATTGGGAGCTCTCTTGATGGTTGTCAGCTGCTCCAAAAGAGACAAGTTGTCTCCCTTCTCTCCAAATTTCTCATGAAGTGCTATACACAACTGATTCCAATTTGTGATTGAACCAGCTCCAAGGCTTCTAAACCATTGCAATGCTTTCCCCTTGAATGAAGATGCCAACAACTTGACAGCCACTTGCATCTCATTGATTTCATGAATTGCACAAAGGTTGGCAATGTCTTTAACATGATCACCTGGAGTAGTCTGATTCTCTCCAGTGAAGTATGGAATGTTCTTCAAGGCTGCAATTGGAATTGGATGTTGTGCATTGAGAGCAAGTGGGATGCTGCCAGTGAAATTGACATAGGGGTTGTTTTGTGCCATTCTAATTGGCCTTAGAACCCTTGTTGATTGAATGAAAGGCCTACCAGGTGGAGGAGTTGAGAGAGTTATGTCTTGTGGAGATGGAGACCTTTGGATTCTCCTCCCACTTTTCCTTACTCTTGGAGATAACTATAGGTATTCAAACAACACTTCTTCTTCTCCAACTCTTGACCTTGTAGTGATTCTTCTCATGAGTTTTCAGGCCTGCACTGCTGAAACCAATTGATTCTTCCCCTTGGAGTCACCAGATGTGCAAATTATAGCTCTTTTCAAGAAAGAAAATTGCAGCAGATGCACATCAACTTTGCTGCAATAAAAATGAGACCTCTAATGTCCCACTGGCATGCCAAAACTATTGTTGCAAATCAGCAGCACCCCTGGATGCAAATCAGGTTTCTAAGTTGATTCTAGAGCATCCAGTGTGATTGCACAACATGGAAACCTCTCTCCAAGTGTGGGACTTGTGAAAATGAGAGAGGAATCTCCAGATTAGAGGCTGGTTCCTCAAACTCCTCTGATTTATATCTATATTTTGCACAACTACAGAGGTTCTAATCCTAATTCTACCCTAGATTGCAAGGAGACAGGGATAAAAATGCAAAAATGAAACTAAACTAAAGATGGTGATGCACCAAAAGGAGTGGTGAAACATTTCTTGCCATATAAATAGACACAAATTCATGAAATGCAACAAGGGAAAACATACACAAGCTGATAGATGTAATTAGAGGTCTTGAAATGAAGTAAAACAATACAAACAGAGAGGACTAAAAGCATTCACGAGTTTGCCTTTATCAATTTCATGAAAAAATCTCTTGCATTCCACCATCAAAGAGGTATAAACCATTACAAACTGTGAAAAGGTCTGATTCTTACAACTATCACTTCTTTGGAGGTGAAAGAAGAAGTTTTCAATGCCAAAAAGTGTTCAACCATGAAGAAATGAGCCAAATCTGGCTTTTACAGTACATGGGTCGAGCCTAGGAGAGAGAAAACATGAAAAACACATGGGAGCCATCCCTCATTGAATGAAACTACATTAAAACAGCATGGAGGTCCTTACAAACCCATGCTCTAACATTTTTGACCATACTGGAGAAGAATGCGACCCATTTTGTATTAAATTTGGTTGTTGAAATGTCATTTCTGGCCATGGACACATACCAGAAGTGTTTTTGAATTTTCTCTCTCCAAACTGAACCAAAATTAAAAATTGACCATGGAATCATGTAGATAATTTCATAATATTTCCATTGATATAAAGAACGTGAAAATCCGAGCTCTGGATCAAAAGTTATGGCGATTTGAAGTTTTAGGGCAAAAATAGGCCAAAATCGGATCGCTTTGATATTTTTGACCTGACACGTGGCGAGTTCTGATTGGCTGCAGACCTTGCAAGGGAAAATTTCCCACAAAAACTCCGCTGAGCCATAACTTGAAAAATATGAGGAGTTAGGAGGTAAACTTTACCTTTCTCGGAAAGCCGAGAGAGAGCTCTATCTAATGGTGCCATCTCCGAAAGATTTGAGTGCTTGAAAATCAAAAAATTAAGACTGAGGCACAAGAGAGGTAAGAACACAAGGAGTTAGCCACAAAAATGAGTAGGGGCACATTTTGGATAACAAGATTCATAACCTACACTGCAGTGGCCAACCGGCCCTACAAACTCAGTAACCTATGCCTATAGGGTGGCCACCTGTATCCCATCACTACCACCACCCTATGCAAGTACTTATCCCCGTGCTATCTCTGGGCCGTTAAACTAGCCACATATACCTATAAAATGGTAACATGTGCCTCTCGCACCTAACAACTACCATTACACCATCCCTAGATGTGTACTTAACATGGCTTACTCGCCCGTAGGGTGTCCCTTTGAACAAAGGATTTATGTCTAAATCCACCGCCCTAGCCTCGACAATACTACTCATAGGTGTGCAACCCACCACTATCTATATTTTTAAGTCACCTTGGCATCATCAATCTGTCGGTCTATCACCTACTCATCCTTCCATGTAGGCACTATTGGCTAGGGTAGCGACAACACCTCGCCACATCATCCCTCCCGTGCATCGAGGGAAGGGTGGAGGTATATATTGTGATAGCTTTGTCGTTGCCTAACCCTATCTATGGGTATCATCTCGTTCTCTATAGCATGTCACCTCTCTATCCATATAAGAAGTTACAATCCATATAGCTCTACAAAAATCTTCCCATATGATGGATAACCCACATAGGGCCTCCAAATGATGTCCATGCTAGACAACCCTTCCAAGAACCACCTATAGCATGCGACATCATGCATCGTCCTACCCACTTGATGCTCTCTAATAACTAATACCCATCACCTCGTAGCCCATCCAAATAAAACTCGGCTCGAATGCGTAATACCGAGGCATACCAACCGGGCACACATACATAATGTGCTCATAAGTCCAACAATGTAATAGGAAAGTGTAGCACAAACTAAACCTCCAAAGCCACCCATATGCCCATAGCTCCCTGTATAGCTACACTAGGAATGTTGGTGCCCATGCAAAATTGGTCCGTCTATCACCATATCATGCAGACCTCCATCGATGATAGCATGAATCTCCTACCCTCTACATCTAACAAAGGCAAAGCGTAAGATTGCCTCCATTAACAACATAACTAGCCTCGTCTCCTCTAGATGGTCCAAGCACATCTCTCCATAGCTCATACTAGCACTGTGAAACCTCATCTCTCGATAACCCCTTATCGGAAAAATGCAAGATCAATTCCTTAGATGCCTCTAAAGATATCAAATATACCTATGCCCCCACTATAGGAAACCACAGGATCCTGTATACATCCTCCAGGGTGACTGTGATCTCACCCGTCGGTAGATGGAATGTGTTGGTCACCGAATCCCATCTATCGATGAGGGAAACCATCAAAGTAGGCTTTCAGACTACATGTCGGTAAGACCTAACCCCAATCAGGCTAAACACAAGAACATGCCTCCAATCCTTAGTTGTTGCACCTCCTCAAACTATCACGATCAGGGGTGGCACCCTATCTTGCATCCGTAGCTAGTCTTTCACCTGCATCCAACAAAATGTCACATTAATACAACCTGATCATACCCACAATCACTCTTGACACTTCACCTACACTTATTAACCTCCCTCTTTTTCCCCTCACAACTTACCTTCTTATCACATATTCTATCTACCCACCCCAACCCTCACCCACTATCAATCATACCATACCTCTTTCACCCTCTTACCCATGCTTTGTTTTTCATCAACAACATCTTCCTTGCCCACTATCTATCTCACCCAACCATCACAGAGCTCTGTTGGCCTCTTTTTCCCCACATGTTGACTCGGTACTGATTACTTATAACTAACCACAATCTATCTCACACTAGCATTGGTCACCTTATCTCGTGATTGATATCGGTTAGACACCACCGACATTAGCCACCCCTTGATCGATGTCCGTCACACGTCATGTAAAAATATGTAATACCCAAACCACATTTTACAAAAACACTACCATCTTCTTCCCATTCCTACCTCCCTCTACCCTCATCTTCTCCCCACCCTTGTACACCTAACCACACTTCTACCCATTCCTATTCTACCCAATTTTCCTTCCCCAATTCAAATTCCCTTTTCCCCCAAAAACCAATTAGCCTCCCTAACCTATCTACCCAATCTACCTCCCAAACCAATGCAAGGGATTGAATATTACCTCATTGTGATGTCATCTCCATGATGGTACATTGGTTGGTGTACTAGTGGTCATGTTTTCTCTTTTTTAGTGATTTCGGTGAAAATTGAGATAACCATAGAATTTTTTTGACAAAATCTACTAAAAATGACCATTGAAGGAGATCTTTGGGTTTTCAGGTTTCCATCGCATGGAAACATGTCTTTTACATGCTTTATCTCAATTGTCTTCAAACCTAAAGCCTGATTACATTCAAGTGTATTGAGCTTTCGAACTCAAGAGCATTAGAACATACCTTTCAAAAGCATGCTTCATGTTGCTTGTTTCCTAAAACCTGAAACCCAAACCTTTCCTTTGTATCAGGTTTTTGGAACTTGATAACATCCAAACATGTCTTTTTCATGCTTCATGTCGATTGGTTCCCGAAACCTAATTTGATAAGAAAACCTTTGTATCGGTTTTTCAGACGTGCTAAGCATGATGACATGGCATTAATGTCAAGTTGTCTATTAGTTGGCACATGTTTCGGAGGAGGTGTAATTAATGCTAGGGCTTTATAAATAGTTCAATTTTACACGTCATTTTTACCTGGCATATTTTCGCTGCATGGATTTTTTGTACATGCTCCTTCAACCTCCAAACCCAACTGAACCTCTTGATTGATTTCATGATACGTCTTCAACCATTTTTAGAATTTATTGAAGGTATTTTTATCTTCTTATCATTTTGGGGTCTTTGGGGTTGTTTTTGAAGGGTTAATTTGGCATTTTTCCCTCTTCTCTTTTTATTCCCTCTAGGTTTAGGGTTTTAGGTTGTTTTCTTCATTTACTATTGTATTCCCATGAAACCTCTTATTTAAATTTCATCCTAGATTTTTTCTTATTTTTCCCATGGGATATACTCTTTAGATTGTTGAGAAGAATCTGAAAATCCTAACTTACAAGCTTGGTGGAAATTTTACATGTTCTAACATCCCAAAAAATTTACTTGTATTAGGTTTTGTGAAGTGCTTAACATCACCTGAGTTCCACCTCTATGTTGGGTTTCAAAACTATCTCGACATGACCTAGTTTTTGATATACATTACAGTGTGTCAGGTTTCACAAAGTGCTTGGTAGGTCTCAAAGTCCAGTTAGTGTGGTGGGTCTGTAGGGTTTCTCAGCAAGCTTTCAAGCCTGATTGTTCAACTAGAATTCATCTAAGCATTCTTCCTTCAGGACTTCTCATGTTAGATCCTGGACAATCTAAGGATAAGTTAGAAAAATTAGGAAATATGAAGTACAAGTACCGGAAGATGGAGTCCCCTTCCTACATAGATTACAATTACGATATCCAGGACACAGAGCTTGGTAACATAGACATGGAAGAATTTTGGAATAGAACCAAGGATTCTTCTCAGAATCCCTAGATGAAGTCAATAACCAGCAGTGGCCTCCCTCTTGCAGCAAGATTCCCAATGTCTGCTCAATGCCCCAAGTTCATTCTGGCCTGCGCTTCCAATTATGACTCAGATTCCCACTCAGTGAGAAATCAAGTAGGAGAAATCATAGTGAAGTTGGACGGGGGTTACTTTGATGACCTCTTAAGATTTCCCAACTTTGAGGAATATGTTGATGTAGATCTTAAGTTAGTACAGAAAGCTTGGGACAAAGATTAAGAAGACTGCATCTAGCATGTGAATAAAAATTTCTTGATCAAGGCCAAGCCAACCATCTCTAGGTTTCCCAAGTTTGTCCCCAAGAGTGATTTCATCCTTGAAATCAGTGATATTATCACCTTGCTTCCAAGAGTCAATTCATGGTCATTATAAATAATAACGAATAAGGGATCAATTGGAGAAGTCTTATAAGTGATGAGATTGATTCCCAGATGAAGACAGACTTGTATATTGGCAAGTTTTATATGTCACCTATGTAGCACCAACATGAGAAATTATCTAGGGTTGGATGCAAACGGAAATAGGGAAACAGAACACATATATCGATACTTCCCTTAGCTAACAATGAAGGGTTCCAAGGATCAATCAAGAAGAGTGAATGATGCCTTCTTTTATTTAAATATATGTCGATGAACCTTGATCTAAGGAAAAGAAGAGTCTCTAATGAAGCATGAACATAAGTATCGAAATGGGGTTGTATATTCTTGTAATTCAAGAAGTTCACATACCTTCAGGTGGTCATGTAGCTGGGTGATCCTTTCCAATTTCCCAGGTTCCCGGGTGATAAGCTGATCCTAATGGACTTAGTTAGACAATTGTTGGATTTTCACAAATTCCAACAGAGTAAGCACAAGGCCGCCATCTCCTTCCCTATTTCCATCAGAAAGTACACGTGCTCAATAATGCTTAAAGCCAAGAATGTGGTACACAAGCTATAGGAAAATTTGAAAAATCACATGAAGCACAGAGATGGGTTTGATTTATGAGGATTCCATAAGTCGTATGGGACCTTATATCTACATGTTCCCAATGTAGAATACATTTGGGTTGATCTTCGGGATGAAGTTGCCATCCGAAGAAAGCAAAATAGTAGGTTAACATTTGAAGATATTCAGATGTTAGATCTATCTGACATCCTAGAAGGAACCATGGACAATGAAAGTGTCCTTGATGCCTCGTATGATGGGCTGAATGAGGACCAATATGTATTCCCAACCATTGATTGGTCCATTGTTGAGAAAGCTTCTATCACAGGAAGAGCTGCTCAAATTCTTGCCCATACTAAGGCATGGCTCATTTCTTGGGAATGAGTTATAAAGAAGGGATTTTTTCAAAGCTAGCTACTTTGGAAGTGGGACCCTCCAAGGGAAAAAAGGAAAAGGATAAGAACCCTTCCAAGAGGCCAATAAAGGTTAAGTTTTTCGAAAGGGAGAAGAGCAAGGAACACATCAGTGGCCACTCTCCCACAAATGGTTGAGGTTCTTGATTCACCTCCACCACCAGAACTAGGAAATATTCCTTCAGGAGAAGAGGTTGGTCAACCTTTCATTCCCCTTTTGGTTGATAGTTCATCAGAGGTAAGTCTTCCTCTTATCTCTCAAGCTCTAATTTCAGAATCATTACCTCCCCCATTCAACCTCCTTTTCTTCAAGTTTCTTCACCAAGTTCCTCAGCCATGGCCAACATCTTCTCTGGCCTCTCACCTCTCCCCACTGGACCCAAGATAACCATGGATATGCCTCCTCCTTTTGTGCCTTCATTCCCTAAGTCCATTTCCATGGACACTACACTCACAGTGATCACCACTCCACAAGCAAACCTTCCTCCACCTAAATATGTGACCGTAACACCTACGATGGGAGAAACTTCTTCCAGTATGCCTCAATGGTTAATAGATCAAACCCCAAGGAAGAGGAAGGTGGTAGTTCCCCTACCAGCCTTTGATTTCAGTTCCCTCAAGGTCACTCCTACCAAGTCTTCCAAGAAACCCAAAACAATTTCAAGGATTTCAGTGGATGCCTTAGGGCATAAGTTTGCAGAAATTTCCACTCCCACGGCTGAAAAAAACCAAGGATGATATAATGGTCACCGATTATCAAATCACAAGGGTTGATCTAGGAAAAGTGACAATGGAGGGAGCACAACAGGATGCACAAGATGCCATGAATGTGTTGTGCTAGAAGCTGAAGGAAACAAAGGCAAATAGAGATGAGATAAAAGAGAAAGTAGAATAGCTAACAGAAGTACTACTCAAGCTCTCAAAGCCTCTTGAGTCAACACCATCATCCTCTACTCCTATCAGGTTCAATTTCTCATCGGTACCCATGATTGAGAAGATTAATGAGAAGGGGAGAATGGTCGATGAATGGATCTAGAGGCTACTCCTGTAAGGAAAATAGGTCATTGATGACACTGTGGAAGTCTAAAAATCCTTCAAGGATTTAAAGAAGGATGGTGAGAAAATGGATGATGAATTTTCAGCAGAAGTCGGGAACCTAGAGTTAACTTTTGAAGCTCTCAATACGCTAAAACAAGTTTCGTCCCATGTCTTGGTCAAAGAAGGCATCATTCCACATGGGGACAAGCACTTTCAACTAACCAAAGCCATTAGATTCAGAATAAAGATTCTCAATGAAGCTTGCAGCAAATTGAGGGAATCAAGAGATCAATTGGTTGATGGCACAAATGACATAGAAGAAGAGCTAATCAAGATCTGCACTAAAGTGTTGAATGAAAGCTTGAGTATTCTAGCCCATTGATGATCTTTACAAGTAGATCCAAGAATCAATTCAGCATGAACCAACTTATGGATTTAGCCTGGAAATCATTGATAGGTTCTTGAAGATTAAAAATTCTTTGGAAACACTAAGGAAACTCAATAAGAAACTTCATGCTAACGTGAGTGATACTCAAGAAACATGTGAAGTCCTGAGTGACCATTCCACCGTGCCTGATGAAGATGAGATGTAGGGAATAATTTAAAAGTTCCAGGAATTTCAGGACAAGAAGGATTTGCTTTGGAGGAAGAAAAAAATTATGAAATAGAATAGGCATAATGTTTCATGTCATTTCAATCCTGAAATCAACATGTCTTTTTCTTTTTCGTTTCATCATGTAGGAAGAAAATTTTGACTTGGTCTCCTGCGTGAGAATAAAAAAATAAGTCTCTCATTAAAAGGACTATTTTCTAGGATTTTTCCTATTTTCTCTCAACTCCTTTTATTATAAATAAGGGATGCTTGTGTGTTTTAAAGGGTTGAGATTTTTGGAATATTGAGAACTATTGTGAAGAAGAAAAACTTTGTTTTTTATTTTAATCATTTGAGGAATAGAAACCAATGCTATTTTTACAAACTTTGTGTTTTGAGATTCATCTCTCTTAAGATATTGTTCTTATTTTTAGGATCTTAAGAAAATCTTTGTTTAGCATTCTGGATTATTTTAATTGTTTCAAACATTACATTTTTTATCTAAAGCTCGTATGATTATTTCGTGCTCTATGTTTACTCGAAAGAAAATACATTCCTCTCATTTCCTTTCCATTGTGTTTCTTCCATAATAATAATTTCCTTTCCAACCCATTCCATTTATAAAAACAACAACATCTTCACCTAGTGTGGATATGGATTTCGGGATTCTATCCCAACCCCAATGGTTAGATTAGTGTGAATATTGTATATATTATTTCTATTGTGTTTTAGATTAGTAATAAATAGGTAGCCTCACCTATCTTTGAGGAGGGATTTAATCCCATGTACTGTGGTTGAACCTCATATTTTAGTTTGAAAAAATATCTAACCAACAGTTTTTGGTGACTCCGTTGGGGAATACGGATTGATAAGACTAAGCTTATCCTATTGGTGTCTGGTGACTCCATATTTGCCTTATTTTCAACAAGATATATTTTCCAGTTCAAGCTAGCTAGAAAGATCTTCACTCATTCAAGTTGAGCCTAGGGTGAAATTGATCTGTTCTTTGATTTGCTTCAATAACATAATTTCAGGATTTCACCCAACAGTGTTGCATCTAGCCAAGCAAGAAGTTCTTTTCCCATCCAAAGAACTTGGATTCCTCAAGAACAAGAAGTTTATGTAACTTTTCATGCATTATTCTTTTCGTGATATTTAGATTCTTGTACACACTTAATTTAGAAGAATGACATCACAACATGTGCCTTGGGGTGCGGCTATTGGTCCTCTTTCCCTTACTCCACCATTGCATGACCTACCTCATGGATCACAGAAGAATATTCCTAAGTTCAACAAATGATGGAAAAAAACATGCTTTGATGAACACATCGATTCATTCTTTGTTGCATGCGGCATTCTTGGGGTTGCTCATGAATATGCCTTTATTCGAATCTTCATTAAAACATTGCATGGTGTAGTACTAAAATGGTTTTACCATCTCCCAAATGCATGCATTACCAACTGGGCTACCATGAGATCCGTATTTGAAGCAAGGTTCAAGCCAGTTGAAGATTCTCACGCCTTGTTAGCACAACTTACACACATGAAGAAGGAGTCTTACAAACCCATGCGGGACTTCATAGCCAAATTCAACAAGCTGATCTACAAGATTCCAGACCTAGCTGTTCCTACTCTTGAAAATCAAAAGTGTTTCTTCATCAATGCTCAACCTCCTGATGTGAGCTTCTTGTTGAGAAGATATTTTATTCTGATTTGGCCACCGCTCAAGCTATAGCCACTGAAATAAAAGACAATCTTATTCTGGCCTGGAAAGATCAGAAAAGAGTCATCTAAGCCTAAAAATTAGAGTTCTTCTCAGAGTACTACTGATCCTATGATACAAAGGATGGCCAATGATTTGATCACCTTAAAGAAATAGATGTCTCAACAAGTGGCCAATGTTCCTTATCGAGGATATTCCTAGATGGAATTTCAACAATGCCAATGGCACTCCCATAAGAGATATAAATCGGTTGATCATTGTTCTTACCAGGCTTTCCATTGAAGCTCCTCCTATCAACATAGTAGTTGAAATAATTAAGGAGGATGAGGAACCAAAGATCACAAATCTCATGAAGCCTTCAAAGCTTCAGGATATGTTGATGAGTCTTTTGATGATTCAGCTGGCTACTCCAACATTGGGTACTTAGAGTACAAGGAATATGAAGATAAGCATGATGGACAATCATTTGCGCCTTCACTCGATCCCAATCTCGAACCCTAGAAAGCTGGTTGAAAAATCCAAGGATAAAAGTAAGGAAGATCCCGTAGTTATGGCTAAAAGAGGATCTCCCATCTCAAAGACAAAATCAAAAGGAGATAAATAAAAGATAACTTCACCTTCCAACTCTCTTTCTCTTGATTTCAAGGCTAGTACCTCATCTTAAACCAATGTAACTAGAACTGATCCCTCCATCATTCCTTCATATACCACTTTCAACATCATTAATCATGCAAAGAAAACCAAAATCCAAATGTCGGAAGCCAAATACCTTCAGTCCAACCCTGAGCAATTTGAGAAACTTTCCAAATTCATTAGAATCAAGGTTTTTATTCCTCCATCTTCAAAAGGCATTTTTCCTAGCCCCACTCAGCCTTTACCTTAGAGTAATATGACCTCTACTGCTTTTTGGGAAAGATTGAACCATTTTATTTGTCTTTACTTATAAATGGTTTTAAACTCAGCAATTGCATAATTGACTCAGGAGCCTCTGATAACGTAATTCCCACAAAAATAACTCATTCCCTTGGACTCACACTAACTAAATCTTATGGTTGGTGTTACTCCATGGAAACTAAACAAGTCCCCTTTATTGGCCAAATCAAGGATGTGTAGTTTTCATTTTTGCATTTCCGGAAAGAGAGTAAAAATGACTATCCTAGTTGTTGATATCATGACTGCTTATGGGATTCTCTTGGGAAGAGGTTTTTGCAAAGATGTTGGAGGAGAAATAAAATGTATTGGACCAAATCTAAAATTCCATAAAATGGATTTCCTCATGTCCTTCACCCGTAAGCACAAGCGAAGTACTCCGGTTACTAAATCAAATGATCCTAAGGCTCAAATTTTCTTTGAAGATTCGTGCTTGGGTAATTATTTCTTGACATCCGAGGTGCCCTCTGTAGAAGTCAAAGAAGAATATCCTAACGCTGCTTTTTGGACCCTTGAATTCAATGGGAGTTGTTCAACTACCACTTTTGGTGTTGGCATGGTTCTTATATCTCTAGATTTTGAGATATTTCCCTTTGCTTTCAAGTTACAGTTTGATAATACTAACAACACAAATGAATATGAAGCTTTGTTATTAGGATTAGAAATGTCAAGACAATCTACAATCTCAAAGTACGAAAGATGCCGAGTTGATTTTGAATCAAGTAAGGGGATTTATCGTAGTAAAAATGATCACCTAAGACATCATAGAAACAAGGTTTAGGACAACATAGAATTCTTTGATGCTTTTTCCATTAAGGTAGTATTAAGAGATTACAATGATAAAGTTGATTCCTTAACAAGCTTCGCCACTCTTCTTCTCCCCCACTTGTTATCCAAAATTCACCCCTCAAGGTAATTTTGATAACATGCATCAAATTCTTTTGTCCCAAGCAATTATATTGAGTCCAGGAAAAAAATTCATATTTCTAGGGTCCCCTCATATTTTTTCTAACTCCCCTGTCCAAGTAGAAGAGAGCAAGTTCGAGGAAAGGTAATAAAAATTGCAAAAAACAGGCTCGGGCCAGAAAAAATCATGAAAAATGGCTAAGTCCTAGTCCTCGCAACGATGGGACAGTTGGGACAAAGGGTGCGAACTCGGCCAAAAGGCCGCCAAAGGCGGTCTACATAGCATTTGGGACATTTGGGACAAAGGGACGCGTGGGACGCGAAAAGCTGAAATGGCCGAAGACAGAGGAGAAAAGTCAACGTTTGGTCCGGTAACTTCAAACGGCCATAACTTTTGACTCCGAGCTCCGATTTTCACAAAATTGGACTTTCTGGAACAAGCACGACGTCCTCTACGCCACAAAAATTGGATTTCTTATTTTTAATGAGGGTAGATATATTTAAATTAAGGAAACATATTCGGCTTCAGTCAGTGAATGCTCATTCCCGTCAAATGACAAAATGCCCGCTGACCCAAAATAGTTGCCCGCTCGTCGACTCAAGGCCATAACTTTTTCATTTCTCAACAAAATCGCACAAAATTGGTACCGTTGGAATTGTGGTTCCGAGTCGATGCACAAAAATCAAGAAATTCTAGATTCGATCAGAAATTGATTGATATTTTTAAGAAAACGTGGCGGATTCGAGCGATGTGTTTTATTTGGTAGGTCTGGAGTGCAATTAAGAGGCATGGCCATCATTCTTTCTCTCACTGCAAGACACATGGGATAGTATGGGAGCCTTTTGCAAGTAATGTATAACCATTCCACTCAATTTAATGCCTCTTACAGGTGGTTGAAGGATAGATTTCGGGATTTCCATTTTTCCTTCTCTTTTCCTTCTCATTTTTCTATAAATTGGAGTGTTGGGCTCATTGTAAAGGGGAGAGTTTTTGGGTAGCAAAGCTCTGCCAAAATTGCTTTGTGAAGCCAGTGTGTTGCAGGCCCTTGTAGTGGACTCCTTGCATGGTGATCCAGGCCCTTATCTTGTAATAGACTGAACTGTGCATACCAGGAAGCAATAAAATACAAGTTTGTGGATGTATCTTCCCCTGCTGTGTTTTCTTGCATTCTTCTTGCCCTTTTATCTTTCCACAAGAATATTGTGTCTATTATTATGTTCTTGCAGGAATTCATTATCATTGTGTGTGCTTGGAATACTGCTGTGAATGCATTTTGCTAGATTATGGAGAACTGTCATCACCTCTTCTAGTGTGCACTTTGCCTTTGTATTTCACACATTTGGAGACTACTCTCACATCCTCCTTTTCTGGTGTATCACCGCTTTAGTGTAGGATTTCATTTTATGTATTCTCTTTCCCTGGTCCCTTGGAAATTTAGATTAGAATAGTTAGCTTATCCTGCATTAGAGTAGATTGTGGCAGGTAGTTTAGGAGCAAGAACCAACTTTCTCTGGAGGTCTATCTCAAGTAGCAAGTCCCACAACTTGGAGATAGTACCCATGTTATCCAATCACACTGTGAGTTCAGGTATATGCACAAGGGTGCTGTGATTCAGTGATAACACCACCCATAGTTCAAACAGGACACATATACCATTGAGATTGTGTATCATCTAAGCATTCTAGATAACTCAACACATTGGAAAGTATTTAATGATGATCAACAAGTATTGTCTTTTCTTGAGAAATACGATAAATTTAGTGAGCTTTATTTTCAAGGATCGAATTATCTTTCCGTGAGTCATCTTTTAATTCATATCAAGAAATTGATGGTGAATTCATCTAGCTCAAAGGTAATAAGATTCTAAAGGGATTAGTTTCTCTGGAAGGTATGTTTGAAAAGCATGACCGTTTCATTCGAATAAAAGGAAAGTTGAAGGTGTTTCCTCGTCAAAGGTAGACCAAGTTAACCTGGGCTCCACCGATCAACCACGAATGGTAAACATCGGTAAATTCTGTTCTTTAGAGGAAAAGGAAAGATTCTCTTCACTCTTGAAGAGATCTATGGATGTCCTAACAAGGTCATATGTGGATCTAAAGTCTTTCAAGACCAAGGATTTGCAACATAGCATTCCTTTAAATCCTAAGGTTAAACCCTACAAGTAGAAGCGAGAGGCATTACAACCAAAGATAGCTCGGGGACTATTCTTGCAGAAATTCAAAGATGTTAGAAGAAAGAATTATCTTTCCAATCCATCATTCCACCTCGGGTTACGAACATTTTCCTGTCGAGAAAGAAGAATGGTGAAATCTAGATCTTTGTTGACTTCCGGAACCTCAACTAGTCTTCATTGAAAGACAATTATCAATTGCCCATCATGGACTAGGTATTATAGAATGTCACTCAATCAAAAATGTTATTCATGCTTGATGGATTTTGGGGTATAATCAGGTTGAGGTAGCTATTGAAGATCAACATAAAACAACATTCACCACTCCATGGGAACCTTTGGTTACAAGAGAATGCCTTTTGGTTTGATTAATGTCGAAGCCATGTTTCAAAGGGCTATGGACTTAGCTTTCAAATATTTGATGGGAAAGGTCATAGTTGTGTATTTGGATGACTTGACGGTCTTCTCTAAAAATTGAAGTGATCATTATGATCATCTAGAGTAGGTACTCTTAAGGTGCAGGCGTCATGGGATTTCATTAAATCCTAAAAATTCCATATTCAGAGTGACAGAAGGAAAGTTGTTGGGTCATATTGTGACTAAAGAAGGAACAAAGATCGATTCAGAGAGGGTGAAGGCCATCCAAAGCTTTACCCTACCCATAAAAAAACTGGGGTGCACTCCTTTCTCGGAAATTCAATTTCCTAAGAAGATTTATGCTTGACTTTTGCTTGATAAAACCAAGGATATCCTTGGGATGATGAAAGGTAAGACTCCATTTCAATGGAGCACTGAAGGAAAGCTTTATTTTAAAGAAGTCAAATGGGAAATTACTCACGCCCTATTCTCGTATGCCAGATTTTAAGGAAGATTTCATCATGTACAGATACGCTTCTGCACATACAATATCAGCCATCCTAATGCGGGAAAATGAAGAAGGAATTGAAGATCCCATTACTTTTATGAGATGACCACTAAAGGAACATGAATTAATGATGTCACAGATTGAAAATAATGATTATGCATTGGTCGAGTGGTGAAACATTTCAGGTATTATGTCTTGAGTTCCCACACTCTCGTTCTAGTTCCTGATACCATAGTTAAATCCATTCTGACCCAACAAGAGTTGGGTAGTCAATGGGGTAACTAGATAGCAAAAGTCCAGGAGTATGACTTGGACATTAGACCTACCAAGTTGGTGTGAGGAAGAGGCCTGTGCCAATTGATCATAGAAAATAATGTTGAGATAGAATGCAAAGAAACTAAAGGTACTTCTTTAGAATTGCCCAAAGTGCTTTTTGTAAGCATGACTGATGAATGGTACATAGATATTGCTTTATTTTTAACCTATGGCGAGTGTCCCCGTATTTAAGCCAAAAATAAAAGAGGACAGTTAAACTCAGGTCTACAAGATACATTCTGTGGGACAATGGTATATACAAGAAAGGTATCAATGGTGTATTCTTGCCATTGTGTTGATAAGTCTCAATAGGTAAGGTTGCTAGAGTCCTTCCACAATCTAGCATGCAGAGGAAATTTATCTTCTTCCATAATGGCTTACAAGATCTTATAGGCTAGGTACTATTGGCCTACTCTCTTTCAAGATTCAGCTGAATGGGTGGCCAAGTGTGAAGCTTGTCAACATTTCATTGGTCGTCCTAAGCTGACAGCTCTTCCCTTGAAGCCTGTGGTGATTGAAGAACCTTTTTGCCAATGGGGAATTGATTTCATTGGAGTGTTGAACCCTTCCTCTAGTGTCGGTCATAATTATGTGCTCACCACCATAGACTATCTCACCAAGTGGGTGGAAGCTACTCCAATCAAACAAGTAACCTCCAAAGCTATGTGTAACTTTCTCAAGGAGAATATAATTGTTAGATTCGGTGTGCCTCACAAGATCGTTGCTGACAACACTTCCAATTTATCATCCCATGAGTTGAAAGAATTTTTTTATGGATTTGGGATCACATTGGCTCATTCATCTGATTATTACCCATAAGGCAATGGTCAGGCTGAATCAAGCAACAAAACCTGGTGACCATAATCATAAAATTAGTCGATGAGAATCAAGAGGACATGGCACAAAGCATTGTATGATGCATTGTGGGTAGATTGATTACTCCTAAATGAGCTATTGGAATGTCCCCATTCTAGGTACTATATGGAATTGATGCTGAGATACCTATCTTTGTAGAATTGCCAGCCTTACGATTGGCCAAAGCAGTTGAAGATGAAACCTTTCAAAGTTCTATTAAGAAAAGTATAATGTACCTAGCTAGGTTAGAAGAAGAATGGAGCAAAGAAGTGGATCACATTGTAGACCATAAAATAAAATTCTAAAGGATATTTAACAAGAAATCAAAGCAATGTGATTTTCAGGTCGAAGATTTAGTACTTCTCTCAGACAAGAGAAGAGAGCAGAAAGGGATACATGGCAAGTTTGACTCCTTATGGAAAGGTCCTTTCAAAATACATCAGCTGAAAGGTTAAAATATATTCTGTCTATCATACCTTGATGGATATTTTCTCCCCTACCTTTTAATGGCCAACATTTGAATATGTTCCACCAATAATGCAAGATGCTCTCTTGCACTGTATCATAATTTATTTTATGTTGTGTGTCTGCTTTCTTTTCTTTCTTTCTTTGTTTTTTTTTTCTTCTTCAGACTTCATAGCCCAATGGATAAATATTTTTGATATATGATTTCTCTTCCTTTGATGTTTCAAAGAAATTCCCCAACTGGAGCCAATTATTATCTCGTTTTTAGTGATTTCAGCTAAAATTGAGATAACCATAGAAATTTTTTGACAAAATCTCCTAAAAATTCCCTTTGAAGGAGATTTTCAAGTTTTCGGGTTTCCATCGCATGGAAACATGTCTTTTACATGCTTCATGTCAATTGTCTTTTGAAACCCGAAACCCGATTACATTCCAGTGTATCAAGTTTTGAACTCAGGAGAATCGAACATACCTTTCAAAAAGCATGCTTCATGTTGCTTGTTTCTCAAAACCTAAAACTCGAACCTTTCCTTTGTATCAGGTTTTAGAACTTGATAACATCCAAACATGTCTTTTACATGCTTCATGTCAGTTGGTTCCCAAAACCTGATTTGATAAGAAAACCTTTGTATCGGGTTTTTAGACGTGCTAAGCATGATGACATGGCATTAATGTCAAGTTTTCTGTTAGTTGGCACACGTGTTGAAGGAGGTGTAATTAATGCTAGGGATTTATAAATAGTTTAATTTTACATGTCATTTTTACCTGGCATATTTTCACTATGTGGATTTTTCATACATGCTCCTTCGACCTCCAAACCCGACTAAATCTCTTGATCAATTTCGTGATCTGTCTTCGACCATTTTTCAAATTTATTGAAGGTATTTTTCTCTTCTTATCATTTTGGAGTCTTTGGGATTGTTTTTGAAGGGTTCATTTGGTGTTTTTCCTCTTTTTTTTTTCCTCTAGGTTTAAGGTTTTGGGTTGTTTTCTTCATTTATTGTTGTATTCCCATGAAACCTCTTGTTTAAATTTCATCCTGGGTGTTTTCTTATTTTTCCCATGGGATATATTCTTTATATTGTTGAGAAGAATCTAAAAATCCTAACTTACAAGATTGGTGGAAATTTTACATGTTCTGACATCCCAGAAACCCGACACCTTTGTTTTGGGTTTTACAGGGTGTCCGACATCTTCCAACTTCCACTTGTTTTAGGTTTTATAGGGTGTCCAACATCTTCTAGATTCCACTTGTGTCGGGTTTCACAGAGTGTTCAACATCATTCGACTTCCACTTGTATCGGGTTTTGTGAAGTGCTTAACATCACTGAGTTTCACCTTTGTGTCGGGTTTCAAACTATCTGACATGACCTAGTTTTTGATATACATTGCAATGTGTCAAGTTTCATGAAGTGCTTGGTAGGTCTCAAAGTCTGGTTAGTGTGGCGGGTCTGTAGGGTTGCTCAGTAAGCTTTCAAGCTTGATTGTTCAACCAGAAGTCATCTAAGCATTATTCCTTCAGGAATTCTCATGTCGGATCATGGACAATATAAAGATAAGTCACACAGATCAGAAAGATGAAGTACAAGTACCAGAAGATGGAGTCCCCTTCCTACATAGATTGCAATTACAATATCCGGGACATGGAGCTTGGTAACATAGACATGGAAGACTTTTGGAACAAAACTAAGGATTCTTCTTAGAATCCCTGGATGAAGTCAATAACCAGCAGTGGCCTCCCTCTTGCAATAGGATTCCCAATGATTGTTTAATGCCCCAAGTTCATTTTGGCCTACACTTCCAATTATGACTCAGATTCCTACTCAATGAGAAATCAAGCAGGAGAAATCATAGTGAAGTTGGATGGGGGTTACTTTGATGACCTCTTAAGATTGCCCAAATTTGAGGAATATGTTGATGTAGATCTTAAGTCAGCATAGAAAGCCTAGGACAAAGATCAAGAAGACTACATCAAGCATGTGAATAAAAAGTTCTTGATCAAGGCCAAGCCATTTGTCTCTAGGTTTCCCAAGTTTGTCCCCAGGAGTGATTTCATCCTTGAAATTAGTGATATTATCACCCTGTTGAGTTGAGTATTTGGACTCCCTGAGTCAAGAGACTTCCAAGGGTGGATGTATCAATTCATGGTCATTATAAAGAAGAATGAACAAGGGATCGATTGGAGTAGTCTTATAAGTGATGAGATTGATTCCCAGATGAAGATAGTCTTGTCTACTGAAAGTTTTATATGTCATCATATGTCACTTATGCAGCAGTTAGCATGAGAAATTATCCAGGGTTGGATGTAAAGGGAAATAGGGCAACAGAACACATATATCGGAATTCCCTTAGCTGAAAATGAAGGGTTCTGAGGATCAATTCAGAAGAGTGAACGATGCATTCTTTTATGAAAATATCTGTAGGATGAACCTTGATCTAAGGAAAATAATAGTCTCTGATGAAGCATGGGCCGAAGTATCGAAATGGTTTTGTATCTTCTTACAATTCAAGAAGTTCACATACCTTTGGGTGGTCATGTAGCTGGGTGATCCTTTCCAATTGCCCAGGTTCCCAGGTGATAAGCTAACCCGATGGAGTTGGTTAGAAAATTTTGGATTTTCACAAATTCCAACAGAGTAAGCACAAGGCCACCATCTCCTTCCCTATTTCTATCGAAGGTACTTGTGCTCAATAGTGGTTAAAGCCAAGAACATGGTGCATGAGCTACAGGACAAGTTGAAAAGCACATGAAGCATAGAGATGGGTTTTATTTCTGAGGAGTCCTTAAGTCATGTGGTACATTATATCTACATGTGCCTAGTGTAGAAGACATTTGGGTTGAGCTTCAGGATGAAGTTTCCATCCGAAGAAAGGACAATAGCAGGTTAACACTTAAAGAGATTTAGATATTGGATCTATCTGACATCCCATAAGGCACCATGGATAATGAAAGTGTCCTTGATGCCTCATATGATGGGATGAATGAGGACTAGTATGTATTCCCAACCATTGATTGGTCCATTGCTGAGAAAGCTTCTATCATAGGAAGAGTTGCTCAAATTCTTGCTCGTACTAATGCTTGGCTCATTTCTTAGGGAATGAATTATAAAGAAGGGAATTTTTCAAAGATAGCTACTTTGGAAGTGGGACCTGTTAGTGAAAAATCACAACACCCCTGGATGCAGATCAGGCTTCTAGGTTGATCACTCAGGCATCCAGTGTGATTGCACAACATGGAAACCTCTCTCCAAGCGTGGGACTTGTGAAACTGAGAGAGGAATCTCCAGAGAAGGTTGGTTCCTGCTCCTAAACTACCTGCCACAAGCTATTCTAGTGCAGGCAAGCTAATCTAATCCTAATCTAACCATGCCAAGGAGACAGAGAGAGAGAGAAAGGAAAAGAACAAAATCCTACACTAAAACGGTGATACACCAGAGAAGGAGAATGTTGGACATCTATCAAAACTACCATGGGACAAAGAGAGGTGAGCAATGGGAAGGATGGACAGATGCATCACAGGCCCAAGGATAGATTTCACATAGAAAATGTCCCAAAACTCCATGAACACAGCTCCAAACCTGCAATGAACATTCAAACATGCACAAATACCTACAATGAAGAGAGGCAAGAAGAGAACAAGCAAAAACGAGCAAGGATGGACAGATGCATCACAAAACACATTTTTTTGCTCCAGAAGTTTGCACAGAACATCATTTCAATAGTAAAAGGAAAAAAATGCCATTACAGAGCAAGGGAGGAGGTTTAAACTCCATTTTCAACCCTAGAGAAGAAAATAAGGGAGGGCAGAGCAGAAAATATGAACAACCTTTTTAAAAAAATTGAACCAAATCTGGCTTTATACAATGCATGGGTCGAGCCCAGGAGACAAAAAACATAGGAAAACATGTAAGTAGCCCAACCATTGACCAAAACACATTCTTCATTAAAATCGGTGGTTGAGACATCACTTTTGGCCATGCTGAAGAAGAATGTGACCCATGTGCATTAAAACTGGTTGTTGAAACGTCGCTTCTGGCCATGATCACGCGTCAGAGATGTTTCTCAATTTTATCTCTCCAAACTACACCAAAATTCAATATTGATCCCAGAATCATGTAGAGAATTTCATAAGCTTTCCATTGATATAAATAATGTGTAAATCCGAGCTCTGGATCGAAAGTTATGGAGGTCTGAAGTTTTAGGGCACAAAACAGGTGAAAACGTGTTTTGAAATCTTTCTCACGCTCTTATGGACCACCAGGATGACACGTGGCATGCATTGATTGGTTGCGTGATTCTCTCTCCTCTTCCTTTCGGTGGGATTTCTTTTAAAATTTCCTTGTGGACCCCTTAAACTTGGACACGTGGCATGCATTGATTGGCCGACAGGGGCGCGGGGCAGACCTTGGCTTTTAGCTTTTCAGCCAAAACTCATGCCAAATTCTCTAACTCCTTCCCGAGCTCCACATTCCCTATTCCATAGACACGTGTCCTCTTTTGATTGGCTCAGCCGACCCCTCAAAATTCACCCTTTGACGTTTGGACTCTTTCCCCTATGACACGTGGCGCAACTCGATTGGTTCTCGGCTTTTCGGCTATCCGCGTCCTGCGCCCGATGTCCTAATACGAACTTTCTCTCTGCTTTGGCCGAACTAGCCGGTTTGTGTCCATTTATCCTAGATGTCCCAGTGCTTCGTGGGACAAATTCTTCCAGTTCGCCCGATCCGGCCGATTCGCGTCTTTTTGTCCCACTTGTCCCACATTGTCCTAGGACAAGGACTTAGCCATTTTTCGTGATTTTTCGTTTGAGCCTATCTTCTCCAAACTTTTTCACATTTTCTCAGAGCTTTCTCTTTCCTTCTTTGGTCAGGGGAGTTAGAAAAAATCTGAGGGAACCCTTAAACATGATGTTTGCTCAATCAATTATCTCGCACGAGACTTGAAATTCGATGCATGTTATCAAATTAACCCTGGGGGGTGAATTTTGGATAACAGGACCCTCCAAGGAAAAAATGGAAAAGGATAATAACCCTTCCAAGAGGCCAATAAAGGTTAAATTTTTCTGGAAGTGAGAAGAGCAAGGGAACACATCAGTGGACACTCTCTCACAAATGGTTGAGGTTCTTGATTCACCTCCACCACCAGAACTTGGAAATATTCCTTCAAGAGAAGAGATTGGTCAAAATTTCATTCCCCTTTTGGTTGGTAGTTTATCAGAGGTAAGTCTTCCTCTTATCTCTCAAGCTCTAATTTCAGAATCATTACCTCCCCCCATTCAACCTCCTTTGCTTTAGGTTTCTTCACCAAGTTCCTCAGCCATGGCCAACATCTTCTCTAGCCTCTCACCTCTCCCCACTAGACCCAAGTTAACCATGGATATGCCTCCTCCTTTTATGCCTTCATTCCCTAAGTCCATTTCTATAAACACTACACTCATAGTGATCACCACTCCACAAGCAAACCTTCCTACACCTGAAGATGTGACCGTAAGACCTACGGTGGGAGAAAATTATTCTAGTATGCCTCAATGGTTAATAGATCAGACCCCAAGGAAGAGGAAGGTGGTAGTTCCCCTACCAGCCTTTGATTTTAGTTCCCTCAAGGTCACTCCTACCAAGTCTACCAAGAAACCCAAAATAGTTTCAAGGATTTCAGTGGATGCCTCAGGGCATAAGTTTGTTGAAATTACCACTCCCGCAGCTAACAAAACCAAGGATGATATAATGGTCACCGATTATCAGATCACAAGGGTTGATCTAGGAAAACTGACAATGGAGGGACCACAATAGGATGCATGAGATGCCATGAATGTGTTGTGCTAGATGCCAAGGAAACAAATTCAAATAGAGATGAGCTAAAATAGAAAGTAGAATAGTTGATATAATTATTACTCAAGCTCTCAAAGCCTCTTGAGTCAACACCATCATCCTCTACTCCTATTAGGTTTAATTTCTCATTGGTACCCATGATTGAGAAGATTAATGAGAATGGGATAACGGTTGATGAATCAATCCGCAGGCTACTCTGCGCAAGGAAAAGAGGTCATTGATGACATCGTGGAAGTCTACAAATCCTTGGAGGATATAAAGAAGGATGGAGAGAAAATGGATGATGAATTTTTAGCAGAAGTCGGGAACCTAGAGTTAACTTTTGAAGCTCTCAATACGCTGAAATAGGTTCCATCCCACATCTTGGTCAAAGAAGGCATCATTCCACATGGGGAAAAGCATTTTCAACTAACCAAAGCCATTAGATTCAGAATAAAGATTCTCAATGAAGCTTACAAAAATTTAGGGAATCAAGAGATCAATTGGTTGATGGCATAAATGACATAGAAGAAGAGCTAATCAAGATTTGTGCTAAAGTGTTGAATGAAAGCTCGAGTATTCTACCCGTTGATGATATTTACAAGAAGATCCAAGAATCAATTCAACATGAACCAACTTATGGATTTAGCCTGGAAATCATTGATAGGTTCATGAAGATTGAACATTATTTGGAAACACTGAGGAAACTCAACAAGAGACTGAAGAAACTTCTTGGTAACATGAGCGATACTCAGGAAATGTGTGAAGTCTGAGTGATCATTCCACCATGCCTTTGATGAAGATGAGATGCAGGGCATAATTTGAAATTTCTAGGAATTTTGGGACAAGCATGCTTTGCTAGAGGAAGAAAAAATGATAAAATAGAATAGGCATAATGTTTCATGTCATTTCAATCCTAAAATTGACATGTCTTTTTCATTTTCGTTTTGTCATGTAGTAAGAAAATTTTGACTTTGTCTCCTACGTGAGAGTCAAGCAAAATAGGACTCTCATTTAAAGGACTATTTCTAGGATTTATCCTATTTTCTCTTAACTCTTTTATTATAAATAAGGGATGCTTGTGCATTTTAAAGGGTTGAGATTTTTGGAATATTGAGAACTATTGTGAAGAAGAAAAACTTTGTTTTTTCTTTTAATCATTTGAGGAATAGAAACTGATGCTATTTTTACAAACTGTGTTCTGAGATTCATCTCTCTTAAGATATTGTTCTTATGTTCAGGATCTTAAGCTATTCTTTGTTTAGCATTCTCGATTGATTTAATTGTTTCAAAAATTACATTACATTTTTTTATCTAAATCTCGTATGATTATTTCATGTTTTGTGTTTACTCAAAAGAAAATACGTTCATCTCCTTTCCTTTCCATTGTGTTTCTTCCATAATAATTTCCTTTCTACCCATTCCATTTATAAAAACAACATCTTCACCCAATGTGGATATGGATTTTAGGATTCTATCCCAACCCCAATGGTTAGATTAGTGTGAATATTGTATATATTATTTCTGTTGTGTTTTAGATTAGTAATAAATAGGCATCCTCACCTATCTTTGAGGAGGGATTTAATCCCATGTACTTTGGTTGAACCACATATTTTGGCTTGACAAAATATCCAACCAACAGTGTGTACCCGATCCCTCTCCTTCCTCTGCCATGTCCACTAACCAAATTCAATCCTCCTGCTCTCCACCCAATCACAATCTATCCACCTGCTCTCATGAGCTCATCTACCTAGATCATCTAACCAACTAGATCCCTCCACCTCAGTAGGATATCATCCCTCATATTTTTCACTTGATAAAGCACACCTCGTTCAGTGCTCTGTCATTTTAAAAAAATCCAAAATATATAAGTGAATCCGTATTATACGGATTTTTATTTTATATACCCACATTGACCTAACTGACTCCAGTTACTAAACTGACATTGGTCCTATGCCCTCTTTCACCATGGTTAGTTATACCAAGACTGAAATTGGACATCTTCCCCAATAAACCATGATCAATTTACCTTGACCATCCGCGGTCATGTCTAAACGACACTCGGTTACCTGTCATATTCTTGCCCATTCCCCATAGCTGACCCCACTTAACCAACCCAACCACCATTTTCCCTTACCCACCCTTATTGCAACCAATATCCATACTTTCCTTACCTATACTTGTCCTTAATTGCATTTTGGGACTTTTTATTTTACCCATACCTCGGCCCTACCCGTGTCGTGACCTAACTACTAAGACCTAGAACATTACTAGTGACCTATGAACTCATGTGCTCGCTATACCTTATGACATTGTTACCCGTGTTGTTTTACCTAATGACCTTACCTTGCCTCTTGTTGTGACCATTTATCCTACCCTTACCTTTGGTGTTAGGAACATACCTACACATTCTTACACCTAACCTGTGAAGTGCTTCCACACTATATCCTATACCTTGGATACCAGAATCACCTCAACCTTGTCTGGATAAACCTATTGACCTTAGAAAATGTAGAGTTTGTATGCTCTTCAACCTATTACCATGCTACATTTTATACGTGTGTGTGTGTTTGAATGTTACTACCTTTGACCCTAACCCATTACCTGGATTACCCAATTGGACCTTTACCCCTTTACCCTCATTTTCCACCTTCCTCTTCATCACATTCACCTTTTATCAAACCACTCACCGATTCTACCTTTTGCCTCATCAATTCCTCATTTGAGGGGGATCACCTTCACCCACACATGGGGTAACCACACCTTATTTTTGTCAAGCATCGCTTACCAATACAGGCTACCCAACAAAAGGGGAAAAATGTAGACACCAAAATTGGGTCACATGCTCCTTGACCCTTTGTTAAATAATAAAATTGAACAAGCTCACCTAACCATGGCCCTTACTCCCCACACTAATATTAATTTAATTAAATTAATCTATGTTCTCACAATATTTATTATTTAACCATCCCGATTAAGATAATTTCCACACCATCACCTCACCTATACACCTCACCTAACCACCTCACCCTAAGCCTATTCTCGACTATATTACCATAACTAACTAAAACCTAATTAAACCCTAAAAATCAAAGCTTACATCCCCTCTAACCAAATTCCCACATAAGATAAGGTAACTCCTACTCTTTCCTAGAGGAATAGAGAGACTGGTAGAAATCATTGCCATGATCTCCTATTTTTAGTAAACCTAGGGAATCCTACCGTAACCAGCCGCTCTTGGCCACCACCGAACCAACATCACCAACCCGAACCATTTTTAGTCACCTTTTTTATCCTTTGTAACCTTATTTCAAGGTTGGCACATTTCTCGGGAGTAAGAAAGGAGATTCGAGAGACATACAAGTGAGACAACCATCATTTTACGTATCCAGGACATCTAGAGCTATCACCAAAGATCAATCGTAGATCCATCACATTCACGGGAGAATTCCAAGAAATCACCACTATGGACCATACACGTATTCTCCGATCAACCACCTCAACCACTTATCCATCGATCCTTAACACAATAAGTATGGCCCTAATTAGTATAGTTTATTTCATTTAGTAATCTTTATTATTCATGTTATTAATCTTTTCTTTGCTTGCTTATTGCTTCATCACCCACTTGCTTGTAAATCCAAAGATCCCTTCACCCACACAACTAAATCACCTATTCTCACATATTGTATACTTATGAGGATACCTAAGATCTCCATAGACCCCCATTTACTTACACAAACGTTATTCGACCTCGTATCATCTCTACCTTTTAACCTATTTTGAGTTCCTTCTCCTCGACGATATCGATGCGGTCATCCATGACCGCCATCGGTTCTACCTATATCGGCATCAATCATATTCAACTGATGTCAATCTCTGTTTTTACACCTTGACCAATAACAAACCCCACAACCACCCTACTAGTTGACCTAAAAACCTAGAATCCGACCCCCGACTAGTTCCAAAACCTCGATGCACTCTTTACCTCTCATATCTAACTATAACATGTCCTGTTGTGATTGGATTTTCTTATTTTAATTTAATGAGATACATAAATCATATCAACTACAGTAGGACCTTGTTTATTTCTCACATTATCTTGTTTTAATTAGTGGATTGACACCATCTAGAACTATCACACTTCCGTGAACTAGCGTACGCTAGGCAATCCATTGTCATTTATCATTTAACTATATTTTGTGGTCTTGTTTTATATTACAAGTAGTTACTCCTAGCCAAAATGAAGCTCTCACATTCATCTATGGATTAATAATTTAGAACGTGCATAACACCCATCAACCGACTATCATTAAACATGTATTCCTCCTTGGTCCTTACCCCTATCTATTTTGTCATTTCAAAAAGATAAAGAAAATGGTGAAACAGAATTTTACCTATTTTCATTGGCTAATCCATATGGTTTTTCATTCTAGATACTCACTACAAAGAGGAAACACATATAAGTCTTTATAACAACTGGTCTAACTAAAAATATTACAATTACGGCTAATAAAGAAGACAGAAAACCAAACAGCTTTCCTTAAAGAAAAACACACTCCAAGTGTTAGAAAGGTTTCAAATTCCAAATAATATCAAAAATCTCACTTATAGAAACCATGTATCCTATAATGGGTAATAATAAATGAATCAATTGAAGAGAACATAACCAAAAGTCAATAAACATGTATACCTTCCTATTCATCTTCCACGAAAGATACAGTCTCCCAAACATGGGTTCAACAAATGGAGCAAAAGATTTTATACAGTTGATGGTGAGTATTCATATACTCATAACTCGAATAGTAACAACTGAATGATTCAAAGAAGAAAAGTACAAACATGATTTTAGTCGACCAATATTGTTGGGTTCCAACTATTATTAACAAAATACCAACCCAAAATGAAGAACACAAATATTATCCTAAGACACGGGTGTAAATCATAAACTATCGGGATGAAGTATTTGATAAAGTTAGTCCTCAACTAATACTAATAAAGAGATATTTCCAAACTAACATCTACATATTTCAACTAAAACCCATCAATAATTTACACATACACAATACCCAAACAAGGTATCCATCCAATAGAGACACAAACATAGACTTGTACTAGTACCTAATAAATTTCATAAGAAAATAAGCTAACACAACAAGAAATCAATCAATACAACCTATATTTCATATTCCACACAAAAACATAGAATCATATTGCATCCAAAAGAACCAAGTCAAAATTCCATCAAGCAAGGAGAAAAACACAAAACAAGAACCAGAAAGTTTTATAAAGATCACGCTTCTTTTAATAAAGACACTTAAATAAAAGAATTAGACTTAAAGAGATACTATCTGTCATGCTTGATAGATCTCTTTTCTTCTATCCCTTGTTGTAAATCTTCAAGAATAACTTTGATGACTAATATTTCCATGAAAATTCCAAAGACCAATCTCTAAAACTTTCCCTTTCTTCTTCTTATAGATTCCTTTCTTGATTCCCATTACCATCACCACCATGCAAGGTGAAAAATAATCATAGATTCAAACTAAAGGTATAAAAATAAAAAACCACATGCAGATCTATAAATCTCACAACAAGCAAATAAATAATGAAAAACTAAAAAACCATATTTTCTTCCAACTTCCCCTATTTCCTAGGAAGTTTTTTCACAATGATTAAGATAAATTAATGCAAATGGGACTAACAGAGTCCTTCATTATCTCTCGCCTTCACCAAATCCAAGTTTGATATAACCAAATTTAAAACTCCATGTAGATGATACTTTAATAGAGGCGACGGCTCACCTCCCACTAATATTTCATGCACTCGCCAAAATTGGTGGTAACAGAGATTTTAATGCCACATTTAAGTCCTCTTAATTATTTTGAAAATGGTGCCAATAACAATTCTTTGTATGTTATCCAAGCCATCCCCTTTAGGCTAGTCTAAGTCTTAGGTTAGGTTCATAAACATTATATTAGAAACCAACTTAGGTCCTTAGGTTAGTTTATTAGTTTAGTCTAAGGTTTCCTCTTTCTAATAAACAACCAAAATAATAATATCATCTAGATTAAACTTAGGATAAGATTACAACTTAGGAACTTATATTTAATTAGGTTCCTCCCAAAATCAATAAAATTACCAATTCAACATTACCGAATGAATAATCAAAATGACGTTCTCGGATCACTTAAGAAGGACGTGAGTAATGTGAGGTTACCGTGATCCCGTGGCATCCTGGATTCAGAAATCTAACATTCTACCTAGCTTGATCAAGATGATATTGACATCATAAAATCAAAATCATGCCTTGGATCACTGAAATTCATCCAAGGTATAGTCATCCTGCATCAGAAATCATAAATATCAAGCACAAGTTCAAATTTAATAAAGACTTATAAATGAGTTCAAGATGAATCAATTTCATCTATCCATATGCGCAAAGGAACATTCAAAGATAAGAAGAAATGAAATAATTCATTTTGAATTTAGAAAATACATGGAAGAATTGTATCTATTTTAAGAAGATAACATAATATCTACTGTACCATGATTACTTTATTCATAAGAAATATCAGGCATAATAACATATTTTCAAAATACATGGCAAAATTGTATCTATTTTCAGAAAAGAACATATTATCTATCAGTAAGCATGTCAAAGTGGATATTGGGAGATTTAAACCCCCAAAAAAAAAAAAAAAAATATCTTGTATATATAGAGTACATTTTATCCAATTAGAAGATTGGAGATGCTGGAAGGCTGATCAGGAATACCTCAAATATTGATAGGTCTTTGGTCCACTGGATTCCTCCTGAGAGAAACTGGTATAAACTCAATTTTGATGGTGCTTCCAAGGGTAATCTTGGCATGGTAGTTAGGGGAGGAATTATAAGGGATCAAAAAGGCTATTTAGTTGCTGCTTATGTCGGTAAAATGGGGATTCAGACAAACAACTATGCTAAAGCCCTGGCTGCTCTTTGGGGGCTTAGGATTGCAAAAGATCTAGATATCCATAATTTAATCTTGGAAGGAGACTCTCTTAATATTATCAATCATTTAAACCAATCTTCTCCTCCTAGCTAGACCACCAAGGATTTTATTATGGAAGGCAGAAATATTTGTAATAATATTGAGCATATTATTATTAGACACACCTATAGAGAGGGGAATAAGGCAAAAAACACTTTGGCCAATGTGGGCATTAACATTAATTTCACCATGTGGAATAATGCAAAAAACATCCCCAAGGAGGTTCAAATCAGTATTAATGATGATAATAATGGAATTACATACGTGGCATAATCACAATTACGACAGGTACAAAATCTTAATGGAAGTGAAAGATCTCACTTGTGTGATTTATCCCCCTCTCTACGGAAACTATAAAGAAATCAAGCCTCATATAGATGGGAGGTATTTCAAAATACAGGACAGATACAGGAAAATTGTAGTCCCTTACGAGGGTTTCAAGTAGGATTTTTGTCAAATTTGTAGGAAGAAGGAAAATATGGGAGGGGCTCCATGTCAGTTAGAGCCGAGTTGTGACCCACTGAAAAATAATGTGATACTCTAGAATCTCCTACACAAAGGAGGCATTTCTAATTTCATCGAACGAATTCAGGGCAAGACCTAAATATCTCAGTCCAATTTGCTATGGAGTGGAAGGACAAGAGGGTTAAGTATGGTGGGCATAACATTATTATCAATGAAGAGCTGATCACCAAGGCAACGGGCCTGGAATTGGAGGGATTTCAGTTCTTCAATAAGAGGGTGGATAGGGCCGCTAAGGTCGAGAAATTTATAAACGAGGGAAAAGAGATGCATTTTATTGCTACAGTTTAAAGGTAAGTTCCATCCCCACGTTGTTTGATGAAGTGACTAACATGATGGTTAGATACATTTCACTAGAGGGGTGGTATAAAATGGTCCCCATTAAGCATCTTGTTTTTTAAATCATTTTAGAAGAGATCTCACTGTCTATTTCCCACACTACCTTCTTAACTCTCTTCAGCTGCTCGTGCTTGAATTCCAAAAGCATGCCCGAGCTATTCCCTTACATCATGGCCTTATCCTTTTACTTCACAACCTCTGCGTTTCCAAATACCTTGGTTTTTTATTCACTCGAGCGAGCTACTCATTACCACCTCCTTTGTTCCCTTTACCACACCTACCACCCCTTCCAAGTCTAAATCCAAGAACCCCGTGAAAGCTGACATTCCTACTACTGGCCAGATCCTTAGAAGCTCCAAGGATTTGGAGGTTGCCCAAAACCTACTTCATATCAGCAATGCAGTACTTAAGAGGCCCTACATCCAGAATAATCTCAAATGTCTATTAGACTGGATGCCCTGGAGATTGAGTTTAAATAGATGTAGAAGGACTATCAATAGTTGAGAAAGAAAAAGGGAAGAGAAAATTTGAGGAAGAGAGTGACACTGATAAGGATCAATTCTCTGAGATTTACAAGAAGTTGAGCTCCCTTGATACTAGGTTGGGAAGAGCAAAAGATAGACATGAAAATAATTTGGGTATTTTTAAAGCCATAAGTGATTTCTTACAACAGCAGGTCCGAAGCTTTGCAAGGTAAGTGGGATCCCTACTACTATATGGGAAATGAGAAAGAGAGGAATATGACCATTTCGCAGCTGGATGCTTCGGACTCAATGCACACAACCACTTTGGCACTTTTTACCTCATTACAGACGATTTAGTCTAGAATTGAAAGAGCATCCAAAAAATAATCTGTCTTGGGCTAGTGGAATTCAGTTTTGTGGTTGTTTCTATGCTTTCCTTTTGCTGTATAGTTTCTAATTTTTGTGGTCTAGCCGTGGGCTACGCCCTTCTTTTGTTCTTGTTGTTCCCGATTTTGTTTACCTTGGGTAATAATGTTACTTCTCATTTTTGCTCTTTTGTTGTTGTATACTCATTGTTATATCTGGATGGTGATTCTTCCTTGTAATTGGGTATAGTCCCACCAAAACTATTTACCAATAATAAAAACTTAATTCACAAGAGTACACCATCTTCAAACAAGAATCACATATCAATGTTTGTAACTTCGAGTACAAAAGTCATCATAGATATCAACCATGTTAGAGGAATTACATATCCTCTCCCTAAAAAGAATCACCATCTCGATGATGAACTTAGTCCATATTACAAACAAGAAAAATAATCATAATTATAGTTCTTTTATCCACAAATTCTCAAATAGAAACCAAATTTGAGGAATTCAAGTTTTCATAATTTATTACGGGATTAAAATAACTATTCCAAGACTAATAAAAATATAGTACCCGCCTAAAACTAGAAGAAATTACAGATAGCTTTAAAACAATTCTTTAATTATTTCCAATATCGAATTAATTATGTTCAAATAAATGAGGAAAAGTAATTTTGATGTCCTTAAGGTTTTCCCATGTTGCACTTTCTTCATTAAAATTGTCCCACTTTGAACTTTGCATTGACTAATTTCACAATTTTGTAAGTGTAAATGGAGAGTTTACAATACTCTTATGGGTTCAACCATGATTATTCTCGGTCTTGACCTACAAGGAGTCCCAATTTAACACATGTGATAAATCTGAAATGTATTTCTTAACCAAATAAATATGGAAAACATCATGTATTTGTGACAAAGAGGGTGGTAATGCTAAGTGATAAGATATATGGATAATCACTTCAACAATCTCAAAATTTCCCACAAAATGAGGTGATAATTTTTCTTCCTTGCCAAAGGTTATAGAGCTCTTTTTAGGCTTAGCACGTAAAAAGAACTTTTCACCAAGTTCAAATTTCTTATCGATCCTTTTCAAATCTGCATAACTTTTATGCCTATTAGCAGCTTCTTTTAATCATTCATGAATCATTTTAACTTGCTATTCCATTTCAGTAAGGATTTTAGGTCCAATTACCTCTCTATATTCAATGTTATCCTAACTAACTGGATTTCTACATTTCCTTCCATACAATGCTTTGAAAGGTTTCATTTTTAAAGAGGTGTGATATTTATTATTGTAAGAAAATTCAACTAAAGGAATGCATTCTTCCCATTTGTAGTGTCGATCCATGTAGTACATTCATAACATATCTTTCAAAACCTGATTAACTCTTTCTTTTTTACAATCTATTTCTGGATGCTATATGGAACTAAAATTATTTTTTGTTCCTAAGGTTGCATTTAGCGTTTTCTAGAAACAAGATTTCATTCTAGGGTCCATATCAGATATAATCAATTCAAGTACTGTATGCAATCTGAAAATTTCATGTGTAAATCTTTTCACTAAAACAGGTGAATCATCTTTAAGATTACTAGCAATAAAATGTGTTACTTTTGTCAATTTATCAACCACAACTAGAATAAGATTGTGTTTATTTCTAGACATAGGCATCCCCTGAAAAAAAATCCATACTAATTACTTGCCACATATATTGTGGTATGCTATGAGGATATAATAAACTAGTTGGGTGCATATGTTCATCCTTAACACATTGACATTCCAAGCAATGTGAAATAAAATCAGTTATGTCTTTCTTCATCCCTTAACAAAAATATTGTTGTTTTATATTGGCAATAATTTTTGTAATACTAGGATGTCTTGAGTAAGGTGAATTATGAAATTCAGTCATTAGATTTTTCCTTAACTCATTCACCGAAGGTACGTATACTCATTTTTCATATCTTAAAATTCCTTCAATATCGAATTTGAAACCTTTGCATCTTGTATCATTTGGATTTGCAATAAGTTTTGTTTTTACTTGCTGAAAGTATAAATCAGATTTCATGATACTTATTACCTCATCTTTAAATTTAGTTCTCAAAGTTATAAGTGTAGAAATATGTTTCCTATGACTTAGTGCATCCACACTCTATTTTCTTTTCCTTTAATGTAAATTATGTCAAAATCATATAGTGACAAAAATTCTAGCCATCTTCATTGTCTTACATTCGATTTATCTCGAGAGAAAATATACTTCATCCCAAGATGATCACCATTAATTCAAAATGTCTTTCTAAAATATAATGTCTCCATACTTTAAAGTGCATGACCTATGGAAGCAAGCTATAGGTCATGGGGATCATAATTAAACTCATATAACTTGATTTTTCTACTCTCATATGCTATAACATGATCGCTTTGCAACATAATACCTCTAATTCCTTCACCGTAATCATTTGTAACTACTATAAAATTTCCATTTGGATTAGTTACAGCCAAAATAGGTTCAAATGTTAACCGATATTTAATATTTTTAAATTTTGTTTCACATTTATTACTCCACACAAACTTCTTTTCTTTCATTTGCAATGAAGTTATCGAGGTAGCAACTTTTGAAAAGTCTTTTAAAAATTTCTATAGTAATCTAAAGCCCCATGAAGCTTCTGACTTCATGTACATTTTTGGGTACAAGCCATTCACTTATGGAAACAATCTTTGATGGATCAACTTATATTCCATCTTTTCTTATGACATGTCCTAAATAGTGAACTGCTTTTCATAAAAATAACATTTGGACAACTTACCATACAATATTATCCTTCATAAGATTTCAAGTACTATTTTCAAATGTTATTGATGATCATCAATGCTTTTAGAATAGATAAGAATATTTTCCAAGAATACAAATACAAACTTGTCTAGGTAATCTTGAAGATGTTATTCATTAAATTCATGAAAGTTACAGTGCATTTGTCAAATCGAAAGGTAAAACCGTGAATCCCGAATGTCCATACATTTTCCTAAAGGTTGTTTATGAATATCTTCATCTTTGATTCTTAACTAGTGATACACGTAATGAAGATCTATCTTATAATATAATGATGCACCATTCATTTGATCAAAAAAATAATCAATTCTAGTAAATGGATATCTTTTTTATTGTTGTTTTTTTAACATCCTATAATCAATACAAAGTCTAAGTGTTCCATCTTTCTTTTTCACAAAGATTACCAAAGCTCCCAAGGTAAGAAACTCAAGATTATCAAAACCTTAGATAAAAAATATTGTAATTGTGCCTTAAGCTAAACCATTCCAATGGTATTCATTTGATAAGGTTCATTAGAAATAGGCTCAAGACCGGTTTGATTTCAATCATGAAGTCAAATTCTCATTTGGGTGGAAGACCAGGTAGTTCTTCCATAAACACATCGCTGAAATCTCTTAACAGCAGAATTTTTCCAAGAAAACACTATCCTTTTCAGCTTGTTTCGAAAATTTTACCGCATACAAAGTGTAACCTTTATTTTGGCCTTTTTAAGTTTCATAGCTAATAGTTTTCTAACTGAAATTTCTCGTTTTACCCCTTGTATGTCTGTTGTTTTCTATAGATCATCAAGACAACTAATGCGTTTTTCAAAAAAATCAATTTTTTCTTTATGATCAACAATCCAATTAACACCTATTATGATATCATATGACCTCAAAGGAGAAACATAAAGATCTACTTCTGTGGAAAAATTAGGTAACTCTAGGACTGCTCCAAAAATACATTTACTAATAAAATAGATAACATTATTTCCATAATGTACGTACTAAGATTTTTGATTATTCCATCTTTTCTTTTTAGTTTTGTAGTTAATTTACTAGAAATAATGAATTCAGTAGCTCCAGTATCAAAAAGTATAGTAATAGGCATACCAAATAATTTACGTGGCACTTCTATGGGCGTGACATACTTTTTAACTTGTTTATCAGTTACTACAACATGTATCTTATGCTACTGATTGTTGTCATATTTATTTAGAGGGAACTGATTTGCATATTGATCCTTACCACAATTGAAAAAACCCCCTATAGTTCCTCTTTTTGGTTCAAATTTATTTCCAGCTCTTAAATTATTGTTTTTTCCTCTATAGGACTTTTTTCCATTGTTATTGTTCTTCACAAAGTTATTTCAAATGTTTACAATGTGTTTATTTGTTGACGATTTCTTGTTCTTATGAATTAGAAAATTATTTTTGGCACAAACATTTTTCCATGACCCTTTTGGGTGCAAGAGATGAAGAAGAATTAGGATTTTTCTTACGATTCTCTTCCTTATGGGAAAATATTGCTTTTAATTTTTGTTCCCGCCGAATGGATTTATCTACAACCCCTTACATAGTGGTTGGGTTGAGAACATCTACTTCACCCCCTATAATAGGATTACATCCCATAATAAACTTGTGTATCCTAAACTTATCGTCAGTTTGATACTGAGGCACGCACTTAAGAAGTTTAGTAAACCTCTCCCGGTACTCTATTACAGTTAATTTTCCCTTAATCAAATTTTGAAATCTTGTCATGTTTTGATCATAATAGATTTTTGCAACCAAAATTTCCTAAATTAGATCTTAAAATGATCCCAAGTGATGTTTGATGCATCAATGTTCAATTCAGCTTTACGACTCTCCCACCAACAGATACCTCATGGGAAAGTTGATAAACTCCCCATACTCCTTTTGTTTCCTCTAAGAAGTTATTTATTGAAAAGGAATTCTCCATTTCACCAAGCCAATTCTTAGCTCCATCCCCTAGTGTAGTACCATAGAACTATGGTGTACTTATCCTCTTTATGTCATTTGTGAGTTGAGCTACTAATCTTGCCTTTTTTATTTTTAGGTTGATTGGGTACATTTGCATGTGCATTCATAGAACTATTAATGACATTTATAGAATTATTATCTACTTCATTATTATTATCAATGCCCAAATTTCTAGCATTTTTGTTTTCCCTAGAAGGTGGCTGATTGTTAATACCAGAATCATCTTCCTTCTCATTACCCATAACTTGTCGCTCAATTACATCTAGACAATCTCTTTTGTCCAATAGGGCAATAATAATCTCATCAATTTTTTATGTGGTAGCTACCTCTCCACCTGGAGGTTGATTATTTATAGCACCTCCCTCGTTCTAACCTTTTTTTAACAAAAAATCAATTTTTATCGATATGGACTCAATAGGTCAAGAGCTACAACCTCTCTCTCGATACCAAGATGTTACATCCTCATTTTAAGACTTTATAAACAAGGGAATTTTTTTACATAATGTTCTATGTTCTAAATTAATATAATTTAGAACACATATTCCATTTCCAATCCATCTCATAATAGAAAACCATATGCAACTGTAAATGACTTATGAGACACCGATTTCTCATTCCATGACTCCTATTAAACCACTATCTTATCTTAACATAATAAAGTGTATACTATGTATACCTAGTTCCTTTATCCATTTATGGGTACCCAAGTGTTCTATCTAAGAATCCTATTTGAATATTTGTTATAGATATTCATCTGAAATCCTGCATCTTAGACTAGGTGACATAGAACAACGCAACCAAAAGCTTGCGATACTTTGGAAAACATTTTTAAACATTTTTACCAAGTTTACATTCCTAGATGGATACTCATTGAGAGGAACATATCCTTCACCACACTTATTTTTTTATCTAGAATGGTCTTTCTTAACATATTTCAACCAAATATGAGTTGAATTTACACACTAAACAAGGGAAATAACATGTACTAGTGTAGATAACTACTCATGGTGACTAAGGATACATAGACATACTCAATCAACTTATGTCTGATTGGTTATGTCTAGTCAGCCTAAGTCAACATGAGTTGACCTCAACACTAGATCATGTTTCTATCTCTATTTAGGGTGGGACCATGATCCAGTTTTCCACTTATGTCAATCGAGTTAATCAAACTAAGTGGGGTGTTGAGGCATAGTAGGCTGCATCATAGTATCCTCATAATGACCCCTATCATTAAGAAGGTACTATGTCGTAGTTTCTATATTTCAACATCCAATTGATTTTCCTCAACTGGACTAACATACTTAAGATTACATTAGTTAATTAACCTAATTAATTATTATCTTATAGCTTAATTATAACAACTCTTTTAAGGGTCAATTAAGAATCATTTAACCTAAGAAGGTTAAAAGGTGTAAATTACACAAGAGGTAGGTATGCATATAAAATATTCTTTCCTAACCATTCTGAATTCATGCTTATGTTTATCTTAATCTTATTTATCTATTTCATATGTCATCATGATTGAACTTAATGTTATGAAAGTGTGATCAATAGATCTTTTTACTTCAGTTTTAGCTTGTAACAAGCTTATTGAAAATTTTACTTTAGACTTCATAAAGCTAAAGTCTAAATCCTTTTATTATCCTTTTTAAGCATTCATATTTCAATTACAGAAATCTGCTTAAGGAAATCACAGCCAACCATCCTCATAATTTTAATCACAACACCTAACAAGATCTCAAATTAATCTCTTAGTTTAATTACAAGGAAAATATCCTTTTTCCTTATCAAGGACTAATGTCCTAATTATGAAAATAGATCACATATGCTTTAGCATAACAAAGAATTCATACTCATTTATATAATTTAATCATGTTCCCCTTTTACTATTTAAGGATCTACCAAAGAGTATCAACTTAGTTGTGCTCTTTCACTTGGAAATAAATCAACTATTATTATAGATCCTTTGTCAAATAATCTTATATATTATAGTTTTTATTAAGTTGGTAATCCCATATCATATGTACATCCAAATTTCAGCCATCATGAATGGTATTACTTAGTAATATATCAAAACTTATGCCAATGAAAGTATCACAAGTAAGTAATCAACAATCATCAAATAAATTCATTCATCCAAAAAGGAGTGATCCACTCACTAATATTAGGAATATTTCAAGGATTACAAAATGTCATTGCATCAATATAAAACTAGTTTTATTACATCTTCTTTTCATGAAAAATTATATTTCAAGTAATGTCGCTACATAGTCATCATAATAAAGAAACAATTTCTTTAGTAAAAAAATGTAACTTTTTATATGTCTTTCTCCTTTCATCTTTTACGAAATATATTTGCAAAATTGTTAAGACGGGTTAGTTCATGTGAACTCGAGCATGATAAGTTCTATAACGTTAAAACAATGTGCTTTTATCCAACTGTTTACATAAAAGGAACCCTAATTTTTAATGAAATAGTTTTGAAATCACAAATAAATTAATGTATGATTTCCCAAAAGATTACAAAACCAAGAAGGGGAGAGAAATATCATAGAATCGACAATAAGTATTTTTAAGTAAGAACTAATCAAATCAACATAATTAATTCTATCCCAACCATAATTATGAACTCATTACAACTCTGCTAGTCATATAAACAAGAGTATTTAAGAAAGAATTAAATCATATTTCTAACTTAATCATAACTTCTCAACCATGCTTCTAACTTAAGTTCAACAACTTGTCCTATTTTGTCTTATCGACAAAAAGTACAAAGATATAAACCACTACCTTTCTATAGTAAGTATATTGTTTCGTGTTTAAAAGTTAACAACCTTTATTATAACTGAATGATCAAACAATAATCTAATTATCATTCCATTAAACAATCTTACTTAACTTGGGATTATATTGATCAAGGAAAATTCTCAACATTACAGGTAAGAAATTTCAACCAACAAAGATTAGAAACAAGACCAACATAACTCACAGTATAAGTCCCTAATGACTTGCGATCAAATACAAGTTCATAAATCACTACAATAGTCATAGATGAGGCCTTGCAGTCCCTAAATAAAAATAATAACATAAATATTATTCCTAAAATATAATTCTAGAGATAAAATACATCTATTCTAACCCTTACACAAGATACCACTTATCTAAAAGACTAAACTTAGCTCAAGGAAGAATCTTGAGGAGGAAAGAACAAAAACTACACAGCTTATAGTTTTGCAAGCTACAAAAACAAGAAATCATTTAGTAACACAAAATTTCAAACCAATCAACACAATTCAAGGAAAGGAACATGAAACTAAAATTTCGTAACCGGTTCGAGTCCCAAATCATTCCCATAGAATGATCTTACACTTAGACCAATTAGGCTCGAGGAAGCACCACAACCAAACACAAAAATTCAAGTGTAATAAGATCTATAACCCAAAAATATCAAAACCAATTTTCCAAGTAATCCAAGTTCCACAAACTCATGAACTGGAACCAACTCGAAGAGTGATTACAAATAAAGAAGAAAGCAAAGTTAAACCAGACTTCCATCCTATACAAAACCAATAGACATTATATCACATCTTAGAAAAAACCAACTAAATGTTACCTATTTTCATAGGCTAACCCATATGGATTTTCATTATAGATACTCAACTACGGAGAGGAAGCACATAAAAGTCTTTGTAACAATGGGTCCAACCAATAAATATTGCAATTACGACCAATAAAGAAGATAGGAAAATGAAACGGTTTCCCTTAAAGATGAATGCACTCTAAGTGTTAGAAAGGCTTTGAATTCAAGATAAGATCAAAAAATATTACCTATAGTAACCACGTATCCCAAAATGGACAATAGTAAATGAGTCACCAAATAGAATAGAACTAAAAAGAAATCAACATGTATACCTTTCTATTCATTTTCCATGAAAGATACAAACCTCCCAAACATGGGTTCAACAAATGGAGCAATAATTTTATACAGCTTCCTAGCTTCATGGTGAGTATTGAGATGCTCATAACTCAAATAGTAATAGCTGAATGATTCAAATAATAAAAGTACAAACATGATTTTAATTAACCAATATTGTTGGCTTCCAACTATTATCAACAAGAAACTAACCCAAAAATAAGAACACAAAGATTCTCTTGAAACATAGGCGTAAATCATAAACTGTCAGGATGAAGTCTCCTATAAAGTTAGTCTTCAACCAATACTAACAAGGAGAGCTTTCTAGAATAACATCTACATATTTCAAAAAAAAACTAATCAACAATTTACATATACAAAATACCCGCATAAGGTATCCATCCAATAGAGATACAAACATAGACTTGTAGACGTACTTAAGAACATTCATAAGAAAATAAGGTAACACAACATTAAATCAATCAATACAATCTAGATTTCATATTCCACCCAACAAACACAAAATCATATTGCATCCAAAAGAACCAATTCAAAACGCTTGAAGTAAGGAGAATAAACACAAAACCGTAACCAAAAATTTCAAAAAAGTAGAGTTCTTTTAATGAAGAAACTTAAATAAAAGTAGAAGAATTAAAAAGATAAGGACTATCATGCCTGATAGAGCTCCTGTCTTCTATTCCTTGATGCAAATATTTAATAAGAACTTTGATAGCTAATATTGTCATGAAAACGCCAAATACCAAGCTCTGAAACTTTCCCTTTCTTCTTCTTATAACTTCCTTGCTTAATTCTCGTTACCATCACTACCATGCAAGGTGAAAATAAACATGCACATATTTGAACTAGAGGTTCAAAAATGAAAAACACATGCAAAGCTACAAAGATCACAAAAACTAAATGAACAATGAAAAACTAAAACCATATTTTCTTCCAACTTCCCCTATTTCCTAGGCAATTTTTCGCAATGGCCAAGATCAATTAATGCAAACAAGACTGATAGATTCCTTCCTTATCTCCCACATTTTCCAACTCCAAGTTGGTTATAACCAAGTTTAAAACTCCATGCAACGAATACTTTAGTAGAGGTGACAATGAAGCCTCCACTAACCTTTCATGCACTCACCAAAATTGGCGACAACAAAGAGTTTAATGTCACATTTAAATCCTCTTAATTACTTATAAAAATTTTCCACTAACATTGTATGTCATCCAATCCATCCCCTTTAGGCTACTCCAAGTATTAGGTTAGGTTCATAAACATTAGATTAGAAACCAACATGTGTCCTTATGTTAGTTTATTAGTTTAGTCTAAGGTTTCCCCTTTCTAATAAACAACCAAAATAATAATATCCTCTAGATTAAACTTAGGATAAGCTTACAACTTAGGAACTTAGATTTAATTAGGTTCCTCCCAATAATCACTAAAATTACCAATTCAACATTACCAAATGAAGAATCAAAATGACGTTCTCGGATCACTTAAGAAGGACATGTGTAGCAAAGGTGACTAGTGATACCGTGGAATCTTGGGTTTAGAAATCTAACATTCTCCCAGCTCAATCAAGATGACCTTGACATCATAAAATCAAAAGCATGCCTTGGATCACTGAAATTCATCCAAGGTATAACTATCTCGTGCATCGAAATCATAAATACCGAAGCTTAAATTAAAATGCAATAATGAATTATGAATGAGTTCAAGACAAATAAATTTACCCTATCCACATGCAATGAGAATTCAACATAAGAAGAAATGAAATACTTCATTTTGAATTCAGAAAAGACATCACGTAACTATATCTATTTTCAAAAGATAACATATTATCTACAACAAAAATGATATCTTAGTTTACAAGAGTACACTGTCTTCAAACAAGAATCACATATCAATGTTTACAACTTTGAGTATATAAGTCATCATTACTATTTGATGTCAAGGGGCATTGATGGCGAAAGGATTAATTGGTAAAGTGAAAAAGTGAGAAATATGAAGGTTGATTAGTAGTTTCATCTCACAAAGGCTTCAAGATGGTCAAGGATAAGTTCTAAGGGGCTTAATTGGATTTTGTGCAAGCCATGGACATAAGGAGTTAGTTGAAAAAGTATTGAAGTAGAAACTAAAGTATACAAGAAGCCACAAAAATCTAGAAGAAGTCGCATAAGCTTTAGTGAAGGCCACGATAAAGGGATGAAGCTAGAAAGAAAAAATAAGCTAAAGGATGAGCCACGAGTGAGAAAGGTGAAGCTGCGAATGTGAACAAAAACTTTGGAAGTAACAATAGTCTCAAGGAAAATCTACAGGAGTAAGGAAGCCGCACATAAGGGGAAAAGTCGCGAAGAACCAAAAAAAGTTGTTAAGGATGGAAGATAGCCTCGAGAATGGCAAAATCCGCAGTAAAAGGATAGAGTTGTGGACATAGAAAAAGTCACGGGAAGGAAGTGGATAAGAATTAAAGCTACGTAACATTGCAAAAGTCGTGAAGTATAAGAAAAAGCCATGGATAACTAAAAATATGCCAAGAAAGGAGAAAATCCACAAATCAAAGGAAAATTCCGCGATACAAAGGAAAATGTCAAAAATCTTATAAAAGCCATATAATGAGCAAATAATGATCAATAGGGCTCAAGGTCAATCAAATTGATTAAAATATGGATAAGCGATATTTTTTCTCCAAAATTGATGGTGATTCAATTATCTAGTGATTGTGGCCGACTAGATGACTTGAGCTCCACGAAGAATGAATAAATCAACAGTTCCAACTATCAAACTTTAATGCTCATTGGGTTTGTGGAAATAAAGTTGTAGTTCTCAATGTCATTCTTGATTTCATGAAAAATTAAATATTAGAGAAGAAAGCATCTCACTCATATTGATCACACTAGAAATCTTAAAAATATGGGAAATCTATTATTAGGTATCGGCTAATAAATATTTTCTTGTGAATGCATATAAAAAGGTGAAATCAAGCCAAATATAGCAAGAGAAAAATATGGAGTTAGATGTATTAGTTTAATGGACCATAATTTTAGGGGAAAAAGTATGAATATTACATGGAATGCCAAAGGAAGTGTTGGAATGGGTTGATTAACTATATAGAGGAAATTAAATACCGATACGAAGGTTTCTCAAGTGATAATATGATGTAATCAAGATAAGAGAGAGTGAAAGAAAGAAAAGAGAGAGGAAAGAGAAGAGCAGAGAGATGAAGTGTTAAAGAACTAGATGAGAATAGCATTAGTGTATTGGATTGATTGAACAATAGAGATAAAATCATATGAGTAGAAGAGAGTGAAAAAAGAACACACATGGGATACAAAAATTTGATCATAATCTATCAGTATAAGAAATTTTTGCAAATAGATGATCAAAATTTATATGTAAATCAAGTCTAAGTTTTAACCTAGCATTTTTAGGGGGTCATGCACCTCCTTATAGGTCAGGTTCCAACAAAATATCATTTACAAATGATTATATTAGGGTTTGGTGATCCTTGCAAGTTGTTGTTGCTAAAATTTGTTGATTGGGTTCTTAGTAAATCTTCGAGTGAGTGCTTGAAGTTTTGAATTTGATGCTTCACAGGTTGAGTGTGTTCTCAACCAAAACCATTATAAGCTTTGGAATTAGAATTCCTAATAAATCCATGGTTTTCAGCTTGGTTTTTCTCCTGAAATGGTTTCCCACTATAAATTATGTATTCATTGTTCTTTTGTCTTGCATGTGTTTGTTTAAATTATCATGATATATTTCTCCACTTATTAAGAAATTCTGAATTAGCATTATTAAAGTGAAAATTTTAATCGCACTTTGATTCATCTCCCTCTCAATGCTTGTAATCTCTATCGGGAGGAAGTAAAGCAAGTTAAAAACGCTGATAAGAGAAGAAGCAATGTGAAGTAATCGTGTTTCAAAATACCCGTGAACTCAAAGAAGTAAATCATGTTGAGAAATCGATAAAAGCAATAATAAGAATTTGGTGATGCTCCCGCAAGTTATTCCATTACTTTGAGTAAATCTGATTACTTGAAGTTAAAGACTTATTTTAAGTCGAGCCAAGTTCAATACTTAAGTGATTTAATTTGCAAAACCCACAACACATCTGGTGACTCCAAGCGATAAGATGTAAGGGTTTCTATAGTAAGTTTCTACCATGATAAAAATTCAAAAAAGGTCAAGAACAAGAGAAGAGGTTATTTTTGAATACTTGTTGTTCTCTCCAAGTGGAGTAAGAAGAGGGAGAAGAGCCCAGAGGTCTCCATCTCCACCATACATAACTTTTTCTACACCTCCACCTAGTAGGCCCTTTCTCCAATCAACTAGGGTTCTTGTAAAAATCAAGATGACACGTCAACAACCACCTCAAAGACCACCAAATCCCTTTGCAAATTTCATAGGTAAAGTAGCAGTCCACTTTCCCTCAATGCAAAAATCCAGCTTCGTGGTAGCCTTAAATGACATTCCATTCTTCTATGGAAAAAATCACATGACAAAATTGAACACATTCAATACATTACAAATGTATTTTCCATACATGAAATCACTAAAATTTATGTGGCAAAGTGAAACTTTTAGCTTCTTCCTTCAAAGGAAAATCTTTGCAGCGGGCTCGTAAGCTTAGAGAGTAGAGACAATTCAAATTTGGATCAATTGTGCACAACTCTCTGTGGCTAGTTTGGAGAAAATGGAGACAATCTATATCTATTAGATAAATGAAACACAAACAAGAGAGATCCAAATGAGAAGACGGTTGATTTCAATTCTAGATTCCAAAGAATAGGGATAGCATTCTGATTTCATAGTTAGACCAATTGTTGAAAGTGTATTTCTCTACTTAAAATATTTGTATTCAAACATAGCAAGTAATGATACAATCTATGGGATGGACAACATTTCTTGGATCTTATGTCATAATTATTAGAGAGGAGAATTTCCTAATTCATGTAGGAAAACTTACTTGTAGCCGGTAGTCATTTTTACACCCATCAAAAAGGAAATAAATCCCACGCGCTGCCGCCTATCACCCAACGGGCGCTAGGCACTCACCCGAGGCATGCATGGGCACCGAGTCTCTCTTTTATGTGAGTTTAGTGGGAAACATCATATATGATCTGAGTTTAAGATATTTGAGAGGAAATAAGACATATAATCACCATAGAGCTTAGAATGGATTCTAGATCCTTATAATAATTCTAGACATAAAATTTCTTAACAGATTATAGAACTTACACCAAAACAGAAAGGAAGTTATAAAATCATTCATAATTAGTTCATAAACCTAAATGAAAATATCTATGAAGAAGGTTGCATGCATCAGAACCATTAATGTTCATATTCACATAGACTGGTAACCTCATTGCATTAATTAGCCCATTATAGAATGTCACAGAAGGGAAGACCGTAGTCATGCATTATAACTAGATTCATATAGCTAGGATCTCAAAAGAAAATTTATAACCCCCAAACCCTTGATACATCCTTTCCTACACTTATTTACCCAAGCTAACAGAGTCCTTGTAGTATTTCTATAGAGCTCCACCCTCTATCTATTTCTTCCTCTTTTCTATCCGATCTATCTCTACTTTCCTATATCTCTCTCTTTCTTCTACAGGCGCTTGTATTTATAGGCATCCTAAAGTGCTAACTCATCCTTCTGTGGCTTCGATTCATCACCAAGTGTCTGAATGTGGTCCTCCATGGGCACATGTTCCTCCATGCCTAAGCTCACCACTCCTTGCCATGATGTCCTTCTAGAAGCTTCTATTATAGGTCAGATTACTTCCAAACCACCCCCGCTTGGTCGGCACCTTATCCACTTGGGTCACGTTTTTCTTGCATCCTTCCCGATAGGTCAAAAATGGCTAAGTCTTGGATTCTACTCCATGGGCATGCATCCCAGGTTCTACCAAAACCCTACTTGAACCCTTCCCTATGTGCCTTATCTTGTGTGATTTTTTCAACCTTGCGCACCTATGCACCCTTTTTAGACTTAGTTGATATTTCAGGGGCCCAACATCACCCCACACTTTACCTATTCTCTGCCCTTGGAAAATTCCTCAAAGAATAAATAATACACAAAGACTTAACATCTTGGAAAAATAATAAAGGGGACAAAGAATGGGAAAAGAAGGAAGAATGGGGAATGATGTTACTTAAAGCAATAAGAGAGGAAAGTTCTTCTGCAAGTCAGCCTCTAGATTGTTCTAGGCATCGACCTCATTCTGTGCTCTCTGGAAAATATCACCTACTAAGGCACTCACCTGATCAAAACCTAACCCATCCCCTTGTGCACTCATGGTGTCAAAAATTTTCTCTAACTCCTTGCCTATATCCTCCAATGCATCCATCCTTCATGTAATCTATGGGTATAGTTCCTTTAGCCAATTTTTAACTAAGCCCTGTAAGGCCTCAATAGCTTCTAATTTATTTTCTACCTTAGCTAGGATCTTTTCTCACTCTACTCTGTTCCCCTTGTTCTTCTCCTAGAACTCTTTAAGTTCTGCTTCATCATTGGTGACCAAAGATGCTTTTCACTTTATCTTTTTCTCAGCTTGTCATATCTGGCCTTAGCATTCCGGGAAGCAATATTTACATCAGAAAGGACCTTTCTATATTCATCTATGAGCACCATGAATTTCAATTTATCCTCCTTTTCTAAATGCATGGCCACTTCTTCTGCAGATTCCAAGGCTAGCGGCTGCCTCTCCATGGTGAGGATTCTTGTTAAGTCCTCCAGGAATTCTAGGGTAGATCCATACTTTTACATGGGAGGCGCTAGGTCCGGATGCTTCAACACTATTACATCTATAATGGACTCCACCTTTTTGTATACTTTGTGCACTCTAGCCTTCTTGTCCTTTAACTCATGCTGCAACTGGGTATTGATCAAATTTTCTTGACTCAGCTCCTTTGTCCTCTCAGCTAGCTCTTCCTCTTTCTTCTCTAGTTCATCTTCCAGAACTTTGACTCTATCATTCCACCCAAAGAGTCTAGCTTTAACCTCAACAGAGACCTTGTTGAGAATTTTGCATAGTTGTTCATCTAAGAGCTACCAAGTATTCACCACTTGGTTGTCTCCTTTTTATTCTAGTAATGTTATTATTTTCCCATGGCTTACTTCGAATTATGGCTCAAGAATATGGAACTCAAATGCCCATGAGAGAATCTTCCTTGTCTGTGGGTATGCACCCTCCTTATCAAAAGATGACATTTCTAGGAGCTCCTCTGCGCGGAGTCATTCTTTGGAACCGTTTATGTAACATTTTATTGGGCTCATCAATATAACCCATCCTTTTCCTCTCCTCCTCCATGCACTTTCCTCCCATGTGCGTACCCTTAGGAATATTTATAGTTAAAGTGGGGTATCTAGTGCTTCCGTAGCCCTTTTCCTCACTCTCTTCCTTATCCTCATTCATCACCAACTTAGTGTTGCATTCCAACTCCTATTCCACTAATGCCTCAATGATATTCTTAGCCTCTATTTCCACTTCCTTGTTTACCTCTTCCTTGGTGAGGCTTAGGGCCCTCATATTTTTGTGTTTATCTTTTCGCTCCCTTCCTTGTCCCGGGTGCCTTTCTCCTTCCGCTACCCTTTCTCTATGCAAAGATATACTCATTCTTCTCTCCTTATCCCTCCTCTAAGTCATGTACACTGAACATAGGTTTTTCTTGGTTTACATCAGGCTCATCTTCCTCCTCCTCATCCCTTTCACCTTGGTAGGCTCTCAAACTCTCAGTGTACACAGAATCTGACTCCTCCGTCATCTTGTACTTCTTCCTAACTGGGGATTATGGTGTAGGTGTGACTCTATCTCTTCTTCTTATGATGACTCCTTGTCTAACAACTTCTCTGCTCTGAGTCTTCTCTTTGACTATGGACTTTTTCTTGCTTTTATACATACTTATTTTGGCACTTGTCATAGGGATACCTATTTCCTATGTATCCACTACATGTAACATCTTGGTCATGACTATTACTATGATGACTTCCACCTTTGACATTGAAAATGTTGACATGTGATTTGTCTAAGGAAGGTGTAATCTTTTGACAAAGTGAAAATCATGTTTGCAATAAATAAGTTATTACTATTTACAATTCATGCTTGTTGTAATTTTGTTACTTGGAAGTGAAGCCATTCTTCTTTGTGAATTATAAGTTGTAAATCTATACCATTATTTTCAAATATTCCATATGTTAATAGCACATCTTGAATCAATTCCATTGATTCAAGGTATGCTTTGTTCCTATTTATAGTCATCTTGTTAACTAACATATGGAAATGAAAATTTAACGAAGAACTCGAGTCTTATTTTGGTTATGATTACATGAATAGGGTTACTTGACATTATGTTGTTAATGCTGAACATGGACCTCCTTTAAAAGTGTTTTATAACATTAGATTAAGGATTTGTTATGGGGCTAATAAGGCAAATGCTTTAACCTTGGTCGAATGCTTGTTGCTATTCGATTTGACCCAAACTATAATGTTTGACCTATTGGATTTTGACCTAAGAGAATAATACTTACCTAGGACCTATTACTAAACTATTACGGTTGACACCTAAAACTATGTTGTCATTGTGCCCTACCTTATATGGATTCTAACCTAAGGGGGTTATGACCTAACCTAAGATGACATATTATTTGATTGTGAGTTTTGAACTAACGTAAGAACTAATATGGAAACCTAAGAAATGCTAAGGTGACCTAAATTATTACTAGGCCTAAAGGGGACCTATGGGTTATGTGGAAAATGGAAGGTTAGTGGTGGTGGTTTCTAAGGTATTAATGAGAATTAAATCTCATTCCTTACATCTTAATTTGTAAATTTTGGTGGAGGCAAGGAAGGTAGGTAGGATGCTTAGCTGACATCATTGCTAAATTTAAAATGCATGTTAATTTTTGAAATCAACTTTGCCAAATTTGAAGTGGCGGTGGCGTAAGAAAAGAGAGGGAATTTTCATTTAATGTATTTAATGACATTGATTACGGCAAAGAAATCACCTAGGAAAGATGAGAAGCGGGTTTTGTGGAAGTTGTTTTTCATTTTGATCTTTCTGGATTTTTTTGCTCTGCATGTGGTTCTGGTTCTTAAAACCAAAAAGTCTATTTTTGATCCAAAGTGATCTTGAGCATCCTCAAACTGTTTTTAAACCTATGGAAATGTGGAGGAAGTTGGGATATTTGAATGTTGATATTGTTTTTGAAAGAAGAGGTCTTTGAGAGGCTTGGCTAGAGGTCTTCTACAAATCAACAAGAAAATTTATTAGGCATGATAGGCTCTTCTTATTAAATAGTTCTACTTTTTATTAAACGTCTTCATAAGAACAACTCTACTCTTAGAAACAAATGGTTTTATGGAAATGCCTTGGTGTATTTTTCTGTGATCTTCTACTTGAGTTTTCTATTTGGAAAATATTCAATATGGGTATTTTCTTGATGCATATGTGATTAAATTGTGTTTATCTTATTTGAAACTGGAATGTTGCTTAAGTCATGTGGACTTCTGATCTCTTGTGCTAAAATGGTTTAATGAAAAACAATGATTGTTTTAATATTTGATTAGGGTTATCTTCCATTGTTAAGAGAAGGTAAGAAAATTGATGTTTTTAGTTGAAACTGGAAGTGGGTGTAAATTTTATCACTATTTTTAAAATCATGATGAAATGGGTGTTCAAATTGTTGTTTTCTTGTGGATTCAACTTGTTGAGAGTAACAGTAGCTAAGTTACTTCACTTAGATCTTATACGTTGTGATTTCTGGGACCTTTGTTGAATGTGTAGAAGCTTGAGTCACTACTATGAGGGGAGATAACCCGATTTTTGGTTCTTTTATTTTAAAATTTATTTATGCATGGTAGAAACTCTCTGAAATTGCATAATGTTAATCTAGTTTCTTATACTTGTAAGGTGGGTGAATACTTTGTTAAATCATACTTGTTTTGGATCTGCATGATTCTTTTGCTTCAATGATTTGATGATAGGTTTGATAGTGGTCCTACCGTCGTAAGTTATGGAAGGGGCTTTATAGTCTTCTTCTTTGTTGAACTCGACTTCAAATTTTTGGTTGGATTATTGTCATTTTTTTTTGTTTTTCTCTTTGATTGGCTTAGATCTTGAAACTTTTTCACACTTGTATTCTACTCCTTGATTTCGTGAAAAAATTAAGGGTCCAGGTAACTTGAAGATGGGTCCGGAAAAGAAGAATTGTTTTCATTATTTTTGTTTGTATGTATTGTCTTTGAAAAGAAATGAATATCTCTCTTAGATTTTCTAATTCGTCATTGTTCTTTTCCACTCTCTGATTGGAAAAGGAGAAATCTTCTCTATTGATGCTTTTTGTGTTGGAAAGAATTAAATAATTTCATTACGATCTTGTTTCTTTAAAAACTTGCATCAGTTTTGTGTGGCAGTGATTGTTCTCTTTATTTGATGAGAAGCCCTCTCTTTGGCTCTATCTTGCTAGTTTCAGTTGTTATTCTCATATTGATTCAATTTCAACCTTGTTGTTTGTGTGGCGGTGGTTGTTGAATTTGGATGTTGTTAGGTAAGGAGTCGTTTAGTCTTCTTGGAACATCAATTGTGTTTAACCTTTTAATAGGATGGATTATTGGGATCTTCTTTCTCTTTTTGAGCTGGCTATGCATCGTTGTTTTTCTTCGAAATGTGAAAGGATTTACTTTCTATTCTTTCTCTTCTCTAAATTTTTGAATCCAATGTTGTCTTTGTTGAACACCAAAGGATGACTTAAGTTGATTTCCTTTCAACTGTTTGTTGTTTCTCATCTTTACTAACCCTATTGAGGCTAAATGGGTAATTGGATGGAAAACCTACATTTCTTATTCCTATTGATTTGATAAATTGAAATTGAATTGAAAATTGGATTAAGTGTTGGAAAGATGGGAATTATTATCTTAGGATGTTGTTGGTTCATTCTAAATTCCATTCTTTAAAGGTAAAATTAATTTTACCTTTTATATTAAATGAAAATTATGTTAAAAGATAAGTATTGTGATTCATTGTTCCTTTAAAATAATTATCTTCTCGAGAACTATTAGATTTAATATTCTTCTTGAACCTTTGTTTGAATCAAGAATGAACTATAGACAATATAGTATGAAAAAATAAGTAAATTGAGATGTAATATTACTTATCTATTGTATATTTTCTTAGGAATTTGTTGACTTAAGAATGTTGATAAATAAAGATCCTTACTTGAAGTAATGTGGATTGTTCATGTGATCTCCTTTTTATCCTTATTTCTTATGTGATATCTATCTGAATTGCGTAAATGTTTCATAAAAGAAGAGTTCTTTTTATGAGATAGTTATTCAAAAGCACATCATTTTAATGTTTAGTTCTTATCATGCTCAGTTCGATGAACTGACCCATGCTAGCAATTTTTGCAGATGGATTTCGTAAGTGATAAAAGAAGACAAGTTCTAGTATGATGATTCCTATGTTTACTTAAAGGCTACATCTTTAATGAGGAATTATTATTATTTTTGAGATGTAATTGAAAAAGGAAAATTTGTAAATTTTACTTAATCTTATCAATGTTGATTGACATGAAAGATGTCTGAAATGTTTAGATCTATAAAATATGTATTTTTTTGATAAATGGAAAAGGGATTGAGTGTTATTGATCTTTGATGTGCCATTATCTTTTGGGATTACTGCAAGGGGATTGTAAAATTATTCTTATTCTCTTATAAACATATATGTTTTGGATTATTTCAGTTGGAATCAAATGAAATAGAGAAAAAGAGTATTGATACTCTATTCTACTCTTAATTGCAACTTTTAAGTTGGCATGCATAGATGAACACTCAACTAGGTCAATATGGTTTATTCATTGACAATAATAGATAAGTAAATTACATATGGTTTTTGTATAAGTAATTTTTGCAATGGACCCTAACGAATATATGTTAAGGGAAAGACAATTAGTCTTTGGAATTAAATATTCATTACTATCCTTTTTGGGTATAATACCCAAGGGATATTCGGAAAGAGGAAATTATACCTCTTCTTAGAAAACCTTAAATCGAATTAAGGTAATGGAAAATGTATGAATATATATATATATATATATATATATATATATTATATATACACACATACATACATATATATATATACACACATACATACATACATACATATATATATATATATATATATATATATATATGTATGTATGTATGTATATATATGTATGTATGTATATAAGAATTAGACTTCATTTCAATGAAGTCTAATATTAAGGAATCGGAATCTAAATTCAGTCATGCGTAATCTTTGTTAAGTTATGTAAGCTATCTTTTTGTTGTTAAGTTGATTTAGATTGTAATTCTAAAACTTAAGTAAATAGACTAATGAATGAAACATAAACCTCCAAGAAGAGGGATTGGTTGTAGATTAACCTACATGTTAATTATAAGTTATTGATGGTTAAGCAACCATAATAATCAAAGAGGTTAGAAATTCTGCAGGTTCTTTGAAACTAAATCTTAAATTAAAAGGATAAGAAAGTATTTAACCTCTTAGTTGGATATGTACTTCTAGATGAGGTGGTTCCGTAGGATGTTGGTACATGCCAACTACAATAATGTGTCATCATGAAGATGGGCCTTCATGAGGACATAATGTTGTAGCTGACATGTCGCAACACCCTTCTGAATCAAATCATCTAGGTATACATAAACTCGGACTTGACTTGGTTACACTCTAGGTCAGTTTAGGAACATGATTTTGTATAGGGAAGGAATCTCGATGACTAAAGGTAACTAGACACATGCAATCAACCTAGGTCGATTGAGTATGTCTATGTACCCCTAATCACCGCGAGTGGTCCTCTATACCAATCTATGTTGCTAATCTGGGTTATGGTAAAGCCTTGGACAAGAGGACTGACAAGAGTCAGTAAAGACCATTCTAGATAACAGATGAAGTGGGGGTGAAGGATGTATTCCATCAACGAGTATGCCATCTAGGAATATGATCATGCAAAGAATGTGAAAATCTTTGGCTAATGTATCGCAAGCTGCCGGTTGTGTTGTCCTACGTCACCTAGTTTAAGATGAAAGATATCGGATGAATATTGGTAATAAATATTCAAATAGGCCTCTTAAATAGAACACTTCAATACCCCGAAAAGGGTAAAAGAACCAAGTATACTCAGTAGACAATACATTGAATTAACATGAAGGATTGGTAAGAAACTGAGTCATGAAATGAGAGATCGATGAAACTCCAAGTCATGAAATGAGAGATCGTAGTTCATCAAGTCATTACAGTTGCATATGGTTATCTATTATGAGATTAATTGGAATTGAATGTGTGTTCTAAATCATGATCATTTAGAAAAGAGAAAATTATTTAAAAACTTGAAACATGTGTTCTAAATTATGATAATTTAGAACAAAAAATGCTATTAAAAAAAAATCCCTTGTTTCTAAAGTTTTAAAATGGGAATGTTACATCTTGGTATCGAGCTAAAGGTTGTAGCTCCTGGACCTATTGTGTCCATAATTTGATAAAAATTATATTTTCTTGTTAAATAGAAAATGATTAGAAAAAGAAGAAATGTTGCAAACAACTCGCCCCATCGGGAGAAGCAACTACTTGCTGAAAACTTGATGAGATCCTTGCTGCCCTATTGGACACGAGAGATCACCTGGCTATACTAGAAAAACAAGTAATGGGCAATGAGGAGGAGGAATAAGATACGATAATGATGATTAGCCACCTCCCGTGGAAAACACCAATGGAGAGAATCCAGTGTTGATAACAGATAATGTAAACATACCTAATCGTCCTAAAAATAAAAAGGCAAGATTAACAGACATAACCTGGGATCAATTTAAAAGTTACTTTAGGAAATAGTGGCTGCCTCAACTTTTCTATGATCAGAAAATGACTAAATTTCAGAACTTATCTTAAGAAAAGTTAACTGTGACAGAGTATTGGGAAAGGTTTACTAAACTCCTTAAGTAAATGCCTTAGTATCAATTTGATGAGAAGTTTAGGATACGAAAATTTATTATGGGATTAAATACCATTATAGGAGGTGAGGTGGATGTTCACAGTCCAACCACTATAGAAGGGGTTGTTGAAAAATCCATAAGGCAAGAACAGAAATTAAGATTAATCTTTGCTCATAGAGAGGAAACTAGAAAGAAGGTTCTAAACTCTTCTTCATCTCTTGCACCTAAAAAGGGACCCTGGAAGAGGTTTTGCATGATAAATTTTTTTACCACCGATAATAATAAGAGAATAGTGACAAACAAACATGTTTCTATTATGTAGAACAACTTTTTCAGAACAATAATAATGGGAAGAAGTCCTACGGCCGTAATGATAACTTGAAGGCCGGAAATAAATTTGAGGCTAGGAAGGGGCATGTTGGAGGATTTTTAACTGTGGCAAGGACCATTATACGAGTCACTATCCTTTAAATAAGGATGACCACAATCAGCAACATAGGATACACGCTGTGGTAGCTAAAAAGTAATCTGAAAAGCAAGTCACACACATAGAAGTTCGGTAAGTTATTCGGTATACATGTCACTATAATTTTTGATACAGAGTTAATGAATTTTTTATTTCTACTAATTTATCTTTGAAATTAAAAATAAAAGATGAGAAAATTGATAAATTGTGGACTATGCATTATGGAAATAACATTGTTCATATGGTTAGTATGTGTATTTTTAGAGTAGTCCTTGACTTGCCTAGTTTTCCAAATGTGTTGACCCTTATGTTGCTCCTTTCGGTCTTATGATGTAATCATAGGTGTTGAATAACTAGCTAATCATAAAGCAAAGGTTGATTTTTTTGAAAAATAGATTAGCTGTTTAGATGATCTATAGAAAACAACAGTATCATTCAAGGTGTAAAACACGAGATTTCAGTTCAGAATTTGTCAAAGAATGCACCTCAAAATGCCAAAACAAATGCTTTGGACCTTATATGCAGATAAATATTTTTGAAATTACGAAGAGGGTAATGATTTTATGGAAGGATATTCCTTGTTATGAAATTTCAGGATGTATTTCGTAGGAGTTACTGGGTCTTCCACCCAAACGAGAGTTTGACTTCATGATCAAGATCAAACCAGAACCGAGCCTATATCTAAGGTACCTTATAGAATGACTACCATTGAACTAGTAGAGCTTAAAGCTTAGTTGCAAGAACTCTTTTCAAAAGGTTTGATAATACTAAGTGTCTCACCTTTGAGAGCACCGGTAATTTTTGTGAAAAGGAAGGATGAAACACTTAGATTGTGCATTGATTACAGAATTTTGAACAAGGAAACTATTAAGAACCGATATCTGCTTCCTAGAATTGATGATCTATTTGATCAGAGGCATGGAGCATCGGTGTATTCCAAAATAGATCTTAGATATAGTTATCATTAGTTGAGAATAAAGGATTAAGACATACATGAAATAGATTTTAGAACAAGGAATGGGCATTAGGAATTCATAGTTTTACCTTTTGGGTTGACAAATGCACTTACCGCTTTTATGAATTTGATGAATAATATTTTTCGAGAATACTTGGACAAGTTTGTGCTTGTATTCTTGGATGATATTCTCATATACTCTAAGAGCATTGAAGAACATCATGAGCATTTGAAGATAGTCTTAGAGATCTTGAGAAAGAGAAATTTGTATGGTAAGTTGTCTAAATGTTCTTTCTATGACATGGAAGTGCACTATTTGGGGCATGTTATAAGCAAGAATGGAATAGTTGTTGATCCTTCAAAGATTATAGCTATAACTGAGTGGCCCACACCCAAGAACGTGCATGAAGTTAGAAGCTTCATGGGTCTTGTTGGTTACTACAGAAAGTTTGTTAAATAATTTTCTAAGATTGTTGCACCAATAACTTCACTAAAGAAGAAAGACAAAAATTTGTTTATAATGACAAATGTGAATCTTATTATAAGATTTTAAGGGATCAATTAACTACAACACCTATTTTTATTGTACCTGATCCAAATGGGGACTTTACTAGTTGTAACGGATGCATCTAGGGAGGATCTCATAGGTATTCTGTTGTAGGATGATCATGTCATAGCTTATGAAAGTAGAAAACTCAAGTTACATGAATGGAATTATGCTCCACATGACCTAGAGCTTGTTGCCATTGTTTATGCACTTCAAATACGGAGGCATTACCTTCTCGGTAAGCCTTTTGAACTAAAAAATGATCATCTTGGGTTGAAGTATATTTTTACTCAGCCAAACCTGAATGCAAGACAATGAAGATGGTTAGAATTTCTATCTCAGTATGATTTTGATATAAGATATATTAAAGGAAAGGAAAATAGAGTAGCAGATGCCCTAAGTCATAGGAAGCACATTTCTACTCTTATAACATTGAGAACTCAGTTTAAGGATGAGGTGAAAAGTTTCGTGGAATCTGATTCTTATTTTCAACAAGTAAAGACAACACTTGCTGCAAATCCAAATGATGTGAGATATAAAGGTTTTGATTTTGACAATGAAGGAATTTTGTGGTTTGAAAACAGGGTATACATACCTTTGGCAAATGAGTTAAGAAAGAAATTATTAGTTGAATTTCACAACTCACCTTTTTCTAGATATCCTGGCATTACAAAGATGTTTGCTGATATAAAACAACAATATTTCTAGAAAGGGATGAAAAAAATATGTGATGGAAATTGTGACACACTGTTTAGAATGTCAACGTGTTAAAGTGGAACATATGCATCCAGCCAGTTTTTGTACCCTCACAACATTTTGTAGTACAAATGGCAAGTGATAACTATGGATTTTGTTCAAGGATTTCCTATGTCAAAGAATAAACATGATGTTATTCTGGTTGTTGTTGATAAACTAAAAAAAGTAGCACACTTCATTGCTGGTAATCTAAAGGATGATTCACCCGTGTTAGCAAGAAGTTTTTGCATGAGATTTTCAGGTTACATGGAGTACCTGAATTGATCATATCGGATAGAGATCCAAGAATGACATCAAGATTTTGGAAAATGCTTAATGCAGCTCTGGGAACTAAGTTGAATTTCAGTTTTGTGTATCATCCGGAAACGGATGGACAAACTGAAAGAGTTAATCAAGTTTTAGAGGATATGTTACAAATGTATTACATGGATCAGTAGTATAAATGGGAGGAGTACCTTCCATTAGTAGAGTTTTCTTATAATAACACATATCACGCCTCTCTAAAAATGGCACCTTTTGAAGCATTATACAGAAGGAAATGCAGAACCCCTGTTAGCTGGGACAACATTAAGGATAGAGAGGTAATTGGGCCAGAAATCCTTACATAAATGGAACAACAAGTTAAAATGATTCATGAATGCTTGAAGGAAGCTACCGATAGGAAAAAGAGCTATGAAGACTTAAATTGAGTTGATAGGAAATTTGAACGTGGTGAGAAATTATTTCTTTGGGTTAAGCCAAAAAAGAGTTCTATAACTTTTAGCAAGGTTGCCAAGTTATCACCTTGTTATGTGGGACCCTTTGAAATTGTTGAAGTAATCAACCTTGTAGCTTATCATTTAACTTTACCTCCTTCTTTATCATGAATGCATGATGTTTTCCATATTTATTTTCTTAAGAAATACATTTAAAATTTATCACATGTGTTGAATTAGAATTCCTTGTAGGTCCAAGACCCAAGAATAATCATGGTTAAGCCTATTCAAGTGTTGGAAACTTTCCAGTTGCACTTAAGAAATTATGAAATAAGTCAATGTAAGGTCCAATGGGACCAGTTTAATGAAGAAAGTGCAACCTAGGAAAATCTCAAAGATATGAGATTTGCTTTTCCATACTTGTTTGATCAAAATTGATTCTGAAAAATTGATAAAATCTAAAAATTTAATTCATATTTTGATGTTAAATCTGCCAAACTTGAGCAGTTACTGAACTATTTGACAATTGTTTTAAATATTGTTTTGAAAACTTGAATTTTTCAAATTTAGTTCTATTATGAACATATGAACGGAAGGACAATAATTAAGTTTTGTCTTAAAAATTTAATGGTCTAATTACGTTAATCATCGGGATGATGATTCTTTTAAGGAGGAAGGTATGTAACATCTTGGTCATGATTGTTACTATGATGACTTCCACCTTTGACATTGCAAACGTTGACATGTGATTTGTCTTAGGAAGGTGTATTCTTTTGACATTGAAAATCATGTTTGCAATGGATAAGTTATTACTATTCGTAATTCATGGTTCTTTGATTTTGAAATTTATTTATGCATGGTAGCACTTGTCTGAACTTGCATAATGTTAATCTAGTTGCTTATACTTGTAAGGTGGGTGAAGACTGTTAAAGCCTACTTGTTTTGGATCTAGACGATTCTTTTGCTTCAATGATTTGATGACAGGGTTGATAGTTGTCTTGCTATCATAAATTGGGGAAGGGGCATTATAGTCTTCTCTTCTCTATTGAACTCGACTTCGAGTGTCTGGTTGGAGTCTTGTCATTTTGGTTGTTTTTCTCTATGATTGGTTTGGAGCTTGAAACTCTTTCCCAACTTGTATGTTGCTCCTTGATTTCTTTGAAAAATTAAGGGGTCTGGGTAACTTGAAGATGGGTCTAGGAAGGTAGAATTATTTTCGTTATTTTCATTTGTATGTATTTTCTTTGAAAATAAATCAACATCTCTCTTAGACGTTCTAATTCATCATTTTTCTTTTCCACTCTCTAATTGGAAAAGGAGAAAGCTTCTCTATTGATGATTTTTGTGTTGGAAAGAATTAAATAATTTTGTTGTTGAGCTTGTTGCTTTAAAAACTTGCATCAGTTTTGTGTTGCAGTGATTGTTATTTTTATTTGATGAGAAGTCATCTCTTCGGCTTTGTATTGCTAGTTTTAATTGTTATTCTCATATTGATTCAATTTCAATGTTGTTGTTTGCATGGTGGTGGTACTTGAATTTGGACACCGTTAGGTAATGATTCGTTCACTTCTTAGAACATCAATTATGTTTAACCTTTTAATAGGATGGATTATTGGGATCTTCTTTCTCTTTTTGAGTTGGCTATGCATCGTTGTTTTTCTTTGAAATGTGAAAGGATTTACTTTCTATTATTTCTCTTCTCTAAATTGTTGAATCAATTTTGTCTTCATTGAACACCAAAGGATGAATTAAGTTGATTTCCTTTCAACTGTTTGCTATTTCTCATCTTTACTAACCTTGTTGAGGCTAAATGGGTAATTGTATGGAAAACTTACATTTCTTATTCCTATTGATTTGATGAATTGAAATTTAATTGAAAATTGGATTAAGTTTTGGAAAGATGGGAATTCTTGTTTTAGGATGTTTTTGGTTAATTCTAAATTCCATTCTTTAAAGGTAAAATGAATTTGAAATTTTATATTAAATGAGAATTATGTTAAAAGATAAGTATTGTGATTCATTGTTCCTTTAAAATAATTCTCTGTTGAGATCATTAGAGTTAATATTCTTCATGAAACCCTTGTTTGAATGAAGAATGAAATATAGACATTATAGTATGAAAAAAATAAGTAAATTGGGATGTAATATTACTTATCTTTTGTAGATTTTCTTATGAAATTGCTGACTTAAGAATGTTGATTGATCATGATCCTTACTTGAAGTAATGTGGATTGTTCATGTAATCTCCCTTTTTTATCCTTATTTTTTATGTGATATCTATATGAATTACGTAAATGTTTCATAAAAGTAGAGTTATTTTTATGAGACAATTAGTCAAAAGCACATCATTTTAATGTTTAGTGGTTATCATGCTCGTTCGATGAACTGACTCATCCTAGCAATTTTTGCAGATGGATTCTATAAGTGATAAAAGAAGACAAGTTCTACTATGATGATTCCTATGTTTACTTAAAGGCTGCATCTTTAATGAGGAATTATTATTCTTTTTGAGATGTAATTGAAAAAGGGAAAAGTTGTAAATTTTACTTAATCTTATGAATGTTGATTGACATGAAAGATGTCTGAAATTTTTAGATCTATAAAATATGTATTTTGTTTGATAAATGGAAAAGGGATTGAGTTTTATTGATCTTTGATGTGCCATTATCTTTTGGGCTTAGTGCAAGGGGATTGTAAAATTATTCTTATTCTCTTGTAAACATATATGTTTTGGATTATTTTAGTTGGACTCAAATGAAATAGAGAAAAAGACAATTGATACTCTATTTTACTTTTAATTGCAACTTTTAAGTTGGCATGCATAGATGAACACTCAACTAGGTCAATATGGTTTATTCATTGACAATAATAGTTAAGTAAATTACATATGGATTTTGTATAAGTAATTGTTGCAATGGACCCTAACGAATATATGTTAAGGGAAAGACAATTAGTCTTCGAATTAAATATTTTTACTATCCTTTTTAGGTATAATACCCGAGGGATATTCGGAAAGAGGAAATTATACCTCTTCTTAGCAAACCTTAAACCGAATTAAGGTAATGGAAAATATATGAATATATATATAGTAATTAGACTTCATTTTAATTAAGTCTAATATCAAGGAATCATAATCTAAATTCAGTCATGTGTAAACTTGGTTAACTTAAGTAAGTTAGCATTTTTGTTGTTAAGCTGATTTGGATTGTAAGTCTGAAACTTAAGTTAATAGAAAAATGAATGAAACACAAACCTCCAAGAAGAGGGATTGGTTATAGATTAATCTACATGGAAATTATAAGTCATTGATGGTTAGCAACCGTAATGATCAAAGAGGTTAGAAATTCTACAGGGTTGTTGAAACTAAATCTTAAATTAAAAGGATAAGAAAGTATTTAACCTCTTAGCTAGATATGTAATTCTAGATGAGGTGGTTCCGGAGGATGCTGGTACATGCCAACTACAATAATGTGTCATCATGAAAATGGGCCTTCATGAGGACAAAATGTCGCAATGACATGTTGCAACAATATTATGAATCAAATCATCTAGGTATACATAAACTCATATTTGACTTGGTTACACTCTAGGTCAGTTTAGGAACATGATTTTATATAGGGAAGGAATCCCAATGACTAAAGGTAACTAGACACATGCAATCGACATAGGTTGATTTAGTATGTCTATGTATCCCTAATCACCATGAGTGGTACTCTATACCAATCTATGTTGCTAATCTGGGTTACGTAAAGTATTGGACAAGAGGACTAACAGAGTCAAAAGAAAGATGATTCTAGATAATAGATGAAGTGGGGGTGAAGGATGTATCCCATTGAGGAGTATTCCATCTAGGAATATGATCATGTAAATCATGTGAAAATATTTTGCCAAATTATCGCAAGCTACTAGTTGCATTTTCCTACGTCACCCAGTTTAAGATGTAGGATATCAGATGAATATTGGTAATAAATATTCAGATATGCCTCTTAAATAAAACAATTCAATACCCTAAAAAGGGTAAAAGAACCAAGTATACTTAGTATACAATAAATTGAATTAACATGAAGGATTGGTAAGAAACCAAGTCATGAAATGAGAGATCGATGAAACTCTGAGTCATGAAATGAGAGATCGACAGTTCATCGAGTCATTACAGCTGCATATGGTTTCTTTTTTGAGATTGATTGGCATGGAATGTGTGTTCTAAATCATGATCATTTAGAACAGAGAACATTATTTAAAAACTTGAAATGTTTGTTCTAAACTATGATAATTTAGAACAGAGAACACTATTCAAAAATAAATTTAAAATACCTTGTTTCTAAAGATTTAAAATGGGAATGTTAGACTACACTTGGTACTTTCTTCCTTGGTTATTTTCCCTCCTGTTTTGGTGCAGGTCTCCTCCTACCACTTGGGTCCTCAGGTATGGACACCTCGTTCTCCAGATACATGCCCTTCTCAAATTAGGATCTTATGTGGAGGTATACTCGCATCACAGACCCTCCTACAATGGGAAAAGTCATGGGTTTCACCATTTAGACCTCATACAACACGTACTTCTCCAAGTACACACACTTGTTGTGGTAGAACAACCCTTTGCGCATTTCTTTGTGGTCTTGGTCCTAATTACCAAGGTTTAAATTTAAATTATTGGACTCTTTAAACCTATTCACTCCCGCTTGGAAGTGTTGAGTTGTGAAGGCAAAAGGGAGCTTGCACCATGGGCTCCATGTCTCATCTATTATTTTAAATCATCAAGCGTAAATGTTAGTACATAGAAAATATAGCTTCTCCTTGGTGGTCACTTGTAGTTGTTCAAGGATCGTCCATTCCATCTGAAACGCATTCCTTGGGCATGTATATCAATTCTTCAAGAGAGCCTTGTGCATGGCCATCATACTATCACAAGTGTACTTCTCAAACCTCTTTGCGGGTGAAGGGTTTTCAGTAGGGTACTCCCACATGACTTTGTCCGCTGCATCCAACTCTCTAATCTCTAAGATCACAATGGTTAACAAGACATTACAAAAGAGTATTTTATCACCTTCATGTGTGCTGTTGATAATCTCATCCACGATGTATGCAAACAAGTTGTAGATGGTGCCCTCCTAAATCCTTCTACCAAAATTTAGTCAAGACTTGTTTACCCGAGTCCACCTCTCTTGATCATTTAACTTTGTCACAAGGTGTGCAACCATCTTCATCACCGGGTCCTTGATTTCGTGATATCAAAGTACCTCAACCCCTTTTTGTATGCATAAGTAGCAACGATTTCCTTAATTTCCTCCTTGTTACATAGGTCGTCCTCCAAAATTTCTCCTTCATAGATGAGGCCTATGAAATGTGAAACAAGCTGAGGGGTAATGCACATCTTGTGCCCTGTGAAGTGAAAGTAATATTTGTGCATGTGCGACATCAACCATTGATATAGGCACTTAGGATTTCTGAAGTAGGGCAACTCAAAGAGTTGCAATAATCCTGACTTCTCCAACTTCACTTTTACCTCATCGTTATAGATGGGAAAACCCTCTGGTGTCCTTTTATTCATTGGGCGCACTAACTCCAGCACCATTTCCTTCTCGATCATGCTCGAGTGATGATTGTAATCATTTACTAACATTTTTCTTAAATGGGACTCCCACTCTCACCCAAGCAATACTCCATCTGGGTACTACATTTCTGCATACCACTCTTCATTTATACTCGCAACAATTTCTTGTTGCTTGCTCTTACCTTTCCCTTTCCCTTCTTAGGTGTGCCAACTAGTTTCTTGGGTGCCATTGTTTATGTTAACACTTCAACTTCTTTCACTTGCTTTGTTTTACTACCCCTTTCCAAGTTTAGATCTCAAACTGGCAAAGAAACTCTTTTTTGACCCGTGCCCTAGATACCAAACCCTAACTGGAATCTCTTTTCACCAAATGACACTTCTCCACAACTCTTCCCACACATGTGAATCACTTCCTTTCTAGTTTGTAAATCCAAACTGGTCACTCATGCTCAAATTCTTGTAATTTTTCTTTACACGGATCAACTCTGGAAACCCTAGTTCACAAAACTCTTCTCTTCATATTCACAAAGTGAATAATGAAATGTTTGAACCTCTATTTATAGTTTTTCCCATTTTAAGCATTAAATGATATTTAACCTACCACCATACTTTTAACATTTAATGAGGTTTTTAAAAACAAATCCCAACTTTTGTGTCCTTACTCATGCGCCCAACCCCGCACAAACAATTTTCCAACCTTCTGGTGGGAAACCAATCCATCTTGATAGGAGAATCTTGCACATGTGTCACCGACACCGAAGGCACTTCTTCTATCATGATTTTTTCTTTTTCCTACCTCATGTTGTTTTTGCGCTTCTTCCTCCTTTGTACGTGGGATCTAGAAAGTAGCCTTATCTTGACACCAACCATCCTTTTCCACCTTTTCTTTCATGCACCTCTTTCAACAGGGCCATTCAACGGGCTTTCCAACACAATCCTCCTTGGCACTTTACCCACACTTTCCTTCACATTACTCCACCCCACACTAAAATGATGTGTGGTCCTCTGCACATTCAAAACCCTCAAAAAGTAACAAGGTTATTAGCTCCCAAGGCACAAAACAAAACAACAACACAAAACGGAAAACACAAGAAAGAAAATGCATAAAGGAAATTCTAAACTATCTGGAAAAATTGCCTTATTTACAAACACCAAGAAGCCTTATTTATATTAGGGCTTCATCCTACTCCCATTGAAGTGTCCAAGAAATTTTTTTCCATTCAACTCTTGTAACTGACACGCACCCAAATCAAGGATGTACAATATTATATAGGGACATAACCAATGGACCTTTAACTTCCAAGGGTGGCACAAAAACTAGAATCATAAAATAAGACCATCTTGCCCAACCTCAAACTTCTTGTTCCTAATGTGGCGATCATGCCATGCTTTTGCTTTTATTTTTCTAGTTGTTTTTCTCCACCTAGTGAGTGATCATCTTTCATCCAGCTTCATCAATTCATCAATTATCTCTTCCAATGCTTGTTCATCATCCAACCCTCCTACGTGCACTATACACAGTGAAGGTAACATAAACTCAACTGGTAAGACAACCTCCATGCCAAAAACCAACTGAAATGGTGTGGCCTTATTCAACCTTTTGTAGGTTGTTACAGTATGCCCAAAGAACGGATGACACTTTATCATCCCAATCCTACCTACCAACATCACATATCTTAGTCAACGTGTGACTAAGTATTTTGTTAAACACCTCAGTAGTTCCATTTACTTGAGGGTGATAGGGAGTAGTCTTGTGATGGGCCACCATGAATTTTGATAACAAAATCCTGACCATTTCATTGACAAAGCATGTACCTCTATCACTTGTCAAGCTCAATGGGCATCCATACATGTGATTATGTTCTCCCATAAAAATTTATTAGCTGTAGCTACAGTAAAATCCTTAGTGGGTACTGCCTCTGCCCACCTCATCAAATAATCAGTGCAAGTAATGATATACTACGAACTAGTCCTTCGTACTCATCTTGTAGATTTGTTCGACAAAGTCAATAACCAATTTCTCAAATAGTTTCATGCTTCATATTGGTTACAAGGGAATTTCATCCCTCTTTTCATGTTTTCCAAGGCACTTTGAAATGGTCACATGCCTTGGAAAACTCTATGCAATCTTTATACATGCTCTCCCACCAAAGCCCTACTAGTAGAATCTTCTATGCGGTTGTATTGTAGTCATTTTTAATCCTATCACAAAAGGAAGGAACCTCATGCATGCCGACCTATCACCCAGCAGAAGATGAGCACTCACCTGAGGCACACGTGGGTACTGAGTCTCTCTTTTATGTGATTTTAGTGGGAAACATCAATTATGATTACTGTAAGAGTTTTGAAGAGGGAGGTTGAAACATACAAGGACCATAGGGCTTAGAATGGCCTCTAGATCCTTGCAGTCACCTTAGGTAGTGAGTACTTTAACATAACTCAAAACATGTTGTTATCCAAAATTCACCCCCTAGGGTAAATTTTGATAACATGCATCAGAATATTCAAGTCCTAGAAAAATAGATTGATTCAAGGCCCAAAATCATGTTTTTTGGGGTCCTTCGGCTTCTCTCTAACTCTCCTATCCAAGAAGAAATCCCAAGAGGTTGAGAAAAGGGTGAAAAAGTTGTAAAAAACAAGCACAGGGCGAAAAAATCATGAAAATCAGCTAAGTCCTAGCCTGGTGGTCCTTGGAATAGTTGGGACATTGGGCGTGAACCGGCAAAAAGCCTCCGGGTATTCCACGCAACAATTGGGACATTTGGGCCATAGGTGCGCGTGGGACGTAGATCATCACGGTTTGGCACAAGTCGGTCCATTTCGGGTGGTTTGGAGAAATTTGTCCCAGGCGATCGGGACAATTGGGACAAGAGTACGCGGAGGACGCGAATCGCCATTTGGATGAAACAGAGGACTTTTGTTTGGGACATCTGGGCCAAAAGTACACGTGGGACATGAAAAGCCGAAGGAGCCGAGAGTGAATGAAATCTTGCCACGTGTCTTCGCCGCAAACAGGAACAGGGAAGCCCGAATCGGGTGGATTGGAGAAATTTGTCCCAGAAGGTTTGGGACATTTGGTCCAAAAATACGTGAGGGACGTGAAGACCCAGAAAATCCGCCAACGAATCAGAATGTGACGCGTGTCACAAGGGGAGGCGCAATAAAAATTTCGACTAAGTGTTTTTGGCCGAGTTTTAAAGGGAGCGAGTTGGAGCGTTGGCCCGAGCCAATAAAAAGAAGACGTGTGTCCTAAGGAGAAGGGGAGTGAGGAGCTCAAGGAGGACTTGGATAATTTGGAAAAAATTTGGCCAAAAACTAAAAGGTAAAGATGACCCGCGCCCCGTCCTCGAACCAAACGATGCCACATGTCCCAAATGAATGGCGGGCGCGGGAAAAAATGGAAAATTTCCCAAAGTGATAAAAACATCAAAATTTTAAAGGGAAACCCATGGGAAGTGGAGGAGAGAGAATTACTTGTCCAATCGAGTGCTTGACATGTGGCGTCCGACCAGCGGAGCATGGAAAAATTCAAATTTTTGCCCGCCGATCCGTTTTTTTTGGGGTTTTTTGCCCTAAAACTTCAGACCCCCATATCTTTTGATCCAGAGCTCAGATTTGCATGTTCTTTATATCATTGGAAAGATTATGAAATTCTATACAGGATTCCATGGTCAATATCTAATTTTGGTTTAGTTTGGAGAGAAAATTCAAAAACGTTTCTGGTATGTGTTCATGGCCAGAAGTGACATTTCAGCGACCAAATTTAATACAGAATGGGTCGCACTCTCCTCCCATTTGGTCAAAATGATAGGGTATGGGTTTGTAAGGTCCTCCATGCTGATTTAATGCATTTGTAGTCAATGAGGAATGGGCTCCCATGTTTTTGTACATTTTCTCTCTCATGGGCTCGACCCATGCAATGTAAAAGCCAGATTTGGCTCATTTTGAAAGGATTATTACAAGTTGTTCATCTTTTCGGCTCTGCCCTCCCTTCTTTTCTTCTCCAGGGTTGAAAATGGAGTTCAAACCTCCTCCCTTGCTCTGTAATGGCATTTTTTCCTTTTACTATTGAAATGATGTTCTGTGTAAACTTTTGAAGCAACAAAAACGTGTTTTGTGATGCATCTGTCCATCCTTGCTTATTTTTCACTTGTTTTCTTCTTTCCTCTCTTCATTGTAAGTATTTGTGAAAGTTTGAATGTTCATTGCAGGTCTAGAGCTATGTTCATGGAGTTTTGGGACATTTTCTATGTGAAATCTATCCTTGGGCCTGTGATGCATCTATCCATCCTTCCCATTGCTCACCTCTCCTTGTTCCATGGCAGTTTTGATAGATGTTCAACATTCTCCTTCTATGGTGTATCACCGTTTTAGTGTAGGATTTTGTTGTTTTTCCTTTTCTCTCTCTCTCTCTGTCTCCTTGGCATGGTTAGATTAGGATTAGATTAGCTTGCCTACACTGGAATAGCTTGTGGCAGGTAGTTTAGGAGCAGGAACTAGCCTTCTCTGGAGATTCCTTTCTCATTTCTACAAGTCCCACACTTGGAGAAAGGTTTCAATGTTGTGCAATCACACTGGATGCTAGAGTGATCAACCTAGAAATCTGATCAACATCCAGGGGTGCTGTGATTTTGCACTAACAGTTTTGGCACACCCGGTGGGACCTTAGAGGTCTTCCACTTCATCTTTTGCGCAGTTGGTGTTTTCTGTGAAGATTTCATCCTTTGGAGGCACTTGCAAACACATCTGGTGACTCCATTTGATCAGCAACCCATTCCTGAAGTTGCAGACCTATTTTTCATCCATTCCCATCCATCCTTCTTTCCATCTCTTTCATTCTTTTCCATTCCATGAAGTTGTGCAATCATGACTTCATTTCCATCATGGAATTCACATTTTCAACAACAACAATTTATCACACCTCCAACATGTTTTACAAATCCTCCAAATCAGCATGCATACCCATATGAGCAGCAATGCCAAGATCATTTTGGCTACGGAGCTTTCCAAGAGCAAGAGTATGCTGGTTATGAAGACAATCAGATGCAAGATGCTGGTCTGTTGGAGAAAATCCAAAAGATGGAGGTAGAGATGGTGCAGTCCAGAGCAACAGCTCAAATGAGAGCTTTCAGAATTGGTTGCAGGACTCCTTGTCCATGGGGAGGCCCTTTTCCAAGACACTTCAGCCCTCAAGAGAAGCTTGACTTCATGATTGCAACGCTGCCATTGCTTGCAAAGTGGATTGAAGAAATAGAGGTGTATGAGAGGAGTATTCAACAACCTTGTCAACGGGTAAGCACGCCATCTCATGCCTTTCTTTTTCCTCTTTCCCAATCTATTTTATCTCAGCAGTGTCAAGTTTTAAACTCTCCATCTGCTGTCCCAAGTGTTGAATCCATTTCTCCACCTCTCAGTCTTCCACCACACCTCAATTCTTCTTTCCTTTTTCCTTCCAAATAGTCATCCCCTCCACAAGAGCTAACAGAAATACCCCCTTCTCTAGAGAAACAAGAGGTTTCACCTCCTCTACCACCACAAAAAATTTCCAAATCAATTGAGTTACAACCCATCCCTCCTCTTGCATCCCCAATTCCATGTGGGGAAGAAGAAATTGCAAAAATTAGTCATCAAGGATAGTAAGAGGAAGAGCCAAGAAGAAAAAAGAAATGACAGACAACTTGAGGGTTTGGGCTGCCAAATTTGGGATGAAAAAGATCCCCTTGATGGTTAAGCCTTCGAAGAGATGGGATTTGAAGAACAAATGGTGGTCGGGACTAATTTTGTTGCAGCGAGAAGAAGAAGATCTTACAGTCCCAGCTTGTCCTCTAGAGTAGTAGATTGAAGAGTTTGACTTGACAAACTTCATGCTTTGGAGGAAGAGTTCTATCAAGAGAAAGATTGCCTTCAAGTAGTAGAGGAGGAAGGAGCTGCTCCAGATCCAAAAGAAAGGAGCACATTCTAGTTGTGGAGGAGAAAAGTGTAGATCCAAAGACTTTGAGCACAAAGCGGGCTACAGGAGAACCTTCGGTGCTTCTTTTCTACTTCACCTCTCTCAAGTTCTAAGTGCTTGAAGAGGAGTTTGATCTCTCAAACTCAATGTTGGAGAGAAACCATGGTGGTCAAGTTACTGAGATCAAGAAAACACCATGGAGGAAGTTGAGCATTTACAGGGACAACAATGAGGCAACTTATCTCAGCAGATTTGGAGGATTGTTTTGATGGAGAAGAGCCGGTTGAGTTTCCAACATTCTCTCTTTCACCATCCACATTCCAAACACTTGAGTCTCGCTGTCATGAAGGATAACATTCATTTACGGTAGCCTACATCTTATAGTAGCTCTTTGGAACTAAGATTGGAAGATTTTAATCTTTCATGTTCTTCATTAGAGGAAGAGAAGGGGTAGAAGGATGCTACCATTTCTTCCACACCATCCATTCAAGAAGGTCTACAAGAAGACTCCATTTTGGGAGTTGAAAATAAGAGCTATGGGCATATCAAATGGATCAGACCTTGCCCAATCAGGTATTTGGCTTCATTAGAGCCAAAGGAGAAGTCACAACCAGTCATGCTTGCTTCTGAGCATGAGGGTGAGCTACAAAGAACCAAGGATCAGCTGTCATACCTCTCCAATCCAAATGCAGAGCAACTAAAAGAGGTATTGAATTTTCCTTTAGCTGATACCTTGATGATTTGGGTAGAATACTAGCTTCTTGTTGATTTTCCACTCATCCTAATAGCCATGATCAGCTCCAAATCAATTGCATGGCTGCCACTTTTGAGAAAGGGAAGCTATTTCTCACAACCAATTGCAGGGTTTGTTTAGCTTGCCTTTGCTCCCAGTTAGAGTAGAGTAGGTAGGTTTGCTTTTAGTAAAAGAAGTGCTTGTGCACACTCTGCATGTTCCATTTGGAGCATGTATGGATTTCAGTTATGTATATAGTTTCTGTGGTGTTGGTTTTGCTCTTGCACAGTCCATTTCAGTGGCATTTTGGTGAGAACAACTCCATTTCAATGGGTTTCCAAGTGGCTCAGAGAGGGAAGTTTTCAAGTTCAGATCAGTTTGTAGGCCATAACACATGACTCCATGCCCAATGGATTGCTTTAGGCTACTGATCATTCATCTAGCAGACGAGATAACCCCGTGAGTCGCTGAAAACTATTATCCAAAATTCACCCCCAAGGTAAATTTTGATAACATGCATCGAATATTCAAGTCCCGTGCAAATAGATTGATTCAAGGCCCAAAATCATGTTTTTGGGGTCCTTGATTCTCTCTAACTCTCTGTCCAAGAAGAAATCCCAAGAGGTTGAGAAAAGGGTGAAAAAGTTGTAAAAAACAAGCTTGGGGCGAAAAAATCATGAAAATCAGCTAAGTCCTAGCCCAAGCGGTCCTTGGAACAGTTGGGACATCGGGCGTGAACCGGCCAAAAGCCTCCAGTGGTCCATTCAGTGGTGGGACATCTAGGCGCGTAGGTACGCGTGGGACGCGGATCAGCCGGTTTGGCACAAGTTGGTCCATTTTGGGCGATTCAAAGAAATTTGTCCCAGGTAGTTCGAGATAGTTGGGACAAGAGTACGTGGAGGACACGAACCAGCTAGTTCGGCCGAAACAGAGGACTTTCATTTGGGACATCCGGGCCAAAAGTACGTGCGGGACGTGAAAAGCCGAAGGAGCCGAGAGTGAATGAAATCTTGCCACGTGTCTTCGCTACAAAAAGGAACAGGGAAGCCCGAATCGGGCGGATCGGAGAAATTTATCCCAGAAGGTTTGGGACATCTGGGCCAAAAATACGTGAGGGATGCGAAGACCCGGAAAATCCACCAATGAATCAGAATGTGACGCGTGTCACAAGGGGAGGCGCAATAAAAATTTTGACTAAGTGTTTTTGGCCGAGGAGTTTTTGAAAGGGTGCGAGTTGGAGCGTTGGCCCAAGCCAATAAAAAGAAGACGCGTGTCCTAAGGAGAAGGGGAGTGCAGAGCTCGAGGAGGACTTGGAGAATTTGGCAAAAGTTTTGGCCAAAAAACTAAAAGGTAAAGATGACCCCACACCCCGTCCTCAAACCAAACAATGCCACGTGTCCCAAATGGCGGGGCACGGGAAAAAATGGAAAATTTCCCAAAGTGATAAAAATGTCAAAATTTCAAAGGAAACCCATGGGAGGTAGAGGAGAGAGAATTGCTCGTCAATCGGTTGCTTGCCACGTGGCGTCGACCAACGGAAAAGTGCATTAAAACCATTGATATCCATGTCTATTTATATTAGGTAACCTCGTTATATTCATTGATTCATTACAAAGTGTCACAAAGATCAGACCATAATCATGCATATCACTAGACGTATGTAACTAATCTAATAGAAAAATAAAAATTACAACTCCATGCTTAGTGCGTTCTTTCTTGAATACAAATATTCACTTGCAGTAATTATGTAGAGCTCCACTCACTCTTTAACCCATTATACCTCGTACTTATTCTCTTCTTTACTTACTCCACGGCACTTGTATTTATAATTCTCCTATACTACCAACTCACCTTCCAGTGTCCTTAGATCTGGTGCCAAGTGTTTAATGTGGTCCATGCAAGCATGCTTCTTTAGGCTGAGCTTTCCACTTTACCTCATGATGTTCTTCTAGAAGATTCCATCTAGGGCATGCTCTTTCCTTGTCTAGCCTATTGCTAGGTGGTATCTTATCCACGTGCAACCGATCATGCTTTTCACATTTTTGTCCTAGGTACTCGAATTAACTATGTCCCGAGCCTCCTTTTGCATGTTGCGTGTCCTATGTTCTTCCCTAAGCCTTTCTCTCACGTGCTTTTACCTTGTGCGCATTTTCATAATCGGGACCTGTGTGCCCACACATCTTCATACTTGGTTAAGATTACGGTGGTCCAAAATCACCCCACACTAAGTCTATTCTCCATCCTCGAAACATTTTACTTGACAAAGATGCATGTTGTCCAAGGAACTAATGAATCATCTTACACTTTACAAAAATAATAACGAATGAAATAATCGGGAAAATAATGAAGAATGGGGGGAGCATCAACTCAACAAGCTAGGAAATTTTTTTGAAGGTCTGCCTCTAGCTTATTCCATACTCTAACCTCACCTTGTGCCTTCTAGCAGAGGTCTCCCACCAGGGTACTCACTTCATCAAAACTTAGGCCAACTCCCTGGGTGCCCAAAATGTCCACAATCTGCTCCATCTCCTTGCCTAGGTCCTCAAGTTTATCCATCCTTCTAGTGATCTGGGGTATAATTCCTTTATCCATGCCTTAATTGAGCTCCTTAAAGCTTCAATTACCTCTGATTTCTTCTCTACTTTGGCCAGGACCTGTCTCTCTCCGCCTTGTTCCCCTTGTTCTTTTCTTGGAACTCTTTTAGCTCTGCTTCAAGCGTGGCAACCAAGGAGCTCACCACCTTATCTCTGTCCACACATGTATCATATGTGGCTTCTGCAGACTAGGTAGCGACCTTAACCTCCACAAGTACTTGGTTGTACTCAGAACGAGTGCTACCACCTTCAATTGGTCCTCCTCTTTCAAGTGCATGGCCACTTCTTCAGCAGACTCTAGGGCCAAGGGTCATCTCTCCATAGTGAGGATGCACATTAGGTATTTCATACACTCCAGGAGGGATGAGTACTTTTGTTTAGGAGGTGCTAAGTCTGAGTGCTTTAGGAGGATGGAGCCCTTGATAGACTCCATTTTCTTGTATACTTCCTGCACCTTTAATTTTTCTTCCTTCAACTCATGCCTTAATCATGTGCACTAATCAAATCCTCTTATTTCAAGCTCTTGGTCTTCTCTGTCGCGTTTTCCTACTTCTTCCCTAACTTCACCTCCAAAGTATTCTAATCTTGTCATTATGCGAGAATAATCTAGCTTCGGTATTGACCATGACCTTGTTCGAGTGCATTGCATACTTGCTCATGTAAGAGCTCCCGAGCATTCCCTAAGGGGTTGACCCCTTAGACTCTAGCAATTTGATGAGTGCTCCTTGGTAGAATTCAAAGTTTGGCTCATCAACATGGGATTCAAATGCTCAAGAGAGAATATTCTTGGTCATGGGGTATGCATCATCCTTCTCAAAATACCCCATGGCTATGAGCCTCTCCATGGGTACTACTCTATAATCACATGCATAACACCTTCCTTGTGTCATTAACATATCCCATTACCTATCTGTTTGCTGCATCTAGAGTTCTTCTACCCAAGCGCATGCCTTTGGTGAAGCCTACTATCGAGCAGGGGCCTCTTAGGCTATCATGTTCTTTTTCAATGTTCTCCTCCTTCCCCTCCTTCAGCACTATGTCCATGCTACGCTCCAACTCTTGGTCTACCAAGACCTCAAGCATTCTTTGTGCTTCTCTCTCCACCACCTCCGTGATCTACTCCTTTGTAAAACTTATGGCTCCCTCCTTTTCCCTTGCAACCTCCTCATCCTCCATGTATTTAGTGTATTCCTCATCTTGTGTGCCCTTGCACCGTGTGAATACAAACTCTTGCTTTGCATCTCCACTCTCCTCTCTGAGTCGTAGATGCTAAAAACATGTGGATCTTGGTCTTTCTCTGTCTCGTCTTCCTTGCCACCATCTTCTTCACTTTCATCCCCTCTTTCACCCATGTATTTCTCCAAGCTATTGGTTGCCTCCGAGTCAGCTTCTTCATCAACCCTCTCGCCTTTTCCTGAGAGGTGGCTCCCGATTAGGGGATTCAGTCTTATCTTCTTCCTCAATATTTTCTTCCTTGGTGATGGGTTGCGTAAGCGCCTCTACCTCTGGCTTCTTCTCCTTCACCAGAGACTTCTTTCTCTCGCATGTAAGTGCTTAGCTAAGCACTTGTGGATACCATGCTCACTATCTAAGTAGTCTACACAATTGGTGCTTCTCCTTCTCTCCCTCTCTTCCTTGACACAGGCCCCTTCTTACCCAAGGGATCTTTAGGTATGGAGACTTCGTCCTCTAGATACGCACCCTTCTCAAACTTTGGCCTTATGTGTAAGTACACGCATGTCACTGATCCTCCAGCGATGGGTAGCATCATCAACCTTTTCATTTAAATCTCATGTGATATGTACTTCTCCACATATGCACGCTTGCCACTGGGGTAATTTAGCTTCTTTCTCATCTCCATGTGTTCTCGGTCTAGCCTATCCAGTTCCAGTCTTATCTTATTTGACTCTTTAAACCTGTTCACTCCCACTTGGAAGTATTGGGTAGTAAATGCAAATGGGATCTTGCACCTAGGGCACCATGATTCGTCTATCATCTTGAATATTCCCATGCAGTAGTTTTGGTAGATCATGAATTTAGCTTCTCCTCGGTGCTCTTTGGGTGTTGTTCAGGTATTCTCCACTCTACCCCGAATGTATTCCTCAGGTGCATGTACCATTTTTCTAGCCATGCCTTGTTGGGTGTTATCATTGTATGGTAGGCATATTTTTCAAACCTCTTTACGGGAAAGGAATCCTCAGCGGGGTACTCTTATACAAATTTTTCTGGTGTGTCAAGTACCCCAATCTCTGCAAATGTAATGGTGAGCAAGACGTTACCAAATAGGATTTCATACCCTTCCTTCACGTAATTGACAATTTCCTCTCGTAATGTATACAGATAGGTTATATATAGTTCCCTCTGCAATCTTTTTGTAGAGATGTAGCCAGGGTTTGTTGACTTATGTCCATCTTTCCTAGAAATTCATCTTAGTCACTAGATGCGTGGCCATTTTCATTATGGGGTCCTTGATGTCTAAAATGTCATAGTACGCGACCCTTCTTGTAGGCATACTCGGTGATGGTCTCTTGAATAGATTCCTTGTCTCCAAGGTCATCTTCTAGGCTATCTCCCTCACATATGAGGCATGTAAATTGTGAAATCAGCTAGGGAGTCATGCGCATCTTGCGCCCTGCAAAGTGGAAGTAGTCTTCATGCACTCGTGACATCAACCACTGGTACAAGCACTCTAGCTTTCCAAAATATGGCAACTCATAGAGTTGTAACAGCCCTACCTTCTCCATTTTAACCTTAACATCATCATCATATATAGGAAAACCCTCAGGTGTTCATTTGTTGGTGGGGTGTACTAATTCCAATGCCATTTCCTTTTATATTGTGTTTGTATGGTGATTATAGTCACTAACATGTACACTTCTCAATTGGGACTCCCATTCCTTCCCCATCATCACCCCATCTGGGTATTTAATCTCTGTATACCATTCTTCATTTGTGTCTCCGTGGGTTACGGTTGTTTAGCCTTGGCTTTTCCCTTTCCTTTCTTGGATGCCATGGTCAAGGTATTTTTATCACTCCTACCCTCTCCTTTTTTATTCTATCTTACTTCTTCCAATCCTTCGATCTTAGATTTGTGATACAACTCTTCTAACCAATGCCCTAGTTTGTCGAACCCTAACTGGGATAAAATCTTCACAAGACAACATTTCTTCACTCTCTCCACGCTCGTGTAACCCCTTCTGGTTTGTAAATTCAAACTGACTGCTTCAATCTCACAGATCTTCCTTCACTCGATCGAATCTGAAAGCCCTAGTTTATGGAACTTGCTTATATCTCAAACTCTTCTATTTTGCAAGGTAAAAATGAGAGTGCCCCAACCCTTTACTTATAGTTTTTCTCTTTTCTGAACATTAAATGCTACTTCACCTACCACCATACTTTGTTCATTTAATGTGGATTTTTCAAACAAATCCCATCTTCAGCACCTTCCCTTACGCACCCAACCTGCACAAAAACTCCTCCAACCTTCTGGTGTGTAACCAATCCAACCTGACAGGAGACTCTTGCACGTGTGTAACCCACACTAAAGGCACTTCTTCTATCCTGATTCTTACTCTTTCCTACCTTGTGTTGCTTTCAAATTTTCTTTCTCATCCTTAGTACATGGGATCTCTAACTAGATTTACCACGGCACTAACCATTCTTCCATCTTCCTATTTATATACCTCTTTCAACCCAGATTTTTAACAAGGATTTTCAACACAACTTCCTTGGTACTTTGATCATGTGCTTCTTCACCTTTTTCCACCCCACACTTAAAGCGATACACACGGTCCTCTGCGCACTTACAAATTCTCCAAAAAAACAATAAGGTTACCGTCACCCAAGGCACAAAACAAAACAACAATGGGAAAGGGAAACACAAGAAAGGGAAAATGCATAAAAGAAACTTCTAAAATAACTAGCTAAATTGCCTTATTTACAAACACCAAGAAGACTTATTTATAGTAGGGCTTCAGCTTACTACCATTGAAGTGTCTAGGAAACTTCGTCCCATCCAAAGAGGTTATGAACAAGCACGTGCCGGAATCAAGGATGTACGAGATTGTGTAAGGACCCAGCCAATGGACTCTCAACTTCCCAGGATGGCGTAGAAACTTAGAATCATATAATAACCCCATCTTCCCAACCTCAAACTTCTTATTTCTAATATGGCGATCATGCCAAGCCTTTCTCTTTGCCTTTTTTGCTGTTTGGCTCCATCGGGCAAGTGATCGTCTCTCATCCAGCTTTATTAGCTCATCAATTCTTTATTCTAGCACTTGTTTATTGGCTAACCCTCTGCGCATGCTATTCACAGAGAAGGAAACATAAATTCAACCAAAAAAATAGCTTCTACGCCAAACACCAATTGAAAATGTGTGGCTTTATTTAGTCTTTTATAAATTGTCATGTAAGCCCATAGTCTTGCCGATACCTTGTCATCCCAATCAAGTCTTCTCGACATCAAAAATCTTGGTCAAGGTATGATTCAATATCTTATTGAATGCTTTCACAGTTCCATTTTTTTGTGGGTGATAGGGCATAGTCTTGTGATGAGATACCATGAAATTCGATAATAGGATCTTGATTGTCTCATTCAAGAAATGCATACCCTTATCACTTTGGTCAAACTCAATAGAAATCCATAACTCATGATAATATTTTCCCACAAGAACCTTTTCATTGTTTTTTCCATGCAATCTTTAGTTGGGGCTTCCACTACCCACCTTGTGAGATATTTTGTGCAAGTGATGACATAACGTGACCCGGTCGATGCACTACCAAAGTGAAATAGGTCCTACAAAGTCTATCACCCATTTTTCAAAAGGCTTCATGCTAGGAATAGGGCACAAAGGCATTTCATATCTCCTTCCTGGTTTGCCAATGCGCTAATAATGGTCACACACTTTACAATAATCTCTGCAATCCTTGTATAAGGTTTCCCACCATAAACCTACCATTAATATCTTGTGCACGGTGGCATCACCTGCATAATGCCCACCTGCACTTCCTCCGTGTGCTTCCTCCATGATGGCCAGGTGCTCATGCTCTAAGACACACCTACGCAAAACTTCATCACGTCCCAATTTGTATAAGTCTCCACTGATTAACATGTAGGGCACGATGCATATGGTCAACTACTTATTTTCCAATGTCTTCATTCCATCTGGCACCACACCTTCCTTTAAGAATACTACAATCTCCTCTAAATCCAAGGGTGCGCACCACAACCTAAATAGTTGTGCATCTAGCATTACTTCCTCAATACTCTGCGCATCCTCCCCTGAATCAATTCTTGACAGATGATTAGGTCCACAATTTGCTTTTTCTAGGTTTTACTACAATGGTGAATTCAAACTCTTGAAACAACAACACCCATTGACATATGCATCCTTGTAGAATAGGCTTGTTCACTAAATACTTCAATGCCATGTGGTTAGTGTAGAACACAAAGGGTGTTTCCAACAGATACTGCCTAAACTTGAAGAGTGCGTAGATAATTGACAATGCCTCATGCTCGGTTGTGGTATAATTCTGCTCTACTTTGGTATCGCTTCCCGCTTGCAAAATAGAGAGGATGATCAACAATCATTTCACCTAGCTATGTAAGCACTACTCCAATGGTGGTCGTTGAGGCATCAACATGAACATGAAAGGTCTTGTCACACAGAGGGAAACCGTAAAATAGGTGCGGTAATAAGCCTATATTTTAATGTATCAAATGCCCTCTGCTGCGCCTCTCCCAAAGATGGAAGGCACTCTTATGTCTAAGAAACTCCTCTAACGATGTAATGATCTTAAGATATCCCTTAATGAATTTTCTGTAATAGCCCACATGCACAAGGAATATGTGCACTGATTTGGCTAGTAGGCTCCCTTAACCCCATAATAACTATAACTTTAGCGAGATCTACCAAGTAAGCCCTCCTTACATATGATGTGCCCCAATACAATACCAAAGGGTGTAGCAATAACACATTTCTTAATGTTGAGGGATATCCTCAACCGCCTACACCTCTCAATCATTAACATCAAATTATCACAATGGTCTTTAACTAGACCATATCTTGTCTAGTCATCCAAATAGACCTAAAGAAATTTATGGATGAAGTCCTAGAATGCTTCTTCCACTATGCATGAAAAGACAATTGGCACATTCTTCAACCCAAAGGGCATGATCAGTATATGCAAAAATTCCCCACTTGGTGGTGAAATTTATCTTTTCCTGGTATTCTTTTGCAATCTAGACTTGTTGGTACCACGAAAATCCATCCGTAAAGGAATAGATTTCACACCCAAGGTGACTCCTAAAATTTATTCGAAGAAGGGGGTCGAAATGGATCAATGACACAAACTACATTCAATTCCCTACAATCCACAAAAATTCTAATCCTCCCATATTTCTTAATGCTAATTACCATCGGAATTATCCACTTTGATTATTTCACTACCTTAATGATCCCGAAGCTATCATTTTTTCTATCTCCTCCTTTACCTTTATGCGCAAGTTGGGATTCATTCGGTAGGGACTTTTCCTAACCGCACGTGCACCGTCCTTCACTTTTATCTTCATCTCCCCCAAGGAATGGTGAATTCCTTTGAGCTCATGATACTGTGTGGAAATAAATCCTCAAATTCATATAGTAGATCAATGATTTTCGATACTTCCTTCTTTGTCCAAAGAATCCCGATAATAGCTTCCTTAGGTTCTTCTTCTGAACTAATGTTAACTTTCTTCATCTTTAAAGGCTCATGGTAGGCATGCACATGAGCATCTACATTGTTCACTACCTCATGTGTCCCTACAAAATGGATAACATCTAAGCTTTCTGATTCCTCTCCATTAATCACATATAACAACTTTCCCTTTTCTTTTTCCAAACATGTGCACTCAAGTTGTAACTCTTCTATTTCCTTTTCTTCTTCAAAATGCACCTCCAATCCTGGTTCACCTAGTAATTCTAATAGCCTATCTTCCATCCTAGCACTATCCCCCATGGTAAGGTGCTTGATACCATGCAAGGCCTTATCAACCGATGGCTTAGTACTCTAATATTCAAAGGTTTGAATAAGGTCAGACGTGAGTTCTTTTGATGTGCGGTCTGGATACTTCCCATGAATGACCTCCTCCCTTGAAACTTGGGTTTTTTTCATGGTACCTCTCTCATGTGCATAGCTTCGCCCTTTTGTTACCAAGACAGGACTTTAAACCTTCATACTTGTTACTCGAGGCATACACTATATGTATTCCTTATTGATGATGACCATTACAATTCCCTTGTCCTTCCGATGTTTCTGATTCATATGCTCAAATAATTTCAAACACTCCTCATACTTATGCTTCTTTCCACACCATGAGCACTACAACAAGTCCGGGCACTCATGCTTGTAATGTTCTATAGATCCATATTTGAAACATGTTCCATGTGGTAACTCACTCCTTCCTCCTCCGTGATTACCTTGACCATGGAATCCTCCTCAAAAACCTCTTCCACGCGTGCCTCCATCTACGTGCTCCTCATAATGGTGATCATTATCCTTGGAACCATTGGCAATGCTAATTTGGCATACCCCATGATAAATGGCCTCATATATTTGATCAATGAGCCTACAATCCTTAGTGTCATGGGTTGTAGAGGTGTAAATTTTTAGTAACAAGATACATTCTTCCTAATCGCATGCTGCAGTAAGGGACATCTACTTGCATCATGGTCCCCATGAAAAATTTCACAATCCACTGTCAAAGTGTGTACCATCCTCTAGGGAAATTATCCTTAATGTGTCCCTCTATTTCACAATCATGCACCACAAACTACTACAGTCTCATGGGCTGTGTTTGCAGATAATTTTTCCAACTATTTTTCCATAGCAACAATCTGAGCCTCCAAGAATGGGCTAACACTAGTATCAATACTACCAACAGCCTCAACACGTAAGGTAGCTTCCAATGCTTCGTGTGGGTTTGTAAAAGTTTTATGAGACAAGGCCCTTCTAAAAGGGGTGATCAATCCTCCAACAAACCACTGTGCATGTTGAGAGGGTTGGATATCATATGATAATTTAGACAAGAGAGTTTTAAAGCGCGCATCATACTCCCGCACGCTCTCTCTCATTCCTTTCTGAATCTCCTTCAAAGTGGTAATTCTCTTGATCGAACTCGAAATGTGGAACTCTACCAAGAATGCATTCTTTAATGAAGTATAGTCCATCACCGTTTGATGAGGGTCATACTTTCTATACCAGCTATGCACATGCCATTGCAACGTGGTTGCAAACTGAATAGCCTTCCATTTTGGGGTTGTGACACCCTTGACACGCCATAGCATTTCACACTTGTGAACATGTTCCATAGCATCCTCAATGCCCATGTAATCTGGAAAATGCAGAGACATTTCAAAGAATACTTGAGGTGGTGGCTAGGGTCCTTGTCCTCCCAAGCCTGAGCCTTGGTTCCCTCCGGTGTTTCCTCCACCGCCTAATCCACTAGGTCCTGTGCCTCTAGAGCCACCAAATCCACTAGAACCATTGGTTCCAATAGGGCCTGTAGAAGTTGTGCTAAACACCCCCACAGTCCCACTGAACTTACACCGATGGTCTATGATAGCTCAAGTTCCATGTCCTCCGTCTAAACCTCAACTCCTTCCCGCAACGCCTCTGTCTCCATAAATTCATCACACTAGTAGCTTCATGTTGTCTAGCAATATCCCTTTCACGTGCTTCATTATACTTGAGCCGTCTCTCTTCCTGCTCCTCTGTCATGATATCTGCCATCTTCCTCCACCCAAGTTCCCTTACCCGGACTCATAATGGTTTAGGTGGCCATTGGGAAAGCCTCTAAACTCATGGTAACCATCAATATCTTCATAGATAGGGGAATAATATGTAGAAACATTCCTCTAGGTTCTCACAAAAATTCAAACTTAGCAACCTCTGGATAATAATACATGGAAATGTCATATTCAAGAGTGTAACTAGTCAGTACTCTTCTCCACCAATGATCTACAACATGGGTCCATGTCAAATCTACATCCTATAACCTTTGGTAGTCTTCTTCACCCATACATGTGATCCATAATGCCAACTTGATCTAGATGCATAGGCTGAAAGCCATTCATATAGTTCTACTAGGAAGTAGCAGAAGAAGGTCTCATACAAATCATGGTAGAGGTTCTCTTCTACCCATCTACATGCATTAAACTCAGGTCCAGTGTTGTATCTCCAAGCAAATTCATCCTCCGTGCTCTTGAACCATGATTCAACAATTTCCAATGTTAACCACTCTATCATTACTCATTACACAAATCATGATGTATGCTATATCCCACTACAACTTCAAAAATAGGGTCCACAAATGGAACCAAGATGTAGTCACTTTTACTCCTATCACAAAAGGAAGGAACCCCATGCGTGCTAGCCTATCACCCAACAAAAGCTGAGCACTCACCCGAGGCACGCGCGGTTACCAAGTCTCTCTTTTATGTGAGTTTAGTGGGAAGCATCAATTATTATGTGTAAGAGTTTTGAAGAGGGAGGTTGAAACATACAAGGACCATAGGGCTCAAAATGGCCTCTAGATCATTACAGTCACCTTAGGCCCGATTACTTTAATAGAACCTAGAACATGCATTCTCGAAAAAAGAATTATACAAGCATTCATACATAGCATGAAGGGAAAGAGAACGCATATGAGAGAAAATTTCATTAAAACCATTGATATCCATGTCTATTTATATCAGGTAACCTCATTATATTCATTGATTCATTACAGAGTGTCACAGAGAGCAGAATGTAGCCACGCATATCATTGGATGTATGTAACTAAGCTAGCAGAAAAAGAAAAATTACAACTCCATGCTTAGTGCATTCTTTCCTGAATATAAATATCCACTCACGAAAGAATTCTATAGAGATCCACTCACTCTCTAACCTGTTATACCTCGTACTTCTTCTCTTCTTTTCTTACTCCATAGGCACTTGTATTTATAATTCTCCTATACTGACAACTCACCTTCTAACATCCTGAAATCTGGTGCTAATTGTCAAATTTGGTCCATTCGAGCATGCTTCTTCTGGCCTGAGCTTTCCACTTTACCTCATGATATTCTTCTAGAAGATTCCATTCGGGGCATGCTCTTTCCTGGGCCATCTTATCACCAGGATGGCATCTTATCCATGCACAACCGATCATGTTTTTAGGTGTTATACCCAGGCGCTCAAATTGACTAAGTTCTAAGCCTCCTTTCATGTGTCACGTGTGGTATGTTCTTCCCTAAGCATTTCTCTCGCACGCTTTTTCCTTGCGTGTCTTTTCATAACTGGGACCCTTCGTGCCCACGCATCTTCATACTTAGTTAATATTACATGGGTACAACATGTATTTCCCATAGTGTCCTCCTGTAATCCTACCATGTGCTTCTTCTATTATAGAAATGTGCTCATGTTCTAGCACGCATCGGCGCAGAACCTCATCATGGCCCATTTTGTACAGGTCTCCATTAATTAACATGTAGGGTACATGGTATATAGCTAACTTATTTTTCTCTAAGGCCTTCATCCCTTCTGGTGCCACACCTTCCTTTAGAAATACTGCAATTTCCTCCAAATCTGAGGGTGTGCACTCGCAACCTAAACAGTTGTGCGTCTGGCATAGTCTCTTCAATACTCTGTGTGTCCTCCCCTGAATCAATTCTTGACAAATGATCAGGTCCACAATTACTCTTTCTAGGCTTCACAACTACCGTGAACTCAAACTCTTGAAATAATAGCACCCACCAACATATGTGCCCTTGTAGAATGGGCTTATTCACCAAGTACTTTAACACCATGTGGTCAGTGTAAAATACAAAGGGAGTTATCAGCAGATACTATCTGAACTTGTGAAGTGCGTAGATCATTGACAATGCTTCATGCTCAGTCGTAGTGTAATTTTTCTCTGATGGTGTCAACTTCCTACTTGCAAAACACAAAGGATGATCAACAACTCCCTCACCAAGTTGTGCAAGCACTACCCCAATGGCCGTTCTGGAGGAATTGACATGAACATGGAAGGTCTTATCACAAGAGGGAAAATGTAATATAGGTGCAGTGACAAGCCTATCCTTTAATGTGTTAAACACCTTATGTTGCGTATTTCCCCAATGGAATGCAATTTTATGTCTGATAAATTATTCTAAAGGTGCAACAATCTTGGCATACCCCTTGATGAACTTTCGATAGTATCCTGCATCTCCAAGAAACCGGTGCACCGCGCTTTTACTAGTTAGCTCCCCCAATCCCACAATCACTACAACCTTGGCGGGTCTACTACTAAGCCCTCCTTACATATGATATGCCCCAATAATGTTCCTAATGGGGTAGAAAAGACACACTTCTTGATGTTGAGGGATATCTTCAAATGCCGATACCTCTCAAACATTAACCTCAAATTATCACAATGGAATTTTACTAGCCCATACACCATCTAATCATCTAGATAGATCTAAAGAAATTTATGGATGAATTCCTAGAATTCCTATACCACTATGCATGAGAAAACAATAGGTGCATTCTTCAACCCGAAGGGCATGATTGTGTATGCAAAAATTCCCCATTCAGTGGAAAAATTTGTCTTCTCCTGGTCTTCCTTTGTAATCCAGACTTGGTGGTACCCCAAAAATCCATCCGTAAAGGAATAAATTTCACACCCAATGACTCCCTCCAAAAAAATTCAAGAAGGGGTTGTAAAAGGATTGATGACACAAACTGCATTCATCTCCCTATAATCCACATAGATCCTAATCTACCCAGCCTTCTTGATGTTGATTACCATTTGACTTATCCACTCTGATTCTTCAACAACTTTAATGATCTCAGATGCTATCATTTTGTCTATATCTTCCTTTACCTTCATGTGTAACTTGGGATTCATCTGGTAGTGTCTCTTCCTGACTGGGTGTGCACCGTCCTTCACTTTATCCTCATCTCCCCAAGGAATGGTGGATGGCTTTGAGCTCATGGTACACGCACGGAATAAATCCTCAAATTGGTGTAAAAGATCGGTGATCTTAGAGACTTCCTTCTCCACCAAGAATCTCTAATGATAGCTTCTTTAGGTTCTTATCCTAAGATGATGTTAACCTTTTTAGTTTTTAAAGGTTCATGGTAGGTGTGCACGTGAGTATCAGCACTATCCACTACCTCGTGCATCCCTACGTAGATGATTAACATCCAATATTTCTTCATCCTCTTCATAAATTACATATACAAGATTTCCTTTCTCCTTTTTCACACACATGCACTCAAATTGAACCTCCTTTGTTTCATCTTATTCAAAGTGCGTCTCCAAACTTGGTTCACCATGAAAGGCTAACACCCTATCATCTTCCATAGCACTATCCCCCATGGTAAGGCGCTGACAACTTGTAATTGCTTATCAATTTATGGCTTGGTACTTCGATATTCAAATGTTCGAACAAGGTCAACCGCTAGCTCTTGCTAATTCCCTATCTCGGTAGCTTGTCTCAAAGTGGATGTACCATATGTGTGCATAACCTTGTAGTGTAGAATATTTTTGTGTACCCATACGGATGGTGGAAAATCTTTCGAACATCCTCTCCAGACCCTCTCACACTCCCGAATATCTAAAGAGGAGGTTTCCTTACCATGGTAGTCCTTGATGGTGGTGGGCACATTACTTCTTGAGAAATGAATAGAGAAGGCAATTCTCACTTCGCACCATTCCAAAAGATTATGCTAATGTGTTGCCCATAAGATCACAAAATCTCCTAGTAGGATGTAACTTAATATCCCCCTTCTTTCATTTTCCTCCTTCCACTGAGCTTCCATCTTCTGTAAAAATACCTCAGGGGAGGATCCTCCTAAGTACTTAGGTAGCTCCTTTCCTCCTAGGAACCAGACTCTACCCACCTTTATCACCTTTGTCATAGATCCTCTTAAATTTCATTCAATAAACTCGTAGGTTCCATGCACCCAATTATCACATGCTAGACTAGTGGTGTCACTTACCGACTGAGCATCTTCAAACTGGATAATTCCGTCGATAGGATGAATTATATCTAGATCCTTGATTAAGCCCACATATATTCTATCTAAGTCCTCTTCTCCCTAAGGTTTGGTATAGGGTGTTGAATTTCCATCAGCCAGTGGTATGATGACTCATTCCTCCTCATTTTCAAAGCTTATGTACCCCTTGTTGAACTGAAGATCAACATTGTTCTTATAACACCATGGGCACCCAAGTAGTGCTAGGAAATTGTCTTCCTCAATGATCCCCAAGACTTTGAAGTCCCCAATAAACTTATCCCCTTAAATGGTGATAGCTACATCCTTTAAGACACCGATGGGCATTACCTTTGTTTTTTTTCCCATATACAACACACTTGAAGATGGCTGCAATGAGAGCCTTCCCATCTGATGCCAAACATCCAAGGTGAGAAAATTGACCTCCACTCCTATGTCAATGAGGATATTACTAAGGAGCCATCCATCTATGGCTACATTTAACATGATCTCCCTATCATAGTCAAGGCTATGAGGGGGAAGGTTTTCATGCAAGACTTGCCTCTCACACTCTTCTCGGTGCATGGTACCTTCTCTCTCAACCATGCTCCTAGTAAGGGAATACTATTTTTTTCCTTAGAATTTTACATACTTCCTTGACCTCATGTAGGTCATCTCTTGGTGCCTCGACCTTCCTCCTTTGATCCTCTTTCCTAGAATGATCTTTTAGACACTGAATTTCTCCCTGTAAACTCAAAATGACATCCATGCTATCTTGATATACCTCCTTTTGATGCGTAGGGTTTGGGTACTTCCCATGTACCACTTCTTCCCTTGAAACCAGGTTCTTCTACCTTGGTATTTCCTTTGCACGTGTGGCCTATGCTCTTGTTATTACCATAGTAGGTTCTAAGCCTGCATCACGTGTTACTCATGGCATCTATTATGTATCCATCTTTTTAATGCTTACCATTACAGTGCCCTTGTATTTCTAGTGCTGCTGATTCATGTGCTCAAATAACTCAGGGAACTCCTCATTATTGTGTTTCTTCCCACACCATGAGCACTGCAATAGGTCTAGGCACTCTCATTTGTAGTGGTCCATAGATCCACAATTGAAATAGTTTCCGCACAAGAACTCACTTCTTCCTCCTCTACGGTTACCATAGCTATGGAATCCTCTGTGAAATCCCCTTCCGCGCATGCCTCCATCAGCATGATCTTCATAACGGTGGTCATCATTATTAGAACTACTGGCAACATTGGTCTAGCACACTCCATGATTAATGGCCTCATGGATCTGGTCAATAAGCCTACAATCCTTAGTATCATGGGTCTTAGAGGTGTAGATATTACAAAGTAGCAAGACACATTCTTCCAAATTTTGTGATGTATTAATGGAAATCTACTTGCATCATGGTCCCCATGACAAATTTCATAGTCTATTATTACATCGCGTACCATCCTTTGGGGGCAAATATCCTTGACATGCCCCTCTACTTCACAATCTTTACTCTATCTACCATTGTGAGTCTCATGGGATGCGTTCATAGAAAAATTCTCTACTTGGTTAGCCATAGCAACAATTTGAGCTTCCAAAAACATGCTAACACCAGTATCAAAACTTCCAATAGCCTCAATGCACAGAGCAGCTTCTAACGCCTCATGTGGGTCTATGAAAGTTTTATGAGATAAAGGTCTTCTAAATGGAGTTATCAATCCCCCAACAAACCTTGAGCACGATGTGAAGGGTGAATCTCATATGAAAATTTTAACAGGAGGGTCTTGAACCATACATCATACTCCCATACACTCTTTGTCATTCACTGTTGAATCTTTCAAGGAATTGATGCTCTTCTATTTAAACTTAGGAATGTAGAATTCTACCAAGAAGGCATTCTTTAAAGCAATATAATCCACCACCATTTGATGAGGGTCATATTTACTATACCAGTTATGCGTGCGCCCTTGCAACATGGTTACAAATTGACTAGCCTTCCACTTTGGGGTTGTGATCCCCTTTACACGCCATAGCAGTTCACATTTTTGAACATGTTTTACATCATCTTCAATACCTTTGTAATCTGGTAAATGTAAAGACATCTCAAAGAATACTTGAGGAGGTTATTGGGACCCTTGTCCTCATGATCCAGAGCCTTTGTTCCCTCTGGTGTTTCCTATGCCACTAGATCCACTAGATCTACCAGTCCTATGTCTCCTAAGCTACCAAATCCTCTAGATCAACTAGGTCCTATTCCTCTTGACCCACTAGATCAACCAGTCTTGTTCCTCCCGACCCACCAGATCCACTAGGTCATGTAGTGGTCATGCCAAGGGTCCCTGTGGTTCCACCGAATCGTGTGTCTTTGATGGTTTGTAATAATGTCCCAATACCACTATCATGTACCTCGTGCCACTCCCGGATGTGAGACTAAAGGATTTTATACTTGATCCTTGTCTAAAATTCCTTTGAATATTGGAATATGCGTAGCCATAGAAGTGGGAAATGGAAAATTATATCTCCTAGGCACAGATCTGTCACTTATTCTGATACCAACTAGGTCAACAATACTCCTTCCTTGATCTAGATAACCAAGTGCTAGGGTTTGGTCACTAGGTGGGTTTAGATACATGCTAATGACTTTTCTCTCTTCAAGTGATGAAATCTCATCAGAATCTAAAGGGGCCTCTCTTACATTCTTTCCAATATGGGGTAGTATAGAATGCTCAAGTTCCACATCCTCCATGTGAACCTCAACTCCTTCCCATAATGTCTACCTCCATAGATCCATCACACTTGAAAATTTGCATTGTCTAGCAATCTCCCTTTCACACACTTCACTATACTTCAGCTGTATCTCCTCCCTTTCTTTCTCCATCATAATATCTTCCATCTTCCTCCATCTTAGCTTCCTCAACTAGCGCTTAGAATGGTTTATCCGGCCATTGAAATGCCTCTAAACCCAAGGTAACAATCAAGATCTTCATTGCCAGAGTGATAACATGTAGAAATTATCCTCCAGGCTCCCACAAAAACTCAAACTCAGCAACTTCTAAACAATAATATGTAGAAATAGCATACTCTAGAGTGTATCTAGCCAACACACCTTTCCACTAATGATCCACAACATGAGTCCATGTCAAATCTTCATCCTGCATGACCTCTGGTATTCTTCTTGGGTCCACACATGTGATCTATAATACCAGCTTCATCTAGGCACATATGTCAAGATACATTCATATAGCTCTATTGGGAAGCAACAAAAAAACTTTCATATAAATCATGGTAGAGGTTCTCTTGTACCCATCTACATGCATCAAATTTAGATCCAAAGGCTGAATCTCTCGAGCAAATTCATCCTCCATGCTCTTAAACCATGATTCAACACTTTCACAAGTTAAATTCTCTATCATTACTCATTACATAGATCATGATGTATGTCATTTCCCACTACAACTTTGAAAAGAGGTCCCGCAACATAACCAAGATGTAGTCATTTTTACACCCATCACAAAGGAAAGAAATCCCATGCACGCTAGCCTATCACCCACAGGCACTAGGTGCTCACCCGAGGCATGCGTGGGCATTGAGTCTCTCTTTTATGTGATTTTAGTGGGAAACATCATCTATGATCTGAGTTTAAGAGATTTGAGAGGAAATAAGACATACAAGCACCATAGAGCTCAAAATGGCTTCTAGATCCTTACATTCATTCCAAACAGAAAAGTGCTTAAAAAATTATAGAAATTACACCAAAATAGAAAGGAAGTTGTACAAGCATTCATACTTAGTTCATAAACATAAATGAAAAAGATATATGAAGAAGGATGTATGCATTAGAACCATTAATGTTCATATTCACATAAACTGGTAATCTCATTACATTCATTAGGCCCATTACAAAATGTCGAGAAGCGAAAACTACGCTTATGCATTATAACTAGATTCATATAGCTAAGATCTCATAAGAAAATTTATAACCCCCAAACCCTTGATACATCCTTTCCTACGCTTATTTACCCAAGCTAACGAGTCCTTGCAGTATTTTTGCAAAGCTCTTCCCTCTATCCATTTCTTCCTCTTTTCTATCCGATCTATCTCTACTCTCCTATATCTCCCTCTTTCTTCTATGGGTGCTTGTATTTATAGGCATCCTGAAGTGCCAACTCATCCTTCTATGGCCTCAAATCCATCGCCAAGTGTCTGAATGTGGTCCTCCATGGGCGCATGCTCCTCTAGGCCTGAGCTCACCACTCCTTGCCATGATGTCCTTCTAGAATCTTCTATCGTAGAGCATATTCCTTCCAGGCCACCTTATCACCAGGATGGCACCTTATCCACTCAGGTCATGTTTTTCTCACATCCTGCCCGATAGGTCAAAAATGGCTAAGTCCCATATTTTTCTCCACAGAGTGCATCTCGAGTTCTACCAAAACCCTACTTGAACCCTTCCCTATGCACCTTATCTTGCACACTTTTTTCAACCTCACATGCCTATGCACCCTTTTTGGACTTAGTTGATATTTCAGGGGCCCAACATAGGCAACCTTTACCTCTCTATCCGAAATGGGGACCCTATAACAAGTCAATCACCTAAATTCACCCCTATTCCATCTCCTAGATATTAGAGATATAGTGAGGCCTCCACTTCATCTAGAAATTATAAGGAGCTCCAAGAGGTCACGAATAAGTTACAAGAAGTGTTGAAGGGGAAAACATATTTATAGAATGAGGTTGTGACCATCGAGAAGCAACAAGCTCAAAACTTCGACTCTATCATCATTAGGCCTAGTTGTCGGACTCATATTGTGGACATGCCACAACTATTTTTGTCCCTATCTTCACTTGAGGGGGACGTTAGAGTAGGTATTTACCTTAGCTCATGTTCACAATAACCATCTCGTATTAAGCTAATAATGTAGATGTTAATCAAACACCATGATCAATAAGATGAAATTAATTCACTAGAATAACTTTACATAAAACCTTTGCAAACAAATGAGTAGAAATATCATAAATTATTATGGAACTAAATGAAATACAATGAGAATGGTCCTTTCTTATATAGGAAATGAATAAAAATATAAGAACCAGTCAAGTTTGTAGATCAATCCATAAATCAAGGAAATAACTATTCATTAAAGAATTAGTCAAGAGCATAGATTTAGTAGAGAACTAGACATCAAGGATCTAGTCAATACCATAGATCAAGGAAAGAACTATACCTAACAACTAGATAATATCTCCTAATATCTAAATAAGATAAAATAAATATCCACACATATAAGTTGGTGAAGATAAATATAATAAAGGTAAATAAAGTACCTAGGTGAACATGAGCGAAGGTAAATACCTACTCTAACGCCCCCTCAAGTGAAGTTAGGGACCAAAATAGAAGTGGCATGTCCATAGCATGAGTCCCAATAACTAGGCCTCGATGAGTTACTCATGTACAATGATTGGGAAAAAGGACAACATAAGGTACCCAAAACAAATAATAACAAAGTAAAGAGAGTAAGAACCCGCTACAAAGCATCCCAAGAAGCGTGGCTCAAAAACTCATACAATGTTGAAGAAGTTTGGTGTACATTGTGGTCTAAATCCACTTCTTGATCAAAAACTCTAAAATAACGATACTGGGCTTCACTAGAATAGCTCCATACAAGGAGACTATCAACGGAGTGATGTCGAAAGTGCAAAAAAAATACCAAACATAATTCAGTCAACTACTACAAATAGGTGTGCCAGGATCCAAGAGTAATAACCAAAGCAACAAGGTAAGAGAACAAACTCAAGAGTCTCATGATACAAGAAAATCCAAGGTAACAAGACAAGGACACGTAACCTCAAGAATAAGGATCAACTCCATAGCCTCACATAATTCTGAATGGGTGGAGTGATGCTACAAATATATATGAGCTACCCAAAATCAACTACTCAAATAGTGAAAATATAACATTGAATTCACCAAAATAGATCCCCAACAAGAGATACTATCAACATGCCAAAAAGTGTTGAAAATACAAATACAAAATCTCTCAACAAACAAGAGGGATACACTACACCTACTAAACAAAAATGCTCAAAATAAGAAGCATTACAATGTAGAAGGTATAGAAAGTTGAGAAAGAGGTTGAATGGTGGAGGATCCACACATATAGAGTCCTTTTAACGAATTCCTATGTCGATGCCACGAGTGATCATATATCCACCCCAAATCAACACATATGGATGAAGAAGATGCCTGCATATGACTTGGTGAAAAATGCATAATGGGTGCATGCAAAGGAACATCAGAATGTGTGTCATGTTGATCATGTCTGATAGCTGAAATCTCAAGTTTCTCAAGCCTGAGTGAAGGTGTAGAACTCATGTGTTGCTCATGATCCTTAGAAAGAGTCAAGTGAACAAAAATATGAGCTCTGTCAATGTGTGATCCCAATGGAGTATCTTCTTGAAACCAATGTCATGGTGAGAATTTCACTTAACCTATGGAATATGAGAAACAAAACCATTGAATGTCTTCTAATACCTCCACCAGTGAAACCCATAAAATAGAGCATGTGAGAACTGAATGTAGTGGTATACTTCTCAAAAGATCCATGCATATGAGCAGAAGTAGGATACACAACATGTGTTACTAGAATAGGCATAGATGTGGAAGAGCATGCAGTAATAAGCCTCACAGGCTTAGGAGCATCAAGAGCAGTAACAGGCTCAAATATTGGCATATCAATATCAATGGGTACAAGAAAAATAGTTACAAGTGGACTAGAAGCATGGTCATGGCTGTCCACAATATGATGGTGATGTTGTAGGCTACCAATTTTTTAATGCAAGGAGTATATTAGTGTATCCTTATCATGAATGAGTGATTGTAAAAGAGAATTTTACTTCTTGAGCATTCTATTTTCTTCCAAAAAATTTCAATATCCTCTTGAAGTCTACATACTTCACAAAAATCATATCATTCCCAAAATCCATGATAGATACAAGAATGCAACTCCCAAAATTTTAGGATGTCGAGCTCACCAAATTATGTCAACATTTGATTACAACACTCCTCCATATTTGGCTCTTTATAATGAGTTCGTGTTACAATATGGAACTTTATAATTATAGTTTAATTCTCAAAATAAATATTTCCAATAGAAAGATCATGAAAAAAATAATTAATTTTACAAATAACGACACTCAAAACTGAGATACCGATAAAAAGATACAAGATTTTCATTATTATGCTCTATTTATTTTAGATGCCACTAAAACAAAATAAAATTTTATTTCCTTCACCATACAAATAAAATGAAAGAGGGCTGGAGTTCAGAACCTACTTATAGAAATCACAAGATTTAATCCCTCATATGACCATACCATATGACTAAGGGCTAAGGATTTCAATGGGTGTTTGTACGACAAAGTAAAAAAACCCACAGAGATCCCGATAAACTCAACAAAACCTAGAAATTGCTTTCTTTGCATTACTTTTTTGTTGGCATGGATCTTGAGGAAAACTAGTGTGTTTCTAGATGGATGTCAATAGCAATCTCTTTCTCTCGATACCATAAAAGGAATGATAACCAGATCAAACCAATCCAATAACACAACTTCTAATCAAACACCACGATCATTATGATAAAATCAATTCGCTAGAATAACTTTACATAAAAACTTTATAAACAAATGAGCAGCAATATAATATATTATTATGGAACTCAATGAAATACAATTAGAATGGGCCTTGCTTATATAAGCAAGTAATAACAATATAAGAACCAATCAAGGTTGTAGATCAAGCCATAAATCAAGGAAATAAATATTCATCAAAGAACTACTCAAGACCATAGATTTATGAGAGAACTAGACATCGAGGATCTAGTCAATACCATAGATTAAGGAAAGAACTAGTCAATATCATATATCACTTGGAAAGAAATATACCTAACAACTAGATAATATCTCCTAATATATAAATAAGATAAAAGGAATATCCACACACATAAGTGGGTGAGGATAAATACAATAAAGGTAAAAAAGTACCTAGGTGAAAATGAGCTAAGGTAAATACCTACTCTAACAACCATCAAGAAGCAATAACCTCAAAACTTCAGACTCTATCATCCTCGCACCAACCAAATAGGCCCCCATATCAACCAAGAAAGCCTCCTTTTGATAAATGCATCCTGGTTTCTAAATACATAATTTAGAACTCACAAATCAAATAACCATTCATTAACGAGATAACCATATGCATAATTTAGTTCAAATGTAATGACTCGGAGTACCTCCGATCTATTCATTTCATGACTCGGTTATCTACCGATCTATTCATGAGTAATATGAGTTGGCGTTATTATTTAACACTTCACTCCTGTGGTTCTCTTCCCTATTCTGGGATTCAGAATGCTCTGTCCAAGGAACCTAACTGAATAATTGTTACCATTATTCATCGGCATCTCATCCCTTAGACTAGGTGAATTAGGACAACGCAATCAGCAGCTTGCGATACTTTGGCCAAAGATTTGAAACATACTGTTTATGTCTCGTATTCCTTAACGGCATACTCGTCAATCTGGAATACGCCCTTCACCCCATTCTTATGTTATATAGAATGTCTTACACTGACTACTGTCAGTCCTTCCTTTCACAACTTAATCACTCGGAGACAGATTAACAAGGTGATAATGTTATATGGATGCCCACGAGGATTAGGGATACGGTGACATACTGGTTCAACCCAGCAGTTAAACCAGTGTGTCATGATACCCCGAATCTCCTAGGCAGCCTTATAACATGGCCACATTCCTAATTGGTCCCTGAGTAACTCGTCGAGATCAAAGTGTAAATCTTAGCGATCAATGCAAAGGGTGTCGCCATAAGTCACCTGCATTGTTGTAACTTTGAGAAGATCCTAATCTTCTCGGAGGTACAACCCTGCAGTTGACTTGTGTCGTCAACCTTTAAATCCACCTCGAAAAGATCTACTTAATAATATGCGTTACGCACGTTGAGTTTTAAATTACTTTAAAGACTTTCCCCATAGGTTAGCCTTTCCCAATCCCTGGATTCTTCGTCTTAAGACGACCTTCCTCAATAAAACCCATTACATGGTAGAGGTATTAAGGTCAAGCTCTCATCAAGGAGTCATTAGAATACACATGATTCTAAAACAACAGAATTGGACATTATCTCATTACCTTCATATGAGATTGCCATCTGAACCCCATTAGATTTATTTCAGTTCTCTTAACTGAATTTATATCATACTTATTAGTATAAAGATATAAATGATTAAGAATCCAATTTAATATTGTCCTGTCATACTCAGGACTAGGGATTAGTAATTTAATTCTGCTTGATTAGTGTTCTGTTTAGGTTCGTTTTAACCCTATCTTTTAAAAATAATGACAATTTCGATAGAAAAATTTCTAAACACATTTCTCTTTTCTTTAAGCTTTCATTGTCAATCACAAAAGCATCCAATTACACAAAGATAACATTGCCACTCTGGTATATAAACCGAAGAAGGTCAACTATCAGAATTAAGAATACAACACATAAGTATCAATACTTATTTTTATTCCTTCAGAACTATACAATTACATTTTATGCAAGCAGCATACTTGATACAATGCTTAACGGAAAAGAAACATCTTTCCACATATAGTACATTTAGAAAATCAAGCTGTAATTCTTATAAATCAAATTAAACAATCTGATCATCCTGTCAGATCTGCATTGCTTTTACCACTTACGGCAACCATCTGCAAAAATAGTCAACATGAGTCAGTTCGATGAACTGAGCATGATAAGCACTAACTTTTAAAACAATTGCAATCCGTCAATTGTTTTCATTAAACACCCTGTTTAAATGAGTTCCATTAGCCAAACAAGTAAACATATTCAGACTATGCCCTTGTAATACAAAATGACTACAAACGTGTAACTCTATCATTGTTACAGAATAGTCCTAAACATTTCTCAAATATTTCTTCAAGTATTAAGAATCAAAGAACGAAAGTATCCAAACAATTATCTTTAATCCAAGATCAGCAACATTGGACAGATCGTTCCATTCATCCGAAAAGGAAATATCATAACAACTCTTGAGTACATCAATATGTTAAAATAGCTCCTACTAATACAGATATCAACATGTATTAAAGTAATAGAAGAGAAGGAAACCAAACATTCACACTTCCTTCCACATAAGTTCACTACTGTACCGTCTCCACATATGGAAAACATTCATCTGGTAAGTATACGAACAAGTCCGACAAGCCACAAGAAGAATCACTATTTTATTAACAAAATAGAACACAGCAATAAATCAGTCGAGACGTCAACAACACACTGTATTATTTAAACCTTTAATTAAGCAACTACAGTCGGTAGCCCCCATGCCAAACAATGATGTCTATCTACCAGGCAGACTCAGAGTGACCTTTCACAAGAAGCGACGGACAAGAAGATAACACAGCCGTTACCTGCTTTGGTACAGTCAACAACTCCAAATTCAAACATACACAAGAATGGATAACAATGCGAAGAAAACATATTACGTCTTCAATCCCAATAACAACCTACAGCCTGTTCAAGCCTTTCTTACTGTGTAAGGCTTTAGACCCAAGGTCAAATTCAGAGGATCTCCTTTGTTGTCACAGTCGACAAGAGGCTCGAAAACATTAAGCCATGACATTTACCCATAACTAAGCAAAGAGATCTTAAAACGAAAACCACGCACCATGTACAGTCTCGCCAAACGGAAGTAAAATCAGGATGGAAGCATAACATGGGACAACGAAGCCACTTCTGAACGCAATCAGAACTGAAAGTATGTGTTTACAACCTTCTTTACAGAAGCCATAACTCATGGCGTCAAGATATTGAAGAAAGCCAACAGGGCCAAGAACATTACCCGTTCAAACTCGGGCTTATACATACAACAGTGACATGTATACCATTCGAGGATTTAAAACAAAGTCCATAAACAGTATTCACCGTTTAGCCTGTCCAAAGGCCGATATACAAAATATCCTTCCATACCCATGGTACCCAATGGTGTCAAAACAATAGTAAACCAACAGGCTTAAATTGAGTCAATAACACTGTTTAAATAATAAGTTCAACAGAGTTTAAACAACAGTAAACAAAATAAAAAAGAAGATAATGAATCCATCCGTGCCAACAATGGCAACATTTAAATTCAGGCATAAGCCAATTCTGAATACCGAATTTCCAAACAAGGAATCCAACGGAACCCTTACCAATATTTTTCGCACAAGATGGCACAGGAAGGAAACGTAGAATTTCATCCAAAGAGTATATACCACAATTTCTTGCAACACGAAGGTAAAATAACAGAGGTCGTGTTACCAGTCACTCCTCGAGTACAAAATCAAATTACCAGTATTCAAATAGATATTTAAACGAAGTTTCAACAGTGATCCACAATACGAATCATTCAATGGACTCAACAGAGTCGTTTGAATACAACAATACCTATTTCCATAATGCGTACTGTCAACGGGTAAATCCTTTAACCACAACGCAAGAAATACACAATTTCCACAAAGGTCGCAATGAAATACTGAAACACAACAAATCAACCGTTCATAATGAACTTAAATTACCATAGCGATACCTTACTAGACTCTGTAACCTTCAACTATGACAACCACCACGAAATATACAAGGAAGCCCAGTAAGACTGAACATTCACACAAAAGTTCAACAGTATCTTTTCCGACAGTACCACAATAAGCATCGACGACCAAAAATCGACAAGCATTACAGTGGCCTATACCCATCACAGGAATAATCTATGGACTCTCACCGAACAGGCCGAGCAATCATACTTTTCATATATATATCTCCCATATTTAAGCCAGAATGAAAACACGAAGAATAAAGCCACAATTCAAATTTAACAAACACCCATCAAGGGATAATTGAAAAAAATCGAACCAGAAGAGATACAGTACCAAAAATCACACAAAACCACCATAGAAAATCATTCATTTCCATAAATCATTTGAACAGAGTTGTTCTAATGAAATCACTTGAAAGACAACAAGATATTTAAAGGTTAGGGCCTAACATGCCTGGATTTTTGCTCAAAATTCCGAAGCAGACCACTGGAAGAGCTCAGACTTCCTTTTCCTTTTCCAAGTTAGAGCGATCAACAAAATTTTGTTATCTCCATGACATATATATTTTCCTTGCCAGAGAAAAGAGCTAGATACCCTCATACTCGCCATGCAACTCAAAGAAGACTGGTGCGAAGAACCAGTGAACAGGCAGAAGGAAAACCGAAAATCGCGATAAGCCAAACAAACCAACAACTTCCCAGTTTGCATGCCTTCACGCGAGTTCCGAGCTCGACTACCGAGCGCATTGAATGCATTTACACCAACTTTCCCACTCAAACTCCACTGCCACCGACCGCCAAAGTTGGCGACAGACAAATGAAATCTCAAGTCCATTTCCAGTTTTGGCTACCTGCCACGTCGGCTTAGGTTAGCTGTTGCTAAAACCTCCGCCATGACCTGCCCTTCATACATATCCTTAGCATTTAATCCCATAGAAAATGCCGCCCATGGTTCGCACCCCTCCATAGGCCCCTTTACATTCTTGCTCATAGTTAGGTTAGTATCTTAGGTTAGAATTTAGGATAACACCTAATCTAACTTCCATAACATAGCTACTAACTTAGGACATTAGTACTTAGCCTAGGTCTAGGTTAGATTAACACTAATCTAACCCCTAGGTTAGGTTTAGTTTTAGGTTACTAACCAATAATAATTCCAGTTAGGTCTACATTTCGTACACTCAGAAAAAGACCTACATCATACGTCTTCGAACAGGTTTAGCTCCTGTTCTGCCTTAGGCTGCAGAATCGTATGTAACCGAATTATTACCTGGTCCACAATCGAGACCTTCCAGATATACTTCCATATCGGGAACCAATTCATTTCACTTGATCAGCCTGAGTCATACTCCTGACTAGCTTATTAAATGCTTCTAGACCTTGCAACCTGTTCAAGGTCTGTAATTTTTAATTCATCACGAACAGACTTAGAGCAATACTTGGATCAATTCCACTGATCCAAGATTAGATCTTAAAGATGGATAACTCTATAATTCATTCCGAGATCAGATTAAACTCAGATGCAAAATGAAATAGATAAAAGAGTCTAAACATATTCTGACTCAGTCAAAGATCTGCAAAGAAATTACAGTACATATCAAGCATGATTTCTAAATCGAGGAACACATCCTTTTACAAGAAATCACATATCAACACTTGTATGCTCAGGAGGAAGTAACAACAGTTCAGGGTGTTACATGCTTCCCTCCTAAAAAGATTCATCGTCCCGATGAATTACATATTAAATTAACCTTCAGGTCAACCAATTTATTAGTACACAAACAATGTGACTACTTCCATATTTGAATAGTTCCAGAAATCAATGTCACAACACATTTTATTCAACCTGAATAAAGTCTGCCTTCATCTGGCTTTCATAAATACTTAAAAACAATAAGTTCATAAAAGTATGTTTTGTCAACAGATTTCATTCTGTTGAAAAAGAGAAGGAAAAGCAATTTTCATCTCTTCCAGATTTTCCCAAGTTGCACTTTCTTCGCTAAACTGGTCCCACTGGACCTTACATTGCTGAATATCACGATTTCTTAAATGCAATTGGCGAGTTTCCAGCACTCGTGTGGGTTTAACCACGATTATTCCTGGGTCTTGGACCTGCAAGGAATTCCAATTTAAAACATGTGACAGATCTGAAACGTATTTCTTAAGCAAAGAAATATGGAAAACATCATGCATGCGAGATAAAGCAGGTGGCAATGCTAAACGATAAGCTACATGATTGATTATTTCGACAATTTCGAAAGGTCCCACGAATCGAGGTGACAACTTGGCAGCCTTGCCAAAAGTTATAGAACTCTTTCTGGGTTTAACACGAAGAAAAACCTTATCACCAAGTTCAAACCTTCTATCAACCCGCTTAAGGTCAGCATAGCTCTTCTGTCTATCCACTGCTTCCTTTAGTCGTTCACGAATCAGCTTAACTTGCTGTTCCATTTCTGTGAGAATCTCTGGTCCAATTACCACTCTATCCTCAACACTGTCCCAACTTACAGGGGTTCTGCACTTTCTTCCATAAAGCGCTTCAAATGGTGCCATTTTGAGAGATGAGTGATAAGTATTGTTGTATGCGAACTCAACTAATGGAAGATACTCTTCCCATTTATACTGTTGATCCATGCAATACATTCGCAACATGTCCTCCAACACTTGGTTTACTCTCTCAGTTTGTCCATCCGTTTCCGGATGATATGCAGAACTGAAGTTTAGTTTCGTTCCAAGAGCTGCGTTAAGCGTTTGCCAAAACCTTGACGTCATTCTAGGATCCCTGTCAGATATAATCAATTCTGGTACACCATGCAATCTGAAAATTTCGTGTACGAATCTTTTGGCTAGCACTGGTGAATCATCCTTTAGATTTCCAGCGATGAAATGAGCTACCTTGGTCAGTTTATCTACAACTACCAAGATAACATCATGTTTGTTCCTGGACATAGGTAGTCCTTGTACAAAATCCATGGTTATTACTTGCCATTTGTACTGTGGTATGCTATGAGGATATAACAGTCCAGCAGGGTGCATATGTTCTGCCTTCACCCGCTGACATTCCAGACAATGAGTCACAAAATTAATTACATCCTTTTTCATACCTTTCCAGAAGTATTGCTGTTTTAAATCAGCAAGCATTTTTGTGATGCCTGGGTGTCCAGAGAAAGGTGAATTATGAAATTCAACTAACAACTTCTTTCTCAAATCGTTCAGCATAGGTACATATACCCTGTTTTCATAACGCAAGATTCCTTCATTATCAAAATGAAAACCTTTATACCTTATATCCTTAGGTTCTGCAGCAAGCGCTGCTTTTACTTGCTGAAAGTATGCATCTGATTCTGAAGCACTTTTTACCTCGTCTTTAAACTGAGTTCTTAATGTTATAAGAGCAGAAATGTGCCTCCTACGACTTAGAGCATCAGCTACTCTATTCTCCTTCCCTTTGATATAGCTAATATCAAAGTCATATTGTGATAAAAATTCTAACCACCTTCTCTGTCTGGCATTCAGATTGGGCTGAGTAAAAATATATTTCAGTCCTAAGTGGTCAGTCTTCAACTCAAAAGGTTTCCCAAGTAAATAGTGTCTCCAGACTTGAAGTGCATGAACAATGGCAGCAAGTTCCAAATCATGAGGGGCATAGTTCAGCTCATGTAACTTAAGTTTTCTACTTTCATATGCTATGACCTGATCATTTTGTAGTAAAACACCTCCAAGGCCTTCCCCAGAAGCATCCGTTACAACAGTAAAACTCCCATTAGGGTCTGGTACAGCTAGTATAGGTGCAGAAGTCAACTGGTCTTTCAAACTTTTGAAAGCCGCTTCGCACTTATCATTCCATATGAATTTCTTATCCTTCTTCTGCAATGAAGTTATTGGTGCAGCTACTTTAGAAAAATCCTTTACAAATTTTCTATAATAACCAGCAAGACCCATGAAGCTTCTTACTTCATGCACATTCTTTGGTGCAGGCCACTCAGTTATTGCCACTATTTTTGAAGGATCTACAACAATTCCTTCTTTACTTATAACATGACCCAAATAGTGAACTTCTGAATCAAAGAAAGAACATTTGGATAACTTACCATACAACTTCCTCTTTCTCAAAATTCCCAAAACTATCTTCAAATGCTCATTGTGCTCCTCAACGCTTTTAGAATAAATGAGAATATCGTCCAAGAATACAAGTACAAACTTGTCCAGGTATTCTTGAAAGATATTGTTCATTAAATTCATAAAGGCTGCGGGTGCATTAGTTAATCCAAAGGGTAGAACTGTGAATTCATAATGTCCGTACCTTGTTCGGAAAGCTGTTTTATGAATGTCTTCTTCTTTAATCCTTAACTGATGATAACCAGATCGAAGATCTATCTTAGAATAAACCGCTGCTCCACGCATCTGATCAAACAGATCATCGATCCTTGGAAGTGGATATCGGTTCTTGATTGTTGCTTTGTTCAACATCCGATAATCAATACACAGCCTTAGTGTTCCATCCTTCTTTTTCACAAATATTACAGGTGCACCCCAAGGTGAAACACTTGGTCTAATCAAACCTTTTGTCAAAAGTTCATGCAACTGTGCCTTAAGCTCGACTAACTCAGTAGTAGTCATCCGATAAGGCGCTTTGGATATAGGTTCTGTTCCTGGCTTGATTTCAATGGTGAAGTCAAATTCTCTCTTGGGTGGTAACCCTGGTAATTCTTCAGGAAAAACATCCCTGAAACTTTGTAAAAGAGGGAATCGTTCCATGAAATCATCATCTTCTTCTGAAGATTCAGATATCTTTACCGCATAAAGGGTACATCCTTTATTTTTAGCCTTTTTAAGCTGCATAGCTGACAGTTTTCTAACTGAAATTTCCGTTTCACACCTTGAATCTCTGCTGATTCCAGCTGATCATCTAAACATTTTATGTTCTTTTCATAGCAATCTACCTTTGCTTTATGGTCAGCTAACCAATTGACACCGATGACAATGTCATACGATCCCAAAGGTGCAACATAGAGGTCAACTTCCGTGGAAAAGTTAGGTAAGTCAAGGACTGCCCCAAAAAGACACATACTCACTGTATGAACAGAATTATTACCATACTGTACAGTCCAAGATTTATCCATTTTTCCAGCTTTTCTTTTAAGTTTAGAAGCAAGTTTATTAGATATAAAACATTCAGTAGCTCCTGTATCAAAAAGAATAGTGACAGGTATGCCGAATAACTTACCCGGAACTTCTATAGGTGTCACTTGCTTTTCAGCTTGCTTGTCCGCTACTGCAGCATGTATCTTATGCTGCTGATTACGATCATCCTTCTTTAAAGGGCATTGATTAGCATAGTGGTCTTTGCCACAATTGTAGCAGCCTCCTACAGGTCCCTTTTTAGGCTCAGAATTACCTCCAGCCTTGTAATTGTCACGTTGTCCTCCATAGGGCTTCTGCCCATTGTTATAATTTTTAGCAAAATTATCCCTTACATTTCCAGCAGGCTTATTTACTGCTGCTTTCTTATTGTTATCTCCTGGAAACTTACTCTTGTTTCCAAACTTTTTCCATGGTCCTTTTAAGGTGCAGAGAGGTTGAAGAAGGGTTTGCAGTCTTCTTCCGCACTTCCTCCTTATGAGCAGAAATAGCCTTTAATTTCTATTCTTGCCTAATGGCCTTTTCAACAACTCCTTCCATAGTGGTTGGACTGTGAACATCGACCTCTCCCCCTATCACGGGATTCAATCCCATGATGAATTTCCGTATTCTAAACTTTTCGTCAGTTTGATACTGCGGTACATACTTAAGGAGTTTTGTAAACCGCTCCCAGAATTCAGTTACCGTTAGCTTCCCTTGAGCTAAGTTCTGAAATTCTGTCATTTTCTGATCATAGAAAAGTTGTGGCAGCCAACGTTGCCTAAAATAGCCTTTAAATTGATCCCAAGTAATATTGGTCTCATCAATGTTTAGTTCAGCTTTACGGCTATCCCACCACGAAGATGCTTCGTGGGAAAGCTGATAGGCTCCCCAAATAGCTTTGGTTTCCTCTGAGAAGTTCCTTATTGCAAAGTACTTCTCCATTTCACTGAGCCAGTTCTCAGCTCCATCTCCTAATGTGGTGCCATCATACTTAGGTGGACTTATCCTTTTTATATCATTAGTGAGTTCTGCTGCCAATCTGGCCTTTTTGTTTTCTGGTTGGACAGGTGCATTCCCAGCATTAACATCAACACCCATGTCGGGGTTGTCCTCAGGAGGTTGCTGATTATTATTATCAGCTTCTTCATCCTCCTCATTTCCCATCACCTGCTGTTCAAGTACAGCTAAGCGATCTCTTGTGTCCAACAGGGCAGCAAGGATCTCATCAAGTTTCTGGGTTGTTGCCGCTCCTCCTTCAGGTGGAGCATTATTCGCAACGTTCCCCCTTGTTCTAACCATTTTCTGTTACAAGAAAATTCAGGTTTTTATCAGATTATGGACACAATAGGTCCAAGAGCTGCAACCTTCAGCTCTGATACCAAGATGTAACATCCTCATTTTAGACAATAGAACAAGTCAATTTTTTTTTTTGATAAATGCATCCTGGTTCTAAATACATAATTTAGAACTCACAAATCAAATAACCATTCATTAACAGATAACCATATGCAGCTGTAATGACTCGGAGTACCTCCGATCTATTCATTTCATGACTCGGTTATCTACCGATCTATTCATGAGTAATATGAGTTGGCGTTATTATTTAACACTTCACTCCTGTGGTTCTCTTCCCTATTCTGGGATTCAGAATGCTCTGTCCAAGGAACCTAACTGAATAATTGTTACCATTATTCATCGGCATCTCATCCCTTAGACTAGGTGAATTAGGACAACGCAATCAGCAGCTTGCGATACTTTGGCCAAAGATTTGAAACATACTGTTTATGTCTCGTATTCCTTAACGGCATACTCGTCAATCTGGAATACGCCCTTCACCCCATTCTTATGTTATATAGAATGTCTTACACTGACTACTGTCAGTCCTTCCTTTCACAACTGAATCACTCGGAGACAGATTAGCAAGGTGATAATGTTATATGGATGCCCACGAGGATTAGGGATACGGTGACATCTTGGTTCAAACCCAGCTTAAACCAAGTGTGTCATGATACCCCGAACCTCCTAGGCAGCCTTATAACATGGCCACATTCCTAATTGGTCCCTGAGTAATTCGTCGAGATCAAAGTGTAAATCTTAGCGATCAATGCAAAGGGTGTCGCCATAAGTCACCTGCATTGTTGTAACTTTGAGAAGATCCTAATCTTCTCGGAGGTACAACCCTGCAGTTGACTTGTGTCGTCAACCTTTAAATCCGCCTCGAAAAGATCTACTTAATAATATGCGTTACGCACGTTGAGTTTTAAATTACTTTAAAGACTTTCCCCATAGGTTAGCCTTTCCCAATCCCTGGATTCTTCGTCTTAAGACGACCTTCCTCAATAAAACCCATTACATGGTAGAGGTATTAAGGTCAAGCTCTCATCAAGGAGTCATTAGAATACACATGATTCTAAAACAACAGAATTGGACATTATCTCATTACCTTCATATGAGATTGCCATCTGAACCCCATTAGATTTATTTCAGTTCTCTTAACTGAATTTATATCATACTTATTAGTATAAAGATATAAATGATTAAGAATCCAATTTAATATTGTCCTGTCATACTAGGACTAGGGATTAGTAATTTACCTCAGCTTGATTAGTGTTCTGTTTAGGTTCGTTTTAACCCTATCTTTTAAAAAGACAATGATTTAAATTTCAATCACATTCTCTTTAAGCTTTCATTGTCAATCACAAAAGCATCCAATTACACAAAGATAACATTGCCACTCTGGTATATAAACCGAAGAAGGTCAACTATCAGAATTAAGAATACAACACATAAGTATCAATACTTATTTTTATTCCTTCAGAACTATACAATTACATTTTATGCAAGCAGCATACTTGATACAATGCTTAACGGAAAAGAAACATCTTTCCACATATAGTACATTTAGAAAATCAAGTTTGTAATTCTTATAAATCAAATTAAACAATCGATCATCTGTCGGATCTGCATTGCTTTTACCACTTACGGCAACCATCTCGCAAAAATAGTCAACATGAGTCGATTCGATGGGAACCGAGCATGATAAGCACTAACTTTTAAAACAATTGCAATCCGTCAATTGTTTTCATTAAACACCCTGTTTAAATGAGTTCCATTAGCCAAACAAGTAAACATATTCAGACTATGCCCTTGTAATACAAAATGACTACAAACGTGTAACTCTATCATTGTTACAGAATAGTCCTAAACATTTCTCAAATATTTCTTCAAGTATTAAGAATCAAAGAACGAAAGTATCCAAACAATTATCTTTAATCCAAGATCAGCAACATTGGACAGATCGTTCCATTCATCCGAAAAGGAAATATCATAACAACTCTTGAGTACATCAATATGTTAAAATAGCTCCTACTAATACAGATATCAACATGTATTAAAGTAATAGAAGAGAAGGAAACCAAACATTCACACTTCCTTCCACATAAGTTCACTACTGTACCGTCTCCACATATGGAAAACATTCATCTGGTAAGTATACGAACAAGTCCGACAAGCCACAAGAAGAATCACTATTTTATTAACAAAATAGAACACAACAATAAATCAGTCGGGACGTCAACAGCACACTGTATTATTTAAACCTTTAATTAAACAACTACAGTCGGTAGCCCCCATGCCAAACAATGATGTCTATCTATCAGGCAGACTCAGAGTGACCTTTCACAAGAAGCGACGGACAAGAAGATAACACAGCCGTTACCTGCTTTGGTACAGTCAACAACTCCAAATTCAAACATACACAAGAATGGATAACAATGCGAAGAAAACATATTACGTCTTCAATCCCAATAACAACCTACAGCCTGTTCAAGCCTTTCTTACTGTGTAAGGCTTTAGACCCAAGGTCAAATTCAGAGGATCTCCTTTGTTGTCACAGTCGACAAGAGGCTCGAAAACATTAAGCCATGACATTTACCCATAACTAAGCAAAGAGATCTTAAAACGAAAACCACGCACCATGTACAGTCTCGCCAAACGGAAGTAAAATCAGGATGGAAGCATAACATGGGACAACGAAGCCACTTCTGAACGCAATCAGAACTGAAAGTATGTGTTTACAACCTTCTTTACAGAAGCCATAACTCATGGCGTCAAGATATTGAAGAAAGCCAACAGGGCCAAGAACATTACCCGTTCAAACTCGGGCTTATACATACAACAGTGACATGTATACCATTCGAGGATTTAAAACAAAGTCCATAAACAGTATTCACCGTTTAGCCTGTCCAAAGGCCGATATACAAAATATCCTTCCATACCCATGGTACCCAATGGTGTCAAAACAATAGTAAACCAACAGGCTTAAATTGAGTCAATAACACTGTTTAAATAATAAGTTCAACAGAGTTTAAACAACAGTAAACAAAATAAAAAAGAAGATAATGAATCCATCCGTGCCAACAATGGCAACATTTAAATTCAGGCATAAGCCAATTCTGAATACCGAATTTCCAAACAAGGAATCCAACGGAACCCTTACCAATATTTTTCGCACAAGATGGCACAGGAAGGAAACGTAGAATTTCATCCAAATAGTATATACCACAATTTCTTGCAACACGAAGGTAAAATAACAGAGGTCGTGTTACCAGTCACTCCTCGAGTACAAAATCAAATTACCAGTATTCAAATAGATATTTAAACGAAGTTTCAACAGTGATCCACAATACGAATCATTCAATGGACTCAACAGAGTCGTTTGAATACAACAATACCTATTTCCATAATGCGTACTGTCAACGGGTAAATCCTTTAACCACAACGCAAGAAATACACAATTTCCACAAAGGTCGCAATGAAATACTGAAACACAACAAATCAACCATTCATAATGAACTTAAATTACCATAGCGATACCTTACTAGACTCTGTAACCTTCAACTATGACAACCACCACGAAATATACAAGGAAGCCCAGTAAGACTGAACATTCACACAAAAGTTCAACAGTATCTTTTCCGACAGTACCACAATAAGCATCGACGACCAAAAATCGACAAGCATTACAGTGGCCTATACCCATCACAGGAATAATCTATGGACTCTCGCCGAACAGGCCGAGCAGTCATACTTTTCATATATATATCTCCCATATTTAAGCCAGAATGAAAACACGAAGAATAAAGCCACAATTCGAATTTAACAAACACCCATCAAGGGATAATTGAAAAAATCGAACCGAAGAGATACTGATACCAAAAATCACACAAAACCACCATAGAAAATCATTCATTTCCATAAATCATTTGAACAGTTGTTCTAATGAAATCACTTGAAAGACAACAAGATATTTAAAGGTTAGGGCCTAACATGCCTGGATTTTTGCTCAAAATTCCGAAGCAGACCACTGGAAGAGCTCAGACTTCCTTTTCCTTTTCCAAGTTAGAGCGATCAACAAAATTTTGTTATCTCCATGACATATATATTTTCCTTGCCAGAGAAAAGAGCTAGATACCCTCATACTCGCCATGCAACTCAAAGAAGACTGGTGCGAAGAACCAGTGAACAGGCAGAAGGAAAACCGAAAATCGCGATAAGCCAAACAAACCAACAACTTCCCAGTTTGCATGCCTTCACGCGAGTTCCGAGCTCGACTACCGAGCGCATTGAATGCATTTACACCAACTTTCCCGCTCAAACTCCACTGCCACCGACCGCCAAAGTTGGCGACAGACAAATGAAATCTCAAGTCCATTTCCAGTTTTGGCTACCTGCCACGTCGGCTTAGGTTAGCTGTTGCTAAAACCTCCACCATGACCTGTCCTTCATACATATCCTTAGCATTTAATCCCATAGAAAACGCCGCCCATGGTTCGCACCCCTCCATAGGCCCCTTTACATTCTTGCTCATAGTTAGGTTAGTATCTTAGGTTAGAATTTAGGATAACACCTAATCTAACTTCCATAACATAGCTACTAACTTAGGACATTAGTACTTAGCCTAGGTCTAGGTTAGATTAACACTAATCTAACCCCTAGGTTAGGTTTAGTTTTAGGTTACTAACCAATAATAATTCCAGTTAGGTCTACATTTCGTACACTCAAAAAAAGACCTACATCATACGTCTTCGAACAGGTTTAGCTCCTGTTCTGCCTTAGGCTACAAAATCGTATGTAACCGAATTATTACCTAGTCCACAATCGAGACCTTCCAGATATACTTCCATATCGGGAACCAATTCATTTCACTTGATCAGCCTTATTCATACTCCTGACTAGCTTATTAAATGCTTCTAGACCTTGCAACCTGTTCAAGGTCTGTAATTTTTAATTCATCACGAACAGACTTAGAGCAATACTTGGATCAATTCCACTGATCCAAGATTAGATCTTAAAGATGGATAACTCTATAATTCATTCCGAGATCAGATTAAACTCAGATGCAAAATGAAATAGATAAAAGAGTCTAAACATATTCTCGACTCACCAAAGATCTCGCAAAGAAATTACAGAGACATATCAAGCTAAATCGAAACACATCCTTTTACAAGAAATCACATATCAACACTTGCATGATTTCTAGCCATCCATCGAGAAGGTGCTCACCAGCAAATTGCTCGATTTTGACAAAGAATATTGTCCAAGGAATCTAGAGACAAATACCAAGGTTAGAAGTATTCCAGAATTTTGATGAATGGGAAAACAAAATACATGGGTTTAACTCATACAAAGAGATGGAAGAAGTTGAGCTAGGTATCTATTACTTAGATGAAGAGAAACCGCCTCTCCTAGCATCACCAAATCGATGAAAAATATGATAATGAATTATGGAAGCTATTATTCAATGGATCAAGGATTAGACATGGTGCTAGAGGAGGTAAAATCCTTGTTTCACCTCAAGGTATAAAATACTACTCGGTTTTCCATTTTTTTCTTGTTCAAATAAAATACGATTACATTGAGAAATAAAGAGAGGTATTAGGAAATTGTAAGTATTTTGAGATAGCGAATTGATTGTATACCAAGTAAGAGGGTTGAATGTTGCTAAGAATGATCTCTTAAATGGCTATTAGAAAAGGTATGGGATCTCATTGAAGAATTTTAAGAATTCAACATTGAGGCCAAACCGAGGAAAAAGAATGAGGTCAGCAGACAAACTTACGGTGGTTGGAGTTGCATTTTATGTTGTTGACAATATCATGAGAGATCAAACTCCACCCCATATCGAGTGGTTATAAGGCCGGTTGTTCCGATAAAAATACAAGTTGGTAATTATTTGAAAGTGATCACCGATTGTAAATTTTCTTCAAGAAGAAGTTGAGTTCTCATCAAGGAACCAAGACAAGCTAGAGAAACAATGTAGTGATCAAGTGGTCCTACTAAAGACTAAAAAGTTTCCAAAGGGATTAATAACACTTGAACCTTCAATCCTATTGACCATTTTTGGAAAGTGAAGGTAAAAATTCAAATCAAAGGTGAAGATTCAAATCCTATTTCAGATTAGAGAAGGTAAGATGCTCCAAATTGGCAGGATAAGTACCAATCACGAGAAATATTATTTCATACATATTTTTCAAGAATTCCCAAATATATTTACTTAGAGCTACAAATACTTGAGAGGATTCAATCCAAATTTGGCACAACATATGATTGACCTCGATAAAAAATCCAAACCTATTAAACAGAAACAAAGACTAGTCAACCCCCACATTGAGCCTTTCATGAAGAAGGAAATAAACAAGCTCATAGAGGAAAGAATTATCTTTCTGATTAAGAACTCAAGTTTTGTTGTGAATATGGTGCCGGTAAGGAAAGGAAATGGAGAAATCTGGTTGTGTGCACTTTTGAGACTTAAACAGGCTTCTCTCAAATACCACTATCCACTTGCCTTCTATGGAGAAAATATTGCAAGTAGTAGCCAATTCGAGAGAGATTCTCATTTTTGATGGCTACTCAGCTATAATCAAATTATGATGAAATAATATTATTAGTACAAAACCACTTTCACCACCAAGTGGGGCACATATGCTTACAAGAAAATTCCATTTGGGCTATCAAATGTTGAGCTACTTTTCAAAGAGTAATGGATATGGCATTCAAGATGATGATAAACAAGATAGTTCTTGTGTACTTAGATGATATCATAGTATACTCCAAGAATGTAGTTGACCACCTCTTCCACCTAAAGAAAGTGTCCCAAAGATATAGGAGATTCGAGTGTCTTTAAATCGAAGAAGCGTATATTTATAGCTCATGAAGGAAAAATATTAGGTCGCATTATATCTAGAGAGGGATTAACTATTGATATAGAAATGGTTAAAGCTATCCATGCACCACCATTTCTAAGTCATAATAAGGCTTTCCAAAGCTTCTTGGGAGAAACAATTCTATCATAAGGTTTGTGCCATATTTTTCCACTCTTGTTAAGCCATTAACAATGATGTTGAAGAAGAACCTTGCATTCAAGTGGAAAAAAGAGGGAAAGGAGAGTTTTGAAGCTATCAAATAGGATATATCTCAAGCTTTGACTCTCATCAACCCATATTTCTCAAAGGAATTCATCTTATAATAATCTTAGTTATCTTAGTGCATCTGAATAAGGAAGGATCTAAATAACCCATAGATTTCTTCATTCAAATATTGGAAGACTATGAAGTGAGGTAATCCTTCATTAAGAATCATTTCCTTGATTTTGTGAGAAGCATGAAGAATTTCATACACTTGGTCTCAAACATTAAGATTTATCTACTAGTGTCTTATGTTGGATTTAAAGACTTCCTCATGAACAAGGATTTGAATGAGAAATGAGAAGGTTGGATTACCCATGTGATGTAGTATTGTATTGAAATCAAAGTGACTAATATGGTCTCATGGAAAAGTCTTATGTGATAAGATAGCTTCTATTTAGCATGATGTGATAAGTAATGAAGAATAATCTATTTTGGCTGCAAGACGGTCAAGAAAAACAAGGCGATGATGTGCCTTAACCTTGTTGGACCTGAGATATGGTGCATTATCTTGAAACAAGTTTATTCCCTCCGGAGTTAAGAAAATCAAAGAGGAGGTATTTTAGACTCAATATATTATGTATGCTCGAAATGATGGCATCTTTTTCAAGAACAACACAAATGGATTTCTCCTAAGGTGTGTCCCAATAAATCAGATTGAGAAACTGCTACAGAAGTTCCATGATGGAGAGGAAAGAGGCAACTTTTCTTCATGAGTAACAACTCTCAAGATCATGAAATCTTGTTACTATTGGTCGGAATTGTTTATCGATTGTTATGCATGGATTAAAAATTATAAGAAGTGTTCATTCTTCACAGGAAATGAGAAGATAACAACACTACCACTTCATCCAATCTCATTGGATCAACCATTCATGTAATGAGAGTTGTAATTAATTGGGGTCATCAATCCAAACTCAATCCAAGGAAACAAGTGGATTCTAATAGCTACAAACTATTTCACCAAGTGGACCGAAGCAGTAGCACTCAAGGAGGGAAATGATTCTAGCATACTAGAATTCTATGATGGGATAGTAACAAGGTTTGGTTTACCTGCCACTATCATATCAGATAATTCTCTAGCATTTCTTAGTACAAATATGTTTGAGTGGGATGTTAGAAATGGAATATATCTTAGCACTTCATCTAACTATTACCCTTAAGGTAATGGGAAAGCTAATTCTACAAACAAGAAATTGTTGAAAATCATAAGAAGGAATTTTGATGAAAATCAAAGGACATGGCACGTGAAGCTCAAATCAGCCTTGTGGGATGATAGAATTACACTAAAAAGGTCAACTAGAAGCTCTCTATACAATCTAGTTTATGGAACAGAGGTAAGACTACCTATATCACTCAAGTTACTAGCATTGGAGATTCTCAAACAGTTGAAGCTAGCTTATTTTGAGCCTATATAAGTCATGTATGTAGAACTCATGGAATCGGAAGAACTAAAAAAGCATGTAATGAAAACCATGGAGAAGGATCAAGCCTTGATGAAAAGGATTTTTAACAATAAGTCTTAGCTAATAACATTCTAGGAGGGGACTTGGTGCTGAAGTGGGATGCTAATAGAGAAAATCTGGGAAAGCATTACATGTTTGATGCCATATAAAGTGGTCCATACATGATCACACAAAGGTGCGAAGTAGGAATTTTTTCCTGACAGGGGTAAGTTTGATGATTAATAATTGCATATTCAATGTCGATGGAATCTACCTCAATCATTGCAACTGAAAGAAAAGGATTCTCACCTTTGTATATATTAGTTTAGGTTTTTATTCCTCTAAGTTCTTAAGCACATCATCTTGTTGTTAGAATAGGTTTCAATTTTCCGAACTTCCTTGGGCACATGTTTCTATTTCTTCTAGTGTTCTTTTGCATGTTCACCATGCTTACAAATAGAGAATATTATAGCAAGAATCTTGGAGTTACAAGAAATAGTTTCCACCCTCAAGAAAATTCAAATGTTGAGCATCTAAAATCGGGATAAGGAGAAAATTTTAATATTTTCATCCCCTTTCTCTTTCAAATTAATGACTGAGCTTCTCATGCATTTTATAGGATTAGAGAATAATTTTTAAGGGGTAGCTGGTAGTGTGTGGATGGCTCTCCCATAACAATATGCAAGTTTTAGAGAAGTTTCACTTCCAGCGAGTGCTCCAAGTAGCCATCCATAAGGAAAAATTAGAATTTAATAGAGTTCCATGATGTCCCAACTCATCAAATGTTTTACTCAAAACTATGAAATGTGATATATATGTTAAGAAATCATTTGATTTGGTGTGTTTTATACTTGGAAAAATCAAGTTTCGGGATAGGTTCGAAAGTCCATTTTTATTCCCACAGATCAAGATTGTAGAGGGAAAAGAAGAAAAATTCAGATCAAAACAATTTTCCACTTATGAGAAATTTAATATTTTCTTATTAAATTTGGAACATTTAAGAAAGTAGCGGTTGGTTCCAAGTCTCGGTAGTGTCTCAAGTAGGATTTGGGGTGTAGGTTTCAGGTTCCAGATAATTTTTGATTATTACAAGAGACTTCATTCCTAATTTATGCATTCGGTATTTGGTTAACCACATACAGAGGAAGATGCCCCCGTGAGTCTCTAAAATTTTTATCCATTTTTGCCAATAGGAAAAATGGGAAACAGGGTGTGACTATACTTGAGCAATAAAAAGGATACCTAAAAGGTAAATTTGAGGTTACATGCATTATTCTCGTGATTTCGAGAATAATCTCATTATTTTGGGAGTCTTAGAATCATAAGAGGAGTTTTTCATCTTTTGATATTCAAACCTAGACATCAACTTGAAATAGAAGGAAGGAGGGCCCAATGGGCCCACATCCGGGTCAAAACGAGTGAAAGAGAAAAAATGAAAAAATGGTTTCGATACCTCATTGAATCCCCTCAGCCTTTTGGTCCCAGAAAAGTTTTTAAGAGATCTAAAAATTTAAAAATCTACAAAGGACCGAGAGAGGCTACAGGACAAAAATGGCTTGTCAACTAGCTTGCTAAGCTACTTGGAGTGTTGGTCAAATCATAGAGGGAGTGCATTGTAAATGAGCTCATCAAATAGCTTGAAAGCTACTCACGGGGCTATGTTAAAGGCCTCATAGGATAAGGTGAAGTGAGCTCAGATTGAGATGGGTGGTGAGCCTATAAGTACCAATGGTAGGGCGAGTGTGATGACGGCTTGGCAAGTCAAATCACTAAGTCAAGTAAGTTGTAGCGGTGAGAAAGCATGGTCGGGTTGTCTCGAAACAACCCACAATGAGTGAAATAGTTAAGGCTACGCTCCCCGAGCTCTGCTATGTAGAAGAATCGATGAGCGATGCAATGAGTGGAATCCCGCAAAGGCAAAAATGAGATAGCAATTTAGTTCCAGAAAGAGTTTGATGAGGTGAGCTAGGCCCTACTAGGCTAAATCATGGGTGAATGGTTCATAGGAGAGGTAGTCAATGTAAGGGTAGTGTAGAAGAGTGGAATTCACGGTGCATTACATATGTAATGCACCTCCATTTTGATGCAAATAGGAATGGTTGAGTTCACTGTAAAAAGGAGGCATGAAAATTCATTGGCTAACAATACAAATCAGTAGTTTTAAGGGAACATTATCAAGTTATTAGTGTCTAATTCAACATAAATGAAGTCGAAGTCATTTGATTCACCAATAATACATAGTGAGCTAGAGGTAGAGACATTACAATATAGTCGATGGCATAGAGGAAAGATCAAGTGGAGAGCTAAAGTAGTGAGCTCGCATTAGGGAAGCTCTGGGGAGGCTACGAGAATGAAACCAACTTAGTAAATCTAGGGCCAAGCTGATGGGAGTGAAGCTACAATGATTTAGCAATGGAGCTCATTTTGGGGACCATGTCACTTTGGAGGGAACTCACCGCAATGAGTTCATTGAAGTCGGCCCCATAAGTAGAATAAGGCTGAGCTCTTTTAGCTCATTGAGAGGAAGAAAACTCACAAGATCATGAGAAATTTTGAGCTACTCAACAAAAAGGTGACTCGACCCGGTGAGAAAAATTGGGCTCGGACTCGCATAGGTCTTGGCGGTGTTTGTAGGGGTGGATTACTTTAAGTAATCCACCCTCTATTCAATGAAAAACAAGTAAATTCATTCCAAATGGCCACATAACATGGAAAATTGGGAAATAGAGTTAAGATGAAAACAAAGGGGAGAAGACTTGTGTTGGGAGCGAGTTATAGAAAGTAAGAGCACACACATTCACCACTTTTCAAGTGAACTAAATACCAAAATCCACAAGACTAGGTGAGCTAAAACCAATGTAATGTGGAGATTCATGGGATAAAACTCATCAATGGGAAGTTAAGAAAAGTAGAAGGCATTAGAATCAACACAAAGAAAGCGGAGTGGTGTCATTTATCAAAATGAATTGGCGAGAGAAACATAGAGTTAAGTGGTGGTTAGCAAGTGGGTTACTTAGATTTTCCACATAGCTAAGTAAATTAAAATGGAAATATTTTAATAAGGGAAGAGCCACCCCAATACAAAATTGTGAATGGTGGAGTTAAGTATTGTATTGTGAAGACCGGTAATCAAGAAAAAGCACTTGTAAATACCAAAAATGAGTGAGTTGTTGGAGGTCCCAAAAGGGAGTTAGAAGTCTTAAGCGGTGAGAGGGACAAGTAAAAGGCATTGGAAACATAGCTGCCTAATGCACAATCCATATGTTGAGTCATGCAACAAGTCACGAGGCTACAAAGTGAGTTAAAAAGTGAGTTAAGGACTCGAGTTGGATGGTGAGATGACTCATCACCCAATGTGTTAGAGAAAACCCAATTTCTGTAGAGAAGGCCATTGTAAAATTAATTTATGTAGTGAAGTGAAACTATTTTACTTCCCTAAAATAAGGAATGTAAAATAATGTGGAAAGGCCAAATAACTAAGGGTGAGGTGGCGAGTAATGCAACTTCGAAAACCACAGAGAAGAAAAATGATGAATTAGAGTCATGCGGTGAACATGAACTACTTTACTTCCCATAAGATAATAAAAGTAAATTAAATGGAGAAAAACAATGGTAGAGGCATTAATTAGGGTTTTTTTTCCCGTAGGTAAGGAGAAACAACAGTAATGGCCACTAGTTTTCCCACTAAACTAAAAACTTTTAAACGCCATAACTTTCATTTGAGAGCTATGTGTTTTGCATTCTTGGACTTTCTAGAAAGGTGTCAAAGCGCTCTATGCATCAAAATATTTATATTTTAGACTTGGTGAAGGAAAGGGGTAAAAAATGACATTACTTATCCTTCACTCTAATTCACTATACAACCATCTACCATCATTAATGGAGCATGGGTGGAAATGTCTTATCCCATAAGCAAGATTACAATAGGGATGGGTTGTGCATGTGCCCCATGATGCTTTAAATTAAAATTACACTTAGTAGATGGAAAAATGCAAGTATTTGAGAACTTCCATTTTCTCTCTCGTCTCCAATTCCCCCTATAAATCGTAAAGCTCTTTCATTTTTAAAGAGGGTATTCTCACTTACCAAAACTCTACCAAAATTTGTTGAGAAACAAGATAATGCATTGCATTCCTTTATTATGGAAATATTTCATGATTATCCTAGCCTTTCTCTTGTAATTATGTGAACTGTATATATCAATGAAGTAGTGGATTTGAGTCTTGTGGATGTTTTCTTCCCTTGCTTATGTCTGATTGTTTCCACTTACCTCTTCATTTTACTTGCAGTTGTATTGTCCCAACATTAAATGTCTTGTAGGTTTCATTATTGTTGTGATTTTATGGATATGTTGGTTTGATGTTGTTTTTAACTATGGTGATTATTCCACCCTCTTTGCACTTCATTTTCTATCATTTACACACATTTAAGAGATTCCCTACCCCCTTTTCTTGGTGCATCACCTCTTATAGTTAGATTTCATTCATTTTTATCTTATTTATATTTCCCTGGTCCCTTGAAGTCATATATTAGAGGTAGTTCTTATATTTCTTTCAATTAGAGGTAGTTATTGCATTCATTTAGGAAGAGGAACTAACCTTATCTTGAGAATTGCTTCAAATGTAAGGTCCCAAACCTTGAAGCATTTCCATGGTACCAAGTCACATTACTTTCCTTAACACACTCACATGATAAGAAATCAGAGGGTGTTGTGATTTGGTGATATTAGATACCATGTATTTAATTCTTTAATAACTCGGATATCTTCCCCTTTAATATTAAAATAGGAAAGACTGCCTCCTTAGCTAATTTAATATATACCATAACCCTAAGAACCAAATTTCTACAAAAGAATATTGGCCCAATTTATGAGTAGATAAATGTGTTCTCATGTTAAATTTATAGCTTACAAAATTTAAAATTTTGATCATGACAACCAAACCCACACTTGAAATTCCCTTTCCCAGTCAATGCAAACCTTTATTCCAACCTACATTCCAACCATTTGACCCTCATTCTATTCAAGAGGAACATGATAACATTATTTTCAAGTTTTTTTCATGTGTAAATAAGTGTACCTATCTTTATTCTTTAAGTTATTAAGATCAAAGAAAGAGTAGCTCTCCCTAAGGATTTAAAAGGGATATTTTTTGTTTTCTTGTCATAGGAGGACATCCTCTAGAAGTTAAATACAAGGAAAAAAACCATTGGATAAGTATTGAGATTATCTCGAGGAATTTTAGGAATCTTATTTGGATCCATGTGAGGTCGGGAAACTTTCAAGAAAAATGGGTCTTATGGGCAATGCATTGGGAAAAGCATGTTTCAAAGGAGCTAGTCAACTTGTTTGAAAGGTTTTGGAAGCCTCAAGAGGTATTGGTAATCCAAATAAAAGTAGTTAGAAATATGATAGATCCTAATTTATGGTGCAATAATGAAGATAAAATTTCAGGAGTATTAAAAATGTGAGAACTTATCCATCAGTGCAGCATGATAACCTTTCTACAAGGTGGAACTTACTCAAATAGTTTTAGAAACCTTGAGAAGATTTAGTATCCTAAAAAAATGCAAATTTTGAGTACATTTGACCCTCCTCATTTTTAATGTATTATATTTTATCGACTCATTTTTGACCTCGGTGGAAACTCAACTTACTAGTACACATGCATTGGAAAAAGTAGAAAGTAGACTGAAACCTCAAATTTCAATTTGAATAAGGCCTTTAAAATGGTGATAACGGGTTCATTGGGCCATTTTGAATTAAAATAATATAATTTTGGCCCTCCAAATTCTATGTCTTGCTCTAAGTCCTAAAAACCTTATCACTATTTTATTTTCACATTTAATTTGATGACATCAAGATAAACCGATCAACTTTGAACAAAGTTTTATAGCTTGGATGTTTATTTTCCTTTTTCCCTTGGTTCAAGGGGACACAAGAAACACCAAAGTATGCTCCCCCATTTAGTGTTATGTTTCATCACTTACCCATATCAAATTAGAGTGTTTAGTGTTGTACGTAATTTTTTCTCACAAGTTAACATGGTCATTTGGTGATAGGATCACCAAGATCACCTCATGCAAGAAAAGCTATCTCATTGTGTACACCAGGTGCATGAAATGCAAGAAATATCGAGAGGCATCGTAGTGTTTTAGATATTAGAAGGTTGGTTCAACTACAATAAGGATTTTCCCATTTGTTTCAATGTTCTATTAATCACATGCTTCTTGTAGACACCAAAATTGGGTCACACTCCCCTTGGCCCCTATTGAATAACCAACTCAAACGTATTTACCTAACCATGGCCCCTTCCACCCCACATTAATATTAATTTAATTTAATTAATTAAAATTAAAACACATCCTCAAAACATTCATTACTTAATTATTTTAATTAAGCTAAATTTCCACCTCACCCCTCCACCTCACCTAGACACCTCACCTAGCCACCTCACCCTAGATCTATTCTTGGCATGTTTCCATAACTAAATAAGTCCTGATCTTACTTGCCTTAATGAGATAAGATTTGGTCTAACCCTAAAAGCACATGCCTAAGATTTATCTAACCATATTCCCACTCATTAGAAGGGAAGCTTCTGTTCTAATCCACAAGAATAAACCAACATAGCCCAAGAAATCAAAAATCTCTACCATTTTTAGTAAACCTAGGGAATCCCACTTTAATGTCAGTCACCCCTAAACCGACACTTTGGTCAACCTAGAACCGCTTTGTTAGTTACCATTTATTCACCTTAGTAACCTTGTTTTTTGGTTGGCACATTTTATGAGATATGGAAGACGAGAAAGAGTTGCATGCAAGTGAAACTCATTTAGGAAATAAGGGATAAAATATATGAAATAATCCCTCACAGAATCACAATAGTAGAAACTAATGTGTAGAAATTATTACAGATCTCAAATAAAATTGCAGAGTAAAATAACACAACACAAAGAGACAATATTTAACGTGGTTCACCCAATTTGGGCTACGTCCACCAAGAATTACTTGCTCAAATTTTATTACAAGCCATCACTCTCTCAATACAATACCCAGATCCATTTGGAGCTATGCTCAGCAAACTCTACAAAATTTGCAGAATGAATTCAAAGTACATCTGCAATGTTATTCATTATATCCTACCATATGCATAAAACCATATAAGTAGGCAACTGCTTAAGTAGTTTTACAATACCATGGGTATCAAAACCATCGGCCAAAACCAGCCCAAAAACCTATGGGTCAAAAATCTCACCCATATGAGAAGAGCACGTTTCCTGATATGCGTGCATTTTTTCAAGGCCAAAAAAAATAATTTACACCCAAAAAAAAACATGAAAAGTGTTCAGGACTCTTAGTGTACAATATTCAACACTTTCACACATGAAAAAAAGCTCCACAACCTAACAATCTCCCGCTTGGAGACTAGTTTTCCTTTGAGCAAGCTTCTCAACCCTTCACTAGTTTTTGTGAAGACCAACCAAAGCTGAACACAACTTCAGTTTTTCCCTTGTGACCACCTTGGTCATCATGTCTACAGGATTCTGACTGGTATGAATCTTCTCTAGCTTCAACTTCTCTTCCTCCAAAGTTGTCCTGATGAAATGGTACCTTAATTGTATATGCTTTGTCTTAGAGTGGAAAGCATAGTTCTTAGCTAGGTGTATAGCACTCTGACTATCACTATGTAACTTTCCTTCCTCCTTCTTATGCCCCAACTCCTCAAGTAATTGTTGTAACCAAATCATTTCTTTGCTTGCCTCTATGGCAACAACATACTCAACCTCTATGGTTGACAAAGCCACCAGCTTCTATAGTCATGAAATCTAACTCACTTTGTTGTCCCACCTACAGTGTAAACATAACCTATCATGCTCCTCCTATTGTCTACATCTCTAGCCATATCTAAATCTACATAACCACACAAAGTCATGTCTAATCCAATGTAGCACAAAACTATCCCCATGGTCACTCAAAAATCTACTCACCGCTCCTACTTGCATGGACAATATCGGACCTGGTACACACCATGGCATACATCAAACTACCAACTACTGATGAGTAAGGTACCTTGGACATTTGGTTTCTCTCTTGCTCTATCTTGGGACACTACTCCTTTGATAACTTGAAATGGCCTACCAAAGGAGTCCCAACCGGTTTAGCATCCTGCATATTAAACCTCTCCAAGACCTTCTTAATGTACTCTTCTTGAGATAAAGTCAACTTCCATTCCTTCCTATCCCAAGATATCCTCATACCAAGGATTTGTTTGGCTGCCCCCAAATCCTTCATAGCAAAGGATTCACTTAGCTGCTTCTTGAGTACTTTTATTTCCTGCATGTTTTTACCTGCAACCAACATGTCATCCACATACAGACAAAGGATAATATAACTGCCATCCACAAATTTTTTTGTATAAATGCAATGGTAAGAATGACATCTAATATAACCTTGCTTCATCATGAAGCTATCAAATTTCTTATACCATTTACGTGGAGCTTGTTTCAAGCCATACAAGCTCTTCTTCAGTTTGCACACCATCTCCTCTTTACCTTTTACCTCATAGCCCTCTGGTTGCTACATATATAGTTCCTCCTCCAAATCACCATGGAGAAATGCAGTCTTTACATCAAGCTATTCTAAGTGCAAGTCTTCTGCTGCAACTATTCCTAGAACAGTTCTAATAGAAGTCATTTTTACTACAAGAGAAAAAATCTCATCAAAATCTATATCTTTTTTCTGTACAAACCCCTTGACCACCAATCGGGCCTTGTATCTTTTCTTGCCTCCTTCTTCCTCTTTATATCTGAACACCCACTTGTTCTATAATGCTCTTTTTCCTTTAGGTAGCTTTACCAAATCCCATGTCTGGTTCTCTATGAGAGCCTGATGTTCCTCATACATGGCTTGCTCCCACTTCTTCTTGACATCTACCTACATTGCTTCATCAAAGCTCTTTGGTTCTCCACTATCAATGAGTAATAAATAATAAAGAGAAGGAGAAAAAAATTTATGTTCTCTTCTTACCCTAGAAGACCTCCTCAATATAGGAGTTTGGGGTTCCTGTTGAGAAGGTTCCTGAACTGAATCATGTGTCACTTTTCCATTTGGAAGATCCTCTACCACTGCATATTCTTTCTTGGATTCTTCCTTATTTTCTTGCAACTACTGCTTATACATGACTTTCTCATTAAAGACCGCATCCCTAGATTGAATGATTTTCGTTTCCTTAATACTCCAAATTTATATCCAAATTCATCACCACCATATCCAATGAAAATACATTTTTCCGACTTAGCCTCTAGCTTGGTCCTATCATCCTTGTCTTTATGAACAAACACCACACACCCAAAGACTATAAGAAATGAATAATCAACTTTCTTACCATACCAAGCCTCCTCAAGTATGCCTCCATCTAGGGCACTTGAGGTTACTCTATTTATCAAGTACACAGTTGTGCTCACCACTTCTACCCAAAAAGAAAGAGGCAGTCCTGCATATAACCTCATCCTCCTAGCATGTTCCATTATTGTTTTGTTCATCCTTTCTGACACCCCATTCTACTGCAGAGTTCCTGGAACCATCTTTTTCGTAGGGATTCCATTCTTAGAACAGTAATCATCAAATTCATTGTTGCAATACTCCCCTCCATTATCTGACCTAAGACATTTTAGCTTAAGACCTGTTTCATTCTCTACCAAGGCTTTCCATTTAACAAAAGTGTCAAATACATCATATTTTTTTCTAATATGATAAACCCAAACTTTCCTTGTTGCATTATTAATAAAAGTAACATAATAACTTGAACCCCCAAGAGATGATACTTGAGTCGGCCCCCACACATCAGAATGCACCAACTCTAACTTATTCTCTTTCTTTGTAGGTCCAACCTTGAGAAACCTTACTCACTTTTGTTTCCCATATATGCAGTCCTCACAGAACTCCAAACTTGTTTCTGTATATCCATGAAAATCCTTCTTTATGATCTCCATGCCCTTATGGATCATATGACTGAGCCTATAGTGCCAAAATGTTGTATCTACTTCTGAAGCCACAAGATTACAAACATTAGTGATATAAGTGATTAAATACGAGGTTCCAACCTTCTTACCTCTTGCCAAAACAAGAGAACCCTTGGTAACCTTCCAAGAGTCAACAATAAATATCACAAGACAACCATCACTTCCCAACTTCCCTGTCAATATCAAATTTCATCTTAATGTAGGCACATATCTGACATCCTTCAATAGCCAAGTATTCTCATTCTACATCTTAACTTGAACAAAACCTTTTCCAACTTTTCTACAAGGCTGATCATCACCAAGAAAAACATGCCCAAAATCTCCTTGAACATAATCAGCAAAATAATGCCTATGTGGAGAAGCATGGAAAGAAGCCCTCGAATCTAAAACCCAAATTCAGTAATATTATGTAAAGAAAGAATGAAAGCATCCCGACATACATTACCTATTTTCACATTTGCCTCCTTATTTTCTTGTTGTTGTTTCTTGTCTCGAAGCTCCCAATACAGTCCTTCTTTGCATGCCCAAAATTTCCATAGTGCCAACATACTATCTTGCTTTTGGATTTTGACCTTGCTTGATCCTTTGATTTTCCATGGCTTCCTCTATTCTTTTGTCTCCCTCTAGTTTCCACTGTCAAAGCATTCTCTGAAGTAGAAGATTCAAAAGATATTTTTCTTCACATTTCCTCGCTTAGAATCACCCCTACAACATCCTCAAACTTCAACTTTGAGTTAGCTAGAATTGAGTTTCTTACCACCATTACCAAGCTATTCCAACTCTCAGGTAAAGAGCACAGAACTAATAAAGCCCTAACTTCTTCATCAAATTCTATTGTAACCGAAGCTAGCATATTTACAACTATATTAAAATCATTTAGATGATCTACTACTGAACCATTCTCAGACATCTTCATATTAAACAATTTTTTCATTAAAAATATCTTATTAGAGGCGAGAGGTTTTTCATACAACTTCCTAATACATCCATCGGTTCTTTTATAGTCTTTTCCTTTGAAACATTAAATAATATCAAGATACAAGACACAACCAGATTATCCCAAGTGCCTTCCTATCCAAGAAATATCATTTCGCATTTGTCATGCTTGAGGGCTTGTTCACCTTCTCGACAACATAGTATCAAGATCCTTCTAATAAAGGTAATCTTCCATCTGCATCTTCCAAAGATTGAAATTATGCTTGTTGAATTTATCAACCCTAGATCTTCAATCATCTGCCATAGCTCCCACTCAAGATAAAACTTTCCCTATAATTCAATAATTTAGAAAAATAAACTAGGATCTCGATACCAATTGTTAGGAAATAAGGGATAAAATATGTGGAATAATCCCTCACATAATTGCAACATTAGAAACTAATATGCGAAATTATTACAGATCTCAAATAAAATTATAGAATAAACTAACACAACACAAAGAGACAATATTTAACGTGGTTCACCCAATTTGGGATACGTCTACCAAGAAATACTTGCTCGATTTTATTACAAGCCACCACTCACTCAATACAATACCCGTGATCCATTTGGAGCTATGCTCAACAAGCTCTATAGAATTCACAGCTTGAATTCAAATCACATCTGTAATGTTTTTCATTATATCCTACCATATGCATAAAACCATATAATTAGGCAACTGATTAAGTAGTTTTACAATACTATGGGTATCAAAACCATGGGCCAAAACCAGCCCAAAAACCTATGGGTCAAAAATCTCACCCATATGAGAAGAGCACGTTTCCCGATATGTTGGGTGCATTTTTTTGAGGCCAAAAAAAACAATTTACACCCAAAATCCTCACCGAACCCTAAGGAGGATACATTAAAATTGTACAATGCTCTTAGTGTATAGTCTTCAACACTTTCACACATGAAAACAGGCTCCACAACCTAACGAACCAAAGTATTTTCACACGCCAGACATCCACAACCAGCACCAGGACAGATCCGTAAGTAATTACACTCACGGTGACATTTTAAGAAGCGTCACTATTGTACCAAGCTCCATCTCACCAACCGATCATCACCACCACCCAATCATTAGACCTAAAAATTCATAAGTGTGTTTATCACTGATCATTTCCATTCTTATTATGTCCATGGAGTTGTTATCATTTCTATTATCATTCTTCTATTAATACCCCCATTCCTTCATAGTCTACTTTCTGACAAACTCAAAACTCACCCACCCTTTTACCATATCACCTATCCCGACTGCTCCACCTCTCTCGAGAGTTCTCAACATTCTCCCGAGCACCTTTCCATCCCCTCCTTTATCTCTATCTAACCTCACCCAGACTTTGCAATAAGGTTTTTGTTGAACTACTATCACCCGATTGTACCGACATCGGTTACCCATGACCGTTGTCGGTCTCTCCTAAAATGATGTCGGTTATATCTGACCAATGTCGGTCTTTTTGTTTCATACCTTTTTCCAATAACAGAACCAAATAACCTTCTACCAAGTGACCTAAACAACCCAAAACCTAACCTTGACTAGTTCCAACACCCTGACACCTACCCACCCTTCAGATCTGACTATAGCCTAGCCTGTTATATTAGATTTACTTATTATGTTTAAATGAGATACCTAAATCATATCAACTACAATAGGTCTTTGTTTGTTCCTCACATTAAGTTGTTTAAAATAGTGGATTGACAGCCATCCATGGAGTATCACACTTCCTAGATTTAGCACATGCTAGGCAGTCCACTGTCATATATTATTTAACTCCTCTTTTGTGGTCTTGTTTTCTATCTCAGGTAGTTCCTCCTAGCCAAAAGGAAGCTCTCACAATCAGCATTGGATCAAGTCAGTCGAATGCATGTGACAACCATCAACCAACCAACATAAACAAGTATTCCTCCTTATCCCTTACCCTCATCTTTTTCATCTCAATAAAGTAAAGAAAATGGTGAGACATATTGGCACACCCGGTGGGATTAATCGGGGTTCTATTGCATTTTCTTAATTCCTATGAGAATTTTTGTTTGTTTGTTTCCCTTTTAAAGGCTTACACATTAATCTTCTCTTCTAGTAATCCTCTCTTCTTTCTAATTTCTCTAAAAGAAACATTTCTCTTGGTGCATTTAAAAGGAATCATTCTTCTTTCTTGCTTTCTACATGTAGTGAAACATGATACCCTCTCCTATTCATCATTTTCTTCATCAAACATAATGTTTTTGATTTGGGATTACAATTAGTTGCATTACATTTTGATTTTCTGAATTTATCTCACATTAAAATGAGGGAAACCTATATGCTAGAAGTCATGCCTAATTGATGGTTGACATAAATAATCATAGAAAGCATGTTCTCTCTCTCTCTCTCTCTGTGACTTACCAAACTAAACAAAATTGAAATATACACATATTTCTCAAACAACATCTTACACCCGGGAACACATGTCGGTGATCACATGATTAGAGGATTGGTAAGTACTCCCTAGCTTGTTATTTTTGGCGAGTCATTACCTCAAAGGATGGATCACCCCCACCATAACATAACTTCAAACCTCTCCTTTTAGATATCCTTCTTCGTAGGAAGATTTCCTCACCAAAAACTCTACTCTAAATTCATGAGTCAGTCTTATAAATAGCATAAGCTCAACACATTAAAATTCACTTATTAGGTATGTGTGTTTTAGTGTTTGATTGTCATGTGTTTTTGAGGTGTGAGGATACGGTTCTCCATTTTTCCATTGTTTTGTGTAGTGCCCACTTCCCTTCGACACTATTTAGATACTCGATCCCGACTCTATTTATCATATTTTGGATATTATTATATTTTGATGTAACAGGATGTGTATATACTAGCTCATGGATCATTATGGACATTATCATGTTTTGATTAGCATGATGGTTAGATGTTAGACTATGGATTAATATTGATCTGGATTCAATTATTGTGCTTGAGGATCATTGAGACATTTTTATTATTATGTGGATAATGATATACTAGTTGACATGGACAGGTTATTAATGTTAATTTTAGACATGTGACATTGATTATTATGAATAGCTCTAGTATAGAAATCTATTGGATGATGATATAGTTACAAATTGAATTTTAATGATAAATATTGAATCCTTGATATTGTTGTGATTTAAAATTAATAATTTTATGTTGCTTATGTCATTTGGATGTTCTGATGTGGCCACGAGGCCAAAGGAGGTATTTTGCATTTTGCAGGTTAAAATCACAACAATTTTGGGGGACTGGAGACTAACCATATTGGAATTCAGTGTGAAATCAACAAGGTCACCATGGAAAATGTGTTTGATTGTGTGTTTAGTTGTTAGTATTTCCCATGGGGGATTTCCATTATTGTGACCATAGGGGCATATATGTGTTTTTATTATGTGTTACCTTTTTAATTATTGTTGTGTGTATTTTATTTATAATGTGCTTTTGTTTTAATTATTTAAAAGTGATAGTATGATGTGAGAGTCATATAGTTAAAATTTAATTAAATTAAATAGGATGTGGAAGGTGAAATTAAATGTTATTGTCTTGGTTGAAAATGAAATTTATTTATATATTTTATAACCATATGGTAATTAAATATATGGTTGTGTCTAAAGTTTGTAATAAATAAATGTCATAGAAATAAATGCATTTTAAAAGAGTGTGTAAGTTACCAAGTATGGGTTGTGTAAGTGAAGTGATAGATTGTGTAAGAAATTGTAAGAGGTTGTAAGAAGATTTTGGAAGGTCAAACACTCCATCTCTCTCTTGAAATTCGAATTTGAGCTTGGAGGACAAATTTGGAGGCTTGTGGGACAAGTTAAACTTGTCCCACACCTCTCAAAATCCTCCACCAACCTTGTTTATTAATTTGGAGTCAAAATCAAATTATTTTATTACATTTTGACATGATTTATTGTAAGTATTTATTGCACTTATCTTACAAATTTGAAATGCATTCCTTTTGGGGTGTGGGCTACATTGTGTATGTAAGTAAATTTGTCATTTTTTTCTTTTATGGTGATTTGTTGATGTGGATTACACTCTTGGGGAAGGAAGAAAAATGATGTGGCATCCCACTTGGAATCCACATCATCCTCTTCCACCCTTTCCTTTAAAATTTGAATTCCTCCTCATTTTGAGGTTGTTGAAGGTTGGAAATTTCATTCTTGGGTCAAATTTCTCTTGCATTTTGGAGCTTTCTTGGTGGAAGAAGAGGATTTTATTGTGCATACATTTACCTTACTAATTTGGGACTGGTTTTGTGTAATAAAGACTGTTGTTTTGGAAGCAAGTCTCCATCATGGAGAGGTAGGCTCTCACTTTTTAAAATTGCTGTTGTTCCCTCTTTTAGCATGAAATTTGAATGTATTTGTGTTTGCAATTCTTAGAGGGATGGGTAGAATGCTTAGGGCATGGTGTGGAGAGAAGACTATGAGGTTTATCAGAGGAGGGATAAGGGATTTACCATTGGCACTTGTCTTACTGGAGGGAGTGTTGGTTGGGATCCACCTAGGGAAAAGAATATGCTTGCATTTCTTACTTTGGGGAGGTATAAGGGATAAATTTGGAGGAGGGATAAGGAGGGTTTGAGGAGGGATAAGGTTTATGGGATGGTTATGTTTTGGCGGTTTGTTTTAGGTGGATGCCCAATTTCAACATGGGAGGCATAAGGATACCTCCATAGTTCTTGCTCTTGCTTAGCTTGCTTGCTTGGAGAAGGAGCCTTTGTTTTGATTGGAATTGTTATTGTAGTTTAGAACTACATCTTTTTGTTTGTGCATTTCCTTGTGCATGTGAATGTATGTTATGTGTGAAAGAATCTATGTTTCCATGTGTTGTTTTATCATGCTCCATTTCAATATGGTTGGGGCTCGGGGGCCAATGGGGAAAGATGGTTTCTATTTTCCCATTGGGTATCTTGGTTGGGTGGAGAGTGTTGCCTTTCCCACTTCCTTATTGTGATTCAAGTTATAAGAATGAATAAATCAGCATCCTATTGTTTGGAGAAGAAAAAAAAAAAAAGATCACAGTTTGACAGACATTCCTTTGAGCAATTTTAATGTAACCCTTCCCACTTTGAGTGGATGAGTGTATATTTATATATTGTAATGTGAAGTGATTGTATTTGCATTGAGGAATGTAGAGAATAATCCTATCTCTCTATTTTACCTTGGAAAGAAAATGTGAAAGGAGTTTTACACTTGTATTTTGAAAGTTGGAAATCTAATACAAATTGGAAAGGAGTTCAGTTGTAAAGATGTCCTTGTTAGAATTCAATAAAAGGATTGTAGCTATTATGACTTACATGGTTGTAATGAAAAGATACTTTGCATTAGAAATGAAAGATTGAATCTCATTTGGGCAATGAAAAGAAATATTACTCATATTCTATTTTGAAAATCACGTGAAAGAATGAGACTCTGTTCTGAAAGAGAATAAATAAAAAGTGTTGTCATTAAATGTATTGCATTGTTGTATTAGAAATTTAATGATTGTTATATCTTATGAATTCTATGTTGGAAAAGAGAACCCGTATAAAGGAAATGACAGAAATTTGGATACTTTGAAATGAGTTTTAGAATTGAAATTCACTTTGCATATTGAATGTAAGGGTGTGTTGAATCAATTAGATGTTTGAGGAACAAAACTGATATGTTTTTCCACATTTGAATGTTGCACATTAAACTGTAAACTCGTGGAAGAAAGAAATCTCTTATAATTTATAACTCTGGCTTTTAAAAATAATGTAACTAATGTACAGTTTAGTTTTATGACTTAAATTGAGAAATGGAACAATGAAATTTAGGTTTAATAAGACTTAAGGAACCTCTTGAAAACTCAACAATGAAAATGGCTATTAAGATCTTTATTAAATCAAAATTATAGCTTGCATATTAGTTTTCCTGTCAAAAGATGTAAAAATGAAAATGGCAAAGAAAACACCAATTTGAACCTTGAAAACAATCCTAAACTCACCCTAGACCAGTTCTCCATGTTCAATTTACATGCTCAGAAGAAGAAATATCAAAATTGAATCAAATCTTATAAGTTGAAAATTGCCAGTTTTAAAATTATAAACCCTGCAGATCGATTTCTTAAAATTGACCCTCTAAATTTTACCAAATTCTAAAATTTATATTTTTTGTGCAAAGAGGACTCCGAGATATTTCCGAAAAGTCCAAGTTTTGCCAAAAATGGAGCTTCCTATCAAAAGTTATGGCCATTTGAAGTTTTACTTCAAAATGGCCATCCCAAACAAAAAATGAAATAATTCGACCTTAGAAAAATTTAAATTTTGAACTTTGGAAAAAAATTTCCTAAAATTTCCGTGACCCCAACCAATCACGTGTTGACATGTGGTAGGGAGGGCCCATGGATTTAGAAATGAAAACATAACTTTTACATTTTGGAAAAATTTCACTTTTTCTTCCGCCGGCCCGCGGCCAATCACAAAGTGCCACGTGGCCATTTGAGCAAGTGCGGAGGCATGGAGGAAAATTTTCCTTTGGAAAATTGAGACTTTGGTTTTGGAAAAAAAATTCACTTTTTTCCCTCGACCCGCTCTCCCACACCAATCACGTGACGACACGTGGCATTTGGGAAAATTTTCCCAATTTTCTCCCTAACCCCGCGGACCTCTAAGGGAAAATTTTCCCCTAAAACTCCGCCCGGCCATAACTTGAGTTTTACAAGGAGTTAGGAGGACTTATTTATATGGTTGGAAAGGTGAGGAAATTTCCTATCCAATGAGCCTAGTTTAGGAAAGTTTTGATAACTCTAAGTATGGGAAAAATCTAGTTGAAGTTTAGGGCTTGATAGAGAGCAGGCCTGGCGATAAATTTCTCCCTGAACCTTAGTAAAATTTGTAACCTCAAAATTGAAACCTTGTAAACTTATTATAAGATAAAAATATAAATATTGTGTTTGGTTAATCAGAATTTTGTTCTGGAACCTATTTAGTTTAAAACTAGTGTCTTGCAACTTGGTTGTAGGCTCTTCCTATAAAAAAATATTCCATAATTTTCCTAGTTTGTTTCTTGGTCTCAAGTGGTAGTTGAAGCGGGCATCACACTTGGTATCAGAGTAGTGGTTCAAAAGCTTGGACCATTGGGCACACTCAAAAACATTGAGACTTGAAACCTAAAACTAGCAAATTGATAATCTAGAAAACAAAACAAATTGAAAATTGAACATGTTAGTAAACTTAGAAAACTGAAGAAAACTCAAGGTAATGAACTAACTCCCACTCTAGTCTATGCAGGGAGCTCAGACGGAGTAGGAGGAATGTTCACAGAGGCTCAGAGTCACCACCACCACCACCTCCACCACCGTTACCACCACCACCACCAGACCAGGGTTTAGCAGCTATCCTACCACAGATTTTATAGACCCTCCAGGATGTTAATGCCGCCTTACGCGGAGGATCAGTAGGAGGGCACTCGGGAAGACATAGGATAGAGATACTTCCATTGAGGGACATGCACCTCCTCCACAGGGTGAGGAGGATGGAGGAGAGAATTTTCATGGAGAGTCAGCTAGAGCAGAGTCTCCTTTGAGGGGACATGGTGACCATATTTTAGGACAGAGAGAGAGGTCTTAGAGCCCTAGGCTCGGGGACAGGCAGGCAGAGAGGCCCAGAGGCCGTCAGACCACAGCTGCGTAGATCACATCAGGGAGATCTTGAAGCTTAGGCCCTCACATTATTTAGGTGACATAGGTGGTTTCCGTAGAGAGGCACATCTGGTTAGCTTGAGCGGTTGCTTTAAGCTTTGTCCTTGTTCTAGCAATACGAAAGCTCGTGTTGCGATCCATCTACTGAAGGACATAGCTGGAGTATGGTGGAGGATAGAGGAGCAGAAGCTCCATATAGATTCAGAGACAGTCACTTGGGAGCTATTTGAGGAGAGATTCAGGAGTAGATACTTGCCATGGAGATTCATACAGTAGAGGATCAATGAGTTCCACGACCTTCGACAGGCTTCCCTTACAAAGGTGGCTCGAGTATGAGAGTAGGTTCCTGTACCTACTTCAATGACGTTGATTACATCCGTGATTAGCAGTGCGGATCCACAGGTTCATCTAGGGCCTTAATATAGACATTGGAGGTGCTGTTCGGATCCACTACCCACGAGATTAGCAGAGGCCATTGAGAAGGCCTACATTATGCAGAGGAGACTCGGGGTAAAACCCAACGAGGCTAGAGACCGGGTCAAGAGCCATATTCAGTAGTTGCAGGATAGTAGATCAGGGGGTCAGCTCCTTCTCCTCGTGGTGGACAACATTCTTCATAGTCATCTTTCAAGCCACAACAACAAGAAACAATAGGAGTCCCACCCACCTTTTAGGCCTCCTCAGAGAGTTAATGCATAAAGAGATCGGAGCATGGGGCCTCCTAGGGGTCCCACCAGGACACACGGTGGAGCTAGAGCTCATTCGGGAGCTCGACCATAAAGGCCACAACAGACTATGGTTGGATCATCAGGGTCCACAAAGACCTACCTCTAGGGCACCTTCTCGGCGTGCTGCAGTTTGGAGGACTTCAGGTGGTTACTTCGGGTGTGGAGTAGCAGGACACTTTTGAGAGATTTCCCCGTAACCCTAATAAGGGTAAGGCACCCATCTCAGAGCCTACATTCAGAGACATGGGACGAAGTCACAGGATCTATGCAGCGGTCAAGAACCACCAGGATGAGCACTAGAGGATGGTCATTGAGACTACAGGTAGCATTAGAGGTGTTCCTACTTCTATATTGTTTGATTCTGGTTCTTTTGATTCATTTATTGCACCATCCTTGGTAGAGCGATGCAGGCTGGTGGCTGTTAGATAGGGTCATAGTTGGGATGTCGAGATGGCTTCGGGAGCCAAGGTCTTGGTAGAATCCTTAGTAAAGGAGTGTGTTGTTAACTTGGGACCTTTCACCACCACTTCAGATCTCCATGTACTTCCTTTGGGCTCGTATGGAGTCATTTTAGGCATGGATTGGTTGTCTAGCACATAGGGCTAGGATGGATTGCTATCATAAGACTATATCTTGTGTAGACGATCTTGGAGTTGAGTTGGTGATTTATGGGGTCGAGACCTATTTTTTCGCACTCACTATCTCTGCTATGCAGCTCAAGCGGTTTGTGCGACGATGTTGTTAGATGTATGTAGTTATAGTTAGTGACTGGATAGAGGATGGGTCTAGTGGACCATCGCTAGATGACCATCCCATTTTGAGAGAGTATGGAGATGTTTTCCAGGGGAGCTACCAGGGATGCCACCCCCACGTGAGATTGATTTCTATATTGATATGGTTCCATGAGCGAGCCTATCTCACGAGCTCCTTATCGATGACCACCCCAGAGCTCTGTGAGATCAAGTTTCAGCTAGAAGGCCTTCTAGAGAAAGGCCTTATCCATCCCAGTGTATCCCCTTGGGGTGCACCAGTTATTTTTGTTAAGAAGAAGGATGGATCCTTGCGGTTGTGCATAGACTACCACCACCAATAAGATAACGATCAAGAATCGTTATCCCCCTCACATTGATGACTTGTTTGATCAAATGAGGGGAGCACAGTGTTCTCTAAGATTGATCTCAAGTCTGGGTACCATCAATTGAGGATTACAGAGACAGACATCCATAAGACTACTTTTCGTACGAGGTATGGGCACTATGAGTTCACAGTGGTGCCTTTTGGTTTGACGAATGCCCCCGTTGTGTTTATGAGTTTGATGAATGGGGTATTCAGGACCTTTCTAGACCACTTCATGCTCATCTTTCTTGATGACATTCTGATTTACTCATGTACACGTGAGGAGCACGAGGGGCACCTTCGATAGGTTCTTCAGTGTCTTCATGAGCAACAACTTTTTGGGAACTTGGAGAAGTGTGCCTTCTTTCAGTCAGAGATTCAGTATTTGGGTCATATCATCTCAGGTGAAGGAATCACAGTTGATCCTTCCAAGATTAGAGCCATTATGGATTGGCCAGTACCCACTACAGTGACAGAGGTGCGCAGCTTCATGGGGTTAGCAAGGTACTACAGGAGATTTGTGTAGGACTTCTCTCGGATAGCACACCCCATCACTTCCCTTCAGTGGAAAGGAAAGAAATTTGTTTGGTCAGATAGGTGTGAGCAAGCCTTCAGGACACTGAAGGAATATCTCACTACAGCACCCATTCTTGCAGTGCCAAATCCACATGGTGAGTTCTTTGTATCCACAGATGCTTCGTTGGCGGGTGCCTTGGAGGTGTTCTTATGCAGAGGGCAAAGTTGTAGACTTTTGAGTCTCGCAAACTCAAGGATCATGAGATTAATTATCCTACCCATGATCTTTAGCTTTCGCAGTTTGTGCATGCTTTAGTTCATGGAGACACTTTCTTCTTGGTCGGAGATTCACACTCGGACAGATCATTTGAGTCTTCACCACCTTTTCACGCAGCCCAATCTAAATGCTCATCAGAGACGTTGGATGGAGTTACTTTGTGAGTACAACATGGAGATAGAGCATGTGAAGGGAAGGAGAATGTGGTTGCAGATGCCCTCAATAGACAGAGGCATTTGAGCATGGCTACTTTAGTGAGCACAGATTTACGGAGCAGGATCCTTCAACAGCTTCCTCTTGACAGTTTCTACATTGTATCCCGAGTAGAGATTGAGTCCCAGAGACCCCTTGAGGGGAAATTTGATGGTTTCTCACTAGAGGTAGATGGTCTTCTCAGGCACAGAGGTTGGATTTATGTTCCTAGAGACGAAGGCTTGAGGCAGGACATCTTGACAGAGGCACATCATGCACCCTATTCAGCCCATCCTGGGGTGAAGAAGATGCACGCCACCTTGAGAAAGTTATATCACTGGAGAGGACTTCGTAGGACATGGCTCAATTTGTGTCACACTATTTAGAGTGCCAGAAAGTGAAGGCCGAGCATCAACATCCAACTGGCCTTCTCTATCCTCATGTTATACTGGAGTGGAAATGGGACACCATTTCCATGGATTTCATTGTTGGATTACCGATGTCGAGATATCACCACGACGCCATCATGGTCACGGTTGATAAATTGACAAAAGTAGCTCACTTTTCCCTAGTGAAGACCACCTATAAAGCTAGTGCAGTGGCACGTGTTTACTTGGATGAGATCGTCAGATTGCACGGAATCCCATGAAGATCATTTGTGACCGTGATCCTTTGTACACTTCCCATTTCTGGACTACCATGCAGTATGTTCTTGGGACGAAGATTAACTTCAGCACAACTTATCACCCAGAGACAGATGGATAGACGAGAGGGTGAATCATATTTTTGAGGACATGCTCAGGATGTACATGATGGATCAACAGTCTAAGTGGGAGGAGTATCTGTATCTTGTGGAGTTTTCCTATAATAATAGTTTCCAGAGTTCTATAGGCATGGCTCCTTTTCATACCTTGTATGGTAGGGGTGTAGGACACCCCTTAATTGGGATAGGTTGGAGGATAGAGTATCTCTTAGACTAGCTCTCTTATAGGGCATGGAACAACAGGTAGTGTTGATCAAGCAGAGATTACAGGAGGCACAGGATAGGCAGAAGAAATACGCCGATTAGCATAGAACCGAGCATAATTTTGACATGGGCATGAAGGTTTTCTTTCGTGTTAGGCCACATAAGATCTCGATCCGTTATGGAAAAGGTTCTAAGTTAGCTCCTCGGTTCATTGGACCTTTTGAGATCTGGGCGAGCGTATCGTCCGTTGGCTTACCGCTAGCATTGCCACCCGGCTTATCTCGCATACATGATTTGTTTCATGTTTATGTTCTTATGAGATACATCACAGATCCTTCTCATGTGCTAGATTGGAAATCATTGCAGGTGCAGGATCAGGGGCAGGTGATGGTGGAGCCCATCCGTATCATCGATCGCAGGACCTTGGGCCTTCGAGGCAGAGAGATTGATCAGGTACGAGTGCAGTGGGACAGATATGATGAGACTGCAGCCACTTGGGAGGATGCTACTACTTTACGAGTGTAGTTTCCACATTTGTTCCAGTGACTTCCAGGAGGAAGTCTAGTTTAAGGGGAGGGGGATGTAGTGCCCACTTCCCTTTGACACTGTTTAGATACTGATCCTGACTCTATTGATCATATTTTGGATATTATTATATTTTGATGTAACAGGATGTGTATATACTAGCTCATGGATCATTATGGACATTATCATGTTTTGATTAGCATGATGGTTAGATGTTAGACTATGGATTAATATTGATCTGGATTCAGTTATTGTGCTTGAGGATCATTGAGACATTTTTATTATTATGTGGATAATGATATACTAGTTGACATGGACAGGTTATTGATGTTAATTTTAGACATGTGACATTGATTATTATGAATAGCTCTAGTATAGAAATCTATTGGATGATGATATAGTTACAAATTGAATTTTAATGATAAATATTGAATCCTTGATATTGTTGTGATTTAAAATTAATAATTTTATGTTGCTTATGTCATTTGGATGTTCTGATGTGGCCACGAGGCCGAAGGAGGTATTTTGCATTTTACAGGTTAAAATCACAACAATGTTGGGGGACTGGAGACTAACCATATTGGAATTCAGTGTGAAATCAACAAGGTCACCATGGCAACTGTGTTTGATTGTGTGTTTAGTTGTTAGGATTTCCCATGGGGGGGATTTCCATTATTGTGACCATAGGGGCATATATGTGTTTTTATTATGTGTTCCCTTTTTAATTATTGTTGTGTGTATTTTATTTGTAATGTGCTTTTGTTTTAATTATTTAAAAGTGATAGTATGATGTGAGAGTCATATAGTTAAAATTTAATTAAATTAAATAGGATGTGGAAGGTGAAATTAAATGTTATTGTCTTGGTTGAAAATGAAATTTATTTATATATTTTATAACCATATGGTAATTAAATATATGGTTGTGTCTAAATTTTGTAATAAATAAATGTCATAGAAATAAATGCATTTTAAAAGAGTGTGTAAGTTACCAAGTATGGGTTGTGTAAGTGAAGTGATAGATTGTGTAAGAAATTGTAAGAGGTTGTAAGAAGATTTTGGAAGGTCAAACACTCCATCTCTCTCTTGAAATTCGAATTTGAGCTTGGAGGACAAATTTGGAGGCTTGTGGGACAAGTTAAACTTGTCCCACACCTCTCAAAATCCTCCACCAACCTTGTTTATTAATTTGGAGTCAAAATCAACTTATTTTATTACATTTTGACATGATTTATTGTAAGTATTGATTGCACTTATCTTACAAATTTGAAATGCATTCCTTTTGGGGTATGGGCTACATTGTGTATGTAAGTAAATTTGTCATTTTTTTCTTTTATGGTGATTTGTTGATGTGGATTACACTCTTGGGAAAGAAGAAAAATGATGTGGCATCCCACTTGGAATCCACATCATCCTCTTCCACCCTCTCCTTTAAAATTTGAATTCCTCCTCATTTTGAGGTTGTTGAAGGTTGGAAATTTCATTCTTGGGTCAAATTTCTCTTGCATTTTGGAGCTTTCTTGGTGGAAGAAGAGGATTTGATTGTGCATACATTTACCTTGCTGATTTGGGACTAGGTTTTGGTGTAATAAAGACTGCTGTTTTGGAAGCAAGTCTCCATCATGGAGAGGTAGGCTCTCACTTTTTAAATTGTTGTTGTTCCCTCTTTTAGCATGAAATTTGAATGTATTTGTGTTTGCAATTCTTAGAGGGATGGGTAGAATGCTTAGGGCATGGTGTGGAGAGAAGACTATGAGGTTTATCAGAGGAGGGATAAGGGATTTACCATTGGCACTTGTCTTACGGAGGGAGTGTTGGTTGGGATCCACCTAGGGAAAAGAATATGCTTGCATTTATTACTTTGGGGAGGTATAAGGGATAAATTTGGAGGAGGGATAAGGAGGGGTTGAGGAGGGATAAGATTTATGGGATGGTTATGTTTTGGTAGTTTGTTTTAGGTGGATGCCCAATTTCAACATGGGAGGCATAAGGAGACCTCCATAGTTCTTGCTCTTGCTTGGCTTGCTTGCTTGGAGAAGGAGCCTTTGTTTTGATTGGAATTGTTGTTGTAGTTGAGAACTACATCTTTTTGTTTTTTCATTTCCTTGTGCATGTGAATGTATGTTATATGTGAAAGAATCTATGTTGCCATGTGTTGTTTTATCATGCTCCATTTCAATATGGTTGGGGCTCGGGGGCCAATGGGGAAAGATGGCTTCTATTTTCCCATTGGGTATCTTGGTTGGGTGGAGAGTGTTGCCTTTCCCCCTTCCTTGTTGTGATTCAAGTTACAAGAATGAAGAAATCAGCATGCTTTGCTGTTTGGAGAAGAAAAAAAAAAAAGATCATAGTTTGACAGTCATTCCTTTGAGCAATTTTAATGTAACCCTTCCCACTTCGAGTGGATGAGTGTATATTTATATATTGTAATGTGAAGTGATTGTATTTGCATTGAGGAATGTAGAGAAGAATCCTATCTCTCTATTTTACCTTGGAAAGAAAATGTGAAAGGAGTTTTACACTTGTATTTTGAAAGTTGGAAATCTAATACAAATTGGAAAGGAGTTCAGTTGTAAAGATGTCCTTATTAGAATTCAATAAAAGGATTGTAGCTATTATGACTTACATGGTTGTAATGAAAAGATGCTTTGCATTAGAAATGAAATATTGAATCTCATTTGGGCAATGAAAAGAAATATTACTCATATTCTGTTTTGAAAATCACGTGAAAGAATGAGACTCTGTTCTGAAAGAGAATAAATAAAAAGTGTTGTCATTAAATGTATTGCATTGTTGTATTAGAAATTTAATGATTGTTATATCTTATGAATTCTGTGTTGGAAAAGAGAATCCCGTATAAAGGAAATGACAGAAATTTGGATACTTTGAAATGAGTTTTAGAATTGAAATTCACTTTGCATATTGAATGTAAGGGTGTGTTGAATCAATTAGATGTCTGAGGAACAAAACTGATATGTTTTCCACACTTGAATGTTGCACATTAAACTGTAAACTCGTGGAAGAAATAAATCTCTTATAAGTTATAACTCTAGCTTTTAAAAAATAATGTAACTAATGTACAGTTTAGTTTTATGACTTAAATTGAGAAATGGAACAATGAAATTTAGGTTTAATAAGACTTAAGGAACCTCTTGAAAACTCAACAATGAAAAATGGCTATTAAGATCTTTATTAAATCAAAATTACAGCTTGCATATCAGTTTTCCTGTCAAAAGATGTAAAAATGAAAATGGCAAAGCAAACACAAATTTGAACCTTGAAAACAATCCTAAACTCACCCTAGACCAGTTCTCCATGTTCAATTTACATGCTCAGAAGAAGAAATATCAAAATTGAATGAAATCTTATAAGTTGAAAATTTGCGGTTTTAAATTATAAACCCTACAGATTGATTTCTTAAAATTGACCCTCTAAATTTTACCAAATTCCAAAATTGATGTTTTCTATGTAAAGAGGACTCTGAGATATTTCTGGAAAGTCCAATTTTCCAAAAATGGAGCTTCCTATCAAAAGTTATGGCCATTTGAAGTTTTACTTCAAAATGGCCATCCCAAACCAAAAATGAAATAATTCGACCTTAGAAAAATTTAAATTTTGAACTTTGGAAAAAAATTTCCTAAAAATTTCTGTGACCCCCAACCAATCACGTGTTGACACGTGGCAGGGAGGGCCCATGGATTTAGAAATGAAAACTTAACTTTTTACACTTTTGGAAAAATTTCACTTTTTCTTCCGCTGGCCCGCGGCCAATCACAAAGCGCCACGTGGCCATTTGAGCAAGTGCGGAGGCATGGAGGAAAATTTTCCTTTGGAAAATTGAGACTTTGGTTTTGGAAAAAAAATTCACTTTTTTCCCCTCGACCCACTCTCCCTGCACCAATCACGTGATGACATGTGGCATTTGGGAAAATTTTCCTAATTTTCTCCCTAACCCCGCGGACCTCCAAGGGAAAAATTTCCCCTAAAATTCCGCCCGGCCATAACTTGAGTTTTATAAAGAGTTAGGAGGACTTATTTATATGGTTGGAAAGGTGAGGAAATTTTCTATCCAATGAGGCTATTTTAGGAAAATTTTTATAAATCTAAGTGTGGTAAAAATCAAGTTGAAGTTCAGGGCTTGATAGAGAGCAGGCCTGGCGATAAATTTCTCCCTGAACCTTAGTAAAATTTGTAACCTCAAAATTGAAACCTTGTAAACTTGTTATAAGATAAAAATAGAAATCTTGTGTTTAGTTAATCAGAATTTGTTCTGGAACCTATTTATTTTAAAACTAGTGTCTTGCAACTTTGTTGTAGGCTCTTCCTATAAAAAAAAAATTCCATAATTTTCCTAGTTTGTTTCTTGGTCTCAAGTGGTAGTTGAAGTAGGCATCACATTTTTCCTTACACACTACACAATCATAGTTGGAGTATTATGAATTCTTCTAAGTGTGTTAGGATTTCATTGCATCATCTCCAAATCTCTGGGTTGATTATTTATTTGACTCAAATTCACAACAATCCATTTTTCTACATTTTTCCAATTTTCATAGTAACTAGCATTGGTTTATCCACCGACGTCGGTCCCTCCCTGACCAGGATCAAATTTCCTAAACCAACATTAGTTTTCTGTTATTTTTGGTTAAATTACCCAAAGAACACTTATTTCATTTTCTTTACTTGTCGAGTTCCTGTGAGTCTTTGTACTCTCTATGCTTTGATAAATAGTCATCATACAACTTGTTCATCCGATGTCACCGCCTTTGCCTCATTTGGTAAAATTGTTCTGTCTCACAGAATCGATGTCGGTTACCCCTAAACCAATATCAGTCATCCTTAACTATCGTGGGTTACCTTGTGTTGAATCTCACTGATTTTCCCAAATACACCTATAGTCACCAATTTTCTTCATTCCCACTTATCTCTATTGTAACATCCACTTTTGTCACTTCAATCTTAGAGATTTTTTTATCTTACTCATGCATGCAGATTTAAATACCCATATATTTAAATCCAACATAAGTCTTAATGCCATCCATTTCTCGATAACTACCATGAAACATGTGCAGCTATATGAGAGAATACTGAACTTTACTCATTCTCCCTCAATGCTCTTTACAAGCCATACATAAAATGTATCCCTTTGGTTCTCCTTTTAATAAGATATGATATATAAGTGATATTTCCTAATTGTGTACCTAGGTTCCACCAATGAAATCCATAGGCATGTCTCATATTAGATAATGGTGAAATCTCAACAATGTAATCAGCAGTTACACTACCTTGTGCAAGGTTTCTAAGTCATGTATGCCATGCTCGATTCCATGATAGCACACTCGCCATTGGAATCTTGTCATCTCACCTTATTCACTTGTTCAGTTATATGGATTTGCAGTTATTAATGTTGTAAACAACTACAATTCATGTATAAGGCACAAGTCTTGATTAACCTACATAAAGTTGTACCTCGATATCATCCTATCATGCTTATGGGAAAGAAAATGTCTTTGTAACAATTCACATCATTACTAAACTTCTTCCCTTCCCGTAGCCATCATATGTTGGCATCGGGGTACCAACCCATGGGGCTTCATTTTCCCTTGTAACTTTAACAAGATTATACTTAAGCAATACGAAACCACATTTTAAGATCTTGATAAGGAAACTCAAGATAGTAATGTTATATTTCTAAAACAAAGAGTTACAATGACCCTCCATTACAATTATCCAATGATCCAATTTTCATAAAATACCATAAATATAAAGCCATTCTTATACCGACACTACTACAACATAGTATAATTTACTATAGAGATTGCAGAGAGGCATCAACATTCTTCAACAATATGAAGCAGGTATTTATTGACCAAAAATATGGAATCTTTACCATGTCACAATATATCATAATTGTACCCAGTAGATTTTTACAATAAAATATTTTCTCAAAGGCAACAAATAAATTCCTTGACATAATTAAGAATGTCTCAATTCAACAAATTTGACTACCACTTTATCCTTTAAAAGTAAGCATGTGGTTCAATTAGATAATCAAGGTGTTTCTTTACTTTACGCCTGTTATCTTCGCTCACTTTCCTGCAATGGTTAGGCAAGATCAGTTTGACTGAACTAAGCAAGAAAAGTCCTTTATCCCATTTATCAATTTATGTCATTAAATGTTAGAATGAATATATACTACAATAATAATCTCATTCTTACAATTTAACCATGTAATGCAACAAACATCATATTTAATTAACTTTCTTTGCAAAGATTAAGTATAGCTCTTTTTACCTTTTTCAGTATTCCTCCATGAAAAAGTCTCATCAACACTTCACTTATTTACATTAAAGTAATGCCCAGTAAATATGTTAATGTCAAACAATGACCGTCATCTAATTAATACAAAATATTATTATAATTATAACTCGGTTCCACAAAGGTTATATAGAGTATCAAACTCTTACAAATCATGGTAAGTATCTATACCATCCCATTCATAACTAGAAATTACTGCAACTATTTTTGCTACTCAAGCAATTCAAACAAGTATTAGCCTTGGACACACAAGGTAATCCAAGCTACGGAAATGAAACCAACTAGTTTCATCAATACCAACATATCCATCAAATAGATCTGGTTAATACACATGACGTTTATATGTCATAACTACATAAAACAACATATTTTGCATTATCCATTAATATCTTAAGAAGGAATGATATCTATACATCTCAAGTTACATATCGTAGTAACATAAAGGAGTTAAGGAAATGTATACTTTGTTTTTGATTTATACCATATTATACCTTCTAATAAAACACATCATCTTTATTTATGTTTTACTATATTCGGATGTAATACAAATCCAAAGGCACATCCATTTCAAAGCTTATTTATGCATACATAAAGAGTCTAAAATCCCCGAATTTTTCTCAATGACTAGCACATATTACTACTCCTCAATAATGGAGATATATTATACTTGATTTAATTTTCCTATAGAGATTCAATCAACTACATACACTTTACATAATATTAATACTAAAAATTGCAATAAAGGTTGGTTTAAAGAAATGGGAATAAAACTAAGTTTTAGTTCCACCTTTGCGCCATATAAATGGAGAAATAATATTTAAGACATGCATCCGAGGTGCCAACCAACCAAGACCCTTTGGTTTCAATAAGGCTTTTCAACCTTCCTTATAAAAATGATACAATCCATCATTTTTCCATTCTTTATCCATCAAGACTTCCTAGAGGAGGGAGAATTGGTGTGTTGCATAATGGCGTAAGATAAATTAGGCTTAGTTCTTCGAAACCTAATTCCCAATTTCATTTTTTGTTCTCCAGCTTTCAATTCAAATTGGTTTAGGCAACCACTTAATAGTAATTAATTGAATTCTTAAAATTGATTGATCCGAAGGTTCCGTAAAATCAACATTCAATTATATCAATGAAGGAAGTTCCTATATCCTATGGAAAGGAACATTCCTATTGATATTACAACCTTCACGAGGCTAAAAGATGACAACATGAGATACTTCTACAACTCAGCCATCTATTGTTGTCCAACTACTATGAAACCAGGAGTAACCCCAACTGTTTCCCAATAAAATTTCCTAGGAGTTACAAGGATCCACATATCAGACGACGATAACAAGAAGTGTTGACATTTTACTAACATGTCATTCAAACTGAGCCTTGCCAAAAAGGTTTATGCCGACTTTATTTTACAAGGATGAAGTGGTAAATGTGATTTTCTCACGGAGCACTCCAATAATGGTAAAAGATTATGATGGGTGACTAGAAAATCCTCCGCCCAGCTGGCAATCCTATTCTTCTCTCAGTCCAATCGATGGAAGAAGAAGTCTATAAATTATCCTATGCATGAGATAGAAATACCAACAGGATATCACCAGATCTTCTTGGGATCATGCCTAAATATACCTCCTTTTTCTATGGTTGTTATGCATAGAACAAAAGTGAAAGTAATAAACACTAATATTTAGAATAGGTTTAATTACTAGATCCATATACCCAGATTTCAATCAGGTAAAAGGAAACCCATACACCCAAATTTGATTTTTGTATAACATTATATTATTTGCACAAAAACCCATTATTATCTGGGTCAACCTCCTAGGAAAAATGCAACCAAAATTACTCTTTTCGGTCTTAATAAGTAAACACGATTTGAGCAATCTAAAAGATAGCAACAATATTAAATATGCAGGTTTAACAGTCATATTGTTTACCATTTCTTTTCACAAAAAAATAGAGTATAAAAACAACAACCTCCAACCATCACATACCCAATTAATCTTAACTCAAACAGAATTACAATATGTATTCATTCTAGCATCTGATAAAATAAAAATATAAAAGGGATAAGGAATGATTATTTCCTACGAATTTGCTTCCTCTATCCTTCAAAATATTTCCTAGCAAGTTTTACAAAGTGACAAAAAAGCTTATGGATTCAAGACTGTCCACCTTGAACCAACCAACAATTCCAACCTTCTTTGCAGTCATACAAAATGGTGTCTCCCGATTTATAAATTTTCCCATAACAAAATGAACTTCCTCTTCTTAAAATAGTGATATGAACTCATAGTTTACTCGCCATGCACAGATACCAGAAGTGGAGTTTTTCCCCAATTTCATCAACAAAACCAAATGAAGAAGTTACATGTAATTCACTTCCTTAGGGAGCTTTATGGATTTCTATAAATATTAAATGCACAATTTAATGGTGTTAAATGCTTTGGAGTACCACACTAGTGACACATCCAACTACCACCGCCCTTCAACTCTCCTCCAAAATTTGTGGGATTTTTGCAGTTTAAAGGCTTATTTACCTTTTCCATGAAATTTGCTAAATATCATTCACTTAATTACTTTCTATAACCTAGGTCGATTAACCTTTGGTGAGAATGAAATATAATATAATATAAAACCGTGTTATAACACATGCATAGCCTTAATGTTATTATTTAAATACCCCATAACTTCCATAGAGATACATATTAAAATGTGAAATCAGCTATGATAATTTCATAATCCAATATAAGTATCCCGGCCTAGGATTCATAAGCCGAGTCTACTGATCATATTAGTTGATCGTTAATAGGTTCGTTAGACAAATACATAAACTACATTCCCTGTCTAAAATATATTACCTTCTAGGAATGGAACAATGAAATATACTATTTCACAGGTATCATATTATCCTTAGAAAAATTTAACCTGGCCCATTGTGATATCAGGACCCAAAGCCTCCAATATGACATATTAAGTCATCCATCCTTTTAAAACCAATTGTTAGGAGTCTAAGATCTTAATATTTCCTTTGCCTTTCATTGCACTTCCATTCTAACATTAAGTGATGTCGATGATGGCTTATTACACATATTTTAATCATAACCAATCATACATGTTTTCAATAATTCAAAGGTCCCAAAATTAACACCTCGACCCAGAATTTACAAGCCCAAGTCAACTAATCTATAAAATGATTAATTGTTAATATGGTTTAAGTGAATCTCTCCCTTTGACTACAATGTTTAAAACTCATTGTCTTCTTAAGATGTCATAGTGACACATTATCTCACAACATGTCTATTATTTTTAGAAATATATATATACCAGAGATAATGTGATATAATGGCCCAAGATTAATTTGCACAAATGTAGATCATGGATCAGATACTTTTTCCCCTAAGTTGTTCGCTATACGTTGGAAGACTTGTTGACTTAGTGCCTACAAGCTTAAGCTAGTGGTTATAATACTATTCTCATGAATTAATTATAAATAACCCCTTAGTTTAGATAATCTCAAGATCAATATCAGTTCTTTATAACCCTATCATTCCCTTTTTCTTGTTTTCTCATCCTTAATTGAAAACACTTGTTTCTCTTCCGCTTGATGTCAAGATCACTCAAAGACAACGATCTTGTTAAATTCTTGACTGTACTTGTGGGGTATTACATTCTTCCCCCTTAATGAATCATCGTCCCGATGATTTATTATTGCTACTTAATTAAATCAATCAAGTACAAAATTATGTACCTCTATTTGAGAAAAATCATCATTGTTTTCATTGAAACTAGTAATCTCATGTCTCATAAGCTCACATTTACTAGCTGTCATACTTGTCATCCAGTAAACCGTTATACTATAAGCAACACATCATAGATTCTATCTCTTCAGCAATTTGCTTCATGTATCATTATGTAATACATACAAAAGGTATTCTCCAAAATTATCTTTTCCAAGCTAATGCAACATGACACTGTTGTATTAAACCAGACAAGTCCAGTCACAACTATCTTACATCAAGGTATTACAACACGCAAGACTAGTCATGAGGATTTTTTATTTTAAGGTCATACTTAATTAGACTCTACCTCTAAAATAAATCCAAACTCATACTTTAGAAAGCTTTAAAACTAGCATTTACTCAAGATAAACATAAGTAATCAATCAAACATAGTTGTTCACAATCAACTCAAGTAATGCTAGAATAATAATGTTACAGTCATATAAGCCCATACTTAAGTAATTGTAATCTTATTATTCTAGTTCCTTTAAGTTTGAATATCACAAATTCATTAACAGTTATAATATATTAGTCCATTGATACCTTAGTAGATCAGATTATCAATCTATATATCCTTGAGTTATATACACAAACAACTCATATGAATTGGTTAAGATAAATAATTCTTAAATTTCTATACAGTCATGTATAATATTAATACAACATGGTAAAGAGAGTTACCTCCCATTACAATTCTGTCATAATAAGACTAATCATTCAAGTAAGGTCATACATCCGATACTTGATCATAACAATATGAGTATATACTTCCTTAGTTTCCATAACCGGTATGGACTAAGCATGCTTTTTTTAATATAAGTTATACTTCACTGTATCATCAGATATAGATACATACTATAATTACCATTCATCTCACAACGTAAGTTATGAGTTCATCAATGTAATCAAGTAACAGTAGTATAAATGACAGAGTGCCTACACAATGATCACATTGTTAAAAGGATCAACAGAACCTTATGAAACATTCTAGAGTGTGGCACCTCAATTCAATGATTCCCAGATTTAAAGTTCAAAAATCTGAGACTGGAGTTAAGTAGCCTTTACTTTAGCAATCATGTAACTCCTGCCAGCTTTAAATTACCAGTCTTTTACAACCAGGCTAGCTATATTTACCATATTTGGCACATAATATTGATAACAATATTAAATTTAAGGTACTTTGACTTTAAAACCTTGAAGGTTAGTTTACATATTCCCATGGAATCATGAATATCAAGTTACATACCTGAATTTCTTCGTTACACTTTTCAATCTCTAGTTTCCTACTAGGTTTGAAATTTTACCAACCTGACAATGTTGTCTCAGCCTTCATGAAATATTATTTGGACCAATTATACTTTAAATTCAACTCAAGGTATCAAATTTTATAGACAAGTCTGCAATAGCAATGAGTTCCATGTCCTTATATGATATTTCAGGATTACTTAGCATCTTAGGAAAAGTAAACAACATAGTTATCATTCAATCTTCCAGAAGAGTGTCTACTCAACTACCCTTAAGTAAATTAGTCAAACATATTTGACCATAACAATCCAAGTAGTACATTAATAGAATGATTATACAAACAATCATATGCTACCACAAGGATAATAACAGAATAATGATAATACCATTATATAGTCATATTAGTTTCTACACCTATTACTTTCAGCCCTTAAGAAGCTTAAGAACTAAGGTTGTAATACAGTAAAATGTAAAATAGTCCCTCTATACCTTAACAAGGTATACGATCTAATTTGGAGGGTAAATTTTTATACATTTACAGTACAAGTTTAAAACAAACCTCCTATATCTGTATTTAGTCTTGTAAACATCCTTTACTTCAACTAAATTCCAATTTCAAATCCATAGAAATCTTATTTGGTTAGGACCAGTCACGGTTGCACCATTCATAACACATAAGAATCCTACACAGAATTATTTTTTTACCTGTAAGGATTTCATAAGGATGCATTTTCCTGAATCTATCTTCAAATCACTTTACCATTGCATCTTGTTATAAAAACAATCTCATGTAACTATATTAAAGTCTAGAAATATGCAAATCAACCTTATCAAAATATTTCCTTCTTTTGTGAAATGAGTTCAATCAGTGACTATATCATGATAACTGACACCCAGTTATGGTTCATGCAATTTTGCTTACTATTGCAATTAAAAATTCTTAATTCCAACTTACTTTCCAGCTAGTCACTTCACACCAAGAACTCAACTACATTAATCTTGTATTTGATTAGCATCAAGAAGTTCTTATTTAAATTTCCTATCATTATGCTAGGATGACTTGTTTCTTTTTCAATGAAACTATGTCAGGAATTACTCTAGAAGGTCACACTTTCTGACTCTTTCCATCCTTTATCTCTTTTCTAAAAATTAGAAATAAGGAAGAGCTAATGCTCTTGCATGCTTTTACTAGATAAAGTTAGAATTTTAGTGTAGATTTCCTTCTGGCCTAACTGGCCTTCCAAGTCACTTTCATAACAACAGTTAGTCTTCTTCTAAATATTGTCTTAATCCTATGAGAATTTCCTTTAATATTGGATTTATACTCCAATTTTTATCATAATGCAGTTTGATCAATCGATTAACACCTTACAGATCATCATCATTCAGCCTAAGTTATTTTTCTTGGCTGCTCTTATTCACACTTACCAGCTTTGCTCTCTACATCTATCTAGTATAGTGTGTCATGAAGGAATCTTAGAGTATTATTTAACTCTTTTACCCCCGAACCCAAAGCTTAGTTTGATCTGGTTCGTCATCCATGGTACATCCTTCATCCTTTTTATTTTATTCATAAAATAAGAATTTCTAAGCGTAAGGGCTCATTAGGCCTAAGAGCTGCAACCTTCAGCTCTGATACCAAAATGTAACATCCACTTTTGTCACTTCAATCTTAGATTTTTTTTTATTTTTTTTAATTTTAATTTTTAATTTTATCTTACCTCATCCAACTGATTTAAATACCCATATAATTAAATCCAACATAATTATTAATGCAATTCATTTCGATAACTATTATGAACCATGTGCAAATTGTATGAGAGAATACTTGAACTTTACTCATTCTCCTCAATGCTCTTTACAAGCCATACATAAAATGTATCCCTTTGGTTCTCCTTTTAATAGTATATGATATATAAGTGATAAGCCCTAAGTGTGTACCTCGGTTCAACCTATGAAATCCACATGTATCTCACATGAACTTAGATAATGGTGAAATCTCGACAATGTAATAAGTAGTTACACTACCTTACGCAAGGTTTCGAGTCATGTATGCGATGCTTGATTCCATGACAACATACTCGCCATTGGAATTTTGTCATCTCACCTTATTCAATTGTTTGGTTATATGGATTTACAAAGTCATTTATGTTGTAAATAGCTACAAGTCCTGTATAAGGTACAAGTCTCGCATTAACCTACATGAAGTTGTACCTCGATATCATCCTATGATGCCTATGGGAAATAAAATGTCATTGTAATGATTCACATCATTACTAGATCGATTCCCTTCCCGTAGCCATCATATGTTGGCATCGGGGTACCAACCGTGTGGGTTTTCATTTGCCCTTGTAACTTTAACAAGCTTGTACTTAAGCAATACCAAACCACATTTTAAGATCTTGATAAGGAAACTCAAGATAGTTGTTATATTTCTAAAACAGAGAATTACAATGACCCTCCATTACAATCATCCAATGATCCAATTTTCATAAAATATCATAAGTATAAATCCATTCTTATACTCGACACTACTATAACATAGTATAATTTATTACAGAGATTATAGAGAGGCATCTACATTCTTGAAATATGAAGCGGTATTTATTGACCAAAAATATGGAATCTTACCATGTCACAATATATCATAATTGTACCCAAGATATTTTTACAATAAAATATTTTCTCAAAGGCAATAAATAACTTCCTTGACACCATTAAGAATGTCTCAAATCTAGAAATTTGACTTTGCCCTTTATCCTTTAAAAGTAAGCATATAGTTCAATTAGACAATCAAAGTGTTTCTTTACTTTACACTGTTATCTTTGCTCAATTTCCTGTAATAGTTAGGCAAGATCGGTTATTTGAACCGAGCAAGAAAATTCCTTTATACCATTTATCAATTTATGTCATTAAATGTTAGAATGAATATATACTACAATAATAATCTCATTCTTACAATTTAACCATGTAATGCAACAAAAATCATATTTAATTAACTTGCTTTGCAAAGATTAAGTATAGCTCTTTTTACCTTTTCCAGTATTCCTCCATGAAAAAGTCTCATCAAGCACTTCACTTATTTACATTAAAGTAATGCCCAGTAAATATGTTAATGTCAAACAATGACCATCATCTAATTAATACGAAATGTTATTATAATTATAACTGAGTTCCACAGAGGTTATATAGAGTATCAAACTCTTACAAATCGTGGTAAGTATCTATACCATCCCATTCATAACTAGAAATTTCTGCAACTATTGTTGTTACTCAAGCAATTCAAACAAGTATTAACCTTGGACACACAAGGTAATCCAAGCTACATAAATGAAACCAACTAGTTTCATCAATACCAACATATCCATCAAATAGATTAGGTTAATACACACGACGTTTATATCTCATAACTACATAAAACAACATATTTTGCATTATCCATTAATATCTTAAGAAGGAATGATATCTATACATCTCAAGTTACATATCGTATTAACTTAAAGGAGTTAAGGCAATATAGACTTTTTTTTTTCAATTTATACCATAGTATACCTTCTTTAATAAAACACATCATCTTTAATTATGTCTTACTATATTAAGATGTAATAAGAATCTGAAGGCACAACCATTCCAAAGCTTATTTATGCATACGTAAAGAGTCTAAACTCCCGAATTTTCTCAATGACTAGCACATATTACTCCTCAATAATGGAGATATGTTACACTTGATTTAATTTTCCTATAGAGATTCAATCAGTTACATAAACTTCATATAATATTAATACTAAAATTTGTAGTAAAGGTTGGTTTAAAGAAATGGGAATAAAACTAAGTTTTAGTTCCACCTTTGTGCCATATAAATGGAGAAACAATACTTAAGACACGCATCCGAGGTGCCAACCAACCATGAACCTTTGGTTTCAATAATGCTTTTAGCCTTGTTAGTGCCATTTTGAGCTTGCATTATTTGCCCTTATTTTTCATGACTGATTTTGCTCATAAAAAAATTATTTCTCAAATTGGTGATCTGTATTTTCTCCCCCTGGTTGAATGTTTCAAAATTGCCCATAAACTTGTTATTTTGCCCTGGTTTAAAAGAGAAATCCATGTGTGTTCTTATTTGTGCCCTTGTATTTTCCAATTTTCAGGATATGTCATTTTCCCTTTGTCAAATCGTGTGAGAAATCAAAATTGATCCAATCTAAATTATATGCAATTAATTTCCCAATCCCAAGATTGAAAATAATGACAAATCATGCTTCAGTTGGTTTAAAATCAAGAAATCGGCCATCCTTGTTGAAAATTTCAAATTCTAGGGCATCCTTTAAATTTTTCATGATTTGATGGTCATACGGGTGTCATTTTCCCATCAAATTTATCATCGCAAGGTAATGGAAATGTGGCGGGTTCCTATTGGCCGAGAGATGTTAGGAAATATTTCTAACTTACCATTTTTTGAAATTTTGGCAAAGGGAAAATTTTGATCTACGGCTCTGCCTTCTACAATGAGGTGCCTACGTGGCACATTTTTTTGGCTAGGGAATTGACATGTGTTGGGATTTCCTTAGGAAATTTTGCTTTCATTTTGCAAAATGTTCAAAATCAAATTTCGCCCAAAGGCCCGCAGTGAAATAGGGAGAAGACACGTGGCACATATTTTGGTTTGAGGGCATGCGGATGGCAGAGGGACTTAGAGTCTTTTGGCTTTGAATTTATAAGTTTCAAAATCAGTGTTCTCCCCACTCCAATCATAGCGGGACACATGTCCAACAGAGCAAGGCGGTTCGGTGGCTTTGTAGGTGAAAAGTTGAAATTGTCCCTTAGAAAAAAGGGGACTAAATTGAAATTTTGGCCCAAAAATCCTCGAAAAATCATCGGTGGACACATGTCCAGGAAAGGATAGGATGGGGCAGTGGGTTTTGCAATGAATTTGAAGTTTTTAACTTCAAATGGTAAAAATCAAATTTCAGCCCAAAGGCCCATAGCGAATAGGGAGAGGACGCATGTCCAAAAGGGCAAAAGGCGGAGGAAGGGGCCGAAGGAAATTTTTATAACTTTGGACCTTTGTTGTCTAAAAGGTAAAAATGAAAAATTAGCTCCATAGCCTATCCATGATGGACATGTGGCACATTCTAAGAAGTCAAAGGAAGGGCATGGGCCCACAGTGAGTTTAAAGGCAGAATAGGAGTCTTGGTCCCGTGGCAAATGGAGATCACCATGTGGCAGGGAAGTGATCGAGCTTAGGGCTGCAGAGATTTTGTGGAAAATTTTCATTTTTATAAAAAGGTTACAAAAGTGATAGAATTGGTCCGCATTTCAATGGGACCCACCTTTGGACACATGGTGGGCCCAGGAAGGCGAAAGGAGAAAAATGGCAAATTTTTCCAAAATTTCAAAAGGTCGCAAATGCATTTTTAAAAGGCATGGGCTTGATCCAGTCACATTTTGACACATGTCCCACCTTATCCAAAGTATAACAAGGTAATATTGAGCTTATTTTTAAATGGCATTTTCCACATGTAGGGCTGATATTAAAAGGTGGATGAGATTGACGGTTCTTATGCATTCATTTGTTTGGGCCACCATGAGAGCTCCAAGAAGCTTGGAATCACGATTTCTTCATCAATTTTCATCAAATCTTATATGATTTTGTGTCACCTTAGCCTTATGAGAAAAATGGCATCATTTTTGTGACCTAATTCTTTGATCTATGGTGTTTTTAATGTAATTTTGGCTTAGGCCGGAGAAAAAAATGTGAAATGTCAACAATCAAAAGTTAATGAGGTAAAATTGAAAAGGAGAAAAGGTAAAAATGATGAATGAAAGATGCTTGCATGCCTAAATGATAAAAATGTGCCCACAGGGTGGATAATAATCCATATTTGTGTAATGATTTAACTTTTTGTGCATACCTAGTAACCTGCGAGTTGTTTTTCCATTTGATGTCACTGTCATTAAATCATGAGGTTTTTTGTGACATGTTTGATCCCATAGCATATCCTTTTCTTGGGAAGGAAGACTCCAATGTGGAATGAAGTTATAATGCATTTTGGAGAATTTTTGAATGGTCAGGAGTTGAAAATCATGAGAAAATTTTGAGAAAAAGCTCATTTTCTGAGAAAATCCGCCAAAGAACCAGGTTAATGTCTCATGTGTTGGAAAATTTATGTATGTGGGTTGGTTACAGTGTATAGCCACCACACAGCTCTCGAGATTTTCATGTAACCCTCCCCGCTCTTGAATCTAACAAGTTTTAAATTAAATCTATGTTTTCCTTACTGAATATGATGTCTCATATCAATTTTAAATGCCTTCAAAATTTTATTGTTCTTATTACAATCTTACATTTAAAATATTTAGAAGTCACATAGGATCTCCATTTTTGGTTGATAGTTTAGTGGCATTTGCAATCTCATACTCAGAAGAGCCTTCATCTGATAAGGAGATTAAAAAATTTAAAATCACTTTACCTTCCTTGACGGCAGAGATTTCTTGTAAGCCTTTGGGGTACCTTAGGCATGCTTTAATCATGGATTTTGTGTTTAGTTGAGTTCTCTACTTCAATATTTTTTGGTGAGTTCTAAAAGATTGTGTGAAGAGTGCAACATGGGCTTCCATTTGTGCCTCTTCTAGTTGAAAGAACATCCTGATTATTTTAGGCATTGCATTTGATAGTTGTTCAAGTATTGTATAGATTATCAAAGATCTGATCTATCCTAGTTTTTCTTATCAATCTCCCACCAAAAATCATCCAACAATAAATATCCTATCATGTACTATCCTTGATTTTCATGTGTATACCCACAGAAGATAAAAATCTATTTGCAAAAGTATGCACAATAGATCAAGATTTCCAATGTCTCTAGTAACCTTTTCCTTGTTTTGAGAACATACACATGTTTTTGAGAAGTGACAACTTGTGAGAGTTTAGATCTGGGGTGTTGATCATGTTTTCATCAAGGTCTCCATCATAAAATTTCAAGCAAAGAGAAGGACATCTTCATCTCCTTCACCATTACAAGGTTACAAAATAGGTCCTCTTACCTTGGTTGCAAGGCACAACCTAAAACAGCTAGGACAAGATCAAGTCCTATTGGAGTGCTATCCATTTCTCCACAAACCTAGGTGCTAGCTAGACCATATCCCACGGCTACCAACGACATACAACATGGTCTAATCTGTCTTTAAGCTCCATGACATATCTATGGTGCTGCTCAGACTGAAAAGGAGAAAAAAATTGGATACCAACACGAGTGGCACCATTTCTGGGGAATTCTTGGAATTTCTTGGTGTTTTTGAAGTGTTTAGGAGTTTGAACACATGTGTATTCAAGTATTTGAGCTGCTACATTGTTAAAATATCATCCTATGCTTCATATTTGCATGCCTCAAGAAAAATTTCAAGCCCTATCTGCCATTTTTCATTTCTAACAGTTTATACACTTTGGGTGCATTGTGATTGATTGATTTAAGAAGAGGAAGGTCTAATTTATAAGGCTTTGCAAGGGTTTCAGTACTAGCAAACATTTGACAGAATTATTTTAGTGCATTCTTGCACAAATGAGGTGAAATTCCTTAGTGGTGACTCCATGCTGATTTGAATTTGGAAATACCAGTGTCTTAAGCTTTCTGTCATTTTTTTTTGTGTTGTTGATCTCTGCAAAACTGGAGGGAAGAATATCTCTCTTCCTTAAAGACTCTGCTAAGAAATTGTTCTCAAATTCAAGAAATTTAGAGTTGGAAGGGAGAAGATTTTGGAAAGTGGTTAAAGGTCAGGCATCAGGCAAAGATATAGCCATTGGTGAGAGAGATCAGCCTTTGGTAGAGGATTATCACTCTTCTTCAAGTGATTTTGATTCAAGAAATCCTCTCATAAACTTGTTTTCCTTAGCTAGTGAAGGTCCTTCTACTGTGCCTGGTAAGTTCCTTCTCCAATATGTACCTCTATGTTTTAATTTGAGTAAAACTTTCCAAGAAAATCAGCACTTAGAGGATACCAGTCTTGTGAATCACATTCTTGAGCCCCAAAGATATAACACTCCTCATCAACTTGTCTCACCTCCAAGATCAGTCCCACCAAAAAATATGGCTTAGCCTAGACCTCCATTCATTTTTAACACCTTTGGTCCTATAAATTTTAGAGGAATGGATGGTTACCCAAATGTTGTCCCACAAGATGTTAGAAATAGGTTACCAAAATTCCAGGGTAACAATGCTATTACTGGTGATCAGCATCTCAAAAATTTTGATAATATGATGGAATATTTTGAGATAGAGTTTGAAGATGTGTATATTAAGTTGTTTATTCATACACTAGAAGAAGATGCTAGGGATTGGTACAAGGCTCTACCTGATAACTCTATTGATTCATGGACTGAAATGAAAAATTCATTTAGGTTGCAATATGGTGACAGGATTGATCCTAGATTTATTTTATCTGATTTTTAGAATATCAAGAAGAACCCTAATGAATCAGTCCATGACTTCAACATAAGGTTCAACAAAAACTTTGAGAAGCTTTCTGTTGGTTTTAGGCCTTGCGATGAATCTTATTTAATCAAATATGTATATGCATTTGATAAAAAGGCAGCCTATTACCTAAGAGACAAGAACCCAACCAATCTAAGAAAATTTTTCAGCATGGCACTTAAAATTGAGAACAATATCAAGGCTGTTGGGAAACCTCTTAAGAGAGATGGTGTAAAAATGATAAACCGTAAAAAACCTCAAGCTAGCAAAGGTGCTGATTTAGAAGAGGTTGTGAAGAATTTAGCAGGGCTATCAAGGAAAACTCATACAAGTTGGCAAGAGCTGAGAAGGAAATGGTGCAGACTTTACAAGGTTAGCCTAGGTAGCAGGCATAAGATATATTTGGCAATCACCATAGGAATGAGCAGAGGTTTGATGACAAGTGTAAAGGGCCTGCGTTGGATCTGCAAATAGGTAACCCTAAATACATAAAATAGATTGGTTCCCACCCTCTAACTACCATAGTTTTTGTTGTTGATGAAGTTGTTGATATGGATCAGTGTGATAGATGTTTTCTTCCTCATCCTCCATGTGAAGTAGACCAACAAGTTGATGAAGCTGATAATGAGGATGGAACGATGATGATATTTGCGGGGTGGGCTATTCTTCAGGATCACAAGGAGGAGCAACATCTACTAAAGTAATAAGTGCTAGGACTACCACTATCTTTTGGGATTGCATCAAGTGGGTACAAGTATTTTTCCCCCTCATGCTCTTGAAGTTGATGTAGTGCAAGCTTTTGAAATTCCTAACAATGACTTCGAATACTTGAGAGATTTGATGATTAAGAAATATGATGGTGGTATCCCTTTAGAGGAAGATAGAAAATTGTTGATGAATGTTGTTGTAGCTCAAGAGAATTACTATAAAAATAGAAGAAAAGTTGTTAAGGAGTTGGGCCTCAAAGCCAAAACTAAAACACCCTTGCTCACAAGCATACCTAAATAAGATCCTAGAAATAAAATCTTGCTAGAAGCTCTGCTATCTTGAAAAAATTACAGTCCCCATCATACCCAACTCCGCCAAGAATCCTTTGCCATCGATGAATCTTCTTGTATCCCTTCTAATGCTATTTTTCCAAAGAGTGTCCCCTATGACATAGCCCGTATTGAGCCAAATTAAAGTGAGTGTTCCAATCATTGAGTTTCTTATAATTCCTAAGCATAAAGAGAGAGCATTTGAGTACTTGGGATTGAAACAAGAGAAGATAACCCCAAGCGAAATGTAAATATCATTGAGACTCCTCTTCAAATCATTTCGGCCTTGAAACACCACCAAGCAGGGAAGATCTTGGAGAGACACCCGAGGTATATTTGGGGACATCCTTGGTTGATTCCCAATTTAATGTTGATCCATTCTTTACAACTTTTCTCATAAAAGATAGGCTACTTCACAATTGTATGTTTGATTCTGGTGCATCATGTAATGTCATGCCTCTAGAAGTCATGAATGAGTTGTATATCAAGGTGAAAGCTGCCTATGGAAATTGTACTGCCATGGATTCAAGGGAAGTGCCGGTGGTTGGTTGTGTGAAGGGTTTGGTAGTACAACTTGTAGCCTATCCGGGTAAGAATTTCAAACTTGATGTTGCAATTGTTGATTTCCCTACCAAATGGGGTATGCTTTTGTTAAGAAAATGGGTTGCAAGTGTTAGTGGCAACATTCAGATGGATATGGCATTTGCCACCATTCCCATTGAAGTCATCCTGGTCAAAATTTATGGTGAAAAGAAGATGTTGCACCTAATTGAAGATCCCAACAATGCTTCCTATGAAGTGTTGTTTGCTGATGTAGATGCCGAGAATTTCGTTGGTTTTGCTGATGGAAAAGAACACAAGATGGACAGATCAAAGTTCCTTGATATGGTAGGTTCTCCTTGGACCTTGTTATTTTATGGAGCTTGCTCCAAATTTGGAAATGGTGCTGGTATAGTTCTTCTTTCTCATAGTTTGGAAGAGTTTACTTTTCCTTCAAACTTAATTTTGAATGCACTAACAACATTATTGAGTATGAGGCATTGTTGTTGGGGTTAAGGATTGCATGGACATATGGAGTGAAAGATATTGTTGTGAAAGGAGACTTAGAGCTGGTTGTCAAACAACTAAGAAAACTGTATGCTACAAAAAATCAATGTATGAAATTGTATAAGCATGTAGTTTGGGATCTAATTGAAATGTTTGATTCCTTTAACATCATTTACCATAATAGAGGTCTTAATTCTACTGCTAATAATTTGGAAGTCTTTGGGTTCTGGATTTGAAAATTACACCATTTCACCTTATTGTGAATACAACATTGAAGTGTTGACTAGGCCAGTTGTCCCTGATAATGTGAAACATTGGAAAGTCTTTAACAATGATGCTCAAGTGATAAGGTTCTTGAAAACAGGGTGAGTTTGCAAATCATAATATTGATTGGGAGCCAATGGTATGTATGAATGAAGGAAGAGAAACTTTGTTTGGAAAATATATCATCCAATTGAAAACAAACAACATTCCTAGAGGTCTTGTTGAACTTGAGTCAAATTTTAAAAATGTTGATTGCATCATAAATAGAAACATGTCCGCTTTCAAGGATGCGCAAGAGCATGACTTGGGAACAAAGGAAAAACCAAGGTTTTGTTGGGCAACAATTTAAGTAAAGAAGAAAAACAGTCCTATGCCCAACTCTTGAAAAAATATCAGACTGCCTTGCTTGGTCCTATTCAGAGCTGAAAGCATACGGGAAGATTTATTTCAGCATGAGATCCCTCCATAAACAAATGCCAAATTATTCAGACAGAGGAAAAGGACAATTAATTCACTTCTCTCCATGAAAATGCAAGAGGAGTTAAGGAAGTTGAGAGATGGAGGTATTATTTAGCCCACTAAATATTCATCGTGGGTTGTAAACCTTGTGCCAGTTAGAAAGAAGAACGAAGACATTAGAATTTGTGTGGATTTTAGGAATCTAAAAAAAGAATTCATGAAGGACAACTATCCCTTGCCAAATATGGAAAATATGTTGCAGCTTGTGACAGGGTTTGAATTTCTTTCTACATTGGATGGTTTCTCTGAATATAATCAAGTGGTTTTCAAAGAATCAGAAAGACTTAAGACAACATTCACTATGCCTTGAGGGACATATGTTTTTATTAGGAAGCCCTTTGGTTTGATGAATGCTGGTGCCAATTTTCAAAGAGAAATGGATGTTGATTTTATCTTGGTTACATCAATGAGTTCATTGAAGTTTACCAAGATGATGTGATTGTATGTCCAAGGCAAAGAGGTGATCATTTGCAACACTTGGAGAAGATGCTTATTAGTTGTAGGGAGTATGGAATTTCTCTTAATCTGAAGAAGTGTCATTTTGGCATGCAAAAGGCCAAGCTTCTTGGTCACATTGTGTCAAAAGATGGTGTTATGATAGACCACGAGAGAGTGAAAGCAATGAGAAACATACCTATCGCAAGAACCAAGAAAGGAATCCAATCTTTCTTTGGTCATATTAATTTTATTAGAAGGTTTGTTTCAAATTTGCTGAGTTGACTCTTCCATTCACAAGCATGCTAAAGAAGGACCAAGTTATCAAATGGGAGGAGGCTGACATTCAAGCCTTTGAATGAATTAAGGATTCACTTAAACATGCACCTTTTTAGCAGCCCTAAACTATAAGAAGCCTTTCCAAATATTTTCCTTTGCTTCGAGTATACCATTGCTTCTATTTTGCTGCAAAAGGATGAGAATGAGGCCGAGAGGCAGATTTACTTCTTTAGCAAGGCTTTACAAGCTACTAAGTTAAAGTATACAATCATGGAGAAACAAGCATTTGCCTTGGTGAAAGCAACAAAAGTTTTTAGGCCTTATATATTGAGTTCAAAAGTTGTTACCTATGTTCCCCACACCATGGTGAAAGATGTCTTATCAGAGATGGAGATCTCAAGTAAAAGATGTAGATGGGAGAACAAAATGTAATAGTATGATATGATATCCAAACCACAAATTTAGTAAGAGGTTTGGGTCTTACTAAGCTCATGGCTGAGAGAAACTTGCAGAATGTGGAAGTGAATCAGCTAGAGGAAGAAAGGGTAGATGTGCTTGCAAATTTGGTAAATTCTAAGTGGTACAAGGATGTAATATTTTACCTTAGACACCTTTTCTTCCCTGATCATTTAAATAAAAATCGAAAGAGATCCCTCAAGCTAGCTTCTCAAAAATATATCATTACAGACCTTGGGTTGGCTTGGAATAACCCTGAAGGTGTCCTCTTGAAATGCATAGCTGAAGATGAAGATCCTAAGATAGTTGTTGATTTCCATGGGGGAGTTTATGGAGGACACTTTTCTGGGATAGTAATAGCACAGAAGATTTTGAGAGCTGGTTATTGGTGGCCTACTCTTTTTAAAGATACAACCCAGCTGGTTATAAGATTCGATAGTTTCCAACATTTCTCTAGAAGACTGAAAGCTTTAGGGTCCCTTCCTTTGCAGCCTATATCAATTGAATTCCATTTCAAACAATGGTGAATGGAATTCATTGGTGAGATTTCAGATCCTTCTAGTGCTGGTCATAAGTGGATTCTTGTAGCCACTGATTATTTTACAAAATTGGTTGAAGCAATCCCATATAAAAAGGCAACACACCAAGTGGTAGTGGACTTCTTATTGAATCATATCATATGCAGATTTGGAGTTCCAATTAATATTGTATCTGATAATGCCATGTGCTTTAGAGCCAAACCTTTAATGGAAATGTGCAATGAATATGGAATCAATCTAACTTATTCTTCAAACTACAACCCCCAAGGGAATGGACAAGCTGAGTCTAGTAATAAGAACTTGCTGAAGATCATTAGAAGAACCTTGGAAATGAACAAGAAAAAGTGGGGTGAACAATTGAAGTTTGTAGTTTGGGCTGATAGAATAACTCCTAAAAGAGAAATTGGTAAAATCCCATTTGAATTGGTGTATGGAACTCAGGCTTTGCTGCCCTTACACCTGTAATTATCTTCATTTCAGTTTTCCCAATAGTTGGAAGATCAAGAACATGGCCCATATGAATCAAGGATCAATTATATTATTGAGCTTGATGAGGAGAGAAGAGCATCCCATCAAAGGCATATCAGATTTAGAGAGAAGTTGAAGAGATTGTTTGACAAGAAGGTCACTCCTAGAGCCTTCAATATTGGAGATTTGGTTTTGTTGTGGGATAGTAGGCATGAAGATAAGGGCAAGCATGGCAAGTTTGATGCATTATGGATGGGCCCTTATGTCATTGACATCAGAATTGGTGAACATACCTTTTTTCTCAAAGATCTAGATTGGGAATTGTTGGAGCTGCCTATTAATGTCAGACATTTAAAACATTTCTTAGATTAATCCAAAGTGAGGTATGCACAAATTATATAATTGTATAGTCTTTGTTTTTGCTCTGGTTTTTACTATTTAGTGGTTTGTGGTTTTCCCTCTGTTCTTGGCAGCCATTTTGGTTGGTTTCTTGGCTCGTTTTTGTTGGGTTTTTTTGGTTTTTGGGGCTGCCTTGTGTTTTGACTCCTTTTCCAAATGATATTTTGGCACTTGGTCTACATTTTGTCCTTGTGGCACTCACTAGGAGTGCCCATCCCCAAGAAGGATCCAACGTTAGTGCCATTTCTGAGCTTGCATTGTGTGCCTTAATTTTTCATGTTTGATTTTCCTCAGAAATGTTTTATTTCTCAAATTGGTGATCTGCATTTTCTCCCCCTTGGTTGAATGTTTCAAAATTGCCCATAAACTTGTTGTTCTACCCTGGTTTAAAAGAGAAATCCATGTGTGCTCTTATTTGTGCCCTAGGTATTTTCCAATTTTCGACTGTGTCATTTTCCCTTTGTCAAGTCGTGTGAGAAATCGAAATTGATCCAATCTAAATTGTATGCAATTAATTTCCCAATCCCAAGATTGAAAATAATGATAAATCATGCTTCAGTTGTTTTAAAATCAAGAAATCGGACATCCTTGTAGAAAATTTCAAATTCTAGGGAATCCTTTAAATTTTTCTTGATTTGACAGTCATACGGGTGTCGTTTTCCCGTAAAAGTTATCATCGTAAAGTAATGGAAATGTGGTGGGTTCCTATTAGCTTGGAGATGTTAGGAAATATTTCTAACTTACCATTTTTTGAAATTTTGGTGAAGGGAAAATTTTGATCCACGGCTCCGCCTTCTGCAATGAGGTGCCTACATGGCACATTTTGATTGGCTAGGGGATTGGCGGGTGGCGGGATTTCCTTAGGAAATTTTTCTTTCATTTTGCAAAATTTTCAAAATCAAATTTTGGTGACCCACACAAATAGGGAGAGGACACGTGGCACATATTTGGTTTGAGGGCATGCGGATGGCAGAGGGACTTAGAGTCTTTTGGCTCTGAATTTATAAGTTTTAAAATTAGTGTTCTCCCTACTCTAATCATAGCTGGACATGTGTCCAATAGAGTAAGGTAGGTCGGTGACTTGGTGGGTGAAAAGTTGAAATTGTCCCTTAGCAAAAGGGGGACTAAATTGAAATTTTGGCTTGAAAGCCCTTGGCAAATCATCGGTGGACATGTGTCCAGGAAGGGATAGGATGGGGCAGTAGGTTTTGTAATGACTTTGAATTTTTAACTTCAAATGGTAAAAGTCAAATTTTAGCCCGAAGGCCCGTAGCGAATAGGGAGAGGATGCGTGTTCAAAAGGGCAAAAAGCAGAGGAAGGGGCCGAAGGAAATTTTTATAACTTTTGACCTTTATTGTCTAAAAGGTAAAAATGAAAAATTAGCTCCGTACCTATCCATGATGGACATATGGCACATTCTAAGAATTCAAAGGAAGGGCGTGGGCCAATGGTGAGTTTTGAAAATTTTCAAATTTTGCGGGAATGTTTAAAGGCGGAATAGGAGGCTTGGTCCCGTGGCGAATCAAAGAGTGCCACATGGCGGGGAAGTGATCAGGCTTCCGGGCCTGTGAAGGTTTTGTGAAAAATTTCCTTTTTTCAAAAAGGTTGCAAAAGTGATAAAAATGGTCTCATGCGGTTTCAATGGGACCCACCTTTGGACACGTGGAGGGCCCGTAAGCGGCGGAGAAAAGTGGAAATTTTTTTGCAAAATTTCAAAAGGTCGCAAATGCATTTTTAAAGGCATGGGCCCGATCTAATCATGTTTTGACACATGTCCCACCTTAACCAAAGTCTAAAAAGTTAATATTGAGCTTATTTTTAAATGGAATTTTCCACATGGAGGGTTGATATTAAAAGGTGGATGAGATCGATGGTTACTATGCATTCATTTGTTTACGCCGCCATGGGAGCTCCAAGAAGCTTGGAATCGTGATTTCTTCATCAATTTTAATCAAATATTATATGATTTTGTGTCACATTGGCCTTCTAAGAACAATGGCATCATTTTCATGACCTAATTCTTTTATCTATGGTTTTTTTAATGTAATTTTGGCTCAGGCCCGAGAAAAAATGTGAAATCTCAACAATCAAAAGTTGTAAAGGTAAAATTGAAAAGGGGAAAAGGTAAAAAATGATGAATGAAATATGCTTGCATGCCTGAATGATAAAAATGTGCCCCTGGGGTGGATAATGATCTGAATTTGTGTAATGATTTAAATTTTTGTGCATACCTAGTAACCTGCGAGTTGTTTTTCCGTTTGATGTCACTATCATTAAATCATGAGATTTTTTGTGACATGTTTGATCCCATAGCATATTCTTTTCTTGGGAAGGAAGAATCCAATGTGGCATGAAGTATATAATGCATTTTGGAGAATTTTTGAATGGTCGGTAGTTGAAAATCATGAGAAAATTTTGAGAAAAATCTCATTTTATGAGAAAATCCATCAAAGAACCAGGTTAATGTCTCATGTGTTGGAAAATTCATGTATGTGGGTTGGTTACAAGTGTATAGCCACCACAAAAATCTGAGATTGTTCATGTAACTCTCCCCTGCTATTGAATCTAACAAGTTTTGAATTAAATCTGTGTTTTTCTTTGGGCAATATGATGTCTGTTATCAATTTTAAATGCCTACAAATAAATTTTATTGTTCTTATTACAATCTTACATTGAAAATATTTAGAAGTCACATAGGATCTCAATTTCTTGTTGATATTTTAGTGGCATTTGCAATCTCATACTCAAAAGAGCCTTCATTTGATAAGGGTATAAACAAATCTAAAATCACTTTACCTTCCTTGACTGCAGAGATTTCTTGTAAGCCTTTGGGGGTACCTTAGGCATGGTTTAATCATGGATTTTTTTGTTTAGTTGATTTATTTACTTCAAGATTTTGTGGTGAGTTCTCAAAGATTGTGTGAAGAGTGCAACACAGGCTTCCATTTGTGCCTCTTCTGGTTGAAAGAACATCCTAATTATTTTAGGCATTGCATCTGATAGTTGTTCAAGTATTGTACAGATTGTCAAAGGTCTGATCTATCCTAGTTTGTCTTATCAATCTCCCACCCAAAATCATTTAACAACAAAGATCCTATCATGTACTATCCTTGATTTGCATGTGTATACCCACATAAGATCAAAATCTATTTGCAAAAGTATGCATAACAAATTAGGATTTCCAATGTCTCTACTAACCTTTGCCTTGTTTTGAGAACATACCCATGTTTTGAGAAGTGACAACTTGTGAGAGTTTAGATCTAGGGTGTTGATCATGTTTTCATCAAGGTCTCCATCATATAATTTCAAGCAAAGAGAAGGAAAACTTCATCTCCTTCACCATTACAAGGTTACAAAATAGGTCCTATTACCTTGGTTACAAGGCACAACCTAAAACATCTAAGAAAAGATCAAGTCCTATTGGAGTGATATCCATTTCTCCACAAACCTTGTTGCGCCTAGACCATATCCCCGGCTACCAATGACATACAACATGGTCTAATTTATCTTTAAGCTCTATGACATATCTATGGTGTTTCTCAGACTAAAAAGGAGAAAAAAATTAGATACCAACAAGCCTTCCTTATAAAAATGATACAATCCATCATTTTTCCAATCTTTATCCATCAAGACTTCCCTAAGGAGGGAGAGTTGGTGGGCCATACCCAACATAAGATAAATTAAGGTCAGTCCTTCGAAACCTAATTCCCAATTTCATTTGTTGTTCTCCAGTGTCAATTAAAACTGGTTTAGACAACCACTTAAGAGTGATTAATTGAATTCTTAAAATATGGATTGAGCTGAAGATTCCACAAAATCAACATTCAATTATATCAACAAAAGGAAATTCCTATATCCTAAGGAAAGGAACATTCCTATTGAGATTACAACCTTCATAAGGCTAAAAGATGATAACATGAGATACTTTTGCAACTCATCCATCTATTTTTGTCCAACTACTACAAAACCAGGAGTACCCCAACTGTTTCCCAATAAAATTTCCTAGGAGTTGCAAGGATCCACGTATCGACAAGGATAACAAGAAGTGTTGACAGTTTATTAACACGTCATTCAAACTGAGCCTTTCCAAAAAGGTTTATGCCCAAGTTTATTTTACAAGGAGGGAGTGGTAAATGTAATTTTCTCACAGACCCACTAATGGTAAAAGATTACGATGGGTGACTAGAAAATCCTCCGCCCCAACAGCAATCTTGTTCTTCTCTCAGTCCAATCGATGGAAGAAGAAGTCTATAAATTATCCTATGCATGAGATAGAAATACCAACAGGATATCACCGATCTACCCCGGCTCATACCTAAATATAAATCCTTTTTCTACGGTTGTTACGCATAGAACATAAATGAAAGTAATAAACACCAATATCTAGAATAGGTTTAATTACTTTATCCATATACCCAAATTTCAATCAAGTAAAAGGAAACCCATACACCCAAATTTTATTTTTTCATAACATTATATTATTTACACAAAAACCTATTATTATCTGGGTCAACCTCCTAGGAAAATGCAACCAAAATTTCTCTTTCCATTGAGAAATCTAAAAGATAGCAACAATATTAAATATGCAGGTTTAACAGACATATTGTTTACCATTTTTTTCATAGAAAACCCGAGTATAAACGCAACATCCTCTAGCCAAGATATACCCAATTAGTCTTAACTCAAATAGAATTACAATATGTATTCGTTCTAGCATCTGATAAAATAAAAATATAAAAGGGATAAGGAACAATTCTTTCCTACGAATTCACTTCCTACATCCTTTGAAATATTTCCCAGCAAGTGTTACAGCTGACATAGAGCTTATGGATTCAAGATTTTCCACCTTGTACCAGCCAACAATTCCAACCTTCTTTGCAGTCATACAAAATGGTGTCTCTTGATTTATAAATTTTCCCATAAAAATGAACTTCCTCTTCTTAAAATAGTGATATGAACTCATATTTTACTCACCATACACAGATATTAGAAGTGGAGTTTTCCCCCAATTTCATCAACAAAACCAAACGAAGAAGTTACATGTAATTCACTTCCTTAGGGAGCTTTACTGATTTCGTAAATATTAAATGCACAATTTAATGGTGTTAAATGCTAGAGTACCACACCAGTGACTCATCTAAGTACCACTTCCCTTCAACTCTCCTCCAAAATTGGTAGGATTTCTGTAGTTTAAAGCCTTATTTACCTTTTCCACAAAATTTCCTAAATATCATTCCCTTAATTACTTTCTATAACCTAGGTCGATTAACCTTTGGTGAGAATGAAATACAATATAATATAAAACCAACGTTATAACACATGCATAGCCTTGATGTTATTATCTAAATGCCCCATAACTTCCATAGAAATACATATTAAAATGTGAAATCAGCTATGATAATTTCATAATCCAATATAAGTATCATGGCCTAGGATTCATAAGTCGGAGTCTACTAATCACAGTGGTTGATCGTTAATAGGTTCATTAGATAAATACATTAACTAAGTTCCCTTGTCTAAAACATATTACCTTCTAGGAATAGAACAATGAAATATACTATTTCATAGGTATCATATTATCCTTAGAAAAATTTAACCCAACCCATTATGATATCATGACCTAATGCCTCTTGCATGACATATTAAGTCATCTGTCCTTTTGAAACCAATTGTTAGGAGTATAACATCTTAATCTTGCCTTTGGATTTCATGTCACTTCCATTCTAACATTAAGTCATGTTGTCGATGGATTATTACACATATTTTAATCATAACCAATTGTACATGTTTTCAATAATTCAAAGGTCCCAAAATTAACACCTTGACCCAAAATTTACAAGCCCAAGTCAACTAATCTAAAAATGATTAATCATTAATATGGTTTAAGTGAATCTCTCCCTTCAACTACAATGTTTAAAACTCATTGTCTTCTTAAGATGTCACAGTGACACATTATCTCACAACATGTACATTAGTTATATATATATATATATATATATATATATGTATATGTATATATATATGTATATGTATATATATATGTATATATATGTATATGTGTGTATATATATATATATATATATATATATACACCAGGCCTAATGTGATATAATGGCCCAAGATTAATTTGCAGAAATGTAGATCATGGAGTAGATACTTTTTCCCCTAAGTCGTTCGCTATACGTTGGAAGACTTATTGACTTAGTGCCTACAAGCTTAATTCAAAGGGCTATAATATTGTTCTCGGAATTAATTATCAATAACCCCTTAGTTTAGATAATCTCAAGATCAATATCAGTTATGTATAACACTATCATTCCCTTTGTCTTGTTTTCTCATCCTTTATTGAAAACACTTGTTTCTCTTCCGCATAATGTCAAGATTGGTCGAAGAAGATGATCTTGTTAAATTCATGAATGCACCTATGGGGCATTACATCTGTGCCATCTATAGGATACATCATCACCTGATATACATTCATTCACATGGTGTTGACTCACAACCAAGATAACACTCTTATATTCCATGCTAGTCGTCAACCACTCCTACCTAGTCCTTCACCACCCTTTGTCCTGTCACCCATGGATCCAACCCTACCTACCACCATTACTATAGGTAATGAGGAATTTGTACAAATTCTTGACCAGAATCCCATAGCCTTATAGTTCTACCTTTCCCACTCTTACACCCGAGACTCCTCAGGTCAGTTGATATATGGCATGCCTATATCCATATCTCCTACCCTTATTCCCACTTCTATGTCAGCCCCTACTAATGCAGTGTTACCATCATCTTCTTTACCCCCAATGGTTTCAGAGCTAGGCCCCATACCTACTATGACTACTACATCAGCAATATCAATTGCACCTATAGTGTCGGTTGTCCCCTCATCGACCACCCACACCATAAACCCATCTGTACCCATTATCTCACAGATACCAATTGCAAACAAACAACCTGTGGTTTTGGTGACACCTACTCCATTCCATAACCTTGTCCTCTCCATCTTGCAATCTATGCCCCAATCACTACTAGAGTCACTACAACCGTCCCACCTACATACACATACTATCAACAACCCCCTATCTCGTCTGTCACCCATTTTGGATATATGCCCTCTATGTCGGTCCCCTATTCTCAACCTTCCTATTCGGCATCACCATACACTAGAATGCCACCCACATCACATGTTCAAGTACTAGCCCTCCTACGCCACAGGAGGAGCCCTTCCATCACAACCTACCAATGACCTCATCAAATTAATGATGGAAAATATGTAGACACTAGAAGCATCAGTTTCTAGCTCACACAATTCTCTCACCTACGATGAAATATGTAATGAGCCCATTCATTCATCCATCCATATTTTCCCATACCCTATACATTGGGAAATGCAAAAACTCAACTATTTCAATACTAAAAAGACCCGCTGCAGCATTTGCGGTCTTTCGAACATGAGTGTTACCTAATTACCCATGATGACACTTTACTCCTATGAACCTTCCATATGTCCCCGATAGGACCTGCATTAGACTAGTATAGTGGACTACCTAGACACTTCTTCTACTTGTTTAATTAGGTAGCTCAAGCCTTCTTAGACTACTTCTAAATAAACATTGTTAAGAAGGTCACCATGACTAGGTCTTTATTCCACACGACAAAGATGATGATGAGTCCTAATTAACCTACTAACATTTCAATTATCTCAAATTGAACTCATATAGTTGTTTAGTCAAGCTTGTGCTAGACACATCTCACCAACCCTTCAGGTGTAGACCTTTTGCACTTTTGACGAGGCATTCACCATGGTATGGAAATTGGAAATTCATGCTATCGAAGAGAATAATATTAAGTTGCATAACAAGAACATCACGTTAAAATTAAATGTTTCTTCTTCATCTTCAAAACCCAAAAACAACTATTCAAAACCCAAAGGATCGTCCCAACACCGTAGTTCTCAAGGTTGGCCCCTCTCATCAATAAAACCTAGCCAAACCTCCTAATTTCTCTCTTGTTTTAAGCTTTCCAATTCAGATGAGAACAACGAAATTACACTTTAATAAGAGAACCTTATACTTCTATTTTGGAAAAGCTTATTAAGGCTGGTGCCATTACCCTTCCACCTATAAAACCACACACTGGTTTTGACCCTGAGCACCCCATGCCCGCGTGGTATAAAGAACATGAATTTTACAACTATCATTGTGTCAAAGGTCATAGTGACAATAACTACATCACCTTCAATAATATCATCCAAGAAATGTTAGACAATGGAGATATAGTCTTCGATAACTTGAATGCACCCGCTAACCAAAACCTACATATCTTGAAGAAGTCATTCCCTAACCATGACCTATCTTCCAACCAAACTAGTGACACTTCAAATAATGATAGCAATATTTGTGAGGTTCACGCTATTTTTGATGACATACCTATTGCTTCCCAATTTCCTCATGTTCCTTCTATAGACAAAATTTTATCCCGAGATCCCCTAACTGTACAAGAACCTATTTCATCTACTCCTCCACCCCCAGAGGAACCCCCTTCATTTTCTCCTTCACCCATGGAAGATCCTATAATTAGCATGCCACCTTTGGCCCCTCAAATTACCGAGCAGTCATCAGTGGCACCTCTCCTACTCATAGGAGATACATGTCCACAACCCACACCATCACAAGGAGAGTCCACCTCATCTGACCCATCCTCTCCTCTACCCATAGAGGATCCTATAAACACACCACTAATTTTAGATAACCACCCTCCATCAGACCTCCAAGAGCCTACCAATCTACTTTCAGCTCTCTTACCCACAAAGTTAGAAGCTAGCCATTTCCCTGTGTCTCAAACACATTTTACGGGGATTTCTACTTGATCCACATTGGCCCCACTTACAATGGTACCATTTTCATGCTTGGCCAATTACCTAGATTATGTTGATAGAGCCTTACTTTGGGGATGCCTTCTACTTCTTGTTTCAACCCAAATGCAATTGTCACTCACCGACACCTCCACTATCTATCCAAAAGTGTTTTAAGTGACCAAACCAAACATAACCACGACTATTGCAAAACCTTCCATGTCACCACCCATATCCCAACACACACCTCTTCCCACAACCCAACATACATCTACACCCAAACACCTACCCACACCTATATCATCTCCCTTACTTAAACCCATCACTACCTTAGGGGTCATGCCGACATTAAGCCTTACCGTAACACCTTGAACAAACTATTATATTTCTCTTTGCATTACAAGCGTTGGCATGTGATTTTCTTAAATTAGGTGTGTTTCCTTGATGGTTGAAAATCATGCTTGTTATGGATAAATCATTTGTGCTCTTGGATTCATTGGACTGAAATGACATGGCTTTCAGAATCCATTTTCACTTCTTGCTTTGATAAGTTGCAATTGGATTTTTAGAGTTGCAAACTTATCTCTTTTGACTGACTCATCCTTGGATCAATTCTAGTGATCCAAGGAATGTTTTAAATATTATTATCTAACTGAATGAAAAACTGACATTCATTAAGAGACTTAACAAACTGAACTTGTTTTTTTTTGTAAATTCTTTATTATCTTGAAATACCATGCCTACATTTTGTTTTGTGTTGTGCTCGGCTCTTCTTGATTGACCCTTGCAAGGTACTTTATCGTGTTAAAGGGAAAAAGAAACCTACTTCAAGATTCTTGAGAAAGAAAGATTATAAATGTATCCTATATATAATAAGGTTTATCCTAATGGGATTCGAGACTCGGGTAAATTTTCCTAACTCTTTCTATACCACTCTACGTGGGAGGAAATCCTAACCTAAGGTGTTAATACTAAGTTAGTATGTAGGGAAATAACCTAAAGGATGTAAATTTATTTCTAACCTATTGCCTAATACTATTTGGTTGACCTATGTTCTAACCTAAAGTGGTAATCTATTTGATTGAAAGTTATATACTAAGGTTATACTTTTAAAATAACCTAATAAAATTGTATTTAACCTAAAATAATGGGTATGAAAGGCAAACCTATGGGTTGATTGGCAAGTGGGAGCTAAGCGACAGTTCTAAGATTTTAATGAGATTTGATTTTGATTTGATTTGGTTTTAAGGCATATAAGTACTGCCAGTTTGGTAGGGGCTAGTTAAAGTTTAGTGGAACCTACATGGAGGCATCACTAAGTTTGGAAATGCATTTGGAAATTCAATTTGGTCTCGCCAAATTTGGATGGTATGTGGCAAAGAGAGAGAAGAGGGAATATGAAAATTAATGTCATTAATTCACCTCGGTTATGGTGAGCAAACCATCTTGGAAGGCATGCTAATACATTTGTTAGGGTTTTTTTGATTTGCATGCTTTACAATTTTTGCTCTGCATGGAGCTAGCTAATTTTTTGAACTCGTAGTTTGATCTGCACTTATTGGCTATTTTTAATTCTACGATCTATTTTTGTATAGTTGTTCTTGTTTGATACATGAACTTCATACTTCTTATATCGAGTTGTTAAAGCCATGTAATAAGAGTTCAATTCTTGAGTTCATAATTCCTTTTGCACTTGTATACATTCTCTGTTTGTGGACTCTTATTCCTTGAGGGGATCATAGAACAAACCTCCGGGTTTTAGGAAGAGAAATTAATATGGACCATGGAGAAAGTATACAGTTAGGGACTGTACTATGTATTTCTTTATCAAATTTGAATTTTTACTTGAGCTTGGTTAATGGAAATAGGAAACCAACTTGTTAGTTTTGATTGGAAAGTTGAAGCATGCATTCTTTGACTGTGCATTCGTTTTCTGTTCTCTTTTGGGAAACTAGTTATTGAATTTATAAGTTTGAAATAGATGAAGGAATTCATTTCAAAGGATAAATCAAATGAATTAGGGATTGGGTACTTTTTTGTTTGAGATCCTTTTTATGTTGACTGTATAAGTTCATAAACTGAACTTCTCTTTAATTCATTATCTTCTGAGATGGAAATTTATTATGGATTGGTAAAGAGATTTAGTTGCTAATGTATAGCTTGGATTTGTGGGAAGTCTAGTTTCAAATCCTTGCATTATATCTACTAACAGATAGAAGTTAGTAAGGCCTTCTGTTAGACTATTTAAATATGCTTGTATTGAATTGGGACCTTCATTGGATGTTGCCTCCTTATTTGTGGACTCCTTATATTGATATCTTTCACTAAGGCAGTGTTGTGTGTGTACTAAACTTGATTCTTTCCTTCATATGAATTGTGTTTGAGGAATATGTATGTATTGATTCTCTTCTTTGGTTTATATGGAAACATGAAGCATACTAATATGAGCGATGTTGTAACTAACTTCTTTTGCTGCATGGTAAAGATAAATGTGTATTTCTATTCTTATGGGTTTATGAAATAATTTAATGACAATACTTGTTAAGTGTTTAAAGTAATTGATAGGATCAATTAAGTCTTATGATATAATTCTTATGTTGTAGATTATATTATGCTCTTTTAAAAAAAAGTGAATTACTGATTCTCTTAAATGTACTTATTTCTAGATGTTATTACTTATGCTTATTTGTATGATGTATATTAATTGTTTCATTAAATCGAGTTGTTTAATGAAAAATTAGTGGAATTCACTTTACTTTAATGCTTATTGATTATCATGCTCAGGTTCATCGAATTGACCCATGTTAGCAATTTTGCATATGGACATTGTAAGTGATAAAAGAAGACAACAAATTTCATATTGTATTGTCTTATTTAGTTCTGATCTTATGTAAAGAGTTTTAATTCATTCTTGAGTTGTATTGAAAAAGAAAAATTGTTTTCCTTTTGGAATGGAGGATGTTTGTTATACAAAGAGGGCTTGAAATGCACAGTCTTGTAAATGTATAAATTTATAACAATGAATTGAAATGTGAAGATTTACTTGTATTGGTTGTGTAAGTTATCTTGTGTTTATAAAGAATATGGAAATCCTATCTTGATGATATTCTTCATATCTGTTATATTCTTAATTTGGATAAAATTGATAAGTTAGATAAAGGAAATTAGTTTAATCTCCCTTAATAAGATGCAACTTGTTAAGTTGCATAAGATAACAATTTTTATCTAAACAATTCTAACATAGTATTGGAATGTGTAATGAATATGCAGTAAAACTATAGAGTTTTGAAAGATTATAAGGGTTTGACAAACCCTAACACTTAATCAGTAGAGGAAGACTCTTCCTTGCTCAAAGGATTGTAATATAAAGAATGGTGATATGATAGTAAATCATTAGAGTCCATTTCCTATAAAGTCTATTATAGCTGAACTTATTTGGTTGCTACACCTTCTTTAAATGGTTAAGATTATAATATAGTGGAACTTATGATCTTGTTGTCTTGTTTCCAGATATCTGTTTGTTAAGCTTGTAAAAATAAAGATAAAAAGCAATCAAAAGTTAAGGAAGTTCTTTAATTTCTAATTAAATCTAATTTAGAAAATATCTTATGGAGTGTTGGATTAGGGTTTGGCAGGGTTGTTGTAATCTATGTAATAATCCAAATTAATAATGTATTATTCACCTCCTTGGGGTATGTACATCATGATGAGGTAGTTTTTGTAGGATGTTGGCACATGCCAACTACAAGGCTATACCTTTGAGAAGACAAGGGTCTTCTCGAGGATATAGCGTTACTGAGCAGCTTGATGACATGTGGCAACACACTTATGCATTGATCATCTAGATCTACACAAAAATAAGGTCTTGAACTTAGTTTCTCTCTAGATCAAGTTAGTAGCATGTTTAGGATAGGTAGTATCTTTCAATGACTTAGGGTATCTTGGCACATCTGGTTGACTTAGGTCAACCAAGTATGCCCACATACCTTAAGTCATCGTGAGTGTCTTCCTATAATAAATTATGTTTCTAACCTAGGCTAGGGTCAAACCTTAGGCAAGTAGACTGACGGTAGTTAATGAAGACCAATCTAGATTTAAAAAGAGTGAGGTGAAGGACATATTCCGAATGACGTGTATGTCTTCTAAGAATAGTAACATGAATAATATGTTGAAAATATTTGGTCAAAGTATCGCAAGTTACTGGTTGCATTATCCTACATCACCTAGTTTAAAGAAACGTGATGTCAGATGAATATTGGTAATGAATATTCATATAGGTTCTTTAAAATAGACCACTCAGCACCCAAAATAGGGTAAGAGAACCAAGTATACATGGTATACATAAAGTATTCTATAATTCAAGTTGACATGAGAGATCGGTTGATAAATAAGTCATGGAATGAGAGATCGGTATCATACCGAGTCATTACACCTGCATATGGTTACCTTCTATGAGATTGATTGGCATGGAATATATGTTCTAAATGATGTTTTATTTAGAACTCGAGAACATTATTGTAAAAAAAAAAGTTCCCTTATTTCTAAAGTCTTAAAATGGGAATGTTACATCTTGGTATCGAGCTAAAGGTTACACTCTTAGACCTATTTTGTCCATAATCTGATGAAGCTTAAATTTTTGTAACAAAAATGGTTAGAACAAGAGGAAATGTTGCAAATAATCCTCCACCTAAGGAAGGAGCAGAAACAACCCAAAAATCGATGAGATCATTGCTGCCCTATTGACAAAAGAGATCATTTAGTTGTACTTAAACAACAAGTAATGGGAAATGAGGAGGAAGAAGATGCGATAACAATAATCAGCCACCTCCCGAGGACAACGCCGATGTAGTTGTTGATAATAACAATGTGAACATACCTTATTAGCCCGAGAACAAGAATTTTAGGATGGCAAATTGAACTCACTAATGACATAAAAAGGATAAGGCCACCCAATTTTGATGGCACCACATTAGGAGATGGGGCTGAGAATTGGCTCAATGAAATGGAGAAATACTTTGTAATAAGGAATTTCTCATAAGAAACAAAGGTGATATGGGGAGCATATCATCTTTCCCATGAGGCATCTTCATGGTGGGACAGTCGTAAGGTTGAGTTAAACATTGATGAAACTAATATCACATGGGATCAATTTAAAGGTTATTTTAGGCAACGTTGGCTACTGCAACTTTACTATGATCAAAAAATGATTGAATTCCAGAACTTAGCTCAAGGAAAGCTAACTGTAACTGAGTATTGGGAGTGGTTTACTAAACTCCTTAAGTATGTACCTCAGTACCAAACTGATGAGAAGTTCAGGATAAGGAAATTCATCATGGGATTGAATCCTATTATAGGAGGAGAGGTTGATGTTCACAGCCCAACCATTATGAAAGGGTTTGTTGAAAAGGCCATAAGGCAAGAAAACAAATTGAAGGAAATTTATACTCATAAGGAGGAAGTAAGGAAGAAAACTCCCAACTCCTCTTCATCATATCTTATAGCTAAGAAAGGACCATGGAAGAAATTCAAAATGAAAAGTAAGTTTTCATCTGATACTAATAATAAAGAAACAACAAATAAGTTTGTTGGTAATACACAGAACAACTTTGCCAAGAACAATAATAATGAGCAAAGGGGTCGAATGATAACTCTAGGGCTGGTAATAAAATCAATCCTAGAAAGGGACATGTAGGAGGCTGTTATAACTATGGAAAATATCATTATGCAAATCAATGCCCTTTGAAAATGGATGATCGTAATCAACAAAGACAAGACACATATCATGAGTGACAAGTAGGCAAAGAAATAGGCCACGGCTATAGAAGTTTCGAGTAAGTTATTTGGTTTACCTATAGCTATTCTTTTTTATACCGAGCTACTAAATGTTTTATTTCTAGTAAATTAGCATCAAAACTAAAAATAAAATCTCAAACATGGATAAAACATGTCTTGTATAGTATGGAAATAGTGTTGTTCATACAAGATGTGTCTTTTTGGAGCATCCTTGATTTACCTAACTTTTCCACCGAATTTGATCTTTGTGTTGCACCTTTGGGGTCGTATGATGTAATCTAGGTGTTAATTGGTTAGCAGAGAATAAGGCTAAAGTGGACTATTATGAAAAAAACATTAGTTGTTTAGATGACTGCAAAAAAATAGAGATTCGAGTGTGAAACGTGAGATTTCTATTAGAAAACTCAAGATTATACAACTTAAAAAGGCCAAAAATAAACATTGTGCCTTATATGAAGTGAAAATTATAGAAATAACTCAAGAGAACAAAGTGATGTAATGGAATGATATCCGTTGTTATGAGAATTTAGTGACGTATTTTTGAAAGAATTGTCGTCTTCCACCTAAAAGGGAGTTTGATTTTACAATAGAGATCAAGCATGGAACCAAACCAATTTCTAAAACACCGTATCAAATGAATACTACTGAATTAGTAGAGCTTAAGGTTCGATTGTAAGAACTTTTGTCTAAAGGTTTGATTAGACCAAGTGTTTCACCTTAGGGAGAAATTGTAGTTTTTGTGAAAAGAAGGATGGAACACTTAGGTTGTGCATTGATTATAGAATGTTAAACAAAGAAACAATCAAGAATAGATACCCACTCCCTAGGATAGATGATCTATTTGATCAGATGTGTGGAGCATCGGTATATTCTAAGATAGATATTCAATCTAGATATCATTAATTGCAGATTAAGGATGAGGACATTCATAAAACAACTTTCATAACAAGGTATGGACATCGTGAGTTCACAGTTTTACCTTTTGGATTAACAAATGCACCTGTAACATTTATGAACTTAATGAATAATATCTTTTAAGAATACTTGGACAAATTTGTGCTCGTATTCTTGGATGACATTCTCATATATTCTAAAAGTATTGAGGAACACCATGAGCATTTGAAGATAGTTTTGGAAATTTTTAGAAAGATATTATATGGTAAGTGTTATCTAAAATTTACCCCCCAGGGTTAATTTGATAACATGCATCAGAATTCTCAAATCCCAGGAAAATGGATTGATTCGGGGAAAAAATCATGTTTCTAAGGTTCCCTCAGATATTTTTCTAACTCCCCTGGCCGAAGAAGGAAGGAGCAAGCTCTGAGAAAATGCGGAAAAAGTTACAGAAGGCAAGTAGATTGATCCAGGAAAAATCACGAAAAATGGCTAAGTCCTTGTCCTAGGACAGTCGGGACATTTGGGACGTCAAGGCGCGGATCGGCCGAAAAGCCTCTAGGCAGTCCGGAAGCAACAGGGACATCTGGGACAGAAGTACGCGGCGGGTGCGAGAAGCCGATCCGGCCGAAAGAGGAGAAAAAATGACTAACTGCTGAGCGGGACAGTCTGGGACGCGTGGGCCCAAAAGGCGCGAATCGGCCGGTTCGGCCGAAATGGGCACAAACAGTCTGAAACAATTGGGACATCTGGGCCACGAGGACGCGAATCGGCCGAATCGGGTGAACCGGAAGAATTTGTCCCGCGAAGCACAGGGACAAATGGGACAAATGGACGTGAACCGCTAGTTCGGCCGTAAACAGAAATTTTAGCACTTTGTGCAAGCGGACAAAGGGACGTGCGGGACACGGATCACCGAAGGAGCCGAAAGCCAATCAAGCAGCGCCACGTGTCATCGGCCGAATGAGGGACAAGGAAGCCCATTTCGGGTGGATCGGAGGTTTATGTCCCAAACAGTTTGGGACATCCGGGACAAAAAGATGCGAAGGGCGCGAAAGAGCCGGCAGGTGAGGACCAATCAGATCATGACACGTGTCACGGGGAAAAGGTCAAAAAGTCAAAGGGTGAGTTTTCGAGCACTGATCCGAACCAATGAAATAGCGCCACGTGTCCCAGCTAGGGCCCACAAGGAAATTTCAAAAGATAGCCCACCGAGAGGTGGAGGAGAGAGAGTTGCTCAGCGAATCAGAGCCTGCCACGTGTCGTCTAGGTGGTGAAGCGTGGGAAAATATTTCAAAATCCGTCTTGGTCAGTTCCGTGCCCTAAATCTTCAGATCGTCATATCTTTTGATCCAAAGCTCGATTTTCACGTTCCTTATATCAACGGAAAGATTTTGAGATTCTCTACACGATTCCAGGGTCAATCTTGCATCTTGGTTTAGTTTGGAGAGAGAAAATCAAGAAATGCCTCTCGCACAAAAGAACAAGTAGAAGTAATGCTTCAACGAACAACTTTAATGTAGCAGACAGTTCACCGCTTCTGTTAGACAGCCCGCCGTTTTGCCAGGATCCGCCGCTTCTGCCATGATGAGATGAATTGAATGCAACCTAGAGGTGGTTGGGGTAGTTTTGGCTTTCCCTCTCTCTTCCCATTCTCATTCTTTTTATATATTGTAAAGACGAGCTTCTTTTCAAGGGTTGAACATTTTTCTGTTTTGCCTCTTGCCTTCTTCTCCTCAAAGCGAATTTGTGGAGTTCGAACCTCTCATTTGAACTGTAATACTATTCTGCCTCGTGGTATTCTGTAGTGTATTGTATCAATCTTGGGAGCAAGTAATGCATGTCTCAGGATGATTCTCGCCCTCTGTGTGTTCATTTTTGCATCCTCCTAGTCTTTCACTGCAGTTTTTGTCATCTGTGCATGATCTTATATCACATTCAAATGGTCTGTGTTTATTGGCAAAATAGATGTTCTTCATACCTCGGTGCATCACCTCTATTAGCTTAGATTTATTTTATGCATCTTCTTACCTTGTCTCCTTGGTAGATTAGATTAGGTTTTGAGAAAACCCTCTGCATATTTTGTGTGCATCTGAACAGAGGAATAGGAACCAGCCTTCTCTGGAGAATCCTTTCTCATTTTTTCAAGTCCCACACTTGGAGAAAGGATTCAATGTTATGCAATCACACTGGATGTCAAAGTGATCAACCTAGAAACCTGATCTGCATCCAGGGGTGCTGTGATTTTGCACTAACAGTAAGCTTTCTAAATATTTTTTTATGACACGAAGTACACTATTTGGGACATGTAATAAGTAAGAATGGAATCATTGTAGATCCTTCAAAATTGTAGCTATACTGAGTGGTCTACACCGAAGAATGTACATGAAGTTAGAAGCTTCATGGGGCTTGTTGGTTATTATAGAAAATTTATAAAAGATTTCTTCAAGGTGGTTGCACCAATAACTTCTATACAAAAGAAGGATAAAAAGTTTATTTGGAGTGAGAAATGTGAAATTGAATTCAAAATTTGAAGGAATAGTTAACTTCAAAGCACCTATTCTAGCAGATCAGATCCTAATGGAGATTTTATGGTGGTAATTGAAGAATCTAGTGAAGGTCTAGAAGGTATTTTGTTACAAAATTATCATGTTATATCTTACGAAAGTAGGAAACTAAAGTCACATGAGTTGAATTATGCTCCACATGATTTATAGCTTGTTGTCATTGTTCATGCTTTGCCGCAAGTTTGGAGGCACTACCTACTTGATAAACCTTTTGAATTAAAAACTGATCATCTTGGGCTGAAGTATATCTTCACTCAACCAAATCTAAATGCAAGACAATGAAGATGGTTAGAGTTTTTGTCTCAATATGATTTTGACATCAATTATATCAAGGGTAAAGAAAATAGAGTGGTTGACACTCTAAGTCATAGGAAGCACATTTTTGCGCTTATAACATTGAGAACTCAATTTAAAGATGAAGTAAAAAGTGTTATGGAATCTGATTCTTACTTTCAGCAAGTAAAGATAGTGCTTGCTGTAGATCCTAATGATTTGAGGTATAAAGGTTTTCACTTTGATAAAAAAGAATCTTAAGATTTGAAAATAGGGTATACATACCTTCACTAAATGATTTAAGAAAGAAATTGTTAGCATAATTTCACAATTCACCTTTTTTTGGACACCCTGGTATTACAAAGATGCTTGCTGATATAAAACAACAATATTTCTGGAAGGGAATGAAAAAGGATGTTATAGATTTTGTGACACATTGCCTTGAATGTCAACGTGTTAAAGCGGAACATATGCACCCATCCGGTTTATTGTATCCTCATAGCATACCGCAAAGTAAGTGGCAAGTGATAAGCATGGAATTTGTACAAGGGTTGCCTATGTCAAGAAATAAACATTATGTTATTTTAGTAGTTGTGGATAAACTAACAAAATTAGCACATTTTATTAACGGTAATCAAGGATGATTCTCTTGCGTTAGCTAAAATATTTGTACATGAAATTTTTAGATTCCATGGAGTACATGAATTAAGCATATCGAGATAGAGATCCTATAATGACATCAAGGTTTTAGAAAATGCTTAACGCATCTCTAGGAAATAAGATGAATTTCAGTTATGCGTATCATCCGAGAAACATATGGACAAACCGAAAGAGTTAATCAAGTTTTAGAGGATATGTTACGAATGTATCGTATGGACCAGCAAAGATAAGTGGAAAGAGTACCTTCCACTAGTTGAGTTTGCATATAATAATACATATCATGCCTCTCTTAATATGGCACCTTTTGAAGAATTATATGGAAGAAAATGCGTAGAACACCCGTTAGTTGGGACAACATTAAGGAGAGAGAGGTAATTAGACCTAGAATTCTTACCGAAATGGAAGAAGTTAAAATGATTCATGAATGCTTGAAGGAAGTAGCTGATAGGAAAAAGAATTATGTTGATTTAAAGTGGGTAGACAGAAATTTGAACTTGGTGAGAAATTATTTCTTCGGTTAAACCAAAAAGAGCTCTATAACTTTTGGCAAGGCTGCCAAGTTATCACCTTGTTATGTGGGACCTTTTGAGATAGTTGAAATAATCAACCCTGTAGCTTACCGTTTAGCATTACCTCCTACTTTGTCACGAATGCATGATGTTTTCCATATTTCTTTGCTTAAGAAATACGTTTCAGATTTATCACATGTGTTAAATTGGAATTCCTTATAGGTCCAAGACCTAGGAATAATCATGGTTAAACCCATACAAGTGCTGGAAACTCGCCAATTACATTTAAGAAATCGTGAGATAAGTCAATGCAAGGTCCAATGGGACCAGTTTAATGAAGAAAGTGTAACTTGGGAAAACCTGGATGATATGAAAACTACTTTTCCATATTTATTTGATCAAAATTGACTATGATGACTGATAAAAATTTGTGATTTTGTCTTTATATGTCAATAAGTCTGTCAATTATGGGCAGACAACTATTAATTTATAAATAAGTAGCTTTTTGAATGTTGATTTCTGGAACTTAAAATTAGGATATTGTTGCAAACTTATGTTTTTTTTTATTATTGGCAAATAGTTTTTTGAAAGGGACTATACCCTTGTACAAAGATGACTCAGAAGCCAGATGTGCCCAAGTGAGCAAAATATCAAAAGGTCAAAAACAACAAGGGCGCAAGCAGGAATAGAACCTACTAAAGACAGCACTAAAACCTGCAAAGCCCAGCAAGAGAACAGCAAAAGAACAGCGCCGATGGGAACAACAACAACCAGCCTAAGTGCCCCGGCGCGCACCTCCACCACGAAAACCGCGGAAAGATTTTCTACAAACAGTGCTCCAGCCCGCCATGTTTTCGTCATCCACATCGAGAACCTCCTCTAATTTACCATTTAAAATAGAATTTGAAACCCTTGCCTCACTTTTACTGTCCATCTTCCTTCTGCAATGGTTCAAATCCGCATTTAAAGGTCTTTGTTTATGAGCTTTCATAGATTTACTATGTCGTTCACTTCCCGCGTGGCACTCTCCAAATCTGCCGTAATTAAATCTGTTTCTGACCAGTCTCCCATTCGGAAGATTCACTATCTACCTTGTTTGACTCGTGACCAGTTTTGAATGGAATTTCCCGCGTCTTCCATGCCGTAGCAGCCTGTCCCACGCGTGCAGAGAGGTCGCCGTGTGAAGCCGCGAGTAGAGCCATATCGGACTGGTTAGTTCCGCCATCGTTGCAATTTCCTGTGCGTAATGTGTCAGGGATCTCTCCTTCGAAGATCCGCACCTCCTCTCTGCTGTTTTTCCTGTCTATTTCATCCACTGTCTCCGCGGAGCACTTGCATAGTTTGGCTTGGAAGTTGACCTTCCAACATTTGGGACAGACCAAACCGTGGTCTTCAGGGATGATGTTCTGCACAACACGGCCCGTGGGAGAAGAAAGAATGATATTCTTTGGGAGAACAGCCCCCACCTCCATGCTAACACATAGTCGTGCTCTTACAAGCCTGCTTCTAGCTTTTGTTGCAGGTTCCAAGGATATTAGCTCTCCCATTGAAGCTGCTATGCCAAAAAGGACTTCGTCCTCCCAAAATTCCACTGGAAGACCCGGCAGAGATATCCAAATGGGCAATTCCTTGATTTGAAGAGAGACCCCTGGCTTCCATCGCTTCAGATGCAGGGCAGTTCTTCCAAACATCCAAGGAGCAGCGTCGAGAACCTTAATCATCTCATCTTCCTTAGAAAAATTGAACAGGAGGGCGTGGTCGGGAAGAGCGATGATATCAACCCAGCAGCACCACTTCCGTCCGCACCATTTGCGGACAGCATCGATATTTGGACGATAGCCTGCAAAAGCTCCAATTAGTGCAAAGGGAAACCTGGACTTGGCCTTCTCAATCACAAACTTATGTTATGAAAGTGAATAAATTGATTATTTAGAATGCAATGATTAAAACGAGATAATCATCGGGATGATGATTCTTTTTAGGAGGGAAGTATGTAACACCTTGAACAAACTGTTATATTTCTTGTAACATCCTCATTTTAGACAATAGAACAAGTCAATTTTTATTTTTTGATAAATGCATCCTGGTTCTAAATACATAATTTAGAACTCACAAATCAAATAACCATTCATTTAACAGATAACCATATGCAGCTGTAATGACTCGGAGTACCTCCGATCTATTCATTTCATGACTCGGTAATCTACCGATCTATTCATGAGTAATAAGAGTTGGCGTTATTATTTAACACTTCACTCTTGTGGTTCTCTTCCCTATTCTAGGATTCAGAATGCTCTGTCCAAGGAACCTAACTGAATAATTGTTACCATTATTCATCGGCATCTCATCCCTTAGACTAGGTGAATTAGGACAACGCAATCAGCAGCTTGCGATACTTTGGCCAAAGATTTGAAACATACTGTTTATGTCTCGTATTCCTTAACGGCATACTCGTCAATCTGGAATACGCCCTTCACCCCATTCTTATGTTATATAGAATGTCTTACACTGACTACTGTCAGTCCTTCCTTTCACAACTTAATCACTCGAGACAGATTAACAAGGTGATAATGTTATATGGATGCCCACGAGTATTAGGGATACGATGACATACTGGTTTAACCCTGCAGTTAGACCAGTGTGTCAAGATACCCCGAACCTCCTAGGCAGCCTTATAACATGGCCACATTCCTAATTGGTCCCTGAGTAATTCGTCGAGATCAAAGTGTAAATCTTAGTGATCAATGCAAAGGGTGTCGTCATAAGTCACCTGCATTGTTGTAACTTCGAGAAGATCCTAATCTTCTCGGAGGTACAACCTGCGCAGCTTGTCTTGTGCCGTCAACCTTTAAATCCGCCTCGAAAAGATCTACTTACTAATATGCATTACGCACGTTGAGTTTTAAATTACTTTAAAGACTTTCCCCATAGGTTAGCCTTTCCCAATCCCTGGATTCTTCGTCTTAAGACGACCTTCCTCAATAAAACCCATTACATGGTAGAGGTATTAAGGTCAAGCTCTCATCAAGGAGTCATTAGAATACACATGATTCTAAAACAACAGAATTGGACATTATCTCATTACCTTCATATGAGATTGCCATCTGAACCCCATTAGATTTATTTCAGTTCTCTTAACTGAATTTATATCATACTTATTAGTATAAAGATATAATTGGTTAAGAATCCAATTTAATGTTGTCCTGCCATACTAGGACTAGGGATTAGTAATTTACCTCAGCTTGATTAGTGTTCTGCTTAGGTTCGTTTTAACCCTATCTTTTAAAAAGACAATGATTTAAATTTCAATTTAGCTTTCGATAGAACAAATTAGAACTACTAAACACTCATAAGAATTCAATCACATTTTCTTTAAGCTTTCATTGTCAATCACAAAAGCATCCAATTACACAAAGATAACATTGCCACTCTGGTATATAAACCGAAGAAGGTCAACTATCAGAATTAAGAATACAACACATAAGTATCAATACTTATTTTTATTCCTTTCATAACTATACAAATACATTTTATGCAAGCAGCATACTTGATACAATGCTTAACGGAAAAGAAACATCTTTCCACATATAGTACATTTAGAAAATCAAGCTGTAATTCATTATAAATCAAATTAAACAATCTGATCATCCTGTCAGATCTGCATTGCTTTTACCACTTACGGCAACCATCTGCAAAAATAGTCAACATGAGTCAGTTCGATGAACTGAGCATGATAAGCACTAACTTTTAAAACAATTGCAATCCGTCAATTGTTTTCATTAAACACCCTGTTTAAATGAGTTCCATTATCCAAACAAGTAAACATATTCAGACTATGCCCTTGTAATACAAAAATGACTACAAACGTGTAACTCTATCATCGTTACAGAATAGTCCTAAACACTTCTCAATTATTTCATCAATATTAAGAATCAAAGAACGAAAGTATCCAAAACAATTATCTTAAATCCAAGATCAGCAACATTGGACAGATCGTTAATTTCATCAGGAAATGGAAATATCATAACAACTCTTGAGTATATCAATATGTTAAAAAAAGCTCCTACTATTACAGATATCAACATGTATTATAATAATAGAAAAGAAAGGAACAAATCATTCACACTTCCTTTCACACAAGTTCACTACTGTACCGTCTCCTCATATGGAAAGCATTCATCCGGTAAGTATACGAACAAGTCCGACAAGCCACAAGAAGAATTGTTGTTTAAATAAAGAAATAAAACACAGCAAATAAATCAGTCGAGTCCATCAACAACGACACTCTTTATTACAATAAGGCAACTACAAGATGCAAAAGAGCCCCCATGCCGAACAACATGGTCTTTCTACCAGACAGACTCAGAATGACCTCACGCAAGAAGTGACAGGCAAGAAGACAACTATTGCCGTTACCTATTTAGGTACAGTTAGCTCCTAAATTCATTCATACTCAAAAATGGATATCAAAGTAAGGAAGGCATAACACGCCTACAATCCCAATAACAATCTACAGCCTCTTCAATCCTTTTCAACACTGTATGGCTTTTGTTCCCAAGGTCGAATTCAAAGGAACTCAATTGTTGCCACAGTCAATAAGAAACTTGAACTCCTTTTGAACAATGACATCTCCCTATGACTTAATCAGAGAGACGTTTAAATGAAACCCACGCATCACACACAGCCACATCAACTGGCATGAAATCTAAAGAAAACACAACATAGAATATCGTAGCTACATCTGAATGAAATCAGAGTAGAAAGTATGGTATCCATGACCTACTTCATAAAGCCGTTATACAAGATGTCAAGCTATTCACAGAAATCCATCAAGGCCAAATAAACATCACATGTTCAATCTCAGGCTTATACAGAAGCCAAAAGAAACAAGATATCCTCCACAGGGTCAAACAATAGAATAAACCCAACAGTCCTAATTTGAAGCGATCACACTGGTTATTTATCAAGAATTCAACCGAGTCTATACAACAGTATTCAAGATAATAAAGAAGAATAATTAATGATTCCATCTACTCCAGTAATGATAAACATAAAAGAACAGGCTTCAATAATTACTGATTTCGTAAAAAGAACCAACTGAACCTTCTTCAATATTTTTGAACAAGCTTACACAGAAGGAAACGAAACAGTACAACCGGGGAGTCTATACCCAAAATTTACTATAGTTAACAGAGGTCGAAAGACCTGTTACTTCTTCAAGACTTCAAACAAATCAATATCCAACATTCAAATATATAAATGTATAGCTTCCACAGTGGTCCATTTATACAAGTCATTCAATGGACTCTACAGAGCCGTTCCAATATATAATATACATATATCCATAATGCATACTGTAACGGTTAAATCTTGTTACCCCAACGAAAAAGGAAAACAATTCCAAAAGAGTTGCAATAAGATACTATCACACCGAAAGATGTTTATTCTCAAACAACCTTCAAGACAAAACGAAACCCAACAGTATCAATAACTACCTTCATCAAAACCCATGATAGAGCTTACAAAGATTCAATAAAACTGAACAATCATACGTTATCCATCAGTATCCCTTCTAACAATTTCCACAACAAGTATTAACAAAATATTTATATACATTTATATATACCAACATGCATCAATAGCCTGCACCCATCGGGAGGACAATTCATGGACTCACACAGAGCAGGCCTAGCACAAAATCTTGCCATATTTTCACATATAAAAGCCGAATGCAAAACACCCGAAATATATAGCAACTGCTCAATTATATAAACACCCATCAAGGGATAAACGAAAAATCGAACTTAAGAGATACAAGATGCAAAATCACACAAGACCACCAAGGAAAAATCATCTATTTCCTCAAAACATTTGAACAGAGTTGTTCTAATGAAATCACTTGAAAGACAGCAAGATTTTTAAAGGTTAGGGCCTAACATGCCTGGATTTTTACTCAAAATTCCGAAGCAGACCACTGGAAGAGCTCAGACTTCCTTTTCCTTTTCCAAGTTAGAGCGACCAACAAAATTTTTCTATCTCCATAACATATATATTTCCCTTGCCAGAGAAAAGAGTTAGATATTCTCATGTTCGCCATGCAACACAAAGAAGACTGGTGCGAAGAACCAGTGAACAGGCAGAAGGAAAACCGAAATTCGCGACAAGCCAAACAAACCAACAACTTCCCAGTTTGCATGCCTTCACGCGAGTTCCGAGCTCGACTACCGAGCACATTGAATGCATTTACACCAACTTTCCCACTCAAACTCCACTGCCACCGACCGCCAAAATTGGCGACAGTCAAATAAAATTTCCAGTTCATTTTCAGTTTTGGCGACCTGCCACGTCGACACAAGTTAGCCGTTCCTAAAACCTCCGCCAAGACCTGTCCCTCATACTTATCCTTAGCATTTAATGACATAGAAAACGCCGCCCATGGTTCGCACCCCTCCATAGGCCCCCATACATTTTGTTCAATAGTTAGGTTAGTATCTTAGGTTAGAATTTAGGATAATACTTATTCTAACCACATTACACATAGATACTAACTTAGGACATTAGCACTTAGCCTAGGTCTAGGTTAGATTAACACTAATCTAACCCCTAGGTTAGGTTTAGTTTTAGGTTACTAACCATTAATAATTCCAGTTAGGTCTACATTCTGTACACTCAGAAAAAGACCTACATCATACCTTCTTGAACAGTTAGCTCCCCGTTGCGCCTCGAGCCGCGAATCGTATGTAACCGAATTATTACCTGGTCCACAATCGAGACCTTCCAGATATACTTCCATATCGGGAACCAATCCATTTCACATGATCAGCCTGAGTCATACTCCGGACCAGCTTATTCAATGCTTATAGACCTTGCAACCTATTCAAGGTCTGTGATTTTAATTCATCACGAACAGACTTAGAGCAATACTTGGATCAATTCCACTGATCCAAGATTAGATCTTATAGATGGATAACTCTATAATTCATTCCGAGATCAGATTAAACTCAGATGCAAAATGAAATAAATAAAAGAGTCTAATCATATTCTGACTCAGTCAAGGATCTGCAAAGAAATTACAGTACATATCAAGCATGATTTCTAAATCGAGGAACACATCCTTTTATAAGAAATCACATATCAACACTTGTATGCTCAGGAGGAAGTAACAACAGTTCAGGGTGTTACATGCTTCCCTCCTAAAAAGATTCATCGTCCCGATGAATTACATATTAAATTAACCTTCAGGTCAATCAAATTATCAGTACACAAATAATGTGACTATTTCATATTTGAATAGTTCCAGAAATCAATGTCACAACACATTTTATTCAACCTGAATAATGTTTGCCTTCATCTGGCTTCCATAAATATTTTTATAAAAATAAGTTCATAAAAGAATGTTTTGTCAACAGATTTCATTCTGTTGAAAAAGAGAAGGAAAAGCCATTTTCATCTCTTCCAGATTTTCCCAAGTTGCACTTTCTTCGTTAAACTGGTCCCACTGGACCTTACATTGTTGTATTTCACGATTTCTTAAATGCAATTGGCGAGTTTCCAGCACTCATGTGGGTTTAACCACGATTATTCCTGGGTCTTGGACCTGCAAGGAATTCCAATTTAAAACATGTGACAGATCTGAAACGTATTTCTTAAGCAAAGAAATATGAAAAACATCATGCATGCGAGATAAAGCAGGTGGCAATGCTAAACAATAAGCTACAGGATTGATTATTTCGACAATTTCGAAAGGTCCCACGAATCGAGGTGACAACTTGGCAGCCTTGCCAAAAGTTATAGAACTCTTTCTGGGTTTAACACGAAGAAAAACCTTATCACCAAGCTCAAACCTTCTATCAACCCGCTTAAGGTCAGCATAGCTCTTCTGTCTATCCACTGCTTCCTTTAGTCGTTCACGAATCATCTTAACTTGCTGTTCCATTTCTGTGAGAATCTCTGGTCCAATTACCACTCTATCCTCAACACTGTCCCAACTTACAGGGGTTCTGCACTTTCTTCCATAAAGTGCTTCAAATGGTGCCATTTTGAGAGATGAGTGATAAGTATTGTTGTATGCGAACTCAACTAATGGAAGATACTCTTCCCATTTATACTGTTGATCCATGCAATACATTCGCAACATGTCCTCCAACACTTGGTTTACCCTCTCAGTTTGTCCATCCGTTTCTGGATGATATGCGAATCAAGTTTAGTTTCATTCCAAGAGTTGTGTTAAGCGTTTGCCAAAACCTTGATGTCATTCTAGGATCCTCGCCGATATAATCAATTCCTGCACACCATGCAATCTGAAAATTTCGTGTGATGAATCTTTTGGCTAGCATCGGTGAATCATCCTTTAGATTTCCAACGATGAAATGAGCTACCTTGGTCAGCTTTATCAACAACTACCAGATAACATCATGTTTATTCCTGGACATAGGCAATCCTTGTACAAAATCCATGGTTATTACTTTCCATTTGTCTTGCGGTATGCTATGAGGATATAACAATCCAAAGAGGATCATATGTTCTCGCCTTCACCCGCCGACATTCCGTAAAATGAGTCACAAAATTAATTACATCCTTTTTCATACCTTTCCAAAAGTATTGTTGTTTCAAATCAGCAAGCATTTTTGTGATGCCTGGGTGTCCAGAGAAAGGTGAATTATGAAATTCAACTAAAAACTTCTTTCTCAAATCGTTCAAAGATAGGTACATATACCCTATTTTCATAACGCAAGATTCCTTCATTATCAAAATGAAAACCTTTATACCTTATATCCTTAGGTTCTGCAAGTGCAAGCGCTGCTTTTACTTGTTGAAAGTATGCCTCGATTCTCGAGGCACTTTTACCTTGTCTTTAAACCGAGTTCTTAATGTTATAAGAGCAGTAAATGTGCCTCCTACGACTTAGAGCATCAGCCTACTCTATTCTCCTTCCCTTTGATATAGCTAATATCAAAGTCATATTGTGATAAAAATTCTAACCACCTTCTCATTCGGCATTCGATTGGGTGAGTAAAAATATATTTCAGTCCTAAGTGGTCACCTTCAACTCAAAAGGTTTCCCAAGTAAATAGTGTCTCCAGACTTGAAGTGCATGAACAATGTCAGCAAGTTCCAAATCATGAGGGGCATAGTTCAGCTCATGTAACTTAAGTTTTCTACTTTCATATGCTATGACCTGATCATTTTGTAGCAAAACACCTCTAACGCCTTCCCCAGAAGCATCTCTTACAACAATAAAACTCCCATTAGGGTCTGGTACAGCTAGTATAGGTGCAGAAGTCAACTGGTCTTTCAAACTTTTGAAAGCCGCTTCGCACTTATCATTCCATATGAATTTCTTATCCTTCTTCTGCAAAGAAGTTATTGGTGCAGCTACTTTAGAAAAATCCTTTACAAATTTTCTATAAGTAACCAAAGAAGACCCATGAAGCTTCTTACTTCATGCACATTCTTTGGTGCAGGCCACTCAGTTATTGCCACTATTTTTGAAGGATCCACAGCAATTCCTTCTTTACTTATAACATGACCCAAATAGTGAACTTCTGAATCAAAGAAAGAACATTTGGATAACTTACCATACAACTTTCTCTTTCTCAAAATTCCCAAAACTATCTTCAAATGCTCATTGTGCTCCTCAACGCTTTTAGAATAAATGAGAATATCGTCCAAGAATACAAGTACAAACTTGTCCAAGTATTCTTGAAAAATATTGTTCATTAAATTCATAAAGGCTGCGAGTGCATTAGTTAATCCAAAGGGTAGAACTGTGAATTCATAATGTCCATACCTTGTTCGGAAAGTCATTTTTTATGAATATCTTCCTCTCTAATACCGAATCGATGATAACCGATCGAAGGTCTATCTTAGAATAAACCGCTGCTCCACGCATCTCGATCAAACAGATCATCGATCCTAGGAAGTGGATATCGGTTCTTGACTGTTGCTTTGTTCAACATCCGATAATCAATACACAGCCTTAGTGTTCCATCCTTCTTTTTCAAAAATATTACAGGTGCTCCCCAAGGTGAAACACTTGGTCTAATCAAACCTTTAGACAAAAGCTCTTGCAACTGTGCCTTAAGCTCAACTAACTCAGTAGTAGTCATCCGATAAGGCGCTTTGGATATAGGTTCTGCTCTCGGCTTGATTTCAATGGTGAAGTCAAATTCTCTCTTGGGTGGTAACCTCGTAATTCCTCGGAAAACATCCTCAAACCTTTTAAAAGAGGGAATCATTTCATGAAATCATCATCTTCTTCTGAAGATTCAGATATCTTTACCGCATAAAGGGTACATCCTTTATTTTTAGCCTTTTTAAGCTGCATAGCTGACAGTTTTCTAACTGAAATTTCTCTTTTCACACCTTGAATCTCTACTGATTCCAGCTGATCATCTAAACATTTTATGTTCTTTTCATAATAGTCTACTTTTGCTTTATGGTCAGCTAACCAATTGACACCGATGACAATGTCATACGATCCCAATGGTGCAACATAGAGATCAACTTCCGTGGAAAAGTTAGGTAAGTCAAGGAATGCCCCAAAAAGACACATACTCACTGTATGAACAGAATTATTACCATACTGTACAGTCTAAGATTTATCCATTTTTCCAGCTTTTCTTTTAAGTTTAGAAGCAAGTTTATTAGATATAAAACATTCAGTAGCTCCTGTGTCAAAAAGAATAGTGATGTATGCCAAATAACTTACCCTAACTTCTATAGGTGTCACTTGCTTTTCACTTGCTTGTCCGCTATCGCAAAGCATGTATCTTATGTCATTGATTACAATCATCCTTCTTTAAAGGGCATTGATTAGCATAGTGGTCTTTGCCACAATTGTAGTAGCCTCCTACAGGTCCCATTTTAGGCTCATAATTGCCTCCAGCCTTGTAATTGTCACGTTGTCCTCCATAAGGCTTCTGCCCATTGTTATAATTTTTAGCAAAATTATCCCTTACATTTCCAGTAGGCTTATTTACTGCTGCTTTCTTATTGTTATCTCCTGGAAACTTACTCTTGTTTCCAAACTTTTTCCATGGTCCTTTTAAGGTGCAAGAGAGGTTGAAGAAGGGTTTGCAGCCTTCTTCCGCACTTCCTCCTTATGAGCGAGAAATAGCCTTTAATTTCTGTTCTTGCCTTATGGCCTTTTCAACAACTCCTTCCATAGTGGTTGGACCGTGAACATCGACCTCTCCCCTATCATGGGATTCAATCCCATGATGAATCTCCGTATTCTCGAACTTTTCATCGCTTTGATCTCTGCGTACATACTTAAGGAGTTTTGTAAACCGCTCCTGAATTCGCCATTACCGTTAGCTTCCCTTGAGCTAAGTTCTGAAATTCTGTCATTTTCTCGATCATAGAAAAGTTGTGGTAGCCAACGTTGCCTAAAATAGCCTTTAAATTGATCTCGAGTAATATTGGTCTCATCAATGTTTAGTTCAGCTTTACTGGCTATCCCACCACGAAGATGCTTCGTGGGAAAGCCGATAGGCTCCCCAAATAGCTTTGGTTTCCTCCGAGAAGTTCCTTATTGCAAATTACTTCTCCATTTCACCGAGCCGCTTCTCGCTCCATCTCCCAATGTGGTGCCATCATACTTAGGTGGACTTATCCTTTTATATCATCATAGTGAGTTCTGCCGCTAACCTGGCCTTTTTATTTTTGGGCGGAGTGCATTCCCAAAGATTAACATCAACACCCATGTCGGGGTTGTCCTCGGGAGGTTGCTGATTATTATTATCGCCTTCTTCATCCTCCTCATTTCCCATCACCTGCTTTGTTCAAGTGTACAGCTAAGCGATCTCTTGTGTCCAACAGGGGAAGAAAGGATCTCATCAAGTTTCGGTTGTTTTCGCTCCTCCTTCAGTGGAGCATTATTCGCAACGTTCCCCTTGTTCTAACCATTTTCTCATTACAAGAAAATTCAGGTTTTTATCGATTATGGACACAATAGGTCCAAGAGTCAGTAACCTTCCGCTCGATACCAAGATGTAACATCCTCATTTTAGACAATAGAACAAGTCAATTTTTATTTTTTTGATAAATGCATCCTGGTTTTAAATACATAATTTAGAACTCACAAATCAAATAACCATTCATTTAACAAGATAACCATATGCAATGTAATGACTCAAGTACCTCCGATCTATTCATTTCATGACTCGGTAATCTATCGATCTATTCATGAGTAATAAGAGTTGGCGTTATTATTTAACACTTCACTCTGTGGTTCTCTTCCCTATTCTCGGGATTCGAATGCTCTATCCAAGGAACCTAACTCAATAATTGTTACCATTATTCATCGGCATCTCATCCCTTAGACTAGGTGAATTAGGACAACGCAATCGCAGCTTGCGATACTTTGGCCAAAGATTTGAAACATACTTTTTTATGTCTCGTATTCCTTAACGGCATACTCGTCAATCTGAATATGCCCTTCATCCCATTCTTATGTTATATAGAATGTCTTACACTCGACTTTTGTCATTCCTTCCTTTCACAACTTAATCACTCGAGACAGATTAACAAGGTGATAATGTTATATGGATGCCCACGAGTATTAGGGATACGATGACATACTGGTTTAACCCTGCAGTTAGACAAGTGTGTCAATATACCCCGAACCTCCAAGGCAGCCATATAACATGGCCACATTCCTAATTGGTCCTTGAGTAATTCGTCGAGATCAAAGTGTAAATCTTAGCGATCAATGCAAAGGGTGTCGTCATAAGTCACCTGCATTGTTGTAACTTCGAGAAGATCCTAATCTTCTCGGAGGTACAACCCTGCAGTTGTCTTGTGCCGTCAACCTTTAAATCCGCCTCGAAAAGATCTACTTACTAATATGAGTTATGCACGTTGAGTTTTAAATTACTTTAAAGACTTTCCCCATAGGTTAGCCTTTCCCAATCCCTGGATTCTTCGTCTTAAGACGACCTTCCTCAATAAAACCCATTACATGGTAGAGGTATTAAGGTCAAGCTCTCATCAAGGAGTCATTAGAATACACATGATTCTAAAACAACAGAATTGGACATTATCTCATTACCTTCATATGAGATTTCCATCTGAACCCCATTAGATTTATTTCAGTTCTCTTAACTAAATTTATATCATACTTATTAGTATAAAGATATAATTGGTTAAGAATCCAATTTAATGTTGTCTGCCATACTAGGACTAGGGATTAGTAATTTACCTCACTTGATTAGTGTTCTCGCTTAGGTTCGTTTTAACCCTATCTTTTAAAAAGACAATTATTTAAATTTCAATTTAGCTTTCGATAGAACAAATTAGAACTACTAAACACTCATAAGAATTCAATCACATTTTCTTTAAGCTTTCATTGTCAATCACAAAAGCATCCAATTACACAAAGATAACATTGCCACTCGGTATATAAACCGAAGAAGGTCAACTATCGAATTAAGAATACAACACATAAGTATCAATACTTATTTTTATTCCTTTCATAACTATACAAATACATTTTATGCAAGCAAAGATACTTGCTACAATGCTTAACGAAAAAGAAACATCTTTCCACATATAGTACATTTAGAAAATCAAGCTGTAATTCATTATAAATCAAATTAAACAATCTGATCATCCTGTCAGATCTGCATTGCTTTTACCACTTACGGCAACCATCTGCAAAAATAGTCAACATGAGTCGGGTTCGATGAACCGAGGATGATAAGCACTAACTTTTAAAACAATTGCAATCCGTCAATTGTTTTCATTAAACACCCTGTTTAAATGAGTTCCATTATCCAAACAAGTAAACATATTCAGACTATGCCCTTGTAATACAAAAATGACTACAAACGTGTAACTCTATCATCGTTACAGAATAGTCCTAAACACTTCTCAATTATTTCATCAATATTAAGAATCAAAGAACGAAAGTATCCAAAACAATTATCTTAAATCCAAGATCAGCAACATTGGACAGATCGTTAATTTCATCAAGAAATGGAAATATCATAACAACTCTTGAGTATATCAATATGTTAAAAACAGCTCCTACTGTTACAGATATCAACATGTATTATAATAATAGAAAAGAAAGGAACAAATCATTCACACTTCCTTTCACACAAGTTCACTACTGTACCGTCTCCTCATATGGAAAGCATTCATCCGGTAAGTATACGAACAAGTCCGACAAGCCACAAGAAGAATTGCTGTTTAAATAAAGAAATAAAACACAAAGAAATAAATCGTCGAGTCCATCAACAACACATTTATTACAATAAGGTAACTACAAGATCAAAGTAGCCCCCATGCCGAACAACATGGTCTTTCTACCAGACAGACTCAGAATGACCTCACGCAAGAAGCGACAGGCAAGAAGACAACTACTTTGCCGTTACGTATTTAGGTACGAGTTAGATCCTAAATTCATTCATACTCAAAAATGGATATCAAAGTAAGGAAGGCGTAACACGCCTACAATCCCAATAACAATCTATAGCCTCTTCAATCCTTTTCAACACTTTGTATGGATTTTTGTTCCCAAGGTCCAATTCAAAGGAACTCAATTGTTGCCACAGTCGATAAGAAACTCGAACTCCTTTTAAACAATGACATCTCCCTACGACTTAAGAGAGATACGTTTAAATGAAACCCACGCATCACACACATCCACATCAACTGGCATGAAATCTAAAGAAAACACAACATAGAATATTGTAGCTACATCTGAATGAAATCAAAGTAGAAAGTATGGTATCCATGACCTACTTCATAAAGCCGTTATACAAGATGTCAAGCTATTCACGTAAATCCATCAAGGCCAAATAAACATCACATGTTCAATCTCAGGCTTATACAGAAGCCAAAAGAAACAAGATATCCTCCACAGGGTCAAACAATAGAATAAACCCAACAGTCCTAATTTGAAGCGATCACACTGGTTATTTATCAAGAATTCAACCGAGTCTATACAACAGTATTCAAGATAATAAAGAAGAATAATTAATGATTCCATCTACTCCAGTAATGATAAACATAAAAGAACAGGCTTCAATAATTACTGATTTCGTAAAAAGAACCAACTGAACCTTCTTCAATATTTTTGAACAAGCTTACACAGAAGGAAACGAAACAGTACAACCGGGGAGTCTATACCCAAAATTTACTATAGTTAACAGAGGTCGAAAGACCTGTTACTTCTTCAAGACTTCAAACAAATCAATATCCAACATTCAAATATATAAATGTATAGCTTCCACAGTGGTCCATTTATACAAGTCATTCAATGGACTCTACAGAGCCGTTCCAATATATAATATACATATATCCATAATGCATACTGTAATGGTTAAATCTTGTTACCCCAACGAAAAGGAAAACAATTCCAAAAGAGTTGCAATAAGATATCACACACTGCGAAAGATGTTTATTCTCAAACAACCTTCAAGACAAAACAAAACCCAACAGTATCAATAACTACCTTCATCAAAACCCACGACAGAGCTTACAAAGATTCAATAAAACTGAACAATCATATGCTATCCATCGTATCCCTTCTAACAATTTCCACAAGTATGAACAAAATATTTATATACATTTATATATACCAACATGCATCAATAGCTCGCACCCATCGGGAGGACAATTCATGGACTCACATAGAGCGAGCCTAGCAAAAATCTTGCCATATTTTCGCATATAAAAGCCAGAATGCAAAACACCCAGAAATATATAGCAACCGTTCGATTATATCAACACCCATCAAGGGATAAACGAAAAATCGAACCAGAAGAGATACAGTACCAAAAATCACACAAGACCACCAAGGAAAAATCATCTATTTTCTCAAAACATTTGAACAGAGTTGTTCTAATGAAATCACTTGAAAGACAACAAGATATTTAAAGGTTAGGGCCTAACATGCCTGGATTTTTACTCAAAATTCCGAAGCAGACCACTGGAAGAGCTCAGACTTCCTTTTCCTTTTCCAAGTTAGAGCGACCAACAAAATTTTGCTATCTCCATAACATATATATTTCCCTTGCCAGAGAAAAGAGTTAGATATTCTCATGTTCGCCATGCAACACAAAGAAGACTGGTGCAAAGAACCAATGAACAAGCAGAAGGAAAACTGAAATTCGCGACAAGCCAAACAAACCAACAACTTCCCATGCCTTCAGTTTGCATGCCTTCACGCGAGTTTCGAGCTCGACTACTGAGCACATTGAATGCTCATTTTCAGTTTTGGTGACTGCCACGTCGACACAAGTTAGCTTTTCCTAAAACCTCCACCAAGACCCGTCCCTCATACTTATCCTTAGCATTTAATGACATAGAAAACACCGCCCATGGTTCGCACCCCTCCATAGGTCCCCATACATTTTGTTCAATAGTTAGGTTAGTATCTTAGGTTAGAATTTAGGATAATACTTATTCTAACCACATTACACATAGATACTAACTTAGGACATTAACACTTAGCCTAGGTCTAGGTTAGATTAACACTAATCTAACCCCTAGGTTAGGTTTAGTTTTAGGTTACTAACCATTAATAATTCTAGTTAGGTCTACATTCTGTACACTCAGAAAAAGACCTACATCATACCTTCTTGAACAGGGTTAGCTCCTGTTCTGCCTCAGGCTGCAGAATCATATGTAACCGAATTATTACCTGGTCCATGATCGAGACCTTCCAGATATACTTCCATATCGGGAACCAATCCATTTCACATGATCAGCCTGAGTCATACTCCGGACCAGCTTATTCAATGCTTCTAGACCTTGCAACCTGTTCAAGGTCTGTGATTTTAATTCATCACGAACAGACTTAGAGCAATACTTGGATCAATTCCACTGATCCAAGATTAGATCTTATAGATGGATAACTCTATAATTCATTCCGAGATCAGATTAAACTCAGATGCAAAATGAAATAAATAAAAGAGTCTAATCATATTCTGACTCAGTCAAGGATCTGCAAAGAAATTACAGTACATATCAAGCATGATTTCTAAATCGAGGAACACATCCTTTTATAAGAAATCACATATCAACACTTGTATGCTCAGGAGAAAGTAACAACAGCCTTCGGGTGTTACATTTCTCTTTGCATTACAAGTGTTGCCATGTGATTTTATTAAATTAGGTGTGTTTCCTTGATGGTTTATGCCTTAGAACAAGTGAATTTTTTTATTTTTTTGATAATTGCATCCTGGTTCTAAATACATAATTTAGAACTCACAAATCAAATAACCATTCATATAACAGACAACCATATGTAGCTGTAATGACTCGGATTACTTCCGATCTATTCATTCCATGACTCGGTAATCTACCGATCTATTCATGAGTAAAAAGAGTTGGTGTTTTTAGATAACACTTTACTCTTGCGGTTCTCTTCCCTACTGGGGATTCGAATGCTCATCCAAGGAACCTAACTGAATAATCGTTACTATTATTCATCGGCATCTCATCCCTTAGACTAGGTGAATTAGGACAACGCAATCGCAGCTTGCGATACTTTGGCCAAAGATTTGAAACATACTGTTTATGTCTCGTATTCCTTAATGACATACTCATCAATCTGGAATACGTCCTTCACCCCATTCTTATGTTATATAGAATGTCTTATACTGACTACTGTCAGTCCTTCCTTTCACAACTGAATCACTCGGAGGCAGATTAACAAGGTGATAATGTGATATGGATGCCCACGAGGATTAGGGATATGGTGACATACTGGTTCAACCTTGTAGTTCAACCAATGTGTCATGATACCCCGAATCTCCTAGGCAGCCTCATAACATGACCACGTTCTTAATCGGACCCTGAGTAACTCATGCGAGATCAAAGTGTAAATCTTAGCGATCAATGCAAAGGGTGTCGCCAAAAATCACCTGCATTGTTGTAACTTCGAGAAGATCCTAATCTTCTCGGAGGTACAACCCTGCAGCTGACTTGTGTCGTCAACCTTTAAATCCGCCTCGAAAAGATCTACTTAACAACATGCGTTACGCACTTGAGTTTAAATTACTTTAAAGACTTTTCCTAAGTTTAGCCTTTCCCGATCCCTGGATTCTTCGTCTTAAGACGACCCTCCTCTATAAAGCCCATTACATGGTAGAGGTATTAAGGTCAAACTCTCGTCAAGGAGTCATTAGAATACACCTGATTCTAAAATAACAGAATTGGACAATATCTCATAACCTTTACTTGAGATTGCCATCTGAACTCCATTTGATTTATATCAGTTCTCATAACTGAATTTATATCATACTTATTAGTATAAGGATATAAATGATTAAGAATCCTATTAAGTGATGTCCTGTCATAATCAAGACTAGGGATCAGTAATTTAATTCAACTTGTTTAGCGTTCTGCTTAGGCTCATTTTTAACCTATCTTCAAGAAAGACAATTATTTAAATCCAATATTGCTTTCGCTAGAACAACAAGATCTGCTAAACACTCATATGAATTCAACCACATTTTCTTGTAAGCTTTCATTGTCAATCACAAAAGCATCCAAATTAAACAAAGATAACATTGCCACTCTGGTATATAAACCGAAGAAGGTCAACCATCAGAAATAGAATACAACACATAAGTATCAAGCACTTATTTCCATTCCTTTCAAAATTATACAATTACATTTTATGCAAACAACATACTTGATACAATGCTTAACGGAAAAGAAACATCTTTCCACATACAGTACATTTATATAATCAAGCTGTAATTCATTATGAAACACATTAATAAATCTGATCATCCTGTCAGATCTGCATTGCTTTTACCACTTACGGCAACCATCTGCAAAATAGTCAACATGAGTCAGTTCAATGAACTGAGCATGATAAGCACTAACTTTTAAAACAATTGCAATCCATCAATTGTTTTCATTAAACACCCTGTTTAAATGATATCAATAATCCAAACAAGTAAACATGATTCAGACTATTCCTTTGTAATCCAAAATGACTACGATTATGTAACTCTATCACCGTTACAGAATAGTCCTAAACACTTCTCAAATATTTCATCGAATATTAAGAATCAAGGGACGAATGTATACAAACAATCATTGAATCCAAAATCACAACATTGGGCAGATCGTTTCATTCATCCAAAAAGGAAAATATCATAACAGTTCGTAATTCCACCAATATGTTACAAAACAATTCCCACCATAGATGCAGATATCAACAAATATTAAAATAAAAGAAGAGAAAGAACCAAATCATTCATACTTCCTTTCACATAAGTTCATTACTGTACTGTCTACACATATGAAAAACATTCACCCAGTATGTATATGAACAAGTCCGACAAGCCACAAGAAGGATCGCTGTTTTAAATCAAGAAATAAAACACAACAAAACTCCTGTACAGCAGCTAACACATCAACAATCCCATATATCAACCTTAAGCCCAACACTGGTTCCTTTTATACACAGTATGGCTTTTCAACACAAGTTGAAATCAAGGAACTTTTAGCATAAAGCTGTAAACAACAGACTTCATTGCATTAAGCAATTTGAGGTTTCCTAAAGACTATGCCAAGACGACCACACAGTAATTCCGAAACATGCTCAGTCTAAATCGGACTGAAGTAAATGGAAAGGAACATAGCATATCTATTCTCACCAGGTGCATTCAAACCTAAGTATGGTATTCACGACTCACTTCAACAGAGCCAGGATACAAGATAATCATTCAAACTCAAGGAACAAGTGACAAAACATAGTGTCCCAAAAATTAGATTCAATAAGGTTCAAGCAATACAAGTTACCATCCAAGAATTCAAATGATTCCAACAGTGGTAACAAGTCAAACAATTGCATACTGTTACGGGTTATTATCCATGACCTATATCATAAAGCCGATATACAAGATGTCAAACTATTCACAGAAATCCATCAAGGCCAAATAAACATCACGAGTTCAATCTCAGGCTTATACAGAAGCCAAAAGAAACAAGATACCCTCCACAGGGTCAAACAGCAGAATAAACCCAACAGTCCTAATTGAAACAGTTACACTGTCCATCTGTCAAGAATTCAACTGAGTCCTAACAACAGTAACCAAAATAATGTAAGATGATAAATCCATCCGTGCCAACAATGGCAACATTATAATCAGGCAAAAACGAACCAGAATACTGAAATTCCAAAACAAGGAATCCAACGGTACCCTTACCAACATTTCGCACAAGATGGCACAGGAAAGAAACGTAGAATTTCATCCAAGGAGTTTAAACCACAAATTCTTGCAACACAAAGGTAAAATAACAAAGGTCGTGCTACCCGTTACTCTTCGAGTACAAAATCGAATTACCAGTATCCAAATAGATATTCAAACGAAGTTCAACAGTGGTCCACAATATGAATCATTCAATGGACTCAACAGAGTCGTCCGAATAAAATACATATATCCATACTGTACACTGTCAACGGGTTAGATCCCGTTACCAAAATAACAAGGAAAAACAACTACCACCGAGTCGAAAGGAAAACTGTAACACAATAGTTACCTGTTCCTAAACAATTTTAAAAGGCAGAACGAAACCAAAAAGTATCATTAGCCACTGTCATTAAAACCCACGACAGAGCTTACAATGATTTCATAATACTGAACAAACAAACAGTTCCATCAATATTTCTTCCGACTGTTTCCAAAACAAGAAACGGCGACCAAAGATCGACAACATAACAGTGGTCTATACCCAACACAGGTATATTCTATGGGCTCTCGCCGAACAGGCCGAGCATTCATACCTTTTGTAAATATATATATATCTCACATATTTAAGCCAGAATGAATACACAAAGAAATAGAGCCATACTTCGAATTTAATAAACACCCATCAAGGGGAAATTGATAAATCGAACCAGAAGAGATACAGTACCAAAAATCAAACAAGACCTCCATAGAAAATCATCTATTTTCTCAAAACATTTAAGCAGAGTTGTTCTAATGAAATCACTTGAAAGACAGCAAGATTTTTAAAGGTTAGGGCCTAACATGCCTGTATTTTTGCTCAAATTTCTGAAGCAGACCACTGGAAGAGCTCGTGCTTCCTTTTCCTTTTCCAAGTTAGAGCGATCAACAAAATTTTGCTATCTCCATGGCATATATATTCTCCTTGCCAGAGAAAAGAGCTAGATAACCTCATGCTCGCCATGCAACACAAAGAAGACTGGTGCGAAGAACCAGTGAACAGGCAGAGAGAGATCCGAAAATCGCGACAAGCCAAACAAACCAACAAACTTCCCGTTTGCATGCCTTCTCGCGAGTTCCGAGCTCGACTACCGAGAATATTGAATGCAATTAAACCAACTTTCCCGCTCAGACTCCACTTCCACCGACCGCCAGAATTGGCGACAGACAAATGAAAACTCAAGTTCATTTCCAATCTTAGCGACCTGCCACGTCGGCTTAGGTTAGCTGTTGCCTATACCTCCGCCATGACCTGTCCTCCATCCTTATCCTTAGCATTTAATGACATAGAAAACGCCGCCCATGGTTCGCACCCCTCCATAGGCCCCTTTACATTCTTCTCATTAGTTAGGTTAGTAACTTAGGTTAGAATTTAGGATAATACCTAATCTAACTTCCATAACATAGATACTAACTTAGGACATTAACACATAGCCTAGGTCTAGGTTAGATTAACACTAATCTAACCCCTAGGTTAGGTTTAGTCTTAGGTTACTAATCATTTAATAATTCCAGTTAGGTCTGCATTCTGTACACTCAGAAAAGACCTATATCATACCTTCTTAAACAGGGTTAGCTCCTGTTCTACTGCAGAATCGTATGTAACCGAATTATTACCTGGTCCACGATCGAGACCTTCCAGATATACTTCGATATCGGGAATCAATTCATTTCACTTGATCAGCCTGAGTCATACTCCTGACTAGCTTATTCAATGCTGCTAGACCTTGCAACCTGTTCAAGGTCTGTGATTTTAATTCATCACGAACAAACTTAAAGCAATACTTGGATCAATTCCACTGATCCAAGACTAGGCATTATAGATGGATAACTCTATAATTTATTCCGAGATCAGATTAAACTCAGATACAAAATGAAATAGATAAAAGAGTCTAATCATATTCTGACTCAGTCAAGATCTGCAATCTGCAAAGAAATTACAGTACATATCAAGCATGATTCCTTAATCTAGGAACACATCCTTTTTACAAAAGAAATCACATATCAACACTTGTATGCATAGGAGAAAGTAACAACAGTTCAGGGTGTTACATGCTTCCCTCCTAAAAAGATTCATCGTCCCGATGAATTACATATTAAATTAACCTTCAGGTCAATCAATTTATTAGTACACAAACAATGTGACTACTTCCATAATTGAATAGTTCCAGAAATCAATGTCACAACATATTTTATTCAACCTGAATAAAGTCTTCCTTCATCTGGCTTTCATAAATACTTTTAAAAAATCGGTTCATAAAAGTATGTTTTATCAATGATTTCATTCTCATTGAAAAAAAGAGAAGGAAAAGCAATTTTCATCTCTTCCGATTTTCCCAAGTTGCACTTTCTTCGCTAAACCGGTCCCACTTTGGACCTTACATTCTTTGTATATCACGATTTCTTAAATGCAATTGGTGAGTTTCCAGCACTCGTGTGGGTTCAACCACGATTATTCCTGGGTCTTGGACCTGCAAGGAATTCCAATTTAAAACATGTGACAGATCTGAAACGTATTTCTTGAGCAAAGAAATATGGAAAACATCATGCATGCGAGATAAAGCAGGTGGCAATGCTAAACGATAAGCTACAGGATTGATTATTTCGACAATTTCGAAAGGTCCCACAAATCGAGGTGACAACTTGGCAGCCTTGCCAAAAGTTATAGAACTCTTTCTAGGTTTAACACGAAGAAAAACCTTATCACCAAGCTCAAACCTTCTATCAACCCGCTTAAGGTCAGCATAGCTCTTCTGTCTATCCGCTGCTTCCTTCAATCGTTCACGAATCAACTTAACTTGCTGTTCCATTTCTGTGAGAATCTCTGGTCCAATTGCCACTCTATCCTCAACACTGTCCCAACTATAGGGGGTCTCGCACTTTCTTCCATAAAGTGCTTCAAATGGTGCCATCTTAAGAGATGAGTGATAAGTGTTGTTGTATGCGAACTCAACTAATGGAAGATACTCTTCCCATTTATACTGTTGATCCATGCAATACATTCGCAACATGTCCTCCAACACTTGATTTACCCTCTCAGTTTGCCCATCCGTTTCTGGATGATATGCAGAACTGAAGTTTAGTTTCGTTCCTAGGGCTGCGTTAAGCGTTTGCCAAAACCTTGACGTCATTCTAGGATCCCTGTCAGATATAATCAGTTCTGGTACACCATGTAATCTGAAAATTTCATGTACGAATCTCTTGGCCAACGCACTGGTGAATCATCCTTTAGATTTCCAGCGATGAAATGAGCTACCTTGGTCAGTTTATCTACAACTACCAGGATAACATCATGTTTATTCCTGGACATAGGTAGTCCTTGTACAAAATCCATGGTTATTACTTGCCATTTGTACTACGGTATGCTATGAGGATATAACAGTCCAGCAGGGTGCATATGTTCTGCCTTCACCCGCTGACATTCCAGACAATGAGTCACCAAATTAATCACATCCTTTTTCATACCTTTCCAAAAGTATTGTTGTTTCAAATCAGCTAGCATTTTTGTGATACCTGGGTGTCCAGAGAAAGGTGAATTATGAAATTCAACTAACAACTTCTTTCTCAATTCATTCAGCATAGGTACATATACCCTGTTTTCATAACGCAAGATTCCTTCATTGTCAAAATGAAAACCTTTATACCTTTTATCTTTAGGTTCTGCAGCAAGCGCTGCTTTTACTTGCTGAAAGTATGCATCTGATTCTGAGGCACTTTTTACCTCGTCTTTAAACTGAGTTCTTAATGTTATAAGAGCAGAAATGTGCCTCCTACGACTTAGAGCATCAGCTACTCTATTTTCCTTCCCTTTGATATAGCTAATATCAAAGTCATACTGTGATAAAAACTCTAACCACCTTCTCTGTCTGGCATTCAGATTGGGCTGAGTAAAAATATATTTCAGTCCTAAGTGATCAGTTTTCAACTCAAAAGGTTTCCCTAGTAAGTAGTGTCTCCAGACTTGAAGTGCATGAACAATAGCAGCAAGTTCCAAATCATGAGGGGCATAATTCAGCTCATGTAACTTAAGTTTTCTACTTTCATATGCTATGACCTGATCATTTTGTAGCAAAACACCTCCAAGGCCTTCCCCAGAAGCATCCGTTACAACAGTAAAATTCCCATTAGGGTCTGGTACAGCTAATATAGGTGCAGAAGTCAACTGGTCTTTCAGACTTTTGAAAGCCGCTTCGCACTTGTCATTCCATATGAATTTCTTATCCTTCTTTTGCAATGAAGTTATTGGTGCAGCTACCTTAGAAAAATCCTTTACAAATTTTCTATAGTAACCAGCAAGACCCATGAAGCTTCTTACTTCATGCACATTCTTTGGTGTAGGCCACTCAGTTATTGCCACTATTTTTGAAGGATCTACAGCAATTCCTTCTTTACTTATGACATGACCCAAATAGTGAACTTCTGAATCAAAGAAAGAACATTTGGATAACTTACCATACAACTTTCTCTTTCTCAAAATTCCCAAAACTATCTTCAGATGCTCATTGTGCTCTTCAACACTTTTAGAATAAATGAGAATATCGTCCAAGAATACAAGTACAAACTTGTCCAGGTATTCTTGAAAAATATTGTTCATTAAATTCATAAAGGTTGCGGGTGCATTAGTTAACCCAAAGGGTAAAACTGTGAATTCATAATGTCCGTACCTTGTTCGGAAAGTTGTTTTATGAATATCTTCCTCTTTAATCCTTAACTGATGATAACCAGATCGAAGGTCTATCTTAGAATAAACCGCTGCTCCACGCATCTGATCAAACAGATCATCGATCCTAGGAAGTGGATATCGGTTCTTGATTGTTGCTTTGTTCAACATCCGATAATCAATACACAGCCTTAGTGTTCCATCCTTCTTTTTCACAAATATCACAGGTGCTCCCCAAGGTGAAACACTTGGTCTAATCAATCCTTTAGACAAAAGCTCTTGTAACTGTGCCTTAAGCTCGACTAACTCAGTAGTAGTCATCCGATAAGGCGCTTTGGAAATAGGTTCCGTTCCAGGCTTGATTTCAATGGTAAAGTCAAATTCTCTCTTGGGTGGTAACCCTGGTAATTCCTCAGGAAAAACATCCCTGAAACCTTGTAGCAGAGGGAATTGTTCCATGAAATCATCATCTTCTTCAGAAGATTCAGATATCTTTACCGCATAAAGGGTACAACCTTTATTCTTAGCCTTTTTAAGCTGCATAGCTGACAGTTTTCTAACTGAAATTTCCCGTTTCACACCTTGAATCTCTGCTGATTCCAGCTGATCATCTAAACATTTTATGTTCTTTTCATAGCAATCTACCTTTGCCTTATGGTCAGCTAACCAATTGACACCAATAATAATGTCATATGATCCTAAAGGTGCAACATAGAGATCAACTTCCGTGGAAAAGTTAGGTAAGTCAAGGACTGCCCCAAAAAGACACATACTCACTGTATGAACAGAATTATTACCATACTGTACAGTCCAAGATTTATCCATTTTCCCAGCTTTTCTTTTAAGTTTAGAAGCTAGTTTATTAGATATAAAACATTCAGTAGCTCCTGTATCAAAAAGAATAGTGACAGGTATGCCGAATAACTTACCCGGAACTTCTATAGGTGTCACTTGCTTTTCAGCTTGCTTGTCCGCTACTGCAGCATGTATCTTATGCTGCTGATTACGATCATCCTTCTTCAAAGGGCATTGATTAGCATAGTGGTCCTTACCACAATTGTAGCAGCCTCCTACAGGTCCCTTTTTAGGCTCAAAGTTGCCTCCAGTTTTATAATTGTCACGCTGCCCTCCATAGGGCTTCTGCCCATTATTATAATTTTTAGCAAAATTATCCTTTACGTTTCCAGCAGGCTTATTTACTGCTGCCTTCTTATTGTTATCTCCTGGAAACTTACTCTTGTTTCCAAACTTTTTCCATGGTCCTTTTAAGGTGCAAGAGAGGTTGAAGAAGGGTTTGCGCCTTCTTCCGCACTTCCTCCTTATGAGCGAAATAGCCTTTAATTTCTGTTCTTGCCTTATGGCCTTTTCAACAACTCCTTCCATAGTGGTTGGACTGTGAACATCGACCTCTCCCCCTATCACAGGATTCAATCCCATGATGAATTTCCGTATCCTGAACTTTTCGTCAGTTTGATACTGCGGTACATACTTGAGGAGTTTTGTAAACCGCTCCCAGTATTCAGTTACTGTTAGCTTTCCTTGAGCTAAATTCTGAAATTATGTCATTTTCTGATCATAGAAAAGTTGTGGCAGCCAACGTTGCCTAAAATAGCCTTTAAATTGATCCCAAGTAATATTGGTCTCATCAATGTTTAGTTCAGCTTTACGGCTATCCCACCACGAAGATGCTTCGTGGGAAAGCTGATAGGCTCCCCAAATAGCTTTGGTTTCCTCTGAGAAGTTCCTTATTGCAAAGTACTTCTCCATTTCACTGAGCCAGTTCTCAGCTCCATCTCCTAATGTGGTGCCATCATACTTAGGTGGACTTATCCTTTTTATATCATTAGTGAGTTCCGCTGCCAATCTGGCCTTTTTGTTTTCTGGTTGGACAGGTGCATTCCCAACATTAATATCAACACCCATGTCGGGGTTGTCCTCAGGAGGTTGCTGATTATTATTATCAGCTTCATCATCCTCCTCATTTCCCATTACCTGTTGTTCAAGTACAGCTAAGCGATCTCTTGTGTCCAACAGGGCAGCAAGGATCTCATCAAGTTTCTGGGTTGTTGCCACTCCTCCTTCAGGTGGAGCATTATTCGCAACGTTCCCCCTTGTTCTAACCATTTTCTGTTACAAGAAAAATTCAGGTTTTTATCAGATTATGGACTCAATAGGTCCAAGAGCTGCAACCTTCAGCTCTGATACCAAGATGTAACATCCCCATTTTATACCTTAGAACAAGTGAATTTTTTTTTTTATTTTTTTATAATTGCATCCTGGTTCTAAATACATAATTTAGAACTCACAAATCAAATAACCATTCATATAACAGACAACCATATGCAGCTGTAATGACTCGGATTACTTCCGATCTATTCATTCCATGACTCGGTAATCTACCGATCTATTCATGAGTAAAAAGAGTTGGTGTTTTTAGATAACACTTTACTCTTGCGTTCTCTTCCTACTCGGGATTCGAATGCTCTGTCCAGGAACCTAATCAATAATCGTTACTATTATTCATCGGCATCTCATCCCTTAGACTAGGTGAATTAGGACAACGCAATCAGCGACTTGCGATACTTTGGCCAAAGATTTGAAACATAATGTTTATGTCTCGTATTCCTTAACGGCATACTCGTCAATATGGAATACGTCCTTCACCCCATTCTTATGTTATATAGAATGTCTTATACTTGACTCTTGTCGGTCCTTCCTTTCACAATCGAATCACTTGGAGGCGATTAACAAGGTGATAATGTGATATGGATGCCCACAAGGATTAGGGATATGGTGACATACTTGGTTCAACCTTGCAGTTCAACCAATGTGTCATGATACCCCGAATCTCCTAGATAGCCTCATAACATGACCACGTTCTTAATCGGACCCTGAGTAACTCATGCGAGATCAAAGTGTAAATCTTAGCGATCAATGCAAAGGGTGTCGCCAAAAATCACCTGCATTGTTGTAACTTCGAGAAGATCCTAATCTTCTCGGAGGTACAACCCTGCAGCTGACTTGTGTCGTCAACCTTTAAATCCACCTCGAAAAGATCTACTTAACAACATGCGTTACGCACTTGAGTTTAAATTACTTTAAAGACTTTTTCTAAGTTTAGCCTTTCCCGATCCCTGGATTCTTCGTCTTAAGACGACCCTCCTCTATAAAGCCCATTACATGGTAGAGGTATTAAGGTCAAACTCTCGTCAAGGAGTCATTAGAATACACCTGATTCTAAAATAACGAATTGGACAATATCTCATAACCTTTACTTGAGATTGCCATCTCGAACTCCATTTGATTTATATCGATTCTCATAACTGAATTTATATCATACTTATTAGTATAAGGATATAATTGATTAAGAATCCTATTAAGTGATGTCCTATCATAATCAAGACTAGGGATCAGTAATTTAATTCAACTTGTTTAGCGTTCTGCTTAGGCTCATTTTTAACCTATCTTCAAGAAAGACAATTATTTAAATCCAATATTGCTTTCGCTAGAACAACAAGATCTGCTAAACACTCATATGAATTCAACCACATTTTCTTGTAAGCTTTCATTGTCAATCACAAAAGCATCCAAATTAAACAAAGATAACATTGCCACTCTGGTATATAAACCGAAGAAGGTCAACCATCAGAAATAGAATACAACACATAAGTATCAAGCACTTATTTCCATTCCTTTCAAAATTATACAATTACATTTTATGCAAACATACTTGATACAATGCTTAACGGAAAAGAAACATCTTTCCACATACAGTACATTTATATAATCAAGCTGTAATTCATTATGAAACACATTAATAAATCTGATCATCCTGTCAGATCTGCATTGCTTTTACCACTTACGGCAACCATCTGCAAAATAGTCAACATGAGTCAGTTCGATGAACTGAGCATGATAAGCACTAACTTTTAAAACAATTGCAATCCATCAATTGTTTTCATTAAACACCCTGTTTAAATGATATCAATAATCCAAACAAGTAAACATGATTCAGACTATGCCTTTGTAATACAAAATGACTACAAATATGTAACTCTATCATTGTTACAGAATAGTCCTAATCACTTCTCAAATATTCCATCGAATATTAAGAATCAAGGAACGAATGTATACAAACAATCATTGAATCCAAATCACAACATTGGACAGATCGTTTCATTCATCCAAAAAGGAAAATATCATAACAATTCGTGATTCTACCAATATGTTACAAAACAATTCCCACTGTTAGACAGATATCAACAAATATAAATAACTGAAGAGAAAGAAACATATCATTCATACTTCCTTTCACATAAGTTCATTACTGTTCTGTCTACACATATGAAAAACATTCAACCAGTATGTATATGAACAAGTCCGACAAGCCACAGGAAGAATCACTATTTTAAATCAAGAAATAAAACACAACAAAACTCCTGTACAGCAGCTAACACATCAACAATCCCATATATCAACCTTAAGCCCAATACTAGTTCCTTTTATACACAGTATGGCTTTTCGACACAAGTTGAAATCAAGGAACCTTTAGCATAACGCTGTAAACAACAGACTTCATTGCATTAAGCAATTTGAGGTTTCCCAAAGACTATGCCAAGACGATCACACAGTAATTCCGAAACATGCTCAGTCTAAATCGGACTGAAGTAAACGGAAAGGAACATAGCATATCTATTCTCACCAGGGTGCATTCAAACCTAAGTATGGTATTCACGACTCACTTCAACAGAGCCAGGATACAAGATAATCATTCAAACTCAAGGAACAGTGACAAAACGACAGTGTCCCAAAAATCAGATTCAATAAGGTTCAAGCAATACAAGATACCTTCCAAGAGTTCTAATGATTCCAACAGTGGTAACAAGTCGAACAATTGCATACTGATAAGGGTTATTATCCATGACCTATATCATAAAGCCGATATACAAGATGTCAAACTATTCACAAAAATCCATCAAGGCCAAATAAACATCACGAGTTCAATCTCAGGCTTATACAGAAGCCAAAAGAAACAAGATACCCTCCACAGGGTCAAACAGCAGAATAAACCCAACAGTCCTAATTGAAACAGTTACACTGTCCATCTGTCAAGAATTCAACTGAGTCCTAACAACAGTAACCAAAATAATGTAAGATGATAAATCCATCCGTGCCAACAATGGCAACATTATAATCAGGCAAAAACGAACCGAATACTGAAATTCCAAAACAAGGAATCCAACGGTACCCTTACCAACATTTAGCACAAGATGGCACAGGAAAGAAACGTAGAATTTCATCCAAAGAGTTTAAACCACAAATTCTTGCAACACAAAGGTAAAATAACAAAGGTCGTACTACCCGTTACTCTTCGAGTACAAAATCGAATTACCAGTATCCAAATAGATATTCAAACGAAGTTCAACAATGGTCCATAATATGAATCATTCAATGGACTCAACAGAGTCGTCATCCAATAAAATACATATATCCATATCAGTATAATGTCAACGGGTTAGATCCGTTACCAAAATAACAAGGAAAAACAACTACCATCGAGTCGAAAGGAAAATCAGTAACACAATAGTTACTGTTCTAAACAATTTTAAAAGGCGAGAATCGAAACCAAAAAGTATCATTAGCCACTGTCATTAAAACCCACGACAGAGCTTACAATGATTTCATAATACTTGAACAAACAAACAGTTCCATCAATATTTCTTCCGATTTGTTTCCAAAACAAGAAACGCGGCGACAAAGATCGACAACATAATAAGTGGTCTATACCCAACACAGGTATATTCTATGGGCTCTCACCGAACAGGCCGAGCATTCATACCTTTTGTAAATATATATATATATATATCTCACATATTTAAGCTAGAATGAATACACAAAGAAATAGAGCCATACTTGAATTTAATAAACACCCATCAAGGGAAATTGATAAATCGAACCGAGAGAGATACAAGATAAAAAAATCAAACAAGACCTCCATAGAAAATCATCTATTTTCTCAAAACATTTAAGCAGAGTTGTTCTAATGAAATCACTTGAAAGACAACAAGATTTTTAAAGGTTAGGGCCTAACATGCCTGTATTTTTGCTCAAATTTCTGAAGCAGACCACTGGAAGAGCTCGTGCTTCCTTTTCCTTTTCCAAGTTAGAGCGACCAACAAAATTTTGCTATCTCCATGGCATATATATTCTCCTTGCCAGAGAAAAGAGCTAGATAACCTCATGCTCGCCATGCAACACAAAGAAGACTGGTGCGAAGAACCAGTGAACAGGCAGAGAGAGATCCGAAAATCGCGACAAGCCAAACAAACCAACAAACTTCCCGTTTGCATGCCTTCTCGCGAGTTCCGAGCTCGACTACCGAGAATATTGAATGCAATTAAACCAACTTTCCCGCTCAGACTCCACTTCCACCGACCACCAGAATTGGCGACAGACAAATGAAAACTCAAGTTCATTTCCAATCTTAGCGACCTGCCACGTCGGCTTAGGTTAGCTGTTGCCTATACCTCCGCCATGACCTATCCTCCATCCTTATCCTTAGCATTTAATGACATAGAAAACGCTGCCCATGGTTAGCACCCCTCCATAGGCCCCTTTACATTCTTCTCATTAGTTAGGTTAGTAACTTAGGTTAGAATTTAGGATAATACCTAATCTAACTTCCATAACATAGATACTAACTTAGGACATTAACACATAGCCTAGGTCTAGGTTAGATTAACACTAATCTAACCCCTAGGTTAGGTTTAGTCTTAGGTTACTAATCATTTAATAATTCCAGCTAGGTCTCGCATTCACGCACTCGAAAAGACCTATATCATACCTTCTTAAATAGGGTTAGCTCTGTTCTCTGCTCAGAGAATCGTATGTAACCGAATTATTACCTAGTCCACGATCGAGACCTTCCGATATACTTCGATATCGGGAATCAATTCATTTCACTTGATCAGCTGAGTCATACTCCCGACTAGCTTATTCAATGCTTTGCTAGACCTTGCAACCTGTTCAAGGTCCGTGATTTTAATTCATCACGAACAAACTTAAAGCAATACTTGGATCAATTCCACTTTGATCCAAGACTAGGCATTATAGATGGATAACTCTATAATTTATTCCGAGATCAGATTAAACTCGATACAAAATGAAATAGATAAAAGAGTCTAATCATATTCGACTCGAGTCAAGATCTACAATCTGCAAAGAAATTACAAGTACATATCAAGTATGATTCCTTAATCTAGGAACACATCCTTTTTACAAAAGAAATCACATATCAACACTTGTATGCATAGGAGAAAGTAACAACATTCGGGGTGTTACATGAGGTCTATCCTAATGGGATTCTAGACTCAGGTAAATTTGCCTAAATCTTTCTACACCACTCTACATGGGATGAAATCCTAACCTAAGTTGTTAATACTAAGTTAGTATGTAGGGAAATAACCTAAGGGATGCTAAGTTATTTCTAACCTATTGCCTAATACTATTTGGTTGAGCTATGTCCTAACCTAAAGTGGAAATCTATTTGATTGAAGGTTATATCCTAAGGTTATACTTTTAAACTAACCTAAGATCTAACCTAAGAAAATTGTATCTATCCTAAACTAATGGGTATGAAAGGGGAACCTATGGGTCGATTGGCAAGTGGGAGCTAAGTGGAGGTTCCTAAGCTTTTAATGATATTTGATTTTGATTTGATTTGGTTTTAAGGCATATAAGTACTGCCAGTTTGGTAGGGGCTAGTTAAATTTTAGTGGAACCTATATGGAGGCATCACTAAGTTTGGAAATACATGTGGAAATTCAATTTGGTCTCGCGAACCTTGGATGGTAGTGGCAAAGAGAGAGAAGTGGGGATATGTAAATTAATGTCATTAATTCACCTCGGTTATAACAAGAAAACCATATTTGAAGGCATGTTGGTAGATTTTTTGGGGTTGTTTTGCTTTGCATGCTTCATGATTTTTTCTCTGCATGGAGCTAGCTAGTTTTTTGAACTAGTAGTTTGATCTGCACTTAGTGGCTATTTTTGAATTCTCTTATCTATTTTCGGTTTGAGGAATGTATAAGAGGAATTGTGGAAAAATATTATGGTTTTTTTATCTTTCTTGGAGAAGAAGGGGTGTTGGAAACTCAACTGGAAGTCTTCTTCAAATTGGCAGAAGCACTATCAGGCATGATAGGCTCTACCCATTAAGATTTCTTGCTTTCTTCTAAATGATTCATTAAAACAATTCTGCTCACTAGAAATTTATATTTTCATGATGTATCTGGTTATTTACTTGCATGTATTCATGAAATCTATGTGGGTTTTGGAATGTAAATCCTTTGTTGTTAATGGTAGTTCTTTGGAACTTTCTCTAAACTAGTTGTTAGAGGTTTGCATGTGAATTTGTATTGAAACTCTATAACTTGTACTTGAAGTCCGAAATTTGTATTGAAGCTTTGTTTCTAGAATTTGAGACTAATGTTGAGTGAACTGGATTGTCACTTTTTGGTTACAATCTCTATTTAGTCTTGTGTTTTGTGAGCTTGAAGTAGAGCTCCGTAGTTTTTCTAAGCTTATATTGAAGCTTTGGGATTTATTATGAGGTTTTATTGGTACCTTGTATTTTTTTGGATTGTGTTGGAGCTAAGTGTAGTTATGAACCTTTTGTTGAATCTTCATATTCAACAACTGTACTCGTATACATTTCTTATGAATACCAAACTTACTATCATGTGGTTGAGTTTTGTTCTATACTTACGTTTTGAACTAGAATTTTATTCTCATTTAAGGATTTGAGAATACTAGGACTCATATTGGAGCATTGGTGATTTGGTTTTGAGCTCGTATTTAGGGCTTCGTGTTTCTCTTAGGCTCATATTTGATCTTGTGTTTGTTTGAGCCGGTGTTAGAGCCTTGTAAAGTCTAAACTTATGTTTGAAGCTCATAATCAACACTGTACAGGTATTCCATGATTGCATGTTCTGGATTTATGTTGGAATCAAAGTGATTACCTATATTGTGAGTTTGGTTTGGTTGGTATTTGGTTTTGAAAATATTTATTCTCTTTATAGATTGTCTGATCAATAGGAGCTTGAGAGTTTAATTTCGGTTTGAAGCCGATCTAGTAATCTCCTTATAATCTCCTTCATGCCGCTCCTTGAGTGTGATTGGTTTTTTTATGCTTATGTCCCTTTGGAATGTATAAACTTCTTGAACTGGATAGGGAGAAAGAAATTGAAGTTTAACCTATCCTTTTTTTTACTGAGCGAACCCGTGTCATGCGAAAATCTTGACTATTTTTAATATTATAAGGGACAGGAATTATGTCTTGTAATGGGTCTAGTCGGTCCTTTGATCGTGGTAATAGTCGAATAAATTTTTATGTTATGGGAAGTAGTATTACTCTCTTCGGATTTTCTTAATTGATTTATTGGGTTTTGTTAGAAGTTGAATTTAAAACTAGAATAATGAATCTTGTTTAAAGTATATATATGTATAATATCTATTTTCGGATAATTTTGTATAGTTGTTCTTGTTTGGGACATGAACTTCATACTTCTTGTATCAAGTTGTTAAAGCTATGTAATAAGAGTTCAATTCTTGAGTTTGCAATTCCTTTTGCACTTGTATATCTTCTCTATTTTGTAATCTTATTCCTTGAGGGGATCATAGAATGAACCTCCGGTTTGAGGAAGAGAAATGAATATGAACCATGTTGGTGTGGGTATTTTCCACATCATTAGGTGAGTCATCTCACTTAGGTGAGATCGTAGGTCCATGTGTCATTTAGGGGTCATTATGATATTCTCTTATGCGTCAGTGCGTCAGTGCATCAAGTGCATCATTGGGAGTTACACTTCTATTCTGGAAATGTAACTCCCTCTCTCTACTCGAGTTGTCATGATTACAGCACTAGGGGTTACTCAACACCTCATATATGTACACCCCATTTGATCTATGAGATAGAGGAGAGTTTTATGGCTTAACCAGGTTCTTCCCATGTTTCAAATCTTTGCATGCACATTCGTTTTATGCTCACTCCTCTCGAGATCTCTTCACACTACCGTTTACATGTCTATTGATGTGGATGTCATCCTTGTGATCCTTGCTTGTGGGTTTTAAACCCTCTTTCATGGCATCAGAGTGGATCTTGTGGATCCGTGCACTCATCGATGTTTCTATGCGTGTTTTCTAGCTTCCAGCATGATATTCAGATTTTGTTGTGTGTGTCATAATGGATATTCCATTCGTGTGTTCAGTGCATTGATTTGGGGCTTCATACCTTGGTTTGGTTTTTAGGTGTTCATGGCTTTGTTTTTGGGGTTTAATGGTTTTGCATCTTTGCATGTAGTTTTGGAGTGTTTTCAGTTTCAGATCTGAGCTCTAGAAGTGCTAGTTTTACTGGGTTTATAGTGGTGTTGGACTTGGACTCCATAGCTCATGCATAGTTACATCCTACGTCCTTGGAACTCCAGCATGTGCTTATCTTCACCATTTGGCTCGGCCTTCTATTTTGATGCTTAGCTCTACGTGGTTAGGTTCTACATTGCATTTTCTTTGTTTCTGCACTCAAACCTCTCTACCATCACATTAGCTCTTTGGCTCGCTTGTTGTTGACTCATGCATGGTTCGTGGTCTCACCGTTTCAGCATTAGACAACTCACTGGCTGTTGCATTGCTGCTTGGTCTGGTTTACATGGATAGACTTGTGCTTCACTCCATCAACTCTCTCATGGGCTCCATTTGCATTGGATTCCTATTAGTCTGTTGTGGCATCCACTGGTGTGTTTGGATCATTCCACAACCCTATCACAAGCTCCTACAGTGAACTACATTTTTGTTATTGGAAATTTTTTTTGACTCGCCTAGGATCTTCAGCATGTGGATCACTTCCTCCAGCACCTCCAGCTGACCTCCCACGCACTATTTCTCCTCTCCTACAATGTGGCCATTTTGTTTTGCATTGGAAAAAACTTTTTTTACCTGCTCAGCATTGGAAAACATTTTTTTACTCTGCCCTGCATTTTTTGGAGTCTTCCTGCTGCTCCTCGGTGTAACCGTCTCCTCCAAAGACCTACAAAGACACAACCTGGTTTCTCCAAATTTCTAACCTACATTGAAAAACATTTTTGAATTCTGTAAAATAAAAAAATTGAAGCCTGCAGCCCTGTGCACGTGGCTCTCTCCCTTCTCTACATGGAATCTGGTCACTGCAGCCCACTTTTGGTCTACTTCCAGCCTTGGGTGGTTACAATCTGTCCACTCCAGCACGTGGATTTGGAGAATACTTGGTAGATTTCACACACAACCCTCCAACAGCACGTGGACCCTTCTTTCAGCTCGGTCAATAGCCTTGGCCTTCCAACGTGGGCCCCTCCTCTTCATCACCTTCCTTTTTAATGTTTTAGGGTGATTAAAAACAAAACATTCATTATGGCATGTAATAAGTTTTAGACTGTTGTTTTTTGGCTTGTATTTAATACCCTCCTATGCTTGTCAAAGACAGAGGGTGAGGTCCGGGGTTGGCAGGAGGCTAACCCCCTCACAGTCAAAACAAACCCTTACTAAAATTCCATGTCGTTTCCAATGAGTACCCACATGATACCCTTTTCACCCATCTCGTGCACTTTTTTAATGTGTTTGCAGCATTTAGTGGCATTTTCCATCAATTGTGGGAATCATTTTAATGCCATAACTTTTGACTCGCAGCTCATTTTTTAGCACTTCTTTAGTCAAAGTTGCATGATTTTTCACACATTACATGATGACATTATCAGTTTTGTAAACACACTACTTTATAAAGTGCCACATTCTGGGGGGGTTGATTGTACTCTTGGGCCTACACATGCAGACACATTATTAGCCGAGTCCGACGTCTTGCTTTTGTGCATCTTGCATTCTCGCATCATGGAGAGTGCTCTTTCCAGAACTTGAGCATTGTAGGATCACTTTACATCCTCCACCACTTCTCACCAGGAGAGGGAACTATTCAACCTGGCATGCTTCCATGGAACATTACTTCACCCACGAGGGTCTTTTACCCTTCTTGCTTGGGCCAGTTCCTACACCCACTGATCATTGTCATCTAGAGGACTTCCTTGACACTTGTGACCATGTCTTTTGTCACATGATGATGCATGTCTCTCGTTCTCTCTGGTTTCATGTGGCACACTCAGATCCACCTCACCGTGTCTAGAGCATTCTTCAGTCCTTCTATGGAGACCCTTCACATACTTGCCACCGTTGTTGCTATCGATGATTCAGTTGTCTCCTCTTCTTCATGTGATGGCCATTCCACTGACATAGACTCACTTGATTCTACTTCTGATGATGAGGATTGTGCACCCTGTTCTGATGTCGAGAGTACTACAGAGGACTCTTCTCCTCTTTCTCTCACTATTCCAGACATTGTTGTCACCCCCCACATCTCATCAGATATCAAGCAGTCTTCTACTCAGCCTCATACCGTCATCACACCCACCTCCTTTCCACTTCTAGTGTGTGAGGCCCCTTCCACTCCTCTACCTTCATTGGATGACTCATACATGTCTAACATCACTCTTCTGTTTGTTGAGCCCCCTCATTGGGATGAGTATCTACCTGACCTTAGTCATCTTTTCACAGAGTCTACTTGTGATGCACTACAGGTTTCTCATCCATCTATAGGTGCCTTGGAGGAGTTCATCATCTCTGTTGTTGGGAGTGCCCCTTTTGGGAATCTTGTCACTTCCACATTTCCAGAGACCTTCATTGATCCACCCTTAGCTATGGATCCCTTTTTTGTTGTGGAGGATGTTTTGTTCCCTTCACATCACTTAGACATCCTTTCTGTGGGTGTTCCTCTTTTTCACTCTAATAGTTCTACGCATGTGGCATTACCTTCGGTTCCTTGGTACTCACTCGCTAGACCTATGTCACACTTTAGTGCACCAGACTTAGAGTTCTTCATGTTGCTGCCTTTAGTTTCCTTTGTGGCATGGGAAAACTTCCAGCACATCATTTTTGTCCTTCCTAAAGGCATGCACACGCTTTGGTGTGGGTGGATCTTGTCATCAACATTCTTCTCGGGAGACCTCCTAGAGCCAGAGAGTTTAGATCCATCCATGGAATCTTCTCGCATTCCTCTCGCCTCCCTCTTCTTCTCTCTTTTTCTTCTTTTTGAGAGATTGCCTCTTTGTACATGGGTAACTTTTCAGGCTCATCTATGGACGGGACCCATATTTAGCATCTTTCTTAGATTAGAGAGTGTTTTGTTCTCTTGTGGTGGATATTTTTCCCACTAGGTTTTCCTTCACTGCTTGGGACATTTTTCTTATACATGGGTACCTCATCAAGATTTGTGCCAGACCCATTTCTCATTTATGAATTGCTGCCTCATCCTAAGTTAGGATTAAGGGGGTGTTGGTGTCGGTATTTTCCACATCATTAGGTGAGTCATCTCACTTAGGTGAGATTGTAGGTCCATGTGTCATGTAGGGGTAATTATGAGATTCTCTTATGCATTAGTGCATCAGCATGTCGATGCATCGGTCGCCAATGCGTCATATGCGTCATTGGGAGTTACACTTCTACTTTGTGAATGTAACTCTCCATCTCTACTCAAGTTGTCATGATTGCAGCACTGAGGGTTACTCAAAGCACCTCCTATATGTACACCCCATTTGATCTATGAGATAGAGAAGAGTTTTATGGCTTAACCAGTTACGCCCATGTTTCAAATCTTTGCATGCACATCTCGGTTGATGCTCACTCCTCCTAAGATCTCTTCACATTGTCATTCACACGTCCATTGATGTGCACATCATCCCTCACAATCCTCACTTGCAGGTTTAAAACCCTCTTTCAAACCATGGAGATAAGATACGCTTAGGGACTGTCTGTGTATTTATTTCTGAGATTTGAATTCATACTTGAACTTGGTTAATGGAAATAGGAAACCAACTTGTTAGTTTTGATTGGAAAGTTGAAGCGTGCATTCTTTGACTGTGCATTTGGTTTGTGTTCTCTTTTGGGAAACTAGTTAATGAATTTCTAAGTTTGAAATAGATGAAGGAATTCATTTCATAGGATAAATGAAATGAATTAGGGATTGGGTCCTTTTCTATTTGAGATCCTTTTTATGTTGACTATATAAGTTCATAGACCGAACTTCTCTTTAATTGACTCTCTTCTGAGATGGAAATTTCTTATGGATTGGTTAAGAGATTTAGTTGCTAATGTATAGCTTGGATTTGTGGGCAGTCTAGTTTCAGATCCTTGCATTATATCTACTAACAGATAGAAGTTAGTAAGGCCTTCTGTTAGACTATTTTAAATATGCTTGGATTGAATTGGGACCTTGGTTGATGTTGCCTCTTTATTTGTGGACTCCTTATATTGATATCTTTGACTCGAGGCGGTTTGTGTGTATACTAAACCTGATTTTTTCCTTCGATCAATTGTGTCTAAGGAACAAGTATGTATTGATTCTCTTCTTTAGTTTATATGGAAAGATGAGGCATACTAATATGAGCTATGTTGTAACTAACTTCTTTTGTTGCTTACTAAAGATAAATGTGTATTTCTATTCTTATGGGTTTATGAAATAATTTAATGATAATTGTTGATCGTTTAAAGTAATTAATAGGATTAATTAAGTCTTTTGATATAATTCGATGTTGTAGATTATATTATGCTCTTTTAAAAAAGTGAATTTCATATTCTCTTAAATGTACTTCTTTCTAGATGTTATTACTTATGATTATTTGTATGATGTATATTAATTGTTTCATTAAAGCATATTTGTTTAATGAAACAATTAGTGGAATGCACTTTACTTTAATGCTTAGTGCTTATCATGCTCAGTTCATTGAACTAACCCATGCTAGCAATTTTGTAGATGGACATCATAATTGATAAAAGAAGACAAAAAAATTATGTTGTATTGGCTTATTTAATTCTCGGATCTGATGTAAAGAGTTTCGATTCATTCTTGAGTTGTATTGAAAAAGAAAAAAAATATTCTTTTTAGAGTGGAGGTTGTTTGTTATACAGTACGCCTGAAATGCATAGTCTTGTAAATGTATAAATTTATAATGATGAATTGAAAGTTGGAATATTTACTTGTATTGGTTGTGTAAATTATCTTGTGTTTATGAAGAAGATGGAAATCCTATCTTGATGATATTCTTCATATATGTTATATGCTTAATTCGGATAAACTCGATAAGTTAGATAAAGGGAATTAGTTTAATTTCCCTTAATAAGATGCAGCTTGTTAAGTTGCATAAGATAACGATTTTTATCTAAACAATTCTAACATAGTATTGGAATGTGTAATGAATATGTGGTAAAACTATAGATTTTTTGAAAGATAAGAAGGGTTTGACAAACCCTAACACTTAATCATGTAGAGGAAGACTCTTCCTCACTCAAAGGAATGTAATCTAAAGAATGGTGATATGATCATAAATCATTAGACTTCATTTCCCTATAAATTCTACTATAGCTGAACCTATTTGGTTGCTACACCTTCTTTGAATGGTTAAGATTACAATATAATGGAACTTATGATGTTGCTGTCCTATTTCTGGATATTTGTTTATTAATCTTGTTAAAAAAACATAAAAAGAAATCATAAGTTAAGGAATTTCTTTAATTTAAAATTAAATCTAATTTAGAAAAGATCTTATGGAGTGTTTGATTAGGGTTTAGCAGGGTTATAATCTATGTAATAATCTAAATTAATAATGTATTAATAACCTCCTTGGGATATGTACATCATGATGAGGAATTTTCTGTAGGATGTTGGTACACGCCAACTATAAGGTTGTACCTTCAAAAAGAAAAGGTTCTTATTGAGGATACAATGTTTTACTTGACATGTGGCAATACCCTTCGCATTGATCATCTAGATCTAAACACAAAATAAGTACTTGAAATTAGTTTCTCTCTAGATAAAATTAGTAACATGATTAGGATAGGTAGTAGCTTTGAATGACTCAGGTACCTTGGCACATCTGACCGAATTAGGTCAACCGAGTATTCCCGTATACCCTAAGTCATTATTAGTATCTTCCTATAATAAATTATGTTTCTAACCTGTGGTAGGGTAAAACCTTAGGTAGGTTGACTGAAAATAGAAGAGTGAGGTGAAGGACGTATTCCATAATGATGTGTATACCATCTAGGAATAGTAACATAAACAGTATGTTGAAAATCTTTGGCCAAAGTATCATAAGTTTGCTGGTTGCGTTGTCCTACATCACCTAGTTTAAAGAAAATGTGATGTTAGATGAATATTGGTAACAAATATTCGATAGATTCTTTGAAATAGATCACTCAGTACCCATAATAGGGTAAGATAACCAAGTGCACGTGGTATACATAAAGTATTATATACTTCAAGTTAACATGAGAGATTAGTTGATAACCGAGTCATGGAATGAGAGATCGGTATCATACCAAGTCATTACAACTGCATATGGTTATCTGTTATGAGATTGATTGGCATGGAATGTATGTTCTAAATGATGTTTTATTTATAATAGAGAACATTATTGTAAAAAAAAAAAAATTCCTTGTTTCTAAAGTCTTAAAATGGGAATGTTACACTTACTCACCCACCAATCAAATTAGATTTAGTCACATCTTCCGAAACAAACACTAAACTTATATCAGCCCCTAAAAATAAGACCCAACATCCTAGACCCCATAGAACAACTTTTCCTACCACACCATTGTCACCTTCACCCCTTCCATCCATCCAAGCACCTCACCCTCGACCCCCGGCTAGAAACTTCCTTCCACCGCTAAACCAAGAATGTAAAGCAACCCAACTCCTCATCACCGACCTTTAATATACCCAAGAGACCCACACAACCTTCACCATCACCTGTAACCTTCTTACCACCCATACCACCACTACCATCCATAACTTCTTCACTACCCATGACACTTTCTTCTCTTCCACTCATACCTTCTACCCAACCTCTATTGACCAACTCCACACAAACTCGCTTACCTCCATGGGTATTCCACCATCAAATTTCCCTCTACATCATGTACACCATGTCACCTTTTCCCAAAAAGGTGAAACCTAAAGCTAAGAATTCATTACCCTCGATAAGGTAGTTAAACCAACCAAACCTTCCATCACCAACTCTTCTACCATGCATGTACCAAAGAAGATGCAATCAAGACCAAAGACCACCCCACACACCAAACTAGTGGACCAACCCACTCCCCTCTTGTAAAGTATCTTCCTCCATAATCAGTCATACCTACACCCAAACCCACATTCACCTCCCATTATGATCCACTAGCAGGGTCCTACGCTAAAATCTTAACCAATCTCCTCGAAACTTATGTCATCACATTACCACCTCTTAGACCTTACGACCCACTCAAACCCAAACCAAAAGGGTTTAACAAAAATAAAATTTTCACCTACCATCGTGTGCTAGGACATGATGTAGAGAATTGTAAGGCTTTAAAAACTACTCTTTTCTAATTGTGTCCTCCCGAAGAAAATTTTGACGATGACGATCTTCTTGATGAGGACCCCATTTTTCCTTCACCAATTTCCATTGATCTTCTTCCATTACCTACTCAGTGAAAAAATATTCAGCCCCACAACTCTTTGATCCACCCCCAAGGTTTGAGATCAACATGGTCCATATAAGAGAGTTGGCCAAACCATCACCCAAATTCCAACATGCCCTACTCATTTCACAAGGATCATATCCCCCATTAGGGTTTTTCCCCTCATGCCACTATACCTTCCATGACACACCCTCTTCATCCACCTCCCCTCAAATTAACATGGTTCACATTACCACCCATGCTCAAAAAGACAAGGGAAAATAAAAGGTAACTAGCCCATCAACCAACCCTGTACCCAACATACCATCCGCACCCATACCCAAAGTCATCATTCGAGGTCCTGCATATCCTATTTCTAATGGGGTCACACATCGCACAATGCTAAAACAATTACATCAATCCCCTCTCAAAATGTCTTTATATGACCTTGTCCAAACCTCTAGAGTCACATCATTAAGCCCTCATGGAGGTCCTTTAATCCATTAAGGTTTTACCAGATGATCCCACACCCGTAGCCTCAATCATTACCCCTCACCATGTTTCCTCTCTCACTAGGTCATAATATTCCTCTACACATCCACCTACTCACTAAGTAGCCACCCTCAACTTCTCGGATGAAGAGATCACTCCCTTCCAAAGATGATGACCCCGAACCCTCTATTTTCATCTCCATATTTATCGATAATATACAAATACAATGCATTATGATCGATGGAGGTGTTAGTATTAACATTATCTCCTCCCATGCACATGACCAAATGTGAATAACTACCAATCACATGCATGGTAACCCAATTATGTTGTGCTCCTTAAATTATGCCATGACCTCTACCCTGGGTACCATCATTCTCCATGTCCACGTGGGTCTCCGCACTATCCTAGAACTTTTCCATGTCCTAGAAGGGGAGTTTCAAGTAAGTTGTTGCTCAAACGACCTTGGATCCATGTCATGGGTTATTTCCTTCGAATTTACACCGCTTTCCTCAAATTTGAACATGAGGGACATAATTACATGATCCGTAGCGACCCATCAATTTTCAAGACCTATAACATGTTATACCATAAAAATGATGTGCTTGTACTAGTCAAGGCATCTTCCACCATCCCTACTTCACCTTCACCCATAAGCCCATCCACCAATATTGTCACTACCTCTCCCGCATCTAACCCCGCTATCCCTACTACCGCCGCAACCTCTACCACCGACTCACATGTTTCCCCATCATCTAGAAAGTAATATATCCTCGTTACCCACATATTAAATATTAATTCCTTAGAAGTTGTTTTTCAACTCCTAACTCTGGGAGAATACCACCTATAGAATATTGACACCTTCCTCACCTCACAAGAGTATGGGAACCTGCATCAACACCCTAGTTATGACATCCACATTGGTGAAATTTTTCTTTATGGCCCCCCACCTTCGCACTAATCTAACGTATGGAGGATTTGATATTACCACCTATAAACCTGAACCTCCATCCCAAACCTAACCATTTTCATCCAACCTACACTCCCTCACTAACCACCACTTCGTTCACACTTTTCTCCACCTATGTGCATGGAAAGGATTTGGCTTCAGCTTTTATGAATAGAGCCGCCATACTATCATTTCCTATACCTCTCATAAACACAATGACCATAGTGGCATTGGTTTTGATGTACCACCTTCTAAGAAGGTTCACATCAACCTCATCTAGGATGGAAAACCTTCCCCACCTCATTCACCCACATTACCATCTTCACCCATGGAGTCCATAGATCTCGAATCTATTCCTCCAAACTTTTTTTTCGTAAAAACCATTTCCCCGGGACCTCCGATCTATCAACGTGATGGTGAAGCTCCCTCTTCTCTCCCATTCCTGTTTCCTAACACAATTGATGATGATACACCTTCTATTAATGTCATTCTATGTTAGGATGATGAATCCATCCTCACTTACCTTGGTGTGGAATATTCTTATATTCACTGGTCGTTACCTTCTGAGATGTAACCTATGTTAAATGAATAAACCATTGAAATCAACATTAACACTCAAGACAACCCCCACATTCTAAAGATAAGCCACTCCTTAGATGTTATTGAATAGGAAGATTTCACTTCTTTTCGTTGCAACCGTAGCAATGCTTTTGCCTAGTCCTATGCCGATATGCTTGGTATCAACCCAAAAATATTGTTCCACAATATCGTAACCATTCTTGATGTCAAACCCATAAAAAAGCTATAGAAAATGCATCCTTGCATTAATCTTCCTGTTAAACAAGAGATTTAACACCTTTTCTTAGTTTCTTTCATCCTACCCATTGACTATCCTCAATGTATTTCTAACATTGTTCCTATCATAAATGTGAGAAGAGGACTCCACATTTTCATATACATCTCGTGACCCCAACCTAGCTTTTCCTAAAGACAATTTCCCCTACCGTGCACGACCAACTAGTTGATCTCACCACTAGCCATGAAATTTTGTCACTCATGGATGGTTTCTTAGGCTACAATCAACTATTACTAGCTCCATAGGATCAACAAAATACTACCTTCATCACCCCTTGGAGGACTTTCTGCTATTGAGTCATGCCTTTTGGTCTTAAAAATGCTGGTGCTACATATTAGTGAGCCATGACTTACATCTTCTATGACATCATGTATCACATATTAGAAGATTACATAGATGATCTTCTAGCCAAATATAAAAATCGAACCAAACATTTTTTTGTCCTTAAAGTCATCTTTGACCGTCTCATCAAGTATTGTGTTTATCTTCAACCAAAGAAGTGTGTCTTTGTAGTACTTTCTAGAAAACTCTTGGGTTTCATCATTTCTTTACATGGCATAGAAGTTGATCCTACTAAATTCAAGGCTATTATGGAAATTCCTCTGCCAAATAATATTCGCCAACTTCAAAACCTACAAGGTAAGTTGCAATCCATTTGTTGATCAGAGAACACTTGATAAAACTCACACAATAATTCCACGCAGGAAAACAGGCCAAGTTCAAGGGCACGAAGGAATAGGAAGAACCCACCATGAAGGACAAGTCGATTTAGAACTTAGCCATTTTTGAGCATGAAGACCTATTTTTAGAAGATGGCATGCAAAACACACCAATGATCCAAAGGTTTTCACGCCACACATTGTCTATTTCTCAAGGACCGATTCAAAGCACTTTTGCATGGAGATAGTATAAGAATAGGATTGTCACCTCGCTTAACTATTAGCGATATATATGTATATGTATATATATATGTGTGTGTGTGTGTGTATATATATATATATATATATATATATATATATATATAGTACACTTACATGTGTGGCTATGCATGAAAATGGTGTGTGGCTATTAATAACATGCGGCCTATTTTTGGAACAGCTAAGTGGTGAAGGGAAAGTTCACACCCTATATATGTAGTGAATTACCTAGTAGGGAGATGATGGATATAGAGAGATAGATAATATAGTGTGTGTGAGAGGGATAAGTATATAAAGACGGGTATATGTTTCTGGATTATCGTATCGTATCCATGTGTGCATCAAAGATAGATTACCATTATTGTAAGAATATTTTGTGTTATTGTGATAATTAAGAGATGGAAGATATTGACTGAACCTAAGTTTCATTCCTATGTGTAATTGGGTAGTGCATGTTATTATTTCTATCATGATTATTTTTAAACCTATTATTTTTTAGATCTAGATCTGTCATGCATTGTATAATGATGTATTAGTTATGGATTTATATGATTCAAAGTCTTCACCATGTTAATAGTATGCTACAACAACCCTAAAGAGGGACTTGGTACCTTTGTGTCCTTCAGTGAGCACTCGCCTAGGCCGAGTGATGTGCCATAGAGTTTAGGGTATTATCTAGTGAATTCGAGGCTGCATCATTGGTTCCATTGTCGGGACCTCTTTTTTTGTATTTTTCAGATGGTTTTGCGATGAAGACATACCAGCTTAACTCTAGCAAGTATTAAGGAGTGGATACATGATATAAAGGAAGAATATACATTTCGATTCAGCATTGGATCTGAGTTTAACACATGCACTTGGATAGAATAGAATTTGTATGACATTTTTTTCTATCTTTCTAGTAGAATTTTATGAGTGGCTGATTGTTTATGCATCTAAGTGGAATTGGAGGTATCGCGCACTTGTCTAGACATAGGAAGAATTTTAGACCCTTTATGATGTTGATTTGATTTGGACTTGAGCTATAGACACATGGTTTCATGGTGTCTTGAATAGTTATATCTTGGAGTACTCAATTTCCACTTTTTCATTTCTAGAAGTAACCAAATTCTAGTTCTTATGATATCCAAGAGGAGCATATCTGCAAGGTATTCCACTAGTGATCAAGATATTTTTGGTAACTTTGAACCTAGAGAGTAAACCGATGGCTAACTAAACCTCACCACACATGAGGAAAAGAACATGCTTGGTGGAAGAAGGAAGACCTAGTGGTAGAAAGGCGAGAGAGAGAGGAAAAGCGGCTTAAGTATAATGAGGTGTGTAAGAGGGAGATAGAGAAGCGGTGTTGTCACAGTAGAAAGTATGGCGTTGAGGAGAGATGGCTCATGAAGGATTTTAAGATATCGTATAAGACATGGAGCTAGAGAATCAGGAATTACCCTATCTTGGAAATCATGACAGAGATCCCCCTTAGCCTCACATAGAAGTGCGCTAGTAGAAACTACCTAGGCCACGGGAGAACATCTTAATCCACCTAGTGACCTAGCCCTTGCACTTGGTTTTCCAAAGATCTAGTACGATAAGTAATCAACAAGTGAATTTTGGAAATAAGAGAAATAGATTAGGTCGAGAGCAAGTACATCAATGGCGGGAAAGACAACTTCAATGTTATTTGGAGGAACATTTTACGGCACATCATTTGCACGTAATGTAAGTGTGCCAAATGTTGGATTCACCTCTGGAAGTGGAACTACCACACATATTGTAGCGGTTCAAGATAGTACTATTGTTGAAGCACATGGGAGTAAATGTAAAGGTCCTATTCTAGCTATAGGTGGAGGATCGGGAGGAATAGGAGGTTCTAGTTCCGATGGATCCGGTGGTTCTGAAGGAAGGGGAAACACAGGAGGTTCTAGATTAGGTGGTAAAGGTATGCACCAACCCTAAAATATTTATATGTATATGTCTCTTCATCTTTCAGAGTATAGGGGCATAGAGGATGATGTTGAGCATGTGCACATATGTCAAATATTGTGGCGCGTGAAAGGGATCATAGCTTCTGAGTGTAAGGTAAGTCAATTTTCTACTACATTATAGGGATGTGTATACAGCTAGTATAGGAATTTTGACCCTAATCAAACTTTCATGGATTATACATTCTTTGAAGGATTCTTTCTTGAAAGAGTTCCATATCCATGAGTTTGAGCAGAAGAGTATAAGTGCACTCAAGGATATTAAGCAAGGAACTACTGAGAGTGTATGTGAGTATGATGCCCATTTTAAAACACTCTTATCTAAGATTTTTTATGATATTCATGCAAGCCAACATGCACAATGGTTCATTGGCAGATTGATTACACCATTTAGAAGAGCACTGTCACATAAGACATACACTGATCTGTGTGAAGCAATGGAAGTACCTTTGCATGCTAAAGCAATTGGGAGAATTGACACTAGCATTACTCAATTTTTAGTGGAACATATTACACCAATGGAAAAATAGTTAGAGAAGCTATCAACAAATTCGGCCCATGAAATGTGCTCAGGGATTTGGTGTAGAAATTGTGAAGTGGAAGGTCACACAAAGGATAGTTTCCCTCATAGATCTATATGCTCATTACTATTGGATTGTAAGATTTGTCATTTGAATCATGATGCTATTTATTTTCCTTTGTTACGAGGCACGATAAGGAATAATGTATCTTGTTACTATAAAATTTTCTAGTCCATGACCCATGATACTGAATATTTTCAGTTGATTGGTGAGATCCAGGATGCTATAGACATTGGGGTACAACATAAGTGTAATGTATAATTCTAAGGGTAAGAATGAGCACGAGGATTAGAATCATAATCAAATGCGCTATGACAGGGGATGAGGGACATTTTGAAGGAGGTCATGGAAGTAGACGTGGATAGCATGGTGCATATGGAGGATGAGGCGACGGTGGAGGAAAAGGTGATTTCCCTCATGGAACATGTTATACATGTGGATCTCCTTACCACTATAGGCACAAATTTCCCTAGAACATTACATGTTATTTTTATGGAAAGAACCATAGCTACGAGGAGTGCCTAAATTTGTATGAGTATATCAAGAAAGCATCATAAGCAAGACAAAAAGGAACCGAGATGGTTATAATCTAGCATGTGGTAGAAGATCGGTGGATGCCCAAGATATCACCAGGGCCTAAGGCATTAATAGTGAATATTAGTACATGAGCTGAAGTGGTGTGCACAAGAGAGGCATTACACTAGAAGCCTACTATCACCAAGGAGGTTTTACATGCAAGGTACCCCTGCATCCTTCTATTCGAAGGAAGTCTATCACATGACAATGGAGGTCCTCGGGAATGTTCGAGGTGAGATACGGTGTTTAAAGGAGCAACAAGGAAGATGGAGTAGAAGAAAGAAGCAAAACAGTCCCTATGATATTGATGACATCGAGAGAGGTTTGTAAAAGTTTTCTTCAGAGAATATTATTCCATTGCTAGGAAATTGGTTGAAAGGGAATACCCCACGTGCAAGAACTAAGAATGAACAACAAATCCTGCATGTAAATATTCTCCCGATAGCATTAACTATGACAAGGAAATTACTCACAATGTTGTTGTGGATGGATGGATGTTGAGTAACACATTGATTGATACAGTGCGAAGTGAATGTGTTTACATTAGATGCATGGGTACAAATGGGGAGGCCTCCATTGCAGCCATCATCTAATGTGTTGTTTATCAAAAACTGTACTAAGGCCACTCCTATAGGAGTTTTGAAGGATGCATCCATAACCATACAAGGGGCCAAGATCACTCGGGAATTTTTAGGTATTAGCACTTGTAGAAGCGAGATAGTTTTCCAACCTTGCTTGGATTCCCTTAGTTTTATATGAATAATGTTGACTTGAGATTCAATAAGGGGTATATCATATTTAAGAACAAGAAGGAAAGGGTTGTAATACCTTTGATAGATGGGAAGTCTACACCATATGTTGAGCCTCCGAGTGACAAGGACTTAAACAAAATCTATGTACGCAATATTCAAGACCCGAGAGGTCAATGAGCCATCAAAGGAGGGCATCCTATAATGGGAATATTGTCATTATATTAGTGATAATATGAGTATTGCTTGTGATAATTATGCTCATGGTACATATGAACTAGTAGGGCACAAGGTAAAAAGCATGGTTACACATAATAATGGACTTCATTTTGTTCGACATATAGGTAACGCAATACCTTTGTATATTGGGGTAGAAGATCTTCCTCTATTTTGAAAGCCATGGAAGCATGGTGGAAAAATCAAATTATGAGAAGAGATATATTAGTGTATACCTTGCGGCTGACAAGAACACACCGGTGGGTAGTCCACAAAGATAATATTATAGAATGGGAGGAGATTGGAATCACCCTATCTACTAAGTTTGTAAGGAGCAATGAATCGGCACAACCGTGAACTTATAATGGTGATCAACTTGTTCCACATCACATTTATCAGTGTGAGAGACTCTGGATAGTGGGACAGGAAGCATTACCACCTTCACTCTAGGTGAATAGATTATACTCTACTCTACAAGGATGTGCATGCACCTAGTATGTATATGTAGAAACTACATTGAGAGACTAGGAATTGGCATAATTTGACTGTAAGAGTGATCCAGACATTTGACTACTTCTTGACTAATCCTCCAGTAGAAGAAGCATTAAAATTTGTCAAGCACTTAACTATGGGAGATATATAAAGGAAGGAGATAATATTCACAAATTATTTGGTGAGACAGAGTCTTGAGCACATATTGAAAAGGAAGAAGAAATGAACTCCATACTACTTGAATGTGCTTTCCTTGAGAAAGAGAAAGGAAATATGGTTTACATAGTGGATGATGAGGAATTTTAGAACCTAGATATTGAACATTCACAAGGGGTGTGCAAGGTATTAGACAGTGTAGACAAGGATACATGTGCCTATCATGAACCCATGAAGACAAATAGGGTGAATATATTTTCGGAGAGGCTCAAATAAAGGAGGTCATAATTGGAGACTATTGGTTAAAATCAGAAGTGGAAAAGATCATTAAGTTACTCTAGGATTATCGAACTTATTCCCTCAAGGGTATCATTAACTTCAAGGCTTACATGAATCACTTGGGGAAATGAATCTAAATATTAAGAATGGTGCATGTCTAGTTAGAAAGTGACCTTATAGAATGAACCCCAATTTGCATGAAAAGGTCAAAGAATATATTGATAACATGTTGAAATATTGAATTATCAAGCCCCTTGATGAGTAAGAATGGGTTAGCCCCATGTTGAATTATCAAGACCAAGATTGACAGTGGCTATCAAGTAATGGGTTGCTGTGTTGCTATTTTTTGGCTGCAAAGTTGTTGTTATCTGGCGGTTCTGGCGCTACTTTTTGGTGGAGTTCTATATGTTGTTTCTCTTTTGGTTGCTTTTTGATCTTTTCTGCTTCTTTTTGGATCATTGTTCGTTTGGATCCTTTCTTCACTTGTATTGTCATATTTGGTCATTGAGCCCTCTTTGGTTGGTTGTTTTCCCTTCTCTGGGCTATTTCTCTCACCTTTGATATCTAGCTTTTGAGCCCTTTTGTATACAAGGTATAGTCCCTTCAAAACTATTTGCCCTTAATAAAAAAAAAAAAGAATGGGTTAGTCCAATGGTGATCGTATCAAAAAGGATGGATGAATCAAAATATGTGTGGACTACGGGGAGCTGAATGTTGCATGTGTCACGAGAGATTTTTCCTACACCATTCACGAGGAAATCTTTGGAAGGATTGGTAGAGTGCGATATATATTCTTTCACATATAGGTTTTCTCGGGTATGATCGGGTTAAGATTTCTCATAAGGATCAAGAAAAGATAACTTTTACTACTAAATAGGGTTGTTTTCCTACATTGTGATGCCTTTTGGACTTAAAAATGCACTTAATGTATTCTTGCGAGATATTTTTTCGTGAAGTCAAATATTTTATTCATAAATTATTATAGGTTTATCCAGATGATTGGATAGTATATGGGCTTGCGAAAGATCACAATATGTGCTTAATGTTTAAACAATGAAAACAATTAAGTATCTCTTTAAACATCAAGAATTACATATTTGTTGCACATTTTGGAATACTATTAGGACATATAATCTACAAGGATGGTTTGCTAGTTGATCCACCTAAGGTTACAATCATTCTAGGCCTGGAAGATCCTCCCAGTCAAAGTAAGGTGCACAAATTTTTGGGTCACACAGGATATTATCGGAAGTTCATCAAAGGCTATGCCAAAGTTGTTGTACCCTTGGAAGAATTACTAAAATGAAAAGGTACATTTTAATGGGGAGAATTGTAGCAGTGCACATTTGAGATATTAAAGGAAAAACTTACTACCACACCCATTATGCACTTTCCCTCATGGGATAAACCATTTCATGTGCATGTGGACACCTCTAGCATGGCCATTGGTGTTGTGTTAGCTCAACCTAGTGAAGGTATTATAGATCATCCAATTTGTTTTTCTAGTAGGAAGTTGACTCCTGTTGAACATAATTATACAACTATAGAGCACAAAGCTTTGTCAATGATCTATGAATTACACAAGCTTTGACATTACTTGTTTTATATAGATCACATGGCATTGAATTATTTAGTGGATAAACCCATCTTATAAGGGCACATATGCAAATGGGTACTCTTATCTAGAGATTTTGACTTCATAGTTGTGGTGAAGCCAAGGAAAATTAACTCTTGACCAAACCACTTGTCTAGAATTAACTCGGGAGAAGAAGAACAGACAATTTAAGAAACCATGCCGGATGCATAGTTATACATGTTACAACATGTACCCTCGAATTAGAAGATATTGTTGTCTTTCTATGGAATTGTGTGGCACCGAAGGAATGAAGGCACCGTAATAGAAAAAACTTGCTATATGTGCTACACCATTTATGTTAATTAGTGGTGACCTCTACAAGTTAGGAAAAGATGAAGTATTACATAATTTTTATTAGAGCATGAGTGCAAGGATATAATGTAGGAGTCACATGGTGGTATTGCAGAGGCCACTATGTAGGTGATGCAACCGCTTGAAAGATCCTATTAGTTGGATTATGGTGGGAGACACTTTGTATAAAGATTGTAATGTGTATTGCAAAGCGTGTGACCATTGTCGGTGTCTAGGTAAACAAGTAAAAAGGGATGAGATGCCTTTGAGACCCATTACTAGTGCCGAACCATTTGAGAAATGGGCCATCGATTTTTAGGACATATTTTGTGAGCCATGCGTAGGACTAGGTCACGCTATATCATTACTTATATAGATTATCTCACAAGGTGGGCAGAAGCATTACCTACAAAGGACTGTACAGTGGCTACAGTAGCTAGGTTTCTATGGGATAATATTCTTACAAGATATGGATGTCCTTTACGATTGACAAGTGATAGGGGTACACACTTTTGAATGAAACAATCAGGGTCCTATTAGATGAGTTTATCGTTGCACACTATAAGAATACACCCTATCATCCTCAGGAAAATGGGGCTATTGAGACTTTCAACAAGATTTTGAGCCAGACATTGATAAAAAATTGTGTTGTTGGAAGAAATGATTAGGATGATAATGTTTCAACTGTTCTTTGGGCATATAGAACAACTTATAAGAGATTGAGCAAAGTCACACCATTTTAGTTGGTGTATGGCACTAAAGCCATTCTCCCTATAGAATTTATGTTAGCTTTTTTTCTCATTGTGAGCATTGGAGGTCTAGCTAATGAGAAGGATTTAGAAGAGCGTATTGAGAAGATTATTCAATTAGATGAGTAACGATCCATAACACGATGGAGTCGGAAGAAGGAAAAGGCCGGGAAGAAAGCATGGCATGATAGAAACATTAGGGGTAAGAATTTTGAGATTGGTCAAATGGTACTTCTTTATGACTCTAAGTTCTTGTGCTATCCAGAAAACTTAACATACCTCGGTTAGGGCCTTATGTTATTACTTACATCCTTGAAACAAGCGCTTGTCAGTTAGAAGCACTAGATGGAACATGACTGCCCGGTTACTTCAATGGGAGTAGGTTGAAGCCCTACTATAAATAAGTATTCTTGGTGTTTATAATAAGGTAGTATTGCCATTTAGATTAGGTTTCCATTTTGTATTTCCTTAATGTATTTCCTTCATTGTCATTATTCTTTATCACTTTAGATTTTTTTGTTGTTAAATAAGTGCACTTGTACGCATGAAGCTAACTACAATATGGATCATGTTGATGTGCATCGGATCGCACATTATTTTACTTGTGGGGTATGGTTATTGATATCAAGGTACATGATTGTTGGAATTGAAAGTTGGAAAGGAATAAGCTGCTACAGTGTTTTGTCAAAGTAAAAAGATTGCTTCTCAAAAGTGACCAAGGATGGAGATGAATGAAGGAACAATATAATGAAAGGTAAGTAGAGGCCATGATAACTACAAGGATAATGTACAGTGATGAGGTACTCAAGTGCATGGGTGCATGCTAAAGATAAGTTTGTGACCAAAGGGTAGGAAGGAATGCTAGAAGGTTATAGGCTGGGGTGCGAATGTGGACCACACGAAAGAAAAAAATTTGGTCAATAAATGAGAGGATATTTGGTAGGTGGAGAAGAATGAAATGCATCAAAATTTGAAAATCTATATAAGGACAAGAGACAATTTCATTTTTACCATTACGATTAAGAGTATTTGAAAAATAGATAAGTGCGAAGATCCGAGTAATCAATTTGAGGTGCGAAGGGTGTGAAACCAGATGTGACAAGTAGATCTATCTCGTAGAAGAAGCTTTCATCCCCGGTGGTGAAGGGTTTGAGCAAAACAGGATGATAGAGAGGAGCTAGGGCACGTAATTTCACCTAGGGCATGCTAACTTGAGATAGGGTTTGAGTCATGTATTGAAGATTTGAAGAGGCAAGTGTCTACATAAGGATTGCAATGTAAAAATGGCACCTAAGAAATCAGCTACAATGGGAAAAAGGGGGAAGAAGAAGGTAGTTGTAATGGAGGAAGAGATGGCACCTGAAAGTAATTTTTAGAAATGTAATATCCAGAGAGTGTCATAGTTGGCCAAGAGTGGGATTTGCATATAAGAAAAAGAAAAGTGAGTGAATATAACCATAGCTCCATAGAGAACAAAAAGGAATTTTATGCCCCGCTCAACACGAAGACAAACAAACACATGGTAGATGACATTTCAGTTTATGATGATGTTGTTTCACACGTAATGTTTCCATTCCTAGAATAGAGTTACTTCTATCCTTTCATTCTCTTGAGAAATAGATAAGGGTTAGGGCTAGGAGGAATACCTGTTGAGTTTTGGGAGGATGTGCGCGTCTTCGTAGAGAGAGATCAGATTGATTGCGAAGAACTCCTTTTTGTCTAGGAAGGACTACCTACAAGTAAGAATACAAGACCACCAGATTTTAGTTAGACAATAAATGAGGGAACTGCCTTGGGCCCAGGAAATATTAGACTTCCTTTCGAAGGTGGTCAGTTCCCCTTTTAATATGAATTAACACAAATGATAATAAAGAAGCTATTGCAAAATCACGATTTAGGTACCTCGTTACAAAGCAATAGAGACTAAACTACCAATAATAAAATGTCACGTTGTTTTTTTGGTCACTGGTCGTTGATACGTTCAGCTCGAGTTACAGGGATAAACCAGATTGGATCTGAGGTTGTTAGGAGACAAATAGGTGAGAGGAAGGTTTTGGGTATAATTCATAGTGACCGATGCGTCCACCGGATAACCGACAGCGCGTTAGAGAACCGCTACTAAGTAGGGGATAACCGACACTGTAGGGCCGGTGAATCTAGGTGCTTCTGGATGGAGGTTGGTTGCAGGATGATTGTGGGGTTTTTAAGACTGGTGGATGGCTGAGGGGAATAGTGAGATGATGGGGAAGACTCAGAGTGTGATAAAACTATCTTCTGGGCAATACAAGGATGTATGGATGAAGGTTAAGTGTAGGGTGCTGGCAGGTGGTAGATCTAGGAGTGAGCTTATAATTACTATCAATCAAAAAGCTCAAGAAATGGTGCTTAGAAACATACAAGACACTACTTACTCATTCTTGATGAAAATTCAGGTCCAAGGAATGTGGTGGTGACAGTAAGGCTTAGTTGGGATGATCCGGTGTTGGAAAGTGAGATGATGAAGCTATCCTCGCCTTTTCCAATGCTTCAATAAGTGTGGTAGCGATCCAAAGGCTCATTCGCAGCCTTCGATCGATGCTCTTCTCTGCAACCTCTTCTCTTTTCTTCACTTGTCTCTGTCTTGCAAATGAATTTTTGGATCCTTTCCAATGAATTCCAGATCCTTTGTTTTTGGTTGGGGGTGGTCATTTATAGGGAATTGATGGTGGTTACGTGACCGACGGCGGTCGAGTAGGAACCGATGTCGGTTAAGTCAAAGTGGGCTATTTTTAGTAAAATAGCCAACTTTCCCTCCTTTTCTCCCGAGGGATTAGTTGTGGAGTTGGTCAAGTCATTATTAGGTTGGTTTTGGTGCGGGTGAGGAGTAATTAGTCATGGGTGTGGATGTAGAGAAAGTTATAGGTCTTAATTAGGTTAGTTTAGGGTTAGGGCTAGGTCATGATGAGGTGGTGAAATGAGGTGGCGAGGTTTGGAGATGTGGATTTATTAATTATAAGGTAATAAATAATTGTCCAAGGTTTAGGTGGTGAGGTTAGGTTATGAAATGAGATGCAGGGCACGGGGTGTTGTAAGACACAAATTTGGTGTCTACATTAGCCCCTTGTTGTCATGTAGCTTGTCTTGTAAAGTGCACCGACAATTAATAAGAAGTGATTGCCCTAGTTAAGGGTATAGGTAATCCCCCTCAAATATATCACGATTGAGGTGACATGAAATCGGTGATAGGGTTGATAAAGGGTGAATGGTGTTGAGATGATGGTAAGATGGTGGGGTAAGTGCAAGGAAGCGGACGCACGTTGAAATTCAGTAGTGCGACCAGGGTACACAATTTGAAGAGAAAACAAGCAATACATAGGTAAAGGTCAATAGTTTATCCAAACAAGGTTGATATAATCCTGGTATCCAAGGCATAGGAAGTAGCTCCAGGGGATATAACGGGTAAGTTATAGGAATGTTTAGGCATGTTCGACAGTACTAAATGGTTGGTTTGGTTGAGATAAACGTCACGGTCTTGGTCTAGGCAAAGGTGGTCGACTGATCAAGTCAAGTATCCTAATCATGCTAAAACACGAACAGGTGAGCCGGATTGAACAAAAAGTTACATAATGGGTGGATAAAATTGTAATTTGTGGGTTTTGGGTGAGGTACTTAATTGGTGTGGCCTTGGTATGGGCTGATTGATGAGTGAGGGCCTTGGGTCAAATCTGATTGGTGGGGTACGGCCTTGGGTTGGGCTGATTGGGTAGTTGCGGCCTTGGGTCGGGCCTAATGGTTGGTTGTAGCCTTAGGGTGGGCCAAATGGTTGGTCATGGGCCGTGGGTCGGGCTAAATGGTTGGTTACGGCCGTGGGTCGAGCCAAATGGTTGGTTGCGCCTTGGGTCGGCCAAATGGTTGGTTGCGGCCTTGGGTCTAAGTGGTTTGTTGCGGCCTTGGGTCGAGCCAAATGGTTGGTTGTGGCCTTGGGTCGGGCCTCGAGTGGTTAGGTGCGGCCTTGGGTCGGGCCGGATTAGGTGGTTGCGGCCTTTGGTCGCTTGATTAGGTTACGGCCTTGGGTCGGGCCTGAGTGGTTGGGTGCGGCCTTGGGTCGGGCCAAATGGTTGGTTCGGGCCGTGGTCGGGCCGATTGAAGTCAAAATAAGGCTAGTAAGCAAAGCCGGGGGTGGGTGATGTGGGAAAAAGTGGAGATTGGTGGATAAGGGCGGGAGTTAGGGAAGGAAGTTGGTAATTGATATTGGTTATGTGTGACCGATATCGGTTAGAATACCGATATCTTTTGGTATCCTAGGCGCGAAATAATCGGTATCGATTGTCAAAACCTATAAAAAGAAAAATATGGCATGTCATTATCACTTTGTGAATTTTAGCACCCAATTTTAGCTATCCGAGGTGTGAAGTGAGTTTTTGAGTTTATGGGCTGAGTTGGCACCGATTAAGTGGAGGAGTGAGTGATTGGTAGACCCCAACGAGCAAGAGGTAGAGTTTGATTGGTTGAGGACCTAGGAGGAGATTTGGAACCATGGAACAGCCGGATCCTTTGTTTTTGGTTGGGGTAGGTCATTTATAGGGAACTGATGGTGGTTATGTGACCAACGGCGGTCGAGTAGGAACCGATGTCGGTTAAGTCAAAGTGGGCTATTTTTAGTAAAATAGCCAACTTTCCCTCCTTTTCTCCCGAGGGATTAGTTGTGGGATTGGTCAAGTCATTATTAGGTTGGTTTTGGTGCGGGTGAGGAGTAATTAGTCATGGGTGTGGATGTAGACCAAGTTATAGGTCTTAATTAGGTTATTTTAGGGTTAGGGCTAGGTCATGATGAGGTGGTGAAATGAGGTGGCAGGTTTGGAGATGTGGATTTATTAATTATAAGGTAATAAATAATTGTCCAAGGTTTAGGTGGTGAGGTTAGGTTATGAAATGAGATGCAGGGCACGGGTGTTGTAAGACACAAATTTGGTGTCTACATTAGCCCTTGTTGTCATGTAGCTTGTCTTGTAAAGCTGCACCGACAATTAATAAGAAGTGATTGCCCGATTAAGGGTATAGGTAATCCCCCTCAAATATATCACAGATTGAGGTGAAATGAAATCGGTGATAGGGTTGATAAAGGGTGAATGGTGTTGAGATGATGGTAAGATGGTGGGGTAAGTGCAAGGAAGCGGGCACGTTGTTGAAATTCAAGATGAGTGCGACCAGGTACACAATTTGAAGAGAAAACAAGCAATACATAGGCAAAGGTCAATAGTTTATCCAAACAAGGTTGATATAATCCTGTATCCAAGGCATAGGAAGTAGCTCCAGGGGATATAACAGGTAAGTTACAGGAACGTTTAGGCATGTTCGACAAGACTAAATGGTTGGTTTGGTTGAGATAAACGTCACGGTCTTGGTCTAGGCAAAGGTGGTCGACTGATCAAGTCAAGTATCCTAATCATGCTAAAACATGAACAGTGAGCCAGTTGAACAAAAAAAGTTACATGATGGGTGGATAAAATTGTAATTTGTGGGTTTTGGGTGAGGTACTTAATTGGTGCGGCCTTGGGTCGGGCCGATTGATGAGTGAGGGCCTTGGGTCGGGTCTGATTGGTGGGGTACGGCCTTGGGTTGGGCCTGATTGGGTGGTTGCGGCCTTGGGTCGGGCCTAATGGTTGGTTGCAGCCTTGGGGCGGGCCAAATGGTTGGTTGCAGCTATGGGTCGGGCTAAATGGTTGGTTGCGGCCGTGGGTCGGGCCAAATGGTTGGTTGTGGCCTTGGGTCGGGCCAAATGGTTGGTTGCGGCCTTGGGTCTAAGTGGTTTGTTGCGGCCTTGGGTCGAGCCAAATGGTTGGTTGTGGCCTTGGGTCGGGCCTGAGTGGTTAGGTGCGGCCTTGGGTTGGGCCGATTAGGTGGTTGTGGCCTTTGGTCGGCCTGATTAGGTTACGGCCTTGGGTCGGGCCTCGAGTGGTTGGGTGCGGCCTTGGGTCGGGCCAAATGGTTGGTTCGCGGGTAATGGGGTCGGGCCGATTGAAGTCAAAATAAGGCTAGTCGTGCAAAGCCGAGGGGGTGGGTGATGTGGGAAAAAGTGGAGATTGGTGGATAAGGGCAGGAGTTAGGGAAGGAAGTTGGTACTTGATATTGGTTATGTGTGACCGATATCGGTTAGAAGACCGATCTTTGGTATCCTAGGCGCGAAATAACCGGTATCGATTGTCAAAACCTATAAAAAGAAAAATATGGCATGTCATTGTCACTTTGTGAATTTTAGCACCCAATTTTAGCTGTCTGAGGTGTGAAGTGAGTTTGTTGAGTTTGTGGGCTGAGTTGGCACCAGTTAAGTGGAGGAGTGAGTGATTGGTAGACCCCAGCAAGCAAGAGGTAGAGTTTGATTGGTTGAGGACCTACCTGAGGAGATTTGGAACCATGGAACAGCCGGGAGGAGTAGGAGGCTGTTGGACCAGCTGGACCACCACCACCTATCCCACCACGATGACATGTAGTCGTACCGGTAGGCTCTGAACTCCTACCTATGTGAATTTAATGAGTTTAACTTAAATGTGGGTTTTGGGTAGGAATCTTAATTTTAATAAAATAATGAATGAATGGAAGTAATTTGTAAAATGGAGTGGGTAGGTAGGCTAGTTAGGTCAAAATGGTAGGGTGGGTAGGTTTTAGGGTTTTCTTGTGGGTAAATAAGAATGAATAGGTAAAAAGGTGTTTTGCAGAGCCATTTTGGGTTTGGCCTCGCAATTGGGCAAATGACCGATGTTGGTCACTAGGTGACCAAAGCATTAGTCACGAGAAAATAGTTTATACAATGTTTGGTTACTGATCGGCGTCGGTCATAGGTCGACTGGTGTCGGCACATATAATTTACTTGGGGGGACCGATGGCGGTCGAGGGTGACCGACCGGTCAATGATGAGTAGGAGTTGTGGTTTTTGTTTGTTGTTAGAATTTTGTCATGTTGTTTTATTTGTTTGTTAGGGGTGAAGGGTGAGGGGGTAGAGTTGATAGGAAATGTGATTGGGGTGGGGAAATGGGGTTGTTGGGGGCTGGTTCGGGTAGGATAGATTAGGTGTTGGGTATGAAGTAGGAGGTGGTAAAGTGGCGGGGTATAATTAGATGGCTAGAGTAGATCGGGGTGGTTGGTAGGGTGTGAGATAAGTAAAGGGATATTGTAGATATATAGGGTAAGATAGGTGGGTGTAGATGTGTGTTATAGATTCGGGTTGTGGTTGGGTGGGTAAGTCGGTATAGAGAGTTAAGGTAGTTATTATTGTAAAGGAAGGCTTGATAAAGTGGGTTGTTTTTGCAAGCACGCCAAAGGCCCGGCTCACGATGCGGATCAGATGCCCCCTCTATTGAGGCGGATGCGGCCACATGTGTCTGCAGCGCAGTGGGCCATCATGCAAGAGGTTGGACTCGGCGGAGTCCAAAGTGGTATAGGGCTATGGATAGGGACCACAGCCTGATGGTTGCCCTCATCAAGAGATGGGATCCGGCAACCAATGTCTTCCATCTCCCTACTGGAGAGATGACGATTACATTAGAGGATGTGTATCGCATCCTGAGACTGCCAATCATAGGTGAGGTAGTGTTCCAAGTGGATGTGGAGACAGCGATGGACAACATCCTGCATGTATTCGGGGATGTAGCCCCATTGATTACCTATCACAGCACGAGCATTGCTTATGGTGACATGTATCGCACACACCGACAGGAGACACGGCTTGTTGTGTTGATGATGATTGGTATCACCTGCTTCGCCCTCCCTGACTCAGAGGGAGGCCACTTCCCACGGGCTTTGATGGGAGTTTTGCATGAGATGGTAGAGGAGCATACATGCTATGCCTGGGCACCAGTGTATCTGGTGCAGCTATACAAAGAGCTGTGGGGTTATCGCCGTATGAGGTGATTTGGTATTTTCTCAACATTTTTGTTACACTGCTGGGCGTATGAGCATATCATCTGTATACAACCAAGTAGGGCCACAGATAGTATATAGATATGGATTTCAGAGGTGGTTGGGGGTTGTTGGCCAGCCATGAGCAAAGGTGCTCGCAGACGAGATGTGGCCTACTACCATCATATGTTAGAAGGCTTGACCGCACTGGACATTATATGGAGGCCCTACAAAGGCCATCAGCCCTGAGGAGGAGCCCGAGAATAGATGCGCTAGATCCAGTATAGTTTTTGGATAGTTGGACGGAGGCCTGGGGAGTATGAGAGGATACCCCTAGAGAGGGTATGATGGTAGTTGGGCTTGCGACAGGATGAGCCACCTCCCTTCCCACAGTCACAGGGATGATGTAGAGGCCCCACTGCCTACACCGCAGCCCGTTGACCCAGATTGGGTAGCAGAGAGACCGGCGGATGATACAGTGGATGATGTCGGAGTGACAGGTGCCTTTTTGGTTTGGTGGGTAGGTCAGAGAGTAGCTATGAGAGCACAGCCCGCACAGCCAGATTTGGCGACTGTGATAGCGGAGAGGGACCAGCTCTTAGGATAGGTGCAGTTATTACAGGGGCAGCTTGCTCTTGCCGCAGCAGCACGATTGGGGTGCTATAGGGGTAGTTAACCCAGCACGAGCTCGAGCATAGCCGCGAGCACCGAAGTCTGACCCACAGCACCACCACGAGCACGGCACCACCACGGCATAGCTACGAGTGCGCCACGAGCACGTGGTGTACCGGCAGGGCAGGGGCCACTACTATTAGGAGTCGAGGGACCGGCCCCATCAACCATGGTGGCACGGGCACTCTATATGGAGGTGAGAGTGGAGGCCCGGTACTATCAGGACGTGCTCGATGGTACTGGGGCTGAATATCAGCCATATGTGGCGCACAGAGCCGAGACATCCCGGAGCTAGAGATCCCAGGGGGCCGTAGCCATAGATGGTGGGTCGGTGATAGGGAGGAGGCAAGAGCCAGTCACGAGACTAGCAAGGAGGGGCCGAGGGTGGTGGAGAGAGCCGAGACATCCTAGGAGCGGAGATGGGTTTTGATATTGGATATAGACATCGGTCCGTGAACCGAGTATGTATATAGAGGCTTGCGTGCCCACATATGATTTATTTATTCATTTTGGTTGTATATACCAGCCTGCGAACCGAGTACATTTTGTATAGTTGATACCGGCCTACGAGCCAAGTATATTTTTGATATGAGAGAGCCGGCCTATGAGCCGAGTCAAGATTTTGACAGAGACAATGGCCTGCGTGCTAGTTTTGTATTTTTTAGATCACAGAGGCCCCATGCAGGGAAATTTGTATATTTTTACATTGATATATATGTATATAGATGATGATTTTGATCCACATGGTGTGTATAATTATTGGGTTGATGTATATATGAAAATGGCTCATGTGTTTTGTCAATGGTTTTAAAATTTAATGTATATAGATGATGTTGATGAAATTTTGATGATATGTATATGTGTTGATGGGATTCTAGATGACAAATATTGATGACGATGTCGTTATGCAGGGAAAAGAGGAAAGCACCACCAAAAATTTGCAAAAACTAGAGAAAAGACCTAGTTTTAAGCAAAAGGAGACATGTGACCAATATCGGTTAGCTAACCGATGTCGATAGACATATGACCGATATCGGTTAGGTAACCGATATCGGTTATGCTAAAATGAGCTTTTCTAAAAATAGAAAAGCTTGGGAGGCAACTTAAGTTCTTATTTTTAGAGTCATGCAACAAGTTAAATACGAGGATGCGACGCTGTTTGATGACTGATACAGGTAATTGCATGGGAGAATTGAGTGATAAGGAGAAAAGAGACAGGTAAAGTGATTGTGGGCTGAGATTAAGAAGGTAGAAAGGCAAGTTATATTGAAGAGGGTGTGAACATGGATGAATAAGGAGAGAAGCATCCAACAGGGCGAGAGAAGAGAGGGAAGACAGGAGTTCCACCTCAAGTGCTACTACCTCCCAAGAGGTAAAATTTTTGGTTGTAATTCAATTCTTGCATGTTTTATGGATAGGATGAGGGAAGGTAAGTGGGTAGAGATGAAAAAGAAAAGGTGATAGGCATGGGTTTGGGATGGGGTGAGTGTTATGGGGTAGGTAAGCAGGGGTTTTAGGTATGTTTGTAGGTACAGAGAGGGGTAAATGAGCAAATAATTATCGTAGATGGTGTTTGTAAGTAGGGTGTATAGAATTGACAGTGACCGATATCGGTTATAGATAACCGGTATCGGTTAGGTAACCGGTATCGGTTATCTATAACTAATATCGATTCTTGCATGACATTCTAGAATGTGAGAAAACACACTTGCGGATTTGATTTATTAAATGGTTGTTTGTTGATTTGATGTATGCGAGTAGAGCGGGGTTGAGGATGAATGATAGTGTGCCGGCTTTATCATCACGAGTCCGAGTGGATGTAACACCAGCTGAATGGGCATTGATAAACCATGTGGGGTTAAGTGGAATCCGCTATTATTCACGAATCACACACAATCATGCTATGTTGCAGGCGTTGATTGAGAGATGGAATCTAGAAAATAATACCTTCTATCTACCAACGGGAGATGCAGGTGGCGTTGGAAGATGTGTTTAGAATTTTAAGGCTCCCAATTACAGGAAGACCGGTGTATAAGGCGGGGCCTAGTGCGCGCGGGGAGTGATAACAAGCTGATATTTGGTTCAAATTGCACGAGATTTGACACATGAGGTTTGACATTCACTTATGGTATAATGTATGCAACAAACCACGAGGCAACAAGGTTAGCGATGGTATTAATGATAGCGGTGGGGTATTATGCATTACCGAGGAAGATGGGGAATATTTCCAAAAGCATTGATGTATATTATTTAGGAAATGATAGAAAGGAGCATGACTTTCGCATGGGAACTGCATATCAGCGAGCTATACGAGGGTTTATGGGGCTGCAGGTGAAATCACGGGGCGACACTTTGGATTGTGCATACTTATTACATTGTTGGGCCTATGAGCACATTGTGTGTGTGCGACCAATAGGCCGACCAATCCGAGGGAGAGAGAGGAGTCGAGGTTGGGATTGGGCGATGGGTCCGACGAGAGCAAGAGGTGAGATCCGAAATCGTGACAGATGACGTTGAGTATTATAGGTAGATGTGGGAGATGGTGACAATTGTGGATATTCGTTGGAGGCCTTACGAGAACTATATGGTGATATAGAACATAGCTGAGGATTTGAGGGGTGTAGAGCGATTGAGGTGGATTGCGGGGCACAGGCCAAGTGAGTACGAGAGGATTCCTCTAGATTGCGTGTGGCAACAATTTGGATTTGTTCAGGATATACCCATGGCTTATAGACCATACATGAGGATCGACACCGAGGCATCATTCTCACCTCCCCGGCCGACACCTCTAGAAGGGCCAGAAGAGATAGCAGCCAATCGTAGGGTAATGGATGTGGGAGCGACAGAGGCTTATAGATTATGGTAGGTAGCAGAGCTATGAAGTGTATGTGAGAGGGCCGATCATCCCGACATAGCTATGATTACAGCGGAGAGAGACCACCTGTAAGATTTTTTTCACCAGCTTCAAACACATGTGAATCAGACAACATGATTGTTAGAGGTTTCGCAGTTACGAGTGGCGAGATTAGAGGCAATATTCCTCCACGCGAGAGGGCGTATTCATACGTTACAGGAGATGTTGGCGGATCAGTGGGAGGAACCAATAGTAGTGGCACCTTTGAGGATGGAGAGGCCAGGTGAGTGGCGTCGACGATCACGATCACCACCTGATTCGGGAGGAGGCGCAAGGGTCTAAGTGAATTTCATAGGGGTATAAGAATAAATAAGGATGCTGACTGCGCATCAATAATAGAGAATATGTATTTGGTTAACATCTAAATAAAAATGAATATGTATGTTGATTTGAGTTATGATAATAATAAGAATGGTTGTGTTTTGAATGTTTGTTTGGAAAAAAAAAGGATAAAGATGAATGTTATCAAATAGAAATACACAAAAATATTTATATTTACAACACATGATAGGTTATGGTAGGGGATGGTCGAGCTAACCTTGGGAGACCCCATGTCTCCTAAGTGCTACCTACATAGCCCATTGCACAAAGCAAGGAGGGGCCTCAGACTGATGTAGTTCTCCCTTAGGACCAGGGAGAGGTGAATTCAGGTAATTTGGTTATGGTTAGGCAATTTGTTGGTTGGTAAAAAAATGTTGATATTGGTAGGGTAATGTTGTTGGTGTTGGTAAGGTATTGGCGATGTTGGTGTAGGTATAGGTGAAGTGAAAGTTAGCTTACCCAAGTAGGAGGGAACTATGTCCTGATTAAGGTCAACACATAATCCTAGATTCGAGTAAAAGAGGTAAAAGTGTCCCATAGTTGAAAAGAGCTAAACAAACCACATATTAACGTAGGATGAGCTTGAATCCCTAGGTACCTTGCATATGCGAGAAGTCGATAGGTGAAAAGAGTTGTATAATCACAATATATCGGATATACGTCACGTCCCTTGAGTTTTGTTGCTTTGATGAATGGTGAGGTGAGGTGGCTGGTAGAGCTGGGGTGCAGAGAATTTGTTATAAGGTGATTATGCTGACAAAAGAAAACCAAACCTAAATAGACAAGTCCATGACTCAAAAGTGCTTGAATCTTTGCTTTTATTTTTCCGGATATAGATCGATCGATGTGGGAATTCTACATGGGATATGTATTTTGTTGTTCTTGAGCTCTTCACTTGCTGATCAATGTGGAAGCTTCTGATAAAGGCTAACTTTGTATAGCTATCCTTCAAGGGAGAAGTCTATTTATAGTAGTAGATGCGGCTTTTGTGTATAGCTATCCTTCGGGGGAGCAGTCTATTTATAATAGGAGATGTGGATTTGCACATAGCTGTCCTTCGAGGGAGTAGTCTATGTATAACTTAGAGGTCTAGATGTCCGTTTGGCATGAAGCATCTAGTTTTGTAGGAAGTTTGACTCAAGAATATCCCATAAGTGTATAATTGAGAACATGTTATTTTGATACTTTTAAGTCATGGACCAGACTAAAAAGGGGAAGGCATCTTTAAGAGGAGGTGATGACCAAACCACATGAGCTTGATTCTATTTTGAGATGCATGAAACAAAGTGTATGAGGTGGTAAATGAGCTCAAGGGACGAGCGCAAGGTAGATAAGAAGTGATATAACACTAAATTCAATAGTAGAATGGCCGAAGATGCAAGGAATTAAGGGGTTCAGGCTCAGGTTTACCATTAAGCGAAGCTAAACGGTAAGTGCCTGATCCATAAGTATGAGTGATAATGTAAGGCCCAATCCAATTAGGAGCAAATTTTCCACGTTTGCTCTTTTCTAGTTTGGTTACATGTTGATTCTCTTTGAGGACAAGATCACCAACCTTAAAGGTACACTCATGAAGTTGCTTATCATAAGCACGCTTGATGCACTTTTGATAGATTTGAAGGTGGTCAAGAGCCGTGTAGAGACGACGCTCGTCAAGAAGCTCCAATTGGGCTAACCGTTCTTGGTGGAAATCATCATTGGTGGGAATATCCTAAAGAGATATTCTTAGGCGGGGTATTTGTATTTCGAGAGGCAAGACAGCCTCGATACCATATACCAAAGAAAATCGGGTGGGATTAGTGGAGGTACGAATGCTAGTCCGATAAGCCCAAAGGGCAAAGGGGATGTGATCAGGCCAATTTTTTCCAGAATCGTTAACGACTTTTATGAGAATTTTGGTTAGGGTTTTGTTAGAAGATTCAGCTTGACCATTTGCTTATGGATAGTAAGGTGATGAGAAGCTAAGTTTGATACCAAAGTTGTCAAAAAGGTTTTGTAATAACTTGTTTTTGAAATATTTTCCATTATCAGTTATTAGGTGATGAGGAACACCAAAATGATAGATAATGTGATGGTTAATGAATTCTATGATTTTTTCTTTTTTGGTTGAAATGAGTGGAATGGCCTCCACCCATGTAGTGTAATATTCGGTTGTTGTGATTATCCAATGGTGACGTTGCGAAGAGGGTGGGTGAATCTCACCAATAAGGTCTAAACCCCATTGGGAGTAGTCGTTATTAAGAGTAGGCCAATAATAGCCTAGGCGAAGGATCCATTTGGCCATGGCAAGGCCACTAAAATGTCCACCATAAATGTCATCGTGGACTTTTTGATGATATAGGTAACCTCCGTGCTTTGGTTAGACATCAAAGGAGGATACCATCAAAGCCATGTTTATAGAGGAGTCCCCCCATGATGATGTAATGAGAAACACTTTTAAGAAAAGCACGCTTTTCGTTACTCGTAAGGTCAGATGGGAGAACAGAGGTTGTAAGGTAATTGTGAGATTGGTGATACCAAGTATCTTGTGAATCAGTGGATACATTATTTATCATACCAACCTCTGGGGCTGAGTAAGATGGGGCAAAGAGTTGTTGGACCAAGACAAATATGTCAGAGTCAGTTGGTGAGGTAGGAATTTGCGAGGCTAAGCAAGCCATAGTATCCGCAAATTTATTAGTTGAGCGGGGAATGGTTTGGATAGAATAATGAGTAAATAAGGTCAAAAGTGAATCCACGTAATGTTTGTACTTTTGAAGTTCCTCATTTTTACATTGATAGATGCCCGTAACTTGATTGACGACCAGTTGAGAGTCACCGAAAATGTTAATAGATTTTACACCTAAGTGTAACGTAACACAGAGACCCAAAAAGGTCCTCGTATTCCGCTATATTATTAGTGCGGGAAATCGAGACGGAATGAAAGAGGCATAGGTTCGGCATCCGAGAGGAATGAGAATAACGCTAACCCCTCCGCTGCACTAGAATTTAGATCCATCGAAGAAGAGGGTCATTGGATATGACTCCTCCTTGAGTGAAAGAGTGGCAATGAGTTCATTCGGGAAAGTAAAATTGGTAAATTTTTCCCCAGGTAAAGGGGATTTCGCGAGTTGGTCTGCGATAGTTTGTCCTTTGATTGATTTCTGGTGTACAAACTCAAGGTCGAGGTTGGTGAGGAGCATAAGCCATCGGGCGATGCATTGGTTTAGATGAGGTTTGGCATACATATAATGGATGGGGTCCGCATTGGTGATGAAAGAAGTTTTGTGATTCAGGAGGTAGTGTCGAGTTTGGTGGCCACGAATGATAGGGCTAGGCACAACTTTTCTACATGTGTATACCTAGTCTCGTAATCCACTAGAGTATGACTTATGTAATAAATGACTTGTTCTCGATGCTCGGAGTCATGATGTGTGAGCATGGCTCCTACAGCATGGTTGGTGGTAGAAAGGTAAAGGCAGAAAGGGCGATCGTCCTGAGGTGGGATAAGCACGGGTGGCTGCAAGAGATAGGCTTTAAGAGCCTCAAAGGCTTGGTGGCACTCTTCGCTCCATTGAAAGAAAATTTCCTTTTTAAGGAGATGATGGAAAGGTTGACATCGATCCGAGAGTTGTAAGATGAAACACCGGATACATTGGAGTTTTCCCTGTAAACTACGCAATTGTTTGAGGTTAGTGGGTGGGGGCATTTCTAGGATAGCTTTGACTTTAGCTGGATTGACCTCGATGCCACGCAAAGAGACAATAAAACCAAGGAGTTTTCCTGAAAGGACACCAAAGACACATTTATTTGGTTGAAGACGAACACAATATTGTAACAGGTGATCAAAAATAATGGTTAAAACATCGAGATGTTCACTGCGATGTTTAGATTTGCCAATAAGATCATCAACATAATCCTCAAGGATAGTGTGCATAATGTCATGAAAAATGTAAGTCATAGCCCACTGATAGGTTACACCAGCATTCTTAAGGCCAAACGGCATGACACGATAACAGAAGGTTCCCCAAGGAGTTATGAAGGCGGTTTTATGTTGATCGGCCGGGGCTACCAAAATTTGATTGTATCCTGAGAAGCCATCCACGAGGGAAAGCATCTCATGGCCCATAGTGAGATCAACAAGTTGATCAATACTTGGGAGGGGGAAGTCATCCTTTGGGAAAGCGAGGTTAAGGTCCCAGAAATCCATACATATCCGAAATCCTCCCATTGCTTTAGTAATAGGTACAATGTTAGAGATCCATTGAGGATAGTCAATAGGTAAGATGAAGGAAACAGAAAGGAGTCATTGAAGCTCTTCTTTGACCAAGAGGGAAATGCGTGGATGCATTTTTCTTAGTTTCTGTTTAACTGGTTTGGAATCAGTTTTCAGGGTAATGTTATGGATAGCAATGTCAGGATCAATTCCTGGCATGTTAGTGTGGGACCAAGCGAAAGCTTGGTTGTGAGCATGGAGAAAGTTAGTAAAGGCAATTTGTTACGATGCGTTAAGATATTGTCCGATCTTCACAATGTGAGGATCGTCCTCTGTGGATGTTGATTTCTATAGTCGACTCATTCAACATGGTTTGAGTGTCAGATGGTAAGGCGCGTTGAATATAAGAGTCATCCACACCAAGGTAAGTGAGGATGGATTCATCATCCCGGCATTCAACAAAATTAATCGAAGGCAAGTCCTCTTCGATCATGTTTGATATCTGAAGGGGAAGAGAATATGGGTCTTCGTTATTGCGTTGATAAGTGAGAGGACCTAGTAAGATAGCATTTATGAAAAAAAAGGTGGGAGGGATAGATTCAAGGTCTATCGACTCTATGGGTGACGATGGAAAAATGGGTGATGATGGTTCGGAAGGAGTGACTTTGTCATCTTCCCGATACAATGACAGATATATGGTGTCTTTGGTGTAGGTTGTTTAGAGAATCCAAGACCACGATGATCTTTGTGTTTGTGTGTAGTTACAGGAATGATCGTATGTTGGCCTTGTTCATAAAGACTGAAACCAAAGCCCTTCCAAGCACAGCGCGTCAAGAAGGTGATGGTGAAGCGACGATTAGTTAGATATTGAAAATCAGATTGGAAGGGAACCACACCAAGGGGAGGTTCAGGGATGACAGAGGATGTATTGACACCCCCATATGTTAGGTTGGTGCGACAATTAGGTGGTCCATAGGAGATTACTTCCCCCACATGACGGTCGTAGCTAGGATGCGCATGTAACTATCCATACTCCTGTGGGGTATGGAAAGTGCTAACATTATATAGGTGATACTCCCCCAGTGTAAGGCATTGAAAAACATCTACTAAGGGATTTGAGGTCGGGATGTTGTCTGCGGGGAAGGAAGCGGTATTTACAGCAGCAGTTTCATTGGTTGAAGGTGTAGGTGTGGTTGAGGTGGATGGTTGAGGTGTGGTCAAAATAGATGGTTGGGTTGGATGAATGGGTGTCTTGACTGGTACAAGCACATCATTAGGGTGATATAACATATTGCAGGTTTTGAAGGGGGGAGGGTCAACTTTTACGGTGTAGGAATTCCCCTCCTACTCAAATTTTATGCATCTATGTAAGGTGGAGGAAATGCATCCCATAGCCCGGATCCAAGGGTAGCCTAACAACATGTTATATTGGAATTCTACGTCAAGGACATACAAGAGTTCAGGTAAAGTACATGGCCCTACATGAATGTTTAAGGATCACGGTGCCTAAGGTAGAAGTAATAGCATCGTTGAATGAATGCAACATGGTGGGGTTGGCACACATGCAGCTAGAAGGGATATTCATTTGTTGGAAGGCTTTGGAAGAGATGATATTTATGCTAGCACCCCCGTCAATCATAACATGACGTACTCAGATGTCCCGGACGTAAGCTGAGATGAAAAGAGCGGGGTCAGGATCTTCTGCACAAAAGTCAACAATTTCATCTTTGGAGAAACCGACATCAATGGCTTCTTTGCGAGAGAGCGAAGTGGTAGTTTGTTTGGTGAGAGAAGCAACGTGGTTGGGTGTTAAAATGGAGGCAACGAGAAAAGTTTCATTAGGTAAGACCTCTATACCTTGAAGGATCTCAATGAGAGCTTGTCGATGAGATTCAGAGGTTTGAATGAGATCATACAGTGTCATTTTTACAGGTGATTGGTGAAGCTGTTTTATCATGGTACGGTGGGCAACTCCATCGAGAGAGGGGGGTAGGTAGGTCCATGAATAACCACTTTAGGTGGTGGTGCGATCGGGATGGCGAGACGAGAGAAAGAGAGGCCGCAGGTGTGCTTTCTTTAGCTTTCCCATTGGTTTTATGCCCTCGAGTAGCAATGCTAATCATGTTGATCTCGTGAACATGAGAGGAAGAAGATGGTAGGGACCAGTCATTGTCTTCGAGAGGTGGGGTTGCAATAATGATATTTCTTGGTGAGGTGAGGACAGGCGGTATAGGAGAGGGGATTGAAGCTAAAGGTTTCTCCCTTCGTAAGTTGTCTTTCTTAACCTTTCTATTTGAGAGAGGTGACTGAAAAGGATGGCTTTCAAAGCTTTGCATCCCTCTACATCATGTCCTGGTGTGCGGTGGTAAGCGCAGATTTTAGACTCATCATAACCTATAGGTCGAGGTTTAGATGGATCATAGGGTCTAAGTGGGGGTAGGGAAATGGTCGCATTCTCCACCAACATATCAAGGATCTTGGCGTAAGATCCTTTGAGTGGGTCAAAGTCAGAGGAAGATGAGGCTATTGATTGGGTGGGTTTTGGTAATGTTTGGGTATGGTTGGTTCGTACGGGTGGTGGCTTAGACAAGGGGTTTTGATAATTGGATTTAACTAAACGTGGCTTCTTCGGCGCAGAAGTTATGTTTAGCTGGTCAGATGACGTGGTAGCAGAAAACAACCATGGAGAAAGAGGAGTGACAACAAACAAATCCTTTGATGATGGAGTTTGTTTAGGTTTGATAGGTGCACAAGATACTTGGGGTGACGGTGTTGATACACCCATGGATCTTTGTATGGGTGTAGAAGGCGCAAGTCGTTTTAAAGAAAACGCAGGAGGTATGATGTATTGAGGCAAGGTGGAGGGGTGAGGTCCCAATATAGAAGGTAGGTGTGACGGTGAGGGTTTTAGTTGTGACAGAGGCATAGATTGGACTTGAGGAGATTGGGTTTGTCTCCTAGGTGGATGGACGGCTTTATTTTTGGATAAATCTAAGCATTTAGGTGGGTGTGTTAAGCTGGGTATTGGTGAAGTCCCAAGTGTAGGGGGAGGTTTGGTTAGGTTAATAGAGGTGGATGAGGTATCTGGTAGAGATGAGGGGGGTGAGGATGAGGACATAGGTGTTTTGAGCTTTTGTAAACACCTCGGGTATATGGTAGAGATGTCTGGATCGGTCATTTGCATTTGAGTAGAGCATGGTGTACTCAAACACTCCCATGAGACTCATCTATCTTCCGAGGAGAGACAATCCTCACGTGTGAATAGGAAATTTTGTATGGAAGAGAGGTGGGTTGTGATTTTGGTCCACTATGGGTGTGATACGGGGGTAAATGAGGCAATCGTATCAATGGGCGTTAAGAGGTCAACCAGTCCACCGAATAGATTTAGGTGATGAAGAACTAATAGGTAGGAGGGCATGTTTGAGAGGATCCATCATGATTAAAGAATTTGGTGATGTTGGTTTGAGAGGTGTCTCTTCTAAGGATAACAAAAAAGTGGTGAGCCTTCCTCTTGTATGTTAAGCGAAGAGTTGTAGAAGGAGATGTTTGGGAAATAGATAAGTTAGATAACATCCGCTCACGATCTTGTAGGGATGTGGTGTAAGAAGGCTCATCCGTGAGAAGAGAACTCAGGTGGTTAATTCCTTTATGGGTAAAGGAATGGTAAGGTTATCATTTTGTCTTGATGGGGGTGGAGGGGGTTCGGATCCCTACGTTAGTGAAGAGGCTCGATTCAGAATTTCCTCGATAGGAGCTTTTGGTTAGGAGTCAAAGACCACATGGATTTCATGAAGACTCTCCTTGGCTAAGATATCTTGGTTTATGTTCTTGTTAGATGAGTGGTTTGGGAATGGTTTGTTGAAGATTTTCAAATTTCGGTTAGTAGGGGTGTTAGGATTATCGATGGTTATATCCCCGCATCAACCATTTCTGCACTATGTTTTTCAACATCTTGCGGTTTTGTGGCGTGTCCCTTCATGCGTTGAAGTTCTTGAAGTCATTTTCTTTGTACCAAGAAGGTATAGCATGGATGGAATCAAACCCGGAGTGAGGTTTAACGAGAAGGTAAGGTGGTAGCTCCCGCTTTGAGTAATTTTTCAAAATGACACCATAAGTTTCTCCCAGGAGTGTAATTGATGGGATCGGCTTTATATTTATAGGTGGTTTTTGGCGGGGTATTAGATGGTGCTTGGGATTTGACCATCACCACGTGTACATCTCCTTTTGATTTTGAAGCGATCGATGCGTGAGAATTGGTGGTGTTGGGTTTGTTAGTGGAGTCTTGGGTTCGGAAATTAGGGTTTTTATTGCACAACCGTAATTTATCTTCCTCTAAAGCTCGAATCTCTAGTTTTCGAGCCATAGTAAAGGCCTCATCGAGGTGTGGAAATTTTGAATTTGGAGGGTAGGAGAAATGTTCTTAGTGCAAGCCTACGTAAAGAGTTTGATAAGTTTGGCTTGAGGCAAGGCATAAGTAAGTTGGTTGATAACGCCCGCCATCGTCCAACGAAATCTGTGATAGATTCATCTTCAAATTTTCGGATGGCATAGAGGTCGGTGATAGATACTTTCTTGGAAATTTTAATGGAGAAATGATCCAAGAAATATTGGGCTAATTGGTTAAAAGAGAAGATTGAGTGTTGGGTTAAAGCATTGTACCACTCCAAGGTGGGTCCTGATAAGGACATGGGAAAGGTGCGGAGTAGTAAGGCATCGTCATGAGCAATCAGATAGCAGGCATGTCTAAATGATCACAAGTGTTGTTGAGGATCCTCCTTACTATTAAAACGAGTAAATTTTGGTAATTCCCATTGAGCGGGATATGAATGAAGGGGACGAGAAGGATGAATAGGCTCCCACAAACTTGCTCGTATGTCAGGGTGCTACGGCTTCCTGAAACAGAAGCCTCCAGATTTTGCATCTTGTCCATCATTTGTTTGATTAAATCAGTGGTTGGATGAGATGATGGTGCGGTTGTCGTAAACGGAGGATGATTGGGCCAAGGGCCACCACTAGACAATGGTGGGGTTAAATGTTGATAAGGTATTGAGGATGAATATGTTTAGGTGACCAATAGGGATGTCCTATATAAAATGTTAAAGTCACTGGATACGTGTGTGGAAATGAAAAGGTGGGCGGAGCTTGAGAAGGAAAGCTTGTGTGGATAGGTGGTAGAGAGAAAGTTATGAAAGAAGCAGTCTGTGAGAGAGATGAGGTAGGAGCAGTCGGTGGTAATGATATATGGGGCCCCAGGTTAACCAAAGGAAAGCCAATCTGTGCCGTATGAACCCCTGAAGCTACTGAGTTGGGAGACGGGGCTAAGGATGAAGAAGGCAAGGCGAGTTATCAGGTGGGGAAGGAGCTAAGTGAGCAGCTATACTAATAGGCATACCAACAAGGAGTTGACCATCGGGTGTACGGTCAGGGGTATGAGACAAATAGTATTGTACAGTGCTAGGATTAGCATCCAAAAATTTCACAAATTCCTTATCTCCTACAGGGATTTTGGGAACCTCACTGGTGTCTGTAGGATTCCCCATAGGATGTGAAGGGGGTGATTTAGGAAAAGGCATGGAATAGGCATGTGAAACCATGGCTGCAGCTTGTTTCCGAGTGATAACAACCATGGAAAAGAGTAGACAGCAGGGATTCAATCTATCAGGGACAGAAACAACCACAAAATGTTGGAATTGGTAGGTTGCTGGTTTTTGGGAACTATGAAAGATAGTAACCGATATCTCATTAGGTAATCAATGTTGGTCGGCTGATGTGCCGACGTCGATAAGTTAACCGATGTCGGTAGAATAGGACCGGTGTAAGAAGCTATAAGAAGTTGCTGATTTGGGGTTAACGATGCTTAGTATACCTACCAAACTGTTCTGAAGTGATTACTGAAACAGTGTATGATAGAGAAACAGAACTAAAAACAAGCAAGATGCACAGTAAATCAAGAGACTAACCCTAGGATTAGTTTTAATTATTGTGGGCTTATGCCTTAGATGCAAGATGATGTCAATCCTAAAAGAAAGACCTAAGGGAGATGTCAAGTTTGTTTTGGCTTATAAGGTTACCTCAATTGGGCGAGGAATACCACGGAAAAAAAAAGGGTGGATGTTTGAGCTGTTGTGTTGATTATGATGTGATTCGGTATGTGTTGTGCAGTGAAAGTAAGATTAATTTCTTGTCAATACCATAGATATCACCCCCATGTGTATGACCTGTTACTTAACCTATGTTCACTAGAATTGAAAACAATGAAGCAAGAATGTGATGCATGTGTTTTAAACCCAAATCAAAAATTATATTTGATGAAGTAAAGGAGATGACTTTCACTAATGCAAAGATGTGAAAGCAAGACAAATTATTTTACAAAAATAACAAAATATCTTGTGAATATTTTAGAAGAAGAAAATAGCAAGTGTGCTCCCTATATGAAAGAAAGCAAGAAAGAAAGAAACCCAAGAAGGGTCCCACCGGGTGTGCCAAAATGTTTCACACAGAATGTTTCCATTCCTAGAATAGAGTTGCTTCTATCCTTTCATTCTCTTGAGAAATAGATAAGGGTTAGGGCTAGGAGGAATACCTGTTGAGTGTTGGGAGGGTGTGCACATACCGTAGAGAGAGATCAAATTGATTGCGAAGAACTCCTTTTTATCTAGGAAGGACTACCTGCAAGTAAGAATACAAGACCACCAGATTTTAGTTAGATAATAAATGAGGGAACTGCAATGGGCCCAGGAAATATAAGACTTCCTTTTAAAGGTGGTCAGTTCCCCTTTTAATATGAATTAACACAAATGATAATAAAGAAGCTATTGCGAAATCACGATTTAGGTACCTCGTTACAAAGCAATAGAGACTAAACTACCAATAATAAAATTTCATGTTGTTTGTTTGGTCACTGTCGTTGATACGTTCAGCTCGAGTTACAGGGATAAACCAGACTGGATCTGAGGTTGTTCGGAGACAAATAGGTGAGAGGAAGGTTTTAGGTATAAGTCACGGTGACCGATGTCAGTCACTTTGGATAACCGACCGCAAGTGGTTAGAGAACCATTGCCGGTAGGGGATAACCGACACCGGTAGGGTCAGTAATCTAGGTGCTTCTAGATGGAGGTTGGTTGCAGGATGATTGTGGGGTTTTTAAGACTGGTGGATGGCTGAGGGGAATAGTGAGATGATGTGGAAGACTCGAGTGTGATAAAACTATATTCGGGCAATACCAGGTGTATGGATGAAGGTTAAGTGCAGGGTGCTGGTAGGTGGTAGATCTAGGAGTGAGCTTATAATTACTATCAATCAAAAAGCTCAAGAAATGGTGCTTAGAAACATACAAGACACTACTTACTCGTTCTTGATGAAAATTCAGGTCCAAGGAATGTGGTGGTGACAGTAAGGCTTAGTTGGGATGATCCGGTGTTGGAAAGTGAGCTGATGAAGCTATCCTCAGTCTTTTCCAATGCTTGAATAAGGGTGGCAGCGATCCAGTGGCTCAGTTGCAGTCTTCGGCTCGATGCTCTTCTCTGCAACCTCTTCTCTTTTCTTCACTTGTCTCTGTCTTGCAAATGAATTTCCGATCCTTTCCAATGAATTCCAGATCCTTTGTTTTTGGTTGGGGGAGGTCATTTACAGGGAACCGATGGTGGTTACATGACCGATGGCGGTCGAGTAGGAACCGATGTCGGTTAAGTCAAAGTGGGCTATTTTTAGTAAAATATCTAACTTTCCCTCCTTTTCTCCCGAGGGATTAGTTGTGGGCTTGGTCAAGTCATTATTAGGTTGGTTTTGGTGCGGGTGAGGAGTAATTAGTCATGGGTGTGGATGTAGACCAAGTTATAGGTCTTAATTAGGTTAGTTTAGGGTTAGGGCTAGGTCATGATGAGGTTGCGAAATGAGGTGGCGGTTTTGGAAATGCGGATTTATTAATTATAAGGTAATTAATAAATAATTGTGCAAGGTTTAGGTGGTGAGGTTAGGTTGCGAAATGAGATGTGGGGCACAAGGTGTTGTAAGACACAAATTGGGTGTCGTAAGACATATTTGGTGTCTACAGATGTAGGTGAGAAACTTCAAAAAATAATTGGTGTCTACTAATTGTATGAACTTCCATATTTCAGGAATTATGAGCCTTTATACCAATGGCTCATGAGCAGAGTACATGAGGACTTTTTCTACTTTGCAAGATGTAGAGTTAGAATCTCATCTGCATTGATCTCCACAATGATAGGTTTGAAGGCCACAAGAGAGGATATAAAGACTTACCTAATAGATAAGGATGTAATTATAGAAACTAGGAAGGAGTTGGGATACTTGAAGGGTCATGTGGTATGGACATTGATAAACTAAAGAAGTTTCCAACAGTACAAGCAAAAACACATCTTGTTACAAAGATGAATGACTAGGAGAGGTGGTCACAGTGAACACCATGTGGCTGCATGTTGTGAAATGTATGTCATAAGGAGTATTGTATAATATTTTAGGCTACATTGTAGAATAGATAGTGAAGGAAGTATGCAAAGGAGGAAAAATTTTATTGTCACTAGTATTCATAGAGATTGGAGTAATAGATAGGCCAAAGGAGAAGATATGGGAATACCCCATGGAGAACAAGTCACCAGCTGAAAGGTTTAGCAAGTACTTATGTAAAGGGTCCATGATAGATGATGTCAAGCAAAGAGTGGAGAAATGGTATGATAGGCTCCGCATGGCCTTTGAAGAAGAGTGGCACATCCCAAAGGACCTGACTTCGGTAATAGGGAAATAAGTACAGTTTGTTGTATATCAGCATTTCTACGTAGTGTGCTTCCCAATGAAATATGGATCTATAGCCCTTGGTGCAAATTTCCTTACACCTTCACAGTGAGGTACTTTCAAACATCAGTCCACAGATTCACAAACATGTGCCACCTAGCCTTCAATGTAGAAAAGGTAGACTATGACTACCACACCCTGAGAAAGAAGTATGTGTATCTAAGGTGAAGTGTGTATATCGAGAAGCTCATTTTAGAAGTATTGAGCATAAGCCCATGAGTCTAGAAGTCAAAGATATTGGGGCCAAACTAGTATACCTTCAGATGAATCCCGAGATGGAAAACAATAAGTACATGGAGAATGAGTTTACGCTCCCAAGGCCACCGAAGGGTCAATATAAAATGGAGAACATACTGGTGCCTAAGCCCACAAATCCAATTGAAGTGGAGGATGAGGAGGATGAGCGGGAAGATAGTGGTGGTTTGGACCATAGAGGTAGAAGACATCCTATGAATAAGGATGAAGTTGAGTGCACCTCTACACCACCTCAGCAACAAGAGGGGGATGATGAGGACTTGGATGTAGTACAAGGAGAGAAAAAAATTTAAGAGGGTATTCGGAAAATAAGGACCCAAGGTCCTACTCCACAAACAAAGTGCGCAGATCACCTAGACTCTCTCCACAAAGGAGACAACCACATAGAGGAGGAAACTTAAGTTGAATGAGGAGGCGAGAAGATTCAGAGGAAAGCGTGCCTAATTTTCCTACACTTCTAGATAACATAGAAGAACAAAAGGATGAGGAATCAAAGCTAAGAGGAGAGGAAGAAAAGGGAATAGAGGAGACAACTACAGAGACTACCCAGGACATGGAGATGCAAGTACCAAATTTGGAAGATAAAGTTCCTAAGAAGAAACGGTCTAGAAGAAAAAGTGGAGGACACATTCCACCAGCCATGGGATATGCAGAGGGACACGGTAAAATTGTATCCGCACCCACTTCTAGAGCATGATAGCATAGAAGGATTTATTCAGCTGGGAGCTAATGGACGAGGATATGATAATTGTGCACACTTGAAATAAACTAGCATGGTCAATGCACACCCACATGGATGAGCCTAAATTTTATGTATGTGAGGAGTCATGCATGTCGAGATGGATAAAGAGAAGCAAGCCAAGCTAGAAATATGGTAGTAAATCCTCTTTGTCATGTCAAATAAGTAGGTTAGCAACACGTTGGTGAAGGTTTCTACTAAAGTTGTAAGAATAAACATGGAGAAAGCTATAATGATAAGAGCATTGTGCGAGGAGATAAAGACAAAGGATGTAGAGATAGCACACCTAACCCAGAAGAGGGACTTAGAGAATAAGAAATATACTACATTCATCAGCATGGCAGAGGCCATTGGGGATCATCTACTGAAATCACACCCACATCTAGTATCCAGTAGTACCGCATATTTCCCTCAAATGCGATGCACTGTGTTATAACTTTGGTAGACTTGGTATTGGAAGATGACACCATCAAAATGCCATAACCAAATAATCCTGAGGAAGGAAAAGGCTGCAACAAAGAAATTTTGCATCATACGAAGGACTATTGCAAGTGCTTCAAGAAGAATTGAAAAAATTGGATCATGCCTTAAATATATGCACAGCTCTAGAGGCGTTAATCAAGGTAAAGACTCTAGAAGAAGATAATGAAGTCTAGAAGGCTATGAGGGATAATACCTTAGGACACAAAGAGAGGTTAACTATTATAAAACAAAAGTGGGAGGCCACAGCGATGAGCACAAGAGCCATACAAGGAAAGATTAAATGAGCTTAGGAAACTCATCGCACATAAAATGGATGTAATGGAGGGAATAATGGCTGCAATGTGCATAATTATGTTGGTCTTGTAGTGTGAGAAAGGTGAAGTAATGCAAGATGAATTGGAATCCATCATTGTGGACATTCCAGAGAAAGCAAAGAATGCTCTCATCGAGTGGCAAGCCTTAGAGGCCGAAATAAAGGATGAGTATCCAAAATTGATCCTTTAAGATGAGATGGATGAGGCTGCCACATAAAAACATTCTTTACTCATTAAAATTATTTCTAATTATTTCTATTTTAACAAAAAAATTGGAGATACCCATTTTCGGGGTGACAATGAGATTAGTGTGGGGTAATGTTGATCAGAGAACACTTGATAAAACTCACACAAGAAGTCCGAGTGGGAAAACAAGCTAGGTTCAAGGACGTGAAGGGATAGGAAAAACCCGTGCATGAAGGACAAGTCAAAATTTAGTACTTAGCCATTTTTTAGCATTAAGATCTATTTTTAGAAGATGGCATGCGAGAACACACTAACGATGCGAGAGATGCATGACACACATTGTCTATTTTTGAAGGAAAAGATTTACAATGCTTTTGCATGGAGAAATTCTAAGAATAGGGTTGTCACCTTAGTTAACTATCAGTAGTATATACATAGCACACTTTCATGTGTGGCTATGCATGAAAATGACGTTTGGCTATTAATAGCATGCGGCCTATTTTTGGAACAGATAAGTGGTGAAGGGCAAGTCCCCACCCTATATATATGTAGTGAATTACCTGGTAGGGAGATGATGAATATAGAGTGATAGATAATATAGTGTGTTTATGTGAGAGGTATAAGTATACAAAGACATGTATATGTTTTTGGATTATTGTATAGATTTCTAGTATTGTAAGAAGCTTCTGTGTTATTGTGATAATTAAGAGATGGAAGATATTGACTAAACCTAAGTGTCATTCCTATGTGTAATTGGGTAGTGCATGTTCTTATTTCTATCATGATTATTGTTTAAACCTATTCTTTCCTAGATCTAGATATGTCATGCACTGTATAATGATGTATTAGTTATGGATCTATATGTTGTAAGTCTTCATCATGTTAACATTTTGCTACAACAACCCTAAAGAGGGACCTGGTACCTTTGTGCACTTTAGGTGAGCGCTCAGTCTAGGCTGAGTGATGTGCCAGCACATCTATGGTATTATCTCGGTGAATTCTACGCCGCATCACCATTCATCATTTTATCTCGCAACTTTCCGACCATTGTTAACCTTTTCATCATCTTCTCAAGAAAGATGTTTCATTGAAATGGGATGATGAATGCCATAAATCCTTTGAGGCCTTAAAAAAATACCTTCTTCAACTACTAATACTCATTCCTCCTAAATATAAACATCCCTTTTACTTATATATTTCCACCACTGACCATTCTTTAGGTGTCATGTTTGCTCATCGCGACGAGCAACAGAGAGAGAAAGTGGTTTATTACATAAGTCGTACCCTTCTCAACTATGAAACCAGATATACCCATGCCAAAAAACTCTGCATATCCTTAGTTTTCATTACCACTAAACTCCACCATTACCTACTCAATCACGAAACCTTCATCATTACTAATACTGGCCCATTACATTATATGTATGCCAAACCCTATCAACATAAACGTGCCACACGTTGGATTATGCTTCTTACCAACCTTGAACTAGAATTCATTCATCAAAATTACATGAAGGCCCAGGCTATCATTGACCAACTGGCTGATGCACCTATTTCTGGGAATCAACCATATAACTTCGGCTTCCTGCACAATTCCATAACTACCCTTTCCACTGGACAAACTTGCTTACTAAATGACACTCTTCGTTGATGGCTCCAAGTGTTAGCGTGGGGGTGGGGTTGGTATTATCCTCATTCCTCTTGATGGAAAACCTATGCCTTTGTCTTTTAAACTTGATTTTGATTGTACAAATAATATTTTTGAATACACAACACTCATATTAGGTCTACAGGCTACCTATGCCTTAGATGTTAAGTCAATCAATATCTTTAGTGATTCTCAATTGGTTGTAAACCAAGTCAATGGTATATACCAGTGTTGTAACGAGATACTTCAAAAGAATAAACATCATATAGATATAATTTTTACCACCTTTGATTGTTACGAACTTCGAACCACCCCATGATCTACCAATAAATTTGTGAATACCATGGTCCGTTTGGCTTCTCAAATACTTGCTTTGCCTACTGACTCTAAAATCTTTGTCACAATACAAAGACTACAATCACCCTCTTATTTACTTCATGAGGTCTACTCTATTAGAACCATTACCCCGACCCACATGAACCTTCGTATAAGCAATATATAGACTATCTTTCCCTTTCTATTCTACTTGTCGATTTCACTTGTAATAGACAACGTGCCTTTCTTAAAAGTGTCTCTCGTTATGTCATCATGGGTGGTATTGTGTACAAGAGTTGCTTGAAAGAAATTCTCTTATGATGCCTTACAAGTTTTGAAATTCCCTACACCATTAAGGAAGTCCATGATGGAATTTGTGGAGGTCACTCTAGTAGTTTAGTTGTCACAAAATGCATTCTTCACCTAGGCTATTATTAGCCAACCCTAAACCATGACTATTTTTATTATGTCAAGCATTGCATAAAATGCTAGCAACATGCTAATCTCCATAACACACCTAGTCATGCCTTACAGGTTGCACAATACCTTTGAATTTTCTCTCATTGGGTTTAGATCTTGTCAGTGAGATCAACCCCCATTCTTCACAATGCCGTAATGGGTCATAACCGCTCTTTGAATATTATAATAAATGGGTAGAAGCCATCCCCAAATTTCTACAATAGCTAAGAAAATATGTTAATTCATCAACCATCACATGAATTTTTCACTTTGGTGTTCCTCACCACCTCATCACTGATAATGGAAAACAGCTCAAAAACAAAACCCTACGCAAACTATGTGACATTTTTGGCATCCAACTCATTTTCTCATCACCTTATTACCAACAAACCAATGGTCAAGGCGAATCAACCAATAAAACCTTGAACAAAATTCTTATGAAGTTATTCAATGATACTGGGAAGGATTGGCATATGCACATTCCTTTCGCCTTGTGGGCCTATCACACTAGTAATCACACTTCGATTTCTGCCACACCCTTTATCTGGTCTACGGTACTAAGGTTATCTTACCTCTCAAAATAAAGATTTCATCTCTTTGCATCTCACTACAAGACATGCTCAACGATGATGACTTTTGCCAAGATTTTTTGGCATAACTTGATTTATTATATGAATGTCATATCAATGCTCTTGACCATCTCCAAATCTACCAAAAATGTATCAAATGTGCCTATGAAAAACATGTTCATGACCGAACCTTTCAGGTTGGCGAACTTGTTCGAATGAAAATTAACATGTAACCAAAGAGGATAAAATTAAATGAGGAAAATGTGCTCCCGATTGGCTTAGACCCTATATCATTCCACATGCCTATGGGTCAGGTGCTTATCGTTTGTCTTCACTCAAAGGTAAACCCGAACCCGAGACCCTTAATTCCTTGCATCTTTGACCATTTTATTATTGACATCAAGTTTTATACCACTTTATTTCATTTGATCACTCATCCCTTGAGTTTTTTCCACCTTCCCTATTACCCATTTTTGATGATCCATGACCAAACAAGAATCATGTGATTACCCTTCACCTTTCAGCCTTATCTTCAATATGAGTACCACAACCCTACTCATAGCATGATTCTCATAGATACTTTTCATCTCCTCCAAGATGGAATCCCATGGTCATTCATCACTTGAAACTACCTCTTCCATAGTTAATCTATGTGTGTTATGCTCTTGTAGTCTAAACAAGAACCTGATCTTCCTCTATAGTCTTGTCCATGACTTAAATGTCTGAAAACAAAAAGGGATGTAACTCCTTGAGTCAAACTTCCAGACAAAGATGACTCCCTCAAAAGGGACATCTCATCTTTATATGCCGTCATCATAGATAGATTGATCCCTTGAAGGATAGCTATATAAAGTCATTATCAAAATATAATAAATATCCGTAAGCTTCCCACATTGATCAGTCTATTAAAAACAAATCAATGAAGAAAAAGATAAAAAATTTATCATGGAATTGCCTATTTTTGATCCTGGGTTTCTTGTTCCGAAAAACATGCTGTCGTACACTAAGTTAAGCTAAACCACCCATTCTCACCTCCTTTCCTTTTTCTCCCAATTTCCTCTTTCCTCAAGGGACTTGCCGCAACCACGACATTTTCATGATTATGTGACTTTCTTCACCCTTAGAATGGTCTATTATGCAATGCCTTTAGGGTCTTACATTCATGAGCCCCTCTTAGGTTTGGTTGACTCATTAGGTTTCTTATTAATTAAGTGTCTCTTTTACTACCTCTTACCATTTTCCTCCATCATTACTTATTGATTATCCTATACAGGACCAGATCATCGACACCTATATTTAACAAATCACTCAACCATGCCTATGACCTAAACTCAACCATGCCTATGACCTAAACTCAACCATTCCTATGACATACATTCAACCATGCCTCACACCTACCAACCCATTCCTCTACTTCATCCTAATCTTCCCTAGCTTATGGGAGAACTACATCGGCCTATATAGGTAAAATTTTGAGGGCATGGGGCCCTTAGAGGTTAGCTCAACCACTCTTTACCCTAACCAATACCTCCTTTCACTTTCCTATTCACATTCTACCCTATTTAGTTTTCATTTTATATCAATAAATGGAACTTAAACCAAATAAGCATCAATTAATAAATATCTTTATTACATCATCAAATCATTCATTCATCATTTTCACATTTCCACTATAAAAATATTTGGAAATTAAAATCATAACATGTATATACATCACCATTTTCCCCCATGTTACATATAGCTTGGACATTACATCATCCCTAAGTGAACCCGACTCAATCATACCTAACCCAACTTGACTCTACCATGCCTATGACCATGCCTATAACCCGACTCAACCATGCCTATAACCTGACTCCACCATACCTATGACTTGACTCCACAATGCTTACCACCTAACTCAACCATGCCTAAACACACCTATTTTCCATCCATCTATACATAATAATCAAATTATACCAACACAAGTACATCATCAACCAATCATCCATCTCATCATAAAAATCCATGTATCCATACAATATATAATGAGGCTAAATAATAATCAAAATATCTAAAAAATCTCATATACAAATTTCATCATATTCGAACTCGTGCAGGTATATGATCACAATAACAAAAACTCTCATATAAACCCTCACCATCTTTGGCATGAAAGCCGGTATATGATCAAACATAAAAAAATATCATATCAAGCCTCACCATCTTTGGCACATAGGCCAATATATATCTAAAATACAAAACTACACCAAAATAGAGGTACGTATGGCTATCGTGTATCCCCCACTAGATATCCTCCATATTTGTCTCACATATCTCCTCCTCCTCTACCCCCATACGACATCCAACTAACATCTAACCACCCACCATGGGTCTTGGATGGATCTCTCTGTACCTCACCCGGGGTTGGTCTATATGAACTAGTGGCCTCGCCCCGACCCTGTCTCGGGGCTCAATGGTACCCCTGCTTTCTCTCCACACTATGGATGTATGACTTGGTCCTCTCACTTGAGGCCTGCTATGCTCTATACTCTCCATAGGATAGGAAATATATCCCTATGGTCATTAGTTGATCCTAATAATACCTCACCTTGCCTAAGGCATCCCTCAACCTAGCTATAGGTACTCTCTCTGTGGTGCATCAACCAGGTGACCCTACACATGTCTTTGTGGGACCCTATCCTACCCCTACCTATAAAGTGGGACCCTACCCCTGTGCATGTGGTGGTGCCATCGGCATCTCGACTTTGTGCTGTATCTAGGCACGAAGGTCCATAGGCTGTGCTATGCAAAGGGAAAACTAGCCACAAAACTTATAACCTATGCATGTAGGGCGGCCTCCTGTACCCCATCCCCACCTCCACCCCGTGCGGTACCTTCCCTTGTGCTACACTGGGCTTGAAGAGCAGCCACCTATTCCTGAAAAGTGGCAACATGTGCCTCTCGACCCTATTAGCTATCCTTACACTATCCCCAACTATGTCACCAAGGTAGCCACCTACCCCTGTAGAGCATCTCTTTGCAGCTACCGTGATGGTGGCCAAGTCCAGCTACCCCAGCCTCAGTGGTATAGCTCATAATTGTGCTTCCCACTATGATCTATATATGTCTGTAACTCTGACATCATTAATCCATCAGTCGACCACCAGCTCCTCCTACCCTATAGGCACTGGCCGATGGTAGAGGCATAGGCCTCTCCATGTCATCCCTCCTGTATTGTGGGAATGGTGGAGGTACATCTTGTAGTAACCAAAACTTCCATCTAACCTTGTAAATACATATCATCTCGTTCTCTCCTGCATGGTGCCCCTCTATCCATCGGAGCAACTATAGCTCATCTAACTCCTCGGCCATCTACCTATATGATGGGAAGCCCACATACGGCCTCCAAATGATGTCTACCCCAGACAACCCTCTAGTATCTACCTATAATGGGATACATCATGCATATCCCTACCCCTAGAGCACCCCACCAACTGGAACCCATTTCCTGTAACCACCCCAGACCATTCTTGGCTCAAATGCATCCACAGGGCAACACAATCGACAAACACACACATGTGTACTCATATGCCCAACAATGAAGAAGAAAGGTGCAACATAAGCTGAACCTCCGTAGTCTCCCGTAGGCCCATAACTCCTTGTATAGCTATACCAAGTAGGTAAGTGCCTAGGAAAATCATGTCCTCTCCTCCATCATATCATGAAGGACTCCCATCAGTGATCATGGGAATCTCCCACCCTTTGCATCTGGCAGTGCAAAACAACACACTACCTTCATAATCAAGACCACTAGCCTCATCTCCTTAGGATGAGCCATGTACATCTCTCCATAGCTCAAGTTGGCACTATGAAACCTCATCTCCACCATCCCCTCTCTGAACACTCATGCAACATCAATTCCTCTCGATGCCTCCAAGAAATAGAATATAGTTGCACCCCTAATATTGGCAGCCATAGAATCCTTGTAAACTTCCTCCAAGGTGACAGGTCATCTCACATGTCGGAAAATGGAACATGTTGGTCACGGAATCCCATCTATCATGAGAGTGACCATCAGACTCGATCACGAGCTATACGCCTATAACACCGAATCCCAATCAAACCCACCTCAATCACATGCCTCCACTCCTCATTAGTCACATCTCCCTAAACATCTAGTAATAAGGGAGGTACCCTATCCCACATCCGTAGTTGGTCCCTCACCTGCACCCAAAAAAACACACTATTGTCAAAACCTTCCCATACCAAACACATACTATACCCAATAAACCTTGTCCCCAACCCTTATTACTTATTATACCCACTCTACCAATTTTCCCTTGCTAAACCAATATTTTCATGCACTTTATACCTATTCCTATCCATTACCTTTTTTCAACATATTACCCTTACCATTATCACTCCCCTTACTTCTATCTCCCATCCCTTACCCTTCTTTTCCCAGCCTTTTCTACCTATTGATCTATTCTCCTCTAAACCCAACCAGCATCGAGTTCTTTATAACCGCATCGGTCCTTTCCGACCGACATCACTTACCTACTACATAACCGATGTCATAATTTTCCAACCAACGTCGGCCAACCCTTGCTTGGCATTGGTAATTTTCCCGAGCCAAATCTGTTCAAACCCCCTCCCCATTTTTCTAAAACTTTTACAAACTAGCCTAATCACCAATCCTACCCTACCCAAAGCTAACCTAAACCCCTCCCCACCCCTATTTACCCAACCTCGAAATCCTCCTCCCTCATTTCACCAATTTTACCCACAAATTTAATTATATTTCCCTACCCAAAAACCCATACCCATATCACCCTTTTCTATTTACATACGAAGAAAGGTTGAGAACCTACCTCATCCGGTGTCATCGACATGGTGGCACATCTGGCCACTGTGCCGGTGGTCCACCTAAACCCTCTCCCACCTCCACCATGCCTCCAATATCTCCACCAATCACCTCACTCTACCCGATCTCATGGACCCATCTACCTGGCTCCTCTAACCAACCGGATCTATCCACCTCATCAGGGTCTCATCCCTCATACTTTTTCTCAACAAAGCACAACTCGTTCAAAGACTCTGTCATTTTTTCCCACAAGTCAAAATGTACAAATGATTCTGTATTATACATATTTTTCTTTTTTATACCCAAATCAACATGATGACATTGGTCATTACATAACCGCATCGGTTACCTGTCATACTCTTGTCAATACCTTTTACCCATTTCTGACCAAAATTTACCCTTCCCACCACCTTCTTGACCTTACCCACCCTTATTTCCACCTACCTCCTCACCCATCTTACCTACACCCATCCTAAATTTCAGTTAAGGGCCTATTGTTTTTACCCGTACCTTGGTCGTACCCATACCGTGACTTATATGCCTTGACCCAAAACACTTTTCATGACCTTTGAACCCCTATGCTCACTATACCTTGCGGAGTTATTACCCATGTTATTTTTCCTACTGACTTTACCTTGCCTATTGCCATGTTGTTTATCCTGACCCAACCTTTGGTGTACTGGAACATACCTAAACATTCCTACACTTGACCTCTATTGTGTTTCTACACCATATCCTATACCTTGGATACTGGAATCACTTCAACCCTATTTGGATAGACCTATCGACCTTGGACAATGTAGAGTTTGCAATATTTTCACTCTGTACTATACCACCATTTATACGTGTGCATACATTTGAATGTCACCAACTTCAGCCCTAGCCCCTTTCCTTGTTTTCCCGATTTTACCTTTACCCCATTACATGTTGTTACCTCCACCTACCCTACCCACACCTACCTACCTAGCCATTGATTAGGTGGATGATGGTACCTATTTTTCTCCTCCTAATAGCCTTACCTTTCCTATATCTGTGACCCTTATTAAAAAAACCTTGACCTTTTAACCTTTAGGATGTACCGGAACCACACCTACTCATTCCTACATCTTACCTTGTTGAGTTCCCGGAAGTATCCTCTACCTTGATATCTAGATCTCAACAACCCTTCTTTGGATGAAATTTACGACCCTAGCTAACGTACATTTGTTATGTTGAGAAACCCTTGTATCTCATAGCATTTCATAACATTATCACACGTCTGAATCATCTACCTAATCACCCACCCTACCTCTTATAATCACCATACCCTTGACCATCACATTCTTCACACCTAATCCTATTTTCTCAAACAACCCACCTCCTCCTTTTATCAAACCACTCACAACCTCCTTCTCTCACCTCATCGGTTCCTAGTTTGAAGGGGGTTACCTTCACCCACACATGGGGAAACCACATCTTATTTTTGTCAGCTTCACTTACCAACACAAGCTATGCAACAAAAAGGGGAAAAATGTAGACACCAAAATTGGGTCACACTCCCCTTGGCCCCCCATCGAATAACCAACTCAAACATATTTACCTAACCATGGCCCCTTCCACCCCACATTAATATTAATTTAATTAACTTAATTAAATTAATACCCATCCTCACAACATTCATTACTTAATTATTTTAATTAAGCTAAATTTCCACCTCACCCCTCCACCTCACCTAGACACCTCACCTAGCCACCTCACCCTAGACCTATTCTTGGCATGTTTCCATAACTAACTAAGACTCTGATATTACTTTCCTTAATGAGATAAGATTTGGTCTAACCCTAAAAGCACATGCCTAATATTTCTCTAACCACATTCCTACTCATTAGAAGGGAAGCTTCCATTTTGATCCATGAGAATAAACCAACCTATCCCAAGAAATAGAAAATATCTACCATTTTTAGTAAACCTAGGGAATCCCACCTTAACCGATGCCACTCACCCCCTAAACCAATGTTAGTCAACCTGGAACCATTGTTAGTTACCATTTATTCACCTTAGCAACCTTGTTTTTGGGTTGGCACATTTTCTGAGATCAAGGAGATGAGAAGAGAGCTGCATGCAAGCAAAACCAGAGTCTTTTCATGCACCCAAACATCCACATCTAGCACACTAGGACATATCCGTAAGCATTTGCACTCATGGTGACATTCTAGGAAGCATCACTATTGAACCAAGCTCCATCTCACCAACCAATCATCACCACCACCCAATCATTGGACCTACAACATTGGTAAGTGTGTTTATCACTAATCATTTCCATTCTTATTCTGTCCATGGAGTTTTTATCATTTCTTTTATCATTCTTCCATTAATACCCCCATTCCTTCATAGTCTACTTTCTGAAAAACTCAAAACTCACCCACCCTTTTACCAGATCACCTATCCTGGCCCTTTCACCTCTCTGAGTGTTCTCAACATTCTCACAGACCTCTCCATCCCCTCCTTTAGCTCTATCTAACCTCACCCAAACTCTGTAATAAGGTTTTTGTTGAACTACTATCACCCGACTCTACCGACACCGGTTACCCATGACCTTCATCGATCTCTCCTAAACTCGACACGGTTATATCTCACCGATGTCGGTCTCTGTTTTCATAATTTTTTCAATAACAAAACCAAATAACCTTCTACTAAGTGACCTAAATAACCCAAAACCTAACCTTGACCAGTTCCAACACCCAAACACCTACCAACCCTTCGATCTAACTATAGCCTTGACTTGTTATATTAGATTTACTTATTGTGTTTGAATGAGATACCTAAATCATATCAAATACAGTAGGAATTTATTTATTCCTCACATTAATTTATTTTAAATAGTGGATTGACAGCCATCTAGGGAGTATCACACTTCCCGGATCTAGCACACGCTAGGCAGTCCACTGTCATATATTATTTAACTCCTCTTTTGTGGTCTTGTTTTCTATCTCAGGTAGTTCCTCCTAGCCAAAAGGAATCTCTCACAATCAAGATGGATTGAGAAGTCAGAACACATGTGACAACCATCAACTGACCAACATAAACAAGTATTCCTCCTTGGCCCTTACCCTTATCTATTTTTTCTTAATAAAGTAAAGAAAATGGTGAAACGCTTCTCTCTCCTTATCTTAGGGTACCTGATTGGGCTAATGAAGTTGATCATTCAAAAGATTCCCCAAAGAGGAGTTTTGTAAAATATTGATTCACTAGGAGGATTCTTTAATTTTGAGAATGGTTAAAGGATCATGAGTTCACTAGATTTTATCTCTATAAATTGACTCATAGCTTTTTCACCCTTATTCATTCCACATTTATTCTCTATTTTTTTCTCTCTCTCGCTCTACTTTCTAATTATTCATTGTAAATTTTACTTTATGGCTCTTTTGTCCTATTCACTTAAGTGACCATTGTAATTTTTCATTGTAAAATCCCTTTTCATTAATAATAAAGGGGATTATTTTTCTTTCGTAAAGGAATGTGAAAGGTCACAAGTGGTGGGACTATGAAATTTCATATGGGGGTAGATGAAGAGAGAGATTATAAATTTATAAATTGGAATGGCTTCTTCATTCCAACAAGCTATTCTTTCTTGGTTGATAGCTCCCATTTTCTTACTACAAGTAAGAAACTACAATTCTTCTATCTCCTTGTCTTATGTTTTCCTCTCCATCTCAAATTTACTCCATAAGCATGGTTACTTGTGAAATATTATGCAAATGAACTTAGATTTATTTATGATTTCTTCCTCTTTTCTTAACATGATGTCTTCTCATTGTTAACTTGCAAATATTCTTGTTTTATGTCAATAAACTTAGCTTGTTATTTATTGAGTACAACCCCTACTCACTTTATCCCCTCTCTTCATGCACACACCTTTCCTCTCGCATCTATTTTACACATAGTTTTAGTGGAGTATTCATGCATTCTCCTGGTCAAAATGCCACCCACAATGATGTATATTATTGTACATATTTCTTGTTTTCAATAAACAAAGCTTCTCAATCTGTGAGCAAAGGAACTAGTCCCAGAGTGTTGGTGAAAACCCATAATTTTCCCTTATGAAACATTATTTCACCAATAAATTTTAGAACCCACCATGGGGAGTATTTTTTTATCCTACACCCTATAACAATCCACAAAATCCTAAAAATTAGATATATACCTAAAATCCATAAAAATTAAAAATCAAAAACATGAATTTTGATTCTTGAAAGCCACTATTATTTTTAGTTGTGTCCTTTCACATTCTTGTTGTAGGTTTTCTCACAAGATGGCTGAAAAGAGACAAACCATACTAGATTGATTGAGAGGTATTATTGATCTAAAGGTTGAATATCTTCAAAGACAACAATATCATATCTGAAACAATCCATATTACTTATCTCAAGCATCATCTCCATCTGGTACATTGAGTGACACAAAAGGAAAAATATTTAAGAATCCTCCTAAACCTCCGCTTACACCACCACTATTTATTCTTCCCGAGAAGGAGAAATTGAATAAGTTGAAGAATAAATGGAAGAACCTCAACCACCTATTCCATGGGGAAGGAATACTGGTCCACTTGCTCTTACACCACCTCTCCATGAATTACCGAAGGGATCCCCCAAAAACTATCTAAAATTCAAAGGTGATGACACTTAACTTATTAAAGAACATATTGCATCTTTTATCACTACATGCGGAGTTCTTGGAATTTAACATGAATATGCTTTAGTAAGGTTGTTCATGGAGCCACTTCAAGAGAAAGAAGATAAATTATTGTACCTTTTCCTCTCAATCCATCACAAATTGGAATGAGATCAGAACTAGTTTTACGAAATATTTAAATCATTGAAGACTCTCAAGATATTCTTGTTCAATTGGTCCAAATTAAGAAATAATCTAATGAACTTGTGAGATATTTTTGACCTCATTCAACTAATTTCTGAAAATAATACCTATAGAAGCTTCACCATCTAATGATAACAAAAATATATTCTTCATAAATTCATAATTTCTTGAGGTCATATTTATCCTACAAAGAGATTAACCTTGAACTCTTGAAAATGCCAAATAATATACCATCAAAGTATAATATGATCTAATTTTGTCTTGGAAAGTGAAGAATCCAAATGGTAAGCAAAAGGGTCAAACCTCCAAAGAAGGTGCCACTAATTATCTTGTTCAAAAATTGGCTAATGATGTGATTTCATTGAAGAATACATTTGCACAAGCCAATTTTCCAAGGGGAGGTTATCCAAACTAAAATCATAATTATAATAGAAACACAATAGATGGAGGAGAAAGATGATTATCTCTTGAAGAACCTCTTGATAATGTCATGTGTGAATAAAGGTCTGAAGAAGAGTATGATTAATCTCAAATTGAATATGAAAATTATGAGGGAATTTTATCCATTGATGAGATTGAATCTAGTGGAAACATTGGTTTTTGTGAATATACTCCTTCTTTGGATGATGAAACCATTTCTGATATGAAAATTCATTTTTGTGTGGTGTTCACCCATTTGAAGGATGAAGAGAGGGATAATTATTGCAAATTCAAATATCCTCAAGTGGCAACTTAAAACAAACAATAAAAAAGGAGGATCATTGTTTTCATATCTCATGTAATCAATAAAGAAGAATCTTGAAGTATCCATAATTACCACACCATCTTCCAATACATGTCATTCTACCTCTCTTTGTCAAAGTTCTACCCCATTTATACATTCAAATTTAATTATATGAATAAAAATAGTATCAATTCCATTCCAAGAAGTAGTCACCTCTCACTACTACATCTACAATTTAACCCTCCTCTAGGTATCATATTGACATAATTGAACATGTTAAGAATTCCAAGGTCTAAATTTATGAATTTTATTATTTGAGAACTCATCCCAAGTAATTTGATAAACTTGTCTATTTTATCAAAGGAAATAATTCAAATTCATGTCCCACAGACCTTGTTATAAAAGAGTCATTTCTTGCTCTTAACAATAATGGATCTCATAACCTCCTTGGCTCCACATCTTCCTCTTCTAATTTTTTTAACCCTTTTACCTCTCTTTGTTTTTTAATGGATACAAATTGAATAAGTATTAGTTAACTTTAGTTCCTTAGATAACATCATGCTTGGAAAAAATTTACGTGCTCTTGGTCTCACCCCCATCCCTAATGTTGGTCACTTTTATTCCATGGAGATGAAACAATTACCTCTTGCTGGTAAATTTAACAATACTCAAGTATCACTTATGGACTTTCCTGATAAGAAGGTAAATGTAATAATACTAGTGACAAACATTCCACTAGTTACATACATGAGGTTTTTGAGTTGAAGCTTCTATAGAGTCATTGATGGAGATATAATGATGGATTGGGCATATGCCACCATACCAGTAAAAGGTATCATTAAAAAGTTTCTTCCGATCAAAAATATGAAATATAATATTTAAAGGGAAACTGACCTGAGGGAAGATGTTATTTATCAAGATGCGAGAGGTTGAATATATTTCATAAATTTAGAAGAAAATGATAAAAATCCTATCTTGATGGTGATGAAACTAGTCAAGGAACATGAGGATGATTTGGTAGATCATGAACTAGAGGATTTGACCTTCCCATTAAAAATGGATATAGGTTCTCTATTTTAAAATGATGAAATTAAGTATGCCTTCACTTGCAAAAAGGAAGCCCCCAAATGATAAGAAATGTGGATCACGATAAAGAGGATGTTTGAAATGATTTATGGCCATATGATTCAAATTTTCCAATCATCTCCCTAAGACCCAATGTGAAGGTTTTTAAAATGAATGTGAAGGTGAGTATGGGGTAGCTTTGAAGAAGGAATTGAAGACCCTCAACTTAGTCTTGAAATCCTAACCTATGTTATGACTATGCAAGATAAGTATGAGTCCAATTTTGATTCTTCATTTGATGCACAAATGTTCAATAATGAAATAGAACAAATAAAAGAGCTCAATGTCCCTCTTGAAACATTTGTTGATGAGTATGAATGTGAATATGAGTCCTTCTCTTTCCCATTTTGTGAATAATATTGTATTCATGTTGAATGGAATGAAAATAAATGCTTGAATATCCCATGGATTTATTCATTCATGAGGATAATACCTCCATCACAGAGAGTGATATTGAGGTCAATAATGAGTTGGTGTGTGGGAAAGAGAAACATCTAGAGTAGTTGTTGAACATAAATCAACAAGAGGTATATGATGATGTTGAAAATTTCAAAATATCTACTAAGAACAGTTCTATAGAAATAATGGTCATGAGGAACATGACGGTAAGGATTAGTTGTATGTCGAGATTATAATGTTATTTGTGAACATGGTGATCCCGGTATGATTGAGAATCGGTATTTTGGTATTTTTAAGATGAAGAATGTAAAATAAAAAGCATGAGTGAATGTAACAATGGATTAGAAACTTGAAATAGAATTTTAGTTAAATGTCAAAAGTGATCTATTCATATTGATCTTCAGTTGCAAGAGGATTCACACTTTGACTTTCTCAAGATGATTCATGTTAACTTTCTCAAAAGGATTCATGCTAACTTTCTCAAGAGGAGACTTGCATTCTTCTTATTTTTAGGTTCTTAGGGACCTCCTACAACACCTATCTTTCTCAATAATTTGAGAAAGGGGTCTTACTTTATCAAACCATTTAATGAATTTGCATAAAAAAACATTTGGTGTTTCCCATGTGTGGGTGATATCTAAAGGAGAAAAATTAATAAATTTAATGCAGTTTATCCCCACATGTACCATAGGTGATTTAGGTTATTTTTCCCTTTTGGTTTTGTTTTTACTTGTTATGTGGTGTGTATCCATTTTTGTTTGTTTCCCTTTTCCATTATGTGTTTGTTTTTGTTGTTCTTTCTTGTTTATTATGTGACTCTATTTACCCAATGGGTAAGGCACTTTAGGTTTTCTCCCCACAACATAACTAAGGTTCATGATTTCTATGTTTGTCATTTTTATAATTCAAAAAAACCTAAGTAAGATCCATCTATTTTCATGTTAAATTTCTAGCATGAAAAAAATAAAATGTTGGCCATGACACCAAAACCACTCTTGAAATTCCCTTCCCCAGTCAATCTAAACCTTTCCTCTAGCTAACATTTCAACCGTGTCACCATCATTCTAGTTGATGAACATGAAAATATTATTTTCAAGTGTTTTACATGTGTAGATAAGTGTATCTAGCTTGATTCTTGAAGTTAGTGAGATATAATAAATAACAAGGCTCATGTAGGCTTCAAAAGGGGTATTATTGGTCTTCTTGTCACATGAGTACATCCTCCGTGGCTAATTACAAGGGAACAAAATTTTGAGAGGTTTTGTGAGAGATTATTTATATGATCCAAGGAATTTTAGGAAGTTTATGTGGATCCATGAGAGGCTGGGAAACTTTCAAGAAAAAATGCATCTTTTTGACAAGGAAATGGGAAAAACATGTTTGAAAAGAGCTAGTCACCTTGTTCGAAAGGTTTTGGAAGCCTTAAGATGTATTGAGAAGCCAAATCATATGAATTGGAAATTTGATATATACTTATTCATGGTGAAATAATAAAGATAGAATTATGGGAGTATTAAAATGAGGAAACCTATCCATCAATGCAACACAAAAGTCTTTCTACAAATTGGAACTTTCTCAAAGGCTTTTGAACACCTTAGGAAAATCTAGGATACTAAAAAAGGTAATAGTGGATTAAATTGGATCCTCCTGATGTGGGGAATCTCAAATGAACCTTCATTAGTAAAATAATCGTAGATGTGGGCTAAAAATAAGGTTAGAGACCATGAGGAAGGCATGCGAGGGTTTTTTAGGTGTTGGAAAATTTTAATTTTCAAATCCATGTTTTTCCTCCATTTTTGTGTTCAATCCCTTAAGGATGTAAACAAGGAACTATGAGTTAGTAAGGTTTTACAAGGTTATTTTATAGGTTTAAAAGGTGTGTATTGGATTTCATAGGTAAATTAGGGATAAAAGAGTCATTAAAATGTTGTAAAGTGCCTATTTTGGCTAATGAAGGCACATAATGATTCATTATGGGGTTTGTAGGTTAGGTAAGAAATGCAAAAGGGAGTTACACTTATAAAGAGAAGTTAGATGTAAGATAAAATTCAAATATATAGAATAAGAGAGGCAGAAGATATCATTATTCCTCATGTGGAGGATGAGGATAATGTTAGAGAAGGAGGAAGATACAATTTATAAGAAGATACAATAAATAAATAGTGAGAATCTTTGTTTTGCTTACAACATCATGGTCCTGAAATAAATGTCTTTGTATTGGTTTATATGACTTTAAGTATTAATGAGTTCCTCTCATGAATGTGTGCAGAATATATCTCAAGAGGATTACTAAAGTCTTGAAGTTGTATGTGCTTTGTTTTAGCTTATTAACTCTATGATCTTGTTGTGCATGTTAATGAAATGGTGTGTGTTTCCGAGTTTAGAGTAAGAAGTGGTGTGTTCCCTTTACAATGCATAATATTTTAAACCATATGAATGTGTAAAAATGTCTTTCATGTGGATCTTAAGTTAGTATGAGTATCTAATCCCTTGTATCAATGAACTACATGAATTTTGAGTAGCATTGTATGATTGTAGTGATCTTTGGAGCATTTTAGTGAAACTTGAAAGTTAAACCATGTAATGAAGAATGTATGGAGTGTTAATACAAGTTATTGATTATTTTTAAAGTTTGGATCCTTTTGTAGACTCAATTTTCATGTTAATATCTATTTAAGTTGTGTTTGTATTGTAGAAGAGTGTATTGGAAACTTGTGCAAAATGAAACTCGCATACCTAAAGTTAGGACAAAAAAGAAACCAAGAAAAGGGGGTTTCATATGATTCTCAAGAATTTATGGTAAAATAAACATGTAAAGAACATAAGGAAATACCTATAGATAAAATTTCAAGCCTTGATATTAACTAAAAAGTTTTTAATAGCATTCTTCTCTCACCTAGATTTCTAGGAATCCTCTTTACTGAGACCTAACTAGGTCTTGAATTTTGAAGCATCAAACCAAGTATATTTTTCATGAAATTTGAAAGAAACAATGTTGGCTGAGTTATCTAACATAATAAAAAATTAAATTTGAGATTTAATGGGTTAAATTTGAAGATATTCATGATACCAAAGATGGGAAAAAGTGCACAATCAAGAAGGCTAATTATAAGAGGGGGTTAACAAAGGAATTTTTTTATCCTTGGATTCCAAGCCTGAAATTTTATATGCATATACAGCCATGAAATGGGTGTCTAAAAGGGTGAATTTTGTGAATTTAAGAATTTTTCGTCAAAATTTATGCATGACATAAGACTGTCCCTAGGCTAGTCAAGCATTATCACTAAAAGTGAGATAAAGAGAGCAAGTTGAGAGATGGGTTTCTAAACTTTTATACACATCATGCGGTTAGTGAAATTTTCCTAGGTAATTTTATAAATTTTTATGGGTAGGCTTGTAAATCTCCATCCATGAACGTTGCAAGAATGCTTGTCTTAAGGGAATATAGTAGGTAATTTTGATTAGGAAGGGAATTTTGGTGTTTTAAGTTATTTTGAATCCTTTTGATGATTGAAATAATATTTTTGATATTTTGAAGTAGGAGAGGAGGCCTATGAATAATTGAAGAAGCAAAAATCCAAAAATTGCATTCTTGAGCAAAGAGCTAGTAAAGCTAGAAGTTGGTCAATTTGGGTAAGATGATTGTTTCATTCATTATGAATAATTATGAAGGGATTATTAGAAGTGGAATGAGATTTATAACTAATATGTGAGGTATATAGGGACCTTTGAGGTGATAATTTTCATTTTATAAATATTTAAATCCATTGTTGGCTTGTGTATGATCCTCTTTTGCAGAGAAGAGGAGAAAGTAAGTTGTTGAAACTATTGAACTTGTATGCAGATATAATGATTGTATTTTCTCTTCATAATTTGGTATCGAGCATGTAAGATGGAATAAATAGATAAGTTGATGAAGGATATTATAGAGGAAAAATAAAGAAAGAGAAAAGAAGAAAATAATAGAGCGAGAAATAAAGAAAGCAAGAGTTATGGGTTGAACAAAAGCTCAAGGAGATTAAGGAGGATGTGAAGAGGTTAGGAGAAATGATATAAGCCACAATCATGGAGAAATGAGGTAGTACAATCATTTTCTAGATGAATATGGGTGTTAAGTGGCCTCTAAATCTACTTATAGAGAAGAAACAAAAATAGAAGCTCTGAAATATCATAAGAAGGGAAGAGAGAGAGAGAGTTGAAGAAGATAGAGAAGGGGATGAAGAAACAAAAGAGATAAGTGGTCAATAAATAAGTGGTCAAGAAAATTTTACATGAAGAATTTTAGAGATTGGATGAATAAGAGGTAATTGAAAACTTCTTAGCTTGTCTTGGAGAAGAACAAGAAAGTTAAAGAGAGGAGCAGCATATTGATGAAGAGGAAGAGCTCATTAATGGAGATTCTTAAGAGACTCAAGGGAATCCAAGTTTTAATTTTATTGTTTATTTTTATGTGTGAACGTAGGTACCAAAGGAGAAGAGGAAAAGGTAAGAAATGATTCCTTGAATGAAGAGATAGAGAAAAAGAGTGAAGAAAATCTAGAGATTTTTTTTTGGGGAAGATCAAGCTCACTATGGACCAATCAAGAGTGAAAGTGCAGCAGTTAGTGTGATGAAAGGATCATGGAGAGATCTCACAAGCATGTGGAGCTGGATAAGTGGAGAATATGAGGTGAAAAATAAGGAAAATGCTAGAGAAACCTTGGCAAATGAAGTAGAAAATGAATATTAAAGTGTGATACAGAGTGAAGAGGAAGAAAAAAAGAAATAATATGATGAACTACATAAAACTATAGTACTCTTTAAAAGGGAAGATCAGGAAAATAATGAAGAATTCAAGATGGTGAAAAGAGAAGACAAGGAAGGAACTAGTTGTCCACTATTTTTTCAAACTAAGGTGGATTTTAGCTTTGTTTGTGTAGGTGAAGATCAAGATGTGAATGAGAAAGATGAGGAAAAACATGACATGGATGAGAAAAGGTAGGTGAACCATGAGGAACAAGTTGAACCAGATTTGAGAAAGATATGGAATGAAGAAGATAAAGAAGAACCTGATTTCTTGAGATAGTTGAAAGTGAAAGAAATAAACAAGAAGAAAAGTGAAGACAAAGATAAAGAAAATGAACCTAAAGAAAAAATAGAAAGATTGAATAAGACAAATATAAGAGAGAGAATACTGAGAACTCGAAAATAAGGAAGAAAATGAAGTTAGGAAAGAGAAGAAAAAGGGAGTTACACTTATAAAGAGGAGTTACATGCAAGATAATAGGACAAGTGGGAGAGAAAGATGACGCAAACATCAAGATTCTCCCCCTTAGAACTATGACGCAATGACATCTCAAAGGAACCTTCATTAGGAAAATCATCATATATGTGGGATAAAAAAGGTGTGAGAGCATGAGGAAGGCATAAGAGGGATTTTTAGGTGTTGGACAATGTGAATTTTCGAATACATGTCTTTTCCTCCACATTTTTGTTCAAATCCCTTAAGGATGTAAACAATGACCTATGAGTTAGTAAGGTGTTTCAAGGATGTTTTATAGGTTTAAAGAGTGTGTATGGAATTTCATAGGTCAAGTATGGATAAAATATTCATTAAAATGTTGTAAATTTCCTATTTTGGCTAATGAAGGAGCATAATGAGTCATTATGGGGTTTGTAGGTTAGGTAAGAAATGAAAAAGGGAATTACACTTATAAAGAGGAGTTACATGCAAGATACAATTCAAATATATGGAAGAATAGGGTAGGAATATATCACTATTTCTTGTGTGGAGGATGAGGATAATGCTAGAGAAGGAGGAAGGTACAGCTTTGTAAGAAGATACAATAAATAAATAGTGAGAATCTATGTTTTTCTTACAAGATCATGGTCCTGAAATCAATGTATTTGTATTGGTTTATATGAATTTAAGTATTGGTGATTTCCTCTCATGAATGTGTGAAGTTTTATGTGCTTTTTTAGCTTATTAACTCTATGATCTTGTTGTGCATGTTAATGAAACGGTGTGTGTTTATTGAGTTTGTAGTAAGAAGTGGTGTGTTCCCTTTAAAATGTATAATATTTTCAATCATATGATTGTGTAATGAAATATTTCATGAATATATTAATTTAGTAAGAGGATATAACCCCATGTTGTAGTGAACCGCATGAATTTTGACTAGCATTGTATGACCGTAGTGATCTTTGGAGCATTTTAGTGAGATTTGAAAGTTGACCAATGTAATGAAGAATGTATGGAGTGTTAATACAAGTTCTTGATTATTTTGAAAGGTTTAATCCTTTTGTAGAATCACTTTTCATGTTAATATCCATTAATTTGTGCTTGTATTATAGAAGAGTGTATTGGAAACTTGTGCAAATTGAAATTGTGCATACCTATAGGTAGGGCAGAGAGAAACCAAGAAAACGGGGGTTTCACGTTCTTATAAATAATTAATGGTAAAAGAAACATGTAAATAACATTAGGATAGACCTCTACATAAATGTTTAATCCTTGATATTGATTTCAATAGTTTTTTTAGCACTTTTCTCTAACCCAAATTTTTAGGAATCCTCTTGTAGACCTAACTAAGGATTGATGTTTGAAGCATCAAACCAAGGATTTTTTGCATGAAATTTAGAAGAAACAATGTTGGGTGAGTTATCTAATATAATCAAAAATAAATTTGAGATTCCATAGGTTAAATTTGAATATATTCATGACATTCGGAGGTGGATTGAGTGCACGCTTAAGAAGGCTAATTGTAAGAGGGGGTTAATAAAGAAAGTTGTGTTTATCATTGGATTGTGTTTATCATTGGATTACAATCCTAAAATTTTCCATGCATCTAGAACCCTAAAAATGGTGTCCAAAAAGGTGAAGTTTGTTTCTTGTATACTTTTGCATCAAAATTTATGCATGACGAAGATTTCCTAAGCTAGTAAGAGCATTGTGAGCTAGAAGTGAAAAAGTGAGATAAAGAGAGCAAGGTAAGAGTTGGGATTATAAATTCTTTTACAAATCATGGGGTTAGTGAAAGGATCCTAAGGAATTTTATAATGTTTTCTAGGTAGGTCTAAAATTTTAATGCCCTGATTTCTTCTTCCCTCTCCTTCATCAACGACCATTCCCGACGATCCATTTTATAAACAATTAAGATAGATAAAAAAAAAGTAAATAAAATAAATAAATAATAAAACAAAACAAGAATAAAAATATGTATTTAAAAAATAGCATGTGTGTTTAAATGTGTTGGTTGGGGGTGTAGTTGAAGTGGCGTGGAGGAAGTTGGTGGATTTGATAAGAGAACTAGTGGTGGGAAGGTGTAAAATAATGAAGGTATATGGTGAGGGTTGAGTCCACTAGTCAAGCATGTGGTAGGGTAAGGGATGCCATTCCCAGCAGAGCTTGGGGAGAGATACATTTTGAATGTCCTTTCAAACCTGTCATTTTAATTACAATATAATACAAGCACTCTATTTGGGATCCAAGGCGTTGACCACATAGGAACCCAAGTTAATGTTGTAGAATTAATAGTAATTAGATAGTTGTAGTGATTTCAAAGTTGTATACTCTCATAATTAAATAAACAAAAGCTACAGGGAACTATGCAAAATGGATATCTCACTAATATCTATCCTTAAACCATTACCAATATGGGTTAAATCAATCATGTGCGGGAGGATAAGGTTATGACTCTTATATCTCCTCTTTTCTTTATACACATTGATCAATTTGGGTATGTATATGTGTCGAATCAAGTTCAATGTCTCTAAGAGGAAGGAACTACTACATGTCGTTGGTTTATTTGTTGTATATGGAAGAAAAAAGAAAAAAATGAGCAATAGGAGGCATTATATTTGAGAGTTTTGTCTAGTCAGTATTGATTTTACGTATTCTACTTTTGATATGTGCTATGTGTGTTTTAACCTAGCTACACCATTCTCGGGTAGAAATCATTTACCACTTCATTATCCTTCTCTTTATCTTTGTATTCCAAGTTGTTGATTGTATTGATTAAGATGATTGGAAGCCCCTTCCTATTATTCCATTTATGTCTCTACAAAACATGTCCCTTTCATCCTTCCCTATGCATAAATGGGAGCTTAGAGTAGTGTTTAGGTGAGTATGAAACTCTATCTTGTGGTTTATTTTGTGAAATTTGACTTATTGTGTGTAACTCTATCTTGTGGATTATTGTGTGAAATTTGATTTTTGGAAAAATAGTGTTTCTCTCTCCTCTCTCTCTTCTCTCTCTTTCACTCTCCTCCCGTAGTTAAAAAATAAGAAGTGCAATGAAATGATTATAAATATCTCTAACCCTATCTGGTTGCGTGTGAATCATTTTTATTATACAAATGAAAATATAATAACTTTAATTATGATAGATTTATGTGGGTGACATGCCAAAATTTTGCTAACCATGTGGTGGTTGTAGGTACCAAGACATGGAGGAAGTGAAGTGTCACTAAAATATCATTTTTCATGCTATTTATAACAATGAAATTGTAGAGACAAAATTAACCTTTTATGATATATTAAAAGGTTTATTATTGAAATTTTGTAATATGTATGAGTTGCTAGTATTAGGGGTGTTTGGGGAAATGTGCATCTAACCTTGGGTGTCACTTTGATTCAAATTATGTATTATAAAAGTTGGATATATATGTTAAATGTAATTGAGTTTGACATTTTATAGTGCTTTGTCAGTGTGAAATTGATGATTAAATCTCTGGTGTGTCGTGATATTTTCCTTGATAACATAGAAAGGAAATATAAATAGAACAATCAACTCTGGTATATAACTCTTGCATAACTACCCTTCTCGCGTGATCCTGCATAACGTCAAAAACTAAAACCTTAGGGTAAACCTAAATCATTAGACTCAAATAAACCTTCTAGCTTAAGGAAATAAGATCCCAAGTTTGAGATTATCATCATAGCCTATATGCTTAGAGAAATTTTGATGAACCTCACAATTAGGAATGATATGGTTAAATATTGTCTTGAGTACGTGGTTCCCTCCTAGGATTGGTATTCGTTTGTGTAGTAAGGAGAATATGTTCTCTTAAGGTAGTACTCCATGAGAACCCAACTTTAAATCTATTACAAATCCTCTTGGTCTGAAGTATAAGTCGAATGAAAGGATTTAGGTGGAAAAGATCATTAACTACCCTTTGAAGTCATCTTTAGGAGTTGGGGTTATAAATGAATTCCATACCCAATATCCAATTGTTGTTTTGGTTCGATAATACAATATTATGTGTTAATTTTGGAATGTAACACATTTTAAATTATGACTAGTTTGTGAAAGGGTAACCATAAGATGATGTTCTAGGAGAAAAGATAAAATTAGATCATTCATATAACATGTTTAAACCATCTTGTGGTGAGAAACGTAATCCACATTGTGTACAATTTAATGTGAATACTAACCCTTAAACGATGGACTTCTCCTCTTTCTCTCCCACTTGTCCTATTATGTAATAATTGTATGATGTGAAACTATGTGACCATGTTCATAGAGACAAATCCCTAAGACAAAGAATAGTAGTTTCATTAGGATACAAATTTCCCTATTAATAAATAGGTTAAATAATTCATTACAAAAGGCATATGAACCTAATAAGGAAAACCCTTTTAAGTTAGATAGAAAAAAATTCATGAAACCTATTCTAGAAACAAAAATAACGAAGTATTTTGCCACGTTAATTGCATTTGTATTCTTAAAGTAATTATAAAAACACAACTATAATAAAACTATAATTGAATTTTGGCCTTTGTAAGTGTAATCGTGAGATGTGGTCCTATGGAAAATTGAAACTTGACCTTCATTATAATGTGATTAAACATTCTTTTCTTGAATAAAGAGACCCATGTCAGATAATACTTAATGCAAACAAAGTATCTAAGGGATGTAGTTGGAATATAAAACTAGTCTTAATAACTTAAAACAAAATTGGGCAACTCTAGTGATTAAATGATAATATGAAAGGAACATATAATATATTTATTCTTGAAGTAGTAAACTTCCCTTGTGTCATGTGAACCTCCCTTATTAGAGCTAAGATAAATTGTAAGAACAAGACACATGCCTTAAAAAAAAGAATCCTAGGAATAAGATACAGTAGCCTTGTGGGTAACTAAACACCTTATTAACAAACAAGTGAATTAAACAAGTAATTTAAATAATGTAGATTATCTTTATTCAATGAGATACACTTGTAAGTTAAATGTTGAAGGGTATAAAGTAAATTTAGCAAAAGGAAAAGGAATGTATAATTCACATATTATGAGCCTTTCTAGAATTTAAGTTAAATATTGAAATGTGATTGTAATAAATGTGCAATACTAAAAATATCTTGTCATGGGAAGACCCTAACTATGATTTTATGGTGTAGTTGAATCATTATGTTGTGCCTTGTCATTTGGGGGAAAAGTCGCCTTGATGTGCAGCATGTGTTTTCATGTTATCTATGTGGGTTGATGTTTTTCAACATATCATGTGTTGTGTTTTGTCCTAAGTGATCTCCTGTAGTGTCATGTATACTAAAATGTAATTCAAAAATATAATTATCATATTTTAATTGTTGTATTTTTGTGTGTAAAATGTGGGTGTTACATTTGGTATCCAAGTGGAGGTTCATGCTCTCAAACCTCTGAGGATTGATTTGAGTTGTGATGATTATGCATGGCGGTGGTGGAGATGGGAAGAGTAATGTGATATATTTTGTGATGTAACTAACATTGTACTTTTGATCTTATGAATGGAGATGTTGTGCATGCCACTTAGTGTGGATTTTTTATCTTATTGAGATTTTTCATGATGATAGTATTCACTCTCTTTTTTATGAATTCAATGAGAATTCTACATGTGATGTGCCTCCTTATGTGAAAATAATGTTATTGGGATTGCAAAGTGTTTGAGTGTCTTGTTATTCTATGATATGTATGTAGGATGATGTGTTGTATGACAAAAATTTTAAATAGTGAATTAGATCGTATCATGATGTCACCACCATGTTGTGTCACCATGTTGTATCACATATGTTTACATGTTTTTATGTTTGTAATTGTGTTCATCATACGTATAATTTGGGTGTTATGTGTTGGTTCATGTCATGAATTAGGGGCATATGGTGATTGTATGACCCCTATTATATTGTACTAACCATGGGTGTGTTATGTGGAAATGTGATGTATTGTAAAACATCAAAGTAATTATTGTGTTATACCCCCGTATATATACCATGCTTAAGACATTATGGTTAATGTGCATGAATCACCATTGTGTTAGTAATGCAATTATGTGTTATGTTGTGAACCTTACATTAACCGGCCCTAAGGAAAGTAATCGGTAAAAATTGTATGTTTTGAGAGATGAAATGAGTACCTTTGACTAGTCACTTGAGCCAAGTATGAGATAGGGAGTGGAGTCTTACATAGACTAAAAATCCACTTATGTTCATTTGGTATGTATGACACATTTCCCAATGGGCATCATATATATTGTGTTTTATGAACACCTTAGGATCAGTAAATGGATTGCGAGTTGTAGATTTCTCTCTCCCTACATGGTTTTTGTATAATTAACCTATGTGTACCTTTGCATTGGTGTACCATTGACCAGTCACTCAATCCAAGTATGAGATAAGGAGTGGAGTCTTATATAGACTAAAACCCACTCCTATTCATTTGGTATACATAGCACTTACCCAACATGAACTATGTATGTTATGTATCACGAAAACATTAGGCTCAGTAGATGGTGACTTGTACCCTTCCCTCTCAGACTATGTTGAGACTATGTTGAGCCTTGTGGGAGTATGGAGGGTGATTCAGACAGATATTATGGCAATTATTATTTATATTCCAAGATGTAAACTCAATTTTGATTTGATCCAACATATTTTTAATGTTTTTGTTATAAATTTTACAAGTTGAGGATTGATATCTGAGTGCTAGAAACTCGATGAGTACCCCTTTGGTGGCCGTATAAGGCCACATAGTGATTGTGATGTGAAATTTCCCTATATGTAGTTTATATGTAAATTTAACTTTTTTTTCTCTTCCTTTTTGGAACCAACAAATTATTCTATTTAACTTTTGGTTGAGTTATGGTTTATAATTTTGGGAATTTTATTTGATTGTTTCACTAACATGATGATTTTTCACTAACTCTAGAAAATTAGTCATTTATTTTACTTGATTAAAAGTTGAGTTTATGTTAAAATTATTCCATGAGTTCTATATATTTTCTCGCTTAGCCCAAAGTGGATAAAATTGATGTCACTTGGCTTTTTTTTTTTTTTTTGGTTAGTTCTAATGTTGTTATGTGTTGTAATAGGGACATGGGTTCACCAAGGATTGGTGGTACCTATGGGACCACTTTTTGTATGGGGTACACCCCAAGGAGTTACAGATAACTATTAGGTTATTAAACCATGGGTTATTATGTCACTTGGGTTGGAGATGTTTAGGCTCTATGTGCCTAGGGCCATAGGATGACCAACCTCTTTGATGGAACTAAAAGGAAAATTTGTCTTTATTTTATTTTTTGGGAGGTATATGGAGTTGTTTTTTGTGATGCTTTGGGAGGTATATGGAGTTTTTTTGTAATGCTTTGAGGGGTATATGGAGTTGTTCTATGATGTTTTGGGAGGTATATGGAGTTGTCTTGTGATGCTTTGGGAGGTATATGGTTTTTTTGTGATGTTTTAGGAGGTGTGTGGAGTTGGTATTATGATTTATGTGTACTCATGTGATTATAGTTATGTTTTGTGAAGTTGAGGATTGATGTTCCTCATTGAGGGTACAATTGTAATCCCCTTGAAAACTATATAACTACATTTATGGCTTCGTGTTGTGTGAAACCTTTGTATGTGCAATTGTTGGGAATTCCATGTTTTTATAGTATGCTTATGTTATGAGTACTATTGTGTCGAGCATATGTGTGTGAAAACTACTATGTTATGTGGACCATGTATGTTCCTTTCCGTGGTTTGGTTGAGTTCTTGTGATGTGATACAATTGTGTAGGTATGAAGTTATTAGTGTTGTGTTGTGTTCGGGATTGGTGTGGTATCGTGATGTTAGTTTCTATTGGGCACCCACAAAAATAAATAAACTAAAATATTAAACAATGAAATATTAAGAGCTTGAGATTAATAAATATTGTTAAGGGAAAATATTAAATAGGTAATAATGTAAACTAGAACTACCAATCTTCACAGAACATTAAGAAATTATCAAACATTGTCCTCTTTTGTGTGGTTAAGATTTTGCAATAAGTATCTTCTTTACTTGATGACTTGAGTCGTTGATTATTTCCTCCTTGCTCATGAGTACCTATTTTAACCTTGGCATTATGTCGCATCAAGGAAGATGCTCTTATAAGGAGAGGGATATGTAATGCCCCTATTTATTCTTCTCCTCTCCTTCATCAACGACCATTCTCAATAATCCATTTTATAAAAAATTAAGATAGATAAACAAAAAAATTAAATAAATAAATAAATAAAAAAAATTAAAATATATATTTTTAAAAATACAATGGGTTTTTAAATGTGTTGGTTAGGGGTGTAGTTGAAGTGGTGTGGAGGAAGCATGGAGTTGGTAAGAGAACCGATGGCGGTAAGGTGTAGACTAATGGAGGCATATGGTGAGGGTGAGTCCACAGGGTGTGTGGTAGGGTAGGGGGGTGTCATTCCCAGTAGAGATTGGAGAGACAAAATTATAAACATCCTTTTAGACCTTTCATTTTACATGCAATATAATACAAGCACTTTATTTGGGATCAAAGGCATTGATCACATAGGTACCCAAGTTAAAATTGTAGAATTAACAATAATTAGATAGTTTCAGTGATTTTAGAGTTGTATAATCTTATAATTAAATAAATAGAAGATACAAGGAACTATGAAAAATGGAGATCTTTCTAATAACCATCCTAAAACCATTATCAATATGTGTTAAATCAGTCTTGTGCATGAGAATAAGGTTGTACCTCTAATATCTTCTCTTTTTCTTTATACAAATTGATCGATATTGATATGTATCTATTTTTGTAGTGGTTCAATGTCTCTAAGAGGAAGGAACTACTACTTTTCATTGGTTTGTTTGTTGTATACAAAAGAAAAAGGAAAAGATTGAGTAATAGAAGGCATTATATTTGGGTGTTTTGTATAGTTGTATTGACTTTTCTTATTCTACTTCTAAGTTGTGCTACATGCATTGTAGCCTTGCTGCATGATTCTCAGTAAACATCAACTACCACTTCGGTATCCTACTCTTTATCTTTTATTTCAAGTTGTTGATTATAGTTATTAATACATTGGAAGACCCTTCTTCCTATTCCATTTATGTCTCTACAAGACGTTTCCCTTTCATCCTTATTTTTCATAAATGGTATCTTAGATTATTGTTTAGGCACATATAGGGAAGCACAAGGGATTTTTTCGAGGATTTAGAAACCTCATTCAAATGAAAATAATAGGTTTTAAATCTATTCACGTTGTCAAGCATTTTCCCTCCCAAATTGTGCCTATTTCGTACTTGTACCATGGTAGACTAGTATGAAAATTTTGGATGTAAAATAATCTTTCTTAGATTTGAATAAAATTCCTTTCATGTGTTTGAATCCATCCTCCATCAAACTTTCAACCTGTGCCATATATAGAGAAAATAAAAAGGGGGCAGAAATCACTCCTTGGGAAAGGAAGGTGAGATGTGCATACACTAAGAAATATACTTATGTTACTAATAAATTAGTAATACACATGGTCTCATGGAGAAATTTAATTGAAATGTTTGCATAAAAGGGGTTTATCCGATAGGGCCATGGGTAGAAATAAGTTTCCTGATTTAGAGAAAATATGTCCCAAAAACACCTCGCATCTTGCTCAACCATCTCTTGATACAGAGACATCTTAACAAACAAGCTATAAGTGAGAGAGATGTTCATGGTTTATTATCTATGGCTAGACTGTTGAATGGAGGAGAGATGAGAGTAGGCTCACGGATTGTTGGCAAGCTGTTTGGTGCGGATGAGGAATCGAGCTCCACAACATTGGCTGATTTATTTCCCCTCAAGTATATCTCCCTTACCTTCATCTTTTATAATTTTCGTATTTTGGTTCTTCATTTGAAATATAATAGAATTATTAAACCATTGGTTAATTATACAATTAGGTATATAACCAAACTTAAATAGTGTAAAATAATAAAACTCCACCTTGTGATGTATATAACCGATTTACCCCCTTGACCATCAACCATGATTTCTACCTCAACTTTATACATTTCTAACCACGTGTATCATAATTAGGTACTCATGTCCACTATTACCAGAGAGAGATTTAGATGATTCTTCAACTAAAATAACCATTTTTGTCTACCTTACAAAGTTAGGAAAACGTAAAATTCAAATACTTGCAAAAAAATCTTATGTAACCCGAAAAATAGATGTTAATTTTCTTCCGTGTCGCTTTTTGTGTGGGGAGTTGCATAAAATGTTAGATGGCCTTAATTAACTATTTGTGCTCTCTTTTATGCCCCTCTAGATCCACACTACCCTCATTTTGCAATTTTAGGAAGATGCTAAAAGTGAAAAGTTGGTTTTTGTTTCAGCTCACCATTTGGACCCTAAGCAAAGGAACATTTTTTTGCCTTCACAAACCTCTATTATTTCTACTAGATAAATTTCTTGTAACCCTCATTTTATGGAAAAACACATTTCTAGCTAGTTTGGAAAAAGGGTTTTGTTGGCCTCTAGCCAATATTTGACTAGGTCAAATTGGACCAACTACCACTAGTTGCTCCTAAAAACTAGTCATCGCTTATAACCCGTTTGCTAGTTCTCTGTCCCATCAACTCTGGTGATTTCCCCATATATGTGAGATCATGTAGCAATTTTCCCATTGAGTTTTCATCCATCAGAAGTCAGTTTTTGGACCTAGTTTTTTATCCCTTGAACTAAAATTGGTTGCTTTTACAACTAGCCCAATTACGATCGATGGCCCTAGAAAACTAGCCAACATTCATAAACCATTCATATGTTATGAATTCTATTAGCTCCTGTGAATTATTTATATATATGAGGACACGTAGGAATTTATCCGTAGTGCCTTTTCCCATTAGGAGATATTTTTTGAACAGGTTTTCTTAACCTCTCGAGCCAAAAATTGGATGTTTTGCAACTAGTAGGAAAATGTTAAAAGGAGACCGTATGACCCCAATCAAGTTAGTAAACAGCCACGAAAAATTCTTTCAACTTATAAATAATTGTATAAAACTCTAGCTTGTGGCTTATTGTGTGAAATTTAACTTTTGGAAAAATAGTGTTTCTCTCTCCTCTCTCTCTTCTCTATCTCTTTCTTTCTCCTCTCGTAGATAAAAAATAAGTGCAATGAAATTATTATAAATATCTCTAACCCTCTTTTGTTACATGTAAATTATTTTGATTATGCAAATGAAAAACTAATAATGTTAATTATGCTAGATTTAGGTGGGTGTCATGCCAAAGATTTTGCACCCATGAGGTGGATTTAGCTACCGAGACATGGAGGAAGTGATGTGTCACCAAATATCATTTTTTCATGTTATTTATAACAATGAAATTGTAGATACAAAATTAACCTTTTATGATATATTGAAAGGTTTATTATTGAAGTTTTGAAATATGTATGATTTACTAGTATTAGGGGTATTTGGGAAATGTGCATCTAACCTTGGGTATCACTTTGATTCAAATTATGCATTGTAAAAATTGGATATATATGTTAAATTTAATTGATTTTGACATATTATAGTGATTCTTCAGTGTGAAATTGATGATTCAATCTCTTATGTGTTATGTTATTTTCTTTGATAATGCGTAGAAAGGAAATCTAAACAGAACAATCAAATTTAGTATAAAAATATTGCATAAATACCCTTCTTGTATGATCCTTCATTAATGTTGGAAACTAAAACCTTAAGGTAAACCTAAATCATTATAATCAAAGACACCTTCTCACTTAAGGAAATAAGATCCCAAGTTTTATATTATCATCATAGTCTCTATGCTTAGTGACATTGTCATGAACCTGATAGTTAAGAACGACATGGTTAAACTTTGTCTTGATTATGTGGTTCCCTCCTAGGATTAGTATTCATATGTGTAGTAAGGATAATGTGTTCTCTTAAGGTAGTACTCCATGAGAAACCAAATTTAAATCTATTACAAACCATCTTGGGACGACACATGAATCAAATGAAATGCTTTAGGTGGAAAAGATCATTAACTACCCTTTTGAAGTCATCTTTAGGAGTTGGGTTTATAAATGAATTCTATACCTAATCTCCCATTATCATTTTGGTTTGATAATACAATATTGTGTGTTAATTATGGAATGCAACAGATTTTAAATTATGACTATTTTGTGAAATGGTAACCATAAGATGATGCGCCAAGACAAAAGTGAAATTTAGATCATTCATATAACATGTTCAAACCAGCTTGTGGTGAGAAACAAGACCCACATTGTGTAAAATTTAATTTGAATCTTAACCCTTACATGATGGAATTCTCCCTCTTGCTCTCCCACTTGTCCTATTATGTAATGGATGTATGATGTGAAACTATGTGATCATGTTCTTAGAGACAAATCCCCTAAGACAAGGACTAGTAGTCTCATGAGGATACAAATGTCCCTATTAGCAAATAGGTTACAAAATTCATTACAAAAGGCATATGAACCTAATTAGGAAAACCCTTTTAAGTTGGACATAAAATAATACTCAAGAAACCTAGTCTAGAAACAAAAATAAGGAAGTATGTTGCCACGTTAAGTGCCTTCGTATTCTTAAAATAATTATCAGAACATAACTATAATAAAAAAATTGATGTTTGGCCTTCGGAAGTGTAATCGTGAGATGTGGTCCCATAGAAAATTGAAACTTGACCTTCCTTATAATGTGAGTAAACCTTCTTGTTGTGAATAAAGAAACCCATGTCGTATAATACTTAATGTAGACTAAGTATCTAAGGGAAGTAGTTAGAATATACAACTAGTCGTAATAACTTAAAATAAAATAGGGTAACCCTAGTGATTAAATGTTAATATGAAAGGAACACATAATCTATTTATTATTGAACTAATAAACTTCCCTTGTGTCATGTGAACCTCCCTTATTACAACTAAGATAAATTACAAGAACAAGATGCATGCCTTTAACAAAAATGAATCCTAGGAATAAGATATAGTAGCCTCGTGGGTAAATAAATACCCTATTAACAAACAAGTAAATTAAACAAGTAATTGTACAATGTAGATGATCCTTATTCAATGAGATACACCATAAGTTAAATGTTAAACGGTATAAAGGAAATCTAGCAAAAGGAAAAGGAATTTATGATTCACATATTATGAGCCTTTCTAGAACTTAAGTTAAAGATTGAAACATGATTGTAATAAATGTGTAATCCTAAAAATATCATGTCATGGGAAGACCCTATCTATAATTTTATATTGTAGTTGAATCGTTATGTTGTGCCTTGTCATTTGGGAAAAAATTGTCCTTGATGTGCATCACATTTTTTCATGTTATCTATGTGGGTTAATGTTTGTGCAAACATATCATGTGTTGTGTGTTGTCCTAAGTGATCTCATGTAGTGTCATGTATACTACAATTTACATTAAAAAAATTATTCTATTATTTTTATTGTTGTATTTGTCTATGTAAATGTTGTCCAAATTTCTCGTTCTTAGTTGGGATTAGTGCACTAGTTACTAAAGAAACTAGTCAAATCACAAATGTTGAAGGGTTTATGTTACCTTGGATGTGATGATGTTTGATATGGGCATTGAATGATGGATCCTTTCCATTGTAATTTAGATAAAACTTGTAAATAAGAATGGAAATGATTTTGATTTGATAGATGTATACAGGGGGCTACCAAGACAATGTTGGATCTAAGAAGTGATTGATTGCTTGGAATATGTCAACCCCCATGTTTAGATAAAAGGATGTAAAAGAAAAATCATGCAGAAATAGAACCATCATTGAATCTAAAAAATGGAAGAAAATGATCTAAATCTAGTTAGAAGATAATAACTACAAGATAAAGGTTACAGGTCTAGGTCGGCGGTGACCTAGAATATGCATAGGAAGGTTGACGGTAACTCCAGGAGGATGGATCCAAAGTCATAGATAAAATGTGTAGACCTTCAAGTTCTGGAACTAATCTAGAATTTAATGAGGACCTATAGTTATTGTAGGAGGATCTACGAGAAGAGAATCAAGGCACAGGAGATATGATGGATGATAGAAAGGAGGATTTAGATAGGTTTTGGATAAATAGAATCCTAGATGGTGGCAACTAGGGGGCATCTATGCTCTGTAGAAGGATTAGGATGAGGCTGAGAATAAATAGTTGAATATGGAAACCTACAAGCACTAGGACTGGAATTAAAGGTTGTTGAGTGATGGTTGGATGCTTTTGCTCTAGACCTACAATAGGTTAATCTACAAGAAATAAAATATAATCTGATAGAAAACTTGATAAAAGCACTATAAAATCAATAAATCTCACAAAGGAAGATCGTGAGTGATGTAAAACACATTTTATGATGGATGGGATGTTTTTGAATATCGCAGAAGCTCTGTAAGTCACCAAGAATATCTCTGGTTACTTGATTATCAAGTGATTGGATGCAAAATGGAAAGAAATAAAACATACTAATAGCATCGATGATGACTGGGTTGGGTCATCGCCGATCATGGGGAAAGTTTCCCTTTCAGGATTGATTTTTAATTTAAGGCAGTGTTTGATGATTTTACAGAGATGACCAAATTATTTAAAGCATATTGGAAGGATTAGATGACTTGGGGATGAATCCGAGGTAGTTGGGGCATAAAAATTGATGGGATGAAATCTAGAAAATTAGGTTTATTTATATGTATGATAAAAGCATCCTAATTATAAATTTGGTTAGGGAAATGACGAGGGTTAATTAATTAATAGGATCAATGTGAATGGGATAGTTGGGCATGTAAAATATTAAATGATTAATTAATTAATGTGAATTAAATTAACAAGGATTGGATGGGCATTTGATAAAATAAGGAGGATGAATAGTATAAAATATGCACATGCAAGCGATGAGGGGATAGATACCAAATTTAGGTGTCTATATTTTTTGCCATTTTGTTGAGTGGTTTGAGCTGACAAACCACGAGAAAAAAAAAAAGGGTTGGATGAGGATAAAGGATTGATAATAAGATCCCCCTCAAATAGGGTATCGATGGTGTTAAAGGAAATTGATGACATATTTTAAAAAAAGGTAGATGAAAAAGGGCCATGTAGTTAAAGGGTAGGTAAAATGATTACCAAGGCAAGATTCCCTAGGAAAAAAGATTCACAATAAGGATGAAAAAATATGGCAGTGACTCCAATATCACATCGATAGGGAAAAATTGCGGTCTCAATAGATATAGGAAACAATGTTCTATAGACCATTGAGTGGTTGAAGATCACTGCAGTATGGATGCAAGATGGGATGACCAATGGGTCATGGGAAAGTCATCAAAGTATGCAAAACATATACAAAAAGTATGTTAAATACTTCATACATGAGGAATTAGGAAAATAGGTATGTTTCCACAAGGTATGGGGATGCATGATAAGGTGCCCAATGGGAAACAAAGAACAGTCAATAAGGTAAGATGAAAAAGTGAGTATAGAATAATATGCCCCGAAGGCGGAAAGTATGAACGCGAAGGAAAAAAAAAGAACAAATAAAAATATGCCTCAAGTGGAGAAAAGGTATGGCCATAAAGGTGGATTTCGATAAAAAAAAATGGTGCCCTAACAATGAGCACAAATATGGCGACAAAAGTGGACTTGATATAATGAATGTAACGCCCAAATGGGATTATGAAAATGTCCTCAAAGGAGAACTTTGTGTATAAATTAGATAAGATTGTAAAATAAAATACCTAATAGAGGATATATTATGACCACGAGTGTGGACTTATAGAATAAATATGATTAACATGTGCGAAGGAAAAAAATATGGCCACAAATGTGGACTTGAAGAGTATGTATGCCCAAAGGAATATTGATTATGGCCATAGATGTGAATGTAGAGAATATGTATGCCCGGAGGAAGAAATAGTTGAAAATGTTGTATGAAAATTCCCAAAGGGGAAAATAGAGATGACCATAAATGTGGATTTAAAGGTCAACAAGAAATGATTCCCTAGGAAGGGATGTCGAAAGAGGGAGAAATCCCAAAATGGTTGGTGGTAAGGCATGTCGATGGCCAATGAGGCTAATCGATGGAGACCCATGGGGGTAAACATTAACCAGTGTCGGTGGGCTATATAACCCGATGGTTGGCCAAAAAGTTCATTTTCAAGCGTAGAGTTGATGAGAAAGAGAAGAGAAAGAGAAAATAGATTAAGGAAATGTAGGTTTCTAAAGCTGTAAGGAAACGTAAGAGGGTGCAGAGAGGATGGTGAGTAACAAAACACACGCTGAATTTTAATTAAATTTAATGTTTTATTTAATTTTTAGCATTTTTCTGTAAAAATTACATGGTGTTAGGGGCGATTAGTGATGACCTATGTGGTTCGACATCGATTGGGCCCTAAGGAGCGTTGATTTGACCATAAATGCATCGACCTAACCTAGGTTGGTGTTGACTAGGGTAAAACTAGATAGATTAGGGTCTGATGTGATTTTGGATGAAAATTAATGCATTTTAAATGTATTTTTGGATAATGGATCTTATTTGTGTGTTTTTATTTCTTGTGATTACAAACGAGGGATACCTTATACCTAAGAGATCAAGTTTCTACCCTATATGAGCTTATTAGAGGGGATGTTACAAATGTTGATTGGTATTATCTATCTGTAGTCAAATTATGGGGATTCAGACACTATCAGACGATCCCATAGGATGATGGTCTTATGATTATCTTGGAAGAGATGTGGGATTGATAGACTTGCACATTTTAGTTCGGAGAAAGGAGATGACTATCATCCGGAGGATGTGTATTAGATCCTTATACTACTAATAAAGGGGAGAAGATAGTCCACATTACTAGTGATGATAGATTGATGGTTTTGAAGTAGATATTTGGAACCGATGTGCCCTTTATCAAATTTTCTTTAGGGGAATTTTTCTATGAGTAGATATATGAGGCCGTGGGTATCACACACCAATTGATTTGCATGGTTATGGTGGTAGTTTCCTACTATGATTTTATGGAATCGGGAGGAGCTTGATTTCCATGGGTGTTGACTAGTGTAGTGGCTAATATTGTTGACCACTAGACAATGTTTTCATTTAGGACTGCCTTATTGGCTCAGGTTTACCATGAGCTATCTAGATATAGGGCTAGTAGGAGATCAAGATTGGATATAGGCTTCTTGCTACACTATTGGGCCTATGAGCATATTTTTGTGATTAAGCCATTAGGGATTCCATGGGTCACAAGAAACCATATTCAGCTAGAGGTGGGATTTTTGAGATGGAGGGTCGACTAGGCCTTTGGAGATAGGGGTAGAGAGGGGTGGATTGGTATGTAGATCATATTATAGAGCTAGATATTGACCATGTCACATGGTGGTAATATCAATATTTCCCCACTTGGCTTGGTATGGATGTTGAGCTAGTGGGGATGAGGAGGATGAGATATGTGCAGGAGAGATGGCTAGAGATGATAGAGTATGAGAGGCTGCAAAGGTGGCACACTTGCATGCCATGATGGGTTAGATGAGGGTCGAGAGAGACCAAACATGTGTATAACAAGATGCATATCTAAATTAGTGGTATGTGGTAATGCAGGAGTGATACTAAGTTACTTAGGAGAGAGACCACTACCGTAGGAAGAGGGAGGCCTACAGGGCCCATTTTGGATATTTGGCTACTATTGTAGTGACTAATTCAACTAGTGGAATTCAAATAGTGTTGTAGGGGTCGGGACGGATGGCTCCCCCTTACATGATTGGGATGGATAGGTACTTAGCGTTGGCTTCGAGGCCAAATATTATGAGGATATCGTGATCCACATGTTGTATCGAGATCTTGAGATACTAAGAGCATCTCTAAAGGTATGCGGTAGGTAGATCTAGACCATCCAACAAGTATGTCTAGTTTGTCTCACCACAAGAAGTAGAGGGAGGCCACGAGGGTGCCATAGATGTGTAAGGATCAGGTGTTGTGCCTGCCCTAGGAGATGAGGATTTGAGAGCCTCAAATATTCACTTTACAAATTTTGATAGTATTTTTCTTTAAGGGAGCCCCCTAGATGGCCATGATGTATTTATACTATTTTGACACACACAGAGATAGATATCTGTGTGTGTGTGTGTGTGTGTGTGTGTGTGTGTGGTTTTGGCTCATGGATCATTATGTGTTCATTATGTGATGTGATGAATTTTATTTGATGTGATGGTTATTTTATATTTTATGTTTGTTTAATATTTGGTGATGATGGTAAAACAAATGTATGATCACATGTTTATTTTAAATTAATATGTGTATAGATGATGATATAGATTTGTGATTTGATGATTAGGATTAAATTTTTGTGTTTAAATTTGATCATGTGATTAAAATGTATAAGGATAAGATGTGATGAAAAAAATTAAGAATGAATGCGATGGATGATGGATGTGTTGTCAGATAGATAGATAGCATATAGGTGATTAAGATGATGAAATATGTGTTGGAAGATAAATGCGATAGGATTTAGGAAAAATATGCCTCACAATGGTGGTGACCTATACGTGGAAACGACACTATGTTATGACAAGGAAATATGCCTCTAACCATATTGGAGATAAACAAAAATGGGATCCATGCAATGCAAGGTACATATAACCAAAGTTAATGTTAGCAAATAACCAACAATAGTTAGTCATTTCACATATCATAAGGAAGAAAATGATGAGATGATCTCATAAACCTAATGTTTATATGACAAAAGGGGTTTGAGATGTGGCTTGTACAAAATAAGAGGGTTCTACAAAAGTGGTGTTCCCTAAACTATACCCCAACTATAGGAAGGGGAAAGAGAAATTTGTTCAATATGGGAAGATTTCTTAGGATGTTGATAAAGTGGAAGGTTGATCAATATGGGAATCCTTCAATTCCATGAAAAGGAGTAGCCATATTTTGAGGATATGGTCTACTTTATAATATATATGGAAAGAATAAATGATAGCCATCCTTCGAGGGATCGGTATATTTACTTATTTTTTCTTTTGTTTTTATTTATTGTTTTTGAATTTTTTTGCATGAACAACTGTCCTTTAAGGGATCAGTCTATTTTTGATAAATTTGATTTTTATTTGAGCATCCATGATTCTTGATTTTTGATTTTTCATGGTGGAGAGCTGGGACTATCTAAGTAGACCACTTAGGAGGGTATAAAGAGTGCACATGAGACACCCATGGACCCTTTACATGGTTCTAATAGGTGAATGAGATGGAGATGAATGTGATGATCATGGATTTATCACAAAAGGGGAGAACCTATCCATGATGAATATGCTACGGGAAGAGCCATGGTGCCTGTATTCAAGGTCACATCTAGGAAATGACAGAAGACCACATAGTTCCAAATCACCATAATGAGAAATGGAAATGGATAAGATGGAGGAACAATCCAAGAATGGGACTAAGGGAACATTGGTAAATGTGCTAAAAATATAATGGTCATAGCTATAATGCGTTAAGTGGTTCCACTTTTGGTTTACCGCATGGTCCGATCCAGTTAGGGGAAAAATTTCTACGTTGGCTCCTTTCTAGAGTAGTGACATTTCGATAAATTTAAGAGATTAGCATCGCATTTTGGAAGACAGGACAAGTTAAAATAAAAGTGTTGCCTATCAATAAAGTGGATGGTATGCGTTTAAGATGAACAAGTTGTCCCCTAGAGGGATAGGATAAATCAGGATTAGATGAGATGAGTTAAATAAACATTTATGAAATAAGTACCATAATGGTGAGTTTTAAAGCCATGGTGCTTCCAAAGGGAAGCACAGATATGGCCATAAAGGTGATCGTATGAAGAGGGGATGAAAGTATGATCGGATAAAATGAGTTAGATGGGATAATATGATGTTGAATATGGAAAGGAACTAATCCGTGAACAGACAAGTCCTAGAAGGAGTTCCCCTAACACAGGAGGATGAATCGATGGAGATGAGAAGAAGGATGTTAAAATATCAAAAACATGGGGGAAATGCTCCCCGGTGAAAGGGATGTAGATAAGATAGTGGATGTCAAAGGATATGGATGTCAGGAAGATGGTGTATCAAGGTGAATAGTATTGATAAACAAGGGAGGACCCTCATCAAGAGGATGATTGGATGGAGATGTGGTAAAAGGGATTAGATGTGCTATGGATGAAGCATTATATGGTTAAGGGGACTCATCGAGGAGGTCCTCTCACTCAATAAGATCATGGAAAATGGTCTGGAGGGCCTTACAATGCTTAGTGTCATGGCCCAAAGTGTGATGATAAGTAAAGATGTGTTGAGAAGTGAACCATGAGGGATTTGGAAAGTTCGGATTGAAGCTTTTGATAGGTGTAAGAGTGATGGAACAACTATTAAGAATATGTTAGAGGACCTCTGCATATGATTTAATATGGGCACTAGGAAATTTCATGTAGGATGGTGTGGATGGCGAAGGTAAAGGTGGACTAGGTCGAGGTCTAGGTGGTCTAGAAGAAGAAGTGGTGGTGGATTCTTTACTCCTAGATGTCTAGATAATTAGATGTTTTTTTATGAAGGGGCTTGCCCTAGGAGAGAATCATATTATTTAGATTTGGATGGGTTGATTGGTCGTGATGGAGGAGGGGGTCCTAAGACAGAAGGATGAGGCCCCAAGATAGAAGATGTAGATTTGGTCTTGATAGGAGGGATGTTGATCTTCTTGTGAGGATGCTCAAGGGACCATTGTGGAAGGACGCCAAGGTCTTTAGATTTGGATTTTTGAGGAGTACCCTTAGCGAGGATGACAATAATTTTTACCGAGGTATCTATTAATGGCATGGTGGTTGATGGCAGAAGTAGCTTCTGCATGATGGATTCTAAGGAGGGTAAAGATTAACTAGATGTGGAAATGTCGGCTATGTGGATGAGATAGGAGGGGTGCCTATAAGCTTCTACAAGCTGAAGTTCTTTCTAAATTTTTCAAAGGATGTAGGTGGTGTAGAATAGGAATGGTATAATGGGAATATAGTGACAATGGTTAAAGCAAGATATGTAGGTAGGAGTACCGAAAGAGGAACCAATATGGAATCTAAGGATGACACAATAGGAAAAGTTGGAAGGGATGTGGATGAGGAACATGGTCGATGCGGTGTTTTGAGTATGTTGAGGTGTGGAATTAATAGCGGGAGTAAGTTTGAATATAAATATGGGTGTTTGGATCATGTCGTTGATAATTTATATGTGATATGGTGTAGATGGTGGATGGGTTGGGGTAGGGGTGGAAGAGGTATGAGTGTTAAAAGGCACATGAGTGGATCAAGAAGGTATGAAAAACATGGAAAAAAATGTGGATGTGGAAGATGAGGTAAGTAGGGTGTTCATAAGTGACAAGATAGGTCGTAGGGATATCGGGATATATATAGTATCGAGATGATGTGGGCATAGGAAAAGAAATTTCAGATAAGAATTTCAATGCAACAACAAAAAGTGCGAGATGAGGAGATAGGTGTGGCCAAGGCGGATATATATATAGTAAAGAGTAGGACTAGATGTGGTTGTAAGAGAAGTGGTAGAAGTAAGGGAGGTAGGTAAGATGAATGTGCATATGATAGATGTGGGAAGATTGTTAGAAGGGGCCAAACATGTAATACTTAGGATGGAATTACATTAGGCAATGGGTGAAAATGATGTGGAAAGAGGTGTCTGATGTATAGTATTGATTGAGAATGGACTAAATATGTGTGATGTAGAAGGTGGAGATGAATTGGATGGTGGAGGATTGGGAAATGGTTTTCTAAAGATGTCATGTGATGGGGATTGGACTTCTTAGGGGATGTAGGATCATGGTAATAAGTAGGGAGATCCAATTGGGTAGGCTCATCAAAGGTATCCCTCTGTGAGATGAGAGGAGAGATGTGATAAGATGGAGTAGGATCTCTTGACTGATACCTATGGAGAAGGAAGTCATGGATGGGGTTCTCATGAGGAATATCCATAATACAAGTGGGTATGGTGATTTTGGGTGACATCAGAAGGGCACAAGGTAATGAGGTAAAATAAAATGGGGTATAAGTAGGGATGATGCATGGGGATGAGGCTAAAGATTATGAGGATAAAGGTGACGAGATATATAGTAATGTAGTATAAGGTGATGGATATAAAGGGCATGATGTATAATGCAATGAGGGTGAGACATGATTTTCGTATCAATGTGGGTGAGAGACGAGAGTTCTACGATGAAGATATTCATAGATAGGGATAGAGGAAGCCCTAGAAGTAACTTATGGTATAGATGGTGTCATAGAGGACCATTGAGGACTGATCAAGGAAAATTTTGGTTCATGTTATCCAAATAACTCTCCTAGTTATCTAGATAAATTATATTCTCATCCTAACTCTGATGTTTCACATTTCAAGTTACACGCACTCAAGATTTTTCTTTTGACACCTTGGCACAATTACAATTCCTCTACACGCCCTTTCGCACCTTCCTCCTATGCATCTAATTTCTCTCCTATCCCATCATGCACTCCTTGCACATACCTCTGTAGAATTACCTTCCAATCAACTAAGTCCTTTGCATTCCTCTTATGCATTTACCTAGACTCAGTTCTTTCACGTGGCCTCTTTTATTTCTTCCTCCGTGTGCCTTATTTTAGTTGAATTCCCACATATTTTTTTCATACTTACCTTATGCAAGTATGCCTTCCTCCCCACGTGCTCCTCTGCATCTCCCCTCTGTTTCCCTTTCACATACTTGCTTCTCGCTCCCGTGCCTTGCGCCTTCCTTTGCACTCTTCTGTGCCAAGTCATCTTCTATTAGACTTGAGTGTGCCATGTGTAACTAGCCAAAGTGTGCCAACATGGCGCTAAATCTGGGAAACCAACTAGTGTATGACACGTGGAAAAAGACAAAACAAATGAACAGTTGGCCATCCTTTCAGCCAACCTACACATGCCACGTGTTTTGCATCTCATGTAAACAGCTCGACATATTTTGGCAGTTGTATCTTTTGCTACAAATCTCAGATCCACACACACCTGGACTTGTTAGAGAACTTCTAACACAAGCTACATGTTGGACTATTCAAATTCAAATTTTGGTGGGATTTGTTAGGAGAAAACATGGAAACATCTTTCAGCTCATCAATTTACACATCCAATCAACCTCAACTACTAGATTTCATCATATCTTTCCTTCTTCCTTATTCCACATGCCAAACAGACATGGGGAAGTTCATATGACAGCCTTACAGCTGATTTACAATCATTTATCACTGGTTGTTGGTGGTTGAAGATTTGACTCTGAGTTTCCCTCCATTTCTCTTTCTCTTCTCTCCTTCTATAAATAGCAAAGTTTTGCTTTGTAAAAATATCCCTCCTTGTTGTAATGACACCATGCCAAAATGGTGGCTAACTTCCCATGGGTCTCAGACCTTGGTGTGGTCTCTACAATGTATTCTCACCTCTTGTCGTGAATGTAAATGACTGTGCATCCCTTGCATAATAAAATGGTGTTTTTTGGAACTCTTTTCTTCCCTGTCTTGTTTTCATTGTATCTCGCCTCTCTATTTTCATTTTCTGGCATGTTGTGCATAATCCTATGCTTGCATTTCCCATGTTCATGTGTTGCACATGCCGGAAGGCTGAGCTTAGGTGTTGATTTGTGTCGTGCAATCGCCTCGCCTTTTCTCTTGTGCCCGATCTATTTCCATCACTGCTCGTGGTGGAGAGAGATCAACCCTTTCCTTCTAGCGCTATCACCTTCCTTAGATTAGGATTTCCCCTTTCTGCACATCCTTCCATCCCTAGTCCCTTGGCATGTTTAGTCTAGGATTTGCTTTTAACATTAGGAGTAGTAGTAGCGTTAGAGGTAGGTAGAGGAACCGACCTTCTCCAGATATCTGTCCCAAGCACACAAGGTCCCACAACTTGGGGACAGTTCCATTGTGGTCTCAAACACCTCATCCCTTTTCTAGGAACCAAGACACGTGTGCATGTTTGAGCAACCAACGATTTAAGCACGCTACTGGTGGGACCAAATTGAATATCATTACATCTTCATTTCAGCAATTTTGATGTGTTACTGTTGAGATCCATCCTTAGGAGGCATTTTTCAACACATCTGGTGAATCCACTAATTCAACACACCCATTATCTTATGTGCAGACCAGTCCCCCCTCATTCCTCCATTCATTTATCCTTTTTCTATCATTCCACAGTCCTCTTTTGAAGTTGTACAATCATGACTTCTTTCTCGCCATGGAATTCTCATTTGTAGCAGCATAAATATTTCCCTCCATCCCCACAATTTCAAAATCCTCCTCCAAATCATTTTTATAAGCCCCATTATCCCAAAAATGCATATAACCCACTTTTTTCTAACCAAAATGTTTATGAAGAACATGTTTATGCAGATGATGGTGGAAAATCCTTGGTGAAGCTGATTTTGAGAGGTAGGTACAAAAGATGGAGATGGACATGATGCAGCTTAGAGTCAAGTGCTCCATAAAGGCAGCTAAAGTTGGCTACAAGGTCCCTTGTCCATGGGTCAGCCCTGTACCAAGCTGGTTTAGCACCCAACAGAAGTTGTACTTCATCACTGAGATGTTGCCCCAGATTATAGAGTGGGTAGAAGGAATGGAGGCTCAAAAATATAGCACATGGAAACCCTATCAATGGGGTAACCCTACACTACCATCTTACAGCCCTCCCACTCCTCCATGCCAACCTACACCATCTCAGCACTGCAGCGTGTGCTCCTAGCTTCTTGCATGTTGTCCCCATTGAGAATTTCATCCCTTCTCCCTCATTTTCATCTCACCTTAATTTCTCTTCCATTCCCCTTCCTTTGCATGCCTCTTCTCCTCTTGCGTGCGCACCTTCCACCCCTTCTGTGTCTATCCTCCCATTTTCTTCTGAGTCCCCTCTATCTAGTTGTACCAAAAATGAATAGCCCCCAACCAATGCACCTCTCCCAACCAATGTCATCATGTTCAACGACTACAGGACAGTTGAAGAATGGTGTGACTCATGTGACTCCGACTAGGAATAGGCAATCAATAAGCACCTATTCTAAAGGAGAATCAGTTAGCTCTAGCAAGTGTAGTTCTAGAGGAGATGGAGTTGCTTGTAGAGGTAGAACCATACGTGCCCTAATCTACTAGTGCTCCCCATCGGGAGGAAATTCTACAATAAAATTCCATCTATGGGATTGAGCTTTAAAGTACTAGGAAAACCACAAGGATCAAACCATGCCCAATCAGATATTTGACTAGCCTAGAGCCAAAAATAGAATTGACACCAGTCATGCTCATTTCAGAGCATGAGGTAGAGCTTCCATGTGCCAAAGGTCAATAGAAATTCCTTCCAGATCCAAGTACAGAACAACTCCAGGAGGTTTATATTCTTTTTTTGATACTTTGAGGAGGGTGAAATTCCATCTACAAGATGGTTTTTCACTCTTAATTCTGACCATGTTCAACGCTAAATTAATTACATGGTAACAATTTATGAGGAAGGGAAGATAATTCTCTCTACCTATTGCAGGTCTTACTTGAGTACCCTTGCCTCTGGTTAGTTTAGGTTAGTTTAGGTTTTCTTTCAGTAACACAAGTGCTTGCGCACACTCTGCATGTTCCATTTGGGACATGTATGATTTTCAGCTTTTGTACATAATGTTGTTCTGTTTCGGCACACTCCCTCTGGTGCCTTTTCCTTTGTTGTCACACCCACATGCCCCTTTTATTTCTTCCTAGGATGACAATCCAATTTTGGAAGAGGTAGTTCCAACAGTCAATGCATAAGCTTTCACTCTCATCAATCTAGTTCAGAATATCTTCATATGAGAGCAGCAATTCAGTTCAGAGTTTAGACAAAGCTTCAAGTGACTTCAGGAATGTTCTTCAAAGTTGTAGATCAAATCTTTAAGATTAGCACCTGACTCCATGCCCAATGGACTTCTAAGGCTACTGGTCTCTTCATCTAGCAGGTAGATGGCCCCCGAAAGTCACCAAAATTGTTATCCAAATAACTCTCCTAGTTATCTGGATAACTTATATTCTCATCCTGACTCTTATGTTTCACATTTTAGGTTACATGCACTCAAGATTGTTCTTTTGACACCTTGGAACAGTTGCAATTCCTCTACATGCCCTTGCGTGCCTTCCTACTCCTTTTTGCATTCTTCTATCTCCTTCCATTTTCCCTCGCATACCTTCCTCCTACGTGCCCACTTTCTCTCCTATCCCATCATGCACTCCTTGCGCGCACCTCTACAAATTTACGTTCCAATCAATTAAGTCCCCGGGCATTCCTTGTGCATGCTTACCTAAGCTCGATCTTTTTGTTTCCTCTTTTATTTCTTCCTCCATGCACCTTCCTTTAGTTGAATTCCCGCATCTTGTTTTCATACTTTCCTTCTACAAGTATGCCTTCCTCCTATATGCGTTCCTTTGTGCCTCCCCTTTGTTTCCATTTCACGCACTTGCTTCTCGCTCCCATGCCTTGCACCTTCCTTTACACCCTTCTATGCCAAGTCATCTTCTCGCTAGAGACTTCGAGTGTGCCATGCATAACTAGCCAAAGTGTACTAATAGGGTACTAAATCGGGAAACCAACCAGTGCATGACATGTGGTAGAAAAGACAAAACAAATAAACAGTTGGCCATCATTTCAGCCAACCTACGAGTACCACTTGTTTTTCATGCATTGACGGCTCGACATATTCGATAGTTGTATATTTTGCTACAGAGCTTAGATCGGCACACACCTGGACTTGTCAGAGAAGTGTTGACACAAAATACACGTTGGACTATTCAAATTCAAATTTAGGTAGGATTTTTAGGTGAAAATAGGGAAATGTCTTTCATCTCATCAATGCACACATCCAATCGACCTCAACTACTAGATTTCATCAAATCTTTCCTTCTTCCTTATTCCACATGCCAAACAGACATGGGGAAGTGCATCTGATAGCATGTATCACTTTGGTTGTTGGTGGTTGAAGATTTGAATTTGAGTTTCCCTCCCTTTCTCCTTCTCTTCTCTCCTTCTTCTATAAATAACGAGTTCTGCTTTGTAAAAATATCCCTCCTTGTTGTAATGGAACCATGCCAAAATGGTGGCTGACTTCCCATGGGTCTCAGACCTTGGCATGGTCTCTACAATGTATTCTCGCCTCGTCATGAATGTAAATGATTGTGTGTCCCTTGAGCAATAAAATCATGTTTTGTGGAACTCTTGTCTTCCCTCTCTCATTTTCATTGCATCTTGCCTCTCTGTTTGCATTTTCTAGCATGTTGTGTGTATTCCTATGCTTTCATTTCCCACATTCATGTGTTCCATGCACTAGAAGGCCAATCTTAGGTGTTGATATGTGGCATGCATTGTCTTCCCTTTTCTCCTATGCCTGCCGTGTGTTTCTATCACTGCTCATGGTGGAGAGAGATAGACCCTTTTATTCCGACGCTATCACCTTCCTTAGCTTAGGATTACCCTTTCCACACATCTTTCTATCCTGGTCACTTGGCATGTTTAGTCTAGGATTTTATTTTAGCATTAGGAGTAGCAGTAGCATTAGAGGTAGGTAGAGGAACTAGCCTTCTTTGGAGATCCATCCCAAGTGCGCAAGGTCCCACAACTTGGGGACGGTTCCATTTTGGTCTTAAACACCTCAACCCTTTTCTGGGATCCTAGATGCGGGTGCATGTTTGAGCAACCAACAATTCCATTTTGGGACACAGAATATTATCTAAGTACAAGAAGAGACGTGGGTGCATGGGATTAGTATGAAGAAGGGCTTGTGGGGTTGAAGGTGTGCAAGGAAGGGTTCTAATAGATTTTTGTAGAACACACGGCGCGTGTGCATAAGGTAAGATGGGTTTTGGACTTAGCTATATTGGGTGTCCCAGGAAGCACATGAGAAAAGCGTGACACATCTAGCATGTGGAGTGGATACAGTGTCATCTTGGTGAATGAATGATCGAAAAGGGAATATTCCATACATGTGATGGAAGGTTCTTCTATATAATATCATTACACATAGTGGAGAGCTCAAATTAAAGGAGGCATGCTCCATTGGAGGACCACTTGGACACTTGGAAGCTAATCTATTACCTCATAAGGTATGGTTATGAAGGAAGGAAAGCTATATATTGAGGTGCGTGGGTAGCAAGAAAAGGATATAGAAGAGAGACTAGATAAAGGTATATACATTTAGTCATCTTGAGAGAGAGTAGTGTGCTAGAAAAGAGGTGAAGCTCTACAAAGACCTCATGGATGATTCTATGTGTTGGGATTAGGAAAAATTAGGAGTGATGGCACACTTAGAGGGACAGATCTGTACTCATTTTTGTAATATGATAAACATAGTGTAGTTCTGATGCATGACTTGGCTCTGCATTATTTATATGAGGGTCTATTATGACTTCAAAGGATTCTAATGTGGTTATTGAACATGTTAATATGAGTATAAGACTATTCTGAATCATATATGTTTTCCTAAGTATCATCCTTGTGTATTTCCTTTATATATGAACCATTTCTATATGTTGTTTGTTATTTCCCATTCTAGATGCATTGAAATGACAACTTGTCCTAGGTTCTCAAAATGATGCATGGTTATTTTCTATTCACTTACACGTGAATATATATCATAAGATTATGTACTCTCACAAGAATCACATAAAGGAGATACTCGTGGTCCACGCATGCCTCGGGTGAGCACCTAGTGTCTGTTGGGTGATAGGCCAATGTGTATGCAATTAGACTATTGGTCTAAGGCTATAAAAATGACTACATATTGGTTCCATTTTTGGGACCTCTTTTTTAATTTTTTGTGAGAAATGGCATAAATATTTATCCCCGTGATGCATTATGATAGAACGTCTAACCTTGGAAAGTGTTGAAACATGGTTCAAAAGCATGGAGGATGATTTTACTCAAAGATTCATCACTGGTCTTGAGTTCGATGTGCATATATGGGTAGACGAGAACCTACACCATGAGTTGTATGAGACACTCTTCTCTTGTTTCCAAAGTAGAACTATATGAATGGCTTTCAACATATGCATCCAAATAGAGTTGGTACTACGATCATGCGTATAGACCCAAGATGACTATCAAAGGTTACATGATGCTGATCCGACTTAGACATGTGTTGTTTATCACTAGTGGAAGAGATTTTTAACCAGATTATACTTTTGAATATGCCATTTATACGTATTCTTTCCCATAATTTGTTGAGTTTGAGTTTCTGAGGGAGCCTAGAGGATCATTTTTTTGTGTTATTCCTTTGTCTATGAAGATCTTGGTCATTACCTTGAGTTTGGAGGCATTTCCCATGGCCAATTAAACTTCTCTGAGTGCTAGGAAAGGAAGCTATGGTGGAGGAAGATGGAAAACATTGTGGCTGAAAAGGAAAGGGAGGAGAGATGACTCAAGTATAGAAAATCTCGTGAAAGGGAGATGACTAGACAATGAGAGGTTGCAAGTATGATGGATTTATAGAGGTAGATGTTGTGGGAAGGAGTTGAGGTTCATGCAGAGGATGTGAAACCTGAGAAGTTTTTGTTATCCCATCTTGGCAAGTGTGGGAGAGAATCCCCTTCATCTTCTAATGAGAGTTCGTTACATGGAGAAAGGATATTTCTTGATCATTATTAATCCGGCACTTAGCGAAGGACATATAGATGGTTTACAGGGAAGAGTAGAGTGCATTCAAAGGTGTGGAAGTATCGTAAAGGATCGCGCATGAAGAAGAGAGAGAGACAGATTTGGGACTTATCCTTTTTCACGATGAGAATATATTTTTGGAGACTTGTGTAACACACATTGGCTATTTTTGAAGGATCAGCTATGAAGTGCTTTGCATGGATTCAAGATGAGAAAATATCTACTACTAGTAGTTAACTAAAAGTAGTCTATTATTAGCACACCTGCATGTGTGACTATTTATGTAATGGTGTGTGCCTAATAATAGCATGCGACCTATTTTGGGATTAGATAAGTGGTGAAGGGAAATTCCCACCCTTATAAATATGTAGTGAACTGTGTAGCATAGAGAGATATGAGAACTATGTTATAGTGAGATTATGCTAACAAATCTGTTACGCACATGAGCGTATACTACTGTTATTATAAGGAAGCTTCTGTGTATTACTACATTTAATATAATGGAGATTATGGACTGAATCAAGGTGTTATTATGGTTATAGTTCACTATTACATGCTTGATTTCATCAAGGTTATATTTTAAGTCTATTATTCTCTAGATCTAGATCTGAACATACACTGTAGAATGATATATTAGTCATAGATCTGAATGCTTAAAGTCTTCATCATGCTAACATCCTATAATAGCAACCCTAAAGAGGGTCAGTACATTTTTGTGCTTCGGTGAGTGCTCGAGTCTAGGTGAATGATGTATAATGTGCACAGGATTGTATTAGTGAATTCTAGGCTACATCATTGGTTTTTTTTCCAGGACCTCTTTTTCAGTTGTTTTTAGGATGGTTTGCAATGAAGACATATCAGTTGACCTTAGCAACTGTTGAGAAGTGGATACACAATCTAGAAGAAGAATACACACGATAGTTCAAGACTTGATCTAAGTTTAACGCATGTATGTGGGTCAAACAAAATCTGTATAACAAGTTATATGAGAGAATTTTTGCTATCATTCTATTAGAATTGTACGAGTGGCTGATTGCCTATGCATCTAAAAGGATTTGGAGATATTACACACTTGTCTAGAAGGAGGAATAATTTCAGGCCCTTTATGATGTTGATATAATTTGGACTCATGTTGTGGATATGTGGTTACTGTAATGTTCGAATATTTATATCTTGGAGTACTAAATTTCCACTTATTCATGCCCGAGGTAGCTGAATTCCAGTTTTTACACGATATCAAAGGGGAACTTGCATGCAAGGCATTCCACTTGAAATCAAGATCCCGATGGTAACTTTGAATTTGCGAGACTAAATTTATGGATAACTAAACCCCACCACTTACGGGGGCAGGAGTAGGGTTGGTGAAAGATGGTAGACCTAGCGGTAGAAAGGAAGACAGAGGAAAGGCAACTTAAGTATAATGAGGCGTGCGAGAGGGAGGTAGAGAAGCGATGTGACATTACATAATGGATGGTGTTGAGGAGAGAGATGGATCATGAAGGATTTGTAGCTCACGTAGGAGACATGGAGCCAGAGCATTAGGAACTCCCCCATTTGGGAAAGCATGACATGGATCCCTCCTTGGCCTCACGTAGAAGTGTGCCAGCAGAGACAACCTAGGCCGCGGGTGTGCATCTGAATCAACCTAGAAACCTTTCCCTTGTGCTTGGTTTTCCAGCATCTAGTACAACAAATAGTCAATAAGCTAATTCAAGCAGTGGGAGAGTAGGAATAAGTCTTATAAGAGGCACATCAATGGCAGCACAAATGGATTCATTGTTATATGGGAGTACCTTTTCAGTGTATCATCGGTGCATGATACAGTGCGTAGATTTTGGACTAAATTCCGGGAGTGGTAACGCTTCACATGGTGTCAGGGTATAGTTTAGTTCTACTATTGGGACATAAGGAAGTAAATATTTTGGTTTGACCCCAGCTACAGGTTCGGGATTAGGAGGCATAGGTAGCTCTAGTTCCAATGGATCTGGTGGTTCTTAAGGTAGAGGAAACACAAGAGGTTTTAGATCGTGGTAGCAAGGTCTCTGCACCAACCCCGAATATTTACATGGAGATATCTCTTCATCTTCTAGAGTATAGGGGAATAGAAGATGTTACTGAACTTGTGCATATGTGTGAAATATTTTGGTGTGCAAAATGAATCACGACTTCGAGTGTAGTGAAAGCCAATTTACTACTACGTTACGAGGGTGCACACACACGGCTAGTACGAAAATTTGACCCTGATTAGACTTGTGTAGACTATACAACTTTAAAATATGAATTCCTTAAAGAGTTTCATATCCCTGAGTTTGAGCAGAAGAGTATAAGCGCACTCAAGGATATTAAGAAAGGCACTACTAAAAGTGTCAGAGAGTATGATGCCTATTTTAAAACACTATTATCTAAGCTTTCTTATGACATACATGTAAGCTAGCATGCACAATGGTTCGTTGGGGGTCTGATTACCCCTTTTAGGACAACATTATCACATAATACATACACTCATCTATGTGAAGCACTTGAAACAACCTTATGCACTGAGGTAGTTAGAAGCATAGACACTGGGGTGAGCCCATTTTTAGAAGCACAAATTGCAACTATGAAAAAATAGTTGGAGAAACTATTAGAAAATTCAGCACATGAGATGCACACAAGGATTTGGTGCATAGATTGTGAAGTAGAAGGTCACACAAAGGATATTTTTCCTCATAGATCAGTGCACTCATTGTTATTGGATTGTGAGATATGCCATTTAAACCATGATGCTAGTTATTTCCCATTACTACAATGCGTGATAAGGAAGAATGTTTCAAGCTACTACAAAATCTATAGGTCCATGACTCATGACACAGAAGACTACCAACTGATTGGTTAGATCCATGATGCTATAGATATTGGTGTACAACAGATAGGAGTCTTAGATAACTCAAAAGGCAAGAACGAACATCAGGATCGAGATCAAAATCAAGTGCACTATGATCGTAATGAATGGCATTTTGAAGGCAGTCATGGCGGGGTCAAGGATACAATGGTGGATTCAAAGGACAATGACATGGTGGTGGAAGAAGTGATTTCCCTCATGAAACATGTTATACATGCATATCTACTAACCACTACAATCATGAATGTCCTCATAATATTACGTGTTATTTTTGTGGAAAGAACCATTGCTATGAGGAGTTCTCATACTTGTATGAGCATCTTAGCAAGCATCATAAACAAGAAAAAAAAGGTGCGGGGGTTGTTAATATACAATGTACTATCAAAAATCAGTGGATGCCTAAGTTGGAAGCATATTTTGAGGTGTTGTAAGTAAATATAACGACCCACCCTGAGGTGACACACGCCAGAGAAGAGTTACAACAGAAGCCTACCATCACTAAGGAGGAGGTTATACATACACGTACCCAGATCCTACCCAGATCCTACCCATCAAAAGGAGGTTTATAAGGAAACCATGGAATTTCTAATGAATCTTCGGTGGTGAGATACAATACTTACAAGATCAAACATGGAATATGGTGTAAAATAAATCATCGAGATGGTCCAAACTGATATAGATGACTTGAGAGAAGTGTGCAAATTTTTTTGCTAGGATAATATAATTCCACTATTGGGGATTTGGTTAAAAGTAAACACTATGCGCATAAGTACTAAGACTAGACAAAAGATATTGTATGTGAATATTCCCCCTCATAGCCTAGATTATGCCAAGGAAACCACTTTGAATGTTTTTGTGGATGGGTGGCTATTGAGTAATATATTGATTGATACAGTTTTGGAAGTTAATTTTCTTACCTTAGACACATGGGTATAAATGGGGAGACATCCATTACAACCATCCTCTAATGTATTGTTCATGGCTGACTTGACTAAGGCCACTCCCATCAGAGTTTTAAAAGATGCATCCATTACCATACAGGGAGCCAATTTCACTAGAGACTTTGAGGTTTTAGCACTGGAAGAGTTGAATAGTTTCCCAGTTCTATTGGGACATCCTTGGTGCTATGCAAATAATGTTGATCTTTGGTTCAACAAGGGTTATATCAGTTTTCAAAACAAGGAAAGAGTTATTATACCTTTATTAGATGGAAAATATGTTCCCTATGTTAAGCCCTTAAGTAAAGAAGATTTGAATAGGATTTATGTATGTGCCATCTAAGATCCATAGATGCTTGAGCCAACTAAAGAAAGAATAATTCAATGGGAGGATGCATAGTCTATTAGCGATACTACAAGTGTTGCTTGTGATAATTGAGATCATAGAATTTATGAGTTGGTAAGGCACGAAGTCAAGAGCATATTTCCTAAGGAAAGAAAACCACATTATGTCAAGAGGATAGGTAACAACTTGGTACCTTGTTACACCAGAGAAGGATATCCTATGGTATTCCTATGCACCATGGAGGAGCATAGTGGATAGACCCGCTAGAAAGAAGAAATATGCTAGCATATACACTATACACTACGTGGGATGTAATGAAATTAGGATTGCTCTTGCTACTAGGTTCTTCAGGAGCAATGCACCTACTCAAATCTATACTTATCATGGTAATCAACTTGTTCAACACCACGTTCAAAAGTGTGAGATACTCTGGATAGAAGGGTAGGAAGATTTACCACCTTTGCTATGGGTGCAAAAGTTTTATTCCACTTTACAAGGATGTGTGTGTGTTTGGTATGTATATGAAAAACTCCATAGAGAGATTGGAAATTGGTAGGATTTAATTGCAGAATGGCCTAGATGTTTGAATTCTTCTCTATAAAGCCTTTGGTGGAAGAAGAATTAAAATTCATAAAGTGCTTAACTATGGGAGATAGTGTTAAGGTTAAAGAACTCCTTCAAGAGTTATTGGATGAAGGAAACTCAGGAGTGTGTCTTGTTGAAGAAACAAAGGCCGATGCCACACTAATTCAATGTGCTTTCCTTGAGAAAGAAAAAGGAAAAATGGTCTACTTATTGGATGAAGAAGGAGTAGAAAATTTGGATGTAAACCATTTAATAGGTATGCGTGATGTGTTGGAAAGTCCAGATAAGACCATGCACACCTATCATGAACCTATGAAGACAAAGAAGGTGAATATTGGATCAGATGTTGAGCCTAAGGAAGCCATAATTGGAGACTATTGGTCAAACTCTGAAGTGGAAAAATCATAGAGTTACTAAGGGATTATCAAGACTTATTCCCTAAGGGGTACCATGAACTTAAAGGCATGCATGAATTGTTAGGGGAGATGAAGATAAAACTTAAAGAGGGTGCACACCTAGTTAGAAAGAGACCCTACATGATGAACCCCAATTTGTGTGAAAAGGTCAAAGAAGAGATTGACAAAATGTTGAAGTCTGGATTATCAATCCCCTCGATGAGTCAGAATGGGTTAGTCCAATGGTGATCAGTATCAAGAAGGATGGATGGATTAGGATCTATGTGGACTAAAGGGAGTTGGATGTTGAACATGTAACTAATCCCTTTCCCATGCCATTCACTAAGGAAATACCAAAAGAAGTTTCAAGGCATGAAATCTATTCATTACAAATGGGTTCTCTAGGTATCATTAGGTTAGGATCACCCAAGAGGATTGGGAAAAGGCTACATTTACTACTAAATGGGGTAGCTTCGCCTATACTGTAATGCCTTTTGGTTTGAAAAATGCACCTGTTGTATTTTTGTGCATAGTTGTTCAAGCATTCAAGGAATTTATTCACAACTTCTTACAGGTCTATTTAGATGATTGGATAGTATATGGATTAGTTAAGGATCATTGTGACAATTTGCGCTTAATTTTTGAAAGATGTAGATAGTTGAGTATCTCTTTGAACATTAAGAAGTGCATATTTGCTACGCCATTTGGAATATTGTTAGGACACATAATCTGCAAGGAAGGTTTGTTGGTTGATCCAACCAAGGTTGTAGTCATTATAGGCCTAAGAGAGCCTACCATTTAGAGTGAAGTGCATAGATTTTGGGTCATACAGGATATTACAGAAAGTTTATCAAAGGATATGCCAAAGTTTCCACACCGTTGGAGGAGTTACTAAAAGGGAAAGGTATGTTCTACTGGGAGAACCGTAACAACGTGCATTCGAGACATTAAAGGAGAAACTTACTACCATGCCTATTCTACGTTTTCCTTTGTGGGACCAACCATTTCATGTACATGTTGACGCCTCTAACATGGCCATTGGCATGGTGTTGGCTCAACTAGGAGAAGGTATTATAGATCATCATATCTATTTTCCTAGTATGAAGCTGACTCCTACAAAACAAAATTACATAACTACATAGTGCAAAGATTTTTCAATGATCTATGCACTACATAAATTATGATAGTACCTACTAGCTACACCATTCATATTTTATACAGATCACATGACATTGAAGTATTTAGTAAATAATCTCATTCTACAAGGGTGCATATGCAGATGGGTACTCTTATTTCAAGAATTTTATTTCACAGTTGTGGTAAAACTAGGGAAAAGTAATTTTGGACTAGACCATCTATCTAGAATACAATCAGGAGAAGAAGTATAGGCAATTGAAGATACCATGCAAGATGCACAATTATACATGTTACAATGAGCCAGACATTGACAAAAATATGTGATTTTGGAAGAAAGGATTGGGATGATAAATTATCTACCGTAATTTGGGAATATCGGAAAACACATAAAATATTGAACAAAGCCACACCATTTCAGTTAGTGTTTGGCACATAAGTAGTTATTCCTATGGAATTTATGTTACCTTCTTTACGTATTGTGTGCACTGGAGGTCTAGCTAATGAGAAAGCATTAGAAGAATGGATTGAAAATTTTATTACATTGGATGAGCAACAAGCAATAGCATGTTGGAGTCAAAAACAAGAGAAGGCCATGTAGAAAGCATGGCATGACAGGCACATCAGGGATAAAAATCTTGAGATAGGATAGATGGTGCTCCTTTATGATTCTAAATTTTTGTGCCATCTAGACAAACTCAAGTTACATTGGTTGAGGCCGTATGTTATCACTAACATACTTAAATCAAGTGCTTCTTAGTTAGAGGCACTTGATGGAATACTGATTACCCGATTACTTCAAAGGAGTAGTGAAGCTTTAATATAAATAAGCCTTCTTAATGTTTGTAATAACTTAGTGTTGTCATTTAGATTAGGTTTTCAATTATACATTTCCTTAATGTGTTTCCTTCTTTATTTCTATGATTTTTAAATATAATTGGTGTGTTTTTGTAATAAGCAAATTTACGCGCCAAAATCTAATTACTATTTGAAGAATTTTTATGCACAGAGGACTACACATACACTTAGTGTGGGGTAGTTTGTATATATCTAGGTACAAGACTGATGGAAATAAGTATACTTTAAAGGAACTATCGACGAGTGTTATTCAAGGTTGAAGAATTGAAAAATAAAAGAGATTACTTCTAGACACAAGGACAATATATAGAGAGGAATGAAGAAACAAGTATAATGTGAGGTAAGCAGAGGTCAGGGAAGACTACTGGTGGAAGGCGTAGTGATGAGGTACTTTAACGTATGGAATCACACTGAAGAAAATTTTGCAACCAAAATGTAGAAGGGCGCACTAGAAGGTTATAGCTTGGGCATGAAGATGTATCACATGGAAAGAACGAAAATGGTCAATTAATGAGAGGATTGTTGGTAGGTGGAAGAGTAATAAATACACTAACTTTTTGAAATTATATATACTTGGATGGGATGCGAATTCATTTTTACCATTGCAATTGAGAGAATTTGAAAAGGGATAAGTTTATATGAGCCGAGAAATCATGTAGAGGTGTGAAAAGTGTGAAACCAGACGTGGAGAGAAGGTTTATGCAAAGGAAAATATTGCATTCCCATAGGTGAAGGGTTTGAGTGAAGAAGACATGTTACAAACAAGATAGGTCATGTGATTTTCACTAGGGCATGAAGATTAAAACTAGGGTTTCAACTTTCTCAATTACGAGGGGAAGAAAAGAGAGAGATTTTTCAAATGGCACTCGAAGAAAGCACTCGCAGCTAGAGAAAAGGGAAAGAAGAAGGTTGAAGTGGAAGAATAAAGTACTCCCAGAGAGTAATTTTTAAAAATGCATTATCTAGAGGGCACGATTATGGGAGAAGAATGGGATTCCCATGTATTTCAATGTAAAATAAATGATTACAACCATTGAACATCAGATAATAAGAAGGATCTCGATGCATTACTGAGCACAAAAATGAACAAGCGCACAACAGAAGATATGTCAGTATACGATGACGTGGGTGAGAAGTTGTTGAATCGGAATAGATTCTACCGGATGAATGAGCTGCCATACTTTGGAAATTATGAACCATTATATCGGTGGTTGATGAGCAGAGTCCATGAGGATTTCTTTTACTTCACCGAATGGAGGGTAAGAATCACAACTTATTTGATTTCAATAGTGACATGACTAAGGGCCTCTAGAGCGGATTTGGATAATGATTTAACTAATAAGGCCGCAATCTTGGAGACGAGGAAGGATTTGGGGTATAACAAATGTCCTTGTGGCATGGAAATTGACAAATTTTAAAAGTACCTAGTAGTGCAAGTAGCTGCACACCTTGGAACAAGTTGAATGACCAAGGAAGATGGTCACAGGTAAACACAATGTGGCTACACGTCGCAAAAGAATATTTCTCAAGGAGTGGTATACAATATTAAAGATCACATAGAAAATATAATCATTGAAGAAGCATGGACATGTGACAGAATAATTTTTGGTGTGTTGTTATTATTTTTAGTATTTATGGAGATAGGGGTGCCTGATGGGCCAAAGGAGAAAATTTGGGAGTACCCCATGGAGCACAAGTCACCTACAAAAAGATTTAGAAAGTACTTTGGTAATGGATGAATGAGTGGACCATTTAAGCAGAGGGTAGAGATGTGGTATGATGGACTCCGTGCGGTGTTCGAAGAAGAGTGGCGTATACCCAAGGATTTTCCTTCGGTGGTGGGTAAGGCAATTTATTTTGAAGTCTACTAACATTTTTACATTGCGTAATTTTTATGAAGGACAGGGCTTGGATCCCATGGTGAAAACTTCGTATGCCTTCATAACAAGGTATTTACAGGCATCAGTTCACTAGTTTTTAGATGCGCACCACCAAACCTTCAATGCAGATAAGGTAGATTACAACTACCACACTATAAGAAAGAAATATGTATATGCTAGGAGAAATTCCTATATTGAAACGCTTATCTTGGATATTATAAGCATGAATCTTGTAAGCTTAGTATTTGGGGAAACCAGAGCATCACTTCGTACCTACAATTCAAAACCAAGCTAGATAACACTAATTATGTGGAGAATGAGTTCATGCTCCCAAGGCCGTCAAAAGGTAGGCATATAATGGAAAATTTTCCAAAACATAAGCCCACATAAACAATTCAAGTAGATGATGAAGAAGAAGAGCATGAAGATAGTGGTGGTTTGGAACATAGAGGTAGAAGACAACCTCCAAATAAGGAAGAAGATGAGTGTGCAACTACACCACCTCAGCCATAAGAGGGAGATGATGAGGAATTGGATGTAGTACAAGGAGAGTGTCATTTCAAGAGAGTATTTAGGAGAAAAAGAACCCTAGATGTTACTTCGCAAACAGTGCACAAATCACCTCAACTCTCTCAATAGAAGGAGATAAATGAGAAAATAAGAAGGAAATTGAATTTGAATGAGGAAGCGAGAAGATTCTAAGGAAAGCACACCCAATTCTTCTACACCTCCGAGAGAACATGGAAGAATAAAAATAATAAGTAATAAAGGATGGGGAAGAGGGAGAAAAGGGGGTAGATAAGATAGCAATCGAGACTAATCATGACACAAAGAAAGACAAGTTCCAAATCTTGAAACCCAAGTTCCTAAGAATCCTAGATCAAGAAGAACTAGTGGGGAATATATTCCACCAACCATGGGCTACACCAAAGACACAGAGTAAAATTTTTCGTGCCCATTTCTAGAGCACAATGATAAAAAATTATTTGTATGGTTAGGAGTTGATAGATGAATATATGGCAATCATGCTAATAAGGAAGCAAATTTCATGGTCAATGTACACGCACATGGATGAACCAAAATTTTATGTGTGTGAAGATTCGTGCATATCAAGGAGGTTAAAAAAGACACCTCAAGCAAGACACATAACAATAAATCCTATTTTTATATCAGATAATCAAGTGTGAAATGCTTTGGTGAAAGTCTCGATAGAGGTGGCATGACGGAATATGGATAAAGTTATAACAATTAGGGTGATAAGGGAGGAGATCAAGACTAAGGATGAGGAAATAGTGCACCTAAAGTAGGAAAGAGACTTGGCGCAAAAGAAGAACATTTTTTATTAGCATGGAAGAGGATATTGGTGACAATGTCATGAAGGCTAGGCCACACTTAGAGCCAAAGGTACCCAAGATGTTTCCTTTGGCAATACATTATGTAAGTACATTGGTGGACTTAGTGCTTGAAGATGAACCTCTATATATGCTAGAACCAAAGGATCCAACATAGGAAGCAAAGTGGGAAAAGGATTCAGTGATGTGGAAGATTGCATCATATGAAGGGTTGCTTCAAATCTTGCAAGAGGAACTAAAGAAGGTAGATCAAGCACTTTGAATATTTATACAATGCCAAAAGCCATTACAAGAACCATGACCATTTTAGAAGATAATGAAGTCCTGAAGGCCATGAAAGATGATACATTAGGCCGCACATAATGATTAACACTTGTTAAGAAGTGTGAGGTCCTTATAACTACTCAAGAACCATACATGGAAATGATGGATGAGCTTGGGAAACTTATCGCTCAAAAGATGGACCTACTAGAAAGAAGAATGACTTCCATGTCGAGCATTGTGTTGATCTTACGAATGAGAACACAGAGATTGTAAAAGATGAATTAGAGTCAATTATAGTGGATATTCTAGAGAAGGTAGAGGCCACGCTCAATGATTGGCATAATTTAGACCAGAGATAAAAGAAGAATATCCTGAAATGATTATTTAGGTTGAAGCAGAAGATACTGCAAGTTAAAGAAATTATTTTATTCATCAAAATTCTTTCTATTTTTCTATTCATATTGTTTGATTCATTTTAGAGACAACCATTGTTGGGCGAAATGCAAATAGTGTGGGGTAATGTTGATCACCAAAATCTAGCACTTATCGAAGGACATACGGAAGGTTCACTTGTAAGATCAGCGCGCATTCAAAGGCATGGAAGTATTGGAAATAATTATGTGTGAAGAAGAGACATAGATTTGGGACTAAGCCATTTTCATGATGACGATCTATTTTTGGATACTTGTATGACACACATTGGCTATTTTTGGAGGATTTGCTACAAAGTGCTTTTATTCATATAACATATAACCATATGCAGTTATAATGACTCGGTGTGCTACCGATCTATTCATTTCATGACTTGGTAAACTACCGATCTATTCATGTTTAACATTAAGTATTGAATACTTATCCGTATACTATGTATACTTGGTTCTCTTTCCCTGTTCAGGGTATTGAGTGATCTATCTAAGGAACCTATCTAAATAATTGTTACCAATATTCATCTACATCACGAACCTTAGACTAGGTGACATAGGACAACGCAACCAACAACTTGTGATACTTTGGCCAAATATTTCTAACATACTATACGTATTACTATTCCTTGATGACATACTCATCAATCTGAATACATCCTTCACCCCACTCTATTGTTATCTAGAATGTTCTTTACTTGACTCACGTCAGTCCACTTGCCCGAGGTTTAACCCTAGTTTGTGTTAACAACATGTGTTATGATAAGGGGAAGCTCACTAAGACTTAGGGTAAGTTGGCATACTGGGTCAACCTAAGTCAACCCCATGTGCCAAGGTATCCTAAGTTTTAGAGGGCTACCCCATATCTTAAAACATGTTTCTAACTTGACCTAGAGAAAAACTAAGATCAAGTCCAATTTATGTAGATCTGGATGATCAATGCCAAGGGTGTTGCCACATGCCGACTACATCATTGTATCCTCGAGAAGATCCTAATCTTCTCAAAGGTACAACCCTGTAGTTGGCATGTGCTAGCATCCTACTTGAACAACCTCATCAGATGTACATACCCCAAGGAATTTATTAATAATTTAATTAATTTGGATTATTCAAAATAGATTTCAGCAACTTTTCCTAACCCTAATCCAACACTCCTTAAGTTCTTTTCTAAATTGATTCATTTAGCCCATTAAGAACTTTGTTATATTCATTTCCACTTTTAATGTTCAAATACATAATTAATCTGTCAATTAAGCATAACTACACAGTGTTATAATATGTCTTATGTAAAAGTACAATAACTTTTTAGAAAGTTTAGTGCCAGAATATATCCAAAATAAAGTAGACTTCATAACAAATGAAGTCTGATAAATTGAAGTTATGATACCAAACCTTTGAGGTTTATGAACATTTATGAAAGATGAAGAGTCTTTCACTATATGTAAGGCGTTAGGGTTTATTCTACCCAATGACCACGTTTTTCAATGTATGTTCATCCTACTTTGTATTACTATGTTATATAGTTTAAATAACGAATATCATATTCTACAACTTTACAAGTTGCATCACAAGTAGGGAGATTGAACTAAATCCCTTGATCCAATCTTATTAAAATTTAGCCATTTAACATATAAATAATATGAATATTAACAACAAGATAGAGCCCATCTCTTTCATACAAATACAAAATAATTTACACAACCAATACAGGTAATCTCACAACTTTCAATTTATCTTTATAACCATTACATTTACAAGACTTATGCATTTAGGTATACTGCATAACAACCATCTTAATTATAAAATAATACTACTTTTCTTTTCCAATACAATCTCAAGAACGAATCAGAGTTCTTCACAAGAATTAGACTTAAATCAGCCAATGCATCATATAAGTTTTTCCTTCTTTATCACTTACGAAGTCCATCTGCAAAAATTTCTAGCACGGGTCAGTTCAATGAACTGAGCATGATAAGCACTAAGCCTTAAAAATAAGTGCATTCCAATAATTGTTCCATTAAAACAACTCTGCTTTAATGAGACAATTATTACATCAAATAATCAATATATCAAAAGCAACAAAAAAGAAGTACATTTTAAACAATTGATTTCACTTCCAAGAAAAGGACAAAATATAATCTACCATTTCAGCCTTACAAATAGAGTCTAATTGATCCCATCAATTATCCTTAGACAAACAACATATTATAACATCTCATTGTTCCCAATCTATCATAAAAGAAATCAACATTTATCTTTGCTTCAAGCTAAAGAAAAGTTTAGAGCATGGTTCATATTAAGATGACTCATCTATCTCCTAAACAAAAGAAGAAGAAGAACCATTACAACTCATGCCTAAACACAACACATCCAAGAAACAAAATAGGTTCCAAACATGATTTAACTGTTTCTTTCTAAAGACAACTACCTTAAAATTTAACAATTAAGATATTCATCAGAACAGAAATCTCATCTTAATCTAAGAAGGAATAGAGAATCAGTCGATCTACCTGTAAGTTTAAATCTACTTCCAAAAATAGAATTTAACTTTTAAAGATCTGAAACAACATTCAAAGATCAAGGTAGACTCATACAGGAGTTATTCTCTACTCTAGATCATCCAAGAAGAGTCAAAACAAAGTTCAACCAATGATCTATATAGTAAGAAGAAAGCACACTACCATATTCTTTACACTTCTTTACTTATAATGAATACTAATTTCAATTCCATACTCAAAATGAAATACAATTCGTAGTCTTAAAACACAATCTGTTTTAAAGGAACCAAATTCCTTTCTTTTATAAAGACATAAGGTGTCCATTTGAATCCAAGAAGGAATAGAAAAATAACCATTTAGAAAGCCAAGCAGGATCAAAAGCATCAACAAATCTTAACGACTAAAATCCCATTATCCTTGTAAAATGTTTCCATTTAAATACCAAGAATATTCAAACAACTCTAATTAATCTACTCTTTCAGATTTCCTTGACTAAGTAGTTCAGTTAGATGAGTTCTTAGCTTTTAACTCTTACGAAGTTAAATCCCAATCAAATACCAAAACCAAATCAAACTTGTTGAAAATACTAATAGCTCAGAGCTCAATGGTACAAATTCCAAGCACGATACCGATCATAAGCTTCTCACACAGGTACAAGACTACCCACGTAAATATTCATGGGTTCAGGGGAACAACAATTTCCCACCTAAGTTATATCCATAACAAGAAAACTCATCATACTAGAACAGAACCTACACATCGATTCTGTCACTTATTTCCAAGCACTAAGTACTAAATTTCATGTACAGTATCAAATTACAAAAATTCAACATGAGCTCAGATGTGCACAGTGTCTTAGTATGAGACAGAAGAGATACATATAACCAAAAATAGTCCATATTCAAAACAAGGAGTCCTATTTCCCTTATACAATGAAACATGAATTTCCAAAGAGAGAGTTCAGAATCAAACAAATAATAAGATAAGAGTGTGGTGAAATTATGAACTTCAGTTAACAACTCAAATTTCCACAGAGTAAGGCATGAGTATAGAGCCACGTACATCTTCAATAACAGTTCCTAGTTACCCAAGATACCAACACTAGTTCAACACAATAGTGACTCCAACACGATTCATATCAAATGTGAAGCCCAATTACTAGCTCAAGCGGAACTAGGAGTTCCCACAGAGTACAGAAGTCCACACAAGTAACAAAATACGAGTGCTTTGTAGTTACTAATCTACAAAACAGTTCCAAATTTCTCAAAAGAATATAAAACACGGGTACAAGAGTCCAATATTATCTCTCAACGGGACTCAAGTTTCACCCAAAGTTTGAGCCCAAAATGAGTAATAACATCCAAATACCATGTACTTTATGAACTGACAGTAACTATTCAATTATCACAAGGAACTAAAATATAAACACCGAGCTTTATACGGGATTTGACAATAGTCCAGAGATACACAAGATTCCAACACAATTTAGAACAATAAGAATCAGTTCTCAACAAACACAAATCAGAACAAAGTTCCAAATCAAGGACGAGCTCAAAATAAAGGTTCAACAAAACATGAGCTCAACACAAGCTAAAAAAAAACCCATATACAAGCTCTAGTCCATGCCAAACGAGCTCATCTAAAGTTCCAATAGGATTCAAGTTTCCCAAAACACTTAACCATAATAATAGAAATGATGGTTATCTTAACAGACCACTTCCATTTCCAGTTCCAAATGAAAAGTCGAGAACAAAAAAATGTTTGCATGCATTATTTTTTTTTTAAAGAACTATATATGGTAAGTTTCCCAACAAAACATCATTTACCAAGGATTCAAAAACCAATATAACAAGATTTAATAAACCCAACAAGCCATTAACTAGATAAAATAAGAAATCCAAGAATCTCAAAAGAGCATAATTGTTTTAATGAACATTTATAAGAAAGCAAAAGATCTTAAAGTTTAGAGCCTATCATGCCTGATAACTTCTATGTGAAATCGAAAAGAACCTCCAGCTGAGCTCAAAACTTCTCCTCTTCTCCATGAAAAATCAAATAACCATGTTCTCTTCCCACAATGCCTCCTATATATTCCACGAACTGAAAATAGGTTTAAAACCTCAAAAATAGCCATCAAGTGTAGTTCAATCTGCTTGGTTTGAAAAAACCAGAGAGACATGCAGAGAAAAAAATCATGAAGTATGCAAAGTGAAACAACCACATTCCAAACCCATTTGCATGCCTTCCAAGGTAGTTTGAGCACAAAAACCAAAAACAATTAATTCCATTAATTTTGAGTTTCCCACCTATCTTCCCTTGCCACCACCTTTCATGTTTAGCGATTGCCAAATCAATTTTAACAAGGAATTTCATTTTAGTGGAGTCTCCACCTAAGCCTCCACCAAGTTCACTAACCCCTACCAAAGCTGGCAGTACCTCTAAGCAATTAAAACCTTATCAACAAATTTAATGCCTTGGAACCGTCACCTACAATGTATGTGACCACCTAATTCCCCATTCAAACCCATTAGTTTAGGATAGATCATATTGCTTAGGTTAGACCTTAGGTAGATTGTAATATATACCTTAGGTTATAACCCAAACAACAATTACCACAATAGGTCTTAGCACATAGCCTAAGGTAGTTTCCACATAGGTTAGATTAATTTACAACACTATAGTTTTAGGCATTAGGTTAGATCATAATATAACCTTGTAGTATTAGGTTCTAGGTAAATTTTAATAACCTAGAAACCTTTCCAAATCCTTAGCACCGAGCTTAGGTTAGGATGCCAATCAACCAATCAAAGTAGAATAGGAAGCTTTAGGTTAGAATAGGAATTCTGTTATGTAACATAGTTTAGGTAGTAAATATTTTTACCTAGCTTAGGATTCCGTTGGATAGTCCTTTTTAGGATCCTGGATCTTTTCCTATGCCATGAACAGGCTATAGTTAGTTTGTGTCAACATTGTCCTACCACATCGAACTGAAAAGATCCAAGCACAACAATCAAAAAGAACTTGTAACCAACAAAGTTCAGTCATATGTCTATTAATTCCTGGAATGTCGATTTACCATTCATTCAATAGAGCAGATTTTAAAACATTCCTTGGATCACTAAAATTGATCCAAGGATGAGTTAGATTAGTAGATAAGTTTACAATTCTTAACCAGATTGCAACTCACCCACAAGAAATGAAAAATGGATTCAAGGAAGCCATCCCAATTCAGTCAAAGGATCTTAAGAATAGAAGATGATTTATCCATATCAAGCATGATCTCCAAAATTCAAAAGAACATATCTTTATAAGGAAAATCACATGTCAACACTTGAAATGTAAAGGAGGAAAATAACAACTGTCAAGGGTGTTACATGCTCCCCTCCTTAAAAGAATCATCATCCCGATGATTACCCCCTTTTTTAACCATATACATCAGGACAATCACTTCATTCACTTCTTTTACCATAAGTCAAAATATATTAGAATCTTATAATTCAAGAAATCAACATTAATAGTTGTTTATCCAAATCAAATAAATATCTACCCAAAACTGGCATATTTAATGTCATGTAAAGATAAAATCATAAATTTTATCAATCAACAAATCAATTCTGATCAAATAAATATGGAAAAGTAGTTTTCATATCTTCTAGATTTTCCCAAGTTGCACTCTCTTCATTAAACTGGTCCCACTGGACCTTACATTGACTTATTTCTTGATTTCTTAAATGCAACTAGTGAGTTTCCAACACTCGAATGGGTTTAACCATGATTATTCTGGGTCTTGGACTCTAAAGGAATTCCAATTTAACACGTGTGATAAATCTGAAAATGTATTTCTTAAGCAAAGAAATATGGAAAACATCATGCATTCATGACAAAGCAGGAGGTAATGCTAAATGATAAGCTACAGGGTTGATTACTTCAACTATCTCAAAAGGTCCCACATAATGAGGTGATAACTTGGTAGCCTTGCCAAAAGTTATAGAACTCTTTTTCGGTTTAACCCAAGAAGAAAGACTTTCTCACCAAGTTCAAATTTCCTATCAACCCTCTTCAAGTCAACGTAACTCTTTTTCCTATCTACTACTTCTTTCAAGCATTCACGAATCAACTTAACTTGTTGTTCCATTTCCGTAAGGATTTCAGGTCCAATTACCTCTCTATCCTCTATGTTGTCCCAACTAACAGGGGTTCTACATTTTCTTCCATAAAGTGCCTCGAAAGGTGCCATCTTAAGAGAAGCATGATATGTATTGTTGTAAGAAAATTCAACTAATGGAAGATATTCTTCCCACTTATACTGTTGATCCATACAATACATCCGTAACATATCTTCTAAAACTTGATTTACTCTTTCAGTCTGTCCATCTTTTCGGGTGATACGCAGAACTAAAATTTAACTTAGTTCCTAGAGCTGCATTAAGCATTTGCCAAAATCTTGACATCATTCTAGGATCTCTATCAGATATGATTAATTCAGGTACCCCATGTAATCTGAAAATTTTGTGTACAAATCTTTTAGCCAAAACAGGTGAATCATCCTTCATATTTCTAGCAATAAAATGAGCTACTTTTGTTAGTTTATCAACAACTACCAAAATAACATCATGTTTATTTCTTGACATAGGTAACCCTTGTACAAAATCCATGCTTATTACTTGCCATTTATACTATGGGTATGCTATGAGGATACAATAAACCGGTTGGGTGCATATGTTCCGCCTTAACACGTTGGCACTCTAGACAATGTGTTACATAATCAATAACATCCTTCTTCATTCCTTTCTAGAAATATTGTTGTTTTATATCAGCAAGCATCTTTGTAATGCCAGGGTGTCCCGAGAAAGGTGAATTATGAAATTCAGCTAACAATTTCTTTCTCAAACCACTAAGCAAAGGTACATAAACTCTGTTTTCAAATCGTAAGATTCCTTCCTTATCAAAGTGAAAACCCTTATACCTCAAATCATTAGAATCTACAGCAAGTGCTGCTTTTACTTGCTGAAAGTAAGAATCAGATTCCATAACACCTTTTACTTCATCCTTAAACTGAGTTCTTAGTGTTATAAGAGCAGAAATGTGCTTCCTACGACTTAGAGCATCAACCACTCTATTTTCTTTACCCTTAATATAACTTATGTCAAAATCATATTGAGACAAAAACTCTAACCATCTTCATTGTCTTGCATTTAGATTTGGCTGAGTGAAAATATACTTCAGCCCAAGATGATCAGTTTTCAACTCAAATGGTTTACCAAGTAGATAATGCCTCCAGACTTGAAGTGCATGAACAATGGCAACAAGCTCTAAATCATGTGGAGCATAATTCAACTCATGTAACTTAAGTTTTCTACTCTCGTATGCAATAACATGACCACTTTGTAACAAAATACCTCCTAGACCTTCACTAGATGCATCAATTACCACCATAAAATCTCCATTAGGGTCAGTACTACAAGAATAGGTGCTTGAAGTTAACTGTTCCTTCAAGGTTTTAAATGCAATTTCACATTTCTCACTCCAAACAAACTTTTTATCTTTCTTTTGTAAGGAAGTTATTGGTGCAACTATCTTAGAAAAGTCTTTTACAAATTTCCTATAGTAGCCAGCAAGTCCCATGAAGCTTCTAACTTCATGTACATTCTTTGGTGCAGGCCATTCTGTTATAGCTACAATTTTTGAAGGATCTACAACAATTCCATCTTTACTTATTACATGACCCAAATAGTGGACTTCTGTGTCATAGAAAGAACATTTGGATAGTTTACCAAACAACCGTCTCTTTCTCATAATTTCCAAAACTACCTTCAAGTGCTCATGATGCTCTTCAATGCTTTTAGAATATATGAGAATGTCATCCAAGAATACGAGCACAAATTTGTCCAAGTATTCTTGAAAGATATTATTCATTAAATTCATAAATGTCCATAGGTGCATTAGTTAATCCAAAAGGTAAAACCGTAAACTCATAATGTCCATACCTTGTTCTGAAAGTTGTTTTATGAATATCCTCATCCTTAATTCACAATTGATGATACCTAGATCAAGATCTATCTTGGAGTATACCGATGCTCCACGCATCTGATCAAATAAATCATCAATCCTAGGGAGTGGATATCTATTCTTGATTGTTGCTTTGTTTAACATTCTATAATCAATGCACAATCTAAGTGTTCCATCTTTCTTTTCACAAAAATCACCAGGTGCTCCCCAAGGTGAAACACTTGGTCTAATCAAACCTTTAGACAAAAGTTCTTGCAATTGAGCTTTAAGCTCTACTAATTCTATAGTAGTCATTCGATACGGTGCCTTAGATATAGGTTCAGTTCCAGCTTGATCTCAATCATGAAATCAAATTCCCTTTTGGGTGGAAGACCTAGCAATTCTTCCAGAAATACATCACTAAAGTCTCGTAACAATGGATATCGATCCATGAAATCACTATTTTCCTCTGTAGTTTCTGAAATTTTTACTACATATAAGGTACATCCTTTATTTTTGGCCTTTTTAAGTTGCATAGCTGATAGTTTTCTAACAGAAATCTCACGCTTCACACCCTGAATCTCTATTGTTTTCTACGTAGATCATCTAAACAACTAATGCATTTTTCAAAATAGTCCACTTTAGCCTTATGTTCTGCTAACCAATTAACACCTATGATTACATCATAAGACCCTAAAGGTGCAACATAAAGATCAACCTCTATGGAAAAGTTAGGTAATTCAAGGACTGCTCCAAAAAGACACATACTAACTCATATGAACAACATTATTACCATAATGTACAGTCCATGATTTATCCATTTTTCCAGCTTTTCTTTTAAGTTTCGAAGCAAGTTTACTAGAAATAAAACATTCAGTAGCACTCGTATCAAAAAGAATAGTTACAGGTATGCCAAATAACTTACCAGGAACTTCTATAGGTGTAGCTTGCTTTTCAACTTGCTTGTCAGCTACTGTAGCATGTATCTTGTGCTACTGATTACGATCATCCTTCTTCAAAGGACATTGATTTGCGTAATGATCCTTACCACAATTATAACAACCTCCTACAGGTCCCTTTCTAGTTTCGAATTATTTCCATCTTAAAGTTATTATTCTGACCTCCATAGGACTTCTATCCATTGTTATTATTCTTGGAAAAATTGTTCCGTGCATTTCCAATAGTCTTATTCATTGTTTTTTTCTTATTATTATCAACTGAAAACTTACTTTTATTACCAAACTTCTTCCATGGTCCCTTCTTAGGTGCAAGAGAAGCTGAAGAGGGGTTTGGAACTTTCTTCCTTACTTCCTCTTTATGAGCAGAAATAGCCTTTAATTTTTGTTCCTACCTTATGGATTTTTCAACAACCCCTTCCATAGTGGTTGGGCTGTGAACATCAACTTCTCCCCCAATAATGGGATTCAATCCCATAATGAATTTCCATATCCTGAACTTCTCATCAGTTTGATACTTGAGGTACATACTTGAGGAGTTTATAAACCATTCCCAATACTCAGTTATTGTTAGCTTTCCTTGAGCTAAGTTCTAAAATTTAGTCATTTTCTGATCATAGTAGAGTTGTGGCAGCCATCGTTGCCTAAAATAACTTTTAAATTGATCCCAAGTGATGTTAGTTTCATCAATATTTAACTCATCCTTACGGTTGTCCCACCATGAAGATGCTTCATGGGAAAGCTGATATGCTCCCCATATAGCCTTGGTTTCCTCTAAGAAGTTCCTTATTGCAAAGTACTTCTCCATTTCATGTTGAGCCAATTCTCAGCTCCATCTCCTAATGTGGTGCCATCAAACTTGGGTGGACTTATCCTTTTTATGTCATTAGTGAGTTTTGCTACTAGTCTAGCCTTTTTGTTCTCAGGTTGAACAGTATGTTAACATTGTTATTATCAACACCCACATTGGTGTTGTCCCCTGGAGGTGGCTGATTATTGTTATCAACTTCTTCTTCCTCCTCATTTCCCATTACTTGTTGTTCAAGCACAGCCAAATGATCTCTTGTGTCCAACAGGGTAGCAAGGATCTCATCAAGTTTCTAGGCAGTTGCCACTCCTTCCTCAGGTGGAGGGTTATTTGCAACATTTCCTCTTGTTCTCACCATTTTCTGTTATAAGAAAATTTAAGTTTAATCAGATTGTGGACACAATAGGTCCAAGAGCTGCAACCTTCAACTCTGATACCAAGATGTAACATTCCCATTTTAAGACTTTAGAAACAAGGGAATTTTTTTAAAAAATAATGTTCTTTGTTCTAAATTTCATAATTTAGAACACACATTCTTTATCAACCATTCATATAACAGATAACCATATGCAACTGTAATGACTCGGTGTGCTACCGATCTATTCATTTCATGACTCAAAAACTACCGATCTATTCATGTTTAACATTAAGTATTGAATACTTATCCATATACTATGTATACTTGGTTCTCTTTCCCTATTCAGGGTATTGAGTGATCTATCTAAGGAACCTATCTGAATAATTGTTACCAATATTCATCTGCATCACAAACCTTAGACTAGGTGACATAGGACAACGCAACCAACAACTTGCGATACTTTGGCCAAATATTTCTAACATACTATTTATATTACTATTCCTTGATGACATACTCATCAATCTAGAATATATCCTTCACCCCACTCTATTGTTATCTAGAATGTTCTTTACTGACTCACATCAGTCCACTTGCCCAAGGTTTAACCCTAGTTCATGTTAACAACATGTGTTATGATAAGGGAAGCTCACTAAGACTTAGGGTAAGTTGGCATACTTGGGTCAACCTAAGTCAACCCCATGTGCCAAGGTATCCTGAGTTTTAGAGGGCTACCCCATATCTTAAAACATGTTTCTAACTTGACCTAGAGAAAAACTAAGATCAAGTCCAATTTATGTAGATCTAGATGATCAATGCCGAAGGGTGTTGCCACATGCCGACTGCATCATTGTATCCTCGAGAAGATCCTAATCTTCTCGAAGGTACAACCCTATAGAGTTGGCATGTGCCAACATCCTACTAAACAACCTCATCGAGATGTACATACCCCAAGGAATTTATTAATAATTTAATTAATTTGGATTATTCAAAATAGATTTCAGCAACTTTTCCTAACCCTAATCCAACACTCCTTAAGTTCTTTTCTAAATTGATTCATTTAGCCCATTAAGAACTTTGTTATATTCATTACCACTTTTAATGTTTGAATACATAATTAATCTATCAATTAAGCGTAACTGCACAATGTTATAATATGTCTTATGTAAAAGTACAATAACTTTTTAGAAAGTTCAACAACTAGAATATATCCAAAATAAAGTAGACTTCATAACAAATGAAGTCTGATAAATTGAAGTCATGATACCAAACCTTTGTGGTTTATGAACATTTATGAAAGATGAAGAGTCTTTCACTATATGTAAGGCGTTAGGGTTTATTCTACCCAATGACCATATTTTTCAATGTATGTTCATCCTACTTTGTATTACTATGTTATATAGTTTAAATAACGAATATCATATTCTACAACTTTACAAGTTGCATCACAAGTAGGGAGATTGAACTAAATCCCTTGATCCAATCTTATTAAAATTTAGCCATTTAACATATAAATAATATGAAGATTAACAACAAGATAGAGCCCATCTCTTTCATACAAATACAAAATAATTTACACAACCAATACAGTAATCTCACAACTTTCAATTTATCTTTATAACCATTATATTTACAAGACTTATGCATTTAAGGTATACTGCATAACAACCATCTTAATTATAAAAGAATACTACTTTTCTTTTCCAATACAATCTCAAGAACAAATCAGAGTTCTTCACAAGAATTAGACTTAAATCAGCCAATGCATCATATAAGTTTTGCCTTCTTTATCACTTACGAAGTCCATCTACAAAAATTTCTAGCATGGGTCAGTTCAATGAACTGAGCATGATAAGCACTAAGCCTTAAAAAGAAGTGCATTCCAATAATTGTTCCATTAAAACAACTCTACTTTAATGAGACAATTATTACATCAAAAAATCAATATATCAAAAGTAACAAAAAAGAAGTACATTTTAAACAATTGATTTCACTTCCAAGAAAAGGATAGAATATAATCTACCATTTCAGCCTTACAAATAGAGTCTAATTGATCCCATCAATTATCCTTAGACAAACAACATTTTATAACATCTCATTGTTCCCAATCTGTCATAAAAGAAATCAACATTTATCTTTGCTTCAAGCTAAAGAAAAGTTTAGAGCATGGTTCATATTAAGATGACTCATCTATCTCCTAAACAAAAGAAGAAGAAGAACCATTACAACTCATGCCTAAACACAACACATCCAAGAAACAGAACAGGTTCCAAACATGATTTAACTTGTTTCTTTCTAAAGACAACTACCTTAAAATTTAACAATTAGGATATTCATCAAAACAAAAATCTCATTTTAATCCAAGAAGGAATAGAGAATCTACCATTCTCCTTGCAAGTATAAATCTCCTTCTTCATATAGAAGTTAACTTTTAAAGATCTGAATCAACGTTCAAAAATCAAGGTAGACTCATACAGAGTTATTCTCTACTCTAGTTCATCCAAGGAGAGTCAAAACAAAAAGTTCAACCAATGATATATATATATAATAAGAAAGCACACAGCCATATTCTTTACACTTCTTTACTTTTAATGAATACTAATTTCAGTTCCATACTCAGAATGAAATACAATTAGCAGTCTTAAAACACAATCTGTTTTAAAGGAACCAAATTCCTTTCTTTTATAAGGACATAAGGTGTCCACTTAAATCCAAGAAGGAATAGAAAAATAACCATTCAGAAAGCCAAGTAGGATCAGAAGCATCAACAAATCTTAACGACTGAAATCCCATTATCCTTGTAAAATGTTTCCATTTAAATACCAAGAATATTCAAACAACTCTAATTAATCTACTCTTTTGGATTTCCTTGACTAAGTAGTTCAGTTAGACAAGTTCTTAGCTTTTAACTATTACGAAGTTAAATCCCAATCAAATACCAAAACCAAATCAAACTTATCAAAAATACTAACAGCTCAGAGCTCAACGGTACAAATTCCAAGCACGATACCGATCATAAGCTTCTCACACAGGTACAAGACTACCCACGTAAATATTCACGGGTTCAGGGGAACAACAATTTCCCACCTAAGTTATATCATAACAAGAAAACTCATCATACTAGAACAAAACCTACACATCGATTATGTCTTATTTTCCAAGCACTAAGTACTAAATTTCATGTACATTATCAATTACAAAAATTCATCATGAGCTCAGATGTGCATAGTGTCTTAGTATGAGACAGACAAGAGATACATATAACCAAAAAATCCATATTCAAAACAAGGAGTCCTATTTCCCTTATACAACAAAACATGAATTTCCAAAGAGAGAGTTCAGAATCGAACAAATAATAAGATAAGAGTGTGGTGAAATTATGAACTTCAGTTAACAACTCAAATTTCCACAGAGTAAGGCATGAGTACAGAGCCACGTACATCTTCAATAACAGTTCCTAGTTACCCAAGATACCAACACTGGTTCAACACAATAGTGACTCCAACACGATTCATATCAAACACGAAGCCCAATTACTAGCTCAAGCGGAACTAGGAGTTCCCACAGAGTACAGAGTCCACACAAGTAACAAAATACGAGTGCTTTGTAGTTACTAATCTACAAAAATAGTTCCAAATTTCTCAAAAGAATATAAAACACGGGTACAAGTCCAATATTATCTCTCAACGGGACTCAAGTTTCACCCAAAGTTCGAGCCCAAAATGAGTAATAACATCCAAATACCATGTACTTTATGAACTGATAGTAACTATTTGAATTATCACAAGGAACTAAAATATAAACACCGAGCTTTATATGGCTTTGACAACAGTCCAGAGATACACAAGATTCCAACACGATTCAAAACAATAAGAATCAGTTCTCAACAAACACAAATCCAAAACAAAGTTCCAATTCAAGGACGAGCTCAAAATAAAGGTTCAACAAAACATGAGCTCAACACAAGCTAAAAACAAACCCGTATATAGGCTCTAGTCCATGCCAAATGAGCTCATCTGAAGTTCCAACAGGATTCAAGTTTCCCCAAACACTTAACCATAATAATAGAAATGATGGTTATCTTAATAGACCACTTCCATTTCCAGTTCCAAATGAAAAAATTCGAGAACAAAAAAATGTTTGCATGCATTTTTTTTTTTTAAAGAACTATATATGGTAAGTTTCCCAATAGAACATCATTTACCAAGGATTCAAAAACCAATATAACAAGATTTAATAAACCCAACAAGCCATTAACCAGATAAAATAAGAAATCCAAGAATCTCAAAAGAGCATAATTGTTTTAATGAGACATTTATAAGAAAGCAAAGATCTTAAAGTTTAGAGCCTATCATGCCTGATAGCGCTTCTGTGAAATCAAAAAGAACCTCCAGCCGAGCTCAAAACTTCTCCTCTTCTCCACAAAAATCAAATAACAATGTTCTTTTTCCACAATGCCTCCTATATATTCCACAAACTGAAAATAGGTTTAAAACCTCAAAAATAGCCATCAAGTGTAGTTCAATCTACTGGTTCAAAAAACCAGAGAGCATGCAGAGAAAAAATCATGAAGTATGCAAAGTGAAACAACCACATTCCAAACCCATTTGCATGCCTTCCAAGGTAGTTTGAGCACAAAACCAAAAAAATTAATTCCATTAATTTCAGTTTCCCCACCTATCTTCCCTTGCCACCACCTTTCATGTTTAGTGATTGCCAAATCAATTTTAACAAGGAATTCCATTTTAGTGGAGTCTCCACCTAAGCCTCCACCAAGTTCACTAACCCCTGCCAAAGCTGGCAGTACCTCTAAGCAATTAAAACCTTATCAACAAATTTAATGCCTTGGAACCATCACCTATAATGTATGCGACCACCTAATTCCCCATTCAAACCCATTAGTTTAGGATAGATCATATTGCTTAGGTTAGACCTTAGGTAGATTGTAATATATACCTTAGGTTATAACCCAAACAACAATTACCACAATAGGTCTTAGCACATAGCCTTAGGTAGTTTCCACATAGGTTAGATTAATTCACAACACTATAGTTTTAGGCATTAGGTTAGATCATAATATAACCTTGTAGTATTAGGTTCTAGGTAAATTTTAATAGCCTAGAAACCTTTCCAAATCCTTTAGCACCGAGCTTAGGTTAGGATGCCAATCAACCAATCAAAGTAGAATAGGAAGCTTTAGGTTAGAATAGGAATTCTGTTATGTAACATAGTTTAGGTAGTAAATATTTTTACCTAGCTTAGGATTCCATTGGATAGTCCTTTTTAGGATCCTATATCTTTTCTATGCCGTGAATGAACAAGCTATAGTGAGTTTTTGTCAACATTGTCCTGCCACATTCAATCTCCAAAATCCAAGCACAATAGAAACAAGTTCACAAACAATCAAAGAACTTGTAACCAACAAAGTTTCAGTCATATGTCTATTAATTCCTGGAATGTCGATTTACCATTCATTCAACAGAGTAGATTTTAAAACATTCCTTGGATCACTGAAATTGATCCAAGGATGAGTTAGATTAGTAGATAAGTTTACAATTCTTAAACCAGATTGCAACCCACTCTACAAGAAATGAAAAATGGATTCAAGGAAGCCATCCCAATTCAGTCAAAGGATCTTAAGAATAGAAGATGATTTATCCATATCAAGCATGATCTCCAAAATTCAAAAGAACATATCTTTATAAGGAAACCGAGGTAGACAACTTTCTAGCATTACTTGGGTGCTCATTATGTTATAAGAACAATGTCGACTTGCGGTTTAACAAAGTGTTTATCATCTTTGAGAACAAGGAAGAAAGTGTGATCACCCCTTTAACAGATGGGAATTCAGTTCCCTATACTAAGCCCTTCAGAGAATAATTATTTGATAGAATCTATGTGTGCTCCATCAAAGATCCTGAGATAATTCATCCCATAGAGGGATTCATCCAGTTTGATGATGCTCAGTCTTTGAGTGATACCACTAGCATGCCATGAGACAATTGGGTGCATGGGACTTATAATTTTATTGGGAGACATTTGATAGGATCAGTAACAAGGGTAATAAAGGCATGCTTAGTCAAGTGCCTAGGAGGGAAGAAGTTGCCAAGTTACTTTGGAGGAGCATATCCTAAAATTTTCTTGTGAGAAATTGAAGCTCAATGGAATACAAGATATTTTCCACTTTGTAACCTACTTAGAACTGTAACACGCTAGTGAGATACACATCGGGAGAGCCTCCTAGAATGGAAATAAGTAAGAATAGAATTCTCTATAAGGTTCTCCAAGAGTGATGCTCCCATTGTCATATAATACTACCATGGTAAAGAGACTAGCTCAATTCATATTCAAGCATGTGAGAAGGCCTGGATGGGAAGCACAAAAGCATTACCGCCTTCTTTATGGGTGCATAAGTTTTATTCCACCCTACTAGGCTATGTGTTTGCATGGTATATTCATTCATATATGCATCATAAAATAGGTAATTGGCAAGAGTTAGCAACTGATCTCATTCAAGGTTTTGAGTATAGGAGTACCAAACCATGAGTAGATAAGGTGTTGCAAGTAATCAAGTGCATCACAATGGGATATAATGTTATGGAAAAGGATAGGGTATTGGAGTTATTAGGTGGGCTTTATTTGGAGATACACCTCAATGAAGAATAATCGTAGGAAGTACAACTTGATCACACGTGCATGGAAAAAAAGGAAAGATGGTCTATCTAGTAGACAGATTAGAAATGAAAACTTTAGATGTTATCCATTCTCAAGGTATGTGTGAAGTCATAGATAGCGCCGATGAGAAAGCACGTGCCTACAATAAGCCCTTGAAAAAAATAATGTTAACATTGGGATGGAGACAAAACCTAAGGAATCTATCATTGGGGACTATTGGTTGGAAAAAGAAGTTTCAAGGGTCATTGATCTGTTGTGTGAGTTCCAGGATTTGTTCCCTTACAAGTACCATGAACTCAAAGGCATCCACCATTCCTTAGGGGAGATGAAGATCAAGTTGAAGGAAGGTGCATGCCTGATTCAAAAGAGGCCTTACGGGATGAATCCAAATTTATGTGTATGGGTCATGGAAGAAATAGACAAGATGATATCATCTGGTGTCATTAAGGAAGTGGAGGAATTAGAATCGATAAGCCAAATGGTCATCAATATCAAGAAGGATGGAAGGATAATATTTTTTTTTAATACAGGGATCTGAATGCAGTATGTGTCATTGATCCTTTTCCAACCCCCTTTACTAAATAAATTTTGGAGGGAGTAGTCGGGCGCGAAGTCTACTCTTTCACAGATGGGTTCTCAGGGTATCACTAAGTCAAGATTGCAAAGGAAGACCAGAGAAAGAATTTTTTTCCATTTAATGGGTAATTTTTACCTACATGGATTTTCCTTTTGTATTAAATAATGCGCTGTTGTGTTCTTATGCATCTTCGTACAAGAATTTTAGGACTTCATCCATAAGTTTCTTCAAGTTTAACTAGATGACTAGACTATGTATGGATTCATGAAATACCATTGTGACAATTTAAGGTTGATGTTTGAGATATTTCAGTAATTAAGGATATCCCTCAACATTATGAAATGTATATTTACTACCCCATTTGGAACCTTGTTAGGACACATTATATGCAAAGAAGGCTTACTAGTAGATCCCGCCAAAGTTGTAGTTATTATGGGATTAGGAGAGCCTACTAGTCAAAGTGCAATGCGTGGATTCCTTGGGCATATGGGGTATTATATAAAATTCATAAATGGGTATGCCAAGATCACCATGCCCTTGGAGGAATTTCTAAAACACAAGAGTTCCTTCCGAAGGGGAGATGTGTAGCAAAAGTAATTTGACACTTTGAAGGATATGCTTATAAAGGTGCCCATACTATGTTTTCCTTCTTCGATAAGCCTTTCCATGTGCATGTCGATGCCTCGGGGATAACTATGGGAGGATGTACTAGTAGAACCTAGTGAGAGAATTTTTGATATCCCTTTTATTTTACAAGTAGAAAGTTAACACTAACATAACAAAATTACACAACTACGAGCACAAAGAATTGTCCATGATCTATGCACTTTGCACAAGTTTAGGAAGAATATATTGGAAACACTATTTATATTCTACATGGACCACATGGCTTTGGAGTATTTAGTCAACAAGCCCATTTTGTAAGGGTGCATATGTCGTTAGGTCCTATTATTTCAAGAGTTTGAGTTCGCGTGGTTGTAAAACTAGCAAAAATCAATTCAGGACCTGATCACTTATTAAGGATTAACTCATGGGAGGATGCACAAATAATTGAGGATGCCATGCTGGATGCAAAACTATTTAGGTTGCGGCATGCACCCTCATATTTGGAATATATCACAATGTTCTTAAAAACAGGGGTGGTGTCGAAGGGATGAAGGCTCTGGACGTAAAATAGTTATCAATACATGCCACACACTACACGATGATTAGTGGAGACCAGTATAAGTTAGGTCATGATGATATTTTGCGCTGATGGATATTAGATTATGAGAGTTTGGGAATTATGGAGGAATCACATGGTGGGATTGTTGGAGGACAAGATGTAGGAAATGCTACTATGCGGAAGATTTTATTATCGGGGCTTTGGTGGGAAACTATCTACTAGGATTGTATTAAGTTTTACAAGGCCTCTAACCATCGCTAGCACCTTGGAAAACCTTAAAAGAGGGATGAAATTCCATTGTGACCAATAGCTAGTGCTAAACCATTTGAAAAATGGGCAATCAATTTTGTAGGGACAATTTTTCCAGCCACGGAAGGATTAGATCACGGTCTATCATTACTTGTAATGATTACTTAACAAGATGGGAAGAGGAATCACCTATAAAGGATTACACCATAGTGACAACTACTAGATTTTTATGGGAGAGCATACTCATCGTGTGGTTGTCCTTTACGTATAATAAGTGATAGAGGTACACTCTTTCTCAATGAAACAATCAAGATTTTATTAGCATAATTTATGGTGGCCCATCACAAGACTACCCCTTATCACCTTCAAGAAAATGGAACTACCGAGGAATTTAACAAAATACTAAGTCACATATTGACTAAGCTCGTGACATTGGAAGACATGATTGGGATGACAAACTATCATCCATTCTATGGGCATATAGGAAAACCTACAAGAAGTTAAACAAGGCCACATTGTTTCGATTGGTGTTTGGCACAGAGGCTATTTTTCTAGTTTAATTCATGTTACCATCGCTGTATAGCACACACAAGAGGGTTAGCTAATGAACAAAGGATGGAAGAAAGGATTGATAAGTTAATGCAGCTTAGACGAAAGGTGATCTTGTCATGCATTTTGTCTTTCTTTTTATATCTTTTGACTCCATTTAGCAAGTTTGAGGTTTGGCAGATGGTGTTGTTGTATGATTCCAAGTATCTGCGCCATCCTGGGAAGTTGAAATTCCATTCGTTTGGACCTTACATTATCTTGTACATTCTTGATTCAAGCGCTTTCTAGTTACAAGCGCTAGATGGGATGAGATTACCAGGTCATTTTAATGGGAGTAGGCTAAAGCCCTACTATAAATAAGTCTTCTTGGTTTTTTTAATAAGGCAATATTGCCAATTAGTCTAGAATTTCCCTTTATGCTTTTTCATTTCTTGTGTTTCCATTTCTTGTTTCTTGTTCCTTCCCTTTTGTTTTTTTTGCACCTTATGCGCTGGTAACCACATTATTTTCCAAGGTTGTGTATGCATAAAGGACCATGCATCTATTTTAGTGTGGGGTGGAGTAATGCAAAGTATAAGCTTGCAATACAGGTTAAGTGGCTCAATAGAAGGAAGTGTGAAGGATGAGAAAGCACGTAGGGAAACAATTAATGATAAATTATGGTGTTAATGATGCTATAACAAAGACCACGTACAAAGGATGAAGAGCACAGGAATAACATGAGGTAGGCAAGGGAAAAAATCATGAAAATGATAGAAGAATTTCCTTTGGTGTTGTAGACGCGTGCATAAGAGTTTTTGGTCATATTGGATTTTTACATGCCAGAAGGTTGTACAGGGATTTTTCATGTAGGATGTGGTGCGTGGGTAAGGGCACTTAAAGTCAGCTCGGTGGAAAAATATGCATTTAATGTTAAAGTACATTAGTAGGTGGCATAGCATTTATTGCTAGAGGGAAGCAAAAACTATAAATACAAGGTTAGGTAAGTCATTTTCTATCTTTCTATTATGAAGTTGAAGTGCTCTTGTGAACTAGGTCATCTAGAGAAACATTTTTGCTAAGGAAGAAGAATCTAAGAATTTAAGAATGTGACTAGATTATATCTGCAAACTAGAAGGAAGGAGTACATGGGCATGAGGAAAGGTTGTGTGAAGGGTGTTTTCTTTTGGAAGGTTTTCCTAGTTAGGGTTTGGCAGCTAGTGCATAGGGATAGAAGGATTTATTCCAATAGTCGGGATTTGGAATTGAGTTTGGAGTGTAGCATAGTAGTAGAGAAGAGTAAGTATTTCTTAGTTTATCCCAACATGTAAATCATGACACCCAAGAAAGTAACCATTTAACTGAAGAAAAAAATGGAAAGGGTAAAGGAAAACAAACCATTTCTATGGCAAGCTCCAATGAATAATGGTACGCATAAATGCAATACCAAGATGGAGTATTGTTAGGAAAGGAATGGCTATCACATCTAAGGTAAATGATTGTGAGCGATTATAACCATCACGCGAGTACAAATGAGAAATAGATTGTGGTAGAGTTAGTTCACCAAGGTAATAAAAGGATGCCAAATGGGATGCATATTTATAGTGATGAGGTGAAGGTTAAATTGGAGAAGGAAGGATTATTATAACTGTATGAGTTACCTTACTTTGGCAAGCTTGAGCGCCTTTATCAATGGTTGATGTCATGTGTGCATGAGGATCACTTTTATTTTGTGGGGTGAAAGATACACGTAACACCGCATCTGATATCCAAGTTCACAGGCCTTATTTGTGAAGGAGATTGTATAGATGATGATCTAAGAGACAAGGAGGCTATCAAGGAGACTATAGAAGCATATGACTACAAGAAGGATTCATGATACTTTGAAATCACTCGATTCTAGACCTGTTATGAGGATGTCCACGCACTTGGTGACCAAGTTCAATGATCAGAAATGATGGACACAAGTGAACAAGGCATGGCTAAATGTATGCTAGAGGATATCCTAGGTAACCATCTATAACTTGTCTTCTTTCATCACCGATGAGATTATAAGCAACACGTAAGAGGGAGAGAAGTTATTATTCAGTAACGTCCTCCTCACCATTGTATTTTAAAAAATTGAAGTGTCGGATGGGCTAGAAATTTCTTTTTGGGAGTATCCAGGTGATAATCCCTCACCCACAAAGAAATTTTACAAATACACTTGTGAAACCATGATGGACACTCACAAGGTGCACCTAGAGAAGTGGTATAAATAAATGCACGACACATTCGGGAAGAGTGGAGGATCCTAGAGCAGTTTCCCACGCTTGTGGATGGAGAAGTAGAATTTTTAGTGTACCAAAATTTCTTCATTGGCATATTTACTTTGACAAATGGGACTAAAGGTCCATGGTGCAAGCTTCCTTTTTCCTTTACTACACAATACTTCCAAGAAGGGGTCAAAAAGTTCAAGAAGGAAAAAATACTAAGGTTCAACCTTAGTAAAGTGGACCGAGACCACTACAAGTTGTGTTAAAATCTCATGTATACAAAAAAGTTTGGATACGTCCATAAGTATGTCTCCCACGAGGTTAACATGATGAAACCAATAACACTGCCAATCGTTATAAGGGCTGAAGCAATAATATATCTTTGCATAAGACCAAACTTAGAGAAAGATGCATATATGGAGAATGATGTCTCCATACTAGAAGACTATAGTCATTTTTACACGCACCAAAGAACAAGGGAATCCCATGTGCGTCGGCCTATCACTCGGTGGGTCTTTGGGCACTCACTCGAGGCACGTGCGGGCACCAAGTATCTCTTTTATGTGATTTGAGTGGGAAAACATCATTTATGATCCAAAATTTAAATCGGTGAGTGGGAATGAAACATGCGACCATCATAGAGCTTAGAACAGATCTAGATGATTGTAATCATTATAGACAAATATACTTTAACAGACTTTAAAGAACCGAAATAGAACAAAAGGAAAATGCATAGGAATTCATATTCATCTTATAAACATACATGAAAAAGAAATGTTGTAGATATCTTCCCCAGGGTAGATATAGACAAGTAGAAGTATATGGGAATCAAAGAAACTCAAGGCTGATATTTATTGTGCCGGGCGCACAGGAAAGATATGTCGACATGAGGACGAGATACCCTTGGCACGGGTAAGTGGTGCACAAAATAGAGTGTCGACATGGCAAAATTTGTGCCCTTGGCACAAGTAAGTGGCGCATGACACGAGTGTTGACATGGAAAAATTTCACCCTTGGCGCAGGTAATGGTGCATGACACAGAGTGTCGACATGGCAAAAGTTGCACCCTTGGCGCAGGTAAGTGGTGCACGACACAGAGTGTCGACATGGCAAAAGTTGCACCCTTGGCGCAATTAATTGGCGCACGTAAACATATGTCAACAAAAATGTGAATGCACCTTTGGCACATGAAACAGGATGTCGACACAAATGTGGATGCGCCTATGGCGCACCTTCTAGAGGCGCAACATTTTGGGTGCTTGACAAGAACAGACCACGGCGTAAATATTCAGATGGCCATAACTTTTCACAGGGAGCTCGGATTCATGCAAGGTTGGAATTTTCAGAAATCTTACGAGGTCCTCTATCCAACTACAACTGGATATCTTTAATTGGGTGGGAACAAATTCTTAAAAATGAAAAATACAGTTCACCACTTTTTGGGTTTGCTAGGGTTCTCACCTACCACCATAATGAGATGAATTAAATGCAACCTAGAGGTGGTTGGGGTAGATTTGGATTTCCTCTCTCTTTTCTCTCTCATTCTTCCTATAAATTGTAAGGAGGGGATTCTTTCTAAAGGTTGGACATTCTTGTTTTGCCCCTCCCTTCTTCTCTTTGGCAGGTGAATTTGTGGAGTTCAAACCTCCCATCTAAAACTTGTAATGCAACTTTACCTCTTGGCATTTTGTAGTTTATTGTATCAATCCTTGGAGAAAATAATGCATGTCTATGGATGATTCTCAACCCTCTCTGTGTTCATTTGCATCCTTCTAATCTTTCACTGCAAATTTGGTTATCTGTGCATGATCTTGCATTGCATTTTAATGGCTTGTGTTTATTGGCAAGACAGTTGTTCTTCATTCCTCGGTGCATCACCTCTGTTAGTTTAGGTTTTATTTTTATGCATCTTCTTACCCTGTCTCCTTGGCAAGTTAGATTAGGTTTTTGAGTAAACCCTCTGCATTTTTACGTGTGCATCTGAACAGAGGAATAGGAACCAGCCTTCATCCGGAGAGCTTTTCCGATTTCGCAAGGTCCCACACTTGGGAAAAGCTCCATGTTATGCAATCACACTGAGAGTCTCAACCCATCGAGTTGCGGACACTCAAGGGTGCTTGTGATTCGCCACCAACAAGAACTATGAAGAATCATGCATGAATCCAAACCAAGAAAGATCATATTCAATTAACTTGGTAACCTCATTACATTCATTATACTTAGTACAAATAACCACATTTTGGTAGACTAAAGTCATGCATCATAACTAGATCCATGTTATTTAGCTCTCAAAAAGAAATTTTAAACCCCAAGCCCTTGATACATTCTTCTCCTATATTTCATCTACCCAACCCAATATGACTCCTTGCAGTATTTCTCTGACAGAGCTCCGCTCTTGATTGATATCTCTCTTTATCTGATCTCTTTTTTTCTTCGTGGGCACTTGTATATATAGGAATCCCAAAGTGCCAACTCATCCTTCTGCAGCCTCAGATTTGGCGGAAAGTGTCTAAATATGGTCCTCCATGGGAGCATGCTCCTCTAAGCCTAAGCTCTCCACTTTTTTCCATGATGGTCTTCTAGAAGCTTCCATCATAGGGCATATTCCTTCCTAGGCCAACCTATCGCTAGGCTAGCACCTTATCCACTCTGCATGTACAGTCGAGTCACGCTTTTCTCGTGTCCTGCCCGATACACCAAATATGGCTAAGTCCTAAGACCTTTTCTTTTGACGTGCAACATGGCCCTTCTAAAACCCTCCTAGAACCTTGCCTTGCGTGCCTTCTCCTTGCGCACCCATCCTTCAACCTAGGCCTTGCGCGCCCATGCACCTTTGTGTACTTAGCCAATATTTTAGGGGCCCAACATCACCCCACACTACGCCTATTCTCCACCCATAGGAACACTTCTCTAATGAATAAAGAATCATAATAGACTTAATGTCTTGGGAAAAGAATAAGGGAATGAAGAATTTGGGAAAGAAGAAAGAATGGGGAAGTGATGGCATTATTGCAACAAGATAGGAAAATATTTTTGCAAGTTGGCCTCCAACTTGTTCTAGGCATCAAATTTGTTTTGCGCTCTCTAGTAGAGGTCTCGACTAGGCGCTTACCTCCCCAAAACTCAGTCCATCTCCTTGAGTGTTCATAGTGTCAACAATTTTTTCCAACTCCTTGCCCACATCCTCAAGCACATCCATCCTTCTAGTAATCTATGGGTATAGCTCCTTTAGCCAATTCTTGATTGTACCCCTTAGGGCCTCAATAGCTTCTAACTTCTTTTCAACCTTGGCTAGGATTCTATCCCACTCTACTATGTTCCCTTTGTTATTTTCTTGGAACTCTTTAAGCTTTGATTCATAGTTGGCAACCAGAATACTCACCACTTTATCTCTTTCTGCACAATTTTCATATGCGGCCTCAAAGCAGTATGGGCAAAAATATTTACATCAGTGAGGACTTTTCTATATTCAGCAATGATTGCTACTACCTTTAATTTATCCTCCTTCTCTAGGCATGTGTTACTTCTTCTACAAATTGTAAGGCTAGAGGTTGCCTCTCCATGGTGAGGATGCGCATGAGGTCTTCAAGGAACTCAAGGGAAGATCCATACTTTTTCACAGGTGGTGTCAGGTCTAGATACTTCAACACAATGGCATATGTGATGGAATCTACCTTTTTATGTACTTTGCGCACCCTTTATTTTTCTTCCCGAGTTCGCACTTTAACCGAGCACTTATCAACTCCTCCTGCTTTAAATACTTGGCCTTCTCTTCTATATCTTCCTCCTTTTCTAGTTCTAATTCTATAAATATTATCCTTTCATTCCATCCAAAGAGTGTAGCTTCAACCTCAACTGAGACCTTGTTGAGCGTGTTGCATAACTTCTCACTTAAGAGCCGCTAAGCATTTACCAAGGGGTTGTCTCCTTTTGACTCAGAATTTTCATTAGTGCCCCCTAGCTTACCTCAAACTCTGGCTCATTGATGTGGGACTTAATTTCCCAAGAGAGCATCTTCCTCATCCAAGGGTATGCACCTTCTTCATCAAATGACTTCATTTCCATGATTTGATCTATTGGGACAGTTCTTTAGAAGCATGCATGCAACACCTTGTTGGGATCATTAATGTAGCTCATTCCTTACCTTTGGATCTCCATGCACTTTCCCCTATGTTTTTACCCTTAGGAACAATTACCGATTGATCGGGGCCTCTCATTCTACCAAGATATTTCCCAGCACTTTATTCCTTATCCTCTTCGATCACTATATCTACACTATGCTCCAATTCTTGTTCTACCAAGGCCTTGATGATTTTCATTGTTTCTCTTCCCACCTCATTTATTTGCTCCTTCGTGAGGCTTAGATTTTTTTGATCATGTGCACCAACCTCTTCACTTCTTCCCATGTCTTGGGCACCTTCCTCCTCTTAGATACCCTTGCACCACACGAAAAGGAACTCATGTTCTTCTTCTCTACCCTCTTCTTCTAAATCATGCATGCTGAAAACAAGTGGCTCTTGGTCCCCTTTAGGATCATCTTCTTCATCGTCATCCCTCTCACCTATGTATTTCTCCAAGATCTTTGTCTCCTCCAAGTCAGCTTCCTCCATCACCTTCTATTTCTTCCTAACTGGGATTCCAGTATAGGAGATTCTACTTTCTCTTCCTCCTCTAGTGATTTCTCCTCTGCGATAAGCTTTTCCTGTTCTAGCACCTCCTCTTTAACTTGAGACCTCTTCTTTTGTGTGTAAGTACTCATTCTAGAAATGGTTCCCAGGGAGCCTAATGCCTGTATATCTTGGGAACTTGGTGCCTTATTCTTTATTTATTCTATCTCCTTTTTCTTGGATGTGGTATTCTTCATACCTATTAGGTCCTTAGGTATAGTTATCTCATTTTCAAGATAAGCACCCTTCTCAAACTTGCACCTTATCCGAAGGTATACATGCACTATAGATATCCCTACAACATTCAAATTAAGGGGTTTTACCATTTGGAAACCATGCGACATGTACTTCTCCATGTACTCACACTTGTTGGGGTAGACCAACGTCATGCCCATCTCCCCGTGGTCCTAGTAAGAACTTCCAAGGTCAAGCTTTAACTTCTTAGACTCCTTGAATCTGTTAACTCCCGCTTGGAAGTATTGAGCTATGAAAACGAATGGGAGCTTTCACCATGGGCTCATGTTTTCATCAATCAACTTGAACCTACCAATACAAAAGTGTTGGTATACAGTGAACTCAACTTCTCCTACTGTAAGCACTGGCAGTTATTCCGGTATTCTCCATTCTACCCCGAATGCATTCCTTAAGCATGTATACCACTTTTCAAGATGCACCTTGTGAATGGGTGTCATGTTATCATAAGTGTATTTCTCAAATATTTTTGCAGTGAGGGGTCTTCCTCTAGGTACTCCCAAATGAACTCGTCTGCTGCATTTGGTACTCTGATATCTAAGAACACAATGGTTAAGAGGATATTACTAAAGAGAATCTTATCTCCTTCTTGTGCGCTGGTGATAATTTCATCTACAATGAATGTGAACAGATTGTAGATGGTTCCCTCTAATATTCTTCTACAAACATTCAACCAGGACTTATTTACCTATGTCCATCTTTCTTACACATTGAGTTTTGTTACTAGGAAAATGGCCATTCTCATCACTGGGTCTTGGATATCCCCGATATCAAATTACCTTGACCCCTTCTTGTACGCATATGCAGCCATTGTTTCCTTGATTAATTCCTTGTCACATAGGTTATCCTCTAAAATATCTCCCTCATAGATAAGGCTTGTGAATTTAGAAATTAGTTGAGGGGTTACGCACATCTTGTGCCTTGGGAAGTCAAAGTGGTCATCATGTACACATGACATTAGCTATTGATAGAGGCACTCTAGCTTTCTGAAGTAGGGCAACTCATAGAGTTGCAATGACCCCACCTTCTCTAACTTCACCTTGACTTCGTCGTTATAAATTGGTAACCCTCTAGTGTTCTCTAGTTAGTCGGACATACTAACTCCAACCCCATTTCCTTTCAATCACGTTCATGCGATGATTGTAGTCACTTACTATCATTTTTATCAAGTGGGATTCCCATTCCATCCCAAACAAAACCCCATTTGGGTACTACATTTCTACATACCATTCCTCATTGGTACTTATTGTAGTTTCTTATTGATTTCCCTTGCCCTTCTTAGGTGTTACTGCTAGTTTCTTAGGTGTAATTGTGTAGGTTTTCTCTACACTTCAACATATCTTCCTAACTCTAATCTTCTATCTTTTCCAAGTTCAAATATCTAACCCGTGGAGAATACTCTTGTCTAAACCGTGCCCTAGCTACCAAACCATAACTAGAATATATTTTCACAAGACAACACTTCTCCAATACTCTCCCCACACACTGGGAATTACTTCCCCCTGGTTTCTAGATCCAAAATACTCACTCACGGTTAAAATATTCTAATTTTTATTTTCATGGATCAACTCTGAAACCCTAGTTTGCAAAAGATTTTCCTTCTTCATTTCATATTCACAAAGTAAATAATGAAGTGAACAACCTTCTATTTATAGTTTTTCCCACTTTTTAATATTAAATGCTACTTCACCTACCACTATACTTTAACACTTAATGTGACTTATTTAAAAAGTCTAACTTTAGTACTTTAACTCATGTGCCCATCCCCATGCAGATAATTCCCCAACCTTTTGGCATCCAACCAATCCATCTTGACAGAGACTCTTATTTGTGTGTATAACCAAGTGCAAAGGCACGTCTTCTTTCATGATTTTTTCTCTCACCTACCTCGCATTGCATTTTTACTTCTTCCTCTCTTGTACATGGATCCCTAATATAGCCTTACCCTGACACCAACCATCCTTTTTCACCTTTCCTTACATGTAGTTCCTTCACTGGGCCATTCAACTAGAATTTCCAATGTAATCCTTCCTAGTGCTTCACACTTCAATTTATTCCACCTTGCTCCACCCCACACTAAAATGACGTGTGGTCCTCTATGTAGTTCCAACCTTGAAAAAGTTATGAGATTACCATTGCCTAAGGTGTAACACAAAACAACAATGAGAAAGGGAACCACAAGAAAATAAAATGTATTAAAGGAAATCCTAAACTAATTGGTAATACTGCCTTATTTACAAACACCAAGAAGACTTATTTATAGTAGGGCTTCAACCTAATCCCATTAAAGTGTCCTAAAAATCCCATCACATCTAGCACTTGTAACTAGCACACACCTGAATCAAGGATGTATGAGATGATGTAGGGACCTAACCAATGCACTTTTAACTTCCCAAGATGGTGTAGAAACTTAGAATCATATAGAAAGACCATCTTCCAAACCTCAAACTTCTTGTTCTTAATGTGATGATCATTTTATGCCTTTTATTTTTATTTTTTCATCTTCTCTGATCCACCCGCGAGTGATCATATTTCATATAATTACATTAACTTGTTAATTATTTCTTCCAACACTTGTTCATCGACCAATCCTCCTACGTACGCTATACATAGAGAAGGTAACATGAATTCAACTGGTAGGATAATCTCCGTGCTAAACAAAAATTAAAATTATGTGGCCTTATTTAACCTCTTGTAGATTGTCCTATATGCCCAAAGAATGGTTGATACTTTTTCATCCCAATCCTGTCTCGCCAACATCACAAATTTTAGTCATGTGGCTAAGTATTTTGTAAAATGCCTCGTAGTTCCATTTGCTTGAGTGTAATAGGGGGTAGTTTTTTATGGGCCACCATGAATTTTGATAACAGAATCCTGTCCGTTTCATTGAGGAAGTTGTACCTCTATCACTTGCCAAACCGAATGGGCATCCATACCTAATGATTATATTTTCCCATTAAAATCTAGCAGCGTATCCGTTGTACAATCCTTTATAGGTGTTGCCTCTTCCCACCTTATTAAATAATCAGTGCAAGTGAGGATATACCACGAGCCGCCCCTCACACCACTAGCGAGATTGGTCGACAAAGGTGATAGCCCATTTTTCAAATGGTTCCGCATCGCTATTGGTTGCAAGGGTATTTCATCCCTTTTTCTATGTTTACCAAGGCGGAAATGGCCATAGGCCTTACAAAACTCAATGCAATCTTGATAAATGGTCTCCCACCAAATCCCTATGAGTATAATCTTCCACGTGGTTGTATTTCTGCAGAGTGTCCTCCTGCAATCCCACCATGCGCCTCTTCCATAATTTCAATGTGCTCATGTTCTAGCACACAATGACACAAAACCTCATCATGACCCATTTTGTACAGGTCTCCACTAATTAACATGTAGGGCATGGCGTGTATGGCCAACTTCTTCTTCTCCAAGGCCTTCATTCTCGTCTAGCACCACACTTATTTTAAGGAATACTACAATGTCCTCCAAATTTGAGGGCGTGCACCATAACCTAAAAAGTTGTGCATCTGGTATAGTATCTTCAATACTCTACGTGTCCTCCTTGAATCAATCCTAGACAAGTGGTCAAGTCTGGAATTACTTTTTCCTGGTTTTACAACCACTGTGAACTCGAATTCTTGGAACAATAGTACCCACCGACATATGTGCCCTTGTAGAATGGGCTTGTTCACCAAGTATTTCAATGCCATATGGTTAGTGTAAAATATAAAAGGGGTTGCCAACAAATATTATCTGAATTTATGAAGTGCGTAGATCATTGACAATGCCTCGTGCTCAGTCATAGTGTAATTCTTCTCTGCTGGTGTCAATTTCCTACTTGCAAAGAATAAAGGATGATTAAAAATCCCTTCACCAAGTTGTGCAAGTACTTGCTCCAATGGCGGTCCCTGAGGCATCCACATGAACATGGAAAGGATTATCCCAAGAAGGGAAACATAGGATGGGCACGGTGACAAGCCTATCCTTCAAAGTGTCAAATGCCTTCTATTGTGCCTCTCCCCAATGAAAGGCATTCTTATGTCTAAGTAACTCTTCTAAAGGCATGGTGATCTTGGCATATCCCTTGATGAAATTCCTGTAGTACCCCGTATGCCCAAGAAATCTACACTAAACTTTGACTAGTAGGCTCAAGTCAATCCCACAATTATCGCAAATTTTGGAGGATCTCTAGCAGCCCTCCTTACATATGATGTGCCCCAATAATGTTTCAAATGAGTTAGCAAAGAAACATTTCTTGATGTTTAGGGATATCCTCAACTACCAAACCTTTCAAACATCATCCTAAAGTTATCACAATGGTTCTTCACTAACCCATATACATCCACTCATCCAAGTAGACTTGAAGGAACTTATGGATGAAATCCTAGAAAGCTTGTACCACAATGCATGAGAACACAATAGGCTCATTATTCAACCCAAATGGCATGACTCTATAGGAAAAACTTCCCCACTCAGTGGTGAAATTCTTCTTCCTTTGGTCCTCCTTTGCGATCCTTACCTGGTGATAGCCCAAGAATCCATCTGTGAAATAATAGACCTTGCACCCTACCACTCCCTCTAATATTTCTTTAGTGAATGTGGTTGGGCAAGGAGTAATGATACATACTCCATTTAGGTCCATGTAATCAACATAGATCATTATCCTTGTAACACTCACGAACTATTGTTACTTCCTCCTGAGCATTCAAGTGTTGATATATGATTTCTTCTGTAAAAGGATGTGTTCCTTTGATTGTGAAGTCATGCTTGATATGGATTGTATCTTCTTTGCATTTGAAGATCTTTGACTGAGCCAGGATATGCTTGGACTCTTTTATTTCTTTCATTTTTAGCACCTGAGTTTAATCTGATTTCGGGGTGAATTGTGGATTTACCCATCTTTATGACTCAGCCTTGGATCAGTTGCATTGATCCAAGAGATATTTTAAGTTTATTTTGGATGAACCAAAAATTATAGACCTTACGAAGGTTACAAGGTCTCGAATGTGTGGAATAACCAATTCAAGAGTTAACTCAGGCTGATCTTGTTATATGAATTGGTTCCCGATATCGTAATATCAGGAAGGTCTAGATCTTGAGCCAGGTAATAAGTTCTGGTATACATATTGCTAGCTTATTATCAATGCTGGATTGAATCCATTTCGGGAATGTATATCTGTTGGTTCTTATACTGAACGATTCTATTTTTAGACCTAGACTAGATTTATTAAGGTTAATAACCTAAACCTAAGCTATAACCTATGGGTTGGATTAGTGCTAATCTAACCTAGCCCTAAACTATAAGCTAAATGTTTCTAAGCTTAGTGACCTAGCACTAAGGAAGTTAGACTAAGTATCACCTTAAGATCTAACCTATGTTTCTAACCTAACTAATGACTATGGATGAAGGGGGACCTATGAAGGGGTGCGAGCCATGGGCGGTAGTTTCTATGCATTTATGAGGTGGATAAGGATGAAGGACTTGGGATTTGGTAGAGGCTGTAAATATCTAGTGAGACCTGACATGGTAGAGTTGCCAAATGGAAATGGTCTTGGGTTGGTTTTTGTCCATCGCCAAATATGGCGGTTGGTGGCAATGGAGATTGAGTGGGAATTTTGGAGTTAATGTAATTAATGAACTTGGTTCTGAGCACGGATTGCTTAGGAAGGCATGCAAAATGGAAAACTAGTTGGTTGTTTGGTTTTCCATACGCTCCGGTTTTCTCTCTGTTTGATCACTGGTTCTTTGAACCGCCTACTTGGTGTTGCATGGCAACTATGAGAATAACTAGCTATTTTCTCTGTTGAGGAAAGTTTATAAGGCATGGAAATAACAAATTATTGTTGTTGAATCTAACATGGAAGAAGAGGAGAAGGATCAAGCTCTTTCGTGAGGTATTCTTCGGATTTTTAAAGTGACATTACTAGGCATGTTAGGCCCTAAATTTTAAAAATCTTGCTTTCCTTCAAATGATTTCATTAGAACAACTTTGTTCGAGATGATTTTTGGTCCAATTGGTATTTATGGTAACATTGTATGAATTAGTTTGCTGAATCTTCATGCTTTGGCTTGATTATTCAATTGAACCCTTCACGGGTGTACATTTTATTTCGTATGGTTGAATTATCTTGTTGTTTTTTGCATTTCGGTTAGATTTCGTAGAAATGCTTGCAAGGATAATGTACAAATTCAACTCTGTTGGAGTCCATAAAATGTTTTCTTGTTTGGTATCGAATTTTGTTGAAGCCTTGCTGTTAACACTTGTTGAGATTGATACAGTTGGAATTCTTGGAAATAGATAGTATATTTCTACTTCTGTTGAAGTTTATTTGAGAATACTAAATGGGTTCGACTCCTTTTGAGTCCTTGAAAAGTAACATACGTTTCTACTTCTGTAGGAGTTCAGTCATGAATACTGTATGTTATTGATATAGTTGGAATTCTTGAATTTAATATGTATCTTGTATTTCTACTTCAGTAGAAGTTTATTTGAGAATACTACATGGGTTCGACTCCTTTTGAATCCTTGAAGCGTATATTATGTTTTTCTCTTCTGTATAAGCTCAGTTGTGAATATTGTGGTTATTGACTCAGTTGGAGTCCTTGATATGTAACCAGTGTTTCGACTTCTGTATAAGCTTGGTTGTGAATACTTATTGATATTGGCTCTATTGGAGTCCTTAATATGTATCTTGTATTTAGAATTTTGTAGAAGTTTAGTTGTGAAGACTGTTGGTGTTGAATTAGTTGGAGACCTTGAATGTTTTCGTATGAATTCGACTTCAATCCTAACCCTGGCTATGAGTTCTTGTTGGATACGACTCAGTTGGAGTCCTTGCAGTATCTCCATGTGAACATGACTCCTGTTGAAGCCCTGACGTGTTTGCGTGATGGCTCGACTTCTGATCTAGTCCACGTTGTGTTTACTTTTTTAACTCGACTCTGTATGAGTCCTTGCTTTGTATTCGTATTATCTCAGCTTGGATGAAACTTTGTTGAAAATAATGATATGATGATGACTTCTATGAAGATCTTGTTGTGGTTATTATTTTTTGATTTCGGCTTCTGATTTAAGACCTTGCTGTATTTAGTAGGGATTAGATTCAGCTATTTGTTGCTGAGTATTTCGACTCAGTGGGAGTGTCACTGGGTTGCACACGGTTACGTCTTCTGTTATTGTGTTATTTAGTCTTGAGCTTGACTGAGATAAAAAGTTACTAGCTGTGCCATGACAGGCGATGGCGTTGGATATTTTGCATGTTGTTGAATAATATGGAAAGATTTGTTGAGCCTTTTGGGGTTAGATTATTTTATTATTGCTTGTCACGTGAACTCTTGTATTGCTTAATAATCTACAGGTGAATTTTATATTGGAATTCTGGTGAAGCTGTAGTATCTTCTTGTGGTCTCGGCTGATTTAGTCGCATGCGTATAGTGTAAATGCATTACTCTTGAGAGGACGGTACAGTCATGAACATGATTGGAATGGAATATGAATGTCTCTATTTCTTTCTCCTCTGCTGTTAAGTTATGTTGATATCTATAACTGTATGAATAATAAGTTATTCTCTCCTTGTCTAGAAACTATGAATGTTTTCTTCTCTTGTATCCTTATGTGATCTCAACGGTAAGGGTAAAACAAGAATAGACAGTGGTATGGTATGGAGAGACTGGCATAAAATGTGTGTTGCTGTATAGGTGGTTATACTTGTCTGTACCATTAACATAGTGTATGATTAAAAAGGAATTATGTCAGTGAGCTTGCCGGTTATTATAAACTACCTTGTGGACTTGTTTGAATCATACTTGTTGAAATACGAACTGATAGGATATTCTTTTTAGAATGGAATAAATTGTTGGATTGTTGTTGTCTTGGAGATATAGATGGATGGATGTTTTGGAATTATTTTGTTCTTCTTAGTCTCTAATATGTACGTTGAGTCATCTGAAAATATTTAGGACTATTTGACAGCTATAATAGAGGTTATGCATTATAGTCATGTTAAAATTGTAGAAAGATATTTAGCCTGATTTCATTTAAACAGGTTGTTCAATGAGAGCAATTGGTAGAATGCAATTGTTTTAAGATTTAGTGCTTATCATGCTCAGTTCACAGAACTGACCCGTGTTGGCAATTTTGCAGATGGTTGTCGTAAGTGGTAAAGGCACGCAGATCTGATATGATGCTCAGATTATTTAATTTGGTTTTATGTTGAATTTCAATTTGACTTCTCTAATTGTATTATATGAAGGAAGTTGTTCTCTTGCTGTTGAGTATTGTATCTCATATGCTGAATGCATAAGTTGTAATTGATTAGCTTGTAATGAATGAAATAAAGGGATTGTTACTTGTATATGGTTGCAACTGTATCTTGATGGATTGAACTTCTTCGGTTTGAATGTTTTAAAGTACATTTATATTATTGTATACCTTGGAGATATTTGGGAATTCTCTAGGTAAGCCTTGCAAAGATTATGTGACTAAATACTTGTAAATGTTTAATAGTTCTGCTATGTTCCATTTAAAGCCTATTGTAATTTAGATCACTGATTTTTGAGAAGCTAAGGTTAAAATAAACCCTTTCAAGAAGCTGAACGGGAAGAGTAATCTGTTACTCTCTAACCTTGATCTAAGTCAAGACAACGTACTGAATGTTTTTAAAATCACTATATCTTAACACTAATAAGTAAGATATATTTCAGTTTTAAAGATCTGGAATAAACCCAAAAGGGATAAGTTAGCAATCTTATGAGAAGACTTGGGGTTACTACCCAATTTCGTAGATTAAGATTATTGTGAAACAATGATCTCCTTGTTGAGACCTCAATCTTATTAAACTTCTCTTTGTGGAATGGGTCTTAATAAGAAAGGCAATTTTAAGATGAGGAACCCAGGGGTTGGGAAAAGACTACCCTAAAAAGGAGTGTCTTAAAGTATAATTTAAACTCCACATAAGTAACACCTTAAAGTTAAGTAGATCTTTTCGAGGCGGATTTGAAGGTTGATGGCACAAGTCGATTGCAGGGTTGTACCTTCAAGAAGATTAGGATCTTCTCGAAGATACAACAATGCAGGTGACTTATGGCGACACCCTTTGCATTGATCGTTAAGATTTACTCCTTAAACTCGAACAAGTTTTTACTCCGGGACTGGTTACCGACATGGTCATGTTATGAGGCTGCCCCTAGAGACTTGGGGTACCTTGACACACAGGGTTAACTAGGGTTGACCCAGTATGTCAGCATATCCCTAGTTCTCGAGAGCATCCTTATAACGTTGCCATATTATTAATCCATTCCTGAGTGAATAACTTGGGACGGGGAGGCTGACAGAAGTCAGCGTAAGACATTCTACATAACATAGGAATGGGTTGAAGGACGTATTCTAGATTGACGAGTATGCCATCAAGGAATACGAGACATAAGAAATATGTTTCAAATATTTGGCCAAAGTATTGCAAGCTGCTGATTGCGTTGTCCTATGTCACCTAGTCTAAGGGACAAGATGCCAATGAATAATGGTAACAATTATTCAGATAGGTTCCTTGGACAGAGCATTTTGAATCCCAGATTAGGGAAGAGAACCGCAAGAGTGATGTGTTAAAATAAAAATGCCAACTCTTTGATACTCATGAATAGATCGGTGGATTACCGAGTCATGGAATGAATAGATCAGAGGTACTCTGAGTCATTACAGCTACATATGGTTATCTGTTATAAGAATGGTGGTTTTAATTTGTGAGTTCTAAATTATGTATTTAGAACTAGGAAGCATTTATCAAAAAAAAAAATACTTGTTCTAATGTTCTTAAATGGGGATGTTACAATCCTTCCATCCTTCTTGATGGTAATTACCATTAGACTTATCCATTCTAACTCTTCAATGGCTTAAATAATGCCCGACACTATCATCTTATATATTTCTTCTTTGACTATCAAGCACAAGTTAGGATTCATTCAAGTATGGTCTCTTCTAGACCTAGCGGGCACCCTCCTTCAAATTAATTCTCATTTCTTCCAAGGAATGGTGAATGTCTTTAAGCTCATGATACCCATGCGGGAATAATCCTCAAACTCACGCAAAAGATCAATGATCTTAGAAACTTCCTTCTTTGACCAATAGTCTCGATGATAGCCTCTTTAGGATCTTTGTCCGAGCTGATGTTAACCTTATTTGTCTTTAAAGGCTCATACGAGGCACGCACTCGTTCATCACATTTTGTCTATGACTTTGCGCGTCCCTACAAAATGGTCAAAATACACATTTTCCACTTCTTCCCCATTAATAACATACACATCTTCCCATTTTCTTTTTCCAAACATGTGCACTCAAGCGTATCTATTCTATTTCTTCTTCCTCAAAGCATGTCTCTAGGCCAGTTCACCTAGAAACTCTTGTAGCCTATCTTCTACCATGGAACTATCCCCAATGGTAAGGCATTTGACAGCTTGTAATGCCTTATCCACCAAGGGCTTTGTACTCTGATACTCAAATGTTGGAATGAGATCAGCCACTAGCTCTTGCCAACTCCCCATCAGGTGGCATGTCTTAGAATGAATGTACCATGTGCACACACAACCTTTTAGGGTGGAATACAACTTGTGAACCCATAGTGAAGGTGGTAATTCTTTTGTACTTCCCATCCAAGCTATCTCACATGATTGGATATGGAAGTAAGCGGTCTCTTTACCATGGTAATATTTTATAGCCATGGGCTTGTTGCTCTTGTAAAACCTTACTGAGAAGGAAATTATCACATTGCACCCTTCCAAGAGATTATCCCAATGTGTTTCCCACCAGTATGCATCATTTTTGAGTAGGAAGTAAATTAACATCTCCCTTCGTTCATCTTCCTCCTTCCACCGAGATTCCATCTCCTACAAAAATACCTCGGGAAGGATCCTCCCGAGTACTTAAGTAGTTCCTTTCCTCCTAGGTTCCGACCGTACGTGGCTTTGTCACCTTTGTCACCAATCCCCTTAAATGCCATCCAATTAACTCATAGGTTCCATGTGCCCAATTATAGCATGTTATACTAGTGGTTTCACTTAGGGACCGGGCATCCTAACACTGGATCACTCCCTCTATGGGATGAATTGTCTCTAGATCCCTTATTGAGTGCACCTATATTCTATCCAAGACCTCTTCTCTAAAGGTTCAATATAGGGTGTTGATTTCCAATCAGCCAGGGGTATGATGACCCATTCCTCCTAATTTTCAAAGCTTATGTATCCCTTATTAAATCAAGATCTGCATTGTTCTTATAGAACCATGGGCACCCAAGTAGTGATGGGAAATTTTTTCCTTGTTGAGCACCAAGACTTTAAAGTCCCCAAAAAACTTAACTTCCTAAATGGTGATGATTGCATACTTTAAGACATTGATGGGCATTGCCTTTGTTTTTCTCCATATATAACACATTTGAAGATGGTTGTAATGTAGTTCTTCCCATCTAATGTCATGCATCCAAGGTGAGAACATTGACCTCCACACTTATGTCAATGAGGATATTACTAAGGATCCATCCATCCATGACCGCATTTAATGTGATCTCCCTATCATATTCAAGGTTGTGAGGGGGAAGGTTTGCATGTAAGACCTACCTCTCATGCTCTTCTCCAGGTGTGTGTACCTTCTCTCTCAACCATGCTCCTAGAAAGGGAATAATATTCTCTTGCCTTAGCATTTTACATACTTCCTTGACCTCATCCAGGTCATATTTTGGCACCTCAACCTTCCTTCTTTACTCCTCCCTCATGGAATGATCCTTTAGACATTGAATTTCTCCTTGTAAACTCCAAATGACATCCATGGTTTCTTGATATACCTTATTTTGATGTGCAGGGTCTGGGTACCTCCCATGTACCACTTCTTCCCTTGAAACCAGGTTCTTCTACCGTGGCATTTCCTTTACACGCACAGCCTCTACTCTTGTTGTCACCATAATAGGTTCTAAGCCTGCATCACATTTCACCTCTAGCATCCATTGTGTGTCAACCTTATTAATGCTTACCATTTCAACACCCTTTTCTTTCCAGTGCTATTGATTCATGTGCTCAAATAACTTAGGTCACTCCTCATACTTGTGCTTCTTCCCACACTATGAGCACTGCACTAATTATGGGCACTCGCACTTGTAGTGGTCTGTAGACCCACAATTAAAATAGGTTCCATGTGGTAATTCACTTCTTCTTCCTCTATGATTACCACGACAATGAAATCCTTCCCAAAATCCCCTTCCACATGCCTCCATCTATGTGCTCCTCATACCGGTGATTATCACCCTTAGAACTAATGGAAAGGCTAATTTGGCACACACCAAGATCAATGGCCTCATGGATCTGGTCAATAATCCTACAATCCTTAGTATCATGGGTTATAAAGGTGTAGATCTTACAATAACAAGACACATTCTTTTGAATTACATGTTGTAACAAAGGACATCTACTTGCATCGAGTTCCCAAGACAAATCTCACACGGTCTATTGTTATGGCATGTATTATGTTCTAGGGAAACTATCCTTGACATGCCCCTCTACTTCATAATCTGTACACCACATTCCACTGTAGTCTCATGAGATGAGTTTGCAGACAATATTTCTAGCTTCTTAGCCATAGCAGCGATTTGGGCCTTCTAGAATAGATTAACACCAGATTAACACTTCCAATAGATTCGGTGCACAGCAAGCAGCTTCTAATGCCTCATGCAGGTTTGTGAAAGTCTTATGAGATAAATATCTTCTAAATGGAGTTATCTACCCTCCAAAAAACCATTGAGCATGCTATGAAGGGTGAATTTTATATAACAATTTTGACAGGAGAGTCTTAAACCATGTGTCATACTCCCACACACTCTCTGCCATATTCCCTATATCAATATCCTTCAAGGAGTTGGTGCTCTTCTGTTCAAACTTAGGAATGTGGAATTCTGCTAAGAAGGTGTTTTTAGAGTAGTATAGTCCACCACCATTTTAAGAGGGTCATATTTCCTATACCAACTATGCACACGTCCTTGGAACATCATTGTAAAGTGGCTTGCCTTCTCCGCTCTAGGCTAGTGATCCCTTTCGCATGTCGTAGAAGTTCATACTTGTGAACATGTTCTATAACATGTTCAATACCTCTGTAATTTGGTAAATGTAAAGACATCTCAAAGGAAAATTGAGGAGGTTGTTGGGGCCCTTGTCCTTCTAAGACAGAGCCTTGGTTTCCTCCAAAGTGTTTTCTCCACCACCAGATCCACTAGGTCCTATGCCTCATGACCCACCAAAATCACCAGATTCACTTGGTCTTGTTCCTCCCGACCCACCATATCCACAAGGTCCACCAAGTCATGTTCCTCCTGACCCACTAGATCTGCTAGATCCACCAGGTCCTGTAGTGGTCATGCCAAGGGTCCCAAAAGTTCCACTAAACTAAGAGCCGATAGTCTGTGATAATGCCCCACTACCAATAGTGTGCCCTGTGCCACTCCAAGACATGAGACCAAGGCTTGTGTCCTTTCTCCTTATCTAAAAATTCCTTTAAATACTAGAATAGTATGTGTAGCCATAGAAGTGGGAAGTGAGAAATTGTATCTCCTGGGCATAGATCTGTCACTTCCACTAATACCAATTGGGTTAAAAATATTCTCCCCTTGATCTGGAAAACCAAGCACCAGGGTTTGGTCACTAGGTGGGTTTAGATGTGTGCCAACGAATCTTCTCTCTCTACATGAAAAAATCTCATAAGAAGTTGAAGGGGTCTCTCTTACATGCTTGCCAAGATGGGGTAACAAAAAATGCTCAGGTTTTATGTCCTTTGCGTGAACCTTAACTCCTTCCTATAAAGTATGCCTCTATAGATCCATCACACCTGCAACCTCACATTTTATAGCAATCTCCCTTTCACATGCTTCATTATACTTGAGTCATCTCTCCTCCCTTTCTTTCTCCTTCACAATGTCTACCATCTTCCTCCACCCTAGCTTCCTCTCCCAATGCTCATAATGGTTTAGCCGGCCATTAGAGATGCCTCTAAACTCAAGGTAACAATCAAGATCTTCATTTCTAGAGGGATAACATGTAGAAATGATCCTCCTGCTCTGAAGAAACTTGAACTCAATCACTTCCAAACAAGAATATGTAGAAATAGCGTACTCTAGAGTGTAACTAGCTAGTACTCCTTTCCACCAATGATCCGTAGCATGAGTCCACATCATATCTACATCTTGCAGCCTTTGGTATTCTTCTTGGGTCCATAAGCATGATCTATAATACCAACTTGATCTAGACGCATATGTCGAGATCCATTCATACAATTCTACTGGGAAGCGAAAAAAAATTATACAAATCATGGTAAAGGTTCTCTTCTACCCATCTGTGTGCATCAAACTTAGGTCCAAAGGTCTTTGAATCTCGAGAAAATTCATCCTCTCGTGCTTTTGAACCATGATTCAACACTTTTCAAAGTTAAAATATTTTTCATCACTCATTACACAGATCATGATGTATGCCATTTCCCACTACAACTTAGAAAAGATGTACTGGAAATGGAACCAAGATGTAGTCATTTTTATACCCACCAAAGAACAAGGGAATCCCATGTGTGTCATCCTATCACCCAAGAGGCACTAGGCACTCATCCGAGGCATGCGCAGCAGTGCCGAGTCTCTCTTTTATGTGAGTTGAGTGGGAAAATATCATCTATGATCCAAAATTTAAAGGAGTTGAGTGGGAATGAAACATGCAAATGTCATAGAGCTTAGAACGGCTCTAGATCATTGTAGTCATTATAGACAGAGATACTTTAATAGACTTTAAAGAACTAAAACAGAACAAAAAGGAAAATGCATAGGAATTCATATTCATCTTATAAACATACATGAAAAGGAACTATGAAGAATCATGTATGAATCCAAACTAAGAAGGATCATATTCAATTAACTTGGTAACCTCATTACATTCATTAGAATTATGACAAATCACCATGTTATGGTAGATTGAAGTCATGCATCCTAACAAGATCCATATTATTTAGCTCTCAAAAAGAAATTTTAAACCCTGAAGCCCCAAATACATCCTTCTCCTATATTTCATCTAACCAGCCCAATATGACTCCTTGTAGAATTTCTACAGAGATCCACTCTCTATAGATCTCTCTCTTTATTTGATCTCTTTTTCTTTTGTGGGAACTTGTATATATAGGCATCCTGTTCCAACTCACCCTTCTATGGTCTCGAGATCCAACGATAAGTGTCTGAATGTGGTCCTCCATTGGAGCATGCTCCTCCAGGCCTGAGCTCTCCACTTTTTTCCATGATGGTATTCTAAAAGCTTCCATCATATGGCATATTCCTTTCTATGCATACCTTTCGTCAGTTGGCACCTTATCCACTCTACATGCACAAATCAGTCATGATTTTGTTGTGTCCTACCTGATACACCAAATATGGCTAAGTCTTGAGACTTTATCTTCGCGCGTAACACAACACTTCTAAAACCCTCCTAGAACCCTTCCTTACATGCCTTCTCCTTGCACACCCATCCTTTAACCTAGTCCTTGCACACCCATGCACCTTTGTGTACTTAGCCGATATTTTAGGGGCCCAAAAAAGACCCCACGGGAAGAAAGAAGGCCATATTAAAGAAGAGAGAAAGATAAGAGGGGTAGGAGAAGAAAGCACCAAGTGTGCATAATGCACAATCGGTGGGCACGTGAAGTAGTCATGAAGCCTAGCACTTACGCATGGAGAAATAAGTAACCTATGTAGGAAAAGACCCCAGAAGAAGAGGCACCAGAATATGAAGAACCCCTCACCCATGAGGAATCACCAATGAAGAGATCACCTATCAAGGAGAAAGAAAAAGAAGAATCTCCTATGCTGGAATCCCCAGTAAGGAAGAAGCAGAAGGTGACAGATGAGGTAGACTCTATAGAGATAGAGAGTCTACATGCCTACATCAGTGACAAGGATGATGATGACAAGCCTAAAGGAGTTGAAGACTCTCCAAGATATATGATGTGCATGACTCGAGGAGGAAGGAGATGAAGATTATAATAAGGAAGATGAGGAAAATAATTATGAGGAAGAAGCGAGGCTCAAGGAAAGGGGATGAGCGAAGAAGTAAGAACCAAGAACCAAAGAACCCCAAGCCTCACCAAGGAGGAAGTAGATAAATCCATGGAGAGAGAATTGGTTGGCATCATGAAGAATTTGGTGGAACAGGAGTTGGAAAGGAGTGCGGACAAGATTATAAAAGAGATAGAAGAAGAGAGTGTTAGGAAGGAGTATTACAACATGGGTGGAGACCCAAAATTCATAGTAAGATTCCCAAAAGCTACACGGATATATGGGAAAGGTGTAGTAGTGGCACAAGGGTAGGGAATGGGATACATTGATGATCCTAGCAAGTTGTTACACGTGTGCTTCTAGAGCACCATACCTACAGAGAAAATCCTAGTAATGTCATTGTTTGATGAAGAAGGTGTGTACCCATAGACAAGAAAGATGTTATCTTGGGTGTTTGAGTCCCATGTGGATGAACCAGAATTTGAAGTTAGAGAGCACTAATGAAGGTACTAGAAGCCAAAGGGATAAATCCATTAGTGAATTCTTACCAACTATCAAATGAACAAGTCTCAGTAACACAATTAACAAGGTTTCATTTGAAATTGTGGTGAGACTATTTAGGAGAAATGATAGAGTGAAATTCCTAGAGGAGGAATTGGAAAGAAGGAGTTCGTGGAAAAGATCAAATACCTAAAGAAAGAGGAGTTGATTAACACTCATCTCAAGTGTGAACTGAAGGAAGAAAAAGCTAAGGTGCAAAAATTCTCCAAGAATGTGGAGATGATTACGAGATGTAATTATCCCGAAGCATCCCGATTTAACACTACCCAATCAAGTATGAGTTAGCCTTGTAATGTCTAGAGGATCTGACTCACATTATCATAATGGAGAGGAGACCACTTGCTTTAGAATCTACAAAAGAGGCATAGGTATGCCAAGAGAAATAAAACAAGATGAAGGTTTTCAAGATTATGTCTTGATACACCAAACTTCGGTAGAATTGAAGGCCGCCACACAATTCGTTGAAGCTACCTATGATTACCGCATGGATAGAGATAGAGTGGCAAGTATCTTGGTTACCACCCATGAGATGGAACTCAAGGAGTTACAAGATAAAAATATGGGGAATAGATCAAAGAGAGATAATATCTTGTCCGAGGTGGAGAAGAAATCAAAAGCAATCGAGACCCCGTGAGGCTTGATAGAAATATGGTTGAACAAATTATAGCCCTTGATCACCCATAGGATGGATGACCTTGAATGCTTGGGGAAGTAATTAGAGGGTATTTTTGACACCGTGAGTGCCAAAGGGGAGGATCTTAGTTTTGAGGAAGTGAGCGCCATGGTGGTTAGCCTCATGTTAGAAATTTTAGAATGATGTCGACGCTTGGGGAAAGTTAGAGGTAGAAATAAGAAAGAATTTCCCTCTCCTCCTCTAGCAATAAACAAGTTCCCCATTCTTTCATTCTTTATCCCAATTCTTCATTCCTTTATTCTTCCATTTCAACCATTGTAAGATCCCGCCATTCTTTATTCTTTAAAGAGTGTTTCTAAGGATGGAGAACAAGCATACTTTGTGGGGTGATGTTGGGCCCTAGAATATTAGCTAAGTAAAAGAAGGTGTGTGGGTGCATGGGACCAATATGAAGAAGGGAACGCGGGGTTGAAGGCACGTAGGGAAGGGTTCTAACATGGTTTTACATAACACACAAAGGTGCACACATACAAGGAAAGATGGGTTTTGGACTTAGCCATATTCGGCGTCCCAAGTAGCACATGAGAAAATCATGACCCTTCTAGCATAACGGAGTGAATAAGGTGCCATCCATATGACTGAAGGATTAAAAGGGAATATTCCATGTATGCGTTGGAAGGTTTTAGAAGAACATCATTGCACGCAGTAGAGAGCTCGAGATCAAAAGAGGCATGTTCCATTGGAGGACCACTTGGATACTTGGCATTCTATCTATTACCTCATAAGGCATGTTGGTGAAGGTAGGAAATCTATATATTAAGGTGCGTACGTAACAAGAAAAGGGTATAGAAGAGATACTAGATAGAGGTATATACATGGAGTCATCCCCAGAGATAGTAGTGTGATGGAAAAGAGGTGAAGCTCTGCAGAGATCTCATGGATGATTTTATGGGTTGGGATTAGGAAAATTTAGGAGTGATGGCACACTTAGAGGGATGGGTCTCTACTCATTTTTGTAATATGAAAACCATAGTGTAGTTCGATGCATGACTTGGCTCTGCATTATTTATATGAGAGTCTATTAGATGATTTTATGTGTTGGAATTAGGAAAATTTAGGAGTGATGACACACTTAGAGGGATGGGTCTCAGTACTCATTTTTGTAATATAAAAACATAGTGTAGTTTTGATGCATGACTTGGCTCTGCATTTTTATATGAGGGTTTGTTATGACTTCAAAGGATTGTAATGTGGTTATTGAACATGTTAATATGAATATAAGACTATTATGAATCATATATGTGTTCATAAGTATCATCCTTGTGCATTTCCTTTATGTATGAACCATTTCTACATGATTTTTTCTATTTCCCATTCTGGATGTATTGAAATGACAACTTATCCTAGGTTCTCTAAATGATGCATGGTTATTTTCTATTCATTTACACTTGAATATTTTTCATAAGATTATGTATTCTCAGAAGAATCACATAAAATAGAGACTCGACACCCATTCGTGCCTCGGGTGAGTGCCCAATTCCCATTGGGTGATAGGCTGATGTGTATGGGATTAGACTATTAGTCTAAGGGTATAAAAATGACTATATAGGGATGATGCATGGGGATGAGGCTAAATATTATGAGGATAATAGTGACGAGATATACAATAGTGGAGTATAAGGTGATGGAGATAAAAGGGTTGATTTATAATGCAATGAGGGAAAGGCATGATCTTTGGATCGATGTGGGTGAGAGATGGGAGGTCTACGGTGAAGATATTCATGGATAGGGCTAGAAGAATCCCTAGAAGCAATTAATGGTCTAAATGGGGTCACTAAGGACCATTGAGGACTACTCAAGGAAAATTTTGGTTCCATTTTTAAATAGGAGCAAGCAAACAATTCCTTTTTATTTTTTATTAGGAAAAGTGTGGAGAGGATAGATTTAAGAGGACCTAAGAGATGGTGATCTATGTTTTGTTTTAGGTAAGTTGTGGTTGGGAAATTTTTGAGGTGGTTTTCTGTTAGGTGATCAAATCCCAATCACTAAACCAAGTGAAAGGAATGTTTTGATGTGTTAATTGATTTGTAAAGTTATAGGATGTGTGTGATAAGACGTGTGATATAGAATATTTAATCTCCTATTCAAGTTATGTGGGAAAGTAAGATGTAAAAGGAAATGTTCTTTTTAAGCCCAAAACGAGGTGTGATGTTTGATGAGTACACGAAAAGAAGTAAATGTACAATGAAAAAGGAGAGAATAAGGAAAAGGAGAGTACCTGGATAATATTTTTCCTATGTATCTACACTTTTGAGTGATGAGTGATCCAAGCCATGAGCCGGGAAATCAATAAAGTCAAGTCTCACGCTACGATGTTAGTGTGAAATAGGAAAATTCAAGATATATAAAGGAAAGGAATCATCAAAAGGGTGGTCCCACCGAGAATGTTAGGGATGTTTTCCAAATCTTTTGTTCTTATTTAGGGTTAGTGCACTAGCTACTAAAGAAACTAGTCAACTCAGAAATTTTGGAGGCTTTATGTTACCTCTGATGTGATGATGCTTGATATGGGTGTTGAATGATTGATCCTTTCCATTGTAAGTCGAGATAAAACCTACAAATAAGACTGGAAACAATTTTAATTAGATGGATGTATATAGGGGCTACCTAGACAATTTTGGATACAAGAAGTGGTTAGCTTCCTTGGTGGATAGTAACCCATGTGTTTAGATAAAAGGATGTAAAAGAAAAAGCATGCATAAAATGAGCTAACACTGAATCGAAAAAATGGTAGAAACTGATCTAAAGCTAGTTAGATGATAATAACTGCAAGATAAAGGTTACCTCGGTATGGGTTGGTAGTGACCAGACTATGCATAAGCAAGTCAACGGTGACTTGGGAGGATGGATCCAAAGTTGTAAATGAAATGTACACTGCGCAAGGTTTGGAAGCAATACTGAAGTTGATGAGGACCTTTAGGTGTTGTAGGAGGATCTGTAGAAGATAACTAAGGGTTGGGAGATAAGATAGATGATAGACAGGAGGATTTAGATAGGTTTTGGATAAATAGAACCCTAGTCGACGGTGACTAGGGGGGATCGGTGGAGACTGTGGAAATATTAGGATGAGACCAAGAATAAATAGCTCAATATGGACACTGTAAGCACTAGGAATGGAACTGAATGTTGTTTGGAAATGGTGGATGCTACTCGGGACCTGCAACACGTTAATTTGTAAGAAAGAAAATATAATTTGATAGAAAACTTGATAAAATCACTATAAAAGTAATAAATCTCATGAAGGAAGATTGTGATTGATGAAAAATATGTTTGATGATGGATGGGATGTTTGTGATTGTTGCAGGAAGCTATATGTTTTCTTGATTTTCAAGTGATTACATGTAGAATGGTAAGAAATCAAACTTACTTATCGATTCGATGGTGACTCAGGCTAAAGCACCAATCATGTGGGAAGTTTCCTTTGATTACTTTTGTATTTTATTATATTATTTTATTATGACTCTTTTATTAAGTATTTTGTCCCCAAACTCTAGATGCCCTCGATTACTCAAAGCTAATAATGACTAAGTATGAAATTCTTACAGTGATCTCGACGTGTCTCATACACGCATCCCCAAGTTCTAGAATTCAAGCAGGTTCTCAAACTCACGCAGACACTCCACATGTCTATCTAATGCATGTTTGATATAGCCCAAAAGGAAGGAGGACCCTAAGTGAGTGCAAGCCCTCCATGTGGCCCGAATGAGGAGTCTAATTAGATAGGGACTCAGTGGAAATACCAAAAGGGAAGTAGATGCATGGATTTATATAAAGGGAAGAAATATTTATTCCAAAACCATGAAGTTCAAATATACGAATTAATAGGGAGGATAATGGCTATGTTACATTTAAAATACTAGGGGTAGGAGAATGTAGGATAAGTGCAAGGCCTTATCAAGATTGAAATTAAATGGTGGTAGTTGAAAGTGAAAAATGAAAAAATGTTCCCTATAAAAGGAGGTGAGATTCCAAAGAAAAAAATCAAGGAATTTTGAGCTAGAAAAAAGGGAGAAGGAAAGAAGACAGTTTTGTATGTTATATCTAGCCTTAGTAAGCCTTTTTCATAGAAGAGAAGTGTAATCTGTGCTTTCATGGGCCTTATGTACCATTTCTCTATATGAATAAAGAGTTAATAATCTGTAGAAATTATATTTTCATATGTTCTAAACCTTCATTTATTTTATGAAAGATAGTTCTAAATAACTCAAAAAATTCATCGTGCTTGACGCCCTTAGAATTTCCTTGTTTTCATTTATTATTAATCATTTCAGTTCCTCAGATTTTTGTGTTATCAAAGTAGTAGATCATGTTGTTTATCACTTCAACTATTCTTGATAAATATCTCATATATTCTATCATTTATCTTTTAAATTTGGTGCATCGCCTATTTATTTTAGTCATTTACATGTTTTTTCTAAAACCTACTCCTAAAAACTAGAGAAGATCCAACTTCTTTAAAACTTAGAGGTCACCTTAGGGTGCATGTCTCACTAACCTAAGGTTTCCTACGACTCTGATGGTTCATCTATAAATATCCTTGTCAACATTTTTCCTGGCATGCCCGTGGGACATTAATCTTTCCTATAGGTTAAAGCATCACCCAAGATTTATCAACGAATGCAAACAAGATCAAAAGTGAGGGAAGAAGGTCTCATCGACTATTTACAGCTATCCCCTCCATAACACAGAAGAGGAAGACAGTTCGAGAGGTCTCTCGTATCCCCAGACTAGAATTTATCAACCCCTCCACTAGGTAATCCCTTCACTCAATCAACAAGGACCCTTATACCTATCACTATAGTAGCACACCTTCACCTCCATTGTTGAGATTGTTTGTTTGATGGGATCAAGGAAGCCCACTCATTTTACTGTGCCCTAGTGGTATGGAATTCTATTCCAGATAATGCATTGAAAGCATTTCCCAAGTTCAATGGTGAAGACTTCAAAACCCTCGAGGAACATCTCCAAGACATAGTAGAGATATGTGTGGTACATTATATAAGGGAGCAGGATGTTGCCTTACGATTACTAGCCACCTCTTTCAAGGGAGGGCCCTAGAATGGTACCAAGCCTTGACCCCTAACACTATCGGTACTTGGGACCAATTGGGAACACCATTTTTAGCAAGGTTTAGTGAGAAAGGAGACTGATCATCACTCCTACAACAATTAATTGGTATAAAAAAGATTCGGCAAGAGTTGATGACATATTTCAACACCCGGTTCCACAAAACTTGGCAAAGGATTCTAGTCTTGGCTAGACCACCTACAGGTATGGCTATTGTTTTCTACTTAAAAGCCTTAAATTCAGATATTTTGGTAATGATTCAGTCATTAGGAGGGGATTATTTTCTGTAAGCCTATAGCCTTGCGGTCCAAGATGAGAACAATCTAATAGACGCAGGGAAGCTTCCTCTCAAAAAAATTTTTCCCATAAATCCTGATAGCCCCCTTTTTATAAGTATAATCCCAGACTTCAACCTCAAGCCCTGATTATCTATACAATTACCCCTAGAAATTGTGGCTCCAGCTCCTACCGCTATCGCCTCATCTTCATTCCCAAGATGGATGAGATGAGAAACATCCTAAGAATTCTCTCAAACGAGATAGGAAACCTTAAGAGAAATCAAGCCGCTTATCCAAAGAAAAATTATCAGAATGTCCAAAGCATATGGCCCGCTTACCCATCTAAATATCATAATGTTTAGAGGCCACCACCCATTCAGCCATTTAATCAAATAGTCTATGTAACCACACTGCTTCAAACCACTCCCCCAAATACCAGTAGAAAGCCTGTCCCCAGATAAAATCATCTGGCCAAGGAACCCAATGCCTGGTGCTTCCCTTGCAATAATCCTCATATGCCGAGAGACTGTCCCCAAGGGAACTTGCAGCTAAGGATAGCCGAGCAACGAGCAAGAGAGGGTTATGACGCATGCATAGTTGGACCTCATCAATCTGAGGGAGCCCAAAGCGCTACTTTCACCACCCAAATGTAAGGAATGTCTTTAGAACAAGAGGCCGAGATTGCACTAGAGCATGCCCTTTTCTCCTGGGTAGAGGGGGAGGAGTTCATTTTTATAAATGAGGCATCTGTTCAAAAACCTAGTGTAGTTCAACTACAATACTCACTTCAAGAAAAGGATCATTGAAGTAGACACACCAGCTTCCATTGGTCAACAAGGTGTATAAAGAGCCTCTAATTATTATAAGTGTGTCATTTCCAAAGATGAAAGAAGTTCCCCAACCAACTATATAGGAGAAAGAGGTCCATCACCTTGAGAAGGAGAGGACAAAGCATCAGCCACCTCTTAAACCATCACTGGTTGGACCCATCAATGTAGTCCAACAACTGAAAAAGGAACCATCCAGTGCATCCTTAGGGTATCTTAAGCATTCCCAAGTAGAAGGAGCTACTCCAAGGGGCGTTAAGATTGGAGGAGGATGCGACCATGGTGGGTCCCACAAAAGGAAAATTCAAAGATGCACGGGTTCCTTCAGAAGCCATATTGCTAAATCAAAAGGAAGAAGTGAGTAAACCAAGGCCCAACCCATTCTTTTTTACTCTTATTATAGGAAAGAAGTTACTACATAATTCCATGATAGATTACGCACAAGCACTACTATCATGCCTCAAGAAATAGTAGATGCTTTAGGAGTCCAGTATGAGCCCTTGAAGAAGGGGGTTATGCAACTAGACAGAAGTTTGTGCCAACCATAGGAATTATCAAGGGACTCCCATTGTAACTCTATTCTTGTCCAAATATAACTGTTTGCCAAGATATCATGGTGATTAATGTCCCACCGATCTTTAGGCTCTGCCTCTCCCGAGACTTCATAACTAAAATCGGTGGGTACATGTCTTTGGATTGGTCCCACTTAATCCTACACACCAAGTATGGGTCTAAGATGAAGGTCTTGTCTAAACCACTCTCCAAAGAACATATAGACCAAGTACCTTCTAGTTTTGAGGCCTCCCATGCTATGATCACAAGAGAAGAAGAGATATATATAGAGGATGGATACCCCCAACAGGGTGACCATATATCTAATATTCCACCTGGATATTCATTTAAAAACTTCAATTCAACCAAATTAGGCACTTACATCATTTCTAACGAAAACCCCACAATCTCAAAGGTAAAAAGTGAGGGTGATGCACTAGGGACAAGCTCTCTCGGTGACCCTCCAATATGGAGCTTATATTTTTATTGGGCTAAAAGTAATAACGGCTCAAGAGCCATAGTTTTACTCACCTCTCTCGATCAATAGGAATATTCTATAATTGATACATTTCTAGTTCTCTTGTACAAGTAATGAAGTGGAATATGAGGCCTTGGTACATGGTTTATGCACCTCCCAAAAGGAAGGTATCATGCAGCTAAGGGTATTCGGTGATTCAAAATTAGTGGTCACACAAGTGAGGAATACCACCACCACCAAGAACCCAAGGATGAGATCCTACCAACAACCGGTTCGGGATCTAATAGATGATTTTGAAGCTTTCAACATTAAGGTAGTTCCCCATGAGTAGAATGCCAGAGGAAGACAAAATGGCTACCATTGGGTCTCAGTTTGACCCAGCCCAAGACCTTATAGAAAATAAAGATTCCATAAAGGTAATCATTCACCCCTCGATCCTTGACAACCTCCATCATTAGTAGGTGTTTGATAATGATTGACAGGTCATACATTTCCTCCAAAGCCCGATCGATCGGTTATGCAAATCAACTCCAGTCCAAGGTTGAAGAAGCATATGGAGACCATGTAATATAGTTAAATATGACTAATTATGCTTGAAAAACTTTTCGACTCATATGATGCTAGCTCAGTCAAAGGAGGTTTGAAGCAGTAAAACAAGATTATGTAGAGTTGGAAATAACTAGGGACAAATGACTAAAAGTCATAAAGTCAATAAACCAAAAGGATAGAGAACGAATCCTGGCTTTTTTTCACAAGTATGACAAGGTTGTGGCCTAGACATATGATGATCTTCATGGAAATGATAAGGATATCATCCAGCACACCATTGATCTGGAGGAAGGGGCTAAGCCTATGCGATAGAAACAGAGACCTATGAATCCTAAAGTAGAGGCCCTCATGGCCGAGGAGTTGAGAAAATTGTTGGAAGCTCACATCATTTTTCCAATCAAGCACACAACGTGGGTCTCCAACCTAGTTTCAGTAAGAAAATAAAAATGGTGAAATCCAACTCTGCATAGATTTCAAGGATCTGAATAGAGCCTCCTTAAAAGACCATTATCCCCTGCCCTCTATGGAATAGATTTTATAGATGGTTGTGGGATCTGAGATGTTTTCCCTATTGGACAGCTTCTCGGGTTATAACCAAATATGGCTCATGAGAAGGGGATCAACATAAAACTACTTTCACAACTAAATGGGGAACTTTCACCTATGCAAAGATGCCTTTTGGGCTCACAAATGTAGGGATACTTTTCAAAGAGCCATGGACACCACATTTGGGGCATTGATAAACAAGGTAATCCTCATATACCTTGATGATCTTACTATGTTTACTAGAACAATAGAGGAGCATTTTGATGCTTTAGAAGCCATGTTTAAAAAATGTCAAGAATTTGGGATCTCTCTGAATCCCAAGAAATGTATTTTCGGCATTCCCCAAGGAAAACTCCTGGGGCATGTGGTGTCAAAGGAAGGAGTTTCCATTGATCCTGAGAGAGTCAGGGCCATCTTGGAGCTGCCCTGCCGGTCAACAAGAAGGTTGTTCAATCCTTCTTAGGAAATATCAACTTCATTGGTAGGTTTATATCAAATTTTGTGGGGACCGTCCACCCCATTACTCTCATTCGAAGAAAGATCTATTTTTCAAATGGATTGAGGAAGGTTGACAGTATTTTGAATTGATCAAAGAGGCTATTGCATCAGCCCCGTACTCCACAACCCCGACTTCTCAAAAGATTTCATCATGTATGTATACGAGGGGAAAAATAACATAGCATCTATGTTAACTCAAAAGGGAGAGCGATAGGGGAGGAACACCCCATTTCCTTCTTTTCAAAAATGCTTCACGACTATGAAACAAGGTACAATTTTTTGGAAAGGCAGGCCTATGCCATAGTCAAAGGTTTGAAGAAATTCAGACACTTGGTCACACACAACAAAATTTTGGTCATGGTGGCTCACCCCAACATCAAAGAGTATATAATGGAGGGTGAGATAACTGAAAAAGGGAAAATTGGATAACCAAAATCTTGGAATATGACATAGAGATAAAGCCCATGAAGCTCGTAAGAGGTAAGGGACTATGTCAATATTTGACACAAGAACTGGTCCTCAAACAATTGACGAGTCGAAAAGATAATGTACCTACAGGAGGATAGGCCCGAGGGGTGGGTCTCTAACAAAATTCATTTTATTCAAATTGGAGAGTACCCTAGCCATCTCCCCTTGAAAAAGAGGAGGTATTATAGGCAACAAGGGACTCATTTTACTATAATTAATGGTTTCCTTTTTAAGAGGAATTTTAATGGGTTGATGTTGAGATGCCTTGAAGATGAAGAGGCCAAAAGATTCTTAAGAGAATTGCATCATAGAGACTCGGGTGGTCATTTTTCAGCCCAAACCACTGCTATAAAGATCTTGCAGGCAGGATACTTCTGGCCTAGCTTGTTTGCTGATAGTCAGGCGGAAACAAACAAATGTAAGGTTTGTCAAGTTTACGCGGTTTCTAAAGAAACGCAACGTTGCCCCTCAACCCCATTTTAATTGAGGAACCTTTCACACAATGGGGTCTTGATTTCATTGGAATGGTTAATCCGACTTCAAGTTCTAGACACCAGTGGATTCTCACAAAGAACTAATTATTTCACCCGGTGGATGGAGGCAATCCCACTTAAGGAGTCTACTGAAGATGTGATCCTAGGAATCTTGTAGGATATCACTACTCATTTTGGTTCCCCCGCACCATTATATCTGAAAATGCTAAAGATTTCCTGGGAGCTAAGGTGTTTGATTTTTAGTCAAACATAGGATATATTTAAAGACATCCTCTAACTATTACCCATAAGGGAATGGCCTGCAGAGTCTATAAATAAGAATTTGATAAGACTCATTAAAAGGATGGGACATGAGCATAAAAGGTTGTGGCATGAGCATGTTAAAATAGCCTTATGGGCCAATTGGATCACTCCAAAGTAGATCCTAAAAGCTTCGCCATATGAAATGGTCTATGGGAAAAGTGTTGTGATGCCAATTTCTTTGGAGATTCCCGCATTACAACTACTAAAAGGATTTGAGATAGAGGATAATGGAGCAATTTCAATAAGGCTCACTAAGTTGGTATAACTCTAGGAAAAGTGTGAACTCACCCATGAGGCCATGATTAATCACCAAAAATAGTTAAGACATGGTTCAATCAAAAGACATCGGAGCCAAACTTCCAAATTGGAACTGTCATTTTAAAGTGGGATGCTAGAGTAGCTAAACCCAAAACCATGGAAATTTTTACCCCTTATGGACTGAACCATTCATAATCAGTGCATGCAAGTAACATAACTCATTCAAGCTTGAAACCATGGTAGGATATTATGCGTTTTTTCCTTCCCTCTCTTTTCCTTTGCCTTTCGGTCTTCAATGAAAACCGCCACCTGCACAGGCGGCGGTCTAGTGACCGCCCTTCAAGCAAGGCAGAGTCCCGTAAATGCCACCGCTCGCTTTCGGGTGGCGGTCCTACACGTGTTTTTCTAGAACATTTATTTTTATCGTGACTCACATAAAAATCAACGTTTACCAGCTTTTTCACCACCTTTTCTTGTATTTATGATTCTGGTTCCCTAGAATAGTGTTTTGGCATTGTTTATGGTTTAAGAGATCAAATTGGTTTTCACCTTTGGGTAAATGGGATTCTATAAATAGCTGGCTTGTGCTCAAGCAAATGGCCCCTCAAATTTGCCTCTCAATTTCTCATTTCAATAGTTTAGCCTTTCAATTTTGCTTAGGATTCATAGTTTCATTTGTTGTATGCATGGTTAGTATTGTTTAGCTGTTAGGAAGCCACATATTCTCCTTGTGCAAGTGTTGTTATTATTTCATCCAATCAATTGGAGTAGGATAGTTTGATTTTCAGTAGGAAGCCATTAAAGTTGCAGGTTTTGTTCATCAAAAAGAATAGTTTTAGGTTCTGGATGTTTTGTGTTGCATGACTCACAATAGATCCCACTAGGAATTACATAAGCCAAGCTCTGTTCTCTTGTGCTATCCCTCTCCTACTCGCATTGTATTCGGTATGTATCCTAAGCTACCATTGTTCCAATATCTACTTCTGTTGATGTTGGCATTACATGCTTTTCTAGATCCACGTGAGCACGAAAGAATGAGGAGATCATACTTGAGGGGACAAAGCCACACAACCGGATTCGCCACTATTCTGCAAAATCCAGGTTCAAGCTTTCAAAGTTCTAGTTAAAACATATCAAATAAAGTAGTCAATCATTTCATTTCAGTTAATCTCACTTTCGATATTGCTAGGGAAGCTGTGGGGATTGATAGTTTCTGAGAAACTATGATTCACTCCTCACTTCTGAGGTAGGATCGAGAGTCTTTCAAATAGATTAGATCAGTTATCTGGTTATTTAGAATAGATTCACAACTGCACAGACAAGTAGCTATACTCAGTTGCTTTGTTTGTTTTAATTTCATTATTAGTTTAGTTGTCAATTTCTAGATATATTAGATAATTGCTCTTTTAAATTTTGTTTCAATAGTTTATCAAAAATATCAGATTTAGGAATATACATAGATATATCTTGCGTAGTCAATTTATTTTGTCATTAGTTAGCTTTATATCATTTCCTTTTGCATGACAATCATGGGACCTAGGGAGCCCAGAGAATACGTATTCAAACCTATCATGCCTCAACCCAATCTTGTTATAGCAATAACTGATATAGACCAGAATCTTAGAATCCAAGTCTTTAAAACAATAACAGACTTACAACAGATCGGTTCACAGTTAAGAGGGTTAAACATTGAAGATGACCAAGCACATACGTTTTGGTCAAACCAACCAAACTATAGATTACCCTAGATAAAATCCATATGAATGTAGAAGGGCTTGAAAGAGAGCAAACATTCGGTTGTGATCCTTTGGTCCCATAACCAGATACAGGAGACATTCTCACTGATATAGACACTAGCTTAAGAATTCAGGTTGCCAGAACACCTGTAAGGTACTCTAAGAAGATTGCACAACTTGTAGTTCTAAACATAGAGGCCGAAAAGGCATATGACTATTGGATACTAGGGATTAGGGACTGATTCCACACATGACCATAGCAGGTCCACAACAACCACGAATCTACGGTTGTGATCCACAAATCCCACAACCCAACGAGTCCACAGGTCAATCCGATGTTGACGCTGGCTTACGCACATTAGTATTTAGATCCACTCCACTTCCACCTATCATCATCACACAGTTATCCTGTTGGATATAACAACTAACGAAGCTAAGGATTTCTGGACTAGACCGAGAATCACCCGTAGAATCCACCATATCCATCATCCATCCTATGACCCTATCTGAGAGATATACACGAAACAATCCCAGGTCATTTTCCCCATATCCCACAACCTATAGATCGAATCATGCGAGCTTGATATTGATTGGAGCCTTGACGTAGTCATCCTCTCACGATCCGATCTATCATGCCAATTCAGGTTAGGAGGGCCTTCTTTGCCTTAGATTCACATTCCATTAGTGCGTGTCGAAGATATAAGATTTCCTAACTAGTTTACCCATACCCCATGTATATTCCATCCCCACCGGCTGTCTCGGCACGACCTCGGGAGGTCGGGTGTGAGGAAGAGTTACTTGTAGATTCCCATGCTCGCTTGTCACTTTTCCATCATACAAAATTGGTGAACCCAACGTGAACAACACAGTTCTTCTATTTTTTTTTATTTCTACATCCACCTTCACTCTTTCCCATTATTCTGCAGGTATTCATATACCCCCAAATATGTCGGGATTCGATGCATATGGTAGACCTCTCCTAGGTCTTGAAGCATACTACGATCAACTGAATAGACAACCATCACCCTCACTCTCAGCATGGGGTGACAATTATTCAACCTAACCAATTATCAACACAAACTCCACCCCCAAGGACTAGATATAGTTCTTCTTTCCAAATAGAGGAGTTGGATCAGCTCGCTCAAATGCAACACCCAGAGCCTTCAGGCTCGGACGCCATGATGTTTACAGGAGAATCTGGTTCATCTCCTCAGGTATTGCTTAGACCACAAATTAGTAGACAATCGGATCCATATCCATTTTTAGATAATGAACATTCAGTGCATTATGCTAGGAATGAACAACACTCTCGGAGTATGTACCCACCTATAGGAAGTTTACAAACACAACCCGGGGTCTCGTTTCAAGAAAACACCTCCATGCCACTACCTATAGGAAATACCCTCGGGAAACATGGCAAGGCAAATGATCAATTCATAGCGGGGTACCACATGCCTATACAACCTCAGGATATATGAAAAATGCCACTAAGGCAAAATACTATAACTTCACCAGATGAAGTCATCTCAACTTTAGTAGAAAAGGTTAGAGGGTTAGAACTTGCTCAAGCAAGTCAAAATTCTCAATTCATGGGCGAAAAATTCCAATCCTCCACATCATCCTAGCCAAGTAGACCTCCTCACAGGAATAGGCACGTTGGGCATGCCTCCTCAGTATTCACAACAAATGCCAACTAGAACCATTTTCTAACACCATTCGGTGGCGAATATGTTACCTCCCGGTCTAGTACAAAATAATCCATTCCTAGGCAATACTCCTTCATACTTAAACATGTATTCCAAATCACCACAGGGAGATGTGTTCTCCTCTCCTGGCATGTTTTCTCAACCACAGGGATTTCCTTATACCCCTGTAAATGCATATGCTATGCCATATCAACAACCCATTCCACCTCCACCCCCTCAGCAGGCACCATCGATGGTCGAAACCTATGTGATAGGGACTTATTCAGAATATTTGAAAGAGCCCTTAGACTTCACCATACGAAGTGTCATGCTTCCAAGACCTCTTCCTGATTTTCCCAAATACAAAGGGGGGGAGACCCGAATGCACATATCAAGGCCTATGCCACAGCTATTCGAGAACTACTCCCTTGGGATGGGGTTGTTGCTAAAATATTTCCCAAAACATTAGAGGGAATTGCCCTCGATTGGTATTACAGAATACCTGAAGCTTCCATACATTCGTTTAAACAACTCGTTTCAGAGTTCATCAAGGCGTTTGATATGAACAAACTGTTGAGAACAGGAATCAGGGAATTCTTGCACATTAAGCAAGAACACAATGAATCATCGCTCACTTCATCCAAAGATGGCGTATACGGTCCTTTATTCTTCGGCCAGTGCTCCAAACATGGACCAAATGGAACTATGCGATTTATTCCTTCATTCTCTCAGTAGAGAGGTAAAGGAAGAAGTCCAAAAGTTCCCACTAAGGACTTACGATGAAGTACTTGAGAGCGCTCTCCGAATAGATCAAGCGGCAATAGATAGCGGTCGCAAGACGTATGGAACAAATGGGAGGCTAATCATCCCAACCAGAATACTACGACTTATCCTACTACCACAAACATCAATCAAGGACCTAAGATCCTTAACAAAAATCACGGCGTAACCACAGATGGAGTAACTGACCAAGCTAAAAAGGCCAATGTTGTAAATACTCCACCGCCGATTAATAATCAACGAAACAACAACTTTACCCCAACAATCAATTCGGTGGATTTTAGTCATCCACAACAACAACAAAAATGGATCCAGACACAGGGTCCAAGCCAAAACTCAACTGGATATCAAAACCAAACCAAAACCAAAAACAACAAATGCAAAACTTTAATCCTAATAGGCAATGGTTTGATCAGAGCTTTGGACCACAATATGCCAAACCAACAACCTAGGAATTACAATCCTAACTCGTATTGTGGTTTCCACAAGATTCGAGGCCATGACACTAGGACTTGCCATGATTATAATAAATTCATGCAACGTCTACTAGAGGAACAAAGACAACTTTTCATAGATATGTTCTTGGTAGATCCTACATCACCAGCGCCAAATACTTTTACAGGGGCAGTTTCCCCTCAAAATGCACCCCTCAAGATCTTCAACGATCCACTCCCAAATCACAATAACAACAAATTAAATCCAAATGGGATGAACAAGGGTGTAATGATAGGAAACAATGATCATGAAGCCTCGACTTCACTAAACCCACTAGTTGCACCACAGTTAGGAAGTCAGCCATGACCCAAGATAGTCGGTTTAGTGGAGTTAGACACCGAACTACACGTAGAAGCTATAACAAGGACACGAGAGTATTCCTCTCAGCCAAATCCAAGTTACCCGCTAGAGGCAGATAACATCCAACAAATATTAGTAAAACCCGTAGGTGCCTATGATTTAATTAATGACCTAACAAAGACCTTCTCTCACATCTCCTTTTTGGACTTATTGAAGAACTCTCCTGCCCACAGGGCTGCTCTTTTAGAAATCATTAGGTTTGGGTCATTTAATTAACATCACTCCACCTCCCGAAACACAGGTAAACCATATAGACTTTGATATCCACCCTCAGGGCAGCCGGATAGGGATACCGAGTTTATATTCGAAATAAACAAAATGCCAACAGACGCTGAGATTACACGCAGAGGTGATCCAGCCTTACATTTGCAAGTATGGGTCTATAACAATTACGTTAAATGCACAATGGTTGATGATGGGGCAGCAGTTAACATAGTCCCCTTCTCTTTCCTTCAAAAGCTAGGGTATGGAGAAACAAATTGTTCCACGACTCGGAATACGCTAAGAGGCTATGATAGCCTCAAGGCCACTTCAATCGGAACTATAATACTACCAGTCACCTTAGGACCCAAAACAATCCTTACTGAGTTTTACATTATAGATCGGAAACCAACTATAATATGATCCTCGGCAACCATGGATACACCATGTATGAAGGCAATCCCTTCTACATTATTCCAAGAAGTAAGATTCTTGCACTTAGGAAAGGTATTCATAGCCAAAGGTGATCCAAAACCATTCGATATACACCTAGCTGACTTAAAGAGAAGGCCGGGCGTTCACTCTGAGTTTGAACTCCCAACAAATCAACTTAATAAACCAACCGACACAAAGCCGAAAGAAAATTTGGTGCCTACAACGAGTTAGAAGTTATGAACCTAATCAAGAATATCCCATCCCTCAAGGATGAGGCTAGCATTGTCAAAACAATATCATTAGGAACTACTGCGAAGATTGTCGAATTGCTAGAATAGGATCTACCAATTTTCCTACCATTTGATTATGTAGGCATGGGATATACCCTAGGTGTTGGTTCTCTTCCAGCAGAAGATCTCTGCATGGTAGAGGTAACCAAAACCGAAGAAGTTGACGTAGAAAATGTCCCAACGTCCATCTTCCCAACTAAATATTGGACTCTCCATTTTGATGGAGCTAGATGTCGTTATGGGGCTGGGGCAGGTGTGATCTTTACTTCACCCGAAGGAAAGATCTTACCATTCACCTTTAAATTAAACTTTGAATGTACAAACAATGGCACTGTGAATACGAAGCCCTCCTCCTTGGCCTCATCCTAGCTAAAAGACTTGGTGTTAATGACATCAGGGTGTTAGGAGACTCCCAATTAGTAGCAAACCAAGTCTCTGAGGTATATGAGACCAGAGCTGAACACTTACAGCTCTACAAAACAACAGTATTAGATTTGAGCAAAGAGTTTGACTTCATATCAATTGAAGCAATCCCACGAGAACAAAATCTTCTCACAGATTTGATAGCAACCTCAGCTTCACGTTTCACTCCAAGCAGTGAGTTGGAGGACACCCATTTCATAGTATCCCTTCACACTGAACCATTAGTGAAGAAAGTGTCAAACCCACTTTTAACGAGCATAGCTGAGAACAAATCTACTAGCATGGATCACATTGATAGTGATAGAGCTACTCTTGATTACTTAAACACCTATGCAGTGTTACATCTCACCCATCACGTGGTAGATTCATCCTTAATCCCACATTCATCTTCCTACTTCGGAATCCCATGATAGAGCTTCCCCCACAAAAGGAACTCGGCATATACATGCGGTAGAGAATGGAGAAGATCTAGAACTACCTCCAGCTCCACCTGAGTTTGAAGAAGGTAACGCTTCTTTAATCGAAGAAATGATCGATATTAACATTGGAATGGAGGAAGAACCAAAGATCTTGAAACTAGGATCTTCGTTAACTCTAGAAGAAATAGAAATACACACTCGAATCCTCAAAGAACATCAAAAGGCTTTTGCATTTAATTATAAAGAAATGACAGGGGTTGCACCACACATCGCGGTACACAACCTCGTCACCAAATCAGATGCAAAGCTAGTTAAACAAAAATCAGGCCAATGAAACCCAAGGTGGCTCTCATGGTGAAGGAAGAAGTAATGAAACTCCTCCAAGTAGGATTCATCAAGCCAGTTGATTATTCTCAGTGGATATCTAATATCGTTCCCATTCTCAAAAAGAATGGGAAGATATGCATTTGCATAGATTTCCGAGACATTAACAAAGCATGCCCCAAGGATGACTTCCCATTACCATCCATTGATGTCATCATTGATGCAACAGCTGGGTTTGAGCTTTTGTCTCTCATGGATGGATTCTCAGGATACAATCAAATCAGAATATCCGAACAAGACCAAGCCAAAACCACGTTTATAACTCCTTGGGAACCTATTGCTACACTTGTTATGCCATTCGGTCTCAAGAATGCTGGCACTACATACCAATGGGCAATGACATACATATTTCATGATCTTATTCACAAAATCATGGAATCCTACATAGATGACTTGTTGGCCAAAGCTAGGAAGCATTGTGATCACTCGAAGTGCTCCACATCATTCTTTCATGTTTGATAGAATACGAGTCACACTAAACCCAGAAAAATGTGTATTTGGTGTGACAGGAGGGAAGCTCCTAGGTTACATTATATCATCATGAGGGATCGATGTAGACCCAAGCTAAAATCTGCATTGTTCTTGAAATGATCCCACCATCGGATGAATCTGGAATCAGGTCATTTCTTGGGAAACTCGGTGCAATCCGAAGATTCATCCCAGATTTAAGCTTTGCCATTCATCCAATCAACAATCTACTCAAGAAAGAGTACAATATCGATTGGACCAAAGACTGCAATGAGGCTTTTGAAGTAGTTAAGCATTTCTTGTTGTCACCACCTACGCTAATGCCTCCTAAGCCAGACCGCCCTTTAATCTTATATTCACGAGCTACCAATGTCTCGCTAGCCTGCATGCTGGCTCAAGAAGATGATGACAAGAGAGAACGTGTGATCTATTTTATTAGCCAAACTTTACTCGATTATGAGACATGTTATACACAAGCAGAGTGAGAATGCCTCACCATAGTCTTCATAACCAAATGTTTAAGACATTACATGCTAAATCAAGAAACAAGGGTCATTGTAAAAATAGACCATTTACTGAACCTTCCTCACGCAAGGGTCCTTGTCTAAAAAGGTTGGATGCTTTATAACCTTAATGGGTGAATTCAATTAACATTTGTAAATCAGAAGTCCATTAAGGGAAAAATCATTGCAGATTGGTTAGCTGATAACCCGTTAGATGGAGGCGATCTAGTAGATCTGGACTTTCCCAATGAATGCATATACTACGTCGAAACTAGACCTCCCATCTCTGAATGTCCATGGTATACTGATATCATTAATTATATCATGGGCCATGCATACCCAGAAGGTGCTACACCACAAAAAAGAAGGTGGTTACGCATTATCATGGCTAAATACGTTATTATAGAACAAGTGCTCTATCGTAAGGCTTTCGATGGAATGCTTCTAAGGTGTGTTGACACAAAAGAATCCAAGAAGATTCTCCACGAATCTCACAGTGGAATATGTGGAGGCCACTTCGGTGGTCACGCCACCACTCACAAAATACATCGGATGGGCTATTTCTGGCCCACTCTAGAGCATGATGCGATAGTAGAGTTTGTACGTAAGTGTCATAAATGCCAAGAATTTTCCCACAAAATTCACATGCCGGCACAAGCTCTACAACCAATCGCAACTCCATGGCCCTTTTCTACGTGGGGCCTAGACTTGATAGGGAAATTCTCTCCCTCATCTACAGATGGCCATAACTTCATAATCACGGCCACCGAGTATTTTACCAAATGGGTAGAGGCTATGCCTCTTACCACTGTACTAGGTGCCGTGATCGCCAAGTTCATTTTGAACCAGATCATTTGTAGGTACGGTGTCCCACAAATCATTATCTCAGATAATGGGACTTCTTTTAAGAATGACGAGGTTCATGAATTATGTAATAAATTTAAAATAAGCCATCATACAGCCCTCCTGTATTACCCTCAAGCCAACGGACAGGCTGAAGCAACAAACAAAACATTAAAAGCTATTCTCCTTAAAATGGTAAAAGAAAATAAACGAGATTGGCATTTAAAGTTATACCCGGCCTTGTGGGCCCACAAACCTCAATAAGAACACCAACAGGAGCAACTCCTTTCTCGTTGGTATTCGGAGCAGAAGCAGTTCTCCCACTTGAGGTTGAAATACCCAGTCTCCGCATCTCATTACAAGGGATTCTAGATGAAGACGCTTATAGAGAAGCACGTCTCTCCCAACTAGAAAGCCTAGATGAGGCTAGGTTAGATGCTTGAACAATGCGGCATAGAGTCTATGCTGACCGGATGTGCTAGGTAGTATAACAAAAAGGTCTATGAATGAGATATATATGAAGGAGATCTAGTTCTAAGACTAGACAATGGATTGATAAAAAGACCGGCGAAGGAAGGAAATTCTGGCCCAAATGGTTGGGCCCATACCAAGTCACAAAATACTATGGAAATGGTGCATATCTCTTATGTACACTAGAAGGTGAGGAATTTGGTGAAACTGTCAATTCCCTACACCTTAAATGATTCTATGCATAAGCGACCAACACTATTTGTATAATTATATCTACATTGCATCTTCATGTAGTTAGGTTCATTTTGTCCACTTGTTTCATACAATTTTGTGATCAAGGAACTTATTCTCAAAGCAATTCATTACAAACTTCTGATGGTATTGGCATTAGCATTCCAATCATACTTCTTCATTTTCATAACATCATCACCATTTCAGAATCATTTCATCCATACAAAGCTAGATATGACAAAGTCTTAACGGTAACCATACCAAGATCTGCATGCTTGTTCTCACTTTTGGTTTCTTCCTAGGATAGGTGTCTTGCCTATGGTCTGTTCTAGAAGCTTCATAGTGTCACATCTATCCCATATGTATATCTCTTTGGAAATAAGAACATACTGACATTTTGCTCAAATATATAAGTCAAATATAGATCAAATAGAAAATTTTATTTTTACACATTTCCTTGCCCTACCAACCTTCGGTGATGAGCTTGCATCTCTTACTAGTGACGTAGGGTTGGGAAAGGATGGGAATGCCCTTACTCACCTATACCTTGTCCATGGTGATAAGCCCACGCTTCTTACTAGTAGCATGGGGCAAGGTGTAGGGGGTCCTCTTGACAAATAAATGTTGAAGGTCATAAGCAAACAATTCAAATGAACCTTTGAAATCTTGAGTCAAAAACAAATGAATCAGATGTCCAAAATTCCAAGAGAACTCAAAACCCCAAAACCAGATTTTGTCTACCATGTGGCCATCTACGGATCTAAGTCTAGATAAACCACAAAGCAAGTAGCATTCTAAACTATGGAGTCACTTGAGTAGAGTAGGTTTGTAGCATCCTAATTTGGTTCCACCAAATCTTTGTCTATCTCTCATCACTACCATTCAACAAATTTCATAACTTGTGCCCTTTCTAGCTCTTGGTGATGAGCCCTCGCATCTTACTAGTTGCGTGGAGTTAGGAATGGGGCAAGTTCATCTGCTCATCATACCGGTTTATCATCTCATTTTGTCAAAACAAATATGAAGTACCAAAAATTGCTTATAGAAACTAAAGTTCAAGATCACATTGTGTCTACATTATCATATATCAACATCACGAAATACAAAAAGAAAGAAAGCATTTGTATCATTTGTTCTCCATTGCATACATTCTAAAAAGCATATAAAAACAACATTATAGTTTACATGTGGAAATGAATCACAAAAACATAGATACCAAGAGTCTAATCCAAAAATAATATCTATATATATATATATATAATCAAGTTTCTGTCTGTACAATGCCATCATGCGCTAAGCATGGTCAAAATGCTCAAAGAGCAGGAAAGTACAAAATACATCATACTAATGATCTACGAGAGCCAAGTGGCCTCTCAACCCCTATGAGATCCCTCTGAAGGTGCACGCCCTCATCTAGGACTCTAGCTGCACCGGCGCTCTGAGTGCACGGAGGGCTCACGATCCCGAGGAGCAGTTGCGGTCTCGCCATGAGAGTGACTCCTCATCAGGCACTCTGTTGTCCTGTATCCTGCCAACTCGGTACGGAGGGTAGACACCATCCTGGCCACATGCCAGACAGGGGAAAAAATTGGTATGCCTACCGGCTGCTGAAGGCTCCCCTGCATCCACGGATAGCTCCACACGGGTCTTCTCCATGGGATCATCAGGGTATCGGTGCATACCCGGTGAATCAGGTCTCGCCACTCGTCAGCAGTCTCTGCAAGCAAAGGAGAAAACAAATTAGAAATACTCAAAAGATAAAAACAAAAGTAAACAAAAGGAGAGATAGCAACTAAGGCAATCCTAAACAAACTTTAAGGAGAAGGATGATAACTCACTCGGATCTCCGGGCCTCCAAGATGGATCCCTAGGGTCAGCACCTGCCACAGATGCTTGCCACCAATCTGATGCACTCCTCCTGTGCCTGGGGCCACATAACGTCCTACTACGGACTCATCCTCTCCACCCAAGCCCTGAGAAAGTGGCTCCTCTGAAACTAGAGTCACCCTCTCTGCACTCTGCTCCGCCCTCTCTGCCTGTAAGATATCCTGAGTGTCATGCCACTCAGGATCACTGTCCTCCTCTCTCACCGACTCACTGACCTCAGCCTCGGTCTCCTCCTCCATCTCTCCCCCTGTGAACTCCTCGGACTCAGAGTCTATATCAATGGGGTCATCACTGTTGTGGGCGGGACCGGTGGCAATCTAAAGTAAGGGTGCCTGAGGAGCACCGGCTCTCCCTCGAGCACGTACTACCCTCCTAGCTGCAATGGGGACACCAGGAGTAACAACTGTCCACCCCGGCCTCTAGGACCTCCTCTAGCCTCTCGGACCGATCTATATACTGGCACTACTGGGGGAAGCATACCCACGTAAGGAAGGCCAAACTGCTGGGGCACTCGACCAAAAGATGTATCTCCACCCTCCCCATCCTGTCCACAAGCTGCCCTGTGGTGGAGCAAGAGATCAAAGTAAGAGCCTCCTCACCCCATAAACCTGCCATGGCCTGATAAGGTGTGGCCTCCATGTCATCAGTGGTCAAGGAGGTGACTAGGCTGGTGAGGTGCTCTGAGCACCAACATGTCTATCCATCTGGCTGCCCTCACAGCTCTGGGATCTGCCACCTCTACACCTCTCCCATAGGGGATGAAACACTCATAGACCCAGCTCATAACTAGGGTTGATGGCTCAATGACTACCCCTATAAATGAACTACCCGGTACAAATCATGATAGGTAGTCCCAAGAATGTCACCCCCAGGTGTAAATCCGGCCATGTCCCTCAATCTGTGCAACAATGGGGGACCAGCAATATAGTAAAGTGTCTCCTCCCTTGTCCCCGATCAATCTCGAGGCAAGGATCCCCATGATGGCCTAGTGAATCAAGGGGATAGGTAGGCTAGGAATAGATCGGACCCTCACCCCCTTCTTCGAACCAGTGGAGATAACTACGTCTCCCATATATGAGGCCCACTGTGCTATCTGAGCCCGTGATCCTGCTGTCTCAAGTGTGAGCCGTCTCCCGATGATCGGGACCCCCGGATGTGGTAAACATCCTCCAAAGTAATGGTCCACTCACCCCTGACTCTTGGTAATCGAAAAGTGTTCCGATCAGCATCCCAATATGAAAATAAGTCACAAAGTATGTGACTAGAAGGTGCAACATGCGGGACCCGTGATATGCGTAATATACCGGCCCTCTGAAGTGTGTCTTGCTCATCCTGAGAAAGTGCATCCAATACTACTGGAAGCCAGTCACACTCTCTCTCTCTCTCTCGGCTCCATCTAATATACTCCTCCTTCACCTGCATACACCCAAAAACACACAAAAAGGAGTAAGTTAGTATTCAAATGACATTAGAAAAATCATGAAAACATATAAGAATGCTAAAAATGCAAAAATAACTTCAAATAAGTATTGTTTGTGCATTTTGTGAAGGACCGCCACCCTGAGTAGGGTGGCGGTTCCATAATCACCACCTTAAAGGTGGCGGTCCTATAACCGCTGCCCTGATCAGGGTGGCGGTCATGTAACCGCCACCCTGCTCAGGGTGGTGGTCGTGTCCCAAAATCCCACGTGGGTCATGTGCCCTAAAAATGGCTAAAAACATAAAATAAAGACCATTTTGACTCAAACAAAGCCTACCCAGTAGGTGCCCCCTAAGTGACCCTATTAAAACTGACATTTTCAAAATAATCCCCCCATGACAAAGATTTCACCATTTTAACATTTTGGGGACAAAATGGTAAATCGAGAAAAACTAACTTGTGATCTCGCGGGTCGGTGTTCCACTCATGGAGGCATGATCATGATCTCATCCCGAATGTTTTGACTATACTCTCGTGAAACCATCACCATGGGTCCCAGAGCTCAAAATCAACCAAATCAACACACACAAATGAATAGGAAAATGGGCCCACTTTTACATATATAGCAACCTGACTTGTTTTGAATGCCCCTTTTCACAGGTTTGGAGCACCAACGGAGGTAAGTTCTTATCCCCGCACAAATGGTACATCCTCATTTCATAATATTTTAGTATTTATTCTTCGATCTATTTTTTCTATCTGCACTTGAGTCCTCTTTTCATTTTGCAGGTGGCGGGAATTTTGGATGGCATCATTTCGACACACGGACGTATCAGGTATAACTTCTAACTTCCCATTTTGGGACCACCATACTCGGACCCACCATTTTACGCCTCTTCATGGCTAAAATGCTTCTCTCGAGGGGGCAATATGTATGTACCCAAAATTGTAGGGTATTGCACCATTAGAAACAACGTTACACGTGCCCCAATGATGATACAGGTCTCCTCGCAAGGTGTTCGGGATCCGAGAAAATCTCTCAAGTATGCGTTAACATCCCACATGCCCCATTTAGCCCTGCGTGCTTTGCTTTTTCCTTCCCTCTCTTTTCCTTTGCTTTCGGTCTTGATGATGAAACCAACCCTGCGGTCTCACCGCCTTTCCGGGGGGTGGTCCTTCACGCATTTTTCGAAAACATTTTTTTATTGTGACTCATGTAAAAATCAACGTTTACCAGCTTTTTTCACCACCTTTGCTTGTATTTATGATTCTAGTTCCCTGGAATAGTGTTTTGGCATTGTTTATGGTTTAAGAGATCAAATTGGTTTTCACCTTTGGGTAAATGGGATTCTATAAATAGCTTGGCTTGTGCTCAAGAAAATGGCCCCTCAAATTTGCCTCTCGAATTTCTCATTTCAATAGTTTAGCCTTTCAATTTTGCTTAGGATTCATAGTTTCATTTGTTGTATGCATGGTTAGTATTGTTTAGCTATTAGGAAGCCACATATCTCCTTGTGCAAGTGTTGTTATTATTTCATCCAATCAATTGGAGTAGGATAGTTTGATTTTCAGTAGGAAGCCATTAAAGTTGTAGGTTTTGTTCATCAAAAAGAATAGTTTAGGTTCTAGATGTTTTGTGTTACATGACTCGCAATAGATCCCGCTAGGAATTGCATAAGCCAAGCTCTGTTCTCTTGCGCTATCCCTCTCCTACTCGCATTGTATTCAGTCTGTATCCTAAGCTGCCATTATTCCAATATCTACTTCTGTTGATGCTTTGGCATTACACACTTTTCTAGATCCACGTGAGCACGAAAGAATGAGGAGATCATACTGAGGGGACAAAGCCACACACAACCAGGATTCGCCACTGTTCTAAAATCCAGGTTCAAGCTTTCAAAGTTCTAGTTAAAACATATCAAATAAAGTAGTCAATCATTTCATTTTAGTTAATCTCACTTTCGATATTGCCGGGGAAGCTGTGGGGATTGATAGTTTCTGAGAAACTATGATTCACTCCTCACTTCTGAGGTAGGATCGAGAGTCTTTCAAATAGATTAGATCAGTTATCTGGTTATTTAGAATAGATTCACAACTGCACAAGGATAAGTAGCTATACTCAGCTTGCTTTGTTTGTTTTAAATTTCATTATTAGTTTAGTTGTCAATTTCTAGATATATTAGATAATTTCTCTTTTAAATTTTGTTCAATAGTTTATCAAAAATATCAGATTTAGGAATATACATAGATATATCTTGCGTAGTTAATTTATTTTGTCATTAGTTAGATTTATATCATTTCCTTTTGCATGACAATCATGGGACCTAGGAGCCCAGAGAATACGTATTCAACCAATCGTGCCTCAACCCAATCTTGTTACAACAATAACTGATATAGATCAGAATCTTAGAATCCAAGTCTTCCAAACAACAACAGACTTACAACAGATCAGTTCACAATTAAGAGGGTTAAACATTGAAGACGACCAAGCACATACATTTTGGTCAAACCATCCAAACTACAAATTACCCTAGATAAAAATCCACATGACTGTAGAAGGGCTTGAAAGAGAGAAAACATTCGGTTGTGATCCTTTGGTCCCATAGCCAAACACAGGAGACATTCTCACTGATATAGACACTAGCTTAAGAATTCAGGTTGCCATAACACCTGTAAGGTACTCTGAGAAGGTTGCACAACTTGTGGTTCTAAACATAGAGGCCGAAAAGGCATACGACTATTGATACTAGGGATTAGGGACTGATTCCACACATGACCATAGCAGGTCCACAACAACCATGAATCTACGGTTGTGATCCACAAATCCCACAACCCAACGAGTCCACAGTCAATCCGACATTGACGCTAGCTTTACGCACATTAGTATTTAGATCCACTCCACTTCCACTGTCATCATCATCACACAGTTATCCCTATTGGATATAGCAGCTAATGAAGCTAAGGATTTCTGGACTAGACCGGAGAATCACCCGTAGAATCCACCATATCCATCATCCATCCTATGACCCTATCTGGAGATATACACGAAACAATCCCAGGTCATTTTCCTCGTATCCCACAACCTATAGATCGAATCACACCAGAGCTCGATATTGATTGGAGCCTTCAAGCAGTCATCCTCGCCGATCCGCCGATCAGATCTCATGCGCCGAGTTCGCCTTAGATTCACATATTCCATTAGTTAGAGGGCCTTCTAGTTTACCCAGATTCCCCACATATATTCCATTAGTGTGTGTCGAAGATATAAGTGGTTATATCAAAGTTTCCAAAAGCTCTGGAGTCATTCAAAGAAATTTAGATCACCATGGTCTGCACCGCCTCCATCTCTAGCTCAGGTAACAAATTCCTATGCAGGACAACCCATTCCTCCCTAACAAAGCACCATCCAAAGTTAAAATACCTAGACTCATTATCTCAGTACAATGATCCTTTGTTGGTCATCGACCCCGCCAATGATATATTTGAGCCCAGTCTCAACAAAAGGCCTAAAGCTTTGAGAGAAGCGGCATGCGCTAGGTTCAACCTTTAGGAAAATTGGATTCATTTGGTGCTAGGACCTAGAGCACTACTCTTTCCCAATACATGGTTCCTCTCACACACCTATGCCTAGAGCTCATACAAATGTGTGTGGAAAGTTTCAACTCAGGAAACCATACCATCAAGGGCCAGAATTTAGCTATTATAATCACACCGTAGGCCATCAGGGACATGTTAGCCCTAAACTATGATCAGTCACCAATTTTTATGATATAGCCAAGCTCTAAAATGTATGGGTCTAGTGTCAAATGAAGGCCATGACCCTTACCAAGGAACTGAGATAGTTAGACTCCAGTGCATTAGGGGTTCCCGGTTTCCCCATCCCCTTAAAGTCCCTCAAGCCTGACGCTTAGGATGTCTGCTCTATGTTGGATTTTATTTTTGGGCAGGACTCTGAAAAAGATGTTGAGGACTAGCAGATGGCAGCTATATTCCAAATGAGGACCATCGTATAAAGCAAATATATATATTTGAATTTGTGGAAGTCATAACAAGGTCAATTTTTGAACAGCTCAAGAATTTCTCAATGACGTCCACCTTCAAGTATCTGTCTTTCCTTTTTCACCTCATTATGTACCAAAATGCTCAGTATTTTAGTCAATTCATGACCCTGGCATTGTGGGATACAGAGGTGAATTACCCAAATATTATCTCAGTATCCATGTGGACCCGTATACTATCCCATTCTTTAGACGTATATGATTTTTCAATGCTTTTATGGAGCCTCTTTTACTAGAGCTCGATCCTGAAGGGATCAATAACAGAATGAATGACTTTGCACAGTCTATCTTCTCAGACCCATTACACCCCATTGACTATTTCTTTTCTAGAGATCATTCTATGATTCATTGCTCCTGAGGATCTCTGCAACTCAGATAGCAGGTCTTGAAGTCACCCGGTAGCTCATCGTGCTAGACCTAGAGGTCAGCTTGACCAAAAAGAAGAAAGAAATCTATGACCTCCCTTTTAATAGGGGAGGTATTACTGTAATCAAGAGTTAGGAGGACCATTGTATTTTTGGAAGTTGGCCTCCTATGGCTTCACCTTGATCCAAGACTCATGGAGGTTTGATCTAGATGGGAAAATAGCTAAAACCCTATCTACAAATAAAATCAAAGTCCCCTACAAACATGAATCGAGACCTTTTTTCAATTCATGATAAATCCCTAAGGTTAAAGCACCTAAGATCTTCATCGAACTCCAAGATATCCCCACTCTAGACTAGGATTCATTTCATCCGGTGAAAAATGCATTTGACCCTACTCTAACGATTGGGAAAGGGCTGAAAGCAACCTTAAGAAGAAAGGACTATAATTCTAGGAAGATCAAGGGATTTTTGGAAATACAGGTAGGAAATTGACCTAACCACACAGAACTTCAAGGAAGTTCTCCCGACAAGACACGGGAGGACAAGTGGGACACTAAGCATGACTCTAATGTAGACAACAAGGATATACTTGTTCTCACTTTTGAGAAATCTCTCAGGTCAACCACGAGGTCCTCCAAGCTACGAATGAATACACAAGGTACCTTCATCGGCCATTCCTCTTTAAACTCCTCCTTAAATTTCTCCATCCCATGAGCTATTAAAAGCTACGGTAGAGAGGAGGGACCTCCATCCTAGCCTATAAGAAGCTGAAATTAGCCATGATTCCTGGAAGCCCACCACTTGAGGCTCCACTCTCTGTAATACTTCCACCTTCACCTTCCCATTCAAAAGTAATCCTTCATTTTGTCACTATATCCCAGATCTTCCTCCACCTATCACTCCTCTACTTCCATGGTACCCTACTGCCATCCCGAGCTTCTCACCTCACATTATCATGCCCCCTTCTTCAGTAATGGTATATGTAGTATCTCAATCACTAGTGACCATTCCATATGGCCGCCACCTAGTTTCCCATTTGTGGGAGGGATGGTCTCTTCTCCTTCGAGTTTTGGAGCCAAGCAAAGGCTGCTAAGGTGGCCTAAGATCAAAGGAGATCAAAGTAGAGAAAGAAGGAGATGGTGGCTCTATCAACTAAGTAGGTTTGATCCCTGTATGATCATCAATAGGGATCCTTAACCATTGCTCACCTTGTCCCTCAAGTATCTAATCCCGCAGAACAAATGTGCCATGATGACTATTCCATTAGCGCTATCGTAGTGGACCTTGCTGAATTTTGGCCTTAGGAAAAAGTTAAGTTGATGAATGAAACAATGGTGGTAGTCACTATACCGCCACTATTTGAAGCTCAATAATCAGCTAAAAAGGCATAGGCTAGCCTCCAAAAGGTAGAAGCTACAACAATGGGCTACATGGCTGAGCTTAAGGCCAAGGATAGAGAGGTAGACTAGCTCAAGAGGGAGTTAAGGGACACATCAACCAAGCAAGCCCTCGCGGATTCTCAAGTAGAGGAAAATATCTGGAAACTAAGCTCACCACTGCTAAGGCCCTGGTTAATTCACTTTCATAGGAAAAGGATGGCCTTCAAGCCAAGTTAAAATCTTCTGATAAAATGGTCAAGGACTTGACTAACCAATTGAGTCAAGAATATTAGAAATCTGGAATTGTATCATTAGTACAAGGTCTATATGCCTCCTGTTGTGACAGGATCGCCACCACTACCAAAAATCTAGCCCCGACACTTGGATTTATATCCAATGCACATGAATTGTGCTCTAGGGTAGAAAGTGCAGTCTCTACCATCAACAACACCTTATCCACCAAGGTCCAAGAGTCAAAACTCTTGATTCAAAAACTCTACGATGCCTCAGATATCACTCTTTAGAATGTAGGAATCACCGACAAGTGGTTGACAACGGCAAAGATCAATGAGATTCTGAGTTGTGATAAAGCTTCTATCAAATGTCAAAATCTCTTGGCACAACTTTGTCAAGGTATGAGGGAAATAAAAAAATATCAATGAATTAGTACAGCTTGGTTTCCCCTCTCCCTTCCCAGATGAGTCTATGGTCTTATCCAAAGACCAAATTCAGTAGCTTCTGATTACTAAGCACCAAGACAAGATGATTTTCCAGTATTTGAAGGAAGACTCGAGTATCATTGAGGTTGAGATCATCACTAATCCTATCATAAAATTAGATTTTCGCTTACATGTGGTCATGCAAAGCCTTCAAGGTTTCTCCCACAGGGAGATAATTGAGTTGGACCAAGCTTTTCAAGCCTTGTAGTGAAGAACCTACCTAACAGAAGAAGAATGGCTTGGGTATCAGGCTTCTTTGTGAATGCTCTAAATGACCTATGGTTAGTTGCAATTTTGAAATTTTGGGAAGGCATGAGATATCGGATTCTTCCATGATAGGCATGGAATCCCTTAGTGAGTTACCAAATTGATTATATTATTTTATTATGACTCTTTTGTTAAGTATTTTGTCCCCAGACTCTAGATGCCCTTGATTTCTTAAAGCTAGTAACAACTAAGTATGAAATTCTCGTGGCAGATCCATGTGTCTCATAGGCACATCCCCAAGTTTGAGCATTCAATTTGGTTCTCAAACTCATGCAGAAAATCCACATGTCTATCCAACACATGTTTGATATAGCCCAAAAGGAAGGAGGATCCTAAGTGAGTGTGAGCCCTCCACGTGGCCCGAATGAGGAGTCTAATCAGAAAATGACTCAGTGAAATACCAAGAAGGAAGTATATGCATGGATTACTATAAAGGGATGAAATATTTATTCCAAAACCATGAAGGTCAAATATCTAAATTAATAGGGAGGATAATGGTGGCGTTGCATTTAAAATACTAGGGGCAAGAGCCAGAAGGATAAGTGCAAGGCCTTATCAAAATTGAAAGAAAAGGGTGGTAGCTGAAAGTGACAAAGGAAAAAATAATCCTTATAAAAGGAGGTGAAATGCCAAAGAAAAAAGGAAGGAATTCTCAGCCAGAAAAAAAGGGAGAAGGAAAGTAGAGAGTTCTGTATGTTTTATCTAGCCTTAGTAATCCTCTGTCATAGAAGAGAAGTGTAATCTGTGCTTTCATGGGCCTTATATACCCTTTCTCTATATGAATAAAGAGTTCTTATTTGTGCAAATTGGATTTTCATATGTTCTGAACCTTTGTTTCTTTTATGAAAGATAGTTCTAAATGAGTCGAAAATTCATCGTGCTTGACACCCTTAGAATTTCCTTGTTTTCGTTTATTATTAATCATTTCAGTTCCTCAGCTTTTTACATTATCAAAGTAGTAGATCGTGTTGTTTAGCCCTTCAACTATTCTTGATAAATATCTCAGATATTCTGTCATTTCTCTTTTAAATTTGGTGCATCGCCTATTTATTTCAGTCATTTACATGCTTTTTCTAAACCTACTCCTAAAAACTAGAGAAGAGCCAGCTTCTTTAAAACCTGGAGGTCACCTTAGGGCACACGTCTCACCAACCTAAGGTTTCCTATGAATCGACGGTTTATCTATAAAAATTCTCATCAATAGTATTTAAGGCAGGGTTTGATGACTTTAAAGAGTTGTTTGAATGCTTTAAAGCATATTGATGGGATTAGATGACATAGGGATGAATCCAAGGTAGTTAGTGCATAAACATAGATGGGATGAAAGCTAAAAAATCAATATGATTTATATGTAGGGTAAAATTATCCTAATTATAAATTTGGTTAGGGAAATGATGAGGGTTAATTAATTAATATTAATTAATGTGGGTGTTACAAAAAGTATCCATCCATGAATGTTGCAAGAATGCTTATCTTAAGGGAATCTAATAGGAATTTTTTATTAAAAGGGAATTTTTGTGTTTTGGTTCATTTTGAATCCTTTTAATTATTTAAATAAGCTTGTTTGAGATGTTGAAGCAAGGGAGGAGACCTATAAAGCATTTAAGAATCAAAAATCCAAAAATTGCATTCTTTAGCAAAGAGCTAATAAATCTAGAAGTTGGTCAATTTGGTGAATTTGGGTAAGATGACATTTTCTATCATTATGAATCATTGTGAAGGAATTATTAGTAGTGTAAAGAGATGTTGAACTAATATTTGAGGTACCTAAGGACCTTTAAGGTGATGACTATCAATTTAGCAATATATTAAGACATTGCAGGCTTGTGTATAATCCTCTTTTGTAGAGAATAGGAGAAAGTTGGTTGTTGAAAATATTGAAATTTTATGGAGATAAAATTATTGTATTCTCTCTGCATCACCTCCTCATGTTACATGTGTTATAATTTATCATACTCATTTTTGATCCTAGTAGTAACTTAACTTACTAGTACACATGTATGGGAAAAATCTGAAAGTGGATTGAAAGAAGAAATTTCAACCTTAATAAGGTATTAAAAATGGTGGGAATGGACTCAGTGGGTCCTTTGGATTCAAAATAATATAATTTTGGCCCTCCGGACTCCATACATTTCTCTTAGACCTGAAAATATACTTATTATATTTTCACTTTGAGTTTGATGACATCAACACAACCAATCAGCTTTGAGCAGATTTTGGGATCTTGAATTTCCCTTGTCCTTTTTTCCTTGGTACAAGGGGACATGGGTGACACTAAATTATTAGGTTTAAATGTTAATGAGATTGATTATTTTAATTATTCCACTATAGTTTTCTAGAGTAATGATCATTAGAATCTAATACTATTTAATATGGGTATTGGTCAATCCTCCTTTCATCTTTTTCATCACATTTTTACTTAAAATAAAAACTTAAAATATTTTTGTTTCAAGATATAATATTTTCATTTATCTTATACTTAATCATCAATTAAGTATTTACCCATCTTAGTTTGTCACTAATATAGTTTTAATTTCTTTAGGCCTTTCCTCCCATGTTTATCTTGGTCATTGCATCAAAACTTGGCACCCTACTATGTGTTTTTACACCGTTATTATATTTATATCTAGATTATTAAGTTAAGTACACTAAAAATATGTAAAGGGGAGATATATGATTTTATTCTCATTAATTTTCCAATATTAATTATACAATTTTGGATCCACATATTAATTCTTACAACTAATGTATACGATATCATATAAGCTCAAAATCATAAGGCAATTAGTTCACTTAGCTGATTACAAATTAATATAGGAAGTGACGTGAGTGTGGAGAGATAGAACTAGGAGATATGAACCTAAGAGTACTTTCTTCCTGAAACTCGTAGCCAATAAGTGACTTGGTTCATGACTATACATATCTACCAGACTATCTATATGGTTTTACACCTGTAGTATAGTTTTGTGTTGTATCAAAATATTTCTCTATAAATTCCTAATATTGTCCCCTACCTATAAATTTATGTTTCTTTCAAACCGTAGTTGTCACTCATGTTGTAATACCCTTTAAATCTTCTCATTGATATCTCAAACCCTAGCTATGGATGAGGGACCCTACAAAAAAATTTATTTAAATTTCAATCCTTTCACTATGTATGTTGACGCTACTCTTAAAAGGCCTTAAAACACACATTGTTCTCCAACTAGCATGTGATATCTAAATGAATACAACTAGATTTATAAATTGCAACATCTTTGACAATTTTTGGAAATGAGTTTAGATCTTTCTAATACTTTAAGTGGGGATATTTTAGTGCTTGTAAATAAGATAAGTTGATTCCTTGACCTAGTAGAATGTTTCATACTTGTATTGATTATTTCCTAATGATTGTTAATGATATTTGGCAATATTTAGGTATCCTTAGGTGCCTTTAGTGTTATCTTTTACAATAAGAGTTTTTGATAATTCCAAGTTAGCAAATGAGGCGAGTTTAACTTTCTTATATAGGGTTTCAAAGGTAAATTATCATGAAAAGGTAAACTCAAAGGGATTAAAGTACCCAACAAAGAATATTGAATTGAAAGATCAAATGTAGGATATATCAGTCCAAAACCATACAATTCAACCAAGAATGGATTTTGTAAGCTAACTAAAGTGGATGTTTCTAAATAGGGATGAAAACCATACAAAAAATCTAAAGTTTACATCCTATCAAGTGGAGTTTTTTTATGGATTTTATGAATTTAACTCTCAAAATCTATCGACATATCAGTGTGTATGATTAAACAAGTTAGAGAAAAAAAATTGGGATGTACAAAGATGTGATATAAAAAGTTAACTTGTCTTAGCAAGAGTTCATTGTCAAAACTAGCAATGTCAAAGTGTGAATTTCCGAATTTTAGTGTCTACATCATTCATGGAGGTAATCTTGTAAGAATATGTCAATAATGTCACATGGATAATATGAAGATTTATAGAATTGGTTAGTGATTTATTTTACAATGGTAAAGTTAGGGGATTAAAAGGTCCCTAAAACTTTTACAAAAGCTAGAATATAAGAAACTATGTAGTAAAACTATTTAAAAGACGTGAATCCAACCAACCTAAAAATAGTTGATAGTTTCTTGACATTAGTCAAAAACTTGCAGCTCAAAAAATTTACCAAAACACTAACTCTATAAATCCTTCATAGTGGTGTCCCATTCTTCACATAAAAATTTGATGTAGTACTCCATATTGTCATTATTTTTTCCTCTTTACCTTTTTTCATTCATCTTTATCTTCTTACACTTATCAAAAATAATGTAGGAATATCAACCTGACAAGTTAGGATAGAAAAGTTTTGGTTTTTATCATCTTAGGTAAGTTTTCATAAGACTTAGGAAGTATTTCTATGTCTCTAAGTGTTCAAGAATGTGAATTTTTTTAATTTTTTTCATTTTCCCACCCAAAGTGAAAATTTGAATTTTAAACCAAGATTTGGGTAATTTTTTTAAAATTTAGGGGTATAGATTGTTAGGCTAGGTGAACTAGGGGTGTTTTCATGCTCTAAGTGACTCTTAAGGGTGAAGTTAGGGGAAAAATGTTCAAGATTTGAAAACACATTTTTCTTATGTTTTTGCATGTCATGTAAAAATTTAAAACAATGGATTTTGAGAAAAGAGAAAAGGATTTAACTACAGGTGGTTATCACAAAGGAGAAACTATGTAAGGGGATTTTGGTAGATAAATCAATTGGAAAAGAAATAAATGCGTTTTTCTCTTGCATATAAGATTGTTTTCTTCATAAGAATCAGGTTGTAAGCATATTATTTCTTAAAGGTGAATGAATTTAATTGTTTGAACACTTGATGGAGATTGTATAAACACTATTTGAAGAAATTTATGAATTATTTTAAGTGAAAATTCTCTTCACTCTCTAAATTTCTCTTGTGTGTACCAAGAACCCTATTTTTCTCGCCCAAACAAGTAAGCTTTAGCAATTTTTTTGAATTTTTTGAATTTTATCTCTATAATGATTAAACAAGAAGGTTAATAGGTCCAAAATAGAACTCTGGGTCCCTCTTGAGGGTTTGAAGTTGAGAAGTTTTCATTTTTCAATATTTTGAGCCTTCTCACTTGTCTTAGAAACCCTTCCTAAGGTTTAAGGAAGATTAGGGGTTTAAGGACTTAATCATCTTATCAAGGCTTGAAATTTTGTAGAAAACTTCTGAAGACCTCCTAATGAAATATTTAAAAAATTTGGTTGGTTGAAATTTCCCAAAATTGACCCAGATTCTTAACATTTTATTATTCAATCCTATTGGTGCTTAAGCATACCTAATCCTAGAATTTGAATTAGCGATTTGGAAGGTAATTACTAGGAGTTAAGATCTAAAACTTTGTGTGAAGTAGGTTCCATAAAAATGGTATCTATAACTACTTTCATTTTCTTTTGAAAATAATGAGTAAAAATCTAAAAAAAATTGAGAAGTAAGTTCTAGAAAGGGTATCTATAACTACTTTCATTTTCTTGTAAATTTGTCTAAATCTAACGAAACAATAAGATTTGGTATTTTAGATGGCTATAAGCTTAGGGGTAGGATTGGAAAAAATAGGGGTATATGAGAAAATTCATCCTATTTTCTTCTTACTAATTGCATAAATTATGGTATCTAAGAAGCTTGATAATAAGAAACAAGAATAATAAGTGAGGTAAAGGAGAAAAGTAAAAATTCCACCCATGATAGTAATGAAAGGAGTTGGTATAGGAGATATTCAAGTTGGAGATTCCATCCTGGAAGAGTTGAGAAATATGAGGGTTAGCTTTTATGTAAGATTAACAACATTGGAAGCAAATTAGAGAAGAGGAATTATGACAAGTGATGTGAGGCGGGAAGAAGAGCCGAAGTAGCCCCAAAATAGGAAGAGATAGAAGAGCCTAAAGAAAGTGAAATTGACAAGTTTCTTAAAGTGATCATAGGACATGGATCAAAACCAAAGTTGTAAATTCCTACATATGTAGGTAGCCTTGATGGAGAGGAACTCATTGATTGGATAACTACTTTGGACAAGTACTTTGAGTATGAGAATGTGCCAGAGGAATAGAAAGTGAAGTTTGCTTGTACTAGATTGAAAGGACATGCAACAATATGGTGGGAATTCATACAAGATGAGAGAGTAAAACAAGGGAAGATAAGAACTAAGGAATAGAATAGGATGGTACAAAATCTTAAGGCTAAATTCCTACCTAGTTATTATCAAACAAACCTATACAAGAAGCTACAAAATATGAAACAAATGAGATGAGTTTTAAGGACTATACAGAAGAGTTTTACAAATTAACAATCAGATCAAGGCATGTGGAAGAAGATGTGGAGAAGGTATCAAGGTACTTGAATGGGCTGAGATATAATATTCAGGATGAACTTAGTTTGGTGAGTCCTAGAACTTTATAATAATGTTAACGATATGCATTGAAAGTGTAGGATAAGATAAGTAGAAGAAAAAACTAATAATTCAAAAGCATAGGAAGGAGTTATAGAGGAAGAGCACAACAAGGAGGAATAATTTAATCATAAAGGAAGAGTGGAAAAACTAGTAATTCATAAGAAAAAGATTCTATCTCGAGAGGTAGATTTAGAGGAATAAAATTTTCCTATAGAGGAGGATACATGCAGATAAGAAGAGGAACTATATGATTCACAAATAAATGCTTTAAATGCAATAAACTTTGAGTTCATAGGTGTCGGGAATGCATAGAATAACCTCAAGCAAACCATTCAAGAACTACAAATAGAAACCATTTGGTTTAAGTAGAGGAAGAGAGTGTGTGTTCTCCATATCATAATTAAGATAAAGACATTGGTGAATCTTTGTTGATGAAGAGAGTGTTGATCAAGTAACCAAAAGAGAAATAACCTACTAAAAGGAAAACATTATTCAAGATAATCTACAAATCACAAGGTAAGTGTTGTAAATTGGTGATTGATTCAAGTAATATCAATAATTTAGACTCTTTTAAAATGGTAAAAATCTTTGTTTGAAGAGAATACCACCTCATACTCCCTCTAAATTTTCTTGGATTAAAAATGCAACAAGTTCTTGTGAGTGAAAAAATTTGCATAGAGCTTCATAGTAGAGGTTATAAATACAAATTTTGGTGTGACATAATTCGTATGGATGTTTTTCATGTACTTATAGGAAGATTGATGTAGAGATAGATCATTGAAAAACAACTCAATAGGTTAGAATGATTCAATTGTCTAACATCAATGCTTTACAAGAAAAAAATATGCACTTTCCTAATGCTTAGAATTCTCTCTCCCTTAGTCAAATATGACATCAATATAAAAATTTATGCTTATAAAATTCCTTCACGCTATTACCTGACTTCATTCAATGCTCATTCAAATATAAAATTGGATCAGTACAAAAGGAATCAACAAATTGATCAATTTTTCCAAAAATTTCCCTTAAGGCTTCTCAAGACAAATGCTCTTCATGATTTAATGAATAGAAAAATATAGGAAGGCCCTAAAAAAATACATTTGGTAGTACCCTTTATCTTTCATACGTGTGGGTTAAATTTTATAACTTTGTCACACTACTTCTTACCTTGCCTAGGTTCCTTCTAGCCTTGTTTAGGAACTTAATCTCGATAACTTTGTGTTCAAGATATCAATTCACAAAATACCTTTTAATATTCTTAATTGGATCCTTTACCGATTTGAAAAATTTCAGCATATGTTCTCTTGTAAAGTTTCCTCCAAAACTCACTATTCCTCTCTCAATTAGGCCTTCTCTCACAATGTACAATCACTTCCCAATTTTTAAGATTTCCTTTCAACCGTGGAAATGTTAGGATAAAAGTATTCTTCAATATCGGTGGAACCCTCTAAATATGATAGCTTCCAATTTTTAAAAATATTGTGTTAGAAATTCTCCAAGGATTAATTTGGTGTTAAAACCCTAGTTATTAGACCCCCTTTCGTGCCTATTACAAACTTTCACAAAAAGAGAAAAATGTTGAATATTTCAGGGATTAAAAATTTAATATTATTGTTTCACATACCTTCAAGGTGATAATTTTAAAATTAGATGTAGTTCTTTATCTCCATTCAATGCCTAGGCATACTTGGTACTTCATCCAGATAGATCTCGAATGCTCACCTAAAGTGCACAAAGCTACTGTGTCCTTCATGTGTGATGATTGACAAGATGTTAGCATGTAAATGCATGATATTATATAACCAATTACTCATTCAATCACACAAACCATTACATGCATTCAATTAGAAACACACATAATAAGGAAACATATAGATCAAATAATAATTAATATCAATTACACCATGTAGTCACCATATTCATACACATCAATGACCATAATCCATCCTCCATTTTCAATCATAAATAATTCTTACATAATGTGAGTCGAATACATAACAGTTACTACCAAAGAGTCATGTGCACTAATGTGATAGAATAGAATAACACTAACACATCTGAGATATGTTCTCAAATGTACGGTACCTAAAAAATACATACTAAAAATATATATATAGGGGTGGGGACTTTCCCTTCACCACCTATGAATTCTCAAAATAGACTACATGCCAAAAATAGCCATGCATTAACAGTTGCATGCTTTTAGAATGGAGATAATAATAGATTATCCTATAAATAGAAATTATTTTTATCCCAATAATAGCTCTATTAGTGCATGACCTTTCATCTTCACTTTACATGTGATTTATCCCAAAGATAGACTTTCCTTGGCCATCGTGCCATATTTCTTTATCATTTGCGTGATCCGCACTCCAACGTACTTTTTCTATTTTTAGCCCGTAACTACAAAATTGGCTAAGTCCTGAGTTCTTTCTTTTTATGCACGTACTACTTCAACAAGCCCTAGCACACGCACATGCACCCATATTACACACCCCAATCCTCCACACACTCTCAATACTTATCCATTTCTTCCGTACAAATTTACCCCACACTAATTATATTGTCGTCCTCAAAGCAATTTGGTCCCTTGACTTATCACTGCAAGTATAATGAATAAATACTAAAAATAATAAGGAATGATTACACAAGAATAAGGCATAAATAATGGAAGTCTTCAGTGTACGCCATTATCCTTCTCCTCGGCTAGAAACAAGAGCTTAGGGTATTATCTATTAATCGTGTTCTCCATCTCATTCCATTCTCCTAGCCCCTTCTTTACAATATTTGGGATTGTCCCAACTATCTTTTGCATCTCCTCCGAGTCATATCCTCCCCTTATTTCTTGAGATCTTTTGTCATTCCCAAACTCACGTGCCCTTGCTGCAATTTCTTTTCTCCAAACCCTAGCTCCTCATACCCTAATCTTTACTCCTTATAATTTCACTCACACTTCCCAAAAAGGATATCTACTTTAGTCATTACCAAATTCAATTGGTTCAATGTACATCTCATCTACAATCATACTTTACACTTTTCACACTTAAATTCACACTTCAAAGGATAAAACACTAAAACATGCAAGGTAAGGATGAAATCGATTGTATTCCTTTTATATATTTTTAAAAATTTCCCACATTAAATACTCCTCACCTACCACTGTACCCAACTTTAAGTAAACTTTTTCACTTTTTCCACGCTTTTCCTTTCTTTCTTCTACACTTTTCTTTTCTTTCTTCCGCACTTTTGTTTCTTTCTTCTATGCTTTTCACTACTTTCTTCTCGCACTTTTTCCATAACCTTTTGGCACACCCTACTACTTTCCAGGACATAAGCCTCCTTATGCATGCCTCCATGTTCCAAATCACATAATACTTTACACCTCTTTCAAGTAGTTCACCATGCCACCACATACCTCACGTTATAATGCATAATCCTTTTCTCACGCGTGGTCTTCATCCCGAGCAATTTACCTTATGAGCATAATTATCCTTAGCAATTTTACCTTTGTCATCCTTCCTAATGCGCCAACCTCGTATATAAATCTTTCAACCCTAAAATAATTCTATTCCACACGCTTGCACCTACATCCGGTTCACCCCATAGTAAAATTATGTGTAGTCATCTGCGTATGAACTCGAAAAGAAATAGTAATCATCTTCTTGCGTGTAATTGCACTTATTATAATAAAACAAAGAAACAAAAAAACAAAGCATATCGATGACTGTAAAGAAACACATGAAATGGAAATCTAATCTAAATGGTAATACTACCTTATTAAAAACACCAAGAAGATTTATTTACGATAGGTCTTCAACCTACTCCCATTGAAGTAACCAGGAAACATGGTGCCATCCATCACCAGCAATTGACATGCTCCTAAATCAAGTATCTTGGTTACTACAAAAATTCCCAACCAATGCACCTTCAACTTTATGGGTGGTACACAAGCTTGAAGTCATAGAGAAGGACCATCTTTCTAACTATAAATGTCTTATTCTTAATGTCTCTATCATTTCTTGCATTCTCGGGATTCTGCTCCAACACTTTATGGTGCACCTCTAATCTAACTACAATTGTTTTTCAATGTTCTCTTTAACAACTTGTTCAATATAAAGCCCACTTGTGTGCATAATTTGTAGGGATGGTAACATAAATTCCATGGTTAGTATTGTTTCCATGACAAACACCAAATGAAAAGGTGTGGCCTTATTCAAAATTTTATAAGTGTTCTTATATGCCCAAAGTACATCTAACAATTTATCATCCCAATCTTTCCTTCCAACATCGCAGATGTTTTTCAGTATATGTCCCAAAATATTATTGAATTATTCTACATTCTTTTGGCTTGAGGGTGATAAGGATTATTTTTATGGTGTGAGACCATAAATTATTCAAGTAAAAATTTAATAGTCTCATTCATGAAATGAGTCCCTCTATCACTTGTTAAGCTTAATGGGTAGTCGTACTCTGCTAATAATGTTCTCCCATACAAATCTTATTGTTACATGACTACAAGAAAGTCCTTTGTAGGTGTTTCCTCTTCCCACCTTATAAGATATTATTCACAAGTAATAATGTAGTGTATGCCAGTCCTACATGTGGGTGGAAAAATATGACCTAAAAATTTAGTAGCCCACCTCTCAAATGGTTATGTGATTACAATATGTCAAATTGGCATCTCATCTCTATGTATAGGTTTTGCAAGGTGTTGACAATGATCACATGCTTTCACATACTCCTTGGTATTCTTATACAATGTCTCCCACTAAATTCCATCCATAAGAATCTTGTATGTGGTAGCATCACCCACACAATGTCCTCCTACTACCCTCATGAGCCTCCTCCATAATGGCATCAAACTCATGTTCCGAACATAATGGTGTAGGACATCATGATGGCCTAGCTTATATAAATCTCCACCAATCAGTGATAAGGCATTGAGTGTATTGTAAGTTATTTTTTCTCTAACATCTTCATTAATTCAAGATCTTGTCAAATCGGTAAAAATAGTGCAATATCCTCAAATTTTGTGGGCAAGTGGTTCAATCTATATAACTCGTGCATCCAATAAAGTGTCTTCTATACTCTATGCATCCTTGCCATAATTAATCTGTGATAAATTATTAGGCCCTGAATTTCTCTTTCCTAGTTTAACAACAATAGTGAAATCAAATTCTTGAAAAAGAAGTATCCACCTACAAACGTGCCCTTACAAATATGTTTGTTGACCAAATACTTAAGTGTCATATTATCTATATAGAAAATAAATAGGGTTTCCAATAAGTATTGTCTAAACTTATGCAACACGTAGATCCTAGATAAATTTTTGCACTTAGTAGTTTTGTAATTATGCTCTACAGTGTCAACTTCCTACTTGCAAAACAAATAGGATGATCCACAATCCCTTTTCTGGTTATGTCAATATTGTGCCAATTTTCATGCCATAGGCATCAACATGAACATTAAAGGGATTATCCCATGAAGTAAATTGCAATATAGGTGCAGTAGTCATCCTCTCCTTTAGATTCTCGAACACCTTCATTTGTATGTTACCCAAATAAAAATTCCCTCTAGCCTTAAGAATTCACATATCCTTTGATGAACTTCCTATAGTATGTTGTATGTCCCATAAATCCACACACCTCACTCTGATTGGTAGAATATTCTAAGACCAAAATTACAACAACCTTAACTAGGTCTACCAATAATCCATCTTTACAAATGATGTTTCCAAGTAAGGTTCCAAACAATGTAGCAAAGATGCACTTCTTAATTTTGAGTGAGATGCTCGAAAATCTGCACCTCTCAAACATAAGCCTCGTATTTTCACAATGATCCTTGAATAAGCCATATATTTTCCAATCATCCAGATATACCTGTAATAACTTATGAATAAAATATTAGAATTCATTAACAACAATGTGTGATAACACTACCGGCGCATTCTTTAGTCTAAAGGTCATAATCAGTATAGGCAAAACTTCCCCACTTAGTGGTGAATTTTTCTTCTCTTTATCCTCATTTACGATCCCTACTTGTTGATAACCTAAAAATCCATCTGTAAATGAATATATATCACACCTAGTAACTCCTTTAAGGATTTTGTTTGTGTACGGGCTAGGAAAAGGATCAATAACACATGAAGCATTGATTTCTTTGTAATATACACAAATCCTTAGCCTTCCATCCTTATTTATGCTTATGACCATGGTGATGACCCATTCAAATTCTTCAATAGGATAAATTATTCCATACTTGAGCATCTTATCAATTTCTTCCTTCACCTTCATGTGCAGATTAGGATTCATCCTACAAGGCCTCTTCCTAAAAAGGCGCGTGCCTTCTTTTAACTTGATCTTCATCTCAACTAAATAAGGATGTACACCTTTCAACTCATGATATCCCTATGGATATAAGTCCCGGAATTCACATAAGAGCTCAATAATATTTTCTACTTCTTTCTTTGAACCATTATCCCCAATGATTACTTCTTTAGGCTTGTCTTCTATATGATTGTTAACCTTCTTTGCTTTCATGTGAGGATGGTACGCATGTGACTTCTCATCTACAGAATCCATCACCTCAAATGAAAAATAAGTGTGGCTAACATCTAATTTTTAAATTCCTCATCATCAATCATATATACTAGTTTACCCTTCTCTTTTTAGTTTTAGGTGTGACCCATTTGTACTTATTTTGTCTCGATCAAGATCAAGGCACACCTCAAGTTCAGGTTCTCTAAATAGTTGTAGCATGATCTCTTCTACATTTTTTTAATACCTTAATGTGATATGATTCATTGTCTATAATGATTCAAGGACTGGAGGCTTATTAGAAAAGTAATCAAAAGTTTGAATCATACCTGTAGTCATCTCTTGTCAATTTGTTGTTTCTCTTTTTAGCTCAACATGGAAATACCAAGTGCGTGTGCATCCACACCATGTGGAGTACAAATTATGTACTCATAGGGATGGAGGTAAATACTCCTATCCCTACGCCCATTATCTCTCAAACTCATTGACGTGATGTGAAGCTAAATCCTTACCATAAAATTCAAAAATGTGTATAGGTGCATTGCTCTAAGTGAACCTAGTGGAAAATGTGATTCTCACTTCTCACCACTCCAATAGGTTATCTCTATGTTTTTCTCAGTAGTGCACTATTGTACCATGCAAATTATATACCAACATGTCTCTTATATCTCCTTCATTTGTCCATTGAATCTCTATAGCATGCAATAATGTATCAGGATTCCCTTTGCCAATATATCTTAGTACACTGGCCGAGCCTAGTGCCTCACCATGCATTTTCTGATCATACTTTTAAATCTCCCTCTATCTTCACACCCAACCATTTCATATGTTCCATGGACCTAGTTATCACAAACAACACTAGTAGTGCCACTTATTGATTTGTGCATCTTCACATTGAAAGAAACCTTCCTTTAATGGTTCTAAAATTTCTAGATCATGTAATGTCCGAGCATAGATGCTATTGAGCTCTTCTTCACTCAAATTCTCAACATAAGGCTCTACCTTATTTTCAAACAAAGGTATAATCATGTGCTCATATTTTTTCTCAAAACTGATGTATCTCTTGTTAACTCACAAATTAACATTGTTTGTACAACACCAGGCCACCCTAGTAATGCTAGAAAATTATCTGCGTCAAGAAGATCTAATACCTCAAACTCCCTAGTAAACTTGGCCCCATGAATTATAATTTGTGCATCCTTCAAGACTTAATAGGAATTTCCTTAGTATTATTTTCCATATACAACACACTCAAAGATGGCTGCAATGTAGGCCTTCTCATCTCGATTCCATGCTTTCGGAGTGAGAACATTTACCTCAACACTCTATCAAGATATTACTTACTAACCAACCATCAATTATCATTTCAAGTGTGATATTCTTGTAAAATTCATGGTCCTGAGGTGATAAATTTTCATGAAGTATCTGTCTCTTGAACTAAACCCCGTGCATGGTATTTTCTCTTGAATCCATTCTCATAGCAATGGAATGATTTTCTCCTAGAAAAACATCTTACATACTTCTTTCAAGTCATCCACTTCCTTTACGGTGTAGTGCCCACTTCCCTTTGACACTGTTTAGACTAATCCTAACTCTATTGATCATATTTTGGATATTATTATATTTTGATGTAACAGGATGTGTATATACTAGCTCATGGATCATTATGGACATTATCATGTTTTGATTAGCATGATGGATAGATGTTAGACTATGGATTAATATTGATCTGGATTCAGTTATTGTGCTTGAGGATCATTGAGACATTTTTATTATTATGTGGATAATGATATACTAGTTGTCATGGACAGGTTATTGATGTTAATTTTAGACATGTGACATTGATTATTATGAATAGCTCTAGTATAGAAATATATTAGATGATGATATAGTTACAAATTGAATTTTAATGATAAATATTGAATCATTGATATTTTTGTGATTTAAAATTAATAATTTTATGTTGCTTATGTCATTTGGATGTTCTGATGCAGCCACGAGGCCAAGGAGGTATTTTGCATTTTGCAGTTAAAATCATAACAATGTTGGGGGACTGAGACTAACCATATTGGAATTCAGTGTGAAATCAACAAGGTCACCATGGAAAATGTGTTTGATTATGTGTTTAGTTGTTAGGATTTCCCATGGGGGATTTCCATTATTGTGACCATAGGGGCATATATGTGTTTTTATTATGTGTTCCCTTTTAATTATTGTTGAGTGTATTTTATTTATAATGTGATTTTGTTTTAATTATTTAAAAGTGATAGTATGATGTGAGATTCATATAGTTAAAATTTAATTAAATTAAATAGGATGTGGAAGGTGAAATTAAATGTTATTGTCTTGGTTGAAAATGAAATTTATTTATATATTTTATAACCATATGGTAATTAAATATATGGTTGTGTCTAAAGTTTGTAATAAATAAATTTCATAGAAATAAATACATTTTAAAAGAGTGTGTAAGTTACCAAGTATGGGTTGTGTAAGTGAAGTGATAGATTGTGTAAGAAATTGTAAGAGGTTATAAGAAGATTTTGGAAGGTCAAACACTCCATCTCTCTCTTGAAATTCGAATTTGAGCTTGGAGGAAAAATTTGGAGGCTTGTGGGACAAGTTAAACTTGTCCCACACCTCTCAAAATCCTCCACTAACCTTGTTTATTAATTTGGAGTCAAAATCAACTTATTTTATTACATTTTGACATGATTTATTGTAAGTATTGATTGCACTTATCTTACAATTTTGAAATGCATTCCTTTTGGGGTATGGGCTACATTGTGTATGTAAGTAAATTTGTCATTTTTATTTTATGGTGATTTGTTGTTGATGTGGATTGCACTCTTGGGGAAGGAAGAAAAATGATGTGGCATCCCACTTGGAATCCACATCATCCTCTTCCACCCTCTCCTTTAAAATTTGAATTCCTCCTCATTTTGTGGTTGTTAAAGGTTGGAAATTTCATTCTTGGGTCAAATTTCTCTTGCATTTTGGAGCTTGCTTGGTGGAAGAAGAGGATTTGATTGTGCATACATTTACCTTACTATTTTGGGACTGTGTTTTGAGTATCAAAAGAACTATCATTTGGAAACAAGTCTCCATCATAGAGAGGTAGACTGTCACTTTTTAAAATTGTTGTTGTTCCCTCTTTTAGCATGAAATTTGAATGTATTTGTGTTTGCAATTCTTAGAGGGATGGGTAGAATTCTTAGGGCATGGTGTGGAGAGAAGAATATGAGGTTTATCGAGGAGGGATAAGGGATTTACCATTGGCACTTGTCTTGTGGAGGGATTGTTGGTTGGGATCCACCTAGGGAAAAGAATATGCTTGCATTTCTTACTTTGGGGAGGTATAAGGGATAAATTTGGAGGAGGGATAAGGAGGGGTTGAGGAGGGGTTGAGGAGGGATAAGGTTTATGGGATGGTTATGTTTTGGCAGTTTTTTTAGGTGGATGCCCAATTTCAACATGGGAGGCATAAAGAGACCTCCATAGTTCTTGCTCTTTCTTGGCTTGCTTGCTTAGAGAAGGAGCCTTTGTTTTGATTGGAATTGTTGTTGTAGTTGAGAACTACATCTTTTTGTTTGTGCATTTCCTTGTGCATGTGAATGTATGTTATATGTGAAAGAATCTATGTTTTCATGTGTTGTTTTATCATACTCCATTTCAATATGTTTGGGGCTTGGGGGCCAATGGGAAAAGATGGCTTCTATTTTCCAAATGGGTATCTTGGTTGGGTGGAGAGTGCTGCCTTTCCCCCTTCCTTGTTGTGATTCAAGTTACAAGAATGAAGAAATCAACAAGTTGTTGTTTGGAGAAAGAAGAATACGGTTTGTGATCAAATCATCTCTTTGAGTAAAATTTTGTAATCCCTTCCCACTTCGCGTGGATGAGTTGTATAATTTTGTAATGTGAAGCCATAGTATGGTAAATGGAAGTCTGAAATTTAATTGAAATGTAAAGATGAAACATTCTATTCTCTGTATTGGAAAATACTGTCATACAATTGTATATTTAACATTGAAATTCAAATGTAGAAATGAATTATATCTTTCTTCTTAGTTTGAAAAGAAAATGGGAAGAACATTTCATACTTGTATTTGAAATTTGAAATCAGATCAAATTGGAAAAGAGATCAGTTGTAATGTTATTTGATTTTCAATAGAAGTATGGCATTGGTTCTTGTAAAATTGTATTGTTGTCAAAGGATAAAGTTCCATTTTGAAAAGAATAAGAATCTCTTTTTTTTTTTTATGTTGAGAAGATGCATATGAAATGAAATTAAATGTTATTCTTTCTTGCAAAATTGTATATCAAAACTGGAAACTCAGAGATGCTTTTAGTTTGAATTACATGGATGTTTGATAAGAAACTACATTGGATTAAGTTTAGGAATCATTGTTGTTTGAATTTAAAAAAAAAAAGACAAACCAAATTTAAAGCAACAACTTGTTGTTTTAAAGTTAAATCTGGTAATGTACATTTAAAAAAAAAAAAGAACAGTTCACTTTTATACTTCCCAATCAATTTAAAAATACTATGAATTAACATGCTGAGACTATTCTGAACCCAGCTTGACAAGGAAAATTCGAGAAAACAATTCAATCAATCCAATTTTGAATCAATCCCCTTCCTAAGTCGTTTTCTGTTCCTTGTTGGATAAAAATGTAACTTCAATAAATTGATCAAATTGACACCATTAAAATGTTCTAATTCTTCCGTAAGTTGATCCTCCATGTCCTGCTTTGACATGTTGAGTGAAGGAAGAGTCCAATTTTTATAAAATTTGTAAGTTGAAAATTGTCAGTTTTAAAATTATAAACCCCACAGATCTATTTATTAAAATTGACCCTTAAAACATTATAAAATTCTAAAATTTATGATTTCTATGCAAAGAGGACTCCGAGAGCTTTCCGGAAAGTCCAAGTTTGCCAAAAATGGAGCTTCCTATCAAAAGTTATGGCCATTTGAAGTTTTACTTCAAAATGGCCATCCCAAACCAAAAACAAAATAATTCGACCTTAGAAAAATGTAAATTTTGAACTTTAGAAAAATTTCCAAAAAACTTCCGTGGCCCCCAACCAATCATGTGCTGACACATGGTAGGGGGGTGCACTGATCAAAATGGGAAACTTAACTTTTTGCCCCTTTTGGAAAAATTTCACTTTTTCCTCCGCTGGCCCGCGGCCAATCACAAAGTGCCACATGGCCATTTGAGCAAGTGTGGAGGCATGGAGGAAAATTTTCCTTTGGAAAATTGAGACTTTGGTTTTGGGAAAAATTTCAAATTTTTCCCTTGACCCTCTCGCCTGCACCAATCACATGATGACACGTGGCATTGGGAAAATTTTCCCAATTTTCTCCCTATCCCCGCGGACCTCCAAGGGAAAAATTTCCCCTAAAACTCCTCCCGGCCATAACTTGAGTTTTACAAGGAGTTAGGAGGACTTATTTATATGGTTGGAAAGGTGAGGAAATTTTCTATCCAATGAGCCTAGTTTAGGAAAGTTTTGATAAATCTAAGTATTTGAAAAATATAATTGAAGTTCAAGGCTTGATAGAGAGCAGGAGCACATGATAAATTTCTCCCTGAACCTTAGTAAAACTTATAACCTCTAGATTGGAGCCTTGTAAGCTTGTTATAAGATAAAGATGGAAATATTGTGTTTTTTTAATCATAATTTGTTCTGAAACCTATTTAGTTTCAAACTAGTGTCTTGCGACTTGGTTGAAGACTCTTCCTATAAAAAAATTATTCCATAATTTTCCTAGTTTGTTTCTTGGTCTCAAGTGGTAGTTGAAGCCGGGCATTACATACGGGAGCTCAACATTAGTTGCATGCTATTTTTTTCACACCTTCTCCTTTAAGAATTGTATCTAACCCTGCGCAGATCTCTCGATGAATTTCATAGTTTCTTGGTAGACTTCCTTCTAATGCACCACATCCGGGTACTTAATCAGTATTACTTCGTCCCATGTAATGATAGGATTAGCCTTCGAGAGGTTCATGCATGCGTGTTACCTTAGCACACATTGTAACCAACATGGGTTAAAATTCTAGATCATTCATATTCTTTAGCATCCATCGAACATCATTCGCGAGTTACACCTAGATTATTCTCGCACCCTTTTATTTTTCTTGCTTTTTCTCACATGCTCATATAAGTCCGAGTAGTCCTCTAACTTGTGCATCTTCCCACACTATGACCAAGCTATATTCTAAGGGAAATCTCTATGGTAATGATTAGGGATCCATAAGTATCAAAAATTCCTCATGTAAATCTGCTCTACCACCACCACGACCTCATCCATGATATCCTCCTCGGTATCCTCCATTCCTATTATCTCTTTGGTTGCACCCTTCATTATTTTGTCCTTATTGATCCTTGGATTTTATTTTTCCAAACTCTTCTATAAAACTCTTATCTCAATGGCTTAGTGGATGTGATAAATCAATTTGTAGTCAGCGGTGTTGTGAGTGTTGGACTTGTAAATTTTACGATACATGGACACCCTCTTTTGGAGCAAACGTTGTAAAAGAGATAAATCACATACATCATGGTTTAGATGATAGAATTCACAATCTATTAGTAATGTACGCACCCAATTACATTGTAAATTATCTTTAGTATATCCCTCCACTTCATAATTTGTGCACCATATTCCATTTTGCGTCTCATGTGCTAGGTTAGCGAGAGATATTCTCTAACTATTTTTCCATGGATATAATTTTTCCTATAAGAATGACCTCACTTCAAGATATCAATACTTCTAACATCCTCAATACACAAATTGGATTCCAAAGCCTCATGTGGATCCACATGTCTTATGACAGATTGCTCTTTGAAATGGAGTCAACAATCCCCTAACAAACCATTTTGCATGTTGAATAGGATGAATGTCATAAGAATAATTTCACAACAAAGTATTAAAATGTGTGTCATACTCCCTCATGCTTTCAACTAAACCCATATTGATGTCCTTGAGTGTGATGATGCTCTGTTTCTCAAATTATGGAGTGTGGAAACTCTTCCAGAAATGCAGAACATCATAATCCACCATAGTATAATGTGGGTCATACTTCTTATACCAACTATGTGCACACCCTTATAACATAGTATCAAGCTAACTATCCTTCCTATATGAGGTTATAATCCCTTTAGTGTGTTATAGTATCTCACACTTACACACATTCTCTACTACATCTTCAATACCTCTATACTCTGGTAAACAGAGAGACATCTCATACTAAAATTGAGGTGTTGATTGGAATGGGTACTGATGTGGTGGTTGATTCAGAGGTGGTTGTGGTCCCTATCCACCAAATCCAAAACCAGAACCTCCACCAATATTTCCTCCTAATCCTCCTGATCCTCTTAAGCCCCTATTACGAGCTACAAACTAGTTAGCGTACTTCCTTGTGTACTAGTGGTGGTACTAGATTGGATACCAATGGTCTGTATGGTAAAGATTCTACTATATTACTTCAAATGGTCTGTGCGCTGACATTTTGTCCTGATGAAATACCTAGAAATAATCCTACAATCGAACTCCCACACAACAAAGTGATGATTGTGTTGCCATGGGCATGCTATTTACCTTATCTCCTAAATTCAACACAAAGTGATACCTACTCATCTCTATTTTTTAACCTTCACTAGCCTTCTTCTTAATGACTACCTCTTGATTTGGAACACCATACGCAAGGGAATGGTGACTAGGTGGGTTCGAGATGCATCCATGTGGTCCTCGTTATCTCCTTTGACATGCTATAATCTATATCTGAATGGGTTTCTCAATCGCACTTTCCTAAATTTGGGGTATCTTGATGATGTGGCTCCTCATCTTCTACAAGAGCTTTAAAACCTTCACGATCCATCATCCTCCTCAACTCTAGTGCCTCCTCAATCTCCCTTTATTTCACCATTTCCCTCTCTCATGCTTCATTAAACTTGAGTCATTTTTCCTCTCTATGCATTGTTGCCACTAGTTCCACCATCTTTCTCCACACCTACTCATGGCTCTGCGCATGGTGAGATTTTAGTTAGCCATGAGAAGGCACTCTAAATCTTTTTGTATTATGAAAATATTAATTGATAATGGTACAATGCGGAAGTAATATCCTTTGGGTTCAAGTAAGAATCTAAACTCAACTTCCTCTAGATACAAATAGGTAGAAATAGCGTACTCCAAATTATAACTATGAAATACTCCATCCCACCAATGATTTACAACTCTAGTCCACTCCATATTAACATCAATAAGAGTTTATCAATATTTTTGTGTCCAATGTCTTGGTCTATATCCCTAACACTTCCTACTACATATGTTTTCAGCCACTCATACAATTATACTTTAAAAAATCTTAATAACATCTCATATATCTCATGATGAAGTTTATCCTCTACCAAACAACGTACATTGAAATCAGGCCCAATGTTATATCTCTATACAAACTAATCTTGACAGTCCTCTAACCAAATTTCAATTCTCTCCATATTCAATTTATACTCCATCTACAAGAAACATCCTAGAAGACAATTCAAAATATGTCCTAGTAATAGAACCAAAATGTAGTCCTTTATTTCCACTCAATGCCTAGGCATGCTATCACTTCATTCACATAGATTTGAATTCTCACATGAAGCACATGAAGCTACCAGGTCCCTCATTTGTGATACTTGATAAGATCTTAGCATGTAGATTCATGATATTACATAACCAATTATTCATTCAATCATACTAAACATTACATGCATTCAATTGCAAACACGCATAATAAGGAAACATACAGATCATACAAAAATTAAGATCAATTGAACCATGTAGTCACCATATTCAGAAACATCAATGACCATAATCCATTCTCCATTTTCCATCATAAATAATTTTTACATAACAAAATCTGAATACATAACAATTACTATTATAGATTCATGTTCTCTAGTGTGACATAACAACATAACACTAACACATCATAGATTTGTTCTCACATGTACAATACCTAAAACAAATACATACTATATATATATATATATATAGGGATGTGGAATTTCCCTTCACCTCATATTCATTATCAAATATACTGCATGCCTAAAACAGCCATGTGTTTATAGTTGCATGCTTTTACAATGGAGCTAATAATAGATTATCTTATAAATAGAACTCACTTTTATCCCAATAATAGCTTGATCCATGCATGACCATTCATATTCTCTTTGCATGTGATTTATCCCAATAATATAATTTCCTTGTCCCTCTATTCATCCTACTTTTATTCTTTGCGTGATCTACAATCGATGTGCTTTTTCTATTTTTATCTTGTAAATGCAAAATTGGCTAAGTCCCAAGTTCTTTCTTTATGGGTGTGTTCCACTTCGACTAGTCCTTACGCACACACACATGCACCTCTTACATACCCCATTATTTTGTGTACTATCCATACTTATCCATTTCTTTGAGTGTAAAATGGAATCCCTAACTCCCTATAGAAATCATCCAACCACTAAACCCTATCAAACCCTAGTGATGGTTTCCTATTAACCTAATAGGAATATTTCTCAACCAAATGACTAACACTCAATTTCAAGTCTTGAAAACTTACTCAATGGTTTATATTTCCTATCTCTATGTAAGAAACTTACCAAAGTGGGGATGAATAACGATCTCGACATGAAAATAATTCCAAGTCTCATTGTTCTACCCTCTAAGACATGGTTATCATCCTCTTTACTATGCTTAAACATTTTTATATTCTATTATGTCCTTTCACAATTCAACTAATTTTTATAGGGTGTTTACAATCAATCTTAGGCACATTATTATGAAAATGATGTTTTCTTGATTCATTAAACTCTATAAACAATCTAATTCCCCACTCGCCTCCCAGGACAAGGTTATCCAAGGATTTTATATCACCACTATTAAAGTATTTATAGATTAATAAAGACATGAATACCTTGTCAATCCTTTCCAAATACTACAACTCACAACTCCCTTTACAATACTTTACATTTTTCCTATAATTTGACTAAACTTTAGATATTCCTCAGCTACATATTTGTATAGTCCATATGAGATTGTATTTATGCTCAGTAGTGAGATCACATAGTAACTAATTTAGATTCATATACCTCTTATCATTCACCATGCAAATCAAAACACATGTATGAGTTCAATATTCACCACAAGATTATACAAGAACTATTACCAACTATTATACAAGAACAATTATAAATTATCACAATTGTGTATACACAAGAAACTCCTTCCTCAAACTTCCTTATAGATTTTCCCAATTATCATTCAAATATAATTAGTATGAACTACTAACAACACAATATAAATACCATTCTCATGTATTTTCAACTGAAGGATAACCCCAATATCACATGTTTGGCTCTAAAGACAACATTGAGATTTTGGATAGAACTATAAAAACATAAAATTTAACACCACTAAGAACCCTATACCTTTATAGGTATTATTTGATTTTGAAAAGCCCCGAATGATCTATAAGACACCTTAAAATCCTAATCCATTCCAAAATGGCCTTTAAAATTCAAATGTACATTTTTGGGGAGAAATTACTAAATTAAAATTTATAAAGGACTTGACACACACAAACCATTCTAGATGACTCCTTATGACCTCCTAAACTTTAAAAAATATATCAAACCAAAATTGATGTTTACAATCCCTATTTACATGTTAGGGAGGATGCTCTTACATCATACTCCCAGGGGAAAGAGAAATTTTCCCCATAACTTGTGTTTGCAAACTTGTCTTTTCCTTCTTCCTTTGCTTCCAACTGATGATGATATTATTGATAGGTATCTTGACTACATGCCATGCTTCCCATGTCTTTATCAACTCCCCATATTGTTCAAAACTTCTTTATCCTTGCATTGATCATGTATTTACCCAAGAAAGTAGTCTTAAGACTATTTTGAGTCTTCTTTTCCTTATACTTGAGATCATCCACCTGTTCCATGTTCATATGAAATGAAATTCCTTCATTAATGACTATTGTAATTCCTTCACCATCCTCCTTTTTTTCCTTTCTTCTCATTTTCAAAGTTAGAATATACTGGTTTTAACTTGGAAAAATCATCTTTCTTGATGGTTCTTCCTCCATACTAGCTATTAGACATGTATATACCTCATTCAAGAAGATATTAAATATAAAATGTTGATTGTCAACCATCTCTCTATTCACCATTGGCACTTCGTTTTTGGTTCTTGTATGTTCTTTTACTTTATTTGTCTCTTGGGTTGTGTTTACATGCCTTTAATGACTATTTTTACCATTTTCAAGACCTTACTATCTTCAGTCTTCATCATACTTTGTTCCTTGTTAAACCTTACTAATTTTGTGCTCTTAAGATCTCTTTTTGATCTTCTTTACCAATGTGATTTGAATATCCTCCTTTGTCATCTTCCTTACTCACTTTTCTTTGCAAATTAACTTTTATCTTCTAATCTATCTTAGAAAATAATTCACATCTTCAATCAAATCATTTACATTTGCACATTCAAATCTCAAGACAATGTTACAGTCAAAATTTGGAGGCTTGCATGCCTCTTCCTTCTTCCTTATGACCTACTCTTTCTCATCCTTATTCCTAGCTTCCTCATTCAACATATTCACTTTAATTATCACCATCTCACTCTTCTCATCACCTTTTACATCTTCATTCACTTATTCATCATTCATTAGACCTCTATTATGGTCCAAAATAACTTTTCCATGTGATTCTCCACTCTCTCTTTCACTATTCTTCTTAAGTGATTCTTTGTGCAGTATACCATGATTTCCATCAAAAGGATGTAAAAACAACTCTAAGGCCTCTTCTAAGACCTTTTCAACATCTTGTTCACTTTCTCTATACCTATTCTTCACCACTTGTTTTTTCTCCCTCTCTTTTCTCTCTCTATTCTTATAATATTCTTTCTCCTCAATCTTTCTTATTCTCCCAAAAAATAAAAATATGCTTCTTACTTCATACCGATACCATCACTCTCAAAATCAGTTATTACATTATATATAAGGATTAACAACCTATTGGTTGGATATTTTGTCAATCCAAAATATGAGGTTCAACCACAGTATATGGGATTAAATCCCTCCTCAAAGACAGGTGAGGCTGCCTGCTTATTACTAATCTAAAACACAACAAAAACAATATATACAGTATTCACACTAATCTAACCATTGGGGTTGGGATAGAATCCTGAAATCCATATCCACACGTTGGGAAGACGTCATTTTTCTAAATGGACTGGGTAGGAAATTATTACAATGAAAGAAGCACAATGGAAAGGAAATGAGAGCAACGTATTTTCTTTCGAGTAAACACAGAGCACGAAATAATCATACGAGCTTTAGATCATAAATATAATGTCTGAAATGATTAGAAACACCAAGATGCTAAACAAAGAATAGCTTAAGATTATGAACGTAAGAACAATGTCTTAAGAAAGATATATCTCACAACACAAAGTTTGCAAAATAATATCAACTCCTATTCTTCAAAATGATTAAAAGAAAACACAAAGTTTTTCTTCTTCCCAATAGCTCCCAATATTTCAAAAATCTCGACCCTTTAGAGTGTACACACATCCCTAATTTATAATGGAAAAGAGTAGAGAGAAAATAGGATAAATCCTAGAAAATAGTCTTTTAACGAGAGTCCTATTTTGCTTGACTCTCACGCAGGAGACCAAGTCAAAATTTGCTTCCTATGTGACGAAACAGAAATGAAAAAGACATGTCAATTTCAAGATTGAAATGACATGAAACATCAAGACTTAGTCTGAATCATCGTCTTTTTCTTCCTCATCTTTCCCTTCCTCCAACTGAGCCTGTTTGTTCCAAATTCTTGGAACTTACGGATTATACCTTGCATCTCATTTTCATCAGGCGCAGTGGAATGATCACTCAAGACTTCACACGTTTCGTGAGTGTCACTGGCACTACAGGAAGCTTTTTCAATCTTTTGTTGAGCTTTCTCAAGGCCTCCAAAGAATGTTCAATCTTTACAAACCTGTCGATGATTTCAATACCAAATCCGTGAGTTGGTTCATGCTGAATAGATTCTTGGATTTGTTTGAAAAGATCATCGGCTGATAGGATGCCTGAGTTTCCAACTGACACTTTTGCACAGATTTTTAACAGTTCTTCTTCCAGGTCACTCTTGCCATCGATCAACTGATCTCTTGATTCTCTCAATTTACCGCAGGCTTCATTGAGAATCTTCACCCTGAACCTGATGGCTTTGGTCAGCTGGAAATGCTTATCCGCATGTGGGATGATGCCTTCTTCTACCAAGAGGTGTGATGGCATTTGCTTTAATGCCTGGAGAGCTTCAAAAGTCAAATCAAGATGTCCAATTTCTTGGGAGAAATCATCGTCCATCTTCTCTCCATCACTCTGACATCCTTGGAAAACATTTGATTCGGGAAACCAAAAACCCGACTCAACAGAGTAATGATATCATTGATTTCCTGAATGAAATCACTTCAGGAACAAGTCTTGGGAACACAGAACAACATCGGTTTGGCTTTGATTAGGAACTTCTTATTCACGTGCTTGATGCAATCCTCCTGATCATTGTCCCAAGCTTTTTGGGCTGACTTGAGATCCATATCTCCATATTCTTCAAAATTAGGCAGCTTAAGAAGGTCATCAAAGTAACCTCCATCCAATTTGATCACAACTTCTCCCGCCTGGTTTTCACAGAATGAGAAGCAGAGTCATAATTTGAAGCACAGGCCAAGATGAACTCGGGGCACTGAGCAGGACATAGGGAAGCCTGCCACAAGAGGTAGGCCACTGCCGACTATCGATTTCATCCATGGAGTTTGAGAAGGGCTCTTGACCCTATTCCAGAAATCCTCCATATCCACGTTTCCGAGCTCTGTATCTCGGATGTCGAAATTACAGTCAATATAGGATGGAGACTCCACCTTCCTGAATTTGTATTTCATCCTCCCTGACTTTTCAGTCTTTTCTTGTGATGGACCGGGTCCGACATGAGGGATTTCGAAGGAGGAGAGTGTCGGAGATCAGGAGATGTTGAACACTGCGAAAACCCCGACCCACTGGAGATGCCGGAAAGGTGGAAAACTCGACACACTGAGGAGGATGTCGGGGAGTTTGGAAAACCTGACACACTGGAGATGCCGAGGCTTGAAATAACCTGACACGCTGGGAGGATGCCAGAGACTTTGGAAAACCTGACACTCGGGAGGATGCCGGAGACTTCGAGAAAACCCGACACTTTAAATTTTTTGATATACTGTGGGTTTTGAACACTGCAAAGCACCCTGCGAAACCCGAGAAGAGGGAATAGGGTAATTGTTGAGTTGAAACATGCGGGTTTCCTTCACCATTTATATCCCAAACATATTTTTAATTATAACAACATTCTGAGGGATAAAACAAAGTGCTAATTCCAAAGGGGAAAACCTAAAACATAAACCTGATTTTAGAAAACAACCCCCAAAATGGAAAAGATAAAAACCCCAAAACAACCCTGATAAGAAACTTGGAAGAATTCCTTACACAATTAATCCACAAAAACCACAAACAAAGAATGAAGAAAAATACCTTCAACCAGGACAAAGAATGATAAAAATGAGCAATGCAATCGGGCACAGAGGCGAGTTTCGGGTTTCAGGGTCGAAGATGCATGCGCAAAAATCCACGAGGTAAAAAATTACGTCTGGTAAAAATGACGTGGAAATCCGAATATATATAAGAAAATTCACATTTAATACACTTCAGTTGACACGTGCCAACTACCCAACAACTCGGCATTAATGCCATGTCAGCATGCTTGGGATATCCGGAAACCCGACACAAAGGTTTTTAGAGTAATTCGGGTTTCGGGTTGCGGGAAACAATCGACATGAAGCATGATGTTTGATAGCCTCGGAAACCTGAAACAAAGGAGTAAACCGGTTTCGGGATCGAAGACATGCGACATGAAGCATGTTTTGACGAAGGCATGTTCCGATGCTTGGAAGATCCGCAAACCCGACTCGCCTTACTTGATGTGGGTTTTGGGTTTCGGGGAACACACGACATGAAGCATCCAAGACACATGTTGTCTTGCTTGTGAAACCTGAAAACCCGATTATCTCTCTGAAAGGTAATTTTTAGAAAACCAGCTCAAAAATTTCTTAGGGTTATCTCGATTTTGGCGTAAACTCAAAAATGAGATAGCACAACCCTAAAAATTATCTCTTTACATTGTTGTCAAGTTCCCATCAAGAACTTCTTTATTTTTATCATCATTACAAATCTTGTCTATGGATCTTGTTCACGTTTAATGGGTAAAATTGTATGGATAATCGCATCATCATGCTAAGAGTTTAAACAAAGCTAACCTATCAAAATTTATACATTAAACATGAAATGAACATTTCAAGCTAATATGCTAAAAAAATTAACTTCTATCTCTTATTGAATGCTAAAATGAGATGAGATTGAGCCTATGTAGATCTCTAGCAATCAAAGAGTTGATTATATGCTTGAAATCCCAAGGTTTGCGAGAATGGATTATTATCAAATCATGGCTACAAGACCACTTGAAATATATCCATATGAATTCAAAACTTGGGTGGATGAATGTGAGAAATGGAGAAGGCTAGCTCTTCTAATGGAAGAATTCTCCAAGATGATAGAATAGCTATAGTGTATGCTCTATGCTCATTTAGGTGTATAGGTGTAAGAAGAAAGGTAGGAGGAGGGATCTTTATATATCCCAATGGATAAAAGAATCTCTACCTCCCTTTACATGTCGTATAATAGATAAGTTGGGTTAGTTGTGGATAAGGATGGTTAAAAGGGGGTTAATTCAACCTTAGGATATTTTTTTGTCCTTTAGTGACTCATGGGGTTTGAGGGGATTTATTAATTAACCCAAGTGATTAATGTTAGGAAATATATCTTAGTGCTCCATTTGTATGGGTGAATAATAATTACATGTGTAATTATTATTATGGTAAATTAGTGAAAGTACATTTACTATGTAAATGTAAATAGTAAATGTAAAATGTGGTTAGTATGTGGTAAGTTAGTAAGTTAGAATAATAAAACAATTAGTGTTGTTTTATTATTATATTGGTGAGAGGTTGAAACCATATGGGTGTATAGTTATATATGAAGACAAAGGTTGTTGTGAGGATTGTTATTATACATCTCCTATATAATGGAGTGTATTGAAATAGTGAATTAATAAAAATATAATATAGAGTTGTTAATTTCAATTATTGTCTGTGTAGCTATTTCATGGATTCTTTGTATTAGATCAGAGTAATTTCTACATTTGGTACCGAGAGAAGGTTAAATGTCTCGAATAAGATCTCGTAAATTTTGTTTTGTAATCTGATTTTCACCAACATTTTTTACGTGCAAATATTTTTATACGGGAAGCTACAGTAGAAATTTCAGCAAAACCCAGGTTTGTAGTTTGGGAGAAATGTGCAATTTACTATACAACACATTGATTATCTTTGGTTTTTTGAAGAAATCGTAGAATCAAAGGTAATTCAAATCTACATTCAATTTTTTTGGATATTTAGATTCAGTAAATGGATACACCATTATATAAATTTAATGGGCTGAACTTCCATACATGGTGAGTAAAAATTTAGATGCAGTTAATGAATAAAAACCTATGGAGGATAGTAGATGGAAAAGAAAAAACACCTACAGATATAAGAAAAATTGTAGAATGGGAAGCTAGAGATGAACAAATAACAGATGAAATTGACTATAACTATGAATAATTTCTATACTAAGTGAATTTCTTGGAGGAAGGAGGCACAGGAGGTTAGAGGTCATTCAACAACCTCTCGTCAGTCATCAACGACGGAATTTGTATCACTTATGGTGATTTTTTTATACAAGTGTTCCTATTATTTCTTTTATTTCGGAAGAGTGTTTGGTTTGTGTTCCTATTGTGGTTTGCAAAATAAAGGAAATTTCACATTGAAGGGGGATATGATTTCAATGTTCCATTTCTAGTTTTCTATATTTACGTATTTTGTATATATGAGCGAGAGATTCCAACAAAATTTCCTATGTTATTCCTTGCGGTGAGATGTGATGAGAGATAAGAATAATACTTGGCATATCATGATGTGGTTGTAGGTAAACCACTTGAAAAATTTCATTTTTGGTTTATGGTACACCACTTGTAAAACCACCATTTTTAGTTGTTGGTAAACCCTATGCAAAACCATCACCCTTTTGGTTTGTGGTACACCACTTGTAAAACCACCATTTTTGGTTCATTGGTAAACCCTATGCAAAACCATCATCCTTTTGGTTTTTGGTAAACCATTTACAAAACCATCATTTTCAGTTTATGGTCAACCCCGTGAAAAACCATCCATTAGGTTTATGATCATCCCGTGTAAAATCATCAGGTCATGAGCAGGTGAAAGTATAAGGCAGGTTTTCCCCATGTTCGCACTAAGGGGGAGTGTTAGGAAATATATCTTAGTGATCCATTTGTATGGGTGAATAATAATTACATGTGTAATTATTATTATGGTCAATTAGTGAAAGTAAATTTACTATGTAAATGTAAATAGTAAATGTAAAATGTGGTTAGTATGTGGTAAGTTAGTAAGTTAGAATAATCAAACAATTAGTGTTGTTTTATTATTATATTGGTGAGATGTTGAAACCATATGGGTGTATGGTTATATATGAAGACAAAGGTTGTTGTGAGAATTGTTATTATACATCTCCTATATAATGGAGTGTATTGAAATAGTGAATTAATAAAAAAATATAATATAGAGTTGTTAATTTCAATTATTATGCATGTAGCTATTTCATGGATTCTTTGTATTAGATCGAGTATTTTCTACAATTAATTTATAGGTGAGATAGATTATAGAAGCTTTTTAGAGGAATAATTACCATGATTTAGACTATTTGAGGAATAAAATCAAATAAATAATGATTTATAGATTTAATGGAAGAGGAAGCTAATTAATTAATAATGATTAATTATTCTAGATAGAAAGGGGATTAATTAACGAAAGGTTGTTAATTAGATAATTTTCTAGATAGAAGAGTTAATTAATTATTGTAATGTAACTAATTAATGGTGATAGAAGATAAAATGAGCATTTATTGATGATATGTCGTCAATTTATGGGAAAGAATATAATTAGAGCAATTTAAGTATTTAAATTGCTCAAGTTAAATTATAGGTGTCTACATTTTCCCTATTTGGGGTGTCATAATTGATGCCACTTCAAAGATAGTAGACAGGTAAAATTTTGAAGGAGTAGAAGAAAAATTAGTAGAAGTGAGAGATGCCCCTCGAGTGTCGATGAGGTGATGAAAAAGGTGATCGAAGATCGAAAAGGTGAGAGAAATGGATAAAAGAATAGGTAGGGGTAGGATTCCCCATGTGAGTCAGAAGAATAGTGTTGATATGAGAATGATGTAGAAGAGGAATGAAGATAGAAAGAAAAGAGCAAGCTTTCATCCAGTGTATTGAAACAAATTTAGTGTCATCATATTGCCAAAGATCTATGTCATCGGTCCTTATTAAAAATATAAGCATACAACAAAATTAGAATGACATGAAAATCCATACTACGAACAATTGTCCATTACCTTGACAATAACAACTCCATACAACATACAAAATGCAATACAATACGAGAAATTAAATGATACCTAACTCCTTGCAACATACACAATGCAATGTAATACCGAAAGTAAACAAGATAACCTAACAAAGAAACATAATGTAATTTTTTTATCAAGATTTGATTCTAACCTGTGTGAATTAATGACAAGGGTTAAAAGATGGTGCCCCAAGCAAGGATACATGCAAGGGGAATAACAAAGGACACTTGGGTCCTATGAAAAGAAATTGTGCACTATGAAATAGTACCAAGCAACTCATTTTTCCCAGTACATATATAGTAAACAAACCAGCATTATTGATAGAGGTAGATCAAGATGATCCATGAGTTGCACATAAGAACATGCGAGAACTAAAGAGTGATGTTTTGTAGTGGATTACTTTTACTGTTTTTGTTTTTTTAGAAACATATTTTTTTAATTTATTTTTTTGAAAGTTTATACAAATGTTTTTTTTTTTTTTTTTTTTTTGAAAGTTTCTAAAAAAATATTTGTTTTGAAATTATATACGAATGTTTTTTTGTTTATGAAAGTTTTCCGAAGCTATGTACAGGAAGACAAAGAAGCATGGATTCCCCCAATGATAGATGGGATGTACAAGGGTAGAATTCCATGTGTGTGAACATTCACCCCTTAGTGTGAACATTATTAATCACTAATCTTCACCCCCTTAATGTGAACACGGAAAAAATTCACCATAGAACTGGAACTAGAATCATATGCCTCCGCATACTTTTAGGTCTGCATATTGTTGGCTTGGATCTTACTATCTAGATCTTACTACACATGACCAATCTACTTCACCACAATGAATCCCATACTAGATGATCACACTTCCACTAATTCACCTACATACGTGAACTCAATAGTTCCTACTTTCACTTCCAGTGAACGATAGATTTCACCGGCTGATCAATGTTAGAAGTACGACAATCGAAGGATCTCTACAATCAAAGGATCACTCCAGTTTAGCTTCCTCCTATATAACTATTCACAACATCCAAAATACACATCTTCCTTGTTTGAATCAAAACAGGGGAAGGAAACCGCACACCATTTTATTCTGCACACACCACACAACTAAAATAATATAAAATACTGCCACCAAATTTGAATGTGACCCCATTGTTGGTGATTGACGAGAGGTGATAATCACCCTCCATCCTTTGATGCCTCCTACCTCCAGTAATTTTGTTGGTAACTCAACATAAATTATAGTTAAGGATAATATGCTTTCCCTATCACGATATAGGGTGGGTTCGAGGCGAGCCCCGAAGCCAAGAATAGTTTTCATTTGCATTTTCTCTTAAAAATTGAGTGTCGGATTACACCGAAAATGCACTCATTTGTCCCTTTTTTGTAACAATTTTTCGACTCTTACAAACAACACGACTTTTACAATAACAATACTTGACTTCAACGACACAACACGACAATAATTAACGATTCTGACATTGACAATATGACTTTACTTTTGATAAGATAAACATTTTTTATTAAAAGATATACGCTTGACCTTGATGACACAACTCTTTTAAGGAAAATGTAACTATGGGCAACTTAAAAAAACATAAGATAATAACTAAAGACTTAAAAAATATACAAATAACCATACACAAACCTTACATGATGAAGTAGAATGTATGCAAATGGTGTTGAGCAGTCAATCGATGCAAAGAGATCACACTTGGTTCGTAAGGCACAAAGGAGTCAATGTTTGCATGGACAAAGACATTAATAGCATGGGTTAACCACTTACAATAATAAATGGTGAGGGATACCATGCATTACGAAAGAAATGATTTTTAGTGAAAAACATGAAGATTTATGTTCGTGTTCGAATATAGATGAATTCATAATAGTGCATTCAACAAAAAAACAATTTCCACTTGAAAGGGATGACACAACTAACATGGATGGAAAATCCTCAATGAATAAAAAACAATTGGCACAATTGGGCACACATGAATGATATATGAATGTAGTTTATGAAAAACCAAAATATTAAATCTAAACCATATATGCAGCCTACTACAAGATTCCACACTAGAAACAATGTATAGAGAAATATAAGAATACACAAAAGTATTAAAGAGAATTTCGATTTGTAGGTACTAAAGATATGGAAATTCAATACTTTAAAGGAATATAGAGATCAAAGTGTAGCTCCCAATTAGCATGTTCCCATAAAGATGAAGCTCATTGCAATTTCTCCAACATAGTACATGTGTCTACATAGTTCACTAAATTATTTACCCCTTTCAATATTAATGTTTCATGTAATAGGCACATGATTCATGTCACTCGATACCAAATAATAATTTGGTTCAAAGTTAGAAATTAACACAAGAAATAATATCTTGTATTATATTCAACATAACTATGAAAACATTACACAGTGCTATTATATAGCCATATAGATAGGAAAACAACCTCCGATTATTTAGGGAGGTGTTATAACAAATATCCTGGAATAATATTCACGGGTATAACAAAACTATATGTGAACTCTAATATATGAGTTGTTTATAATAACTCATTTACATCCTCATATTAATGTAATATTATAAATATTACATTTACATATAATAAAATATGATTAATAATGTGAAACACTATTAATCCTAATAGTGACATGCCCCAATGATTAGGTGGAAGTATTTAAAGAAAAAATCTTCACATGTAGAAGGGGGATCAAGGCCAATATAAAATAGGACCAATCATAAAGGAGAAACGTTTCCCCCAGTGTTAGCTAGCCAAGAAACACTTGAGAGAAAGGAAGTAGGTGATTTATTTATTAAAGGGGGACAAAGGTGTCCAAAAACATAGCAAAAAGGCCATCCTATACACATGGATGTTCTAAACTATTTCCGAAGAACAAATGATGTTATGAAAATATTTAAGAGATGTTCGATGAAAAAGTGATTAGACCAAAGTACAAATATTGAGACAATACATGCACTAAAGAAAGATTTTAAACAAGGTCCTAAAAGTAACACTTGGTAATAGACTTATCATGTTTACTCATCAAGATCATGTGTGTGCACATGGAAATGAATTACCTCTTAAAGGAAAGAGTTGATAGACAACAAGTGAAAACACTCGGCCAATGTGTAGGAATGATTTAGTTTGAAGGGTGATTATTAAATGGATTATGGAGGGAGATCCATACATTACTCGATTCTAGCTAGGCATCCATAGCCCCAATGGAGATTCATTTTATTCTAATCACAACATTTCTCGACTACCAATCAGGAATCCATAGCCACTGGTAGATATTATTGGAAATACCCCAAGAAAGAGTTATATATCAATTTGCTTTTAATTTTAGATTTTTATTTTTGATTGATTTATTTTGATTCTTTTACTTCCTGAAAAAAATTATGTCATAGCTTGATGGAAGGATGTGGAGGTGACTACAATGAAGACATTGGCTAGTGTCAAAAATACGTCCAAAATTTCTTCCCGACTATAACACCTTGGACAAATTGTTATATTTCTCTTTGCATTACAAGCGTTGGCATGTGATTTTCTAGATTGAGGTGTGTTTCCTTGATTGTTGAAAATCATGCTTGTTATGGATAAATTATTTTTGCTCTAAGATTCTTTAGAACGGAATGATATGACCTACAAGAATCCATTTTCACTTCTTATAGGTAAGTTGCAATCTGGTTTTGAGAGTTGCAAACTTATCTCCTTTAATGACTCATCCTTGGATCAATTTCAGTGATCCAAGGAATGTTTTAAAACTCTTTACCGGACTGAATGATAAATTGACATTCAGTAGTTTGAGAGGCATAGCAGACTGAACTTTTGTATTTTGTACAAATTCTATGGTCTTGTGTGAAAGTGTCTTCAGTAGGTTGTATGTTGTGCTTGGGTCTTTGGGATTGATCTCTATAGGACATTAATGGTGTAAAAAAATATTTTGCTTCATGAATATGAAGGGGATCAAAATCCTAAAACTAAAGGACTATCCTAACAGTATCCTAAACTAGGTAAGAACACCTACTTCCTAGATACATCTACTTAATTAGGGATATAATCTAACCGAAACTTCTTATTTTATTTTTTTGGGGTGGTGTCCTAACCTAAGCTCTAGTGCTAAATGAATAAGGGAGAAAAGTTGATAAGGTAATATTAGGCTATATTAACCTAATGCCTAATACTAATGGTTGTGAATTTAATCTAACCTAAGGTGGAAACTACCTATGGCAATGTTTTAAGACCTAAGGTGATTTATTGTTAGACTAACCTAAGTCTTGGGAAATCTAGCCTAAACTATTTAAAAGGAACCTAAGGGTCACATGGCACTAAGGTGATAGTTCCAATGGCATTTAAGTGATTTGATTGGGTTTAATGAATGATGTACTGCCATTTTTGGAAAAGGATAGTTAACTCTAGTGGAGGCATACATGGAGGCTTCACTAAATATAGAAATGCATGTTAACTTGGAAATGGCATTCATCAATTTTGGGAGGCAGTGGCAAGGAGAGATAAGTAGGAAATTTGGGAGTTATGGCATTAATGGATCTCAATTTTTGTGTGAAAACCATCTTGGAAACAAGGGAGGCAGATTTGTGAGAGGTTGTTTTGTTTTACATGTCTCGCGAATTTTTCTCTACATGGAGCTATCTAGTTCTTTGAACTAGCAGTTCGACTTCTTCTTCTTCTTCTTGGCTATTTTTGGTTTCTCTGGTCTATTTTTGATCAAGGGAATGTATATGAGGCATTGGAAGAAAATTTTTTTGGTTGTTGATCTTTCGTGGAGAAGAAAAAGAGTTAGAAGCTCGGCTAGAAGTCTCCTTTGAATTGGCAGAGAGCACTATCAGGCATGATAGGCTCTACCCATTAAGATTTCTTGCTTTCTTCTAAATGAATCATTAAAACAACTCTGCTCTCATGAGATAATTGTTTTTTTGATTTGTTTGGTTATTTACTTGCATGTTTTTATGAATCTTTGTGGTTTTTGGGATGTAAATCCATTGCAAAGTAATGATAGTTCTTGGGAAAATTTCTCTGTGCTAGTTTAATGGTGACATGCATGTGAAACTTGTATTTGAAGCTTTGTATTTCATTCTAAAACTAGTATTTAGGTCTGGCATTGACTATACGGGCATTCATTTCCTTATGTTTCATTCTGAACTATTATTTGGAGCCTGTGTTTCATTTTTACTTGTATTGGAGCATTCATGCTTGTTATGAGCTTGTAGTGGAGCTTCTTGGTTGTTCTAAACTAACATTTGTTGCTTGTATGGTTCTAAACCTTTATTGTAGTCTTGTGTTTTGTTTGAGCTGGTACTAGAGCTTGTATTGTTCTTAACCTCTATTTGAAGCTTTGTGTTTGACACTGTACTAGTATTCCATACTTGTGTGTTTTGAAATGTGTTGGAATCAATGTGTTTGATTCTGTACTTGGTATTCTGAGCTGGAGATTTACTTGTATTAAGGATTTGAAAAGCTTTAAACTCATTTATGGCCTATCTCTGCTTGAAAGGTTCTTGAGAGATTTTTTTGGTTTGAAGTAGACCGGGTAATCTATTTTTGATATCTTGTCTGTGTAGCTTCTTGAGTGGGAATGGTTGGAATACTTCTATCTTTTAGACCATACCGCATTCTTGAACTTGTAAGGGAGTATGAGTTTGGGGATATTCTTCCCTTCTCTACTTTGATAAATCCCACATCTTGTTGAAAGCGTGACTATTTTTGTGGAGGATTATTAGACTGTAATTGTACCTTGTTGTGGGTTTGGTTTGATATAGAGTTTTTGGAATGGTCGTTAACAGTTTAAGAGGTTTATGGAAATATAGTATGCATTTTCCTTCTTGTGAACAATGTTGAAATGAATACCTTCCTGTCGCAATATTTTTAGATGGAACTCGAGAGTCTTGTGGTGATTTTATTTCAGTCAAGTTGGAAGTAAGATTGGAACATCTCTTGACTTAAACGTCGTTGGGGTTTCTTACTCTCTTTAGATCTTCTTAATTGATTTCTTGGGTTTTATTAGAAAGTTGAATTTAAAACCTAGTATACTAAATTTTGTATGGAAGGATACATTATCTCTATTTAGAATGCTTTGTATTATTGTTCTTATTTGGGATCACAAACTATTTACTTTGTTGCATTAAGTTGTTGAAGCCTTGTAATGGGATTTTAGTCTTTTGAGTTCGTGAGTTGTATTGAACCTTGTATATCTTACATTGTTTGTGGATTTCTATTCCTTATTGGATTCATTGAATGAATCTCTAAGTTTTAAAAAGAGAAATGAATATGTCTCTTGGGAAAGAAAATTGTTTAGGGACTATACTATGTACTTCATTCTGAGATTTGAATTTGAACTTGTGCTTGGTGAATGGAAATAGGTAAACCAATTTGTTAGATTTGTAATGGAAAATTAGAAGTGTGCTTTCTTTAACTGTGCATTCAGTTTTGTGTTCTCTTTTGGGAACTAGTTAAAGAATTTCTAAGTTTGAAATAGAAATGGGAATTCATTTCATAGTATAAATGAAATGAATTAGGGATTGGACCTTTTCCAATGGAGATCCCTTCTTACTTATTGTTTGGATGAGTTCATTTGATTGAACTTCTTTGTATTCGATTCTCTTCTGAGATGGAAATTTCTTGTGGAATGTTTAGTCTACTTTTCTTAAGTCATTTGTTGTAATGTTTTGTAAAGAGATTAGCTGAGTCGGTATGTTGGAAAGAAAATAATATCATGCTTAGACCGACTATTTTTCTTGATTGAGTCATACTCCATTTGGATTGATATTGGAAGGTTGTCTCTTTTTGCACTCTATTTTATTATGAACCCTTCTTGGATGGACTGGATAAGAGATTAACTCTGTGTGAGTCTAGCTTGGGTTGTGGAACGTTTGGTTTCATATCTTTGAATTATATCTTCTAACATGTGGAAGTTAGTTTAGACTTACAAGAGGACTGTTTTGACTCTCTACCCCTACTTGGATTGATTTGGGATTCTTGTTAGATGTTTTTCCTTTAATGTTGAATCCTTATATTGTTATCTTTGGACTAAGGTAGATTTGTGTGTTCTAAACCTGTATTTGTCTTTCAAATGATTAGAGTATGGGGAATAAGTATGTATTGATTCTTCTTCTTTTTCTATATGGAAAGATGAAGCATCCTAATATGAGCTATGCTATAATTAACTTCTTTTGTTTCTTAGTAAAGATAAATGTGTATTTCTATTCTTATAGAACTATGAAACAATTGGATGACAAGACTTATTGATTGTTTTAAAGTAATTGATAGGATCAATTAAACCTTGTGATATAATTCAGATGTTGCGGATTATATTAAGTTCTTTTCTTAAAAGTAAATTCAGACTCTTTTATTGTACTTCTTTTCTAGATGTTATTACTTATGATTATTTGTATGATATATTAATTGTTTCATTAAAGCAGAGTTGTTTTAATGGAACAATTAGTGGAATGCACTTTACTTTAATGCTTAGTGCTTATCATGCTCAGTTCATTGAACTGACCCATGCTAGAAATTTTTGTAGATGGACATCGTAAGTGATAAAAGAAGGCAAGAAATTTTATGATGCATTGGCTTATTTAATTATGGATCTTATGTAAAGAATTTTGATTCATTCTTGAGTTGTATTGGAAAAGAAAAGTGTTGTTCTTTTAAGATCTTAATTCTAATTGACATGTAGAATGTTTGAAATGCATAGTCTTGTAAATGTATATTTATCATCATGAATTGAAAGGTTTTGTGTTGGACTCCAATTTGTGATGTGAATACTTTTGTACTTGTATGATGGAAATAATAGTGATATCTTTGCGGTATTCTTTATATTTGTTGTATACTATTGTTGTTATAAGATAATAAGTTGGATTAAGGAGATAAGTATAATCTCCCATATTATAATGAACTTGTTAAATTGTAAAAGGTGTCATTCTCTAACTACACAACTATAGTTTAATAATGAAATATGCTTAGGACATACAATTAAACTATATAAGTAGCGAATGATAAAAATGTTATGTTAAACCTAACATCTAACCATGTAGAGGAAGACTCTTCCTCTCTCATGGAATGAAAGATAAAAGGAATAGTGGTTATGATCTTTAATCTTTATACTAAGTTTATAAAGTAAACACTAGTTGAATCTAGGTGGATGACACACTTGATTTGGACAACTAGGTTACATTAAGAATTAAACGTTTGATGTTTGCTGTCCTATTTTTGGGATAACTACTTGTTATGCCACGTTAATGAATAACAATGCAAACATGAATTAATGAAGTTCTCCATATCTAATCAGGATAGTGTTGGATAAAGAACTTAAGGAATGTTGGAATTAGGGTTAGGCATGGTTGTTGTAATATGAATCTTAATCCAATTTAATTATGATTAATGACCACTAAGGGGGTATACACATCTTGATGAATCAGTTCTAATAGATGTTCACACATGCCAACTATGCTGAAGATTGTACCCTCGAGAATTCCCTAGAATTCTCAAGGATACAATGTTGCAGTTGACATGTGGCAACACCCTTCCATATTTGTTCATCTAGATCTACGCACATCTAGACTTGAACTTAGTTTCTCTCTAGGTCAAGTTAGTAGCATGTTTAGGATAGGTAGTAGCTTTCAATGACTTAGGGTACCTTGGCACATCCAGTTGACTTAAGTCAATTGAGTATGCCCATATACCCTAAGTCATCGTGAGTGTCTTCCTATAATAAATTATGTTGCTAACCTAGGCTAGGGTCAAACCTTGGGAAAGTGGACTGACGGTAGTCAGTAAAGACCATTCTAGATAATAGAAGAGTGAGGTGAAGGATGTATTTTGGAATGATGAGTATGTTGTCTAGGAATAGTAACATGAATAGTATGTTGAAAATCTTTGGCCAAAGTATTGCAAGCTACTGGTTGCATTGTCATATGTCACCTAGTTTAAAGCAACATGATGTCAAATGAATATTGGTAAAAAAAAATTAGATAGGTTCTTTAAACAGATCACTCAGTACCTAGAATAGGGTAGGAGAACCAAGTATACGTAATATACATAAAGTATTATATAATTTAAGTTAACATGAGAGATCGGTAAGTAACCAAGTCATGGAATGAGATATTGGTAGTATATTGAGTCATTATAGTTGCATATGGTTATCTATTATGAGATTGATTGGCATGGAATGTGTATTCTAAATGATGTTTTATTTAAAACAGAGAACATTATGTTTCAAAAAAAAAATGCTTGTTTCTAAATTCTTAAAATGAGATTGTTACATATTGGTATTAGAGCTAAAGGTTGCAGCTCTTGGACCTATTGTTTCCATAATTTGATGAAACTTAAAATTTCTTGTTAACATAAAATGGTTAGAATAAGAGGAAATGTTGCAAATAACCCTCCACCTAAGGAAGGAGCAAGAACTTACCCAAAACATCGATGATATCATTATTGCCTCTGCTGGACACAAGAGATTGTTTGGTTGTACTTGAACAACAAGTAATGGGAAATGAGGAGGAAGAAGATGCTGGTAATAATAATCAGCCACCTCTTGAGGACAACGCCAATTTAGGTGTTGATAATAAAAATGTGAACATACTTGATCATCCTGAGAATAAAAAGGCTAGGCTGGCAGATGAACTCACTAATGATATAAAAAGGATAAGTCCACCCAAGTTTTATGGCACCACATTAGGAGATGGAGCTGAGAATTGGCTCAAAAAATGGAGAAATACTTTGCAATAAGGAATTTCTTAGAAGAAACAAAGGCGATATGGGGAGCATATCAGATTTCCCATGAGGCATCTTCATGGTGGGACAGACGTAAGGATGAGTTAAACATTGATGAAATTGATATTACTTGGGATCAATTTAAAGGTTACTTTAGGCAACATTGGCTACTACAGACTTTACTATGATCAGAAAATGACTAAATTCTAGAACTTAGCTCAAGGAAAGCTAACAGTAACTAAGTATTGGGAGTGGTTTACTAAAATCCTTAAGTATGTACCTCAATACAAAACTGACAAGAAGTTTAGGATACATAAATTCATCATGGGATTGAATCTTGTTATAGGAGGAGAGGTGGATGTTCACAGCCCAACCATGATGGAAGGGGTTGTTGAAAAGGCCATAAGGCAGGAACAAAAATTGAAGGAAATTTTTTCTCATAAGGAGGAAGTAAGGAAGAAAATCCCCAACTCCTCTTCATCATCTCTTGCACCTAAGAAAGGACCATGGAAGAAATTCGGAATGAAAAGTAATTTTTCATCTGATACTAATAAGAAAGCAAAAACAAACAATTTTGTTGGTAATGCATGGAACAACTTTTTCAAGAACAATAATAATGGACAAAAGTCCTATGGAGGTCAGAATGATAACTCTAAGGCTAGAAATAAATCCGAGCCTAGAAAGGGACCTATAGGAGGCTATTATAACTTGTGGAAAAGATCATTATAAATCAATGCCCTTTGAAAAAGGATGATTGTAATCAGTAGCACAAGATACATGTTGTAGTAGCTGACAAGAAGGCTGAGAAATAAGACACACCCATAGAGGTTCCGAGTAAGTTATATGGTTTACCTATAACTATTATTTTTGACACCGGAGCTACTGAATGTTTTATTTCTAGTAAATTAGAATCAAAAATAAAAATAAAAGCCAGAAACATGGATAAAACATGGACTATACATTATGGAAACAATGTTGTTCATACAATTAGTATGTGTCTTTTTGGAGCAATCCTTGACGTACCTATATTTTCCACTAAAGTTTATCTTTATGTTGCACCTTTGGGGTCTTATGATGTAATCATAGGTGTTAATTTGTTAGCAGAACATAAGGCTAAAGTGGACTATTTTGAAAAAAACATTAGTTGTTTAGATGACCTGTAGAAAAAATAGAGATTCAGGGTGTGAAATGTGAGATTTATGTTAGAAAAATGTTAGTTATGCAGCTTTAAAAGGCCAAAAATAAAGGTTGTACCTTATATGTAGTAAAAATTATAGAAACAGCTAAAGAGAACAATGATGACTTGGAACAATATCTATTGTTATGAAACTTCATGATGCATTTCCGAGAGAGTTACTGTGTCTTCCATTCAAAAGGGAGTTTAACTTCACAATAGAGATCAAGCCTGAACCAAGCCTATTTCCAAGGCACCATATAGAATGAATACTATAGAATTAGTATAGATTAAGGCTCAGTTGTAAGAACTTTTGTCTAAAGGTTTGATTAGACCAAGTGTTTCACCTTAGGGAGCACTAGTAATTTTTGTGAAAAAGAAAGATGGAACACTTAGATTGTGCATTGATTATAGAATGTTAAACAAAGAAACAATCAAGAATAGATACCCACTCCCTAGAATAGATGATCTATTTGATTAGATGCGTGGAGAATCGGTATATTCTAAGATATATCTTCAATCTAGATATCATCAATTGTGGATTAAGGATGAGGACATTCATAAAACAACTTTCAAAACAAGGTATGGACATTATGAGTTCACGATTTTACCTTTTGGATTAACAAATGCACCTGTAGCATTTATGAATTTAATGAATAATATCTTTCAAGAATACTTGGAAAAAAAATTTCTCGTATTCTTGGATGACATTCTCATATATTCTAAAAGTATTGAGGAACACCATGAGCATTTGAAGATAGTTTTGGAAATCTTGAGAAAGAGACGGTTATATGGTAAGTTATCTAAATGTTCTTTCTATGACATAGAAGTGCACTATTTGGGACATGTAATAAGTAATAATGGAATTGTTATAGATCCTTCTAAAATTATAGCTATAACTGAGTGGCTTGCACTAAAGAATGTAAATGAAGTTAGAAGCTTCATGGGGCTTGCTAGTTACTATAGAAAATTTGTAAAAGATTTTTTTAAGGTGGTTGCACTAATAAATTCTTTACAGAAGAAGGATAGGAAGTTTGTTTGGAGTGAGAAATGTGAAATTTCATTCAAGACTTTGAAGGAATAGTTAACTTCAGCACCTATTCTAGTAGTACCAGATCCTAATGGAGACTTTATGGTACTAATTGATGCATCTAGTGAAGGTCTAGGAGGTATTTTGTTACAAAATGAATATTTCATAGCTTATAAAGTATAAAAATAAAGTTACATGAGTTAAATTATGCTCCACATGATTTAGAGCTTGTTGTCATTGTTCATGCACTACAAGTTTGGAGGCATTACCTACTTGGTAAACCTTTTGAATTAAAACTGATCATCTTGGGCTGAAGTATATTTTCACTCAGCCAAATCTAAATGCAAGACAATGAAGATGGTTAGATTTTTTGTCTCAATATGATTTTGACATCAATTATATCAAGGGTAAGGAAAATAGAGTGGTTGATGCTCTAAGTCATAGGAAGCACATTTATGCTCTTATAACATTAAGAACTTAGTTTAAGGATGAAGTAAAAAGTGTTATGGAATTGGATTCTTATTTTTAGTAAGTAAAGTCAGCACTTGTTGCAGATCCAAATGATTTGAGGTATAAATGTTTTCACTTTGATAATGAAGGAATCTTAAGATTTGAAAACAGAGTATACATACCTTCTCTAAATGATTTAAGAAAGAAATTGTTAGCAGAATTTCATAATTCACCTTTTTCTAGACACCTTGGTATTATAAAGATGCTTGCTGATATAAAACAACAATATTTTGGAAAGGAATGAAAAAGGATGTTATTGATTTTGTGACACATTGCCTTGAATTTCAATGTGTTAAAGTGGAACATATGCACCCATCTAGTTTATTGTATCCTCATAGCATACTTCAGTACAAATGGCAAGTAATAAACATGGATTTTGTACAAGGGTTACCTATGTCAAGAAATAAACATGATGTTATTCAAGTAGTTGTTGATAAAATAACGAAGGTAGCACATTTTATTGCTAGTAATCTAAAGGATGATTCTCTTATATTAGCTAAAATATTTGTACATGAAATTTTCAAATTACATGGAGTACTTGAATTAATCATATCTGATAGAGATCCTAGAATGACATCAAGGTTTTGGCAAACTCTTAATGCAAATCTAGGAACTAAGCTGAATTTCAGTTCTTCGTATCATTCGAAAAAATAGATGGACAATCTGAAAGAGTTAATCAAGTTTTAGAGGATATGTTATGAATGTATTATATGGATCAGTAGTATAAGTGGGAAGAGTACCTTCCACTAGTTGAGTTTGCATATAATAACACATATCATGCCTCTCTTAAGATGACACCTTTTGAAGCATTATACGGAAGAAAATGTAGAACCCCTATTAGTTGGAACAACATTGAGGATAGAAAGGTAATTGGACTTGAATTCCTTAGGGAAATGGAACAACAAGTTAAAATTATTCGTGAGTGCTTGAAAGAAGTAGCAAATAGGAAAATGAGTTATACTTATTTAAAATAGGTTGACAGGAAATTTGAACTTGGTGAGAAAGTCTTTCTTCAGGTTAAACCGAAAAAGAGATCAATAAATTTTGGCAAGGCTACCAAGCTATCATCTCCATATGTGGGACCCTTTGAGATAGTTCAAGTAATCGACCTTGTAGCTTAAAATTTAGCATTACCTCCTGCTTTGTCATGAATGCATGATGTTTTCCATATTTCTTTTCTTAAGAAATACATTTCAGATTTATCACGTTTGTTAAATTGGAATTCCTTGCAGGTCCAAGACCCAAGAATAATCATGGTTAAACCCATACGAATGAGTGAAACTCGCCAATTGCATTTAAGGAATCATGAAATAAGTCAATGTAAGGTCCGGTGGGACTAGTTTAATGAAGAAAGTGCAACTTGGGAAAACCTAGAAGATTTGAAAACTACTTTTCCATATTTATTTGATTAGAATTGAATATGATGACTATAAAAATTTGTGATTTTATCTTTATATGTCAATAAGTCTGCCAATTTTGGGAAGATGACTATTTATTTTTGAATAAACAATGAGGTGAATGCTGATTTTTGGAACTTTAAATCCTGATATTGTTATAAACATATGTTAAGAAAGTGAATAAATTGATTATCCTTAATGTAATGATCAAAATGAGATAATCATCGGGATGATGATTATTTTTAGGAGGGAAGTATGTAACACCTTGGACAAACTATTATATTTCTCTTTGCATTACAAGTGTTGGCATGTGATTTTCTTGAATGAGGTGTGTTTCCTTGATTGTTGAAAATCATGCTTGTTATGGATAAATTATTTCTGCTCTTGGATTCTTTAGAATGGAATGATATGGCCTACAAGAATCCATTTTCACTTCTTATAGGTAAGTTACAATCTAGTTTTGAGAGTTGCAAACTTATCTCTTTGACTGACTCATCCTTGGATCAATTTCAATGATCTAAGGAATTTTTAAAACTTTTTACCGGACTGAATGATAAATTGACATTCAGTAGTTTGAGAGGCATAGTAGACTAAACTTTTATATTTTGCAAATTCTATGGTCTTGTGTGAAAGTGTCTTCAGTAGGTTGTATGTTGTGCTTGGGTCTTTGGGATTGATCTCTACAGGACATTATTGGTGTAAACAAAAATAGTCTGCTTCATGACTATGAAGGGGATCAAATCCTAAAACTAAAGGACTATCCTAATGGTATCCTAAACTAGGTAAGAGCACCTACTTCCTAGCTATGTCTACTTAATTGGGGTTATAATCTAACCTAAGCTTCTTATTCTATTTTGTTGGGGTGGTGTCCTAACCTAAGCTCTAGTGCTAAATGAATAAGGGAGAAAATTTGCTAAGTAATATTAGGCTATATTAACCTAATGCCTAATACTAATGGTTGTGAATTTAATCTAACCTAAGGTGGAAACTACCTATGGCAATGTTTTAAGACCTAAGGTGATTTATTGTTAGACTAACCTAAGTCTTGGGAAATCTAGCCTAAACTATTTAAAAGGAACCTAAGGGTTGCATGGCACTAAGGTGACAGTTCCAATGGCATTTAAGTGATTTGATTGGGTTTAATGCATGAGGTACTACCAGTTTTGGAAAAGGCTAGTTAACTCTAGTGGAGGCATACATGGAGGCTTCACTAAATATAGAAATGCATGTTAACTTGGAAATGGCATTTGCTAGTTTTGGGAGGCGGTGGAAAGGAGAGATAAGTAGGAATTTTTAAAATTTATGGCATTAATGGATCTTGTTTTTGGTCTGTAAACCATCTTGGAAACAAGGGAGGTGAATTTTTGAGAGGTTGTTTGGATTTGCATGTCTCGTGAATTTTCTGCATGGAGCTATCTGGTTCTTTGAACCAGTAGTTCAACTTGTTCTTCTTGGCTATTTTTGGTTTCTCTGGCATATTTTTGATCAAGGGAATGTATATGAGGCATTGGAAGAAAAGTTGTTTGGCTGTTGATCTGATCGTCGAGAAAAAAAAGAGTTGGAAGCTTGGCTAGAAGTCTCCTTTGAATTACGTAGAGGTATCATGCATGATAGGCTCCACCCATTAAGATTTATTGTTTTCTTCTAAATGAATCATTAAAATAACTCTACTCTCATGAGATAATTGTTTGGTTGATTTGTCTTGTTATTTACTTGCATGCTTTTATGAATCTCTGTGGTTTTGGGGATGTAAATCCATTAAAAAGTAATGATATTTATTGGGAAACTTGCTTTGTGCTAGTTTAATTATGACATGCATGTGAAACTTGTATTTGAAGCTTTGTATTTCATTCTGAAACTGGTATTCGGGTATGGTGTTGATTGAATAGGAATTCATTGCCTTATGTTTCATTCTGAACTATTATTTGGAGCCTATGTTTCATTTTTACTTGTATTGGAGCATTTGTGCTTGTTTTGAGCTTGTAGTGGAGCTTCTTGGTTGTTCTAAATTGGCATTTATTACTTTTGCAATTTCTGGCGAACCTTTATTATAGTCTTGTGTTTCATTTGAGCTGGTATTGGAGCTTGTATTGTTCTAAACCTCTGTTTGAAGCTTCATGTTCAACACTTTGTACTAGTATTCCATACTTGCATGTTTTGAACTTGTGTTGGAATCGATGTGTTTGATTCTGTACTAGTATTCTGAGCTAGAGATTTACTCATATTAAGGATTTGAAAATATTTAAACTCATTTATGGACTGTCTGCTTGAAAGGTTCTTGAGAGATTTGTTTTGGTTTGAAGTAGACCGGGTAATCTCTTTTTGAGATCTCCTCTGTGTAGCTTCTTGAGTGGGAATGGTTGTAATACTTCTATCTTTTAGACTGTACCACATTCTTGAACTGGTAAGGGCATATGAGTTTGGGGGATATTCTTCCCTTCTCTAGCTATGAGAAATCCCGCATCTTGTTGAAAGTGTGACTGTTTTGTTGAAGGATTATTAGACTGTAACTGTACCTTGTTGTGGGTTTGGTTTGATATAGAGTTTGTTGGAATGGTCGTTAACAATTTAAGAGGTTTATGGAAATATAGTATGCATTTTCCTTCTTGTGAACAATGTTGAAATGAATACCTTCTTGTCACAAGCTTTTTAGATGGAACTTGAGAGTCTTGTGGTGATTTTGTTTCAGTCGAGTTAGAAGTAAGATTAGAACATCTCTTGACTTAAACTCATTTGGGGTTTCTTACTCTCTTTAGATCTTCTTAATTGATTTCTTGGGTTTTATTAGAAAGTTGAGTTTAAAACCTAGTATACTAAATTTTGTATGGAAGGATACATTATCTCTATTCAGAATGCTTTGTATTATTGTTCTTATTTGGGATCACAAACTATTTACTCTGTTGCATTAAGCTGTTGAAGCCTTGTAATGGGATTTCAGTATTTTGAGTTCGTGAGTTGTATTGAACCTTGTATATCTTACATTGTTTGTGGATTTCTATTCCTTGTTGGATTCATTGAACGAATCTTCGGGTTTTAAAAGGAGAAATGAATATGTTCTCTTGGGGATAGTATATTGTTTAGGGACTGTACTGTGTACTTCATTTTGAGATTTGAATTTGAACTTGTGCTTGGTGAATGGAAATAGGTAAACCAATTTGTTAGATTTGTAATGGAAAATTAGAAGTGTGCTTTCTTTAACTATGTGTTCGGTTTTGTGTTCTATTTTGGGAACTAGTTAAATAATTTATAAGTTTGAAATAGAAATGGGAATTCATTTCATAGTATAAATGAAATGAATTAGGGATTAGACCTTTTCCAATGGATATCCCTTCTTACTATTGTTTGGATGAGTTCATTTGATTGAACTTATTTGTATTCGATTCTCTTCTGAGATGGAAATTTCTTGTGGAATGTTTAGTCTACTTTGCTTAAGTCATTTGTTGTAATGTTTTGTAAAGAGATTAGTTGAGTCGGTATGTTGAAAGAAAATAATATCATGCTTAGACCAATTGTTTTGCTTGATTGAGTCATACTCCATTTGGATTGATATTGGAAGGTTGTCTCTTTTTGCACTCTATTTTATTATGAACCCTTCTTGGATGGACTGGATAAGAGATTAACTTTGTGTGAGTCTAGCTTGGGTTGTGGAACATTTGGTTTCAGATCTTTGAATTATATCTTCTAACATGTGGAAGTTAGTTTAGACTTGTAGGAGGACTGTTTGACTCTCTACCCCTACTTGGATTGATTTGGGATTCTTGTAGATGTTTTTCCTTTAATGTTGAATCCTTATTGTTATCTTTGGAATGAGGCAGATTCATGTGTTTTAAACCAAGTATTTGTCTTTCAGATGATTAGAGTATGGGGAATAAGTATGTATTGATTCTTCTTCTTTTTCTATATGGAAAGATGAAGCATCCTAATATGAGCTATGTTGTAATTAACTTCTTTTTGCTGCTTAGTAAAGATAAATGTGTATTTCTATTCTTATAGAACTATGAAACAATTGGATGACAAGACCTATTGATTGTTTTAAAGTAATTGATAGGATTAATTAAACCTTGTGATATAATTCAAATGTTGCGGATTATATTAAGTTCTTTTCTTAAAAGTAAATTCAGACTCTTTTATTTTAATTTTTTCGAGATGTTGTTACTTATGATTATTTGTATGATATATTAATTGTTTCATTAAAGCAGAGTTGTATTAATGGAACAATAAGTGGAATGCACTTTACTTTAATGCTTAGTGCTTATCATGCTCGGTCATCGAACTGACCCATGCTAGAAATTTTTGCAGATGGACATCATAAGTGATAAAAGAAGGCAAGAAATTTTATGATGCATTGGCTTATTTAATTTTGGATCTTATGTAAAGAATTTCGATTCATTCTTGAGTTGTATTGGAAAGGAAAAGTGTTGTTCTTTTAAGATCTTAATTCTGATTGACATGTAGAATGTTTGAAATGCATAGTCTTGTAAATGTATATTTATCATCATGAATTGAAAGGTTTTTGTTGGAATCCAATTTGTGATGTGAATACTTTTGTACTTGTATGATGGAAATAATAGTGATATCTTTACATTATTCTTTATATCTATTGTATACTATTGTTGTTATAAGATAATAAGTTGGATTAAGGAGATACGTATAACCTCCCTAATATAATGAAATTTTAAATTACAAAAGGTTTAATTCTCTAACTACACAACTATAGTTTAATAACAAAATATGCTTGGGATATACATTTAAACTATATAACTAGCGAATGATGAAATTTTTTTGTTTAAACCTAACATCTAACCATGTAGAGGAAGACTCTTCCTCTCTCATGGAATGAAAGATAAAAGGAATAGTGGTTATGATCTTTAATCTTTATACTAAGTTTATAAAGTAAACACTAGTTGAATCTAGGTGGATGACACACTTGATTTGGATAGCTAGGTTACATTAAGAATTAAACATTTGATGTTTGTTGTCCTATTTTTGGGATAATTGCTTGTTATGCCACGTTAACTAATAACAATGAAAACATGAATTAATGAAGTTCTCCATATCTAATCAGGCTAGTGTTGGATAAAGAACTTAAGGAATGTTGGAATTAGGGTTAGGCATGGTTGCTGTAATCTAAATCTTAATCCAATTTAATTATGATTAATGACCACTAAGGGGGTATGTACATCTTGATGAATCAGTTCTAACAGATGTTGGCACATGCCAACTCTGTGGACTACCCCATGAGAATTCCCTGGACTTCTCAAGGATACAGTGTTGCAGTTGACATGTGGCAACACCCTTCCATATTTGTTCATCTAGATCTATGCACATCTAGACTTGAACTTAGTTTCTCTCTAGGTCAAGTTAGTAGCATGTTTAGGATAGGTAGTAGCTTTCAATGACTCAAGGTACCTTGGCACATCCGTTGACTTAAGTCAACTGAGTATGCCCATATACCCTAAGTCATCGTGAGCATCTTCCTATAATAAATTATGTTGCTAACTTGGGCTAGGGTCAAACCTTAGGTAAGTAGACTGACGGTAGTCAATAAGACCATTTTAGGTAATAGAAGAGTGAGGTGAAGGATTTATTCCAAAATGACGAGTATCACATGAATAGTATGTTGAAAATATTTGGCCAAAGTATCACAAGTTACTTGTTGCATTTTCCTATATCACCTATTTTAAAGCAACGTGATGTCAGATGAATATTGTTAACAAATATTTAGATAGGTTCTTTAAACAGATCACTCACCCCGCAATAGGGTAGGAGAACCAAGTATACATATTAGACATAAAGTATTTTATACTTTAAGTTAACATGAGATATCATTAAGTAACCGAGTCATGGAATGAGCTATCGGTAGTATACTAAGTCATTATAGCTGCATATGGTTATCATTATGAGATTGATTGGCATGGAATGTGTGTTCTAAATGATGTTTTATTTAGAATAGAGAACATTATGTTTCAATATATATATATATAGTTCCTTATTTCTAAAGTCTTAAAATGGGAATGTTACACCAACAAGTTTATTAGATGAGAATAGTGATATGAATCTCTAAGATGTCATTCGTTCTTTACTTTACCAAGGTTATGAAAGATCAAAGTCAAATGGATACCATAGAGATAAATGTCACAAAATGTATGCAAATAAGATAACCACAATAACATCAAAGGGATGAAAATGGTGGATGACTTACAAAGGAATATGAAAGAAAGGGAGGAAAGAACATCCATGTGTATGTAATACCTGATTGCAATGTTTGATCTTTGTACCTTTGATTTTGTTTTTAATGTTTTAATGTTTTCTCATTTTTTTGTATTTTTAAACTGTTTTATGATTTTTATATTTTTTTGAAGTTAGGACCAACAATGTCACTCTACGTGATAGGATCCAACAATGATGTGTGTGAATTACTTAATAAGGGAGAATAAGCATGTTTGTTTATCAAGAGTGATATTATCCCCGATCTCGATGATTATGGTGAGTTCACACTCTATAAATAACCCTAATTTTTTTGAAACATGGGTTTCGTATGTGGGACCTTGAGTTCCCTATCCATAGGTTTCAAAAATTTGTGTTATATTTGATGGGTACGTTGGTGTGCATTCTAGAATCGTGTTTGATTTTGGATTTTATGATCATTTGAGTTGTTGGGAGCTTTGGAGCTCTTCATATTTTTATCTTAGCTTGATAAATAACTTGTCCGGGTTTTTATACGCTAATGTGTGTCTTTTCCGATCCCAATATTGATGAGAGGAATAACATGGATGTTTACAATTAATGAGAGGAATTTAAGGAATGATGGTGGGCTTGCCACAATATTTGGTATAAGAATAATATGATGAATGAAAAGTATACGGTCCAAGAATTGAAGAAAAGGGGCTACAAGAAGGTGAGCCATGAATAGAAGATGAAGGGATACTAGGATGTTGCCCAATAATGGAAGAAGAAGGGAAAATATGACATGACCCATAGATGTAAGATGATGGGCTACTAGGATATGGCCCAAGAATAGAATATGATGGACTACCTAAGGGTGACCCATACACGAGAACACAAGGGGCTAGTTGGATGTTGCCCAAGAATAGAAGATAATGGACTATTCAAAAATTTCCTACAAATAATAGAGGAGGGCTACTAGAAGGTGACCCACACCCGAGTGAAGATGAAGGGATACTTGGCATTGACCACTATAAGATATTGTGATTGAGGAATTGTGATAGACAAAGTATGATTGGATTATGAGAAAATAGGCCATGGATTAATGCAAGACCTAGAAGTTTCATCACATAATGAATAATGTGAAGATGAAGAATAAGAGGTGGATCAAGTTACATGATCTGAGGCTCTTCCTCTATTTCTTGATAAAAGGAATCAAAATTTTCCTCACAATATGTGGACACATCAAAGTCTAAAGAGAATCCTTGCTCGTAATTTGTTAGAGGGATATCTTCATGTTCCCCTATAAAGGACATGATTACTCCTTCATTCTGAAAGAAATCAATCAGTATGAGTTTTGATTGACCACAAGGGGTTTAGGGGAAGAAAGAGGTTTAATTAATGGGGAAGACTTAGAAGATGTTTGATGATGATTGATAGAAGAAGATGACATGGGGGACAAAGAAGATGTGGAGATAGATGTCTTGGGAGTAGAATAAGGTGGTGTGGACCTACCTATATGATGGTATATCATCTATAAACTAGTAGGATTAAGTCCAAAGTCTACGAGAATGTGACCCATGTGTTGATTCGAAGTTTGACTAGAAGTAATTTAAGTCACATGGATCTTCAAAGAAGGAAGACTTCATGGGGGTGATTAATGAAGAAGGTCCTATGAAGAAGGGGAGGACCATGATTCAAGAATCACATTGGATGAATAATAACAAGGGTCCTATGAAGAAAGAGAGGACCGTGATTCAATAATTGTATTAGATGTTTGATTGGAGGGATTTGGAGTCACGTGTATCTTCAAAGGAAGAATATGTCATTGAGGCAACTGATAAAAGGGGTCCTATGAAGAAAGGGAGGACCACGATGTAGGATTCATATTAAATGTATGATGAATAGGGTCTTGTGAAGATAGGGAGGACCACAACGTAGGAGTCACATTAGATGAATGATGAAGAGGGTCTTGTGAAGATAGGGAGGACCACGACGTAGGAGTCACATTAGATGAATGATGAAGAGAATTTACGGTGACACAAATATTTAGAGGAGGATAATGTTGTTTAGGTGACTGATAATAGAGGCCTTGCGAAGAAGGGGAGGACCATGACTTAGGATTCAAATTAGATGAATTTGAATAGTATTTTGGATTTGAATCATCAGAAGAATCAGAGGAAATATTTGGATTAGAATCCTCATATTGAGAGGAAATGTTTGGATTAGAATCATAAGAAGAGTGGGGGGAATGTGAATAATAATTTGGATCAGAATTTTCCAAACCATACCACCAACTATGAGATGAAGGTGGGGAATGGGTTACCCGGATGGGTTCTCTAGCATGAAGAACCAAATGAGGTTTTTTCATGATGGGCGTCTTTTAATGTGAATGTCAAAAAATTTATTCCTTAATGTCATATGTATAAGGGACCTTGTGATAATCAATCGGTTTTTACGTGTTTTGGGTTCAAACATCTAGACCTACATTTTATGATCAAACTTCTTCAAAGTGAAGAAGGTTTCATGTCGATTTGGGCAGCATAATGACAACCAACTAGACATTTCATAAATATGGTGATACTTGTGTGATTTTCTAGAAGGGAAGCTAAGGAAAACATACATCATGATGACTGAAGATTGATAATCCAACAAGGGATGGAGGTGTAAATGTCAAAGGATTGATGAAAATTTTAGCAACTTAAAGGATACAAAGGAAATATTTCTAATGTTCGATTGATGAAAAAGTTGCTTGAATGTTTTTTCCAAGGTTTGAAATATGTGTTAGAAAATGATCATGAACTTAGGAAAAAACAATAAGATCAAGAGGATCAAATACCCAAAGGATTGTCCTATAAATGAGCTTATAAGGTAGATAACCATAAGGAACAATCACACAAGCTCAAAACATAAATCCAAATTAATGACCAAAGAATAATGAATAATAAAGAATCAATGGATCAACGTGATTTTCTGAAATGAATAAGTCGATGTGACAAATGAGACACAATCACACAAATTTTTTGGTAAACCAATTAGTCAAATGGATTACTTCCTAAGTGTCTGATCAATTAATAGTTTGACACGTAAGATGATCAACAAAATGTCACCATTTATGCCAAGTTTAAAAATGAACAAGACATAAGTAATAACAAAAGGTTGATACAATTTCCAAGCAAGGTATACTAAAAGTGAGTTTATATCCAATCAAGACCTAAATCATCAATAAGTATAAGTTACAAACATGAACGACACAACAATACCACTAAGATACGTTAACCAAAATTTACAAAAAATTGATGTATTGGTATCTAAATAATATTATTACAATGTGCACAAAGGTAACAATAACACTTTTCAAAATCAAGGTAATGTTTGAAGGAAAACTAAGGCTAGAGTATACCAAGGAATTGTTATAATTCATGTAGCGTAACATTACAATCTAGACACTTAGATTGAGTTTGCAAGAAACAAGACATAAGTATCAAAATTGTGGCAATTATATACAACCAAGATAACTCCTCAAAAGAGAATCAAGTGATGAATCAAGCCTAAATATGATGACGATATTGACTTGGGTTTCAAGATTAAATGGTTACCAATGATATGAGTACATTCCTAGATACTTTAGATATTTAACAACCCAGCCGCAATCATGGATAAGAGTAAACGGACATAAAAGTGGTGATACCATCATTTAGAAACACACATGTGGTAACTCTTCTTTTGATCAACAAAGTGTCAAAAGAAAGTGAAGGAAGTAGTACAAGTGAGGATGAAAAATGTTGGCCTCACTTCGGTAGATTTTCATCTTGCCTTAGGGTGAGTGAAAAACTAAGCAAAATTAATGTTGCACATGTTTTGTGATGAATGATGGCTCTTTACAACAATGATTTGATCAATTTGGCTCCAAATACTGAATGGATTTCCTAGGTGGTTCACTCAACTAGGTTTCACAAGTTATCTAAGAGCGAGCTTGATTTTCCAAGAAAATCTGCATTGACTAATTCTTATAGTATCTTGGCTTTACTTTACCCCCTTTAAGCACAAAGTGGTAAATAAATGTGTGCATCATGTACCCTCATTGGGGTCACGATACGAGATAAATTTGATGCTAATTATCACAAATGGTAATACTAGTCAAGTAGGTTGTGCGGAGCACTTCTGTTTCGTCCACAAGGTTCCCTCTTGCATGGACTACTTTGGGGTTCCTACGACCACCCCCATTTTTATAGCTTAAGGCTTATGCCAAAGGGGTTATGTCCTAGTTTTAAGTGGATGGGGCATACCCTTATCTGAACCTATAAATATAATGTGATGATTGTGGTGTGTTTTTTATCTTGTTTATCTTAATGTGGTTTAGTTGAACTCCATTTGGTAACCTGTGAGAAACATGTTAGAAATTTGTTTAGATTCATTTCTTTCACAAGTGTCTCTTTGGGTTATGCAAAAATATGTTAGTAGTTCTCCACAATCAAGAAAGGGGACAAGATGTCATTTCTGATTCTCAAGATCATCCAAGGATGTAAGAGAAGAGCATACGTGACAAAGGCCCAACTAAGTATATATTAATGAAAGCACATACCATTTGTTCATTTTAACCAACTTGAAATTCATTTCCTTAGCACAAAAATAAATTTAAATGAGATGTTTTCTAAATAATTGACAAGGTGTATGATCATTTTTGATTCCCAATATCTCCTAAAAGGTTCAAGGGAAGAGCATACGCGATCCTAGCCTCCCAAACAAAAATGCAACATTCATTAACTTTAATCAAGAAAAATTAGCACAAATTATGTTCAAATATACCATGAAAAATATAAATTAGTCTCAAATAAACCCTGTAAGGTTTTAAAACATCAAAGACCAATTTTTACAAAGCATTTAGACATTTTAGAAATGACTAATTTTATAAAAATGTAAACCTTAAATTTTTGGTAACTAAAAATCAAAATTTATGTTTCCATTGCGTAGTTCACTTCAATACCTTTCCAACACAAAAAAATGATTCGTTTCAAGTTCGGGACCAAACGTTATGGCCTTCGGAGATTGATTGCTGATGAAAACAGCTTACGCATGTGCATGCCCTTCGAGTGTATATGTGCTCATTTAAGCATGTGTGTGAAATTTTAATCACGTGCACAACCCCGTATATAAAAAAAGTGATAGGTATACTTGCACTCACAAAATGATGTGTGCGCTCAAAGTTTTGTGTGTGTTCTCAAATTTTGGTGTGTGCACTCAACTTTTGGTGTGTGCACTCAACTTTTAGTGTGTGCACTCAAATTTTGGTGTGTGCGCTCACCTGTGTGAAAAACATGGTGAGAGTTATGCCTGCACACAAAGAATGATGTGTGCACTCCCTTTCTAGGTGACATCAAACATATGTCATTTTAACATAAATAACTTCAAAAAGGTCAAATTTTTGATATGTTAGCTCAAAATTAAACCCCTAAAAAGACTCAACATATGCAAAGTTAGCAAAATCATAATAAATTTAACATTATTTCACACATGTGCATATCAAGTGTTAGCCAAGTATTGAAATAACAACAAAAATTGAACTACAATGCTAAGGGACTAAGGACCAGTCCCACCAGACGTGCCAAATGTATGCATAAAATAGTTAGATATGTAAGTAGAATTGAAACTAACACCTAGTAGCTTCAATAAAATGCTAAAATAAACCTATGCATCATCATGCTAAGAGCTTAAACAAAGCTAACCTATCAACATTTCTACATTAAACATGAAATGAACATTTCAAGCTAATATGCTAAACAAATTAACTTCTATCTCTTATTGAATGCTAAAATGAGATGAGATTGAACCTATGTAGATCTCTACCAATCAAAGAGTTGATTGTATGCTTGAAATCCCAAGGTTTTAATGAATGTATTATTGTCAAATCATGGCTATAAGACCACTTGACATATCTCCACATGACTTCAAAACTTGAGTGGATGAATGCAAGAAATGGAGAAGGCTAGCTCTTCTAATGGAAGAATGTTCCAAGATGATAAAATGGCTATGGTGTATGATATATGATCATTAAGGTGTGTAGCTGTAAGAAGAAAGGTAGGAGGAGGGCTATTTATATAGCCCCGTCGATAAAAGAATCTCTACTTCCCTTTACATGTGGGTTAATATAGAGGTTGGGTTAGTTATGGATAAGGATGGTTGAAAAGGGGTTGACTCAACCTTAGGAGAGTTTATTTTGTTATTTAGTGACTCATGGGGTTTGAGGGGATTTATTGATTAACCCAAGTGATTAATTAATAGGTGGGAAAGCTTATAGAAACTTTTTAGAGGAATAATTAGCATGATTTAGACAATGAGAGGAATTTAATAAAATAAACGATGATTTATAGATTTAATGGAAGAGGAAGTTAATTAATTAATAATAATTAATTAGTCTAGATAGAAAGGGGATTAATTAATAGAAGGTTGTGTTAGTGCAAAATCACAAAGACTTCTCGATGTTGATCGATTTCTAGGTTGATCATATTAATATCCAGTGTGATTGCATAACATTGAATCCTTTCTCCAAGTGTGGGACTTGAAGAGTGAGAAAGGAATCTCCAGAGAAAGGCTGGTTCCTATTCCTCTGTTCTCAGTGCATACGAAATATGCAGAGGATTTCCTCAAAATCTAATCTAATTTGCCAAGGAGACAAGATAAGAAGATGCATAAAATAAATCTAAGCTAATAGAGGTGATGCACCAAGGAATGAAGAACATATGCTTTGCCAAATTTAACACGATCATGTAGATGTAACACAACACCATACACAGATAGCAAAAATGCAATGAAAGATCAAGAATGACAAGAATAAATATGTAAGAGGGTTTAGAAGCAACCACGATACATATATATTGCTCAAGGACGGATTCAATATATCAGCAATGGCCAAAAGGCAAAAAAAAAAAAGGTGTTCCAGTCTATATGGGAGGTTTGAGAACTCCACAAATCTTCTTATGAACAGGAGAGAAGGGAGGGTGCAAAGTGGAAAATGTCCAACAACAGAAAAGAAACCCCTCCTTACAATTTATAGGAAGAATGGGAGAGAAAAGAGAGAGGAAATCGAAATCTGCCCCCAACCACCTCTAGGTTGCATTTAATTCGTCCATCATGGCAGAAGCGGCGGGTTCTGGCAAAGCGGCGGTTGCCTAATGAAGCGGCGGGTTGTCTCATCCTGTAATAAAGTGGTTGTTGAAGCATTATCTCTGCTTATTATTTCGTGCCAGAGGCGTCTTCTGATTTTCTTTTTTCAAACTGAACGAAAATGCAAGATTGACCCTGGAAACGTGTAGAGAATCTCACAAGCTTTCCGTTGATATCAAGAACGTGCAAATCCGAGCTCTGGATCGAAAGATATGTCGATCCGAAGATTTAGGGCACGGATCAGGCGAAAACGGATTTTGAAATATTTTCCCGCGCACTGCCACTTGGACGCCACGTGGCATGCTCTGATTCGCTGAATAATTCTCTCTCTTCTACTTTTCGGTGGCTGTCTTTTGAATTTTCCTCAGGGGCCCTAAATGGGACACGTGGCGTTATCCCATTGGTTCGGATCGGTGCTCAAAACCCACCCATTGACTTTTTTGACTTTTCTCTTGTGAGGACACGTGGCAGCTTCTGATTGGTCCTCGGCTGATTCGGCTCCTACGCGTACCTCGCCTCCATTTGTCCCGGATGTCCCATTTAATTTTGGACCTTTTGGGACAATTTCGGCCGATCCGGGTATTTGTGGCCCGCCTGTCCCATTTTGATTCTGGACCGATTTGACTCTTTTCTACCGGTTCGGGCGGTTCGCGTATTTCTGGCCCGCGCGTCCCAATTGCTTTTGGGCTCCTTGTACTGATTTCGCGCGATCCGGCCGGTTCGGGCATTTCGCGTCCATTTGTTCCACTCGTCCCGAATGCTACCCTCTTCAGCCAGCTAGCCAATTTTTCCTCGGGCCGGATCGCTTTTCGCGCCGCCGCAGTACTTCTGTCCCACTTGTCCCATTTGCTTAGTGGGCCGCCTGGACTCATTTCGGGCGGTTCGGGCGGTTCGCGTATCTCTGTCCCGTTCGTCCCACCTTGTGCTGGACCAGGACTTAGCCGATTTTTACAATTTTTACTGGCCCAAACTACTTGCTTTCTGCAACCTTCTCCGCACTTTCTCAAAGCTTGCTCCCTCCTTCTTCGGCCTGGGGAGTTAGAAAGATTCCTGAAGGGACCCTAGAAACCTGATTTTGCTCTGAATCAGTCATTTTTCTTGGAATTTGGACATCCTGATGCATGTTATCAAATTTACCCTGGGGGGGTGAATTTTGGATAACAATTTTGGCGACTCAGCAGGATCATCTGCCTGCTAGATGGAAAGACCAGTTGCCTGAAGCCATCCATTGGGCATGGAGTCATCAAATATTCTGTTAGAATCCAAACTGACTCAGAATGTGCAAAGGGAAAGATGGAATGTGACCTGATTTAGCAAAGACATGCATCATCTCCATGGACAGCAAGCTGTGCCAAGGCACTTAGGGAAAACAAAACTAATCTACAGCAAAACAATGTGCACAAGCACTTGGAGGAAAGAAAATCTAATCTAGTATTTACAGATGTAGTGAACCTCCCTCTAGAAGCAACGCTTGAGATAGATTCCATTTACTGGAATCTGCAGTTCTTCCCCATCCAATGAGGCCAATTGAAAGCATTGTTGTTCTTGCACTTTGTGACCATGTATGGGCCACTCCAAATGGCATCAAATTTTGAATGCCTTCCTGGTTTTGCTCTGTCCACATCCCATTTCAGCACTAGATCTCCTACTTGAAAAGATCTGTCTTTGGCCTTCTTATCAAAGGTCTTCTTGATCAAAGCCTGATCCTTTTCCATTGCTTGGAATGCCTGATCTCTGATTTCTTGCAGCTCCATCAATTCTGCATATCTCACCTCCATGGGCCCAAACCTCTAGCAACTCCAAATTGCTTCATGAGTTCCAACGTTGGCAACTCAAGTGACATGGGCAAGACTGCCTCTCTTCCGTAGACAAGCCTAAATGGAGAATTACCTGTGGATCTTTTGGGAGTTATCCTATCAGCCCATAAGGCTGATTTCAGTTTGGTATGCCAAGCCTTCTGATTCTCATCAAGAGTCCTCCTAATGATCCTCAGCAAGTTTTTGTTTGTAGACTCGGCCTGGCCATTACCTTGAGGGTAATAGTTTGATGAAGTGCTCAGGTAGATCCCGTTCTTGACGGCCCACTCAGTAACTTTAGATCCAATGAATGCCAATGCATTATCAGAGACTATTGTAGCAGTCACACCAAATCTGGTAGTTATCCCCTCGTAAAAGTCCAAGATGCTAGACTCATTCGCCTCTTTGAGTGCTACTGCTTCTGTCCATCTGGTGAAGTAGTCTGTGGCTGTCAAAATCCATTTGTGCCCTTGGCTCGAATTGGGATTGATGATTCCAATGAAGTCCAAACCCCATTGCATGAATGGCTGGTCAACTGAGATTGGATGTAATGGGAGGGCTGCAAGTCTCTCTTTTCCTGTGAAGAATGCACAATTCTTACATTTCTTGATCCATGCATAGCAATCACTAAAGATTTTAGGCCAATAATAACCGGCCTTCATGATTTTCAGAGCTGTCACTCTTGGTGCAAAATGGCCACCAGCTGGTCCATCATGAAACTCCTTTAATACCCTTTGAATCTGACCTGTGTTAATGCATCTCAGCAGCACTCCATTGACATCCTTCTTGAACAAAACTCCATCAATGATGGTATATGGAATAGCCTGCAACCTGAAGTGTCTTCTTCTTGCTTTGCTCATTTCTAGAGGGTACATGCCCGTCTGTAGGAAATGTATCATATTTTGAGTCCAACAGAGAATGGACTCATCATCATTTTCTTGTTTTTGATCATCTTGTAAAAGCAGGGCAGCGTCTTCTTTATCTTCTGGGTTGTTTAGTTGTTTGGAAGCGAGCTGCTCACACAAACCTTTGCCTTTTATTAGCTTGGTGATCTTGATCTCAATGTCATACTCCATGACACGGGTGATCCATCCTGCCCTTTTCTCATTCAAATCCTTGTTGAGGAGGAAGTCCTTAACCCCAAAGATGTGAGACCAAAGAATCGGACCTTGTTGTTTGAGACTAAATGCTTGAACTTCTTCAAGCTCCTGACTACTGCAAGCACATGTTTTTCAATAAAAGAGTACCTCAATTCACAGTCATTTAGGCTTTGGCTAAAGAAGGCAATTGGCTGTTCATCATTATCTTTATTCTGTTGCACCAAAATGGCAGAAATAGTGTCATCACCCCCAAATGCATAGAGGATGAAATCCTTGGAAAAGTCCGGGTTGATGAGAGTGGGTGCCTGGGAGATGGCTTCTTTGATTGCTTCAAAACTCTCCTTGCCTTCTGCCGTCCATTTGAAAGCCATGCTTTTTCTTAACATTTTGGTGATGGGCTTGACAAGGGCTGCAAAATTTGGGACAAACCTCCGAACAAAGTTTATCCTTCCCAGGAAACTTTGAAGATCCTTTTGTGACTTGGCAAAGCGTGAGCTCTTATGGCTTCAACCCTTTCTGGATCAATTGCTAATCCTTCCTTGGAGACAATATGGCCAAGAAGTTTCCCTTCATGTGCAAGAAAGATGCACTTCTTAGGATTTAAAGACACTCCAAACTTTCTACACCTCTGAAACACTTGCCTGAGGTGAAAGAGATGGTCTGCAGCATTCTTTGAGAAGACAGTAATATCATCTAAGTATATCAGTACTATCTTGTTGATCAAGCCTTTGAATGCCATATCCATAGCTCGCTGGAATGTTGCTCTCGGCGTTCGCACCCAAATGGCATCTTCTTGTAGGCATATGTGCCCCATTTGGTTGTGAAGGCTGTCTTGAACTGGTCTTCCTCCTTTACCATAATTTGATTGAAGCCTGAGTATCCATCAAGCGGTGAAAAAACCTTCTCGACCCAAATACAACCTGCAATATTTGCTCCATGGAGGGGAGTGGATAATGGTCCTTGAGAGAGGCTCTATTCAAATCTCTCAAGTCAACACATAGCCTTTGATCTCTCCACTTTTCTTTCTCGATCGAACTAAGTTGGCAACCCAACTAGAATGTTTGATTGGGAATATAATTGCTGACTCAATCAGCTTGTCCAATTCTTTCCTCATGAGAGGCTCCATGTGTGGATTGACTGGTCTCTGTTTCTGCCTGACAGGCTTAGTATTTGGATCCAACTCGATGGTATGCTGAGCTAAGTTGGGATTGAAGCCCTTCAAGTCTTCATAGCTCCAAGCAAACACGTCAGGGAATTCTTGACAAAGTTGTATGAACTCATATCTCTCTTGCTCAGTTGTCATTTTTCCAATTTGCAATGGCTTGTTCTCTTTCACCAAGATGGATACCGAATCTTCCCTCTTGACCTGAATATTTGCTTTCTCCTTTCTAAACTGATCATTGGGGTTAAAAATGGATTCTAAGGTGACAAGTCCCTTGGGCAGCTTGTCAGTTCTCAGCTGTATCACCTGGTCACCATATTGCTGTTTCAACTTCTCTTGATTCTTAGCTGAGAACTCAGCTTCTTCTTGCAAGAAGTGGATGATTTGCTGGTCATTCTCAAATACTTGCCAATTGACATCGTTATCCGGCACTGAAGGCCTCACAATCACGTGGATGTTTGGCTGTACCTTGTCTTGTTGAATGTTTTCTACAATGTCAAAGGCTGCCCCTACTGCTGCAAGCCTGTCAGCAGCTTGATTCTCTTTTCTGGGAATGGCCTTGATGCCGAAACCCTCAAAATCTTCCATGAGGTCCCACACCCTGTTCTTGTAGCATCTGAGTAGATCATTTTTGGCAGCATGCTGTCCCTTGACCTGATTTACAATCAGCTCACTGTCCCCAAACACTTGCAAGTTATTTATTTTTCTCTTTATTGCCCAATGCATCCCTTGCACCAAGGCTTCATATTCAGCAGTGTTATTGGAGCATGCAAATTGAAATCTAAAAGCTGAATAATACTTTACTCCTTGAGGTGAAATAAGCATGGCTCCACCTCCTGCGCCTTGTCTACTCCTTGATCCATCAAAAAACAGTTGCCATACCTCATTGTCATCCTTGTGGCTTGGCTTGGTGATGTTAGGAATAGGTTGACTTTCTTCGTGTATACAATAGACCCCTAGCTCAGATTCTTCTACTTCTTGATAAGGATCAAAAGCATGCACCTTATTTGCCCATTCATCAAGAGTCAAATCTGGGATACTTCCAACCTTAGTGTCGGCTTCATCAGTGCCAAGGTGATCTTCTTGATCAAATGCTGAGCAGTTGGTATTAATATGACTTGGAGTATAGGGCTCAATGTGGAAGTCTGCAATAGGTTCTGACCTAATTGTAGCTTTAGTTCCATACCTCGTTCTGAACAGCATGTGTGACCAATCAGCGGACAAATATCCCCCAATCTTGGCAGTAAAATCCCTTGACAAACAGAGGGCAAAGAGTGGTGGAAGGTCTATGACTGATATATCTTGTAAGACAACAACATTTGACATGCATGCAAGGTAAGACTCAAATTTCTAATCACTCCAACTGTTGCTATTGCTGTCCCATCCAGCTGCACTACTCCCTTAGATGTTATTTCATATTGGAGCCCTAGCTGATCAGCTATCTGTTTAGGCATTACTGAGCTACTTGCCCCAGAGTCTATCATGCAATTATGCACTAGCTGATTTCCAATGATTAACGAAACATAAAAAGGGGGGGGCTTCAACATTTTACCTTGTTGTGTTCCATGATTTCCTTCAGGCTGGGCAGCATTTGTAAGCACTTTGTCTTGCCTCTGAACTCCGCTGATTCAAGTTGGCTTGATCCTTCATGCAAGCTTGCAGCAGATCTCTTTGGCCTGGGATGGATAGGGATTCCCACATAGATATATTGACGTTTGTTTTCTTCATCTGATCAATGATACTGAATGGTGATGAAGGATCTCTCTGCTGTCCCTTGATTTGCACATTTGCTCCTTGAATATGGGCAGCAACAGCTGGCATTTGGTTTGGCCAAGGGGCTGTTCTTGGCTGCCCTTGTGCATTGAAAACTGGGTTTTGCTTGCCAATCATTTGTGGAGCTGTGGAAGGTTGTGGATTGGCTGGGGCTAACGGCTGTTCTTCACCCAAATTTCTCCTTTTTGACCTTGTGTTGGCAGCGACACCTTGAGAAACTGCCTGATTCATGCCACAGAAATCCTCTGCTTGCCAATTTACCAATGTGGTATCATTTGGGGCTGATTGCTGTTGGAATGTTTCTTGTTGTTGGCTGTTTTTTTGACTACTCTCACCCTCCACACCAGCATTTGTTACCATTAAAGCTTGGGTTAAAGCACCATTATAGCACATGGATTGATTATGGGGTTCATTACATGGAAAACACCAATCATACTCCTGGGCAATGTTGTTTTGTGCTGGTACTAATGCCTTAGAGGCAGATATGGCATTTGGATTATAGGGCTGGAATGGTTTATTGGCAGGAGGCCTTGTTTGATTCATATTTGTGGCTGGATTAGGTGGTCTTTGAGGCTGATATGGCTGCCTATTCGGTTGAGCTTGAGGCTGATACGAAGGTCTAAAACTTTGAGCTTGCTGCCTCTTGAGTGTGACCAGCTCATTACCTAAATTTTGCAGTTGCTTCATGACTTCTTGAAGCTCATTTGGGGCACTTGGAGATGAAGTGGAAGCTTCATTTGAACTCTGATTTCTAGGAGTGGGAGAAGGAGCTAAGACAGGTGCCTGACTAGTACTTGGGCTTTCTAAACTTGGATATAATGGCATTGGAGGCCTAGGAGCTAGCTTGCCAGCTTGAATCAGACAATTTTCAGCTCTAATGGCAATACTATAAGCAGCAGGGATAGTTGTGCCTCCCATGGATTGAATCAACATAGAAATATCAGAATTTAAAGCTTTAAGGTAGTATAGAAAAGCACCTTCATTGTTGGTCCGATCACATCGGAATTCTATCCCAAGATCTTTGAAATCAAGTTGAAATCAGCCAGCGCTCATTGGAAGCTCTCTTGATGGTTGTCAGCTGCTCCAAAAGAGACAAGTTGTCTCCCTTCTCTCCGAATTGATTATGAAGTGCAATACACAGCTGATTCCAGTTCGTGATAGAAGCAGCTTCAAGGCTCCTAAACCATTGCAATGCTTTCCCCTTGAATGAAGACGCCAGCAATTTGACAGCTATTTGCATCTCGTTAATCTCATGGATTGCACAAATGTTAGCAATGTCCTTGACATGATCGCCAGGAGTGGTCTGATTTTCTCCAGTAAAGTATGGAATGTTCTTTAGTGCTGCTACTGGGATTGGATTTTGTGCATTGAGAGCAAGTGGGCTGCTGCCTGTGAAGTTGACATAGGGGTTCACTGGTTGCGCCATTCTGATTGGTCTTAAAACCCTTGTATACTGAAAGAAAGGCCGCTCAGGTGGAGGAGTTGAAAGAGTTCTGTTTGGTGGAGATGGAGACCTTTGAATCCTTCTTCCTCTTTGCCTTCTTCTTGGAGATAGTTGCAGGTATTCAAACAGCACTTCCTCTTCTCCAGCTCTTGACCTTGTGATTCTTCTCATAAGCTTTTAGGCCTGACTGCTGGAACCAGTTGATTCCTCCCCTGGAGTCGCCAGATATGCAAATAATAGCTCTTTTCAAGCAAGAAAATTGCAGCAGATGCACATCAACCTTGCTGCAATAAAAATGAGACCTCTGGTCCCACCGGGCGTGCCAAAACTGTTAGTGCAAAATCACAAAGACACCGGATGTTGATCGATTTCTAGGTTGATCATATTAATATCCAGCAGATTGCATAACATTGAATCCTTTCTCCAAGTGTGGGACTTGAAGAGTGAGAAAGGAATCTCCAGAGAAAGGCTGGTTCCTATTCCTCTGTTCAGGTGCATACGAAATATGCAGAGGATTTCCTCAAAATCTAATCTAATTTGCCAAGGAGACAAGGTAAGAAGATGCATAAAATAAATCTAAGCTAATAGAGGTGATGCACCAAGGAATGAAGAACATATGCTTTGCCAAATTTAACACAGATCATGTAGATGTAACACAACACCATGCACAGATAGCAAAAATGCAATGAAAGATCAAGAATGACAGTAATAAATATGTAAGAGGGTTTAGAAGCAACCACAGACACATATATATTGCTCAAGGACGGATTCAATACATTGCAATGGCCAAAAGGCAAAAAACGGTGTTCCAGTCTATATGGGAGGTTTGAGAACTCCACAAATCTTCTTATGAACAGGAGAGAAGGGAGGGTGCAAAGTGGAAAATGTCCAACAACAGAAAGAAACCCCTCCTTACAATTTATAGGAAGAATGGGAGAGAAAAGAGAGAGGAAATCGAAATCTGCCCCAACCACCTCTAGGTTGCATTTAATTCGTCCATCATGGCAGAAGCGGCGGGTTCTGGCAAAGCGGCGGTTTGCCTAACAGAAGCGGCGGGTTGTCTGCTGTAATAAAGTGGTTGTTGAAGCATTATCTCTGCTTATTATTTCGTGCCAGAGGCGTCTTCTGATTTTCTTTTTTCAAACTGAACGAAAATGCAAGATTGACCCTGGAAACGTGTAGAGAATCTCACAAGCTTTCCGTTGATATCAAGAACGTGCAAATCCGAGCTCTGGATCGAAAGATATGTCGATCTGAAGATTTAGGGCACGGAACAGGCGAAAACGGATTTTGAAATATTTTCCCGCGCACTGCCACTTGGACGCCACGTGGCATGCTCTGATTCGCTGAATAATTCTCTCTCTTCTACTTTTCGGCGGGCTGTCTTTTGAATTTTCCTTGTGGGCCCTAGCTGGGACACGTGGCATTATCCCATTGGTTCGGATCGGTGCTCGAAAACCCGCCCATTGACTTTTTTGACTTTTCTCTTGTGAGGACACGTGGCAGCTTCTGATTGGTCCTCGGCTGATTCGGCTCCTACGCGTACCTCGCCTCCATTTGTCCCGGATGTCCCATTTAATTTTGGACCTTTTGGGACAATTTCGGCCGATTCGGGTATTTGTGGCCCGCCTGTCCCATTTTGATTCGGACTGATTTGACTCTTTTCGGCCGGTTCGGGCGGTTCGCGTATTTCTGGCCCGCGCGTCCCAATTGCTTTTGGGCTCCTTGTACTGATTTCGCGCGATCCGGCCGGTTCGGGCATTTCGCGTCCATTTGTTCCACTCGTCCTGAATGCTACCCTCTTCAGCAGTTAGCCAATTTTTCTCCTCGGCTGGATCGGCTTTTCGCGCCCGCCGCGTACTTCTGTCCCACTTGTCCCATTTGCTTAGTGGGCCGCCTGGACTCATTTCGGGCGGTTCGGGCGGTTCGCGTATCTCTGTCCCGTTCGTCCCACCTTGTGCTGGACCAGGACTTAGCCGATTTTTACAATTTTTACTGGCCCAAACTACTTGCTTTCTGCAACCTTCTCCGCACTTTCTCAAAGCTTGCTCCCTCCTTCTTCGGCCTGGGGAGTTAGAAAGATTCCTGAAGGGACCCTAGAAACCTGATTTTGCTCTGAATCACTCATTTTTCTTAGAATTTGGACATCCCGATGCATGTTATCAAATTTACCACTGGGGGTGAATTTTGATAACAGTTGTTAATTGGATTATTTCTTTGGATAAAAGAGTTAATTAATTAACATAATTTAACTAATTAATGGTGATAGAAGAGAAAATGAGAATTTATTGATGATATGTCTTCAATTTGTAGGAAAGGATATAATTAACGCAATTTAAATATTTAAATTACTCGGGATAAATTATAGGTGTCTACAAATAGTGTAGGTATTCTTCTTTCCATCATGCACTATTTTTTTATCAAACTGTCATGGCTTTGTACAACAACACACATGACAAATATCCACAGAAACCAAATCACATAACACTTTTTCCATATACCTTCCAATCTGAAACTCTACCTGACATTGTTCCACAACTAAAACATGATATCCATTCTTCATCTAGGATACTTGTTATGGGTTAGGGTGTATGGTATTTTTTAGTCATATATTTTCTACCATCGATAAAGAAACCAAATTTTCAATGTCCCCACTATCAATAATGATGTTACAACATTTACCCTTAGCTTTACATATAGTTCTAAACAAACATCTTCTTTGAGTTACTTCATTCATCACTTTACCTTTTTTCTAAAGAACGCTTCTTCATAAAAGAGACTTACCTTTGTTTTGAAGAACCCAATCATCACCTCTAGCATACTCTCTCATCCTTGTATCCATATCAATACATTCATAAGCCTTGTGTCCTACATACATATCTTTGACACTTATAACACTTATAACCAAATTGCACTCTGCCATATATCTCTTTTATCTATATATAACTCATCTCATCTCTCACTCTTTTCTAATTTTCTTCCATACCTTCCAAAGATACTCAACACAACTTCCATCATCCTCTCCATCTTCTCTTCCCAAGAGAACTTTATTTTTCTCTCACTTGTACCATTTTTCTTTCTTCTTACATTCACTTCTTAAAAAAATACTTTATTGTTTTCAATATCCTATTATATGCTCTGATAGTAGATTATTTTTATCTAGATCATTTACAAACAACTCAATAGGTTAGAATGATTCAATTCTCCAAAATCAAGTTGTTATTCTGAGGAAAAAATATGCACTTTCCTAAGCTTAGAGTTCTCTCTCCCTTATTCAAATCTGACCTCAATATGAAAATTTATGCCTCTAAACCTCCTTCACCATATTACCTAAATTCATCCAATGTTTATTCAACTATCAAATTGATCGAGACAACAGATTTAACAAATTGACCAATTTTGTCAAAAATTACCCTTAAGGCTTCTCAAAACAAAGGATCTTAATGAGTTCATGAATAGAACAATCTAGAAAGGCCCAAACAAAAATTATACATTTCCTAGTACAATTATCTTGCTTGAGTTTTGGGTTTAATTTCCAAATTCCATCTTCTTGTTAGATCCCTTTGTCTACTCTTACCTTTCCTAGGTTTCTTCTAGCTTTGTTTAGGCACTTAACATGATATAAATTCTAGTTCAAGGGATCACTTCACAAGAAAAACACCTTTAATATACCTAATTCGATCCTTTACTGTTGTGAAAATTTTTATGATACGTTATTTTGTAAAGTTTCCTCCAAAACTCACTATTCCTCTTTCAAATAGGTCTACTCTGTCAATGCAGTCTCATTCCCAATGTCAAGATTTCCTTTCAAATGTAGGGATTTTAGGATAAAATTCTAATTCAATATAAGTGGGAACCCTATAAATATTATATCTTCCACTTTTTTAACAATTTTATTGGGTTAGAACTTCTCCAAGGATCAATATGGTGTTAAAACCTAATATTAAACCAACCTTTTAGGCATGTTGCAAATTGTCACAAAATCCAAGAAATGTGGAATCTTATATGGATTAAAAATTCAATAGTATTGTTTGGCATACCTTCAATGTGATAATTTTAAAATTAAATCCCTATATAAATCATCCAACCACTTAACCCTATCAAACCTTAGTGAGGTTTTCCTATTAACCAGATAGGGAAGATTTCTCAACCAAATGACTAATACTTAGTTCCAAGTCTTGAGAACTTACTAAAAGGTATGTATTGTCTTTCTCCATGTGAGTAACTTACCAGTAGTGATGAATGAAGATCTTGGTCGCAAAAAGATTCCAATTCTCGGTGTTCTACTCTATAAGACATGTTTATAATCCTCCTTACTATGCTTGAAGGTTTTTATGTTCTATTATGTCCTTCACAGTTCCACACAATTTTTATAGGTTCGTTAATTATTCATAGGAACATTATCATAAATATGAGGTTTATTGCTTCATCAAACTCTAAAAAAAATCTAACTCTCCCACTCTACTTCCTGGATAGGGTTCTCTGAGGAGTTACGCTTTTCTATCCAAACTATAGTATATATCACCATTGTTGAATTATTTAGAGGTTAATCAATAAATGGATACCTTTTCAATGCTTTATAACTCCTATAACTCACAACTCCCTTTACAATAATTTACAAATTGTCCCTTTAATTTGACTAAACTCTAGATATTACTCTTATATAGATTTGTATATTCCATTTGAGATTGTATCTATTCTCAATAATGAGATTACATAGGAACTAATTTAGATTCATAATCGAATACCTATTATCATTCACTTTCTAATAAAAACATATGCATTATTTCAAGATTCACCACACGATTATATAATAACCATTACCAATTGTTTTTTTATTATGGGTAAATAGTTTTGAAGGGACTATACCCTGTATACAGAAGGCTCAAAAGCCAAATATCAAAAGAGGTAAAAACAGCCCAAAAAAGAGCAAAATGTCCAACATCAGAGGGCTCAACAACTAGATAATACAAAACAGTAATAAAACAGGATCAAGACGTATAGTGATCCAAAAAAAAGCAGAAGAGACAAAAAATGAACAAGAGATAACCATCACTGGACATCTCAGCCAAAAGACAAGACACAAAAGCGCGAAAAAGATGCAAAGAATGTAACTCTGCATCACCATTACCAATTGTTATACAAGAACAAATTACAAATTATCACAACTATGTATACACAAAAAACTCTTTATACTTCCTTAGATATTTTCCTAATTTTCATTCAAATAAAATTATTATGAATTAGTTACAACACAATATGAATACATGTATAAAATAGTTTTAACCAAAGGATAACCCCAATATCACATACTTGGATCTATAGAAAACATTGAAATTTTGTATAAAACTACAAAAACATAACATTTAACACCAATAATCCCTTAGACCTTGTTGGGACCTGAAAATATTGGCTAAGTACAAAAAGGCACCTAGGTACGCAAGGCCTAGTTGAAGAAGCGTGCACAAGGAGAAGGCACGCAGGATAGGGTTTAAGAAAACCCGTGGCACGCATGTGGACAGAGCTAAGGTTTCAAGACTTATCCATATTGGGAATTTTCGGTAGGACACAACAAAAGTGTAACCCAATAGCGAATGAGGAGTGGATAAGGTGCCATCCTGGCAACGTGATGCCCATAAAAGGAATATGCTTAGTGATGGAGGATTTGAAAGGCCATCATTATAAGGAATGGAGATCTCGGATCTGAAGGAGCATGCTTCTATGGAAGACCACTTAGACACTTGACAATGGATCTGTAGCCCCTAAAAGCAAGTCGGTGGTTGAAGAAACCTATATATATATAAACACCCACATAGTAGAAAAAGAGGAGAATATAGAGAGAAAAGCTCTGTAGAAATACTGCGAGAACTCTATGGGATTGGGTAGAGGCTATATAAGGGAGTAATGTATTAAGGGGTTGGGATATAAATTTTTCTTTGTATGGATGAAGGACATGATCCCTGTTGTGATGTATGACTTTGTTCGATCAAGATGTGGTAGTCTAATGGATCCATTCAATGTAATGAGGTTATAAACATGAATGAGTATGAATGTAATTGATTCGGTTCATATCTATATATTTTCATTTCTATTCATGGATGTTATGGAATAGATGTAAATCCTTATGTATTTTCCTTTCTACTGTAGTTCTATCTCTTATCTATAAGTACCCTCTATTTGAATGAATACATTTGTCTAGAGGCCGTTCTAAGCCCTATGATGATTGTATGTCTCATTTCCACCTTTATTCATTTAGTTCCTAACATAGATGATAGTTTACCACTTAACTCACATAAAAGAGAGATTCGGTGCTGCACGCACGTGCCTTAGGTGAGCACCCGGTGCCCAATGGGTGATAGGATAGTGCACATGGTATTCCTTTGTTCTTTTGGTGGGTGTAAAAATGACTACATATTGGTTCCATTGATGGGACCTCTTTTGAAGTTGTAGTGGGAAATGGCATACAACATGATCTCGTGTGATGAGTGATGACAGAGTGTTTAACTTTGGAAAGTGTTGAATTGTGGTTCAAGACCATGGAGAATTAATTTTCTCGAGATTCAACATTGGATATAAGTTTGATGCACATAGATGGCTAAAAGAGAACATCTACCATGATTTGTATGAAACATTTTTCTGTTGCTTCCCAATAGAGCTGTATGAATGGCTCTCGACATATGCATCTAGATCAATATTGTATTATAGATCATGTGCGTGGACCCAAGAAGAATACCAGAGGCTATAGAATATAGATTTGATGTGGAAAGATGTTGTGGATCATTGGTGGAATGGTGTGTTGGCTAGCTACACTCTATATGGTGTGTTGGCTAGCTACACTCTAGAGTACGTTATTTCTACATATTATTATCTAGAAGTATACTAATTCTACATATGCAATGGTTTTTAGGGGGATGATAACTCCATTTATAAGATATTTATCACATAAAACTTTCACAAAGTTGTGCAAGGTGTTAGAAGCCGCTCTACGCACCAAAGTTGTTGGAAGTGTTGATACGGTGTGTTAGCCCATTTCTGAGGCTCAAATCACTCATATGGCTTAGCAAATGGCGAATTTTTCTATGAACTCATCCCATGAGACTCACAGTGGTATATGGTGTATATATTGTGAAGTAGATGGGCATGTCAAGGATATTTTCCTCCAGAGGACAGTACATGCCATAATAGTAGAATGTGAAATTTGTCATGGAGGCCATGATGCAAGTAGATGCCCCTTGTTACAGCACATAATTTGGAAGAATTTTTCTTGCTACTATAATATTTTCACTTCTACAACCCATGATGCTAAGTATTATAGGCTTATTGACCAGATCCATGAGGCCATTGATCATGGGGTACACCAGACCAGCATTATCAGTAGTTCTAAAGGTGATGATCACCGTTATGAGGAGCACATAGATGGAGGCAGATGCGGAAGGGGATTTCATAGAGGATTATGTGGTCATGGTAACCCCAGAGGAGGAATAAGTGATTTCCCACGTGGAACCTATTTTAATTGTGGGTCTACAGAGCATTACAAATGAGAGTGCCCAGACCTATTGTGATACTCATGGTATAGGAACAAACACAAGTATGAGGAGTGCCCCGAGTTGTTCGAGCACATGAATTAGTAGCACTGGAAAGAAAAGGGCATTTCAATGGTAAACATTAAGAAGATAGACACACAATGGATGCCATTGGTAACATGTGATGTAGGCTTAGAACCTACTATGGTGACAATAAGAGTAGAGGCTGCATGCGTAAAAGAAATGCCAAGTCGGAAGAAACTAATTTCAAGGGAAGAAGTGGTACATGGAAGTACCCAGACCTTACACATCAAAAGGTGGTGTATCAAGAAACCATGGACATTATTCAAAGTTTACAAGGAGAAATTTAGTGTCTAAAGGAGCATTCCAAGAGGGAGGAGCAAAGAAGGAAGGTCGAGGTGCCAAAAGATGACTTAGATGAGGTTAAGGAAGTATGTAAAATGCTAAGGTAGGAGAATATTATTTTCTTGCTAGGAGAATGGTTGAGAGAGTAGGTACCATGTGCTTTGGAGAAGAGTGCGAGAGGTAAGTCTTGCATGTAAACCTTCCCCTCACATCCTTGACTATGATAGGGAGATCATGTTAAATGTGGTCGAGGATGGATGACTCCTTAGTAATATCCTCATTGACACAGGCGCGGAGGTCAATGTTCTCACCTTGGATGCTTGGAATCGGATGTGAAGGCATGCATTACATCCATCTTCGAATGTGCTATATATGGTAAATAAAACGAAGGCAATTCCTATCGAGTGTATTATAGGATGCAACTATTACCATTCAAGGGGCCAAGTTTACTAGGGATTTTGAGTTCTTGGTGCTTGTCGAGGCGGATAATTTCCCAACATTACTTGGGTGCCCATGGTGCTATAAAAATAATGTGGATCTTTGGTTCAATTAGGGATATATAAGATTTGAAAATTAGGAGGAATGGGTCATCATACCCCACTGGCCGATGGGAAGTCAACACCCTATACTAAACCTTTACAAGAAGAGGTCCTGGATAGAATATATGTGCACTCAATTAGGGATCTAGAGATAATCCATCTTACTGATGGAGTTATCCAGATTTGAGTATGCTCATTCGGTAAGTGACATGACTAGTCTAGCATGTGATAGTTGCGTGCATGGAACCTATGAGTTGATCAGACAGAATTTGAGAGGATCGGTGAAAAAGGTGAGAAAGGCATGTATGGTATGGCACCTAGGGGGAAAGGAGCTACCTAAGTACTCATGAGGAGCCTTCCCTGAGGTATTTTTAAAGAAGATGGAAGATCAATGGAAGGGGAAAATGAATGCAGAGGTATGTTAAGTTATTTCCTACTAATAAATACTACGCGTTGGTGGGAAACACATTGGGATAATCTCTTGGAATGGCAGGAAGTGATAATTGACTTCTTTGTTCAGTTCTCTAGAAGCAATGCACCCACCACCATCAAAGACTACCATGGTAAGGAGAATGCCTCTTTCCACATCCAAGCCTATCAGAGAGCCTTGAGGGAAGGTGGGGAAGCTTTTCCACCATCCCTATGGGTAAAAAAATTGTATTCTATACTACAAGGTTGCGCGAGCGCATGGTACATCCAATCTGAGACACACCACAAAAAAAGGAATTGGAAAGAACTAGCGGCTGATATCATCCAACTATTTGAGTATCAAAGCACCAAACCATTGGTGGATAAGGAATTGCAGGAGGTCAAGTGCCTTATGATGGGGGATAGTGCAAAGGCAGAGGATAGGATTGTAGAATTGCTAGGAGAGCCATGATTGGAGGGAAAATTTTATGAAGATGAGTCTAATGAGGTGCAGTTTGAGCACATGTGCACAGAGAAAGAAAAGGCAAGATGGTCTATGTCATAGATGGTGAAGAGATGGAAAATTTGGAGGTTAACCATTCTCTAGGCTCACGCGAAGTGATGGATAGTGCTGATGAAAGAACGCATGCCTACCATGAGCCCATGAAGACTAAGAAGGTTAATATTGGGTCGAGGTGGAACCCAAGGAAGCTATCATTGGATATTACTGGTCGAGATAAGGAAGTCTCTAAGATCATTCATCTGTTGCATGAATTGGAGGACTGTTCCCATGTAGTACCATGAGCTCATGGGCATTCACAATACCCAGGAGAGATGTGGATAAAACTAAAGGAAGGTACACACCCGGTCGAGAAAGCACCATACCGATGAACCCCAATCTACACATGAAGGTCAAGGAAGAAATAGACAAGATGACAGCATCAAGAATCATAGAGGCTATGGAGGAGTTAGAGTGGATAAGTCCAATGGTGATTAGTATCAAAAAGGATGGAAGGATAAGGATATGTGTTGATTATGGGGATTTGAATGCAGTGTGTGTCATTAATCCCTTCCCAACCCCATTCACTAAAGAAATCTTGGAAGGAGTGGCAAGGCGTGAATTCTACTCTTTCACGGATGGGTTCTCAAGCTATCACCAGGTGAGGATTTCAAAGGAAGACCAGAGAAAGACAACGTTTGCCACCGAGTGGGGAAGCTTTTCCTATACGGTCATTCCTTTTGGGTTGAAGAACGCACCTATTGTGTTCTCATGCATTATAGTGCAAGCCTTCCAGGACTTCATCCACAAGTTTCTCTATGTGTACCTTGATTATTGGACCATGTATGGACTGGTCAAGGACCATTGTGACAATCTGAGATTGATGTTTGAAAGGTGTCGGTAGTTAAGAATATCCCTCAACATCAAGAAGTGTTTATTTGCTACCCCATTTGGGACCATGTTGGGACACATCATATGTAAATAAGGCATGCTAGTGGATCCTTCCAAAATTATAGTGATTATGGGATTGGGGGAGCTAACTAGTCAAAGAACAATGCGCGGGTTTCTTAGACACGTGAACTACTATCGAAAGTTCATCAATGGGTATGCCAAGATCGTCACACCTTTAGAAGAGTTTCTCAGACATAAAAGTGCCTTCCATTGGGTAGAGGTGCAACGGAAGGCATTCGACACATTGAATGATAGGTTTGTCACCGCACCTATATTACATTTCCCCTCTTGGGATAAGCCCTTCCATATTCATGTGGATGCCTCGCAATGGCCATTGGGGCATTGCTTCCACAACCTCGGTGAGGGAATTGTTGATCACCCCTATGTTATGCAAGTAGGAAGTTGACACCAGTAGAGAAGAATTATACTACAATTGAGTGCAAGGCATTTTCTATGATCTATGCACTTCATAAGTTCAAGTAGTATCTGCTGAAACTCCCTTTATCTTCTACACTGACCACATGGCACTAAAATATTTGGTGAACAAGATCATTTTACAAAGGTGCATATGTCGGTGGGTGCTATTGTTCCAAGAATTCAAGTTCACGGTGGTTGTGAAACCAAGAAAAAAGTAATTCGAACCGACCATTTATATAAGATTGATTCAAGAGAGGACGTGCAAAGCATTGAAGATACCATTCCATATGTGTAGCTATTTAGGTTATGGTGCATGCCCTCAGACTTGGAGGATATTTTCATGTTCCTTAAAATGGGTATGGCATCGGAAGGGATGAATACATTAGAAAAAAATCAGCTAGCCATATGTGTCGTGCCCTACATGTTGACCAATGGGGACTTATACAAACTAGGGCGTGATGAAGATTTATGAAGGTGTTTACTAGATCATGAGTTCTTCACTATCATAGAGGAAGCACACGGAGGAAGTGTAGGTGGAAATTATGTAGGAGATTCCACCGCACATAAAATATTAATGGTAGGATTGTGGTGGGAAACTCTGTATAAGGATTACAAGGAGTATTGTAAAGCGTGTGACCATTATCAATGTGTTGGCAAGCTAGGATGAAGAGATGAAATGCCTTTGTTCCCTATCCCTAGTTTTGAACCTTTTGAGAAATGGGCAATAAACTTTGTAGGCCCTATTGCACCAGCAGCATGTAAGACCAGCTCATGCTATGTAATCACTTACATGGACTATTTGACAAGGTGGGCAAAGGTAGCCCCAACTAAATACTATACAACAGCAAGATTTTTGTGGCAGATCATTATCACAAGGTATGGATTCCATTTAAGTTTAATCAACAATAGGGGTATACATTTCTTGAATGAGACCATGAGGATCCTGTTAGTAGATTTCATGTTGGCTCATCAAAAAACTACACCTTATCACCCACAAGCAAATGGAACCAAAAATTCATTTAACAAAATACTTGAGTCATACCTTGAAAAATATTTGTGATATCGAAGACAATATTGTGATGATAAGGTATCATCTCAGTATTATGGGATTATAGGACAACTTCTAAAAGGCTGAACAAAGCCACACCATTTCAATTGGTGTTTGGCATAGAGGTTGTCCTACCATTTGAGTTCATGTTACCTTCTCTATGAATAACATGCGTAGGAGGGTTGGATGATGAGCAATCAATGGAAGAAAGGATTGATAAATTAATAAAGCTAGATGAAAGGCGATCGTTGGCCAAATGGAGCCAAATAGTAGAAAAAGCAAAGCAAAAAGCATGGCATGATCGCCACATTAGGAACAAGAAGTTTGAGGTTGGCCAGATGGTGTTGCTATATGATTCCAAGTTTTTGTGCCATCCTAGGAAGTTAAAAGTGCATTGGTTGGGTCCCTACACCATCTTGTACATCCTTAATTTAGGCATGTTCCAGATTATAAGCACTAGATGGGACGAGATTTCCAGAAACTTCAATGGGAGTAGGCTGAAGCCCTACTATAAATAAGTCTTCTTGGTGTTTGTAAATAAGGCAGTATTGCCAGTTAGTTTAGAATTTCCCTTAATGAATTTTATTTTCTTGTGTTTCCCTTTCTCATTGTTGTTTTGTGTTGTGCCTTGGGCACCGATAATCTCATTACTTTTTTAAGGTTGTAACTACACAAAGGACCATGCATCATTTTAGTGTGGGGTGGAGTAAGGTGGAAGAAATTGAAGTGTGAGGCACCATGAAGGATTGCATTGGAAATTTTCATTGGAAATCCTAGTTGAATGGTCCTGTGAAGGAAGTACAGGTAAGGAAAGGTTAAAAAGGATGGTTGGTGTCAGGATAAGGCTACATTGGGGATCCATGTATAAGAGAGGAAGAAGCACAAAAGAAACACAAGGTAGGTGAGAGATAAAATCATGACAGAATAAGTGCCTTTGGTGATGGCTATGCACACGCAAGAGTCTCCTATCAATATGGATTGGTGTCACACTAGAAGGCTAGAGAATTGTCTCAGGCAAGGTGGGCATGTGAGTTAAAGCACTAAATTTGGGTTTGTTTGAAAAATTTGCATTAAGTGTTAAAGTAAGGCGGTAGGTAAGGTATCATTTAATGTTACAAAGTGGGAAAAACTATAAATAGAGGGTCAAATCATTTCATTATTTACTTTACGCATATGATGAAAGAAGCGTTTTTGCATCATTGAAAACTAGGGCTTCCGAACTAATCCGTGTGAGAAAAAAATCTGAAGAGTTTGAGCGTGAGTAACTAGTTTGGATTTGTAAAAACAAGGAAGGGATTTCATGGGCATAAGAGAATTTGTGAGAAAGCATTGTCTTGTGAAATAATTATCCCGATTAGGGTTTGAAAACCTGGGGAACAGTTTAAGAGGTTCTCTCCACAAGTTTGAGATCTAAGGTTGGAAGAAGTGGAAGAGTAAAGTAATAAGAAGAGATTGAATTGATAAGAGGACATAGAAAATGGCACCTAAGAAACCAATCGTGTCACCCAAGAAGCCAAAGGGCAAGGGCAAGGGCAGAGAGCCAGTAGCAACCACCACAAGCATGAATGAGGAATAGTATATAGAAAAATAGTACATGGATGGAGTTTTGCTTGGGAAGGAGTGGGAATCCCATTTGAGAAAGATGGCAGGGGTGATTATAACCATTGCAAAAACACAACGGAGAAGGAGATGGTGTTGGAGTTAGTGCACTCGACGAACAAAAGGACACTAGAGGGTTTTCCCATCTATAATGATGAGGTAAAAGTGAAGTTGGAGAAGGCATGGTTATTGCAACTCTATGATTTTCCCTACTTTGGAAAGCCTGAGTGCCTCTATCAGTGGCTGATGTCGCGCGTGCATGAGGACCACTTTTACTTTGTGGGGTGCAAGATGTGCATAACCCCTCAACTGATTTCAAAGTTTACAAGCCTCATCTGCAAGGGAGAAAGCATAGATGATGACCTGAGTGATAAGGATGCCATCAAAGCAACCATCACTACATATGATTACAAGAAGGGGTCAAGGTATTTTGATATTGTGGAAATCCCATATCCCATCATGAGAATGGTTGTGCACCTAGTCACAAAGTTAAATGATCAAGAAAGGTGGACGCAAGTGAATAAGGCCTGGTTGAATGTATGTAGAAAAATATCAAAGGGCATAATCTACAATTTATCGGCCTTCATTACAGATGAGATAATCAATAGCACATAAGAAGGAGACAAGATACTTTAGAAAATATCCTCCTAATAATTTTATTTTCAGAGATAGGAGTGCCTGATGCAGTAGAAATTTTTTTGGGAGTATCTAGCTAAAGATCCCTCACCTGCTAAAATATTTGCAAAGTATACATGTGAAACAATGACATCCTCCCACAAGGCACACCTAGAAAAGTGGTATAAGTTATTAAGGGATGTGTTAGGGGTAGAGTGAATAATCCCGGAGAAACTACGGATGCCTATAAAGGGAGAAGCTAAGTTTTCTTTTTACCAGCACTTCTGCATAAGAAGATTCATGTTGGTGGAGGAAACCATGAGCCCATGGTGTAAACTCCCATTCTCCTTCACCACCCAATGCTTCCAACCGGGAGTTAACAGGTTCAAAGAAGAAAAGAGACTAATGTTTGACCTTAGTGAAGTTGATCAGGACCACAAGGATATGTGCATGATGATGTTCTATCTAAAGAAGCACACGTACGTGGAAAAATACGTAGCACATGAATTCAGAATGATGAAACCCCTGACTCTAACAATCATAGGAAATTTTGTGGCACGTGTATATATCCACATTAGGCCAAAGTTTGAGAAAGGTGCATACCTAGAGAATGATGTCTCCATACCTGAAGATCCCATGAGTAGAAGAAATCCCATGCTCAAGCAAAAGGAGAGAGAAGAAGAAAAAGAACCAAGTGTGTAGACTGCAAATCCAATAAGTGTTCTGGTGGAAAGTGCCAAACCTAGCACCTATACATGCAAGAAGAATTCCCCGGTAAAGGAGAAGACCCCAGAAGAAGAGGCACCAGAGAAACCCCTCACCAAGGAGAAGTTTCCAGAGGAAGCAGAGAAGGTTGGATCCCATGGAAGAGTCGCCTCTCAGAAAGAAGTAGAGGATAGGAGAGGGGGCTAACTCGGAATAAACTAAGAGCATGGAGGCATACATAGGTGAAAAGGATGATTAAGATGAAGAATATGATCCTAAAGGAGATCAAGCGCCACTTGTCTTCAGCATGCTAGATTCGGAAGAAGAGAGTAGAGAAGAAGAACATGGGTTGCTTTTCGTGTGGTGCAAGGGTAGCTAGGAGGAGGAAGGAACCCAGAACATGGGAAGAAGTGAGGAGGTTGGTGCACAGGAGTAGAAAACTCCAAGCCTTACACAGGAGCAAGTAAATGAGGTGGTAGAAAGAGAAGTAATGAAAATAATCGAGGCCTTAGTAGAACAAGAATTAGAGTGCAATGCTGACATAGTGATGGAAGATGGTAAGGAGGAAAGAATTGAGAAAGAACAAGTCAGTGTGGGAGGAGGTCCTAGTATAACGGTGAGTTTCCCTAAAGCCACGCACTCGAGAAGGAAGAGCCTTGATACATAATGAGGACAGTCATGGGCTATGTTGATGACTAAAGGAAGGTGTTACGTGCACACTTCCAGAGCACTATACCCATAGAATAAATTATAGCTATGGCATCATTTGATGAGGAGGGCGTGTACCCCAAGACAAGGAAGATGCTCTCTTGGGCATTTGAGTCCCATATTGACGAGCTAGAGTTTGAAGTATACCAAGGGGAAATCATACCAGTACCAGATTCTAAGGGAGCCAACCCTTGGTAAATTCCCAATAACTCTTAGATGAGAAGTTATGTAATGCGCTCAATAAGGTCACAATCGAGGCTGAGGCTAAGCTCTTTAGAAGAAATGACAGAGTAAAATTTCTAGAGGGAAAGCTAGAAAAGTCGGAAGAGGAGATGGCTGAGAAGACTAAGGGCTTGAAACAAGAATAGTTGTTCAACGTGAAATAAGGGATGAGAAGGAGAAGGTGTGTGAAGTATACAAAAATGTGGAGTCTATCACAAGTGCCATTATGTTGAAGCATCCAGACCTAATGCCTCCCGCGTAGAAGTATGGATCCACTCTTGAATGCTTAGAAGATCTGACATGCATCCTCACCATAGAGAGACAATCGTTGGCCCCGAGTCCACGGAATAACCGGTAACACACTTGCTAAGGGAGGAAAAATTGAAAGTTGTAGAAATCATTGCTGAGTATAGCAAGGTACTTGTAGATGTCAAGATTACTACCCAATTTGTTGAGGCTGCATATGATAATTTGTGCACATAGGGATAGAGTGGCAAGCATCTTGGTCACCACTCACGAAGCAGAGTGAAGGAGTTTCAAGAAAAGGATAAGGGAAATAGATCAGAAAGGGACAGAATCCTTTCTAAGGTCAAAAATAAATCCGAGGCCATTGAAACCTTAAGGGGTTCAATCAAAAACTAGTTGAAGGAACTGTACCCACAGATTACTAGAAGGATGGATGCACTTGAAGACATGAGCAAGGAGTTAGAGAAAATTGTTAACTTTATGAAAGCTCAAGGATATGGACTAAGTTTTGGGGAGGTAAGTGCCCTAGTCGGTGACCTCGCTAGAGAGCACAAAACGAAGTCAATGCCTGGAACAAGTTGGAGGCCGACTTGTAAAATATATTTTCCTAGCTTGTTGCAATAATTCCATCACTTCCCCATTCTTTCTTCTTTCCCAAATTCTTTATCCCCTTATTATTTTTTCCAAGACGTAAGTCTACTATGATTCCTTATTCATTAGAGAAGTGTTCCTGTGGATGGAGAACAAGTGAAGTGTGGGGTGATGCTGGGACCCCAAAATATTGGCTAAGTATAATAAAGTGTGTAAATGTGCAAGGACTAGTTGAATAAGGGAGCGTAAGGAGAAGTCGTGCAGGATAGGGTTTAAGAAAACTTATGGCATATGCGTAGACAAAGCTAAGGTTTCAAGACTTATCCATATTGGGCATTTTGGGTAGGACACGAGAAAAGCATGACCCGATAGTGAATGAGGAGTGGATAAGGTGTCAGCCTGGAAACATGATGCCCATAAAAGGAATATTCTTAGTGATGGAGGATTCCAGAAGACCATCATTACAAGGAGTGGAGAGCTCATATATGAAGGAGCATGCTTCTATGGAGGACCACTTGGACACTTGGCAATGGATCTGTAGCCCTTGAAAGCAAGTCGGTGGTTGAAGAAACCTATATATACAAGTTTCTGCATAGTAGAAAAGGAGGAGAATATAGAGAGCCAAGCTCGCAGAAATACTGTGAGAAATCTGTGGGATTGTGTAGAGGATATATAAGGGAGTAATGTATTAAGGGGCTAGGATATAAATTTTTCTTTATATAGATGAAGGACATGATCCTTGTTGTGATGTATGACTTCAATCTGATCAAGATGTGGTAGTCTAATGGATCCATTGAATGTAATGAGGTTACAAACATGAATGAGTATGAATGTAATTGATTTGGTTCATATCTATATCTTTTCATTTATATTCATATATTTTTAGGAATAGATGTAAATCCTTATGTATTTTCCTTTCTGTTGTAGTTCTATTTGTTATCTGTAAGTACCTTCTATTTGGAATGAATACATTTGTCTAGAGGCCATTCTGAGCCCTATGATGATTGTATGTCTCATTTCCACCTTTATTCATTAATTTCCTGACATATATGATGGTTTCCCACTTAACTCACACAAAGAGAGACTCATCACCCGTGTGTGCCTCATGTGAGCACCCAACACCCGCCCGGTGATAGGCCGATGCACATAGGATTGCCTTGTTCTTTTGGTGGGTGTAAAAATAATACATACGTTTATAGGTCTTATTTCATGTTTGAAAACCCCTAAATGACCTATAAGACACCTTAGAATTTTTAATCCATGCAAAATATCCTTTAAAATTCAAATGTACATTTTTGAGGGAAAGTGCTAAATTTGAATTTGTAAAGGACTTGACACACACAAACCATTCTAGATGACTCCATATGACCTCCTAAACCTAAAAAAACTATCAAATCAAAATTGATGTTTACAAGACCTATTTACATGTTAGGGAGGATGCTCCTGCATCAAATACCTTGGAAATATGACAAGAAAGCTACTCGTAATCATAGGAAGAATGTGTATACTTTTCAAAAATATGGTGTAAGTCATACAATTATAGTTTTATACATGAAAAAGGAGTGTATTCTGTTGCTATGGTGGTAAGTGAAAAGTAATTCTTGGTTGATATGAAAAAATAAGAGTTGGGTTTTGGAGTGATCATTAGTCCTAAAATTGTTATGAAATCCACAAAATTACAAGAATTACCTCAAGACGTTTAGGATATGTTGAAATAATTTACTGATATTGTATTAGATGAGCTACCTATTTAATTTCCACTTATAATAAGGATAAATCATCACATTTACTTCATTCCGGATAAAACATGCTAAACCAAAAATCCTGTAAGATGACACCTAAAGAGAATGTTGAGATCAAGAAGCAAATCCAAGAACTTTTAGACCAAGGTTTGATCAAATAGATTCTTTTTCCATGTTTAGTGTATGTTTTTATAGTACCCGAGAAAGAGGGATATTGGATAATGTGTACTGACTCGAGAGTAATCAATAAAAATACTATAATGTACAAATTTTCTTTGCCAAGAATTGAATAATTAATGGATTATTTGAGTGGTGCTACTTATTTTGTAAGATTGGTTACTATCAAATAATTATAAGAGAGGATATGAATTTAAAACATCCTTCAATACTAATGAAGGGATTTATGAGTTATTTTTCATGCCATTTGGTTTAATAAATGCTTCTAGCACATTCATGAGGCTTATGAATGAAGTTTTGAAACCATTCATTAGTAATTTTTTCATAGTTTATTTAGATGATATTTTCATTTACATTGAAATAAAAGAATATAATTTCCATCATCTTAAGAAGGTATTATAGAGACTAAAAGAGGATAATTTGGTGATTAATCTCAATAATATTTTGTTTTGTAAGAAAGAGCTAGTTTACTTGGGTTTTATGGTCTCACAAGGTATGTTGAAGATGGATCAGACAAGGTAAAAGTTATTATTGAATGGCCAACTCCCAAAACAATGTATGAGGTAAGACTTTTCCATGGTTTGGCTAGATTTTGTAGTAAATTTAAGTGGTATTTATGACCCTATCATTGATACAATTAGGGGAGATAAGAATAATTTTGAATGAAATGACAAATTTGATAAGACTTTTTAGTTTCTAAAGAAGACAACTACATAGTAACTAGTGTTATCTCTTCCAGCCTTCAATATGGTGTTTCAAGTAGAATTTGATGTAAGTGGAATGGCCATAGGATTTTTTCTAAGTTTAGATTTCATACATGTAGCATACTTTAGTGAGAATTTAAATGAATCTAAGAAGAAGTATTTAGCCTATGACTTGGAATTCTATGTTATGGTTCAAGCCTTAAGGAAGTGGAGATATTATTTGATTCCTAAGGAGTTTTTTATATACATATACAATCATACACTACATTACATAACCACATAGCCTAAACTTAATCAAAGGCATATAAAATGGGTAGAGTATTTGCAAAACTTCACATTTGTTATCAAATAGAAGAAATGGTAAACTAATAAGGTACCAAATGCACTAAGCAGAAGAGTGTTGTTTATCAAATAAATTATTTTATAAAGTGGAGGAATAGATGCTCTAAAAAATATTTATGAGGATGATCCAACTTCAAGGAAGCCTACAAAGTTTGTAATTATCCTACTCTTCAACACAAAAATCCTTGGTTGGATTATATGATACAAGATGACATTTTGTTTAAGGGAGTACAAATATGTGTGCCAAGGAGTTTCATGAGAGAAAATATTATCAAAGAGAATCCATGTGGGAGTTTAGTAGGTCATTTTGGCATTGAAAATACATTAGTACATTTGAATACTCGTTATTTTTGGCCTAGAATACAAGAAAATTTTTAAAAGATTGTTAAAATGTGTAGGCTATTTCAATTTTCTAATGGAAAGAGGACTAAAATAGGTTTTTATTAGCCTTTAATAGTTCCTAACAAACCATTGGATTCAATTAGTATGGATTTTGTATTAGGATTTCCAAGAACACAAGGTGGGTATGATTCAATTTTTGTAGTAGTGGAAATATTTTCTAAGATGGCTCATTTCATTCCATGCAATACAACCAATGATGCTACTCGTGTGGCTAATTTTTTCTTTAAAGAAGTGGTTAGACTCCATGGAATTCCAAGAAGCATTGATTCAGAAAGAGACACAAAATTCATAAGACAATTTTAGAGAACATTGTGGAAGAAGCTAGGAATAAATATAAACTTCAGTTTAGCCTATCATCCTCAGTTATATGGAAAAAGTAAGGTGTTGAATAGGATTTTAGGGAACTCACCGAGATGCTTAATAAAGGACAGTCTAAAGAATTTGATTTGGTACTTTCACGGTAAGAATTTGCATATAATAATTCATCTAATAGAAGCACAAGTATGAGTCCATTTCAAATAGTGTATGGAATTCATCCTAGAGGTATATTTGAGATCGAGATACTTAGAAAGAATGGAAAATATAAGTGTCAACAAAGAAGATTTTGACATTGTTATGCAAGAAATCCATGAACACCATGATGACGAGATATAGGTATCAACCGATCTTTCAAGCTATGAAAAGGGTGTCAAGAGTTCAAAATGTGTTTGAATCATCATATGAGTAAGAGACACAACTTTAAGAAATTGAAATGAGATGGTACTCTGAGTTTTGGAATGGAGGTTGAATCATCTACAGAATATCGGAGGAAAAAAATCAAACATCTCATTTTGAGCTTACAAAGTGTTCTAGTCAATATCTTAGAGGAATGTCCTCTTAGTCTTGAGGGATATGATGACTTACTATGTTTGAAAAAATGAAAGGTCATTAGAGTTAAATCTAAAGGTTATGTAAGAATGGTGGTCATCCATTGGAGGACATAAGATAAAAGATCAAGAAATTATCTTAATAACATTTAGTGGAGTTTATAAGTATATTTGTTATGATGAAGCACTATTCTAGTACTACATGACGAGAGAAGGTGTAAAATAAGGGACATACTCAGTTCCTCACATAATTATAGAATAGTGAATCTTAGAGATGCATGATGATGATCAAATTTATCAATATTCAAATAAGGAAAAGTTATTTGTACATGGTCATCATGTATCTTCAATGGGTATCATGCCGAGAAAAGTTTTTAAGAGGTTTGTTAACCAAAAATGTTAAAAGGTGTGTTATCAAAATTGAATCATGAATTAATAAATGCTTGAATGAAACTATGACTATGTAAGGCATGGATTTGAAGTATATTATGAGGATGATACTTGTTCTCGCTAATAAAGTGATAGAAATAGTGCAAGAATGGGATTCATATAGTCATCAAGCTCTAAAATGATCACAATCATGAGAAGATAATGTTCCCTTCATATGTTCAAGTCTATTGTGAAATCTATAAAATATCAATTTGTTGGATGGATATTTCTATGAATCTATAGGTATGAGAGGAATAAAATGGTTCTATCAAGGACTTTGATAGTGATTCAGGGTATAATGGTTGAGGACTAACTTTTGAAGAATCTCAAAATGGTGATGGTTTATTCATTCACGTAAAGGTATGTTGAAAATAATATACACATGGGGATAAGCTTATAGACCTCAATCATCTTAGGGAAATGACGATGAACCTACAAAAAAAAAAAAGAGTGGTCCATGAAATCCTAATGAAATAGGGGAGTAGGCTCAATTGCTCCTAGTATGTCTTTGAGGAGAAAATAATGTATGAAGATCTTGGATTTTTCAAGACCATCCAAGGTAAGAAAGTGAAATGGTGCTCAATTAAAGGTATTTTTCCTTCTAAACATGCATCTCTATGCCAAAAGTTTCTTATCTTAGTAAACATTAACATTGGAAGACCGAAAATGTTGACTAAGACCCTAAGAAAGTTGTAAAGATGTTTACAAGGCATGATAGCTAAAATAGTAGCTCAAATTTATTCTCTTGAGCTAGAAATGGAAGTATTATGTCTAAGAGGCTATTATTTGGTGAATTATAAGCTTGTTGGACATATAAAAGGATGTTTAAATTGGCCTAGATTACTCTGAAAGGACTATTATGGTCTCATAGTATTGCTCTTATGTATGAAATTATGAAGATGTCTTGTTTTGCATGATCTAGACCTATAAATGATGGATTATTGTCTAAAATGATGGAGTAATGATGAATTTTGGTTTCTCATGACATTGTTTGTATTAAACGGTGTTGTTTTCTATGTTCCAAGACTCTACAATGTTGTCAAGTAGCTCAAAACAACGTTGAAGATGAAAAGTTACTAGTTTGCATGTCTAGGAGGTTGGAATGATGGTTTTTACCCCTAACAAGGTGAATTTTTTTATTTTTCATGGTGTAATGATTTTTTCTAGATGTTGAAGTGCTTGTTCCAAGGGGAGCTTGTTGCTTGCATGCTTAAAATGAAGGCAAGAATCAGATTTTGGGAAAAAATCAAGAAAATGGAGCAAATTGAGACCTTTGGTTGATGTTTTTAACCAAAGCATAATGGTATGAAGCTGAGAAGGTGAAGAATGTAAGATAAAAGTATTACTTTGTAATTAATGTAAAAAGGGGGAGAATTAAATGGTGTTTTTGTCAATGACAAAGGGGGAGATTGTTGGCATGGTGTCCTGATAGGCGTTTTCATTGATGAAAAACCACATTAATGAAAAATTGAATGTTGTAGGATGATTTCATGATATTGTTCATGGTGATAGCATACTATTTTAGATGTCTATCAACTACTCTAGTTGGATTCAAAGAGGTATACTTTTGCAAGGCCATACAGATTCCTAGGAGATGCAGTATGATAGTATGAGTTTCTTGGATGCTTGGGAAGAATGTTGATATGATTTATATCATGGTTTGAGGGTGCTTGAGAACTCATAATAGTGGTATATGCTATCACCAAATCATTTCACCCACTTAATGGCCAAGTTATGAATAGGGCATTCGGTATGATTGGGTAACATGGGATCACCTCTCAAGATGTGGGACTTGCGGGCTTGAGGTGAACCTATAGAGAAGGCTAGATTCCTCTTCCTAAACTAAGAACTACACTACTCCTAATGCAAAAATAGCTAACTAGACCTATACTAACATTTCCAGGGGATTAAGGATAGATATTTGTAAGAAATAAAACCTACACTAGGAATGGTAATACACCAAGAAAGGGTTTTTCTAGACACGTTTTATGTATTCCAATGAAGAAGGATGAAAATGGGAAGGATAGACATGCATAAAAAACCCAACTGCATTCAAAACTTCACAACCAAATAAGTGCAATAACTTCCAAAACTTGCAATGGAAACTTGAGAATACACAAAAGTATTCCTTCGAACATGAGAGAGGCAAAAGAAGTAATGAAAATTATAAAAGGTCAAATAATTAGCCACAGAACATAATTTCTATTACTTCAATCACATGCATAGTGCATCATTACAACAGGAAGAGGCAAGGGTTTCCATTACAATATTTGGAAGAAAGGCTTGAAAGCCTCTAAATTCACAACAACTCAGCTTGTGAAAAGAGGGAGAACTTGGAAAAAATGTCTAACTCCTTGAAATGTGTTTCCCATTTACATTTATAGAAAATATGAGTTGGTGAGAGAAAGAAGGAAGAAATCCTAAAATCTAGGCCAGATTATAGCAGATAATGGCTCTCTGATAATTTCCCATGATGCTTGCATCACCCTTTAATTGCTTTCAAAGAAAACTCCTTACATCATGCTTCATAAATTTAAATGTACCATTTAATTAAAATTAATATTTTAATACATTTTGAAGGCACCTCTGCATTTTGATGGGACCCATGAGTTTAATTTTGTAAAGAAGGGGGGTCTTTGCTTGTAAGGGTGACCAAATTGGTAAATGACTCGCAAACTAGCTCACCGAGCCAGGCCGGTGAGATCCTCGATTTTTCTCCGCAATAATTTATTCACTCTACATGGCAGTTCCTTTTTTTTTTTTTTCCTCAATGGGTTTTATGCTTCCTTTCCTACCTCACATTAGTTGGGCTCCACATTTCACATTGACCAGGTCATGGGATCCTCCCATTTAACTCGTCAACTACTTGTATGTTTTAAGTACCGTGTCGAGCCAAAATGTCTTTCCCGGTGAGATCCATGTATTCACCTCCCATGAGTTTCTCAAGCATGAGGAACATTGAATTTGATGATTTCGAGCACAAATAACACATTGCAGAGTTTGGAATAAAACACCTTCTAGTCTTGGACATCATTGAAATCTATTAAAACTTGAATTTTTCCCTTCTTCTGAAAACTTTATCTTCGATACACTATGCAAGAACAAAAATCAAACCACACACTACAACTGAAAACCATAAATTCTTCAAATGAAACATGTAGAGTGTGCAAGAAACATATTCTACTAAAAATAAACATATTCCTACTCTACGCTAACTAAAGGTGAGGTAAATGAACCCTGCAGCTGGTTGTGTAAAATAGATTCCCTTCCTCACAATGGGTAGCCATGCATATGAATTGATAATGGACATGGTTGAAACTAAGGGTGAAAAAATGAAACAATCCCAATTCTCCACTTGGTTCACTAAGGCATCAACTAGAAAGAGAAATAATGCATCTTTTAATTATTGTGCATTTGTTTTGTAGAGGCATTATAACTTATCCTTGGGGCTTTGAAACTCATCCTCACATTCCAAAGTGAATGTGATTATTTGTGGCTTCTCCTTTGTCTCCAATGAAGTCAAGTATCTTATTGGGCAAGGTCTAACCCATTGAATTTTCCTATTTCTCTGAAATTCAACTTTGATTAGGAAGTGTACCTATAAACATTCCTAAGAAGTGGGGTTATCCATGAGATGATCTTTTCTTAGTTTATCATCTACAAAAAAATGATGTTCTAAGTGGGTGATTGATGTTAAAGTGGTGTCTTCTTCATTCCATTTCCCTTCATTGACAACCATAATTTAATCCATAGCATGTAACTCTTCCTCGACTATTTACAGTCTTAAATGAAGTTACTAGAAAATTGTTACAAGTGCCTTGATTTGGTTGCTCACATAAGAGTTCCCTTTCATCCGATTGAAGAAAAATTGACTTGCACACTTAACCTCCTCATTAATCATGAAAATTTAAAGGTAAAACTCTCCCATTTGCATCTTTTGAAGACTATTAGGGGTAGAAATATCCTCGGGATATTCTCCTCCATCACAGGCTCATTAACCAAATCAGATCCACAACTAAGAGTAAGAAACTCTCAATTATATCATCTCCATTTAAGGATTATGAACCTGATTCAGTTTCTCTTTTGATTTCCTCTTCTTCTTCTTTGTCCAATGAGATACATGTAAGATTCAATTCCTCCAATTTTGAAACTGCAAGTAATTCCTTAATGTTCCTCTTCATGGTACTAAGTACTTTGTGTTGAAGGCTAGATGATGGAATAAAAGAAACAAAAATTTCTATAAGCTCTTATTCATCAGTTTACTCCTCCAAATCCAAAAAATAATCCAACTCTTAATTCCCAATTGTGTTTGAGAATTCATTTTCCATCGTGGTGTTCTTGATTGGCATTTTTCTCATCCTGGTCTTCTTCATCTTCAAACATGAAGTTAGAAATCTCAAATTCATCTAAAAATTTAGAATTTTGAAAAGGTGAAGAAGGAGAAGGATTTGGAACTTCCTATATATCTTGGTCTATAATCAAAACCTTTGGATCTAACTTGGTCTCCTCCACAAAATGACTCTCTTGATGACTATTTGTAGTATGTGATGATGACCTTAGTGGAGTAATGCAACCTTTCAAGAATGTTGCAATTTCTTGACATGTGGGAAAATGAGGATCACTACAATCAATTGTAATATTTTCAAGCATGAGGTTAGTTTGTAGAGAAGGGAGATAAAGTGAGGATTTCATATCAAAAAAATTCCACTCATGATCATTTTAGAAATTTCTTATGGAAGTTAGGAAGTTTCAAGCAGCATCTATTCTGGTCCAGTATGCAACAATGTATAGGTAGCTTGGTAACGAGAATCTCAAATCCAAAAAGAGTTAGATTAGTTTGGGATACCAATAATGACTCCATGCTAAATGTATTTTGAAGGCTACTGGACTATTGTTTAGTAGGAAAGTATCCTCGAGAGGTTGCTATTTTTTTTTTAATCTATTTTTGCCCCTTATGCAAAAATGGAAAACGGGAGTAAATTGGAATCGGGACCATAAAATTCCTTCATGAGGCATTTCAAGGAAGTTCAGGTAAAGTAGTATATTAAGTTTCTAGATGTCCTACTATACCTATATGATGCCATAGAACTTAGAAAACCCCAAAAAAATTCAAAGGGTTAGTGCGAGAGGTTAAAAAATGCAAAGGATAGCTAGGGGTCCAAAACAACTTGTTCAACTACACCGTGAGATAATTTTCAAGCTATACAATAAGGGAAAAACTATACATTTGACTCATCAAGGGAATAGTTTTTTTAAGGTTAATGTTGGGTTGTGCGTGTAAGGAACTTACATCTAGTTTTATAGTGAGTAATTGGTGAGGATTGTGGTCCGATTGAGGTCAAAAATTTTGAACCAAAGGCCTCATTAGCATGCTAAGATTTGTTTGTGTGAGCTCTACAAAGAAATGGTCATAAAAAAGATAAGGGAGGGATCATGTTGATAATTTGATCTCGGAAGGTAAGGTGCCTGAGCCATGGACATGATTGAGGTGACCCAAAAGGTAGAAAATGGTCTGAGTCGAGAATGAAGAATGGTAAGCCAAGCTTGTAGTCAAAGTATGGAGGTGGGTAACTATCACTAGATCAGCTCGGTTTGGTGAGCTACGGGTTTTGGGAGTTTGGGTAAGCATGTTACTCACTCAGAGATTGCTAGTTCATAGTTAAAGGCATCAGCATGTGGAATATCTCACCAATGGGAAAGCTGACTGGTATGTCATGGGACACAAGTTGCTCAGGGCTTCAAATTGGGCATGGATAGCTCTTTCGGTAAACTAAGCTCAACCGGGAATACATGATTATTTGATGATGACTTAGGTTCATCATTGTATAAGATGAAACCAAGAATTGATAAAATAACAAGCATGCAAGGGAAAGTTTGAAGTTAAGTTAGAGCTAGATGAATAGCTCAATCACATAAGACCTAGAGCCATATCAATGGGAAGAATAAAATTATGGCTCGAGATAGATCTCACATCGAAGCATTCAACATTGTCGTGTAGTTAGGTAGATGGTGAAACTCACAAGATTTTAAAGTTCGGTACTTGGTGGACATGACACAAAGGTGGAGGAGTTACAAGTCGAGCCATATGGGAATAGCTCACTCAAGATCGATGTCAGTCATGTTAGGTTGGATGGTTTAATTCGGGGATGTGTTGCATTGATAAACTAGTGGGTGTGAACAGGTCAAGCCGAGCCCACGATTCATTTGGTAGGCATGTCTAGCCATGACCGAGGAATCCTTGAGTGGTACTTTGAAATCGGGGTTGAGGTCAAATCACGGGAGGAAAATCATCTTTGTGGAGCTATTGAATGTGAGGTGAGGTATATGAAGAGCCCCAAAAATATGAAAGGATAATTTTGGATTTAGTGTAGGTGGGATACTTGCCGGGGGTTATAGATTGGAGAATGCCAAAGTCGCTCATTGATTATCTCGGTGCATGGAGTGACAAATTCTTGAAAATGGAATCGAAGACCAAGTTGAGTGTGAGCTCTTTTGGCTTGAATTGTGCAAGGAAATAAGTCGGTCGATGAGGTGAACATAGCACTAAGGAGTTCAGCATATAAAATATTGGTCAAAGAAAAGGTTAGAGTTTGTGAGGTGAATAGGTTAAGTCATGGCATGTGCAGGGTAATGTTGGCTCAACTTGGTGTGAGAAAGGCTCGAGTTTTAGGACTTGGGTTGGATATTTCTCAAGAGATCACAAGAAAGGAATTTAACTCATAGTTAGTGAGTTCTGTGCCAAGTTAGACTCGAGTGATGAGAGGAACTATAGAGGTGATTTTGGAGCTTGTTAAGAGAGAAATGGCCATGAGATGAATCGAGCTAGGTTCGAAGGATGTTGGGTGGAACATTGTGTTTACTTAAGTGACAAGAGGAATTTTGAGGAGATAGAAACAAATATCAAGTCATTGTAGATAAAATTGAAGTCAGCCATGGTAAACTTGAATTAATCCATTTCGAGAGATGGAGGATCTGGAGAAAAAGTTGTGGTGAGTCGGGAAAAATGATTCGAAATTCTAAAATCTGAAGGATTTCAAGATTTTATGTCGCATCTTATGTTTCCAGTGATCGACACAATTGGCTCAATGTGTAAAGGGGGTCTTTAGATCTTGAGATCCAAATTGACAGGTATGCATGGTGGAAATGTTTAGAGGGCCTACCGGGGTAATGTGGTGAGTTGGCGAGTGTATTCGGGACACTCGGACTCTAAATTCTGAAATGACTTGATCATTGTGGAGTAATTTAGGGTAACTCCTGAGATGGTTGGTGAGTGGTTGGTTGACAACGCCGAGTCAAGAGTGAGAATTGGTTTGGGTACCAAACCATGGGAGAGTCAATATGGGAAGCTTGAGTCATTCACCAAGTTGGTAGGACGACAGTGGATCTCGCCATTCAAACAAGTTCCCAATGTGAAGTGTTTAAGGGAATAATCTATGAAGACCAATCAATCCAAAGTGTTTCAAGAGCTTGATGCACAATGGGTGATTCCTAAAGGTTCTACCAAGTGAAGAGGGGTCACTAATGTTAATTCAAAACATTCCCGGGTTAAAAGTCCGAGGTAAATGTTGAGTTGTTGGCGTGTTACCACATAGGATAAACATTGGAAGTCTTGTAATGATCAGTTAGAGGAGTAGAAACTCGTGGAAGGTGAATATGTGGAGCTCACTAGGCATGCCATTTTGGCTCAAGATGGTATTTAAAGCATACAAGTAGTTGGCAAGTTAAATGGGAGGAGCCCGAGACTCGATCATTGTGAAATGTGGATCCTAACCAATGCGAGGTAGGAAAGGAATCATAAAACCTACTGAGGAAAAACAAGGAACCCACCATGTAGAGTGAATAACTCACTACAGAGGAAAATAGAGGATATTGTTAGCCAATTTAGTGATCCGGCTGGTGAGGAATTCACCAAGTTAGTCACCCTTACCAGCCAAGTTGGTCCTTTGCATAATTAAACTCATGGGTCTCATCAAAACGCCAAGGTTCCTTCAAATTTTATTAAAATATTATTTTTAATTCAGTGGGAAATTTAAGTTTATAAAGCATGATGCAAGGATTTTTATTTGAAATAAATTAAAGGGTGATGTAAGCATCATGAGAAATTATTAGAGAGCCATTATCTTCTATAATATGGCCTAGCTTATAGGATTTTTTCCTTCTTTCTCTAACCAACTCATATTTTTATAAATGTAAATGGGAAACACATTTCAAGGTGTTAGACATTTTCCCAAGTTATCCCTCCTTTCACAAGCTGAGCTATTGTGAATTTAGAGGCTTTCAATCCTTTCTTATAAATATTGTAATGACAACCCTCGCATATTCCTCTTATAATAGTGAACTATGCATATGATTGAAGTAATAGAAATTATGTTTTGTGGCTAATTATCTATCCTTTCATCATTTTTGCTACTTCTTTTTGCCTCTCTCATGTTTGTAGGTATACTATGCAATCTCAAGTTTCCATTGCAGGTTTTGGGAGTTATTGTTCTTATCTGGGAGTGAATTTTTTTATGCAGTTGGGTTTTTGATGCATGTCCATCCTTCCCATTTTCATCCTTCTTCATTGGAAGACAGAAAAATTGTCTAGAAAAACCCTTTCTTGGTGCATCACCATTCCTAGTGTAGGTTTTATTTCTTGCAAATCTCTCTCCCTAATCCCTAGAAATGTTAGTATAGGTCTAGTTAGCTATTTTTCTTGCATTAGGAGTAGTGTAGTGCTTAGTTTAGGAAGAGGAAGCCAACCTTCTCTGAGAGGTTCACCTCAAGCCCATAAGTCCCACATCTTGAGAGGTGATCCCATGTTACCTAATCACACCAAATTCCCTATTCATCACTTGGCCATTTGGGGGGTGCAGTGATTTGGTGATAACAGTATAGTGCGGAGTACAGTAGATATCTATGTTATAGGTGCTCATTTGGAGCAGAGATGTTTTCTTGGAGGTGTGACAGAGTGGTTTGAGATATATAATCTCATAGAATAATGTAATCAGTTGTATAATGACATATGAGGTATTTTTGGGTAATTTTCAAAGGTTTCCTATTCAATTATTGCATTATTTCAATTGACCTTAATTGTTACTATGAAGATCTAAAGATGCAAAGATAGGTAAGTCTCAATGACTAGAGATATTGGGACATCGCATTCATATTATATTGATTAGATATATTATAGGGATTATTTATGATGCTCTTAGAAATATTTTATATGGCCATGATGAGTATTTTGTCGATATGACTTATTTTGTTACACAGGGTGAAAAACAAAGTAAAATCTAGTTCAAGTGCAACTTCATATGGTTGTTGTGAATGATGTGATTTTAATCAGACCTTATGGATTTCAAGAATTTTTCTAAGATGATTTTATAATGTTTCATAAAATAATGAGTTTATTTTATCGTCACATTTTTATGAATGAATGTTAGGAAGGTAAAAGGTAAAAACCCTAGTTAAACCCTAGCTAGGAGCAGTTTGCAAAAGGTGAAGTATACTAACCTAGTTTTGATTGAAAGTGAAAATATGATGATTGGATGTTGTAGAGGACTCCTTAGGATTTCCATAAATGTATGGTTGAGGTCATGGTGATGAGTGGGCCCCACCTAAAAATAGTTGTTTCTATTAAAGAAGGTGATAGAGAAAGATATTCGAAAGAAGTAGCATGCCAAATTGATGATCCATGATGTATGGGAGTTTTTTAATTTATTTTCATGGTATTTTAAGGTCATTATTATGTATTTTCATGAATTTTTGAGGTCTAAATAGGTTGACGTAGTAGTTTTGGGGTCTCAAATGGCAAGGTCCAATGTTTTGGCCATAACTTGAGCTACATGTGGAATTTTGAGGTGATTAAAGTTTTAATGGAAATTATATTTAGATATATCTCAATAAATATATTTATTTTCTCATGATGAGGTGACTTGATAGGGTTTACAGGGGCATTATTTGAGAAATAATGTTTTGGCAATTCAAGATAGGATCTATTTTTGTGAAAGTTTGATGTTATTTTAAGCATGAGATGGATTGGTTGATGCTTCCTACCACATTTATTATGAATATGGATGAATTTTGAATCCAAATAATGAATTTTTAGTTATTTAAGGAAACTATAAGTGATTTTATGAACTAACATTTGGAAATAGATTTTTTGGCAAAGTTAATTTGGTAAAGGCAAATCTTGCATAGGTTTGAAGTAAAATATGTTTAATGACTTCAAAAATGATTATATGTGTTCTTCAAGTTCTGAAATTTATTTTTAGTGGTCACATGACATGTTTTGGTTTAGTATAAGTCATTTGGTGGAATTATGAAGTTTCCAAGGTGTCTTTGAAGGGTAAAGGAAACAACTATTTTAAAGATAGACAAGAAAGTAGGGCCGGTAAATGAAATAATTTGATTGGTTGATATTAACTGAGACCAATTATGAGTATTTTATGATATTTTAATCATGTCTAAGGGTTCATGTGTCACAAAAATTATGTTATTCATCTTAGGGCATTTTCAAGATTGTGCCCATGGGGTTTTGAGCTATTTTTGACACATGTAATGAGGTTTTTAGCTAGACCAACCTATATGGGAGATATGTGAATGTTGTAATTAATTTTTTTTAATTTTATAGTGTTTTTTGGGTGGAATTTATCATAAAGGAAAGACCTATTTTGGTTTGGAAGGAAGAAAAGCGTATTTAAGTGTTTGTTTAGTTCATTTTTGAACTAGTGCTCTTGAAGGGAAGGTGTGCGACACGGAGAGAGATATTTTATAGGTATGTGAGAATATTTTGAAGGATGAGGAATAGCATGAAATTTTTAGGAACTCATGGCAGCATGAGAGCAATAATATATACCAAAGAAAAGTGAACAAAGAACAAGAAGATGAGAGATTGAAGACCTAATGTGTGAGCTAGGGTTTGTAAGATGAAATTGTGATCTCAATCAGTTTTGGCAGAGAATTTTCATATATCGATATCTTTAGGTGGTTTATTTTGTACTTGGATAGAATTAGGGGTTGTATCTTCCTTTTATATTGGGTGCTTTACTAAATTAGGGGTTGGTGCTTCTTGTAAGGTTGGTGCTCCATCAACTAGGTGTTGGTGCTCCTCGCAGGGTTAGTGCCTCACTAAATCAGGGTTTTTGATCCTTTTCTAGTTGTTTCTACACTAAGTTACTTTTCTTTGAGTAATATAAGAACATTTACAATGGGTTTTATTCCCCATGAGGGTTTCCCACTTATATATGGTGTTCATATGTTGAGTATTTTGTTCCTTGCTCTTATGGTTGATGTTGCATATCTTAATAAGAACACATGGTTATGAATGTTGTATGAAAAATATAATTTATGAATGTATGGTTTGGTAAATTAAATAAAAATTATTGTAGGACTGATTCACCCCCTCTCAGTCCTTGTGCTTCCAACAATTGGTATCGAGAAGGTCCTTGAGAAGAAAGTTTCACCACTTGAAGGATATCCTCAAGAACAAGATGGATATAAAAGAAATTCAGAATTTGAAGGACACAAGAGAAAATGTGAAGAGGCTTTTAATTCAGCTATAGCAGGTAAATGCAGACCTAAAAAGGTATGAAGAATTAAGGAGAAAGTCATGTGAAGAAGATGATGATGATCATGAAGAATATGGCCCCAAAGTGAAATATAGTCAAGTGAATTCATTGATTAGAATAAGGGTTTTATTGAAACCCATAGGGTTTGACATATGTCAGTCCATATATGAGGTATGCAATTCTTCTCCTACAAATTTAAGTGATGGTAGATCTCATGAAGTTGGAAAAATAGGTTCATATGTTGATTGCAAGACAAGATGCCCTAAAATTGAAAATGAAGAAGATAACAAATTTAGAGAGGAATAAAAAGAATCCCTAGACCTTAAGTTAATCAATGAATATATCAAAGAAGAATATTTCCAAAATGTTGAAGGTGAAGAAGTAGAGGATGACCTAGGAGATGATATTAACATTATTCAAGTACGTTATGATGATATTGTCATGAAAATAGGCCATGAAGAGACCAAATAATCCTATAAAGCTCATGTGACAACTCATGAGAAGCAAATTAGTGTGTTTCAGCAATCTAATGAGGAAAAGGCATTTCCAAGAGATCCTAAATGCAAAAACCCACTATTCCATCATGTAAGGTATGGTGTTTTATTCCTATTTAAACAATATGGACATAGGTCTGTTGACAAGTGGAAGGAGCATAATTGTTCAAGATTTGAGATTGAGTTATGTAATTTGTTTCAATGAGTCTTATCACATTTACGAGTACAAGTGTTTATTGTCTCATCATGTGTCTTACCCATATATTGAGTATGTGTTGTTGTCAAAGAATTTATTTTTGTACTTTATGTGTGTATTATATTATTTGGGTTTGATTTTATTTAAAAGGAGTGATAAAGTTTATAAATGTATCTCATAAGTTCAGTCTCCTCATCTATGTGTCTCAAGTATATGTAGGAATTCATTAAGATCTATAGCACTAAGCAAGAACTTCATGGTGCTTTATCATGATAGATTAACTAGTATGTGTCTCAAAGTTTTTATTTATCTACATAATATGGTATACTCAGATGTGAAATCTAATTCATGTGTGACGTATCTAAATTCATAAGTTACATCTTTAGTATTCTGGTTTAGGGTCTCATTATCATTAATTTTATGGAAAGTATGTGTTTGTGTGTGTATGATTGTGTACCTTGACTTGAAAAAAGTATATGCTCAAATTTATGAGTTATGTCAAGATTATCTTGATCATGTCATCCAGTATAAAGTTCTTAATGTTTCTGTAGTCTATATCAGAATGAATGATACAGGTGAAAGTGAATTTTATAGTTATACTAAGATCTTAGGGACCTGAATAAAGATGAAGAGCAAGTAGATTGATACAGATTTATATAATGGATGCTTATCGTGGCCCTTTCAAATTTCAATCAAGTATGAATTATGTGTTTCTCATATGGAAGAAGATCAATGTGAAAAGTCTTAGTCATGATTTCTATGAGTTAGAGAGTTATCTTCAGGGTCTACAAGATTTAATAAGATAATTTAATGTTAGAAAGAAGATGATAATACATCTATAAGTTATATATGGATTTGACAAAGCATGATGTCATCTCATGCATCATGGAATGTTACAAGAAGGTTCCTTCCATGATTGTGTAGATTTGTACTTAGGATTCTTGTTTAGATAACAAGAATAATGAAGGTCTAAGAAGTTGTAGATACATGTTACTGAAGGAACTAGTATAACAAGGTATGCATATGCAGAACTTGAGATAGAAATTATTATCAATAAATAAGGACAAGTTGATGGTCTAATTTAGGACATTTTGTGTCTTCATAGTGACAATGTGATGTTAATGATGATGTTAGGTATGGATTAGTAGTATTTTGACATTATATTGGTCAAAAGGTATAAAGTATGCATCTATATGTCATCAAAGGTGTGTAGGTAACAGAAAGGGTAAGATTTTGAATGAATAAAAGTAGATTATAGGTCTATAAGGAGTGAATTTTTTGATTGATCTTGTTGAGGGTAAAAAAGGTATGACCACTAGTATGCATAATTTTAGATAGATCTAAGCCTCATGGAGGACAATGTTCCATTCGGATCATGTAAGAATTGGAAGTTAGAATTCATGGTAGGCTATGTTATTGGGATCATCATGAGAAAAGCAATGTATTATATCCTACAAGACGTTGATAATATGTAAGTATGACACAGTCCTCAATATTAAGAAAATTAGTTATGTTTATGAGGTATAAAATTTATGATGACATTTGAATGATAAGGATACTTAGAAGTCTATGTAAGTGTCTAGGTATGTGATTTAAGTCCAAAGTACTGAAAGTATCTTAAGTCAAAAGTTTCCCAAGGTGATATAGGTATACAAATGTATGACTACGTGATCATAGGACAAGTCAAAGAAGTTTATTAGGACTGTGTACAAAATATGAGGCCTATAATGTATAAAGAGGTTATGTCAAAATGTGAATACATGTGTATGGAAAAATGGTGCAAGAAAGGCATAGTAATCATTCAAGGATCTTCAAGTAGTCAGAGTACTAGTATGTAAGGATATAAATATCAAGCTATGGCTAGTGGTTACAGGGCACCTTGTGATATCACTACACCATGATGATGAGCTATAGGTATCAACTAATATTTCAAGGTATGAAAAGGGTGTTAAGATTCCAAAATGTGCTTGAATCATCATATGCGTCAGAGATACAAGTATAAGACATTGAAATGAGATGGTACTCTGAGTTTTGGAATGGAGGTTAAATAATCTATAGAATATATGAGGAAAAAATAAAACATCTCATTTTGAGCTTACAAAGTGTTCTAGTCAATATCCTATTGTGTTTTTAAAAATGGAAGGTCATTGAATTCAACCTAAAGGTTTTGTAAGAATGATGGTCATCCATTAGAGGACACAATCTAAAAGATCAAGAAGTTTTCTTAAAAATGTTTAGAGAATTTTAGAAGTATATTTGTCATGATGAAGCACTATGACATTACTACATGATAGAGAAGGTACAAAATAAGGGACATACTCGGTTCCTCACCGAATTCTAGAATAGTGCATCTCGAGATGCATGATGATGATCAAAGCAATCAAGAAGAAAGGAAAGAAAATATAGTTGTACATGGTTATTATGTATCTTCAATGGGTATCATGCCAGAGCATATTTTTCCAAGAGGCTTATTAAGCAAAAAATGTGAAAAGGTATGTTCTCAAAATTGAATCAAGAATTAATAAATACTTGAATGAAACTATGACTATGTAAGCTAGGGAGTTGAAGTACAGGATGAGGCTGAAACTTGTTCTTGTTAGTGCAAAATTATAGCACCCCTAATTGCTTATGATTTATTTGTGAGACAATCAGGTGTCACATGCATAATATGGGATTATCCTGCAATATGGGATGTTGTAAGTAGGATAATCCTCCAAAGAAAATTGGCTTCTTCTCCTAACCTAATGCCAACTTCTCCAAACTCTAGAGAATGGAAAACTAATATAATCATATCCTAATGCTTTCAAAGGAGAGAGGGATAGAAGAATTCATAAAATAAACCTATTATAAGAAAATATGATGAACCAAGAAAGGGATTGAGACATTTTGGGCGAGTGAAAATAGGAGTAAACAAAGTAAGGGAGGGTGAGTAGAATCACCATAGCTAAAACAATATTTAGTTCCCTAGATTCATAAAGGACAACAAATTAAAGTTCATGTAAAGAGATATAAACATGCACAATATACCTACAAATGTAATGGAAGGCAAAAGATGCAATATAAGCCAAATTAGGGAAATAAAAGCCACAAAACACTTATTTTATTGCTTCAAAACATGCACAATCCATTATAATATAGGCACAAGGTAAAAAATTTACAATAAGCCCAAATTCGAGTCCTTTAGATCACAATAGCTCTGGAACAATTTTTATAGATTTCCTTTACAAAACAGAATGAATCCCCTCAAAACGAGAAAAATTTTACAATATATAAGCAATTTAGGTCACCAACCGGCAGAATGCATTAAAGAAGTATGGAAGGCCATATGAATTTGGTACTATGCTTTTACGGGCGCCATGGGTGCCACACCTCATTAAACTAGTATTTGAACTAACTATGTATCGCTCCCATTAATGTTTGGTTCATTCATGCATTATTTTGGTAGCATATATTTTCTTCTCTTGGATGGTAGTATTTTCTTCCTTGTGTTGACCAGTTGCGTAAATGCAACCAGTCGGTAACATGCTTTCCCTACTACCAAAGAGTAGCTTAAAATCCACTATCATCCGGTGGAATCCATACAAATACTATCTCGACCCTACCGTTGATCGACTTCTCCATCATCTCCATTGTCTAACTAGCCGTAGTGCTGAAAATTCCACTGGTTGATAACTTTGTTGACCGTTGTTAAGACTACCCTTGTCCGCTACCAACTAGTATCATCTATAAATGCTATTGGCACTTCTACGTTGTTTACCTGTTTGTGACCCGCTGATTTTTCTACCAATCAATAGCACAAAAAAGTGCTACTAGACAGTATCATTTGTTCCTGCTACTGGTGGCATTTAATCACCATTATTTCCCTTTTCATCTCATACCTTTTCCTTAGAAAGCTATCTCACCATGAGTTACCCTGTTAAATTTCAAAGTGTTACACCCATCAATCAACAACATTCAGACCTGATAAGTTGTCTATTTTGCAGGGGTGCAAAAAATGGATAACTCTTAATGAATTACAGGGTGATCTACTTCCTAGATCTGAAAGACCATTGGCCTTGTTGTGTCCATTGGGCATGGAGTCATTCTCGAACTCGAAATTGATCCGACACCGAAACTTCACCCTCAAACTTTTGAAACACTGCTAGGGCCTGTCATTTCTCAAAACCCTAGGCTGGAGACTAATTACTCTCATCACAAGACCCTACCTAAAACTAGAAAGTGCAAGAGCAAAAAGGCACAACTATATACAAACAACAAATTCATACACTTCCCAAGTGGAAAATGTAGAGAGTGCACCAACACTTATTACAAAGAAAACCTAAACTAAAACAAAGAAATGTGCTACAAGCACTTGGAGGAATATAAATCCTAAACTAATATGTACAAGGAAAATATTTCACTTTAGTAACAATGCTTGAGATAGATTCCATTTACTGGAATTTGTAGTTCTTCTCCGTCCAACCTTGATAGATGGAAAGCATTGTTTTCTTTTCATTCTAAAATCATGTAAGGTCCACTCCATATTACATCAAACTTGGAGTGTCTTCCTGGTTTAGCCCTGGATGTATCTTATTTCAGACCAAGTCCCCCTCTTTGAAGGTCCTATTTTTGGCCTTCTTATCAAAGCACCTCTTGATCAAAGCTTGATCTTTCTCCATGATTTGCACTGCTTTGTCCCTAGGTTCCTCTAACTCCATGAGTTCAACATACCTGACTTCCATGACATCAAACTCAAACAACTCTAGTTACTTGATAAAATCCAATGTTGGTAGCTCTGGGGATATTGGTAGCTTCACGTCCCCTGTCATAGACCAACCTATAAGGAAATTTACTTGTTTACCTCTTGGGGGTAATTCTATCAACCCACATGGATGATTTCAACTTGGTGTGCTATGTTCTTTGGTTCTCATCTAAATTCCTCTTTATGGTTTCCAAAATATTTTTTGTTCATGGACTTAGCCTGGCCATTACCCTGAGGATAATAATTTGATGAGGTTATGAGGTATACTCCATTCCTAACATACCATTCTATGATCTTAGAACTAAGAAATGCCAAAGCATTTTCTGATATAATGGTGGTCGGTACCCCAAATTTTTCACTATCCCTTTATAAATCTCTAAGATACTAAACACATTTTCCTCCTTAAGTGCCACTACCTCGGTCCACTTGGTGAAATAATTTGTGGCTGTGAGGATCCACTTGTGGCCCAAGATAGAATTTGGATTAATCACCCCAATGAAATCCATCCCCCATTGCATGAATGGTTCATTTACAAAAATGGGGTGGAGTGGAAGGGCTGCTAACTTCTCTTTACCTGTGAAGAAGGCACACTTTTTACACTTCCTAATCCATGCATAACAATCATGAAAAAGGTTAGGCTAATAATATCTTGCCTTCATAATTCTAAGATTTGTTACCCTTGGGGAAAAATGGCCACCTGTTTCTCCATCATGAAATTCATGTAGCACCTTCTCTATCTGATCTACCTTGAGGAACCTTAGGAGGACACCATTTACATCTTTCTTGAATAAGATACCATCAACCAATGCAAAGGGGATACAATGGAGCCTGAAATACCTCCTTTTGGCCTTGCTCATACCTTGAGGACTTTGACTTGTTTAAAGGAAATGGATTATATCTTGAGTCCAACATGGTGTAGGCACATCATCTACTACCATTTCTTGACTATCTTGTAATACCAAAACAACTTCTTCTCTACCACCTGACTCAACATGTTTTCCCGAGGCTAACTATTCACATAATCCCTTTCCACTGACTAGCTTGGCCACCCTAATATCAATTTCATACTCCATGACCTTGGTTACCCAACCAAATTTTTTTTTCATTGAGGTCCTTGTTTAAAAGAACATATTTTATACCAGCATGTGTTCTTAGAAGATGAATCCTATTATTTGATAGTAAGTGTCCGAACTTCTTTATAGTCATTTGATTACCCTTAGTAAAATTTTCTAACCCCAAACACACTGACCTATCACCCAGTAGGTGATGGGTGCTCACCTAAGGCATGCATGGTTAATGAGCCCCTTCTTTATGTGAGATTTATGTGAAGGTTCTTTCATTAATGGAGGATTATTTGCAAAAAGAGAAGTACATTTACTTACTTGAAAAATTAGAATATATAACTAGTGGATCTACACATTAATGCATCACAAAAGCTAAATAACATGGTAAGAATTCTAATAAACTAGATCTGATCCATAATAAGTCATATAACATGAGGGTTTACACCCATAAACAATTTATACAGAACAAACCCACACATATATTGATGTAAAGGACTTCTGGTAGACACATTACAATTAAAAGGGTCATCTCAAACTATATATAATAAATGACAGAGACTTAACTCCTGTAAGCTTCTTTGATATGAGATCCTAACTATACTTTTCCCATTTTAACCCTTGTTATAGATCTCAGTACCATACATAGGCTTATGGCATCCCTTACAACCCTCTATCACTAAGTGATCTAAACCCTAGCATTACTACAACACTTCGTTACTCTCCTTCTCTTTCTTTGCATTCTCTATGCATTCTATCTATGTTTATCCCTATCTTATCTCTATCTCCTCATCTCTCTGTCTCTATCTCAAGCATTACTTTATATAATATCATCACCCACCATCATGCTTTCTCTAAGCACAAATCGCATGCCAAGTTTTGATGTGGTCCTCCATTGGTGAATTCTTATCCCTTTGTAAACCCTCCACTCTTTGTAATGATGTATTTTGGGAATATTCCCTATGGGGAATATCCTTTTCTTGACCTCCAAGGTTTCAGGCTGGCACCTTATCCACTCATTATGCCTAGTCAAGTCCTCACACTTTTCCTCAAGTGTCTTTAGAATGCAAAATATGGCTAGGTCCTTTAAACCCATGTTCTTCCCCCGTGCATGCCCTTGTTTGACATAAACCCTTCTTAAACCATTTTGTCCTACATGATTTCCCTTGAGCACCCTTCTTCCGATTAGTCCTGCACGCACATCCTTTAGTACTTAGCCAATATTTCAGGGCCCAACATCACCCCACACTACACGTGTTCTCCATCCTTAGAAACATCTTGCTTCTTCAAAGAATAAAGAATAGTGGAATAGGGAAAATATGAATAAAGAATGAAAGAATAGAAGATTATGTTACTACTTTGTAGGAGGAGTGGCAATTCCTTCTTCACTGTTACATCAATCTTTTCCTAGAAATCTACCTCACCTTGCGCCTACTAAAGTAGGTCACCTACTAGAGCAATCACCTCATCAAAACTCAATTCGTTTCTCTTAGCATTTAGCATATCTACAATGACTTTTATCTACTTTCTAAGATCATCCAGACATCCATTCTATGAGTGACCTGGGGATATAGCTCCTTAAGCTGATTCTTAATCAAACCTGTAAGGTTTCAATTGCTTCCAAATTTGTATCATCCTCGATTAGGATCTTATCACACTCTTCCCTGTTGTCCTTGTTCTTTTCTTGAAATTATTTCAGATCTTCCTCTTGCGTAGCAACCAATATGTTTGCTACCCTGTCTCTATCAATGCAATTGTCATATACATCCTTGGCCATTTGCATGGTAGTCTTTACAATGGAAAGGAGCTCAAAATACCAAGTAACTATCTCCCTAATATTCATTTTTTCTTCCTCCTTCTAGCACACCATTGCCTCTTCTACCGATTCCAATACGAGTGGCCACCTTTCCATGGTGAGGATGTGGGTCAAGTATTCCAAGCATTACATGGTTGAATCATATTTTGGCTCAAGCGGGCTGTATGAGTTCTTCAAGATTATGGCATCTCGAAATTATCTCTATTTTCTTCTCGAATCTCGTGCACCTTTGCCATTTCCTCCCTTAACTCAAGCCTTAATTATGCGTTAATCAGCTCCTCCTGCTTTAACTCCCTATCTCTTTCAATGATCTCTTCATTTTTCTTCTCAAGCTCTTCCTCCAAGACCCTTATTCTGTCATTTCTCCTGAAGAGCCTCACCTCAACTTTTACCGATAATTTATTAATTGCATTGAAAATTTTCTCATCAAATAGTTGTTGGGTATTCATGAGAGGGTTTACTCCTTGGCATCTCGGTATCTTCGTCAACGCCTCATGGTTGACCTCAAATTCAGGCTCATCAACATGGGACTCAAAATCCCAAAACAACATCTTCCTCATGCACGAGTATGCACCTCCACACAATACTTAGGAAACATATGTGCGAGTACCTTATTTGGGTCAATGATGTAAGTAATTTCTTTGTCCTGCGCACCACTATTAAACCCATTCCACATGTTCTTGCTTCCTTTGGGAAGTGTAACATTCCCATTTTAAGACTTTACAAACAACGGAAAATTTTTTTACATGATGTTATCCGTTCTAAATAAAACATCATTTAGAACACACATTCCATGCCAATCAATCTCATAATAGATAACCATATGCAGCTGTAAATGACTCGGTAAATTACCGATCTCTCATTTCATGACTCGGTTTCTAACTGATCTCTCATGTTTTTCTTTAAGTATAGAATACTTTATGTATACTTGGTTTTCCTATCCTATTCCAATTACTAAGTGATCTATTTAAAGAACCTATCTAAATATTTATTACCAATATTCATCTAACATCATGTTTATTTAAACTAGGTGACATAGGATAACGCAAATAGCAACTTATGATACTTTAGACAAATATTTCCAACATACAGTTCATGTTACTATTCCTAGACAACATACTCATCAATTTGGAATAAGTCCTTCACCTCACTCTATTGTAATCTAGAATGGTCTTTACTGAATTTTGTCATTCCACTTTCCCAAGGTTTGACCCTAACCCAAGTTAGCGACATAATTTGTTATAGGTAAACACTCACGATGACTTAGGGTATATGAGCATATTCGACTAACCTAAGTCGACCAAATGTGCCTAGGTACCCTGAGTCATTGAAAGCTACTTCCTATTCTAATCATGCTACTAACTTGACCTAGAGAGAAACTAAGTTCAAGTCCAGATGTGTGTAGATCTAAATGAAGAATTATAGAAGAGTCTTTCCACATGTCAACTACAACATTGTAACCTAGAGAAGCCCTTAATCTTCTCAAAGGTACAAATCCTGCAGATTGGTGTGTGCCAACATCCGTTAGAACTACTTCATCATGATGTACGTACTCTTGGTGGTCATTAATTTGGATTAAGATTCGATTGCGTAAACCTTGCAAAACCCTAATTCCAACATTCGATAAGTTCTTCTTTCATAATTAATCTGATTAATATTAATAACTTCATTATTTCATGATTTCTTTTATGTTTATTACCTCGACATAACAATAAGTTATCCAAAAATAGGGCAGAAGACATCATAAGGTTGGTTTATTATATATATTTACTGTTCAAGATTGTGTAGCGTCCACATAGGTTCTACTAGAGTAGACTTCATGGAAATTAATTACAATGATTAATGATCATAAACACCATTCCTTTTGTTTTACATTCTTCTGAAAGAGGAAGAGTCTTCCTCTACATGATTAAATGTTAGGGTTATCATACCCTTTTTATCTTTCACAATTCATATAGTTTAATTTTATGTCCAATACACATTCCATAATTATACTATAATTGTTTAGATAGAGAATGACATCTTATGCAACTTAGCAAGTTGCTACTTAGTAAGGGGAGATTGAGTTATTCCCTTAATCCAACTTATTAAATGATAACAATAATAAGTATACAACCAGTTATGAAGAATATCTATAAGATAAATTATAATTTCCTTCATAAAAAGTACAAGAGAATTCACACAACAATTTGGAGTCAGTCTCCAAAAATTTCAATTCATCATGATAAAAGTATACACTTTACAAGAATATACATTTCAGGCATATTGCATGTCAAACAAAATTAAGATCATAGAAGAATACATCTTTTATTTTTCATTACACTCATGAATAAATCAAAATTCTTTACAAAAGAGACAGACTTTACATCAATCAATACATCATAATTTTTTTTGCCTTCTTTTATCACTTACAAAGTCCATCTGCATAATTGCTATGCACGTCGATTCATTGAACCGAGCATGATAAGAACTAAGCATTAAAATGAAATGCATTCCACTAATTGTTCCATTAAAACAACTTTTCTTTAATGAAATAATTAATGTATCATACAAATAAGCATAATTAATAACAATCATAAAATAAGTACAAATAATAAATCAGAATTCACTTTTAAGAAAAGATCATAATATAATCAGTAACTACTACATTATACCAGCTATGTATTGTCCCAAAAAATTACTTATTTATATCAAACAACAGCTCTTTTCATTTAATATTTTCATAATTCTTTCTGAATTTGAAATACAAAATTTAAATTTACTATGTAACAAAAAGAATTACTCTTAAAATCAAGACCATATTGTCGTTTTACCAAGTTTCTAGAATCATGTAGAGAAAATTCATTTTAGCATAGTACATATTGAGGATGATTCATCCTACAACTTAAATAAATAAGAAGAAGAATCAATATGGACTATCCACAATTCACCATTTATCTAAGAGATAGAAATCAGGTCCAAAAGTACATAACGAGTACCTACATAACCATATGTTGGTGAGAAAAATTTTTGGGTGTAAAAACTTCTGGATTTCTTGCCAACACTGGGAATCTAAGTCCCTCTACTTAATCGGTGTAGCTACAGTATGTGCATGTGTGAGAAAGTGTGGATTTCTGTGGTGGTCTTTCGACCGAGGATGCAATAGAGTCATTCCACTGACCCTACAGAAAATCTAGCAATCTCTTGCTAGGGAAGTCTTCGTCTATAGAGCGGGAAATGGGAGTGAGAAAATAGGTAGGAGAACTAATGTTGCAGGTAGAAAATCAGATTCCTTCACGCACTAGTTAGAAACTTCAACACATGCATTCATGAGAAGAAACAACCCTGCAAATAGCAACAAGACCAAATAGAATTTATTGACCACAAAGTATCAAGAAACCCCTTAGTCAAAGAAAGCTAGAAACTCCTTCTTCTTGTATTGATTACTCAAACCAAAGTTGTACATAGTGGAGAAATAGAGGAAATTTGAGAATGGAGGAAAGTAGAAGAAAATGGCTATCTCCTTTGCTTTCTCTAGGTACAATGCACTCTTGAGTCTACAAGATCAATCGCCAACCCTTTGAAATGGGAATGGATTTACAATTTATAGAATAGAATATGACTCTTCATCTACCCCCCAATGCATTTTCATATGTCCTCACACAACTTAAAAAAATTAACTTCCTAGAAACCTTTAAGTCCTTTTTATAACATAAAGGTGACTTAAAGTTACATTATATTTCTAAAGTCACTTTTAAGTGACTTAAAGGCATATCAAAAAGTGCAAACCCCAATGAAGAATTAGAAAATTTGAAGGGAGAGGAAGTTGGGGGAGAGGGAAGAGAGAGAAGAGGAGAAGATGTTGCACGTGATGAAGTCCGATGATCCTCGTTGATGGAAAGCTCTGATGCGATGAAGTTCTGAATGTCCCATTGTGCCAAAATTGCTCTTTGAGTGTGACTTACTATTTTTGGTAAGCACCCATATAGGGAGCTTACTATTTTTAGTAAGTGGTCATTTCCATTGTTTTTTTTTTCTATGAACACTCATTTGGGCTTTTTGGAGATCTTCAATACCTGCTTCCTTTGTCTCAGCTGATTTTGATGATGACTTTCCAAACATAGCAAGTTTGTATAGGAAAACTTACTATTTTTAGAAAGTGTGTTTCCAATGATCTATTTGTGATGGAACATACTTTTTAGATTTTTCTTTTCATTACGATCACACCCTCTGAATTTCACATAGTTTTTCCCACTAGAATGCCTGGAAATAAATTTTGAAATTTTGACTTGGCAGTGGCTTCGAGCACGGAGCTGCCATGGCGGCCATTAATGGAGCTCAAAATTTTAGGTCTTGTTTTTTTCTCTGTTTGCAATGAAAAAAACTCCATTGTGATAGTTTTTCATTTGGAGCTCATGTGCAAGTTTTTAGCTCATTTCCATTGCCGGAATGATGGGAAATCCAACAAATGTGAGTTGGTGCACAAAGAGAGGGTTTTATTGGAGAAAATGATTCTAGGCACCATTTGACCTCTTTTTATTTCATCTTGATCACCTTGAAAAATGAGGAAATCTCCAAGATACGGCATCACAATCTGACTTGTATCTTGTGAGATATGAAGATTTTTCGATTGAGTGACTTCATGGTTATTTGGCAAAAAACCTTCATTTTCTCCCCATTCTTTGTCATTTCACTCCATTTTTCTCTGAGACATACATATTTTTATGTATTAATGGTGTGGAGAGTTTATGTGGCCATGGCAGAGCTTGTTTGGAGCAACAATGGTGGAATGGGTGTCTGGACAATCATGCAAGGAGCCATGGCAAGGTATGAAGCTATGGAGGAGAAATGAGAGGAAGAAAACAACTAAGTGCTGGATTTAAACTTTCAAAACATACAAATGGAGGGGCTAGGTGAATTTTTATGTCCCTGATGTCCTTGACCTTAGGGATGTGAGGGAAATCAATTTCCATGGTGGTCAAGGTGATGTCATGTGTCCTCGATCCGACGGTAGGGGATTTGCTTAAAAATGCACGTGGGTGTCCCAATGACTCCCCATAGGGAATGGGAACATTTTTCCATGTCTTATGTCCCCCAACTTAGATACATAGGGGACATCAGTTTCCACGGTGGTCCTGGAGGTGACACATGGCACCCGATCCAATGACAACGAATGAATGCTCCAAAATGCACCTGGGTGTTGAAACACAGTCATGTTGGTGTCCAAATGACTCACCATAGGGGCTGGGCATATTTTTGAAAGTCTGATGTCCCCCACCTTAGGTGCATAAGGGACATCAAATTCCATGGTGGTCTTGGAGCTGACACATGACACCCAATCCGATGGCAAGGAATGCATGCTCCAAATAAGCACCCGGGGGCTAAACTGTCAAGTCTGGAGGTCATATGAGGGTCCCGCAGGTCACATGGGGCTGGGCACATTTTCTAACAGCTGATGTACCTAACCTCAGGGACATCAGGGACATGAAATCCCACTAGGCTCCTGGTGATGACATGTGTCCTCTCAAAAAAATGACTAAGTCCTGAACTGCCTTTGAGAGGGTAACTTGGAACGAAGATAACTTGAGCTCCCATGTAATTTCTGGGTGAAATTTTATATTATTATGACTTGAAATGTAATTTTTAATCCAATTATGGGGGTTTCATTTCTTGATTCAACCATCTGATCCCTAAAAATTGTATTTTGTATCTAGGACTCCCTTGTACACTTTGAGAAAAACTTCCCGCCAATCATATGCGCTAAGGTCTTTGTGAAAATTATTATTTTACCATCATGTAGGTATTTGAATCCTCTTTTTGATGATGTTTTTTTTACTTCTAACTCCATCCAAGCTCTTAGAATCTTCTTCTGAAACCTAATAGTTTTTTTAGGCCTATGAATTACCTAGGCTTGTGAACCCTACTTTTACTCAAACTTCTCCAAAAATTTAAAAACTTCCCTAAACCTTCCAAGACCATTTCCATGATGATTTAAGGTCTTCAATTCACCTCCATGTTGAATATTACCCTTTTTTTCCACTCTAGGGTGGTTGGTCCATTCCTGGGAAGGCCAGTGATAGCCCTTCCCAATACTACCAAAAGATAACATCTTTTTAGAATTCCTAAAATCACCTAGGGGAATGGATAGACTTTCCTAAATCACCTAGGGGATAAATTTTACATCAAATAGGGGTGACCAAACTGATGGATTTGACTTGGGGTGCCTAGGGAATGATAAAACATGAAAATTTTGGCACAGGGTATAGTTGTCATGCTTAGAAACTTCCAATTTCCCTGTTGCACATTTTCGCAACAACAATTGGCTCTAGCTTGGGGACATGACATGGACTGAGCACATCAAAGACATGGCATGGGAATCTAGAATCTCAAATTTAGACCATATAATTTGTTGACCAGTTCCTTATCCATTGGGCCCTACGAAGTCATGTACAACCTACAACAAGAGAGAGAGAGAGAGAGAAGAAGGAAACACACATGCACACCAAAAGGATAGAAAATAAACATATGACACACAACAGGAAGGGAAACACATGCAACAAAAAGGAAACACACCTAATAATCACCTATGGTACAAGGCGAGGGGATAACCCACTTTCACTAAAGCACTTTTCTTTCCTCAAGAGTTACCCCTAAGTGGGCAACACTGAGTGATGATGTTCTACGAAGCCATTGACGGGTTCTAGAAATTAGCCTCCCCTCCTTAGTTGCTTATGAAATCTAGGTGCTTTCACAATTATTTGTGTACTTGGTAGGAGTGATTCCATGTGAACTTCTTAATGCTCAATTCCTTTCTTGGAAATTCCATTGCCTTCATGTTCTTTGAAGTTGGTTTCATAGTGCCAGTTTCCTTCCATGTTTATCCATATAGTTGATTCTCCATCAAACATCTCATTGCTGCCCCAGGGCTTCTTTTCATTCAAATTCCTTGTATATACTGATTTATTTTTGTTTTCAGTTTTATGCTCATTCACGTCTTCTCCATGAGAAACATTTTATTCATCCTTTATCTCTACTTCACTATGAGGCATTTGAGTACTGATGGGAGGATCGGAGGAAAACTCATATTTGTCGTGTATGTCCATGAAACTAGTGAAGAGATCAAGAATCAGATTGGCATCTTCCATAACTTCTACTGCATGCAAAAAGTTATGCTTCCTCATTTCCTATAGCTCATCTTGATATGCCTTTGAAGAATCTTTATTTTGCAACTCAAGGAAACTATCTAGAGGGATTACCTCATCATCTCAAGAATCACTGCACTCTACCAATCCTTCATCAAAAATAGCTTCATCTTTAGAGGTCTCAAAACTCCTTTCTTCAATTTCTTCATCATGGAAAGAGTCTTCATCTTCAAATGGGAAATAAAATATCTCCATTTTGGTATTACATCCATCAATCATTAGCTCAAGAGTGGCATCATATGTTTCATCTTTCCTTGTCTCAATATGGCCAACCTTCACATTAGTTAAGGCTTCTAAATCAGCTTCATGCTTATCTTGCAAATTTGTGGCTTGCATCAAGAGCTCGAGACTAAGCTCGGGATCTTCAGTTTCTTCTATAGCTCTAAGCATTTCCTGTACAAAAATTTATTTCAAAACTTTCACGGCTCATCACAAGCTAATTTTTTTCTCTCCATAGATAACTTGAATGAGATCATATTCATCCCCAAATGGGAATGAGAATAACTCCTCATCTTAAATAAGTATATAAGCTGATTTTTCTTCTTGAAATCACTGAGAACCATATCCTCTTCCTCATGGTTTGCATCGTCTAGCAATTCAGATCTTCCTTCTTGTAACTCGAATCTCCTCAATTATTCTTCAAAATCCAAATCTCGTTGAGAAGGCATGTCTAGGCCTATCAAGATGGGGATATCCTCTCTTCCTTGGTTGCTACCTGAAAGTGATTCATCCGTCTGCTACCTTGATACAAGTTGTTAGCTACTGGGCTTCTAGACTTTCATACCATGTACCTCATCTTCTTCTCGGGAAGTAATTTCTCCATGTCTCCCTTCACTAGTATGATTGTAAAAGACCAATTCATCTAAATTTTACCTCCCAACTCTCGACATAAATTTCTACTTAGCAACATTCCAAACGAGGCTAGGATGTCTACTACCAAAATCATCACTGAAAATTTCTTGTTTGGAAATCTAGCGAGAGCCACCTATGCATCTTTGACCTTCCCTACAAGTGAGACCTTTTTTTATTCCAAAGAGTAATAAGAGCCACCAGGTGTAGTCATTGTAAGTTTAAGAGCATTGGTGACCTTCAAAGGCATCACATTGTTTGAGGCACCAGAATCTATTATGTAATTGTTCGGTACATATTCTCCAACAAGAAGGGAGATGTATAACGGTTCAGCTTTATCAGTCTTCAATGCACTCGAGAAAGCATGTTCTATGAGGGAGATGTAGGTGATTTTGGTAGCATGCCTTTGGAACTAGACGTTACAACATTGGGTGTTAGAATAAAACTCTGAACAAACCTCTAAAATTGTTTAGGATGAGTCCACAAATATTCAGTTTCAGTAATCTACACTTTGGCCTTTTTTGCATATTCTATAAATTCAAAGGGAGTAGATGTAGACAAGGGGGGTGAAGGGACTGATTTTGAAGTCTGGATAGGCTTAGGAGCAGAATTTGATGTTTGAGGAATGGATGGTATTTTGAAAGGCCCACTAGGAGCTTTCAAGGTATTAGATTTTGCAGGAACAGATTTAGATTTAGACTTAGAAGAGACATCGGAAAGCTTACTTGGGATTGTGGAATTCTTCTTAGTTGCTATAGGGTCCAACACCAAAAATGTAGAATTCATGGAAGATGGAAGTGGGGATCCTTGACTGATTATTTTATTTTGCGAGAGTCGCCATAGGAGGATCTTCAGTCTTCTTTTTCTCTACAGTAGTGGAAGGATATTTTCCTTTCTCAAACTAATAACGAGTGAATACTACACATGAGAAACTGGGTGCATCTTCTTTGTATTCTTCATAACCTCTAGAATATTCACAAAATATGATTTGTGTATCGTTCTCAAACTTTTCATTTTCTAGAAATCAACACCTTCACTTTCTTGTTCAAACTCTTCTTTACCTTCTTAAAATCTGTAATTTATGTTCGTGGATGGGACCTCTAAGGCAAGTCTTTGGGGTGCTCCCATAATCTGATTTATGTTTATTCTTTGGGAAGAAACACGTTCAAATATTTCCTTCTTCACATATGCTATCTCATTCGCCAACTTTTGCAACGATGGATTGGTTCTCTTATCTTCAGGATGTTGGGCCTTACCCTTTCATGGATCATCATCTAATTCAATGGCCCTCTTTTGTACTTCTACAATGTTCCTTGGTTGAACTCTTTGTAGGAGAAATCATATCTCTGGTTATTTAGCATTTATGAAGAATATTTTGATATTATTCTGAGAGGATGAATCTTCTTCAGGTATCCTACAAAGCAACTGTTTGAAATGAGCCACGAAGTCTCTCATCATTTCACTTTCTCCTTTCCTCATTTGAGCCAACTGCACCAAGAGGTCTTGATAATATTCACTTGATTTAAATATTTCCTCAAAGGTAGCTTTGATGTCATCCCAACCAGTGATGGATCGGGAAGGCAGGAGGTAGAACCATTCTACTAGTTTTTCTTGGAGGGACTCCACGAACAATCTTACAACAACATCTTCATGCTATTTGAACACCAAGAATTCCACATGATTTTGTGAAAGCAGCAATGTGTTCTTAAATATGTTGTGTGTTGTTGTCTTTGAACTTTGGAATGTTCTTACGAGAACCCATTGGTAGATTGTGAAGAGGGGGTTCAAGAGCAAGCAGGCATGTATTCCTTCCCCATGGAACAATGGGTTGAGGTATTTTTCTTCATCTACCATTGTTTCTTTTGCTTCAATTTCAGCTCTTACTTCTGTAAATTCTTCTTAAAATTCTTCTTCTTTCGTGAACTCAATGTTTAATGGTGGTTGAAAAATGGGATAATTTGAAGGATTTTGGATAGAATTACCAGTGAACTTATGGAAGAGCTAGATGAATAGGAGGCTTAAGAGAAGAAGTATGGATTATCTATAATTCACTCTTATTGATTTTGCAAAGCCTCAAAATTAGAATTAGCAACACCTCTCGGCCTGCTCAACCTGGTGTATCTTCCTTCAGCCAACTTTTGGAAACTTTTGCAGTTGAAATACGAAAGGACACTGTGGAATGTGAAAATTCACATGCACAAATAAGTAGTTTATCTTTCGGCAATGGACTTTTGTGAAATCATTTTTTTTTTTTTAATATTTTCTTTTTCTTTTTGAATTTTGGACCTTGCAATGTATTTTTGGTGCAGCTGTCATATGTGCATACGTGAGAAAGTGTGGATTTTTGTGGTGGTATTTCGACTAGGGATCCAATCGGAGCACTCCACTAACCCTACGGAAAAGCTAGCAATCTCTTGCTAGGGAAGTCTTCATCTGTAGAGTGGGAAAGGGGAGTGATAAAAGAGGTAGGAGAATAAATTTTGCGGGTAGAAAATTAGATTCCTTCACGCACTAGTTAGAAACTTCAACACATGTATTCATGAGAAGAAACAACCTTGCAAATAGCAACAAGACCAAATAGAATTTATTGACCACAAAGTATCAAGAAACCCCTTAGTCAAAGAAAGCTAGAAAATTCTTCTTCTTGTATTGATTTCTCAAACCAAAGTTCTACATAGTGGAGAAATTGAGGAAATTTGAGAATGGAGGAAAGTAGAATAAAATGGCTATCTCCTTTTCTTTTATTAGGTAAAATGTAGTCTTGAGACTACAAGATCAATCGCCAACCCTTGGAAATGGGAATGGCTTTATAATTTATAGAATAGAATATGACTCTTCATCTACCCCCTAATGCTTTTTCATATTTCCTCGCATAACTTAAAACTTTTAAACTCCTAGAAACCTTTAAGTCCCTTTTTATAACATAAACGTGACTTAAAGTTACATTATATTTCTAAAGTCACTTTTAAGTGACTTAAAGGCATATCAAAATTACAAACCCCAATGAATAATTAGAAAATTTTAAGGGAGAGGAAGTTGGGGAGATGGAATAGAGAGAAGTGGAGAAGATGTTGCATGTGATGAAGTCTGATGATCCTCGTTGATGGAAATCTCTGATGCGACGAAGTTCTGAATGTCCCATTGTGCCAAAACTACTCTTTGAGTGTGACTTACTATTTTTGGTAAGCACCCATATAGGGAGCTTACTATTTTTAGTAAGTGGTCATTTCCAGTGTTTTTTCTCTGAACACTCATTTGGGCCTTTTGGAGATCTTCAATACCCGTTGCCTTTGTCTCAGCTGCTTTTGATGATGACTTTCCAAACATAGCAAGTCTATATAGGAAAACTTACTATTTTTAGAAAGTGTGTTTCTAGTGCTCTATTTGTAATGGAATATAATTTTGTAGTATTTTCTTATCGTTACGATCACACCCTCCGAATTTCACATAGTTTTTCCCACTAGAATTCCTGGAAATAAATTTTGAAATTTTGACTTGGCAGTGGCTTCGGGCACGAGAGCTGCCATGGCGGCCATTAATGGAGCTCAAAATTTCAGGTCTTGTTTTTGTCTCTATTTGCAATGAAAAAAACTCCATTGTGATAGGTTTTTCATTTGGAGCTCGTGTGCAAGTTTTTAGCTCATTTCCATTGTTGGAATGATGGGAAATCCAACGAATGTGAGTTGGTGCATGAAGAGAGGGTTTTATTGGAGAAAATGATTCTAGGCACCATTTGACCTCTTGTTTGTTACATCTTGATCACCTTGAAAAATGAGGAAATCTACAAAATACGGCATCATGATCTCGACTTGTATCTTGTGAGATATGAAGATTTTTCGATTGAGTGACTTCATGGTTATCTGGCAAAAAACCTTCATTTTCTCCCCGTTCTTCGTCATTTCACTCCATTTTTCTCTGATACCTACATATTTTTGTGTATTCATGGTGTGGAGAGTTTATGTGGCCATGGCAAAGCTAGTTTGGAGAAACAATGGTGGACCGGGTGTCTGGACAATCATGCAAGGAGCCATGACAAGGTATGAAGTTGTGGAGGAGAAATGAGAGGAAGAAAACGGCTAAGTGCTAGATTTAAACTTTCAAAACATGAACATGGAGGGGATGGGTACATTTTTATGTCCCTGATGTCCCTGACCTCAAGGACATGAGGGACATCAATTTCCATGGTGGTCAAGGTGATGCCATGTGTCCTCGATCCAACGGTAGGGGATTTGCTTGAAAAATGCACCTGGGGGCTGAAAGTCGGTCATGTGGGTGTCCAAATGACTCCCCATAGGGGCTGGGCACATTTTTCCATGTCTTATGTCCCCCACCTTAGGTACATAAGGGACATTAGTTTCCACGGTGGTCCTAGAGGTGACACGTGGCACCCGATCCAACGACAGGGAATGGATGCTCCAAAAATGCACCTAGGGGTTGAAACTCGGTCACGTGGGTGTCCAAATGACTCCCCATAGGGGCTAGGTGAATTTTTCAAGGTCTGATGTCCCCCACCTCAGGTGTATAAGGGACATCAAATTCCACGGTGGTCCTAGAGCTGACACGTGGCGCCCGATCCAACGGTAGGGAATGCATGCTCCAAATAAGCACCTAGGGGGTTGAACTGTCAAGTGTGGAGGTCATATTAGGGTCCTAGAGGTCACATGGGGGATGGGAATATTTTCCAAGGGCTGATGTACTTAACCTTACGAAATTCAGGGACATGAAATCTTTCCAGGCTCTTAGTGCTGACACGTGTCCTCTCGAAAAAATGACTAAGTCCTGAATTGCCTTTGAGAGGGTAACTTGGAACGAAGATAACTTGAGCTCCCAGTGGAATGTATCGGTGAAATTTTATATGATTATGAATTAAAATGGCATTTTTAATCCAATTATGGAAGTCTAATTTCTTTATTCAACCATCTAATCCCTAAAAATTTTGATTTTGTATCTAGGACTCCCAGACACGAGAAAACCTCTTTCCAATCATATGCACCAAGGTGTTGTGAAAAATATTATTTTACCATCATGTAGGTATTTGACGCTTATTTTTGAAAATGTTTTTTTACTTCTAAATCTATCTGAAGCTCTCGGAATCTTCTTTTGAAACCCAACAATTATTTTAGGCCTATGAATTGCCTAGGCTTGTGAACCCTACTTTTACTCAAACTACTCCAAGTATTTAAAAACTTCCCTAAACCTTCCAAAACCATTTCCATGATGTTTTAAGGTCTTCAATTCACCTCCATGTTGAATATTACCCTTGTGTTCTGCTCCAAGGTGGTTGGTCTAGTCCTGGGAAGGCCAGTGATAGCCCTTCCCAATACTACCAAAAGATAGCATCTTTTCAGAATTCCTAAAATCACCTAGGGGGAATGGATAGACTTTCCTAAATCACCTAGGGGATAAATTTTACATCAAATAGGGGTGACTACACTGACAAATTTGACTTGGGGTGCCTGGGAATGATAAAACATGAAAATTTTTACACAGGGGTATAGTTGTCTGTTGCTTAGAAACATCCACTTTCCCGTTGCATATTTTCACAACAATACTATATCAAGAAATAGAACTAATAAAATGATTGACCATACAAGAGACAACAACCATTAACAAGAATTCCAAACCAATCTGAGAAGGGAGATAAACAAAATAGTCATCATCTTACTTGCAACTCTTATGTAATATTCTACATTATAGGAGATATCAGTCAGTGGCCATACGTTCCATAAAACAAGGTAAGCCTTATGAAAGGATTATTTCTTACTCATGTCCATCTAGGAATGGATCATACTTACTATTTATTGCATGAAGAGGAGTCCCTTAGAAAACAATTTCCTAATAATGCATGACTCGACCAATCAAAACATTCAAACAATAATTGATTACATTTTCCCTTCTACAGGACCTTCTCATCTGTTCACTTCCCAAATCGACACGAAAATTGATTCTATACAAATTATCTGAGATCAAGAAAGATAAAATGGGGATGGTTTGGTTTTCCCTTGTACCAAAAAGTGACAGTCCCAAAAGTTTCCTGAACATACTACTATTCCCATGAACTTTCCACAGTCAACTAGTAACAAGTTAAATTAAACAACCACAAGGAAGTTTCCGGTTCTAAAGAGTGAGTTCACATTACTTCATCCAAGATCAAAAAGGCAGAAATCTGAACTCAAGAATTTGAAGAGGCCTAGGATGATAAACACTCTACAACATGGAAGAGATTTGATCTACAGAGTAGTTCAAGAAAACATAACTTAACTTCCCAAAAGTTAAAGGAAACTCAATAGAAAGGATCCAAACCTAGAATTCATTCACCATTGTTTTATCAATTGAATTCCAAATCCCTTTTAAAACCTAGAAGTTATTTCAAAAGTTCCAAAAGAGAACACAAACCAAACACGAAGTTTAAAGAAAACATTACTTCTATTTTTCCTTACGAGCTCAAGCCGTATCAATAACATCAAATACCAATACTAACCTAGTTCAAATACAAGTAGAAATTTAGGACACATACAATTCCATAATCCACATTCGTCCATTCATCTTTGTTTTAACACAAGTTCATGTTCATACTATAGAGTAAAGTATATAGTACAGACCCAAAATAGAAGTACCAAGTCTTCACAAAACAAGACATAGTTTAAAAGAATGTTCAAATCCTTTTTGTAAAACCTAGAAATCCATTCAAAAAGGTTCTGATAGAGAATACAAAAACCCAACATGAAGTATTAAGTCAAAAAAGTTTCTGCAATCCCCATGAATTTGAACTGCAATAGAAATCCCAACTATAATAACTTTCACAGCTCCATCTTAGCACATAAAGATCGAGGTAGAGAAGTTTAGTGTAGAGAAGGGTAATTGTTCGAGTCAAATTAACACAAGTTGAAGTACGAAACACAACACTTCTAAATACTTCAACAACCCATTATCGATTACTTTCAAATGAGTTTGAATTCATACAAAAGGATAAGTAAACAATACAAGATCTCAAACCGAGGTACTATATCCTCAAAAATAAGATACGAGTTTAAAAAAGGTCATGCACCCATCTTTCAAAACAATCAAAGACTTTCAATTTAAAAAGATGTGGGTTACCTAGAATAGAGGAAAAAATGTATCCTTACACATTTTCATGTCGGTTCATGTTCAAAGTAAATAGTAATCAAATTTCGAGACAGAATTACTACAACTTTTTCAAACTCAAAGATGCATCAAAGATAATATTTCTAAAGAGACTACCAGTTAAAACTCAAATCAAAACCATTTACTCAAGCTCTTTTTCGAGCAAATAGTCTCGAATGCGAGTTATAAACAAAACACAAAAGCCTCAAAATTTCCATATGCATTTCACCATTAAACTTACTCGAGAAAAACATCCAAAACTAACATTATCATGTAATAGATTCATATCCAAAAATCATAGACATTCCTTCAACATGAAAGAAAATAACTAGATAAAATAGGTAACTATTTATCTCATGAGATCGACTTATTTTAATGAAACATTTAGAGAAAAGCAAGAAATCTTAATGGGTAGAGCCTATCATGCTTGATAGTGCTTCTACTAATTCAAAGGAGACTTCCAAATGAGCTTCCAACTCTTCTTCTCCTCCAAGAAATATCAACAAAAAAACATCTCTTTCCCCAATGCCTCATATACTTTCCCTGAATCGAAAATAGACTAGGAAACCAAAAATAGCCACAAAGTGAAAATCAAACTACTGGTTCAAAGAACCAGATAGCTCCATGCAGAGAAAAAATCGTAAAGCATGCAAGACCAAACAACCTCCAACAAATCCACCCACATTGTTTCCAAGATGGTTTGCTCGTGAAAATCGAGATTCATTAATGTCATTTACTCTCACATTCCCACCTATCTCTCCATGCCACCACCATCCAGAATTGGCGAATCCTAATTTGAATTTTGCATGCATTGATAACTTTAGTGAAGACTCCACATAGGTTCTGCCAACTTTTCATGCTTCCACCTAATCTGGAAGTTCACAGAATTTAATACAAAAATCAAATCTCATAAATAGCTTAGGAACTACCACCTAGCCTCCCATTTTCCATATGACCCTTAGGTCCCCTTTCCACACTTCATTAGTTTAGGATAGGTACCATTAGCTTAGGATAAGACCTTAGGCTAGTTTAGAAATAATAACCTTAGGTTTAAAATCATTTCAATAAGTAATTTCCACCTTAGGTTAGGTCATAGCTCACAACCATATAGCATTAGGTATTAGAATTAGAAATAGCCTAGCATTACCTTAGGTGGTTCCCTCAATTTATAACATGCAACTTAGGAAAGGATGTTCTCCCAAATACATGATGTGAGCTAGAAAAATAGGTACATCTACCTTAGTTTAGAATCCCGTTAGGATAGATCTCTTAGGTCTAGGACTTAGATTGTTCCTCAATAGTCTTGAAGCAGGCCTCATTTCACTTAATGCCATAAGCATCCCACTGAGATCAATCAAGAAGATCCAAGCACAAAACATACAACAGAATGCAGGCACGATCTTACAAGAATTTGTAAACATACAAAAGTTCATTTTGTTACATCTCTCAACCTCTGAATGTTAGTTTACCATTCAAACCAGGTAAGGAGATTTAAAACATTCCTTGGATCAATGGAATTGATCCAAGGATGAGTCAGTTAATAGAGATAAGTTTGCAACCATCATAACCAGATTACAACTCACCTATCTGAAGTGAAAATGGATTATTTGCAAACTATATCATTTCAATCTAATGAATCCAAGAGCAGAAATGATTTATCCATGGCAAGCAAGATCTTCAACAATCAAAGGAACACACCTCATTCAAGAAAATCACATGTCAATGCTTGCAATGCAAAAGATAAATATAACGGTTTGTATCATACATTCCACTAATTGTTCCATTAAAAAAATCTGCTTTAATGAAATAATTAATGTATCATACAAATAATCATAAGTAATAACAATCATAAAAGAAGTAAAAATAATAAATCATAATTTAGTTTTAAGAAAATATCATAATATAATCAGCAACTACTTTGCATTATACCAGGTAAGTATTGTCCCAAACAATTACTTATTTATATCAAACAACAACCCTTGTCGTTTAATCATTTCATAATTCTTTCTAAATTTGAAATACAGAATTTAACTTTACTATATAACAAAAAGATTTACTTTTAAAATCAAGACCTTATTGTCATTTTACCAAGTTTCTAGAATCATGTACAGACAAATTCATTTCAGCATAGTACATATTTAGGATGATTCATCCTACAACTTAAATAAATAAGAAGAAGAATCAATATGGACTATCCATAATTCACCATTCATCTAAGAGATAGAAATCAGGTTCAAAAAGTACATAAATGAGTACCTAAATAACTGTATCAGTCAAGGGAACTAATAAAATGACTCACCATGTAAGAGACAACAAACGTTAACAAGAATCCCAAACCAATCTGAGAAGGGAGAGAAAAAAATAGTCATCATCTTACTTGCAACTCTTATGTAATATTCTACATTATAGGAGATATCACTCAATGGCCATACATTCCATAAAACAAGGTAAGCCTTATGAAAGGATTATTTCTTACTTGTGTCCATCCAGAATGGATCATACTTACTATTGAGTGCATAGAGAGGAGTCCCTCAGAAAACAATTTCCTAATAATGCATGACTTAGCCAATCAAAACAGTCAGACAAGAATTTATTAAATTTTCCCTTCTATAGGACAATCTCAGTTATACACTTCCCAAATCGACATGATAATTGATTCTATACAAATTATCCGAGATCAAGAAAGATCAAATGGGGACGGTTTAGTTTTCCCTGTACCAAAAATTGACAGTCCCAAAAGTTACCCTGAACATACTACTATTCCCATGAACTTTCCACAATCAACTAGTAACAAGTTAAATTAAACAATCCACAAGGAAGTTTCTGGTTCTGAAGAGTGAGTTCACATTACTTCATCCAAGATCAAAAGGGTAGAAATCCAAACTCAAGAAGTCGAACAGGCCTAGGATGATAAACACTCTACAACATGGAAGAGAGTCGATCTACAAAGTAGTTCGAGAAAACAAAACTTAACTTCCCAAAAGTTAAAGGAAACTCAATAGAAAGGATCCGAACCTAGAATTCATTCACCATTGTTTTATCAATTGAATTCCAAATCCCATTTAAAACCCAAAATTTCTTTCGCAAGTTCCAAAAGAGAACACAAACCAAATGTGAAGATTAAAGAAAACATTACTTCTATTTTTCCTTACAATCTCAAGCCGTATCAATAACATCAAATACTAATACTAACCCAATTTAAATACAAGTAGAAATTTAGGACACTTATAATTCCGTAATCCACATTTTTCCATTCATCTTTGTTTTAACTCAAGTTCACGTTCATATTGTAGATGTAATAGCCCAAATTTTACACACCCAAAAACAACGATAAAAGTACTAGGATAATTTTTTTACTTACATTGCTCACTACACACAACACAGCAAGGGCTCCAAGTATAGAAAATCGACTCACAAACAAAAATCACATAAGTCATCAACTCACATAGACACATGAAATGACATAGGCATGTCGATGCCACACTTTTCCCAATGAACAAATGCTAGCAATGACCCAACCACAAGAAACATGACTTCAGGAACGGCGAACCCACAACACATCATTTCTTTAAATGTATTTTAGTTATGATTAACATTCCAAGAACATTATTGAGCAAGGATAAATTTCTCGTTTGTCCACCCACATATTCTTAAGTTTATTCCACGGTTAAAATACAGTTTGACCATCTTATGTTGGCTTCTTATACTTTATAAAAATTTCCATAACTAACATACTTATTTGGCATAAATCAAATTGCATACAAAGTACTTAATTATCTTATTATTATGTTAAGAATATTCTTCTCCAACATTTATTCGATGTCTACAGTTTTAACCTTACAACTCAAGTGAAAGTAACTTGATATCTAGAACGCAATAAAAGGATTTAACGGAGATTTAGATACAAGGTAGTTTTTTTACCAAAAACATTCCTCGATCATGAAATAGAGATTTCCCTACCACAGTTACTCTAATTCAATGACTTGTGGAATTCCATTTTGATTTATATATGTATTTTGTTTCTTGAAGGTTGACCACACCAAGACAATTCATATTCTTTGAAACAAATGAATATATTTAATTGAGTTATAAGGTCTTCAATAGTGGCCTTATTCCGAACCTCAACTCTCGTATTTACTCTTATATACTTTATTTTCTACATCACAAAAAGGTCTTATTATTAGCATTGTCTTATAAAAGGAGTTACGAAGTGCGTGTCTAACCTCTTGAAGACATGAATGATTAGAAGACTTGAAGCTACACACGAACCCTACGTTGACATCCAAATCAACTGAGGGTTTGGATTAATTCCAACTTCACCTAAGGGTCTACCCCTCAACTATATATGTGTTTTAAGCAAGAGGACATATTTATGCTAAACCACCTTCAGAAAGGACCAAGGTGTAATGTTGAGAGAAACCAAGGTAACACATTTAGCTGAGCGGAGCTAAGGGGTTCATTAACAAGAGATTAATACCTAGAGAAACTAAGTCACAACCTCCTTCCATGTGTCAAATGCTGATCCAACAAATTTTTCACTCGATGAAGAACTTTAATTTTAAATCTAACTTTGAATAACAAGGTAGTCTCCTAGGCTACGAAGGAGGGGTTAGCTCTACACACTCCAAGGAAATTTTGACTGTGTCACTCCTATTAGATGGGTTAAGACAATATCACTAAACCTATTGACTAAGACGATAAGTCCATTCTTGAGCTCGATTTTCCTAAATTAGGACATTCCATTGAGAGCAAGATTAATTTCACCCTACGGTTTTCAATGTCTTCTACGGTAATGATTATCACACATGAAAAATAATTTATGTCCCAAAGTTGAACAAGGGTAGTGTGTTTCATTTAAATCTCTTTATTACATTTACAAAGTATGAATGCACAAGATGACTCGTTAATCATTTATTGAACACTAAATATGCACTACAAGATATTACTTCAGATTCATTTACCTTATATAAATGTCAAACCTTTTTACCAGGTGTACTATTATCTAATTGACCTATGATTAAATGCACATTTCCTAGATGTCCTTGAAACTAGCATTTCACACATATCAACAAATTATCAAATATAACCTTCTGTAACATGATACTATATTATACATTTATTCATTTAAAAATGAACTATATAGATTATAATGAAAATTAATGCATTACACAATGTTGTTACGTCATCATTCTTTCATCCTGCAAAAACACTGAGCATGATATCGGTGAAAATTCACTTGGCATGGCATCCACCCTAACCTAACATAAGTATCATTTTTTAGTTTCCCATTTACATATGAAAATAATTACAATTTGCAATCAAAATAAAAAATGTCTAGAGACATGTATTCATTGCATTTCATTTTACTTCATTTTGTAACCCAGAGAGAGAAAGAGAAGGGAAGAGAGAGAAAACACCATTTGTCAAAAGTTCTATTTCACACAACAAGTTACACTATAGAGTTTTAAATAGTTATTTGCATGTGTTTAAAGTTACCAGGGTGGTTTGGCAACCCTACAAGGGTCCCACAGCTTTCTATTTTTACATTTTCTCACTAGCTACAAAACGTTCAAAACGGGCTCGGAGGCTAAGAAACCACTTTCAAAAGTTATCTTCCGATGAGAACGCACACCACAATTAAATTTCTATGTGTCCACAGATATACCAAGAATTAAAATCAACTGATGGAATTGGGAAAAAGAAAATGGTTTGCATTTGGTGGCTAGTTTTTCGGGGCCACTGGTCGTAGTTGACCCAGTTGTAAAAGGACAAAAGTTAGTTTGAGGGCTCGGAAATCCATGTCCAAAAATTACTTTTGATGGATGATTATGCAACAAGAAACTTCCTACTAGTTCCCCTATATAAGGAGAATTCATCGATTCAACGGACCGAGAACGAGAAAACCATTTTCAAACGGCGACAAGCTTTTTAAAGCCACCAGTCCTAATTGGTCCAGTTTGACCTTGTCAAACTGCGACCAGAGGCCTACAAAATGCCATTGGAAAACTATCTAGAAAAGTGTTTTTCCCTAAACTGAAGGTTCCATGCAATTGTCTAGTAAAAACACTAGAGATTTTTGAAGACGGTAAATAATTTCTCTATCCATGTTTCAAATGGTGATTCAAAACGAAAGCCAACTTTCTAGATTTAATGGCTTTTTACTATTGTAAACCAGTGTAACAGGGCTCCTATAAGAGCGTCAAAAAGGTCACATATGTTCATTTCAGGGTCAATCCAGAGGTCAAGGTGACTCCTCACATAACAAGGTACATGAATGAAGCTTAACATCTTGTTTTCAAAGTTACGAAGGGTACTTAATGAGTCTCTGAAAAATGCAAAAATTAACTATTTAAAACGGGAGATGATCAACGTTATTACTGGAAAGTCAATTTCATCTGGTCGATAAAACAATGTTGTAGTGATCCAGTTGGGTAGGAAGTTTTCTACATCACCTTAGAATGAGGGTGGGAGTTTTTGGTTTAATGTAGAAGATTTATTTTGATTTTGTGAGTTACAACACAACCTTTCATTGTTTTTGCAACAAGTTGATGTAAACATTTAACTGTATTAAAAACCTAATATTTTAAGATTCTATTAATTTACAAAAGAGAACTAAAACATGAGAATTATGAGAGGTAAGGGAAGATGAACCATGCTCTGGAGAATGAAGATAGTCGAAACTGTGAGATTTGGTTTAGTAGCTTGCTTGGTCACATCGTCAACCAGATCATGAGAATCCACAGCTCCACCATTTTACATACACGTCTATCATAAAATCTATAACTGCAGATTTGAAACCATTCCACTACTCTGATCACATTTCTCCTACCTTCTGGATTCGACCCACCACTTGTTGAGCATGATCAAATGGTTTCTTATTGTTGTTGTTTGGATAGAATGAGATCTTCCTCCTTTTGTGCATAGCCTCAAATCTTGCAACCATGAGACCATGATTTTTGAAGGCATTTTGTCAAACACTTCACATGCCTTAAGCATGCCTCCACATTTTGCACATTCTCATGTGCTCATCAAACACCAAGAAAACATATCCACACAGCCACCACAGGCCGATTGGCATGTTGATGATACAATATAGGGTTTCCTCAAGATAATCGCACGACCAAGAATGTCAATCATGCAAACATAATGATTAATTCTAGGCATGATTCTATAAGAGGCACTCATGCCATCAAATTATTTACAACCCTCATGCACTGAACCTGCATGGCTAAATGCTAATAAAACAAAAATGAAACTTACATGGTCAGGGTATGTTCCATAAGACCACATCTCTTTGAGGAATTTTGTCAAACAGTTGACTTGCCTTGTGTATGCTTCCGCAATTTGCATACTTGTCTACTAGCACACTTGCAACTAAAAATCCTCTACCATTATGCTTTAACAGTTATCCGAGGCCTGCTCTAAAGCTCCCATTTTGACAGAGGAGGATGCTAGAAAAGGTTGTGGAGTCTTGCTTTACACGTACCAAATGCATTTGCTTGAAAGTTTCCAAGGCCTTTTCAACAAACTCATTTTTTTGCACATCCTACAATCATATCGTTCCATGAGAAGTTATCTCGTTCTTTCATTTGGTCAACACATAAATAACACCCCAAAGTATTGTGACTACAACATATGACAGAAATTCCTCGGTCTTTTATGCTTTGAAAAATTCCCATGCAGGAAAATGAATTCAAGTTTGGCGTAGTGTGGGAGGATCTTTGGCGTCGGGCGGGGAGGGCTGGGAGGAGGCCGCAAACCACCATGGCACTTCATGAGCTGACATTTGGTGCTGGTTCTTCTCTGCCACTCCCCCCAAACTCTCCCATTCCAAAAGCAAAAAAACAAAAACCCTAACTACAATTTTGGAGCTTTTCGCCCTAGCCTCCAGTTCAGTTTTATTTAATTTTATATTAAATTATAATTATATTTGTATTGGATTAAAAGACTATATAAGCTTATGCGTTTTTTTTTTTTTCCCATGCATTTGCTTATTTGGTCTATGACATAGATTTATTTATTTTATTTTATTTTATTTTTTTAACTTTCCTTTTACAAATGAACTTAATAATCTTCCTTTGCGTACAACAACAACACAGTGACAAACAAGAATCTCCTTTCGTCCCAGAGGCATTTGAAACCGAATGTAGGACAAGGATCGACCACAACATGTCACAACAAGAGACCATATTCTTGCATGGACCAAGGCAACCAATCCAAACAATAAAATCACTTATCGATAATTAACAACAAAGTTGATAACAAATCGACGATCAGATAATGAAGTTATCATCGATCGATAAATAAAATAAAAATAACATTATTATTATTATTACCACTTATTAATACTTATTAATCATATTAACAAGAACCAACTTATGAGCTTGATAAATCAAGCACATAGTTTTCCTTAAATAGGAGGAAAACATAATGGACGAGGTGGGGCCAACCACAGAAAACATCAACATGACATGAGAAGACACAATGATGTGGGAGAATTCCAATTGTTCTCTGTGACAAGGGCAAAGCCAACAAAAGATCAACAGGAGCACCACAACATTAAATGCTTAGCAACACAATCGTCTAAGAAGAAAAAGAAGAATGATGAACGGGGCATTACGGTAGAGTAAATTATACGATAAAACCCAAAACAAGCACCAAATCTTCACAAAATAAGACATAGTTTAAAATAATGTTCAACTCCTTTTTTAAAACCCAAAATCCATTCAAAATGGTTTTGATAGAGAATACAAAAACCCAACATGAATTATTAAGTCAAAAAAGTTTCTATAATCCCCACGAACTTGAACTGCATTAGAAATCCCAACTATAATAACTTTCACAACTCAATCTTAGCACATAAAGATTGAGGTAGAGAAGTTTAGTGCAGAGAAGGGTGATTATTCCTGTCAGATTTAACACAAGTTGAAGTACGAAACACAACACTTCCAAATACTTCAAAAACCCATTATCGATTACTTTCAAATGAGTTTGAATTCATACCAAAGGATAAGTAAACAATACAATCTTGAACCAGAGGTAGTATATCCTCACAAATAAGATACAGTTTAAAAAAATATCATGCACCCATCTTTCAAAACAATCAAATAATTTCAGTTAAAAAGATGCAGGTTACCTAGAATAGAGGAAAACAAAATATCCTTACATGTTTTCACACCAGTTCATGTTCAAAGTAAATAGTATAGTCTGAGATAGAAGTACTACAAATTTTTCAAACTCAAAGATGCATCAAAGAGAATATTTCTAAAGAGACTACCAATTCAAACTCAAATCAAAAACCATTTACTCAAGCTCTTTTTCAAGTAGACAATCCCGAATGTGAGTTCTAAACAAAACACAAAAGCCTTGAAAGTTCCATATGCATTTCACCATTGAACTTACTCAAAGAAAAACATCCAAAAACTAACATTATCATGTAATGGATTCATATCCAAAAATCATAGAGATTCCTTCAACATGAAAGCAAATAACCAAACAAAATATGTAACCATTTATCTCATGAGAATAGAATTATTTTAATGAAACATTTAGAGAAAAACAATAAATCTTAATGGGTAGAGCCTATCATGCCTGATAGTGCTTCTACCAATTCAAAGGAGACTTCTAGCCGAGCTTCCAACTCTTCTTCTCCTCCAAGAAAGATCAACAACAAAACATCTCTTTCCCTAATGCCTCATATAATTTCACTGAATCAAAAATAGACTAGGGAAACCAAAAATAGCCACAAAGTAAAAATCGAATTGTTGGTTCGAAGAACAAATAGCTCCATCGCAGAAAAAAATTTCAAAGCATGCAAGACCAAATAACCTCCAACAAATCCACCCAATTTTTTTCAAGATAGTTTGCTCACAAAAATTGAGATTCATTAATTCCATTTACTTTCACATTCCTACCTATCTCTCTATACCGCCGCTATTCGAATTGGCGAATCCTAATTTAAATTTTGTATGCATTGATAACTTTAGTGAAGACTCCACAGTTACTCGCCAAATTTTCATGCTTTTGTCTAATCTGTTAGTTCACTAGAATTTAATACAAAAATCAAATCTCATAAATAGCTTAGGAACCGCCTTTTAGCCTCCCATTTTCCATACAACCCTTAGGTCCCCTTTCCACACTACATTAGTTGAGGATAGGTACCATTAGCTTAGGATAACACCTTAGGCTAGTTTAGAAATAATAACCTTAGGTTTAAAATCATTTCAATAAGTAATTTCCACCTTAGGTTAGGTCATAGCTCACAACCATATAGCATAAGGTATTAGAATTAGAAATAGCCTAGCATTACCTTAGGTGGTTCCCTCAATTTAGAACATGCAACTTAGGAAAGGATGTTGTCCCAAATATAGTAGACAGAGCTAGAAAAATAGGTACATCTACCTTAGTTTAGAATCTTGTTAGGATAGATCTCTTAGGTCTAGGACTTAGATTGTTCCTCAATAGTCCTAAAGTAGGCCTCATTTCACTTAACGCCATAAGAATCCCACTGAGATAAAACAAGAAGATCCAAGCACAAAACATACATCAAAATGCCAAAGATGATCTTATAAGACAGTAAGAATTTGAAAACATACAAAAGTTCATTTTGTTACGTCTCTCAACCTCTGAATGTCAGTTTACCATTCAGACCAAGTAAGGAGATTTAAAACATTCCTTGGATCAATGGAATTGATCCAAGGATGAGTCAGTTAATAGAGATAAGTTTGCAACCATCATACCTAGATTACAACTCACCTATCTAAAGTGAAAATGGATTCTTTAAAAACCATATCATTTCAGTCTAATGAATCCAAGAGTAGAAATTATTTATCCATGGCAAGCATGATCTTCAAAAATCAAAGGAACACACCTCATTCAAGAAAATCACATGTCAATGCTTGCAATGTAAAAGAGAAATATAACGAGTTTATCAAAGGTGTTATAGGAAGCTTCTTCTTAAGTTTTGGTCTCCACCCATGCTTTCATACTCCTTTCCCACACTTTTTCTTTCCTTTGTCTCCTTTAGTACTTCTTTGGCACTACACTCCACCTCTTGATCCACCAAGTCCTTTATAATGCCTACTACCTCCCTCTCTGTGGCATCCTCTATCTACTCCTTAGTCAGGCTTGGAGTCTTTTGATCCTTCATGTTTACTTCTTCACTTCCCCCTTGTTGTGAGTGCCTCCTTTGTCCTCATCCTTCTCTTCATTTCCCTCTTCCTCTAACTTATGTACATCATACACAAGATGTTTATGAGCCTCATCGTGCTCTTCATCATCCTTGTCTCCCTTTTCAGCCTCCATGCTCTCTATTTCTTCTGAGTCTTCCTTTTTGTTACTCTTTTCTTCTTCCTAACTTGGTGATTCCAATATAGGAGACTCTTATTTTTATTCTTCCCTAGGTGACTCCTTTCTTACCAATGATTCTTCTTTTACAGGGGACTTCTCTTACTCTGGCACCTCTTCCTCAGGTGTCTTCTCTTTCTCTTCTATGGGGACTTCTTCCTTTATGCATAGGTGTTTGGATTTGCACCAAACTCCTATGCACCTACAAACTACATGTATGTGTACTTGGTGCCTTTTCTCAGGGGCTTCCTCTCTCTCCCTTTTCATTGGTGCGGTATTCTTCCTTACAGGTGGGGTATTTTGGGATAGAGACATCATTTTCAACATAAGATCCCTTCTCATACTTAGGACTTATACACATGTATACCCTTGTTGCGGTCCTTCCAACAACAAGAAATGTCACTGGTTTCAACATATGTATGTCATGAGAGATATTCTTATCCACATAGATGTGATTCTTTAGATATATCAATATTTTGCATAGCTCACGGTAATCTTTTTCTATCATGCTAAGGTCAAACCTTAGCTTATTTGCCTCTTTGAATTGATTGACCCCGGCCTAGAAGTATTGTTTTGTGAAGGGGAACAAAAATTTGCACTAGGGACCATTGGCGCCATCTGCCAGAGTAAACCTGCCAATACAAAAATGTTGTTAAATGGTGAATTCTATCTCACCTTGCAATAAAATAGGTAACTACTCAAGTATTATTCACTTAGCGTTGAATGCATCATGCATCCACTTATACCATTTTTCTAGGCGTGCCTTGTGGGCATCCGTCATGGTGTCACAAGTTTATTTCTTAAATATTTTGGCAGGGAAGGGTTATCATCTAGGTACTCCCACACAAATTTATCTGGCCCATTGGGAACTCTAATCTCCGAAAAGACAATGGTAAGGAGGAAATTACTAAACATGATCTTTTCTCCATCATGTGTGACATTCATGATTTCTTCTTCCATGAAATCTGAGAAGTTATAGATCATCCCTTATGAGATCTTATGGAAAATGTTCAACCAAGCCTTGTTGATCTATGTCCATCTCTCTTGTCCATTCATATTTTTGAGTAAGTTTGTGCCCATTCTCATTACCGGGTCGGAAATCATAGAAATGTCAAAGTATCGTGAACCCTTCTTGTAGTCATAAGATTCAATAGTCTTCTTGATGGCCTCCTTATCATCCAAGTCATCATCAAAAGATTATCCTTCACAGAAAATACCGGTAAACATAGAAATCAGTTGGGGAGTTATTCACATCCTTTGTCCTATAAAGTAGAAGTGGTCTTCATGTACGCATGACATTAACCACTAGTATAGTCACTTAGGTTTTCTGAAATAGGGAAACTCATAGAGTTACAATAACCCAACCTCTCCATCTTCACCTTTACCTCATCATCATAGATAGGCATTCCATATGGTGTCCTCTTATCTGTAGGGTGAACCAGTTCTAATGCCATCTCATTCTCTATGGTGCTCATTCGATGGTTGTAGTCACTCACGGCCATCTTTCTAACATGACACACTCATTCTTTTCAAAGCAATATATCATCTGGGTATTGCATCTCCGCATACCATTCTTCATTGAAACTGGTGGAAATGACTTGTTTCCCCTTTCCCTTGCCCTTCTTTGGTGAAACATTTTCTACTTTCCTTGGTGCCATTTCTTTGTCAGTCACTAAAATAGCTTCCTTTCCCTTTATCGTTTCTCCACTCAACTTATCAGCTCCACTCCTTTGTGAAAATCCCTCAATCTTGTGCCCTAGGTATGGAAACCTAACTTGAAAAATCTATTTTCCACAAGATGGCATAATCACCCATGGGATTCTTCTACCCAACCTTCTCTCGCTTATGTTTGTGTGCTTATTTTTCTACTTTGATTCGCTGATCAAATTGGCTATGCACGTAAATCTTCACAACCTGTTTTCACACAACATTTCTTCAAGGATTACGTAGTTCACAAGATCTCTTTGATAACACAAATACAAGGTAAACAATAATGCACCCCGACCTTCTACTTATATATTTTAATTTTCACCACAATAAATGTCATGCCACCTACTAATGTACTCTTACAATAAAGGTATATTTTTCCTATTGCCAACCTTGGTAGCTTTTACCCCCATCCACTCTTACGTGAAAACTTATAAAACCTTTTGATGCATGAAAACCCTTGTTGAACAAATATCCTTACACACATGCTTTCCATGCCAAAGGAATTTCTTCTTTCTTTATCCTGATTTTCGACATCACTTACCTCATATTGTTCCTGTGCTTCTCACCCTTGTACATGGTTTTTGTAAACCATTTATGACACCAAACTCCTCATATTCACCTTTTCCATGCATGATCTTCCAAACTACATGATTTTGATCCTTTGACCCAGGCCATCAAAACACATCTTCTAATACCATATTCTAGTGATTTTCGTATCACTTCACCCCACATGAAAATAGATGTGTGGTCCTCTACACATAGAAATTTTTTGAAATTGTAAGTGGCTACCAGCACACAACATTCACACAATAAACAAAAGGAAAGGGACCAAGAAATGAGAAATGGAAACACAAAGGAAGGATATTTATTAAGGGAAATCCTAGGCTAATTAGAAATACTACCTTATTTACAAACACAAAGAAGACTTATTTATAATAGGGCTTCACCTACTCCCATTGAAATGGCACAGTAATGTGTTCCATCTAGCGCTTATAATCGACAAGCACTTTGAATCAAGTATATAGGATATAATGTATAGGCCCATCTAATGAACATTGAATTTCCCAGATGGTGTAAAACTTGGAATCGTATAATAGAACCATATGTCCAACCTCAAAAAAAAAAATCTTCATGTTTCTATCATGTCATGCCTTCTACATGGATTTTTCTATTTTCTAAATCTAATGAACAATATCCCACCTCTCATCTAACTGTATTAACTTATCAATCCTCTCCTCAAACACTTGTTCATTTGTTAATCCTCCTATGCGCATTATACACAAAGCGATGGTAACATGAATTCAAAGGTAACACTTTGCTTCTACACCAAACACCAATTGAAAATGTGTGACCTTGTTTAGAATCTTGTAGGTTGTCCTATATGACCATAATATGGATGAGACTTTTCCATCCCAATCATTTCTTCCCGCCTCACAAATTTTGGTTAGTATGTGACTCAATATTTTTTCAAATACGTCAACAGTCCCATTAGATTTTAGGTGATAAGGGGTAGTCTTGTGGTGGGCCACCATGAATACATCCAATAAGATCCTAACTATTTCATTCAAGAAATGAGTGCCCCTTTCACTTGTTAAACTCAGTGGGAATCCATGCCTGTTGATTATATTTTCCCACAAGAACCTAGCTATTATTTCCATTGTGTAATCCCTTGTAGGTGTCATTTCTTCCCACCTTGTAATATAATTTGTGCTTGTAATGATATAGCACAAACATTCCTTTGCACGACTAGGGAAATAGGGAATATGAAGTCAATTTACCATTTCTCAAATGGTTCTGCACTGGTAACCATTGGTCTTAATGGAATTTGATTTCTTTTCCTTGGTTTACCAAGGCACTCGATAAAGATGGTCACAAGCCTTAAAATACTTGATATAATCCATATAAACCATTTCCCACCAAATACCTACTAGAAGGATCTTGCGCATGATTGCATTCCTTGCATAGTGTCCTCCTGCAATTCCACCATGTGCTTCCTCCATGATTGCAATGCATTCATTATCTAACACACACCGATGTAAAAACCCCATCACGACCTAGCTTGTATAAGTCTCCTCTAATTAACATATAAGGCATGATGCATATGGCTAACTACTTCCTTTCCAAAGTCTTCATTCCCTCCGGGGTAAGAACTATTTTAGAAACACATGAATATCTTTTGATTCAAAGGGTGTGTGCCATAATCTAAATAGTTATGCATATGGAATTATATCCTCAATGCTCTACACATCCTCCCCTGATTCAATCCTTGATAAATGGTCAGGTCCCAAATTACTCTTACCTAGTTTCACAACAACCGTAAACTTGAATTCTTGAAACAACAAGACCCACCAACATATGTGCCCTTGTAAAATGAGATTGTTTACTAAGTACTTCAATGCCATGTGGTCCATGTAGAATATAAAGGGTGTTTCGAGTAGATACTTTCTAAATTTGTGTAGTGCGTAGATCATTGAAAATTCTTTGTGCTTAGTATTAGTATAGTTTTATTATGCTAGGGTTAGCTTTCTACTAGAAAAACACAAGGGGTTGTCAATAACTCCCTCTCTAGGATGTGTTGATATTTCCCCAACCAATGTCTCTGAAGCATTAACATGTACATGGAACAGCTTATCCCAAGAAGGTAATCATAATATGGACACAATGATAAGCTTATTCTTTAATGTATTAAATGTCATTTGATGTGTCTCTCCCCAATGAAATGCACTTTTGTGTTTTGGAAACTCTTCCAATGATGTGGTGATATTGGCATACCCCTTATAAACTTCCAGTAATACCACATATGCCCAAGGAATCCACACATTGCACTCTGGCTGGTAGGTTCCCCCAATCCCACAATAATAGAAATTTTAGCAAGATCCACTAGCAAGCCTTCCTTACATATGATATGCCCCAAAAGGGTCCGAATGGAGTAGTGAAAACACATTTCTTAATGTTGAGGGATATCCTCAACTGCCAACATCTTTCAAACATCATCCTCATATTGTCACAATGATCCCTCACTAATCCATATACCATCCAATCATCAAGGTAGAATTTAAAAACTTATGGATGAAGTCTATAAATGCACAAAAACACAACAGAACATTCTTCAAAGGAAAAGGCGTGATTTTGTAGTCAAAGCTTCCTCATTCATTGGTTAAAGTTGTATTTTCTTGGTCCTCCTTTGCAATTCAAACTTAATGATATCCTGAGAATTCATCTATGAAAGAATAGATCTCGCACTTAGCTACTCCTTCCAGGATCTCCTCAGTGAAGGGGGTTGGAAAAGGGTCAATAACACATACCACATTCAAATCCCTATAATCAACACAAATCCTTATCCTCCCATCCTTCTTAATGATGATGACCATCAAACTTAGCCTTTCTAATTCATCAATGGCCCCAATGATTCCTGACACAATCATATTGTTAATTTCCTCCTTGACTTTGACGTGAAGATTCAGATTCATTTGATAAGGTCTCTTCTAAATTGGGCGCGAACCTTCCTTTAACTTGATTTTCATTTCTCCTAAAGAGTGTTGAATTCCTTTAACCTCATGCTACCCATGTGGAAACAAACCACAAAATTCATGTAACGGATTGATGATCTTTGAAAACTTCTTTTTTTGTCTAGTAATCTCCAATAATGGCCTCCTAAGGTTCTACCTCTGAACCAATATTAACCTTCTTTATTTCCAAGGGTTCATGGTAGGTGCACACTTTCTCATCACCACTATCCATAACTTCTTGCATACCTATAGTATGGTTAACATACAAATTTTCCAATTCTTCACCATTGATCACATAGATCAATTGTTTTTCTTTTTCCATAAATGTGCACTAAAATTGTATCTCTTTTGATTCTTCCTCATCAAAGCACACTTCTAAGCTAGGTTCACTAAATAATTCTAGTATTCTATCATCCACCATGGCACTATCTCCCATAGTTAGGTGCTTAACAATCTGTAACGCCTCATCCACTTTGATGGCTTAGTACTGACGATATTTGAAAGATTGAAGGAGTTCACCGTCAACTCCTCATAGTTTCTTGTTTCACAACACATATCTCGAGTGAATGTACCATGTACATGTGTAGTCTTGTAATGTGGAATACAACTTATGCACCTATAAAGAGGGTGGAAAGGCTTTCATGCCTTCCATCCGAGACCCTCTCACATGTTTTGAAGTGAAGTGAGTGTGTTCCTTCCCATGATAATCTTGTATGATAGTTGGTGCATTGGTTGGAAAAACATAATAGGTAATGTGATTCTAACTTCATGCCACTATGGAAGGTTATCATGATGGGTCATCCACCAATGTGTTGATGTCTCGAGCAGGGTATAGCTAAGCATCCTTCTCCTTTCTAACTCACATCTCCATTGGGTCTCCATTTCTCGTAGGAAAACATCAGGGTTGGCTCCTCCAAAATTACTTTGTAGATTCTTTCCTCCTAGTTGTTTGATTAAGCACACCTTCACTACTCTTATCAAAAATCCCTTAACTACTGTTGGTGACTCATATGTCTCATGTAACCAATTTTCATATGCCACACTAGTTGGATCACTTATAGATTTAGTGCCTTCCCACTAAATAAGGCTATCCTTTATCGGTTGCACAACTTCAGGGTCACGACACGTAAATTTTGTCTAGGTCTTCTTCTCCTAAAGGCTCAATATATGGTATTGACTTCCCATTTTTCAAAGGAATTATAACATGTTCCTCTTTGTTCTCAAAAATTATATACCCCTTATCGAAACATAAGTCAACATTCTTCTTATAGCACCAGGGGTGCCCAAGTAATGCTGGGAAGTTATCCTCCTCTGTAATCACCGAGAATTTGAAGTCTATAGTGAACTTCACACCTTGGATAGTGATAACAGCATCCTTTAAAACACCAATGGGCATTTTTGTCTTATTGGCCATATATAGCACTTTTAAAGATGGTAGTAATGGGGGCCTTCCCATTTAATTCCAAGAGTCCAGGTTAGAACATTGAACTCCACACCCCTGTAGATCGAATATTGCTTAGGATCCATCCATTAGAAACAACATTCAAAGTAATCTCCTTATGATACTTGAGGCTTTGGGGACGAAGGTTAGCATGAAAAACCTTCCTCTTGCACTCTACTCCAGTGCTTGGTATCTTATCCCTCAACCATTCTCCTAGTAGAGTAATTATATTCTCTTGGTGCAGCATCTTACATACCTCTCTAGACATCATCTATATCTGAGTGAGGGACCTAAGCACTTTATTTCTTCCCCAACTTCCTAGATTGCTACTTTGGACATTGAATTTCCCCTTAAAGATTCCTGATTATGCCCATGGTCTCTTGATAGACTTACTTATGATGGGTAGGGTCTGGATACTTCCCATACACCACCTCTTCTCTTGTAATAAGTGGTCTCTACTTTTAGGTCTCCCTGGCACGTGCAACCTTAGCTCACGTCGTCACTAGTACAAGTTCTAATTCTGACTCATGTGTTACCCTTGGCATCAACAATGAGTCTTCTTTCTTCATGCTTACCATTATGACGCCCTTATCTTTTTGTTGTTGTTAGGTCATGTGTTCAAATAGCTCCAGGAAATCCTCATACTTATGCTTATTTCCACACCAATATCATTGTATAAGATCAGGACATTCACGCTTATAGTTCTATGTAGACCCACGGTTGTAACAAGATCCGTAAGGGAATTAACCTCTCTCACCTCTGCAATTTCAATGACCTCTAAATCCTCTACAAAAGCCTCTTCCACGAGCTCCTCCATATATGCACCCTTCATAGTGATGACCATCATCCTTAGAATTGTTTCCAATGCTGGTCTGGCACACACCAATATCAATGGCATCCTTTATATATTCAATCAATCTACAATCCTTAGTGTCATGAGTAGTAGAGGTGAAAATATTTCAATAGCAAGACACATTCTTACGGATCGTGCAATACAATAGTAGACACCTACTTTAATCATGATCTCCATGGAAAATTTCATAGTCTACCGTCATGACGTGTACCAATCTCTCAAGACAATTTTCCTTCATATGCCCCTCTACCTCACAATTCATGCACCATAGGAAATTGTGAGTCTTATATTCCAAGTTCGCAGATAGATTCTATAGCAAATTTTCAAGTGCATCAATCGAGCTTCAAGAAAAAGTACTTGACACTAGTATCCATGCTTATTATAGCCTCAAGTGCACAAGGTATCCTCCAAGGCCTCACATGGGTCTATGAAAGTCTTGTGTGACAAAGTGTTCTCCTAAAAGGTGTTATTAGTCCTCCAACGAACCATTGAGCATGTTGAGAAGGATGAATATCATAAGATAGTTTTGACAAGAGAGTCTTAAAATGCACATCATACTCTCATACACTCTCTGCCATACCTTGTTGAATATCCTTCAGCACGCTAATGCTCTTCTATTCAAACTCAAGAATATGGAATTTAGCTAAGAAGGCATTATGTAACATGGTGTAATCTACTATTTTCTGTTGGGGGTCATACTTCCAATACTAACTATGCACATGCCCTTGCAATTTTGTTGCAAACTGACTTTGCTTCCATTTTGGGGTAGTGATCCCCTTTGCGTGCCATAGAACTCACATTTGTGTACATGTTCTACATCATCCTCAAAACCTTTGTAATTTGGTAGATGAAAAGACATCTCAAAAAACATTTGTTGAGGTGGTTGAGGCCCTTGTCCTCCTGATCAAGAACTTGGATTCCCTCTAATGTTTCCTCTACCACCAGATCCACTAGATCGAGCAGCACTTGTCCCTCCCGACCCACCGATCCATCCATTCTACCAAGTCTACTAGTTCCTATTCCACCTGACCCACCAAATCCTCCTCTCGTAGTTGGCAAGGGTCCTGAAGTGGTCACGCCTTGTGTCCCCACTATTGTGCTAAATTGTGTGCCAACAGTCTGTGATATTGCACCGCTACCAAAATGTGTGTCCCACACCACTTTTAGATGTTATACATAAGATTTGTTTACCTGTAATTTTCTCAAATTTTACTCTAGACAATATACCTCCAAAGACAATAAATGATTGCGTAGACATAGATGTGCCAAATGAAAAGTTATACGTCCTAGGTGTTGATCGGTAAATTTCATCAATACCAACTGGGTTAGTGATAATTATCTCATGATTTGGTAAACTAAGCACCAAGGTTTGATCATGTTGGAACATAATGATTAAGTGTTCTGGCCAACCCTTAATGTATATGTATCCATCACTAATATATAGGTTAATATTTAATAATATGAAAATTTTATATTTCTATTATTAAATATGCTAACTTAGGTATATACTTTAGGTTAAATTTTTAATATCATGAAATGATTATATTTCTAATATTAAATATTATAAACCTAGGTGTATGTGTCAACCATTTTAGGTTAAAAAGGTAGGTCTGGAGACATACCCGATCACTTTATATAAAAAGGAATTTAAGTCCTCATTTGATATATTTGGGAAATTTATCAAAGGTATGCAAATCAAGTGATTTTGTTTTACCCTTGGTAAATAGGGTTTCAAAGGAGGAGGTGATCTTACTGGATGTAAAATAAGTTTTTTAAAGTAAAAAGTTATTTTCAAAGTGGTTTTTACCCTATTGGGGTTTTCCACTATAAATATTGTGTCACATGTATTATTTATTTCCTGTAAGTATTTCTTTATTTTTAGGGTTTTTCAATTTTAAATCCCTATTTTTTGGGGGATGTAATATGATATGATTCTTTCTTTCATTTACATTTTGTAAATTATATCGAATTAATGTTTGTTTGAGATTGATGTGTGCACAGTGAAAGGGGCTTCAAATATTTACTGCGTGAAAATCACATACTGAGAAAAAGAAAGGATTTATTACTATATGAAATAATTTGCATGTTTTCTATAATTTCAAATGTTTGCGGTTAAATATTTCTAAAGGTAGATTCATACATGTGTTCTTTGGTCCCCTCTAAAAGGATTCAATTTGAAAAACTATAGTTTATAGTTAATCTATAACTATATCCTATATAATTTGAAAACTATATTTTTATTTTTAAATAAAAATATATATAATATAGAATAAGGTTTATATAATAATTTATGTAAACATCATATCAAAATTTATATAGTTTTGGAAGAAAAAAACTATATATTAAAAAGCCTTTAACCATATTCAAATTACATGGAATTGAGGGAAGAGTCAATAGACCATATTCTAAGCCTAAGTTTAAATCATATTTAAACTTAACTTATAAATCTAGGCATATATAGTTTTTTTAAAAGAACCAAACCTAAGTTTAAATCATATTTTATATATATGGTTAGTTTAAACCACTTAAAATATAAATTTTATTAGATTTGATTTATATATGTTTTAAAAAAACTTAAGTGCTTATTTTTTTTTGGAAAAGGGGTTTGTGTTTATTGCTTGTCCATGAAGGGATTACTTTTTAAAATATTAATACTTATTAAATAAAACCTAACATGTGTCCCTAACCATTTATATTATCCATGTAAGGGGCCCCATTCATTTATATCTTATAGTTTATAAAAACTATATAAATGAACCTATTTAAAGGTTTTCTTTTATATAAGAGTGGGAGTGGAGAATAAAATGAGATAATATCTCAGGTATAAATGTGAAACTCTCAAGTATAAATGGAGAATTAAAAAAAAGGCTAGTTTATTGGTGGCCCACATGAAGTGTGGTAAATATTTATTAAAATATTTGTAGTTATAGCCACATAAAAGTTTTAAAGTTTTTAGCTTGTAAGAATTCTATAAAATATTTTGCAATATTTCCATAGTTTTAAATGTGTGTAAGGTAAAATTAAGAGTAAATGAAGGGAGGAGACAAGGTTCATGAAAATAGGGATTTGAATTTATTTCATTGGTCGAGTGAAATTACTTGTCCCCTTTGTAAAATATGTAAGTTAATCTATACTCTCATAAATCTACTTGCACCTAGTAAAATTCTTTTAACCTAGTCTATGTCCTTTAAACCCCTTTAATAAGGGTTATGTGTTTTTTATATAAAAATATACTATAGTTTATAATTTTTATGAACTATATGTTATTTTTATTTACATTCTATAAACTATATACCTCTTTTTTTTAAAAGTGTATATATTTTTACATTATAAATTATAATAGGTTATTATAATGTGTTAAAATATAACCTCCCTAATATTATACAAAAGAAGAAATTCTGAATTTCATATTTTGAAAATACACAACAAGTTTTGGCTTCATTAAATTTGACAATTAAATGACCGTCATGGTAGACCAAACATAAGACAATATGATGGTCATTTAGACGTCAAATTTAAGCTTGTAGGTTCTAGGAAACTTTCATTGTGTTAAAATTGACAGTCAAATGACCGTCACAATAGATAAAAAATAAGCCATTATGATGGTCATTTAGATGTCAAATTTAAGCTGGCGATTTTTGTCTACATTAATTTTTTCAGAAATTTGAAGTTGTTATGCATTCTTAGGGGTCTCTTCTTCACTTCTATATGGTCAAAAATATTTTTATATAGATATGGGGTATAATGCAGAGCCCTTTATATTGCGGGTTATTATTTTGATCATAGGAGGTTAATTAGTATGCATTGTAATGATGGAATTAGTTATGATCAAATAGTTTCTTTAGATCTATAAAATTTAGATCTGATTCTATTAAAAGTGTTGTTTTTATTATTGATAAATATGTATCTAACTATGTGGTACATTATATATTATAATGGGGTGTGTTTTACAAGTTTAAGAAAACAATGGCGTCTAACTATTTATGTCTTGACAAAACTCGGATCCTAAATGAAACAAACTACAACATTTGGGTCAAAATAGAATTTATGGTGAGGAAACTCTAAATGATTATTTCTAGATCTGAGGTTTCTCCCACCGATTGTCAAACAACTATAGATAACATGAATACATTCTTGTAACGAATGCAGGAGGATATTTCTATGATTCTACGCAATGTGAACAATGAGTACCTTCTACACATTGGTAATATCAAATATCTGAAAGAGGTATGGACACAACTAGAATCCATGCATGAAGGATACTTGGTATATCAAGGATAGTAATGAGAGTAAAATAGTGAAGGAATTCAAATAAAAGTTTTGTATATTTTTATTATTTATTCTCTTCAGATCTTGTTTTATATCTCAAAGTTTGAATAATTTAAAACTATGGCATAAAAGGTTAGCACATGTTAATTATCGAAGCTTATATGAAATGTCTAGATATAATCTAGTGAAAGGTTTACATGTGTTGTCTTCTTCTCTTCAAGTTATTTCATTAAATGTTTCTAAATGATGGTTTTGATTCTAATTTAGTAAATGGTCATAATGATGTTTTGATGTTATAGATGTTTCTGAAACTCTTATCTTCCTAGATAAGAAATTAAATTGGGCTCAATCTATGTTAGAAAGTTCAAATCCTATTAACCTTAAGAAAATGACTAGAATCCATCATATGTATCATGCATTAATTACCTTGTATGTACCTAAGCCACAAAGTATTATAGGGTTTAGGTGGATATACAAAGTAAAATATAATGTTGATGGTAGTATTAACAAACATAAAGATAGACTTATTTCTAGAGGTTTCACATAGAAATCCGGTATTGATTATGTTGAGACATTTCTTGTAGCTAAAACGAGTAATTGTTAAGGCCTTATTTACAATTGCTTTGCTCAATTTGGGTGGGAAATCCACCAATTGGATAAGAAAAATATTTTTTTTGAATTATGATTTAAAACAAGAACTTTACATGTTTTAACCTAAAGGATTTGAATAAACTAGTCAAGAAAACTATATTTGTAAGTTGAGAAATCCTTGTGTGGTTTAAAACAAGCTCTTAGAGCTTAGTATGTGAAAATTGTTTCCTTATTTAAACTATTAGGTTTTGTTAATTGTTCTTCTAACGGTGATATATTCATCAAGCTATAAGTCTTGCATAATATTATTATATGTATATATGTTGATGATTTTCTTATGTCTAGTGATAATTCTGATTTAATTCATAGGATTAAAGAGAAATTGAAGTAGTAATTTGAAATGAATGAGTTAGGTCTCTCACATCATGTTATTTATATGACTGTATTTCATTCTATTGTTATTTTTTAAAACACAATATGCAACCATTGTATTGAAAAAGTTTCTTATGATTGATTGTAAACCATTTTCTACTTCAATAGAAGTTGGAATAAATATTGATCCTAAATCTGCATATGAAAAAGGTTGATCCTATTTTATATACATTGTTAGTTGATAGTTTGATTTATCTAACTATAACTAGATCAGATATTTCCTATACAGTAGGAATTACTTCAAGGTTTATGCAGGAACCTTTTTTAGAGATCATTGGAATCTTGCAAAAAGAATTTTTAGATATTTGAAAGGAACAATCAATTATGGGTTGCATTATAATAAGAATGAAAATATTATCTTATATAGATTTTTTGATTCTAACCATACCGATGTTGTGTTATAAAATATACTAGATATGTGTTCAAGTTTTTGGTATAGGAACCATTACTTGGAACAACAAATATAATCAATAGTATCTATTTCTTCTACTGAGCTAGAGAAGTACAATGGAAGAAGTAAAGAAGTCATGTGGTTACAACGGTTGTTGGTAGAGATACACATGTAAGCTAAAGGAAGTATTTCTCTTTTATGTGGTGGTCAGAGTTGTATTACTCTTGATTAAGAATCTCATTCAACATTAGAGGATAAAGAACATTGAGATACATATACGCTTCACCCATTAGGAGGTGAAAAGTGATGAGATAAATCTCATTGTTCATGTTGACTGAAGAGTAGGTTGTTGACATCGTCACAAATTTCCTAAGTGCTACAAAGTTTTGTCACTTTTGTGAAAAGCTTGGATTGGCGGAGTTTCCATTGAGGGGGAGTGTGCATGAAAATGTCACCTCCTAATAGAACTTGGTTTTTGTAAAAAGACTTTCAGACATATGTAAAATAATTTTGGGCAAGTGTAAAAATACCTTCAGGCATGTATACCTCCTCGACTTATTTTTTAATATGAAGTGTAGAAATATCTTAAAGGTAGTCTTCAGTAAATTCTTTATTGCTATTGAGTTTACTGGTAAACATCCAGTACAAGCATATTGTTAAGGAGGTCCTTGGTTGTAAAAGGATCCTATATGCTTGGGTTCAATAACCTTTTATGAGAACCTGTGAGAACATGTAAAACTCACAAATCATACTTAGCCACTAATTATGGGATGATCTTTGGGATTCCAAATCTTTTTGTACCAAAAGGTAATTTGAGTATGATGAAGGTGTTATAATTCCTTCAACCGATATGCTAGCCTAAAACCTTTATGGTTTAAGGATTGTAAATCATGTAGTGTACCACGGGTAGGTAATCTATTGGCATATGTTATGTTATCCCACTTAACATTAAGGGGAGTGTTGGAACATAATGATTAAGTGGTCTGGCCAACCCTTAATGTATATGGGTCCATCACTAATATATAAGTTAATATTTAATAATATGAAATATTTCTATTTCTATTATTAAATATGTTAACCTAGGTATATACTTTAGGTTAAATATTTAATATCATGAAATGATTATATTTCTAATATTAAATATTATAAACCTAGGTGTATGTGTCAACCATTTTAAGTTAAAAAGGTAGGTTGAGAGACATAACCAATCACCTTATATAAAAAGGACTTTAGGTCCTCATTTGATATATTTGGGAAATATATCAAAGGTATTCAAATCAAGTGATTTGGTTTTACCCTTGGTAAATAGGGTTTCAAAGGAGAAGGTGATCTTACTGGATGTAAAATAAGTTCTCTGAAGTAAAAGGTTATTTTCAAAATAGTTTTTACCCTATTAGGGTTTTCCACTATAAATATTTTGTCAGCTATGTTATTTATTTCTTGTAAGTATTTCTTTATTTACTTATGTTATGATATAATATTTATTTAAATATTTATTGTAACATTATGTAATACGTAAGTTGATTAAATCTGTATTTATTAGAATCCTCAAATTCTAACATGGTATCAGAATCCTCCTTGACTTTGACGTGAAGATTTGGATTCATTCGATAAGGTCTCTTCCGAATTAGGTGTGCACCTTCCTTTAACTTGATTTTAATTTATCCTAAAGAGTGGTGAAATCCTTTAAGCTCATGGTACCCATGCGGAAACAAATCCTGAAATTCATGCAACAGATCGATGATCTTTGAAACCTCCTTTTCTATCTAGTAATATCCAATAATAGCCTCCTTAGGTTCTTCCTCTGAACCAATATTAACCTTCTTTATTTTCAAGGGTTCATGGTAGGTGCACACTTTCTCATCAGCACTATCCATAACTTCATGCATACCTACAGTATGGTTAACATCCAAATTTTCCAATTCTTCACCATTGATCACATAGACCAATTTTCCTTTCTCTTTTTCCATAAATGTGCGCTAAAATTGTATCTCTTTTGATTCTTCCTCATCAAAGCACACTTCTAAGCTAGGTTCACCCAATAATTCCAGTATTCTATCCTCCACCATGGCACTATCTCCCATAGTTAGGTGCTTAAAAACCTGTAATGCCTCATCCACCAATTTCTTAGTACTATGATATTCGAAAGATTAAAGGAGGTCGACCGTCAACTCTTGGTAGTTTCTTGCTTCACAACGCATCTCTGAGTGAATGTACTATGCGTGTGTGCAGACTTGTAAGGTGGAATACAAGTTATGCACCCATAAAGATGGTGGAAAGGCTTCCATGACTTCCATCTAGACCCTCTCACATGTTTGGAAGTGAAATGAGGTGTGTTCCTTCCCATGATAATCTTGTATGACAGTTGGTGCATTGCTAAGAAAAACCTAATAGAGAATGTGATTCTCACTTCATACCACTCTAGAAAGTTATCATGATGGGTCATCCACCAATGTGTTAAGGTTTTGAGTAGGGTATAACTAAGAATCCTTATCCTTTTCAATCTCAAATATCCATTAGGTATCCATTTCTCGTAGGAAAACATTAGGGTTGTCTCCTCCAAAATTACTTGGCAACTTCTTTCCTCCTAGGTGTTTAACTAAGTGCACCTATACTACTCTTATAAAAATCCCTTAACTACCTTTTGACTGACTCATATGTCTTGCACACCTAATTATCACATGCCACACTAGTAGTATCACTTATATATTGAGTGCCTTCCCATTGAATAAGGCCATCCTTTATCGATTGCACAACTTCAAGGTCCCGGATAGTGCGCACGTAAAATTTTCTAGGTATTCTTCTTCTAAAGGCTCAATATATGGCGTTGACTTCCCATCCATCAAAGGAATTATAGCATGTTCCTCTTTTTCTCAAAACTTATATACCCCTTATTGAAACATAAGTTAACATTATTCTTATAGCACCAGGGGGTGCCCAAGTATCTTTGGTAAGTCATCCTCCTCTGTAAGCACTAAGACTTTGAAGTCTCCAGAGAACTTCACCCCTTGGATAGTTATAGCAACATCCTTTAAAACACCAATTGGCATTGTCTATCTTATTGGCCATATATAGCACTTTTGAAGATGGTTATAATGAGGGCCTTCCCATTTGATTCCAGGGCATCCAGTGTGAGAACATTGAATTCCATACCTGTGTCAATTAGAATATTACTTAGGATTCATCCATCAACAACTACATTCAAGGTAATCTCCTTATCATAGTTGAGGATGTGGGGAGGAAGGTTAGCATGAAAAACATGCCTCTTGCACTCTACTCCAATGCTTGGTATCTTATCCCTCAACCATTCTCCTAGTAGAGGAATTATATTCTCTTGGTGCAGCATCTTACATACCTCTCTGACATCATCTATATCTGACTGAGGGACCTCAGCACTTTTCTTCTGCCCCAAATTCCTAGATTGCTCCTTTAGACATTGAATTTCCCCTTAAAGACTCCTGATTACGTCCATGGTCTCTTGATAGACTTCCTTATGATGGGTAGGGTCCGATACTTCCCATACACCACCTCTTCTCTTGTAATCAATGGTCTCTACTTCCGGTGTCTCTTTGGCACTTGCAACCTCATCTCACATCGTCACCGTCTGAGTTCTAATTCCTACTCATAGGTTACCCTTGGCATCCACAACAAGTATTATTTCTTCACGCTTACCATCCTGACACCCTTATAATTTTTTTGTTATTGGCTCATGTGTTCAAATAGCTTCAGAAATCCTCATACTTATGCTTCTTTCCTCACCAAGATCATTGTAGAAGGTCGGGACTTTTTTGTTATTGGCTCATGTGTTCAAATAGCTTCAGGGAAATCCTCATACTTGTGCTTCTTTCCTCACCAAGATCATTGTAGAAGGTCAGGACATTCATGCTTATAGTGCTCTGTAGACCCACGATTGTAACAAGTTCCGCATGAATTAACCTCTCCCACCTCCCCGATTGCCACGACCTCTAAATCCTCTACAAAAGCCTCTTCCACGAGCTCCTCCATATATGCACCCTTCATAGTGATGACCATCATCCTTGGAATTTTTGGAACGTTGATGCGGCACACACCAATATCAATGGCATCATTTATCTATTTAATCAATCTACAATCCTTAGTGTCATGAGTAGTAGAGGTACAAATCTTACAATAGCAAGACACATTCTTACGAATCGTGCACTATGGTAGTGGAAACCTACTTTAATCATGATCTCCATGGAAAATTTCATAGTCTACCATCATGGTGTGTACTAATATCCGAGGACAGTTTTCTTTTGTATGCCCCTCTACCTCACAAACCATGCACCATAGGAAACTACGAGTCTTATGTGCCAAGTTCGCAGAGACAGATTCTATAGCTACTTTTCCATTACATCAATTTGAGCTTCAAGAAAAGTACTAACACTAGTATCCATGCTTATTATAGCCTTAGTGCATAGGGTAGCCTCCAAGGCCTCACATTGGTCTCTAAATTCTTGTGTGATAGTGTTCTCCTAAAAGGTGTTATTAGTCCTTCAACAAACCATTGAGCATGCTGAGAAGGATGAATATCATAAGACAATTTTGACAAGAGAGTCTTAAAATGCACATCATACTCTCACACACTCTCTTCCATACCTTGTTGAATCTCCTTCAGTGTATTAATGCTCTTGTTCAAACTCAAGAATATGGAATTAAGCTAAGAAGGCATTATACAACACGATGTAATCTACTATTTCCTAGTGGGTCATACTTGATACTAACTATATGCATTCCCTTCCAATGTTGCTACAAAATAACTTTCCTTTCATTTTGGGGTAGTGATCCCCTTCGCGTGCCATAGTAGCTCACATTTGTGTACATGTTCTGCAACATCCTCAACACCTTTGTAATCTGGTAGATGAAAAGACATCTCAAAAACATTTGCTTGAGGTGGTTCAAGACCTTCTTCTCCCGATCAAGAACTTGGATTCCCTCCAATGTTGCCTCTACCACCAGATCCACTTGATCGAGCAAAGCACTTGTCCCTCCTAACCCACCGATCCACCCGTTACACCAGGTCTAATAGTTCCTATTCCACCTGACCCACCAAATCCACCTCCCATAGTTGGAAAGGGTCCTTAATTGGTCATGCCTTATGTCCCCATTGTTATGTTAAACTGTGTGCCAACAGTCTCTGATATTGCACCGCTACCAGATGTGTGTCTTAGCCCACTTCTAGATGTGATACCTAATTTTTTTTACCTTTGCTTTTCCCAAATTTCACTGTAGACAATATACCTCCAAAGACAGGAAATTATTGTGCGGCCATAGATGTGCTAAATGAAAAGTTATACCTCCTAGGTGTTGATCAATTACTTCCACCAATACCAACTAGGTTAGTAATACTTATCTCATGATTTGGGAAACTAAGCACCAAGGGTTGATCACATGATGGATTTAGATGTGCACCAATGGCTCTCCTTTCTCCAAGTTCCAGGCTCCCATCAAAATATGAAGGGGTCTCTCTCCCACACTTGACAAGATGGGGTACCACAGATGCTCAGCTTGACGCCTCCGTCCTCGAACCTCAATTCCTTCCCATAATGTTTTCCTCCATAAATCAACGGCTCCTGAAACTTTGTGTTATCTATTTAATTCTCTCTCATGAGCTTCATTATACTTGAGTTGTCTCTCTTCCCTCTCCTTTTTAGCCGCAAGTCCGCCATCTTCCTCCACCCTAGCTTCCTCACCCAAAGGCTGCTCGGAGAAACTTAGCTAGCTATACGAAATGCTTCCAAACTTAGCATAATAATTAAGATCTTTATAGTTAAAGGGATTACATGCAATAAATATCCTCTTAGGTTTTTCAATAACTCAAACTCAATAATCTCTAGACAAGAATACATAGAAATCATGTACTCCAAGGTGTAACTCGTCAACACTCTACTCCACCAATGATCAACAACATGTGTCCAAGTCAGATCAGCATCATGCAGCCTCTAATACTCCTCTTGAGTCCATACACAAGGTCTATAATACCAACTTGATCTATATGCATACACTGAAATCCATTCATACAACTCCATTGGAAAGCAATAAAATAAGGTCTTGTACAACTCATGATATAGATTTTAATCTACCCATTTACATGCGTCAAAATCAGGTCCATCACTAAGTCTCTGAGAAAACTTATATTCCATGTTTTTAAGCCATTCTTCAACACTTTCGAAGGTCAAATGCTTTTTCATCATGCACCATTCTCAAAAAAACTTCGAAAATAGGTCCCGGAAACGGAACAAATATGCAGATCATTTATTTTCCCTTAATACCTTTTTCGAACCCAAAGTGCGTTAGCTTATCACCCAACAAGCATTGGGCACTCAGTCGAGGTGAACGTGGGCACCAATCCCATCCTTTATGTGAGATTTATGAGAAGGTTTTTCCATTAATGGAGGATTATTTGTAGAAATAGAAGTACATTTACTTACTTGAAAAGGTAGAAGATGCAACTAATGGATCTACACATTAATGCATCATAGAAGCTAAATAACATTGTAAGAAGTCTAATAAACTAGATTTGAGCCATGATAAGTCATATAACACAAGGGTTTACACCCCTAAACAAGTTATACATAACGAACCCACATATATATTGATTAGAAGGAGTTTTGGTAGCCACATTACAATCTATATGAGAGGATCTATATGAGGTTTGATCGGCCTTTGATTTTTCATGATGGAATTAGCCTCTAGATTAAACTCAATGGTGTGTTATGCCAATTTTGGGTTAAAACCCTTCAAATCCTCATAGCTCCATGTGAAAATTTCTAGGAATTCTTTGTAAATCTACACAAAGTTGTAATTTTCCTGTTCATTACTCATCTTGCCAATTTGGAGAATTTTACCCTCTCCAATAAAAATGGGCTCAGAATCCTCATTCTTGACTTGAATGTTATCCTTCTCCTTTCTGAATTGGTTGTTTGTGTTGAAAATTGACTCTAGAGTCACCAACCCCTTGGGTAATTTGTTTTTCCGTAACTACACCACTTGATCCCGTCATCTACTCTAGCTTCTCCTAATTTTTAGCTGAGAACTCAACATCCTCTTATAAAAAATTAATGATTTGTTGATCATTCTAAAATACCTTCCATCTTGTGTTATTATCCAGTACATTTGGCCTTACAATTACATGAATATGTGGTTGTGCTTTATCTCTCTTAATATTGTCCACCACATCAAATGTTTCTCCAATTGCTACAAGTCTATCCGCAGCCTCATTCTCGTTTCCTTGGTATGGCCTAAATGTTTAATGTATTGAAATATTCCATGAGGATCCCTACACACACAGAATTTTGTTCCGAGAATAGAGTTACTTCTATCTTTTCAGTCTCTTGAGAAAAAATAAGGCTTAGGGCTAGGAGGAATACCTGTTGATTGTTGGGAAGGTGTGCGCATACCATAGAGAGATCGTAGACCAATTGTGAGGAGATCCCTTTGTCCGGGGAAGGACTACCTATAAATAAGAATGCAAGACCACCAGATTTTTGTTAAACAATAAGTGAGGGAACTACCTTGGGCCCAAGAAATATTAGACTTCCTTTCGAAGGTGGTCAGTTCCCTTTTAATACAAATTAATGTAAATGATAATAAAGAAGCTATTGCGAAATCACGATTTAGGTATCTCGTTAATAAAAGCAATAGAGACTAAACTACCAATAATAATAAAATATCATTTTGTTTGTTTGGTCACTGGTTATTGATACGTTCAGATCAAGTTACAGGGATAGACAAGGCTGGATATGAGATTATTTGGAGGTAAATAGGTGAAAGGTTGGTTTTTGGTATAAGTCACAGTGACCGATGTCGGTCACTGGATAACCGACCACGGTTATAGAACCGGTACCGGTAGGGGATAACCGATATCGGTAGGGGCAATGATTTAGGGGATTTTAAATGGGGGTTGGTTACAAGGTGGTTATGGGGCTTAGAAGGTTGGTAGATGGTTGAGGGGAGTTGTAGGGTGATAGAGAAGACTCAGAGAGCGAGAAGGCTATCTTTGGGGCAATATAGATATGATGAATGAAGGTTAGGTGCGAGTGCTGCGGGTGGTAGATCCAAGAGTGAACTTATAATCCCCATGAATCAAAATTTCACAGAGTAGTGTCTAGAAGCATACAAGGCAATAAAAGAGACTACTTACTAGTTTCTGATGTGGATGTAGGTCCAAAGAATGTAGTGGCGAAGGCAAGGCTTAGTTGGGATGATCCAGCAATCAAGTGAGCTAATGAAGCTATCCTCTAACTCTCCCAATGTCTGGATGAGTGTGACAGTGATCTAGTTGCTCAATTACAGTCTTGGGCTCAATACTCCTCTCTGCAACCTCTTCTCTCTCTCTCACTTGTCTCTCTCTTGCAAATGAATTCGGATCCCTTGGTTTTGGTTGGGGGAGGTCATTTACAGGGAACCGATGGCGGTTGCCTAACCGATGCTGGTCACGTAGGGACTGATGTCGGTTAGGTCAAAGTTGGCTATTTTTAGTAAAATAGCCAACCTTCCCTCCTTTTCTCCCGAGGGGTCAGTTGTGGGCTTGGTCAAGTCATTATTAGGTTCATTTTGGTGTGGGTGAGGGGTGATGAGTCATGGATATGGGTCTAGACCAAGTCATAGGTATTAATTAGGTTATTTTAGGGTTATGGCTAGGTCATGGTGAGGTGGCGAGGTGAGGTGGCAGGGTTGGAGATATGGATTTATTAATTATAAGGTAATTAATAAATGATTAAGTGTGTAAGGTTTAGGTGGTGAGGTAGGGTTAGATTGTGAGATGAGATGCGGGGCACGAGGGAATCGTAAGACCCAAATTTGGTGTCTACATTTGCCCGTTTTATCGTGTAGCTTGTCTTGTAAAGCTACACCGACAATAATAAGAAGTGGTTGCCTCGATTAAGGGTATAGGTAATCCCCTCAAATCTATCACCGATTGAGGTGACATGAAATCATGGATAGGGTTGATAAAGGGTGAATGATGATGAGATGATAGTAAGATGGTGGGGTAAGTTCAAGGAAGCGGGCGTACATTGAAATGCGGTAGTGCGACCGGGTACACGATTTAAAGAGTGAGCAAGCAATTCATAGGCAAAGGTCGATAGTTTATCCAAACAAGGTTGATATAATCCTGGTATCCAAGGCATAGGAAGTAGCTCCAGGGGATATAATGGGTAAGGTATCATAATGTTTAGGCATGTTCGGCAGTACCAAATGGTTCGTTTGGTTGAGATAAACATCACGGTCTTGGTATAGGCAAAGCTGGTCGGCTGATCAATTCAAGTATCCTAGTCATGCTAAAACATGAACAGGAGAGCTTGATTAAACAAACAACTACATGATGGGTGGATAGAATTGTAATTTACGGGCCTCAATCGAGGTACTTAATTGGTGTGGTCTTGGGTGGGTGTGGCCTTGGGTTGGGCCGATTGGTTGGTTGTGGCCTTAGGTCGGGCTAATTTGTTGGTTGCAGCCTTAGGTCGAGCCGATTGGTTGGTTGTGGCCTTGGGTCGGGCCGATTGGTTGGTTGCGGCCTTGGGTCGGGCCAATTGGTTGGTTGCGGCCTTGGGTCGGGCCGATTGATTGGTTACGGCCTTGGTCGGGCCGATTGGTTGGTTACGGCCTTAGGTCGGGCTGATTGGTTGGTTGCGGCCTTGGGTCGGGCCGATTGGTTGGTTGCGGCCTTGGGTCGGGCCGGTTGAATTCAAAATAAGGCTATTCAGCAAAGCCAAGGGTAGGTGATGTGGTGAAAAATGGAGATTGGTGGATAAGGGCAGGAGTTAGGTTAAGATAAGCCGGTAACCGATATCGGTTATGGGTGACCGATATCGGTCAGAAGACCGATATCGGTCTTCTAGGGCGCACCCTAACTGATATCGGTTAGAGGTCAAAACCTATAAAAATAAAAAATACGGCATGTCATTTTCACATTGTGAATTTGAGTGCCAACTTTTTCTTGTTTGAGTTTTAAATCGATTGGGTCATGTGTTTGGGCTGAGTTGGCACTAGTTGAGTGGGTGAGTGAGTTATTGGTAGGCCCCAGAGATCGAGAGGCAGAGTTTGATTGGTTGAGGACCCTGCTGAGAAGATTTGGAGCTATGGCACAGCCTAGAAGAGCAGGAGGTGCTAGAGGTGTTGGAGGAGTTGGACCACCACCACCTATCCCACCACGACGACATGTAGTCGTACCGGTAGGCTCTGAACCCCTATTTTTGTTAATTTGATGAAGTTATCTGGGATGTGGGTACTAGGGTAGGAATCCAAAATTTGATAAAATAATGAATAAATGAAGGTAAATAGTAAAATGGATTGGGTAGATATGTTAGGTAGGCTAAAACGTCAGGGTGGGTAAGTTTTTAGGCAATTGTGCTAGGTAAATGGGTAGAAATAGGAAAAAAGGGGATTTGGGGGCCGTTTTCGGTTCGGCCCGAAACCCCACAGTGACCGATGTCGGTCACTAGTCGACCGACATCGGTCATAGGTTTAGGTGTAGATTAGTAGGTGAGGGGACCAGCGTCGGTCATGTGTCAACCGACGTCGGTTCATAAAAGTTGGACATAGAGTGCGGGTGGGGGACCGATAGCGGTCACCATGGGTAGGAGGTAGGGTTGTAAACTTGTTTTGTTGGGTGTTGTTTTAGGTGGGTAGGATAGATTTTTGGGGTGAAGGGGAGAAGGTAGAGTTCTTTGGGTGAGGTGGGTGAATTGCGAATGGGGATTAGGTGGGATAAGTTGATTGGGGTAGGAAAGGTTATTGGGGTGGGGGGTAATTGGGTGGTTGGGGTCGGTTTGGGTAGGATAGGTTAGGGGTTGTGTATGGATTGGGAGGGGTTAAATTGGTTGGGGTAGGAAATGTTATTGGGGTGGGGGGTAATTGGGTGGTTGGGGTTGGTTTAGGTAGGATAGGTTATGGGTTGTGTATGGATTGGGAGGGGTTAAATTGGTTGGGGTATGGTTAGAGGGCGAGAGTAGAGCGGGTGGAGTATGGTTGGGGCGGTTGGTAGGGTGTGGGATAGGTGAAGGGGATAGTTTAGATATTTGTTGGGTGGGGTTATTGATGTTGAGGGAGATTAGGTGATTTAGGTTTGATTGGAGTGGGTGGGATATTTAAAGAAGGATTGTAGGAGTGAGAGGGATTTATAGATGTATAGGGTAAGATAGGTGGGTGTAGATGTGTTTACAAAGTTGGGTGATGATTGGGTGGGTGAGTAAGTATAAAGGGTTAGGTTGGTTGGACTCAAAGAGACTCCGAGAGATATAGGGCTCTAGATAGGGACCACGGCTAATGGTTTCCCTCATCGAGAGATGGGATTCGAAACCAATTCTTTCCATCTCCTACGGAGAGATGACGATCTCACTCTAGAGGATGTGTATCGCATCCTGAGACTACCGATCATAGGTGAGGAGGTGTTCCAGGTGGATGCCGAGATAGTGATGGATAACATCCTATAGGTATTTGGGGATGCAACCCCATTGATTACATATCATAGTGTGAGCATCGGCTATGGGGAGATGTATCGCACTCATCGACGGGAGACACGGCTTGCCGTGCTGATGATGGTCGGTATCAGTTGCTTCACCCTCCCTGACTCAGAGGGAGGCCGCTTCCCATGGGCTCTGATGGGAGTTTTACATGAGATGGTGGAGGAGCACACCTACTACGCTTGGGCACCAGTGTTTCTGGTGTAGCTATATAGAGAGCTCTGGGGCTATCGTCATATGAAGCGATTCGGTATATGTTCGACATTCTTGTTACATTGATGGGCATACAAGCACTTCATGTGTATACAACTAGTAGGGTTTCCCTAGCATCCAGGGCCATAGGCAGTCTACAGATATGGGTTTTAGAGGTGGTTGGGGGTCGTGGGCTAGCCACGAGTAGTGGTCGTAGGGCGGGATGTCACTTTTTACAGGCATATGTTAGAGGGTCTGACTGCAGTAGATATTATATGGAGGCCATACAGAGGCCATCAGACCCATGGAGGAGCCCAAGCACACGTATGCGATGGATCCAGTACATCTTCTAGATAACTGGATGGAGACCTGGGGAGTATGAGCAGATTCCCCTAGAGAGGGTACGACGATAGCTAGGACTACAACAGGATGTGCCACCTCCCTTCCCATAGTATCGGAGGGAGGATGTAGAGGCACCACTACCTCTACCGTAGCCATTTGACCTGTCTGGGTAGCAGAGAGACCGAGAGATGATACAGTGGATGACGCCGGGGTTACAGGCTCATTTTTGGTTTGGTGGGCGGGCGAGGGCGCAATGAGAGCACAAGAAAGACCCAATGATTTAGTGGTTGTTACAAAGTGGAGAGGGACCATCTCCTGGGTCAGGTGTAGGTACTACAGGGGTAGCTTACTGCCACACAGGCACAAGTTGGTGTGTTACATGGGTAGTTAGCCCAGTATAGGCACGTGCACAGAGCACGAGCACGGCCTCGAGTCCCCTGTTCAGGTTCTGATGGCAACTCCACTGCCACCACAGGTATCGGCCCAGAGTCAGAGCATACTGGCAAGGTAGGGCCCACTTCTATTAGGAGCCGGGGGAAGCCCCACTAGCCATGGTTGCACGGGCCCGTTACATGGAGGCTAGAGTGGAGGCCCGTTACTATCAGAACCTACTAGATGGTACCGAGTAGAGTATCAGCCATATGTAGCTCATAGAGCCGAGAATTCCCAAAGTCACAGTCACGGTGGTGTGGCTGCAGCCCACGGCCGAGTGGGTCGGTTATAGGTAGGAGGCAAGACCCGGCACGGGGGCTAGGCGAGGGATGGGCTGCGGGAGGAGGAGAGAGCTTAGTTGCCCCAGGAGCAGAGACATTTTTGGTTGAGGTGGATAGATGATTTTTGATAGAGACACCGGTCTGTGAACCGAGTGTGTATATAGGATTTATGTATTCATTTTTGTGGTATATACCAGCCTGCGAGCCGAGTACATTTTGTATAGTTGATACCAGCCTGCGAGCCGAGTATATTTTTTACATGAGAGACCGGCCTACGAGCCGAGTTGAGATTTTGACAGAGACAGCGGCCTGTGTGCTAACTTTGTATTTTGGATTACAAAGGCCCCATGTAGGGAAATTTGTATATTTTGACATTGATTTGACGATATATATATATAGATGATGAGTTTGATCCACATGGTGTGTTATAATTTTTGATTTGATGCATATAGTATAATGTTGCATGTGTTTTGTCGATCGTATTGGAATGTGATGTATATAGATGATGTTGATGATGTTTTTCTGATATGTATATGTTTGAAATGTTGATGTTATGATGATGATGGAGTTGGATAGTGATGTCGTTATGCAGGGAAAAGAGGCGAGACTCGCCAAAAATTTGCAAAAAACAAAGAAAAGGCCTAGGTATAAGCAAAAGGAGACAGGTGACCGATATCGGTTAGCTAACCGATGTCGGTCACTATGTGACCGATACCGGTTAGGTAACCGATATCGGTTATGCTAAAACGAGATTTTCTAAAAAAATAGAAAGGCTTGGGAGACAACTCAAATTCATATTTTTAGAGTCATGCAACATGTTAAATACAAGGATGCGAGGCTGTTGACGTCCATACAGGTTAATTGCATGGGAGAATTGAGTGATAAGGAGGAAAGAGATAGGTAAAGTGATCGTGGGTTTGGATTAAGAAGGCGTAAAGGCAAGTTAGAGTGAAGAGGGTGGTGAACATGGCTAAACAAGGAGAAGCGTCCAGCAGGCAGAGAGGAGAGGGAAGACAGGTTCCACCTCAAGCTGCTGCATCCCAAGAGGTATAAGTTTTGGTTGAAATTAGATTTCACATGGTTATGAATAGGATGTGGTAAGGTAAGTGGGTAGAGATGAAAAGAAAGGTGATAGGAAAGGGTTTGGTTATAAATATTTTCACGTATTTATATTTTTAAGGAAGACGCAACACATGATAGATCATGGTAGGGGATGGTCGAGCTAACCTTGGGAGACCCCATGTCTCCTAAGTGTTGCCTACATAGCCCATTGCACAAAGCAAGCGGGGCCTCGACCAATGTAGTTCTCCCTTAGGACCAGGGGAGAGGTGAATTCAGAAATTTGGTTGTGGTTAGGTAATTTGTTGGTTGGCAAAAGTTTGATGTTGGTAGGGTAATGTTGTTGGTATTGGTGTGGGTATAGGTGAAGTGAGGTTTAGCTTACCCAAGCATAGGAAACCATGTCCTAATGAAGGTCAACACATAATCCTAGTTTCGGGTAAAAAGAGGAAAAAGTGTCCCATAGTTGGAAAGAGCTAAACAAACCATGTATTATCATAGGATGAGCTTGAATCCCTAGGTATCTTGCAAAGGCGAAAGTAGATAGGTGAAAAGAGTTGTATAATCACAATATATCGGATATACATCACATCCCTTGAGTATTGTTGTTTTGAAGAATGGTGAGGTAAGGTGAATGGTATAGCTGGGGCACAGAGAACTTGTTATAAGGTGATTATTCTAACGAAAGATAACCAAACCTAAATAGATAAGTCCATGACTCAAAAGTGATTTTTAATACTACTTTTATTTTTCTAGATATAGACTGATCGCTGCGGGAAGTCTAAATGGGATATGAATTTTGTTGTTCTTGAGGTCTTCACGAAGCTGATCAATGCGAGAAGCTTCTAATAGAGGCTGACTTTGTATAGCTGCCCTTCAAGGGAGAAGTCTACTTATAGTAGCAGATGCGGATTTTGCACATAGATGTCCTTCGAGGGAGAAGTCTTTTTATAGTAGCGAGATGCGGCTTTTACACATAGTTGTCCTTCGAGGAGTAGTCTAGTTTATAGCTTAAAGGTCTAGATGTCCTGTTGGCATAAAGCATCTAGTTTTGCAAGAAGTTTGACTCAAGAATATCCTAGAATTGTATAATTGAGAACTTGTTATTTTGATACTTTTAAGTCATGGACCAGACTAAAAAGGGGAAGGCATCTTTAAGAGGAGGTGATGATCAAACCACATGAGTTTGATTCTACTTTGAGATGCACGAAACAAGGTGTATGAGGTGGTAAATGAGCTCAAGGGACGAGCGTAAGGTAGATAAGAAGTGATGTAACACTAAATTCAATAGTAGAATGGTCGAAGATGCAAGGCATTAAGGGGTTCAGCTCAGGTTTACCATTAAGTGAAGCTAAATGATAAGTACCTGATCCGTAAGTGTGAGTGATAATGTAAGGCCCAATCCAATTAGGAGCAAATTTTCCCCATTTTCTCTTTTCTAGTTTGGTTACTTGTTGATTCTCTTTTAGGACAAGATCACCAATCTTAAACGTACGCTCATGAATTCACTTATCATATGCACGCTTGATCCACTTTTGATAAAGTTGAAGGTGGTCAAGAGTTGTAAAACAACACTCATCAAGAAGCTCCAATTGGGCTAACCACTCTCGGTGGAAGTCATCATTGGTGAGAATATCCTAGAGAAAGATTCTGAGGGAAGGGATTTGTATTTCTAGAGGCAAGATAGCCTCGATACCATACACCAAAGAAAATGGTGTGGCATTAGTGGAAGTATGAATGCTGGTATGATAAGCCCAAAGGGCAAAGGGGATGTGATCATGCTAATTTTTCCCAGAATTGTTAACGACTTTCATGAGAATTTTGGTTAAAATTTTGTTAGAAGATTCAGCTTGACCATTTTCTTGTGGATAGTAGGGTGACGAGAAGCTAAGTTTGATACCAAAGTTGTCACAAAGGGCTAATAACAACTTATTTTTGAAAGATTTACCATTATCTGTTATCAGGTGATGAGGAACACCAAAACGACAGATAATGTGATGACTGATGAACTCAACGATTTTCTCTTTTTTGGTTGAAATGAGTGGAACAGCCTCCACCCATTTAGTGTAATATTCAGTTTCCATGATGATCCAATGGTGACGCTGCGAAGAAGGTGGGTGAATCTCACCAATAAGGTCTAAACCCCATTGTGAGAAAGGCCAAAGATCTCATGCGACCTGTAGTGGGTGGTTGGGAGTATGTTGAAGGTTGGCATGTTGTTGACACATAAGACAATGCTTAACATATTCGTAGTAGTCTTTATTAAGATTAGGCCAATAATATCCTAGGCAAAGGATCCATTTAGCCACGACAAGGCCAATAAAGTGCCCACCACGAATTCCATCATGGACTTGTTGGATGGTATGGGTGACTTCAGCGCCGGTTAGACATCGAAGGAGGATACCATCGAAGCCACATTTATAGAGGATTCCCCCCATGATGAAATAACGAGAAACACTTTTAAGAAAATCACGTTTGCCATTACTAGCAAGGTCAGGTAAGAGAATAGAGGTTGTAAGGTAGTCATGAAATTGGTGATACCAGGTATCCTGCGAATCAGCAGATACATTATTTACCATACAAACATCTGGGACTAAGTAAGATGGGGCAAAGAGTTGTTGGACCAAGACAAATATGTCAGAGTCAGTTGGTGAGGTAGGAATTTGTGAGGCCAAGCAAGCCATAGTATCCACAAATTTATTAGTTGAGTGTGGAACAGTTTGGATAGAATAATGAGTAAATAAGGTCAAAAGTGAATCCATGTAACGTTTGTACTTTTGAAGTTCCTCATGTTTACATTGGTAGATGCCAGTAACTTGATTTACTACCAATTGAGAGTTACTAAAATGTTGATAGACTTCACACCTAAGTGTAACGTAACATGGAGACCCAAAACAAGGGCCTCGTATTCTCGCATTTGTATTGTTAGTGCATGGGAAATCGAGCCTGAATGAAAGAGGCATAGGTTCACCATCAAGAGGAATGAGAACAACGCCCGCCCCTCTGCCATGCTGACATTTAGATCCATCGAAGAAGAGGGTCATCGGATAAGACACATCACTGAGTGAAAGGGTTGCGATGAGTTCATCAGGGAAAGTAAAATTGGTAAATTATTCACCAGGTAAAGGGGACTCCATGAGTTTATCCGTGATATTTTGTCCTTTGATTGATTTCTAGTGTAAAAACTCAAGTTCGAGGTCAGTGAGGAGCATAAGCCATCGAGTGATGCGTTGGTTTAGATGAGGTTTGGCGTACATATAATGTATGGGGTCAGCATTGGTGATGACAAAAGTTTTGTGATTCAGGAGGTAATGTCAGAGTTTGGTGGCCACGAATGATAGGGCTAGGCACAACTTTTCTACGTGTGTATACCGAGTCTCGTAATCCACAAGAGTATGGCATATGTAATAAACTACTTGCTCTTGATGCATGGAGTCACGATGTGTGAGCATGGCTCCTACAAAGATGGTCGATGGCAGAAAGGTAAAGGTAGAAAGGGTGATCATCCCGTGGTGGGATAAGCACGGGTGGCTGCGAGAGATAAGCTTTAAGAGCCTCAAAGGCTTGGTTGCACTACTCGCTCCATTGAAAGACAATGTCCTTTTTAACGAGATGATGGAAAGGTTGACATCGATCCGAGAGTTGTGAGATAAAACACCGAGATAGATTGGAGTTTTCCCTGTAAACTACACAATTGTTTTAGGCTAGTGGGTGGGGGCATGTCTAACATAGCTTTGACTTTAGTTGGGTTGACCTCAATGCCATGCAAAGAGATGATAAAGCCAAGGATTTTTCCTGAAAGGATGCCAAAGACACATTTCTTTGGTTGAAGATGAACACAGTATTGTAACAGGCAATCGAAAATAATGGTTAAAACATCAAGATGTTCACTGCGATGTTTAGATTTTCCAAGAAGATCATCGACATAATCCTCAAGGATAGTGTGCATAATGTCATGAAAAATGTAATTCATAGCCCACTAATAGTTTGCACCAAGCATTCTTACGGCCAAACAAAGACATGACACAATAGCAGAAGGTCCCCCAGGGGGTAATGAAGGTGGTTTTATGTTGATCGGCTAGGGCTACTAAAATTTGATTGTATCCCGAGAAACCATCCATGAGAGAAAGCATCTCATGGCCCGCAGTGAGATCAACAAGTTGATCAATGCTAGGTAGGGGGAAGTTGTCCTTTGGGCAAGCAAGGTTAAGGTCCTGGAAATCCGTACATATCCAAAGTCCCTCGTTGCTTTAGTGATAGGTACAACATTATAAATCCATTGAGGATAGTCAATAGGTAAGATGAAAGAAACAGAAAGGAGTCGTTGAAGCTCTTCTTTAACCAAGAGGGCAATGCGTGGATGTATTTTTCTCAGTTTCTATTTAACTGGTTTGGAGTCTGGTTTCAGAGTGATGTTATGGACAGCAATGTCAGGATCGATTCCTGGCATGTCGGCATAGGACCAAGCAAAATCTTGATTGTTTGCACGAAGGAAGGTAGTGAAGGCGCTTGTTCGATGCATCGAGAGAGTGTCTGATATTTACAATGTGAGGATCATCCTCCATGTGGATGTTGATTTCTATAGTTGACTCATTCAACATGGTTTGGGTTTCAGATGGTAAGGCACATTGAATATAAGAGTCGTCCGCACCAAGGTAGGTGAGGATGGAGTCATCATCCTGGCACTCCACAACATTAATCGAAGGTGAGTCTTCTTCGATCATGTCTAGATACAAAAGGGGGAGAGAATATGGGTCTTCACCATCACGTTGATAAGTGAGAGGACCTAGGAAGATAGCATTCACAAAAAAAAAAAAATTAGGAGGGATAGATTCCGGGTCTATCGACTCCATGGGTGAAGATGGAAAAATGGGCGATGATGGTTCGGAAGGGGTGACTTCATCATCTTCCTTGATACAATTGACACGAGGTTTCTTTGGTGTAGGTGGTTCGGAAAATACAAGACCACTACGAACTTTGTGTTTGCATGTAGTCATGGGAATGATTGTATGTCGGCCTTGTTCATAAAGACCAAAACCAAAACCTTTTAGAGCACAAAGGTGAGTCGGGAAGGTGAGGGTGAAATGACGGTTGGTTAGATATTGAAAATCAGATTGGAAGGGAACCACACCAATGGAAGGTTCGGGGGTGACAGAAGATACGCGTCGACACCCCCATATGTTAGGTTGGTGTGAAACTAGGTGGTGCAGGGAGATCACCTCCCCCACATGACGGCCGTAGGTAGGATGCGCATGTAACTATCCATATTCTTGTGGGGTATGGAAGGTGATAATGTTGTATAGGTGGTACTCCCCAAACAGTAGGCATTGAAAAAAACCTACTAAGGGATCGAGGTTGGGATGTTGTCCGTGGGGAAGGAAGAGGTATTTACGTCGGTGGTCTCATTGGTCGAAGGTATGGGTGCGAGATAAGGTGGATGGTTGAGGCATGTTTGAAGTAGATGGTTGGGTCGGATCAATGGGTGCCTTGACTGGTACAAGCACATCATGAAGGTGGTATAACATATTACAAATTTTGAAGGGGTAAGCGTCACCACTGTGATGGTATATGACTTCCCTTCATACTTGAATTTGATGCATCTATGTAAGGTGGAGGAACGCATCCCATAGCCCAGATCCAAGGGCAGCCTAACAACATGTTGTACTGGAACTCTCCCACAAGGACATAGAAGATTTTGGGAAAGGTACAGAGTCCCTACATGAATGTTAAGGATCACGGTGCCTAGGATAGAAGTAATAGCATCGTTGAATGAATGCAACATGGTGGGGTTGGCACGCATGCATAGGAGGGATATTCATCTGTTGGAAGGCTTTGGAAGAGACAATGTTTAGGCTAGCACTCCGTTGATCATAAAACGACATACCGGATGTCCCGGACATAAGCCGATATGAAAAGAGTGGGGTCAGGATCTTCTACACCAAAGACAACAATTTCATCTTTAGAAAAACTAACGATCAGCGGCTTGCTTTACAGGGACAGAGGTGGTGGTGGAGGTAGGTTGTTTGGTGAGAGAAGTGACATGGTTGGGTGTTAATATGGAGGCAATGGGTAGGGTTTCGTTAGGTAGGACCTTTATCCCTTGGAGGATCTCAATTAGAGCTTGTTGATGAGATTTAGATGTTTGAATGAGATCATAGAGTGTCATTTTTACAGGATATTGGTGAAGTTGTTTGATCATGGTGCGATGGGAAACTCCATCAGAGACTGGATAGGCAAGTCCATGAATAACCACTTTAGGTTGTGGTGCAATCGGGATGTGGAAGGAGAAAGAGAGGCCGCCGGTGTGCTCTCTTTATCTTTTCCATTGTTTTTCTGACCTCGAGTAGCAATGCTAATCATGTTGATCTCGTGAATATGAGATGAGGAATATGGCAGGGATAAGTCATTTTTCTCAAGATGTGGGGTTGCAATGATGATAGATTTTGGCGAGGTAGGGACAGGTGGTATAGGAGAAGGGATCAAGGCTAAGGGATTTTCCCTCCGTAAGTTGTCTTTCCTAGATTTTCTATCCGAGATAGGCAACTAGCGAAGGATGGAACAAATTTGAGATTCATCATAACCTATAGGTCAAGGTTTAGATGTATCATAGGAGTCAGTGGGGGTAGGGAAATGGTCGCATCCCTACCAACATATAAAGGATCTTGGCGTAAGATCCTTTGAGTGGGTCAAATTCAGATGAAGATGAGGCTATTGATTGAGTGGGTGAGATTATTGATTGTTTTGGTAATGGTCGGGTACGATTGGTTCATACAGGTGGTGGTTTAGACAAGGGATTTTTATGATTGGGTTTAACTAGGCGTGGCTTCTTTTGCGAAGAATTCATGTTTAGCTGGTTAGATGATGAGGCCACATATGATGTGGTGGTAGGAAACAACCATGGGGAAAGAGGAGCAATAGTAAACAAGTCCTTTGATGATTGAGTTTTCTTAGGGTTGGTAGGTAGGTAGGATACATGGGGTGACAAAGTGTTGAGACGCCCGTGTGATTTCGTATGGGTGAAGAAGATGCGAGGTCATGTTAAAGAAGACGTGGGAGACATGGTGTATTGAGGAAAGGTGGAGGGTGAAGGTGAGAACATAAGCATTTTGAGCTTTTGTAAAAACTTTGGGCATATGGTAGAGGTATATGGATTAGTTATTTGCATTTGAGTAGAGCATGGTGTACTCAAACGTTCCCATAAGACTCGTCTATCTTCTAGGGGATGACAATCTTCTCATGTGAACGGGAATTTTGGTATGGAAGAAAAGTGGACTGTGATTCGGTAAAATGTGGGTGTGATATAGGGGGTGAATGAGGCCTTCGTATCAATGGGTGTTAAGAGGTCAACCGGTCGCTGGAAAGATTTAGGCAATGAATAACTAATAAGGAGGAGGGAATTTTCTAGAGGATCTATCATGGTTAAGGATTTTGGTGATGTAGGCTTGAGGGTTTCTCCTCTGGGCGACAGAAAAAGTGGCAATTCTTCTTCTTGTGCAGTAAGAGTGGTGGAAGGAGATGTTTGGGAAATAGATAGGTTGGATAACATCCACTCATAGTCTTGCAGGGATGTGGTGTAAGAAGCCTCTTCTGTAAGAAGAGAACTCTGGGTGGTTGATTCCTTTATGGGTAAAGGAATAGCGGGGCTATCCTCTTGTCCTGATGAAGGAGAAGGGGGCGAGGACCCCTACATTGGTGAAGAGGCTCGATTCAAAATTTCCTTGATGGAAGCCCTTGGTTGGGAGTTGAAAACCGCATGGATCTCATGCACACTCTTCTCCTCGGCTGAGGTTTCTTGGTTTGTGTTACTATTAGATGAATGGTTTGGAAATGGTTTGTTGAAGATTTTTAAATTTTGATTAGTAGGGGCATTAGGATTATCGAGGGTTATATCCCCTGCATCAACCATTTCCTGCACTATGTTTTTCAACATCTTGTAGTTTTCGTGGTTGTGTCCCTTCACACGATGGAAGTTACAGAAGTCATTTTCTTTATACCAAGAAGGTATAGCATGGGTGGAATCAAACCCGGAGTGAGGTTTAACAAGAGGCAAGGTGATAGCTCTTGCTTTAAGCAATCTGTTTAAGATCACATCATAAGTTTCTCCCAAGGGAGTGTACTTGATGGGCTCGGCGTTATACTTATAGGTGGATTTTGGTTGGGTAATAGATGGTGCTTGATATTTTACCATCACCACGTGTACAGATCCTTTCGATTTCAAGTAGTCGATGCATGAGAGTTGGTGGTGTTGGGTTTGTTAGTAGAGTCTTGGGTTCGGAAATTTGAGTTTTGTTGTGCAACTTCAATTTCTCCTCCTCTAAGACTCAAATCTCTAGTTTTCGAGCCATAGTAAAGGCCTCATCAAAGGTGTGAAAAGTTTGAATTTGGAGGGTGGGAGAAATGTGTTTAGCGCAGGCCCATGTAAAGAGTTCGATGAGCTTGGCACGAGGTAAGGCATAAGTAAGTTGGTTAATGAGGACCCTCTATCGTCCAATGAAATCTGTGATAGACTCATCTTCAAATTGTCGGATGGCATTGAGGTCGGTAATGGATAATTTCTTGGCAATATTGATGGAGAAGTGATCCAAGTAAGATTGGGCTAGTTGGTTAAAGGAGAAGATTGAGTGCTTTGGGCTAAAGCAACATACCACTCCAAGGCAGTCCCGATAAGGACATGGAGAAGGTACGGAGTAGTAAGGCATCGTCATGAGAAATCGATAGCAGAGACATTTCCTCCTTACTACTAAAGAGAGTAAATTTCAGTAATTCCCATTGAGGAGGATATGTATGTAGGGGGACAAAAGGATTAATAGGATCTCGAAAAACTTTCTTGTATGTTAGTGTGTTACACTTCACGAAATATAAACATCAAGATTTTGCATTTTGTCCATCATCATGCTTGATTAAATCATTGGTTGGGTTAGATGATGGTGTTGTCATCATAAACAGAGAGAGGATTGGGCCAAGATCCACTACTAGACAATGGTGGGGTTGAATGTTGATAAGGTAATGATGATGAATGTGTTGGGGCGTCCGAATAAGGGTGTCCTATATAAGATGTTGAGGCCACCGGATGAGTCTCATGGAAATGAAAAGGTGGGCGGAGCTGAGAGAGAAAGCTCATGTGGATAGATGGTAGAGAGTAAGTTATGAAAGAGGAAATATGCGAGAGATGAGGTAGGGGCAGTGGATGGTATTGATATGTGGGCCCCAAATTAACCAAAGGAATGCCAATTGGTGCAAGTATGAACCACCGAAGCCATTGAGTGGGAGACGGACTAAGGATGAAGACAATGAGATAGAGTTATTAGGTGGGGAAGGAGCTAAGTGAGTGGCTATACTAATAGGCATACCCAAGAGGATCTGACCTTCAGTGTACGGTCGGGGTATGAGACAAATAATACTATACGGCGCCAAGATTAGCATCTAAAAATTTAGCAAAATCTGGATCTCCTATAGAGATCTTGGGAAAATCATTGGTGTCTGTAGGATTCTCCATAGGGTGTGAAGGGGGTGACTCAGGAAAATACACATAACAAGTATGTGAAACCATGGCTGCAGCTTATTTCCTTGTGATAACAACCATGGACAAGAGGATACAGTAGGGAATTAGTCAATTAGGAACAGAAACAACAACAAAATGTTGGAATTGGTAGGTTGCTGGTTTGTCAGGAACTGTGAAACACAGTAACCGATATCGGTCTGGTAACCGATGTCGGTCAGACGGTAGCCGACGTCAGTCAGTGTAACCGATGTCGGTAGAAGAGGACCGATGTCGGTCACTGTGAAGGAAAAGAGAGAATGTAAGAGGTTATTGGTTTGGGGATAACAAGGCTTAGTATACCCACCAAACTGTCTGAAGTGATCACTGAGATAGGGTATATCAGAGAAACATAACTAAAAGAACAAAAACAAGAAAGATACACAAGCAAATCAAGAGACTAACCCTAGGATTAGTTTTAATCACTTTGGACTTATGCCTTAGACACAAGATGATGTCAATCCTAAACAAAAGACCTAAGGGAGATGTCAAGTTTGTTTTGGCTTGTAAGGCTACCTCAATCGGGTGGAGGAATACCACGGAAAGGGGGGATGTTTGAGATGTTGTGTAGATTATGATGTGATTTGGTATGTGTTGTGCAGTGAGAGTAAGATTAATTTCTCGTCAATACTGTGGATATCACCCCCACATGTATGACCTGTTACTTAATCTATGTTCACTAGAATGAAAAACAGCAAGCAAGAATGTGATGCATGTGTTTTAAACCCAAATCGAAAATGATATTCGATGAAGCAAAGAACGAGAAGAGGTTAAGAAGATGACTTTCACTAATGCAATGATGAGAAAGAAAGACAAGTTCTTTTACCAAAATGACAAAATATTTTGTGAATATTTAGAAGAAAGAAATAGCAAGTGTGCTCCCTATATGAAAATGAGCAAGAAAGAAAGAAACCCGAGAAGGGTCCCACCGAGCGTGCCAAAATGTTTCACATAAAATTTTGTTCCAGAATAGAGTTACTTCTATCTTTTCATTCTCTTGAGAAACAAATAAGGGTTAGGGCTAGGAGGAATACCTGTTGAGTGTTGGGAATGTGTGCACGTACCATAGAGAGATCAAACCAATTGTGAAGAGCTCCTTTTTGTCTGGGAAGGACTACCTGTAAATAAGAATGCAAGACCACCAAATTTTTGTTAAACAATAAGTGAGGGAACTGCCTTGGGCCTAGGAAATATTAGACTTCCTTTCGAAGGTGGTCAGTTCCCTTTTAATACAAATTAATGCAAATGATAATAAAGAATCTATTGCGAAATCACGATTTAGGTATCTCGTTAATAAAAGCAATAGAGACTAAACTACCAATAATAATAAAATATCATTTTGTTTGTTTGGTCACTGGTTATTGATATGTTCAGATCAAGTTACAGGGATAGACAAGGCTGGATATGAGATTATTTGGAGGTAAATAGGTGAAAGGTTGGTTTTTGGTATAAGTCATAGTGACCGATGTCGGTCACTGGATAACCGACCATGGTTATAGAACCGGTACTGGTAGGGGATAACCGATATCGGTAGGGGCAGTGATTTAGGGGCTTTTAAATGGGGGTTGGTTACAAGGTGGTTATGGGGCTTAGAAGGTTGGTAGATGGTTGAGGGGAGTTATAGGGTGATAGAGAAGACTCAGAGAGTGAGAAGGCTATCTTTGGGGTAATATTGAGATGTATGAATGAAGGTTAGGTGTAGGTGCTGCTTTGGTGGTAGATCTAGGAGTGAGCTTATAATCCCTATGAATCAAAAGTTCACAAAGTAGTGTCTAGAAGCATACAAGGCAATAAAAGAGACTACTTACTAGTTTTTGATGCGGATGTAGGTCCAAAGAATGCAGTGGCGAAGGCAAGGCTCAGTTGGGATGATCCGCAATCGTGAGTGATGAAGATATCCTCTGATTCTCCCAATATCTGGATGAGTGTGACAGTGATCTAGTTGCTCAATTACAGTATTGGGCTAAATACTCCTCTCTACAACCTCTTCTCTCTCTCTCTCTCACTTGTCTCTCTCTTGCAAATGAATTTAGGATCCCTTGGTTTTGGTTGGGGGAGGTCATTTACAGGGAACCGATGGCGGTTGCCTAACCAACGCCGGTCGCGTAGGGACCAATGTCGGTTAGGTCAAAGTTGGCTATTTTTAGTAAAATATCCAACCTTCCCTCCTTTTCTCTCGAGGGGTCATTTGTGGGCTTGGTCAAGTCATTATTAGGTTCATTTTGTGTGGTTGAGGGGTGATGAGTCATGGATATGGGTCTGGACCAAGTCATAGGTATTAATTAGGTTAGTTTAGGGTTATGGCTAGGTCATGGTGAGGTGGCTAGGTCATGGTGAGGTGGCGGGGTTGGAGATGTGGATTTATTAATTATAAGGTAATTAATAAATAATTAAGTGTGTAAGGTTTAGGTGGTGAGGTAGGGTTAGATTGCGAGACGAGATGCGGGGCACAGGGTGTCGTAAGACCCAAATTTGGTGTCTACTGAGATCTATACTCGATACTTGTATTATTTAAGAAGATCATTCTTAGCATCATGTTTTCCTTTAACTCAGGTTGACAATCAACTCACTATCCCCAAAAACTTGCAAGTTTTTTATACCCCTCTTTCTTACCCAATGCAATCCATGGATCAAAGCCTCATACTCAGCTGTATTGTTTGAGCATGAAAACTGAAAATGGAAAGTTTGAGTAATACTTCATACCTTGTGGTGACAAGAGCATTGTACCTCCTCCAACACCTTATCTGCTCCTTGAACCATCAAATAAAATTTACCACACTCCATTTTCATCTTTCTTTTCTGGCTTGGTGAGGTTGGGGATGGGCTAGTTTTCCTCGTGTAAGCAATAAATGCCCAGCTTGGCTTCTTCCATTTCCTTGTATGGATCGAAATCATGTCTCCTATGAGCCCAATCATCAAGTGTTAGGTTTGAAATTCTTCCAACCTTTTTTTTTCCTCTTGAGCCTCCAAGCATTCTTCTTGATCAAATATAGTAAAATTTGCATTTATTGGGCTAGGCACATAAGGATCAATGTGAAAATTGGCAATTGGCTCCAACCTAATCATAGCCTTAGCTCCATACCTTGTCCTAAATAACATGTGGGACCAACAAGATGATATGTACCCACCAATATTGGCTATAAAATCCCTTAAAAGACACAAGGAAAATAGTGGTGGCAAATCAATCACCAATAAATCCTATAGAACTGTGACATTCAAGCAAGCATGGAGCGTAAGGCTTAGCTCTTTGATCACTCCAACTATGCCTACTATTGTCCCATCCAATTGTACTACTCCCCTCAATATCAGTTCATATTTTAAGCCCAATTTATCTGTGATTTTCTTTGGCATTACTTAGTTGCTCGCCCTTGAGTCGATCATGTAATTGTGCACTAACTTATCTCCAACGATCAATGAGACATAGAATGGTGGAGGCTTCACATTATTTCCTGAATGAACTTCTCCTTGTGATGTAGTGTTAGTAAGAACCCTCTCTTGATTTTTGGATGGCTCATTAGAAGGGGACCAATTTTCCATAGCAATTTGCAACAAATCTCACTTCCCTGGAATTTCCAAAGACTCCCACATGGAAATGCTAACATTAGTCTTCTTCATCTGATCGATGATGTTGAATGGATGTGGGTTTTCTTGTTGTTTCCCCTTTCTTGTTGTGATATTTTCCGATACCTAGGTTGGTATATGACCTCTGCAACCATTATCCTAGGTTGATTCTTAATATTGGGGGTTGTTACAAAGAATTTGCCTTGGGTTGGCTTTGTGCATTAGGAGCTGCATTTGTCTGGCTAACTCCTTGTTGAGTGAGAATGGGTTGAGAAATAACTAGACTAGATGATTTCCCCTCCTCTATGTTCCTTTTCTTGGACCTTGTGTTGGCAGCTACTCCCTGGAAAGGATATTGATTGATTCCACAAAAATCTTCTACTTGTCAATTGACCAATGTGGTTTAGTTGGAGGAGTTTCTTGCTAAGCTACTTGCTGATTTTCTTCCTCACTTAGCTCTTGGGACACCCCAATGGTCTGCACCATCAAGGCTTGATTCGAGTTCCATTGAATCAGGTCAATTGATTATGAGGTAAATTATAGGGGTAACACCATTCATACTCTTGTGCAATGTTATTCTGAGCCAGAACCATGTCCCTTGACGTTGAAACTGCATTTGGATTATAAGGCTAAAATGGCCCAGAAGTTTGAGATTTCCCTTCCTTTGGGTTTTATTTATTGCTTGAGAGGGAGGCCTATTAGGATGATATGGAGGGCTATTCAATTGAGCTTGCAGTTTGTAAGGTCTAGATCTCGAGCTTGCTACCTTTTTTTGTCACCAACACATTCCCCAAATTTTGCACTTGCTTCATGAATTCTTAGAGTTCCTTGGAAGTACTATAAGAAGTGGAGGTCTCACTATTGATTTGATTTATAGGGGCTGGAATGGGGGCCATTTTAGGTGTTTGACTAATAGAATGGGTCCCCATTTCTAGATATAGAGGTAGAGGTGGCCTAGGTGCCAACTTTCCTATTTGAATTAAGCATTTCTTTACTCTAATAGCTATATCGAATGCCCCTAGTAGTGTTGTTCCCCTCATTGATTGTATCATCATAGCTATGTCAGAATTTAGAGACCTCAAAAAGTATAGGAATGCAACTTCCATTGTTTGCCTCATGGAAATCAGAATCTAATCCCACATCCACTGGAACCTAAATTTTAAGTTAGCCATTTGCTTATTCGGGGCCCTCTTGATTGTGGTTAATTGTTCCAAAAAAGATAGATTATCTACCTTCTCTTTGAAATGGTTAGATAGGGCTAAACACAACACATCGAGATTTGTAATTGACCCTACTGTTAGGATCCAAAACCATTGCAATGCCTTACCTTTGAGAGAAGAAATAAGGATCCTCACTACAACATCCATCTCATTGATCTCATGAATGGACACAGACATTCACAATGTCTTGAATATGATCAATGGTGGTCGTATGATTCTCATTAATGAAGTAAGGAGTTCTCTTCAAAATTCCACTAGAATAGGATTATGTGCATTGAGGAAAGTGGACTGCCACTTGTGAAATTAACAAATGGGTTTACCGGTGGTGGTGGTTGTAGATGTGCCATTATGATTGGTCTAAGAAACCTAGTCAATTAAAGGAAGGGTCTATAATGTAGAGGGGTGGATAATGTTTTGTTTGGTGAAGATGAAGACCTTTTACTCTCCTTCCTCTACACAGTGATAACTTCAAGTATTCAAAGATACCTTCTTCTCTTTCTCGGGACCGATTTTGAATCCTTCTCATGAACTTGAATCACCAGTACTACTATACCAAGTTGATTTTATATTTGGAGTCACCAAATGTGTTGTTGGAAAGCTTATAAAGGCTATAAATTCACCAAGATGCACATCAAGTTTTGAAAAATCTAGAAATATTGATTTTTATCCCACCAAGCATACCAAAATTGATAGTGCAAAATTACAGCACCCCTGATTGTTTATGATTTATGTGTGAGACAATCAATGTAAACTGCATAACGTGGGATAATCATGTAGTGTGGGATGTTGCATGAGTAGGATAATCCTCTAAAGAAATTTTTATTCTTCTCCTAACCTAGTGCCAACTTCTCCAAACTATAGATAATGGAAAAATAATATAATCCTATCATAATGCTTTCCTAGGAGACATGGATAGAAGAATGCATAAAACAAACCTACTCTAAGCAAAGGTGATGCACCAAGAAAGGGAGTGAGACATTTTGGGTGAGTAAACAATAAGGAGTAAACAAAGTGAGGGAGGGTGAGTAGAAGCACCACTACTAAAAAAATATTCTTTTCCCTATATTCATAAAGCATCACAAATTAAAGGTCCTGCAAAGAGATATAAACATGCACAATATACCTGCAAATGTAATGGAAGGAAAAAGATGCAATATAACCCGAATTAGGGCAAGAAAAGCCACAAAACACAAATTTTATTGCTCGAAACATGCACAATCCATTACAATATAGGCATAAGGAAAAATCCTTTACAATAAGCCCAAATTTGAGGCCTTTAGCTCACAATAGATCTGGAACAATTTTGATAGATTTCCTTTGCAAAACATAATGAATCCTCTAAAAATGAGGCAAATTTTAAAATATATAGGAAATTTGGGTCACCAACCGGTAGGATGCATTAAAGAGGTATGTGAGGTCATACGAATTTAGTACTTTTCTAGCACGGGAGGCCATGGGCATTTTATCTCATTAAACTAGTAGTTGAACCAACTATGTACCACTCCTATTAATGCCTAGTTAATTCATGCATTTGGCTAGTAGCATGTATTATCTACTCCTGGATGGTAGCATTTTATTCCTTGTGTCAACTCGTTGCGTAAATGCAATCGTTCAAGATACACGCTTTCCTTGCTATTAGATGGTAGCTTAAAATACACTGTCACCCAGTAGCATCCATACAAATACTACCAACAACCATGTAACCGACCAGTACCTTCCTTAACCGCTATTAGACTGCTATTGACCACTCTTGGGTAGTAGCATCTATTCATGCTCTGGTGCTTCTATGACATTTACCATCTCGTGACCAACTAATTTTTCTACAAGCAAGTAGCATGAAAAAGTGCTACCGGTGGCATTTTACCACTTTTTTTCCCTTTTCGTCTCATACCTTCATCATAGTGAGCTAGATTTCAAAGTGTTGCACCCATCAACCACCAACATTCAGACTTGATAAGTTGTCCATTTTTAGGGGTACAAAAAATAGATAACAGTTCTCGATTAAGAAAGTGATAGAAATAGTGTAAGTATGGGATTCATATAGTCATAAATCTCTAAAATTATCACAGTCATGAGAAGACAATGTGCCTTTCATATGTTTAAGTATATTGTGAAATCTATAAAGTCTCAGTTAGTTATATGGATATTTCTATGAAGCTACAAGTATGAGAGGGATAAAATGATGTTCTAACAAGGATGTGACAATGATTCGGGATATAGTAGGCTGAGGAATGACTTTTGAAGAAGCTCAAAATGGTGATAGTTTACTCATTCATGTAAAGGTATGTTAAAAATAATCTACATAGACAGAGAATCTTACAGACCTCAATCATCTTAGGGAGCTAATGATTAACCTACAAATAAGAGAGTGGTCCATGAAAGCCTAATGAAATAGGGGGAGTAGGATCAATTCCTCCAAGAATGTCCTAAAAGAGCAAAGAAAGTATGAAGATCTTGGAGCTTGTCAAGACCATCCAAGGTAAGAAAGTGAAATAGTGCTCAATTAAAGGTATGTTTCCTTCTAAACATGCATATATATGCCAAAAGTTGCTTATCTCAGTCAAATTTAACAATGGAAGACTGAAAATGTTGATTAGGACACTAAGAAAGTTGTAAAGATGTTTTCAAAGCATGATAGCCAAGCAAGTAGCTCAAATTTGTTCTCTTAATCTAGAAATGGAGATATTGTGTCTAGGGGGAGTGTTATTTGGTGAATTATAAGCATGGTGGGCATGTAAATGGATGTAAAAATTGGCCTAGATTGCTCTGAAAGGATCATTATGGTCTCATAGTATTGCTCTTATGTATGGAAGTATGAAGATGTCTTGTTTTGCATGATCTAGACCTAAAAATGATGGATTATTGTCTAAGATGATGGAGTAATGTTGAAGTTTGGTTTCTAATGACATTTTTTTCATACAAATGATGTTGTTTTCTATGTTCCAAGATCACAGTGTTGTCAAAACAACTCAAAACAAGGTAGAAGATGAAAAGTTACTAGTTTGCATGCCTAGGAGGTTGTAATGATGGTTTTTTCCCTAATAAGTGAATTTTTCTTTTTCATGGTGTAATGATATTCTTCTAGATGTTGAAGTGTTTGTTCTAGGGGAGCTTGTTACTTGCATGCCTTAAATGTAGGCATAATTCAAATTTTGGGCAAAAATCAAGAAAATGGAGCAAATTGAGACCATTGGTTGATGTTTCTAAAAAATTCACGATGGTATGAAGCTGAGATAGGTCAATAAAGTAAGCTAAAGGTATGCCTTTGTCATTAATGTAAAAGGGGAGAATTTTAGGGTATTTTCCATCAATGACAAAGGGTGGGATTTTTGTCATGGTGTCCTAATAGGTGTTTTCATTAATGCAAATCCACATTAGTGAAAATTTGAATGGTGTAGGATGATTTGATTATGTTTTTCATGGTGCTAACATACTGGTTTAGATTTCTATTAGTTGTTACAGATTGGATTCAAAGTGAGATATGCTTGCTTTTGTAAGCCCATACTGAGATGCCTAGGAGATGCGGTATGAAAATATGAGTTTCTTGGATGCTTGGGAGTCATGTTGATATGATTTATATCATGTTTTGAGGGTTCTTGAGCACTCACATAATTGGTATAGTAAAGGTACAAGTAGATCTCTATGTTAAAGGTGCTCATTGGGAGCAGGTATGCTTGCTTAGAGGTGTTACAGAGTGGTTTGGAGCTATATGATCTCATGATAGTATATAATCATGTGTATCATGACATATGAGGTATGTTTGGGTCATTTTCAAAGGTTACATGTTTAGTTATTACATTATTTCAATTGACCCTAGTTATTCTTATGAAGATCTAGCATGTAAACATAGGTAAGTATTTGTGACTAGAGAGATTAGGAATTTTAATTTATATTATTACGATTGGAGATGTTATAGGGATTATTTATGATGCTCTCAGAAAAATTCAGGTTCCCATGATGAGTATTTTGTCATATATGACTGATTTTTTGAGACAAGGTGAAAAACAAGGTAAAATCCAGCTCAAAATGCAACTTCAAATGCTCGTTTGTAACAATTTTCTTTGCGTGGAATGTTTTGGATTTAAAAATGCTTCTAAGTTGATTTTAAAATTTTTTACAAAAATAATGAGGTTAGTTTATCATCACATTTTTATGAACGAATGTTAAGAAGGTAAAGACGTTAAAAACCCTAGTTAAACCCTAACTAGGAGTAGTTTGTAAAAAGTGAAGTATAATAACCAAGATTTGATTTAAATTGAAAATTTGATGATTTAATGTTGTATATGACTCTTCAATATTTCCATAAATGTATGTTTGAGGTCATAGTGATGAGTGGGCCCCACTTGAAAATTGTAGTTTCTTGGAAAGAAGGTGATAGAGAAAGATGGTTCAAAGAAGTAACATGCCAAATTGATGGTGTATGGGACATTTTTAGTTATTTCCATGGTATTTCCAGGTCATTATTATGTAGTTTCATGATGTTTTGAGGTTTAAACAGTTGTGTGTCAAAGGAAATTTTGGGGTATCAAATAAATATGGTCTAATGTTTTGGCCATAACTTGAGCTATAGGTGGAATTTTTATTTGATTCAAGTTTTCTATGAAATAATATTCATATTTATTTCTATTGATATATATATTGACTCATGATGAGGTTACTTAATAGGGTCTCTAGGGAATTCTTTGAGAAATAACTTTTTAGCGATTCAAAACAGGATTTATTTTTGTGAAAGTGTTATTTTATTTTAAGCATGAAATGGATTGTGTGATGCTTCCTATTACCTTTAATGTGAAGAAGGATAATTTTTTAATCCAATGAATCTATTTTTAGGTATTTAGTTAATGTATAATTGATTATGCCCATGGGGTTTTGAGCCATTTTTACTTGTAAGTGTTATAAATGTTATTCCGGTTAGTTTGAGTGGTCACATGGCATTTTTGGTTTAGTATAAGTCATTTGATGGCATTATGAAGTTTATAGGGTGTTGAAGGGTGAAGGAAACAATTGTTTTGAAGATTATAAAGGAAATTGGGCCCAGTAAATGAAATAATTTTATTGGTTGATATTATTTGTAACCATTTCTAAATTTTTATGATATGTTAATCATTTTTAAGGGTTAATGGTTCATGAAAAAGTATGGTACTCGTGTTAGCGAATTTTCAAGATTGTGCCCATGGGGTTTTGAGCCATTTTTTGCAACCTATAAGGGTCATATGTGACTATTGTAATTAAATTTTGTGAATTTAATATATTTTTTGGGTCTCATTTATCATTAAGTACCAACCTATTCTAGTTTGGAAGGAATAAAAGCATATTTAAGTATTTGTTTAGTTCAATTTTGAACTAGTGCTCTTGGAGGGAAGGTGTGTGACCTAGAGAGATATTTTGCAGGTATGTGAGTATGTTTTGAAGGATGATGAATATATTTATATTTTGAATAAGGAATGGCAGCATGAGAGAAATAAGATAGAGCCAAGAAAAGTGAAGAAAGAACAAGAAAATGAGAGATTGAAGACCTAGTGTGTGAGCTAGGGTTTATGATCTGAAATTGTAATTTCAATCAGTTTTGGAAGAAAAATTTTAGAAATCAGATATTTTGAGGTGGCTTAATTAGTTTTTTTCATCTTTAGGGGGTTGTAGCCTCCGTGTGGAGTGGGTGCTTCACTAAATTAGGGGTTTTTGCTCCTTGTAGGTTTGGTGCTCTACTAAACTAGGGGTTGGTGATCCTTGTGGGGTTAGAGCCTCACTAAATCAGGGGTTGGTACTTCTTATGTATTTTTACTACACTAAAGTACTTTTCTTTTAGTAGTATAAGAAAATTTTGAGTGGGTTTTCTTCCCCATGAGGTTTTCCCACTTATATATGGTGTTCTTGTGTTGAGTACTTTGTTTTTTGCTCTTATGTTTGATGTTGCATATCTTAATAAACACACATGGTTATGAATGTTGTATGAATAATATAATTTATATATGTGTTGTTTGGTAAATTAAAGAAAAATTATTGTAGGAATGATTCACACACCCCCTCATTACTTATGCTTCCAATAATTAGTATTAGAGTAGGTCCTTGAGAAGTAAGTTTCACCACTTGAAGGAGATATTTGAAGCACAAGATGGTTATAGAAGTAATTCGAAGTTTAAGGGCATAAGAGAAAAGGTGAAGAGGCTTTTGATTTAAATAGAGGAAGAAGATGTAGATCTAAAAAGGTATGAATAATTAAGGAGAAAGTCATATGAATAAGATTATTATGATTATGAAGAATATGGCCCCAAATCGGAAGATGGTAAAGTGAATCCATTGATGAAACGAGGTTTTTCTTGAAACCCTAATGGTTTTACATATGGTAGTCCATATATGAGGTATGTAATTCTTCTCAAGTCAAAGTTAAATGATATTAGATCTTGTGAAGTTGGAAAAATAGGTTTATATGTTGATTGCAAGACAAGATGCCCTAAAATTGAAAATAAAGAAGATAACATCTTTAAAGAGGATTAAAAAAGAAGCCCTAGAAGTTAAGTTAATCCATGAAGAGATCAAAGAAGAAGATTTCCCAAATGTTGAAGGTGAAGAAGTATAGGATGACCTAGGAGCTGATACTAAAGGTATTCGGGTAAGTTTTGATCCTCTTGTCATGAAAATAGGCCATAAAGAGACCAAAGAATCCTATGAAGCTCGTGTGACAAGTCATGAGAATAAAATAAGCGTGTTTGAGAAATATATTGAGGAAAAGGCATTTTCAAGAGATCCTAAAGGAAAAAATCTAGTATTCCATCATGCAAGTCATGATGTTCTATTCCTTTTCGAAACTATGGACATAGGTCTCACATTGACAAGTGTAAGGAGCATGAGTGTTCAATATTTGAGATTGAGTTATGTAATCTATGTAATTTAGTCTTATTGTATGAGTACAAGTATTTAGTATCTCATTACGTGCCTTGCCCATATCTTGAGTATGTGTTATTGTTAAAGAATGTCTTATCTCGTACTCATAATATCTCATTCAAATGAGAAGATCCTAACTTTATGTGTGTACTATCTTTGTTGGGTCTTAGTTGATTCAAAATGAGTGATTCATTTTGTAAATGTATGTCATAAATTCCATCTCCTCATCTATGTGTCTGAATTCTATGTAGTAAGTCATTAAGATCTATAGCACTCAACAAGAACTTCAAGGTGCTTGATCATGATAAATCAATGAGTATGTGTCTCAAAGTATTTATTTCTCTTCTTAAGATGGTCTACTCGGACATGAAATCTAATGCATATGTGAGGTATCTCAATTCATAAGATATGTCTTTAGTATTCTAGTTTAGGTTCTCATTATCATTCATTGTATGGAAGGTATGTGTTATGCGTGCATGATTGTGTACCTTGACTTTAAATGAAGTATATGATCAAATTTATGAGATATGTCAAAATTTTCTTGATCCTGTCATCTAAGTATGAAGTTCCTAAGGTTTCTAGAGTGTATATCAATCACAATACAAAAACGAGGTTTTCATTTATACTATGATCTTGGGTACCTGAAAAAAGATGAAGAGCAAGCGAGAATGATACAAAGTTATGGAATGGATACTTACCAAGCCCTTTCAAAGTTGAATGGAATATGAAGTATGTGTTTCTCATATCAAATAATATCAATGTGAAAAGTATCAGTCATTATTTTTAAGAGTTAGGAGAGGTATCTTCAAGTTCTACAAGAGTTGGTAAGAGCATTTAAGGTCGAAAGAAGATGATAATGCCTCTAGAAGATGATAATGAATCTTGATGTCATCGAAAAATCTTGATGTCATCTCATGCGTCATGGAATGTTACAAGGTGTCCTCCATGATTGTGTAGATTTGTACTCATGATTCCTATTTAGATAATAAGCATAATGAAGGACTTTGAGAAGTTGAAGCTACAGTTAGTTAAGGTACAAGTACAATGAGGTATAAGTATGCGAACTTGATATAGAAATGATTATCAATCAAGAAGGACAAGTTGATGGTTTGAGTTTGGATATTTTTGTCTTCATAGTATCATGGTCAAAAGGGAGAAAGTATGCATCTATATGTCATCAATCATTCATCAAAGGTATGTAGGTAATAGAAATGGTAAGAGTTCAAATGAAGAAAAGTGGGTTGCGAGGTCCATAAGGAGTGAATTTTGTGGTTTAGCTTGTTGAGGGTGAAAATAAGATATGACCACTGATATGCATCATTCTAGATAGATCTAAGCCTCATGGAGGAAAATTTTCCATCAGTATCATGTAAGAACTAGAAGTTATAATTCATGATAGGTTATGTTATTGGGATCATCAAGATAAAATTAATGTATGAGTCTTGACAGATATGTTGATAATATGAAAGTGTGACATAGTCATCAATATTAGAAAAATCGGGTATGTTCATAAGTTATAAAATTGATGATGACATTTGAATGCTAAGGATACTTAGAAGTCTATGCAAGTGTCTAGGTATGTGATTTGAGTCCAAAGTATTGAAATCCTCTTAATTCAAAATTCCCAAGGTGATCAAGATAGAGACAAGTCAAAGGATTTTGTTAGGGATTGTGCACAAAATCTGAGGTCTATGATGCATAAAGGGGTTGTGTCAAACTGTGGATACATGTGTATGGAACAATGGTATGAGAAAGGCATAATAATCATTTAAGGATCTTGAAGTAGTCATAATATTGGTATTCAAGGCTCTAAATATCAAGTTATGACTAGTGGTTGAAGGTAACCATGTGATATCACTACACCTTAATGATGAGCTACAGGTATCAACTAATCTTTCAAGGTATGAAAATGGTTTCAAGAGTCCACAATGTGTTTGAATCATCATATGAGTCAGAGATACAAGTCTAATACATTGAAATGAGATGGTACTTTGAGTTTTGGAATGGAGGTTAAATCATATAAAGAAGATCTAAGGAAAAAATCAAACATCTTATTCGAGATTATAAAGTGTTCTATTTAATATCCTATAGGCATGTCTTCTCGAGTCTTGAGAGCTATGTTGACTTATTATGTTTGAAAAAATGGAAGTTCAATGGATTCCAACCTAAAGGTTATGTAAGAATGGTGGTCATCTATTAGAGGACAAGAGTTAAAATATCAAGAAGTTATCTTAAGAAAGTTTAGAGGAGTTAAGAATTATATTTTGCAAGTTGAAGCATTATTTCAGTAATACATAATAGAGAAGGTGTGAAATAAGGGACATACTCAGTTCCTCACATAATTCTAGAATAGTTCATCTTAGAGATGCATGATGATGATCAAAGTGATCAAGATGTAAAGAAGGAAAACTGAGTTTTAATTGGCCATCCCAGTATCTTCAATGAATATCATGCGAGAGCAGAGTTTCCAAAAGTTTTGTTAAGAAAAATCTGAAAAGTTATGTTCTCAAAATTGAAGCAAGAAATAATGAATTCTTAAATGAAACTATGATTGTTTAAGGTAGGGAGTTGAAGTACAGATGAGAATTAAAATTGTTCTCGATCAATAAATTGATAGAAATAGTGTAAGTATAGGATTCATATAGTCATAAATCTCTAAAATGATCATAGTCATGAGAAGACAATGTGCCCTTCATATGTTCAAGTCTATTGTGAAAAATATAAAGTCTCAATTAGTTGTATGGAAATTTCTATGAAGATATAGGTATGAGAGGAATAAAATTATGTTGTAACAACGACTATGATAGTGATTCAGGGTATAGTGGTTGAGGAATGAATTTTGAACAAGCTCAAAAGGGTGATGGTTTATTCAGTCATGTAAATGTATGTTGAAAATAATCTACACATGGAGATAAGCTTGTAGACCTCAGGCATCTTAGGTAATTGATGATGAACCGAAAAATAAGAGAGTGGTTCATGAAAGCCTAATGAAATAGGTGGAGTAGGCTCATTTCCTCCATGTATGTCTTCAAGGAGAAAATAAAGTATGAACATCTTGGAGCTCGTCAAGACCATCAAAGGTAAGAAATTGAAATGGTGCTCATTTAAAGGCATGTTTCCTTCAAAACATGCATATCTATGCAAAAAAATCTCATCTGAATCAAATTTAATAGCGAAACACTAAAAATGTTGATTTGGACCCCGAGAAAGTTGTAAGGATGTTTTCAAGGCATGATATCCAAGATGATGCTCAAATATATTATCTTGAGGTAGGAATGGAGGTATTGTGTCTAGGGGTGTTATTTGGTGAATTCTAAGCATGGTGGACATGTAAATGGATGTTAAAATTGGCCTAGATTGATCTAAAGGTTTGTTATGGTCTCATAGTATTGCTCTTATGTATGGAAGTATGAATATGTATTGTTTTCCATGATATAGACCTAAAAGATGGATTATTTTCTAAAATGATGAAGTTTTATTTCTCATGAAATTGTTGGCCTACAAATGGTGTTGTTGTCTATGTTCCAAGACTACTACAATGTTTTCAAGTAGCTCTTAAGAGGGTTAAAGATGTAAAGTTGATAGTTTGCATGCCTAAGAGGTTGGAATGACGGTTTTTGCACTTAAAAATGTTTTTCTTTTTCTTTTTCATAGTGTACTGATGTTTTTCCAGCTATTTAAGTGCTTTTTCTAGGGGGTAGCTTGTTGCTTGCATGCCTAAAATGTAGGCAAAATTTAGATTTTTGGCAAAAATCAAGAAAATGGAGAAAATTGAGACCTTTGGTTGATGTTTCTAACCAAAGCATGATGTTATGAAGCTAAGATAGGTGAAGCAAGTAAGCTAAAGGTATTCCTTTTTTATTAATGTAAAAAGGGGAGAAGTTCAAGGTGTTTTCCATCAATGAAAAAAGGGGAGATTGTTGGGATGGTATCCTAATAGGTGTTGTAATTGATGCAAAACCACATTAATGAAAAAATGAATGTTGTATGATTATTTCATGATGTTTTTCATGGTGATAACATACTAGTTAAGATGTCTATAAATTGCTACGGTTGGATTCACCGAGGTATGCTTACTTTTGCAACCCCATACGAGATGCCTAAGAGATGCATCATGATAGTATGTGTTTATTGGATACTTGGAAAGGATGTTGATATGATTTATATCATGTTTTGAGGGTGCTTGAGAACTCATAGTAGTGGTATAGTGCAGGTACAGGTTGATATCTATGTTACGGTGCTCATTGGGAGTAGGTATGTTTGCTTAGAGGTGGGACATAGTGGTTTGGAGATTTATGAGATCTTAGAATCATGTAATCAGGTGTATCATAACATGTGATGTATGTTTGGGTCATTTATAAAGGTTCCATGTTCATTTATTACATTATTTTAGATGACCCTAGTTGTTACTATGAAGATCTAGCATGCAAACATAGATAAGTCTTAGTGAATGGAGAGATTGAGAAATGGAATTCATATTATGATAATTGGAGATGTTATAGGGATGATTCATGATGCTCTCATAAAAATTTTAGGTTCTCATGATGAGTATTTATTTAGATATGATTGATTTTGTGAGACATGGTGAAAAATAAGGCAATATCCAGCTCGAAGTGCAACTTCATATGTTGGCTATGAACAATGTGCTTTATATGGTACCTTGTGGCTTTCAGGGATTCTTCTAAGGTGAATTTAGAATGTTTTTAAATAGGTCATTCAATTGTCACATTTTTATGAACAAATATTGAGAAGATAAAGAGGTCAAAAACCCTAATTAAACCCTAGCTAGGAGCAGTTTGCAAAAAGTGAAGTATATTGACCCATTTTGATTGAAAGTTAAAATTTGAAGATTTTATGTTTTATATAACTCTTCATATTTTCATAAATTTATGGTTTAGGTCATGGTGATGAGTGGTCCCCACTTAAAAATAGTAGTTTCTTGGAAAGAAGGTGATAGAGCAAGATGCTCCAAAGAAGTAACATTTCAAATTGATGATGCATGATTTATGGGAGTTATTAATTTATATGGTAGTTTCAGGTCACTATTATTAATTTTCATGATGTTTTGAAGTCTAAATAGGTTGACTGGTCAAAGGGAAATTTTGAGGTCTCAAATAGCAAGGTCAAGTGTTTTGGCCATAACTTGAGATATAGGTGAAATTTTTAGTTGATTAAAGTTATTTTGGAAATTGTATCAATATATATTTATATTTACATATGTCTTGACTCATGGTGAGGTGATTTTTCATGGTTTCTAGGGCATTTTTTGAGAAATAATTTTTTGTTAGTTCAGACTATATCTATTTTTTTAAAAGTTTGATGTTATTTTAAGAATGATATGGATTGTGTGATGCTTCGTATCATATTAAATGTGAATAGGGATAAATTTTTCATCCAATGAATCCATTTGGATCTATTTAATGTATGTATACTTTATTTTATGATCTAACCTTTGGAAACGGCTTTTTAGCAGTGATTTGGTAAAGGCCAATCTTTCTTGTAAAAGATGTTTCATGACTTCTAAGATGCTTATAAGTGTCCATTTTTTTATTGGTCACATTGAATGTTTTTTTATTATAATTCATTTGGTGGAATTATGAATTTTCCAGGGTGTTTAACAGTGAAGGAAATAGTTGTTTTAAAGATTATAAAGGAAATCGGGCCCAATAACTGAAATAATTTGATTGGTTGATATTAATTGTGACCATTTATGAATGTTTTATGATATTTTAATCATGTTTAATGGTTCATGGGTCATGAAAAATTATGTTACTCATGTTAGGGCATTTTCAAGATTGTGCCCATGGGGATTTGAGCCATTTTTGGCAAATGTAATGAGGTTTTTGACTAGGCCGACCTATGTGGGTCATATGTGACTGTTGTAATTAAAATTAATGAATATTATATATTTTTTGGGTTAAATTTATCATGAAGTACCAACCTATGTTTTTTTGGAAGGAATAAAAGCATATTTAAGTACTTGTTTAGTTCATTTTTGAACTAGTGCTCTTGGAGGGAAGGTGTGTGACCTAGAGAGAGATATTTTGTAGGTATGTGAGCATGTTTTTAAGGTTGAGGAAGAGAACGATAGTTTTATGAAGGCATGGCAGAATTATAGCAATAATATAGAGAAAATAAAAGTGAAGAAAGACAAGAGGATGAGAGATTGAAGACCTAATGTGTGAGCTAGGGTTTGTGAGCTGAAATTGTGATCTCAATCAGTTGTGGCAGCAACATTTTTAGGGATAACATATCTTCGGTGGTTTATTTGGTTCTTTTTCATTATTATGTGGTTGTAGCCTCCTTATGGAGTGGGTGCTTCACTAAATTAGGGTTTTTATCCTTGTGGGGTTTGTGCTCTACTAAACTAGGGGTTGGTGCTCCTTTTGGGGTTGGTGCCTCACTAAATTAGGGGTTGGTGTTCCTTATGTAGTTGGCACTACACTGAATTACTTTACTTTGAGTAATATAAGCATAGTCTCAGTGGGTTTTCTTCCCCATGAGGTTTTCCCACTTGCATATGGTGTTATTTTGTTGATTATTTTTTCTTGCTCTTATGGTTGATGTTGCATATTTTAATAAGCACACATGGTTATGAATGTTGTATGTATAAACTAATTTATGGATGTATGTTTTAGTAAATGAAAGAAAAATTATTGTAGGACTGATTCACCCCCTTTCATTTCCTTGTGCTTCCAACAAATAATCCTTCCCCTCCTTGGTTTTCACCTTCCTCACGCGAGATCATAAATTCACACCCCACTTTATCTTCCCACGTTTTTATTACACATCCACCTTAAGTCACAATTACCCCATAGCTTAAGCATCATATGGGTACCTTTAGATTAAATTGAGGTATAATTAATCCCCTCACTTTCCATAATTTTTGTAACCTCGGGGGAAATTTGACCCATGTTTTTGGGTGTAACAAATTAGATGGACTCCTATGTTAGAAATTTCAATGGCCACTATATTTCCTTCTTTATAGGTATGACACATCACGATATCCTCAACCAAGTTTAGAATGAACCTAGATTCATTTATTATATTATTGATATTCCATATTTAAGAGCATGATCCTTTTAGATCTTCAATTATGTTAAACACATCTCCTTCAAAAATGATTTTTATGCATTTACACTGTGTCATGTCAATTTTATGCTCTAAAAAATGGATATGGCCTTTATAAAGTTATTAATCTAAATACCCAAAGGACTAGTAAAGGTCACTACACAATTTCCTTAAAATTCCATAATTTTCCCTTCATCCCCTAATATTTTATTGTTAACTTTAGAGGTCCCATCAAATATCAGTTTCTACCTATCTCCATGATGTTGGATCTATTTTGTTAGACTAAAAATTGTGTATTTAGGACTTAAGAGGTTCATAATATCCATATTTACTCCCGGAATTTGTATAAACTCAATATCAAACCTAGTTAAATACTTCTCATCATGGCATAACATCATATTTAAGAATTTTTCCTTAGTATCCAAGGATACAGTCTACTCAATCCTTTCAACATGTTATTGCTTATCATGTAATATCCTAATATTTCTCTCCTTCCAAATCCCCTAACATATATAGGAGAAGAAGCGTGTCCAAATTATTTTAATATGAAGGTTATTAGATGGTGGTAATTATTTATTAACCATATTATATATAGATTTTTATCTAACCTAACACATCCCTAGAGATTTCAGGATATGGTAGATCACTTTGTTAGCAAAAGGGCACTCCAAAAACATGTGGCTAATAGATTCTCCTTCCTTGCCATAAAGGTTACATCCATTCTAAATTATATACCCCCTCTTCATGAGGTTGTCTATGGTGAAAATATTATGTTTGATGGCCATCCGAAGAAGAGATTTACTTTATGGTTAGCTCCTTATTCCAAATGTTTTTCCAAGGTGTTCCTTCATCATTCTTCTTTAGTGTGGTTTTGAAACCATATTTCATACTATATATACTATATTCTTCCAAAGCCAAAATAACCTTATCCTCCTTGCCTAACTAACAAATTTTCACATCTTTGAGAGACTTATTAAGGGCTTTGATATCCACCTCATCATCTTCATCCAAGTTTTTATCCCAACTTTCCTTCCATTTTTTATCATCCCCTTCCACTATTATGGAATTGGTTATTGATTAAGTTCTAGTGTTGTTTTTGAATTTTTTTATATTGTCATGTAACTAATATGAAAAAAATCATTAATGTTATTTATTCTTTAGATAATTTATCATGTTATATGAAGTATGTTATTTTATCTCTCATGGGATTTATAGGATCTCACGAGTCTCAAATAAATTTATTTGTTCCATTATTTACCATGGTAGATAATAATTTGTTAGACTATTGTTTTAGTAGTAAGTGAAACTTTCCATGTGTATTGTCTTCTTGATCCTTATTGCCAAAATTTTATTTGCAACTCACCAACTATCACCCCATTGTTTCAAATTTATGTGGTTTGTCTTTATCCATCTCAATTGGAATTTTATTTGACATTTAATGAAGCTTTGTTTTGGATATATTTATTTATATGATTTGTCTTTATCCATATCAATTGGATTTTGTTTACATTTAATGAAGCTCTATTTTGGATATATTTATTTATATAATTACTCTTTATCCATATCAATTGACATTGTACTATTTTTCATTAAATTAATTGTTATCCAAATATATCTCCTAGCAATTTGGGTAACTCGCATACACATATTGGCTCTAATTTATTCATTGCAATGTTGCATGTGCTCAAGATCACTTGGCACACACCCTTGGTCACATTTTCCCTACATGCCCCTTTCCTTTCTTTCCTTCAACTCCTCCCTTTCGCCCACCTTTTATGCATTCAACTTCTTCCTAATCAGTTTCTTCCCTTCTCGTGTGCCCCATACTTGCTTCTATCAGCTAAGTCCCCGGGCCCCTCATGCACCATGTCCATTACTCTGTAATAGTTGTGTCTTCACCATGCATTCTCTACTTGTCAGTTTGCCTCTTTTCCATGTGTGCATCATGCGTGCCTCCCTCTGCACCTTCCTCTATTTTCTCAGTGTGCCCTTCCCTTGCACCCTTCTATGTTAGATCATCTTTTGACATGCTTGAGTGTGCCACCTGTAACCATTCAAAGCATACCAATAGGCGTCAAATCCCTAAAACAAATCAAGTAAGTGACATGTGGAAGAAATGAAAAATATTTACACAGTTGGCCATCATTTCAGCTAATCCATGCGCCTCCTCTGCATCTTCCCGACATTTATATCTTTTGCTACAAATCTCATATCGGTGTGCACCTAGACATTTCAAAAATTGTTGACATTAGCTATAGTGCTAGAAATTTAAATTCAAAATTTGGTAGATCTGGTAGGTGAGAAATGGGAAAACGTATTTTTGAGCATTGAGGAGAAGATCTGATTTCTCAAACCACATGATTTGATTTGATCCTCCCTCCTTTCTTCTTAAATACACCAAATAGGCATGTGGAAGCATATTTCACAGATCTCTAGGTGGATTTGTAAGCATTGAATGCTTCTTGTTGGTGGTTGTGTTTCAAATTCAGATTTTCCCTCCTTCTTCCCTTCTTCTTCCATGGATTCATATATAAATGTAATAACAAGGCTCATTTAGGAGGTTGGACACTTTAGATCCTTAGGTGTTTTGCTAAGGACTCCATATTTTCTATATCTTGAGTTGCAGACCTCTAGTTCGCTCTTGTATGTGGATATCGGCCTCCTTCATCATTAATGTTATGTGTATTTCTAGAAGTAATAAAAGCATCATTTTGTGACTATTCTATGTCCTAATGTGTTTACAATCCTTATTCTTTCCTTTTCTTTTGCGTTGTGTGGTGGTTGTGTTATTTCAGGCCCTTTGCATTTCCATATTTAGTTGTGTTCCATGAGAACGATCTGGTGAATATGTGTTTCATTATGTTACTTGTGCCTAGCCCCTTTCATGCATTTCCTTTCACTCTCACTCAAAACAACTAGTGTTCATCCCTCTTTTCTGTGTGCTATCTCTTTTTAGTGTAGTTTATTTTCATGTTACATTTCTATCTCTCGGTCCCTTGGCATCATTAGCTTAGTTTTACCTTCCAGCACTAGGAGTAGTACTAGCAATAGAAATAGATAGAGGAACTTTCCTTCTCATGAGATCCGTCCCAAGTGTACAAGGTCCCACAACATGGGGATGATTCCATTGTGGTCTCAAACACCTCATCCCTTTTGAGATCCGAGATGTGGGTACACATTTAAGAAACCAACAGCTTTTGGCATGCCCTATTAGATGAGAATTGAAAGCTCAAATTTCATATCTCTACATTATAGTGTGTTGAATTAGTATTTCATCCTTTGGATTCTCATTTCAACACATCTAGTGACTCCCAAACATTTTAAGATCTTTGTTTCAATAGTCCTGAGCTCCTTTCATGAGAAGAGTGCATACAAGAAGAAGTGAAATAGCTGAAGATTCTTTTGAGTACCTCCAACTATCCCCAAGAATATTTCATTCTAAAAATCCCATGCATGCATCTCTATCTCCAGTGCGCTATGCCCACTCAACTCCTCCTCAAAACAGACACCTGTGTGCCTGCAATGGTGCATCAACCACCTCCTCCACTTAGGAACTTTGCAAACTTTTCTGGAGGGAGTCCCTTGTTGCTAGCTGTACAACATGATATGCCAAATGGCATGCTCAAGATTATTCCATACTTCACTAGTGAGAATCAAGTCACCCCTCAGGAGCATATCCAAGATATAGCAAACATGTGTTCACTCTATCTAATCACACATGACGATGTAGCAGTCAGGCTACTTGTAGCCTCTTTCAAAGGTAAATTGCTTCAATTGTACTGAGGCTTGAGACTTGGACCTAATGGGAGTGAGGTTATGTAGATTTATGTTCCCTTTGATGATTTAGAAATATGCTTCAATATCAAACACTAAGTGTCATATAATCCCAAAACCATCTAAAATCAACTAAACGGAACTCAAACCCTAACCATTGGTGGAAGACCCTACAAGAAGACTAGTATTTTGGTTGAAGTGAAATTGTTTCACCACCTGCACTAGAATTACTCTAAAGGTCCCTCAAACCACATGTAGTACTCCACTAACATGTTATATATAGATAAATATAACTAGTTTGACAACTTGAATCAATTTGAACATGCTTAATATGGTTATGATCTCTCTAAGACATTAAGTAGGTCCCTTTGAGTTCTTGGAAATAAGATAATCTTAACTCCTTGACCTAGTTAGGTGCATCAAAATTTTAGTAGTGGATTCCCTAATGCATGTGTATCAGCTTTGGGAAGATTTTGGGATCCTTCAGTTCTTTTTGTGCTAGTGTTTGCAATGGGATCTTAGGAGAGTGACAATTTGCTTCAAATTTATTGAATGGGGTGATATAAAGTGCTTTCAATAACAATCAAGGTAATTTGGTATGATAATTCCAAAAAGGAAGATGAAAATATCCATAAAGATAATGTAATTAAAAGTAAAGTCAAAAGATGTGTTGGTCCAAGACCGTATAGCTCATCCAAGACTAGATTCCACATCCGGACCTTACTATATAGTTTTTCATAGGGAGATGGTGGATGAAACTCATAATTTTAATCATTATTGATGATTCAAGAACTAATTCTATGCATTTATGTTTAAAAAGTGTCAAAATATCAATGTGTAGGAATAATAAAGTTAAGAGAGAGATAGATAGAAATATGTATTGAGTAGAGATATGATGTAGATTTTTGTCTTAGCCAAGAATCATAGTCACAAAAAGAAGTGTCAAAATGATAAATTTCAAAATTTGAGTGTATGCATTCACCCCTTTGAGTTTGAAATTAAAATTACATGCTTATTGGAAAATGATACTTGAGTGTGTAGGCACACTTTGTCTTTGCACAAAGTCTTTTTCATCCATATGTGTTGGTGTTAGAATGCTCCATGATGAAACCTACAACACATAGTGTATTCAATGTCCATAGTAAAAATAGAACTATAACTCAACTATAAATATAGAATTCTAAATTTATATAAGGTGAAATAACAAGATGAAAAATATGTAAGGAATACATTTGTTTTACTTGTAGAGGTAATATCTCTCATTCCATACTTGTAGTTTGATATTTGGATTTTGTTTTTGAACTTTTTGAATGATTGGGGTGATCAATCCCTAATTATTCTAAATGAGAAATTAAAGTATTGTGTATATGCAAACCAACACCAAATAGAAGGTATCAAGAGAAAAGAGAGGTATTGATGGGATTTTAAATACTTCTCATATATTTACCCTATATGGGCATAACCCTAGCACATTATACCTTGTAACATTTCACATTCACTAACATATCAAATAGGATTTCTCCTACATGCTCACCTAAGATACACTTAGTGTGTCGGTCCCTTACTAGTTTCGGAAATGGAAAGCGTTATAGAATATTTGGCATGGGTAATCACACTATAATTATTTACGTATAAGGTAAAATATTGTACATGCTACCATTAAATCATGTCATGAACTACATTAAAAACATTTGTATTCATTCACTTTGAATAGAGTTATATGGTGATCATTAATGGATTACATGAGAGCCTAAGTATGATTTTTCATCAACTTATGAAGCAACCTCTATTATCTATTTGTAATAACCATACCAAGACAAATAAAATGACACTAACTAAAAACAACCCTTATTCATGAGCTTGATACCCATTTATAGATTTATTCTAATTCAAATACATGAGTGTTCTTACTCAAAGAAGGTGGTCACCATTACTCTAGTATTTAGTATCACGTAGAGTTGTCGAAAAGGAACACCTTAACTATAGCTTCAATTCCAAGGACCTTGTTTAATCCATAGAAATGACAAGACTCCATACTCCAAGATTTTTATTGGAAAATTAGAATATATATCAATGTCATTGAACCACTATTACTTCTAATGCATGACACCACATTCCTTGCCTCGTTTTCACTTTTTTTTCATGTTATCGGTTCAAAGTACACCTTCTTATGGATGGAAATATGACTTCTGAATTTGGCTAGTATAATTGGATTCCCTCTAAGTTTTGGGTGTCTCGAGATGAGAGAAACTTCTAGAAAGGGTTGACTCCCTTTGATGGATCAACTTTGAAAATCATATTTGACTGATTTTGAGAGTTAGAGGAAAAGTAAAACTGAAAGCATATAAAGGTGATACACAAAAATTTCTGTGAGACTTATCTTGTACAAAACACTTGATGAAAGGTTCAAGAACTGAAGGATTCACTTTAAACTTTGTCTAACAAATTCTGCACTCACAAAGGCACCTAAATACACTTATTTGATTACAAAAAAATTGAAACAAGATCATGCAGGTGTTGTGAAATTATGATATGCAAAAGGAATTAATGATATTCATTGTTGCACACTTCTAATCTACTTTGAGACACTGCAAAAATATGAGTTTAGAGGAATAAATCAGTCTTTTGTATTCATCAAGGCTTCCAAGTACAAATCTGCAACATAAGTTTACAATGATAGGCGCCCTTTATGCTTTGAAATATCACACAATATATAGCAATGAAAATTCACCCCCTTCTCCAAAACTAGACTACGGATGCACAAGTTCAACTCCTAGTACTAATTTGAGATAACTCAAAATAGAAAGCATGGATGGTCAAATTGAATTTGACCATCTAATACTCCTACATGAGATGTACGGTTCCCAAATTTATATTTTTAAAGGTATGATTTAAAATAAATACAAGGAAAATTAATCCTAGATCAAACTAAAAATAGACTAAAAATTTTATTGTAAAAAAGGGACCTACTCTCCTATCCCTATCTTTAACCTTTTTGTTAAAGAAAGATATGTATTACAAGATAGGCATAATTATGCCACTTTTGACTAAGACAAAGGTTCAAGTTAAGACCCATGCAAAACCATATCAATGATTAAAATTTTTACCCCTCCATGGTTTCAAATTTTCAAATAATAATAAGGCATGGTTAGGGGAACACATGCAAAATCCTTACGTGGAAGGGGATATACCCATTATACACATGCAACCTTTTATTTACTAATGTCCTCCCTTATCCTCATTATGTTAGAAATTAAATCCTTCAAAATCCCACGAGGCAGGGAACATAATCATATTATTTTAATTATTTTGACCACCCCGCCTCAACTAGGGTTGAGTTGGGGTTTTCTACCCTCCTACCACATGTTCACATTGACTCTAGTTGAGTTAGTTGAAAGAAAAGGAAGAAAACCTAATCATTTGGCATTTTCACTTCGAGCTAGGGTAACTCTGTCAAAATTTCATCTTGATGCCATTGTTGATATTTTTAGGAAGATTTATGGGCATTTTGAAGAGTCTACATTATATATTCTGAAATTTGGCTGCAATTATTGTGATTTTCCATCTTTCTAAGCTTTGGTATTTGTTTTTCCGGTTCTTTTTCAAGGATGGTAAGTGATTCCAAAGTGTTCGATATTTTATCTCTGATTCATTCATGGTTTTGTGATTTTTAACCTTTATTTTAATGACATATAACCCGATATGTTATAATCATTTCATCTTTGTTTTGGGTTATCACTTTTTAATGAGGGCTCACAAAAATTAAGGGACTGAGTCCTTGCTGTTATCCTTCACCATTTTTAGCCTTCTGCACTTACTTCCAAGTAAGCTCTTGAGTTTCAAACTTCTGGGTACTTGCCATTTTCATAGAATGTCTCCATGAATCAAAACCTAGGGTTTGTACATGTCTTTTTCGCTTTGAAAATACATGGGTATTTCCATTTTTCTCAAATTTTTACATATTTGGAGTTGCTTCCATATGGGTATTATGTTTTACACAAAAAACCTCCATATATTAAAAATTTGAGGTTTTTTGTTTGTTTTTTTTTCTCTAAAACCAAAAAAATGATAAGGGTTTCTATGATTCATTATCTAATCACTAGAACTAGAACTTTATTAACATGGGTATTCGCCATTTTTACTTTTTCAAGCTTGGGGTTTCGATTATTGACATTCTATGCATAATTTCCTTAGGTGGGTTCTGTTCTAATCGAGCTTTATTTTGTTATACAAGTCAAACTTGTATCTTTCCCTTAAAATGCTTCTGGAAAGAGTTTCACTTTGAGTTGTGTTTAAGGCAGCTCGTATTGTCACTTTTTCTATGCATTTTTATTCTAAGTCACCATTGGAGTGTTTGCTATAAGGTTCATTGTTTAATGGTCATATTCATGCTTCATTGGCCTCAACCCACATCTAGGTTTTTCTTTACTTGGTTCGTTGTCATTTTTATACTTCAACCTTAGTTTAACCATAGATGCTTGGAATCTTTATTTTCTAGGTGTTCTCCTTTGTATCTTGACTATGAGGTCTATGTTTACATGTGAGATGACATTTATATATTGAATATTCTATTTCTTGGTTCAAAATTCTCCACTGTAATCAATTTGTATAATAAATTTCAAACACAATTGACTTTCTTTCATAATGATTCATGGGTTTATCACAAGGTTCTACATATTCATGATTAACCAAAATATTTACTTGGTATTTATAAAATGTGTCTTTAGATTTATCATAATATTCATGTAATAGATTCATAAACTCTATATAGAACTTTAGCTTTCTTGAGTTGGTCTTTTATGCACTTGCATTGATCTACAATCTGAAGCTTCCATACACATAGCATAACTTGTATGATTATGTACTTGTTTGATCTAGTGCTTTCTAGTTTGAACATTTCTTATGTTCTCGAGAACAATAGAATTATGCTCCCCTGCCTTGAGATGATCTATCTTGGGCATTTGTATTGTGATGTGCATTGTTCACCCTGATGGCTTCTGCAATATATTCCTTTCATGATGGAAACTTGAAGATTCAATGAATGTTGTAAAAGGAACTTGACTCTCTTGAAGCTTGATGTAGATTATATAACATGTCTTGTCATGAATTCTCCTTTTTATACCCGAGTCACTTGACCAATTTTGTTAGATCAATTTCACAGGTTTTTGTAACTGCAATTTTGATCTCTTCTAGATGATGACTTCTACAATTTGAGATCCATATGCTTTGAGTAGTAATTCCTTTGCAAATATTTTAAGTTGACTGTATGGTTATAAATTCTGAGTTCAAATTCCTTTGAAAATTACTTTTGGCTCTTTCTATGGCATACATTTAGCTTGTTTTCTTCTGCTTTCATCATACATGTTAGATTTGGGTATACTTATGTCACTCAATTGATTGTCCTATTATGGCTAACCTAATTGCAAGCTTCTAAGTCATGATTTGATGTCATTTGTATAAATTTCTCACTTCTGAAATAATGTGTAGAAATGGCTTCACTTCTTGAATAGATTCCATGAATTACCTGAAGGTTTCAAAATCTCTTTTCAAAATCTTAGAGACTATTCTAAACCATAACTTTCTCATTTCAATCTTTGATACAAAACATGATAGTAATGTAAGTAACCTGTAAATCTAGAAGTGTACTTCCTTTACATAGTTCTATTTGTTTTGGCCACAACATCACACCTAGTTAATATGATTAAGTGATGTAAACTTGTAAATATGTGTTGTGCAAGATCTTGAAAACATAGAAAGCATCCTTCTAATTCTATGTTTTAGAAATATTTGTGCTTGGAAGAAGTTAGTCTTATTGATGTAAGCTTGAATAGTATCATATTTGAACTTTTCCAATCTTTAAAGCTTCTTTATTCAATTGTATCCTTCTAAATTTTACAAAATGACTGCAACTATATCTAACTAGTTCATTTAATGTTGTCATTGCAAACTGTACTTGTCAGACTCTAATTGAACATATTCTTCTTTGATGGGTTGTCCTAGTTGCATTATTATAAACTCCTCTTCTTAGAAGCCCTTTATACTATAAATCTGCACTTGTATTTATCTACTGCAATCTCCAAAGCTTATCCAAAATGTAGCTGCAATCTATTTTGTGGATGCCAACAGTTGTACTAAAGACATAAAATGTACTTATTTATCTTGTTTCTTATTTATTCCATGTACCTACACACTTTAGAAAACTAGTTAGAAAATGGACCCACACTTCTCTTTTCATCCATCAGTGATCTTCTCTTTCTTGATATGACTCTGAAAGTGGCACTTAAATGCTCTTGAATGATAGTGACATGTACTTTGTGATTATTTTTCTAGTTCCTTTTCATGTATTTTATCTGTACTTGCTTGAAGAGGTTCATCTACCTAAAATTATAAGTACATGACTAGAGAGAAATACCCAGAGCTCTAACAGTGTGTTTTTTGTATGTCAATAGGTACTACAACCTGAGAGGAACATGAAGATGATGTAGATGAAGCGAGGATCACGGGGAAACCAACTCATTTAGGAAATGATGGGTTTCCTCTCCTCACTTATTTATAGTTTTATGTATATGTATCTCTTTTGTTTGTACATATAAGTTACATCCCACGACTTGTGTGGGAAACATTATTTATTTACGAATAAATGAAATTAAATTATGTAATTGAGTTTTCTATTTCCTTTTGCATTTTATTATTGTAAATTATAATTTTGGAATGAACTAAACAACTCAATACATAATTAATCTCATTCAAACATAAAGAAATAATAAGAATTAATGCACTTATACTTGAAAACTGGGATTTTTCCATGTAAACAACTATGTTTGTTGTTTTAGGTTCCAATTTCTAGTATATTCCGTTGTTCCTACCTTCATCAAGGTCATGAACTAGTCTTTTGAGGATTCTACATTTCTTTGTTGAAGACGACACTCAGAATGACAGCATATGTGAGGTATTACACCTTGCAATAGCACACATAGTTTCTTGTTTGCTTGCAATCCTTGCCACAAATGACTACTTTCTAGAAATAGAAAAAAATTAGTACCCCTACCCGATGATTGACCAAAAATGGTCAAGATTTCCTTTGTCACTTGTACTAATTTATCTTTCTATGTGCACTCCATATGGTTTCCTTCATTTTCCCTTTTGTGTTTTATGTTATCTCTTTTTTATTAGAGTTTGCATGTTATAGAATCTCCTCATGCACTCATAGCCAACATTTTTACAAGCATGTTTCTTCTTCAATTTCATCGTGTGTACATATCTCAATATTTATCCACAATTTTGGGGTCGATATACCCCCAAACTAACTTGTTTGTTGGTCCCTCAAAAACATTGATTTCCATCTTTGAGCAGACCACGATGTGCTTTTTCACACATGATATTCAAATAAAATCCATTTAATAAGATAACATTTCATTCCTTCAAAAAATGTGGCAAGAGGGTCCCTAGAGTAGCATTTCCTTCTCCCTTTTATATAACCTCATGCACTAACTAGATATTGGTCAAAAATAAACCTTCATCCTCCTTTATATATTCTTGAGCCTTAATGGATTTCAAAAGGATGAGCTTGAAGGTATCTTCATAAGAACTCTCCCTAGTTTTGATCTATCTAATGAGGTTTTTACTTCATTCTATTATTCTTGTACTCGACCTTATCTCAAATCGTGACCACTTGTTTTTCCAAGGCCTTCTTCTATTAAATATCATCTTCAATTAGATTTTTGATCATATCATCTAGGGGTTAAGATACCTTAAGAATGTTTTCTATTGCTACCACAATTTTTCCTTACTTTAGATAGAGTTTCATTACAAGAAATTAGTTAGGCCTTTGTTTTCCTCTTTAATACCTTAATTAGGTCTTATTTCTCCTTAGGTTCTGCACTTTCTAGTACTTCATATAAAATTAGCTTGAACTAGGTCATGGGATCATGTGTGGATACCAAAATTGTGGAGATGAATCTTTTCTCCATGATCTTCACATACATAGATTATGTGTGCTTATAATCCCTTGGCCCTTTCTATGAATTCCTTTGTAGTTTGTTCATCCAAAAAAATATCATATGCATTCTTCTATGCCATGTATATGTTCTTAATGTTTTTCAGGACACCTCAAACACCATCTTCATTAAGGCATTATATGTTTATTCCTCACTCAAGAATTTCATGTTTATATATGTGATAGGCGTATCACCAACTATATTTATGGACTCACTTTCCTATAGCACTAAGTAAAATACAAAAATGGGTATCATATACCAATCCTTTGACTTGGAAGGATACTCACTTTTATTTTCATCCCAAGCCTCAATCGGTGCATGTAATATTACATCAACTAATCATTCACATTCTTTACTTTCTAGTACATAACATGCACCATATTGGTTAGTGTAGGTGAGGGTTTTCTTGATGGGGTGTTTTCTAGGGATTAAAAGGTAATCATTATCCAAAATTCACCCCCAAGGGTAAATTTTATAACATGCATCAGAATACTCAAGTCCTAGGTAAATAGATTGATGCAAGGAAAAAATCATGTTTCTAGGGTCCCCTCGGATTTTTTCTAACTCTCTTGTCCAAGAAGAAAGGAGCAAGTTCTGAGAAAAGGTGAAAAAGTTACAAAAAAAAAGCTTGGGCCAAAAAAATCATGAAAATTGGCTAAGTCCTGGTTCAGGCAGCCCTTGGGACAGTTGGGACGTCGGGGCACGAACTGGCCGAAAAGCCTCCAGGCGGCCTAGCGACCTTTGGGATAGGCGGACATTGGGATGCGCAGGACGTGGAAAGCCGAACCGGCTGAAGGTGAAAGAAAAATCAACTAACTGCTGAGTGGAATAGTCTAGGACATCTGGGCCGTGAGGACACAAAGGACACAAACTACCCGGATCAGCTGAAATAGATAACTTTAGCACTGGGACAATTGGGACAAAGGGACGCGGCGGACGCGGAGAGCCGAAGGAGCCGAGAGCCAATCAAATCATGCCACATGTCTTCACCTCAAGAGGGACAAGGAAGCCCATTTCGAGTGGATCAGAGGAATCTATCCCGAGATAACCTTTGGGATAGCCGGACCAAAGGGACGCGAGGGATGCGAAAAGTTGGCAAGCTCGTAGACGAATCGAAATGCCACATGTCACAAGGGAAAATGTCCAAAATTTCAAAGGGCAAGGTTTAAAGCGCTGGCCGGAGCTAATAAAAAGAGGACATGTGTCCAATGGAGCAGGGAAGTGTAGAGCTCAGGGAGGAATTAGAGAATTTGGCAAGAGTTTTGGCAAAAAACTAAAAAGTAAAGGATGACCCCGTGCCCCTGTCCTCCAATCAGATCATGCCACGTGTCCCCAGTGGCGGGGACGCGGGGAAAAAAGTGGAAAATGTTCCAAAGAGTTAAAAATGTCAAATTTTCAAAGGAAACCCACAGAAAGATGGAGGAGAGAGAATTACGCATCCAATCAGTGCTTGACACGTGTCATCCAGGTGGCAGAGCGCGGGAAAAAATTTCAAAATCCATTTTTGCCTGTTTTGTGCCCTAAATCTTCAGATCGCCATATCTTTCGATCCAGAGCTCAGATTTGCATGTTCTTTATATCAACGGAAAGATTATGAAATTCTCTACGTGATTCAGGGGTGAATATTGATTTTGGTTCAGTCTAGAGAGATAAAGTTAAGAAATGGATCTGACGCGTGTTCATGGCGAAGTGACACTTGGCGACCAAATTTAATCTGAGAATGGGTCGCATTCTCCTCCAATTTGGTCAGAAATGGTAGGTTATGGGTTTGTAAGGCCCCCCATGCTGATTTAATGCATTTATAGTCAAGGAGGAATGGGCTCCCATGTTTTTGTATGTTTTCTCTCTCCTGGGCTCGACCCATGTAATGAAAAAGCCAGTTTTGGCTCATTTCTAAAGTGTGGAACATTTTTTGGCATAGCAATCTTCTTCTTTCACCTCCAGCAAGTGATTGTTGCAAGAATCAGACCTCTTCAAAGATTGTAACAGCTTTTTACCTCTCTAAGGTTGTAATGTAGTGGTTTTGACATTGGAAATGATAATGCAAGCTTTGTGAATGGGTTTCAGTCCTTTGTTTGTATTATTTGCTTCATTTCAGATCCTAAATTATATCTTATCAGCCTATGTATGTTTTTATGTTGCAATCTTTGGTTTGTGTCTATTTGCATGACAAAAATATTCACCACTCCTTTTGGTGCATCACCATCTTTAGTTAGTTTCAATTTTTGCACTTCTATCCTGTCTCCTTGCAATTTACGTAGGATTAGGATCTCGAACCTATGTAATAAGCATTAGATCTAAATCGAGAGAAGTTTGAGGAACCAACCTCTAATCTGGAGATTCCTCTCTCATTTTAACAATTCCAACACTTGGAGAGAGGTTTCCATGTTGTGCAATCACACTTTGGATGCTAGAGTGATCACCCTAGAAGCTCCTGATCTCGCATCTAGGGGTGCTTTGATGATTTGCCACAACAAGTAACACATTTCCCCTTACATATTTCCTAATCTCTTTTATCTACATCATTCTTGGGCTCAAATTCAAAACCTCCTAATTTTCTAAAATGATCATGATAGACCTCTTTGTCCTCTCTTTCTAGATTCTATTTTTATTCTCTGTAGTCCCCTCTTCTTTGGGTGTTTCCTCCTCACATATTTTTATTCCTTAGCCTCTTCCTCCATAAATGGGGTCAACTTATTCTTTGGTTTCTATAGATCTTATCTCTTTACTCTATAACTCACAACATCCTTCATTACTTCCTCAAAATTGTAGTTTTTCTACTATAAGCTCTCTTCATCCCTTCATTATGTCCTTCCCCATATTTATCCCTTTTAGACTGATTTGTAGTTTCCCCTTCATTTATTATATGAATGGTGAAATTATGAGGCTCCCCTATTACATGAAGTTTATATGATTTTGGGGAATTTAGAAGAGTGAAAGTGAATATTGTCCCTTATATGTCCATCTCCATAAGGGTCCTCTTAATCCCTAGAATTATTAGTGTTGAAAAGGATGGAGGTAGAGGAACTAGTTATGTGATTGGTGGAATATTTTTCAACATCTTCTTAGTTGAATTAGATCCTTTATCCTTCTTATCAAGACTCTAACTAGGTGTGCTTAAATGTAATTCAATAGTACTATAATAGCCTAGATATGGAATGGGATGCATAATTGCGGAGTTCCTACTAGTCTATTTCCTATGATGTGATTTCAAAAATTGGTCATCCTATTCCTATAATTTATCAAGGTTCCCTAAGGATCATGCATTACTTTTTTTTTTCTCTCATACGGTGAATGGGGTGCACTCCCTCTTTTGTGGTATCAATGCATAGGTGATTACTTTCTTGGATTCTTATCCGATGCATTCTTATACAAGAATACACATAAGCCATGGAATTCATAAGAATCGTCATTTATTTACCTATTATTTTCCTCTTTCCTCTATAGATATTTTTATATCATATTTAAGGCTAAGATGTCATCATTTATTTAATATAAATTGAATTAAACCTTAATTTTAGAGTAAATAATATAAAAATCATATTATGATAATAAAATATAGTAATGGAAAAGAAATAAGCATTCAAAGATATGAAACCCTAAGAAAATGAAAGAGGAAGATGACTTAGATTATTTTGTGTCATTTGGGAGTGGTCTAGTCGAGTAACTACTAGAGAAGACTAGAAAAAGTATCCTCAAAGATCACCGAGGGATCTGGGACTCAAAATTGTGCTAGAAAGAAGCACCCATATGAGGATAGGAGTGCATGTGTACTAGTGACTAGGCTGTGTGCTTATGTCTACTTAGATGCTTAGGTTCTTATACTTTCTAGGTGGAGGAGATTTTTATCTCTCTTTTTCACTCTGGTTTTGTTATAATGTATTCGATCATACTTGTAACCTCTAAAATAGATATATACCTTCACATGACCACAAAATAAATAACACCTAATATGGAATATGCATAATGGGGAGTCGAACTAACCCTGACAGTCCACCAAGAGTGAACTTATGACCAAACACTACACTACATGTCATACTCCATGTATTTCTATATGCTTGTGTGTGTAATGATGTCTTAGGTTTCCCTTGTGCGAGTTTCATGATGATATTAGACTAGATCTAGAATTTACCAAGTATGTAGAATGTGTGTTGGAATAGAATGAAATCCCCTCCTATGTTGTTTATACAGAGTGATGCAGCCCTTCTCCCATATATGGATGTACTAAATGTATGTCTCGTAATGCTCTTTTCCTTTGATACAAGAAAATGTGATGGTAGATAATGCTTATGATGTTAGGCCCATTATTTGAGAGTAATAACTTAGTATATATATGACTCCCTTGTTTGAATTTTGTAATGGACAACTGAAAGATCAACCCAAAGTTTTAAAAAGGTGAACAAGAAGTAAAAAGACCCAAAAGAGTAAAAATAATATAAAGAAGGTCAAGAGTGCTCGGGAGGGATAGCAGTATGTCTGGTTCTTTTGTCTTAATTGGGGGCTAGTGTACGAGGCCATAAAATATAAATCCATAAAGTTTCGAAAAGATATAAAATATGTAAGATCAGTAAAAGTGGAAGAGATAATGCAAAATTCCAAAAATAAGTTGCACAACCACTATTATTCTTGCTTAGGAATCGTGTATACATTAGTATGCTTTAAGACCTAGAAATGTACCCAAGTGCATAGATTTTATTTCTATATTTTCCCCACTTTATGTTGTTGAGTGAATACTCGATAACATAAAGTAGATAGAAGATGCATACCTTGTATTCCTATAGAGAATAGTGTATCCAATAGTTTGCTGAGTGGACAATGAAGTATGAAGTGATTGTAATGTGAAGCGTGGAAACTAGGAAAAGGAGGTAGACCCTAGGGGTGAATTCTATGTGTATTCGTGTGTTATTAGAGCTTGTACTCACTGATGTGAGATCCTTATTTTTAATAAGGAAGGACATATAAAAATAATATCAAGAAAATAGTCAAATTTCTATTTATGAAAAATCATAGTAATAGATGTATAAGTATGTAAAAATGGTGTGTAAAAGTAGTAGTAAAGGAAAGAGTGCACCTGATGTATGAGAGAGTAAAAGATAGAAATTTGTCATGTTTTTCTTGGAGACATTTCCATATTTGAGTGTCTTGTTACCAAAGGCTGAGGTTTTGGGTGATCTTGCACCAAGAGTGATTTTTTTTGGTGATATCACGCCAAGAGAGATTTATTTGGGCCATCTCAAGTCAAGAATGATTTTTTTGGTGATCTCACACCAAGAGAAGAGAGTTGGGGAGATAGGTATATTTTTCTCTCCTTCCATGACGCTTCTTGAATAAGTTCCATTGTTGATGGAACATCCTGATTTATAATCATATTGTAACTAAATGTTGAATGACTAAATTATATAACAAGAGACATGTGCACGATACTATAGAACTATACTTTAAACTAATGGAAACTGTGATGAATGAAGAAACTATCTATATTTCCCCAAGACATAAGCACCAAGGTGGGACACAAGCACCCACCATTAGTGTCTATTACTAGGTGCTAGTTTCCACTCTTTGTTGATGATCTAAGTCCAATTTTGGACCACTCTGTGACTATGTGCCTTTGCCAATTTTGTACCATGATGATTTTTTTTGTAACTCTATGTTGTTGGAAGGGTGATTTTTTCACCCAATAGATGCCTCCTTCATTTGGGGTGCATGTGAGGAATGTAGGAGGATACAACCTAAATGAGAGGACCTAAAACTAACATGCATGTTAGAGATTGGATACCTATAAGGGTAGGGGATGTGCATGGTAGAAACCAAGGCATATGTAAACAATATGGACTAGTAAACAAGTTTTAGTGTAAAATATCTAGCATGCAATAGAAAATAATGTAGCAAGTAACTATGAAGACAAGATAGACCGTAAAAAGTGGGTTTTAGACATGTAACATCACTCATAATGTCAAGAGACAATCAGGTCCATAGTGTAAATAAGAAAAAATGATCAAATATGACATAAATCATATCCCTAAATAATAGAAAATAATGAAAAACCAATACCAAGTAAAAAGTGACAAATAACCATGGTTGTATATAGTCCTAAAAGTACAATCAGTGCATGAAGCACCCATTAGCATGTTATAAAGATAAATAGTATGTCAAAGAATGTATAGATCAATGAAAAATTAAGTCACAAGAATAAGTAAATACTGAAGCGATAGGACCTATGATATGTAATAGGAGATTATCAAAGGTATATGCCCCAAGAGTCTCGGGGGAGTGGTAAAGAGCATTATTGAGCATCATGCATTATGTTAGAATCTCTACAATTCCTGAATTCACCTCAAGATACCAAGTGAATGTGCATGTGTGTATAGAAAAAGATAATGACATACTAATAATTTGGATAGCATAGGAAATAAAGTTCAACATGTAAATAGAATAACCTAACAAGAGAAAATGCAATAAAGATGTGCATATTTTGTGTGAATGTGACAATGTGCTACCATTTGTAAGATGTGAAGATGAGAGGAGTTGTGTTTCCCTCTAGTGAATGTGTGTGATATGAGGTTCATTTACTAATGCTCCTCAATAGTATTGTATAAAACATAGAACAAGAGTGTGTCATCAAGTGATGAAGGTAAATTGTGCTTACTGGATATGTGGTGATTCTCGAAAGATAGACATGATACACGAAGTGTGAGTAGCCAAGATGCGATAAGTGAGGTTCATGGAGGAATTTCACCCTCAACAATCAAGCATGAATCATATAATAAGAGTGTGTCATCAGTGATGAAGGTTAAGTATTGTCACCAAAGATGTGGTGATGTTCGGAAAGATAGACATGAAGCACAGAGCATGAGTAGACAAGAAGCAACAAGTGAGGTTTATGGATGAATTTCACCCTCAACATTTAGGCATGAATGATAGAATAAGAGCGTGTCATCGTGTGATGATTGTAAAGTATATGTGAATATTCTAAAAAGATAGGCATATAGAACGGAGCATAAGTGATGGACAGAGAGTAGCTAGGATGTGATAAGTGAGGCTCATTTATGAAGTATGCCTTCAATAGTGAAGTATGCACCATACAAAAATATTTTTTTGGTAATAAAGGTAAAGTATGTTTATCATAGACATGGTGATGCTCGGAAAGATAGGCATAAAGTACAGATTATAAATAGCCAAGACGTAAAAAAGATAATCATGGAGGAAGTACACCCTCAACATCAAGCATGAACCATAGAATAAGTTTGTGTCACCGAGTAATAAAGGTATTGTATGTGATTGAGATCAAATGCTAACAAATAATTATCATGAAGCACATAGTGTAAAGTGTAGTAGATAATTTATAAGTAAGTGATAGAGACAACCAGGAGTGATGGAGAGGGCAGAAATTTTGATTCCCCAAGTGTGTGATTGATGGAGATATATGTGATGATGTGAGAGAGACCATGCCATGGTGGTAGATGTTGAAATGTGTCATAAGAAAATATATGGTCATCACAATGGTAGGTAGAAGCAAGGGTATGACCAACATCAAAATCTAGATCTAACGGAGGAAATGTAAGTAGGTGATGGATTGCAACTTGTGTCGAGTGAATTGGTTGTTCTTCCTTTGATGGTTTGGCCTTAGGTGGGGCTTGTGGTGATTTTTACGTTATTGGAGAAGGAATATGAGTGACTATTACATGATGCTCGCTAGAGATAGAAGGATCAGATTTGGGAACCCATTGGGGTTTAGTAATTGAAGATGAGTGAGTAGAAGAATGTTGTGTAGCAAATGAAATAAATCCTTGATGCTCAAGTTGCCCGATTCTTTGTTCTAAAGCATAACAATCATTTTCATGATGTCCATTAATTCTATGATAATTTTAAAATGGGTGACCTTTGTATTTTGTAATCCAATGAGGAGGGTATTAATGAGTAGGTAGAAATGCGATTAACTAATGATTCATGATCTCAGAGAGAATATCATGTTTCCTAGCATTTTGATCAAACTTGAGAGGTGCTTGTTTTGGTAATACCTTGACTTCACTTGTATGAGCACATGTAGTAGACATGGGATCAGGATGAGGTGTAGAATAATAACTAGCATGGGCATGAGAAGCATCCTTGAGATGTTGGATTTCATCTGTGAGGGATGTAATTGTGGTTTCCATAGCTTGAAATTTATCTTGAAAAAAATGTAAAGCTTGAATTGACTCGAAGATGGATTGATTGGTTGTGTTATCAAGACTAATGGGGTTCACAAATATGATTTAAATTTTCACTTACTTGTGAATTTGGCATATCACAAGGGAGGTACATTGTGTTTAGGGACTTTTTGAAATCATATTTGAAAATTAGGTTCTTTTGAAGTAATTGTGACAAGGAGACTTGAGTAACTGTAGCGACCATGATATGAAATAAGAGAACTAGAAAGTGACCCACGGGATATGACCAAGGATGAAACCCTAGGAATAACTATGAAAATATGAACCCTAATTAAACTAGGATTTAGGGTTAAGAAAATACAAACATGATAAAATAGGAAAAATAAGGAACCAGATGGTCCATCACGAGTTGGGGTTCACTAAATTATTTAATCTAAATTGAATTAAACCTTTATTTAAGAGTAATTATTGTAAAAAATGATGTTCTAATAATAAAAAATAATAATGGATAAGAAATAATCATTCAAATATATGAAACCCTAAGAAAATGAAAGAGGGAAGATGACTTAGCTGATTTCATGCAATCTAGGAGTGGTCTAGACTAAGTAACTACTAGAACATACTAGAAACAAGTGTCTTCAAGTCTCACCGAGGATTCTAGGACTCGGGATTTTGCTAGAAAAAGAACCTACAAGAGGACATCATCACCTGGGAACTAGTGACTATATTAAGTGCTTGTGTCTAATCGGATGCTCGTGTTCTAATATTTTTTAGCAAGAGGAGCTTTGTTTTTTATCTCTCTTTTTCTCTCGGTTTTGTAGTAATGTCATCGGTCATATCTATAACTTGAAAAAAAAATCTACCTGCACATGCCCAAAAACTACATCAAACCTATTAAAGAAGATGCAAAATGGGGAGTCAAAATGACCCCAAAGGTCACCCAAAGATTTAACTTACGAATGAGTGTTGCACTACATCTCAGAATCCATGTATTTCTCTATGCTTGTGTGTTTAATGATGCCCTAGGTTTCCCTTTTACAAGTTTCACAATGATATCGGGTTGGATCTAGAATGTACCAAGCATGTAGAATGTGTTTGATGGAATAGAATGAACTCCTCTCCTATGTTATGTATGCAGAGTGATGCATCCCTTATCCCTTGTATGGATGTGCTAGATGTTTTCCTTGTAATGCTCTTATGACTTTTATGCAAGCTTAGGTTATGATATATAATGCTTATGATTATTGGTTCCTTATTTGAGCATAAATTTCTGTGAGTCAGAAGATATGTAAGGTTGATAAAATTGAAAGAGATAAAGCAAAAGGCCCAAAATAAGTTTTCAACCACTAGTTTTCTTTCTCAGGAATCATGTATACATTAGTATGCTTTAGTACCTATAAATGTACCCAAGTTCATAGATTTTGTGTCTAGGATCATCATCTCGGAGCATTCTATTCGAGTTGATGTCATTCAAATGGGCTTAGGGATGTGTGAAATTCAAGGAAAATTTTAGTGGCTAATATTCATAATTTGGCTATTTATGGAGATTTTGAAAGTCCCATTTGGCTATTTGGACACCATATACATACCCAAGATTCACCAAAAATATTAAAAATGTTACTATTTCCCACTCACATAGCCAAATGAATTTTATTCTTAATATTTTTTTGTTAATGGATCACCTATACATCAATGGGCCATGATTTTAAAAAAAAATTAGATCGCCATGAATTCTATGGGCCCTTGGATCACAATCACTAAAATTTTAGAGGGAAATTTTGAAATTTTATTAAATTCACCACTTATATATGTGTGTGTATGTGTGTGTGTGTTGATATGATCAAATATATTAAAGGAACCAATTCAAGTAACCATATATTCAATTAAAGGATTATCAAATCTTAAAATTAGAATATGGATTCTATTCTATGTGATATGATTTAATTAAGGAATTCTTGGGACCATTTAAGCCATAAAAATGAATTTTTTCATCTTGGTTTGAATTGGTTTAGCTAACAGTCATTTAAAGCCTTGACAATGGAGGATTTTGTAATTTTTCCTTTGGGAATTATCCCACATTTCCCAAGGAGTGAAAAACATATGTGTATATATAGAAAAATATCTCTTATTATATTGAAGGAAAGGCTTTATGGGACACCTTTTGGAAAAGAATTGAGCTGATTAAAATTTAAAAATACTAAGGTAGGAGACTCTAAATCCAAAATAGCATAAGATGTTGACACATTGCAATAACTTGATAGATGTGATATAATTTCAATAGGATTTATAAGGAAGGATTGAGATATCATGGGTTTTCCTAAAATAGCATGAAATGATGACACGTGGTGAATGGATCAGTGATTAAGGTTTAATCCTAGGGAAGGATTGGGGAAAATGGGTTCAAATTTCATAACTCAATTATTTATTTTAGTTAAGTAAGGATTTCATATAATGCACTTCATACCATAAATATATCAAACAAATGAACTCTACCCTAAAGAGTACAATTGAAATTCTATAAAATATTTTTAAAAATTAGAAAATTTAGGAAATATTCTCCTTTACATATGTAATGGTTTTTAATTATTTTTTCCATTTTCATCATAGTCACGATAGCCACTCCTGTAAGATTTTACATCCCAATGAATCTTGCTTCAGCAAGATTCTTCACCCTTTCTATAATTTTTTATCGGGGTTGTGTTGGTGAAATATTTTTTTGTGTTTCTAATTATTGATTTTTCACCAACAAGTGGGGCTAAGCCCCTCCTTATATATGGGGAGGCTCTCATTACTTAATGGAAAGTACTTAAATTACCTTAAATTTTTGGGGTGGCCAATCGGTGGGGAGCACACAAGAATACTACATTGAACCTGTGGAAAATGTTTGTACAAGGTAAAAGGGAGGAATTCACAGGTAAAGAGATGTAAAGGGGAGTTGGGTAAATAAGAAGAAAGAGGGTTATTGTTGTGAGTAGGCACTATTGAAATTCACATACAATATCTAAATTAATTCCACATCTAATTATAAGACCAGAACAATGTTAACCATGAAAAGACAATGACAAATGATAAACACATAATTCCATTAATTCATTATCAAAGGCATAGAAACCTCTCTTGGGTTTACAATATTATCATATATCCATAGTTGTAAAGAGATATTAAAGGAACAAAATACAAAAATAGAATAATTGCATCTTTTATTTCTTGATGTAGAAGTGGTAATCTAGACAACATATATTCGATCAACAATTGCCAACCTCTTAGAATGGATAAGTAGTTCCAATTTATAGCATTAAAAATTGTTCTTTCATCTTCCCCCACATGAATTTTTACCCATCCTCATCACTTGTGACCTTTTATATTCCTAGGAAGTTTTTTTTTTCTTATTATTGAAAAATGACTCTTACAATGTTTAGCTAAGGGTAACTTAAGTGAATAGGACCAAATAGAAAAAAGTAAATTCTTAATGAGAAAATATAATATGGAGAGTGAAAGAGAGAGAGAAGATAAAAAGAGAATGGGTTGACTGATCTAATGAAGAGAAGCCTTGTTGATAGAGAATTTTTTGATTCATGATCCCTAAGGGAGATTTTATGGAGTGGGCTATTGTCCATTGAATTCTTTGTTGAATCGAGATACCATAGGTGTCACCTTATCTACTTATAGAATGAAAATGCAATGCAATTATTTGATCCATATCTAGGGAACATTGTTGGTCTTTGTATAACGAGAATCAACACATGATTCCTAGATGCATGTGACCTCCCAAGGTCATTTCAAGATAGTCAAAATGTGCAAGATTACGGGAATACTAATGGGAAACTATAGGAGAATTAGGGACCAAAATTGGGTAGTGTGAATTCTAGTAGTTGATTTGGCCAAAGGGTAATTAGAGGCTATGTACGGGTAGCGTAATTTTCCTATTTTTTTATTGTTTGGTTTGGTTTTAATACTAAACTATGTTAAAATATTGTTTTAAATAACTATGAAAGGTAAATATAGCTTAAATAAAAACAAGTGTGTTTTAATATTTTAATTATCTAAATTCATTCCTCACACCTTTTTCTCAGCTGCCCCTTTTTGGTCTCAGTTAGGAAGACCATTCTCAATCTTTTTGAATTCAATTGGGTTTTCCCTAATTCCATAAAATTGTTGTGGTCCCAATGGTCTAATCCTTTTAAGAGCCAAGGGTTAAAATATTTTTGGACCTTTTCTATTATGCATTTATCTTGGGAGATATGGAAGGAGAGAAATAGAAGAATCTTCAAAGGCAAGAAAGATTCTTCCAAGAAAGTTGGAGCCCATTGTGTTAATACCATTCTGGCTAATTTCTCTAATCTAAACCCTCAAAATAAGTCTATCATTCAGAATGAATCCATATTATCCTTAAAGTGGGTTTGGGATCCACACCTACTAGTACCCCTTCTCTAAACCCTAGACTCAAAGGATGGGTGAAACCTAACAAGGAGTGTTTTAAGTTGAACTTTGATGGTGCGTCCAAAGGAAACCCGATAGAGCTGGTTGTGGTGGGGTTTTTGGAATTCTGAAGGAATATTTATTCTTGGGTACCATCACAACCTGGCACTCAAACAAACCATGTTTCTAAAGTAGAGGGGTTTTTTTGGGGTTTTCTATAGCTCTCTAACACAATTTTGCCAATTTATAGGTGGAAGGAGACTTTCTGAACATTATTAACAGTATAACTAGGAAAGGTTACATCTCTATTTCCATCCATAAATCTATTAAGATTATTAAGGAAATCTCAAATTTATTTGAATTTATTACCTTCAAGCATGTTTATAGGGTGGCTTACTTTGTGGCAGATTGTTTTGATAATATGGGGGTTAATTGTGATCAGTGGACACTTATCAATGAAGTGGAAGATCTTGATCCCAAGGTGCGAGCACACTTACATAATGATATAAATGGACACATCACAAAATAATGTCAGCTCATGGTGTGTCAAATTCATCATGGTCATTTACCGTAGGAATAGTGAGAATTTATTTCTAAATAATGAAAATATCGGGAGGGCATCCACTTGTGTGTCCGGAAATCTTTTTTTTCTTCCCATTCTTAGATAAATTTCATTTTTCGGCCTACGTGTAATCATATGGCTACCTGTAATTTCGTATTTTTCATGAATGGTTTTTTGTGTGGCTAAATGGGTGGTGACCTGGTTAGAACTGAACCTGCTACTCTCAAAGGGGTGATTCCTAAAGCCATGGCTTTATTTGATAGCAAGGGTTTTACGCCCTTCCTAAAAAAAATTGAAGGGAATTTTAAAAATCTTATTAAAGATTTTTCCACCACCTGGAAGTCAACTAAAAAAATTGTGATGGTTGAAATGAAGGGGATTAGCATGGATATTACTATGGATTTGGTCACCAAAGTGATGGGTATTCCTGTTGTCGGAGGGAGGTCTATAAACCTAAAAAATAATCCTCTGAAGAGCTAAACCTATTTCTCAAAGGTAATGAAAATCTCACTTCCCATTTTTTTGGTTATCTTTGTTTATCTTTACCTAATCCATATGATGAGGTGGCTCTCACCCTTATCCAATTTCTCACTCTTGAGGGCTTCCACAAATGTATTTATACCTACCACCTGCCTATGCTTAATCATTTCAGATCATGGCCAAGATTTTAGCTTCCCCTACTTTATTTATCATTCCATGTGTGCCTCTATCTCTCAGTCAAAACTAGAAGGGTATTTTTCCCACTCCATCAAGGATTTATTATTTCCCTTATTAAAAGATATTCCTTGGATATTGATAAGACTGGCTCCCTAACTAAAGATCTTGAAGCTTATACGGATGGAGTTAACTTGGACTCGGAGGAAGAAGACTCAAGTGAAGATTCTAACTCTCAGGAAGGTGACTCGGAAGAGGATAAAGACAAGGTTGAGATTGTGGCAGCCTAGAATCTTAGGGAAATGAAATCTAAGTAGGGTCCTAGTGTCCCTTTGAACACCAAGGGGGATTCTAGTAAACAAGATCTTCTCGAATCCTATCAATGTGCAATTGGAACAACAATTCAAGGCTATGGGACACGTTGGACCTATGAAAGGGGAGAACCATTTGGCTAAGATGGTGGTGGATATTGAGGAACTCAAGGGAGATATGTGGCTCACCAAGAGCTTAGTGCAATTTTTGTTCAATGACTGGCATAAGATGAAAGCGCAGGTTGAGGAAGTGGTCAGCAATGGGCATGGCAGAGAGATTGAGGTTTTAAAATCCAACTATGGTTTCATAACCAATGAGTTGGACCATGTTCGTGTCATTATCCATAGCTACATGGAGTGGAGTGTAGTCATGGTGAAATCTACTCTATAGCATCTCCAGAATCTGGGTCATCTCGCTAATGCCTATAGTGTTGTGGATAGTCAGGGCAGGAAAAGAAAGGTGACTCCCGATGGTTTCGACTTGGCTTTGGCTGGTAACATAGATGCTTTGGCTAAGGAATGGGCTAAGGTGTTAGAGGGGCTTGAAAAATCCTATAAATGATCTGGGGAGGGGTGTTTTGTTTTATTTATTGTCTCTGTAGCTTTTTTGTTAGTTTCTTCGCTGTTGTTAGTTCCACTGTGTTTTTTTGTTGTTGTTGTTTCACTACTTTAGCTCTTGGGGGAGCTCGTATTATTATGAACTATTATATTATCAATTTTTTGATGGTGTGGTAATGTATTTATCTACTCTCATGGAGAGGTGACTATGTTCGGGGTAGGGTCCCCTCAACCCTTTTTACCTCTAATAAAAATATTAAATGTACAATATAATCTATTTATATTAAAGGAAATGAACTAAAGTAATTTAAATAAACAAATCTAACATATACCTTTTACTGATTAATTAAAATAAATCAAGTCTATAGACATAGACAATTGTTTCTAAATTAATTAAATCTGCTTCTATGCTAAAATAAAATAAAAAAGGGAATGCTCGGATGTGGTTATTCCTATATTTTTCAATGTGAAACCTAATTTACCTAAAGACATATTCTTTCCAAGTTTTAATTGTGGATTATCTACTATTTTTTCTAAAGCTTCATATCAAAATCATAGGAATAAATTAAGATTTCCAGGAAGAAATTTCTTTCCCCAAAACTTCCCTAGTGAAGCAGTGGATTGCACAAATAATTTATTATGTGAAGAAATACAAAAAATTACACATACATAGAAGCTTCCTCAAGATTCTTTCCCTTACAGATCTATAAGGATAAGAAGGGGGAAACTCTCAATGAAATATTTTCTCGTGTGCATATTTGAATCTATCTCATAAATGGAATGAAAGTTAAAATTTCTTTTAATTGAATAAATATGTTGCACAAGAACTTCCTACAAATGTTTTCCTAGAAAAATCCACAAGGATAAGATGAGAATGAATTATCAATGGAAGCTACTTACAATGAATACTTGCTAATTCTACTTTCTTAAAACAAGTTATTGATTTGATAAAGAAATCTAAATTCTATATATAAAATAAAGCTTTAAAGAATTTAAATCACACCCCCAACCTATAAATTTAGAACTTTGACAATATTAAGAGGTTGTTTTTTTCTTGATCCCCTCAACTTATTTTCCATTAATGAATCCAAATATTCCAGGGAGCTTTGTTGGTTGGTATGTAGAAGAAGTTGTGCAGATGGAGTAGACTGGTTGCATGCTAGCTGGTCTCAAATGAAGGTAATGAAATAACAAGGAAAACCTCTGAGTTGTTTGTGTTCTTATTGGAAATATTTTGGCAAAGTAACGGTGTAATCAAATTTAATGGAATACAACTAACACTTTGAGAAAAAGCTTAGTTTTAATATAAATTTGGCAAGGAAATGGTCTATCACACTAGGTAATAAAGAAATTCCAAATCATCCACATAAGGAGAATTCAACTTAATAAGAATAAAAAAGAATAATTTCATACGCATCTAACAAGCTCAAAATTAGGAAAATTGGTTGATAAACATTCGAGAAAAGTAATGGGAATGTAAGATTCCCATTTTAAGACTTTAGAAACAAGGAATTTTTTTATATCATACATAATGTTCTCTATTCTAAATTAACATAATTTAGAACACACATTCCAATGTCAATCCATCTCATAATAGAAAACCATATGCAATTGTAAATGACTCGGTGAAACACCGATCTCTCATTTCATGACTCAATATTAAACCGATTTCTCATGTTAACTCAATAATGTGTATATAATGTATACTTGGTTCTTTTACCCTTTTAGGGGTACCCAAGTGTTCTGTCTAAGAGGCCTATCTAAATATATGTTACCGATATTCATCTGAAATCCTGCTTCTTAAACTAGGTGTCATAGGACAATGCAACCAACAACTTGTGATACTTTGGCCAAAGTTTTTAAACATGTTTATCATGTTTTCATTCCTTGACGACATACTCATCAAATGGAATAATTCCCTCACCACACTTGTTTTGTTATCTAGAGTGGTCTTTCCTAACTTTTGTTAGTCCAATCTAATTCAAGGTTTCATACTAGACAAGGGCATAAACAAGCACTAGTGTGGAAGACTACTCGTGATGAATAAGTGTACATAGACATATTCAAATCCACTTAAATTGATTGGGTATGTCTAGTTATCATATGTCAACATGAGTTGAACTTGACACTAGATCATATTCATATCCCTATATAGGATAGAACCGTGATCCAGTCTTACTTTTATGTCAATCAAGTTAAAAAACCTATGCAGGGTGTTGAGACATATCAACTGCATCATAGTATCCTCGTAATGACTCCTACCATTATGAAGGTACTATGCTGCAGTTGATGTGTTCCAACATCCAACTGAGTTTCCTCAACTGAGGTTAACATACCTTAAATTATAATTTTATTAGCCCATTTAATCGTTGTCTAAAAGATTAATTACAACAACGCTTAAAGATTCATCTAGCATCATTTAACCTATAAGGTTACAAGTTGAAACTGCATGTGAGGTAGGTATGCAGGTAAATCTACTTTCTAACCATTTAATTACATGCTTAAGTTTTCCTTTAAATGAAACAACCTGCATTATCTCATGACAAGATTGATCTTGAAGTTATGAAAGTGTGTTAATTAGTTCCTTACTTATTTCATCCCTAGCTTAAATAGGTTCATAATAAACCCTTTTTTAGGACTTCATGAAGATGAAGTCCAAATTCCATTTAATTCCTTATCAAGGATTCCAATTTAAAAATGGAATATTCCTAAGGAAGTACACATTCAACCATTTACTTACAACATTCATAACACTTTAACAAGTTCATAAATTATGTCTCAATGATTGATTTCAAGGGAATTATCCTTTTCCCTAAATCAAGGACTAATGTCCAATTATGAAAACATATTACATATATTTCAAATACATCAAGAGGACATACTTATATATATCTATATAATTTATTCATGATTCCTTTCCATTGTTCTAAGGATCTATTTAAGAGTGTCAACTTATTAGTTGCATCTCTTTATGTGATAACAACCAACTAATATTTCATATTCACAAACTCATAGTTTTACAAATATAAGAACTATTAAGTTCCAAATTCCTTAACTCTAAAATATATATACTTCCCTCCTTCATTTATGATATTACTTAATAATACCCCACAATCTATGCCAAAGAAGGTATTTCAAAAAGGTAATAATCAACAATCATCACATTATTTATTCATCAAAAGGAGTGATACTTTCATTGAATCCGTATATTCAGAAATTACAAAGTGTCATAACAACAGTAAAAAACTAGTTTTTATTACAACTTTCTTTTCCGACAAAGTACATCTCAAGTAATGACACCACATAATCATCATAATAAAGATACAATTTCTTTAGTAAAATAGATGTAACTTTCTATATGTCTTTCTCCTTTCATCTTTTATGAAATCCATCTACAAAATTGTTAGCACGAGTCAGTTCATTTGAACTAAGCATGATAAGCACTAAATCATTAAAACATTGTTCTTTTATCTAACTATTCCATAAAAAGAATCATGTTGTTTATGAAACAATTCTAAAAACACAACAATAAAACAAAAATACTTTTCCCTAAAATATTACAACCAAGAAGGAGAGAGAATATTAAATTTTCTAATGTGTAAGTAAGGTTTAATTAATCAACATATCAACCCTAACTTTTCATCCTAAAAATCTTTTCAACAAGCTAGAAATAAAACATCATAATTAAAGAAAGGAAATTCATAATTCATCCTAAATTTTCCTTATCATTCAATTTACAAAATAAGGTACTTCATTTAACCATTTCTAACTTTTCAAGAAGTAATTCTAGATATACAAATATACCTTCCAGAATATGTATATTGTTTTGCTATTTCAATTAAACATTCAAATCAATACTTGAAGGAATAAACAATCAAGACATAATTATATTCCTATCTAAAATCACAATCCTAGCAAGATCAACAAGAATATAAATTATATTAATTAATATTATGTTTCAAAGACTCCAAAGAAGGAAGACATAATCAATAAAATCAAACAAGATGCTCACAGAAGAAATACTCTAAAAGACCTGAGTGAGTTCATTTCAAGTTCAACTCAAAGGAAAAGTCATAACTTACACTCTACAGTCCTAACAACTACACTTTTATAGAATTCATAAGCCAAAATAAGGATGAGCTACCAATCAGAGTCACTCAAGTTTCAACCAACCACTATCAAATCCAAAAAGGGAAGAATGATTAAAGTTCATAACCAAACTAAAACAATATCATTCCCTTTATCTTATGTTAGAGTTCATCAAAAAGAATGGTTACAAAGGTAATGAATGAATAAAATTCCAGAATTGAAGAAAGATACTTCAACCACGTCCTCAAGAGACTCTTCAACACAACAGTCTCAAAGATAACAAAGTATCTTAAATATTATATCCAATATATTAGTTACAGAGAAAGGAAAAATAGGTAAACATCAAGCAGATCTGGTTTCCCAAACCCCAATGTTGGAACAGATTATGAAGATCATTAATCAAAGTGACCAAACTTCCCTCTATACAAAGCTACTAACACATTAAGGAGGAAGCCACAGCCATATCTCATTTCACAGGCTAAGCATCCACTCTAAGCAAATATAGATGAAATGATACAGAACCGACTTCCCTAGGAGTAACACACATCAAGTGCTTAATCAATCAAGGAAAATCCACTTAAGATATACAAGATCTTAACTGAGGTAACAACATATCTCAAAGTTGGGAATCAATAAATGATCCAAGCAACATAATAGAAAATAATATCATACAACAAGAAAATTAGTCTTTCCTTCCTCCATAAAAGTAAAATCACCATTCACGATTCAACCAAATAACAAATAATCATTTCAGTACTATAAATCTCAATGAAAGAAAGGAAAAGAGAGTAACTTAGACCCATTTCAAGCTAGTTCCCCAAAGAACTATCAATTAACAAAACGAGAAGGAGAGAAAGATCATTCGATAACTTCCTTTCACAAAAGTTCAACAACAGCCAAAGATTTAGAGAGAGATTCCAATATCTAAAAAATATACCAAGGTAACCAAAATCCTAGAGTGGGTTTACAAAAATAAGAAGTAAACACGAAAACACATAACCTTAAAATTTTCATATCCATTCCTTCTCAGACAACTTATTCAGTCAAGGCTCAACAAAATGGGACAAGACAATAGAAAATTCCCAAAAATATAAGTTTTCTAAATCCAACACAAGATGGGTATTCCACTCAAAAAATATATATTCATGAACCAAGTTGAACAAAACAATGGTCTCCACTTCCATTATCAATAAAAATACCCAAAACAAAAACCTACATTAACCTGAACAATGGTGTAATGCCAAAATGGAGACTCCTTTAAGCTAGATTCCTAATGACAATAGAAAAGAGGCATGCAAGTTAAGATCTATAGATTTCCATGAGTCATGTAACTATTAAAATCATAAAAACATCCACATAAATTTTTAATCAGTTAGAGAACCACATAGACCTATTTCAATAGCAAGAAGGTCCAAATTTACAAACAAGCTAGCATTGTAATTCATAGTTCACACTTTCATATTTTTTCTCAACAATGAAGAACCAATAACATCCAAAGAAATAAAACAAACACCACTGATGCAAGAATAATCAATCATAAAAACAGAACCATAAGGTTTCCACAAAGAGAAAAGTTGTTTTTATGAAGCATTTAAGTAAAAGAAAAGACTTAATGGATAGGGCCTATCATGCCTGATAGAGCTCTATCTTCACTTTCTCACAGAAAATATTCAAGCAGAGCTTTGATTCCTTTCCATGAAACGCCAACAAAATCCTCAAAACTTTCTTCTCCTTCCTCTTATAGTTTCATAGTGGTATTTTTCTTCACTTTAACCGCCATACAAGGAAAAATAAACATGCAGGGATTCGAACTGAGGGTTCAAAGATAAAATCCACATGCAAAGCTTAAGCTCACAAAATACCAAATGACCAAAACAAAACTAAAACCATTCCTTTTTCCATCTTCCTCCTTCCTAGGTGGTTTTTCTGCTATTTCCAAAAACATTAAATGTCAAACAGGACTGACAGTCCTTCTCCTTCTCCCACCACCACCAACTTATGTTTGGCTATGACTAAATTTAAAATTACATGCAACTAACACTTGGCAGAGGTGCCAATTAGACCACATTATTAATTTTCATGCATTCACCAAATTTGACAATATCAAAGAGATAAGACCATATTAATCCCTCATAAATTTCTAGAGGTTGGTGCCACCGACCTTCCCCTTTTCCATGTCGTCCCCTTCTCCTTAGGTTAGCCCATGTTTAGGTTAGGTTTATAACCTTAGTTTAGGAACTAAATTAGGTCCTTAGGTTTAAGTCTAAGGTTTAGTCTTAGGCTTTCCTTTAATCATTAACATCACACATTAATAAAAGAACATAGTAACTTAGGATAGGTTACCATTTAGGATAGGATTACCAATTTAGGAACATAAATTTAATTAGGTCCCTTTAGTAATAGCTAAGACTTGCATCATAAACTTACCAAAGAAGAATCAAAATGCCATCAAACATCACTTACGAAGCAAGGAGTAGCAGAGATCACCCGACTCCGAGACAGCTATAATTTAGAGATCACATGATCCGTCAACTTTCGGTCAATATGACCACAAAGTCATGAATTAGAAGCATACCTTGGATAAATGAAATTGATCCAAGGTATTGTTGTTCTGTATCCAAGATTATGAATACTTGAAGCAAAAATTTGAGTGCAACAAAACTATGAACAAGTTTAAACTAAATTAATTTCTCATTTTCCAAAGTAGTGAATTATTCAACACAAGAAGAGATGAATTATTTCATTCTCAATTCAGCATAAACATGGCAGAATTGTACCTATTTTAGTAGATAACATATTATCTAAAGCAAACATGATTTCTTGATTCACAAGAGTACATCGTCTTCAACAAGAATCACATGTCAACATTTTCAAATTCAAAAAAAGAAGACATCATAGATATCAACCATGTTAGAGGTGTTACAGGAACTTGCAACATGTATATAAAACTGTTATTTTTAAGCCTTGAATTAAATTACATGAAACCGTTGGGTTGCACAAACTAGTGGCTACACAAACTGTCATGGTGGTTATGTATCTTAAAAGGAAAACACTAAGTAAAGGAGGAAGAAAACATTTGCAAAAGTAAGTAAAGTTGAGGAAATGATAAGTAAGGAAAAGTAAGCTATATAGACAAGATGTAAGCAAGCTAAAATGGGACTTAGACATCATCATTTGATTTGGAAATGAAATTTATCATCATTGGGGATTTTTATTGTTTCAAAAATGTAGCACCATGTAATTTTGGGTACGTACATATAGCCCTTTTGGAGAATCGTTTAAGCCATGAATAGGCATAAAACATGAAGTCTGAGTATGGCACTCTTAAATGGGAAATTTATAAATTATACCTCAATCATCAATGTGTTGAGACCATGCCAATCCAACATTCCCACCTCCTACAAAAGAGAGATGAGAATCAAGTGTAGATATAAAACATGATTAGAAAAATACTCAAAATAAAATGACAACATTACTTACCATATCCACCAGGGTAAGAAATATATCTTCTCAAGTACCAACCCCGCATACACCCACCAAGAAACATTAGAAAACCAAACTTGTGCTATATATACTACTTTTACTATTTTTGGAATTGATTTATGTTTTGTAAGTTTTTTGAATTTAGAACTACAGAATTCTAGCGAATTTTTCATTCATGATTGTGATTAAATTATAAGGGATTTAGAAATGATGGTGTCGTGCCCATTGAAATCAAAAGGGGCTTAGGAATGGGTTATATGCAAGAGATTTTATCATTTTGTGTTAGTCTTTGGATTTTTCTTTTTAATTCACTTAAGAAGGACTTCGGGAAATTTTTAACGAATCGGTCGTAAGAGGTATCAAAGAGATGGATAGGCAAAGTGCCTTTATTGATTAGTCTCATTTTTGTGTATTTATTGATTTTTTTAATTTTTGGCTCATAGTTGAGTGTTTTGACCACACTTTTCCTATGGTGTGAGGGAATTGTACACGAGAAACTTGACATTGCATATATATACATAGATTTTTTTTGGGTCGAAATTCCTTGTAAGAGTTGACTTTGTTATGGTTTATCTCATCTATTTACTCTTAGATTGTGTGGAATTTCTAATGATTTAATTTTTTAGAATGTATATTGTGGATGATTATGCAATGTGGTAATAAAAATTTTTCTTTTTTGTTTTGATTATGCATTTGAAAGTGAATTTTAACTTAGATCATTTGTTTCTCAAGCAATACTTAGCATTTTTATATCATTGGAAAAATGTGTTGAATATAATATGATGAAAATATGAACTAACCCCATTCTTAAATCCATGCAACTAGTAGGATGCAAGGGCTCATCACCAAGAGCCAAGCAGGACGTGAGTTATATGACTTGAAGAATGGTGAATGCAAATGGCAGTCAAGAGATAAAAATTTGACAAAGATCCAATTAGAAACTTGCAACTTGACCTAATAAAGATAAATTGACCAGTATAGAATGAATGTTTCTTGCAAGTTTTACTAAACTTATATTCATGGATGGCCTATTGATTAACAAAATCTGGTTTTGAGGAATTGTTCTCTCTTAACATACACATCTAGTTCATTTTTATGGGAGTTCTTAAAAGCACTTTTATTTTTTTTATTTTTTTACAACTTATTACTTATTATTGTGAACCCCTACTTCTTACCCCATGCTACCAAGAAGACACATGGGCTCATTACCAAGTACAAAACATAGGTGATTAAGTACTTCCTACCTTTCCCAATCTCATGCTACTAGTAAGAATCATAGGCTCATCATTGAAGACTAATAGGTCCGAGCATTGTAGTTTTATTTAGAAATGAAAGAATTGTGTGTTTATTATTTATTTATTTTTTTTTTTAATTGACTTTGGATTGTGCTTTTAGGAGGGAACATTTTCCCCTAGCCTCAACCCCACACAACTAGTAGGATGTGAGGGCTCGCCACCGAAGGTTGAGATATGACAACACATATTATGGGTGAAAGTTTTAGAATGTTTGTGTCATTGAGAGAGATTTTTAGGGAAATATTTGTCATCAAGAATATTTTAGAGAAACTATGGGCAAGAAACACCCAAATTGGAAGAAATCATGAAGAGAACTAAGTATACAAGTCCTTGTAGAATCATTATCAAGATTTTGTCTCATGAACTGAAATGATGAAGTAGATAGATTAGTTTAAAGAAGTGAAATGAATATTGAAGAGATATGATTTGATATTTTTGCCAATGTTTAAAATCTTTAAAGTTACTTGAAAATTAAGTTTCCAGTTTACAATTTCAATGAGATGATAATGTAAATGACAAAGTGATATGAATGCAATAATGTACAATATGGAGATGCAAGTGACCATGTGTAAAAGTGATTAACGTGAGGTGACTTGATGAACATCAAACTCCTCACCTCCCAAGGTACACCAATGATCCAAAGGATGTTTGAATTTTTATTTTCTTGATAAGGGCCTACTACCTTTAGTTTAAAATTACAACCGTTTCTTATTGTCTCACCTATTTGAACATCTATTTTTTCATATGACCATCCATTTGAAAGAGGAATTTGTAGATCTTTTTTTTTCTCTTGACAAAACATGTTCATGTGAGCGTGATGGAGTTTTTCACTCTTCTCCCTACATGGGAAGTATTGATCATGTTTGATGTTTGTTTCATTATTGGATCGTCTCTTGTGAACACAATGAGTTTGATTTCTAACATGTTTGTACATAAACCAAGGATCAAAATGGAAGAATCCTTAAAGATGGATTTGGTGAGTATTGTTTTATTTTCAAAATCCTCTTCTTCTATCTTTATCATATGTATTTCTAAGAGATCATTTCCAAGAAGAGAATCTACACAAAGGAAATTTTTAATTCCTTGTGGTTAAAAGGGGAGGAAGATCAGCTCATCACTCTTTAAGATTTTCATTATCTTCGTTGTGGTTTTGTGGATATGGTTTCCATATATATTGCTTTACCTTTATTTTTTTACCACTTCAATTTTTTTTTGGTTATTGACCTCAAATTTAAGAACATTTGGGGTGGTTTTGATCAATTCTTTTTATGGAAGTGGTTTTTTTAACTAGTTCGCAAGAATTTCATACTCCGAATGAACCCCTGGTTTCTTCTTGAGATTCTTCGATGTATGTCAAAGGTTTTTAAATCTCCTTGAGCTACGAAAACCTTTCCCAAATGGAGAAATATAGCTTCTTAGAATAAATTGGAAGTAATGGCCTTCATCTAGTGAATCTAGGTTCTACCAAGGATCATGCTATAGTTTTTCTCCTTGTCAATGACATATAACTCCATTAGAATAATTTTCATCCGTAGGTAGACATGAAGAACTATAGTTCTAATTAAAGTATCCTTAAGACTGTCATACCATCACAACATGTTTCTTATAGAGGAACACTTAGTCTCCCCATATCCCAACTTTTGTAAGAAATATAAGGGAACCACATTCACAACATCCCCGTCATCGATCATAGATCTCTTGATGTAATTTTTATAAACCCATACTTGCAAGTATAAAGCAAAATCTTCTCTTTGGGATAAATAAACTTGGTATTCCTATCATTTTACCCTAGAGGATGTATGTCAAAGTCGATATGATTGATTTGAGCCCCAAGTGGAGGCATAACATGAATTAGGTGACCAAGACCCAATGCATTTAACAACACGGAATGATGGGTATGGTAATTCTTAAAAATCTAGAAATGATATGTGAGAAAAGGTCTTGTTCAAATCTAAAATCAAATCATAAGCTCCTATAGGTTTTGAGACTATAGGAGCATCATCCTATGAGAAGGCATGAGTAGGAAGAGGTTTTGAAATATACTCCGTCATCCGATTTGTTGAATTGATCTCGATTTAACTTCTAACTCAACTAATCCAAAAATATTTGTATTATTGTTTAAGACTACGTTAAGAGAAACTCAAGATTTATCGAAGTCGAGGGCTCATGATCATTTTTACCAACAAAAATAACCTTGTTTACATTTCAAGGATTCACTTTAGCATCTTCTGAGAATGTTTAGGAATGGGTCCCGATAAATGCCTAGGCTTGTATTATGAGGTAAAATAGGTTCTTTATAACTCAATTGTGAGGTTGTTTCAGATTTTCTACGAACATGTCCATAAAGAGCTACCTTTGATTCTTGGGGAGTCTATGTATGAACTTGTTACATTCCCTATAATATATAGCATCGTGACCAACAACACAGTTGAAAATATAATATAGATTGGGATTGTAATCTATTAAATTTTTTATTTGTGTTTTTTATTGATTAACCCCATTGTAGTTTTGAAACTAGTTGTTATAATAGTTGTCCATATCCCCATGGGCATAATTTTGATATTGGTTTAGACCTTGGGTTTGAGCCTATCGAGGATGGGGTTTATTGATGTCAACTATGTTAATAGAGGAAACCTAATTAGGGCCTCTTTGATTGCCCATGTTTTTGTTATTATCATTAGTGTTACCATTGTTTGTAAAACCAACATTATTTTTTTATCAAGAACACCATCTATGGTAGCACCATGATTTTTATTCATGACCTTAGGTCCTTTTTTGTTGGCTCCATTATTTATATGGTTTACATTGTTTTGGTTACGGTACACAAAATTTCCATTGAGACCATAATTCTTACGCCCATTCTCAATAGCGTCTTGGTTGATTGTAAGCACACCTTCCAACACCTCCTCATAGATATGGAAAGGAAAATTATAGAATTCATTCTTGCTCTCTTAGTTAAGAAAATGAAGGAAGATATCACAAAGTTTCATTTGGTCCATATTAAGTGCACTTACAGAGGAATAAAGAACTTGACATCATATTTGAAATAAATGACTGAAATATTCATTTAGTTCCTGCCTAATATGTAGAAAATCCCTAATCCATGTTCATTTCAACTTTTTTATGTCAAATGATCTGATAAATTCAGAAACAATTTGTTTAAAGGAATGTATAGAAGCTTCTAGAATCTGATAGTACCAATCTAATGCAATTCCCTCGAGAGTATTCAAAAATATTTTAGCTACTACAACATCCCAAGGAAGCAATTCCCTAATGGCAGTAGCATAGGCCTTAATATGATAATTTGGGTCTCCTTCTCCCTTAAACTTAGGAAGATCAGAAATGAGTGTGGAATAATAACACCTCATATTGTGAAATCAAGAGGTTCTTTCAAATATTCATCATAAGTTCACATCGCATAATATTCCACCATTGAACCCCTCGATGAGGAGGAGGATGAATATTTGGATAATTCATAGTATAAAATTGACTGGAACACATGGAGATCCTATAAATGGCATATAAGGAGTAGGGAAAGTATACATGTTCATCTGAGGGGATTTTGAGTACATATGTAAGTAAGGAGGAGAAACACTAGAATATGGGCTACTGGGCATAAACCAAGGGAACGTCACATTTCTCTAAGGAATTTCATTTCATAACTTACTTCTAGAAATCCCATGCGTAGGATAAACATGAGAAAGATAAGGACCCATCGTGTGTTAGAACATCCGAGAAGATCACTCAAATTTGATTGGACCGATAACCTTATTTCATAGGATTTTTTTTGGTTGTGGTTGGTGGGGATATGTCCTTTATTTTTAATAGGAGACCCAACATTCTCCCCTATTTCATAAGTAGGTGGTAGGGGATGGGTACTCTTTCTTTCTCTAATCCTCACTACTAAGATAGGAATAACATCATGGGCTAAAGAATGAGTCTCTTGTTTAGGCTCCTATGGTGTAGGATTTGGTTGAGAGGACACGTGATAGCCCCTTATAAACTATTCAACATTGTCATTCTTGTCTTCATTGAAAATAGGAACCTTAAGATAGGTAGTTGATGCATTATTGTTGAACATCTCAGAGGCATGGATCTTCATCCTATCAAAGGACTTCTCTATTTGGCAAAGAGGATTAGAATTTTTACAAAAATGTCATCTTCTATTGATTGCATGCTAATGTGAGTTCTTGATAAGACTCTATGGTAAGGATTTATTCCACTCATAAGATCTCGTTGTTTGAATCGGGTCAAATTTGTTTTTGTTTAAAGTTTGGTCAACCTCCCCTATTCTCACATGACTAGCGAGGTTTAAGACATAGCTAGGAGAGGCTTGCACATATTTAAATGAGTAATTATCGACCATCTAGGAAGAGAATGGTAATATTGCAGGTTGAACGTTGGTGTAATATCTATCAAAGCCAAATGGCCCACCAAAATCTCTACTAGACATATTTGGGGAGGTATAAAATACCCACCAAAATAGGGGAATAAATGGAAAGGTAAGGTAATAACAATGAAAGCAAAGAAGATAATAAGGAACTAGTCCTTCAGGCTAGTTTCACTAATTTTCTACACTTGAGAATCAACATGTGATTCCTAGATGCACGTGACATCCCAAATTCATGACAACGGGAATTTTTAATATTATGGGAATACTAATGGGAAAGTATATGAGAAGTAGGGACCAAGATCAGGTAGTGTGAGTTCCTAGTAGTTGATTTGGCCAAAGGGTAATTAGAGGCTATGTATGGGTAGCATAATTTCACTATTGTTTGATTTTTTGGTTTTTTTAATACTAAACTATGTTGAAATTTCATTTTAAATAACTATAAAAAGTAAATCTAGCTTAAATAAAATACAAGTGTGTTTTAATATTTTAATTAGTGAATTTTTTTCCCGGTAAATCATCCATAATGAAATGTACAATCTAATCTATTTATTTGAAAGGAAATGAACTAAAGGAATTTAAATAAACAAAGCTAACATCTACCTTTCACTAATTAATTAAAATAAAACTAATCTACAGACACAAACAATTTCTTCTAAATTAATTAAATCTACTTCTACGCTAAAATAAAATAAACAAGGAATAGCCAAATGTGGTTATTCCTCTATTGTTGATGCAAATCTTAATTTAACTAAATATTGAGTCTTTCTAATTTTTAATTGTGCATTATCTACTCTTTATTCTAAATCCTCACATCATAATCACGGAAGAAATGAAGCTTCTCAGAAGAAATTTATTTCCCTGAAATTTCCTGAAGTGAAGGTTGGATTGCATAGACACTTGATTTTTAAAGAAATACAAAAAGTGTACATAAACATAAGCTTTCTCAAGCTATTTTCCCTTGAAAATCCATAGGGATATGCAGGGAGGAAACTCTCAATGAAATCTTTTCTCGTGTGCGTATTTAAATCTAACTAATAAATGAAATGAAAGCTACATGTGATTTTAATTGAAGAAATGAAGAAATATGTGCACAAGAACTTCCTCCAAATCCTTTCCTAGAAAAATCCATAAGGATAAGCTGAGAAGGAATTATCAATGGAAGCTACTTATAGTGAATACTTATTAATTATACTTTCTTAAAATAAGCTATTGATTTGATAAATAAATGTAAATTCTACATATAAAATAAATATTTAAAGAATTTAAATCACACCCCGACCTATAAATGTAGAACTCGATAATATGCAGAGGTAAATGTGCTTTTCTTGATCCCCTCAGCTTCTTTTCTAGTGATGAATCCAAATATTCTAGGGAGTTGTGTTGGTTGGTATGTAGAATTTGTGTACATGTTGGAGTAGACTAGTTGTAGGATAGTTGGTCTCAAATGCAAGTAAGGAAGTAAAAAGGAAAATATCTTAGTTGCTTATGTACTTCTCGGCAAGATTTTGGCATAGTAATGATGCAATCAAATTCAATGGACTCCAACCATGCTTCAGGAAAAATCATAGTTTTTATAGAAATTTGGCAGGGAAATGGTCCAACACACTTGGTAATCAAGAAGTGCCAAATCATCCACACAAGGGGAATTCTACTTAGTAAGTATAGTAATTAAATAATAATAAGTTTATACGCGTCTAACAAGCTCATAATCAAGATAATTGGTTGAGAAACATGCGAGAAAAGAAATGGGGAACTTACAATACATGTATAAAATTGGGAGTTTTAAGTCTCGGATTAAAGAGCATTGAACCAAAGTAGGACTAATTTCTAAACTAAAAATGATGCCCTTTAAGGGGAGAAGGGAATGTGCTTAATAGAAACTAAGGCACACATAAACAAAGTGGCTGGAAACAAGTGTTAGTGCAAACAAGATAAACATGTATTTATGAGACAAGATGTATGTTAGTAAGTAAGAAGACCAAGGTTAAGCTAACACATAAGTAGACAATGTAGGCCACAAAAATTAGGTTGTAAACATGGGACATCACTCATGATGTTGTAATAAAATTGATGCCAACGTGCTTAAAGGCATATAATCAATCATATAACAAATAATAGCAAGCAAAGTAATGTATAATCATGGTAAAAAATATACGTGCAAAGGAATTTTTGCACATAAAGCACATGTTAGCATATTAGAAAGATAAAAAAATTGTCAAAACATGTATAATCCGATATAGTAATGTGCTATGAAAAATGAAACAATAGCACCTATAGTGTGTACAAAAGTGTATGCCCCTATGGAGCTCTCGTCATGGGTTTGGTAAGAGGTATTATGCCAAGCATCCATGTTGTGTGTATCAATCTGTAAAGTCTATGATCACAACTAGAAGGAAAGTGAAATAACATGTGTATATAGAAAATATAATGTATCTTGATAAATTAATAATCAAGATGTATCATGCAATTATAAGTAAGCAAGAACAATGTGCGACCAAGATATGCAATATGTTGTGAGTATGAATAGAATGCAATGAAAAGTGAGTGTGATAGAGCCGCATTCTCCCAGAGTGAATGTGAATGAGTATACATGAGATGAGGGTCATTGATATATTCCCCCTCAGAAGTCAATAATGAACCATATAATAAGAGTGTTTCCTTAGGAAATGGTTTGAATTGTATTTAGAAAGATATGTTCAATAAAGTGTAGAGTGTATAGAGTACGTGAGTGAGTGAGTGAGCATGGTGAGGTTAATTTTAGATGTATACCCTTATCATTCGATTATGAACTTTGGAAATAGATTACATCATAGGGTAATGATTTCATCATGTAAAATTAGATGCAAGAAAGATGTATTGTGAATGTATAGAGTGATTAATGTGCATAGTGTATGGTAGAAGTTACAAGAGAAAGAAGTCAAGCATGCATGAAGTGTGTGGTGTGTGTGTGTGTGTGTGGTGCGTGGTGCGTGGTGCGTGGTGCGTGCTGTGTGGTGTGTGGTGTGTGGTGTGTGGTGTGTGGTGTGTCGTGTGTCGTGTTTGGTGTGTGGTGTGTGGTGTGTGTGTGTGTGTGTGTGTGTGTGTGTGTGGTGTGTGGTGTGTGTGTGTGTGGTGTGTGTGTGTGGTGAGTGAGTGAGTGTGTGTGTGGTGCGTGTGTGGTGCGTGGTGTGTGTGTGGTTAGTGGTGCATGGTGTGTGTTGCATGGTGTGTGGTGTGTGGTATGTGGGATGTGGTGGTGTGTGGTGTGTGGTGTGTGGTGTGTGGTGCGTGATGTGTTGTGTGTAGTGTGTAGTGTGTGGTGTGTGGTGTGTGGTATGTGGTGTGTTTTGGGTGGTGTGTGGAGCGTGGTGTGTGGTGTGTGGTGCGTGGGTGTGTATGTATGTGGTGTGTGTGTGTGTGTGTGTGGTGTGTGGTGTGTGGTGTGTGTGTGCGGTTCATGTATATAGTATGCCATCAATAGTAAATTATAAACCATAGCACAAGAGTGCATCATAGGAAATAACAATACCAATGTATATAGATGTGTATGTTGTGTGTGAGAGACTAGGTGTGGATTGTATAGATTGTAAGACTTGTGAGAATACTAGAAGGGGGAATAAGTACGGTTCCCCCGTATGTGTAGTGATGAATATGTTATCCGATGAAAGTGAAAGATGAGGTTCCTCAACCCAATGTTTATGGAGATAAAGGAATTTTACCATGCTCTAAGATTGGTGGTGTATGAGACAGAACCTCGCATATGTGAATGGATTCTATAGGCATGAGACTGATGAGGTGATAGATTGTTATTTGACAAATAATATGAGGGTGATGAACATCAATGTGGAGTAAATCACATATTTTATGGACACCTATGTGAGGTAACAAGATGTGGTGATGTCTACCAAGTAAAGGATCCACCCGAGTAATAGACCTAGACTGATGTGATGGACTAGTAGATCAATGAGACCATGTAGGCCATGTACGAATAGGTGAGCTAGGAGCATATTATTTTTTATATTTTATAGGTCTACGGGACCTAGATTCTCTAGCAAGTGCAATGTAAACCTCAATAGGAGGTCAGAGCCATGGTGGGGATGGTGGAACACCATTTATAGTGATAAATTAACTATTGTGAATGAACTTTAGACACAAGTGGTGCATGGAAATGATGACATGATTTTCATGGAGTGATGGAAGACCTAAGAGTATGTCACGCCCTTCAACTAAAGGTGCCATGATAAAAGGCACAAGAATGGTGAGAGGACTAATCGTGGATCGAAAGATTGACATAATCGTATGATTTAGGGACCGGATATGAAATTTGTGAGAGTGGATAGCTGATAGTGAAAATAAGTGCAATAGAATAGGTGTTCATGTGAAATGATGGATCAAAAATAGTGTTATTGATAGAAGTGGATCCAATAGAATGAGTGATGTGTAAGAAATCAGAAGAGATTGTAGCATGATAATCATGATCGGAGAAAGAAATGATTTGTGGATATGGACCATCATGAGCAACTAGAAATTCAAGATTCCCTTATGTAAGAGGAGGGACTGCGTGATATGTATGATTAGTTAAATATTCAACCACTTGTTTTTCATGCTTTGGAAGAGGTTCATTGAATATTTTGATCTTTTGATTTTCATTAACGAGTGCAGAAGTCGTAGGCTCTAGAAGCTCAAGTGTATTATTATTGATAAGATCTTGAATAATATTTCAAAGTTTGAAACATTGATCTATAGAGTACCCAACACATTGATGATAGTCACATATAAAGTTTTCATTATAGTTATGAACTTTTGGATGGGATGGGTCCAAGGTGAATGGAGGAGGAAGCATAATAATATTTCTCGCAATAATTTATGGTGAGAGAAGATGTGGAGCGATATTCAATTTTGTATATGTACACTTAGGTTTTTCTATTGAATCTCTTTAGTGTTAACTATAACATTGACAATGGATTTAGCTTCATTAGGTTTTTTATATGGCTTTAAAATTGACTTTCTTTGAAATCATGAGGAAGATGAAACTTGTTCTTGATACTTAAGCTTTCCTATAGATAAGAGTTTTGTTTCACATAGCTTAAGAGTGTGACATAAATGATTGAATGATGGAGAGGTCTCAAAGATAACACTCTCCCCCGAAGAGGCAAGTGATAGAATTTTCACAAATAGATCTTAAATTTTAGAGTCCGTAAACACATTATACATCTTAGCTAATTTTTTTTATATTACAAGAAATAATCTGCTAGGTGTTCATTAGATCCTTTCTCAAGTTGTGCAAGTTGGATGTATGAGATCTTAGAGCCAATATTGATGTAGAAATGAGAAATAAAAGCATCATTTAGATGTGTATAATATGTTACCAAGTGTACATGTAGATCATAAAACCAACGCATTGCATACTCTTGAAGAAAATGAGGAAATAACTTTTCTACTAGATTGTGATCATCCACATATTCTAAACATGCAAGTTGAAATGCTTAGAGATTCTCTTACAGTCACCATGGCCTTTGAAAGTAGGTAGCTTAGGTGTAATGAAGTTGGGAGGTAGTGGATAGGTGGAAATGAAGCGCTCAAAAGGAGTATGAAGGACTGAAGTGGAATCTAAATATGGAAACACATGAGTAGTGAGTTGGAGCTAGAAAATTTGAGTTTGCATATCCCGATATAAAGAAGTTAAATCAGGAGTATTTGAATAAGATCTATGTTGTGAAGTAGAAGTATTAAATTGTATGATGGGATCAATATTAGTGGGAATAGAAGTGGTGATATGAAGGGGTTGAGTGGAGGTCATGATAGCCAAGGAAGAACCAACAACATCATGAGACTTTTTAGCAGCAATCGAACATGAAGAACATATGGCGGATGATGGGTAGGATTATCACACAAAGCTTGAAGAAAAGAAGTTATCTTATCTAATTGTTCTTAATTAACACTAGTCTCCTCATCATATGATTATTCACTATCTGATGCTTTAATGTTTTGAAGAGGCACATGTTGCGAGTTAGCAAAGGGATTCACAATTTCAGCCATTGATGTAGAAAACTCATCCATTGATGTAGAAAACTCATCCATTGATTTAGAAACCCTACAAGAAGATGGAGGACGCTCACGATGCTCAAAAGAATCAAAATGACCACTACGGGTGACAACAATAAGAATAAAACCCTAAAAAGAAAGTTGGAATTGAGTGACGGGTTCACCAAAATGGTTAAGAAAATATTAAAATAAATAGATGCCTAACACTAATTTTGTAACAATGTTAAATATATGTAATGAAGTACATAAATTAACTCAAGTAAATTAGGCTAAAAGCATGAAACCCTAGTTGCAAATGAAGGGATAAAATACTTATTTGATTCATAAATAATCCTAGACTATTCTGAATTGATGAACAGAGAAGGGAAAGTGTCATTCCAAAGCTCAGAAAATTATGTGACCCTAAGATATTCTTGGACTGGGCACCTGGACAGTGGTCGGGGGTGCCTACAGCATTATAGACCTTCTCTAGACGCATGTGACTACTTAGAACCTCAAATGGACAAATTTTGAGGGTCACAAGGTGTTTTTTGTCCTTCTCTTCTTGTTTTTAGTATGTTGCATCAAGTTCACAGATGTCACATGTAACCTGTAATGAAGAAATGACCTACGAAACCCCAAAAGTGCATCAAATCCCAAAAAGAAAATAATGTAAATGAGGGGTCAAAATTTCCTCAACTATCAAATAATTTAATTTATAACCAATCGTTTCACTAAATCTTAGACCTAATATATTTTGATGTTCATGTGTGTTGAAATCATTCCCCAAGTGGCTCTCAGGTGCATGTTACACTGATAGAGAGAAAGTAGCTAGATTTAAAAGATTTAAGTAGATGTGTGCATGAAAGAATGAAATTCCACTCCCATGTGTGTATTCAAAAGAAAACGTCCTTTTCCCTTGTGTGGATCTAAATGGATGCTTGAATGCCTTTATAATGGCCTTTGAATGCAACCTTAGGTGGTGATAGCTAATGCTTAGCACTTGGTGCCTTATTATGATCACATAGCTTTATATTTATATCATTCCCTTGGTTGAATTTCATAATTAATCACTAAAAAGATGAATAGTAAGAAAATAAGATGCCCAAATAGCTAGAAAGGACCCAAAATATGTGATAAAATTATAAATAGGTCAGGGGCACCCATAGGGGATGGGGTGTCTGGGGCGCATTCATTCTTGCTGGGCGTTGGTGTCCAGAGTTAGAAATGCCAACTTATTAAAAGAAAGACTAGGCAAGAAGGTGTGTAAGAAAAGGAAGGAAAATAGAAAGCAAGAAAAGAGGCCAAAGATAGTGATTAATTATTACTTTTATCACTTAGGAATCATATGAATAGTGGTATGTGATCTGACTAGAAATATACCCAAAGTGTGTGATTTAGTGTCTACAAATTTTCTTCTCAAAGGTATCACGATGGATTCAAGGAACGATGTTTTTCAATTTCCGATAAGTTACTCATTTCAATTATGATCACTATGACATCATTTTTAATAATCCTAGATTCTAATGGGGTTCTTTCCACTTTTTGAATTCTTTTACAACCGCACAATTGCCTTAGTTTTCACCATTGTACCTCGATATGCTTTGTCTTGCTCATCACACAATTGTACTCAAAACTATGCTTTAGGATCCTTTTTAGGGTTAATTTTCTTGTTTGAACTATGATACAAATTTATAACCATGTGATGATGGTAAAATTCAGCAAGATGAGTGAAAATGGAGCCAATAACTTTGTGCACTGAAAACTAAAACTTTCTATTTTTGGCAAGTGGGGTCAGAGCTGCTATTTTGGGATTTTTTTCTTTTTTGTCAAATTTTGTCTTCTCAAGCTCTTAGAACACTTAATTCACCTTCATTGATGATTCTTTACCATTTTTATGAAGTTTCTATTTTTAGTAGGTTACTTTTTAAGAAATTATTATTTTGGGAAAATTGCTCATTTTACCTTGATTGTTATTTTGCACCATTTCAAGATGTGCTGAGTTATGGGAGATTGATGTTTTAGGAGGATTACTATTTTTAGTAAGTGATTATTCAAAGAAATTTATAATTTTAGAAACTAGTCATATTATTTATTTTTTTTCAATTAAAACACCATTGTTGTATTCAGCTTCTTGCACTCCGGATCATGTGCTCCAATTTTCATTATGTTTCTTCCTCTTTAACTCTTACAAATTAAAAAGAAAATTTGGATGGTACGGTTTCAAATATGCATGTAGACACCCAAAATTGGGTCACAACCCTCTAAACCACCTTCGATTAATTAATTCCACACTACACCTAACCATGACCCCTTACACACATTCTAATTAATTTAATTACCATAGTTAAATTAATTATCTACCTCACTCCTCTACCTCACCTAAGCCATCTCACCCTAGACCTATTCCAAGCTCATTAATTACCCTAGACCAAGTCCCCACTTATCCTAACTAACTGGACTCTTTCCAACCCTAACTATTCATGACCTATTAATCCTCTAACTAATTCCACACTCTAATTTATGCCATTCAACACTCCAGACCCAAAATAAGCCAAAGACCATGCCAAATTTGGGAGAAAACCCTATTTTTGGAAAGTTATACCAATTCTTCTTAACCGATGCCGCTTATTCCTTAGTCGGTGCCAATCACCTAACTATCATCGGTTAGGTTAAATAACAAATCTTAACTCATTAATTGCGTTATGAATCTGGTTTTCTAGCTTTTGTGACCTTGCATACTCACTCTCACTCTTTTCAATAATCTTGAGACATACTGAGACCCTTTCAACATTTAGACACCACACAGTTTATCAAGATATTGATCCAAAGCTCCAGTGCACTCAAAGGGAAGCACTGTTTCCTCCTGTCATTGTGGCATTCATTAAGGATCACATTCTCCTGTAACCATCACCACCACCTTCTTTCTACCTGCATTCCACAAGTAAGTATTATTTCTTCTTTTTCATTGGTTTCAGTATATTATCTATTTACTAGTTATCTATTTCATTTTTCCACCTCTCATACTCGGATCTCTCCTACATCACCTCCATTTGACCATTTTCCCAAAAACCTCCATATCTTGCCCAAATAGAATCCTTATGATGTCCGGGCCTTTCTAAAGAATACCACAACCTCACCTAAAACTTCCCAACTCTCTCGTACAATCATAGATATCTCCCATCAATCCATTTTTCATATTTCTACATCATTGCCCCTACCAACACCGGTCAAAGAACCGATGTCGGTCATTTACTAGTACCGGCATCAGTCACCTAACCGATAGCAGTCTCTGTGACTGGTAATATTTCCCAAACCAGCAAGCTAATAACTCACTCCAAATAACCCATAACCTCAAAAATAGTGCCTAAACCTCATTTACAACCTCTGTCATACCCATAAGCCTATATCAAACTACCAACCCTTTAAATTTAGTCATAACTTGCCTGTTAGATTAGATTTTCTTATTATATTTGTGTGAAACACCTAAATCATACAACTACAGTAGGATTTTCTTCTTTTATGTTATTTCTCTACATGAACTTCTTTTAAAACATGGATTGACATCCTTCTAAAAAGTACATCACCTCCTAAATCTAGCTTCCTCTAGGCAATCCACCAACTATTATTGTTAATTCTATTTTGTGGTCTTGTGTTCTATTTTAGGTCATTCCTCCTAGCCAAAGGGAAGCTCTCTACAATCATCTTGGTCAACATTCTATGTGCACACACCTTCTTCTCATTATCAAAGGTATTCTTCCTTTCCCTTGCACTTATCTTTTTTATCTCTACATTTTGCGGTGAAACATTCTAGCAAATATCATTACGTTAGGAGCCATAGCATTGGCAATTGAAAAAAAAATAAGAACATCATCCAGAATTTCTAGATAATGGAGATCTCATCCTGGATAACCCCAATGCGCCAGCTAATTAGAACCTCCATACATTTAAGAAACCTTTTCAAACCATACTCATTCATCAAATTAGGTGGGTGAAACTTCTAACACTAATGTTCATGATGTTCACACCGTCTTCAATATAATACCTACCTCTTCTAATCATTTTCCTCTCATCCCATCTATTAATGAAATTCTTGTTTACACTCCTCTACCCACAAAAGAGCTTGTTTTCCTACTCCTCTACCCATGGAGGAGCCTACCTTTCCTACTCTTCTACTCACGAAGAGATGACCCTACCTACTATTTTACCTACCCAAAGAACCTATGTCACCTACTCCTTCATCTATCGAAGAGACTACCCCACTTATCCCCCAATTGTCAACGATCCCACACTATCCATTCTTCTACCCATGGAAGTTCATATTTCATCTTCTTCCCCAGCTAAGGAAGATCATACACTACCTACCTTTCTCCCTCCTCAACCCATAGAGGAGCCACTTTTATACTCTCTTCCTGTCAATTATGTGTCTCCCAGGGTCTACTAGGATCGTGTTAATCTTCTTGCATAACTTCTACCTATAGATTTAGAATCCAAAAAATTCCATGTCTCACAAATATCCACATTTTTCATAGGGATTACCACCAATTCACCATCCTCCTCCTCTACATATACGTTATTCTCTCATTTCACCGATTATTTATAGTATGTGGACCACACCACACTTTACGGATGCCTCCATCTCCCAAAGTACCTACTCAAATGAAAATGATAACCCTGCATACACCTCCACCATCTATCCAAAGATATTCCAAATAACTAAGATCATGACACTTGAACTAGTCATATTAGCATCTTCTTCATCAACCTCTCCTTCACCTCAACCTTCACTTGCACCCAAATCTTCATCAACACCTAAACCTCCACCTATAACTAAACTTAACGCTACATTGGGGGTCCATCCTACACCTAGTCTACTACATCCCATAGTCAAATTAGACCTGACTACTAAACAACCACTTGTCATGAAGTCAACTCCCACACCTAAGAAGAAGACACAATCTCCTAGGCCTTATTCTCCCTCACCTCTTCCATCGATCTTAGGCCCACATCCATCAACCTTGGTCAAGAAACCACTTCACCAAGGAAATTCCAAGGTGCGAAAACCCACATCCACACCTTCATCACCTCATTTTCCCACACCTTTACCTCTTCACCAAAATAAATCCCAAGCACGATAACCCACACCCATGCCTCTACCTTTATCACCTCATTTTCCCACACCTTTACCTTCGTCACCTACCTTTTCTATATCTTCTTTGTTACCTACCACCATATCACATTACCAACACTTTGCCACTTTCACTCTGGATTTTTAGATTTTCCTCATTTTTGGTGTCTCCTTCGCCTCACATACCCCACTTGAATCTTTACCCAAGAAGGTGCAACCTAAATAAAAACAAAAACAAAACCTTTGTTACCTATAAAAAAGGTAGCCCACCTATTCCACCTCCAACAACACCACTTCCACAACAATCACCTGTGCCTCGACCAAAACCCACTCTGACTTCACATTGTGATCTATTAGCAGGATCATATTCCAATGTCCTTGTTATGTTGTTAGAAATCTATGCTATCACATTAGTGCCCATCAAACCTTACAACCCACTCAAACCTAAACCAGCAAGGTTTGATGATACTAATATTTTTGCATATCATCACTCTTCATGGCATGATATCAAGGATTATAAGGCCCTTAGAAATGTTCTCCTTCACCTTTATAATTTAGAAAGCCCCTTAGAATAAGATGACCAATTGAAGGATAATTTCATTCCCCCTTTACCCGCTACCGCACGACCTAATCCTATATCCCTCTATCTCCACAACCATATTTTCCACTTCCGGTCTTCAAAATCAATATGGTTAGAGTAGCCACTCGATCACAAAAGGAAAAAGGAAAAGAGAAAGTAGGAAACACATCTAGTGCACTCCGCACCTACCATTCTATTATCTCATTTTAGTGATTCCTAACTAAAAATGAGATAACCATATGAAAATTTTAGGCAAATCCCTTTAAAATTCCCCTTTGAAGGAGATTTTTAGGTTTTTAGGTTTTCATTACATGAAAGCATGTTTCTTGCATATTACATGTCTGATGTTCTGAAACCTAAAACCTGATTGTCTTAGCAGTGTGTTAGGTTTTGTAACTCCCAAGCATCGAACATGCTTTATCCAATGCATGTTTTGTGTCATTTGTTTCCCGAAACCCAAAACCCAAATGAAGCCTTTGTGTCAGGATTTTGGGACTTAGAAGCATCTAAACAAGGCATGCATCATGTCTGATGTTTCCTAAAACCTGAAACCCGAATTGAGTTTTTATCCTTTGTATCGGGTTTTGGAAACTCCAAGCATGATGACATGTCATTAATGTCCAGGTTAATGCGGAAGTTAGCACGCATGTCAAGTGAGGTATAATTAATTCTAGGTTATTATAAATATTCAACTTTTCCACGTCATTTGTTACCTTATTATTTTTCTTGTTGTGCTGGATTTTCGTTGATGCTTCGCTTCCTCCAAACCCGATCGAGCTTCCCGATTCATTTCACTAGCCATTTTTGATCATTTTTTTATCTAGTTGAAGGTATTCTTCTCTTCTTTCTTTTTAGAAGTTTTTGGGTTATTTGTGAGGTGTTTTTCTTGGGGTTTCCACTCCATTTTTTCCTCATTACTGGTTTAGGGTTTTGGGTCTTTTTCCTTGGTTCTTGTCTTTTTCCCAGTAGGGTTCTTGTTTGAAATTCACTCCTTGGTTATTTACTTATTTTTACATAAGTTGTAGATTTCAAAAGAATCTAAAAATCAATAAGTGAAAAAGGTGGGAAATTCTCATATTCTGACATGTCAGAAACCCAATATATTGATTTCAAGTTTTGTAGGGTGTTGTACATCTTGTTTCTTCCACCTTGTGTCGGGTTTTGTAGGGTGCTCGACACCTATCAAGTTTTGTCACATGTCAAGATCTTCCACCTACTCAACATCCTCCTACTTCCGTAGTGTGTTAGGTTTTCATTGATGCGCAACATGCCCTAACTTCTGAAATACACCTCGCCAGTGTTTCATGTTTCTCAAGGTGCTCAATATCCTCCAAACTCTACCATTGTTTTAGGTTTCTATTGGTGTTTGACACGGCCTAATTTCCAACATACAATCTAGTCATCGAGTTTCTAAAGGTTTTTTGCAAGTTTCAAAACTCCGAACGGTGTGGTGGGTCTATGCACTTGTCCAACAAGATTTCACACCCAATTTCTCTTCCAAAAGTCATCAAGGAATTTTCAAGACTCCTCATGTCGGACCTAGCCAATCTAAGGATAAGTCGGATAAGTCAGGAAAGATGAAGTATAAGTATCAAAAGATGGAGTCTTCTTCTTATGTAAGCTACAATTATGACATCCGAGACACAGAGCTCGGCAATATAGATATGGAAGACTTATGGAAAAGAATTGAGGATTCTTCTCAAAATTCATGGATGAAGTCAATAGCCGGTAGTGGTCTCCCTCTTGCAGCAAGATTTCCAATATCATCTCAATGCCTTGAATTCATCCTGGCTTGCGCTTCCAACTATGACTCAGCCTCCCGCTTAGTAAGAAATCAAATAAGGGAGTCTATAGTGAAATTGGACAGAGATTACTTTGATCAACTCCTAAAGTTTCCCAACTTTATAGAATATGTTGATTTAGACCTTAAATCAGCACAAAAGGCCTGTGACAAACATCAGGAAGACTACATCAAGCACATAAATAAAAATTTCTTGATCAAGGATAAGCCAGTTGTTACTAGGTTTCCTAAGTCGGTCCCTAGAAGTTATTTTACTCTTGAAGTCAACGATATCATCACCCTACTGAGCTGGTCATTCAGACTCCCAGACTCAAAATAATTCCAAGGGTGGATGTACCAGTTCATGTTCATCATAAAGAAGAATGACCAAGGGATTGATTGGGGTAACCTAATAAGTGATGAGATAGACTCCCAAATGAAAATGGTCTTGTCTACTGGTAAGTTCTATATGATGTCATACGTCACCTATGCGGCACTAGGCACAAGAAACTATTTAGGGATAGATGCAAAGGGAAATCAAGCATCGAAACACATATATCGGTACTTCCCACAACTTATAATAAAAGGGTCTGAAGACCAATGTAGAAGTGTGAATGACACCTTCTTCTACAAAAAAAATTGCAAATTGGATCATGATCTGAGGAAGTGAAGGGTTTCTGATGAAGAATGGGCCAAAGTGTCAAAATGGGGTTACATTTTCTTGCAATTCAATAAGTTTACTTATCTTTGGGTGGTAAGGTTCCATGGTAATCCTTTCTATTTTCCCAAGTTCCCAGGTGACAAACTAATCCTTATGGAGTTGGTTAGACAATTGTTGGATTTTCACAAATTCCAACAAAGTAGGCACAAATTCGTTATCTCCTTCCCCATTTCCATTGGAAGGTATACATGTTCTACCATGGTTAAGGCCAAGAACGTGGTGCATGAGATTTAGGAAAAATTGAAGAAACATATGAAGCTCAGGGAGGGATTCGACATCCGAGGAGTCCTCAAGTCATATGGAACCTTGTACCTGTATGTTCCCACTGTGGAAGATATCTGGGTTGATCTTTGGGATGAAGTTTCCATCCAAAGAAAAGACAACAACAGACTAACACTTGAAGAAATTCAGATGTTAGATCTAGCTGACATCCCCGAAGGCACCGTGGATAATGAAAGTGTTCTGACACTAGGTACGAATAGTCAGATGGAGACCAACTTGGATTCCTAGCCATTGATTGGTTTGTTGCTGAAAAGGATTCTATCACTGAAAGAGCTGCTCAGACTCTTATCCATACCAAGGCATGGCTCATTTCCTGGGGATGAGTTATAAGGAAAAAATCTTTTCAAAAATAGCCACTTTAGAAGCGGGACCCTCCATGGGAGAGAGGAAGAGGATAAAAGCCCTACCAAGATAGATTAAATTTAAGTTTGTCAGAAGGGGAGAAAAGCAAGGAGCCGAATCATCTACCACTCCTTCACAAATAGTTGAGGTACTAGATTCACCTCCTCTACTAGAACAAAGAAAACTTCCTTTAGGAGATGAGGTTGGTCTAACTCTCATTTCTCCTTTCGGTGATTACTCATCAAAAGTAAGACTCTCTCTTTCTTCTCAAGCTTTGACTTTAGAATCTTTACCTCCTCTCTCCCAATCTTCCTCATCTCATATTTCTACGCCACTCTCATCAGCCATGGCCAGCATTTTCTCTGACCTCTCACCTCTCTCTTTCTGGACCTACGATGGCCATAGATATGCCTCCTCCTTCCACACCTTCATTCCCTGAATCTATCCCCACAGTCACTACACTTGCACTCATCACTACTCCAAAAGTAAATCTTCCTCCACCTGCAGATATAGCCATAACACCTCTGATAGGATCAACTTCTTCCATTGTACCTCAATGCTTAGTTGATCGATGTCTTATGGTAATAGTCTACTCTAGATTTATGTGCAGACAACTAGTCCATGCCCAAGATGACACCATATGAACCCAAAGGAAGGATTCAAAGATCCAAAGTAGTGGTGAAGGGTCCCAAATCCACTACACACTTCTTAAATAAGGAGTCTAAAAAAAATTTGGCTCTAGAAGCCATCTCAACATCCATACTACAACCCTACCTAGCTACCACCATCCTGCAACACTCTACTAGGGATGGTGCAATAAAAGAACCAGATGAACCAAAATTAAATAATATAGAGGTGGAAATACCACCAATACTACATGTCATCTCTATCATGGTAATCTGGTGCTCAGCCTAGTGGTTCTCGACCACTGCGTAGATCTGATGGCTCTGTGCCATATCTCCAACAAGAGCTCAAATCTGTCTTACCCTTGTTGCTAGGGTTCTTTGGGCACTCTCTGTAATGATGCCCTGCAACGCCACAACAATAATATTTTCCTGGTCCTCTCAATGAGATGTAACTCCAGCCAAAGATTACTCTAGAGGTCCGAGTTGTGGATCCTAACAATCCATCTGCGGGATGTTGAGGTCTTGGCCGACAAGCTCCTACTAACTAAGATCTCATTGCACCTGTTTCCGGATGGAACCTCTGGAGGGGGCCCCATACTACACCCTCTCTCGTAAATCAAATCTATAAGGAGGTCTGTAATGTTGGTGGCTCTACTACTTGAGGTGGATGTTGTGGTGGCTCGAATGAAGCATGTCCTAAACTCTATCAACCACGTGGAGGAGGAACCACCCCTCAATTTTCCATCCTCCATCTATTAGATATGGCTCTAAACTCTATCTCTATCTTTCTTTGTCTTCCCCCATGTATCCTCTACAATATAGGCCTTCTCCATGGCCTATGCTAATATTTTTGGGCATTGAATGTGCACTGCGCCACCTAAATCCAAGTTCAAGCCCCGGATGAACCTATGAATCCATACCTACTCATCCTACATATAGTCAACGTACTTTAGAGTAGGTCCAGAAATTGAATCTCATACTTGTACAATCATCGATGCTTGATGGAGGTCGTGAAACTCATCTATCCGTTCTTTGAATAAACCTCCTAGGAAAATACCTAGCTCCTAAAATGCTCCTCAAATAGCTCTCAGGTAACTATCTCCAAGTCAACATGGAGCTTCTACTCCTTGGTCCTCCACTAGACTCCTACTCCATCCCTCAGAATATGGATCGTAACATGATCTTTTGTGTTTCTAGTACAAGGGAAGAGCTTGAAGCATCCACTCAAGCTCACCAACCAAGCCTTTGCCTGAAAACCTCATGTATCACCAAAATAGTGTGACAGTTATAGCTTCAGGATCTCCCTGATATGGTCTACATCGACATCCGATGACCCCCGGGTCTCTCTACATGCTCCTCCCTCCGTCCAGGGCTCGTGTTCTGTCCAGGTGACCTAAGATCCTATCCACATACCCTATATGTAGTGACTCTACCCTAGATGACTACGCGTATAAGTTCTCTTCCCTATACTCCTTGTTGTGTTGAGGGGATACATGGGCCTCCACTGATGGCTCCATGTCATGTCTAGCAAATTATCCTCCCAAGGGCTCTCTGCGTATAATAGCATTAATGTCCTGAAGCGTCTATAAAATATGAGGTAGAATGGCCGCTACATCCTACTCTAGAGGTGGTACATCTAGGTCTATGTGAAAATACCCCTTGTCTAATTTGTGCCTTCTCTTGCATAGATCAAGGCGAGAGTTAGTTCATTGTTCTAGGTCTTGTTTCAATTTTCTATGTTTTCTAAATTTATCCAAATATCAACTAGTGTGGTTTTCTAGATTCAAAAGAACAATTTTGCACTAGGTTAAAAGTTCATGTCTCATGTTTTCTAGGTGTGCCCAAGGGTCCAAGATTTGAACCCACGGCTCTGATACCAAGTGTAACACACGTAAAATGACGTTCTAAAATCACACTAACTCCCAACACTTAACCCGAAAATTGTGACTATTTTTTTGTTTAAGTTAAAAGAAGGTTACAAGGATGTTAATTCCCTAGGGTACAACAACAACTAACTAACACCACTATCTCAACTCTTGGATTGAAGAGCTCAATCTAGAACAAAGGTTAACATATTCTCAAAGTTATCTCTAGAGTCCATTAATCAATTATGCATTAGAAAGGTACCCTAGATTAATTTACTTAATTAAATGTTTTCTTCACTTAAGTTAATGTTCCCTCCTAATATGGTTAACCCCTTATTTAAATAATTAAATTCATTATCTTATTAACTTAGAGGCCTTTCTAATAACTACCTAAAGCTTTCTAAGGACTAACCATGGCTTAGCACTCTATGGAAATTAAATGGTCCCATTCCCCATTTACACATACTATAAGGTTTTTAAAACAACATTTAAAAAATCATTCTCACCTAACAAAAGTAGGGTGAAACCTCCACCCTTAGATCAAAACAATCTTGGCCACTAGATCCTAGGGCTCCAAACTAGCCCTAAACTTCCTTATGAATTTTATTAAAACCTCTCCTTTACTCTATTTCCCTCATTTTGTCTATTTGTTTTGCTAAAACTACAAATGGAGAGGAGGAAGCCATGGGAGAAAAAGAGGAAGGGCCATGGAGGATTCTACAATGATATAGCTATTTTAGATTATCTTAGATTAAAGTTTTATTGTTGTTATTACTTCCATTCAAGGATTGGGAGGGGTTTCCCTCTACCAATCTGGTTTTAATTATAAACTATATGTATTTGGGGCAAACCCAATCCCATAAATATAAATGAGAAGGAATGTTTTTAATCTTCCATTTGTATGCTTGTATTGCTTAGATCCATGGGATTACTCATTGTTTTCTTTTTGGTGATTATAGGATAAATTTTACAACTTACACATTGGTATAAATTGTATAAAATTCACACACGAGGCACGGATCGAGTATTTCTGTCATAAGTGACAACCACCACCCGAGAAGACCGGATGTCCCGGGACCTCCGCCTTCCCAGGTGACAAACCACGGACCATTGCCCTACTAAGCGGAGGTTTTGAGACTATCATCTTAGCCTAAGCGGTGGTTACGGGACCACAACTCTGCACAGGGTAGTAGTCCTACTTTCTAAAAATATCAAGGAGAAGGGAAAAATGGTTGATGAATGGATCCAGAGACTACTCCTACAAGGAAGAGAGGTCATTGATGACACAGTGGAGGTTTATAAATCCTTGGAGGAAATAAAGAAGGATGGTGAAAAATGGATGATGAATTTTCACAGGAAGTCGGGAACCTTGAATTAACTTTAGAAGCTCTCAATGCACTAAAACAGGTTCCATCCCAAATCTTAATGGAAGAAGGAATCATTCCACATGGGGATAAGCATTTCCAGCTAGCCAAAGCCATCAAATTCAGGATAAAGATTCTTAGTGAAGCTTGCAACAAGTTGAGGGAATCTAGAGATTAGTTGGTTGATGCCACCAATGACATAGAAGAGGAGCTATCTAGGATCTTCGCCAAGGTGTTGGGTTAAAGCTCGGATATTCTACCTACTTACGATCTCTATAAACAAATTCAAGAATCAATTCAACACAAACCAACTTCTTTCTTTGATATGACAACCATTGATAAATTCATAAGGATCAAGAATGTTTTGGAATCACTAAGGAAACTCAACAAGAGATTGAATAAACTTCCTGGTAATACAAGTGACACTCAGGAAACTTGCAAGGTTCTAAGTGATTATTCTAGTGCACCAGATGAAGCTGAGATGTAGGGCATAATCCGGAAGTTCCAAGAATTTTGTGACAAGCAGGCTTTCACTGGAGGAAGACAAGGACGACGAAGCAGAATAAGCATAATGTTTCATGTCATTTCTATCAAGAAATTTTCATGTCTTTTTCATTTTCATTTCGTCACATAGGAAGCAAATTTTGACTTGTTCTCCTACGTGAGAGTCAAGCAAAATAGGACTCTCATTAAATGACTATTTTCTAGGATTTATCCTATTTTCTCTCTACTCTCTCTATTATAAATAAGGGATGCTTATGCATTCCAAAGGAGAGAAATTTTTAGAATATTAAGAGCTATTGTGAAGAAGAAGAAAAACTTTGTATTTTCTTTTTAATCATTGAGGAATAGAAATAAGTGTTATTTTGCAAAATTTGTGTTGTGGGATTCATCTATCTTGAGAGATTGTTCTTACGTCCAAGATCTTAAGCTATTCTTTTTTATTTGTCTTGATTATTTTAATCATTTCGAATATTACACTCATTATCTAAAACTCGTATAAGTATTTCTTGATCTGTGTTTTCTTGAAAGAAAATACATTCCTCTCATTCCCTTCCCACTTTGTTTCATCTGTAATAGTTTCCTTTCTAATCCATTCCATTTCTAAAGTTATAACATCTCCATCTCGTGTTGATATGGATTTTGGGATTGTATCCCAACCCCAATGGTTAGAATAGTGTGGATATTGTATATATTATTTTTGTTGTGTTTTAGATTAGTAATAAATAGGCTGCCTCACCTATCTTTAAGGAGGGATTTAATCCCATGTACTGTGGTTATACAGATTTAATCCTATTTTTGGCAACTCTGCTTTGGGATATACAGATTGATAAGACTAAGCTTATCCTATTGGTGTCTAATGACTCTGTATTTGCCTTATTTTTTAAGATCCGTTTTTAGTTCAAGCTAGCTTGAAGATCTTCACTCGGTCAAGCCGAGCTAGGGTGAAACTAATCTATTCTTTGATATGTTTAGTAACAACACAATTTCAGACTTTCCCCAATAGTGTTACATCTAGCCTAGAAATAAGTTCTTCACCTATCCGAAGAACTTAGGTTCCTCAAGAATAAGAAGCTTCTGCAACTTGTTGTGTAATATTTCTATCTGAGACTCAGATTCTTGTGCACACTTTATTCAGAAGGATGGCAACACAACTTGTGCCTTGGGGTGTGGCTAATTGTCCTCTTTCCCTAACTCTGTCATTATATGATCTACCACATGGGTCGTAAGAATATTCCTAATTTTAACGGTGATGGGAAGCAACACCTGATGAACACATTGCTTCATTCTTTTTCACATGCATCATCCTTGAGGTTTCTCTTGAATATGTTTCTATTTGACTCTTCATTGAAAAGTTTCATGGTGTAAATGAAGAATGGTTCTACCATCTTCCGAATGCATTCATTACCAATCGGGCTACCCTTAGATCCATATTTGAAGCAAGGTTCAAACCAGGTTGAAGATTATCATTCCTTGTTAGCACATCTTACACATATGAAGAATGAGTCTTATGAACCCATGCGGGATTTGCATAGCCAATTTCAACAAGCTAATTCGTAAGATTCCAGATCTACCCATTCCCATTCTTGAAAATCAAAAGTTTTTCTTCATCAACGCTCATTCTCCCAATGTGAGCTTCTTATTAAGAAGGTCTTTTATCCCCGATTTGGCCACGCTTTGCTCAAGCTACACCGGTGAAATAGAAGATGATTTCATTCTCGGATGGAAAGATCAAGAGATTCATCTAATCCTAAAATTAGAGTTCTTCTCATAGTACTACTTGACCCTATGATTCAAAGAATGTCCAACGAATTGATCAATTTGAAGAAACAAATGTCTCAACAAGTGACCAACGTTCCTTATCCTGGATATTCCCAAATAGAATTTCAACAATAATAATGGTACCCCGTAAGAGATAGGAATCGGTTGATTACTACTCCCACTAGGTTGGCCATTAAAGCTCCTCTTGTCAAGGAAGTAGTAGAAATAGTTGAGGAAGATGTAGAACCGTAAGATCAAGATTCTCACAAAGCTTTTGAAGCTTCAAGATATGATGATGAGTCTTTCGATGATTCAAATTGAAACTCTAGCATTGGGTACTTAGAATATGATGAAGATGAGTGCGATCGTGATGGTGAGTCATTTGTATTCTTCACTTGATCTCAATCCCAACCCTAAAAATCTATTTGAAGGCTCTAAAGAGAAAAGTAAAGAAGCTCTCGTGGTTATGGATAAAAGAGGCTCTCCTATCTCAAGGTAAACCGAAAAGGAGACGACTAAAAGGTAACTTCATCTCCTAACTCTCTTTATCCTACCCATAAGGCCAGTACCTCGACTCAGACTAGTGTAACCCAAATTGAGCCCACCATCATTCCTTCATATACCACTTTTGACATTATTGATCATGTAAAGAAAACCAAATTCCAAATGTCAAAAGTCGAATACCTTCAATCAAATCCTGAGCAATTTGAGAAACTTTCCAAATTCATTAGAAGAAATATTGTATCCCTTCATCTTCAAAAGGCATCTTACCTATCCCCACTTAGCCTTAACCTCATAGTAATATGACCTTTTTTGCTTCTTTGGGAAAGATTGAACCATTTTATTTGTCCTTACTTATAAATGGTTTCAAACTCAGCAATTACATAATTGACTCGTAATCCTCTGATAACGTAATGCCCGCAAAAGTAGCCCTACAAAATTACTCCATAGAAACTAAACAAGTCCCCTTGATTGGCCAAATCAAGGATGCACAGTTTGCATTTGTTGCATTCCCTGAAAAGAGAGTAAAAATGACTATCCTGGTTCTCATATCATAGTTGTTTATGGTATTCTCTTAGGAAGAGGTTTTTGCAAATATGTTAGAGGAGAAATCAATATGGACTGGACTAAAGATAAAATTCCAAAGAAATGGAGTTCCTTGTGTCCTCCACCCCAAGCACAGTGCAAAGTACTGGTCACTAAATCAGATGATCCCAAGGCTCAAATTCTCTTCAAAGATGCAGGCTTGGGTAATTATTTCATGACATCTGAGGTGCCTTCTATAGAAGTCAAGGAAGAAGATCCTAATGTTGTTTGGACCCTTGAGTTTGATGGGAGCTATTCAACTACTGGGTCAGGCGCTAGTGTGGTTCTTATATCTCTAGATTTTGATATTTTTCCCTTCACCTTCAATCTATAGTTTGACAATTCTAAAAACATGGCTGAATAGGAAGCTTTGTTATTAGGATTAGAAATGTCAAGGTAAAAAGTAATCCAAAATCTCAAAGTGCAGGGAGATGCCGAGTTGATTGTGAATCAAGTAAGGGGGTCTATCGTGAAAAATGATTGCTTAAGGTATTACTGGAACAAGGTCTAGGACAACATAGAATGCTTTGATGCTTTTTCCATTAAGGAAGTTTTGAGAGATCACAATGATAAAGATGATTCTTTAGCCGTGTCTGCATCTCTCCTCCTTTCTCACCCAAAGTTCAAATAGGACAAGCATACCATTGAGATTGTGTACCATCCAAGTGTTCCAGATAATTTAGCATATTGGCAAGTGTTTAATGATGATCAACAGTTATTGTATTTTCTTGAAAAAGTTGATAATTTTAGTGAGATTTATTTTGAAGGATCAAAATCACCTTTCCATGAGTCTGTCTCGAATTCATATCAAGAGATTGATGGTGAATTCATCCAGCTCAAAGGCAATAAGATTCCAAAGGGATTAGTTTCTCTGGAAGGTTTGTTTGACAAGCATGACCATTTCATTCAGGATAAAAGGAAAGTTGAAGGTGCTTCCTCATCAGAGGTAGATCAAGTTAATCTAGGCTCTTCTGACCAACCATGGATGGTAAACATCAGGAAATGTTGTTCTCTGGAGGAGAAAGAAAAATTCACTTCACCTCAAGAGATATATGGACATCCTAGCATGGTCATATGTGGATCTGAAGTCTTTCAAGCCCAAGGATGTGCAACATAGCATCCCTTTGAAGTCTGAGGTTAAACCCTACAGGCAGAAGCAAAGGCATTACAACCCAAAGATCTCAGGGACTATCCTTGCAAAAATTCAAAATATGTTAGACGCAAGGATTATCTTTCCAATCCATCATTCCACCTAGGTTGCTAACATTTTCCCCGTCAGAAAGAAGAATGGTGAGATCCAAATTTGTGTTGACTTCTGAACCTTAATCAGTCTTCATTGAAAGACAATTACCCATTGCCTATCATGGACCAAGTATTACAGATTGTCACTAGATCAGAAATTTTATCCATGCTTGATGGATTTTCAGGGTATAATCAGGTCAAGGTAGCCATTAAGGATCAACATAAAATAGCATTCACCACCCCATGGGGGACCTTTGCTTACAGGAGGATGCCTTTTGGTTTGATTAACGTCGAGCCACGTTTCAAAGAGCTATGGACTTAGCTTTTAGATATTTGATGGGAAAGGTCATAGTTGTATATTTGGATGACTTGATGGTATTCTCTAAAAAGCGAAGTGATCATTATGATCACCTGGATTAGGTACTCTTAAGGTGCAGGCATCATAGATTTTAATTAAATCCTAAAAAGTCCATGTTCGAGTAACATAAGGAAATTTTTTGGGTCATACGTGACTAAATAAGGAACCAAGATCAACCTAGAGTGGGTGAAGGCCATCCAAATCCTTACCCTACCTACAAGAAAAACTGGGTTGCATTCCTTTTTAGGAAAGGTCAATTTTCTAAGAATATTTATACCGACTTTGCCAATAAAACCACGGATATCCTTGGGATGATGAAAGGTAAAACTCCATTTTGATGGAGCAATCAAGGAAACTTGCTTTCAAAGAAGTCAAAAGATAAATTTATCATGCTCCTATTCTCGGTATGCCCAAACTTCAAGAATAATTTCATCATGTACATGGCTATGCTTCCGCACATATAGTATCACCATTCGATGTAGGAGAATGAATAAGGAATCAAAGCTCCCATTGCTTTCATGAGCTGCCCACTGAAGGAACATGAATTAAATATGTCACAAATTGAAAAGCATACTTACACAGTGGTGAGAGTAGTGAAGCATTTAAGGTATTATGTGTTGAGTTCTCACACTCTCGTCTTGTTCCCGATACTACATTTAAGTCCATTTTGACTCAACTAGAGTTGGGTATTCAATGGGGTAATTGGATAGAAAAATTCCAAGAATGTGACTTGGACATTAGACCTACCAAGTTGGTACGTGGAAGAGGCATGTGCCAATTGATTATAGAAAACAAGTTGGACACAGAATGCAAAGAAACTAAAGATGCTTCTTCATAATTTCCCATGGTGCTTTTTGTAAGCACAACCGATGAATGGTATGCAGACATAACTTTCTTTTTAACTTATGGTGAATGTCCCCATGCATTTGAGCCAAAAATAAAAGAGGACAATTAAATTAAGGTCCATAAGATACATTCTATGGGATAATGGTATATACAAGAAGGGCATTGATGGTGTATTCCTGTGTTGTGTTGATAAGTCTCAGTAGATAAGGTTGCTAGAATCCTTTCACAATCTAGCATGTGGAGGAAATTTCTCTTCCTCCGTGATGGCTTACAAAATATTATGGGCTAGGTACTATTGGCCTACTCTCTTTCGAGATTCAACAGAGTGGGTGGCTAAATGTGAAGCTTGTCAACATTTTGTTGGATGTCCTAAGTCGGAAGTTATTCCCTTTAAGCCTATGTTTATTGAAGAACCTTTTTGCCAATGGGAATTGATTTCATTGGAGTATTGAATCCTACATCCAGTGCCAGTCATAATTATGTGCTCACCGCCACAGACTATTTCACCAAGTGGGTGGAAGTTGCACCAATCAAGCAGGTAACCTTCAAGTCTGTGTGTAATTTTCTCAAGGAGAATATAATTGTTAGATTCAGCATTCCTCACAAGATTTTTGTTGACAATGCTTCCAATTTATCATCACATGAGTTGATATAATTTTTTTATGGATATAGGATCACATTGGCTCATTCATCTGATTATTACCCCTAAGGAAATGGTCAGGCTAAATCAAGCAACAAGAAGCTAGTGACCATAATCGAAAAGATGTTTGATGATAATCGAGGACATGGCACAAAGCATTGTATGATGCGTTATGGGTAGATTAGATTACTCCTAAGAGAGATATTGGAATGTCCCCATTCCAAGTGTTGTATGGAATTGATGTTGAGATTCCTATCTCTGTAGAATTACCAGCCTTATTGTTGGCTAAGGCAATTGAGGATGAAACTTTTCAAATTTCTATTGAGAAAAGGATAATATACCTAGCCAGGCTAGAAAAATAATGGAGCAAGGTGGTGGCTTGCATTGCAGATCATCAGAGAAAAGTCAAAAAGATATTTGACAAAAAATCAAAGCAACATGATTTCTAGATTAGAGATCTAATACTTCTCTAGGATAAGAGAAGGGAACAAAAAGGGATACATGGCAAGTTTGACTCTTTATGGAAAGTTCCTTTCAAAATCCATCAGATGAATGGTGAAAATAGCTTCTATCTATCATATCTTAATCGAGATTTTCTCCCTCTACCTTTCAAAGGGTCAACATCCAAGTTGTTCCATTAGTAATACAAGATGATCTCTTGCACTATATTATAATTTATTTCCTGTTATGTGTTTACATTATTTCTATCTTTCTTTGTTTGTTTGTTTTTTTTTCTTCTTCTGACCCCATAGCCTAATGGATAAATCTTTTTGATACATGAGTTCTCTTCCTTTGATATTTCAAAGAAATTCCCCAACTCGAGATATTTATTATCTCGTTTTAGTGAGTCCTAACTAAAATTGAGATAACCATATGAAAATTTTAGCAAAATCCCTTTAAAATTCCCCTTTGAAGGAGATTTCCGGTTTTGGGTTTTCATTGCATGAAAGCATGTTTCTTGCATGTTACATGTCTGATGTTCCTGAAACTGAAACCCAATTGTCTTAGCAGTGTGTTAGGTTTTGAAACTCCCAAGCATCGGAACATGCTTTATCCAATGCATGTTTCGTGTCATTTGTTTCTGAAACCCGAATGAAGCCTTTGTGTCGGGATTTTAGGACTTAGAAGCATCTAAACAAGGCATGCATCATGTCTGATGTTTCCCAAAACCCAAAACCTAAATTGAGTTTTTATCCTTTATATCAGGTTTTCAAAAGCTCCAAGCATGATGACATGTCATTAATGTCCAATTGTCTGGTAGTTGGCACACGTGTCAAGTGAGGTGTAATTAATGTTAGGGTATTATAAATAGTTGGTTTTTCCATGTCATTTGTTACCTTATTGTTTTTCTTGCTATGTTGGATTTTTGTTGATTCTTTTTCTTCCTCCAAACCCGATTAAGATTCTTGATTCATTTTGCACACCATTTTTTATCATTTTTCGATCTAGTTGAAGGTATTCTTCTCTTATTTCTTTTTAGAATTTTTTTGGGTTATATGTGAGGTGTTTTGCTTGGGGTTTCCACTCCATTTTTCCCTCATTACTGGTTTACAATTTTGGGTATTTTTCCTTGGTTCTTATCTTTTTCCCAGTAGGGTTCTTGTTTTAAATTCACTCCTTGGTTATTTACTTATTTTTACATAAGTTGTAGATTTCAAAAGAATCTAAAAATCAATAATGAAAAAATTTAGAAATTCTCATATTCTGACATGTCAGAAACCCGATATATTGATTTTAGGTTTTACAGGGTGTTGTACATCTCATTTCTTCCACCTTGTGTTGGGTTTTGTAGGGTGCTCGACACCTATCAAGTTCCACCATGTGTCGGGATCTTCCACCTGCTCAACATCCTCCTACTTCCGCAGTGTGTCTTGGGTTTTCATCGATGTGCAACATGCCCTAACTTCTGACATACACCCCGCTAGTGTTTCAGGTTTCTCAAGGTGCTCGACATCCTCCAAACTCTACTAGTGTTTCAAGTTTCCATTGGTGTTTAAAATGGCCTAATTTTTGACATACAATCCATCTGTTGGGTTTTCAAAGTTTTTTTACAAGTTTCAAAACCTGAATGATGTGGCGGGTCTGTGCACTTGTCCAACAAGATTTCACACCCGATTGCTCTTCCAGAATTCATCAAGGAATTTTCAAGACTCCTCATGTCGTACCCTAGCCAATCTAAAGATAAGTCAGATAAGTGACAAAAGATAAAGTATAAGTATCAGAAGATGGAGCCTTCTTCTTATGTAAGCTGTAATTATGACATCCAAGACACAGAGCCCGGTAATATATATATATATGGAAGACTTATGGAAAATAATTGAGGATTCTTCTTAGAATTCATGGATGAAGTCAATATCTGGCGGTGATATCCCTCTTACAAAGCAATATTTCCAATATCATCTCAATGCCTTGAATTCATTCTGGCTTGCGCTTCCAAGTCTGTCTTAGCCTCCCGCTCAGTAAGAAATCAAATAGGGGAATCTATAGTGAAATTGGATGGAGATTACTTTGATCAACTCCTAAAGTTTCCCAAATTTACAGAATATGTTTATTTAGACCTTAAATCAGCACAAAAGGCCTGGGAAAAAGATCAGGAAGACTGCATCAAGCACATAAATAAGAAGTTCTTGATCAAGGCTAAGCTAGTTGTTTCTAGGTTTCCTAAGTCGGTCCCTAGAAGTGATTTTATTCTTGAAGTCAACGATATCATCACCCTGCTGAGCCAATTATTTGGACTCCTAGATTCAAAATAATTCCAAGGGTGGATGTACTAGTTCATGGTCGTCATAAATAAGAATGACCAAGGGATTGATTGGGGTAGCCTAATAAGTGATGAGATAGACTCCCAAATGAAAATGGTCTTGTCTACCTGGAAAGTTCTATATGATGTCATACGTCACCTATGTGGCAGCAGGCATGAGAAACTATCTAGGGCTAGATGTAAAGGGAAATCGAGCAACGGAACACATATATTGGTACTTCCCATAGCTGATAATAAAAGGGTCTGAAGACCAATTTAGAAGAGTGAATGATGCCTTCTTCTACAAAAACATTTACAGATTGGATCCTAATCTGAGGAAGAGAAGGGTTTCCGATGAAGCATGGGCCAAAGTGTCAAAATGGGGTTGCATTTTCCTACAATTCAATAATTTTAATTATCTTCGAGTGGTAAGGTTCCATGGTAATCCTTTCCATTTTCCTAGGTTCCCAGGTGACAAACTGATCCTTATGGAGTTGGTCAAACAATTGTTGGATTTTCACAAATTCCAACAAAGCAGGCACAAAGCCGCCATCTCCTTCCCCATTTCCATTAGAAGGTATACATGTTCTACCATGGTTAAGGCCAAGAATGTGGTGCACAAGCTTTAGGAAAAATTGAAGAAACATATGAAGCTCAGGGAGGGATTTGACATCTAAGGAGTCCTCAAGTCATATGGAACCTTGTACCTGCATGTGCCCACTATGGAAGATATCTGGGTTGATCTTCAAGATGAAGTTTTCATCCAAAGAAAAGACAAGAAGATACCGATGCTTGAATAAATTCAGATGTTAGATCTAGCTAACATCCCCAAAGGCACCGTGGATAATGAAAGTGTTCGACACTAGGTACAAATCGGATAGAGACCAACTCGATGGTCTATTTATGAAAAGGCTTCTATCACTAAAAGAGATTCTCGGACTCTTGTTTGTACCAAGGCATGGCTCATTTCTTAGGGGATGAATTATAAGGAAAAATTCTTTTCAAAAATAGCCACTTTAGAAGCGGGACCCTACAAAGGAGAGAGGGAAGAGGATGAAATCCCTACCAAGAGACAGATTAAATTTAAGTTTATCCGAAGGGGAGAAAAGGAAGGATTTGAATCATATACCACTTCTTCAAAAAAATTGAGGTACTAGATTCACCTCCTCCACCGTAACAAGGAAAACTTCCTTCGAAAGATGAGTTTGATTAACCTCTCATTTTTCATTTCAATGATTGCTCATCGACGTAAGTCTCTCTCTTGCTTCGCAAGATTTCAATTTAGAATCTTTACCTCCTCTATCCTAATCTTCCTCATCTCATATTTCTATGCCACTCTTATCAACCATGGCCAGAATTTTCTCTAACCTCTCATCTCTCTTTCTTTAGACTTACAATGGCCATAGATATGCCTCCTCCTTCTACACCTTCATTCCTTGAATCTATCCCCACAGTCACTACACTTGCACTCATCACCACTCCACAAGTAAATCTTCCTCCACCTACAGATACAACCATAACACCTCCGATAGGAGAAACTTCTTCCACTGTACCTCAATGGTTAGTTGATCGCTGTCTTATGGTAATAGTCCACTCTAGCTTTGTGTGCAGACAACTAGTCCATGCCCAAGATGACACCATATGAACCCAAAGGAAGGATTAAAATATTTGAAGTAGTGGTGAAGGGACCCAAATCCACTACACACTCCTTAAATAAGGAGTCTACAGAAATTTGGCTCTAAAATCCATCTCAACGTCCCAACTATGACCCTGCCTAACTGCCACTAGCCTATAATGCTCTACTAGGGATGGTGCAATAAAAGAATTAGATGAGATGGAATCAAATAATAAAGAGGTGGAAATACCACCAATACTACTTTTCATCTCTATCATGGTACTCTAGTGCTCAACCTAGTGCTTCTCGGCCATCGTAGAATTCGATGGCTTCGTGCCATATCTCCAACAATAGGCTCTGAGATCTACGTCTTACCCTTGTTGATAGGGTTCTTTAAGCACTCTCTCCAATGATGCCCCATAATGCCACAACCATAATAGCTTCCTGGTCCTCTCCAGTGAGATGTAGCTCCAACTGGTACTCTAGAGGTCTGAGTTATGGATCCTAACAATCCGGTCGTAGACTATTGAGGTCTCTATCGACCGATCCCTCGGTGCACCCTGTGTCCTGATGGGACCTTTAGAAGGAGGCCCCATACTCTTCCCTCTCTGTGCATCAAATCTCTAAGGAGGTATGTAAGGTGGGTGGGTCTCATACGAGGTGGCTATTGTTGTGGCCTTAAAAAGCATGTCCCGAACTCGTCCATGATGTATAAAAGGAACTACCATCCTACATTTGTTGGATATGGCTCTAAAATTTGTCTCTATCTTTCTTCATCTTCCTCGTGTATCCTATAAAATATAGACCTTCTCCGAGCCTCTCACAATGTCTGTGGGTAGTGAATGTGCACCGCACCACCCAAATCCAAGTTCAAGCCCCGGATGAACCTGTGAATCCATACCTTCTCATCTTGCATATAGTCAACGTACTAGAGTAGGTCTAGAAATTGAATCTCATACTCAGCTACAGTCATAGATGCCTGACGGAGGTCATGAAACTCATCTATCCGTTGTTGAATAAACCTCTTGGGTAAATACCTACTCCTAAAACGCTCCTCAAATAGCTCCCAGTAACTATCTCTAAGTCAACATGGAGCTTCTTCTCCTCGGTCCTCCACTAGACTCCTACTCCATCCCTTAGAAGATGGATCACAACACGATATTTCATGTTTCTAGTACAAGGAAGAGCTTGAAGCATCCACTCAAGCTCACCAACTAGGCCTCTACCTAAAAACCTCTTGTATCACTAGAATAGTGTGACGGTTGTAGCTTCAGGATCTCTCTAATATGGTTTGCAACTGACATCTGACAACCCCTAGGTCTCTCTGCATACTCCTCCCTCTGTCTAGGGCTCTGAGATCTGTCCCTATGACCTGAGATCCTATCCACATGCCCTCTCTATCATGACTCTACCCTAGATTACTCCACACAAAAGTCATCTACCCTATACTTCTTTTTGTGTTGAGGGGATATATGGGCCTCCACTGACAGCTCCATGTCATGTCTAGCAAATCATCCTCCCAAGGGCTCTTTGCATATAATGGAATTAATGTCCTGAAGCGTCTATAAAATATGAGGTAGAATGGCTGCTATATCCTGCTTTGGAGGTGGTACATCTAGGTCTATGTGAAAAGACCCCTCGTCTGATCCGCGCCTCCTGCATAGATCAAGGTGAGAGTTAGTTCATTTTTCTAGGTCTTGTTTCAATTTTCTATGTTTTCTAAATTTATCCAAATATTAGCTAGTGTGGTTTTCTAGATTCAAAAGAACAATTTTGTGCTAGGTTAAAATTTCATGTCTCATGTTTTCTAGGTGTGCCCAAGGGTCCAATATTTGAACCCGTGGCTCTGATACCAAGTGTAACACATGCAAAACAACATTCTAAAAACATGCTAACTCCTAACACTTAACAAAAAATTGTGACTAATTTTTTTTGTTTAAGTTAAAAGAAGGTTACAAGGATGTTAATTCCCTAGGGTACAACAACTAACTAACACCACTATCTCAACTCTTCGATTGAATAACTCGATCTAGAACAAAGGTTAACATATTCTCAAATTTATCTCTAGATTCCATTAATCAATTATGCATTAGAAAGGTACCCTAGATTAATTTACTTAATTAAATGTTTTCTTCACTTAAGTTAATGTTCCCTCCTAATATGGTTAACCCCTTGTTTAAATAATTAAATTCATTATCTTATTAACTTAGAGGCCTTTCTAATAACTACCTAAATCTTGCTAAGGACTAACCATGGCTTAGCACTCTATGGAAATTAAATGGCCCCATTCCCCATTTACACATACTATAAGGTTTTTAAAACAACATTTATAAAAATCATTCTCACCTAAAAAAAGTAGGGTGAAACCTCCACCCTTAGATCAAAACAATCTTGGCCACTAGATCCTAGGGGTCCAAACTAGCCCTAAAATTCCTTATTAATTTTATTAAAGCCTCTCCTTTATTCTATTTCCCTCATTTGGTCTATTTTTTTGCTAAAACTACAAGTTGGAGAGGAGGAAGCCATGGGAGCAAAAGAGGAAGGGCCATGGAGTATTCTACAAGGATATCTAGTTTATATTAGCTTAGATTAAAGTTTTATTGTTGTTATTACTTCCATTCAAGGATTGGGAGGGGTTTCCCTCTACTAATCTGGTTTTATTTCTAAACTATATGTATTTGGGGTTTTCTATTTGGGGCAAACCCAATCCCATAAATATAAATGAGAAGGAATGTTTTTAATCTTCCATTTATATGCTTGTATTGCTCAAATCTATGGGATTACTCATTATTTTATTTCTGGTGATTATAGGATAAATTTTACAACTTACACATTGGTATAAAATTTATAAAATTTACGCATGGGCACGGATCCGAGGAGTTTTGTCGTAAGTGACAGAACCACCACCCATAGCAGACCGGTGGTCCTGGGACCACCACCCTACCTGGGTGACAAACCATGGACTACCGCCCCTACCGAGAGGATGTTTTGAGACCGCCATCTTAGCCTCGAGCGGTGGTTATGGGACAACCGCTCAAGCACAGGTAATGGTCCTATTTCTAAAAAATAGAACCTTAAAACCAGAATTTTCTCAAAAACTAAAAGTTATTAAAAGGTACTAAAATACATTCTGAACTTGATTTTATGCTCTTAAAGTTTCCAATTTTGGAATTTCATTTCATTAGTTCATTTCTTGGTTAAAATTTACTCATTTTAAGTATTTTGAAAACCAATAGTAACAATAATAACTACAAGATCTATTCCATTTTGTTCAACTAATTTTCTTTGAATTCCAAGAGTAAAATTAAAGGATTTATATCTAATTCCACATTGTTATTTTCTAATACAAAATGCAACAATTCCCTATTTCAAATTTGTTGTCTCTTTCATTTTCACTACAACTCAAATATCTAAAACAACTACAACAACTTTCTTTTACATTCAAATTTACTATGCATGCATTTTCAACTTCTTACAACTTCTATATTTCCTTATTTCACATTTACAATAAAAACAACTTCACAATGAAAGTAAACTTTCTTTTCCATTGAAAATAGCTCATATCTTTTAACACAAAGAACTACTTTTCTCACAATACAACCAAGATTTCAAATAAGGAGAATTACTTTATTTTCTATTTGCAAAACTAACTCTACAATATAGATCTTTCTTATTTGTTTCTTTCCACATACAATACAATTTTAATAAAAACTATTTGAATACAAATTTCCTTTACAAGACCAATATAATTTCCTCCACTTGAAGTGGGAAAATCCTACAATAATGCAAGCTAAAATAGAATACAATATTACAAGTTCTTCCACTCTAAGTGGGAATAACACAAAGAAATTTTATTACAAGAAGGATCTTCTTAGGGACTCCACAAAAATCTCCAAGCTTCCCAACTCCAACAAGATATCTCCTCCAATATTTGTTTGATTCACAACAAAATGGGGGGAGAGGCAATGCTCTCCACCCAACCAAGACATCTAATGAAGAGGAGAAGTCATCCTCTCCATTGACCCCCAAGCCCTAACCACATTACAATGGGAGATAATTCCAACACATGGAAACAACAATATTCCACAACACAACAATTTCAACCACATTCAAAACAAAAACATAAGAAGAAGAACAAAAACAATAAAACAAGGCTTAAAATGAAAGCCAAAGGAGCAAGACCTATGGGGAGGCCACTTATGCCTCCTAATGGGAATGAGTTCACACCTTAAAGCCTCAAATGTATATCTCAATTCCCTTACATACGCTTATGCCTCCCTTAAGTACCCCTTATACCTCCCACATACTCTTATGCCTCCCTCAAAAAGAAACAAGAAAGAAATGCAAGAATTCCTTGTACAAGGTGTGGCACCCAACCCAAAATCCCTCCAAACAAAAGGTAAACTCTTATGCCTCCCTACATGAAATCTCCCCATAGTCTCCTCCTACTCCAAACATAGGAAATCTACCCACACCCAACAATCATTTCCAAAGAAAATAATACTCAACAAAAGCATATAAACACAAAAATAAAGCATAACATAAGCATGGTAAATATCATACCTTTCCATAGTAGAGCTTGTTCCAAGAGTAAGTCTCTAAGCTCCTCAAAACCAAGCAAGCATCCACAAGCTCCAACAATCCACAAGCTCTCCCAAAATCCTCTAACTCTCCAAAAATACAAGAGCACAAAATAATGAAGTAACCCCCAAACAAGCAAAATAACTTCAATAAATAGAAAAGGGAGAGAGGAGGATGATGTGGCTCCAAGTAGGATGCCACCTCATTTCCTCTCCACTCCACATCACCTTAGTCAACCTCATATTCCAAAGCACAATTAATAAGTGGTTGAAGGAATGACATTATACTTACACACACAATCTAAGCCCACACCCCCTAAGGAAAAAATTAATTACTTGAAAGAAAGTGCAATAAACATTTTACCTTTTTATCTTCCCAAAACACCTAATGGGGTCTAATTTTGACCCCCCAACCCATAGGTAGGGTTGGCATAGCAATTTAAGAGGTGTGGGAAAAGTTTGACTTGTCCCACAAGCTTCCAAATTTGGCCTCTAAGGCCAAATTCGAGTTTCCCATGAAGGGTAGAGTGTACAACACTCAAGATCTCAAGCATTCAACACACAACACAAAATCCAAGAGCACATCAAGTCTAATAAATGAACTCCTTTTTGGTCACATCTTTAATTAGTTTAGGACAAGGTTAAATTAGATTAATTAAGACACTACAATCCATTAATAATAAAGGGTTAAAACATACATTAAAATATAAATAATTAAAACAAGTAAATTACATTACTAAAAGAAACACATACTAACATTAACAAAAAGGGAAACTAAAATAAAAGACAACACATGACCCTTGGTCACAATTTTCCCCTAGCCAAATAATTCTAACACACACACAATTACATGTTTTCATGGTGACCCTTGTTGAATTCATCTAGAATTCCAATGTGGTTGGTCTCCAATCCCCCGATGTTTTTGTGAATAATTTAACCTGCAAAACACATAAATACCCTCTTCGGCCTTGTGGCCACATTAAAAACATCTATGATAAAATATACAATATAATTCTAAAATCACCTATATATGAATCAAATATCATCTAGGCAAATACGATATCATTTACAATTTCTAGCAACATTTCTATTCCACATTTCATCCATGTCAAAATGATCACAACATTAATCCAATTATCAAAGGTCTACTCAATATGATGAAATATATCACATGTCGAAATATATATATATATATATAACCATGTCAATAGTATATCAACATCAATATGAAATGTCTCTAATAATCCACATGCATCAAATATGAATCAAATCAACAATAGTTCAGTATTTCTAACATTTAACATCATACTAAATCAAAATTCATAATCATATCCATAAGTGTAGTTGGAAGTATCGAAATTAATAATCAAAAATGTGTCGAAGGGAAGTGGGCACTACATTTACTTTTTCTGAAGGATTAGGCTCGTGGGTACATGCTCAAGTAGAAATTTAAATGGAGTCAATTTGGTGGGGAATAAGTTTACTCAAAGATTATTCAATAGTGGGGGATGATGAATTTGTAGGTTTTGGTTGAGGTTTCTTATATTTTTATAACTTTGAGGGAAGAAGACCTTTACTTTCAAGTTTTTTAATGGTTACGTGAAAGGCTTTACAATATTCTACATAGTGTCCTAAAATTTTATGGTAATCACAGAAGGCTTCAAAATTATACCAGGAGGGATTCTAGCCTCGAGAGTTGGATGGTTTAAGAGGAGGTAACACTATGAGTGATTGTTGAAGGATATTTTCTAGAATTGTTGCATAGTGTCCTTTTGATGTGGATGTCAAAGGAAACGACATCTCGTTTGGTTTGGCGATTACAAGAGATGTCACTTTTTGTGTGGTTTCTTTAGTTGTTTGTTGATAAATGGTTTTCAATTACATGATGGTGATAGGTGATTTAGATGAGGGATTCAGCCCCATGATAGAGGGTTTATATTTTTCTTTTTTATGTTGGATTAGTTGAATGATTTTGTGATATTATTATAACATTTTTATATGGGGGTGGAATCAAATTTTGAAGGTTACGGGGGTGATATTGAGCAACAAAATCATCATATGCACTCTTAAATATTTTGAGAATGGGTTTTTTTTTTAGATTTCTGTGAAGATTTCATAGATGAGCTGGGTGAAGAGGTGGTAGATGTAGATGAAGAAGGTTCATTTTTATGATGGGTTCTATGGATATTTCTAATTTTTTTCATGTGTTGGTTCGGGGTATAACTAGATGAAGATGCAGTGTAGATTTAGTGATAGGTAATGTCTTATTGATGGTGTTTATGGTATGATGGGCTTGAACATTGTTAGCTTGTGGTTGACTAGTCGATGGATAGTGGTTTGGAAAATATTGTTTGAAGACATCGAGGTTTTGATTCTGAGGTGCATTAGGATTTTCTAAATGTAGCTCACCTTTATCAATCATATATTGAATGATATTAGTAAATGAATGAAACCTTTTCATGTCATTACATTTGACTCTATGGTACTTGCAATAGTCATTATCCCTGTACCAAGAGGGTTTCAAAATGGAGGTATCGATAGGATAGATGGGTAGAAGAGAGATCATGTTAGCAACGAGGAGTTTATCAAAAACCACACTATATGATTCACCAATATGGGTATAATTTTTTTGAGGATGGGAGCATTCGCTAGTCAAATGTTCCTTAGGAGTGGATTTGATGACTACCACATTGGCTGATGATTTAGGTTTATCTTGATTGGAGGATTATTTAGATGGAAATTCCAATTTTGGCTTCTTTGATTAAGTTTGACTCTACCTTCTTCAAGAGATTGAAGCTCAAGTTTACAGGCCATTGTAAAATATTCGTCAAACTTCTGAAAAGATTGGATTTGGAGTGTTTATGAGATGTTCTTGGTGCATGAATGGGAAAACAATTCGATCAATTCTATTTTTGGGAGAGAGAATGATAGTTGATTAATATTACCCTTCCAATGGGTGAAAAATTTTGCAATGGACTCATCTTCAAATTGTTTAATTACTGGTGTCCCAAAGATTTCACTTAGAAATTTTGGAATACCCCTTTAAAATTTTGGCCTTCTTGCCTTATGAAGATTTGTGGTCATGTTGCTTGTTTCCCCTTAAATAATACTTTTTTGTTTAGATTTTTCCCATAACTCATTTAGATTACGTGATTGCTCAAGATTCCTTCAGGAGGCTACAAGAGCTTGCTTGGTCATATTTGCAAAATACCCACTTGCCCAAAATTGCTCAAAATTCATAAAAGCTAAGTATTTAGCCTATTAAGAATTTAGGTTTTTCAAGTTACTTTACTTCATGATTTGTAGTAAGTTGCCATTCAAAACCCAATTTACATTGCCTCATGTTTGTGGGTTTACTTAGTTTTTTTACTTCTTAAAAGATATGAGAAAAGAAATTGGCAAACCCCGCAAACCAAATTTATACCCATGCCTTCTTTGTGTTAACCTAATGTATCTTTACTCCTTAAAAGAACCAAGTAAAGTCACCCCCAAACCCGATTTGCATCATTGCCTTCTTTGCGCTAAAATGAGATTACTTTACTTATGAAAGAAAATAAGAAAATAAGTTGGAAAACCTTGCAAACCCGAGGTACTTAGCTTATCAAGATTTTTAACCTAATTTAATTACTTCACAATGTTAAGTAGTCAAGTAGAGCTAAAGAAAAAGTTCACAAATAAAGACCTTACTTACTTAGGTTTTTTGAACTACTTGTACTCTTAAAGCAAAGTTAAGAACTTAAGTAAACGTCTAAATCCCACATGACCCCTCACTACATGACCTAGTCAGGTTTTCAACAACTCATTACTTCATAAGCAAAAATAAGAAAATAAATTTTTGAAACCTGCCTTAAAGCCAATAAGAACGTGGAATTCATACCATGTGTATTTAATGAGGTGGACTATTTAAAAATCCAAGTAATTCCATGTCATTTTTACACATCCTAATCACTCAAGTGAAGTAATATCCTCTGCAAAACCCCGAGAAACTTCCTTCTTTCCGACTAGAGAATTTTTGAGTGATTCAACCTCAACCCATTTGTGAGTAAGGTATGTCCTTCATTTTTCTTCCTTCTTTTTAAGTTTTTTTCCTTTCATTTCGATTGTTATTTTTCTTAATTTTCTTATCCATTGTATGAGAATTGTGTTTGTTCTGTAAGGTCCATTTTTTTAAATCATGCAGAACTACGAAAAATTTGTTGAAGGAGGTTTAAGGGTTAAATTACTTAGTTGTGTTCATGTTTTTTTGTGCCATGAGTGCTCAAAATATCATTTGTGAAAATAACCCTATCTTTTCCCTAGTTGGAAAAACATTGATTTGAAATCAACCGACACTTGTTTATTTTCTCTTCACTATGCTTTTCATATTTTCCTATCACCCTTGCTTGCTCATAAAATTGAGGTGTTAAGACTAGCTACCCACTCCATGTTGTGTGTAAAATCAACCTTGTACAACTTAAGACCTTAACATTGTGGGTTTTCTGATCATTTTTAATGCCTCCTCACACTCTAAAGAACTCGAGCTATCATTACTTCCCTATGTTGTGTAGGAAACCTACCCCTCACTACTTCCACATGCCTTGTGTGTTTTCAAATGACTACTACTTCCACTATGCTTTGCATGGAATTAACTCTCTATAGTTGAAGACTTGTGTTTTACATATTTTTGAAGTAACACTATTGTTCCTATTCATTACGTATAATCGATCACCTATTGCTTGAGAAGTCTTTGTTAAGTGGGTTTTTAAGAGAATCTTGCTTCCCAGTGATTTGTGCTAAACCAAGCTCCTTCTATTGAATTTCTTTAAAAACTACAAGTAGATGCCTTGTAAGAACATGTACTTCATTATGAAAGCAAGCTACCTTACTCGCTTGCATGCTTAACACTTAGAACTACACTTATAAAGGACTTTTGTGTACTTTCATGACCAAATAAGTTCTAGATATGATATTAGAATTGAAGTTACCTGTAAGAGATCAATAGTATGACTTGAAATATGCATCTTAAGTAGGGATCATTGCTAACATCTCAGTAGTTGGCATACATTGTTACTAGAAGGAAATCACAGATAATCTATGAGGCAAAGGTGGAAAAATCATCGAATTAGAAGAGGTATAAATTATATAAGAAGATCCCAACCTTGCAATTGAAGAAAAATCTAAGGCTAGAAAAAGAAAAGGAAAATCTAAATCTAGATCAGTTAGTGAAACACAGGAGAAAATATGAAGTATGAATACAAAGGTTATCAATTTGAGTCATGTGTGGGATCTTATCTTTCAGAAATAAGTGATATGGACATGAGGCATGTATCCATAACTAAGTTAATATATAATTTCAAAGTAGTAAGTCATACACATATAATGAAAACCTTGACTAAAAGTGGATTGATAAAAGCAATTACATTCCCTAAGACTACCCAATTACCTGAGTTTGTTTTAGAATGTGCCAAGTTCTATGATCCTAGTACAATGGAAATAAAATATGCAGTAGGAAATCTAGTGGTGAGACTTGATACTCAATTTTTCAATTATTTCTTAAACATCCCTATAAAGGTAAAGGTGTTATATGTGAACATGGAAAAAATTATTGAACAATGGGAGCATAACACCGGTGATTGTATCAAAATCATGAATTTGAGCTACTTGAAGATAAAAAAAGTAGGCATCAAGGTTTCCCAAAACCATAGTAAGATCAGATCTAGTTCAGAATTTGATGACATAACTCAGTTGTTGTCTAGAATCAATGGAGAGAAGAATGTCAAATATTTCTCCACTTGGATGTATTACTTCATTAGATCAATTGAGGCCAAAAAAACTAATGCATTGATCAATTGGGCTGAGATCATAAGTGACAATATTGATCATTAGCTAAGAGGACTTAGATAGCATTTAAATTTTAAGATGACCTCTTATTTATTATATGTTGCAATAGCAAATGGAACTTTCACTAGGTTTCACATTAAAGGGATCTTGGTTACAGACCCTATCTATGAATACTATCCACAGTTCGTATTACATTACATGGTTATTTAAAAAATTACATGAAGGTGAATGATTTTTTATTCTATGAAAACATTTTTCGATATAACCACTGAAATAAAGGAAAATAGGGTGACTAATGTTGTATGGGACACGAGTCCCAGATGGATGTATCTTTATCTAGTTTTCCAATTTCACATATCTCAAGGTTTGTGGTTTCTCAAGAACACCTCTCAAGCTCTAAATATACCCAAATGATAAATGGATATTGATGGAATTTTGTAGACATCTAATTGAACTACATGACCTATAGTCAAGGATTCACAGATAAGTTGTTAGCTTCCCAATCATCATTGGTAATTATCATTGTGTCAACATTAATAAAGCAAGGAATATTTCAAAAGATATGTTCCATAATTATGGGAAATATTTATATGAGGCCATGGCCAATTTTTATCTCAAAGGTGGAATAATAAAAAAATAGTATCCTTGGAGTACATACACCTCCCAATACTAGAATACTTTAAGGTAGATTTCTTAGATGAGTTTGAGATCTGAAAAAGAGATTATAGTAGAATGACAAATGTAGCCAAATCATTGATTTTGGATTAGAAAAAAATCCTCAAGACCTCCCTGATGATGGGAATGTGATTCTTGATTATTACAATCAAATGGGAGGATATGCATCTCCATTTTCACCCATTTATTTCAAAAAGAATAATGCTAAAATGTTAGAAGAAAGGACTTAAATGGTATTGGCTTGCACTTCAAGATGGATCCTTGTAATAGGATATTGTTTGAAGGAATTAGTAATGAAACAAAAGCACACAAAAATAAAGGGAGATCCAGGTGAGAGTAGCAAGGGACTAAAGATGTCACCAATGACTAAGAATCCTAGAACAATGAGAGAGGGAACACACCTATCAAATACATAAGTATCAACTCCTGAAGTTGGTACTAGTGAAGATTTTAAATCATCAACACAAGTTGTTTCTTCATCCTTTGTTTAACCTTCAATACAAGTTCCTACTACCAAGGAAGAATTCAGCATACCACCCTTGAAGGCTACTACAATCATTCTTCCCCCAATAAGGGTGGGCACTCAACCACCTCATCCTCCTCCTTTATCTCCACTAAGAAATTCTCCTCCTCCACCAACAAATGCTCAGCCTAGTATACAACATGATGAGGGGCGCAAAACTACTTTGGAAATTCCTTCACCCCTTGAGGCATCACAAGCACAAGAGAAGGGAGAAGAAAAAATGGAATATTCATAGATGGGGAGGTTGAGGAAGGGGAAATTGAGAAAAACATGAAGGATAAATTCACTTGGAATATGTATAGGAGTCTCATATGTAGCAAGAAGTTGATGAAGGAAAGGAAACTAAGTTAGGTACAAGCAGCAAGACTGCTTAAGAAAAAGAAGTAGAAAAACAAATGATAACTTAGAAAATGGTAGAATTGGAAAAGGTGCTACTACAAGGTACTACATTAGAAACAAGTCAATAAATGATGGTACATCCTACTATAGTGGTAATAAGTCGGGATATGGTTTTACATTCCAGACTCCCATTTCTTCAGGATGAGACTTCTTATCATGGTTGGCATTACAGATACTTCCAAATGCTAAGAAAATAATAATCTAGAAGAAATAGAACTACAGCTTACTTAAAATTCTTGATAAAAGAGGGAGATATCAAAATATGCTAAGGTTACTTCAAATCTAATAATTGAATCTTTAGGATAGAATTTTGCTGAAGTATCCACTCCAAAGACCAAGTAAACAAAAAGGAGATTTAACTGATTAGGACATAATCATGAAAAGAGTACCTTTGGGAGAAGTTACTACATAAGGGCTTAAATAAGATACTCAAACCTTGATTAATACACTTTTCATTAATCTTGATAAAGAGAAGGTTGAAAAGGCTAGACTAAATGAGAAAATCTCTAAGTTGTTTAAAATTATTGCAAAGGTTGCCAAATCTTCCTCTCACCTATACTTTTTGGAGAGCAAGTCAATCCTCAAATCATCATAGAATTGGAAGAAAAGGGTGTTAAACAAAAATATTGTTATAAGGAGAAGACACAAATAATAAGCATGTGGGAATAAGGAGAATTTGAAAGTGTGGAATGATAGGAAAGGAAAAGTGCGCCAGGATAGTTTGATTAGACTTAGCCATTTTCATGGATACATGTTATTTTTGGAGATAGTGTGTGGAGCACACATCAATATGGAGACTTGTGTGACACGTAAAAGGTATTTTGGGAATGAGCCACCGATAAGCGCCATGCATGAGCTTGAGCTAATAATAGAATTACTTCTTCTAGTTAATTATGGGATGACTATTATTAGTGCACTTGCATGTGTGCATGTTATTGAAAATTCGCATGACTATTATCAGCATGAAACCTATTTTAGGAAGTGCATCGATGATGAAGGGAAATTTCCCACCCCTATAAGTATATATTGAACTATTTAGTTTAGCATTGGTGAATTATTGTAGATTTAAGTTGTTGGATCTTATGCACGCATGACTTATGGCAATACTTTATAATGTAAGAAGTTTCTATGTTTTACAGTTGTTAAATGTAATGGAGTATGTTGGTTGGATAATGGTGTTAACATGACAAGAACTAGTTTTTGTGTGGTTGATCTTATTATAGTTATTGTTTAATTCATGATTCTCTAAGATCTAGAACTAGAATATGCTCTGTGGAATTTTTATGGTTATTGATGATTATGAATATGCTTTATCTTCATCACACTAACATCCTACACAACTAACTCTAAAAAGGGGCCTAATACCTTTACGTGCTTCCGGTGAGCACTCGGTTCGAGTTGGGTGATGTGCTAGTGAACATGGGTTTTATATAGTGGATTCTAATATGCATCATTGGGTTCATTGTCGAGACCTCTTTTTTAGCTATTTTGAGGATGGTTCGTGATGAAGATGTACCAGTTGACCTTAGAAAGTGTTGAGGAGTGGATAAAATATATGGAAGAAGAGTACACTCGGAGGTTTAGCATTGGATCTAAGTTTGACACACACACATGGGTGGAGAAAAATTTGTATGATTATTTATATGAGATCTTCTTTGTTATCTTCTTGGTAGAGCTATATGAGTGGCTAGTTGTTAATACGTATAAAAGGAATTGGAGGAATCACACATTTGTTTAGACGCGGGAATAATTTCAGGCCCTCTATGATGCTGATTTGATTCGGACATGTGTTGTGGACACTTTGTTTCATAGTGTTCTAAATAGATATATTTTAGAGTACTCAATTTCCATTTATTCTTTCCCAGGAGGTAGCTGAGTTCTAGTTTTTACATTATCCAAGGGGAAATTATTTGCAAGGCATTCCACTAGCAATCAAAATCTTGATGGTAACCCTGAACTTGGAAGAGAAGTCAATGGCTAGCTAAACCCCACCACGTGTGGGGGTAGGAGTGGTTTTGGTGAAGGATGGCGGACATATAGGTAGAGGTAGCAAGAAGAAAGGCATCTTAAGTAGAATGATGTGCACAAGAGGGAGATAGAGAAGTAACATGATATTGCAGAGTGGATGGCGTTGAGGAGAGAGATGGCTTGTGAAGGATTTTGAGCTCACGTAGAAGGCATGGAGCCAAAGCATCTAGAACTCCCCTATTCGGGAAGCATAATTGGTAACCCTCTTCACCTCACATGGGAGCATTCCAAAGAGAGATGACATGGTCCGTGGGTGCACATATGAATCTATATGGCAACCTAGCCCTTGAGCTTGGTTTTCCAGTGTCTAGTACAACTAGTAGTCAGCAAGCTAATTTGGGCAGTAGGAGAGCAAGAGTAAGTCAGATAACAAGTACATATATTGCTAGGAAAATGTATTCTTTATTGTTTGGAGGTACCTTCTCAAGTGCATCGTTAGCACATAACTCAAGCATGCACAAAATTTTGGACTCACTTCTAGGAGTAGTACCACTTCACAAACTATAGGAGTTTAGTTTAGTACCACTGTTGGACACAGGAAATACATCCACTAGTCCGCTTATAACTATAGGTGGTGGATTAATAGGTGTATGTGGCTCTAGTCTTGGTGGATCTCGGTGGTTCTAGAGGTAGAGGCAACATGGGAGGTTCTATATCGGGTGGGTGGGGGTCTTCATCAACCCTAGAATATTTATATGGAGATGTCTCTCTGCCTTCCCATAGAGTATAGGGGCATAGAAGATGTTGTATGTGCACATGTTTGAGATACTTATGGAGCACAAAAGGAGTCATGGATTATGAGCGCAAGGCAAGTCAGTTTATAACTACATTACAAGGATGTGCACATAGTTGGTAGAGGAATTTTGACCTTGATCATACTTTTGTATATTATGCAGCATTAAAGGATGTTTTCCTTAAGGAGTTTCATATCCCTCAGTTTGAGCAGAAGAGTATAAGTGCATTCAAGGATATCAAGCTGGGCACTATTGAGAGCATTCAGGAATATGATGCCCATTTTAAGACACTGTTGTCTAAACTTTCTTATGATATTCATGCAAGCTAGTGTGCACAGTGGTTCGTTGGGGGCTTGATCACACCTTTCATAAGGGTGTTGTCACATAAGAGATATACCGACTCGCATGAAGCACTTGAAGCCACTTTGATCGGTGAAGTAGTTAGGAGTATAAACACTGGAGTGAGCCCATTCTTGGAGACATAGATTATAACTATGGTAAATTAGTTGGAGAAACTATCGGAAAATTTAGCACATGAGATGTGATTTAGGATTTGGTGTATAGATTGTGAAGTGAAAGGGCACACTAAGGATAGTTGTCACCACATATCAAGGTGTTCATTATTTCTAGACTATGAGATATGTCATTTAGACCATGATGTAAGCCACTTCCCATTATTACAACATGCGATAAGAAAGAATGTATCTTTCTATTGCAAGATTTTCCGGTCCACAACTCACAATACAAAAGACTATAGTTTGATTACTTAGATCCATGATGCCATAAATATTGGTGTGTGATAGATAGGAGTATCAGATAACTCTAAAGGTAAGAGTGAGCACTATGATCATGACCACACTCAAGCATGCTATGATCGGAATGAAGGGCACCTTGAAGGAGGTCTTCGCAAAGGTCAATGATACTGTGGTGGATTCAGGGGATGAGGTCATGGTGGTGGAAGAGGTGAGTTCCCTCACGAAACATGTTTTACATATGGATATCCTGACCACTACAAGCATGAATATCCTCATAATATTACTTGTTCTTTTTGTGGGAAGAATCACAATTGTGAGGAATACATGGACTTATATGAGAATCTTAGTAAGTAGCATAAATAAGAGAACAAGGGCGCGAGGATGGTTAGAATACAACGCATTGTGGAAAATTAGTGGATGCCAAATTTGGCATTGGAACTGAGATAGTACCTATGAACACTACTACACGCACCGAATTTTCACGTGCACCAGGAGAGATGTTACAGTGAGAATCCTACCATCACTAAGGAGGAAGTTTTACATGCAAGGTACCCAGATCCTATACATCGGGAGGTTTATCCGGAGACCATAGATGTACTCAAAAATCTTCAGGGTGAAATATAATGTTTAAAGGAACAATCATAGAAGTTAGAACAAAAAAATTTAGTAGAGATAGTCCAATCGGATATTGATTACTTAAAAGAGGTATGTAAGATGTTGTGTAAGGAAAATATGATTTCATTATTAGGGAATTGGCTAAAGGTAAACACTCCACACGTAAGTATTAAAATGGATGTCAAATCCTACATGCTAATCTTCCCCTCATATATTGGATTATGACAAGGAGATCACTCTAAATTTTGTTGTGGATGGATGGCTCTGAGTAATATATTGATTGACATAGATGTAGAAGTTAATGCACTTACTTTAGATGCATGGGTACAGATGGGCGGACCTTCATTGCAGGCATCCTCTAATTTATTTTTATGGCTAATCAAACTAAGGCCACTCCCATCAGAGTTTTAAAGGATGCATTCATTACTATACAAGGGGCCAAGTTCACTGGGGACTTTGAGGTTTTAGCACTTGCAGAAGAATACAGCTTCCTAGCTCTACTTGGGCACCCTTGGTGTTATGTAAATAATGTTGAGCTATGGTTCAAAAAGGGGTATATAAGTTTTGAGAACAAGGAATAAAGAGTGATTATACCTTTGACAGATGGGAAATCTGCACCTTATGTTAAACCTTTGAGTGAGGAAGACCTGAATAGAATTTATGTATGTGCTATTCAGGACCTGGAAGTACTTGAGCCATCTAAGGAAGGAATCCTCGAGTGGGAAGATGCGTAGTCTATTAGTGATACTACAAGTATTTCTTGTGATAACTGGGTGCATGGCACCTATGAGATGGTTTGGTGTGAAGTAAGAAGCACATTTTCATGGAGAATCAAACCTCATTGTATTAGGATGATAGGTAACTCTGTACCTCGGTACACTAGAGAAGGAGACCCTAAGGTATTTCTGCATGCCATGGAAAAGTAGTGGATGGATCAAGTGTAAAGAATAAATATGTTAGTGTATACCCTACACGGGATAATAGCACACTGGTGGATGGTTCACAGGGATAATCTCATGGAATGGAATGAAGTCAGAATTTCTCTAACCACTCGGTTCTTCAATAGAAATGTGCCTACTATAATATGCATGTCTCATGGTAATCAACATGTTCAGCACCACATTCAGCAGTGTGAGAGAATCTAGATATAGGGGCAAGAAGATTTACCACCTTCACTATGGGTACATAAGCTTTATTCCACTTTACAAGGCTACGCACATTCTTGGTATGTTTATGTAGAGCTACATAGGGAGATTGGAAATTGGCATGACTTGATTGCAGGAATTTCCCAGACTTTTGACTACTTCTCTACTAAACCTCCGGTGGAAGAGGCAATAAGGGTTATAAAGTGCTTAACTATGGGATACATTGCAAAGGTTGAAGAACTCATTCAGGAGTTATTTGGTGAGGAAGAACAAGAAGCACATTTCGATGAATTAGATGATACATATGTCTTTGAACTATTTATGTGCGCTTGCTCTAAAAAGGAGAAAGGAAATATGGTCTACATAGTGAATGATGACGAAGTAGAAGATTTGGACATAGCTCATTCAAGGCAGGTATGTGTGAATTGTTAAAAAGTATGGATAAGAATGTGTGGTGCCTATCATGAACCTATAAAGACCAAGAAATTGAACATTGGCATGGATCTTGAACCTAATGAGGCAATAATCGAGGTATTATTGGTCTGATTCTGAAGTGGAAAAGATAATTGAATTACTACGTAATTTCCAAGATTTATTTCCTAGGGGCTATGATGAGTTAAAAGGAGTGCATGAGTCATTAGGTGAGATGATGATTAAGCTAAAGGAAGGAGTGTGCCCGGTCGGGAAGTGATCATACGTAATGAACCTAACCCTATGCGTAAACATTAAGGAAGAAATTGACAAAATGTTGAAATCTAGCATCATTAAGCCCCTAGAGGAATCAGAGTGGGTTAGCCCAATGGAAATAAATATCAAGAAATATGGTTAGATTAGGATTTTTGTGGATTACAAGGAATGGAATGCTACATGTGTTATTGATCCTTTTCCTACACCTTTCAAAGAGGAAATATTATAAGGCATTGCAGGGTGCAAAGTTTAATCTTTTATAGATGGATTCTCTAGGTATCATCATGTTAGAATTACACAAAAATATCAAGAGAAGACAAATTTCACCACTGAATGGGGAATTTTTTCATATATTGTGAAGCCCATTGGTTTGAAAAATGTGCCTACCGTATTTTTGTGCATAGTTGTTCAAGCATTCTAGGATTTTATTCACAAATTCTTGCAGGTTTACTTGGATGATTGGATGGTATATGGGCTTGTTAAGGATCATTGTGATAATTTGTGCTTAATGTTTGAAAGATGTAGGAAGTTAAGCATCTCCTTAAACATCAAGAAGTGTGTGTTTGCTACACCTTTTGGGACTTTGTTATGGCATATCATTTGTAAATAAGATTTGTTAATAGATCCAGCTAAGGTTGTAATTATTGTGGGCCTAACGGAGCCTACCAATTAGAGTGAGGTGTATGGATTCTTGGGCCACAAAGGGTATTACAAAAAAATTATCAAAGGAAATGTGAAGATTTCTCGCACCCCTCGAAAGATTTTCTAAAAGGAAAAGGGGCATTTTATTGGGGAGAACCACAAAGAACGCGCATTTGAGGCATTGAAGGAGAGACTTATTACAATGCCTATTCTATGTATTCCCGTATGGAACCAGCCATTTCATGTACATGTGGTCACCTCTAGCATGGTCATTGGTGTGGTGTTAGCTCACCTAGAGAAGGTGTTATAGATCATCCTATATGTTTTGCTAGTAGAAATTTGACTCCTACATAACAAAATTACACAACTACAGAGCGTGAGGCCTTGTCAATGATCTATGTAGTGCATAAATTTAAACAATATTTTCTAGCAACACCCTTTTTATTTTATACTAATCACTTGGCATTAAAATACTTGGTAAATAATCATGTTCTACAGGGGAGCATATGTCATGGGTGCTCTTATTCCAAGAATTTAACTTTGATAATGGTAAAATCAAGTAAAAGTAATTCTTTCACATATCACTTATCAAGGATTCAATTAGGGAGGACACACAGAGACAATTAAATAAATAATGTTAGATACACAACAGGTTATACGGAGTTACATCGCATGCATTCAAAATTGGAGGATATTGTTATCTTTTAGCACATAGGTTTTTGCCAAAATGAATGAAAGCATTAGAGAATAAAAACTTGTAATTCACGCGGCACCCTTCATGTTGATTAGTGGTGACTTATAAAAACTAGGTGAGATGAAGTATTGTGCGGTGTGTACTAGAACATGGGTGCACCGATATCATGGAAAAGTCTCATGGTGGTATTACGGTGTTAGCACTATGCGGTGATGCCACTACGTGTAAAACTCTACTCATTGGATTATGGTGGGAGAGCCTATACAAATATTGTACAGAGTATTGTAATGCATGTGATCATAGTCGGTGTTCTTGGAAAACCTAAGAAAAGAGACGAAATTCCTTTGAGACCTATTGTTAGTGCATATCCATTTGAGAAATGGGTTGTAGACTTTATGGGTCCTATTTCCCCAGCTCGTACATAGAACTGGATCGTGTTATATCATCACTTGCACAAATTATCTTACTAGGTGGGTAGAAGCAGTGCCTACAAAGGATTGTACAATAGCTAGAGTAGCTAGGTTCTTATGGGAAAATATTCTTACTAGGTACGGATGTCTATTGATCTTAACAAGTGATAGGGGCACACACTTCTTGAATGAGACAATCAAGATATTTTTGGATGAATTTATGGTTGCACACCATAAGAAAACACCTTATCATCCTCATGAAAATGGAACTGCAGAGGCCTTCAACAAGATATTGAGCCAAACTTTGACAAAAATTTGTGATGTTGGAAGGAAAGATTGGGATGATAAAGTTTCTTTTTGTGTTTTTGGCATATAGAAAAACCTACAAGAGGTTGAATAAGGCCACACCCTTTCAATTGGTGTTTGGCGCGTAAGTAGTTCATCCAATGGAATTCATGTTACCATCATTACATATTGTGCACACTAGAGTTCTATCTGATGAGAAAGCATTAGAATAAATAATTGACATGTTAATATAGCTGGATGAGAGTCATGTCATAACACGTTGGAGTCGAAATCGGGAAAATCTAGGAAGAAGGCACGGCATGATAGATACGTAAGACAAAAGGCAAGATTTTTACAATGGCACCGAAGAGAGCACCCGCAACATGCATAAAGGGAAATAAAAAGGTGGAGATTGAGGTCAAAGTTGCACACTGAGAGAAACTTTTCATAGATGTAATACCCAAAAGGAGTTATAGTCGGCATTGGGATTAGGATTCACACATTCGTTGATGTAAGATAATTGATTACAATCATCACACCACCGATAATAGGGGAAATTATGTGTTGTTGAATAAGAAGACCAAAAAGTGCACGGTGGATGATATGTCAATATATGATCATGATGGAGAGAAATTGTTGAAGAAGGTAGGGGTTTATCAGTTATATGAACTCCCATACTTTGGAAAACCAGAGGCTTCATACTAATGGCTTATGAGTAGAGTCTATGAGGAATTTTTCTATTTTGTTGGATAGAGGGTAAGGATCACAAAGCAGCCTTAATTTACACATTGATGGGACCAAGGGCATAGGGATAATTATTATGAGTGATCGGACCGATAAGGCGAGATGTTATAACCAGCAAGAAGGAGTTAGGATACTCCAAAGGTCTGCGCAAAATGGGCATAGACAAATTGAAGAAGTTTCCCTAGTGCAGGTAGTCGTGCATATTCTCACCAAGTTAAATGATCAAGAGAGAAGGTCACAAGTAAATACCATGTGGCTACACATTGCAAAGAAAATGACAGAGGAATAAATATACAACTTGGTTGGCTACATTGCATATACTATTATTGAGGAAGCACACGCATGTGAGAAGATAATTTTTGGTGTTATTCTACTATCCATTGTTTTGGTAGAAATTAGAGTGCTTGATGGGCTAAAGAACAAAATTTGGGAATACCCCACCGAGAAGAAGTCCCTTGTGGAAAGGTTCAAGAATTATTTATGTGAAGGATCAATGATTGGCCCATTCAAGCAAAGGGAAGAACTGTGGTATGACCGACTTCACATGGCATTTGAGGAGGAGTGGCGCATTCTGAAGGAGATACCCACAGTAATAGGAAAGGTAGTACAATTCACAATTTATTAGCATTTTTACATCGTGTGGTTTTCCATTAAGGATAGAACATGGATTCCATAGTGCAAACTGCCCTATGCCTTCACATTGCGCTACTTCCAGGCTTCTATTCATAGATTTATTGATGTGTATTAGCTGAAGTTCAACATAGATAAGGTAGATTATGACTACCATATCCTCATGAAAACATATGTATATCAAGGTAAGTCTACCTACATTGAAAGGCTCATTTCATATGTCATAAACATAAATCCAGTAAGCTTGGCTATTAGGGACAAAGGATCCAAACTCATATATCTTCAACTTAAGCCTAGGCTAGAGACTAATAAGTATGTGCATAATGAATTCATGCTCCCAAGGCTACCTAAGGGTAAACATACAATGGAGAATGTGTTAGCTCCAAATCCTATCGAGACCATATAGATAGATGAGGAAGAAGAAGAACACGAAGATAGTGGAGGCTTGGATCATAGGGGCTAGAGGTAGCCCATAGATAGAGTGGAGAGTGAGCGCACATATACTCCACCATACGTATAAGAAGTAGAAGAGGACTTGAATGTAGATGCAGTCCCTGAAGAGTGCTAGTTCAAGAGGGTATTTAGAAGAACTAGGACCCAAGGCGTAGGAACACTATAGTGTGTAGGAGATCACCTCAACTCTCCCTAAAAAAGAAGCAACTAAGAAGAAGATAAGGAGAAATTTGACGCTTAATGAAGAGGAAGATGAGTTCAAAGAGAGCATGCCCTGGAACCCCACAACCAAAAGATGTGAAGGATCCTAGGGATGAAGAAATGGAAAATGAAGAAGAATGGGTGAATGAAGAAAAAGAAATTGAGCACGAGAAAACCAAAGACGCTAGTTATAAATCGAGATAGGAGAAGGGCCAACTCCAAACCTTGGCACTCAAGTTTCTAAGGGGAAAAGGATGAGGAGAAGTGAAGAATATGTTATGCCAAGTATGGGCTACACCGAGGACATAAGTAAAAGCATTTGTGCCTAGTTCCGAGTAAAGTGGACCTTATGGATTTATATGGGTCGGAGTGATGGACTCGATATATGGCCACTATGCACGTAAGGAAACAACTATCCTGGTCCATGCAGACTCACATGGATGAACCATATTTTGATGTGTGTGAGGAGTCTTGTGTCTTAAGGATAGTAAAGAAGGCAGCTCATACTAGGAACATGACCATAAATCCCACACTTATGTCTAATGAGAAAGTCATCAATTCCTATATTGATAAGGCCACCACCATTAGAGTGTTGATGGAAGATAACAAGGATATAACTATGGAGATAGAGCACTTAAAGGTAGAGAAGGAAAGGGAACAAACAAATAACAAGGCCTTTATTAGCATGGTAGAGGAGATTGGTGATTACATTCTGAAAGCAAGGCCTCATCTCGAACCAAAGGTACCTGAGAATTTTCCTTTAGCAATGCATTATGTGCACACTTTGGTTGATTTTGTGCTAGAATATAGACCACATAGAATGCTTGCACCAAAGGATGTAGAAAAATAAGTGGAAAGATCAAACACCTCTATGGTTAGAAAATTTTCAACTTAAGAGGCATTACTATAGACTTTGAAGGATGAGCTGAAGAAAGCAGACCAAGCTCTAAATTTGTGTGTAGCTTCAAAGGTAGTAATAAGGACCAGAAATTTGGTTGAGGATAATGAAGTTTTGGTAGTAATGAAGGATGAGACTTTAGGGTGTACAAAAATATTGGCATTGGTGAAACAGAAATGTGAAGCCCTTGTAGCAGCCCAAGATCCACATAAGCAGAGGATAGATGAGATTGGGAAGCTCAAAGCATAGAAGATGGATCTTCTTAAGGGAATGATGTTTGTTATGGCCAATTTTGTTCACATTTTATAGAATGAGAAGGAAAATATTACTCAGGACAAGTTATATGTCATCGCTACAGACATTCCAAAGAAGACAAGGACCGTGCTAGATGACTAGTAGACATTGGAGGCTGAGATTAAAAGTGAGTATCTAGAGTTTATCCTCCCAATTGAAGAAGAGGAAACTGCAGAGTAAAGATATATTCTTTTGTACGGTGATTCTTTAGATTCTTTCAATTCTTATTTTTTATTATTTGGGAACATCAGAAAGAATCCCCATTGTCGGGACGACAATGTACTTTAGTGTGGGGTAATTTTGAGCAGACAATATTGTTCTAAGGAGAAGACACACAAATAATGTGCATGGGAACAAGGCACATTTGAAGGTGCGGAATGATAGGAAAGGAAACACACATCAGGACAGTTTGATTTGGGACTTAGTTGTTTTCATGGATATAGGCTATTTTGGAGATAGTGTGTGGAGCACACATCGGGATGGAGACTTACGTGACATGTAAATGGTATTTTGGGAACAAGTGACTGATAAGTGCCATGCATGAGCTTGAGTTAATAATAGGATTACTTCTTCCAGTTAACTATGGGATGACTATTATTAGCACACTTGCATGTGTGCATGTTATTAAAAAGGTGCATGACTATTATCAGCATGTGACCTATTTTGGGAAGTGCGTAGGTGGTGAAGGGAAATTCCCCACCCCTATAAGTATGTATTGAACTATGTAGTTTAGTAGTGGTGAATTATTGTAGAGTTATGTTACTGGATCTGATGCATGCATGACTTATGGTGATACTTTATAATGTAAGAAGCTTCTATGTTTTACAATGTTTAATGTAATGGAGTATGTTGGTTGGATAATGGTGTTAAACATGACTGTAATTGGTTTTTGTGTGGTTGATCTTATTATAGTTATTGTTTAATTTATGATTCTCTAATATCTAGATCTAGAATATGCTTTGTGGAATGTTTATGGTTATTTATGGTTCTAAATATGATTTATCTTCATCACACTAACATCTTGCACAAGCAACTCTAAAGAGGGGCCTAGTACCTTTGCGCGCTTCGGGTGAGTGCTCAACTCATGATGGGTGATGTGTCAGCATGCCTGGGTTTTATATAATGGATTCTAGGCTGAATTAGTAGGATATAAAACTAAAATTGTGGATTAGTGGATTAAATTAATCAATGACAAGGAAAAATAAAAATATTCGAAGTGTTAGTTGGACTGAGAGATTGCCAAGGAAGGTTTGATCAGTTAAAGAGTTTAAAATTGGAAATAGACAATGAATGTGGGATTGTTGAACTTCAGAAGATTTTCATGGGAAGATAAATTCATTGTCGAGAGGGTGTTGATTGAAGAATAGATTGTGTCGAAGTATCGATGAAGAACAAGAAGCAAGAAGAGTTTACCCTTTCTTTCCACATGAAGCTACTTAAAATAATGATGGAAGAAATGAAGGTGCTAGAAGAAGAGGTAGAATAAATTCTAGATAATCTAGATGATTGTATCTATTTTATCACAAGATACACAATTACTAAGCCACCAAGTACTATGGAATAATTTCTTCAGCTCCTCAAGAAAGAAATGGATAAAGCCACCACTCCTTTCACCTCTGATTTATTTTACTCATTTTTTCTCAACTAATTAGAAGTTAACCCCCTTATTTTTGGCAATATTTTTGGGATGTGAATAATCATTTTTATCCATCATGAACTAAATTTTTCCTTTGTGTGATTCATTGAATAAAACCCAACAACCCCATTTTGAATGATGGAAATTCATTTCATCATTTTTATTACATGAAAGTATCTAGAGATAATCTTTCATTCAATTCTCAGTATGATTCTTTACTTATTTTTTTAGGATTAATTTTTTTATAAATCCTCATTGCTATTCTCATGAGATCACGTATTCCTTAGATATTAGTGAGAAATATTTTGGGTTGGTATTTTTCTCATGCAATGGCGAAGTAGAGCTAGGAACTAGTCTGAAAGCACTTTCTTCATAATCCTTACACTCAATTTTTGATCTTTACAGCATGGACAAAGCATTTGTAAAAATGCTTTTTGATATTGTAGACCAGGAGGAAACTGATGGACCACTAACACTCCATTTTTTTGGGTGGTATTGATAAGGAGGATAGTGAAAATGAATCCATTATTATCACTTAATTTGCTGGGAGGATCAAAATACTCCTAAACAACTAAAGAAATTAGAACTTCGATGCAGGCCCGTCATAACCCAAAATATTATTAACATATCTCCACTATTTTTCAATGAATAGTTAGCAAAGAAGGAGATTCTTGTTGATGCATACATTGTGCTTGATGATGATTCTATAGATGACACATAATTACTTTCCCATATAGTGGTTGTAATAGAGAAATGACTCACTTACCTGGAGAAAGAACTAGTAAAATCTCCTTCTAAGAAGAACCTTGAAGTACCACCTTCTTCCTTGAAGTGGTGAAAACGGATTGTATCCATTCCAATGTGTGAAAGTCAACCAATGTCAAGTATACCTGAATATGTCCTAGTTTCTCCTAAAAATGTTTCCATGTTGTATTCATCTTCAAAAGTTGCTTCTTGAAAAGGAAAAAAGGCCTATCTTGAAGGTGGGTCTAACCTTAGTTAATGAGTCTCCTCTTATAGGAGAAAATTGAGCTTATAAAAATCCTAGAAGGCCCCAAGGTAAGCATTGATGAGATCATGACATTGAATATGTCTCGTAACCTTACAGGGGACATTCATTATGTTTATGGAGCTCTGATTTTAAAGAATTTGAATTCAGGAAGAAGAGACTATTGAGTTGGATTCCTACCTTTTATGGAGGAATTCATAACCATAAATTGATAATGTATCTTTTCCTTTTTAAATGTTCTGAAAAATTATGTAAATATTCAAGGGTTGGGGCCCCTATAGAATCCCCACTTTGTTACTTTTGCAAATACAAAGAGTTCATAACATTTCAATATGTTTTATGCTTGATTATGACCTAATTTTCTATCAATTTTCTTTATTTACATTCTAAAATTTCATGCTATGGAAGATACATAATTCAGAAATTGTAAAACTCATAGAATAAAAAATTTAGAAAATACAAAAACACAAACAATCTTGATGAAGGGAATAAAGTTTTAAGGAACAAGCCTAAATCTACTCGTGGATGGTCATATCAACTTCAAGCTTCTTGACATCATCTTCTTTTGTCTCGACCTCCTTTCTCTGTATGTATCAAATATGTCTAATATCTGGGTAATGTGTTCTTCATCAAGCCCAATATGGTACATGAATATCAATTCATCTTCCCTTAACACTTGATCAAATTCACATATCGTACTCTTATTCATTTTTATCTTCTTTGACAACTTGGTTACCATGTGCTCCACACTCACCAATCTCTATATGGTATCATAATTGAAAGGTTCTTCAGAGATGCGTTGATCAAAATACTATGTCAATATAAATTCCCCCATATCTCCATAGGTGATTATGTCCTTCTCTAGCATCATTTTTCCAATCCTATCATCTAAATAATCAATTTATTCTTGATTTTTTCTCTTTTTACAATCAAGCTTTTACTAACCTAATTCAAAGTCTTCATTCTAAGTTAAATTAATCCTTCGTATGTGTGTTTTACCCCTCATTCTTCAAGTAGAATAATTCCCTCGTCTTCCACTAGCTAATCATCTAACAGAAATTAATTCCTCAATTTTGGGAATAATTCCTTCCCAATAATGCAGTTCATCACTAAATTTCTCTTATTGTTCCTTTGCATCATTGACTCTTTTAGTCAATTGGGTGTAACACTTCACCGTATCTTTGATAACCTTGTTTCCTCTCTTAGATAATTCCTCTTTCCATTTGTTTATGGCCCTAATTTTTAATTTAGCTCTATCGCTTCATTTAATACTTTTGGTGTTATATTAGTAGAATTTATTTCCTTTTAATAGAAATATGTATCCACTTTTGTACATAATCTGACAAGACTTCAATTCTTTCTTTTAGTTATTTCTTGGTCACCTTATCTTCATCAATATTTTGGATTAGGCCTCCTAGAGCTATTGTAGCATCTTGTTTCAAATTATCCCTAGTAGGCTTTCCTATTGGAATGTGAGTGACTTGTTAGTCACTCATTGTAACTTCACCCTTCAATTTACCTTCCTATGGGGTAGCCACCTCTAAGGTTATAAATGCCCGATGGTGATATAATTTTGTAGCCTTTTTTTGTACTTTTCGCATGTTTTGAAAATACAATATTTTGATGTTAATTGTTTCTACCCAAACTAATTCTTTCTCCTTATCTAAGAGAGGAGAGTTCCCAACACTCAAGTTATGGGAACATTTCCCCCACTTGTTTCTTATTATGTAGGTTTTGATGGTTCAAAAAATACTACCATTTATTTGGATGTAGCTTGGGATGTCTGCAATAGTGGTATTGTTGTAGGTGAGTCTTCAATTTCCACTGTTTTTTTTCATTTTTAGCATGTAATGCCCTTACTTCCACTTGCTTTTCCTTTTGTTCTATAAACCCTAATTCAATGACTAGTTCATGGACCTTTCCACTTACTAGTGCATCTTCCTTGTTCTTAGTCTCCATTGGTCTATCAACTAACTCTATAAATTCTCTCAAAGTTTCTTTTTCAGGATTGTATTTTTGCGTGATTCCTCAACCTCTGCAATTTCTACCTCCTTCTAAGGCTGCTACTTTGTAGAGAAGGTGACTCCTCTTTGGATGGTTCTTATATATTTTTTTGGCTCACTAGTTCCTCATCACTTATTAACATTATACTTTCAATTTATACATCTTGAATATCCATACCTGATTCATCAACTTGTGTTTGTGGATTTTCTACCATTTGGGTTTCTTCTGAAGAAATATTTTATCCTTTCATTGTGGTTGTTTCAATGATAAACCAGTAAACCCCGTGTGCATGGGTTTCCTCAAGTTCATCTACATCAATATTTTAATTAGTGCAATCACATGTTCTTGGTGTTGAGTTTCCTGGCAGCCTCCTTGCCTTCCAAGTGAATTACCCCTAGTCCTTTTTTTTCATGTTCTTTTATAGTCTCCATTGGTTGTCTACTTATGGGAGTATCATCAACCTTTTCCTCTAAGCCTAAACTTGACACCAACCCTATAGAAAATGATGTTACAACAGTGGCTTCTTATGGTGTAGATGATGTAATGGGGGCACTTACTTCAAGTTGTGTCATAACTACCTATTTTTCCAACGTTGTAATAAGATTTTTTTAAGCTTCATTCAATGGTTCTAGATCAATTACTTTTGGTTCCTTAATCTTATGAACATGTTTCCTTGTGGTGGGTATGCTTTATTTTCTTAAAGCTCTTATATCTCTTACCAATGGAGGTATTACCCTAGACTTTTTAGTAGTCCTTTCACAATAATTGACTTCAGCTCCTTCCTTTCCCTTACCACTCTATACTATAAGTTGAGGGTAAATATTTTCTAGGAATCCTCTCATTATTTTTCTAGTGTTTGATGACCCAGGTAGAGTTACTACTGAGTCCTAGGATTTTATATACTTTTCCCCTAGCCTATAATGGGACTATTTGAGTGAAGGGAGCATCCTACATTGCTTTCAAAATCATTCCTTCAACTCTTTGGGTTATGACTATCATGGGAGTGCATGTCATACTAATGGTTGTAGTCCATTCATCAATGATTCCAGTAGTTGGCCTTATAGAGGGTAACTGAGGGGTTTTTCCATTCAATAGATCATTTTTCAGCTCTCTCTTTCAAAGGATGGAGAACTCCATCCAAAATTCATGACTCCTTGTATTCTTTTAGTAGCTTTTTGTTTTGAAGAAACAAGTCCATACCTTTCATTATTAACCAAGATAACATTCTCCTCGTCACATCAGTCATTCTAGCATGCAATCTAGTTTATTCCACCTCATTCCAATCTAATGGTGTAATTGGTTGTGACTCAATATTTTTATCATAATAATATTGACTCACTATTTTCTTGTCATCACTCAACCCCTAAGGTAAAACTATAATTTTGTAATCAATAACCTACCTAAGGGTCATCCTAGAAAAATATCTTAGTTTGACCTATTCTTCATCCCTATAATCCATCAAAAATATTCAAAATGAGGCTCATGTTCATATGAACTTCCAAGGCTTGAACTGATAGCCCATCTGATATCATATTTAGGTCTGTGTTGTAATTTTCTAATACAATTTTTCCTCTCACCCTCCAATAGCTTGGATTTTCCAATCAGTGAGGAAATAGTATCTTCCTATTGTAATAAGAAACTTGACATTTTTTTCTTACTTTTCTCAGAAATTATCTTGTGAACTTCGCCATTGTCTTAAGAGTTCCATGAGTTCCCATTTTTCATCTAAATATCTAGGTAGCATGAGTGGTTGTTCCTCATATCCACTTTCCCTAATATAGGTGAAGAACCTATATTGAATAAAGTAACATCCACATTCCTTTATCATATTTTTATCTTCTATGGATAATCTGTATTTTTCCCATTTTGGCCTGAAAAGGCATATGACCGGTGTCAAAAATACATCATTTACCTTTCTAAAGTTCTCCTTCCAGTTATCCAAGTTTAATTGGGGGTAAACATCATACACCTTATAATCTCTGAAGCTCCTTGTTTTTGGGAGGCTAGGGAAATCCCTATGACATGCAATATTGTAAATCAAATATGACATCATATAAAATTCACAATTGAAAGTAATGTCTTATTTTATCTTTACAATCATCTCAAAAAGTTAGTCATGAATGGTTTTAGCTATAAAGGTCACCCAACAAATCTTATCAGGGGTTTCCAGGATAATCCTTATATAAGGGCACATCCACTCTTGGAAATCAGACATCGTTTTTAGACCAGCAATCCTACTTAGCAAGGTGATAATATCCTCAACCTCCATTACAAAGTGTGATTTGAGGATTTTTGTTGGCATTCTAGTAAAATATCTCCTGTCATTTATAAACCAATGGGACTTCATAACCTTGACATAATCACCGCTTCAAAATTGTAAAGATTTAATGCCTTGTGAATATCAATGCCTAATGGATTATCAACTTTTGGCAACCCTAACATCAATTGGAATGCTATGGGTGTTACAAAGAAACACTAATTCACCACTTACATCCAAAACCACCTTATTTTCTCGGGTCATAATTCTTAGCACAAATCCACACTAACTTGGGGAAATGTACGGAAGGTGGGAAAGCTACATTATGGTAATGTTACGGGCATAAATTAATGTCATGTAATTACTTCTTTCAGAGCATGTAGTTGTTATAATAAATCATCCAAGTCTGAATTTAACAAGTTAGTGTTTGTCACATCATTCAAGTTAGTTGTGATACTTGAAGTGACTTGGGTTCCAGCCTCCATTGTTCTCATCTTTCCTAAGAAAATTGCTTACAATTTTATCTATTTGATAAGAAAAAGGGTTCGGGATTATCCAAATATGCAAGAACAATAACTCAAATCTTGAGGAAACGTTTAAAATTCACATAGCAATCAATATTTTAGGGCAATTGCCCATTTTTTGCACCTTTGTCAATGTTTTATTTACACTAGTAAATTCATCTTCTTTGATTCATTTATCCTCCTCCATAATTGATTTCAACTCTTTATGATGTAAATTCGCATTCCTAGGGATTTAAAATCCTTCATCCAAATTATAGATTTTGAATCATTCGACCAAATTTTAAACCTTTTCCCTGCTTACACAAATTACCTTAATGGTAGAAGAAATAAATGCGTTCAATCTTGGTTGTTTGATATGAATTTTTCCCTTTTAAATGCGGGTCATCCACGTGTTTTCATTTTGTAGGAGTGGAGGTTCGGGAGGATTTTTTAACTTTTTCCTATGCCCAAAAGGATACAAAACTGCAAGGTTGACTTCACTACTCGACATTGACTTATATTGGAATGATGACATGTGTTCATTGTCGTGGCCTAGGTTTCTAATCTCATTTTACATTTTTTTTATTTGTGAAGTGTAAAGTGCAATAATTTGTGTAATTCCCATTACCGTGCTCCAATATCCTCATAACACATTTTCATTTTGGGGGGTGGGGATATATTTGCATTTTGTATCTCATATGATAAAAATTCCCTAGAATATTCCCTCACCGAGCCCTAGGGTTATTTTTACATTTTAAATTTTTACATAGAATTTTAAATAATCAAGAAAGGTCTGTCATCATGAAACCTCCCAAGAGTTTCACTTCATCGTATCGAGGAACAACTACATTTTTCACAAGGATAAATCATGACGAATACAAAAAATTGGCAATAAATCTACACAATTAGTTCATTGGCTTTAAGACAATTTACCTCACACAGACACATTCATGGTTGCATGGATAAACCACTAAAATTTTACATATGATTAAACATTTCATTCTCCAAAATCAAAATTATTTGGTTTCACAGTGGATCAATTTCTTTCTGGGATTCATATTTTGCGTACTACATAAGTTGCAGTAAACCAGATATAGCTTTCTTACAAGTCAAGGTGCGAGATCAAAACAAACACCAACATGAGAGATTGGAAAAGATTCACCAAGATGTTAAGAATCTTGGGGCACACCTAGTAAAATTAAGAGGCTTTAGCAACATTTTAGAAAAGGAACTACTCATATATGAAATATAAATGCACGTTATTGCTAAAGCTAATGAAAAATTAATATAATATATGTTTGATCAGCATGTTATATATCAGAGAAAACCAAGGATGAGACTGAGGAATCAGGAAAGGATGAAATGGACGATAAAAGTAAGACTAAAACCAAAGTTCTATTGTTGGAGTGAATTCTTCTTCTTCTCTTTATTCTTCTTCTTCTTCTCTTTTATTTTCCTCATACATTGTAATTTATGTAATCAAGCAAAATTGTAACACTTAAGTAATTTGGTTGAAATCCATTACTTTAAGTTATTTTGAAAAAGTCAATTACTTATAAATAGGTGGCACGACATGCAAAGTAGTTACTTTTGTTTTAAATTATAGAACATTTGAATGTCATGCATGTCAAGCAAAGAGAAATTCAGGGAGATAAATTCTCAACTTCTTGCAATTTTTTAGTTATGCATGTGTGGAAATCTAATTAATGTCTCCTATTTATACTTTTGTTCTAGACTCCATAAATAGATAGAGAAGCCTATGGGCTAAGGGATGGGAAATTTTTGGAAATCAATTGTTGTAATTTTTGCATTGAGATTTCAAACTTTGTGTTGGAATGCTTACATGTTCATTTTGTAAATTGATTGAACTTGAATAAGGAGGATATCTATGGAACTTTATGTCTAACGAATTCTTGTTTTGCATACTTGAGAAAGTTTATGGTAAAATTTGTGTTAACTTGAAGTTTCATCTGAATGCATTTCTTTTCATTTGCTGAAAATTATGGAAATTATTGAATGTTTATTTATTTTGTACGACTATAATAAGCTCTGTGATCTACTTATTATGAAGTACGTCTCTTTTCCATAGTTGTTATTATCCTACATTTTCTTTTCACTTCTCTTCACCGCAACTTTCCCAAACATGGTTGCTTACTTGTAGAATTGTTTAGCTATGGTTCATGAGATTTGCAATTAAAGTAATACCTAGAAAATAATTTTAGTTTTCACATAAGTAGTTAGAATAAGTAAATATTTTACACGGGAGTTTCACCGGTTAAATGGAGGGGATTTATCCCATAACTGCCTAGGTTTTTCTTTGTAGCCAAGCATAAAATATAGCCAATAGTTGTGCACATATTTTTTATGGTGATTTGATGGGCGGTATTTATTGAAAAGTGTTCAAGGAAGAGTTGAGTGAGTTATGTGAATGAGAAGAGGGAATATTACAAAATGTTGTTATACCAATCTAAAGCAAGACCAGCTAAGGACATGGGGAATGTTCTTAACATAAGATCTCGATCATGAGCTATAAGGTAACAAGCATGATGAAAGGATTAGATGTGTTTTTGAGGATCCTCCTTACTATATAATTTGATAAATTTAGGAAGCTCCTAGTGAGGAGGATAATCTTTGTAGGGTATGAATGGATGAATAGGTTCATTGCATATTTTTTCATAGGATAGTGTATTTTTAGGGCCCATGGAAGCGGCTTCAAGACTAGATATCATGTTCATTAAATCCTTAAGTGGGTTGTGAGACTAACGGTTGTGATAGTTGGATGTATTGATACTGGGTAGGGATGGATGTATTTAGAAGAGGTTGTGATTGTTGTGGTATGTGTTTGTGGATAAGAGGTTGTGAATATTGATGTGCCTATTGGAAGGGAATGAAAATGAAAACAAGGGGTTGTGATTATTGTGGGATGTTCTGAAAGGGAATAAAGGTATGGATAATAGGTTGTAATTATTGTGGTATAGATTAAGAGGAAGAAATTGGTTATGATTTTTGAGGTACATGTAGTGAAATAAGTGGGGTTGAGGATTGTTGTGAAATTAGATGGGTATTGGTAATAACAATAGTGTTGATTAAGGGTATAGATGTAGGGATAGACATAGTAATGTTTTGAATAGGTGGTGTGGTTTTTGAGAGGGTGGTGGTTGAGACATACTAATAGAAATAGGACAAAAATCATGGGAGATGTTTCGACAATAGAGGAAGTTGGAGGGGTTTGTGTGGATGTAAAAACATTTGTGTTGTTCTCGAGGTGGTATGAAACCAATCAAGGGTCTCCCAAGATGTTAGTTGTTGAGTGGTCATGTCTTGTGAGGAAATCATGTTAAGATCAAAAGTGATGATAGGAACTGAAGACACAACATTGGATGATTCTAATTGATTTATAATAGGATAGGAATATATATGTTGGATGATTGGTTCATGGTTTGGATTAATGAGATGGTAAAAACCACATGAAGGATCAAGTACATAATTTTTTACTTCAGGTATCAATAATTAAAGGTGAACACCCCTAGAAATAAGGTATATATTAAGAGCAATGGGGTTTGAGTATAAAATTTCTGAAAATATAGGATCCCCACTATCAAAGAAATGGGGACTGAAAGGATCAGGTATCTCAGATGAAGTGGATTTACTACTAGGAGAATGTGGTTGTTCTTGATCTTCTGGTTGAGGTGATAGAGTAACCCATCATTTCTCAAGTAGACATGAGGCATCCTCGAGGTAGGTTTGAAGGTTATCAATAAATCATTGGAAGTTTTTTGTCATATTATCATAAGTTTAGAAATGGTATTGTTGTCTTGTAAGAACCATAGAAACAAACAATCACCTAATGAAGAATAAACTAGATAGTTGATTACAAACAGTAGACAAATCATGCAAAAGAATTTTTTATTATCTTGATTAATTTAGAAGAAAAGTGAAATGTGTAAAACAACTGATAAGGTCTTAGGAAATGGTCGTCTAAGGATGGTTTCAGGTAATTTTTAATATTGGAGTCCTTGATATATCTAAAGGTACGTGAGGCACAAATTTTTGTTGGTATCATTATGAGGCCTGGTATTAGGTCCTACCCCCTCACTTCACAATCCAATAGCAATAAGGGAGTTAGGTGCTTAGCTAATATACCGAAAACCAATTATTTATACTTGGCCAAAACACCGAGTCGACTTCCTTATTGGGTGATGAAATCCCAATAGTTTCACCTGGGTAGGAATGTTTCAATGCAGTTTATGTTTGATGTGATTTGGTTATGTGTGAGGGAGATTAAGTGGATGTAATCTATTAACCTCCTAATTAGACTATGTGATCAAATAGTATGAAAAAAACAATTAATCCCAAAATAACAGCTTGACTTTGATGAGGACAAGATAAGAAGATGTAATTCTTGAAAATGAATAGAAAAGAAGAGGGTTCGCTTTGAGGAACACTTCCTTTTCATTTTTTTTATATTTTTATTTTTCTTTATTTTTTAGCAATGCAATAATGCAACAAGAACAAGCCACCGATCATAAACCCGCAAAAGGGGTTAGCGAGAAAATAGAAAATATTTAGAGAAAATGATGTCAACAGTACATCGCAACATCTACACATTCGTTTCTACCCTAGGGTCACTTTTTTTGGTGTGTGTGACATGCCTAGTCATTGTCCACATCACCTGGTGAGTCATCTTACCTTGCGAGAGTCATAGGTCTTAGGAAGTCAAATGACAAGTGTCAGATTCTATCATAGAATCTATCATTGTCATTTGCGTCAGTGTGTCATAGGAGTTACATTCCTTATTTAGAATTGTAACTCCTCCTTTAGTGGCATCATATGCATCAGTCACGTCATATGCGTCAATGGTGTCATTGATATTCTTTCCTTGTTTAGGCATGGGGGTTACACAACACCCCTATTTGTACTTCCTTTTTTGATCTATGAGCATGAGTAGACCTATTTTCTTATTTGCATATTCTTTCCATTATTCGAATCTTGCTTATTGCGTTAGAGCTTGACGTTACCATCGGAGTGCAACTTAGTTGTGGTACATTATTTTTGACATCAGTTCTCATGAATCCCTCTTTCAGCTTTCATAATCATTTTTTGTAATTTCTTCTCCTTAGCATCCATGTTTCACACTTTTGTCACTCCACGCTTTGTCTTATCCCTCAGCATGCTTTCATCATCGATCTACATGGTTATCATGTATGCATCTCTTATCTACTTTATGTTATCAAGATTCCTCTTAACAACATAAAGTGGGGGTAAATGTAGACACAAAATCATGCACTTTAGGTATCTATTTAGTCCTGATCACATACTACTATTCATATGATTCCTAAGTAAAAAAATTACTAATCAACCCATATCTTTAGCCACCTTTCTTTTATTTTTTTGTTGCCACTTTTGGTCTTGCACCTTTACTTTCTAAGTATACCTTTTTATACCTCAAAGATTTATCATCCTGAAACCAGCACCTAGCCAAGACACCAATATCGTGCGCCCTCATCTCCTCTGGGTGCCCCTGACCTCAATATACTTTGTTCACATTTTTCAGGTCCCTTTTATTCATTTGAGCATATTATCTTTTTGGTATTCAACCTTTTTAGAGTTAATTATGAAACTAAATTAAGGGAATCATATAAATATAAATTTATGTGATCATAATAAGGGACCAAACACTAAGCATTAGATATCACCACCTAAGGTTGCATCCATAAAACATCTAAGAGCTCTATTGCATCCATCTAGTGTCATCTAAGGGACATAAGGGTTGTTTATTCTATATACACTTCATAGGATTGAAGTTCATTATATTCCATGCACACATCTATTACATTTTCGTTACATCTAGATAATTTTCTCATTATCAAGTGTGACATGCACAAGAGCCACCTAGGGCATGATTTCCACACACACACACATAGAACTACATTAGGTCTGAGATGTAGTGAAACAATTAGTCCTAAGATCACCATTATGACAGCTGAGGATAGTCCGACTCCTCATTCTACATCTTTCTTTTTAGGATTTGATGTCTCTTTAAGGGTTTTGTAGGTCATTACTTCATTGCAAGTTTTCAGTGACTTCGGTGATCATTGTACAACCTCATAGTGACCAAAGGTAAACAATAGTGAATACCAGACCACTCAAAGGAGGTTTATTGTGGATTTCTATAGACATAGTCACCTAGAAATAGGTCTAGGGCACCCACAGTGCTCGTATCCCTCTCTAGGAGCCCTAGTCCAGAAGATCATCACTCGTATAGTTTTCAAAGGTTTTGTGTGATGATTCTCCCTCTATGTTCATCCAATAAACACTTTGGAATAGTCTATATTTCATTGTGAACCAGCTAAGGCTCTTCTTACCCTCTTTATAACTAGGGTTTCACATTTTATTGCTTAGTTTTCTTGGGTTAATTTTTGTACTTAATTGTTGTATTTATTTACTATTACATGTTCAAAGAATTTTTCTTTCCTACTTTAAATAAATGAATTGAAATAACAAAAACAAAACCGACCTCATAATGTGGTGGGGTTTACCAATACCCATAAGGATGAATGTTGATGTTGATGATTAATTTAAGTTGTCGAGTCCGAATGAGTGTATAACTATGCATGTCTTAAAAATCAATTTGTGATCAAAGACACTTAACAAAAGGGATTAGATAAATATATAAACAATTTTCTTGGTAAAGGCTGATCCCATGAATCCAAAGGGACTTCCTTGGAGGATGTTAGCTCATTTTGTAACAATTAAGTGAATTTATAAAGATAACGATAGTAATAGATAAAAATAGATAGATAATGTATGGAGAACTCTAGAACTCAAGGTTGAAAGGAAGGTCTTATGTGGCTTCAAAGGTATCCCAGGAAAGTGTGGATATGATCTGAACATGTTTGAAGTAGTCATACCATAAATCCTCAATTTCTTTTTTTATCTCGTGGAGGAATTAAAATTGATCTTCAATGTCTTGTTTGTTGATAGTGAACTAGATAGCACACGTATGATTTCATTCAGGATGTTTTATTGCTCCTAGAAAAAGATTTGTTGGACTATGGGGAGATCATAAATGCTTGTAATCGGGTGTGAACGGCCAAGAACTTCCATCTAACAGAGATCCATACTTGGAAACAACATGTTAAATGCAAAGGGATTGATAAAAATGATATAAATCTAACAAATTGATAAAAAGATAAATTTTGACAGGAATCATTGGTGATTTAGGCCAATCGCTAGTGATTAGGGTGAATCACTAGCAATTGTTGTTAAATTGATAGTTTTGCTAAAAATGATGATTAAGGCTCTAAAATGATGTTTTTGATTGCTTTTAATATTTCCTATGAATTACAAAAGATAAACAAAGATGCAAAAATACCTTTAGATAAATGAGGAGCTAAAATATGCCTCAAATATTTAGTCGAAGTGATCAGAATTGTTGTGTTGTCTTGTCAAGTTTCTTGGAGGCTGAGTGATGGAAATGTCTTTAAAAATGTTATTATAAAGATTCATATTGATGCCTAATGATTTATTGAATATGTCTTGGATCCTGTAATGTAGAAATTAAGAGGTAGGCTTGAGAAAAGGGGTCCCAAATCAAATATTTAATATCCTTGAGAGAGAGCACAAAGGTTCTATTTATAATCGCTGGTGATTAGGTACAATCGTTGGTGATCCAATTTTTTTAGGAAAGTGACTAAAAATGGTTGAAACCACTTCTAAATAAAGTTTTTGGTTTGTGATGTGGGTAAATGGTTAAGGGGAGGTTGGGGATGAGGTGTAGAGGTTAGGATGTAGTAATAAAATAGGTTTGGATGGTTTTGAAATGGTTAGGATTGATTTAGGGTGGTTAAGTGGTTTTTAAGAAGGTAAAATAAGATTTTACAGCTTATAAAGTAGTATTTACTGGTGTGTGAAGATATTTACATGGAGTAAATATTATGGATGATTTTAAACTTAGATTAAGTGGTGTGATTAAATGACTTGATTGTTATTGTGAATATAGTGTATGTGATCGGGAATTTAGTAGTGTTAATTTTAGGTGTCTACACTACAATAGCAATCGATTAAGCATATATTTTCCATATTTAGCTTAATCATATTTTTAATTCATTTAGAGGGTCCTTATGGGACATGTAGTTCAAATAGAAGAAACCCCATCCATATGGTGTGGAGAAGAGGCTATGATGATATGTCACTTACAAGTAGGAGAAGAAATTTAATGTGTTCAATAGTTTTTTTATTAAGTTGCTTGTTATGTCGTAAGGGCATAGACAAATTAAAACTAGAGACGTTAGGGTTTGGGCAATAAATTAAAGTCAAGAGTTGGGTTCACCAAATTTGTACACCATAGATATATTTTTGAATGTTATTACATAAAAAATAAAAAGGATGTAAGGGTTTATAACAAGTAGACTGTTGTAATCTAATTCAATTCCAAAATTAATCATTCATTGTTATAATAGATCATTCATACTTGAAATGATTAAAATTATTGATAAATAATAAATACTTGCTCAAATACACTTTAGGGTAGGAAAAAGAGTATCTAGATGTGTAAGATGGTGGAAAAGGACTATTTAGAACTATAAATGCTTCAACTAAAGTTTTAGAAGTGTAAAACCCAATAGATGTAGGATTGTACAACTTTTTATGATCCAAAATTGATCTATATGGTCCTAACTAGGAGTTATAAAGTTTTGGACCCTTTGACTATCTATATCTACAACTTTTTGTGTGTTTCACTTGTCTATAAATGATCTTAGATGTATATTTCTCTTTCTTACACAACTTTAAGATGATATGTAATCCATAAAAAAACATTGGAAACCCCATAAACCTATAGAACCCTTCACTAGATATAGTGCCACCTCTCTCTCAATTACTATCTAGATATATTTCCTCCCATATTATAGTTTGCATCATATGGTTGTTTGTATATATTTTTGGCATGGGGTGTCTAAACTTGTAGTTAGATAAACTATGTCTCTTTTTGTGACATTGAGTTGGCACGAGGTGGCAACTTTATGATCTCACTAGCCTGGATATGACATGAAATATTGATATATTATTGTTTTGGTAGATAAATATGGTTGATGTTGTATGATTTTGATTTTCATATATTCTAATTTGGATTGCAAGAATGAATTAGATCTGTATTTATTATATTATGGAAACATGGTAAATCTTGAAGCAATTAATTTTTAGATTTGTAGAAACTTAGTGGAAAAAATTAATTGTTATAATTTGGCATGTGTGTGTTTTATTGGCTTTAAAGGATGAATAGAAAATAACAAATATATGGATAATTGATGCAATTGAATTAACCTTTATGACAAGTTTTATGTTTTCTATTGGAATATATAGCCATGGAAATTTTAGTGAACTTAATTGATGTTGAGAAATTGATTTTGAAATTACATATTTAAATTATGTGTAAATTTTTTTATGTGTGTGTGTTTGTGAAATAGTTAGAACTATCATTTCGAGCATGTATGATTTGTGTGTTGAGTGTGTAGATGAAGAACAGGTGTTCAAAAGATTAGAACCATGAAATAAACAAAAATAAAACAAAACAAAATAGGATGAAGGGGGACTAACTCACACGGGGCTCATTGGCCAACAATGGGTCACTCAAGCTCGAGACCTTGATTAGGGAATGTAATTGTGTAAAAATAACCTTAGTTTTTAAAGTTGTCTTTTATTCCTTGATTTAAATTTATTTTTCCCCTTCATTTTGACCTTTGGATTAACTATTTTGATAATATTTGATGTTTTATTTAATTAGAATGTAATTTGGATTATAAAATTAATCCCCTTTCTATTTTGGATGTTGAGACTCTTATTTTGTGGTTGAGAAACAAGAGAGAGTTAAACAAAGATATGCAAAGTGGACTGCCTAGCGTATGCTAGATCCAGAAGTGCGATACTCCCTAGAGGGTTGTCAATCCATTGTTTTATAAATCAATATTAAATGAAAAAAGCATGTAAATAAAAGGAATCTAGTGCTAGCATTAATTTGGGTGCCTCAGGTCACTATCAGCATCGATTCAATTAAATACTAAACTATGCATGTAAAGGTGTTTGGGTCAGGTTCTAGGTAGGTTAGGTGGTCTGCAGGTCACATACAGGGTCTAGTTGGGGTTGGGTAGGGTATTTTAGGTTATTTGGGTGAAGAGGTAGGTTGTTGGTCCACTCTCCTGTTAGTAGTACACAAGACCAGACGATGCTTGTTGAGTGAGGTAGACCAATGCGGTTAAGGTTGACGGTATCGGTCACTGTAGAAGTGACAGAGGTCTAGGTGGGTGGTGTTTGGGTCCCACTCTGTCTCGGATAGAGTGTTTAGAGAGTATGGGTGAGTGTTAGGTGAATGGTGGGTTTAGGTCAGAGTTGTGAGGTCTTTGGAGGTGGTTTTGGGTGTGTTTAGGTAGAAGTTGGGAGTTGGCAGATGGCAGGGTGACCGACGGTGGTGGTCAGGGTAGACCGACCACGGTTAGGGTTAACCGGTGACGGTCACTGGTATTGGGTCAAAGTTTGGAAATGGGGATTAGGGTGCTCCTTTTATGACTAACCAGAGGGTTTAAAGGGAGTGGAATGGGCTGAGAGAGAGGGTCCTAGGTGTAGGTGTGGGTTGAATAGGTGAGATTGGAATGGTAGAGGGAATTTTTTCTTTAGAGGAGGGAGAGAGAGAAGCAAAGAACAAAAATATGAGTGAAGGATATAGGGATCCACTTACCCAAATTTTTATGTGTGTATGTTGGAGAGTGGTAGACGTTGGTGAAGGTTGGTAGGTTGGTTGGAGAGCTCTTGCTCGAGCTCTATCTGGTTCAGGTTCTTCAATGGTTATGCTCTCACAAAGGTTCTTGTGAGTGCCTCCACTGATGGTCTCTTCCTAGGAGTTCTAATGGCCTTGTTGCTTCCACCAGCTTTCTAATGAGCATGTCAATGTCCAATGTCCCATTCTAGACACCAATGATGATGAATGAATCGGAATCAATGAAAAATGAACCAACCATGAAAAATGTCGAACCAACCCTTTGGAAAGAGTTAGAACTGGGTATTTGTAGGTGACTGCCACACAATGCAGTCCCACTTGATCGACATCGATCAAACTTAACCGACACCCGTTATGTTAGGGGATTTTTTTTTTTTAAAGTGGGGAATATGCCTTCCCACTTGATTTTGTGAGTGGTGGAGCACATGTGTCCTCCGCCCTTAGAATGGGTAATAGGACAAAGAGGGTCCTATGAGTGGAGTGGCCACTATTAGGGTTTTTAGAAGGGTATGGGCTAGGTATGGGCAAGGTATGGGCAAGGTGGGGAGTGGAATGGTGAGGTGGAGGGGCAAGTGGGGTAGTGGAAGAGTGAGGTGGAGGAGCAAGTGGGGTAATGGAATGATGAGGTGGTTGGGTGAGGTGGTGGTCCAATGGCATGGTGAGGTGGCCTAATGAGTGAGTGGGTAAAGGGGAATTTAATTAATTGATGTTAATTAAATCCTTGGGTGTGTGAATGAGGGTCATTGTGATGTGTGAAAGGGGTGTGAGTGATCGAATTAGGGTTAAATCATCACCCATGTAGAATGTGGTTATTAGGTTATTTTGGAGGAAGATGATGATGAAATGTGACATGTTTTTGGTGTCTACATTTTGCCCCTTTTTGTTGGGTATCCTGTAGTGGTAGGTGGCGTGACAAAAACAAAGGTTGGTTTTTTTGCCCATGTGAATGTAGGGTGAGAAGGTGGATGTTGGGTGCCCCAAATAGGGGCATGAGTGATCCCCCTCAAATCGGGCACCAACGATGAAGAATAAAGAGAGTCGGTGGGTGGTTTGATAAAGTATGGTGAGAGGTGTGAAAGAGATGAGGTGTGTGGGTATGGTGATGATGAAAGGTAAGGTAGGTGAGTAGGTAGAGCATTCAAACATATGCACACATTGTAAAATGTAATGAGGTACAAGGTTTCTCAACATAATAAATTTACATCAGCTAAGGTCATAAGGGTCATCCAAACATGGGTTATTGAGGTCCGGTATCTAGGGTAAAGGATACGGTCTGGGCACTCAATGAGGTAAGATGCAGGAACACATAGGGTGGTTCTGGTACATCCAAAAGGTCAAGGTTTGTTTGGACAAGGGTCACGGCCATAGGTAAGGTAAGGTCATAAGGCTGAGCAAAATAGGTACCATCATCACAAGATGCAACAAGTGAGGACATGAAAATATCCACATAATCAATGGGTGGGGTAGGTAGGTGGTAGGGGTAGGTAGGTGGGGTAAGGTAGTGTGTAATCAAGCATACGCACACACATAGATTGCACACGGTACCATGGTGAAGAGTATTTTGAACTCTACATCATCCAAGGTCGATCGGGTTATCCAAACATGGGTTATTGAGGTCCAGTATCCAGGGTAAAGGATACGGTCTGGGCACTCAATGAGGTAAGATGTGGGAACACATAGGGTGGTTCCAGCACATCCAAAAGGTCAAGGTTTGTTTGGGTAAAGGTCATGGCCATAGGGCAAGGTAAGGTTGGTAGGCTAACAACATGGTAACAACATCACAAGGTAGAGTGAGTGTGTAAGGTCGATGGTCACCCCAAGGGGAGGGGGTGTGGGTAAAAAGGTGAGATCAAGGGTCAAGGTGGGTGAGGGTGAGTGAGTGATGTGAGGGTGAGGGTAGGTGAATGGTGAAAAAGGTTGGGCAAAAGGTGAGGGATAAGGTGAAATTGGTGGTAATGGAATGTGGTCAAAAAAGGTAACCGATGCCGGTCAAGGTTAACCGATGCCGGTATAGGTAAACCGACCACAGTAAGGTAGGGCACATGACCGATGTCGATTAAGGTAAAACCGACACCGATAGGTTAGGTTTTTATAAAAAAAAAATTCCATGTTTTTTAATCATTTGTCCATGCCAAATAGAAGAAAACAACACGAGAGAGAGAGAAAAGTTGAAAGCATCCAAATGGAATGGAGAGGAGCTGAGTTGGTGAGCCACATATAAGCGGGTGATTGGTATTGATAGATAGGGGTCCATGAGATCAAATTGGATGATTTGGTTGGTTGGAGGTGAGGTGATCAATTGGTGATGGCAGAGGCCGGAGAGGGATCAGGTGGACCACCGTGTAGTGACCCGACATGTGCCACCATGGCTCCCGGCATAGTGTGATGAGGTAAGAGTCAATCCCTTTTTGTGTTTTGTGAGGTAGATTAGGTGAGAGGTCGGGTTTTGAAAAAATGGGTTTTGGGGGAAAATGAAATTTGAATTTTGGGAGGGTGAATCGGGTAAAATAGGAATGGGAGAGGAGGTGGGTGGGTGAATGAGGGGTGGGATGGGGTTGAGGGGGTTTTAGGTGAGAATGGGTGGGTAGAAGGGAAGAAAGTGAGATTTTTGAAAAATGAAGGGTTTTGGGTTGTCACGGTTTTCACCGCGACATGACCGACCGCGTCGATCGGGGTTTAGGCGATGTGGTGGGTATAAACCAAAGTATCGGTCACAAAATAGGTGACCGATGCCGGTTTAGGGGAGACCAGGGTCGGTTAGAGATAACCAGTACCAGTCGCGTTTTGGGGAAAAAGGGGCCAAAAGTGCCCTAGGTCGGGTGGGTGAGATAGGTAAGGGTAAAAGAAGGTGTTTTGGTGAAAAATGATAGCATGGGGGGGGTTGAAATAGGTATGGGTAAATGATAGTGGGTGAGGTTGGGGGTGGGTAGATAGAAATGTGATAGAAGGTAAGTTGGGAGAAAAAAAGAGGTAGGTGGTAGGGTATAGGTGAGGTGTCGAGGGTGATTGTGGGTATGATGAAGGTGTATTAATGTGATGTTTGTGTTGGATGTAGGGGAGAGATCAGATGCATGCGGATGCGAGACAGGTGCCCCCCTACTTTTGATGAGTTCGGGGGGTGACAATGAGAGGGTGGGCATGTGAGGAGTGGGCCTGATTGGGGTCCGACACTACATCGGCATGTAGTACTAGTTACGACAACCGAGTTTGATCGTGGTCGCCCTCATCGATAGATGGGATTCGGTGACCAACACATTCCACCTACCGATGGAGATGACAATCACCCTAGAGGATGTGTATAGGATCCTATGGTTACCGATATTGGGGACATAGGTATACTCGATCTCCTCGGAGGCTCGAGAGAGAGTGATGATGTTGACAATTTTTGGTGAGGGACTGGTGGAGATGACTTTCCACAATGCCAGCCTTGAGTTATGGAGAGATGTACCTAGCCCATCCAGAGGAGACGAGGCTAGTAGTATTATTGATGGAGGTAGTTTGTTGTTTCACACTACCGGATGCAGAGGGTGGGAGATTCCCATGATCATTGATGGGGGTGTTACATGATATGATGATGGATAAGACCTACTTTTTATGGGTGCCAACATTCCTAGTGTAGTTATATAGAGAGCTATGGGCGTATGGGTGGCTTCACAGGTTCATCTTATGTTACACTTTTGTTCTTCACTACTGGGCCTATGAGCACATTGTTTGTGTGTGTCTAGTGGGTATGCCCCGAGCAGATGCATTTGAGCCAGGTTTTGTTTGGGTGGGGTACAGGTGATGGGTGCATGTTATTGGAGAGCATCGATCAGATAGGGCTACACATGATGTAGCATATTACAGGTGGCTATTGGAGGGATTATTCCGAGGGTGGACATTATTTGGAGACCGTATGTGGGTTATCCCTCATACAAATAGATGGTTGAGGAGTTAGATGGCCTTCAGCTACTCAGATGGATAGAGGGTGTCATGCAGGGAGCATGAGATGATCCCAATTGATAGGTTAGATGGTAGTTTGGGCTGCCACAGATATACCCCCACCCTTCCCATAGTATAAGAGAGATGACGTGGAGAGGCCATTACCTCTACCATAGCCGATAAAGTGCCTACAGGGTAGGAGGAGCAGGTGATAGACCGGTGGATCGATGATGCCAGAGTGATGATATATATATAGAAAGGTGGTGGGCAGCTCATTTATGAGCAAGTACCACCCAGTGGGGGTAGCCAGATTTAGCCACTATCACATGCAGAGAGATGCCCTACAGGGGTAGGTGGTGACCCTGATTACCCAGTTGGGGATGGTACAGGGCAATTAGCAAGTTCAGAGGTGGAGGTGGCCAGTTTTGCATGCACATGTGGCCAATCTACAAGCCCAGATGGCCCAAGGTGGAGATGGAGATGGTGATGATGGTCAGGTGGCTGCCCTACAGCACAGGTAGAGTTACAGGTTGCAGGCTAGTTAGCCACTTACAGCACAGGTGTGGGGGCACTTAGGCCTACTATACAGCACAAGGGCAGAGGCGATGATTCCCACCACCACAAGCACTGGACAGGGTCCCGGCACCACACATGAGGGGGGGGAGGATAGGGTCCCATAGGATAGGTATAGGGTCAGAGGCCGATGGGGCCACCACAGATAGTACCCGTATCTAGGTTGTGGGATGCCCTAGATGAGGCCAGATATTATCAGGATCAGTTGATGGTGGCATAGATAGATTTTTATCCTATGGAGTACAGGCATGAACAGCCTCCTCGAGTGAGAGGACCAGATCATGCACCCATAGCGTGGAGAGCACAGGGGGCCATCGAGCCCCAGACATGGGTCAGGTGAGGCCACCAGTTCATGGAGGCCAGCCCCAGGTGATGTACCAGTAGGACCCAGCCACCACCCATGATGGGTGGGGAGATGTTAGCAGGTCATCCAGATAGGAGACAAGGGGGAGGAGGAGACAGGGAGAGATATATGGAGGATGTCCAGTAGGATGATGCCTGATGTATGTCCCTCCATTTTGATGTAGTTGTTTTGATTTTTGATATATATTGGCCTACATGCCAAAGAGAGTGAGGATGTATACGAGAGTTTTGTATTTTTGATCATATACCAGCCTACGCGTGCCAAAGATGGTGAGGTTGTATATGAGATTTTTGAGAGATGGATATTTTGATATCAATGTATATTGTATGGATACACATATTTATATGATGAGATGGATGATTTGCTGATGATGTATGTGTTGATAGAATGTGATTTTTATATAGATGGATGAGATAGGTGTGTTAGGCATGGTAGAGTCAGGTCATAGGCATGGTGGAGTCAGGTTAGGCATGGTGAGTTCAGTCAGGTTTAGGCATGGTGGAGTTAGGTCATAGGCATGGTTGAGTCAGTATAGGCATGGTGGAGTCAGGTTATAGGCATGGTGGAGTCAGTTTTAGGCATGGTTGATTTGATATGATGAAAAAGAAATGATGATGTATGCATATGTTTTGGTTTAATTTGTGGTATGTATGGTAACATGGATCATGTTGGTATGATCATAGTAATGTATGATTGTGGTAAATGTGATGAAATGAATGTGTAAAAATGAATGTATTAATTTCCACTTATTTGATGATAAATTGGAAACTAACTAGAGTAGAATGTGACTGGAATAGGTAGCCAAAAGGCGAGAGGTGAATGGTTACGAATGAGAAAGGTGAAGAAGGTGATGATGATGGTCGAGCTAACCTCAAGGGCCCCATGCCCTCGAGTGCTACCTACATAGCCCCGATGAAAAGGGGCCTCAGACCGATGTAGTTCTCCCTTAAGCTAGGGAGGAAAAGAATAGGTATAGAGAGGGTTGGTCATGGTTGGAGGTAGGTTGTGTTCATGGGTACATAGGTAAGGGTAAATAGGTAAGGGTAAAGGTAAGGTCAATGGGTAAGGGGTATGGGGTCATGGGTAAGGTATGGGTAGGTAGGTAGAGTAGGGTAGATAGGTGGGTAAGGTAGGGGTATGGGTATGGGTATGGTATGGTATGGGTATGGGTAGATGGTAGTAGGTAATGGGTATGGGTAGGGTAGATGGTAAGGTCAATGGGTATGGGTGGATGGGTAGGGGAAATAGTACATGTCAATGGGTATGGTATAGAATAGAGGTATGGTAATGGGTATGGGTAGATAGGTAGGGTATGGGGGTATGGGTAGGGGTAAATAGGTAGGTGGGTAAATGGGTATGGGTAAAAGATAGGTGATGTTTGTGGGTAAGGAGAGATGGGTAAGATGCTAGGTCAGAGGTATGGGTGCGGTGGTAAGGTGATGAAGGTCAGGTGTGTGTGAAATAGAGATTGATAGGTGGAGGTAGGTGTGGGTGAGAGGTAGTTGAAGGTAAGTGGAAATCATGGTTTTGGTTGAAGAAGGTCAATAGTTCAAAAGTAGGGAACTATAATAGGGTTGATGATGCATCCAATTGGGAAGGACCATCGATTACAGACCAAGGGTAGGTGTGATGAACCTCAAGCCCCTAAAAGACCTTACAGGTTGGATGTTCCAAAGGTGAAGCAATGTGTAGGATCACAACAGATCATATTTGTGTGACATCATCCCATGGTAGGTAGAAAAATAGGATAATGTGGGAAAATGGTGATATGGTGAAAGGTTGGAAATGTGAAGGGGAATAAAACACCTCTTGTATAAGATGGTCGATAACCCAGATAGGAGTCCATGGAAAAAGGGTGTGTTATGTTTGTTGGATAGACTGATCAATGTGGGAAGTCTATGTGGGATGATTAGATAATCTCCTTGAGGTCTTCGTGAAGTTGATCGATGCGGGAAGCTTTGAAATGGGCCTAGTCTAGTTTTTTTTTTTTTTTTTTTTTTTTACTAGGTAGAGTATGGCTAGTGCAGTATAGTTGTCCTTTGAGGGAGCAGTCTATTTATGGTGACTAGATACAAATGGTAGATGTCCTTTTGAGGGATTCATCTTTATGTTTGGAAGTTTGACTCAAGGAGGGTGATCCCATTTTTGATAGGTGAATTTTTTTTACCAATTAAGCCATGGACAAGGCTATAGAGGAATACGAACATCATAGGTCAAAAGGTGGAGTGGAAGGTGGAGGTAGGAGTTGGGTTGTTTTTGAGGGTATATGGAATGGTATATGACCATGGGATTTTGTCCTGAGGGGATGAAAAGTATCCATGAGAATCATGCCATGAGTAGAGCCATGGTACTCATATTGAAGACAAGGTTGAAAAAGTGACGGATAGTCACATGATTCTTGTTTAATCATAGGTATGTGAGGTGATGATAAGAGGAGTGGGTGCTCACGGGATGAGCCGGTAATAGTCAATGGGTGATAAAGCACTTGGTTCAATAGTAGAATGGTTGAAGATGCAAGATGTTAAGGGGCTCAGTTTGGGTTTACCATCGAGTGAAGATAAATGATAAGCACACTGATCCATAGGTATGGGTAATGATATAGGGTCCAAGCCAATTAGGAGAAAATTTACCTCATAGATGTTTCTCAGCTTTGGTGACATGTTGATTTTCCTTCAAGATGAGATCTCTACTTGGAAGGTTCAGCGGGGTGGACACGCTTGTCATAAGCACGTTTGATGCATTTTTGGTATATTTGGAGGTGATCTAAAGCATGTAGACATCATTCATCTAACAACTCTAGTTGTGCCAAATGATCTTGGTGAAAGTCATCATTGGTGAGCATGTCTTTGAGTGATATGTGAGAGATGGGATCTAGACTTTGAGAGGCAAGATAGCCTCGGTACCATAGACCAGAGAGAAAGGTGTAGCAGAATAGTCGATGTATGAATACTAGTGCGGTATGCCCATAGGGAAAAAGGAATGTGCATATGCCAATCCTTCCCAGTATCATTGACCACTTTCATGAGGATTTTGTTCAGGGTTTTGTTGGTTGATTTGGCTTGGCCATTGGTTTGCGGGTAATAAGGTGAAGAAAAATTGAGTTGGATTCAAAGGTATCATAGAGTTTTTGGAGGGTTTTGTTTTTGAATTGTTTTCCATTATCAGTGATAAGGTGATGAGGAACACCAAAGTGATAGATAATGTGATGGTTGATGAACTCACAAATCTTCTCAGCTTTGGTAGAGATGAGGGGAATGGCTTCTACCCATTTGGTATAGTATTTAGTAGTGGTTATGATCCATTGATGGTGGCATTGGGAAGAATGAGGGTTGATCTCACCGATGAGATCGAGGCCCCATTGAGAAAAGGGCCAGAGGTCTCATGTGACCTATAAGGCATGACCCGGGGTGTGATGAAGGTTTGAGTGTTGTTGACATTTCACACATCATTTGACGTAGTCACAACAATCATGGTTGAGGGTAGGCTAGTAATAGCCAGGCATAAGATACATTTGGTGACAATAGCTAGGCCACTGATGTGACCCCACAAATGTCATCATGTATTTCTTTGATGGTATAAGGTATTTCGAGCTAGTGAGGCATCGAGAAGGATCCCATCAAAGCCACATTTATAGAGGAGACCTCCCATGATGACGTATGGGAGACCTTTTGGAGGAAGGCACATTGGCCATTATGGGTAAGATCCAGAGGAAGGATGGAAAGGGAGAGGTAGTCAGAGTATTGTTGGTACCAGAGGTCTGATGGGTCGGTGGTAGGTTTCTCAATGAGATTGACCATGTGAGAGAGGTAGGAGGGTGATTGCAACCTTCACACAACAAAAAAGATTTGTGAATCGGTAGGTGATGAGGGTATTTGTGAGGCGAGACAAGCCATGGTATCCATGAACTTGTTCATAGAGTGGGGGATGGTTTGTAGGTTATAGTGGGTGAAGGTGGTTAACAAGAGGTCTACATGGTGTTTATACCATTGTAATTCCTCATTGTGACATTGGTATAGTCCATTGACCTGATTTACTACCAATTGAGAATCACCAAGATATTAATGGATTTAACATCTAGGGTTCGGGTGGTTTGGAGACCTAGTATGAGTGCTTCATATATTCGGTGATGTTGTTGGTACACTCAAAGTCAAGTTTGAAAGAAAGGGGTATGGGTTCACTATCATGTGGAATGAGGATGATTCCAGCTCCACCCCCACATTGACACTTAGATCCATCAAAGAATAAGGTCATTTGATAGTGTAGAGGTTCCTCGGCAGGTTCGTCGAGGGAAAGGGTAGTGATGGATTCATCGGGAATTCAAAGTTGTTGGGTTGGTGGTCAGAGAGTGGGGCATCACCAGTTGATCGGTGATATAGCCTGACCCTTGATTGATTTTTGGTGAAGAAAGGTGATATCCAGATCAGCGAGTAGCATGAGCCATCGATGAAATGCATTGGTTTTGGAATGGTTTAGAGTACATGTAATGTAAGGGGTCGGTGTTGGTTATGATGAAGGTAGTGTGGTTAAGTAGGTAGTGGTGAAAGTTTGGTGGCCACAAAGACTAAAGCAAGGCACAAATTTTCTACATGTGTATATCTAGTCTCATAATCCACAAGGGTATGACTTATGTAATAGACCACTTGCTCCCTATGTTGGTCATCATGGTGAGCAAGCATGGCACCCAAGGAATGGTCGGTGGTGGAAATGTAGAGGTAGAATGGTTGATCATCCTTAGGAGGGGTAAGCACAGGTGGCTGTAATAGGTATGCTTTCAAGGCTTCAAAAGTGTTGTGATAGTCCATGTTCCAATGGAAGGTGATATCCTTTTTAAGGAGGTGGTGAAAGGGTTCACAATGATCTGATAATTGAGAAATGAAGTGATGAATAGATTATAGTTTTCCTTGCAAGCTACGAAGTTGGCGGAGGTTAGTGGGTGGAGGCATCTCGAGGATGGCCTTGATTTTGGCCAGGTCAACTTCAATGCCTCACAAGGAAACAATGAAGCCCAAGAGTTTACTTGATAGGATGAAAAAACACACTTCTTAGGTTGAAGGCATACACAATATTGGATGAGACGGTCAAAGATGATTTTGAGAATGGGTAAATGTTCGGCGTGACTTTTGGATTTTCCCAAAAGGTCATCGACGTAGTCTTCCAAGATATGATGCATGATGTCATGGAAGATATAGGTCATGGCTCATTGTAGGTGGTGGCACCTGCGTTCTTTAGTCCAAAGGGCATGATGTGATAGCAGAAGGTCCCCCAAGGGGTAATGAAGGTGGTTTTGTGTTGATCCTCGGGGTGAGTAATATTTGATTATAACCCGAGAACCCATCCATGAGAGATAGCATCTCATGTCTAGGTGGTGAGGTCAACCAATTGGTCGATGTTGGGTAGAGGAAAGTCATCTTTAGGACAAGCTAGGTTGAGGTCCCGGAAGTCGGTGCATATGCGAGTCCCCCCATTGCTTTGGTAATGGGAATGATGTTGGAAATCCATTGTGGGTAGTCGATTGGTAGGATGAAGGAGATAGAGAGGAGGCATTGAGCTCTTCTTTGATGAGAAGGGCAATGCGTGGGTGCATTTTGTGTAGCTTTTGTTTTATGGGTTTGCATCAGGTAAGGTGATGATATTGTGGACCATGATGTTGGGGTCAATACTGGGCATATCGGCGTACGACCAAGAAAAAGCATTGCTATGGTCATGAAGGAAAGAAGTGTAGGCTTCTTGTTTAGTGAGTCCAAAGATTGGCCTATCTTTAGAATGCGGGGGTCATCCGATGTGTGGATGTTGATGTCGATGGTGGATTCATTTAACATGTTTTGGGTCTCAAAAGGTAGTGTGTGGTGGAGATAGGAGTCTTCCGCACCCAAGTAGGTGAGAATGGAGTCATCATTATGACATTGTACAACATTGATAGAAGGGGCATCCTCATCGATCATATCAAGATAGAGGATGGGAAAAGAAGTAGGAGCCTCACCATCTCATTGAATGGTGAGCGGGCCCAAGGAAATGGTGTTTATGGAAAAAAAAAAGGTAGGAGGAATAGACTCTGGGTCTATAGACTCTGCGGGTGAAGTGGGTGAACTAGGTGGGGGGCTGTGAGGTTGAGGTGCCTCTGTAATGAGGTCGACATGGGATTGTTTAAGCATGGGCTCAAAAAATCCCACCCCACTACGGTCCTTGTGCTTGTGAGTAGTGCAAGGGATAACAGTGTGATGGCCTTGTTCATAGAGACCAAAGCCAAAACCCTTCCAAGCACAACGATGTAGGAAGGTATGGGAAAAGTACATAGGTTGGTTAACGAGGGAAGGGTGGTGGTAAATGGTAGGGTTTGGGTAGGTGGTTCAGGTGTGTAGGTGGGAGTGTCGATACCTCCATAGGTCAGATTGGTGCGGAGGTGTGAGGGTCCATAGGTGAGAACTTTTCCAATGCGGGGGTCATAATGGGGATGTTGTTGAAGGTTGCCATACTCTTGTGGGGTACGAAAAAGTGTCAATGTTGTAGAGGTGGTACTCCCCCAATGTCAGGCATTGAAAAACACCTTCTAGTGGATTAGTATCTAGGATATGGGTGGTGGGAATGGATGTCTCCATGGGTTTGAGATGAGGAGGTTGTGGGTTGTGGAGCATGGATGGTGGTTCTACGGGGGTGTGGTGGTGGTGATAAGAGGTGATGTAGGGGTCGAAGAAGAAGTGGTAGAAGAGGTAGTAGTAGTAGAGGTGGAGGTGGAAGTGGGAGTGGTGATAGGTATGAGGACATCATTGGGCCGGTATAACATGTTACATGTTTTGAATGGTGAAGGGTCAGCTGGAATGGTGTAGTTGTGTCCCTCATGTTCAAATTTGAGACAACGATGAAGGGTGGAGGGGACACATCCCATGGCATGAATCCAGGGTCAGCCAAGCAACATGTTGTATTGGAACTCTCCTTCTAGGATGTAGAAGAGTTTGGGGATGCTACGGGGACCAACACGAATGTGTAGGATCACTATCCCCAAGGTAGTGGTTATGGCATCATTGAAAGAACATGCAACATAATTGGATCATTATGCATGCAATTGGTAGGAATGCACATTTGGTTAAATGCATGAGAGGAGATGATGTTAATGCTAGCTCTGCCATCTATCATAATACGTCAAACACGTATATTTTCGACAAGGTAGAGATGAATAAGGTGGGATCAGGGTCCTCCATTTGGTGAGGTGTGATCTCATCATCGGAGAAAGTGAGGGCAGCCACCTGAGATGAGGCGACAGGTGTCGAGGTGGGAGGTGAAGAAATAAGGGAGGCCACGTGGTGTGGTGTGATGATGGATGCAACTAGGTGTGGGGTCATTAGGTGGGACCTCAATGGATTGTAGGACCTCAATGAGGGCTTGGCGATGAGATTCGAAGTTTGGATTAGGTCATACAAGGACATTTTGAGTGGTGATTGATGGAGTTGTTTGATCATGGCATGATGGGCTTCCCATTGGAAATAGGAAGGTAGGTCCTCGGATGGTGATTTTAGGTGCGGGTGGGTGTGATGTGAGGTATAGGTGAGGTAGTAGGTTCATCTTCCCTAGTTTTCCCTTTATCACGTTGAGCCCAGTGGCTATTCGAACCATATTGATTTCAAATATTGGTGGTGGGTAGGAAGGGTATGATGTGTGGGATGATGATGGTTGAGTGGTAATGGTATAGATGGGGTGATTATGGTGGTGGGAGGAATGGATCTTTGTCTAAAAGATCATCCTCAATGAAGAGTTGTAGAAGGAGTGCTTTAAGAGCTTGAAATCCTCCACATTATGTCTGGTGCATGATGGTAGGTGCAGATCTGGGAGTCATCAAACCATTTTGGTTTTGGTTTGAGTGGGTCATAGGGGTCGATGGGTGGTAAGGTGATGTGGGAGAGGCCAGTAGGTTAGCCAGGATAGTCACATAGATCCTACCATTGGGTCGCATTATGTGAGTGGGTATGGTTTTGGGTGAGGAACTCGGTAGTGACTTAGAAGTGGGTGCCATGGGTCATGGTGTGGGGGTGGTCTAGGTAGTTTGGGTACATGTTTAGGTTTGGTTGGGGTGTGGTTGCACCTTATTAGGTAAGAGTGTAGTGGGTGATTTGGTTTTGGGTTTAGGTGTCACTTTGGGAGGTGGGGTGGTCAATGCAATGTAGGAATGGTGGTGATGAAGAGGGTCATGCCAAAGGTGGGAGAGGATGGGTTATCCAAGGTGAGAGGGTGATGTTGTGGAGGTAGGGGTGATAGGTGATGGTAGTGGTGTTTGGTGTTGCTAGTAGGTAAAGGAAACTTTGTAGGGTTGGGTAGAAGAGGAGGTGGTGGTAAGTGGGGTGGTTGTTGACTTTTGGCTATATGTGTATATGTCAATTTTGTTGTTAGGGTCGATGGATGAGGGCCCAAGAGGGATGGTAGTGGTGAAGGTGAAAAAGAGGTAGTGGGTGATGCCAGTATCGATGTTTCGGGGTGGTTGGTGTTTTGGTTTTGGTAGGGGTGTATTTTTGGTGAAGGGGTGAGAGGGGGTAGTTAAATCAAGCTTGATTGTTGGATGGGTAAGGCTTGATGTGGGTCATACCCCCAGGATACAGAGATTGTGGAGGTTGATGAGGGGGTTGGGAAGTGAGGATGTAGATGATGAGGATGATGAAGGTATGTGTATGGTCAGAGGTAATGTGGGAGGTGTTGCAGTCACCTCTGATGGGTGGGATAGGTGTGGATGTTGCCACTATTGTAGGGTAAATAGTGGGTGAGTCGGTAGGTAAGGTCTACATCTGTGTGGAGATGGGGATTTGAAGATGTTCCCAAGTAATGAATGATCAACATACTCCGGAGGTCCATCGAATGGGGTGATGATGAAGAGAGGAAGGGGATGAGGGTGGATTTGGTGGTGATCCCTATAAATGGAATGATATCTGTGAAATAGGGAAGCCCTCTACATCTGATTCTATAGGAAGGAGAGATGAGAAGAGATCATTTAATGTTGTAGGAGAGGTAGTGGGTCGATTGTTCTTCAGAATGGGCTCTTCTTTGTGGTGAAGTGTGGGTAAGGTAGATGAAGAAGGATCTTCCTCGATGTGTGGTGAGGTGGAGGAAGGGGAAGGTACTTCCACTCCTCTGATGGGTATGGAAGCAGGTGTCAATGGTGATTCATCAAGTATGAGGGTAGGAGGGTCAATGACATGGTCAGGTATGGTAGTTATATGACATCCGAGAAGATGAATCTATTTGCACTAGATTAACTTCTGCTAGTAATGGTGAAGAGGGTGAAGATGTTGGTGAGGGTAAAGGCATTTGTTCGAGAAGTTCTTCTATAGGTGTGGTTGGGGGTATGGTGCAAGTGGTATGGGTAGGATATCAAAGATGGCATGAACCTCCGGATATTGTCACTGTCATGATGGAGAATGGTTGTGTTGGGTGGGGGGTGTATGATTAGGAAATGGTTTTTGGAAGATGTGAAGGTTTTGGTTTGTAGGTGCATTGGGATTGTCCGAATGAGAGATCTCCTCTATCTAACATTTCTTGGACAATGGTTTTGAAGGTGATGTAGTTGTTGGTGTTGTGCCCTCGGGTACGATGGTAGTCATAGATTTTGTTCTCCCTATACCATGAGGGTATCGGGTGGGTAGGATCAAAACCAGGGTGTGGTTTGATAGCCAAAAGAGTGATAGCCCTTACGTTTAGGAGTTTTTCTAGAACAACGGGTATGGTTCAACATGGGGGTATATTTCTTTTGTTCATTTTTGAAGAGGAATGTTTGTACTGGCGAGAGGTTAGGTGGAGGTTTTGGTAGGTTGGATGGGTGAGGCGGGCCAGCCTTCAGACCACCACATGGGCGAGCCTTTGGCTCTAGGAGGGTTGAGAGGAGTGGTTGGTGGTGTTTTGGTAGTGGAAGAGGGTTCTTGTGGTTTAAAAGGAGCACCTTTGTTGCACAATTGAATCCTTTTCTCTTTGATGGCTCGATTTCAGCTTTCGGGCCATGGTGAATGCCTCGTCAAATGTACAAAATGTTTGATTTGTAAGGTGGATGAGATGTGGTGAGCACAAGCCCATGTAAACAACTCTATTAGTTCGGTCTGTGGTAAGGGGAATGTGAGTTGATTGATCAAGCCATGCCAATGAGCAACAAAGTCTATGATTGACTCGTCATCGTATTGGCGTGGTGTACAAGTCAGTCATGGTGACTTTCTTGACTACATTGATGGAGAAGTGATCCAAAAAGGCTTGGGCCACTTGGTTGAAGGAGAAGATAGAGTGCTTAGGTAGAGCACTATACCAATCTAGGGTGGGTCCATTGAGGGACATAGGAAATGTTCGCAATAGCAAAGCATCATCATGAGCGATGAGATAACACATGTGTCTAAAAGACCTCAGATGTTGTTGTGGGTCTTCTTTGTTGTTGAACCGGTTGAATTTTGGCATTTCCCAATGTGTGGGGGGTATGGGTGAATAGGAATGGAGAAATGAATAGGCTCATTACAAATCTCCTCATAGGTGAGAGATGTGCGTGAACCGGAAAGAGATGCTTCTAGCATTTGCATCTTATCCATCATCATTTTAATAAGATCGGGGTAGGTTGTGATGGAGGTTGACTTCCCAAAGGAGGGGGAGGAAGGTAAGAAGAATATGATGTGAAGGCATCATGTTATGTGAAGGAGCCCCATATGAAAATTGTGGAGGTATATGCGAGGAGAAGGATGAGGAAGGGTAATATGTTGAATAAGAGGTAGAAGCTATTGGAGGGTTGAAAGTGGGTGTATACAGGAGGGGTCGGGGTGACCACCCTAGTAGCATAATGGGAGGAAGTGATTGGGGAATAGAATAGGACTAAATTTGAAGGGGGTATGGTTTTTCGATACTTGGTGGTGGTTGAGATGGAGCGGGTATGTAGGTAGTGGATGACATGGGGCCACTTGGACTAATGGCCATGGAGGTGGGCATGGTAGATGCCATAGGGGTGAAGATGTCAAAGGTGTGGTAAATGTCATATATGGGGTGGATACCATCATGGTAGGGTCAAGATGTGACACCACCGGTGGTAAGGGAGAAGTAGGGAGAGTCGAGCTAGAAGTAGCCGACACAGAGGTAGGTGCGAGAGCGGGAGGGATGGACATGGGCATACCATAGATAAGTTGGCCCAGGAATCTCAAGTGGATGATGGGCTAGCTAGATAATGTTGTAAGGTGGCAGGGTTCTGGTCTAGAAACCGTGAAAATCTACATCACCCATACTAACAATGGTGGGGGGTAAATTGGGGTCCATAGGTGATGACACGGAAGGAGGTGATGGACTAGGTGGAAGAGGTTGAAGGCTAGCATGGAACACAAGTGTGTTGGCTTGGTTACGCGTCAACACCATGTGAAGGGGTGTATATCGGTAGTATGTGTACTCTAGATGACACAAAAATAGCAGGATGAAGAGAATGGGTATTTGTAGGTAGATTGGGTGAATGTGCTAGTTAAGAACCAACATAGGCTAACCAATACGGTTAGGGGTGACCGATGCTAGTTAAGGTTAACCACTACCAGTTCTTGAGAGATAAGAATGATTTATCAAATTGAGATAAAAGAGTGATATATGATCGGTGGGAAGCTCTGTGATATAGCTTTTAGTAGCAAAAAAAGTGTTTAGAAATGTTTAGGAACTATGTGACAAAAAAGAAACTGAAAGAGGGTCTTTTGGACAAGTTAACCCAAAAGAACAACAAAGACCGATGCACGTAGGGTATATAACCAATGCCGATGAGAGAGTAAACCAATGTCTAGTTCTTGTGTAGATTGAAAAATTGTAGAAAATTGTATTATGGTAAATTTGAATCAAAAGAATGATCAAACCAGAGATTGGTGGATGATATAATGAAGCCTCTACACCCTCAAAAAATTCAGAATACACCAACTATGAGTGGGGAGCACAAAAAGGAAAAAGAGAACAAAAATGGAGAAAATGTACTCTCACACCTCAAAACACACTTCAAGCAAAATGCTAAAAGAAGACGTTACCTAACAAGTGATTTTAAATGTGTTGAGCTTACGCTATTTAGAAGGACTGACTCATGAACTTTAGAATAGAGTTTTTGGTGAGGAAGGCTTCCTACGAAGAAGGAGATCTAAAAGGTGAGGTTTCAGGTTATGTTATGGTGGGGGTGGGCCGTCCTCTGAGATAATGACTCGATAGAAGTAACGAGTGGGGAGTACCCACTATGATCATGTGATCATGTGAGAACCTATGTTCTTCTAGGTGAGATGTTGTTTAAGAATGTGTGTTTTTTGAATTTTTGTGCAGTTTGGTAAGACTCAAGAGAGAGAAAGAGAAAGAGAGTGCTTTTCTATGATTCATTTTTCAACCATCAACTAGGCATGACTTCCAACATATAGGTTTCCCTCATTTAATGTGAGCTAATGTAGTAAAGTAGAATGAAATGTGAGTGTTTTAAACCCAAATCAAAATATGATATTTGATGTCACAACTGATGAACAGGAGAAGGGATGCTCTTTCACTAATGCGATACTAATGAAAGGAAGAAATGTTCATTTTAAAGCACCAAAACATGATTGCTTTTAGACAATAGAAGAAGAAGAAGATTCTAGAGAAGGAGATTAATGTGAAAGCCTTTTAGAAAGGGAAACAAACATACAACTTTTTCCTAGGAATGAAAAAATGCAAGGAACCCTGGATGGGTCCCACCAGGCGTGCCAAAATGTTTCAATCCTTTTTGTACAATCGAGAGACTAAAATAGATAAGGGTGTAGGAGGTTTACCTATTGTTTGGTTGATGGGTGGAATGCACGCATGTGTTGACTTCTCGATCTTGGTCGATCGTGTGAACTCCTTTTTGGCTGGGAAGGACTACCCTGAAATAAGAAAACAAGACCACAAGAGAGAGTTAAACAACATATGCAGTGGACTACCTAGCATATGCTAGATCTAGGAAGTGTGATACTCCCTAGAGGGCTGTCAATCCACTATTTTATAAATCAATATTAAATGAAAAAACATGTAAATAAAAGGAATCTAGTGCTAGCATTCTGATTTGGGTGCCTCAGTTGTTATCAATGTCGATTCAATTAAATACTAAACTATGCGGTAAAAAGGTGTTTGGGTCAGGTTCTGGGTAGGTTAGGTGGTCAGTCACAAACAAGGTCTGGTTGGGGTTGGGTAGGGTATTCTAGGTTATTTGGGTGAAGAGGTAGGTTGTTGGTCTACTCTATGTTAGTAGACATAGAGACCGATGCCGGTTGAGGGTAGACCGATGTCGGTTAAGGTTGACTAGTATCGGTCACTGTAGAAGTGATAGAGGTCTAGGTGGGTGGTGTTTGGGTCCCACTGTATCTCAGATAGAGTGTTGAGAGGGTATGGGTGAGGTTTTAGGTGAATGGTGGGTTTAGGGTCAAAGTTAGGGGTCTTTAGAGGTGGTTTTGGGTGTGTTTAGGTAGAAGTTATGGGAGCTGGCAGATGGTAGGGTGACCACGATGGAGGTCGGGTCGGCCAATCATGGTTTAGGGTTAACCGGTGATGGTCACTGGTATTGGGTCAGAGTTTGGAAATGGGGATTAGGGTGCTCTTTTGTGATTGATGTCAAGGGGTTGATAGGGAGTGGAATGGGGTGAGAGAGGGTCCTGGGTGTAGGTGTGGGTTGAATAGGTGAGATTGGAATGGTAGGAGAGAAGTTTTCTCTTTGGAGGAGGAAGATAGAGGAACAAGAACACAAAATATGAGTGAAGGATAAAAGGGATCCACTTACCCAGAAGTCTGATGCATGTTGGAGTGTGAGTGGATGAGTGTGTGAGTGGTGGTGATGGTAGGTTGGTTGGAGGGCTCTTGCTTGAGCTCTATCTAGTTTAGGTTCCTTCAATGGCTATGCTCACAAAGGTTCTTGTGAGTGTCCACCAATGATGGTCTCTGCTAGGAGTTCTCAATGGCCTTTGTTTCTTCCACCGTTTCAATGATAATGCATGCCAATGTCAAATGTTCTAATCAATTCCATGACATCTACCATGAATGCAACAATCATGACAAAATCAATGAAGCCAACCATGAAAATGTTGAACCAACCCTTTGGAAAGAGTCGGGACTAGGTATTTGTAGGTGACCGGTGCTAGTCCCACCTGACCGACATCGGTCAGACTATAACCAACACCAATTATGTTGGGGGATTTGTTTTTTTTTTGAAAAAGTGGGAATATGCCTTCCCCACTTGATTTTGAGTGGTGGAGCACATGCGTCCTCTGCGCCTTTAGAATGGGTAATAGGACAAAGAGGGGTCCTATGAGTGGAGTGGCCACTATTAGGGTTTTCTAGAAGGGTATGGGCTAGGTATGGGAAAGGTATGGGCAAGGTGGGGAGTGGAATGGTGAGGTGGAGGGGAAAGTGGGGTAGTGGAAGAGTGAGGTGGAGGAGCAAGTGGGGTAATGGAATGATGAGGTGGTTGGGTGAGGTGGTTAGGTGAGGTGGCTGGTCCAGTGGCATGGTGAGGTGGCCTTGATGAGTGGGTAAAGGGGGAATTTAATTAATTGATGTTAATTAAATCCTTGGGTGTGTGAATGAGGGTCTGACATAGTTTTGGTGTCTGGTGGTAGGTGTACCTTTTAGGCCACTTTGGTCACTTGAGGGCTCATTAGTACCTCATTTATTTCTTGTGATCTTGCTCTCTTTTCTAAATGAGATTGTGTAAGTACTTCTCTTACTTTTTGACTTTTGTAGGACACTTGGGATATGGGTTTATTTATTATGATTTAATGAATTGAAATTTTGGGGTTACTTGTAAATTAAGTCTTGTGGATGTGATCCATTTATTTTATTTTCAATTTCTTTATTTATTTTCATGTGAGGATTTTGGGGATAAGGGTTGAGTATGAGTCAAGTCATGTTAGATGTGAAGTGATGGATTGTAAGGGTGACCCATGTGAATGTGTAAGTGATTTTTTCATGTTTGGGGATTGGATTTGTTTTTGGGGTGGAGCATGCCACATGGCATGATCCTAAGGGATCCTCCACTTTGAGTTTTTCCTATAAATATGAGTCTTTTACTTTGTTTTTGGGGATCTCACTTGGTCTTAGGGAGGTGTTGTCGCTTTGAGGATTGCTTGGAGGGATTTTGGATTGCTTGGAGTGCATGCTTGAAGGATTTTGGAAAAATAACCAATAGGTATGCCTTACGTAATTTTATTTTCTATTTTTAATATAAAATATATCCCTTGAACTAATTTTGAATTGTTATTTTAGTTACCCACTTGGGTATGTGCTTATTTATGGCTAAGTGTTGTGTTGAAGCTTGCATAATTCCACTTTGTGGGCATGCAAGCGGTGTTATGTTTAGGGAATGTGACTTATCACTAGAGGGATAAGTAGTGTTTGAAGTGAGGGATATGTTCCCTCTTTTAGGTCTTGTTTTGGTGGAACCAAGGGGAGGGGAAACTAGTCCTAGTGGAGCGATAAGTGGTTGTGGACAAGGGAGGTATAAGTGTGGATCTAAAAACTTGTTTTCTTTCTTACAGGGGAACCAAGGACTAGCTACCCTCTCCTAGTGGAGTGATAAGTGGTATAGGGTGGTATTTCCTCCCCACTTCAAACCATAGTTGGTTTGATCATGCGTGTTGCTTATTTTTGTTTGGGTTGCATACCGTGTTGTCCTCTTTGCTTACTTGGTGGGTGTGAACTTTGTTTTCATAGTTTTGTGTGATATGGGTGTTGCAATCATTTCATATATTGGTTTTTGGTTCTTGATCCTTGTGTTATTTAAAGAAATTGTGGGAAATGGTGATGACATCATTCCTCCATTGCATGGTTGGACTGTAAGTTTCTTTGGATCCTCATTTTATTTACATAGGAGTGATTTCAAGAAGTGTATGAAGATGAAGAAGTTGATATATTGAATTTTTATATTGAGTTTTTGAAAAATTTATGTCCTTGTCTCATTTGGAAACCTTGTACAGTTTTTTGCATGAGTTGTGTTCTTGTGAATGCTTGATGCATTGTAATTTTGTGGAAAAAAATGTTTTTTTACATTTGAAATTCATATGTGAATGAAATTTGTACTAGAAGTTGTAATTGTAAATTGCTAATGGAACAAAATGAATATTCCTTTTATCTCTCTCTGTTTTCTTGAAATATTTATTTACACAAGTGTATAACATTGCATTGAAGAGAAATAAAAGATTTATTTGTTGCATTCTTGGTGTTGAAAGTTATACTTGAAATGGTTAGTGAAATGAAGTAAAATTTTCTTTACTCTTTCTCTCTCTCCATTTGTTGCATTTCAGGTTTTCCTATTTGGTAAAAGGACATAATACATCATGTTTTGTTCAATAGAGTAATGCGAAGATATTCTATATCTCTATAAACTAGGTAAATAAGTAATAAATAAAAATTATATACGTTGTTGAGTGAATCCTTGGTTTTCGTATTCTCTTAATAAAACTATTGAGATAAAAGGAAACTTACCCTCTTGGTTGATATATAATTTATATTGAAAAATGTGTTTCAAACTTGCATATCTCTTATAGAGTTAAATTTTTGTTATGGAGGGATAACTCGGGTAAGCAAACTATAAGTATTTAGTTTCACAAAAGGTTGTTGAGTAAAGAAAGGAGTGATTTTGGTTTTGGAACTTGTTAGTAATGATGGTTACAATGATTATTAATTTATCCTCACTCGATCTATAATCATTGTGATGCTAATCATTAGAGGAAATAATATTGACATGGGTACATTCATGTAATGAATTACAATCCCAAGAGATTATAAATTAAAATAGAAGTCATTTTTGTGAAACCATTCATATATATGTATTAAATTCATGATTTTAATTTATCTCATAATGGAAATTTAGATGTGGTATATCATGATATATTTATACAAAATTAGTTATAGTTTAGTTTGGAAATTTGGGGCTAGTATATAAATATATATTCTAACTTATATATAATAACTTATATTGAAAATTTTATGTTGTTTGATCTTTACATAAGGAACCTTTTTAGATAGAGTAATATAGTATAAAACTCTTTCTCTCGGTGTGTGTGTGTGTGGAGATACTATTATATATAAATATATTAAGGGTATTATAATATCAAAAACACCGTAGCTTATATATATTTAATACAACTATTATAATATATATTAAAGATATATATATCGTAGTATATAAGTTTATATATTATATAAAAGAATTTATTTATCATATAAAACAATAAATTATTAAAAATATATATTATGGAATTGGAGTGGGAGGGCTCGGCCCACCCACCCCACCAAAATATATGCTTAATAAAACATAAAATAAACTAAAAATAAGTGGAAGGGGCCATGGCCACCCCGGCCGCAACCCCCTTCACCCCATTCACGGTGGTCGCCCTCGACTGACCCACTAAACCTACCCATAGCTCTATGGGGAATGGTCGAGCCATCCACCACTTTCCTTCCCCCTTACTATGTGGCCATGCCACCCCTCCAACCTGCCATTTCCACTACATACATCACACGCCCTCTCCATATTCATCAAGCCAATTTTCCCCCTTCCTCTCAATGGTTGTTTTGAACTTCCCTTCCCAATTGGTATTTCATCCCTTCCCTCCTTCACATAGCAACTTAAGCCTCTTTACGAAACTATAATATTAAATTTTTATGTAAATAAATAAGTTTTTTTAATATAGTGTGTGTGTGTGTGTGTGTAAGCTTGTAGAGTCTCCATTTAACTGGAAAAAGGGAAGACATAAGGGAGATATGAAACAATATGAAATAAAATTAAAATGAGAAAGAAAACTTAGATAACAAGTTAAGGAATAAAACTAGGTCTTTTCTAACTAACATAGATCCTAGGGTGGAGATTGACCAAATCCAAGGGCTTACATTTCCTCCTCCTCCTCCACTTGGGTCAAGTTGACTAAATGATTTGATAGGTAACTTTATTTATAAATAGGTTTTATTAATTTGGTTATAACTATGGTCCTAATGTTAGTATAGGCCTCACATATAACCTATAATATAAGGCTATTATTTGATTAACTTGAATGTGAGATATATGATCCTAATAAAATATAAATGATAGCTTTTATAAAGTTATTTAAATATATCTTATAACCCGAAGTTTTAGAATAAATATAGAGTGAATTTTAATGAGCTATGGTGTTGAGTATGATCTCTTGGGAATATTTTAAGACCTTGCAGTTAATGGAATAATGGGATAAACATATGATTGACCCTGTAGCCAAATAAATAGTAAACTTGTGTAAATTAAACTAAAGTATTATTTTTTATTATACCATCGAAATGAGGTCAAGTGCCTAAATTAGACAAAAATTAATTATCCATATAAGAAAACATAGTGGTATGTATGTGACTTATAGTTAGTGCCATCATGGGATCTTATTTTGACCTCTAGTAGCCCTACCTTGTGAAATTGTTAATTTTTCACAGTTATTGGCTTAATCAATTTAACCATCTATCACTCAAATGCATCGTGTAAATAACTTGTAACTGCATAAACCTAGTGGCATCATGCATCGATGCTTAGTTCATAACTAATAACATGAAATTGAAACCTTCTTCCTATTAATTCATTCTAAAACTAAAAAAAAATTATTCCATAATTTTCTACCTCTACACTTAGTTGTTTTGCGAGTAGATTTTTGGGGTGTCGCACTAGAGCATTTGCAAACCAAAAGGATAAAACATATATATGTAGTGAGATATAAAGTGATAATGCTTTGCTTAAATTATTTCATAGGTGAAATATCCTAATAAGGTTGACCCTATGAAGATGAAACAAGCCAAAGAATAATTTAAAATTGAAATTGAAATCGAGTCATTGAATGTGAATGGGCGGGACCGTATGGTTCATCTAAGACTATATCTAACATCATGACCCTTCCATAAATTTTCAAACCAAAGAGATGAAACTCATAAATAAAATTTGTGTCATGAATATAAGAGGTTTAATGCTTCTTTAATCATATAATTTTATTAGAATTGATGATAGATTAAAGCGTAAAGATAAGCAAGTTGTAAAAGAGCTAGAGAGATGAGGATATTGGATTCCAACTGTGAGATTTTTTCTTAGCAAGGGAATGTGGTCAAAATTGGAATTTTTCAAGGACAAGTTACCAACTGTTATTATCTACATAGTTTTTGAGGGAAGTGGGATCAAAACATTTCTTTAGTTCCATCTTTTTAGCACTTCTTCCGACAACAAATTGTGTTTTACAAAAAAATGGAGCATAATAGAGTAATATTAAGTTGGAAAGTGGTAAGACAAAGTAAGAAATGTAAATTAATTTGGAAAAGGCAATGTAGAAGGTGATAAGAGAAATATCAAGTTGGTAAGTGGCAAGGTAGAGTAAGAAATTTAGATTAATTTAGAAAGGTATTGTAGAAGGTTACTTTGTAGAGTTTTGATACGTGAATAACATTGTAATTCACCATCATATTTACACACTTATGGCTATTTAGTTCATGTGTTATTCCATAAATTTGTATCATGTCATTAGTTGTCCTCTTTTCACTTAGGTGGTGTGTAAATAATTCCATGCATTCCAAATGAGTTACCATCTTGTCTTAGCTACCATTTGACACAATTTTATACTTTTTTTGAAACATGTAATTGAGTTAACCATCTTGTCTATGCTTTTTCTAACATGATTTTATACATTTTTGGTAACATGTAACTTAACAACACACCCATTTTTAAGTTATCCTTTTAAGTATGTTAATTTTAATTTTAAGTTATCCTTTTAAGTATGTTAATTTTAAGTTATCCTTTTAAGTATGTTAATTTTAAGTTATCCTTTTAAGTATGTTAATTTTAATTTTAATTTATATTGATCATGACAATAGATAATGTCATTTTAAACTCAAAAATACCCTTATTGAGATCCATGTGTAATTAATCGGTCGATTGATAGTATTGGACACCTCGGTAGGTCGCATCAAGTAATATAAAACTTGATATACCCTTATTGATATATTTTTGAAACCAATCAATTGATTAGTTATATGGGACACTCCATTAGGGCACATCCATAACTTAGTTGATTGTGTGGCATGAAAAATGCATGCCAATTTATTAAATTTTTCTTAGCATATGCAAGTTGAATTTTAGAATGTGATTATTTGGTGTAGGTTGTATTATTCATTCTAACCCCATGGAAAAAATTAATCCATAATTTTCAATGATACTCGGTATTACTACAACACAACATTTATAGAGAAATAAAACTTGGGTAACAATACATCAAAAATTTCAATCCTAATTAGAACACTTTAAATTTTAATTTAAGGTAAACCGCACTTTTGTTTATTCTATATAGGAAAAATGGGTATATATAGCATCATAAGTGCCGATGTGATAGCTTGTATACTAAATCGACACCCTAAACACCAATTTGACACTCTAAATGAATGAGATAACATAAAAATGTAACATGGACACCTTGAATTCCAATGTGACACACTCAATACAAATGTAACTGTTATCCAAAATTCACCCCCCAAGGTAAATTTTGATAACATGCATCAGATTATTCAATCCCGAGAAAGTATATTGATTCAAGACAAAAATCATTTTTCTGGGGTCCCCTTGGGTTCTTTCTAACTCTCATGTCCAAGAAGAAATCCCAACAGGTTGAGAAAAGGTGAAAAAATTGCGAAAAATCAAGCTGGGGCCAAAAATCATGAAAATTGGCTAAGTCCTAGTCCAGGCGATCCTTGGGACAGTTGGGACGTCGGGGCACGAACCGGCTGAAAATCCGCCAGGTGATCCATGCAGCAATTGGGACGTTGGGACGCGCGGGACGCAAAGGGGTGAACCAGCTGAAAGTGGAAAAAATCACCAAGTTTTATCCAGGATAGTTGGGCCAAGAGTACGCGGCGGACGCGAACCGGCCGAATCGGGCGAATCGGAAGAATTTGTCCCAGACAGTCCGGGACAAGTGGGACAAAAGTATGCATGGGACACGGGGAGCTGAATGATCTGAGAGTGAATGAAATCTCTCCACGTGTCATCGCAAAAAAAGGGGACAGGGAAGCCCGAATTGGACGGATCGGAGAAATTTTTCCCAGACGGTTTGGGACATCCGGGCCAAAAATACGCGAGGGACACGAAGACCCGGAAAAGCCACCAACGAATCAGAATGTGACACGTGTCACAAGGGGAGGCGCAATAAAAAATTTCACTAAGTGTTTTTGGCCGAGTTTTTAAAGGGAGCGAGTTGGAGCGTTGGCCCGAGCCAATAAAAAGAGGACGCGTGTCCTAAGGAGAAGGGGAGTGTGGAGCTTGGGGAGGACTTGGAGAATTTGGAAAAAAATTTGGCCAAAAAACTAAAAGGTAAAAGATGCTCCCGCACCCTCGCAACCAACCAAAGCGTGCCACATGTCCCAAGTGGCGGGCACGGGGGAAAAAATGGAAAATTTTCTAAAGAGTTAAAAAGGTCAAAATTTCAAGGGAAATCCCGCGGAAAGGTGGAGGAGAGAGAATTGCTCAGCGAACCAGCACCTGACATGTGGCATCCAACTGGCAGAGCGCGCGAATTTTTAAAAAAAAATTCCAAAATGCAAAAAGTTCAAAATTTAAAATTTTTTGCCCGACATCTATTTTTTGGGCCGTTTTGCCCTAAAACTTCAGACCTTCATATCTTTTGATCCAAAGCTCAGATTTGCATGTTCTTCATATCATTGGAAATCTTATGAAATTCTCTACAAGATTTCATGGTCAATTTTGAATTTTGGTTCAGTTTCAAGAGAGGAAATTCAAAAAATGGCTCTAGTACGTGTCCATGGGCAGAAATGACCTTTCAGCGACCAAATTTAATCCAGGATGGGTCGCATTCTCCTCCAATTTGGTCAAAAATGACGGTATGGGTTTGTAAGTCCTCTATGCCATTTTAATGCATTTGCAGCGATCAATGAGGAATGGGCTCCCACGTTTTGTACATTTTCTCTCTCCGGGCTCGACCCCATGCAATGTAAAAGCCGATTTGGCTCATTTCTTCAAGTGTGGAACACTTTTGGCATAAGCAAACTTCTTCTTTCACCTCCAAAGCAAGTGATTGTTGCAAGAATCAGACCTCTTCAAAGATTGTAACAGTTTTCTACCTCTCTGAGGTTGTAATGCAGTGGTTTTGACATTGGAAATGATAATGCAAGCTTTGTGAATGGGTTTCAGTCCTTTGTTTGTATTATTTGCTTCATTTCAGATCCTAAATTATATCTTATCAGCCTATGTATGTTTTATGTTGCAATATTTGGTTTGTGTCTATTTGCATGACAAAAATATTCACCACTCCTTTTGGTGCATCACCATCTTTAGTTAGTTTCAATTTTTGCACTTCTATCCCTGTCTCCTTGCAATTTAGAGTAGGATTAGGATCTGAACCTCTGTAGTTGTGCAAGCATTAGATCTAATCAGAGGAGTTTGAGGAACCAGCCTCTAATCTGGAGATTCCTCTCTCAGTTTCACAAGTCCCACACTTGGAGAAAGGATTCCATGTTGTGCAATCACACTGGATGCTAGTATGATCAAACTAGAAATCTGATCAACATCCCGAGTGCTGTGATTTTGCACTAACAAGAAACCCCTAAATGTAACTACAACATAATTGTCCTCCTAAACACTGAATATAACACCCCAAACACCAATTTGACACCCTAAAAACTAATTCCATGCCATGTAATTGGTGTTTTGGGTGTTCATTTTTTAGGGTCTTGAATTGGTGTTTAGAGTGTTTCATTGGTGTTTAGGGTGTCACATTAGTGTTTAAGGTGTCACATTGATGTTTATGGTGTACATATTGTGATATGTGTGGCATCCCATTCACTTTTGGATTTTTACATTGGTGCTTAGGGTGTTGAATTGGTGAATAGGTTCGCATTGGAAATTAGGGTTCTTTATATTCCCTATTTTGCTTCTCCATATAACCTAAGTAAAATTGGTAACCATTAACATTGAGTGACTAATTCTATTGAATTTCCCTTTATTTGTTCAATTTGGGTTTTTCAACTTTAATTAGAACCCCTTTTGTAAATTTTAATTGTAATCTAGATTAATTGTGATAAAAAATAACATCATTTCAAACTTAATACACCCTTATTGAGAGCTATGTACAATCAATTAAATGATTTTTAGTGTATCTTTCACTTCTTCTTTTACCATTTCAACTAATTCAATCACTCAAGATAATTCTCATCGCTTACCTCTAATCTATCAAGAGTTACATAAAATCATACCTATACCTAAGGTTACTCGAATTGTTAGTTCTAAGCCTATACCCACTTCATATGATCCCGACCTATTTCTATAATGATGATCAAATGTGTGGAATTCTCTTTAAAAAAATTGTAATCTTCATAAAGCCACATCATTGTAAATTTTAGTGGTTAATCTTCGTTAATTCACAAATATTTGGGTTTTTGAAATTTTGATTTTCTTAATTTTGAGGGGCTATGTTGTTTTATATTTCACCTAAATTTTTGGGTACAAGTTAATTTTTTTGGTTGATTTACCTAGCGTTTACAGTAATAACCTAATTTTTTATATTCAAATCACCTTTACCACATACACAAAAGAGAATTTACTACCGATTGGTATCCTAATGCTACCAACTGACACTGATGATACCGGTCGACAACATTTCCTTTCAATTTGTGGCATTCACTAAGATTTCGAAAGTTTTTATAGAAATTTTCCAATTAATATCTATGGTTATTTTTTAGGGGTTAAAAATTTTACAACAAGCCACATTTTACTTTATATTAGTTCCTAAATTTTACCTTCAATATCTTATTCAAGAATATTACCATAAATATCAATCTATCATCCAAGATCATAGAAAAATAAGAAAAAATACTAAAATATTTTTTAATCCTAAAAGGGCCCCAATGTGACCAAATTTTTGGGTGCCCTTAAGGTATGTTACGATTATAACCCAATTAATTATTGATATGTGATCTTGCAGCCAAATTTAATTATTGAAAAATTCCTAAACATAAAAATCCTTCAAAGCTAACATAATTCTTAAGTATACTTCTAAGGAATATCTTACCTCTAGTGAACCCAATCTACCATTGGAGAATTGGCCCTTAGTACTTATTCCTCCACCTCATGAAGCTTTTCCTCCATCTAATCAAATTTATACCACTATAAAATTTGCAAACACTTATTACTACTCATAACCTAAGTACCGTCATGGGTCTTATCAAAGGAAAACATGAAACTTTCTTGGTGAACTCAAATATATGCCTTACAAGATACCATTTATGAAATGTACGAGAACTTCTCCTCAAAATCATAAAATCCACATGATAATTCCTCAAATTTATCTATAATAATAAAAATATAAGCATGTGGAAGATCCTAACCCATGAGACATCCCCATTCATGATCCTCGATAAATTATTTTGCATCCCTACACGATGCATCCGAGAATTTATCATGAATAAGCCATGTGCATTGGCACATCACTTAGCTTTGAGCTGAGCACTCATCTAAACCATGCAAAGGCACAAGGTCTCTTCTTAGATTTTCTTGTACATAATGTTAGCATGATGGTGCATATATATATCTAGATTCATTATCAATAGTAAACAACACATAGTGCATAAACTAGATCTAGTTCTTAGAATAGATATAGAATGAACTAAACAATGACTATAACAAGATTTACCATGCAAGAACCAGATTCAATCATGTTCAACACCATTATCCATCCAATATGAACCATTGTATTAAGTATTGTAAAACAAAAAAGCTTCTTACATTACATAAGTATCTCCATGAGTCATGTGCGCGACAAAACCAGCAACATAACTCTACCATAGTTTTCATATATTAACCTATGCAAATCAATACATATATATAGGGGTGGGGACTTTCCCTTCACCACCCATGTACTTCTCAAAATAGGTCACATGCTAATAATAGCCATGCACCTTTACAATAGGATGCACAACATGTAAGTGCTCTAACAATAGACTTCTTATAGTTAACTCTGAGTAGAAATCCTATTATTAGCCTAAACTATGCATAGCACTCAGTTGTCACTTGTTCCCAAAATATCATTGCGTGGACCACAAGTCTTCATGTCTTTATGTGCTCAACACGCTAACTCCAAAAATAGCCCTTATCCAAAAAACAACTAATTCCTGATCCTAGGTGCTCCAACCCTATCATAGCATCATGCACTCTTCCAGCGCCCTACATTTATGCGCCCAATACTTAGGCCATTTTTGTCCACTCAACATTACCCCACACTAGAGTACATTTCCACCATGGAAATGGGTAATCACCTTATTGATCCAAAGGATATAGGATAAATGAAAGAAATAACAAGGAATAAGGAATATGGTGAGCCATTTTATTATGTACCCTTCTCATCTTCTGGCAGAATGAATTATGGATATTCACTTTATATTTATCCCTCAAACTCATACCAGTCCTTAAGCGTTGCATTGGTCTTGTCAAGGATGTCCACAACAATGTCATCTAACTCATCCATAGTCATGATTCTACCTTCACTTTTCAAAATTCTAAGGATGTTGGCCATACCTGATACCATCCCTTCCATGACATCCACCTTTGTGGCAATGAGCTTCCCGATGCCCTTGATCTGATCCATATGTTGTTTCCTCATAGCATCCCATGTGTCACTCTTTATTTCTACCAAGGTAACTCATTTTGTGCACCCGAGTGTTTCATCCTTTTTCACCTATAGAACTTCATTCTCATCTTCCTTTGTCCTTTCTTGTATTAAGTTATCAGGCATTGTACACATGGCCAATATTGTATCTACCTTCTTCATTTCATCTTTTAAGGCTTGTAAAACTTCCTCATAGCTAGATATCTTTCTTGTAATTGAATCCTTGACCCTTGATGCTTCTTCCACACCATCCTTTTTCTAAGGGAGGAACACTGATCCTTCCTCCAGAAGTAGGAAAACTATCGTGTGCAGATAAATTAACTCGGACTTGAAGTCCCAAGGAACCTTCTCCTGAAAACTGAGTCTCTTTTGTAAAATCTCATCTGCGATCTGCTCTAGCATTTTTAACATTATGGGCCCTCGCTACTATATTATCTCACTCCTGAGTGAGGTGCTTTATCTTTGTGTCTTTTTCCTCCTTATCATCTAATAGCACCCATATTTTTTTCACCTTATATATATTTTGGTGCACTACTTTTTTAACACTTTGATCAACACTTACCCACTTGTTCATCTAAAAACCATCTTGGCTTAATAGTCACATGACGTGTGTAAGGCACCTTCCTCATCTTCTTCAAACTACATGCCTCCTCACAGACATCAAAATTAAGCTCATCCATGTGAGTCTACATACTCTAGGATAATTGTTTGCGAGTGTGTGTGTTGGCCATTTCTGGGTCCATCCAATCCCAACCATATAACTGTTTGTTTGGCAGATTACTCTGAAGTGGGCATGAATAATTTTGAAGGGTCATCCATATAACCCAAGTTCTGAGTACCTACTACCTCTTCCTCATCATGCCCACATGCATGCTCACCAACATTCTCATGGGTAGTACACCCTCGTATTACAATCTTGCCACACATGTATCTTGATGTAAAGTGCCTCTGAAATCTTGATTCACTTCCCCTTCATCCTTTCCTTTTCCATGAGGCGTACTATGACTTCTATGTATCCAGTGGTGTTTCTCTCTCCTTCACTAGAGTTTCATTCATGAATACTTACACTTGGGTCTATAGTCTCATAGACTACACGCTCACCAATATCTTCATCTTCTTGCATTTCCACACTGGGGGTGGCCTCTTCTCTATGCCCACCCATACTTGGAGTTTCCTCTTCTTCCGTGTGCTTGGCTATGGGGATTCCTCCTCACTATCTTTAACAGGAACATATTTCCTGTGATTTATCCTTTCTTCCCCCTCATCCTTCATAGGATTCATGCGTGGTGATCTCCTTATTGGCTATGTAGTCCATGCACTAGTGTCTTTGAATGTGCACCTTTTCCACATAACTCTTCTGGTATGCACAAGTCCAACATTATCTTCTGGTTCTTTCTACTTGAGGACATTTTCTATTCCTATAGGCACTGGATCCTCTTGAGCTAAGGTCACAAATGTAAAATGCCTTGAAGTCCTTATTGTCTTCCCCTTCTTCGAGAGGTCCTAGAACGCCATATTTGTGCGCTTCACAATTTTTTCATCCTTGAACCTTGGCCTCAGATATATATATATATATATATATATATATATATATGCATGCTAGTTCAATCTACCCCATGGCCAAATTCTCCAGCGTGATGTCCACATTGCCTAATTCTATGGTTTCCACATAGGCCTCTTTCCCTGGCCATACATATGTTTTGCACAAAATGTGAATATCTCGTCTGTCTACCTTGTCTGCGTCAAACTAGAGTTGGCATGCATCATGGAATATATTTACAAAATATTTAAAGTATCTTATGGTAAATGCAAAGGGAAACTTACACCAGGGCTCTTCTCTCCAAACTTCATATGGAAGCACCCTAAGTCTGAAATGTTGGTAAACCACAAATTCAGCCTCTCCTTCCAACACCTTTGGCAATTCACGTGGAATGTGCCATTCTCCCTCAAATTCTATGCGCAGTCTCCTGAACCACTTATCTAGGTGCTCCTTGTATGTATTGGAAGTAGTCCCCCATAGAGTGTACTTGGCATATTTCTTTGTTGGGGACTTATTCTCCAATGGAAACTCCTAGATATTCTCCCTAGGTCCGTCAGGTACTCCAATTTCACTAAATACAATCAATAATAGAATTGCACCAAGTAATCTTCTCACCTTTATCTACTTGGATGCATGCCTCATTCACCAAGATTTCTACGATGTACCCGAAATTTTGTAGTATATCTTTTTGACCATTTTATGCACTATATGCAACCAAAGCACATATTTACCTCGTTACATCACTCAGTGATACCCAGCTTGCTCCCCGCTAAGCACATTACAACTCTGGTGGCCATGTCTATAATATTGGTGACCTTGAAGGCTTGGCCCCCTTCTTATACTGATGTAGGGTTGTTTTGGCATCAATGTCCTCATTATCTCATAGGTCTCCAAAGAATCTCTAAGCTTGAGTCACATAGCTTTGTCACCTTCCCAATCAACTTGGTAGTGATCCTCATTCTCATGCCTCGTGAAGTAGAAAAGGTCTTCATGGACACATGAAATGAGCCACCGTACAATTTCTCAAGATTCCCAAAATAGAGAAACTCCAAAATTTACATGACCTCACGTTTTTAAGTAATTTCTTCACTTATTCTTCCAAGACCCTAGTGTCATCCACCAATCACCAATTTCCTCCTTTAAACTTTTTTTGTGACGTCTTTTAGGCATTTTTCAGTGCGGTGGTTCATCTCTGAAACCCTACACTGTGTAATATTTTTTTTCCAAGGCTTCCCCTCAATAACTTCTTCTAGATATAACATCTCGACCAGCCACTCCTTTGTTGGGTCATCAACCTCCTTCTCCACAACTGGATCCCTCCATGGTGCCATCATTCCTCTCGATCCTATAAATGCAAATGAAAACCCTAGTTTTTGTACAAATGAAACATAAGTCACCCTTCATCATGCACACACACCACCACTTGAATCCTTCTTCCATACCTAGATGCTCAACAACATGCTTTGAAATGTGACAAGTTTACTCACTCTACAGAGTGCTCATCATCTCTAGCTCTTCTTCACACTTCTCAATTTTCTTTGAACTCGCAAGGTAACAAATGTCATTGCAAATGCCAAATTTAAACCAAGTTTCAAAAATCCCCTTCATTAATTTCTCCACCTACCACTGTACATGTGTTAATTCCCTTTGAGCGTGTGTCATGCCTCTTTGTCCCACACCCCAATCTCTTGCACCTCAAACTTTGGCACCTCAGTCATAACTTTTTGGCACACCACTACTTATCTATCACAAATCTCCTCTACCTGTGCTTCCTTATGCTAAAGTATTTATCCAATGTGACCCAAACATACATAGTCTCAAATGTTGCAACCTCCTTGAGTTATACTGAGCGCTCACCGCCTTACATGTGGTCTTTAACTTTGAGAAATCCTCTTGAAGTTTTCATCACTTTTCAAAACTTGTTCCCTTTAGACATCTGTGAGTTTATTTCTTTTCTATATTAGACTAACCTTCTTTTATCCACCCCACACTAAGGGTATGTGCAGTCCTTTACACATAAAAACACTTGAGATAGTAATTAGCTTCATGTATGCAAATGTGCTTATTACACATAAAACTAAACTAAATTGACAAAGCATAACGACAAGGAAGGAAAAATATTAAAGGAAATACAATAAGGGAAATATAATCTAAATGGAAATATTGCCTTATTACAAACACCAAGAAGGCTTATTTATAGTAGGGCTTCGACTAGTCCCATTGAAGTAACCAGGTAATCGTGTTCCATCAAGCACCTCTAACTGGCAAGCACCGGATCCAATTATGTGAGTGATAACATACGGTCCCAACCAATGCACCTTAAGCTTTCTTAGGTGGCACATAAACTTTGAATCATAAAGAAGTACCATCTACCTAACCTTAAGCTTCTTGTCCTTGATGTGCCTATCATGTCATGCCTTCTACCTGGATTTTTCTTGCTTCTGACTCCAACGTGCTATGGCATGCCTCTCATCTAGTTGTATCAATTTGTCAATTCTTTCTTCCAATGCTTTCTCATCAACTAGACCTCGCATGCGCATAATATTCAAAGAAGGTAACATGAATTCCATGGGAAGAACTGATTTTGCACCATACACCAACTTGAAAGGGTGTTTCCTTATTTAACCTTTTGTAGGTTGTTCTATATGCCCAAAGTATAGTAAAAACTTTATCATCCCAATCTTTCCTTCCAACATCACAAATCTTTGTCAAATTTTGGCTCAATATCTTGTTAAAAGCCTCAATGGTCCCATTTTCCCGAGGATGATAAGGTGTTGTCTTGTGGTACGTAACCATAAATTCATTTAATTATATCCCGATTGTCACATTCAAGAAATGAGTGTCCCTATCACTTGTCAAACTCAAAGGACATCCATACCTGGTAATAATATTTTCCCATAAGAACCTTGTTGTAGTTATTTTACAATCATTTGTAGGTGTTGTTTTTGCTCACCTTGTAAGATAATTTATACAAGTGATGATATAGCATGACCTAGTTCTATGCGTGAATGGGGAAATAGTACCCACAAATTCTATTACCAATTTTTCAAAAGGCTTTGCACTAGTAATATGCCTCAAAGGAATTTCATCTCTCTACCTAGGTTTTCCAAAGCACTGATAGTGATCACACACCTTACAATACTCCTTATAATCCTTGTATAAGGTTTCACACCATAAACAAGCGAGTAAAATCGTGCACGCGGTGGCGTCACCTACATAATGTCCACCTACAATACTACCATGAGCCTCCTCCATGATTGTCATGCACTCATGCTTCAAAGACACACCGGCACAATAATTCATCTTGGTCTAGTTTGTAGAACTCACCACTAATCAACATGAAAGGTTCGGTGTGAATTGTGAGTTGTTTATTTTCCAAATCTTTCATTCCTTCTAATGACATACATGTGCATAAAAATATAGAAATATCCTATAATTCCAAGGGCACGTGGTTTAACTTATATAATTGTGCATCTGGCATTGTATCTTCAATACTTGCACGTCCTCTCCTGATTGAATCCTTGATAAGTGGTCTAGGAAAGAATTTCTTTTACTTGGATTTACCACAACTGTAAATTCAAACTCTTAGAATAATATAACCCATCCGCATATGTGCCCCTATAAAATGGGCTTATTTACCAAGTTTTAATGCCATGTGATCTCAGTATAGAACAAAAAGGTGTTTCTAGTAAGTACTGTCGAAACTTATTCAATGCGTAGATCATTAAGAAAGCTTCGCGCTCCATAGTTATATAATTTGGTTCTGTAGGAATCAACTTTCTACTAGCAAAACAGATAGGATGATCTACAATGTATTGTATAGGCTGAGATAGAACCACACAAATGGTCATGTCGAGAGGCATCCACATGTACGTCAAAGGGTAGATTCCATGAAGGAAAACAAAAATAGGTGTTGTAGTAAGCATGTCCTTCAACACTTCGAATGCACACTATTACGGTTCTCCCTAATATAAATTCCATTTACCTTTTAATAACTCTTCCAAGGGCATGGCAGTCTTAGCATATCCTTTTATAAATTTTACTGTAGTACCCTATGTGGCCCAAGAATCCATGCATCTCACTCGATTGGTGGGTTCCTCCAAGCCTAAAATGATTGCAACCTCAACGGAATCTAGTAATAAACCCTCCTTGCAGATGATATGCCTTAGTAGATTTCCAAAAGGTATAGAAAATACACACTTCTTAATATTTAAAGAGATGTTTAACTATCTACACCCTCAAACATTAACCAAAAATTGTCACAATTATCCTTGATAAGCCCATAGATGATCCAATCATCTAAGTAAACTTGTAAGAATTTGTGAACAAAATCTTGGAATGTTTAAACCATAATGCCTGAAAATATTGCAGGCGCATTCTTCAATCCAAAGGGAATCATTGTGTATGAAAAACTTCCCCATTTAGTGGTGAAATTTTTCTTCTCTTGATCCTCCTTAGCAATTCTTACTTGATGATACCCAGAGAATCCATCTATAAAAGAGTAAATTCCATGCCCTACAATACCTTCCAATATTTCCTCAGTGAATGGTGTGGGGAAAGGATCAATCACACATGCAGCATTCATCTCCCTATAGTCAACACAAATCTTGATTCTTCCATATTTCTTTATGTTTATTACCATAGGGCTAACCCACTCTGATTCCCATATGGGCTCAATAATGCCAGATTCCAACATCTTGTCGATTTATTCTTTAACTTTTACGTGCAAGTTAGGGTTCATCCTAAAAGGTCTCTTCCTAATTGGTCGTCGGCACCTTCCTTTAACTTAATTTTCATCTCACCCAAATATTCATGCACCCTTTCAACTCATGGTAGCCCCGAGGAAAAATTCTCGGAAATCGCGTAGCAACTCAATTATCTTAGCCACTTCGAGTCGGACCAATAATCTCCAATTATGGCCTCCTTAGGTTCAGCATGCGTGCCAATGTTCACTTTCTTTATCTTCATAGGTTCATGGTAGGCATGCACCTTCTCATCTCGCACCGTAACATTCCCATTTAAAAACTTTAGAAACAAGGGAAAAAAATTCATAATGTTCTCTGTTCTAAATAAAGCATTATTTAGAACACACACATTCCATGCCAATCAATCTCAAATAGATAACCATATGCAGCTTTAAATGACTCAATGATCCACCGATCTATTCATTTCATAACTCGATGATCTACCGATCTATTTATTTCATAACTCAGTGATCTATCGATCTATTTATTTCATAACTCGATGATCTACCGATCTATTTATGTTAAATTTAAGTATTGAATACTTATCGTATACTTGGTTTTCCTACCCTAAACCAGGTACTGAGTGATCTGTTTAAAGAACATATCTAAATATTTGTTACCAATATTCATTTGATATCACATTGCTTTAAACTAGGTGACATAGGACAATGCAACTAGCAACTTGCGATACTTTGGCCAAAGATTTTCAACATATTGTTTATGTCACTATTCCTAGATGGCATACTCATCATTTCGAATACGTCCTTCACCTCACTCCTCTATTATCAATAATGGTCTTTACTTGACTACCGTCAGTCCACTTGTCCAAGGTTTAACCCTAGCCCTGGTTAGAAACATAATTTATTATAGGAAGACGCTCACAATGACTTAGGGTATATGGGCATACTCGGTTGACCTAAGTCAACCGGATGTGCCAAGGTACCCTGAGCCATTGAAAGCTACTACCTATCCTAAACATGCCACTAACTTGACCTAGAGAGAAACTAAGTTCAAGTCCTTATTTGTGTGTAGATCTAGATGATCAATGCAGAAGGGTGTTGCCACATGTCAACTGCATCGTTGTATTCTCGAGAAGACCCAAGTCTTCTTGAAAGTACATCCCTATAGTTGGCATGTGCCAACATCCTACAGAAACTACCTCATTGAGATGTACATACCCCAAGGAGGTTATTAATACATTATTAATTTGGATTATTACACAAATTACAGCAACCTTGCTAAACCCTAATCCAACACTCCTTAAGTTCTTGTTCTATACTAGAATCAATTAAGCATTAAAGAACTTCCTTTTACTCATGATTTCTTTTAATGTTCATTTACTAAGCTTGATAAAAAAATCTAGAAATAGGACAGCAACGTCATAAGTTCCATTATAATGAACTTAACCATGCAAAGACGGTAGTGTAGCAACCAAATAGGTTCTACTGTAGTATACCTTTTAGAGAAATGAAGTCTAATGATTAACGATCATATCACCATTCTTTAGATTACATTCCTTTGAGTGAGGAAGAGTCTTCCTCTACATGATTAAGTGTTAGGGTTTGTCAAACCCTTCTTATCTTTCACATTCTCTATAGTTTTACTGCATATTCAATACACATTCCATTACTATGTTAGAATTGTTTAGATAAAAATCGTTATCTTATGCAACTTAACAAGCTGCATCTTATTAAGGGAGATTAAACTAATTCCCTTTATCTAACTTATCAAGTTTATCTGAATTAAGCATATAACAGATATGAAGAATATCATCAAGATAGGAATTCCATCTTCTTCATAAATACAAGATAATTTACACAACCAATACAAGTAAATCTCCAACATTCAATTCATCATTATAAACTTATTCATTTACAAGACTATGTATTTTAGGCATATTGTATAACAAACAACCTCCATTCCAAAAATAGTACAACTTTTCTTTTTCAATACAACTCATGAATGAATTGAAACTCTTTGCATAAGATCCAAAATTAAATAAGTCAATACAACATGAAAGTTCTTATCTTCATTTATCAATGAACTGAGCATGATAAGCACCAAGCATTAAAGTAAAGTGCATTCCACTAACTTTTTCATTAAACAACTCTGATTTTATGAAACAATTAATAAACATCATACAAGTAATCATAAGTAATAACATCAAGAAAGAAGAACAATTAAAAGAATCTGAATCACTTTCAAGAATAGAGCATAATATAATCTACAACATTAGAATTACATCACAAGACTTAGTTGATCCTATCAATTATTTAAAACAGTCAACAAGTCTTGTCATTCAATTATTTCCTAAACCCATAAGAATAGAAAAATCACATTTAACTTTTCCAAGCAGCAAAGAGGTTAGTTACAACATAACTCATATTAGTATGCTTCATCTTTCCATGTAAACAAAGAAGAGAATCAATACATATCTATTTCTCAGACACAATTCCTCTGAAGGAAAGAATCAGGTTTAGAACACACATCACTGCCTCAGTCCAAAGATGACAAAATAAGGAGTCCATAAATAAAGAGGCAACAACAAAACAAGAATCCCAATTCATTCCAAGCAGTTTAAAATAGTCTAACTGAAATTTTTACTAACTTCAGTATGTTAGTAGTATATAATTCAAAGGTCTAAAACCAAACTTTCCAAAAATCCAAGCTATACTCGAATGAAATAAATCTCCTAACCAATCCACAAGAGAATTCCCATCTCAGAAGAGAATCAATAAAAGAGAAGTTCGGTCCAAGAACTTATACAATTAACATAGAAAGGATCTCAACCAAAAGGACCCAATCAATATTTCATTTCATTTATACTATGAAATGAAATCCTATATTAAGTATAAACTTAGGAATTCCTTAGCTAGTTCCCAAGATAGAACTCAAACAGAATGCACATTACCAACTTCCATTACAAACTTACAAATGAAGACCTATTTCCATTCACCAAGCTCAAATTCAAATTCAATCTCCAAATGAAATTCACAGTATCGTCCCTAAACAACATACAAAGAATCAAAAAGATCCTATTCTCTTCTCTGTCAAAAACCCGGAGATCCATTCAAGAACCCAACAAGAAATAGAAATACACAATAGTGCAAGATAGATAAGGGTCAATAAAACTCACGGACCCAAAGACTGAATTTCCAAGCATTCAAAACAGAATACAGTATCTCTTCAAACTACACTAGCATACAGGGTTTAAATTCACCATTCAAATAAAACCCTCGAATCAAATGAAATATCTGAAGAGAGTAAGGAACTAAACAATCTATTTAAGACAAGTATTGTCCCCAACTTCTTCCAACTCAACTGAACAAAATCACCACAAGCCTCACGAATTTCATTTAAAATCTTATGACAGGTAAGGATTTGTTCAACATCAAGACAATAAGGAATTAAATAATACATTCCAAACACCTCTACAATCGATACGACTATCCTAAAACAGATCATAGTTCCAGTCCATTAATTCCTAAGAATAAAACAACCAAGCTTCCCACATGACACGGATTCACTCAGGGTAGAGAGGAAAGGTTTTACTTCGATTTTTCTCACCTTGTCAAGTTCAAGGGAGGCTATACAGTCCAAAGGACATAAGAAATAAAACCATTCACACCCAAGAAGTGACATGAAGGAGATCACAAGGAGGTTACCAGTTCGGCATCAAACCGAAATAAACTCTCAAGCTACCATCAAGCAGATAGTCCATAAAGGAGATCAAGCTTCAAAACCCAGATGAACCAACAAAACCTAGCTTGCAAAATCAGGTAGAGAATTAAATTTCCCATTAATGGAATACTTGTTCAGAGATGAATACAAGCTTCCAACATAAGTTCCGATTTTCTACAAATTCTATTACCGGATCAGGCAAACACAAAAATCCATTGCATGAGTCTAGAGTTCATAATTCCATAAAAAGAATAACCCTTAGCTCTGAGTAATTGTATAGAGCAAAACTCACAACCCGACTACAAGTTCATCATAAGAACCAAATGTAAGTACAATGTCGAATATGAAGGTTCAACCTTAAGTACAGATCTACACTAAGTTCCAACATAGTCCGACACAAACACATAGTCCCCATACAAACTCTTAACAAATTCCGAAGCTTCAATACTAATTTTAGAGCTTCGAGTACAAGCATAGAACACTATGGAGCTCTACCTCAAAAACACAAGACTAAATAGAGTTTCGGAACCAAATGAGCAACAAGCCAGTTCTTTCAACATTAGTCTCGAATGCAAGAAACAAAGTTTCAAATACAAGCTACAGAGCTTCCACTACAAATTTTAGAGCTTCTAGTACAAGTTACAGAGTCCTTAATACAAATTTCACATGAGACCACTGATAACTAGTACAGAGAAAGTTCCCTCAAACTACCATTAACAGCAAAGGATTCACATTCCAAAACCCACATAAATTTCAAGAAAACATGCAAGTAAATAACCATTCTCATCATGAAAATATATATATCCAGTGAGCATAATTGTTTTAATGAATCATTTAGAAGAAAGCAAGAAATCTTAATGGGTAGAGCCTATCATGCCTGATAGTGCCTCTACCGATTCGAAGAAGACTTCCAGCCAAGTTTCCAACACCTCTTCTTTTCCAAGCAAGATCAAACAACCATAATATTTTTCCACAATGCCTCTTATACATTCCTCAAACCAAAAATAGCTCAGAGAATTCAAAAATAGCCACTAAGTGGAGATCAAACTACTGGTTTCGAAGAACCAGATAGCTCCATGTAGAGAAAAAATTGGGAAGCATGCAAAACAAAACAACCCCAAAAAAATCCACTAGCATGCCTTCCAAGATGGTTTTCTCACAGAACCGAGGCAAATTAATGACATTAATTTGCATATTCCCACTTCTCTCTCTTTTCCACCGCCATCCAAAGTTGGCAAGACCAAATCAAATTTCCACATGCATTTCCAAACTTAGTGATGCCTCCACGTAGGTTCCACTAAACTTTCACTAGCCCCTGCCAAACTGGCAGTACTTACATGCATTAAAACCAAATCAAAATCAAATCTCATTAAAAGCTTAGGAACCACCGCTTAGCTCCCACTTTCCAATCGACCCATAGGTCCCCTTTCATATCCCATTAGTTTAGGATAGATAGAATTTGCTTAGGTTAGATCTTAGGTTAATTTACAATATATAACCTTAGGATATAACCTTCAAACAATAGATTGTCACCTTAGGTTAGGTCTTAGTTTAACCAAATACAATAGGTTAGAAATAACTTAGCATCCCTTAGGTTATTTCCCTTTACATATTAACTTAGCGTTAACAACTTAGGTTAGGATATCATCCCACGTAGAGTGGCATAGAAAGAGTTAGGTAAATTACCTGAGTCCTGAATCTCTTTAGGATAGACCTTATAGATATAGGGCACATTTTTCTCTCTTTCTCAAGAATCCTGAAGTGGATTTCTTTTTCCCTTTAATGCCATTAAGCGCCCTGCAAGGGTCAATCAAGAAGATCTAGGCACAACACAAAACAGAATGCAGGGATGGTATTTCAAGATAATAAAGAATTTGCAACAAACACAAGTTCAGTCAGTTAAGTATCTTAATCAATGAATGTTAGTTTCTCATTCAGTTTAGATAAGAATATTTAAAACATACCTTGGATCAAAGGAATTGATCCAAGGATGAGTCAATGCGAGAGATGAATTTGTAACTCTTAAAACTAGATTGTAGCTTACTCATAAGAAGTGAAATAGATTATTGCAAGCAACAACATACTAGCCCTACAATCAAAGAGTAAAAATGATTTATCCATATCAAGCATGATCTTCAGCAGTCAAAAGAACACATCTTTATCAAGAAAATCACATGTCAACACTTGAAATGCAAAGGAGGAATATAACAATTGTTAAGGGTGTTACATGCACCGGATAATACCTCGTGCATACCCTCTAAATGATCTATGTCAAACTGTTCCACTTCTTCATCATCCACCATATAGACCATCTTTCATTTCTCCTTCTCTAGGAAAGCACGCTCAAGTAGTTTTGCATCAGTATCATCTAATTTTTCAAAATGCACTTCTATATCTGACTCACCAAATAACTCTTGAATGAGTTCTTAAACCTTTGCACTATTTCCCATGGTGAATCACTTCATAACCTATAATGCCTCTTTCACCAAAGGTTTACTAGAGAAGAATTCTGAATTCTAGAACATTCCTACGCTTAATTTCTAGTCTCCCTATGTAGCTTCACATAAACATACCAAGCATGTGCGTAGCCTTGCAAGGTGAAATAAAGTTTGTGCACCCACAATGAAGGAAGTAAAGCTTCCTACCCCTCTATCCAAAGTATCTCACATTACTAGCGTGGTGCTAAATATGATTATTACCATGATATTCACATATTTGAGTAGGTGTATTACTCCTATAAAATTGGGCTAATAGAGCAATTCTCACTTCTCTCCATTCTATGAGATTATCCCTATGAACTATCCACCAGCACAATGCTATCCTGTATAGGGTATACACTAACATATTCCTTTTTTCCACCTAATCCTTCAATTATACTTCCATGGCTTGCAATAATACCTTAGGATTTCCTTCGTCAATGTACCGGGGTACCATGTTGTTGCTTAACGCCTAACACAATGTGTCATGCTTACGAGCACAAGCGTGCTTTGTACCTCACGCCCAACCATCTCGTAATTTTCATGTGCCCAATCATCATAGGAAATAAGTTTAGTACACTGATGGACTTTGCATCATCCCCCTAGAGAATTCCTTCCTTATATGGCTCAAGTGCTTCCAGATCTCAAATGGTACATACATAAATTTTGTTCAGGTATTCTTCACTTAAGGGCTCAACATAAGGTGCATATTTACTGTCTATCAAAGGGATAATAACTTGTTCTTCATTGTTCTCAAAACTAATATATCCCTTCTTAAACTGTATATCAACATTATTTACATAGCACTAAGGGCACCCAAGTAGATCTGGGAAGCTATCTACTTCTACAAGTGCTAATACCTCAAAGTACCTAGTGAACTTGGCCCCTGTATAGTAATGGATGCATCCTTCAATATTCTAATTGGTGTGGCCTTAGTCTGATTTTCCATATATAGTACATTAGAATATGGTTGCAATAGAGGTCTTACCATCTGAACCCATGCATCTAAGGTAAGTGTTGGTCGTCAAACTCGTACCCATGTCGCGGATCTAGAAGAACCAAGTCATTTATGACAATAATGGAACCATCCCCAAGTTGTGGGACCTTGCGCACTTGGGATGGGTCTCTGGAGAAGTTTGGTTCCTCTATCTAATTCTATTACTACCGATACTCCTAGTGCGAAAGGGAAAACTAAACTAATAATTCCAAGGACCAGGGATAGAAGGATAACAAAAAGAAACCTAGACTAAAACTTGATATCACCATAAAAAAGAGGGTCAATCTCTCTCCACAAGCGGTGAAGGAAATAGAGAGGGCATGAGAGAAGAGGGTGGACAACACATGCCACAGATCAACACGCGGGCTTGGCCTTCTAGTGCATGCAACACATGAACATGGGGACTGCAAGCACAGGAGTACACACAACATGCTAGAAAATGCAAACAGAGAGGTGAGATGTAATGAAAATGAGAAAGGGAAGATAAGAGTTCCATAAAACATGATTTTATTGCTTAAGGGATGCATAATCATTTACATTCATGGTAGGAGGTGAGAATACATTGCAGAGACCACGCTAAGGTCTGAGACCCATGGGAAGTCATCCACCATTTTGACATCGTGTTGTTACAACAGAGAGGAATCCTTTTTACAAAGTAGAACTTTGTTATATATAAAGAAGAAGGAGAGAAGAGAAGGAGAAAAGGAGGAAATGCAGATTCAAATCTATAACCACCAACATCAAGTGATAAATCCCTAAAAATCTTCCTACAAGGCTATCAAATGTGCTTCCCCATGTTTTTTTGGCATATAGAAGAAGAAAGGAGGCAAGATCTGATGAAATCTGGTAGTTAAGGTTGATTGGATGTGTGTATTGATGAGCTAAGATATATTTCCTATTTTCTACCTACCAAATCCCACTTATATTTGAATTTGAATAGTTCAATGTGTAGCTTATGTCAAGCATCTCTCGACAAGTCCATGTGTACGCCGATCGAGATCTATAGTAAAATATACGGATGTCGAAGATGTCGAGCTTCCCGGCACGTAAGACATATGGCACGTGATGCAACCTAGAATTTGCTAGAAATAACCCAGGTGCATTGGCACATCACTCACTAGGTAGTGCTCTCCTAAATCGTGCAAAGGCACCAGGATCCTCCCTAGAGTTTCTTGTGTAGGATGCAAACATGATGAAGGGTTAATGCATTCAGATCCATAAATAGTATAAACATTCTACAGAGCATATTCCATATCTAGATCTAAGGAGTAATGGCTTTAAGTAATAAGCATAATGAATTTAACCATGCAATATCTAGTTATGATCATGTTTAACACCTTGAATCAGGTTAATGTACTCCATCATATTAAACACAGTAAATATACATAAGCTTCTTACAATATTGAGTCTCATAAACTTATGTGTGCATCAGTTTATCAGCATAACTCTATAATATCTCACTACTCACTCTCTCTATTCTACATAGATCACTACATATTTATAAGGGTGGGGACTTACCCTGCACCGCTTACATAATTCCCAAATAGGTTGCATGTTGAAAATAGCCATGTGCCATTACAATAATAGACACACGTGCAAGTACACTAATAATAGATCTCTTATGGTTAACTGGTAGTGGTAATCCTATTATCAACTCGAACCCATGCAAATCACTTAGTAGATGCTCTTCCAAAAATAGCCTATGCATGTCACACAAGTCTTTATTCGGTTTGTGTGCTCTGCACGCTATCTCCAAAAATAGCATGTAATCCTAAAAATTGCTAAGTCCCGAATATGTCCTTGTCTTTTGAATGTGTTTCCTTCCCTATCCTTCTACACCTTTGAACACACCTTGTTCCCATGCATGAACCTTCTGTGTGCCTTCTACTAAGTGTCATACTTTGTCTGCTCAACATTACCCCACACTAAACTACATTGCCACCCCGAAATGGTTGCCTCTTGATACTTTAAAGAATAAATAATGGGAATGAAAGGAAATTAAATAATTATTGTACAAATAATGAACTTTCACCCTACAACATCCTTTGTTTCAACTAGAAGAATTAACTCTGGATATTCTTCTTTGATTTTAGCCTCTAAGGTTTGCCAATCACTTAGCGTGACTTCTACCTTTTCTAGAATATCCAATGCAATAGAATCTAACTCCTCTTGTGCAATCTCTTCCTTCTTGTTCTATAATACTATAACAATGTTGGACATTGTAGTCACCCTTCCTTCTAGAAGATCCATCTTCTACACTATAAGCTTTCCAATTTCATCCAGCCTTTCTTTATGTGGGTCTTGGGCTGTTGCAAGGGCCTCACACTTTTGCTTTACCAATGTCAATCGTTCTACATTGCCCAATGTCTCGTCCTTCATCACCTTCAGGACTTTATTATATTATACCATTGTCTTGATTCGGATAATCGCTTTTGGAGCTACGAAAATATTTAATTCCCGAGTCTTCTTTCTTCAGCTCTTCCTACAAAGTCTAGAGCAAGGCTTCATAAAATCAATTTTTTTAACTATAGAGGCCCTTTCTCTCTACTTCATGTTTAGGTTCCTTTGGTTATGGCATCCGAATCAGTCCATCCTCAAGCACCAAATCAACTAAGGTACACACATAATGCATAGTGAAGGGAATCTCTTAGGTACCTTGGACTCCAGTGCGGTCTTGCCTTCAGGACATGATCACTAATATCCTTTTCCATGTTGATGAGAACCCCATTCTTCTTTTTCTCTAGGTCCTTCTCTCCTTTTAGACGTGCTATTTCTGCATCTTTAGCTTTGATATCTTCTCTTAGCACTCTAATAGTTGCAGCCTTATCTACATTCCATCATGCCACCTCTATAGATACCTTCACCAAGGCATTACTCACCTATTCATCAGACATAACAGTGGGCTTGATAGTTATGTGCCTATTTTTCGGTGCCTTTCTCATTCTTCTTGACACACAGGACTCTTCACATACATCAAAATTAGGCTCATCCATGTGATTTTTCATCGAACATGACAAATTTTTCCTTGCATGTGCAATATCCATGTTTGGGTCCATCAACTCCCATCCATATAACTCCTTGAGGCCTATTGTATTTTAGAATCGTGTGCAAAAAATTTTACTTGTGTCCTCATCATAGCCCATGATCGGTGCAAGCATACTCCCCACTTTCCCTCTTTATTCTTATCCCCTTAGGAACTTGAGTGTGAAGGTTTGGAGTTGGATCATCTATGTCCTTAGCAATATCTTGTTTTGTTTCTCCTACCTCCTTTACTCCTTCATCCTTCATTTCATAATCCTTGGGTTCTTCCGCATCCTTTGGTGGTACAAGAGTTATAGGTGCTCTCTCTGCAGACTCCTTCACCTCCTCATATAACTTCAACTTTCTCCTTTTCGCAATTGCCTCTTTCTCTGAGAGATTCATGGTGATCTTCATCATACTTGACTATGGAGTTCCCGTGCCTTGTGTTCTTGTTCTTCTAAACACCCTCTTGAAACGGTGATCTCCTTGGAATGCTTCCAAGTCCTCTTCTTCCTCTTGTACCTAAGGTGGGGTACTTGCGTGCTTAGCCTCTACTCTATCCATGGGTTGCCTCTAGCCCCTATGTTCTAAGCTACCACTATCTTCATGCTCTTCTTCCTCATCATCTACCTCTATAGGTTCCCCAAGATTTAGAGCTTGTCGTTATCCACTATATTTTTTTCCCTTAGGTGGCCCTAGGAGCATGAACTCATTCTCCATATATTTTTTATTCTCTAGCTTGGGCTTAAACAGAAGGTATACAAGCACTGCTCTAATGTCCCCAATTTCCAATCTTATAGGATTCATGCTTATAACATCTGAAATGATCCTCTCAACATAGGTAGTCTAGCCTGGAAATACATATGTCTTCCTTAGAGTGTGGTAGTCACATTATACCTTGTCTGCAATAAAATTCAAGCAAAGACGCATCAATAAAATGTGGACTGATTCTTGGAAGGAGTTTATTGTGAAGGTATACATTATTTTACACCATGGGCTCCAAGTCCCATCCCTCATAGAAAATTGTGTGATGCATAAGTGTTGGTACACCGTGAATTGTACTGCCTTTCCCACCACTAATGGTAACTCCTTAGGAATGTGCCACTCCTCTTCAAATGTCATGTAGATCCTATCATACCACATCTCTACCCTCTGTTTGAATGGCCCACTCATCGACCCTTCACATAAATATTTTTCAAACCTTTCTGCAAGGGATTTTTTCTCCATGGGATACTCCCAGATCTTGTCCTTCGCCCATTGGGCACTCTAATCTCCATAAATACTAAAGAAAGTAAAATAGCACCAAAACTAATTTTATCACATGTGCGCGCTTCCTTGATAATGTTCTCTACAATGTAGCTTGCTATATTGTAGATCACTCCCTACAAAATTATCCTTGCAATATGTAACCACATTGTATTCACTGTGACAACCTCTCTTGGTTATTTAACTTTGTTACCAGATGTGTAGTTTCCTAAACCATTGGGTACTTCTTCAACTTATCAATGTCCATCCTACACAGGACCCTTTTTATATCCTAACTCCTTTCGTGTTTCCATTATTGTTGCTTTATCTGATTAGATCACTAGTAAGATCTATCCATGTGCCTTTTAATCCTATCAGTGTTACAATCAAGGCGGCTGTGATTCTGACCCTCCATCCGGTGAAATAGAAGAAGTCCTCATGGACTCTGCTCATTAACCACTGGTATAATGGTTCATACTTGCCAAAATAAGGGAGCTCATATAATTGATAGACTCTAACCTACTTTAACAACTTCTCCCCGTGTCATCATATATTGGCATGTCCTCTGTTGTGCACTTGTTGGTCTTCATGCTCAACAATGCATCTAACTCCTTGTTATCCGATGTGTGGTGGTTGTAATCACTTATTTTACACTTACAGATGTGGGAATCCCATTCTTTCCCAACTATAACACCTTTTGGGTATTGCATCTCCAAAAATTACTTTCGGGTGCAACTTCAACTTCTACCTCCACTTTCTTCTTTCCTTTGGCTCCTACGGCAGGTACTTTCTTTGGTGCCATCTAAAAATCTCACCTTCTTATCCTTTGTAATGTGTAAATGCTTCACTTTCTGTCTTTTATAACAAGCAAGTTCAAACGCTAGCTCAAATCCGAGAACCCTAGTTTGAAATCACGTGCCCTAGCTATTTCGCAATGCGTCTACGCCACTCAAACTCTTCACCAATGGGGACGCAAGCTTCTTCTGCATAAATCTCCGTCCACCTCTCGGTTTTACACTATCCACACCACACCTCAATATATGTCGCTCAGCTCTATTACACTTAGCTCTTTCAAATTCTTGCAATCACAATCATAAAAATGAACTCGCATCATGTCCTTATAAGATTTTGAAAAATTTGGTGCATTTATTACTCCTTCACCTACTAATAATCCTCTCATTAATTGACCATTTTCACACTTTCTGCATGGTACATCTTCAAACCTCAGCTATAACCTTCTAGTGCACCTTCCTACCTTCTAGCTACGGACTTCTCTTTAGTTCACTTCCATGCGCTTGAGTACCTTGCCACTATGCCTTCTCCTAGTAGTCTCCATGGCTTCGCTTTCCCTCGCATTATAATGTTCCTTCATTTATCCCCATCTATGGTCATCGTTTAGAAGAAATCTCTCTTCTAACTAATTCCTTTCCAAACTTTAATAGCACTTGTAGTAGTTTGTTCCTTTATGTGTACCAATTTTTCAATAGCCACCCCACACAAATGGTATGTGTAGTCCTCTGCGCATAAAAATTCTATAAATGGTAATTATCTTCCAGTGCGCAATGGTGCTTATTACACAAAACACCAACTAAAATTACAAAGCATAGCGATGAAGAAGGAAATACATAAATGAAAACCTAATGTAAATGGCAACAATGCCTTATTACAAAAACCAAGAAGACTTATTTATAATAGGGCTTCAGCCTACTCCCATTAAAGTAACCGGGTAACCATATTCCATCAAGCACCTTTAACTAACAAGTGCATATTTCAAGTATGTGAGTGATAAGATACAGTCCTAATCAATGTACTTTAAGTTTTCTTGAATAGCACATAAACTTAGAATCATAAAGAAGAACCATCTCGTCTAATATCAAACTTCTTATCCATGATGTTTCGGTCATACCATGATTTATGCCTAACCTTTTCTTGCTTTTGACTCCAACATGTTATTGTGTGTCACTCATCTAGTTTGGTCAACTTTTCAATTCATTCTTCTAATGCTTTCTCATCAGCTAGACCTATAGCATGCACAATACGCAAAGAAGGTAACATGAATTCCATAGGAAGAACTGCTTCTGCATCAAACACCAATTGAAAGGGTGTGGCATTCTTTAACTACTTGTATGTTGTTCTATATTCCCAAAGCACGGCAGAAACTTTATCATCCTAATATTTTCTTCCAAAATCACAAATTCTTGTCAATGTCTGGCTCAAAATCTTATTGAAATCTTTAGTAGTCCCATTTTTCCTGAGGATGATATGGTGTAGTCTTATGGTGTGCAATCATGAACTCATCCAATATAATTCTAATTGTCTCATTCAAAAAGTGTGTGCCCCTATCACTTGTCAAACTTAGCGGGCATCCATACCTTGTAATAATATTTTCCCATAAAAACTTGGTTATTGTAGCTGATGTACAATCCTTTATAGGTGTTTCTTCTACCCACCTTGTTAGATAATCTATGCAAGTGATGATGTAGCGCGATCCATTCCTACGCGCGGCTAGTGAAATAGGACCCACAAAGTCTATAGCCCATTTTTCAAACAGTTCTACACTAGGAATAGGTCTTAAAGGCATTTCATCTCTTTTCCCTAGTTTTCCAAGGCACTGACAGTGATCACAGGCCATGTAATATGCCTTATAATCCTTATACATGGTCTCCCACCACAATCCAAAGTGAGTATAATTTTGTGAAAAGTGGAATCACCTGCATAGTGCCCACCTACAATACCACCATGAGCCTCTTCTATGATATCTATGCACTCATGCTCAATACTCATTAGCGCATACTTCATCTTGGCCTAACTTATATAGGTCACCACCGATCCACATAAACGATGTCATGTGAATTGCAAGTTATTTCTTCTCTAAGGCTTATATTATGGATGGCACCACACACTGTGCGTAAGAAAAGACAATAATATCCTCCAAGTCTGAAGGTGCATGATGTAACATGTATAACTACACATCTGGCATTGTATCTTCAATTGTTTGTGTGTCTTCCCCGATTGTATCCTTGATAAATGGTCTGGGCCAAAATTACTTTTCTCTGGTTTTACCACAACTATAAAATCGAATTCTTGGAATAAGATCACCCATCGAAATATGTGCCCCTGTAAAATGGGATTATTTACCAAATATTTCAATGCCATGTGATCGATATAGAATAAAAATGGTGTTGCTAGTAGGTATTGTCTAAATTTATGTAGCACATAGATCATTGACAAAGCTTTGCGCTCTGTAGTTGTATAATTCTGCTCTACATGAGTCAACTTTCTACTAGCAAAATAGATAGGATGATCTATAATACCTTCCTCAGTGAGCCAACACCACACTAATGGTCGTGCTAGAAGTGTCCACATGTACATGAAATGGTTGGTCCCACAAGGAAAGCACATAATAGGTGTTGTAGTAATTTTCTCCTTCAATGTCTCGAATGTGCACTGTTATGGTTCCCCCAATAGAATGTCCCTTTTCCTTTTAGTAACTCCTCCAAGGGTGTGGCAACCTTAGCATATCCTTTGATAAATTTTCTATAATACCCAGTGTGACCCAAAAATCTGCACACTCACTTTGACTTGGTAGGTTCTTTTAGGCCAACAATAACTGTAATTTTAGTTGGATCTACTAACAAACCTTCCTTGCAGATAATATGCCCTAACAAAGTGCCAAAAGGTGTAGCAAACACACACTTTTTGATGTTCAAATAGATGCTTAATTATCTACATCTTTCAAACATTAAGCAAAAATTGTCACAATGATCCTTAACAAGCCCATATACCATCCAATCATCTAAGTAAACTTACAAGAAAATATGAATAAAATCCTAGAATGCTTGAACAACTATTCATGAAAACATAGCGAGGCACGATTTTCGATCTGAATAGCATCACAATATATGTAAAAATTCCCATTCAATGGTGAAAGTAGTATTTTCCCGATTATCCTATACAATTCTAACATGATGATACCCAGAGAATCCATCTGTAAAGGAATAGATCTCACACCCTACAACACCTTCTAATATTTCCTATGTGAATGGCATAGGAAAAGGATCAGTCACACATGCAACATTTAGCTCCATGTAGTCCACACAGATCCTAATCCAACCATCTTTCTTTATATTAATCACTATTGGCTAGACCCATTATAACTCATCTAGGGGATTAATGATTCCAGGACATCAACATTTTGTCAATTTCTTCCTTGACCTTTTCGTGTAAGTTGGGGTTCATCCTGTAGGATCTCTTCCCCGACCGAGCATGCACCTTCCTTAAGATTTGTCTTCATTTATCCTAATTATGTATGCACTCCTTTCAATTCATGACAGCCCCTAGAAATAAATCCTGAAAATCACAGAGAAACTCCACTATTTTTACTACTTGATTCGGACCAATAATCTCTAATTATTGCCTCTTTAGGCTCATCATCCATACCAATATTCACTTTCTTGGTTCTCATAGGTTAATGATAGGCACGTATGTTTTTATCTCCACTTCCCAAGACCTCGTGCACACCTATTGAATGGTTTATATCTAGTTCTTCTATTTATTCATCATCCACTATGTAGACCATCTTTGCTTTTTCTTTCTCAAAGCAAGCATGCTTAAGTAGTGTTGCATATGTCTCTTTTTTGCAAGCAAAATGCGCTCTGAGTCATTTCCATCAAATAAATATTCAATGAGTTCTTATTCCTTTACATTTTCTACCATAGTTAACCACTTTATAACCCTTAATTCCTCTTCTATTAGAGGTTTAGTAGAGAATTAGTCAAAATTATGTACCATACTTATAATCAAATACTACCAATTTCCAGTTTCTCTATGTATCTTTACATATACAAACCAAACACATGCACAACCTTGTAAAGTAGAATAAATTTTGTGCACACATAGTGATGGTAGTAAAGTTTCCTACCCCTCTATCAAAAGCCTCTCACAAACTAGATGTGGTGTTGAATAGGTTGATTACCATGATATGTGTAGATTTAATTTGGTACATTTCTCCTAAAAATAGAGTTGTAAGAGCAACCCTGACTTCATTCCATTCTACAAGATTATCCTTGTGAACCACCCACCAGCGTGTTATTTTCCCATGCAAGGTATATGCTAGCATACTTCTTCTCCCTAACTAATCCATCCATTGTTCCTCCATGGTGCTCAAGAATATCGTAGGATCCCCTTCCCTAGTGTACCAAGGTTCGGGGTTGTTACCTATTCTTCGACGTAATAAGGTTTATTGTCTCGCACAAATGTGCTCCTTACTTCATGCCCTACCAACTCATAAGTACCATGAGCCAAATTATCACAATAAATATTTGTAGTATCGCTAATAGATGGTGCATCTTCCCACGAAGGATTCCTTCTTTAGATAGTTCGAGCACTTCGGGTCTCGGATGGCACGTACATAATCCTATTCGATCTTCCTCACTCAAAGGCTCAACATAGGGCACATATTTTCCATCTGTTAAAGGGATAATAAATATTTCCTCCTTGTTTTCAAAACTGATATATCCCTTGTTGAACCAAAGATCAACATTATTTGCATAACACCAAGGGCATCCAAGTAGAGTTGGGAAATTATTTGCTTCTGCAAGCAAAACCTCAAAATCCCCAGTGAACTTGGCCCCTTGTATAGTAATGGATGCATCTTTTAAAACTCCAATAGGAGTGGCCTTAGTCTGATTAGCCATAAATAATACATTAGAAGATGGTTGCAATGTAGGTCTCCCCATATGTACCCAAAGTAAGCACATTGACTTTCGTGCATGTATCAATCAATATATTTCTCAAAAGCCATCCATCCACAATAACATTTAGAGTGATTTCCTTTTCATAGTCTAATATATGGGGGGGAATATTTACATGCAGGATCTATCACCCATTCTCAGTATTAGTGTGTGGAGTGTTTCCCTTCAACCAACTTCCTAGTAATGGAATAATATTCTCCTGGTGCAGCATTTTGCATACCTCCTTCAAGTCATCAATATCTGACTAGACCATCTTTCTTTGCTTTCTTTTGTTCCATCTTCCATGATTGCTCCTTTAAACATTGTATTTCACCCTAAAGATTTCTAAGGACCTCCATGGTCTCTTGATAAACCTCCTTTTGATGGGTAGGATCTGGGTATCGTGCATGTAGAACCTCCTCTTTAGTGATAGTAGGCTTCATTGTAGCTCCTCTCTAGCGTGCATAGCTTCAACACGGTAGTGATATTTATAGGAAATACCTCAAATTCTGGTTCCAACTTGGGAATCCACTGATTTTCCACAACGTGTTATATCTTAACCATCCCTATGTCTTTTTTTTTGTTTATGATGCTTACTAAGATTCTCATATAAGTTTAGGAATTCCTCATAACTATGATTCTTCCCACAAAAATAACAAGTAATATTCTGAGGACATTCATGCCTATAGTGGTCGGGATATTTGTATGTATAACATGTTCTACGAGGAAACTTGCCTCGTCTACCACCACATCCTCGGCCTTCAAATCCACCATGGTATCCTCAACCTCTACCACAACCTCCTTCAAAATTCCCTTCATTCCGATCATAGCGGGCTTGATTTTGATCTTGATCCTGATGCTCACCCTTACCCTTAGGGTTATTTGATAATCCCATCTGTTGTACACCAATATTTATAGCATCATGGATCTGACCAACCAGTCAGCATTCTTTTGTATCATGATTCATGGACCTGCAAAATTTTATAATAGCAAGAGACATTCTTCCTTATTGCACATTATAATAGTGGGAAAAAGCTGACATCATGGTTCAAATGACATATCTCACAGTCTAGTAATAATGAACACACTGATCTATGGGGACAACTATCCTTGGTGTGTCCTTCTACTTCACAATCTATACACCAAATCCCCATGTGTCTCATGTGTTGAGTTCACCGATAGTTTCTCCAACTGCTTTGCCATAGATGTAATTTATGCTTCCAAAAATGGGCTCACCCCAGTGTCGATGCTCCTAACTACCTTAGGGCATAAATCTACTTCAAGGGCTTCATGCGAGATCGGTGTATATCATATGTGACAAAGACCTTCTAAAAGGTGTAATCAGACCTCCAATGAACATTGTGTATGCTAGCTTATGTGAATATCATACGAAAGCTTAGACAACAGATTCTTGAAATGGGCATCATATTCCTTGACACTCTCAGTAGTTCCTTGCTTAATATCCTTGAGTGTGCTTATACTCTTCTACTCAAACTCAAGGATATAGAACTCTTTAAGGAATGCATCTTTGAACGTTGCATAGTCTACACAATTTTGATTAGGGTCAAACTTCCTGTACCAACTGTGTGCATGTCCCTATAATGTAGTTGCAAATTGACTTACCTTACGCTCAGAAGTTGTGATCCCTTTTACATGCCATATTATTTCATACATGTGCACATACTCGGTAGCATATTCTATACCCCTATATTTTGGCGAGAAGAGACATCTCCATGTAAATATTCGGGGTTGGTGCGGACCTTACTCACCGATCCGAACCTCATGTATTACCCCCGCCTCCAGAACCACCAGATCCACTAGTACTAGAGCCACCTATACCTCTTAATCCTCCACCTATAGTTGGAAGTGTACTAGAAGATGTACTTCCCTATGTCCCAATAGTAGTATTAAATTGAACCCCTACAGTCTGTGAAGTGTTACCACTCCCAGAAGTGAGTCCAAAATTCTATGCACTCGAATTCTATGTAGATGATGCACCTGTAAAGGTACCTCCAAACAAAAATGAAGACTTTTTCCTACCATCAATGTACTTGCTATGTGACTTACTCCTTCTTTCCCACTACCTAAATTATATTGCTGACTACTTGTCATACTAGTTACTAGAAAACCAAATGCAAGGGCAAGGTTGCCAGGTAGATTCATATGTGCGGCGGAGGCCCAGGTCATTTCTATTGGCATTCTTACATCTGAGGCCAAGGGTTTTCCATGTCATACTTGCCTAAATGGGGGAGTTCCTAATGCTCCAGATCCATGCCTTCTGCGTGAGCTCCAAATCCTTCATGAGCCATATCTCTCTGCAACTCCATTCACTCTGTAATATCCCATTGATTTTCTATCTCCCTCTCACATGCCTTGTTATACTTAAGTTACCTTTCTTCTCTCTTCTTTTCGCCGCTAGTTCTTTCATCTTTCACCAAACTTTCTCCTGCCCCCACACATGGTGGGGTTTAGTTAGCCATCGGTTTTCTTTCCAAGTTCAAGGTCACTATCAAGACCGTAATTGCCAGTGGAATGCCTTACAAGTAAGTTCCCCTAGGATACCATAAAAAATGAAATTTTGGTACCTCTGGGAAAGAATAAGTGGAAATTGAGTACTCCAGAATATAGTTGTTCAAAACACCATGAAACCAAGTATCCACAACGTGTGTCCAAATCATATCAGCATCATAAAGGGCCTAAAATTCTTCCTGCATCTAGACAAGTGTGCGATACCTCTAATTCCTTTTAGATGCATAAGTAACCAGCCACTCGTACAGTTCTACCAGAAAAATAGTGAAGAATCTCTCATACAAATTGTCATACAAATTCTATTCCACCCACACGCATGTGTCAAACTCAAATCTAGTGTTGAACCTCTGTGCATACTCTTCTTCTAGATATTTTATCCACTCCTCAACACTTGTTAAGGTCAACCAATATGTCTTCATTGTGAACCATCCTGAAAATAATTGAAAAGAGGTCCCAGAAATGGAACCAATGATGTAGCCTAGAATTTACTGAAATAACCCAAGCTTATTGGCACATCACTCACCCTAAACGAGTGCTAACTCAAAGCATGCAAAGGTATAAGGCTCCTCCCTAGAGTTACTTGTGTAGGATGCAAACATGATGAAGGGTTAATGCATTCAGATCCATAAATAGTATAAACATTCTACAGAGCATATTCCAGATCTAGATCTAAGGAGTAATGGATTTAAGCAATAGTCATAATGAATTTAACCATGTAAGATCTAGTAAATGATTTAGCGATGGCCATAGTCTAGAACAAGAGTGAAAAACCGACTTGCAAATGGTGTTTCACCCTCCTCAAAGTATCAACAAAAAAATAGATACCTCCTGAAGTTGTTCTACGCTTGAATTCGAGAGGCACTACTACTGACCTTTGGCGCGTTGAAGCTCTACCTCATGCTCTGAAGTGAGCATGACCAACGACAACTCTATTTTTGGCTCTAGAGTAGCAAGTAATCTTATTGGGAATAGTATGATCCTTGTGATTTTCCCATTACTTTGAAACATAATCCCACATATGGGATTTTCTTCCAGACTCTCCTTCTGAAGGGGAGTGCTTGCAAGTTGATTTGTGCAAGGTTGGGGCATGCATGATTCTACCTCTACAAGAAACTTGGTCTCCTTTAAGAGTGTGCCCTCTGATACTAACTTATTTTATTCTAGAATAGGTGCACGTATGATTTCCTCTTCTCATTCAAAGTCACATGAGTTGTGTCATTCTTCAACCTGTTTTACAATTGTTGAACATGATGACATTAGTTGGGAAAGGCGTATTGGTAAGGGGTTGTTATTTTATGGTATAGCTAGGCATAGGGGACTTAGAATTAAATGGGAGGATGGGCACAGAAGGCATGGAAGTCACACGCGAAGTGGAGTGGAAGAAAATTAAAGATAGAGTGGAAGTGAGAAGGGAGGAACACTGGAATCCTCAATCGAGCAATGAACAAGAATGCGGGAACATGTGTAGAAGGATAAGTTGATGTAGGTTAGTGCGGAGAGGAGTGGGAAGGTTGTAAGATGGTAGTACAGGGTTGCCCCATTGACAGGGTTATCACACACTAGATTTTTGAGCCTCCATTTCTTCCGCCCACTTTGTAACTTGAGGTAGCATCTCAGTGATAAAGTGCAGCTTCTATTGGGTGCTAAACCAGCTATTACAGGGGCCAACCCATGGATAAGGGACCTTGTAGCCAACTTTAGCTTCCTTTATGGAGCACTTGACTCTAAGTTGCATCATGTCCATCTCCATATTTTGCACCTGCCTCTCAAAATCATCTTCAGCCAAGGAGTTTCCACCATCATCTGCATAAACATGTTCTTCATAAACATTTTGGTTAGAAAAAGTGGGTTGTATGCATTTTTAGGATAATGGGGCTTATAAAATTGATTTGGAGGAGGATTTTAGAACTATGGGGAGGGATGGAAATAGTTTTCTTCTTTGTGAATGAGAATTCTATGAAGGGAAAAAATTCATGATTGCATAACTTCAAAATAGGAAGGTGGAACAATGGAACAAAGAAAAAATTGAATAAAAGGAAGATGGGAGATTGGTGCTGTGAATGAGAAAATGGGTGTGTTTGGATCGGTGGAGTCACCAAATATATTGAAAGATGCCTCTAAAGGCTATATCTTAACAATAACACATCAAACTTACTGATATGAAGATGTATAGCTCTTCAAACTGGTCCCACCAAAGCGTGCAAAAACTATTGGTCATCAAACTCACACCCATGTCTCGGATCCGGAAGAACCAAATTATTTGTGACAACAATGAAACTATCCCCAAGTTGTGAGACCTTACATGCTTGGGATGGATATCCAAAGAATTTCAGTTCCTCTATCTAATTCTACTTCTACTACTACTCCTAGTGCAAAAAGGGAAAACTAAACTAATAATGCCAAGGACCAGGGGATAGAAGGATAACACAAAAGGAAACCTACACTAAAAGGTGATAGTACCATAAAAGAGAGGGTTGATATCTCTCCATGAGCGGTGAAGGAAACAGAGAGGGCACAACAGAAGAGAGCGGATGGCGTGTGCCAAATATTTACATGCGGGCTCGGTCTTCCAACGCACGCATGCAACACACATGAACATGGGGACTACAAGCACAGGAGTACACACAAGCATGCCAGAAAATGCAAACAAAGAGGGAAGACAAGAGTTCCATAAAACATGATTTTATTTCTTAAGGGAGGCACAATCATTTACACTCATAGAAGGAGGCAAGAATACATTAGAGAGACCACACTAGTGTCTCGAGACCCATGGGAATTCAGCCACTATTTTGACATGGTGTCATTACAATAAAGAGGGATCCTTTTTACAAAGTAGAAATCTACTATTTATAGAATAAGAATGAGAGAAGAGAAGGAGAAAATGAGGGAAACTCATACTCAAATATGTAACCACCAACAACAAGTGATAAATGCCTACAAATCTACGTACATGCTTTGTCCGAGATGCACTTCCCCATGTTTTTTGGCATATAGAAGAAGGAAGGAGGTAAGATCTAATGAAATCTTGTGGTTGAGGTTGATTGGATGTGTGCGTTGATGAGGTGGGAGAGGTTTCCCTATTTTCTACCTAGAAATCATGCCTACATTTGAATTTGAATAGTCCAATGTATAGCTTGTGTCATTAGCTCTCGATAAGTCTAGGTGTGCGTTGATTAGATTTTTGTAGCAAAATATACGACTATCGAAAGATGTCGAACCGTCTAGGCATGTAAGACATGTGGCACATGCAAATTGATGAAGGAGTCACCAACTGTTCATTTTTATCTTTTCTACCACAAGTCATGCACTTAGGTTGGTTGTCTAGATTCGCTGCCTTGTTTGCGTGCTTTGATAGGCTATGTGTAGCATATTAAAGTCTGAAAGATGATGTGGAATAGTGACAAGTATAGAAGAAGGTACAAGTTTGTAAAAGGCGAGCATGTGGAGAGGAAACAGAGGAAAGACACACATGTAACACATGTGGTAGGAAAGAAGGCATACTTACATAATGCAAGTTTGGAAGCGGGGCATGAGCATTCAATCGAGGAAGGGTGCACAAACAGATAAAAAAGGGTGTGTGACATAGTTTAGTGTATATAAGCGTGTATGAGGAATGCAAGGGATTTGGCCATTTTGGAAGGCAAGTCTACAGAGATATGCACACGGAGTGCATGATGGGTTAGGAAAGAAAGTGGGCACACAGGAAGAAGGCGTAAAGGGAAATGGAAAAGGAGATAGAAGAATGAAAAGGAAAAGGAAGCATGAAGGTGTGTAAGGGTGTGTAGAGAAACTACAATGGTGCCAAGGTGTCCAGGGAGCAATCTTGAGATAATCGGGACATTTATTTGGATAACAAGATAAGCACATTCACTTCCACACACTGTGTCAATCAAAATATTGCTCAAAATCTATCCATACATAACAAAGCATTCGAAGTTATCTCCTTGTCATAATCAAGCTATGGGGAGGGAGATTAGCATGCAAAATTAGTCATCTGCTTCTCAATGTCGGCATGCGAGTGTTTCCTTTTAACCAACTCCCTAGTAATGGAATAATGTTCTCCTGATGTAGCATCTTGCATACTTCCATCAGATCATCAACATCCGACTGGAAATTCTCAGCTACCTTCTTATGTTCCAACTTCTGCGACTATTCCTTTAAACACCGTATTTCACCTTACATATTTCTAAGCACCTCCATGGTTTCTGAAAAACCCCCTTCGATGTGTAGGGTCTAGATATTTTACATGTAAACCCTCCTCCTTAGTGATGGCAGGCTTCTATTGTAACTTTTCTCTAGCGTGTGCGGCCTCGGCACATGTAGTAATCTTCGTGAGGTATTACATCAATATCTCGGTTCTAACTTCGGAATCCATTGGTTTTTCATAGCGCATTGTATTTTAACCATCCATGCACCCTTGTTCTCTTGTTTGTGATTTTTTCTTATATGTTCATATAAGTTCGGGCACTCTTCATAGTTATGATTCTTTCTACAAAAATAACAAGTAATGTTCTGAGGGTACTCACGCTTGTAATGGTCGGTTAATCTACACGTATAGCATGTTCTAAAAGGGAACTCACCTCATCCATCATTGTGGCCTCATCCTCTAAATCTGCCATGGTATCCCCAACCTCTACCACGGCCTCCTTTAAAGCACCCTCCATTTTGATCATATCACCCTTAAGTAATATCATGATCATGTTGCTCACCTTTATCCTTAGAGTTATTTGAATTTCTTTTATATCGTACATCAATATTTATGGCATCATGGATCTTATCAATCACCCTACAATCTTCATGATTGTGAGTTGTGGACCGGAAAATCTTACAGTAGCAGGACATGTTCTTCATTATCACATGTTGCAACAATGGACAAAGTGGCTTACAACATGGTCTAAATGACATATCTCACATTCCCAGAATAAGGGGCACACTAATCAGTGAGAAAAACTATCCTTAGTATGCCCCTCTACTTTACAATTTGTGCACCAAATTCCACTACATGTCTCATGTGTTGTATTGGTTGATATCTTCTCCAACTACTTTATCATTGTTGTAATCTGAGCTTCCAAAATGGGCTCACTCTAGTTTCTATGCTCCCAACTACCCCAATGTGCGAGTTACTTTAAGTGCCTCGTGCGGGTTTGTATAAGTCTTATGTGAGAGTGGCCTCCTAAAAGGCATAATCAAGCCTCCGACAAACCACTGTGCATGTTGACTTATATGGATATCATATGATAATTTAGAAAAGAGTTTTTGAAATGAGCATCATATTCCCGAACACTCTCAGTTGTTCCCTACTTGATATCCTTGAGCGTGCTTATACTTTTCTTGCTCAAACTCAGGGATATAAAATTATTTAATGAAAGCATCCCATAACACTATAATCCACACAAGTATGATCAGGGTAAAACTTTTAGTACCAACTGTGTGCACATCCCTACAACGTAGTTGCAAATTGACTAGATTTGCACTCTAAATTTGTTATTCCTTTCACGTGCCATGGTATCTCACACATATGGGCATGCTTAGTAGCATATTCTATTCCCCTATACTCTAGGAGATGAAGTAAAATCTCCATGTAAATATTCTAGGGCTTGTGAGGACCATGCCCACCAAATCCTGAACCTCCAATGTTACCTCCGCCTCCAGATCCGCTAGATCCCGAGTTACCTGTTCCTCCTAATCCTCCACCTATAACAGGGATCAAACTAGAGGATACACTACCTTATGTCCCAATAGTGGTGCTAAATTTAACTCCTATAGTCTACAAAGTTGTGCTACTCCCCAATGTGAGTCCAAAGTTCTACATGCATGTGTTCTCAGTGCCGATGACGTGCCTAAAAAGTTTCCTCCAAATAACACGGAAGATGTCTTCGCAGCCATAAATGCACTTTCTATATGATTCACTCCTGAAATTGTTGATAAGTTAACTCTACCTCTTACTACTTTACTACCCAAATTAGTTTGTTGACTATTGGATGTACTAAGACTGGAAAACCAAGCGCAAGGGCTAGGTTGCCAAGTAGATTCAGATGTGTGCTTGCATGACCCAATTTTTCTATTGGCACGCTCTCATAAGAGGCCAATGAGGGTTCTCTGTCATGTTTTCCCAAATGGGGAGTTCCAGATGCTCTAGCTCCACGTCCTTTGCGTGAGCTCCAAATCCTTCACAAGCCATCTCTCTCCTTAACACCATCCATTATGTAATCTCACGTTGCTTTCCTAAATCCCTCTTGCATGCCTCATTGTACTTAAGTCACCTTTCTTCTCTTTACCTCTCTACCGCTAGGTCTTCCATCCTTCACCACACCTACTCCTTCCCCACGCGTGGTGGGGTTTAGCTAGCCATCATCTTTTCTTCCAAATTCAAGGTTACCAATAAGATTTTGATCACCGGTGGAATGTCTTGCAAATAGGTTCCTCTAGGATAACGTTAAAACTAAAACTTGGCTACCTCCATAAAAGAATAAGTGGAAATCAAGTACTCCAAAATATGGCTATTCAGAACACCACAGAACCAAGTGTCCATAGTGAGTGTCGAAATCATATCAACATCATATAGGGCCTGAAATTCTTCTTGTTTCTAGAAAAGTGTGTGAAACCTATAATTCCTTTTATACGCGTAAGCAACCAGCCACTTTTATAGCTCTATTAGGAAGATAGCAAAGAATCTCTCATATAAGCAGTCATATAGATTCTTCTCCACCCACGTGCACGCGTCAAACTCAGATCTAGTTCTGAATCTCCAAGCGTACTCTTCTTCCAAATCTATTATCCACTCCTCAACACTTTCCAATGTCAATTGGTACATCTTCATCATGCAAGATCCTGAAAACATCTGAAAAAGAGGTCCCGGCAACGAAACCAATGATGCAACCTAGAATTTACTGTGAATAACCCAGGCACTCACGCACATCCCTCATCTTGAGATGAGTGCTCACCCAAAGCATGCAAAGGTACCAGGTCCATCCTTAGAGTTGTTTATACATAATTTTAGCATGATGGTGCATATATATATATATATATATATATATATATATATATATATATATATATATATATATATATATATATATATCCAAATTCATTATCAATAGTAAACAACACACTTTGTGCATAAACTAGATCTAGTTCTTAGAATATATATAGAATGAACTAAACAATGACTATACATGTAAGAACCACATTAAGTCATGTTCAACACCATTATCCATCCAATATGAACCAAAGGTATTAAGTATTCTAAAACACAAAAGCTTCTTACATGACATAAGTATCTCCATGATTCATGTGCGCGACAAAACCAAGAGCATAACTCTACCATAGTTTTCATTTATTAAACTATGTAAATCAATACATATATATAGGGGTGGGGACTTATCCTTCACCGCCTATGCACTTCTCAAAATAGGTCGCATGCTAATAATAGCCATGCATCTTTACAATAGGATGCATAACATGCAAGTGCTCTAACAATAGACTTCATTTAGTTAATGTTATCCAAAATTCACCTCGAGGTAATTTTGATAACATGCATCAAATTATTTAGTCCCAAGTGAGTAAGATTGATTCGAGGCCCAAAATCATGTTTTTCGAGGTCCCTCGGCCATTTTCTAACTTTCCCACCCAAGAAGAAATCCCAACAAAGTTGAGAAAATGGAAGAAATGCAAAAATAAGTTTGCAGGATCGTGTTAAGGCATTTTGGGTCCAAGGGTTCGTGGTCTTCAAGTTCGTTGTACCAAGCTTGGGGGCCAAAAAAATGAATAAAATCAGCTAAGTCCTAGTCAGTGGTCTGCAGGGGCATGTTGGGACATCGGGACGCGTTGGACATGAAAAGCTGAATCAGCTGAAAAAATGAAGAAAATCGGCTAAGTCCTAGTCCAAGCGGTCTGGGACAGTTGGGCCAAAAGTACGCGCGGGACGCGGATCGGCCGGTTTGGCGCAAGTCGGTCCATTTCGGGCGGTTCGGAGATATTTGTCCCAGACAGTTTGGGACATCTGGGCCAAAAGTATGTGGAGGACGTGAACCAGCCGATTCAGCCGAAACAGGGGACTTTCGTCTGGACAGTTGGGCCAAAAGTATGCGTGGGACGCAGAAAGCCGAAAGAGCCGCCAACGAATGGAATCTCGCCACGTGTCTTCACCTCAAACAGGAACAAGGAAGCCCGAATCGGCCAAAGAAGGAGATTTTTGTCAGGACATCTGGGCCAAAAGTACGTGAGGGACGTGAAAAGCTGAAGTGGCCGAAGACAAAGGAAAAAAGTCAATGTTTGACCCGTGAAACTTCAAACGGCCACAACTTTTGACTCCAAGCTCCGATTTTCACAAAATTGGACTTTCTGGAATGAGCATGACATCCTCTACACCACAAAAACTATATTTCTTATTTTCAATGAGGGTAGATATATTTAATTAAAATAAACATATTCAGCTCTAGTCAGTTAATGCTCATTCCCGTCAAATGACAGAAAACGCCTGCCAGACCCAAAATAGCTGCCCGCACTCAGAAGGCCATAACTTTTGCATTTCTCAACAAAATCACACAAAATTGGTACCGTTGGAATCGTGGCTCCAAGCCCGATACACAGAAATCAAGAAATTCCATATTTGATGAGAGATTGATCAATATTTTTAAGAAAACGTGGCTGGGTTCATAACAGTGTTTTATTTGGTGGTTGGGAGTGCAATTAAGAGGCATGGTCATCATTATTTCTCTGCTGCAGCACATGGGATAGTATGGGGAGAATTTTGCAAGTAATATATAATAATTTTACTCCATTTAATTCCTCTTACAAGTGGTTGAAGGACAGATTTCGGGATTTTCATTTTTCCCCTCTCTCTCTTCTCATCTTTTCTATAAATTGGAGTGTTGGGCTCATTGTAAAGGAGGTAGTTTTTTTAGCAAAGCTCTACCAAAATTGCTTTGTGAAGCTAATGTGTTACAGGCCCTTGTTGTGGACTCCTTGCATGGTGATCCAGGCCCTTATCTTGTAATAGATTGAACTGTGCATATCATGAAGCAATAAAATATAAGTTTGTGGATATATCTTCCCCTGCTATGTTTTCTTGCATTCTTCTTGCCCCTTCAACCTTGATTACAAGAATATTGTGTCTATTATTATGTTCATGCAGGATCCATTATCATTATGTATGTTCGAGGTATTTTTGTGAATGCATTTTTCTAGATTGTGGAGAACTGTCATCACCCCTTCTAGTGTGCACTTTGCTTCTGTATCTCACGCATTTGAAAACTACTCTCACACCCTCCTTTTCTAGTGTATCACCACTTTAGTGTAGGCTTTAATTTTATGCATTCTCTCTCCCTGGTCCCTTGCAAATTTAGATTAGAATAGTTAGTTTCCCCTGCATTAGAGTAGATTGTGGCAGGTAGTTTAGGAGCAAGAACCAGCTTTCTTTGGAGGTCTATCTCAAGTAGCAAGTCCCACAACTTGGAGATAGTACCCATGTTATCCAATCACACCGTAAGTTCAATTATATGCACTTATGGAAACATAAGGGTGCTGTGATTTGGTGAAAACAATTACATGCACGCACGGTGGGACATTAGAGGTCTTCACTTTCATTACAACAAGATCGATGTGCACTTGTTGTAAGTTCCAGCTTTGAAGGAGCTTTGAAATCACACATCTGGTGACTCCAAAAGAGGCATAATCCACTGGTTTCAGTAGTCCAAGCCTGGCAAATTTATGAGAAGAATACGTACTGTGTCAAGAACTAGGGAAGAAGGATTGTTCTTTTATCTACACCTATCTCCAGCAGAGAAAAAAGGGGAAGAAGAGCTCAAAGATATCCATCTCCACCTAATAGAACCTTGTCAACACCTCCACCTGGTAGGCCTTTCATCCAATCAACAAGAGTTCTTCGACCAATCAGAATGGCATAACCACCGAATCCCTTTGTCAATTTCACTGGCAGCAGCCCACTTGCCCTCAATGCACAGAATCCAGTTCCAATTGCAGCATTGAAGAACATTCCATTTTTCACTGGAGAAAATCATACCACTCCTGGTGATCATGTCAAAGACATTGCTAACATCTGTGTAATCCATGAGATAAACGAAATGGATGTGGCTGTCAAATTACTGCATCTTCATTCAAAGGGAAGGCATTGCAATGGTTTAGGAGCCTTGGAGCTGGTTCTATCACAAATTGGAATCAGTTATGCATAGTTCTCCATGAGCAGTTTGGAGAAAAGGGAGACAATTTGTCTCTACTAGAACAATTGACAACTATCAAGAGAGCTCCCAATGAGCAACTGACTGACTTCAACTTTAGATTTCAAAGGTCTTGGGATAGGATTCCGGTGGTCGTCAAACAATAGTGAAGGTGCTTTTCTATACTAGCTTAAGGCTTTGAATTCTGATATTTCTATGTTAATTCAATCTATGGGAGGCACAACCTTACCTGTTGCTTATAGCATTGCCATTAGGGCTGAAAACTGTCTTATTCAAGCTGGTAAACTGGCTCCTAGGCCTCCCATGCCCTTGTATCCGAACTTAGAAAATCCAAGCACTAGTCAAGCACCCACTTTGGCTCCTATTCCCACTCCTAGAAATCAAAGTTCAAATGAAACTTCTACTTCATCCTCTAGTGCTTCAAATGAACTCCAAGAGGTCATGAAACAATTGCAAAATTTAGGAAATGAGTTGGTTACTATCAAAAGACAACAAGCTCAAAGTGCTAGACCGTATCAGCCTCAAGCGCCACAGCACCGCTAGGCCCCCATACCAACAAAATAGGTCACCAACTCAGGCTGCAAATCAAAATCAAAGCCAAGTAAGGCCTCCCACTAATAGACCATTTCAACCCTATAACCCCAATGTCGTATCTACTTCTACAAAGATTAGTGCCAGTCCAAAATAACATGGCCCAAGAATATGATTGGTGTTTTCCATGCGATACCACATAACCAATCAATGTTCTTTAACGGTGCATTAAATCAGGCTCTTATGGTGTAAACCATTGGTGGGTCGCAAGAGTCCAAATACGAAGAAGATCAGCATCAGCAAGAAGGAGCACCTCAAGAAGGAACATCTCCAAACGAAACTACTCTTGTCAATTGGCGGTGGAAGATTTCGTGGTATGAATCAAATACCCTCTCAAAGTGTTGCAGCCAACACAAGGTCAAAGAGGAGAAATATTGGTGAGGGGCAGTCATTGGCTCTAAGTGATCCACAACCTTCTACCACTCCACAAGCCGCTGGAAAACAAAATGTAGTTCCAAACATGCAAGGAGCACCCAAACTAGCTCCTAAACCAACTCAGATGCTAGTTGCTGCCGCTCATTTGCAAGGAATGAATGTGCAAGCTAGAGGACAGCAAAGGGATGCTTCATCCCCATTCAACATCATTCATCAGATGAAGAAGACAAATGTAAACATATCAATGTGGGAATCACTATCCATCCTAGGCCAAAGAGATTTTCTACAAGCTGCCATGAAGGACTGGTCAACTTCAAATCAATAGGTCCAAATGCAAGAGAAGGTACTCACAAATGTTGCCCAGCCTGAAGGGAATCATGGAGGATAGTAAGGTAAAATTTTGAAGCCCCCTCCCTTTTACGTCTCATTAATCATTGGAAACCAATTGGTGCACAATTGCATGATTGATACCGGGGAAAGTAGCTCAGTGATGCCCAAGCAAATAGGCTGATCGACTAGGACTTCAATATGAAACCTTATCCAAAGGGGTAGTGCAATTGGATGGGACAGCGATGAATAACAGATTGGGGTGATTAGAAACTTGAGTCTTACCTTGCATGCATGCCCAAATGTTTTTGTTTTACAAGATGTATCAGTGATAGACCTTCCACCACTCTTTGCCCTATGTTTGTCAAGAGATTTCACAGCTAAAATTGGAGGCTATCTTTTGGCGGATTGGTCACACATGTTGTTTAGAACAGGTTATGGAACTAAGGCCACAATCAGATCTGAACCTATTGCAAACTTTCATATTGAGCCTTACACTCCAAGCCAAATCAATACCAATTGTTTAGTGTTTGATCAAGAAGATTATCCAAGCACTGATGAAGCTGACACCAAGGTTGGAAGCATCCCAGATTTGACTCTTGATGAATGGGCAAGTAAGGTGCATGCTTTTGATCCTTATCAAGAAATAGAAGAATCTGAGCTAGGAGTTTATTGTTTGCATGAAGAGAATCAATCTCTCCCCAACATCACCAAGCCAGATCATAAGGACGAGAATGAAGTATGGAAATTGTTCTTTGATGGATCAAGGAGTAGACAAGGTGCAGGAGGAGGAGCTATGCTCATTTCACCGCAAGGTACAAAGTATTACTCAGCCTTCCGTTTTCAGTTTTCTTGCTCAAACAACACAGCTGAGTATGAAGCCTTAATTCACGGATTGCACTGGGCAAAGAAGAAAGGCATCAAGAATTTGCAAGTATTTGGTGATAGTGAGCTGATCGTAAACCAAGTCAGAGGAAAAAATGCCGCCAAAAATGATCTGTTGAAGAACTACAAAAATCGTGTATGGGATCTTATTGAATATTTTGAAGCTTTTAGCATCAATTCCATCCCAAGAAAAAAGAATGAAGCAGTGGATAGACTGGCAGCAATTGGGGCTGCATTTGATATTGTAGAAAATATAAAAAATGAAAAATTCAGCCTCATATCAAAGTGGTTGTGAGACCAGCTGTTCCGGATAACAACACAAGTTGGCAAGTCTTCGAGAATGATCAGCAGATTGTTAATTTCCTGCAAGAAGAAGCTGAGTTCTCCGTGAGGAATCAAGACAAGCTAGAGCAGCAGTATGGTGACCAAGTGGTGCAGCTGAGAACTAATAAATTACCAAAAGGCCTCATAACCTTGGAGTCAATCTTCAACCCGAATGATCAGTTCCGGAAGGAGAAAGTGAACATTCAAGTAAAGGGTGAAGATTCAGAACCTATCTTAGTAGATGAAGGTAAGACATTACAAATTGGCAAAGTAAGTACTCCACAAGAGAAATCTGATTTTGTTCAGCTTTGTCAAGAGTTCCCAGATGTCTTTGCTTGGACTTACAAAGATTTAAGAGGTTTCAACCCAAAGTTGGCACAACATACTATTGAGCTGGATCCGGAATCCAAGCCTGTCAGGCAAAAGCAAAGGCCAGTGAATCCCCATATCGAACCTCTCATGAGAAAAGAGTTAAGCAAGCTTATTGAGGCCAATATCATCTTCCCCATCAAACACTCAAGTTGGGTTGCAAACTTGGTGCCAGTAAGAAAGAGAAATGGAGAAATAAGATTGTGTGTGGACTTTCGTGATCTAAATAGAGCATCACTCAAGGATCATTATCCGCTTCCATCAATGGAACAAATATTGCAGGTTGTAGCTGGTTCAAAAAGGTTTTCATTGCTAGATGGATATTCAGGCTATAATCAGATAATGGTGAAGGAAGAAGATCAATTCAAGATGGCCTTCACTACAAAATGGGGCACGTATGCTTACAAGAAGATGCCATTTGGATTGTCAAATGTCGGAGCAACATTTCAGCGAGCTATGGATATGGCATTCAAAGGCTTAATCAACAATATAGTGTTGGTATATCTAGATGATGTCACTGTCTTCTCAAAGAATGCAGCAGACCATCTCTTTCACCTCAGACAAGTGTTTCAAAGGTGTAGAAGGTTCGAGTGTCATTGAATCCAAAGAAATGTATATTCTTGGCACACGAGGGAAAATTTTTGGGTCACATTGTCTCTAGGGAAGGGCTAAAAATTGATCCTGAAAGGGTTGAAGCCATCCGAACACTCCCATTGCCACACCACAAGAAATCTCTTCAAAGCTTCTTGGGAAGGATAAATTTTGTCTGCAGATTTGTGCCTAATTTTTCCACTCTTGTGAAGCCTTTAACAATGATGTTAAAGAAGATTCTGGCATTCAAATGGATAGCAGAAGGCAAAGAGAGTTTTGAAAACATCAAGCATGCAATATCACAAGCTCCAACTCTTATTAACCCAGACTTTTCAAAGGACTTCATGTTGTATGCGTTTGGAGGATCAGATACAATCTCAACTATCTTGACACAACTGAATAGAGAAGGTTCAAAATAGCCCATAGCATTCTTCATTCAAACCTTGGAAGATTACGAAATAAAGTATTCTTTCATCGAAAAGCATGTCCTCGCCGTCATCAGGAGCTTGAAGAATTTCAGACAATTGGTCTCGAAAAATAAGATTCAACTGCTGGTGTCTCATGCTTTGGTGTCAAGGAATTTCTCCTAAAAAAGGATTTAAATGAGAAGAGAGCAGGTTGGATCACTCGGGTGATGGAATATGATATTGAAATCAAAGTGACCAAGTTGGTTCATGGCAAAGGTTTGTGTGAGCAGCTCGCTTCCAAACAACTAGACGGCTCAAAAGGTGAAGAAGATGTTGTCTTGCTACTACAGAATGATCCGAAAACAACCGACTGATGATGCACCCATTCCATGTTGGACTCAAGACTTGGTGCATTACCTCCAAATAGGCTTGTGCCCTCCAGAAGTGAGCAAAGCAAAGAGGAGATACTTTAGATTACAAGCTATCCCATATGTACTCATTAATGGTATCTTGTTCAAGAAGGACATCAATGGTGTTCTATTAAGATGCATTAGAATAGGTCAAGTTGAGAAGATCTTACACGAGTTCCATGATGGGGAAGCAGGAGGCCACTTTGCTCCATGAGTAACAACTCTCAAAATCATGAAAGCTAGTTATTATTGGCCTACGGTGTTCAATGATTGCTACTCCTTGGTCAAAAATGCAAGAAATGTGCATTCTTCATAGGGAAACAAAGGTTAGCGGCCTTTGCCCTTCATCTAATTTCAGTAAATCAGCCATTCATGCAATGGGGATTGGACTTCATTGGGGTTATCAATCCCAATTCAAGTCAAGGCCACAAGTGGATACTTACAGCAACGGATTATTTCACCAAGTGGACCGAAGCAGTGGCACTCAAGGAGGCAAACGAATCCAATATCTTAGATTTCTATGAAGGGATAGTCACGAGGTTTGGTGCCCCTGCCACTATCATATCAGACAATGCATTGGCATTCCTTGGCACAAAGATCACTGAATGGGCTGTCAAGAATTGTGTGTATCTCAGCACTTCGTCGAATTATTACCCTCAGGGTAATGGCCAAGCCGAGTCTACGAACAAGAATCTACTAAGAATCATCAGAAGGACTCGTGATGAAAATCAAAGGACTTGGCACGCAAAGCTCAAATCAGCCCTATGGGCTGATAGGATCACACCCAAGAGGTCTACAGGAAGCTCTCCATACAAGCTTGTGTACGGGAAGGAAGTAGTTCTACCTATATCACTCGAGTTTCCAGCATTAGAGCGATGATACAGATTGGAACTAGGCCGAGTTTGAACCTATGGAAATCAGGTATGCAGAGCTGATGGAATTAGAAGAGACAAGAGAGCATGCAATGCAGACCATAGAAAAGGATAAAGCATTGGTCAAAAAGAGTTTTGACAAGAAAGCTAAGGCCAGGATATTGCAAACTGGAGATTTGGTACTAAAGTGGGATGTTGATCGTGCAAAAACAGGAAAGCATTCCAAGTTTGATGCCATTTGGAGTGGCCCGTACATGATCATTGAATGCAAATGTAGCAATGCTTTCCAACTGGCTAAGTTGGATGGTGAAGAATTGTAGATTCCGGTCAATGGGATCTATCTCAAACGTTGCTACTAGAAAGAAAGCTTCTCACCCTTGTAAATATTAATTTAGAATTTCCATTCCTCTAAGTGCTTATGCACATTGTATTGTTGTTAGAGTAGTTTTTATTTCCCTAAGTGCTTGTGCACATGTCCTATTGCTTCGGTATGTGCATGTTTTCAGTTCATCGAGCCTTTGGAAAAGATTTTGCAGCCACGGGAGAACCAGCTCAACAAATGTTTCAATAGCTCAAGGACACGGGTTTTCAAATTTCAGATCAGCTGAGAGGTTATCAAATAGACTCCATGCCCAATGGATTGCTACAAGCAACTGGCCATTCTTCATCTGGCAGGCAGATAAGCCCACTGAGTCACCAAAATTGTTATCCAAAATTCACCCCTCAAGGTAATTTTGATAACATGCATCAAATTATTCAGTCCCGAGCGAGTAAGATTGATTCGAGGCCCAAAATCATGTTTTTCAGGGTCCCCTCGGCCTTTTTCTAACTCCCCCACCCAAGAAGAAATCCCAACAGGTTGAGAAAATGGAAGAAATGCAAAAAATAAGGTTGCATGACTGTGTTAAGGCATTTCGAGTCTGAAGGGTTCAGATCGTACTGAAGTTCGTTGTACCAAGCTTGAGGACCGAAAAAATGAATAAAATCGGCTAAGTCCTAGTCCAGGCGGTCTGTGGGACAGTTGGGATGTTGGGACATGTGGGACATGAAAAGTTGAATCAGCTGAAAAAATGAAGAAAATCAGCTAAGTCCTAGTCTAGGCGGTCTGTGGGATAGTTGGGCCAAAAGTATGCGCGGACGCCTTGAATCGGGCAGTTTAGGCGCAAGTCGGTCCATTTCAGTGGTTCAGAGATATTTGTCCCAGATAATTTGGGACATCCAGGCCAAAAGTACACGGAGGACACGAACCGGCCGATTCAGCTGAAACAGGGGACTTTTGTCTAGGACAGTTGGGCCAAAAGTACGCGTGGGACACGGAAAGCCAAAAGAGCTGCCAACGAATGGAATCTCGCCACGTGTCTTCACCTCAAACAGGAACAAGGAAGCCCGAATCAGCCGAAGCAGGAGATTTTCATCCTGGGACATCCGGCCAAAAGTACATGTGGGATGTGAGGGACGCGAAAATCTGAAGCGGCCGAAGGCAAAGAAGAAAAGTCAACGTTTGACCCGTGAAACTTCAAATGGCCATAACTTTTGACTCCGAGCTCCGATTTTCACAAAATTGGACTTTCTGGAACGAGCACGACATCCTCTATGCCACAAAAATTGGATTTCTTATTTTTAATGAGGGTAGATATATTTAATTAAAAGAAACATATTCGGCTCCAGTCAGTTAATGCTCATTCCCATCAAATGACAGAAAACGCCTGCCAGACCCAAAATAGCTACCCGCACTCAGAAGGCCATAACTTTTGCATTTCTCAACAAAATCACACAAAATTGGTACCATTGGAATTATGGCTCCGAGCCCAATGCACAAAAATCAATAAATTCTAGATTTGATGAGAGATTGATTGATATTTTTAAGAAAACGTGGTTGGGTTCATAACAGTGTTTTATTTGGTGGTTGGGAGTGCAATTAAGAGGCATGGTCATCATTATTTCTCTGCTGCAGCACATGGGATAGTATGGGGAGCCTTTTGCAAGTAATATATAATCATTTTACTCCATTTAATGCCTCTTACAAGTGGTTGAAGGACAGATTTCGGGATTTTCATTTTTTCCCTCTCTCTCTTCTCATCTTTTCTATAAATTGGAGTGTTGGGCTCATTGTAAAGGAGGTAGTTTTTGTAGCAAAGCTCTACCAAAATTGCTTTGTGAAGCTAATGTGTTACAGGCCCTTGTTGTGGACTCCTTGCATGGTGATCCAGGCCCTTATCTTGTAATAGATTGAACTGTGCATATCATGAAGCAATAAAATATAAGTTTGTGGATATATCTTCCCCTGCTATGTTTTCTTGCATTCTTCTTGCCCCTTCAACCTTGATTACAAGAATATTGTGTCTATTATTATGTTCATGTAGGGATCCATTATCATTGTGTATGTTCGAGGTATTTTTGTGAATGCATTTTGCTAGATTGTGGAGAACTGTCATCACCCCTTCTAGTGTGCACTTTGCTTTTGCATCTCACGCATTTGAAAACTACTCTCACACCCTCCTTTTCTGGTGTATCACCGCTTTAGTGTAGGCTTTCATTTTATGCATTCTCTCTCCCTGGTCCCTTGGAAATTTAGATTAGAATAGTTAGTTTCCCTCCATTAAAGTAGATTGTGGCAGGTAGTTTAGGAGCAAGAAGCAGCTTTCTCTGGAGTTCTATCTCAAGTAGCAAGTCCCACAACTTGGAGATAGTACCCATGTTATCCAATCACACCGTAAGTTCAAGTATATGCACTTATGGAAACATAAGGGTTCTGTGATTTGGTGAAAACATTAACTCTGAGTAGAAATCCTATTATTAGCCTTAGTTGTTGCTTGTTCCCAAAATATCATTATGTGGACCGCAAGTCTTCATGTATTTGTGTTCTCAACACGCTAACTCCAAAAATACCTCTTATCCAAAAAAATGGTTAAGTCCTTATCCTGGGTGCTCTAACCCTATCATAGCGTCGTGCTCTCTTCCAAAGACCCTACATTTGTGTTCCTGATACTTATGCCATTTTTATCCGCTCAACACTACCACACCAACTATGTGTAGTGTGTTTCACCCTAAATTTTATGATTATAAACCTAAGCTTGATATTATACTTGGTAGATACCAATGATGATGAGCCTAATAAACTATAAATTCATGTAACAAGAACACATTACCTCAATATATTATGGATTTATTATGACTGTCTCTCTTTCCTCAAGATAAATTTCCACCCATTATTGAATTTTAGATATATAAATACCCTTTGTTTGATGATATCAACTCACGTTACACCATCAAGGAGGATTTTTATGAATGCAATGCATTTGTAATATCAAATATGTTACAATATAATTTTCCTCTCTCTCTCTCATATAATATTAAACAACCTAGGTATAGCTACTTAGGAACCATTTTCATATCCTTTAAACCATAGTGATAATCAAGCTTACACAATCTCACCCTCCTATGATGATGATTATGTCTAGTCTCATAGTGAATCAAGATATCAAGATGTACTACATTATCAAAGGAGTTGTCTCATATGTATGTATTCAACCATAAAGCTAATGTAATCAACACGCAATATAGTTTCCATCCTACCAAATATGAAAATAGTGATGATGAGGATGTGAAACTTTACCTAATTTCCTCATGTAAATATTCTTCTAGAAAACATGTGTTGGGTCATAGAACAATTTTAAGATTCATATTCAAATAGAAACATATAAATTATCTTCTACTTAATAAAATAATTGGACCCTATGCCAAGAATCCCAATGTCATCATTAATATTCTTTCTCCACTTGATGTTATAGGCCCATTTGTCAATAATCTCAATGTTGAAACTAATATTCCTTCTCTACCAACTAGATTTCCCCATTTATCAATAATCATGACGTTATTATGTCTCATTCTATCCTCGCTAATGTTATTGGCTAGTCTAATCCTAGCATGGATAATACCATCAAAGATCCACCTACATTTTCTTTGAGCCAACAAAATTCACTCTTAATTCCTATATCTTGGATGTTCTCAAAATAGGCGTAATGGAAAAATATATGTGAATCTTGAAATCGATGTTAAATATAATAGTCCATTAATAACATTCAACAATGAAGAGGTAATTATTTAACTATTACATACTCAAGAAGACCAATTACCTCACCAACATCAAAAATTTTGTCACTTCACCAAAATCCTCTTTATTTTAATGATTTTGCTATTGTTGTTGATCCTATCACTAACAAAGTCTCTAAACTTCTTGAGCCCCCTTATCATTCTAATATGAAAATTCTATGGTTGTAGAGAAAAAAAAATATTTTCCAATAGGATGAGAGTGATGATTTATGTGTGGTTATAATAGGTGACTGCTTCCCTCATCTTCATGCATGACATCACAAAGTTCTTCACAGAAATAAGTTAATTGTTTCGTGAATGTATTCCAACAGTGTAGTATTGATCCCAAAATTGTTATGCACGACATCATAAATTATTCTAATATTTCTCATATGCAATAGAAGATTCCTAAATTTCCACCCAAAATTTATAAAATATATCATAAGAATCTTGTCAAACTCTTATATCCCAAATTTGTTCACCTAGTTTGCTACTTTGAGTGGGTATCCCAAATTATACCGATTCGTAAAAACATTTAGCATCTTAATTTATTTCCATAATTCAATATTATTTTTCCTAAGGATAGTTTCCCTCTACCATCCATCAATGTCATGGTCGACACTACAATTGGATATGTGATCTAATCCATCAAGGAAGGGTTCTTAGGCTATTATAAAATGCACATCACACTTACTATTGAATGGGTCTCATGTTTCTACATGAATATTCCATTTGGCCTAAAAAAATTTAGTGAAACCTATTAGTGTGAAATGACCCTTAACTTTCATGATCTCATTCACAAAACCATAGAATTCTACGTAGATTTTCTTGTCACATCTCAACATGTAGAAGATTTTGCTCATAACCTCTATAAATATTTTGAATGTATTCAAAATTACAAGGTCTACCTTAATCCATGAAAAATCATCTTATGTTTTACCCAATAAAATATCTTGGGTTATCTCATATCCAAACAAGGGATTTATGTAGACCTCACAAAAATTCTATCAACTCTTTAAATTCCATTTCATACTTTCATCCCTAATAGATGCACCTTTTTAGGAAAGCTTGGGAAATCGAATGGTGTATACATAAACTCGCATATCAAATTCATACTATGAAAAATACCCTTAAAAGGGTGATAATATAGAATGGAATAAGGAATACCAACAATCCTTTTATTCCATGAAGAATCAATTACCCAACATCCCAACATTAGGACCTCCAATTATATCTAGCCTCTAATACTCTACACCTATTCTACCCATGTTTTCTAGGGAAAATACTTGAATAAGAGTATGATGAGGGAAAATATCATGTAATTAAATATATTAGTTGAGCTCTTCTCAATTATGATATATGTTACACTCCAGTGGATCATGCATTCTTAACTACATACTTCACCACTACAAAACTTTGACATTATATGTTATATTGAACCACTTATATAATCGTCCATAATGATCAGCTCTACCATTTATTTTCCCATGTTGTCTTTCCTATGGACCACATCAGAAAGTGTGTGACTCTTATCATGAAATTTTACTTATGCATAATCACCCGAGAAAGTGGTCAAGGGACAAGTCATAGTTGATTAAATTTATCATGTTCCTTTCCTATTGATCATCAAATCCCTAACATATTAAATAATAAATATGTTCTAGCCATTTAGGGTATAGAATAAGAAAACATTATCAAATAATAATTTCATCATTTCTCCACTAATCTTGAGCTACCAACCATAAAATTAGGTGAGCCGAAACCCACAACTAAACCCCCAAAGTTAGAGGGATTGAAGAGACCACAGCTTTATCTTCATAAGGATACTTGGACCCTTCACTTTGATAGGGATAAGTGTCTTGAAAGTACACATGTAGGATGTGTTCTTACTGGACCATCAAATAATATTCTCCCCTTCCCTTTTTCTTAAATTTGAAGTTCACGATAACATGGTTGAGTATGAAGCATTCATACTTTGTATATAATATGTTATATCTAATAAAAAACATTACCTGCATATAATGAACAACTCGCATCTTTTTCTGAAAATTTAGGGGTGAATGCCAACATGTAAGTGACAACCTTCAAATATTTCACCAAATTTTTGTTGATTTAGCTACCTAAATTTCATCCTTCGCAATTAAATCCATCACTCAAATGGATAACTCCTTGGTGACTCCTTATCCATTACAATGAGATCATTTCTTACTTGAAAAGTACTCTTTAAAGATCAATATCATATGCAAGTGCATAAAACTCTTTCAACTTTACCTTCACCCCTTTTCACTCACATTGTCACATCAAATCCAAATACAAATAGTAAAGCCCTTGGTATAATAATGGCATTCAATATCTTGAAAACCAAACTTTTCTTCGTGATGCTAACTATCAAGAATGAGTCAAAATCCATGATAAATTCTTGAAATATCTCATCAAAGAAAACATTATTGACTATCAAAATTCTAATGGAACTCTATTTTTTCATGTTACAGAATGAGGTACCTTCTTTCCTTAAAGAAGCATGTGGAATAATTTTTATAGGCCACATTCATAGACATGCTACATCATGTAAATTCTATGCATGATGTATTATTGGCATACCATCAAGTCCAATTCTCATGTATTTGATAAACAATACAAACCTTAATAGCTTCATGATCACCTTGGCCATGCTCTCTTGGATGAGCTTTACTAACTTAAATATCTTTATACCTTCACCATGTGGAGATTTTGTTGTCTTGAAACATTACCTCATTTATAAAACAATCATACCTTTATCATCACAACCATTAAATACTTCACAAAGTAGGTTAGGGCTATGCCCTCACAAATTTGATTAGTGAAACAAATGTAAAACTTGTCATTGATAAAATAATATGTCACTTTAGAATTCCACACTCAATCTCTAGAAATTATTGGAATATCAAATGTAAAGAAATGAAACAACTCTATTCAAATTTTAAAATCAAGTACAAGTTTTCAACTTTACATCATCGTAAATATGTACGAGTAGAATATACTAACAATATTCTCAAAAAAATCCTCTATAATATTTTTCATCATTCCCGTATTGATTGTCATCCTAATATCTATCATTCACTTTGGGCATACCACAAACATTCACATAGCCATAAGGGTGACTCCTTTCTCTCTAACATATGGCTCTAAAGAAGTCTTACCTCTAGAGATTGAGTTACTTTTAGTTCACATTTATCTTCTCAACATCATTATTAACAAATAAATCCAAAAATATCAACTTCATACCCTTTATTTTTTGAATGAAAAACATGATAATACTCTCCAACATAATCATCAATAAAAATCTCACATTGAAAGATAACACAACAAACTCATAAAATAAAATAACTTTGAAATCGGTGAACTAGTCCTCAAATTGGATTACACCCATGATAAGGAGGGTAAATGCGCCCAAAAATGGTGGGGTATATATCTAATCAAATATATCATAGGACCAACCACATATTTTTGCAAACTAGCAAAGGTCGTACCTTGAAAAGAACTAAAAAAATCTCAATTCTTGAAGAAGTATTATCCTTGACCTTCTAAATCATCCATTCATACATATTTTCTTGCACATAGTTTTCTTAAGATTTTATGTAACTTCTTATCACATTTTATATTTATTTACACATGTCTCATATATTTTCTTTATCACCCATTTTACTTTTACAAGTTAGTAATTTATAAGATCTACTCTCCCGTAATCCCTTACGTCCTTTGTTATCTTCTATTTATAATATGATTAGTTAGGTTGATCACTAGTCTCCCAATTAGTACCTTACATTCTATTATAATCTTATATATTTATACGATAGTTATTCCTAATACCTCATAAACCCCTTACCATCTTATAGGCCTATCATGTTTGTTTATAAATTCTTCTAGCTAGTACCTTTTATCCTTCTCCCCTTGCCCATAGGTTTTTTTATTTTTCTATCCTAGCATTATCCATTTTGGGTGCACAAACTTATATTACATCATTATTTTTCCCATAATGACAATTAATTTGGTCAATTTATTTTCTTAGTAGTATCATCTATCTGGGTTTAGATATTTAAAACCCAATCTTATCTACCTTCTATTTTTTTAATGTGATCATGCATTTTCACGTTTAGGATATCACTTCCCAATCTATGATCTATGTTGCTACATATATTCATTTTTTTGTGATTTTTCATGGTCAGACCCTCTAGACCTCCTCATAATATATCATCCACTATGATTACTTATTACACTCATATCCCTACCTTAGATAGTCATCCTCTTAGATAGGAATAGTAATGGTCGATATTATCATTTTTCTCCTTGAGTCAGGTTGTGATTCTTGGATATCTACTATTGTATTCTATATATCTACATGTCTTTCATTCATGTTTTACCAAATCTTATGATAAATTATCAAGGGTATCCATCATTGTATCATCATCCTTCTTTCTTATCATACTTTGGTAAATATAAGAAAAAGCTCACTATATACCTTTTACTACACTCTTCCTCTCTAGTCCACTTGGGTCATTATTGAGATAACCATTTTTTCTACAATGCATTTTTGAAGTATCTAAACATCATGGTTTGTAGGTTCTCCTTTGTAGTAGATAGAGTGGGATCCCACATGTTATTCATATTTTACACACATTTGAGTATCCTTTAAAATATGTATGGAGGAGGAAAAGTAAAAATCCAAAAGAAAATAAAGTCAAAATTTAAAATCCATATTATTAAAAGAAAAAACAATAAAAGGAAATTATTAAAAGCAATAAAATTCAATCACAAACACAAAAGACATAATATTATCATATTTGGAACATCCCTATTCTGCTTGAAATTTTACACTCCACAATTGGCCTTGTTCTAGGACTTTAAGTTCTTTGGGGTGTAGTATATTTTTTTATTAGCGTATGAGGTCTTATACCTATCATTCAATGCCCCTTCCTTCTGATGTTAGTACTTAATCCTTTTAGTAGGTATATAGCCACTTAAGTGAGGTCCTGAAAATTGGAGAAAATATTATGAAGAGGTAGTATTCATATTTGCTATCATATATTATCATAGTTGACATGGAATATCCTAATACTTCACTAGTTTTTCTTCACATATAGCATATTCGAGTTCCTCCACTTCTTGATGTTGAAAGCTTCTTGTCTTATCATTTCATTAATATGTCTTGATTTTGTTAAAGAACTTGTTTTCACCTTATGGTGCCCATTTCCCTCCATTTTGCACTATTGTATCCCCTTGAAAAATAGATTAGATTTTGAGTCTACGATTTTCCTTTAAATCATTTTCATTATTTATTTTCAAACATGTTATTATTGAGTTAAGACTGAGGGTTTAAGGACATCCCCTTATCCCATACCTACTTGAATATAGTTTTCATATATTAGTATTCATGATGTGTTATCTTAATCAATTCCTTCTCCTCTCCTATATATTGCCCGATTATCTTATGGTTTTCAAGTACTTATTCCTTAGTGATCTTTTACTTAATAGGATTTTTAGTATGATTGATACCTTTTTACTGACTAGAACCTTACATCCTTTATATTTATAATCTAATTAGTTTGAAATTATTATCTACCCCTTTACATCTTACACGTGACTTAAACATTATTCACTACGATCTATGTTCTTTGACTCATCCCCATGAGCCCCCTTTAGAAAAGGGTTTATTGTTTATTTATCTTATTAATCTTCTAATATTTCTTTTTATTTGTGTTTGAGTGGCCCTTTCTATGCCCTAGTGATTTAATATATGGACACACTCATAGGAAGGCAACTATATAGGTAGTTATGTTTTATTTTATTTCAATATTTATTTCCTTTTGTTCTATGCATTGTTTTCGGTATTTTTCTTTCAATGTTTCAAATGTTTTTTCCTAAATACCATCTCATGTACACTTGTTGTGACATGCAATGATCTTCAATTGGGACATATGTATAGACATATTTTTATCTTAGTAACTTTTATTCTTTTTAGACATTTTTGGTTCAATAGATTCCCTAAACTAGTATCTTCAAGAATATTGTTAGAAGTGGGGAGTAACTAGAAATGGTTACATGCATCTTTCAAATTTTATTGGCTTGGTCGCAAATGGTTCTTATAAGATAGTTTGATGTGTAGTATGATTATATCATATATTTCACATGTTTTCATATCCTTTGTATGTCACATTTTACATCCTTAATAGTCATCTTGTATTATCTCCTTATGATATCTCTTTTTATCATCTATACTGACCACTATCAATAATCAAGATTTCATCACTATCGTCTTTAGCACTCTTGAACCTCCTCTGAAAATTTGACCTACTTTTCTGGATTTCCCATTCCCACATTTCCATCTTCAATGGTATTAAATATGGTATATGGCATCTAGTGGGTGCATTTTCCTTTCCCACATCATAAACCATGGTCGATGACATTAGGTTAGTACTCTTTCATAGTCAATAGCATCAACCATAGTTGATACCATTGGATAGCAAAATATATTAATGCATTCATTAAACTATTTATACTAGTTGTTTGAGTGTCATTATCACATCATTTTCATCACAAATTTAGTCTACTAACACTTGTTAAACCTACTCCAAAATATTATAAGGTATTGGAGTTAGTAATTTTATCTTATTTGGAGTACACGCTTAGAGTATTGGGTACATAGGATCTATGGGCATATGAATCAAATTTGTTATGATATACTAAGACTTTAGAGTCATTTGATTCTTCAATCAAGGGTATTAATATGTCTTATTCAAGTTTTAAAGGTCCCCCACATCAAAATTCTCTCATAAGGTATTTCGATAATGGGGGAAGTTAATGCACCAATGGTGCCTTCATACAGGTAAGTATCTCTAACTTTTCTTATCTTTTACTTTAGTTTCAAATTTTTATGTTGTTGATGTGGTCATGTATATATTAGGATATGTTAAAATATATCTATTCTACTACATTATTTATCTATGGGTTCATATATTTTCACAAGCTTACATAATAATTGATCTTGTTTTATGATCTCTTGGACCTCTCTTATAATCAATGCAACTCTTACCTAGTAACCTCTTGGATATATTATATCATTTCCAATTCAATTACAATCCTATTTATAGCAATTACAATCCAGGAAGTTATAAGTACCTGTGCATGAACTTGAAACCCGTAGCGAGAGCGAGTCTTCATAGGGCAACTAAATTGTCACTGCTTATGGACCCGAACCTGGGTGATCTATCCATGACCAGGATGAAGAACTTAATATCATAAATTTATTATTAGGAGGTATTTGGATGCCAATTCACCTTTTTAGGTATAGGATTTACAAATTTGTGCCTCCTATAGTGTGTGGAGTAATCTCTTCCTAATTTTGTGTCTACATCAACTTATAATATAAGATGTGCATATTCAATGTGATTTTTTTCATATTCTAGAATACCCCTAGATAGAGAGACAAAAGGAATTTTCATGGGACTACTCTTTATTTTCATACACTCTAGTGAGCCCAACATAAATCATGCTCACTATTCCTATTGATTCTTATTCACATTTTCTCTAATCACCCTTAATATTTCAAAATCTTCATAAAATCATATTATTAACATTTCATCACATTTTAGGGTTTCTTTAAAGAGAATAAATCTATTTAAATTATATATGGGATGTTCCTTTCTCACTTTTATATATGTTATTAGTTATAATCATTCAAATTGCACTTTCTCTTAATCTTAACCAATACCAACAATTGAATTCAATGGCATCCAAATAGATGACTTATATTCTAGAGTAATTTTACGATTTTGGATACAAGGTCGATAGTCACTCCTAAAAATGATAAATCCCTTATCTAAATTCCCTAAACTGAGGTACCCATAGAGCTAACCATCCACAAGACTAAGCTAGATCCTCTTGGCAAAATAATTTTTCGTAAGGTAAAATTAGGGGCTTTCACCAATGCTCTGGGACTAGGTCCCTCTGCTTAGAAATGGGGAAGCTCCATTTATTGAAAACAAGGAAATATGTACACTACTCTAACCATTAGGGGTGGCCTTTCAACCAAGGATCACATAAGAATACTCCACTAAACCTATGTGTAAAAGGAGGTGGAGGAAAGGTGTGTATATGGAGAGAGGGGAGAGAAAGTGAGAAGGGGTTTTATTCAATAAATAACAATTTGAGTTTATTGACATAAAACCATAATACTTCCAAGTTAACAATGAGAAGACACCAATATGCAAAGTAAGATAAACAACACAATTAACACAAATTTTAACTGCATTATATTCATCAAAAGATTCATTCTTTCCCTAATTGTGCAGGATTACAAAGATCTATTGGAGTAGGAGTTGAGATGAAGAGGAATACATTAAGCAAAGAATAGAAGAAATATAGTTTGCTAAAGGGGAGAAAAATTGATATAATTTGGAATAGAGAGAATTTAAATTTATAGCCACATCTAGTGGCTCTTCATATTCCCATGTGAATTTTTGACTTAAAGTACAATCTTCAACGAAGAAATAGAAACTTTAAGTGGCTTAAGTCAATTTACAAAAATTTCTCCTCAATGAAGAAACAAAATTCTAGAGAGAGAAAGAGAGAAGAATAGAGAGAACAAATATATTACTGAATCAAGTCTCACTCTTCCTTCATGGTGGAGATGAATACCACATCTAGAAAGCATCTTCCTTAACTGATTATCTAATTGTAACACATCTCTTATTAGACATGGAAATGATGTTTCATGCCTTATATAGAATGGTCACTTTGTATTATATCTTGGAATCTCTTGTTTCACCTCTGTGAGAAATGGTGGGATTAACATATGAATGTGATATCTTTTCTTCAATATGATAAAACACTCATCTTTTGATCATCATGAAGAATGCACTTGTAGACACACACCTCGGGCTCAAAAACCAAAACAGCTGGAGGTTTTGAGAATCCTCGTGAAGATATAACAATTCTCACAATCATGGTTCCCATTGTGAAATCTTTCAAATAATTTAATTGGATTTTTTGGGATCAAAAATCCTCCCGCATACATTGACTCGGAGTTACTAAATGAGTTTTCCTTCTTTCATCCTTTGTGTCAAATCATTGACGTCCATGTGCTCCACTAAAATTGAAGCATGCCCGTATTTGGAGTTACAAAGCTTAATTTTGAATTTTTATGATCCCACTATCCTTATAAAGTGGTAGGAATTTTATGGTGTAAGTGAAAATAGAATCCATAGCCAATTCTTAAAACCCATAAATTTCAGTGTATGTTGGTGTTACGGGTTGTTATTTTTGTATTTTGGGAAAAAATAGAGCATATAAAATCAGAATTGGATTCAACTTGATTCGTTAGAAATCCATTTCCAAGATGAATATATTACCCAAATTTGGTGAGATTCTCTAGTTGGAATCAACAAGAATTTTGAAAACAGTTGTGGGTGTGGGAAAAGCTTGAAAATTGGTGTTAATGGGAAAGAGGGAATAATTTTAGCTCATAACATATGGATAAATTCTTATCAAAATGAATTAATCTTAGGCTTGTTACAAATCTCTTGGGGATAGGAATGGATGCTCTGAATTTTGCAAGGTTCTCTTGTGGGGTTTGGGAGAACGAACCAAATCAATTTTGCATGGGCATGGGGGTTTTCATGGGTTTTGGAGCTGAAGGATGATTTTGATCATATCATGGGATTCCCTTCACCTTTTCTAACACTTGATAGCTCAAAATTATTTTCTTAGAGAGTACAATGAATGCTCCAATTTTCGTGTGATTCATCCATGTAGATTTTTCACAATATTCTTTACAAAAATGATGTTTTTGAGAAATTTAGGAGTATGATAGATGGAAAAAATAGTCATGAATATCTTTTTGGAGAGGTTATAACATGGTACAAGTCTTATATCATAATTAAGGATTTTTCAATATGAAGATATGGTAAAAAATTGTCGTGATTCCCTCTATGAGATCATGAGATATGAGAAAAAAACCTTCTAGGATACCTAGGGCACATGAAGAGTTTTAAAGGCATGAAAGGATGAAAAACCATATTCAAATGTGTTTTAATGGCTTCCAAAGAATTTTTGTATGCAATTTATGGAGAGTTTGAGGAAAACAACTTATTTGTAAGTTGAGTGGTGGAGATGGGAAGTGGAGATGCACATGAAAATTGTGCTTCCACTTAGCATGGGCGCAAGTGCACCTCAAAAGTGTCCCCAAGGTGCAAATGGAATTAATATGTGTGATTTGGGAAATTTGGGGGGGCCCACATGCCATGGAACTTCATGTTTTCCCCTAATTTTTAGTTTTTCACTGTATTTTTACTTTTTGCTTTTTTTTCTCAACCAATCATAAGGAGGCAAACTTTTTGGGTGCAATTGCACCTCAAAAGTGCACCCAAGGTGCAATGGGACACCAAAAGTGTGCCAATGCACCCAAGTGGGGCTTCAGAGCATGGTTTACACCTCCGTCTTTCCTCCCAAAATGTTTCCTTTGCCCCGAGTAAAAAAATAATGAATTTTGTAATATAATATATGAATTTGCATGGAAACAAGAAAATGAATCCAATGAGACTATTTAAGAGGCTTGAAAATGGGTTATTCAACAACTTTTTCTTGTACCCTCATTTTTACCTATGGTAGTATGCCAGTGAGCTGAGTTGTAAGAATAGTTTTCAACAAGATAGAGATAAACCAACGTGTGGGTCATGAAAAGCATTGAAAATGCCCTCACTTGAGATTTTTTTAGGCTCTAAACTCCACTCAAGCTACCTGAAATATTTCATGCAAAAATCAAGTGCAAAAATACCACCTTGTGTCGGTGTAGGAAGGGCTTCTTCTTTCTTTCTCCCCGAAATTTTATCACTTTTAGTCCATCACAAAGTAGGGTCCATAAAACTTCCAATGCCTAGGGTATGAGCTTCCAACACTTCACGAGACTCCTGAAACCCTCCGTTGAAGTTGAATCTTCAATGAAGCATGCATATTTGTTTTTCTCAAAAATCCCCTATGAAGAAAACTTTCCCAAGACCATCCAAAAGCTCTCATAATGCTTGTTAATTCATACCATCATAGAGAATACTTTGATGCCTTTCCGTTAACTATAACCAAGTCTTTTGCAATGCTCTAAGGCTCCCAAAACCCTTTGTACATAAGTTTATCTTTGAAAATGAAAAATATTGGTAGTTTTGACAATTTGGGCTATTTTGACCAGTTTGACCGAAAAGGGGAAAAATTCAATGGGGTTGTCATATAAAATGAAATGACATTTCATATGCCAATAGATCATTTAAATAAATATATTAATACCCTCTTAAATAAATTCATTAGGAGGGCCCTTCTTATAGTCCTAGAATCCCCTAACATTAATACTCCTCCTAGTCCTAAAACATTATCATCTAACCATGGTACAAATTATAAATTTTTAACCAATATTCCCAATTGACACCAATCTTGTAATGGTTAACTTGTTGGGAAAATGGATCCAATTCAAATAATGAAAAATCAAAATCTTATAAAAAATTTAAACCAAATCATGAAAATGGTATCTTAACCTTCTTGACTTATTATAGGACCTACTAAGCCTTCTTCTAAAAATATTTTCACCTTAGATACTATAGGGAACTTGTACACACTAAAAGAGTTAAGTCTTTTTATGTTCATTCAACTCCTCATGAGTTTTGGCTAACATAGTCAATGTAGGGGATGATGGAATATTAGTAGGAGAATAATGTGGGTGAGTGTCAACAAGATAAGAGTGAACTCCTCTACATGTATCCTTGAGAGAACAAGACATGTTCATCGGGAAGAAAATCTCCTGCAAACTTGTTCACAATGGATGGTACGTTCAAGGATGATAGCAATGCAGATATTTAGATCTATGTCTTGATATATGAAGGGAATAATGTTATGTTGTGGAACCTAGATGAATTGATTGTTTAAAGAAGGTTGGTCGTGATCTAGAAAGATTGTATGGAAGGAAACAATAAAGGATGTTAGATGAGCTAAAATATCTCAAATCCCTAATGGGATTAGCTTCCTAATAATATGTCAAACATGATTTTTGTCTTTTGGGCATTCATTATTAATAAAAATAAGCTAAGGGATGGTATGTGTTAGTGACGTTTGAAGAAACGAGATGATCTGTAAATTACCTCTTTTAAACAATAAATAGATCGTATTGTAGTGATAATGAATGAGAAATTACTAGAGTTCTTATTAAGATAGTATATTATGCAAGAATTGATCATAAAAATACTAAAAATAAGAGACAAGAGATAAGGAGACAAGAATTTTATCCTGGAGAAACCCAATGTGGGAAAAACTCCAGTTGGGTAAGCAATTGCTTCCTTTCACTATGTAAATATCCAATACAATACAAGTTCAATGTCAAAATATGGCCTTCTATAAGGATTAAATATCCTTCCACTTGCATTACTTACTTACAATCCTCAACAATAAAGAAATCAGTTTTCTTTGAACAAAACAAGAAAAATTCCAACTTCCTCTTTTTGCTCACACTTGAATCCACTCCAAATGACTTGCTTGAATGAGTAAATGTTATTGTATTTATATTTTTTTCCCAAAGATGAATGGAAATGTGAAATGAACCAATTTGAGAACCCCAAAAATATATAATTATTTAGATTCATCATTTTGGCATCATCGTGTGTAAAACTATCATTATCTGTAAGGGTGGTTGCACAACTCTCATGGAAGTTACGTGACTACCCGGTGCATGTAGGCAGCGATCTCACAACCATCGTGGTAGTTACACAACCACTACTCTATGAAAATGTCGGTTCCTTAACCATCGTGATGGTTCCGTGACCACCACACAGTTATCATATAGAACATAACAATAATGACCTTTTTCATCATTTGAAGGTGTCTAGATCACCAACAGCCTGACTTAACCATTTCTAAAATAATGAACATGCTGAGGGGATGTAGTGTAAGTTTCAAATAAGATAAATCGAGTTATTTCTAGATCCATTTTTGGATCATACCTCCCCAATTTTAGGATTACCTAAAAGCTTCAAGGGATGATGAGGTGAGGAAATTTCTTCCCCACATCTTCTCTAGAATAACACTTGGCCTTGGTAGGAAATTGACCTTTCAACCCAATCAACCACCTCTCTTACACTCCTTGCTATGTTGTCCTCTCTTTCCACTTTGTAATACCACATCTTCTTCTAATCCTAACTAACTATATAGAGAAATATCCTCAATAGATGGTAGAAACAATCCCTCTTCTTCATGATCTAACATGGAGGGCTCAGAGAGACATAAATTCTCAACATTCACAACTAAATATATTCTCATATAAGGAGGAAAATCCAAACAAAATGTATTTTTACCCACTTGTTCCAAATTTCAAATGCGCCATATCAAAGAGGCTTGAGTTTTGTGTACTTTACCTTATATCCTTTCTATGTTAAAGTACAACTATACCTTATCACCAACAAGGAAATAATGTTCAATTCTATATTAATAATGCCTTACTTTGTACTTTTCCTATGAATATGCTACCCTCTCTTATACCTAGAGGTGTATCGATGAATTTTATCAATGATCTTCTCATCTTTTTGGACTTCCAAATCCATTTTTCCATTTTCTTTGCATGGAAATCTCTTAGGTAAATAACCAAAACATGTTTCAAAAGGATTCTTATTAGTAGAAGCATGAATTTCCCTGTTATAAGAATGTTGGATATACACTAAATTGTTATCCCAAGTCCTAGGATGTTTCCTATTGTACCCTCTCAATAGTTGAACCAAGTTACGGTTTACCACTTCTATTTTCCCATCTGTTTTGGATGAAAATAAGTAGAAATTTTCACCTTAGTATCCATCTTTTCCCACAAGGTATACTAAAACTTACCTATAAACCGTAAGTCCCTGTATGACACAATAGAATTAGGCAAACTAAAATGAACCCACGCATTAGTAAAAATAACTCAGTTGCATCGGTGACTTTAATGGTCTTCTTACAAGGAATGAGAATACACATTTTACTGAACCAGTCCACTACCACAAAAATATAATCATACCCTTTCTTGGAAGTAGGAAAACCACCCAAAAAATCTATGGAGATGTTTTCTCATGGTTGGGAAGGAACTAGTAATGGCATATATAAACCCAAATTTTTGTTACTAGGCTTTATTTTACTACATAAAACACAACCCCTGATAAATTTGGAAAATTTTTCTTACATGTTGGCCAATAAACATACCTTTGTAAATGTGCAACTATCTTTGTCATACCAAAGTGACCGGACACATTAGAAGTGTGTATTTCCCTCGTGGCCTTGCTCATTTCCTATATATACCCTCATTTGATGGGTATCTTAATCATCATGTGGTCCCTCCTCCATCTATTTATGATCCATTAATGGATGATATCTCCCCACCATAAAAAATTATTACCTTTGATGATGTTGATCTCAGTCATGATTTTATTTCCAACACACTATAAATTCAAGAATTTTTTAATCAATGGATGGTCCATGGTGTCATAATCAAAGAATTAGTTATACACAATTCATGTACTCTTATATTATTATACTCTATTGGGTATAACACAAATCAATTAACCTTTGATGATACTACACACTTGGGGCATGTTATCTTACCTCTTATGATTTTTCTTATCATTATAACTACCATGTTCTTGGTTTCTAGTTTGATTCCTTCATGTGACATGTACTTAGGGGTTTGATGAGACTTAAATAATCTCATATTTTTAGATTTTGAGTCCTCGTTTATGATTAAGTTTGAAACATACTTAGTCCTGTTTGAAATTAGTTTATCTATTAAAGAGATTAAGTATCATGCATGTATGTTGAATTGACCTTGAAGGAATTGTAACTTGTTTGTCACCTGATTTCTAACAATTCTTATGAAATACATGTTTTATCATGTAAAAACAGGGCAACGAGGATGAAATCAAGTAATGATTTGATCAAAAGCTTATTTTTGACTAAGTATTGAAGCTTTGTACTTCATTTTTGCTCTGGAATAATAGGACATAATCACATAACTCTTGCTAAAATCAAATGACTTCTACAAAAATCATAGGACTCATACCTCTAGGATCGTGAATACAACCCGAAAGCTATGGACTCACTAGAACGACACTCATATTTCAAATCCACGTAATAGTATAGGGTTGAGAAGGATTTTACAGCCCATGGAGACCCTAAAGAAGAGTTCTTTAATGCAACATGTGGCAGTCCAATGCCATGAATGCAATAATTGGTAAGAAGGAAAGAAAGGATACTCTTCCATCTTATGGTGAAGAGAATCATAATGTAACTTTCAGATTGAAAAGTTCTTAGTTACTTAGTAATAGGATAGTTGTAGTAAATTTCCATTTTTCAATCGACAAGTTGGATTCATAATCTAGTTCTAGTAGGACTTGTTATTCAAATAAGACACCATGAATGCATGAGGTACTTTGGCATTCATGTGAGAGGCTAAAGATTTCAAACTTCAATCTTCTTACATATACCACATTATAAGCTTGAAGAGAGTTGATCCTTGGTTTTCATCTCTTTTATAAGGAGCATTGAATTAATACAATTGAATCTTCTTCATTCATGTGTTGATAATTTATGATTAATTCCAAGCCAAATATAAGGGGATAGCAAGGGTCATTCTCACACGAAAAGGAGGTTATCTCTAGTATTTTTGAGTTTTATTGTTTTTTTCTTTAAGTTTTAATAAATTGTAGAACTGATAGAATAGATAAATTTCTTAATGATTTATTCATTTATGTTATGCACTTGGTTTAATGGTTTATTTTTGTTTCTTAGATAATTGTTTTCTTGAATTTTGTTATTTCCTAAATGTTTGTTGTTTTACCTTAGACGGTGGTATTATTGGAAATGTATTTCATCATGTTTCTTATAGTAGATAAATTTGGATGTTGCCCTAGTTTTATGTACATTTTTAATTAAAGTGGAGGAAATAATGACGCACACCACTTTTTGTCACTATTGTTTGGGATTAGGTATCAATAGGTATTCATTGAGCTAGGGTGTTGTGATATTTCTTCTTTTAAGTTTTCATGTGAGAATTTTGATTCCTTAATTCCTTTAATGATTCAATAACTTCATGTGATAATAGGCACATCTTGTGAAATTTTTGAAGTAAGTGAAGTTATAAAACTTTCATAGTCTCTTAGTTTGCGAGGAATATTGATATAATAATACATGGAGTGTCTCTTTAATTAAATCTAGGATTTCAAAAGCATTTCTTTAGTTCATGCATAAACTTAGAGATTTGAAAGGAATATTCATTGAACAAAATCCTTCCAAAATTAAAATCAAACCAAATTTTCAACAATCAAGGTTCAATTATAAGAACAAATAGAAGGAGTATAAAATGTAATTCCTCCACAAGAAATAACATTCACTTATCCCATTGTAATAAATGATGAATAAAAGGATCCTATGAAGAATATATCCCCATCAATATTACCTACCTTTAGGGGAATAACTTTAGAAGACCCTAATCAGTTTCTATTTGAGTTGAATGTCCTTCTCCAAAATTATGATTTCACTTGCGAGATAACCAAAAGCTAAAACTATTCCCTTGACCCGTAAAGACACAATCATGAGTTGGTTTATGGGTTTGGCCCATAAATCTATTCATATTTGGGATAAAATGGAAACAAATTTCCTAGATAAATATCAATATTACCACATATTTTGAGTCCACAAAGAAGAACTCTTGAGGATGACCCAAAAGGAAGATAAAAACCTTGAGTATTATCTTGATAGATACTTATTTTTCCATAAATGGTGTGGTAATGGACTAGACCAAAAGCTAAGAAAAACTATATTTCTTAGAGGGATGGATGATAAATTTAGAGATGTTATGAATAAAATGGGTAAAAGTGATGTAAACAAACTAGGACTTGCATATATTGTTGATCTCTATAGAAATTATTTAAGGACTAGACTAGGATTTCAAAGGAATAAACAAAAGAAAACAAGTAGTGAAGTAATCCAATTGATGGAGAGTTTGTTAATCTCAAAATAGATGTCCTATTAGACTTAAACACCTCTCTAGACATTATACAAGAAAAATCCAAGGCTTCGAGCCTTTGTCAATTTATTTCCCTGGATGTAGAGATAAACATGCACTCAAACATTGTCCTCTAGATAAGGTATATATATGTGGCAATTGTAATCTAAACCAATCTAATAGTCAATGAAAATTACTCATAACAATTAAGGATCATACAAATAAAAATACTCACCAAGAGGCAAAAATTTGTTTTGTAGGTCAAAGACAAGCTAACAAATTTCCTTCAAACCAAAATTTTAATCCTTTTGTTCCTAGAAACCAATAGCCTACAAATCAATGGAACACACCATAACCTATCCCAAAACCTTGGGGTCAATTCATTCCTCGAGAATAGAATAATCCATCATGTTCAAAATAATATCAACCATAATGGGTATCTCAACAATATCAATAGGCATGGGTACCCCCAATAGAACTATAACCAAAAAAGCTACAATCAACAATTCCAAGGTCAAAATCATAACCAAAACATGTAGAACCAACAACAAGCCTAGATTCCTAGACCTTCCAATCACAACCAACAATTTCAACTAGAGTAGGTGAACTGGAAATAAATTCCTACTCAAACTATGGCCAATGCTAAAAATATAAAAATAGGGAACCCTTGTATATACTTTAGAATTAGAAAACTCTATTAATTTAAAATCGTTAGTTGTGCTAATGTTTAACTTCGATCAAGAAAAACTCTTCCACACCATTCTTCACCAATCATTGAGGAAATATATAAGGAAAAATAAGATTTGGAAGAATCAACTCATAAATTCTTTCTACATGATGAATTTCCTTCTAAAACTCCTAAATCACTAGTTATATCATTTCCAAAGAGGTTAAGAGAAAAATAACAAATCAACACCCTAATAAAATTTATGAATATGAGCTCATATAAAAATTGAAACATCTTAGTATTGGAATTACTCTAAGATAAGCAATCAAGGATATTCCGATATTAATAGAACTATTAAATAATTATGTCAAAATTCAAGGAAGGCGAAAGCGATATCCTAAAACCATACAAGTACATGGGAAAATAACTTAATTATTATAGGAAAGCTTCTTCCTCCCAAGTATGGAGATCCAGGAAGCCCTATGGTTACTATTTCTATTGAATGCAAAGAATATTTCTTTGTACCTAGGAAGTATTTATTCCTTGGTATTCTTCATATTTCGAGACATATAAATGAATTAAGAAAATGTCGGGAGGAAGATGATGACATAGAACTTTGGGTGTGACATCCTCTCTCTGCCACGACCATTTCTTTGAAGGAGAATTTTTGGTGAGAATATAATAGCGTTGCACAAATTTCAGCCTTATATTTTCCCACTTTGAATTGATTATTGAGTGAATTTCCCTTATTAATCTCAAATCACCTAAGAACTAAGTAAGTTGAAGTCTAACAAGGGAAGCCATTAAGTATTAATAGTTGGTTGATAGATCAAAAGAAGTCAAATATGTTTACATTTTTGAGCTCCCATTTGAAATCCTTTTCTTAGGAATATACTGATTTGAAAGGGATCCACCCTGATGTATGCACCCACCATATCCATACAAATAATGTCAAATCAGTAAGGTAAACCTAAAGAAGAATAAACACAACACTTAGAGACATTATTAAAACTGAGATAGAGAAATTGTTACAAGTAGGTTTTATATACCCCATCTCGGAAAACTAATGGATGTCTCCTTTTGTAATTATGCCTAAATAAATGGAAAATGGAGAGTTTGTATAGATTATAGAGAATTGAACAAATCCATATTTAAAGTTTACTTTCCTCTACCCTTTATTGACCAATTTTTGAAAAATTTAGCAATAAAGGAGTACCTTTTCATTTTTGGATGGGTTTAGTGGATACAATCATATCTAAGTTGCACTTGGAGATAAAAATAAAACCACCTTTACTTGCCCTTGGGGGGATCTTTGCATACAAATTCCTACCCTTCGATTTGTGCAAGGCGGTGCACCTAAAACCTTTCAAAGAACAATGTTAGCCATATTTACAAATTTATCAAATGAATGTGTTGAGATATATATGGATGAATTTGTAGTCAATATAAGTTATTTTGAAGAATCATTGGCTAATTTATAAAATGTAGTGACTTTGGGTATGAGACGCATCAATTGCCACTTAATCATGAAAATTTTTTGATTATGGTAGATCAAGGTATTGTTTTGGGGCTTCATATTTCAAGAGAAGGGGTCAATGTATACCCTAATAAAATTGAAGTAATTAGACAACTTCTAGAACATTCTACTCAAAATAAGGTAAGAAGTATTTTGGGTCATATTACTTATTATAGGAGATTCATAGAATATTTTAGAAGGATAACACCCCCTATGTTTTCTTTTGTTACTAAAGAATGTGAATTTCTCTAGACTTATGAATATCAGCAATCTTTTGAAACCATTAAATAAAAGTTCACTTACATCCATATCTTGAAAGTACACGATAGGAAACTTATGTTCTACATCCAAATCGATACGTCAAGTGAGGTAGTAAGAACTATTCTTGGTCAAAAATAAGAAGGAGAAAGTATGCATGACATTTTCTATATCAATAAAAATTTAACACCCACTAAAAGAAACTACACCACCACTAAAAATGAATTCCTTGTAGTTTATTTTATTAACAAATTTCACCAAGTACATTGTTGGTTACAAGGTGTAGACAAAAAATCACACACTTACTACAATTTACTATACCACCAAGTATGTTGTTTTATATGTGGATCTTGCGTAATAAAAGTATTCACTGATGACACACTTCCTAGTTTGTCTCCTTATTTTGATTGTTTCTATTGTCTTTATCTCTCACATATGTCACTCATACACCCACTTCTAGTCAGGTCATATGGTTCCTTATCTATTATCCTTCGCACATTTTTATCGGTTGTAGGCTGGACACAAGTGCCTAGGACTAGACACTAGCGCCCAGAGCTCCCCGTCCAACCCGGCGCTCCTATCCCCTTTATTCTGGTTCACATTTTTGAAATTTTTGGTTGGCCTTTTTAGTTTTATTACTCCTATCTCGAGGTCCTAGTTGGAATTTCAAGTCATTAGTGTTGAAATTCAAGCAAGAGATCCCTATATAAACACAACATACATACCATTATAATGAAGGGTAATTTCTATCAAGGGCTATCTATCTACATATCAAAGGGACTACATCTTGGGCTTATTACTCTGCATACACACTGCATAGGAAGGGGAAGTTCATTTTTCCATCCACACATTTGTATTATATCTAGCTACCACCCCTGTCTTGGCATCATCAATGTGAAGGCAACCTAGGATCACTATTACACACACAAAAACATAGAACTACATTGGGTTTGAGATGTAGTGCAATACTCGGTCATAAGTTAACATGTTTAACAACTGAGGATAGTTTGACCCCTCATTTTGCATATTTCTTTTTAGGATTTAATGTAGTTTGAGGGTTTTACAAGAGATTATTTGTGTTACATATTTACAGGTACTTTTGCGATCCAAATGTGATCTACAAGAAATAATCAATGAATAATTGTGAAACCCTAGCAATAGTGATGAAATCAAATTCCAACTTTTTTGGCAGACTTCAAATCCCACAGAGGTCTAGGGCACCTACAGGCACCCTCACTCCTACCCAACTACATGTGTCCCGATAGTCTCAACACTTCTACATTTTCCTGGGTGAGGTTGCGACATCCTGAGTTGTTGTTTTATTAGTTCTTCCAATCCAGACACACTTCAGGATAAGCAAAATCAAGGTAAGTGCCCTATCCTTCTCATTTTCTTTCATAGTCACGTCTCTAAAAAAATCTTAGCATTTGCATCTTATTGTATATCATTATAGCAGTTTTCTAGATTCAAATTTCAATTAAATTATTTCTGATTTTATTGAATCATTTTGGTGAACCCGTAGCTTAAAAATCCTTTCCCTAGGATCCAAAAAATCCCTAAATGGATAAAAGTATATCTTCTGCTCCTAGGCAAGCTATACATCATGAGAGTGTTAATCCTGTCCTTGATGATGTTTTTGAGGCTGAATTGCTTGATCTTATCGTTATGCTACATTTGATGATAATGTTCAACGATTTCCAAATGTTAATGTCCACATGATTCCTACTAGTTTCAAACACTCTAATCTTAAAAATTTTTCTAAAGAGAAAACTTTTCTGGTTGTACTCCATGTTATTCCATAGGCACTAGGACCAATCCACCTTCTTCTATTTCTACTGAAACTCTTGATGATGCTATTATCGATTATATTCTTGGTCTTGATTGTGGTACTGTAGATAAAAATCATGATGAAAATGTACATGTGCATGATGTTATTTATAATACTAGTCAGGATGATTGTAAAGTTTCATCTCATACTCCTTGCATTTCTGAAAGTGTTTCTAATGATTGTAAAGATACATCTCATAATAGTTCCTCTTATACTTCCTTATATGTTGATGATACGCTTGATGAAATTCTTGCATGCAAAACTTTGTCTGATACTGATGATGCACATGTTAGTAACGAATATACTTCTCTACATACTATTGAATGTGAATTCTCTACTCCACTTTCATCTTCTTTTGAGGTTGTATCTAATAACATGCATGATGATTCTTTTCCTTCTATTGTTTTGTCTCCCATCAATTATTTTGATGTTATTCCCAATACTTCTACCAATATTCCATGTTCTTCACTACATATTACTTCTTTCACACCTACATATAGTGTGTCTGTAGTATCAGCATACTCCACTTCTTCTTCTGACATTCCTATGATCACTCATAATGGAAAAAATTGACCACTCAATGTACCTCTCACATCTTCTAGCTATTCCTCCACATGATATTATGTCACTCATGCATGTTATTGGATAATTACAATCTCAGGTCCAATATCACTCTTGAAATAAAATCCTATTATGCTTCTATTGATAACAATTCTTTACATGGAAATCCCATTCCAAAAAATATTCATAATTCAACATTCCCTAAAGATTTTATCATGCCTACATTTTCATGTTTCAATGGTACTAGTAATCCATATTTGAATCTCAAACATTATTGTTTAGCTATGGCTTCTTACTTGAATGATTGATTATTGCTTAAAGCATTTTGTCATAGTCTTATTGATGATGCTCTCCAATGGTACACGCATCTACCTTTTGGATCTATTAGTACCTATTGTGAGATGGAAGAGGCCTTTCTTTGATGCTTCATGCTTAAAAATGGTCCTAGAATCACACATGATTGCTTACATGGCTTACATCAGGTAAAGACAGAACCTATCATTGATTATATTTGTGTGTTAATGTTTGAATGCGTCAGCTAGTTTTTATCCCAATTGTTTAGAGAAGAAATTCATCTTTTTGTGGCTTGATTTCTACTTTAAAATATTGCTTGCAATATGACAAATGAAAATCATTAACACTATTATGCTATTAGGTTATTGATCTAGAATAATATCTAGTGGTTACACATGTTATAGATCCTCCTGTTATTTTTGTTACTAATGCATCATCTCCTACTTCTTCTCCTCTTCCATCTCATTAAGCATCCTGCAAGCGTGTTCGGTCTACTCCATTGTACAAATGTCTTTCATCTCCTCCATCACATCGAGTCTCCACCTAATGCTTTTGTATCTCCTACTCGAGAGTCATTGTACTTTTCACAGGTTTCTAAGCCTCATGATGTATTGTGTGATTTTCTTGATAATTACTTGATTCACTTTCCTTTTAATCAGCATCATCCTCCTCATCGCTTGCAATGATAGTGTGATCATCCTTATATCAATTATCATCACATTAATGGCCATTGTGATAATGATCGTTGTGCCCTTCGTGAAAAATTGCAACAATTATAAGATAAGGGTGTCATTTCTTTTGGCTCTCGCTCTCGTGAGCGGTTTGTTTCTCTAATTTTGTGTAAGCATGCTACTACTCCATCCAACTTATCACCTCCGCCTACTTCTAAATTCATCATTTAGGAACACTCTCCATCTCATTCATCCACTATTGCACCATCTCACCCGTCACGTAGTGATCTTACTTCACATTGGCTTCCTAAGTCATCAACATCTATGTTTCCCACCGTTACATCTCCCATCATTGACATTGTCTCACCACATATTCGAGTTTCACTCATACACTCATATTGCTTCCACTTCACGCCCACTTAATCTCTAGTAGGTGATTCCACTCACCTCACCACCTGATGATGCACTCATGTTCTTATGGTTCTTACATGACTATTGAGGGATTTCTTACAATAAGAACCTTGCTCCATCTTTACGTTATATGTCTCATTGATTTATCTATCTAACACATACTCTAAAAACATTTCCACGATGACACATCTTGCTTTACTGAGTTCATTCTTGATTATTGAGGGGTATTATATAAGTGAACCTCATCTTACTACACACACGCTGGGGGAATATTCCTTCTTACCTCCTCTTCACCATCACTTACATACATCATTATACATATTTTTCATTCTATACATAGTGACATATCATTATACTATTTCCTATCATCTCATGATTCATTCATTTTATCTATGGTCCTATATCACATACATCTATTACTATCCATCACATACTATATATATCATCATTCCTTTCACATTAGCAACTCACCATAATAATTTATGCAATACAAATCCACCATCACAAATCAATATCGAAACAACAATCATCACATCACACATCAATAAACATCAACACAATCATTCATCTATATATATCGTCAAAAACCATAGTTTCAAAATACAATCACTAGGGGGTAAGCCCCATACATTGATACGTGTCATACATCATCATCATTGTCATTATATACAATTTCGGTAGCTCTAGAACTAGAGGCTTCGTTGCTCAATCTACATCATTATTCACAGCCCCTATATGTCTCCATCCTTCTCGCATAATAATTCCAACTCAACTGAATGCTCCACAAACCAACCACCGTAACTCTACATACTTCATGAACACATCTTATGCTAGGGCTCCTCCACCTACACCTCCCTAGCTCACTTTGAGTCTCCACCCATGCCTCGTCATTTTCACTCAATAACATGGTACATGTAGTCATTGTTATCGCCACTAGCTCAAACAAGTGGGCATGCTCCCCAAGATAATAGCATCCACTCGCTCCAACATACCACCTCCCATGAGCATGTTAGTAGGCACATTCAATGTCAATGTGTGGATTAATGTATCGAAATCAATGACCAATACACATCACCTACAACCACCCAAGCACCATATTAGTTATTACATACGATGCCCATAATAAATCAATTAAGTGACACTCAACAACTATCGATACACAATACTCATGCTCCAATTCCATTATTATTATACCATCACCATCGTGACAGTGCACGCCCTTCAGTAGCTCCAACCGGTGGTGTTCCCACCACATGCACAACAACTGGAAACAAAAGCACCCATCAGTGTGCTACCCATCATGCACTATATGCCTTGGTCCATCCTGCATCATCCACCTATATATGATCTATGGCTGCATCCATCTCATATGTGCTTGGGGTACTAGTTTTACTCGTGTGGGTCCTAGTCTTGCCCCTAGTCTCCTTGGTGATCTAGTAGCTTGTAACCATACATACGGCTCTAAGGGCACATCCTGAGCAATACAAAATTTTCATGATACATGCTCCGCCTAGAATAAATTGGTTGCCCCAAGAAATTGATCTTATAACCACATAGTACAAAATATACACCATAGCTCCACTCCATCCTCTAGCCATCCTCTATAGGCTCGGTATGGCCTACATATAATGGCCCCTAGCCCCATTTGATCTAACATTGATATGTAAGTATCGGTGTCCATCCTCCTGCTCCAAACACCTACCCATCTCATAGCGAATATATCTGGTCTCGCCCATTCCACACACAGCCCAACAAGTGGACTCGGTATCGTAATGTGCTCATAAGCCCATACATGTAACAATGTGGTGGCTCCTACTCCACCCCTATGCTCTTCTTATGTGAACATGTATAGGTCCCTGTATAAATGTTCCAATACACATTGTGCCCAGGCATATCTAGTACCATCCTCTATATGTCGATAGATATCATGCATCTTATACAAGATGCCTACACCACCACCCTCCACTGCCACTGATGAAGCAATCACAACTGTAATAAACTTCCACAATCACGAAACACCTGATCTCAATATGGCATCTAAGCTAATATGGGTATGTTTTTACTCGTGTCCCTATAAAACACCGACTAGTTTCTCTCATATGTCTCTATGCGTCTTCTACATCCATCACTTGGACTCTCTCACCCACAACTGGAAGTCATAATATGTGATATACATCCTCCAAGGTCACAATCATCTCCCCAGTAGGAAACCAAAATGTGCACGTATCTACACACCACCACTCACACAATACAATAATCATTAGCATATTATGGGGTACATCCCATATTCTTGAGATGTGTTGCATGCCAAAGATGGTCTATTATATCCCACTTGTCATCTAATAAATGAAATCCAAACTACATACTCAAATGATGACCACCGTGGAACTCCCTCAAATGAATATCCCTTTACACAATAGAAAATAACAAAACACGGCATTAGTACCTTGTATATATGCCAAAACAAAAAATACTAACATCAACAAGCACCAATTTACTAGCCTATAACTATGAGGATATTCATTGTTTTCTATTGTGCAAAGGGATATTCATTTTAGGGTTGTTTTCTATGGTATAGTCATAGTTGGAGGTAAAACTCAACCTCTCTCTCTAACACTCTTCCTCCGACATCAAGACACCAAAATCCTTTACTTTTTCACATATACAAAATCAAGTTAGGAATTGATCACTCCCTACCCCGCCAAACCTCCATCAGTGAAAAATTGAAATATCCAATCACTTCAAATCAAAATCATCAATTTCACTAAGTGTTCCTCACAATGGTACATCATCTCTCTTTACGCCACATGGATCGACACACTAATCCATGGTTTTCCATGCTATATGTTCCTATTATGCGCGTATTTCCTCGCTACAGGATTCTCTAGAATTCTTTAAGGTATGTTCCTTACTTCCTTTACACTACTTGAATTCATTCAAATAACATAAAGGGGGAATATAGACACAAAATCACACACATATTACTATTTACTATACCGCCAAGTTTGTTGTTTTATATATGGATCTTGCATAAGAAAATTATTCACTGATGACACACTTCCTAGTCTATCTCCTTATTTTGATTGTTTTTATTGTCTTTATCTCTCACATATGTCACTCATGTACCCAAGATTATGGTCAGGTCATAGGGATCCATATCTGTCATTCTTCACACATTTGTCATTAGTTGTCTCTAGACACCAGCACCTAGACCGGATATAAGTTTCCGAAGCTCTGTCCAACTTGGGTGCTCTTATCCCCGTTATTCATATTCACATTTTTGACATTTTTGGTCATCCTTTTCATTTTCTTACTCCTATCCCGAGGTCCTAGTCAGCATTTAGGGTTATTAGTGTCAAAATTCAAGTAAGATATCCCTATATAAACACAACATACATACCATTATAATGGCGGACAATTTCTATCAAGGGTTATCTATCTACATATCAAATGGACTACATCTTGGGCTTATTACTCTGCATACTCACTACATAGGAAGGGGAAGTGTTTTATCTAGCTACCACCCCTTATCTTGGCATTATCAGAGCGAGGGCAACCTAAGATCATTATTGCACACACAATCACATAGAACTACATTGGATCTAAGACGTAGTGCAAGTTCACTTTTTTTATAGTTGAGGATAATCGACCCCTCATTTTGCATCTTTCTTTTTTAGGATTTTATGTAGTTTATGGATTTTGCATGAGATTATTTGTGTTACAGATTTATAGGTACTTCAGCGATGCAAGTGTGATATATAGGTGATCATTGGTAAATAATTTTGAAACCCTAGCAATAATTAAGAAATCAAATTCTAACCTTTTGGCAGACTTTGATGCCCCACAAATGTCTAGGGCACCCACAGGCACCCTCGCTCCTACCAAAGCACCCGTGTCTTGACATTCCCAACACTTTTGTATTTTCCTGGGTGAGGTTGTGACATCCTGAGTTATTTTATCAGTTCTTCTAGTCCAGAAAAACTTTGGAATAAGAGGAATACATTTAAGTTCCCTATACTTCTCACTTGCTTTCATAGTCACATCTCTAAAAATTACTTAGCATTTGTATCTTATTGTACATCATTATAGTAGTTTTCTAGATTCAAATTTCAGTAAAATATTTATGATATTATTGAATCACAAGGTGATAGTATATACAACCCAATTTGTTACTAAGTATTTGATGAATAAGCCATTGATAAGTGGCATGATTATTAGATGGTTATTGTTCTTATGATAATTGAATGTAACAATAATTGATAAGCTTAGAGAAGTTATTGTAGTTGTAGATTTCTTGTCAATACTAACAACTGCAGGTCAAGATGAACCAATGGAGGATGAATTTCCAGATGAAAACTTATTTTACATATATTCTACATTACCATGGTTTTCTTACATGGCTAATTATATTTCTCCAAGGAATTTTCCACCTTTTTTAACTCCTAAATAGAAAAGGTGCCTCATAAAGGATAATTCAATGTTCACATGGGTAAAGAGGTTATTATTTAAATGTGGTCCAAAACTTATGTTGTGTAAGTGCCTAAGAGAGGATGAAATTTATGATGTCTTAAGGGATTTTTATGATGAACAATTAAGGGGTCATTACTCATCACTCGACTATTTAAAAAGTCTTGGATGTTGGATATTTCTGGCATTCATTACATAAAGATGCAAAAATATATGTTTGGCAATGTGACTAGTGTTAAAGAATGGGAATGCCTACTCTCTCCAATGAAATGTTTCTCCATCCTCAAGTGGTTTTAGATCCTTTTGAGAAATGGGTATTGAATATCGTTGGCCTTGTTGATCCAAATTCACAGGGAAGGAATACACTCTTGTGTGTATTGATTATATTACCAAGTGGGTAGAGGTTCAAACCTTGCAATTCACTAGGGATGAGAAGGTGGATCACTTCTTATACAAATGAGTATTTCTTATATTTGGGGCACTAAAATATATTACTTCATATCAAGGGACACAATTATATATCTAATGTGATTAAAGCATTTGCAAATTTATATCGATTAGGCACAACAAATTGTCACCTTATCACCCCCAATTAAATGGAAAATTTAAAGTCACTAACAAAGAGCTATAAAATATCTTGACTAAAGTGATAGACATCAATAGGAAGGACTAAGAAAAAAGTTACCGTAAGTATTTTCGGCATGTAACACAACATGGAAATCCATTACCAAATTATCCCCATATGAACTAGTCTATAGGAGAGCCGGTTTTTTCCATAGAATTTGAGATCTGAACTTTGAAGACATTAGTAGAAGTGGGGATAGACTCAACACTAAAGCTAGTTTTTTCCATAAAATTTGAGCTCTTAACTTTGAAGACATCGGTAGAAGTGGGGATAGACTCAACACTAACAAAAAAAGGATTATCTTGTAACTCAATGAATTAGATAAGCTAAGAAAAAATGTTTTGCACCATACATAATTGATCCAACAACAAAGGAAAATGTGGCATGGCCACTATATCCTAAAAAGAAAATTTCAAGTTTGATATTGAGCATTTTTATCTAATTCCAAGTATAAGGAATTTAAAGGAAACGTATGCACCTACTAATTGGGTACCTAGCAAATTGAAGAAGTCCACAGAATGGGTATGTTCAACTTAAACCCATTAATGGTGAACACAATACACTATGGGTTAGTGGTCATAGGCTTCGCCTATATAGAAATCTAGTTTCAAAGGAGTTATTTAAAAATCAATATCCAAAAATTTGTTGTATGAGGGAGGTTTTCTCCTTCTCTCGTAACTCAATTTTGAATGTTGATGAGACCGAATAAAGGAAAAAGGTTGAAAACAAGAAATGGTGGCCTTTTTATCTGAAAGAATAATATATATATACATAATAAAATAAATAAATAAATAGGAAGGGGCTGAAAACCAAATATGATAACCACTTCTAGGTAAATGAAAACTTGTTGAAACATGACAATCGTCTTTTCCTTTTCCACAAGGACATCAGGACACATGTTGTGATGTAGGAGCATAACTGGATCCCATTCAAATGTTATTGTTTCTACAATGATGTGAATAGGTGGCTGTGGTCATGAGAGAGAGAGTTGAGATGGAGAGCAAATTTGAATTTTAAATGGGATTTTTCCTCCATAAGATGTAATGCAGTTATAAATGTATATTAGAGAGTCCAAAGGGTGTGTAAGGTGTTGTGAGTGTCTATTCAAGTCATGGTATGTGTATTTAGTCATAATGTGAGTAGATGAGAGTGATAAATGTGTAAAAGGTGGTCATGACATGTATGGAAGTTGAAAAGTCACTAAATGACAGCTTAGGAGTCATCATAGTTTCTAGAAGAGTAGTTACATTCCATGGAGTTGGTATGTGCAAGCTAGAAATTTTAATATAGTGTGTGAGCTAAGGATTCTTACAATTATTCCTCATGGAGAGGATATAAGAAAAACTATGAAGAAATAAGGATAAAACATCTTTGTATGAAGGTTTATAATACAAAGATATTTGAATATGAATTCATTTCTAATGTGAGTTATCTTACTTCTTGAAGGATGTCACTATGATTGTATTGGAAATGATAGTTCCTCACCATAGTGTTTACATGAATCCATTAGTTTAGTGTTAAGAGATCTATGCATGCCTTTCCTTTGGGTTGGTGTAACATACTAATGCTTTGTTTTGAGGTATGAAGGGATCTCGGACCGATACAAATAAGAGTATGACTGTGATTATTGTAAAGGAGATTAGGCATTATGTTCAAACTCTTTTTTATTAAAAGAGGAATATTTGCATGAAGGATAGACTCTCACTAATTTATATATTGAATGTCATTGTTAATGATTTGGGAATCTCATTCTCGTATTGATGAAATTTACATGGGTTTTTAACCGAGTTGATAGTTTGTTCTAACCGAGAGGACTGTGGTAACATATGGAGAGGTAAGGAGGGATTCTTAGTTGGTTTACAACTAAGGGAAGGTAAGAAAGGTATTTTATTAATTATCTTGAAGGTCCTTGTGTATGTAGTAGTGAATCCTTCATGATACTTTGTCTTTTGTATGTTACTAGTCACTAGAAGGACCATAACTGTGAGTAGGTTGGGAAATGTGTGATTGCATGTTTGTATCAATTTCTTAAAAGATGGAAGGTTTTTTGGTCATGAATATAATCTATGAGAAAGATTTATTTTGAGTGTTAAGGAGAGAATGAGTCAAAACCTTGTATGGATTGTGCATATTTAGACCAAAACAGAGAAGGAGGCTTGGTTAGCACATGTGGGTTCTTCTTCAAGGTCACTCATAAGATATTCATGTTAGGCACATAAATACATTCTCTTGGTTCAATTTATAGGTTTTGAGATTTTGTTTTGAAGTTTTTATAGCCATTTGAAGACCCTCGGGCTTCTGAAAGGGTTCACTTGACAGTGCTATGATTTATCCTTTTGAACATCAAACACACTCCATTTACCTTGAAACCTTCAAGATAACATGCCAAGTAATTATATAAAGGGATTTTAAAGAAATTTCAAAAACCAAGGGTTGAATTTTCATATTTTCTTGACAGATTTAGACCTAGGTTGGTAAACATAGTCAAAGGGTTAATTTAGAGGGTGGATTACCAAAGTAAGTAGTTGATAATGAAGCAGACCAGAATTAAAACTTCATAGGATTAAAGAACTCAATAATTTATCCTCATAATTCTTGAGATTATATCTTAAAAGTGTTTGCATGAAAAGTGTTAGGGGTTACAAGACTACCCCAGTGCTAGTTAGCTCTTCTAAAACAAAATTACAAAAGTGAGGTGGAGAGAGTTGTGCTAAGAGTTAAGTTCTTAAATTTTACAATCATATCTAGGGTGATGAAATACAACTGAGGAATGTGTTAGGCCCTTGTGGGTAGCTCTATAACATTAATTTCACTAATGAAGCAATCGCCTTGTCTTAAGAAGGAAAAAGGTAGTTTTGATACAGTTAGTAAAGTGTTGAACCTTGGAAGCCTCTACATCATCCTATGTAAAGGACCTAACTATGTTTTAAATGAATAAATAGGTAAGGTCACTTAAGAAGCAGAGAGGAGGTTAAAGAGACAAAATTACATCCTTAAGAAACATAGCAAGTAAGTAAGAAGTGCGTAATAATTTGTAAATTAATGGGTAGAAGACTACAATGAAGAAATGATGAAATGATGGACAATGCGACAGTGAATGAAAATGCTAAGCAGGGTAGGAGGCTATTTTCAGCATGAATGAATCCATTATAATATCCTTTTGACACTATTTGTAGAGTTTTATCCTTTGTAGGCTCATAAAGGATCCTCACGAGTAGAGCTAAGATGAAGTAAGTTGTTAAGATTTTCTTATTCATTGGATATATGGATGATATTAGTATTTTACTTTGCATCATTTGGTATCGAGCCTAGATAATTAGATTGTTGAGTTATTTTTGTTATTTAAAAATTCATTATGAATGCAAGTTTTGTATATACAACAGAAATTTTGAGTTGTTTGATGGTTTGAAGTGATTGAGCAAACTAATTCCTTCTCATGTAAGTGTGTATGTGAAGTTTATGATAGTTTTCTCATTTTGAAGTTGAAGAAGAGTAAAGTAAATAAAATATTAAGTGAAACACCAAAAGACCTGGTGAGGCCAAGGTGAGGTGTGTGAAATTTGGAAAGTTAAAGAGGATAAGGAGACTGAGTTGAAAAGAGAGTTGCTTAGGAGGATGAAGAATGGTGAGAAGAGAAAGAAGGAAGACATAATAAGAGAATAAGAGAGAAACATAAAGTTGTGGGAAGAACAAGAAGTAAGAGAGATAAGAAGAAGCTTGGAGTAGATGGATGAGATAAAGAGGAAAGTAATAGAAGAGAAATGAATAAAGTGAAGAATTTAGTGTTGAGAAAGTGTGTTAAGTGGCCATTGAGGTCACTTGTGAAGAGAGAGAGAAGACAACAACAGAAGAAGGAGATAAAATAGGAAGAAGGAAAGTTAAATATGGTGGAAATGAAGGAAAACAAACCAAAGAGAGAAGAAATCAAAGATGAGATCAAGGAAGAATTTGGTGTTGAAGAATAATTTGAAGGAGAATGTGGAAAATATAATTTTTAGTTTGTGTACATCAATCAAGAGTAGCTAGAGGCAGAAATACAAGCACTTGAATGTGCTTTGAGAGGTGAAGAAGTAAAGTATGGTGAAGAATAAGATGAAAAGATGGAAGAGAATATTGAAAAGAAACAAGAAAGAGAATATAAACTAGATGAAGAGGCTCAAAAGTCTCTTGTTTTTGAATCTAATGTTTTGTATGTTTATGAATGTACATGTATGGGCAAATTCATTGAAAGAGAAGCTCATTTAAGATCTCAAATGAAGAGAAAAGAGAATGAAGACCTCCTTTCTAGGGGTAAAGAGAAGAAGATGAAGATGAAGACAAATACTGAAGGTCAAATGAAGAATGAATCTAAAGAAAAGTCATGGGACCCAGGTGGATGTAAGAAAGTTGAATAAATTGGAAACAAGAAGAAAATACAAAGAACCAACTATAAAGACTTGAACAAATAAGCAAAGTGTAGGAACACTTTTTCTCCACCAAGGGAGTATGATGCAGAACATCATCTAAATCCAATAAAATGTTATTGTTTCTACAATGAGGTCAATAGGTGTGTGGGGTCATGAGAGAGAGAGAGAGAGTTGAGATTGAGAGAAAAATTGAATTTTAAATGGGATTTTTCCTCCATAAGATGTAATGTAGTTATAAAGGTATATTAGAGAGTCTAAAGGGTGCATAAGGTTTTGTGAGTGTCTAGTCGAGTCATGGTATGTGTAATTAGTCATATGTGAGTAGATAAGAGTGATAAATGTGTAAAAGGTGGTCATGACATGTAGGGAAGTTCAAAAGTCACTAAATGGAAGTTAGGAGTCATCATAGTTTCTAGAATAGTAGTTACATTCCATGGAGTAGGTGTGTGCAAGCTAGAAATTTGAATATAGTGTGTGAGCGAGGAGTTTTATAGCTATTCCTCATGGAGAGGATGAAATAAAAATATGAAGAAATAAGGATAAGACATCTTTGTAAGAAGGTTTATAATACATTGATATTTGAATATGAATTTAGTTCTAGTGTGAGTTATCTTACTTCTTAAAGGATGTCACTATGTTTTTATTGGAAATTGTAGTTCCTCACCATATTTTTACATGAATCCATTAATTGAATGTGGAGGGATATATGCATGCCTTTCCTTGGAGTTTGTGCAATGTACTAATGCTCTGCTTTGAGGTATGAAGGGGTCTCTTACTAATATAAAGAAGAGTATGGCTGTGATTATTGTAAGGAGATTAGGAATTGTGTTTGAACTCTTGGTTGATGAAAAGAGGAAGATTTAAATATAGGGTAGACTCTCACTAAGTTATAGATTGAATGTTATTACTAAGAATTTAGGACTCTCATTACTCAGTATTGATGAAATTTACATGGGTTTTTTACTTGAGTTGAGAGTTTATTGTAACTAAGCGGATTTTGGTAATGTATTGAGAGGTACGGAGGGATTTTTAGTTGGTTTACAAGTAAGGGAAGGTAAGAAAATTATTTTATTAATGATATTTAAGGTCCATGTATATGTAGTGGGGAAGCCTTCATGATACTTTGTATGTTACTAGTCACTAGAAGTACTTTAACTGTGAGTAGGTGGGAAATGTATGATTGCATGTTTATATCCATTTCTTAGAAGATGGAAGGTTATGTGGTCAAGAACATAATCCATTAGAAATATTTCTTTTGAGTGTTAAGGAGGGAATGAGTCAAAAACTTGTATAGATTGTGCATATCCGGACTAAAACATGGAAGGGAGGCTTGGTTTGCATGTGTGGGTTCTTTTTTGAAATCAATAGTAAAATATTCATGTTGAGAACATAAATAAAATATCTTCGTTCAATTTATAGGTTTGGATATTGATTTTTGAAGGTTTTAAAACCATTTGAAGACCTTCAAGCTTTCAGAAGGGTTCACTTTGTGAAAATGCTAGGGTTTATCCTTTTGAACATCAAACCAACTTCATTTACCTTGAAACCTTCAAGATATCATCCCAAGGAAGTCTATAAAGGCATTTTGAAGAAATTTTGAAAAACCAAGTGTTGTATTTTCATATTTTCTTAACAGCTTTAGACCTAGGTTGGTAAACACATTCGAAGGGCTAGTTTGGAAGGTAGATTACCAAAGAAAGTAGGTGATAATGAAGGAGAAAAATCTTGAGACTTCACAAGATGGAAGAAATCAATAATGTCTCCTTATAATTCTTTAGATTATATCTTTAAATTCTTTTCATGAAAATTTATAAGGGTTGCAGACTTCCCAGGGCTAGTTATCTCTTCTAAAACAAAATTGTAAAAGTGCGGTGGAGAGTGTTGTGTTAAGAGTTAAGTTCTAAAATTTTGAAAGAATATATAGGGTGATGAAATACAATTGAGGAATGTGGTAGTCCCTTGTGGGTATCTCTACAACCTTAATTTCACTAGTGAAGCAACCACCTTGTCTTAAGAAGGAAAAGGTAGTTTTGATAGAGTTAGTAAAGGGTTGAACCTTGGAAACCTCTACATCATCCTTTATAGAGTATCTAAATGTATTTTCAGTGAATAAATAGGGAAGTTTTCTTGAGAAGAAAAGAGGAGGTTAAAGAGACAAAATTTCATCCTTTAGCAACATAGTGAATAAGCAAGAAGTGAGAAAGAATTTGCAAATGAATGGGTAAAAGACTACAATTAAGAAATGATGAAATGATGGAAACTGTGACGATGAATGAGAATGTTAAGCAAGGTAAGAGGATGTTTTCAGCATGAATGAATCCATTATAGTAGCCTTTTGACACTACTTGCAAACTTTTAGCCTTTGTAGGCTAGTAAATGATCCTCGGGAGCATAGCTAAGATGAAGTAAGTTGTTAAGATCTTCTTGTTCATTAGATATATGAATGATATTAGTATTTTTCTCTGCATCATGTTGATAAGGGGATGCTTCAAGTATGTGTATCAAATCTTATTATTGTTATGGCATTAAATTCATTTCAAACATCATTGAGTAACTTTCCATAACTGAACTAAAAATATGAGGTAATTATGACTTCCATGCATGTCTAAACTTACATGATATTCCAAGTTTAAAAGATAATTGGTAAAAAGTGTGAAATATTATCTACATGCTTAGAGCATAATGTGGGAATGGTGAAGGTAAACTTAATTCAAGTGTGGGTAATGATTATGCTTGTTTAAAACACAAGGTTCATAATCTAGCGAGATGTTACCGAACCCCCATTCCAATTTTTAAATTCTCTAGTTCATCTCCACTTTACTAATAGTATAGTCCTACATATCAGAAAGAGACCTGCATATCAGAAGTAATCATGCATATCATAAAAAATATGGAAAATGGGGCAAAAGAGACCATTAGAGATAGGAAATGCTAGAAAACTCATGTAAGATGAGGTTGTTGTGCATATCTTTGAAAACATGGGATGGTTGAAATTTCTACGAAAGTTTAAGGGATTTGATAAGGATATGGTTGAAGAATTCACCCTGAATTTTCAAGGGAAAAACTCTAAAGTCCAGAGAACCACCATAAAGGTAAGCATCAAAACATAAGTAAAATCTCTAGGATTCAAAATATAGAAGCAGAGTTTGTTAGCTCTAGATTTATTTACAATGAGCTCTTTGTGAGCTTTCAAGCATAAGGAGAACCTACTCTTAGGTTATGTCAGATAGGACTGGGAAAGTTAATGGAGTTATGAGAGATAATTTCTTTGATCCTGGGAATTAGTAATAAAGTGGCTTATGAAATAACTTACATGTGAAGGTTAGTATCAAATTTTACTTATCCCTACTATGTGAATTTTAAATCATTTATGAAATAGGACACATCATCCAAAGTTAAGAATCAATTTACTAGAATTGTTGTACAATTCTTCACATACTATGGTAGAGAAATTTAACAGTGAGAGGAACGCCTTTAAGACATCATGGCCTAATTAAAATCATATGCAATCATCATTTCGCGAAGAAAATGGAGAGGTAACATGGCATATATTTTTGAAGAAATTTAGTAAGGAGGAAGCTAGGTCAAAATGATATATCAAAGTCCTTGTCCTCAAGAGAAAAATACGGAGAAAAGATGAAGATGAGGTAGAAATATAGGTTGTAATCAATGATCAAATTGTTTTAACCCTTCTCTTTTATACATAAAAGGTTCCAAAGAACAATTACCTCCTCTACAAGTTGAAACATCTCATTTTAAGAGATATACAATAAGGAGGTTAGTGTTACTAAGAGATGATGATTTTGAAGAAGAAATAATTATGGTATAAACTCTATAGAATTTGGTCATCCTATCACTTTCCCATAAGAACCTTCATATCAACCACCTACACAAGAGGCATATGAGGATAAACATACTATGTCTTCCACCACTACTCCAATAGTAGAGGAAGTAGAACAACCTCAACCTCAACAACAATCAATGGATAAAGAGAAGGTCCCATGAAACTTGTTGAAGAATCTTGTCAATCATCACCCGGAACATGTAAATTAAGGAGATAGACAAATGAATTAGGTAATATCCTTTTCTAAAGCTCGAGTTTTCATTATAAATGAAAAACAAATAGATTGAGAGATTAAAATAGCTCTTGAATGAAAAAGAGATAATAATTCATAGTTTAGATCAAAACTTGTAAATGAGAAAGAAAAGTCCGAAGAATTTGAATGTAAGATGAAAGAGTTGAAAATAAAATTGGATAGTGTCAATAGTAAGTTGTAAGAGAGAGATAACCGAGTGTTATATTAGGAAGATAAGTTAAAAGAAAGGGGAAATGAAATTAAATCCATTTCTCGAATTTTTAGACAACTATCTACACATTCTAGCAAGAGATTACCGAGGTAAGAGGAAGTAGAGAAAATTGTTATCCAAGAGATCTCAAAAAGAGTTAAGTGATAAGGAAGTTAATACCGACTTTTATTTTTCTAGTGTCATCTCTAAGGGAAATCTTGCATATATATCTCATTATTACAAACTTAGAGACATGAAAGTCAAGAATAAAGAGTTAGAAATTGAAATCAAGAAATTGAGGGAACATAATACGACTGGAAGGAAAGATCACGGTATCTTGTCGAGATAGGTGAATCTTTGCTTACTTGCAGAGACCCTCTAATTTATATGCATGTTACTTAGGGAATAATTGCTTAATTGACAGTTTTCAAACTAAAAGAACATACCACATGATTTAGAAGATCCTAACAAATTCATGAAGTCCTAAATAACCAAAAGCATGGAATTGAAATATTTTTTCAGAATTCTTTGTTTACAATTTTATATTGGGACATGATACAAAATTTCGATTAAATTATTTACAAGTGTAGACATAAAATCATGCACTTGGGTAATAGGTCCATAAACACGTACTCGCATTCATATGATTCCAAATCGAGAAACCTAGTAATTGACTATTGTTTTTGGCATTTTGTCTTTGTTCTCTATTGTCTTTCTATTCTTTTACACCCTATAGCCAAGTTGGTACTTTATTGCTTTATCTTTCATGATTATGGACACCAACACCCACCAAGATGTCAAGACCCATGCACCCTCATCCCCTCTCGGGTACCCCTAACGTTTTTTCTATCTTACTCACTCCTTTTGGACCTCTTTTATCTTTTGGACATATTATTTTCTTATGGATCAGCCTTCCAATTATCAATTATGAAATTAAACCAAGGAATCATATAAATAAAAATGTGACCAAAATAAATTGCTCGCACTAAGCATCTATTATCACCACCTTAGGTTGTATCCAAAGGAATTATAAGAGCATCAAAGGCATCCATCTATATTTCATTCAAGGGACAAGGGACTACATTTTCGGTATACACGCGTAGGAGGGCAAGTTCAATTTTCCATCCACATATTTAATTACATTGGTACATATAGTTATTTCCCTTTATCACGTGTGCTTACAAAAGAGCATCCTAAGGTACGATTTCTACACACACACACAAGAACTACATGGAGTCTAATATGTAGTGCAACACTTAGTCATAAGTTCACTCTGTCGGGTGACCATCAGGGTCAGTCATACTCTCCATATTACATCTTTTATTTTTGGGATTTGATGTAGTTTGAGGATTTTGCATGTCATCTTCTCTTTGCAAGTTACAGTGAATTCGGTGATCATCTAGCGATATACAGGTGACCAAAAGTGAAGGTTAGCAACACTTTTGTGACACAAGAAAACCCATTTTTAAGCCTTTGTGCACTTGCAGCACCCAACAAAGGTCTCTGAAACCTAGGTGCCCGCCTGCCCAGCCAGCCCTAGTCTTGGCTCATTTGATAGTCCTAATATTTTTTGTGCTAATTACGTAGTTTTCTCCTCTTATTCATCATTTTCTCCAATCCAAAACACTTCAAGATCAAGTGTGAAATTAGATAAGTCTTTTATCCTCTCTATTACACTTAGGGTTCCATATTTATTTAGCTTATTGCTAATGTCAAATTTATACTTTTGTGTTTATTTATCATACGTGACTCTACAATATTAGGGCTTTAAAATTCTATATTTTTAAATCATTTGGTGAACCCACATTCAAACACTTTGGGATATTCATTTTGCTTCTTCTATCTAATCTCCTTTCATGGATCCTAAATCTCATCAACTATCCTTGTATGAATTACTTCAAAAGCACCTAGTCTGCAAAGATGCTCGCATAAAATTTGTACACACAATGTACCTCCCTCCCTATACGCCACCTTCACAAGTGAGTGTCATTTTTAATCATCTCTTATACATGTCTATTAGTTCTGATAACACATATTCTCAAGCTATCTTGGAGTCAATTCAAGCTTTACACCATGCTTTTCAAGATAAATTTCAAGCTATGGAAGCCACGATTCAATCTCTCAAAGTTGAAATCCAAGATCTCAAGGATGCTTCTCAAGCCCATGATTGTTCTTATTTTACATCTCACCCTACTTCTATTTCTTCTACATGTGATCATATCATTGAACCATAAGTCTTACCACTCCCCACACCTCTCAAATTTTATCAAAATATTAAACAACATGATAGTATTCCCCATCTCCTCACTCATCAATTGATCATCTTACCACCTACTCATTGTTATCCTCCTTATCATCTTGCCACATATCAAGGTCTCCCATTTTTCCATTATCATTGAATCAATGGACATAATGAAAATGATTGTTATGCTTTAAAATGAAGAATCAAGCAGATTGAGCATGAGGCTTTTATCTCATTTGTTGCACAACATCATGTTACATGCCCATCTCTAAATTCTACATCCAAATGGACTCCTAAATCCACTCCTTTTATGACCAATGAGCATCAAGTTATCACTTCTAATGTTCCTTCTTCGGTCATTCAAGCGCCACCTATATAACCCATTCCAACTAATAAATCACCTCTCAAGGTTTGTCCTCCAACACCTCCTCTCAAGTCTTCTACAGCATTATCAATCCCACATAAGCTATAACCAATCATTTTTGTCAAAGAAACTACTCCTTACATTGATCCCCTTAGCAACATCAACTAAATCTACACACTTGGGGGATCATGCTTACTTCCCCCTCCTAGCATGATCAGGTATCTAACATGTCTACTATTACAACCCGTGCTTCATACTTCTTATTTTTAAACATCATCACATAACTTGATACACATATTATAACTTCATCACCCTATGACACACTCTAGTTATACGGTTCATACTTGACCACCGAGGGTATAAATCTGAAATGAACCTCAACTCTCCTATACTTTACACTTTTTGCTTATCATCTATATTTCTAGCATCTATTTTTAAACCATTTCCCGATGACACACTCTTGTTCTACGATTCATTCTTGATTGTTGAGGCATCTTTTCTAAATGAAACTCATCTCATGATCATCCACATACACTCATGGGGCACATTTCTCCTATCACATATACATCTCATACCATTCCATCTCACTCATTCACAACATATTTCATATCTTAGTTACACATACGCTTGTTTGCTTATACTAGTTACATGTACACTTTGTTTCACATGCTAGACATATACATAGTACATCATTATCTTTCCATATATACACATGCACATTCACTTTTTCTCTAGTTATGAATGTAACCTTTTTATAGATCATTATGCGTAATAATAATTCTTGGAATTGTACCTCTTACCAGTCCCACCGAGGCTCCACTGGGCATCTAATTTCTTACGCATCATAGTACTATTATTTCCTTTTATACTACTTCATATTCTTACTAGCACACTACTTTCCATTGATCTATACATGCTTTTGCATACTCTTTATCTTTCTAACATACTAATGGGTGCTTCATGTGTGTAGACACAAAATCATGCACTTTGGGTAATTATCTAGTCCCGATTGCATACTACTATTCATATGATTCCTAAGAAATAAAACTACTAATTAAACCTTGTCTTTGGCCATATTTCTTTTCTTTATGTTGCCATTTTTTATCTTTCACCCTTACTTTCTCGCTTTTCCTTTTTATACCTTAGCATTTATCATCCTGGACACCAGCGCCCAACTAAGATGCCAACACCAGGTGCCCCGACCTCGTATACTTAGTTCACACTATTTGGGTCCTTTTTAGCCATTTGATCATATTATCTTTTTGGTATTCATCCTTTTCAAGGTTAATTACAAAATTCAAGCAAAGGAATCATATAAATATAAAGTTATGTGATCATAATAAAGGACCAAGCACTAAGCATTAACTATCACCACCTATGGTTGGATCCATCAAACATCTAAGAGCTACATTGTATCCGTCTAGCACCATAAAAGGGACACAAGGGCTTGTTATTCTGCATACACTTCATAAGAGGGAAGTTCATTATATTCAATGCACACATCTATTATATTTCTTTACATCTAGCTACTTGCTCGCTATCAAGTGTTACACGCAGAAGAGCCACCAAGGGCACAATTCCACACACACACACACACACATAGAGAACTACATTAGGTCTAAGATGTAGTGCAATGGTCAATCGTAAGTTCACCATTGTGATAGTTAAGGATAGTCCGACCCCTCATTTTGCATCTTTCTTTTTTAGGATTTGATGTCTATTTGAGAGTTTTGCAGGTTCATATTTCATTACAGGTTTCTAATGACCTCAATGAACTTGGTGCAACCTCATAGCAACCAAAGGTGAATAATAACAAATAACTAGTGACCACTCAAAAGAGTCTTCCTGAGCATTTACGCAGACCCATGTGCCTAAAAATAGGTCTAGGGTGCCCATGTCCCTCTCTAGGCACCCCAATCTAGCCTATTCTTCCAAATCTGCATTTTTGTGCTTCAGTGTGACGGTCAGTGCTTCATATTTTCTAGTTTTCCATCTTTGTACACATTCAGGATTTCTATGAATCAGCTAAGGTTTATTACCCTCTCTTTACACTTAGGGTTTTCACTTTATTGCTTAGTTTATTTGGGTTAATTCTTGTACTTAATTACTTGTTGGCGAGAAAAAAATTCAGGTGGATAAACTTGTGGATTTCTTACCAACGCTCTAGGAATCTAAGTCCCTCTACTTAACCGGTGCAACTATCATATATGTATGCATGAGTAAAGGTGGATTTTCCTGGTGGCCTTGTGGTCGGGGATCCAACAGGGGCACTCCACTGACCCCCGTGGAAAAGCCGAATTGTTTGATAGAGAGGACTTTGTTTGGAAGTGGGAAAGGGAGTGAGAATATTAGGTAGGGGAACTAATGCTGCAGGTAGAAAATCATATTCCTGCACACACACTAGTTAGAAATTTCATCACATGTACTAAATTAAGAGGAAACAACTCTGCAAGTAACAATAAGACCAAATAGAATTTGATGAGCACAAAGTATCATGAAATACCTGTTATCCATATTTCATCCCTCAGGAAAAATATTGGATCAGCCACGACCCCGCATAGAAAGAACCAGAGAAATCATGATTATAATCCTGCAAACAAGTTGCAGGGAGAATCTACAATGCAAACAGTTGGGGCCTGTGAAGATCAAACGACCATGTGTAGGAGAAACTCAGAAAATGGCTCTGTTAGTGAATATGTGTCTTAAATCTATTTAACAAGTTATAGGTGGGCTTAGAAATAGAATAGTAGGGTTAGAGAAGGAGGAGCAATGTCACAGAGAAGCTAGGAGCAAGAAAGAGAAGAAACGGTGAAGATCCAAGTCTTCGGGCTCAAAATAGTTCAGAACGAGTCCAAAAATTGACTAAGTATGGAGGAGGCAACGAAGAGAGCCACGTGTCGACACACATGCTTCTCCAAAGTTGAATCCAAAAAGGGAAGCTCAAATGAGTGCCAAGCTTCCACACGTCTAGAGCCCCAAAAAGTTACATCAGCCGTTGAAAAGTCTTTGACTCGACGAAAGGGGCCAGTGTTGGCTCACCAACGCAATTCCAAAATGGGAGCCCAAGGTGAGACTCAAACTTGCGCCAACCCTCCATGTAGAAAATGGTCAATAGAGGTCAAAAGGTAGATAGGCGGGCCTAAAAAAGGGCTAAGTATAGAAGTGCTAGTGGAGACTGCCACGTGTCCAAGCAATGCATCTCCAAGGGTAAATCCAAAAGTGGAGGCTCAAACAAGCGCCAGTTCGCCACATAGCCCAAGGTCTAAAAAGTAAGAGGAAGGTCGTGAAAATTCCAAAGAACTACAGAGGCTTCCAAGTGTCAACCCGACACTCCTTCAAAGGTAAATCTTGATCGGATTTTAAGCGAGCGCGGAGCCTCCACGCATCCAGTCTCAAAAAGGGGATAGAGTCGGGTTGAATAGTCAATGCATGGTGGCAGGCTAGTAGAGAGTGCCAAGTGTCCAAATGGTGCTAACTCAAGGGTCAAATAAAGAGAGGTTTCCAGTAAGCGCTAGACCGCCGCATGTCCCTCACGGTCAAAATATGACCCCGCCAGAAAAGGACTTAGCCAAAAACATAGAAATTGAGCAAGTCGCAAAAGAATGCCATGTCAACCCCACACTATTCCAAAGCAAAATACAGAGGCCGCCCTCAAGTAAGTGCTAGCCCTCCACATGTCCCATATTAAAAAGGGGCCCATTTTTTGAACTAGTTTTCCCACCTTTTTGTATGGACCCGATACAAACTTCGAAGGGGCATATCTTTCACTCAAGGCTCAAAATATTGTAAATATGACACCATTGGAAATATCTCGGCCTCGTCTACACCATGGAGATCTGAAACTTTAAGTTTGGGGAGGTTAGGTGGGAGAAAAATGGAGAAACATATTCGGGCCATTAATGCAGGATCTATTTTGCCCCAATAACCAGATCGATTCGATCTGATCCGTCATTTCCTCCTTCTTCGAGGCACCGAATAAGAAATTGATGCAGTCAAGACAAATTTGGGGCAGATTTTATGGGAGGCATTAATAGGTGGTTGAGCTTATTTTTTTCCCTTCTCTCTCTTTCTCCTCTCTGTGTTGAATCTATAAAAGGGGTCAAACTCATTGTAAAGGGTTGACATTCTTTTGTTTTTTGCAGGCTCCCCTTTCCTTCTAGAAAAGGAATTCATGGAGTTTTAGACCTTCCATTTAAATTGTAATATGTTTCCTACCTTCTGGCCATTTGTAATGCATTGTATCAATCTACAGAGCAATAAAACACGTTTGTGATTGATTTTAGATCCTTTCTTGTCTCCTTTTCTCTCATTTGGTCTTTCATTATAAATTTGGTTATCTGTGCTTGATTATTATATGCATTTTGTTGGTTTGTGTCTATCAACAAAACTAATGTTCATCATTCCTTCGGTGCATCACCTTGTAGCTTAGTTTTGATTTCTTGTATTCCTTTTATCCCTATCTCCTTGGTAAAACTTAGATTAGGTTTAGGAATAGGTCCTCTGCAAGTTTCCATGCATGCACCTAAACAGAGGAATAAGAACCAACCTTTAATCTGAGAGAGTTTTCCCATTTACAAAGTCCCACACTTTGGGGAAAACTCAATGTTATGTGAATCACACCAAATGAATCTACCTTAGAAAAGTAGATCTGATGACTCATTTGGGGGTGCTGTGATTTTGCACTAATAGTTTTGGCATGCCCGATGGGACAAGAAGTCTCCATATTTATTACAGTAAGATTGATGTGCACTTGTTGTGATTCTAGATTTTAAGAAGATTTTAAGAACTACACATCTGGCGACTCCAAAAGGGACAAAATCCACTGTTTCAAAGAGTCCAAGTTTCCCAAGTTCATGAGAAGGATACAAACAAGGTCAAGAACTAGAGAAGAAGGACAGTTTGTACACCTACACTTGTCTCCAGACAAAAGGAGAAGAGGAAGAAGAGCCCAGAGGTCTCTATCTCCACCAAACAGAGCCTTATCAACACCTCCTCCTAGTAGGTCATTCTTTCAATCAAGAAGGGTGCTCAGCCAATCAGGATGGCACAACCAAATCCTTATGTCAATTTCACTGGCAGTAGCCCACTCGCTCTAAATGCACAAAATCTAGTTCCGGTGGCAACATTAAAGAGCATCCCATATTTCACTGGAGAAAACCAGACTTCTCCTAGTGACCACGTTCAAGACATTACAAATGTCTGTACAATCCATGAGATCATTGAGATGGACATTGCAGTCAAGTTGCTAGCCTCTTCACTCAAGGGTAAAGCTTCACAATGGTTCAGAGCCTAGCAAAGTAGCTCTATTCAAACTTGGGACCATCTGTGCAGAGCTCTTCATGACTAGTTTGGAGAAAAGGAGATAACCTATCCTTGTTGGAGCAACTGACAATAATCAAGAGAGCTCTAAATGAGCAATGATGATTTCAACCTTAGATTTCAACAAACCTAGGATAGATTCCATTCTAAAAGAATAAAGCCCACTGAAGAAGGTGCCTTCTTATACTTTCTTAGAGCTTTAAATTCTGATATTGCTTTAATGATTCAGTCAATGGGGGGCACAACCTTACCTGTAGCCTATAGCCTTTCCATAGGAGCTGAGAATCATTTAATTCAGGCTGAAAACTTGCTCCTAGGCCATCCATGCCTCTATACCCCAAATTAGGAAACCCAAGTACTAGCCAAACACCCACATTAGCTCCTATACCTACTCCTAGGAGTCAAAGTTCAGCTGAAGCCTCCACCTCATCATCTAACACCTCAAAGGAGCTTTAGGAAGTTATGAAATAACTTCAAAACCTGGGAATGAGTTAGTAACCATCAAAATATAGTAGGCTCAGAGTTCTAGGCCATATCACCTCAAGCTCAGATCGTCGCTAGACCCCGTATCGCAAAAAATAGACCACCAACTCAGCTATAAATCAGAGTCAACACCAAGGACAACCTCAAGTCTACTAGACCTTTCAGGTCATATGATCCAAACACAACTTCAACATCAAGGGCATTAGTTCCAAAGACAAAATAACATGGCACAAGAATATGATTGGTGTTTCCCATGCAATCAGCCACATAATCAATCGATGTGCTTCAATGGTGCACTAAATCAGGATTTGATGGTGTAAACCATTGGTGTGTCACAAGAACCTAGCCAAGAATAAAATCAGCAGCAAGGAGCTCAACAAGAGGGACCTCCAAGTGAAACTATGCTTGTCAATTGGCAAGCTGAAGACTTCTGTGGAATGAATCAAGCTCCTTCTCAAAGTATAGCTACCAATACATGGTCCAAGAAGAGAAATATTGGAGAAGGACATTCACCAAACTTAGGTATCCTCAATCCTCCATTGCTCCACAAGGTATTGGCATTCAAAATACAACTCCCAATATGTAGAGCCAATCCAAGCCACCTTCCAAATCCACTTAGGCACCGGTTGTAACAACCCATGTGCAAGAGAAAAAATGTGTCAGGGAAGGGGCAACAAAAGGATAGCTCATTTAATATCATTGAGAAAATGAAGAAGACAAGTGTGAACATTTCACTATGGGAGTCACTAGCCATTCCAGGGCAGAGGGATCTATTGCAGACTGCTATGGCCAATTGGTCAAGCTCAAATCAACCCCCTAACCAACAAGAGAAAGTGCTTACCAATACAACTCAACCTGGGGAAACCATCAAGAGAAACAAGGTAAGAACCTGAGACCTCCTCCATTCTATGTTTCATTAATCATTAGGGACAAATTGGTGCATAATGTATGATTGATTCGGGGGCAAGTAGTTTTGTAATGCCCAAACAAATAGCTGATCAACTAGGTCTCCAATGTATGAAGTCATCTCTAGAGGGGTAGTACAATTAGATGGGACAATAGTGACAACTATTGGAATCATCAAGGATCTAAGCCTCACTCTGCATGCCTACCCCAATGTGATTGTATTGCAAAACATATCAGTCATAGACTTACCACCACATTTTGTATTATGTTTATCCAGGACTTCACTGCCAAAATTGAGGCTATTTTTCTATTGACTGGTCGCATATGCTCTTTAGAACAAGGTATGGAGCAAAGGCCACAATCAGATTTGAGCCCATAGTAGATTATCACATTGAGTCTTATGTGCCTAGCCCAATCAATGCAAATTGTTTGGATTTTGATCAGAGGACCTCCTAAACACTTGTGAAGCAGATACCAAGGTGGGGTGTATCCTGACTCTACTCTCGATGAATGAATGGGTGGTCAAAAGACATGCTTTTGATCCCTATAAGGAGATGGAAGAATCTGAGCTAGGAGTCTACTACCTACATGAGGAGAATCATCCTCTTCCTGACATCATTAAGACTAGAACACAAAGATGACAATGAAGTATGGAAATTGTTCTTTGATGGCTCAAGAAGTAGGCAAGGAGCCGAGAGGAGGGGCTATGATTGTGTCACCCCAAGGTATGAAATATTACTTCAGCTTTCTGCTTTCCAATTTTCCTGTTCAAACAATACAACAAAATATGAGGCTTTGGTTCATGGATTGCATTGGGCTAGAAGACAAGGAATCAAGAACCTGCAAGTGTTTGGTGATAGTGAACTGGTTGCCAATCAAGTCAAAGGACAAAATGTTGTCAAGAATGACCTGCTCAAAAGCTACAAGAATAGGGTATGGGATCTCATTGAGGATTTCAAAGCCTTCAACATTGTGTCCATACCTAGGAAGGAGAATGAAGCTACTGATAGGCTTGCAGCAGTTGGAGCAACATTTGATGTGGTTGAAAACATCAAGAGGGACAAAGGACAACCACATATCCATGTGATTGTGAGGCCAATAGTGCTAGATAACAACACATGCTGGCAAGTGTTTGAGAATGATCAATAGATCATCAATTTTTTGCAAGAGGAAGCTGAATTCTTAGCTAGGAATCAAAATAGATTAGAGCAAAGAATATGGAGATCAAGTAGTGCAACTGCATACAAACAAGCTTCCCAAAGGTTTGGTGACATTAGAATCTATCTTCAATCCTAATGATCAATTTTGAAAAGAGAAGGCTAACATACAAATCAAAGGAGAAGATTCAAAGTCAATTCTAGTTAGAGAAGGAAAACACTTCAAATTGGCAAAGTGGCCACCGAGCAAGAAAGGTATGAATTCATACAACTTTTCCAAGAGTTTCCAAATGTATTTTCTTGAGCTATGAAGACCTAAGAGGGTTCAATCCAAAGTAGCACAACACACAATCGAACTAGATCCAACTAGGCTAAGCCCATCAGGCAAAAAGCGAGACCAATCAATCCACACATTGAACCTCTTATGAAGAAAGAGCTAAACAAGCTGATAGAGGCAAGTATCATATTTCCAATCAAACACTCAAGTTGGTTACAAACTTGGTCCCAATCAGAAGAAGAATGGAGAGATTAGGTTGTGTGTAGACTTTCGAGACTTGAATAGAGCATCCCTCAAAGACCACTACCCACTCCCCTCAATGGAGCAAATTTTGCAAGTGGTGTCTGGATCAAAGAGATTCTCTCTCTTAGATGGCTACTCAGGGTATAACCAAATAATGGTGAAAGAAGATGATCAGTTCAAAATGGATTTCACCACCAAATGGGGCACCTATGCCTACAAAAATGTCATTTGGATTGTCTAATGTCGAGCCTTTTCCAAAGGGAAATGGATATGACATTCAAAGGGTTGATCAACAAAATAGTACTGATCTATCTAGATGACATTATTATGCTCTCCAAAAATGTAGCAGATCACCTTTTTCACCTAAGATAGGTATTTCAAAGGTGTAGAGATTTGGGGTATCATTGAACCCTAAAAAATGCATATTCTTGGCCCATGAGGGTAGGCTTCTAGGCCATATTGTGTCAAAGGAAGGTTTGGCAATTGACCCAGAGAGAGTTGAAGCAATAAGAGCATTGTCATTGCCAAGCCATAAGAAAGCTCTTCAAAGCTTCTTAGGAAAAATCAATTTTGTCCGCAAGTTTGTACCAAACTTTGTTGCCCTTGTCAAACCAATAACATTGATGTTGAAGAAGAGCTTGGCATTTAGGTGGATAATGAAGGAAAAGCAAGTTTTGAGGCCATCAAAGAAGCTATATCACAAGCCCCAACTCTCGTGAATCTAGATTTTTCTAAGGACTTCATACTATATGCCTTTGGTGGTAGTGACACAATTTCTACAATCTTAGTACAACAAAACAAAGAGGGTACAGAGCAATAGCCAATTGCCTTCTTCAACCAAGGTCTAGAAGATTATGAAGTGAGATACTCCTTCATCAAAAGCAAGTCCTGGCAGTGATCAGAGGGTTAAAGAAGTTTAAACATCTGGTTTCAAACAATAAAATCCAACTGTTAGTCTCCCATGCAGGAGTTAAAGACTTCCTTCTCAGCAAGGATCTGAATGAAAATGTGCAAGGATGGATCACTCGTGTCATGGAGTATGACATTGAGATCAAGGTTACTAAGCTAGTCCGTGGGAAGGGATTGTGTGAACAATTGGCCTCAAGTCAACAAGATGAAGCAAGTGGTGAAAAGGAAGTTGTTTTTGTCCTACAGAATAGTCAAGAGGAAGAAAATGATGATGTGACCCACTCCTTTTTGGACTCAGAACATGGTGCACTTCCTTCAAACAGCCTGTGTCCTCCAAAATGAGTAAAACAAAAAGGAGACATTTCAGACTACAGGTCATCCCATATGTGCTTATTGATGGCATCTTGTTCAAAAGAGACATCAATGGCATTCTGTTAAGATGCATTAGGACAAATCAGATTGAGAGAGTGTTACAAGAGTTCCATGATGAAGCAGCTGAGAGCCATTTTGCTCCACGGGTGACAACACTCAAGATCATGAAGGCGGGTTATTATTGGCCCAGGTGTTTAGTGATTGTTATGCATGGATCAAAAAGTGCAAGAACTATGCATTCTTCAGAGGCAAAGAAAGGCTAGCAACACTTCCATTGCACCCAATTTCAATTGACCAACCATTCATGTAATGGGGATTAGATTTCATCGGGGTCATCAATCCAAATTCAAGCCAAGGCCACAAATGGATTCTCGACAACAACAGACTATTTCACCAAGTGGACCGAGGCAAGTGGCACTCAAAGAAGCTAATGAGTCTAGCATACTAGATTTCTATGAAGGGATAGTGACCAGGTTTGGAGTGCCAACCACCATTATATCAAACAATGCATTGGCATTCATAGGTTCCAAAATCATAGAATGGGTCGTTAGAATGGGATTTACTTGAGCACTTCATCAAACTATTACCCTCAAGGTAATGGCCAAGTTGAGTCCACAAACAAGAACCTACTAAAGATTTTCAAGAAGAACTCTAGATGAAAATTAGAGAACTTGGCACACAAACTCAAATCAGCCTTATGGGCTGATAGGACAACACCCAAGAGGTCTACAGGCAGCTCTCCATTCAAACTTATCTATGGGAAAGAGGCAGTGTTGCCTATATCACTTGAGTTGCTAGCATTGGAACTCATGAAGCAACTGGAGATGTCTGAGTTTGAACCAATGGAGGCCAGGTATGCAGAGCTGATGGAGTTGGAAGAAACCAGAGAACATGCACTTCAAACAATGGAGAAGGATCAGTCTCAATCAAGAGATGCTTTGATAAGAAGGCAAGAATAAGGACTTTCCAAGAAGGAGACCTAGTTTTGAAATGGGATGCAGATCGGGCAAAACCAGGAAGGCATTCCAAGTTTGATGCCATTTGGAGTGGCCCTTACATGGTCACAAAATGTAAAAGTAGCAATGCTTTCCAATTGTCTACATTAGATGGTGAAGAGTTGTAGATTCCAGTGAATGGAATCTATCTTAAACACTTCTACTAGAAGGAAAGTTCTCACTTTGTACATACTAGTTTAGTTTCTCTTCCTCTAAGTGCTTGTGCACATTTTCTTGTTGTATTTTAGGTTGTTTTTCTCCTAAGTGCTTTGTGCTACTTGTTCTACTTGGAGCATGTATGATTTCAAATTTTATATATAGTTGTGGTGTTGTTTTTTGCTTTTCTTGACACCCATTCAGAGACAGATAGATGAAGCCCTGGTCAAAGCAATTTTTACTCTAAAACCATCGCTCAAGATTTCTTATGAAAATTGAGAGTGTAAATAGTCAAGCTCATGAATCGAGAGGAATGATCAAGATCGTGACCATTGTTTTCGACTCCATGCCCAACGGAAATGACAAGGTAATTGGTCTTTTCATCTAAAGCAGGTGCATACCCCTGTGAGTCACCAAATTGTTATCCATATTTCACCCTCGAGGAAAATATTGGATCAACCACGACCCCGCACAGAAAAAACCAGAGAAATCATGATTCTAATCCTACAAACAAAGTCATAGGAGACTCTACAATGGAAGTGGCAGGGCCTGCGAAGATCAAATGACCTTGTGCAGGAGAAACTCAAAAAACAGCTCTATCGGGTGAATCTGTGTCTTAAATCTATTTAACATGTTATATGTGGGCTCGGAAATAGAATAGCAGGGTCAGAAGGAGGAGCAAGTGTCACAGAGAAGCCAGGAGCAAGAAAGAGAAGAAACGGTGAAGATCCAAGTCTTCGGCTCAAAATAGTTCAGAACGAGTCCAAAATTGACTAAGTATGGAGGAGGCAATGGAGAGAGCCACGTGTCAAACGGTGCTTCTCCAAAGTTGAATCTAAAAGGGAAATCTCAAATGAGTGTCGGCTTCCACGCGTCAGAGCTTCAAAAGGTTACACCGTCCATTTGAAAAGTCTTTGACTCAATGAAAGGGGCCATGTGTCGGCTCAGCGTAATTCCAAAATGAGAGCCTGAAGCGGACTCAAACTTGCACCAACCCTCCATGTAGCAAAAAATGGTCAACAGAGGTCAAAAGGTGGACAGGGCGTGCCTCAAAAAGGCTAAGTATAGAAGTGCTAGTGGAGACTACCACATGTCCAAGTGATGCATCTCCAAGGGTAAATCCAAAAGCAGAGGCTCAAACAAGTGCACTTTTCCACGTAGCCCAAGTCCAAGGTCCAAAAAGGTAAGAGGGAGGTCGTTGAAAATTCCAAAGACTTGTGGAGGCTTCCAAGTGTCAACCCGACGCTCCTTCAAAGGAAAATCTTGATCGGGCTTTTAAGCGAGCGCAGAGCCTCCACGCGTCCAGTCTCAAAAAGGGGACAGAGTCGGGTTGAATAGTCAATGCATGGTGGTAGGCCATGGAGAGTGCCAAGTGTCCAAACGGTGCTAACTCAAGGGTCAAATAAAGAGAAGGTTTCCAAGCAAGCATTAGACTCCCGTGTGTCCCCTGGTCAAGAATATGACCCCGCCAAGCAAAGGACTTAGCCAAAAACATAGAAATTGAGCAGTCACGGAAGAAACCACGTGTCAGCCCCACGCTATTCCAAAAGCAAAATACATAGGCCACCCTCAAGCAAGTGCCAGCCCTCCACATGTCCCATATTAAAAAGGGGGCCCATTTTTTGAACTAGTTTTCCCACCTTTTTTATGACGGACCCGATACAAATTTTGAAGGGGCATATCTTTCGACTCGGGGCTCAAAATATTACAAATTTGACACCGTTGGAAATATCTCAGCCTCATCTACACCATGAGATCTGAAACTTTAAGTTTGGGGAGGTTAGGTGGGAGAAAAATGGAGAAACATCTTTAGGGCCATTAATGTAGGATCTATTTTTCCCCAACAACCAGATCGATTCGATCTGATCTATCCATTTCCTCCTTCTTCGAGGCACCGAATAAGAAATTGATGCAGTCAAGACAGATTTGGGGGCATATTTTATGGGAGGCATTAATAGTGGTGGTTGAGCTTCAAACTTTTTTCACTTCTCTCTCTTTCTCCCCTCTGTGTTGAATCTATAAAAGCTAGGGTCAAAACTCATTGTAAAGGGTTGGACATTCTTTTTTTTTTGCAGCTCCCCTTTCCTTCTAGCAAAGGAATTCATGGAGTTTAGACCTTCCATTTAAATTTTAATACGTTTCCTACCTTCTGGCCATTTTTAATGCATTGTATCAATCTGCAGAGCAATAAAACACGTTTGTGATTGATTTTAGATCCTTTCTTGTCTCCTTTTCTCATCTAGTCTTTCATTATAAATTTGGTTATATGTGCTTGATTATTGTATGCATTTTGTTGGTTTGTGTCTATCAGCAAAACTAATGTTCATCATTCCTTTAGTGCATCACCTTGTAGCTTAGTTTTGATTTCTTGTATTCCTTTTATCCCTATCTCCTTGGTAAAACTTAGATTAGGTTTAGGAATAGGTCCTTTGCAAGTTTCCACATGCATGCACCTAAACAGAGGAATATGAACCAACCTTTAATCTAGAGAGTTTTCCCATTTGCAAAGTCCCACACTTTGGGGAAAACTCAATGTTATGCAAATCACACCAAATGAATCTACCTTAGAAAAGTAGATCTAACGACTCATTTGGGGTATGGACATCTAAAAAGTGCACCCCCAACGAAGAATTAGAACATGGAGGAGAGAGAAATTAGGGGGAGAGAAGAGAGGAGAGGAAGAAGGAAGAAGAAGGGGGAAGAAACACTAGTGACGAATAATCTACCTTCGATGAAGCCCACATCTCCTTCGAGATGACCCGATGAGGTGTTCCACTATAGTGCATCTCCAAACTCTTTATACCCTGAGATGGATCTTGAATTCCCTATGAGAAATGTCTATGATGATCTCGCATGATGATGTTGACCTGAATGATCATCCCTCTATGTCCTGTTGTGCCAAAATTACCCTTTGAGTGTAACTTACTATTTTTAGTAAGTGCCCTTATGGAAGACTTACTATTTTTAGTGAGAGGTGATTTTTGCCTCTTTTTGACCATCCTGATGCGATGAAATTCTCCATTCAATCATGTGCACACTACCTTCACCTCGGCCACTTCTTAGGTTGACTTACTATTTTTAGTAAGCACCCATATAGGGAACTTACTATTTTTAGTAGGTGTTTATTTCCATTATTTTTCTACTCTGGAAACTCATTCTTACTTCCTAGTGACCTTTTGTACACATTACTTTTGCCACACCTGCTTTCAATGATGACTTTCTAAACATAGCAAATTTGTATTAGAAGACTTGCTATTTTTAGAAAGTGTATTTCTAGTGCTCGGTTTGTGATGGAACATATTTTTTGGAATTGTCTCATCTTCATGATCACATCCTCCAAATTTCACATAATTTTTCCCACTAGAATGCTTGGAAATAAAATTTAAAATTTTCACCTGGCAATGGCTTTGAGCACGGAGCTGCCATGGTGGCCATTAATGGAGCTCAAAATTTGTCCATTCACAATGAAAAAAATCCATTGTGATAGGTTTTTCATTTGGAGTCCGTGTGTAAGTTTTTAGCTTGTTTCCATTTCGGATTGATGGGAAATCTGACAAATGTGAGTCGAAAGTACAAAATGGGATTTTGTTGGAACAAATGTTTTAGGGAACCATTCAACCTCTTGTTTGTTGCATATTGATCATCTTGAAAAATGTGGAAATTCACAAACTACGGAACCTCAATCCAACTTGTATCTTGTAAGATATGAAGATTTTTCGATTAGGTGACTTCATGGTTATCTGGCAAAAAATCTTCATTTTCTCCTCGTTTCGTGTTTCTTAAACACCTTTGATCAATCTTTCCCATAAGACCTATGTATTTTCATGGATTTGAGTGTTTATTTGTTGTGGTAGAGTTGGTTTGGAGCATCAATGGCGGACTGGGTGTGAGTAAGTAATGGTGGACAAGTTATAGAGCAATGACAGGGTGAACTGTGAAGAAGAAATGGGGGGAAATAACGGCTAAGTGTCAAATTTAAATTTTTCAAAAATGCATAGAAGGGGCTGGGCACATTTTTATGTCCCTAACATCCCTCACCTCAAAGGGATGTGAGGGACATCAATTTCCATGGTGAGCAAGAAGGTGACACATGGCAACGATCCGACGGTAGGGAGTGAGAGCTAGAAAATCAGCACTGAGGGGCTGGAAGCGGGTCACATGGGTGACCAAAAGTCTCCTTAGAGGGTTGGGAGCATTTTTCAAGGTTTTATGTCCCTGACATGTGAGGGACATGAGGGACATCAAATTCCACGGTGATCCTAGAGTTAACACGTGGCGAGAGATCCAACAGTAGGAAATTTGAGCTCCAAATTACACCCAAGGGTTGAACTAACAATCTTGAAGGTCACATGGGGTTACAGATGTCACATGGGGGCTGGAGAAAAATTCTAAGGTTTATTTCCCTAACCCTATGGGATTTCGGGGACACAAAATCCCACAAGCTCCTGGAGCTGACACATGTCCTCCCAAAATTTGGCTAACTCCCGAACTCGCTCCAAGAGGACAACTTGGGATGATGATAACTTGAGCTCTCGATGGATTTTTTTGGTAAAATTTTATATTTTCCTGACTGAAATGTCCCTTTTAATCCAAAGTGGTTTGAGTATAGTTTATTTATTTTTCCATTTTATCTCTTAAAAATCATATTTTAGATTTGGTACTCCATTTATACCTGAGCAAAACAACAGTCTGAAACATAATGCAACAAAGTGTTGTGAAAAAATGATTTCACCATATTATAGGGATCAGAATTATCTTTTCAGATATGTTTTGTTTTTCTCTTAACTCCATCTGGAGCTCCTGGAATCACCTTTGGAAGCTTAGCATTTGTTTTGGTTTGTGCATTGCGCTTAGGCACCGTAAACCCTAATTTTGGTGAAATTGCCCCAACTTCTCTGAGTCCTTCCAGAATCTTGCTTAATAACTTCCATGATATTTCTATGCTTTCAATTCACCTCCTTGTTATATTTGGCTCCTCTATTCTTCTCTAGGGGGGTTCTCCAGTCTTAGGAAGGCCAATGATAGCCCTTCCCACAATTGCCCAGAGATAGCATTTTTCAAGAACTCTTAAAATCACCTAGGGGGTGATTTTAATTTACTATATCACCTAGGGAATGAATTAACACCAATTGGTAGGTTACTAGACTGATTGGATAGACCTGAGGCACCTCGGAATGATAAGACATGAAAATTTTGTTACAGGGGTATCATTGTCATGCTTATAAATTGTCAATTCCCCTTTTGCACATTTGCACAAAAAAATTGTTGCATTTATTTACTACTATAATATCATTAGATTAGGCATATATTCCATATTTAACTTAATCATTTTGGTGAACCACACTTGTGATTGATCTTTTGGATCCTTTTTGGAATATCATCTTATTTATCATGGCTCCTAAATTTTCTCAAATTTCTTTATATGATTTAATTCAAATACATCCTAATTGCCAAGTTATTCTGAAAAATCCTAGACACCATGTATCTCCCTAGTGATACGTCGCCACATCAAGTGAGTGTTATTTTAGATCGTCTATCTAACGACCCTAGTCTTCATGATCCTCCATCTAATCAATCCATGTTGGACTCAATTCAAGCTTTACATTCTTTATTTCAAGACAAATTTTAGGTTATGAAATCCACAATTACATCTCTCAAATCTGAAATCCAACAACTTAAGGATGTTTCTCAAGCTCATGTTTGTTCTCCTTCTACATCCCATCTTCATTATATGTCTTTTACATGTGCTTATAATAGTGAGCCTCATTTTTTCCATTACCAGAGACTCTCACGTTTAATCACAATGCTAAGAAAAATGATATTCTTATTGAGCTCCTTAGTCATCAATTGATCACTTTACCATCTACTCATGACTATCATCATTATCATCTTGTAAAATATCAGGGTCGTCCATATTGTAATTATCATCAAATCAATGGACATAATGACAATGATTACTCTAGTTTACAACGAAGAATTAAGCATTTTGAGCATCAAGGTTTTATCTCATTCATTGTACAACGTCATGTTATATCCATCCTCTCCAATTGTTATATCTCAATGGGTTCCTAAATCTGATTAGCCTATGTCTAATGAGCATCATGCCATCGTTTCTAGGGTTCCTTCTACCGAAATTCAAGAGCCTCTTGTAGACACATAAAATTATCACCGTTAATCCTCGTGTTCACATCTCCTAGCACCCCTTCATTATCACATCACTATCATATTATACATTAAATCCTTATCCTAAGTCTTATTTCTCCCCATCATATTTACTCCCCATAAATATCATTCTACAACTGTAAAATCCTATTTTACCCCTTCCTAAACCACCCAAACCACTTAGAAACCAAAATCAAATAAAAAATCAAAATCAACAACTTCTTAACCATTTCACAACCTCCCTAACCCATATAACCTCTTTCCAACACATATCCTTCATCAAAACAAAAAAAAAACTCGGTTTGAGAAATACTTCCAACCGTTTTCCCATAAAATCCAATTCATTAGTGATTCTCCTGGTTATTAGCGACCTTGTATAAATGAGTCTCGTGCCTCCATTTGAGTTTAGCTTATAGTTGGACATTGTTTAAGGAATTTATATTGCATCTTCTTTTATCATAGCCCTGTCACAAAGAGTTAGAGATCATCATAAAATTATTAAAGAAATAATTAATATCTTCTTCAACCTCTCAAACATCCAAGAATTGACTCAACAATATTCTTACATCTACAATCCTCCTTTCTCAGGTAAAATCATCCTCTTGTCATCATTTATAACAACATATACAAGGTATGTATCTTTATTCAATTAATCATTATGTTTATACATCATATATAGGCCTAAATCAACCTTTTTAGCATCCCTTTTGAGCTCAATCTCCATCCATTTTTGGCTTGTACATTTTCACAACAATCACTAACAACTCTCGGAATCATTGACGATTCCCATAATCATTGGCGACTTTACTCATAATCATTGACGATTCCCGCAATCGTTGATAATTCTCTAAGCTTATTGACGGATCACCGATAATCCATCGAATTTCGAACGACCCGCCAAGATCATTGACGATCCCACCAATCACTAATGATCCCTGCTAAAAGGTCTTTTAACCTTTAATCTTATTTTTTAGACATCCATATCCCACCATTTATTACCGCAAGGCCCTTCAAGTGTTTGTCCAGTCATATCAAGCTCCTTTGAGCCATCTTTAGCACTCTATTAGTTATCTAAATCAAATCTATCATCTTGTTCACCTTTGTGAGTACACAATCATCTACATCCTTACTCCTTTGAGCCATTTTGTGATTCCTATACTCCCTTTGGATCAGGTATCACCATCAAACCATCATATAGCTATGGACCATGTTAGTCCCTTTGCCTTTGCATTTTTGGTTATATCGTCTATTTTATCATTTTATCTTATCATTATCAAATTGATTTCTTGAACGTAGATTGACATCCTTGCAAGGAATTCCATTGACTTTTGGGGACTGGCCTTTTCTAGGAAATCTACCATATATCTATCTAATCCTATATCTTTTTTGAGTTTTTTTGCATTACATGTAGCTTATCTTGTTGGAAATAAGGAGTTGTGCACCCGCTTGGATCCTTATACATCAACATCAACATTCATCATCATGAGTATTGGTAAACCCCGTCATCTTTTGAGGTTATTTTTTTGTTATTTCACTTCATTAAGTTAAAGTTGGAAAGACAAAACTCTCTCACACATTTTGGCATGCCAAGTGGGACCCATTCCCTTTTATTTCATTTAAATTGATTTTTCACTCATTTAAGGTCTTCTACTCTTTCATCGCTTTAGAAATCTAGTTAAATCACCAAATATTGGTGTAAATCACCCACGATTCCTATTAATTGCCCACTATTCATGTTAATCACTGACAAAATCTATGACTACTTCTGATTGCTCATTCAATCCACCTCTAACGTCCAGTTTTCTTTTTTATTTTATGTTTTCTACTAAGCTTTGTAGGTTTCTACTTTGGGGGCCTTTGCTTGCTGCACTTTTGGTGTGCTAAATAAAATTAAATTAAAAATTAAAAAAGAAGTGCTTTACATGTATGTTTCTCTCCTTTATTTTTCTTTCAATGCATTGCATTTTTGTTTGTTATCCTCATCGAAATTAATCTCTCTTTTGGGCTTAAAACGAACCTCCCATTTTGTTTGATCACATAGTTTAATTAGGAGGTTAACTGATTGCATTCACTTAACTTCCCCACACAACCAAATCACATCAAACATAAAATTGCATCAAAACATTCCTACCCAAGTGGACCTACTTGGATTTGATCACCAAGAGGAGAAGCCGACTCGGTGTTTTCACCGAGTATAAACAACTAGTTATCTATATATTATCTAAGCACTCAACTCCCTTATTGTTGCAGGACCATGAAGTGAAGGGACAGGCCCTAATACCAGGCCCCATACCGGCACCAACACATATTTGGACCTCACGTAATTTTGGGTATATCGAGGACTCCATCCTTAAACATTCCCCTAAACCATTCATAGATTGTCCATTTCCTAGGAACCTACCAACCATTTTGCACATTTCACTCTTTTTCTAAACTAATCAAGATAATTAAAATTCTTCTCCTTGACATGTCTATTACATTTGTAGCTCTCTTAGGGATTTATTGTATCATCGTCAAATCTTGACTATCATTTAATATAAATCAACGTCCGCATTAGCATTTTATCTTACCCCTTATGCTTCATTTTTACAATCATCTTCGATTACTTCATCTAAAACTTTTCATCCCAATCAATTTTAAAACATCACATATAAAGGATCTAATCCTTATCATTCTCATCAACCTATCACATCCCATTCAGCTTCACTTTATTTTGGGCACCTTCCCGTAACCATCCAGATCACCTTATGTTCGTTATGGAACCTCTACCTTTCAACCAATCCTATAATGGCATCAACCAATGACCCTATGATAATCCTTCATAACCAAGTTACTTCCAAACTATCACCCCTCAGCCCATGTCAAGTGTATCTCATCAATCAATCTTTTCGTATCCCCTCCTTCATCACAATCTCAAAAAAAATCTTAACATCCTCTCCTCTTTTATCCAATCAACCTATCGCGACTTCAATACCACTCTCGATACCTCTAACATCTTAAATCCATACACACATCCCTGCTCAGGCTCAATCAACCCCTCTCATCCAACAACAATGTAATATCCAACATCCCTACACATATCCCCATGTCCCTTTATCATAACCTAATTTACAATCGGTACCTTCTCAGGCTACCCCTTATCAACCTCCACATCAAGCCCATACACAACATAACCATCCTACTCTACATCATCATCAATCAAATCAACTCCATGCTCATTCACACTCGCATATTAATTCCCTCACACCTAATCCAACAAATGATCCCATGCAAGCTTTGTTAAACAAATTAGAGAGTTTAGAAGTTGCTACCAAGGGACCCAAACATGTCCTCACTTATGATCAGGGTTGTAATGAGCTCATCCATCCATTAGTATGGTATAATCCTTCTCCTCACATTGAGAATTTCCTGAATTCACCATGTTCCATGGCCAAGAGGATCCTCAAAAACACATATTGGCCTTCAAACACTCGTGTCATCTCATCATCCACAATCAAGAACTCTTCTTAGAACCTTTCCCATATCACTTGCAAGACCTTTCCTTGATTGGTACAACTCCCTCCTCGGCACTCTTTATTCTCTTTCAAGCAGCTTAGCCCTATTATTTATTTCAAGCACTTCACTATCAACGTTACCCATAAAATAACCATTTTTGACCTCTCTACCATCAAACAATCTGAAAATGAATTTATTATCGACTTCATTGATAGATGACAAAGTATTATCACTCAATTGACCTTCTCATTACCTCAATTTGAACTCATCAAGTTGTTTTCTCGATCATTTTTCCATCACGTTTCATCTATCCTCCATATTAACACATTCCATACTTTTTACAAAGCCTTCACCATGGCCAAAATGTTAGAAACCCAAGCCCTCAAGAGGCCCATCTCGATCCTTAGTCTACACATGTCCCATCTGAATCCCCTAGGTCTTCCCGTGAAGTAGATGACTACTACCACACATGTCATCATCTCTTACCTTTCTAATTAAATTCCCTCGATGGATTCATTTCATACAAATAATTCATATCCTTTGAGTCGTATCATCACACACTATTACATGGGATCTCCCCACAAGGAGACCCCTTCATCATAAGTGCTTTGCCCTTAGAAGACAATAAATCCATGGATCTTCTTTTCGGTAGTCATCACACATTGATGTCACCTTTGTGTATTATCCAATCACCTACTACCTCCTTTTATACTTTAGATTTGACCTCGAAAACCACTATAAAGGAGGCACCTATAACAAAATATCTCAACATCCAAGCACCATCTTTTGAACCAATCGAAGACTTGGGTAGCTCACATGAAAATAACCCACCTCAATCATGTTTAGAAACAACATCTCCCTAACCCAATCCTATCCCTGGCTCCTCACCGACCATCCAGTTTGGAACCCCATCCTAAATAAAACACTATACAATCAAATCCCATCACATCCATGACCTCATCCTTGTCATCCATCGTAATACCATCTCCTTTATCTAAATCAAACATTACAAAATCAAAGTGTACATCATCTAAGGTCTCAACCTTACCATCCATTTTTGGATCCCATCCTTTATCACAATCATAATATTCTACATTTCATCCTCATGATCCATTTTAGTACCCCATACGTTATCTCAATATCATATCACATAGTCAAACCCTACCTCATCCATAATCTGTCCCCTCTTGTCTATTTTGGGACCTCATCCATCATCCAATTTTATCAATCCCACATCCTATCCCTTCCTTGGGTTGCATCCTCTCTCTTATCAACCTCACAATGTCCATATGATGCTCCAACACCATACAACATCCACACATCTACCCACATCCAAAAATAAGATGCGTCCTACCAACCATTCTCATAAATCAAAATCAAAACCAAAATCTATTAATCTAAATCCCCAAAAGGAACTTATATCGAAATCCTCGAGAGGCTCATGCAGCTTCTCTTATCACATTACCACCCATCAAAACACCCAATCCACATATCTAAAAACCTACATGGTATGATCAAAACAAAACATGTGCCTACCATAGAATCCTAGGTCATAACATAGAGAGTTGTAAAGTGCTTAAAGCCATAATCCAACAACTCTTCCTCGTCAATGATCTTCTCCTAGAAGAAGACCATCCTAAGACGTCATCGATATCATCTACACCTCCACCCTTATAAGTGTCTACAACGAAATCTACAGGAAAGGGGTTTATCCTCAATATGGTATTAACAAACCTTTGCCAAAAATTTCTTCAACACCTTCCATTGAAGGTCCTCGATCTCATAAATGTCTACACCCGAGTCACCGACAAGTGTCCTCATAAAAATATATGGGACAAGGGGGTCATCCTCAATCAAATCTTGACAAACCTTTCTCATCACCTTCCATTGAAGGTCCCTCATCTCAAATCAGTACGGTTCACCCACCTACACGAATCAGAAATTGTCATACATGAAGAAAAGGAAAAACCAAAGCTTCGTCATCTACCCCTCCTCATTAATCATCCTCTCATATCTCATCCATATTTTCAACAACTCCTTTGTTAAAGGTTTTGCATCCTCCTTTATTTACCATATACTCAATCAATCAACATCAAAACTTTCATCATCCTAAGCTAAAATACATCATTCCTTTCAATGACATGTTATCTCTAGCCACAACATCACACTAGGGGTCTTCTCTCTCTACCGATACTTTGAAAGTAATACCTTGCACACTCCCCTAGTGAATCTTCATCAACCCTATCCTCTCAATCAAAATCAAAATTTCACTACTTTGGAAAGGAGTAAATGTGGAAAGTTTTCCCCTAACTGGATCAATCCATATAGTATGGGTCGAGAGCGTATCGTCTAGCCTCCCTTGATGGTACACCTAAAAGGAACCTCTGAATTCCTTTCACTTGTGGCCTTTCTACTATTAACGCATTGACCATCGTAACGGATAGTCACATCAAAGATCTTAATCCATCATCAACCTCTCATTTCATCACTATAATGATTTAAAAGCATATGGTCTTCTTTCACTATCCTCAAAAACCTTAAAAATGAACACCACAACTTTGTTCATTACATATTCCACATGGACAAGTTCCTCATTAGTAGGAACCCCTCTATCATTACATTCACCCACCTTGTATATCAATCAAGACATGTCATGGGGCACATGTGTAGTTTGTGCACACATCTCTTCCCCTCCTCAAAATGTTCTATTAAGGTTTTTCCCTATATCTACGGATGCATTCTATAAAAAAATTACAAAATATTGATCCCTCGAAGGATACTTATTCAAAAATAATCATATTATAAAAAATAAAACTAGACTAATCCCTCGAAGGATAAATACTGTTAAATCATAGATGTCCCTCAAAGGATGATTGTCAAAAATCAAACGGCCAAAAGTCGAAAAATCGTAGACCACTCCGTCGAAGGATGGATACCTATGTAAAAAGGCTTCCCGTATTGATCAGCCTTCAAAAATTCAAAATATCAAAATCATCCTAGGAAAGCTTCCCACATTGATCAAATTTCCCATCAAATCAAACTTCCCGCATCAATCAGTTTGTGTCAAAATAAAATATATAGTTGGGGCATCTCTCTCTAAAACCATTGAAAGGAGAACCTAATCTCTCCGCACAACCTACATATGTCAACTCTTCCCATGTCCTAGGTAGGTAGAAATTTCACATCAATCCTTATCTAAGATCCTACGTGTGACTACCTATTGTTAGTCATGTGTTAACACTATCATAAGGCCAAAGAGTGCAAGTGCATTCACCATATTTATTCCCATCACATATGTATCAAATCCAATACAAAAACAATCATTCCACATTTTATTCTTAACCATGGTGAGACTTACACAAAAATCAACTTAAAATCAAAATCAAATAACACATCATATCTAAAACATAACTTTAAAATCATTACCCTCCCACATCAACAGCTATCAATATCTATCATCACATCAACATTTGTTAATATCCACACAATCTTGAGCACATCTCAACATTACATCATTGTGTCAAAAACATCACATCTACTCAATAAAATCGATATAATTCAATTGACTACCTCCTCGAGTGCGTTACTTCCCTGACCATCATCAAGACCCCCCATTTAGGCCTCATAAGCCCACCCTTGTGGCAACATCAAATTATGGTCCTTTGACCTCATCAAATCGACATTTCATCCCCATCGTCATTTAGTCGTATGTCTATAGGACATGAACCATTTGGTTCCCCTACCCCTTGACTTCTTATCCTTGCAAGCCCACCTTTGTGGCAACATCAATTTTTGGTCCTTTGACCTAATCAAATCATCATTCCATCTCTTATCATCATTTAGTCATATTTCTATAGGACACAAATCCTTTTTTTTCTATCACTTGACTTCCTGGCCTTGTAATCCCACCTTTATGGCAACATTAATTTCTGGTCCTTTGACCTCATCAAATCATCAGTTTATTTCCTTTCAACATTGATAAACAATATGTCTATAAGACACGAGCCCTTTGGCTCCCCTATCACTTGGTTCCTGGTATTTTTGCATCCATATTTTGTTTCCTCGTGAACCATCATCAATAGATACACGAACCCTTTAGTTCCCCTATCACTTGGCTCTACAAAGAAAGCACTTTGAATCATGTCTCAGTGTACCTCATTTTGGGGCATCATCTCTCATTTTCCCATCCTTTCATCTATTGATTTTTCATCCATATATCTCTTTCAAACTCGTGATCGATTCCCTTTTAGGTCATCAATCCCTAGTTTGAGGGGAACACCTCATCATATAATTTTGTGTCTTTGACATCATTATCTTTCACATCCATTTTTGTCTCGTGGATTGTCTAAAACCACTCAAAAAAAGGGGCAAATGTAACACCTAAAATTAGCACTTTTAATCCTTGTTCCCGCATCCACTAACACCCCTTCATTATCACATCACTATCATATTATACATTAAACCCTTATCCTAAGTCTTATTTCTCCCCCATCATATTTAATCCCCATAAATATCATTCTACAGCTATAAAATCCTATTTTACCCCTTCCTAAACCACCCAAACCACTTAGAAACCAAAATCAAATAAAACAAAACAAAATCAACTTCTTAACCATTTCACAATCTCCCTAGCCCATATGACATCTTTCCAACACACATCCTTCATAAAAAAAAACAAAAACCTCTATTGGGGAAGTATTTTCAATTGTTTTCCGCATAATCTAGATCGCTAGTGATCGGAGAGAATCACTAGCGATTCTCTCTCTGGTTATTAGTGACCCTATATAAACAAGTCTCAGGCCTCCATTTGAGGTTAGCTTATAGCTAGACATTGCTTAAGGACTTTATATTACATCTTATTTGTATCATATCCATGTCACATAGTTAGAGATCATCATAGCAACATTCAAGACATCAATAATCTCTTCTTCAGCCTTTCAAACATCCAGGAATCGACTCAACAATATTCTTGCATCTACAATCCTCCTTTCTCGGGTAAAATCATCCTCCTGTCATCATTTATCAACATATACAAGGTACGTATCTTTATTTAATTAACCATTGTGTTTATGCATCATATTTATGCCTAAATCAACCTTTTAGCATCCCTTTCGAGCTCAATTTCCATCCATTACTGACCTATACATTTTCAAAGCAATCGTTGAAGATTCCCCAAGTTTGTTGACAAGATCACTAACAATCTCTCAGGATTGCTGATGACCCACCAAAATCGCGACAATCCCTATCTAATAGGTCTTTTTGACCCCTAATTTTGCTTTTTAGAAATTCATATCCCACCATTTATTACCACTAAGGCTCTTCAAGTGTCTCATCTAGTCATATCAAGATTCTTTGAGCCATATTTAGCACTCTATTAGTTATCAAAATTGAATTTATCATCCTGCTCACCTTTGTGAGTACACAACCATCTACATCATTACTCATTTTAGCCATTTTGTGATTCCTAGCCTCCCTTTGGATTAGGTATCACCATCATACTATCATATAGTTATGTCATGTGTCAGTCCCTTTGCCTTTGCATTGTTGGGCTATATTATGCGCTTTATCATTTCATATTATCATTATCAGATTGATTTCTTGAATGTGGATAGACATCCTTGTAAGGAATTCCATTGACTTCTGCGACCGGCCTTTGTCAGAAATCTTTCATATATCTATCTAATCCTATATTTTTTTGAGTGTTTATGCATTATAGGTAGTTTACCCCATTGGAAAGAAGGATTTGTGCACCCGCTGATCCTTATACATCAAATCAACCATCAACATCAACATTCATCATTGGGGGTATCGGTAAACCTCGATGTCTTCTGAGGTTGGTTTGTTTTTGTTATTTCACTTCATTAAGTTAAATTTGGAAAGCAAAACTCTCTTGCACACCGCCTAAGAAACCACCTCTAAAAATCAATATAACACCTCCTCCTCTCAAGTCATCCACAACATTACAAATTCAAACTATGCAACCACCTCTCACAATCAGTCTACCTTATTCTCCAATCAAGTCCTCTGCAACGTCATCAATACCACCTAAGCTACCACCATTCAAGATTCCTCCCCATCCTACTCCACTTCCATTTCCAATTCATTTTTTCAAAGCAACTACTCCTTCTACTGATGTTCAGGACACATTTCAACATCTGCCATCATCGTATGGTCCTATTATTTCTTATGTCTACAATTGTGTTGGATCTTCCTCTTATCACGACATGACAACGCTCTCCCACAATGGTAAGGTATCTCTCATGTTGTTGCATTTCTCTCCATCATTGGAACACTTGGGGGCATCATGTTTACTCTTCCCCTCTTATCATTATCGGGGTCTCTCATGTTTCATCTCTCCGAGCATCCTTACACATTTTGATACTAAGTTATATCGTCATTTCCTGATGACACACTTGTGTTCTTGTGGTTCTTACATGACTGTTGAGGGATCTCTTCCAATAATAACCCATTCCATTTCCCCACTATATCTATCTACTACATACTCATTCCTACATGCATACATTTACCACCATCTATTTGTGCATACAATACACTCTGTCACCAAACATCATTCATCAACTACCACATTCATCATACACATTTCGATTCACCTGCATCGTTATTTCCGATGATGCACTCTTATGCTTTGGTTCACACTTTACTGTTGAGGCCATTCAATATACATGAACCTCACACACACTACACTTCATATTCTAGCATATACTTCTTACACATGTTCATCACTACATGATCAACATACTTACGACTTATTCTTCCTATCACATGTATTCAAAACCCTAACAATACATAATGCTCACAACCACTCATCAAAACTAACTCAACACAACAACAAATAACACATACTCTCCTCGTATTGCAACCTACCACACACTTTGCACATTCACAACATGCTTCCACTTAGTGCTTTCACGACATATCTCTCCTACATCACACAACATGCCTCCCTTATATTATAATACACATCTCTCTTATGTACATCAAACACACATATCTTGCGCACTCTACATATCCATAACACGCTACCTATGCGATACTTTAGCGTACAACACAACCCACTACATGCCCGATAGGTCTAGAATACATCTCTCTCAACGCACAACAAGACACAATTAACGTGTTCACAATAATCACAACATATTACACACTTAACATCTTTACAACACACAACCCAATATATAACTTCCCAATCAATCTCATACGAAGAAAAACACATTCTTGACATATTTATTTCATACGCAAACAACACAACACAACACAACACACTCATCTCTCACACAACCAATGCGATACACTACCCTATGACGCACTCTAGTTCCACGATCCATACTTGACTACTGAGGGTATACATCTCAAATGGACCTCATATGCACTCACGTGTTTGATCAACTCGTTCATTCACTCACACATTTACACTCTACATTTTGCACTTTCAGTATCACATATTTTTAGTACACACAATTCAAACCATTTCCCTATGACACACTCTAGTTCCGTGGTCCATACTCAACTCCCGAGGGTATACATATCAAATGGACTTCACCACACTCATGTATTTAATCACTCAATCATTCAATTATGTTGGACCCCTAGAATATTGACCAAGTATGAAGGCGCGTAGGCACGCAAGGTCCCAGTTATGGAATGGCACACAAGGAAAAAGCACACAGAGAAGGAATTAAGGAAGCACGTAGCACATGTGACGTGTGAAAGGATCGGGAATTAGTCATTTTGGATGTCCAGAGTAGAACACGTGAAAAGCATGACGCGATTGCACGTGGATAAGATGTCAGCCTGGTGATAGGTTAGCCTAGGAAGGAGCATACTTGCGATGGAATCTTCTAGAAAAACATCATGGAATGAAGTGGAGAGCTCATGCTTGAGAAGCATGCTCGCATGGAGGACCACATTCGACACTTAGCACCAGATTTGAGGGCACCTGGAGGGTGAGTTGGTAGTCTAGGAAAGCTATAAATACAAGCTCCTGTAGAGACAAAGAGATGGAGACACATGGAGATATACATATAAATATCCATATAGACACCTAAAGAGTGAGTGGAGCTCTGCAGAAATGTTGTGAGGACTCTGTCAGTGAATAGTTGTATTTGAGAGAGAATGCACTAGGCCTAGGGGTTGTAAATTTTATTTTGGGTAGCTTAGTTACATTAAGTCCAGTGTAATGCATGACTGCAGTCTACTTCTCTGCAACCTGTTGTAATGGTTCCATGGATGTAATAAGGTTACCTGTTATAATATATACATGAATATCAATGGTTCTGATGCATATTTCTCTCTTATGAGTTCTCTTTCCTTTCATATTAAGTATGAATGCTTGTATTTTTCTTTCTGATCACAATACATGTTGTGGATTTTGTTAAGCACTCGATCTGAAATGACTGCAAGGATCTAGAGGTCGTTCTGAGCCCTATGGTTCTTGCATGTCTTAACTTCCCTTCGAAATCTCTTACACTAATCATAGATGATGTATCCCACTAAACTCACATAAAAGAGAGACTCGGTACTGCGCGTGCCTCGGTGAGCGCTCAACTTTCGCTAGGTGATAGGTCGGCGCGCATGGGGTTCCTTTCTTTTGTGATAGGAGTAAAAATGACTACATCTTGGTTCCATTGCTGGGACCTCTTTTCGAAGTTGTAGTGGGATTTTAGCATACATCATGATCTGTGTAATGAGTAATGACAGAATGGTTAACATTGGAGAGTGTTGAATCATGGTTCAAAAGTATGGAGGATGAATTTTCTCAAAGATTTAACACTGGACCTGAGTTTAATGCACGTAGATGGGTAGAAGAAAATCTCTACCACGATCTGTACAAAACTTTTTTTGTTTTTTCCCTGTGGAATTGTATGAATGGCTCTCAGCCTACGCATCTATATCAAGTTGGTGTTATAGATCGCATCTGTGGACCCAAGAAGAGTACCAAAGGCTACAAGATACGAGATCGACATGGACTGTCTTTGTAGATCATTGGTGGAAAGGAGTATTGGCTAGCTACGCTCTGGAGTATGCCATTTCCACATATTCTTGTCTGGAGGTGGTTGATTTTGAGTTTCTAAGGGAGCCTAGAGGATCATTTCTACATGTTGTCCCTCTGGATCTAAAGATCTTGATGATTACCATGAGTTTAGAGGCTTTCCCAATGGCCAGCTAAACCATTCTGAGCACTGGGCGAGGAAGCTAGGGTGGAGGAAGATGGCAGATGTTGCATGGCGAGAGAAAGAAAGGGAGGAGAGATGACTCAAGTATGGTGAAGCATGTGAAAGGGAGATTGCTACATGACACAAGGTTGTAGGTGTGATGGATATATGGTAGCAGATGTTGCGGGAAGGATTTGAGGTTCACGCTGAGGACGTGGAGCCTAAGTAGTTTATGTGACCCCATCTTGGCAAGCGCATGAGAGAAACCCCTTCAGCTTTTGATGAGAGTTCATTGAGTGGAGAAAGAAGAACCATTGGCGCGCATCGAGCCCACATAATGACCAGACACTGGCGCTTGGTTTTCCAGATCAGGGGGATAATATTGCTAATTTAGTTGATTACATTAGAGGTGATTGTTCTATACCCAGAAGGTATAATTTCTCATTTGGTACTTCTATGGTTGTAAACACCAGCCCAGTGTTAGGACTTTTCAGGCAAGGTATAGGCACACAAGCGTTTGGTCTCACGTCTAGAAGTGGCACAGGGTATACTATTGGCAAGTGGGGTATTGTCACAGCGGCTCATTAGGGCATACACACTCGGTGGAACTGTGGGAAGCCTTGCACAACCACTTCGGGACTGGCGGGCCCGGGTGGATCTGGTGGTTCAGGGAGTAGGAGCTGGTGGGTCTAGTGGATCTAGTGGTTTAAGACCTGGTGGGCCTGGTGGATCTGGTGGTTCAGGACTTAGTGGACTGGTGGATCAGGCGGTGGAGGAAACACAGGCAGAAACCAAGGATCTAGCGAAGGAGGATTTGGACCCCAACCACCCCCACAAGTTTTCTTTGAAATGTCTCTACATTTACCTAATTATAGAGGTATTGAGGATGTTGCGGAACATGTTCACAAGTGTGAACTACTATGGCACACAAAGGGTGTCACAACCCTAGAACAAAAGGCTAGTCAGTTTACAACCACGTTGCAAGGGCGCACGCATAGCTAGTATAGGAAGTATGACCCTCATCAGATAGTAGTGGATTATACTTCCTTAAAGAATGCATTCTTGGTAAAGTTCCACATTCTGAATTTGAGCAAAAGAGCATCAGTGCTTTGAAGGAGATTCAACAAGGAATGATAGAGAGTGTGCGGGAGTATGATGTGTGCTTTAAAAATATCTTGTCTAAATTATCATATGATATTCACCCTTCATAGCATGCTCAGTGGTTTGTTGGAGGATTGATCACCCCTTTTAGAAGGGCCTTATCTCATAAAACTTTTACAGACCCATGTGAGGCATTAGAAGCTTCCTTACGCGCCAAGGTTGTTGGTAGTGTTGATATTGGCATTAGCCCATTCTTGGAGGCTCAGATTACTGCTATGGCCAAGCAGTTGGAAAAATTATCTGTGAACTCAGCCCATGAGACTCACAGTGGTTTGTGGTGCACAAATTGTGAAATAGAGGGGCACGTTAAGGATAATTTCCCTCGGAGGACAGTACGTGCTGTGGTAGTAGAGTGTGAAATTTGTCATGGGGACCATGATGCAAGTAGATGTCCCTTGCTGCAGCTGCGTAATTAGGAAAAATGTATCTTGTTATTACAATATTTACACTTCTACAACCCATAATACTAAGGATTGTAGGCTCATTGATCAAATCCATGAGGCCATTGATCATGGGGTGCGCCAAACCAACATTACCAGTAGTTCCAAGGGTGATGATCGCCGTTATGAGGAGTGCACAGATGGAGGCGCGCGTGGAAGAGGTTTTCGAGGAGGATTTCGTGGTCGTGGTAACTATGGAGGAGGAAGGAGTGAGTTCCCGCATGGAACATGTTTCAACTGTGGATCTACAGAACATTACAAACGGGAATGCCTGGACCTGTTGCAGTGCTCGTGGTGCGAAAAGAAGCATAAGTATGAGGAGTTCTCGGAATTGTTTGAGCATACGAATTAGCAACATCGGAAGCACAAGGGCAAAGCTTGTGATCGTATCGAAGGCGGACATACGGTGTGTGGATGCCTCAAGTAACACAAGACGTAGGTTTGGAGCTGTCTTGTAACAACAAGGGCGAAAGCCACATGTGCAAGAGAGGTACAAGGATAGAAGAACCTGGTTTCAAGGGAGGAGGTTGTTCATGGAAAGTATCCAAACCCTACGCATCAGAAGGAGATATATCAGGACACCATGGATGTCATTCAGATCTTGCAAGGGGAAATCCAGTGTCTAAAGGAGCAATCAAGGAGGGAGGAACAAGGAATGAGATTCAAGGCACAAAAGGATGACTGGATGAGGTTAGGGAGGTGTGTAAAATGCTAAGGTAGGAGAATATCATTCCTTTCTTAGGATCGTGGTTAAGAGAGAGAAGGTACTATGCGCTAGAGGAGAGCGGGAGAGGCGGTGTGCATGTGAACCTTCCCCCTCATAGCCTCAATTATGAAAAGGAAACTACATTGAATGCATTTGTAGATGGATGGCTCCTCGGTAATATCCCCATCAACACACGGATGTGGAGGTTAATGTTCTAACTTTGGATGCATGGCATCGATGGGAAGACTGGATTACACCATCTTCGAATGTGTTGTATATGGCAAACAAGACTAAGGCAATGCCCATTGGTGTCTTAAAGGATGTAGCTATTACTATCTAGGAGCCAAGTTTCTCGGGGACTTCAAAGTCTTGGCACTCGAGGCGAGACAATTTCCCACTACTTGGGCACCCTTGGTGTTATAAGAACAATGCAAACCTTCGGTTCAATAAAGGGTACATCACTTCGAGAACAAGGAGGAATGGGTCATTATACCCCGACGATGATGGGAAGTCGACACCATATAATGAACCATTGGGGGAAGAAGTTCTGGATAGGATATATGTGCACTCAATCAGAGACCCTGAGATGATACACCCTACTAATGGGGTTATTCAGTTTGAAGATGATCAGTCAGTGAGTGATACCACCACTGGCATGTGAAAATTAGGTGCATGGGAGTTATGAATTGATGGGATGACAGGTTGAGAGGGTCAGTGACCAAGGTAACAAAGGTGTGCATAGTTCAATGCCTTGGAGGAAAAGAACTACCCAAGTATTCAAGAGGAGCCTTCCCTGAGATCTTTCTGCAGGAGGTGGAAGCTCAGTGGAAGGATGAGAAGGAATGGAGGGGGATGTTAAGTTATGTCTTACTCGGCACAACAACGTGGTGGTGGGCTACACATCAGGAGAGCCTTTTAGAGTGGTGCAGGTAAGAATTTCTCTCTCTGTCAGATTTTCTAGGAGCAATGTACCCACCATCATCAAGGAGTACCATGGGAAGGAGCCCACCTCTTTCCATATCCAGGAGTGTGAACGGGTCTGGAGAGAAGGCATGAAAGCTTTTCCACCATCCCTCTGGGTGCACAAGTTATATTCTACACTTTGTAGGGTTACACGCGCACATGGTATATTCATTCGGAGACATGCGCCGACAAGGAATTGGCAAGAGCTCACGGTTGACCTTATTCAAACCTTTGAGTATCAAAGTACCAAACCATCGATTGATAAGGCCTTGTAGGGTATCAAGCACCTTACCATGGGGGACAATGTTAGGACAGAAGATAGGTTGTTGGAATTACTAGGTGAACTAAGGTTGGGGTGCGCTTTGAAGAAGAAGTAGAGGAAATAGAAGAGCTACAGCTTGAGCGCGCGTGTTTGGAAAAAGAAAAAGGAAAGTTGGTATATGTGATTAATGGAGAGGAATCAAAAACTTAGATGTTATCCATTCTGTAGGGACGTGTGAGGTAGTAGATAGTGTAGATACTCGCGCACGCACCTACCATGAGCCCTTAAAAATGAAGAAAGTTAACATCGGTTTAGGAGAAGAACCTAAGGAAGCTATTATAGGAGATTACTGGTCGAGAGAAGGAAGTATCTAAGATCATTAATCTGCTACGCAAATTTGAGGATTTATTCTCACATGGGTACCATGAGCTCAAAGGTGTTCACCATTCCTTGGGGAGATGAAGATAAAACTGAAGGACGGTGTGCACCCGTTAGGAAAAGACCCTACCGGATGAATCCCAATTTGCACGTGAAGGTTAAGGAGGAGATAGACAAAATGATAGCTTCTGGGATCATTGAGGCAGTGGAAGAATCAAAGTGGATAAGTTTGATGGTAATCAACATCAAGAAGGATGGGAAGATTAGGATTTGTGTGGATTATAGGGAATTGAACGCAATTTATGTCATTGATCCCTTTCCGACCCCCTTCACTGAAGAAATTTTGGAAGGAGTCACTGGGCGTGAAATCTATTCCTTTACAGATGGATTTTCAGGGTACCACCAAGTCCAAATTACAAAGGAGGACTAGGAGAAGACAACTTTCACCACCAAGTGGGGAAGTTTTGCATATACGGTCATGCCCTTTGGGTTGAAGAATGCACCTACTTGTCTTTTCACGCATAGTGGTGCAAGCATTCCAGACTTCATCTATAAGTTACTTCAGGTCTATTTGGATGATTGGACAGTGTATGGTTTGGTTAAAGACCATTGTGACGATTTAAGGTTAATGTTTGAGAGGTGTAGGTAGTTGAGGATATCCCTCAACATCAAGAAATGTGTGTTTGATACACCTTTAGGACTTTATTGGGGCATATCATATGTAAGGAGGGCTTCTTTGGTAGATCCCGCTAAGGTTGCAATTATTGTAGGGTTAGGGGAGCCTACTTGCCAGAGCGCGCTGCGTGATTCCTTGGGCATACAGGCTATTACAGGAAATTTATTAAGGGATATGCCAAGATCGTCATGCCTTTAGAGGAGTTGCTTAGACATAAAAGTGCCTTCCATTGGGAGAGGCGTAGCAGAGGGCATTTGATACATTAAAATATAGGCTTATCACCGCACCTATATTACGTTTTCCCTCTTGGGACAAGCCCTTTCATGTCCATGTAGACGCCTCAGGGACCACCATTGGAGCAGTGCTTGCACAGCCAGGTGAGGGATTGTTGATCATCCTCTATGTTTTGCAAGCAAGAAGCTAACACCGAAGAGTAGAATTATACCACAACTGAGCACAAGGCATTGTCAATGATCTACGTGCTTTTCAAGTTTAGACAGTTTGTTGGTAGCAAAGACCCTTTGTGTTTTACATCGACCACATGGCATTAAAATATTTGGTGAACAAGCCCATCCTACAAGGGTGCATATGTCGGTGGGTGTTGTTGTTTCAAGAATTTGAATTCACCGTTGTAGTGAAGCTGGAAAAAGCAATTGTGGGCTTCGATCATTTGGATTCATCGTTGTAGTGAATCCTAGAAAAATCAATTGTGGGCCTGAACAATGAAGTAATTGATTCAGGGAGGATGCCAGAGTATTAAGGAAACAATTCCAGATGCACAATTGTTTAGATTGTGGCATGTGCCCTCAGATTTGGAAGAGATTGCAATATTTTTAAAGGAAGGTGTGGTACGGAAGGAATGAAGACTTTAGAGAAAAAGAGTTGGCCATACGTGTCGCACCCTACATGTTAATCAATGGATAATTATACAAGTTGGGACATGATGAAGTTTTGCGTAGGTGTGTATTAGAGCATGAGCGCCTGGCCATCATGGAGGAGCCACACGGAGGAAGTGTGGGTGGGCATTATGCAGGTGATGCCATCGCGCCTAAGATATTAATGGAAAGTTTTTGGTGGGAAACCAAACCATGTACAAGGATTGTAGAGACTATTGTAAAGCGTGTGACCATTGTCAGTACCTTGGCAAACCAAAAAGGAGAGATGAAATGCCTTTGTGCCCTATTCCTAGCGCAGAGCCTTTTGAAAACTAGGTAATAGACTTTGTAGGACCTATTGCACCAACAGCGCTTAGGACTACATCACATTATGTCATCACTTGTATGGATTACCTAACAAGGTGGGCGAGAGACAACTCGACTAAAGATTACACAGCAGCAACAGTGGTAAGGTTCTTGTGGGAGAACATTATCACGAGGTATGGATGCCCATTGAGTTTTACCAAATAATAGGGGTACACATTTCTTGAATGAGACCGTGAGGATCCTGTTATTAGAGTTCATGGTAGCTCATCACAAGACTACACCCTATCACCCACAAGCAAATGGAATCTGGAAGCATTCAAAAAATACTGAGTCATACCCTGACCAAAATTTGTGATGTCGGAAGACAAGATTGGGATGACAAAGTATCGGCAGTATTGTGGGCTTACAAGACAACGTATAAAAGGATGAACAAAGCCACACCTTTTCAGTTGGTGTTTGGTGCGAAAGTTGTTTTGTCGGTTGAATTTATGTTGCCTTCTCTGCGAATAGTCCGTGTAGGAGGGTTAGTCAATGAACAAGCACTGGAAGAAAGAATTGATGAGTTAATGAAGCTGGATGAAATATGATCACTCACCAAGTGGAGCCAAACAACAGAAAAAGCAAAGTAGAAGGCTTGGCATGATCGCCACATTAGAAATAAGAAGTTTGAGGTTGGGTAGTTGGTGTTACTATATGATTCTAAGTTTCTACGCCATCATGGGAAATTGAAAGTCCATTGGTTGGGTCCTTACACAATCTCGTACATCCTAGATTCGGGCGCATGCCGATTATAAGCACTAGATGGGACGAAGTAGCTGGACACTTCATGGGAGTAGTGAAGCCCTACTATAAATAAATCTTCTTGGTGTTTATAAATAAGGCGTTTTTAGTTAGTTTAGAAGTTTCCTTTATGCATTTCTCTTTCTTGTGTTTCCCTTTCGCGTTGTTGTTTTGTTTTTTGCGCCTTAGGCGCCATAGTAACCTTATTGCTATTTTGGATACTTTGTGAGTGCGCGCAGAGGACCGTGCATCATTTTAAGTGTGGGGTGGAGAAATGTGAAGGAGCGCATGATTAGAGTGCCAAGGAAGTTGTGTTGAAAAGCCCTATTGAATGGCCCGGTTGAAAGAGGTATATGAAGAGAAAATATGGAAGAAGAATGGTTGGTGTCATGATAAAGCTACTTGTAGATCCCACGTTCTAGGAGGAAAAAGTGCATTTAAGAAACATGAGGTAGGTGAGAGTAATAATAAGGACGAAGAAGTGCCTTCGATGCGGGTTACGTGCACGCAAGAGACTCCTGTCATTTGGATTGGTTACGCGCTTGGAAGGTTGGAGGAGTTTTTGCAGAAGTTGGAGCGCGTGAGTGAAAGCAAAGATGGGCTTTGTTTGAACAAGCCGCATTAAATGAAAATAGTACGGTGGTAGGTGAAGTAGCATTTATGTTCAAAAAGAGAAAAAGTATAAGTAAAGGGTCGAGGCAATTTCATTTTCACTTTGAAAAATAGAGAAGGAAGCGAGTTTTATAAATTAGGGTTTCCAGATTCGATCGAGCAAAGAAAGATCTGTGAGATTGAAGCATGAACAACCAATTTGAGTTTGCAAACTAGAAGGAAGGGGTTACACGGGCATGAAAAAAATTTGTGAGGTGATGTCTTATGGAAATTTTATCCCAGTTAGGGTTCGAAAAACTAGGGCACGAGTCCAAGAGATTTTATATCACAGATTTGAGATCGAGAGATTGGAAGAAATAGTAGAGAAAGAGTAACAAGGAGGGAGTGGAGTGATAAGAAGACCTCAACAATGGCACCCAAGAAAGGAAAGGGCAAGGCCAAACAACAAGAACCCGACGTGAACACAAATGAAGAATGGTATGCGGAGATGCAATACCCAGATGGGGTGATGATGGGTAAGGAGTGGGAATCCCACCTAAGAAATGTGCCTATAAGTGATTATAACCACCAAAAAACATGATAGAGAAGGAAATGGCACTAGAGTTAGTGTGCCCCATGAGTAAACAAACACCAGAGGGCTTGTCAATCTACGATGATGACGTAAAGGTCAAAATGGAGAAGGCAGGGTTGTTGCAACTCTATGAGTTGCCCTATTTTGGGAAACCAGAGCACTGTATCAATGGCTAATGTCGCGGGTACACGAAGATTACTTCCACTTTGTAGGGCACAAGATGCGTGTTACTCCCTAGCTTATCTCTCAGTTCATAGGCCTTATATGTGAAGGAAACAGCTTGGAGGATGACCTGAGCGACAAGGAGGAAATTCAGGAGACCATAAACGAATATGCCTGCAAAAAGGGGTCGAGGTACTACGAAATTTCAGACATCAAGGACCCCGTGATGAAAATGGCCGCACATCTGGTAACAAAGCTAAATGGCTAGGAGAGATGGACCTAGGTCAATAAGCCTTGGTTACATGTTTGCAGAAAAAATGCAGAAGGCACCATATACAACTTGTCTGCTTACATTGCGGAGGAGATTGTCAGTTGTGTGAAGGAGGGGGATAGAATCCTCTTCGGCAACGTCCTCCTAACCATCGTATTTTTGGAGATTGGAGTGCCTGACGCACTAGACAAGTTTGTATGGGAGTACCCTGCCGAGGATCCTTTGCCCGCGAAGAGATTCAAGAAGTATGCCTGTGACACAATGACAACACCCCACAAGGTGTGACTAGAGAAATGGTATATGTGCCTAAGGAACGCGTTAGGGGCGAGTGGAGAATCCCTGAAAAACTCCCAACAGCCACTGAAGGGGAAGCCAAATTTGTTGTATATCAACATTTCTACCTAGGTAGGTTCAGGCTGATAGATGAATCATGGAGCCCTTGGTGCAAACTTCCCTTCGCGTTCACTGCTCAATACTTCCAAGTGGGAGTAAATAGATTTAAGGAATCAAATAAGTTAAAACTGGAACTAGGTAGTCTGGACTAAGAGCATAGAGAGATGCGGAAAATATTGAACTACCCCGTGGCAAGTGCGCGTACGTGGAAAGGTACGTGTCGCACGAGGTCTAGATGACAAGGCCGATGACACTACCCATTACAGGAGGATCTCATGGCATGCATGTACCTCCTGTATAAGGCCAAAGTTTGAAAAGGGCGCATACCTAGAGAATGATGTCTCCATACCTGAGGATCCCATGGGTAGGAAGAAGCCCACACCCAAGAAGAGGGGAAGAGAAGATGAAGAAGCACCAAGTGTGTAGACTACTCAGACAGTGAGCATGCCAACAACAAGCACCAAGCCCAGTACTTACATGCAGAGAAAGAAGTCCCCAGTGAAGGAGAAGACACTAGAAGTGGAGGCACCTAGGCAACCACTCACCAAAGAAAAGTTTCCTGAGGAAGAGGAAGAGGCTGAATCCCCTGTCAAGGAGCCACCTCTCAGGAAAAAGCAGAGGGTGGAAGAGGAAGTTGACTCGGAGGAGACCGATAGCTTGGAGAAGTATATGGGTAAAAGAGAAGGCGAGAGTGAAGAAGACGACAACAAGGAAGATGAGCCTGAGAAGGACTAGGAGCCACATGTGTTCAGTGTGTACGACTTAGGAGAAGGGAGTGAAGATGAGAAGCAGGAGTTCGTATTCACGTGGTGCAAGGGCACCCAAGATGAAGAATGTGCCCGAGACATGGAAAGGAATGAAGAGGTTGGCGTGGAAAAGTAGGAAGCTATAAGCTTCACAAAGGAGCAGATCACTAAGGTGGCGGAGAGAGAAGCAAAGAGAATGCTCGAGGCCTTGGTAGACCAAGAGTTAGAGCACAACACTGACATAGTGCTAGAGGAAGGAGAGGAAAACACTGATAAGGAGCATGGTAGCATGGGAGGAGGTCCCGCTCTAACAATGAGTTTTCCCAAAGGCACGCGCTCGGGAAGGAGGGCCCTTGATACAGAACAAAGACAAGTGATGGGCTACATTAATGACTCGAGAAAGGTACTACGTGCATGGTTCCAGAGCACAGTACCCACAGAAAGGCTTTTAGCCATGGGGTCATTTGAGAAGGAGGGCGCGTACCCTATAATGAAGAAGATGCTCTCTTGGGCATTTGAATCCCACATTGACAAGCCAGACTTTGAAGTCTGCCAAGGAGCGATCATCACAGTACCAGAGTCTAAGGGAGCCAATCCCTTGGTAAATGCCTAGGAACTCTCAGATGAGCAAGTCTGTAATGCGCTCAACAAGGTCGCAGTCAAGACAGAGGCTAGGCTCTTCACGTGTAATGATAGAATAAGAGTATTGGAGGAGAAACTAGGGAAGAAAGAAGAGGAGCTGCAAAGAAGGCCAAGAGTTTGAAGCAGGAAGAATTGATCAGCACACAGCTAAGGTGCGAGTTAAAGGAAGAAAAGACAAAGGTGTAGGAAGTGTACAAGAAGATGGAATCTATCAAGAGCGCCATCCTTTTAAAGCACCTAGACTTAGTGCCACCCGCACAAAAGTACTCATCCCTTCTAGAATGTTTAGAAGATCTAACGCACGTCCTCACTATGGAGAGACGACCTTTGGCCCTGGAGTCTCAGAAGAAGTGGTCGCATGCTTAAAGGAGGAGGATAGGTTGAAGGTGGTAGCACTCATTGCGGAGTACAACTAGGTGCTCGCAGAAGTTAAAGTCACTGCCCAATCTACTGAGGCCGCATATGATACCTACGCAGATAGGGATAAGGTAGCAAGCTCCTTGGTCACCACACTTGAAGCAAAGCTGAAGGAGTTCCAGGAGAAGAACAAAGGAAACAGGGGAGAGGGACAAGGTTCTTGCCAAAGTGGAAAGAAAATCTGAGGCGATTGAAGCATTAAGGAGTTCAATCAAAGCCCGGCTGAAAGAACTATATCCTCATATTACCAGGAGGATGGACACACTCAAAGACCTGGGAAACAAGATGGGGAATATCATTGACACCTTGGGCACCTAGGGAATTGGCCGAGTTTTGATGAGGTGAGCATCCCGATCTGTGACCTCTGCACGGAAGGCACGAGAGCGAGGTCGACCTTTGGAACAAGGCCGGGAGGCGTACTTAAGAAAGGATTTTCCTAGCTCACTGAGTTGATGCCCCGCCATTCTTCATTCTTCCCTATTCTTTCATTCCTTTATTCTTTTACAAAATGTAAGATTACACCTTGAGGCAGCCTACATCTTGGTTAAGTAGAGTGTTTCATAGACGGAGAACAAGCGTAGTGTGGGGTGATGTTGGACTCCTGGAATATTGACCAAGTATGAAGGCGTGTAGGTGCACAAGGTCCTAGTTATGGAATGGTGTGCAAGGAAAAAGCACGCAAGAGAAGGAATTAAGGAAGCATGTAGCATGCGCGACGTGCGAAAGGATCGGGACTTAGTCATTTTGGACATCAGTAGAACACATGAAAAGCATGACCTGGTTGCGCGTGGATAAGATGTCAGCCTGGTGACAGGTTGGCCGGGAAGGAGCATGCTTGCGATGGAATCTTCTAGAAGAACATCATGGAATGAAGTGGAGAGCTCAGGCCTGGAGAAGCATGCTCGCATGGAGGACCACATTTGGACACTTGCACTTTGGATCGAGGGCGTTGGAGGGCTAGTTAGCAATCCAGGAAAGCTATAAATACAAGCACCTGCAGAGATAGAGATGGAGACACATGGAGATATACATACAAATATCCATATAGACACCTAGAGAGTGAGCGAGCTCTGTAGAAATGTTGCGAGGAATCTGTCAGTGAATAGTTGTATTCATGAGAGAATGCACTAGGCTTGGGGGTTGTAAATTTTATTTTTGGTAGCTTAGTTACATTAAGTCTAGTGCAATGCATGACTGTGGTCTGCTTCTCTGCAACCCTCTGTAATGGTTCCATGGATGTAATAAGGTTACCTGTTATAATATATACATGAATATCAATGGTTCTGATGCATATTTCTCTCTTATGAGTTCTCTTTCCTTTCATGCTAAGTATGAATGCTTGTATGTTTCTTTCTGTCACAATACATGTTGTGGATTCTGTTAAGCACTTGATCGAAATGATTGCAAGGATCTAGAGGCTGTTCTGAGCCCTATGGTTCTTGCATGTCTTAACTTCCCTTTTGAAATCTCTTACACTAATCATAGATGATGTATCCCACTAAACTCACATAAAAGAGAGACTCGGTACCCACACGTGCCTCGGGTGAGCACTCATCTTTCATTGGGTGATAGGCTGACGCGCAAGGGGTTCCTTTCTTTTATGATAGGAGTAAAAATGACTACAAATTACATACTTACACTCTACACTTTGCACTTTAACGATCACATCTTTTTAGTACACACATTTAGACCATTTCCCAATGACGTACTCTTGTGCTTCGGTTCACACTTGATTGTTGAGGGCATATTATACACATGAACCTCACACACTACACATCATACATTCAACTTTACACACTACATACATTGTACATCATATACTTAGGACATATTATCTCGCAATCTTCTACACACTTTGTGACTTATTCACTCTAAGCATTCACACTACGTCTCTATTGCATCCACTTATACATGTTGTGGTCATTACCCTATGATGCACTCTAATCCAACGGTCCATACTCATTGCTAAGGGTATACATCTCAAAAGGACCCATCACACTCACACGTTTAATCAAATCACTCATTCACGCATGCATTTACACTTTACACTTTGCGCTTTGATGATCACATCTTTTTAGTATGCACAATTCAAACCATTTCTCGATGACACACTCTTGTTTATGATTCATTCTTGACTACGAGGGGGAATAAACAAATAAACATCACTTTGCATACATTTCCATTCACACTCACTCGGGGACACATGGCCCCTATCACATTCACGTTACATTCTATTTCATCTCATCCACAACATCTGCATATCTTGGTTGCTTTTAGACTTACTCGCATTTAATTGTTATATGCACATCTTATTACACATGCTAGATAGATATCTTGTATGTCATTATCCTTATCATACACACATGTGTGTTCACTTGCCTTTCTAGTTGTGATCACAAACTATATAGATCTATTACACAAAGTATAGATGTTTAGCGCAATACCTCGTACATCGGTCCATAACGACTCTGACGAAATCCACTTTCATATATTACATGTGTTATTGTTTCATTTTGTTTCATAGCACATTACTTTATCATATTATACATGTTTTGACATAATTTTTATCTTTCTAACATGTTAATGGGTGCTTCATGTGCAACATTTATTTTACAGGTCTATTTGTTTCCATGGTTATCTGTTACATTATTTGTCATTTCTTGCTCTTTGTATGCCATTCTTTGCAGGGCTTTATGCTTTGTCTTTTGTGCACACTATCTCTGTTTTAGGCTTCGTTAGCATTGATTGTATTGCGACATCGTGAGTGGTGTCTCATGTTTGCAACCCATTTTTCATGGTCTATATTGTCTTCTTGCATGTTTACATTGTCTTCTTCCGTATGAGAATACACATTGTATTCATGTTTGTTAGATTACATTTTATATGTGTGTTTTCTTTGCTTGTACTAACACTTATTTCCTAGCCACTTTGTTTACATGTGCCTTGGTTTCTACTAAGCACATTCCCACCTATGAGGCACGGTTTGATTCAATTGTCGGTCCTCTTTTGGGCTGCATACTCCTTCAATGACATCGCATGCACCCCAAAAGAGGGGGATCATTTGGGTGAATTAGTCACCCCATAAAACAGTCTACAATCATTACAACACACAACACAATACTTCGGTACAACATAGTTTTTCAGTTTCAGGATCATAATAAGACTTGGGTCCTTAGCACAACATGACCCTTCCTAAAGGCCTATAACCGGGGCAATTACACAATGTTTTAGCAGTTCAACACAATCTACATAACTCCACACATAATGGCTTTTATAGGGCACACAGTCCTTAGCACTTTCATTTGATTGAAATTTACACACCATCTATAGTGGTGTTCCACATTGCATGAGAAGTAGTTAAAGGTTAGAGGATAATACCAAATGTTTCTCCCTACACTTCTTCCATATCATTGCGTGAGATTGCCCCAAAAATTGCGGCCGACGCAATCGGCGTGAGATCACCCAAAAACTCATTCATCTACAACATCTATGTGATCCTTTCTAGATTCTTTCCTCATCACGAGATCAAGTGCACATGTTCCTTATTCACATTTTTATTGTACATACTTCTTTACATGTTTTTACACATATACATGTGTACTTGTTCATTCTTCTCTTTTGTAGGTCCATCCGTAGGGGAAGCAGTAGTCAACATCATTCAAAGAATCAACAACAGGTACATTCTGACATCTACACATGTGTTTCCGCCCTAGGTTCATTTTCATCACCACTTTTACACTTTCTCCTCCTTAGCATCCATGCTTCACATTTTTTTATCACTCCACACTTTGTCATGTCCCTCAGCATGCTCCTCTACATCGATCTACATGATTATCAAGTACACATCTCTATATAATTTATGTTACCAAGCTTTCTGCTCACCAACATAAAGTGGGGGAAAATATAGACACAAAATCATGCACTTTGGGTAATTATCTAGTCCCAATTACATAATATTGTTTATATGATTCCTAAGTAAGAAAATTACTAATCAACTCATGTATTTGGTCATCTTTATTTGCTTTCTATTGCCACTTTTGTTCTTGCACCCTTACTTGCTCAGTCTTCCTTTTTATACCTTGACATTTATCATCCCGAACACCGACACCCGTTAGGACACCGGTGTCAAGTGCCCTCATCCCCTATATGCGCCCGAACTCAATATACTTTGTTCACACTTTTTGATTCCTTTCTAGCTATTTGAGCATCTTATCTTTTTAGTAGTCATTCTTTTTGGGGTTAATTATGAAATTCAAGTAAAGGAATCATATAAATATAAATTTATGTGATCATAATAAAGGACCAAGCACTAAACATTAGCTATTACCACCTAAGGTTGCATCCATCAAACATCTAAGAGCTACATTGCATCCATCTAACACCACCCAAGGAGACAAGGGTAAATGGTAATTCTACATACACTTCATAAGAGGGAAGTTTATTCTATTCCATGCACACATCTATTACATTTCTTTACATCTAGTTACTTGCTCACTATCAAGTGTGACATGCACAAGATCCACCTAGGGCACAATTTCGCACACACACAAAACTACATTGGAGTCCGAGATGTAGTTTAGCAATCATCATAAGTTCATCATTGTGGCATGAAAAGACAGATCGACCCCTCATTGTGCATCTTTATTTTTAGGATTTGATGTCCACTTGAGGGTTTTGCGGTTCATATTTCATCGCGAGTTTCCAATGACCTTGACGATCTCGGTGTGACCTCATAGTGAGCAAAGGGAAACAATATAAAACAACTAAGACCATTCGAGAGGATGTTTCCGATCATTTACACAGACCCAGGTGCCCATAAATAGAGCTAGGGCACATACAAGTGCCTTATCCCTCTCCAAATACCCTAAGTACAACCTATTCTTCCATATCTACATTTTTATGTGCTTCGGTGTGACAGCTTAGTGTTTCATATTTTTGAGTTTTCCAACTCTCCACACCTCCGGACTTCGTGAATCAACTAAGGCTTCTTGCCCTCTCTTTGCACTTAGGGTTTTCACTTTATTGTTTAGTTTTCTTGGGTTAATTCATGTACTTAATTGTTGCATTTATTTACTACTACAATAACATCATATTAGGCATATATTCCATATTTAGCTTAATCAACCATGGTTGTATGATACTTTGTTTGTTATTGGTTTCTATTGTTTGTCATTATATGTCATTTTTGTAGGCTTTGCCCTATGTCTTACTTATTCATTACTTATATGCTTTTGGACACTTCCACCATGATTGTCTTACAACATTGTGAGTGATGTCCCATGTTTGAAACCTATTTTTCACGGTATACTTTATCCGTACTATTGCATGTTTCCATTTTCTTCTATTACATGTTTGTAACTTTTTCTACTAACACATGTCTCTAGCCACTTTGTTTGCATGTGCCTTGGTTTCTACCACGCACATTCCCTCCCGCTGCAAGGTTACCGTTCGGATCAACATCGGTCCTCTCCTTAATGTTGCATCCTCCTAGTGACGTTGCATGCACCCCAAATGAGGGAGTGCATACATTGGGTGAATCATTCACCCCATATAGTAGCTCAAAGCTTCAGACAGTTTGCACAATACATGAACAAAATAGTCTATAGTCATAGAAATGGCCCAGATTTTGACTTGGGTCTTCAATTTAGCACAGACACTAGTTCCTGGGCACTCCTAGCCTTTCCTAGGTGCCTATTATGAGGGGGAAGTTATAGTTACTTTCTCATATCAACACAGATTTTCAATATTTTTATAAGTACAAGCACAATCCTCCAACAATCGAATGTATTATATCTCCTTTTTCTACTTGGATCGAACTGGAACAACACGAAACTAAACACGGATCACACCATCTGTAGTGGTGTATAATTGGGAAGAAGTCATGGAAGGAGAATAACACTAGACCTCTCTCCCTAACACTCTTCTCTAAAAACTTGTTCTCGGCATGAGATCTCCCAAAAACTCACTCTTAGCATGAGATCTCCCAAAAAACTCACTCTTGGCGTGAGATCTCCCAAAAACTCACTCTTTACGAAGCTCAGGATATATTCTATCTTTTTCAATCTTTAAGGATTGAGTGCATACTTTCCTTTTACTACTTTTTCACATTTTTTACATACTTTTACAAAGTTTTCATAACACATGACTTTGATCACTCTTTCATTCTTCTTTTGCAGACCGTCCTTAATACACAAAAAGAAGCAGTCATTCATCGAGCTACAACAATAGGTACAACACAATACAACTCATATGCTTCACCCCTAGGGTCACTTCCTCTTTCTTATCTCCCACACTTCATTTTTATCACTCCACGCTTTCGCTTATCTCTTCTGCATGCTATCTATCATCACACTCTACATGGTTATCAAGTATACATATCTTATCTAATTTATATTATCGAGTATTCACTCAAAAACATAAAGTGCGGGAAAATGTAGACACAAAATCATGCACTTAGGTACGTTCGTATGTCAATAAACACATACTTTCATTCATATCATTCCTAAGTGAGAAAACTAGTAATTGACTTGTTGTCTTTGGCCTTTTATATTTGTTTTTTAATCATCTTTTTGGTCTTTTACACCCTACAACCCAATTGGTACTTTATTTCTTTATCTTTCATGACTTTGGACACCAACGCTCACCCAAAACGCCAACACCCATGTGCCCTTGTCCCCTCAAGGCACCCCGACCTCTTTCTATTTTACCTCTTATTTTCTAATGGGTCGTCCTTCCAGTTATAAATTATGAAATTCAACCAAGGGAATCATATAAATACAAAGCTATGTGACCAAAATGAAGCACCAAGAACTAAACATCTATTATCAATGCATAAGATTGCATCCAAAGGCATTCTAAGAGCATCAAAGGGATCCATCTAGATTTCAGTCAAGGGACAAGGGACTACATTTTATGCATACATGCATAGGAGGGAAGTTCATTTTGCCATCCACACATCTATTTACATTGGTACATCTAGTTATTTCCCGCTATCGCATGCGCTTACATAAGGGCTTCCTAGGGCATGATTTCTACACACACACAAAAACTAAATGGAGTTTGAGATGTAGTACAATGCTCGATCATAATTTCACTCTATCAGTGTCCATTGGGGTCGATCGACTCCCCATATTATATCTTTTCTTTTTGGGATTTGATGTAGTTTGAGGGTTTTGTAGGCCATCTTCTTTTTGGAGGTTACAGGTGAATTTGACGATCATCTAATGACATACAAGTGACCAAAAGTGGAGGTTAGAGACAATTTTGCAATACAAGAAAAAACCAATTCATGATCCTTTACATGGTCATAGGTGCCCAACAGAGATCTTTGGTGCCTGGCACCCTTACCCCAATCCAGTGCCGTAGTCCCGACTCATTCGATAGTCCAAGGATTTTTTTGTGCTCGATTCCATTTATAGTCTTCTCCTCTTGTTCATCGGTTTCTCTAGTCCAAGACACTTCAGATCAAGTGTGAAATCAACTAAGTCTTCTATCCTCTCTCTTGCACTTAGGGTTTCATATTTCTTTAGCTTATTACTTGTGTCAAATTTATACTTTAGTGTTTATTTATCCTACATGACTTTGTAATATTAGGGTTTTACAAATTCTATATTTGTTAAATCAATCAGAGAAGTATAACTTAGAGACTTCACCCCCACTCTGAAAAAATAGGAAATTTAGATGAAAAAGTGCTAGAATTCACTCACATTGAGGCAATGAAAGCCTCTTAATGAGGCATGATTTTCCCACTCCAAATAAATTAAGTACTACTTTCAAAGCTCAAGTTCATATACCCCTGCTCAAAGATCATTATGTGGCAGGCTATAGGAGCCTATTAGAGACTTTGAAAATGACACAAAAAACCTTCCTAGCATCCTCTCGAGCATGAAAGAAAAGATGGCAAAACTTACTAGATGAACTCAAGAAGAAAGAGGTAATATTTCCAAATAACTTGAAATGGGCTCTTAGAAGAGCCCAATTATTGGTCCCTATCATCAAAACACTTGAGTATGAGTGGATCAAAATTCATTATCGACCACCTCTACTTTTGGCACCGCTACCAACTTGGAACTGTTGGGATGAACAATATTTTAAAGACTTCAAGGAATAGAGAACCTAGGTTATTACAAATAAGGGTTACACAACCCTAAAGAATAAGACATGGAATACATATACCTAGGAGTATGATTTCATCTGAATCATTGAAGCCCAAAAATATTGAGAGAGAATGATAGTTGTAGGAGGGTCTCTAAAATTCTAAGTTTGGGGCGCGATAATACTTAAATAATCTCATCTTTTTGGAGTTTAATTCCTCAATTTTAAATACGTTTAGAAGATGATCATGTTTGAAAGTATTTTATCTGTTAAAGATATTGAGTATGATGCATGTATGATAGATTTACCTTGAAGGAATTGTAGCTTGTTTGTCACCTAATTCCTAATGGTTCTTGTGAAATAGATTTTTACCATGTAAAAGTAGGGCAACAATGATGACAACGATCAACAATTTGATCAATATCTCAATTTTGACTAAGTAATGAAGCTTCATACTTCATCTATTTGTTCCAAATTAATAGGACATAAGCTCAAGACTCCCATTAAAAGTGTAGGACTCATACCTCTAGTCTCAAGACTCTAACCCAAAATTTATGGAGTTGCTTCAAGAGCGCTCAACTATCAAAGTTGCACAATAGTATAGGGTTGAGAGGGATTTTGTAGTCCATGGAGACCTGAAGAAGAGTTCTTTGATTCAACCCATAGTAGTCGAATACCATGAATGCAACAATCGGTAATAAGGAAAGAAAGGACACTCTCACATCTTATGGTGAAGAGAGTCCTAATACAATTTTTAGATTGACAAATTCTTCATAACTTAACAATAAGATAGTTGTAGTAGTTTCCATTTGTCAATCAACAAGTTGGATTCATAATATAGATCTAGTAGGACTTGTTATTCAAATACGCCACCATGAATGTATGAGGTAGTTTGACATTCATGAGAGGTGAAGATTTCAAATTTCAAGCTTCTTACATATAACTCATTATAAGCTTGAAGAGAGTTGATCCTTCTTTTTCATCTCTTTTATAAGGAACATTGAATTTATACAATTGAAGTTATTGCATTCTTGTGTTGATAATTTTTATTAATTCCAAACCAAATTTAAGGGCGAGATCAAGGGCCACTTTCACCCAAGGAGGAGGATATGTATGGAATTTTGTAAGTTTTATTTCCTATTCTTCACATTTGAATGAATTGTAGAACTGCTAGAATAAATAGCTTGGTTAATGGTTTATTCATTTCTATTATGCGTTTGGTTTAATAATTTATCGTCATTTCTTAGATTATTATTTTCTTGAATTTCATTAGTTCTTAAATGTTTACTATTTTATCCTAGATAGTGGGATTATTGGAAACATATTTCATATTGTTACCTATAACAAATAGTTGTTGATGTCACCTGGTTTGATATATATAATTAACTAAAGTAGAAAAAATAATGAACTGCACCAAGGTTCCTTGGTTGCATTCTCTTTCGATTATAGCCTATCCTGCATCACTATATATAGTTCATTCATAACCACTAGGTGGTTATAATGAGAGGTATCCCATCCGAGTCACCTTTAATGACCCTACTAGGCTATTGCTCTTATACCCACCGATACTATACTCACACACATTACTAACTCACATACTCATTTAGTTGAATCACTTATTCCGAGTCTTGTGCCCTACCAATTTGTTGGTCCTTACCCCACTTTCAATTTAGGTCCAAGCACACATGAGATTCATGCATGGACAATTTATCTTACACCCTCTACCCTTTCATATGTTTCCTCTCACAAGTCCTTTATTACTTGGGTTTTCGCTTAGTATGTTCTTACACACGATCGCCATGTTGTTGTGCTCACAACTTATTTTCACACTTGTAATCTCGATCTTCACTAAATATTTTCAGCCATAACCACTATCCATCCTCTTTTACCCTGGGGCATCTCATACTTGCATTAACATCCTTTGTAACAAATAGTCATAAGCGGTCAAGCTTAGTTACGCACCTTCCTTACACCCTAGTCACATTACTCGTTCTAGTCGATCCACCTACTCATAATAATACAATTTGTAGTTCCACTTAGTTTGGTCGTAATGTACCATATATGGATTCCTTGTTTCTTTATTTTTATTGGTATATTGTTTTCACATTCATCATTAGACTTTTGTTCCATATATACATTCCTAATTCTCATACACCATTTTTACAATGGGTATATCCCTCTCTTACACACTTTGTTGGACAAGTTTCTTCATTCGTACTCAAATTAATAAGCTAACTACTAAAAGAAATTAACAACTCATAATATGGAGGGTTTATAGTACCTCGAAGTGTGATATACATAGATGGATGGGCTCCAAATAGTTGATCATTGTTGCGGTGATGACACCCGAAATAATAGTGTCTAAACAAAAAAATGATGAGATAAGATATACGGGGTTTCCAACAATATCGGCTCCAAGAAGTGTGACCTTCCTTTTGAGGATGTCAACCCCCATTTTAAAAGAGAAAACGAAGTAAAGGATGGAATAATGGATAACATGTAGAAATAGAAATATTACAAAATATGAGGAATGATTAAATTTAATCTTAAAGTTGATTTGACTGAAAGAAATGTAAATTAAATGTTACCTAGTCTGGGTCGACGACGACCCAAACCGTAGACATAGGTTAACGGCGACCTAAGAGGGTGGATTTGGATTGTAAGTTGAATATGCAGACCTGTAATGGTCTGTATGCAAAAAGGAAGTTTGTGGATGTTAGAGCCAACTTGTAGAAGGAATCTGAGGGAGAAGAAACCATAAAGTAGCAGAAAATAACAGTAAGGGAGGTTAGATTGACAAATTGGGCTTGGGTCGATGTCGACCGAGGTGTAGGTAGGATAAATTTGAAGCACAGAGGAACAAAATGATGGTCCTGTTAAGTTGAGTCAGGAACAGGGATGAAGGTGGACATGAAAAGGGATATGAAGGTGAAGTCATAGTTGCGGAAGGATAGGTCGACGATGATATGACATGGTTGATGATGATTGTAGCAGAGTTAGATAAGGCTGAGGTAAAAAAGGATGAAATGGGAGGCCTGCAAGCGAAGAGTCTAGAAAAGAAGGTTGATAACAAAACTCTGAGTGTTACGGAAGGTTTCGATTTAAACCTGCAAAATGTTAGATGCAAGCAATACAAAGATAATATGATAAATATCACATAAATAATATAAATATGATGATAAATCTCATGAAGGATGATCGTGAGCGATGAAAACACATCCAAAGGAGGTCTAGAAGGTCTGTAACTATTGCAGGAATGCTCAGGCACGAGATTCAATTCACAAGTCATAAGAAAGCTCCAAAATTCACATGCATCTGATGATTATGGAAAGAAACAACTCAATTTTATAGGATTAATGATGGTGGTCAGTTAGTTACCGACCATGGGGAAAGTTTCCTAATGGGGTGGATTTTGTGCTTTAGGTCGGGATTTCGTGTTTTTAAGGAGGGAAAAAGCACTTTAAAGCTTATGTGCAAGATTAGGTTGTTTAAGGATGAATCATGGGTAGTTAGAAGATAGGAATGGTATAAAAGCATAGGGATTTATATTTAGGATAAAAACATCCTAAATAGCAAGTTGATTAGGGCAAGTTAGGGATATGGATATTAATTAATGTGAATTAATAAGGATTAATGATGATAGGATAATAAGTGGGCATTTTATTAAATATTGAAGGGGATGGATTTAATTAAAGGGGGACCTAGATAGAACCATAGCAAAATATGCGCACATGGGTAGACAAGGGTAGAGATACTGAATTTAGGTTTTTACACACACTTTCCACATTTGTGTTGTGGGAATTATCGCCCCAAATTTCCCCTTGGTCTTCTAAAAACTCCTCGACATATGAATTACATCTCATAGAGTATAGTTACCCAAACCTTTGCTTCAACCAACTTTCCTAGATATTACTTATCATGGGCCTTCTCACCCTCACCCACCTTCATAACATAATGTGGATTCTACACCAATCTTATCTGAGCATAATTTGTCTCTTCTTCCATTTGAGGGGCCTACATCCCTCCACCTACCACAAATGACATGCCTCTTCACGAGGCCCTCATCAAATAGCTCTTGTGCTATCACCCCACTTGTACATAACTATTTTCAAAACACTACAAAAACATTCAAATAATCACATACTACAAAACATTTAGATATGAGCAAAAATAAAAAATTAGGACTTGTTATAGTTTTCTTGGCTAGCCTATTACTTTATACATTATGTTGATTACATTGATTTGATATATAACATTATATTATTTACACGCATGTGCTCATGAGGTATCTTGAGGTTGATGCAGACACTCACAAATTGTTACATGATGATAGGAGCTAGATTGGTCCCTTACACTACTCTCTTGGGGGCATCCTTTCACACTACAAATATCTTTTGTTTTATTACACGTTACTTTATACCTTCCTCATCTTGCTTATTTACATACACAATGTTCATTGCTATATATTAGATCAATGAAACTGACAAATGTGCCTTGTGCAATGATAACTTATCATTGTTATTTTTATTGTTACTATTACTAGTTGTTATACATGATTTATATCTTGTCAATACTTATACACATGCTTACTATATGAATCTCTTTGATTATGATGCTATGGTTGTTTTCTTTATATGGTCTAAGGCACTGACATTTTTAGCTGCCATCTAAACTGTGCCATGTTCGAGTCCAAATCTTAGAATCTCTCTCCAAATCAATCTTAGGAAACCTCTTTTGTTTTTATTCTTGAATGTTTGGAACTCTTGGTTTAGTTATGAATGTTGAAACTCTTTGTGTTTCTCTTTCTTTGACATGCATAAAACACTTGTCATTAGCATGGGCGTATAATTACCCTTTTATGTTATTAATTATTTCCTCAAAACCAACCAAATATGCCATAAAAAAGAGAAAAGTTAATTATATTTATTTTAATATACTATTAAAGTGATAAGTCAGTGTTACATTAGCTATGTGCTACAACTAAGTGTTTCACATTGCAATCATGCTCAAATAAATATAATTCAATAAATTATATGTAATTGTTGGAAAACCTCATTTGCTTTTCCAAAATTCAAAATATATTGTAGAAAACTGCTATACTTTTTTGGAATCTTATTGAAATTGTAATACCATACAAAATTGTAACATTTTTTCGTTTGCCATTTTCTCGTGTAAGTAACCCTACATCATGCGGCCACACCATATACGCCAGAGAGAAAAGCAACGTGGAATCAAAGAATCCTGTAACTCTTTCTTCCAAATCCTCTTTTTCTTGCACTCATACAACAAACCATTAGATGGTGGTCGTTTGCATTCATAATAAAAATAATTGAGTGGGATGAAGGCAAACAAAGCCCTGTCTTTTTGATCGAGAAATAATAAGAGCAACGTCATGTCACGTGTTAAAACCTTAAGGATATCATTGCGATGAGCGATGAAGTTGTCTAAAGAGTGACAATCATTACTTGCAATTGAATTCCCTAAAATTGACGCATGTTCTAACTACCCACAAATCACATGGGCTGACATTACAAACACCAACTATTGACATTAGTAGATATCGATTGACCAGGCCTTGTTTTCTTAGATATCTCCGAAATATGTTGCCTCTACGATCTATGCACCACACCCCTTTCTCCTTGAAACAATTGACAAAAAAGACACATGGTTCATCTGTGCCTGGATGTAAGAAAGAAGAGTTTCACATAGGTTCCCACCAACAATTTCTTGACCCTTTGACTACTTAACCCGTAAACCCCTTCTTCATTGCCCCTCTCCCTCTTGAATTGTTTGCTCCTCAAATTTAATCATGCTTGATGCACCCCCTTTGACGTCTCCATTGCATTGATTGAGATAAACATTGAATGCCAAAAGCAAGAGGAAACAAAGGAGGCATGAAGTGATAGATAAAATGTATGGGGAAATAAAAAAAGACCACAAAAAATACAAAAATTACATTAATATTTAAACCAATGAATTGGAACACACAATTTTTAATTTTTAGGTTCAATGTTGTTGCGTGCGCGAGGGAAAAACAGGCTGGACTAGTTTGTCCGTGCGCAAATAAGGTTTGTGTCGCTTTTAATCTCTCCGATCCTCCTTCCGAGTCCCCGGTTTTATTCAATTGAATCACATTGCACGGAAGAGAATTGAGTCTTTTTTTTTCTCTGCAGAATCGGCTTCCAGGTGGGATCATCCTAGACGTTAAGTTTGATCCTACTCAACTTAATGATCGTCTTTGACATGATCCGAGCGAATTTTCTTTGGTGGCCGTCTTTCACATAATCTGAGCGAGTTTTGTTATCTCGATTTTGGAGAAAGCATAGAAAAGGTATAAGGGGTTTGGCCATGGCAAAGATTTCGTTCAAGCGGGAACATCCTCCAGGTTTGAATTCTATCCGAAACCGGAATGCGTTTTTTCTATTTTCTTCTAAACGTTTGATACATCATTAAATGAGGGGACATTTCATTGACATGCAAGCAAAAGGCTTTGGGATACCGACTCCGGATCCTCATTTGGTTTGGAATGGAACCCGTGATTATTGTTATCGTTGTTGCACGGCCTTTAAATCTCTGCGAATCTTGACATTACAGCATGGTTTTTGCATGTTAAGTGGATCCCTTCCCTTCCCTTTCCCTAATCTTGATTCTTTTGCCGCTATAGCCAAATTCTGCCCAGAATCACTTATTTTCACCCTGGCATAATGTCCAGAATGTGCAATAATGTTAAACTTTTAAACTTGGGATATATGTTGGAGACTCCAAGTTAACTTGGAGGTATCCCATGCTATCTTCCTTTACAAATGCCATTTCTTTTGCACGCCCTGTTGTTGTATAAGTTTGACCCAAGATTCACAAAAATAGGGGCTGATGATGCTCTTCTTAACTGGTAGAGACCCAACGGAGGGGGCTATTGCACCTATTAATGACATACAAAAATTTCTGTAGCTGCAAAATATAGGATCTATTGCTGAAAATTCGGAGCAGCAGCTTTTTTGAGAAGAGTATTTGGACTGCTGATAGAAATGGGGTGCAAGGAATTTGCAGAAATTGCCGAAGTTTTGGTCTAAGAATTAATTCTCAATAATTCTTTTCCAAACTCACATTAGTTTTCAAATTCCTAAAATCATATGGCAGACCGTAATTGTTTTTTTCCATGGAACCATGTAACTGCACAAATCTCTGAAATATTCTTTGCAATACCTGCCGAGAAAACTGTGGAATGCACCATATGGGACCACTAGATTATTGATTGGATGGCAAAAGTAGGTCTTTGACACCGCGATGGTCACTATTCAAACACAGGATTACATGGAAAATAAATACATATTGTATTAATTCAAGAAGCCTACATCAACGGTAAATTATTCCACTAGATTTCAAATTTTATAATAAGCTTTTGGATTGTTTACATACAGGACCCAACGGTCCAACCAACTAACCTACTCATAACATTAACTAACTAACATGAGTAATTAATAATTAATGTTAATCACTACAAACATAACAATATATACTCAAAATGTATATTTGAATTACAAGACCCAACAAACCCCCGAGACCCAACTACAAGATTCAACAAGCACAAGTTCCAAAGGTGGACCAAAAGATGATCCGAAGCTTTTGACTATGAAGCCATCCAATAGTCTCTGCCGCACCTGCGAATTAACACTATGTACATCTTGATACTAATTGACCTATGTCGCCGCAAATCCTGTGATCCACAAATCCCGACATCAATCATGATTATTCTGTTGAGCATGTTCATCCCCTCTAGCCATTTTGTACCTGTACTGCACTATAAGCACTATCATGGGAATGCTCAACTACATCAACCCTTGTCGTGATGACTATTCAATACTTCTGTATGACACTTTTACCTTGATGCCCAACAACATTGACCTCACTTTGCTCAACACTACAGATGCTAGCAACCCTGTCAGTTGTACAATCACCGACAATTGATTGAAAACCAATACAATATCTTCCCTTTATCAAATGAGAGGCGAGGTCCTCAGTAGGTAAAAATAATCAAATAATGGGGTTCGCTCCTCATCAATGATATCAAAGAACTCAAAAACAAAAATTGGACTGAAAAACTTGCAAATCTATTATCCATCCAAAACTGTTACTATAGCGAATTAGAGTTAACAATGAAGTCAAGATGGGTGGGTCTCTCGGCTTTGTCAACTTGTTTGATCCCAAGGGACCTGTAAACCCCGACAGGCAACATGGGTGTCTCTGACAATATTGATGGTGGAATATGGTGATACATTCATGGTGTCTTAAAATAATCCATTTAAACTTCAAGCAAAAGTAAGGTATCGGATTTGACCAAAAATAAACCCTTTATGCATTAAAATCCTTATTTCTCCACTTTTAATACATTTTGCTCATAAAGACATATGAGTAGACTCCAAAATACAAATGACCCTTTTAATAAACGTAGAATGTTGCATGTAATGTCCTCTTTTTAAAATAAAAGTTATTTTTAAATACTTATAGTATTTAGCCTATTCATTATTATATATCGGCTAAAGGGATGAAAAGGAAGGGACTTTCATGGGCCAGACATCACAAGGGCGAGGGCAGTTTGTCGGGGTTCACAGAGGAGGCTGCCCCAAGGGTCAAATTTTTGATCTTCTGCTAAGCCTTTTCGGCCTACCTTCCTCCCAAGAGAAGTCATTTTAGAGGTTGGAACACAACATTCAGTGGGTCACAACATTGCGGCCAACTATGAGGAGTATAGGGCTCTTCCAAATGAGATTCGTGATGCCATCTCACTTGCGGAGTTCATAGGAGTGAGCAAGGGTAGATCAAGGTCGAGCCTAGATCTCAAGCACCACCGAAGGATCTTCAACATGCCTTGGGGAAAGTGACACAACTGATCCATACCATGCAACATCCGAATGGTGAAGGAAGCTCTTCAAGGGAAAACAATAAAATCCAGCCACCAAGAACTGTGAGTGATTCTTCATCTAGGTCATTCCGACCTACTTTCCTTCCAAAAGAAGAAACCATTCCAGTGAGGGAAACTTAACCCTCCATAGTGGTTGATGTTGCTGCCATCTATGTAGACTATAGATCACTTCCTGTCGAGAACCGTGAAGAACCTTGGGAGCTTAGCTAGAGTTGTTTAGGCAAAGGACATGGACAAGTGTTACTAGATGAAGAACCAAAAAAGGTATGACTTGTGATAAACAAGGTGTTTGCATTAATAATGTAAAGGAAGAACATGCATTACATGTTGAATGCCAAGCCTTCAAAATTGAAGTTGTTTCAGCCCTAGAAACACTGATCAGTCTTCCTAACATTGCAAAGTTTGAGTCATTACCTTTTGAGAGTGATTTAAAGAGTCCTCCCTTAGTGATGGGGAAAGAAGAAGAAATCATGGAGCATGAGCTGAAGAGAGAAGAACAATCAGAGCTGCAAGAAATTGAAAGGGAGCAGCCCATGGAAGGTATGGAATCTAATGAAGATGGTATCTTATTGACTTCTAAGATTGCAGCTTAGCAACATATTTATTTCAATAAAGTCAAGGAAAAGAGACTATCACTAGTTCCAGCCCAAGAAACACTTATCAAGTCTTCAAACATTGAAAATATGGGACCATTGGCATGTGAGAATGGTTTGCAAATTAACTATGGGCATGAACCTGAGGAGAATGTTTCAGTTGATGATCTTCATGATGGGAATGGTAGTATTGCTACAAATCTCTCAGAAAATTCTAAATCAACAAAAGAAGGTAAACACTTTGATTGCCGCTATGATTACAACTCAAGAAATAAGGATGATAACAGTAGCAAGAATTTATTGCATCATCCTCATATTATGTCATTACAATGTTTTTGTCATCACGATGAGCACTCTAAAAATAATGATAGAGTGAAGGACACAACTTGCAACACAGGGCATATAGATCCTTTGATTCAAATTCATATTAGTTTGTGTTAGATGGTGTGGGATCCAGGTAATATTCTGGGATCTATAAAGGGTAGCAATTCTGATTTCAATATTTTTGTTGCTGTTAATTTCATTGGGACAAGGAAAAAATCAGAATTGACTTCATATGAGTATAAGAAAAATATGGTGAATGATAATAGGATTCAGTGGTTGGAGCTCCTGGGTCAAATGCAGGGAATCAAGGCATGTCACCACACATCTGATAGTACTCTCAAGGCAAGCAGCAATGGGACAATTCAGAGTCTAGGTAAACAAATTCATATCATTCTTGTTGGGTTCAGATTTGATATCCGAACTATGATTGCATTGGCAAATGCATATGACATGGTAATTGGCAATAAGTTGGCAAATGGCTGTTTTCTTTACAAGATCCATGGTATGCTAGATAAGGCAACAACTGTTTTTTCTTCTTATGTTGGTTTTGATTCAGTTGCTAGTTTACCATTCCACACGGGCATGATATCCTCCATATATAATAAGTTGTATTTGCGTGGAAATAATATCACATTTAAGGAAGGATTGTTTAACAGCCTCAAAGTGGAAAAGGGTAATGGTGATTGCATCCTCATGATCTGCCGGTTGTGGTCAATAGTCAAGAATGGGCAACACAATGTTTGGTAAGATCTACAACCTCTTTTTCTGAACAACAGTCATATCATGAGGTCATACCCAATATCACTTCCCTAAGGTGGTCATCAAATGTGATATTTGCAAAATGGAGCTCTCTTGATGGAAGTCACCAACTATGCATGGTAGGGATAAGTGCAAGTAGCAAGATACATGAACCAAGAACCACTATGAAAGTGGTTTCCAATCTTAGATCTGCTGTTCTCAATATTTCCAGCCTCTTCCATTCTGTCATTATAGTCATAAAAGAGTTTTCAGCCACATGGTGGAAGGATTTTCAGCCTGGTATCAATGTTGAGGTATGTACAACTAGTGCAGGGTCGTTTCTAGCCATTACAAATTAAATTTCAAACGGGAAACTACAGTGTAACAGCCATGGTATGGAAAATGACTCTTTGCTTGATGTGGTGTGTAGGAGGTTTCACCTTGTGGGGTCACTCAGTACAAGTTTTCCAGCCTACACATTGCTGTTTAGAGGGAAATTCCGAGCAACTTATGACTGTTACAGCCATTTTACAGCCCACATACAGTATGATCCATGTTGTTTGTCAAAAGGTACAGCTTGGGAAATCATAAAAATGGTTATGGGTAACAAGAACCATGACCCATGGATCATTATGGGAGCTGTCTACAATTTTAGAACTGCTGTTACTCACACTTCCAGCTTGTCCCATCCTCTATTTAAAGTCATAAAGGTATTTCCCACCCATTGTCATTATTAAGGTATTTACAACTGATACAAAATGGTTTCCAGCCTTTACATTCTTGATTTTGAGTAAGGGAAACCAGTTTGACAGCCATGGTTCTATATTTTGTATGGTCACTTTGACAAATTCATGTTTTGGGATAATGACATCTGTCATAGGCAGTCATAGATCTGCAGGTACAACGTTGGGTGTCATGGTAAGAATCATTGGGATTGTTGTCATCATCCTTCCCCGCTATTGCTTTCATTTTATGACTATTGATGGATGTATAAAAAGACTTCAAGGGCAGCTACAACATGGGATTGCAAGCTCCCAAGGTTGAATTGGGATCCAGGTATTACAAAGATGGAGCAGTGAAGCTTGCATTTGCTTGAGGGCAAGCAAATAACCTATTCATTATTATATGTTGGCTAAAGGGATGAAAAGGAAGGGACTTTATGGAATAAAGTGAAAACATAAAAAGAAACTTATATTTCTACAAGGAGGTCGGTCCTCTTTAGGGGATCATCTTTTTGATTTGTGGTGCCACCTTGGCTTGGAAAAGGACATGCTTGCTTTTGGATTTCATTTTCTTGGAGTTGGAGCACGAAACCACTTTCTCTCTCTTGCAATTGAGGACGAAAACCCTCTTTGCACTTGATTTGAGGACAAAACCCCTCATTTCTTCATTGGTGATCTCATACGGAGGTCACACTTGAGCTACACTCAGATTTTCTTGGGAAATTTGCCATTTTCAGCCTATTGTAAACCCTCTCCTAGGGTGGCGACTTGCATAGTGGTGGAGTTTGGTGATATCTAGTGCATGACACTTCATTCTTTGTTGATATTTGGATTGTTCATAATTTCTAAGGCTGATTGCATTTGCCAGATTGAATTTTGGGCCTTGGAATCTCAACTTCCGGCCATTTTTGTAAGTGGGTTTGCTGCTGTTGCAAATTTAATTAAATATACTCCAGATGAGGGTTTAAAAGCTCATTTCTTGGCTTGTACTTGTTCTAAAATATTTTTAAAATTTCCTACATGCTTTGGATGTTGTAAAAGTGGTTTTGGTGGTGAATTATTGCAATTTTCCTCTTGCTGTCATAAGATTTCAGACTGCTGTACCTTGCTGTCCAAAAATTCAGTTAGCTGTTATAAATTTCAGTTTGCTTTGATTTGGGTTTGTGCCATTTCCCTTCTTTTTCAGTTTCAGTCTGAAAAGGGACATTGCATCGCAAAACCCATGGAATGGGTGGTTAAATGCCCACCTATTGACAAAAATCATAAATTCCGAGAAAATAGCTTGTGCATCAATTATAACAAAAATGACGGAATTTTAAAAACTTTGTGTTTTGCACTTTCTAGGATTTGAACACTTGACATCTTCAAACTCAAAGTCTTACAATTAATCTGTAGACCAACTTCTCTTCACTATAACTTGAGATATTAATGTTTTAGACTTCTATATAATCCTGATTTGAAAATTGCACTATATGCAAAACAAAGAGGGTATTGAGTTTTGAACCTGAGACTTCTTTTCCAGCAATGCCTTGACTTTGTAAAGCAACCGGCTCATCTATGTTTGAATTTGAAACATGAAACTGGAATTTTCTATATGAACTACTTTTCAAAGTCTCCTAAAAATATAAAATAAAAGAAAAACCAAGTTTTCTTTTACCCCGTGGAGCTCCCAACAAGTAGATTTTGAGCAGTAATAAAATATCTGACAGAATGTTACCTCCAACAAACCAAAACGGGACCCGCATATGATATGTTTCACTCAAATACAGACAAATTCAATGTTTTATCAACCAACTCAACTATGCTTGAATTTGAAACACGAAACTGGAATTTTTATATGAGTTACTTCTCAAAATCTCCGAAAAATAGTAAGTAAAAGAAAAAACAAGTTTTCTTTTACCCCACGGAGCGCCCCAAGAAGTAGATTTTGAGCAATAATAATATATCTCAGAGAATGTTACCTCCAAACAATCAAAACGGGACCCACATATAATATGTTTCAGCCAAAACAAACGGATTCAATGATTTACGAACTTTTCAATGTGCGGTCATTAATTTTGGCGCCACTCATCAAATTTCCAATGCCATCTTTGCATAATGCAGGAATTTACCACTTCTGTTAGAGTGTTCACGTTAGACTAGGATATTATTTAGCTAATTTAGTTAATGTTTGTGTTCACACTTACTTATGTCAAAGCTCTATTTCGGGAGTTGGATTAGATTATTTAGTTTTTCTAGTCAACAACTTGAGTTCACGTAGAGATTGTCTGTTGTGCATGATTTTAGGGATACTACTTTATTTTGTAGTATTATGCTTTTCCCTAATATTAGTTTATTCTACAACTATTAGTTTGTCGTAGCAACAAACCATCCTGTGTATTTATACTCCAGAATGATCTTGTGGTGAACAATGAGAGAAATGTGGAGCTTGTTATAGCATATTTGGAGAAATAACATATCATGTATTTCTTTTTTGCTGTGAGGTTGAATATTGGCTTGAGCAATATTGTGATTGTGTTCTCCGGAATAGATCTTGTGATATGTTGATCTCCTGCCCATTTTCTATAACTTCTAACTCTTATATCCAATAGATTTTTTAATTCTTTTGACAAATTTCCAACACCACATGCAGATTTAACACCACATCTAGTGTTTTCAATGCTTTTCCTACAGTTTTCAATGCCCGGGCAAGGTGAATGGCACTCCAAGCAGTTGAATCACACTCCAGACTTGGATTTTCAGCCTTTCACAATCAAATAGCGCTCAAACCACCAAAAATACATTTTTCAAATTTGAAGCACCACTTTCAGATTTCTATGCCCTCTTAAAGCTTCCAATGCCATTATTTTTAACACTAAACAAATTTCAATGGCTTTCAATACCTAGACAACTAGCACAATATAGTACAACATTTTTTTGGGCTCCACACAAATTTTTAGAACTTCTGGCAAATTGTTCAAATAGAAATAAAATAAAACTTCACCAAAATTTCTTCTTTAGGCAAAAATGCTTCATGGGTCTTTAATGATTCTTTTTCTTCCTCAGGGATGCTTGACCATTGAGCATTGATACCACCTTTCACTATTCAAACATAGGATTACATGGAAAATAACTACATATTGTATTTACTCAAGAAGCTTACATCCGTAGTAAAATATTCCGTTAAATTTTACATTGCTCCATTCAAGTTTTAATAAGCTTTTAAGAGATGGCTTGCATATGGGACTGGCGGTCCAACCAACTAACCTATCTATAACATTAATTAACACGAGTTATTAATGATTAACATTAATTGCTAGTAACATAACACTATATACCTATTTATTAAAGGGGATGTCTCAGTAGGAGATACGTGCCCTGTACAATCAACTAATAAATAAACACAATGTATATATGGATCACACGACGCACCATGCGAAATTAGATCGAGTCTGATAGGTTTATACCTAATCATTGTTGTGAGAGTGTGGCTCATCGTAGTCAATTTTACGTGACCAACACAATGTTTTCCCCTTAATAAAATAAATCAAGTATTTTCCTTTCAATTTTTTTTTTTGAATTTGTAGGTTTGATTGTGCAGCATCTGACCATAGCTGTTTTATGCATATTATAAGTTCTTTGAAGCTTTTGGTTGGTTCTGCTATCCATGAACAATGGTTCTATAGAGGGGTGCTACCGTAATTTTCTTAGTGGATGCCTTTGAGAAAACTTCAGAGCCATTTGTAGTAATACAGCTCAATGAAACATGTAATATCCTGCTTTTCCATACTTTTTTAGGATTTTTGCATTCGAACTTAACCATCACAAATTTCTTGAAAATCCCCTACGTAGGCCCTGCCACTTGGAAAAAGACACCGCTCTTGTGCATATGAATAATGAATGGGTGCTGGAAACCTCTCTCTCTCTAGCTTGCTTAAGATTCTTTTGAAAAATATGGCTGATTTAAGTTTTTAGGGAAAGATTCTAGTTTTCCCTATTTCTGGTTTTGATTGTCTCATAGGAGACTACGTCCTTCATATCTTGTCTAATTAAAAACATTTATCCTAAAATTAAGAGTTTCAAATTTGAATTTGTTTGACAATTGTGTATTTTAAGCTATTATGTAATTCTAGGTGTTGGTACTGCTGATTGCAAGACTAATGTTTATGACTTTGAAAGCTTCAAACATATATAGGCCTTATACGGTATCTGAAAGGAGTAGCTTTTTCAACTTGTTTTTGTAATTCTGGATTTTGAAAATCCAGTTGCTAAACACTTTGCTGTCAGTGTCGGGTCCATTTAGTTAACATATTTTTTTGGTTAGATATTTAGGTGGGGTCCTAATAAATGAACTGATTTAAATGTTTCTTGTGTACAACTATATTATTTATAAATAGTGACAATGTTAAATAACACAAACATTTAAAAACATGATACATTCAAAAGTGACACATTTGAATGTATTAAAAGTTATTTTGTGTTTATATAACCATACAACAATGTACATTTATAGAAGTCATGTTCACTTTCAAAATCTATTAATATAAAAAGCAGTTTGTTGATCCCAAAGTATAAGTCCAACTAGTTCAACTTTATGGACATACATGCACATCCATTTGAACCTTCACCTCATGTAAAGGCAGTACTTGCAAATTTTTTTAATGTTAGGCTCACCTCATTTAAAGTCAGTACCTGTAATTTATTTTATGTTAGGCTCACCATTTTTCAGAAAATGCATAATTAACGCACAATTTTAAAAATCGTTCCAAAATTTGAATAATCCCTCCAATCCCAAAATTTGAATTTGAATTTCATTGACTATTATAAATTAGATGTATAAGGATATTCAAGCGATTCATTCACAAATTGACAGAGATCAGAATTGGTGTCAGTTAGCAACAGACCACAAATTCACACGGTATCAATTAACGTTTGAATATGTAAAGAATGTCTAAATATACATTGAATTTTTAAATATACATCGAATTTTTGAATATACATTGAGTATCAACTAACATAAGAGCTAAAGAATATCTAAATATACACAAGGGCCGTGATTCCTTTAGGCCGTTAATGTTTGAATACACACGTTTAATATTATATTAACTAGTTGAATATATGCTGATTTTTTTGAATATACATTGAATATATGGTTGTAATTTTGTCATTTTCTACTATGCATTTAAACATTGAATATACACTTTGAATAAATTGTTGTCTGTTTCCAATCGGCAAGTTGGTCATCAGGTTAGCTCAAATTTCAGTGGTTTTTTCATCTTTTGTCTACGGTTTTTATGCAATGAGTTCATTTGTAGGCAATATCAAGATTACAACCATATTTTTAGTGCATATTTAGGCAATTAGTAGTTGAATATACACGGATAATATTAGATTAACTGGTTATACACTGGAATTATTGGATATAAATTGAACATATGAAAATAATTTTGTCATTTTCTACTCCACATTCAATTTTTTTTTATTAGATATGGTAAATGACCAGGTTTAGGAAAAGCCTGTAACCACTACAACCATAAGGTATACAATAAGGAGCAACAAAAACAAAAAGAGAATACAACACTAAAGCCTGGAGTAGACAACCGACAAAAGTTAGCAAAAGTCAGCTAACTATACGCACGTATTACAAGAGAGAACTAAACTAGATACCAGACTATACAGAAAAGGACAACCAACCAAGACCATTCAATCATTAGATTTTTGAGAATCAGAGTAATTAACTAGAGCTTCCATCGTGGCAGTAATGTCAGACTTCTTGCTTTCCTTCTTTTTGGTTGCGCTCCTAGTTCTTTTACACGGGCCGCCATGGATCTCAGCAATTCTCTTTAGAACCAAACTACCTTTCTGCTGAAGTGTGGCGGAGGCATCATCCACTTTCTTTTTCTTCTGTACAGTATCCAATTTTTTCTTTTGGCACTCCCCTTACACCCCTCAGGGAAGCCTTCTTCACACTAGGCGAGGTATGAATCCGACTCCGCTAGCCTTATCTTTCTCTCCAGTTTTCTTGATCCTTGCACCAAACTCACCTCCACTTTTGTTGTAATCCTCCTCGCAGAGAGATATCTGCCTTCTAAATTCCCTGATTTCCTCCTCCATACTGTTACAGAAATGATGAATGTTGGAAAGTTTACCCGCCAATTGTTTAAGTTTACACTTCAACTCAGTGAGTTTAGGTTTATTAGCCAAGGGGAAGCAAGAATGACCTTCATTCTCTTTTTGACCTGTTGACAATATGCGGAATAGAGAAATCCGGGTCTTTAACTATCTCCATCTCCGGGTTAGACTCCATGGAATTAGAGTCGGGGCTTTCCTCCTTGATTTTCTCAGACTCTCCCTTCTCTTTAGCGGACTCTTGCTCATTTCCGAGCTGACAACATTAATCTCACCTCCTGTCTCTGTTTCAATATGATTCATAATAACTTTGCCCCAAAGAGCCCCCTCTCTTGACCAGTAGGAAGATAAGACCTTGATGAATAATCTCATTTGAGGGTTTCATTTGAAATGCCAACACAGAACTTTACAACGATTTCGATAAAAATACGACAAACTAATTTTATGCCCTTTGAAGTGGTTCATAAACAAAAATTGGCGGGAATATAGAACACCATGTTTACCTTCAAGGGTGATGTACTTCATGATTTGGAGGCAGATTTTAGGCCATCTGCGTGAGAGCTGCAATCTCAGATACCCCTTCTGGCAGATTATCATGTCTTCATTATTGTAGAAGGTCTTAATTAACTCATCCCTCCTCCTCGTCTTTGTAAGCTTTCATCCCCTCACATGGCATACCGGTGATATCACCGATAATCTCCTCTGTCACAGTGATTCTAAGTCCATGCATGGTAACGACTCTGTTGTTCCAACCAAGAGTGAAGTCTTTGAAAATGGAGGGTCATTTCCAATGATTCTGGTCATAAAGCTAGTCAGGCCCCCTTTGCAAAGCTTCCGCCAAACCTTCTTATTAGCCTCAACTTCAGCATATGTGATTGGCTCAAGTATGTCGCGTTCATCCTCCATGTTATAGGATTCGACACCCTTCTTCGAAAATCTAGTTCTAAACTAGCTAGAGAATTCTTCGTTATACCTACTTGCGTAGAATCATTCCTAACGATCAATTCATGAGGCTTCTTGTGATAATAAGCCCTCCCACACTTATAAACTAAATGCCCCTTCTCGTACTTAATACACACCATCCCGCACGAGTAGAACTTAGCGGTTTGTCTAATCATTAATAGTAGTTATAATAATATTGCCACCCTCCCTGTTGTAGGCCACATCAGCCCTATCCTTATTAATACTTTGAGTGATATGGGAAGGGAGGTCCTCACACTTACTCCAATTTTGAAATTTAGGGCTATAAACACCTATATTAGACAAGCCATCAACACTCCTATTACCTTCTCTATAGATGTGCACTATAGGATACTGCTTGAATTTTTTGAGAAATTCTATAGCATCATCCATTTATTTTTTGATGGACCATGAAGGTTTTGATTTGCCAAAGAGACAATTCAGAATATTTATAGTCTCCTTCAATGACAATTTTTTCAATTTTCATTTTCATTGCCAGATGGTATGCCCTAGAGTGCTGCTTTGGCTTCCACCACATGATTGGTTTGATTACCCATGGGGCCAGCATGGGCAGCCAACAATTGCCCCTCAAAATCTCTAATAACCCCTCCACCTCCAGCTAAACCAGGGTTACCTTTGGCAGATCCATCAAAATTCAATTTGGTCCAATGCTTTGTCAGTTTATCCCACTTTATGAGATTCCGATCTATCTTCAGCTTGAGATTTTTATCAGGGGGACAAGCTTCCATCTATTAAAGATATTATTATCAAACTCATTAAAGGAAGGATTATCTCTAGGCACAAACATCTTCCAGTTTTCTTCTATGATTTCCACAATTTTCCTAGCAGTAGAAACCTGATTAACCTTTTTATCATTGAAAATGGTTTGATTTCTATTAACCCAAATACTCCATAGATAATGAGGTAAACAATGTTCCAGAAAGCAAGGGCAAACAATTACCAAGGAGACTTCGACTGTTCAATAAGTTCAACCAGAGAACTAGGCATGACCCAAGAAATATTAAAGTTCAACAAAATGCTCTCTAAAGTTTTAGAAGCAAAAGGGCAAGCTAGGAAGAGGTGTTTCACCATTTCTTTGTATTTTTTTGCAAAGAATACACATGTTGGGGATAATCAAACATCTCTTGCTCAAATTCCGTAAGAATCTTATTTTGAGCAGCAAGCCAAAACAAATGTTGACCTTGGAGTGAGGTTCTTGACCCACAAGTTCTTCCAAAAGACTCCTTCCACGTCCATCTCCACTTTGTACCTAGATTTCACCGAATACTCACCACAGGGCTCAACTACCCAAATGATTTCATCTTTCTTAAGATAAAAATTAATATGGGTAAGTTGAAGCTTATTATTTAGTTCATGAAGTTTTTTTGAGATCTCATTATCAGTCTCTATATGGAGTTTTTTCTAGGTTTTTCCTTGTCTGGTATCGATCCAGTAATCTTTGACCATAGGCCCATGTCTGCTTCTGATATCCTGACTAAATTCAGCCCATTGCTCAATGAAGGCCAAAGGGTACTGAAAAAACCAGGAGTCTTCCCAGAAATCCACTTTATTGCCGTCCCCCACACCATTTACAACCTTTTTTAGATGGCTTCTGCATTCTGTTTGGGCTTACCAGAAACTAGAGCCATTGTCAGGTCTAATTTCAGCAAGGAAACTGTCATCTTCTTGACCTTCCAGATATTTGGCTCTAACGATGTTGGTCCATTGGTTATCCTCTTTCATAACTTTTCATCCTTGTTTGGCTATAAGGGCAAGGTTCATTTTCTTTCTCCTTCTTAGACCAAGCCCACCTTTATTCTTAGGCTTGCAAACCCTTTCCCATTTCACTAGAGGGAATATGATTTTTCCTCCACACCTTTCCAAAGAAAACTTTTTTTGGATTTGTTGAACCTTGTCTGCAATCTTGTTGGGTTTTTTATAGCGACATAAAGTATATAGGAATACTTTGAAGGGAACTTTTGAGGAGTTAGAGTTTCCTCGCCTGAGACAACAAGTTCCCTTTCCAACCTGCAAGTTTTTATGGATTCTCTCTAGAAAGGGGGTTCCAAACTTCCTTCTTCCTTTTGCTAGTGAATAAGGGCATGCCAAGGTAGGTAGAAGGCGGACTCGTGATTTGACAGTCCATAATTTTGGAAAGTTTCAACTGAAGCTCCATTGGGACATTAATGAAGAATAAACAACTTTTAGTATAATTGATGCTTTGCTTTGATATTTTTTCATAACTAGATAAGATTATTTCGAATGCCTTAGTCTCAGCATAAGAGGCTTCTCCTATCTGGAAGGTATCATCAACAAATTGTTGGTGAGAGGCCAGATCCATGTTAGGGGCTAATCTGATGCCTTTTATCACACATTGATTAATGACATTAATCAACTTTTGCCCAAAGTCTCAACCAACAAATTAAATAGGCAGGCGGAGAGAGGATCCCCCTTGCCGTAGTCCCCTACCATTAGGAAGAAACCTTTAGGAAAGCCATTAATCAGAATGGAAAACATGGGAGAAGAAATACAAGTAGAAATAATTCTTTTGACTTTAGAGTAGAAGCCAAATCTGTGGAGATTTTTATTCAGAAAATCATAAGGAACCCTGTCATAAGCTTTATTCATGTCCAATTTGATAAACATGCCTTGCCTGTTGGAGATCTCCATCGAGTGGATAGCTTCATGCGCAACGATGATGCCATCCAAAATTTATCTACCAAAAACAAAAGCACCTTACTGTTTCGATATCAAGTTTTTTTGACAATGGGTGGATACGTTGGATAAGAATTTTAGAACACATTTTGTAGAAAGTGGTGCAAAGATTGATAGGTCTGAAAAGTTTCGGATGAATGGCTCCCACTTTTTAGGTGTGAGAACAAGAAAGGTATTGTTGAGCTCTTGGTGTAAATTATTAGAGAAAAAGAACTCTTGAACAACCGCCTCCACCTTAGGACAAACAACTGGAAGAAAAAGGTGGGAAACCATTAGGGTCCGGAGCTTTATCACCCATCAATGAGAATACATAAAATTCGATCTCTTCCTTAGATGGAATCTTAAGGATGGCATCATTCTCAAGTTGGGTAATGAGCTTAGGATGGAGACAAAAACTTCTCTTCTTATTTTGTACAAGGGGAAGGACCACATGAGAGGAGATCTTTGAAGAATAAGATGAATTGATGCTCGATCATCGCTTCCTCCTTGCAAACTGAGCCATCTTCCTTGACAACTTCAGAAATGGTGGTCGCATTTCTATTCTTGGAGGCAGTGATGAAAAAACTTAGTGTTTTTTCGCCTTCTTTAAGCCACAACCATCCGGATTTTTGATGCCAATAAGTTTCTTCCTTAGCTTCCAGATTATGAAAAGCATTAAGAAGCTCATCTTCCCGGTTAGCCAAACTACTATTATAACCAACTTTACTAGTAAACTCTTCTATTTTCCTCAACTCCTTTTCAATGATGTTTTCCTGAATGAAAATGTTACCAAACACTTCTTTACTCCAAATTTTGAGCTTCTGTTTAGTGAATTTCAATTTCATGGCTAAAATAAACATCTTCGAGCTTGAAATTTTTTTCTTCCACAAACTTTTGAGCGGCTCTTCAAAGTCAGGGTGAAAAGTCCATTTTTTCAAATCTGAAGGGGAAATTTTTAGATCTAATCACCCTCTCACCAGAAAACACCGAGAGGATTATGATCGAACCAATTCTAGGAAGGGTACTCAAGGAACTATTCAATTGGATGTCCTAGTTAAGGGAGACAAGGAATCTATCCAATCTAACTTGAATCAAATTTTCCCCTATGCGTCTATTAGACCAAGTGAAAGGGATACCTCTTAGCTCTACATCCACAAGATCAGTTTCAACTATGAACTCATTCAACTCCATCACACTGTCATTGAACTCTTGGAGACCGCCCTTTTTTTCCAAAGGAGAAAGATGAGTGTTGAAGTCACCAACAACCACCCATTTCCAGTCTAAGTAATTCATTCTAAACTCAATCATTTCCTTCCAGAGTTTATTTCTACCTTGTCTAGAGTCGGGGGCATAAATATTAGAGAGGATCTATTCCTCCTTTGAGAAGATTTTTGAAAACCAATGCTATGTGATTATTAGTATTTAGCAACTCCGTCCCTTCAAGTAGCTGAGGGTCCCAGAAAACAACCAACCCCTTTAGAACTGACGCTGGAGCAGTTGGTCTTATTCCAAATATTATTCTTACATTGTAAAAGTGACTCCATTGACATTTTGGTTTCTTGAATGATGATGATATGCGGATTCTTTTTTACCCAACTTTCTGATAAGCCTCTGCTTTCGTGAGCTATTAAGCCCCTAATATTGCAAGAGATAATCTTCATTTTTTAACTCTTTGGAAATGTTTGTGAAGGGTCTTTTGAGACCCCTTTGCTACTTCTTTCTTTGTTTCCTTCTTCCCGGTTTTAAGGTTACCCTATTTCCCGGAGATTTAGGCTCCTCTCTAACATCTGCATTCTTTTTCCTTTTCTAGTGGTAACTTGGGTCCATTGCCCATTCTCTTTTCTCATATCCAACATTTTATGTTTACTGAACAAACATTGTCCTTGTTCACTAGCATAAGCTTTAAGAAGCTTTTCACCTTTAGGAGAAAAACAACTACTCTTAGCAGGAGAGTTCATGTCTGTATTCTCTTTGTAGAACTCAGAAGTTCAACTTGCATTTAGGGAAGCAAGAGTCCCGTATTTCAAGCTTTTCTACATTTAACTGTTCTTCCATTTCCTTATTCTTCGGCGTAATACATTCTTCAATTAGGATTTCATTGAGATCTACTTAAATGAAGATTTATCATATTTGATAGCACTATGCAGATTCTTATCTGATTTAAAGCCTACTTCCTTGTTGAAAGTAGGGGTATCAGCCTAAGGAAGGGGGTTCCCATCTTCCTTTACGGGTTCCAATTGTTTATCACTTGGTACCTTCACAGCCTCCTCAACTGACGGCCTAACTTCTGCAATAAGAGTAGTAGGAATTTTCTTTGTCCAGGAAGGCTTATCATTCTGATGAATTTGATTCTTCTTGTGGCATTCTTTGGGCTGGTGACTTAGGACATTACATCCTTTAAAGATCTCCGACTCTCTTTTGTAAGCAAATTTTAAGTCTAAAGCCCATATTTAGATTTGATTTTGATAGAATGAAGGAGGGGTTTATCTGCCGAGATATAAACACTGAATCTTGCTGCCAACATTCTACTTCTGGCTTTGGTCACAGGGTCAATCAAAATAGGTTGCCCTAGGGCCCTAACGATACCCATTATGATCTCGGGTTCCCAAAATTCCAGGGGGAGCTCTGGAAGATTCATCCACATTGGAACGTCTTCTAAATCAGGACTATTAAGGTTGATCCCAGGTTTCCATTTGCCGATATATAAATTAGATTTACCCAAGAGCCAGGGACCATCTGTAAGGACCCTGATGCAGTTCTCAAAGTTAGAGAAATTGACAAGGAAAAAGTTGTTGGATAAGGCAACCGCCTCCAGTTGCCCCTTTGGCTTCCGTTTACGGTCTGCCCGATTCCAAAAAGGTCAATGTTCGGTCTAGGGCCATTGAATCTTCCCAAGATAGATTTAGCAAACCTACGATCAAATTTCTCAATAACAATGTCAGGGATGAAGATACAAACCTCTTCATTCTCCATAGTTGGGATCAAAGCTGACACCTCCTTCTCTTAGTTCATCAGATGCTTACCCTCCACTTTGTTTGCCCAAGACGCTGGGGGAAGAAAGCCCTTAGTTGAAGGACAGACTTCTACCCCTTGGCTGGGCCCCAAGGATGGGCCCCTACCATTACCTTTCAACACGCTGGACTCAGGCTGACCAGACATAAACACTTCATGGACCCCTAGTCTTATCTTCTTTCCGCTTTGAAAATTCCGTCTTCCACTAAGATCACGTGGAGACTCCCTCATAATCATTGAACAATGAAAAAGAGAAGCAAAGAACGTACAACAACAAGAAAAGGAAAAAATGAGGAGCACTTCAATGAGAGAAAAAGAGGATTGAAAAGGAGATGCAAATGCAAAAATGTTTAAGCAGTACAAGAAATCCTATTCCTTCAACACCCAATTACAGTGGATTTCTACAACTTTTAGTGGATTTCTACAACTTTTACACTTCAACTTTTCCAAGTGTTGACGATTACCAAGCCTGCAAACCCTCCTTTTATAAATTAAATGCACTTTCCTTCATCAGCAATGCAATTTCCTATATTAGCATGTATGCATTCTCTAGCAATCCAAGTACATCATATTTCATGTCCTACACATATTGCAATTTCAAGCCACATGTAATTTTCTCACGCAAGTAATATGCAATCTTCTTCACCAAGCATAACAATCATGCAATGTCCTACTTCATGTCCTACACATGTTACAACTTCAAGCCAAATGCAATTTGGTCATGCAAGTAATATGCAGTTTCCTTCACCAAGCACAACAAACATGTCATGTACACCCCAAAAGGAGAATGCAACAACACTGCAAATAATGAAAGAAGTAAGATACCATACGGTCCTAAAGAAGAATTCAACTTTTGTGTTATATAGGAATCATGTTACATGTAGTAAGCTGATTTTTTTTGCAACTTTTTGGTATGATAAGCATTCATAAATGTAAGGATTTAATGTATGCAACTTTTTGGTATGATAACCATTCCTAAATGTAAGAAATTGTATCATATGGTCAAAGGATAAGTTGTATTGTACATATGTAGTTAACATCGTGGTATGAATATACTACAATGTTAGAAAGTTTTTTGTTTTCAGAAGCAAAATGTAGTCCACAATCTACAATTAGTAACAACTGCATAAACATACCTTATTGCGGAAGAGTAAAGACATATAATCTATGTAAGTGTTTTGGGAATGAAAATGATGATACTTTTATTTTGTTAACTTCATCCATTCAATATGTAAGCAATTTTTATTAATGCGTACATATATGTAATATCCTCTTAAGACTTTCCTAAATCTTTGTGCAAATGTTGAAACTATATTGTAACAGGTCACATGTAGCAAACAACCTAAAACACATTTAAAAACTAGAATAAAAACATACATTTTTCAAGAATGATGACAATAAAGAAAATGGGTCACTACCTAAGCAAGGTCATAAATGATTCAATTTGAAGAAAGAATTATTATTATTTCCTACAAATGTTATTTGTCAAAAGACACAATTGGAACAATTGAACCAGACCTCTTTCCCCCTTCAGTTACATTGTCAGAAATAACACTCTTACCAATACTTCCGGAAGGATACTTCCACGAAATCCTGCTTTTGTCTTTGCAAAAACAAAAACCCAGTTGCAATGAGCACATTTGCATGTAATACCAGGATGCATTTATGCCTATTTCAATATGTATTGAATGGATTAATGGTGTGCAACTGTCTTTCCTGTAGCAGGCATGTAGAGTGATAGGGATGAAGTGAGTGATGCTCGGATTTGTTCAGTAGTATTTACAGACTATCAATATACACTAAAATTATTGAATATACACTAAAAATCAGTTGTAATTTTGCCATTGAATATTGAATAGATTGCCTAAACGTATACTAGTCGACAAATATAAGAGGGTCGACACATAAATAGTAAACATTTCACCGTAGTACATTCCATGGCAAATTTGCTACCGTATATTCAAAGTATATTTAGTCATTTCATTGTGTTTGGGAGGCAATAGTTGTTGAGCACGTCACAATTGCTAAACAATTTTTGTTAGGGTGCGGTGTGGGGTGTAGTCGGTTAGCATATTCAATGCATATTCAATAATATTCAGTGCATATTCAAAATTTGAATGTAGAATAGAGAATGAAAAATTACGACCATATATTCAATGTATGTTCAAGTAATTCTAGTGTATATTCAACCAATTAATATAATATTAACCGTCTTTATTCAGATATTAACTGCATAAAGAAAAATATTTAGACATTCTTTACATATTCAATTATTACTTAGGTGTTATGTTAACGGGTATTCAATGTATATTCAATAATTTCACCGTATATTCATATATCAATGGCCATGCATTCTATTATAATAGATTAACTTGCATGCATGAAAACACCATATTTTTGACATTGATTGCACCGTATCGAGTTGAGTTTGTGTGAATGGAACATTGGATATCAATATACACTAAAAACACGGTTCGATCCCGGTATTGCTTGCAATTGTGCTCATTGCATATAAACGATAGACAAATGATCAAAAAGTCTCTAAAATCCGAAATCCAGGCTCATCGATGATCCACTTGGCGATTTGAAATAGAGAGCGATAATAAACGAGATAAGATAAGATGAGATAAATATACTAAATGTCTAACAAATGACCACAAAGTAGGTCAATGGAACTGTAACAATACAAACATGCGAAGAACGTAGCAGAGGACCAAAAAGGTCACGAGAAACAACCACAAGAGAAAAGAAGAAAAGAGAGGGAGAAGAGAGGAACAAGTGAGAAAGAGGGCCCAGAGAAAGCCTATGAAGAGCACTTTGGAGTCAAAGCAGGCGGAGGAAAGAAGGGAAGGAGGAGAGGAGGCCCCTCAACTAGCATTCGAAGCTGACTGAAAGAAGTTGGTGATGTGTTGGAATCCGGGATCAGAAGCTCTGTAAGAACTAGGGTGCTGATGTCTGGAGGAGGGGAGAGCTCTCTGCGTGCGCCTGGTGGACCTCAAATGCCCTCTGTGGGAGGAAGGTCCTGAACTGGTGAGTGTTCGGCCGTCCCTAGTCCGTGGGGTAATACCTCGACCCCGAACAGATCTAGTCGGATAGTCATGAATGGTGTCACTTTGTTGCATAGTGCCCCTACCAGGGGAGAGCACTATGAAAAAGGAAGTGATCAACTACGTAGTTCCTTGCCTAGTAGGGGGTTGAAGGGTCTCCACCGGCCGAGTCCCAAGATAAAAAGTAAGGCATCTCTGATCATGACATTTGAAGAAGTCGGTGAATGACGAACGCTCTCTAAACAGTCATTGGAATCTACCTCATATCTCATAGTAGATGGGGCAACAGAAGATGAAGTGCTCTTTTGTTTCGACTTCCTGGAGGGAACAAAGCTAGCAGATTCGATCAGATTGGTCAACGTGATGATTAGTCTCAACTCTGAGTCTATGAGAGCCAACCCTGAATTGACCAAGTGAAATGCGAAGGGCGTGCGTCCAGTCTTTGGGAGATATACTGGGGTTAGGAGATAAGACCATTGTTGATCTCAAGAAAATGCGTGGCATAGAAGGCCATCTTCGGCCATAACTCGAAAGAGGGTTGGTCCAGGTATACTGGATGAATTTCCTGTAGATATAAGATCTTGTTCGAGTCCCTTTGGGGAAGACGATGGGCGGGAACATCCCGGGAGAAATCAGACGGAGGAAGGTGATCAATCTGAATACCAATAGACTCAAGCAACCAAGAGACACCTACGTACCAACAATGAGAATGACCAAACCGGTCGGATGAAGCAATGACAACAAAGGAGTAGTATGAAAGGTAAGGATATCTATCCCTACCCACAGAGGAGTTAGCAAGCTTTCGGATGCGATGTAGGAGGGAAACTAGGCTAAAGATTGTTTCCAACCTAAAGGGACGAGCGCCAAACTCTGCCAGGATAATATTGTGAGGAACAATTTCCTTGCATCTAATGAAGCGTCCCGAGAAGAACAATCAACTCTTTCCTTGCACCCTTGATTGGTCTCAAGTAAAAAGGTCCCCAAACCTCCGAGCCATAAAGAACAGTGGAGTCGACAAGAGAGTCGAAAAGAGATTGTTTGACGGGGTGTCCGGAAATGATGGCGAAGCATTACCTCTCCAAGATTGCCAAGGAGCCATAGCCTTTATTAACACGAGGCTGAAGGGCCGGTCGTAGACTGAAGCAAGGTCTAGAAAAGAGTACACCCAAGTAGGTATAAGAGCTAGTGATCTCAAGCTCCTCCCCCTTGTAGAAGAAGTGGAACTCAGAAGTCTTCAGGGCATTGAAGATCATGACTTTGGTTTTAGCAAGATTAATCTGTCAGCTGCCTGTGGTCGCAAAAGAGGGCTAAGGCATCCAATTGTCTCGTAGGCCCTCTGCTAAGGAGGCAAGGACAACATCATCTGCAAAAGAGAAGAATATAGATCAGAACCTGGTGGAGAAGACACCCGTCACCCTCCTGGATGTGATCCCTGAGAAAATCCTCCAACTCATCCATATAGATATTGAACAAAGTGGGCGACAAGGGCAGCCTTGTTTGACCCCAATGGTGCTCCTGATGAAGTCAGAGAACCCAGTAGTAGTACGAAGACGGCCCAAAACCTCCTCGTATAGGCGCATGATGGCAACAAGAAGAGTCTCGGAAATCCCAATCTCTCTAAGACGCAGGAAGAGGGCTTCCCGCGGGACAGAGTTGAAGGCTTTCCGAAGGTCGACAAAGCAACAAAACACCTTGGAAGAACGATGACGTGCTTCCTCAATGATGGCCCGAAGAGTGAGGATGTGGTCCATAGTCTGGTAGGTTGGACGAAACCCCACCTGTCCCTTGGCCCTGCAGTGGTTCTGGTCTAGAAACTCTGATAGTCGCATGTGGAGGACAGTAGCATAAAGCTTGGCGAATGTGTGACCTACCATGATCGTTCTATAGTTGTTGGGATCTGAGGTAGGGCCCGATTTGTGGATAGGGTGAATAATGTGGTGGGACCAAGCACCTGGAAATCCTGTACAAACCACCTGGTTGAAGAGATCCACTAAATAGTTGTTCGAATGCTAATCCCATGTTTGAAAAGTTCCGCCTGAAAGCCCTCTTCATCTGCTGCCCTGCTACTATTCATAGCTGAAATGGCCTTTTTGACATATGTGTGGGTGAAGATGTGGCAAATGGGAGGGGAAACCACACGAATCTGGGCTGGCCAGGGACATCATAAAGGGTGGAGGTGTGGGCGTACATGGAGCTGGGATCTAAGTCAAGCGGAGAGGGGAGTGTCGGGGGAGAATGGTGCGCCAAAAGTGTTTGGGGGAGTGTAAGAGGGACTCATGGAGCTCTCGTCTCCGCCGAGAAATGAACATGCGTTTCTTGTGGTGAAGGAGGTTGCGATAAGCGAGATTTGAGAGAGGGAAAGGAAGGGGATCATGAATAGAAGCACGGCGAAGTTGTCGGTGGAGGGCTTTACATTCCTCATCATACCATTGGTTCATAGGACAAGTTTTTGAAGATGGGGTGAGGGTAACATGGGGGTAGGACCTAGAGGCAGCCTCGTGGATAATGGAAGAAAGGAGGTTGTATTTCGTGCAAGTGGGGAGCGAGGTGAACTGAGGCTTAGGAGGAAGAAGTCGACGAAGGTGGAAAGAGAAGGTTACATGATTAGCTTCACCAAACTTAAGATAGTACGTGGGGGCAATGAAAATGAGGGAGGGCACGGAGGGTTAACCTACAAGGAGAAGAAAGGGAAGCATGATCAACAAGGGGGATGGGGGAGATGGATGTGAGGAATCAGGTTAGAGGAAGATAGAATGTAGTCCACAACACTAGCCCCTCCACAGTGAGGTGTACAGGTGAAGAATCTGGAGTCAGGAAAGCATGGAATACCATTCAAAATCACCAGCCCATGAGACTCACCCAACTGTAAGAGATGCCAACCATAGGAAGTCAAGGGTCCCGCAGAGTCGTTTGACACCCTCTGGAGACCGATAGAGTCAAGATCAACCTTAGAAGTACAAAACACATCACCGGTCTGTCATGAGAAGGGACTTGGAAGTTTCTGGTCCATGCATTGAAATCCCCCAAAAGAATGACCTCTCCATAGCGAAAACCGAGAAATACTTGTGTAGAGGTCGAAGGAGGGGTCCTCTGTTAGGGCCATTATGAATTGCATATGGAGAGGAAGGAGGGGGAAATAACAAACCGCAAAGAAAAAGTCTCGAGGTGGGCGAGGTCGATTGAGCCTAACCTAGAGGAAGCGGGCAAATTCGTGCATTTTCGACCACTTTGAAATCTTTGTTTTGGAAAGTATCTCTGACCAGGCAAGCAACCCCGCCTGAACCTCTGACACCACCAGAACTTCTAGTCTCCTGCCTACAAACCGAAAGCTAGTGGAACCCCTTAATTTCTGGGAGAGGGCGAACATGACTCTCACGAGCCTCAGGTGACAAAAAGGAGGTTTGAGGAGCCCAGAGCATCATATAGCACACCTAGAGAAGACTAGAATAATCCGTTACCGTTCTAGCATGCGATGGAAATGTCCCTGTTCCACTGTCCCTCCTAGTAAGACCGTCATTTAGAACTGGATCCGGGAGACCAACCGGGGAAGGTGTCACAGATAATAGGTCTAAGGTTGCGAATAACAGCCCACTTGCCTGCTTTTCTAGCTGCCATCACCACTTCCCGAGATTGTTTGAGTTCAACAACCTGTGCTCTAGTGAGGTCTTTGTCAAGGAAGATTTTATTGGGGAGGGAGAATAGCTTGCGTTTGGCTCTGAGTGCTCGGAGTCTATCTTCCGCTGATTTAAAACGAAGAAACAACATTGCATCTGATCCAAGCCAGGCTCTGTCTAGCTGCACATTGGGAAACTGCAATTTTTCGGTGAGAAAGTCGGAGCCTATGGTCATCGGGTCCAAGAAGGGGGAGGTGTAGGCAGCCCTCTCACTTTGAGATTGAGTTCCCTAGCACCCCTAGTTCGTTCTTCTAACAGTGCATTCTGCCTGCACTACTTCTTCGACCGCCACCAGAGGAGGAGGAAGCTGTGCTTTTCCTTTAATCACTTGGGCCCACGAATCTGTTTGTTGTTTGAGATTTTCTGCTGAGTTTTGAACTCATCTTGCTTGTGTTTGAGGTCCAAAATCTCCGCTTGCAGCTGGTCATTAATCTTTGTTGAGAGGGTGGGATGTGGGATTTGTCAGTGATCTCCGAAGGGAGATATTGTCTACTTCCACCTTCTCCAATCGTGAAGTGAGCTCAAAAACCTCTGTTCAAAGAGCCTTGTTAGAGGATTCGACGATTTCTAGCCTATGAAGTAATTCTTCGATGATACGGTGTAGCCCTCAGCCCTCCGAAATTGACCCTACTGCGTCGCTTGGAGTGGAAGGGGACATAATTAGGGGGTGGATTGCTTGGAGTGGGGTTAAGGAAAGGGGAGAATCGAGGAGCCACCCGGGGACTGACGAGCGAATGGGTGGGAGCATAAAAATCCACTTTGTTAGCGTGGTTGTGGGAGGATAGAGCACTATGCGGTGGTGGGCTGGAGGAAGACACCATACCCCACGAGAGGCTAGATACGACACCACGAAGGCTAGATAAGACACCATTGAGGCTGGCGGCCTTGCACACCATAGTTCTCTCGAAACCCCACAGAGGCTGGGCACAACCCCACCTGCTCGCGAAAACCCGCGAAGGCGGTCGAAAGGGGAAACCACGAACACGTGAACGTAGGAGCGGACTAAAAGGCCACAAAACCACGAAAATGCGAACACGAAGGAAAGGAGGCTAGCGATTGTGCATCACAAAAAGGGTCGGGAAAAGAAGCCCGTCGAAGCAAGGGCCGAGCACAAACCCGGGGCACATGAGAGGAGGTCGCGAGAGAGCAAAGAAAATCGAGGGGGCAAGGTGAGTCGCGGAACCGTCTGGGAGGTTGGGAAGGAACATTTAACGTCGAAAGAAGGGGCCATCATCATCGCAACAAGTAGCAACAAGAACCAACATCTTTACTAAAGCCTCCATTTCGAACACCGTCCACCCCCATTGCTTTCATGAGCAGCTCCCTTGCATTGAAGAACAATGACATTGTAGGAGGAGTGGCTCCCTCATGTTCATTGGTGGGATCCACACGGTGGAGGGTTTAGGACAGATGAGGCTGTAAATTGAAGCATCAACCGGAGTGATGGTGCGGAACAAACTTTCACGAAGCAAGTTGGCTAAGGTACAGGTTGAAATGAATGATGCTTGAATGTGTTTAGTAGTATTTATCGACTATTGATTGTGCGAGCACCACATTAAACCATGCGGTATATCGGGTGTGCATGTGTAATCATTAGTTTTTCAAAATAGCGCTTTCTAGGCGCTTTGATTTTTTGCGTTAAATGTGGTGCATGACGCGTGGCTTATAAATGTGAAATTATTATTTTTATAATCACAAAACATTATTTGACGTGGCATGCAAATTTGGCTATCCTTCGTGGCAAAAAAATTATGGTCTACACCCGTAAAGTTAGGGTGCTCGGCAACTAGTGCCTCTTCCCTATAAGAGAATCGAGTTTTTATTTTTCTACGAGAATCAATGTCCCGTGGGATCATCCTAGTTGTTAAGTTTGATCTTTCTCAACTTAATGATTGTCTTTGACATAATCTAAGCGAGTTTTCTTTAATGACAGTCTTAGACATAATCTGAGCGAGTTTTCGTTAATGACAATCTTTGACATAATCCAAGCGAGTTTTGTTGATCTATTTCTTGTTATTTTGATTTGTGGAGAAAACATGGAAAAGAGAAAAGGGTTGGCGACGGCAAAGAGCTTGTTCAAGTAGGAACATCCTCCAGGTTTGAATTCTATCTGAAATGAGGGGACATTTCATTGACATGCAAGCAAAGGCTTTGGGGTCTCCACTCCTGATCCTCATTTGGTTTGGAATGGAACCCATGATCTTTGTTATTGTGGTTGTACGATCTCTAATTTTTGCCAATCTTGACATGTCAACATGGTTTGGCATGTTAAGTGGACCTTCACTTCCCTTTCCCTAATCTTGATTCATTTTCCACTATAGCCAAATTCTGCTTGGAATCTACTTATTTTCACCCTGGCAGAATGTCCAACATATGCAACAATGTTAACGTTTAATTTTGGGACATATGTTGGAAGACTCCGAGCTAACTGGAATTGGGTTGAAGATGTTGAAGATATACCATACTCTCTATCTTTGAGTGCAGATCGGTTGTGCCTCCACCATAAATGCCAATTCTTTGCGCGCCACGTTGTCGTGTAAGTTTGACCCAAGATTCACAAAATAGGGGCTGACGATGCTCTTCTAAACTTGCTGATGGAAAAAGTTAAAGGACTTAATTAGAGACCCCACAAAGGGGGCTTTTGCACCTATTCACGACACAGAAAATTTTCTGTAGCTGCAAAATATAGGATCTACTGCTGAAAATTCGGAGTAGCAACTTTTTTGAGAAGAATATTTGGACTGCCGATAGAAATGGGGTGCAAGGAATTTGTGACAATTGTGGAAGTTTTGGGTAAAGAAATAATTCTAAATAATTCTTTTCCAAAATAACGATAGTCTTTATTTCCTAAACACATATGGCAAACTGTAAATGTTTTTTCCCATGGAACCATGTAGCTGCACAAATCTCTGAATTTTTCTTTGCAATACCTGCTGAGAAAACTGTGGAATGCACCATATGGGACCACTAGGTTATTGATATGAGATTGATTGGATGGCAAAAATTAGGTCTTTGACACTGTGATGTTCACTATTAAAAGACAGGACTACATGGAAAATAAATACATAATGTATTAATTCACGAAGCTTACATCAATGGTAAAATATTCCACTAGATTTCAAATTTTATAATAAGCTTTTGGGAGATGGTTTACATATAGGATCCAGGGGTCCAACCAACCAACCTACTCGTAACATCAACTAATACGAGTAATTAATAATCAATTTTAGTTACGACTAACATAACACTATATACCTATTTATTGAAGAGGGTGTCTCACTAGGAGATACATACCCCATACAAGCAACTTATAGTGCCACTCGTCTACGTAGTCCTCCTCCCTTGTCATTTCTGCTCATTCATCCCTTATGATGCATTTGGTGTCATCGACATCGTTGTTTGGTCATTGCTTCTAGCCTTTTTGGAGAAGGTGAGTTCATTGTAGTATTTTGGCAATATGACAGAATTTAGACCTGTTTTTGATATTTTGGTGTGGGTGTACCTTTTTAAGTTATTTGATCCAAGATCAAGATTATAATACATGTATGTAAAGCAGACAAATGTACACACACACATGAATAGGGTTATACACTCATAAACGTAAATAAAAAATAATAATAAACAAAATAATTTAAATAAAATAAAGGTTATTAAATAAATATATAAATTTCATTTGAAATGGGGTGAGGGTGAAAATTCAAGGTGAGTAGGTGGAGCCTTGATGAAGGGAGAGTGGCATGTAAAAAGGGAGGTGGTGTGTGGCAGACGAGGCAGTGGGGAGCAGGACATGGTTACCCTCACACGGCATTGACATTGTTTACCAAATGGACTGGTGTCCAGTCCAATCAGTTCACATTGCCAGCATACACCCAGCCTGCACGAAAGAAGAGTTGTGAAACAAGGCACTGTAGGAAATGCACAAATGAGTTTGTTGAAAAAGGGCCTTCAAACTTTTGAAGCAAATGCAACTGGCAGATGTAAAGCAGACTCCACATCCTTTGCAAGTGTACTCCACGCTGCGCAAAGGAGCTTTCAAGCAGGATATGGACGTCCACCAAAGCACAATGGAAAGTTGATATTTTTCTTTACCGATGAAGTTGTGTGCGTTTGCTGCTTTTGTAGCTTCTACTATTTCAGTTTCAGAGGCTCCATCTTTCCCATACCAAATGTTCTCATAGATGGTTGTTGCAAAAAGAGTAGGATCCTGTTGCACTAGACCAATTTTCTGCCTCAAATACCTGAGCCTTAGCTTCCTAATATCATTCCCATCTATGAAGACTGCCCCTGATATTGGATCTATAAACATTATTAGAAGGGATACCACTGCTCTGCTGTAAGATCCTCATGTTCTATCTCAGTTCTTCTGTCATGGATCCTAAAAACAGGTTCTAAAACTTGAGACCCCTTGAGAATATCAGGAGCAAGAGCTAGTGTCTCGGCCACGCCAAATGCTATAGACTTGTGTGCAATATATGATAACCTACACAATGCGTGTGAACAGTTTGACAAATGCCCGGAAGAAATGCGTTCTCATGGACTGCAACAATTGCAGAATAGGCACAAAATGGGTTAGTTGGAAAAAACAAGGGCTTGGGTTAGAATGCAGGACATAGGACATTTAACTAAGTTTTGTCAAAAAAACAACCCTTTTAAAATGTGATGAATCCTCCTTGGAATCGACACACGTGAAGCGTCTGCAGCCCTCCCTCCTACAATTTTATCTCTAAACACATTCTTGGATACGTATTGATATCCGTATAACCCATAAAATTCACATGGCCATTTGTTTTATGCATTTTCAAAGTGGGTTTCAAAGACTCTTTGGAGAGTTGGTTGCGGGAGGCGATTGCTCGATGTTGCGAGACCACTTCGAATCGCCCTGTTTTTAACGCCTATGGATCAAAAAAATGAGTTATATTGCCTCAATCCTCTTTATTCCTGCATTGACAATTGCTTATCATATTTGGTTTCATTCGATCCTCGAGAAGCGCTTTTTCTGTGCCTATTTAGAGCCACCTTGGCTTATGTTGTTCAAGTGCAAACTATAAAATTTCACCAATTGGCTCTAGAAAGGTGCCCCATAAAATGAGTGTTAGTTATTGGTTTTTAGTTTTGTGAGTTTCTCTACATTCTCACCATAGTGTAGAATAGATTAGAAGCGATAGATTCCCTATTTGGGTGTTCGGTGTCCGTTTTCTAAAGCCATTCCATAGCTACTTGTGCTAATTTGAATGGTAGTGTGACTAAGTCATGTTGACCAAACTTTGAATTTTCGAGACACCTTTGGAGGGTATGATTAAACTGATGTTTGGAGACGTGTAGCAGCTATAAATAACCTCTCTAAACACTTCTAACCAAACAATGAACGGAAATTATGTTTGTGTGAAAAATGTCGTACTTCCCCATTGAACCTTCTTAGTGGTAGTGAAAGTGAAAGTTGTGTTAAGAAATTAAAAACTTCCCTCTCTTTCAAACTCTGAAATGTGAATAGTCTGAATTTGTGTGAAAACGATACTCTCTCCTAAATCATACTTGGTTATGTAAATAAATTGGCTTATGTGAAGAAAATGAACATTGCTCTCTCTTTCCCCAAACCTATAAAAGTGATTTTTAATATAAAATGTTGTGCAAAATAATGATCTTGCTCTCCCTCTCTAAACTATGAATGCAATTGTATGATAGTATCATTAGATTGGAGAAGTGGAATCTTTGCTGGCTTTGTGCTGACCCCTTGTTGATGCAAGTGGCAGGAGATGCAACAAAAAAACAAATGATTTGTATACTTGAAGATTGATTTGCAAATAGTTATCTTTAGATTGTATAATTCATTTGAAAAAGAAAACAAAATGGGTTGCTATCATGGAAATTGGTGTATTATTGTGTTTTGGGTAGTTATTGCATCAATTAATTTTTTTGAAATTTGGTATCATTTGTGGAAATTGTAAATCGCGTGTTTATGAAAAGTATGTCGTATTGAAAGGAATCTACTATATCTTAGGAATTAACTTTCATCATGTGGTTATAGCCTCGTGAGGAAACAAATACAACTAGAAAAGGAATAAAACAAACAAATAGATTGTGGATGGTTGGTTGTCCTCTAAACATACCCTTGTACTAATTTCTCCATGGGTGGGGACCGAAGCTAGCAATTGGATTCCTCATCAATGATATCAAACTACTCAAAAACTAACATTGGACAAAAAAGCTCACAAATTTATTATCGATCAAAAAACGCTACTAAAGCAAAAATGATCTTTAGAGTTAACAACGAAGTCAAGATGGGTTGATCTCTAGCTTTGTCAACGTGTTTGACCCCAAGGGACCGATGAACCCCGATATACAACATGGGTGTCTCCGACAATATTGGTGGTGGAAAATAGTGATGCATCCATGGTGTCTCAAAATAATTTGTTTTAAAACTTCAAGCAAAAGTAGGGTGTCAAATTTGACCTAAAATGCACCCTTTGTATGTTAAATTCTTTATTTCTCCACTTTATAATACATTTTGCTCATAAATACAGAAAAGGAGATTGCAAATCACAAATGATCCTTTTGATGAACGCATAATGTTCCAAAACCTATGCAACGGGTGGTTAAATGCCTACCTCTTGGCGAAAATCATTAATTCCGAAAAAATAGCTTGTGAATAAGTCATGAGTAAAATGACGGAAATTAAAAAGCCGTGTTTTGCACTTTCTCGGAATTGAACACTTGACATCTTCAAACTCAAAATCTTACAATCAATCTCTAGACCAACTTCTCTTCACTATAACTTAAGATATTAAAGTTTTTGACTTCTATATAGCTCAGATTTGAAAATTGCACTGTCTGCAAAACAAAGTAGGTATTGAATTTTGAACCCGAGGCCTCTTTTCATGCAAAGCCTCGACTTTGTAAAGCAACCAACTCAACTATGCTTGAATTGAAACACGAAATTGGAAATTTCTGTATGAACTACTTTTCAAAGTCTCCTAAAAATAAATAAAAGAAAAACCAAGTTTTCTTTTACCCCATGGAGCGCATAGCAGGCAGATTTTGAGCAGTAATATAATAGCTCAGAAAATATTACCTACAACAAACAAAAATGGGAACCACATATGATATGGCTCAGTCAAATACAGGCAAATTCAACGTTTTAACAACTTTTCAATGTGCAGTCATTAATTTCAGCGCATTCATCAAATTCCCAACGCCATCTTTGGATAATGCAGGGATTTACCACTTCTGTTAAAGTGTTCACATTAGACTAGGATATTATTTAGCTCGTCTAGTTTGGTTTGTGTTCACACTGAATTATGTCTAAGCTCTATTTAGGGAGTTTGATTAGATTTATCAGTTGTTCTAGTCGACAACTTGAGTGCGCTTAGAGATTGGCTATTGTGCATGATGTTAGGGACACTAGTTTATTTTGTAGTATTAATCTTTTCCCTAATATTGGTTTATTATACAACTATTAGTTTGTTGTAACAAACAACCATACTAACTATTTATACTCCAGGATGATCTTGTGGTGAACAATGAGAGAAATTTGGAGCTTGTAATAACATATCCAGAGAAATAACATATTATGCATTTTTTCTTTTCTGTGAGGTTGAACATTGGCTTGAGCAATATTGTGTTTGTGTTCTTCGGAATAGATCTTGTGATCTGTTGATACCCTACTCAATTCCTATAGCTTCCAATGCCTTATATCCAGTAGATTTTCAATTCTTTTGATAGATTTCCAACGTGACATGCATATTTAACATCACATCTGGTTTTTTTGAATGCTTTCCGTCAGTTGTCATTGCTTTGCAAGGTGAATGGCTCTCCAAGTAGTTGAATCACGCTTCAGACTTGGATTTTCAGCCTTTCGCAAATCAAATAGCGCTCAAACCATCAAAATAACCTTTTTCAAATTTGAAGCACCATGTTCAGATTTCAATTCCTTCTTAAAGCTTCCAACGCCATTATTTTCGAGCACTAAAAAAATTGAATGGCCTTCAATACCCAGGCAACTAGCACAATATAGTGCCAAAAACATTGTGGGCTTCACACAATTTTTTAAAACTTCTAGCAAATTGTTTAGGCAGAAATTAAAAACTTCAAAAAAACTTACCCAAAATTTCTTCTTCAGGAAAATGCGCTTCATGCCTTAAATGTTTTTTTCTTCCTCATGGATGCTTGGTCATTAAGCTTTGATACCACTTTTCACTGTTTAAACATAGGATTATAGAGAAAATAACTAGATATTATATTTACTCAAGAAGTTTACATCGATGATAAAATATTCCTTTAGGTTTTACATTACTTCGTATGCTTTGATAAGATTTCAGGAGATGGTTTACATACGCGACCCAATGGTCCAACCGACTAACATATCTATAACATTAATTAACACGAGTAATTAATGATTAACATTTTTACTACTAACATAATGTTCTCCAATGGAATTTTCGCATCCCGAGAGAACAATCAAGTTTGGGAGTGCCTTCTAGAGTGTGGGACCCTGACTTCTTTGAGGTAGACCTTCGAGAAAGCTGGTTCTTAACCTAATCTACTCTAATGCCTACCACTAAGCTAGTCCTAAGCTCACAATTGCGAGGAAAAAGGGAAGAGGGAGAAGAAAGGGGGACACTCTCTCCCTATTATTTTAGACACAATGCATTGGAGCCTTGCAACTGTAATCCACACACAGTATATCCCACAAAGATTAGAAGGCAAGGAGAAAATAATACAGAAATAAAGGGCAGATATGAGCCACAACTAGAGTTATATTAATGCTTATGTTATTCACAATCCATTATAGAGTGTGACAGAGGCATTGGGTGCATTGCAACAACTCAACACATAGGCCAAGGATACCTGGGAATGGTGGGAACTCGAAAGGGAAGAGTTTTGCCGCATCCAGAAGAGGGTACCCCTTTTATAATTAAAACACTTTTCATTTAATAGAGCATAGAAGATAAGGATAGAAGAGAGGGAAAATTGAGCCTTGGAGGCCCATCCAAAATGTGGTTGCAGACAATAAAGACCCTGATTTGACTCCCAACTGTAAAATCCTTTGCATAAGAATGTTAGATCTCAAATCCCCTGAAAATGTGTGGTGCTTTGATGGAGAACGGGCCTGTATGAAACATTGAAGTGTTGGGCTCAAGTAATGAACTCCCTTGAGCTCTGAATCCACTTTTGACTTGTATTAAATGAGAAAACGACCACTAGAGATTTGATTGGTTGTTGCTCCCAAAACACCATGTTGTAGGCTCTAATATATACTCCATTAGAAAGCACTCCTTGAGAGCTTTCCAACGGATCCAATTTAGTGGATTTCGTGCTTTGCAAAAGCGTTGAGTAAGTGGAGCCTTTGCTTCAATATAATAACAAAGTACTTTTCTATATAACCACTAAGACAACCCATTACTTGGTAATTGTGGGATAAATCCCCAAAGGCAAAATACAAGGCGACTGCCATTAAAAGCTTTGAGCATAAGTGTGTTTGAACAAAAGGAAATAAAGCTCTCTCAAAGGCTTCCCCCAATTGTAATGCAATGTAGTAGTTTGCAAACATCCCAAGGTTGAATGTGAATACCGTGCAAAGTTGAAACCGCCCCAAAACCAAGTGCAACTTCATGAAAAGAGATTTGAAATGCCCCAAAGCAGACGGTTCAGGCTGTGCAAGGCAATAGTGGAAGGAAACCAAATTCATAAAACTTTGATGAAGAGAAAAATCTTCTTGATCTTCGAAACTCTTTCAAAATCCCACTTGATGTCAAATCCCAATGCAGAGTGTAAAAACCAAAACAAAACTGTGAAAATATTAAAACACTATAATAAATAAGGGGCAATATAGTTAGTTGCTCAAAATGAAGTAGGAGGTTCATTTTGACAACATTTTTGGTGACTCACAGGGGTCAAGGCAGTCCTTTGGAGACAATTGGCTCTGATCCTAATGTAACTCTAATGCCTACCACTACTCATAACTAAGCTAATAATTTTAAGGGAGAGGGAGAGGGAGAAAAAATGAAAAATAAAACGGGCAGTGATTGCACTAGAGAAGAAAGTGGGATGCTCTCTCATCATTTTAAACACGGTGCATTAGATCTTTGCAACTATAATCCATACATAGTATAACTCAAAGAGATCAGAAGGTAAGGAGACAATAATTCAACAATAGAGGGCAGATATGAGCCACAACCTGAGTTGTCTTAAAGCTTATGGTATGCACAATCAGTTACAAAGTGGGAAAGGTACTAGACACATTGTAATAACTCAAGATAGAGGTTAGGGATACTTGGGAAAGGTGGGAACTCAAAAGGGAAGAGTTTCCCCACATCCAGAAGAGAGGACCCTTTTACAATGAAAACACTTTTCATTTTATAGAGCAAAGAATAGAAAAGGGAGAGAAGAGAGGGAAAATTGAGCCACGGAGGCCAAAGTCCCACCCAACATGTGGTTGTAGACAATAAACACCGAATTTGAATCCAGTTGTAAAATCCTCTGCAGAAGAATGCCAAATCTCAAGTCCTCTTAAAATGGGCGGTGTATTGATGGAGAACATGCTTGTATGAAACATTGAAGTGTTAGGCTCAAGAAATGAACTCCTTGAGCCTTGCATCCACTTTTGACTTGCATTAAATGAGAAAAAGGCCACTAGAGCTTTGATTGCTTGCTGCTCCCAAAACACCATGGCTCAAGCTCTAGGATATACTCCATCGTAAAGTGCTCCTTGAGAGCTTTCCAACATATTTAATTTTTCTTGATTTGGTGGCCCTAGTCAAAATATATGGGTAAAAATAAGAGATTTGTCGTTTGCCCCACCACTAAAACTTGGAGGAAAATTTTGATTTTAAACTATATTCTTGTCTCCCTTTTACTCATTGGGCCTTGAAACAGATTTGATTAATTTCTCCTTTGGTGCCACATGGTGGCCTCTCATTGGCTATGGGCTCCCGGTCGCTTCACTCTCTTCCACGCCTACTTGATTCCCTCACACTTGGGCTTCCAAATGTATGCCACATGGCCATTTCTCATTGGCTATTTGCTCTCTCTGGATGGGTGCCATGTGACCGCTTGTCATTGGCTATGGATTCGAGCTCTTTTTGCCTTAGCCAATTTTTCTTCATCAATCGCCATTTAAGCGACCAACTTCATGGAATTGTGCCACATGGTGTAATTTGGTGCATCATGAGCTTGCTATCGCTTTAGCATATTTTCTATGTCCGACCACATGGGAGCACATGACTCTGTCAAGTGTCTTCATCCGGAGCTTGCCACTTGGCACAATCTCGTGCTGTTTTTCATTTCTTCATGCCTTAGCCAATTTTGTGTTTTGCAAAAGCATTGAGTAAGTGTAGCCTTTGCTCCAATATAATAATAAAGTGCTTTTCTATATAAAGACTAAGGCGGCCTATTGCTTGGTAAATGTGGGATAAATCCCCCAAGTCAAAATACAAGGTGGCTGCCACTAAAGGGCTTTGAGTGCAATTGTGTTTGAACCAAAAGGAAAAAGATCTCTCTCAAAGACTCCCCCGACTGTAATGCAATGTAGAAGCTTGCAAACATCCCAAGTCTAACTATGAATACCATGCAAAGTTGAAACAGCCCCAAACCCCAATGCAACTCCATGAAAAGAGCTTTGAAATGCCCCAAAGTGGATGGTTCAGTCCGTGCAAGGCAATAAATAGAGGAAGGAAACCAAAATCATAAAACTTCAACTAATAGAAGAATCTTTCTGATCTCCAAAACTCTTTTGAAACTCCGTTTGATGTCAAATCCCTCTGCAGATTGTAAAACACAAAAATAGAGCCGTGAAAGCATTAAAACACTGTGACAAATCAGGGTCAATATAGTTCAATTGCTCAAAATGAAGCTGGAGGCTCATTTTGGCAACACAACACTATATACCAATTTCTTAAAGGGAATGTCTCACTAGCAGATATGTGCCTGGTACAATCAACGAATAAACAAACACAATGTATATTTGGATCACACAACCCGCCATGCAAATTGGATTGAGTCTGATATGTTTATACCTAATCACTGTTGTGGGAGTGTGGCTCATTGGAGTTAATTTTACATGACCAACACAATGTTTTCCCCTCAAAAAAATAAATCAAGTATTTTCCTTTTAGAAAAGTTTTGAACTTGTAGGTTTGATTGTACAACATCAGAGCATAGCTGTTTTACCCATTTTGTAAGTTCATTGAAGCTTTTGGTTGGTTCTGCCATCCATAGACAATGGTTCTATAAAAGGGGGACTGCCATAATTATATTAGTGGGAGCCTTTGAGAAAACTTCAGAGTCACTGCAGTAATACAATCCCATGAAATATCCTATTTTTCCTTACATTTTTAGCATTCAAGCTTAACCGTCATTGAAAATCCCCGACATAGACCCAACCACTTTGAAAAAAGACACCCCTTATGTGAATAAGAATTATGAATGGGTGTTGGAAACCTCTCTCTCTAGCTTGCTTAAGATTTCTTTTGAAAAATATGGTTGATCCAAGCTTTTAGGGAAAGATTCTAGTTTCCCCTATTTCTGGTTTTGATTGTCTCATAGGGAGTTGCACCCTTCATATCTTGTCTGGTTAAAAACATTTATCGTGAAATTAAGAGGTTCAAATTTAAATTTGTTTGACAATTGTGTATTTTAAGCTATTATGTGGGATTAGATGCCATAAGATATTGATGCCATTAGATTGGAAATGATAAACTCGCTTGAGAAACATAAAGAAGAGAAGGCTAGGCAAAAAGAGATAGATGCTGAAATAGGGAGAAGGAGGCAACATGCCATGGCCCAAACAAGTGTTGAAGGCTCTTGCTCTGACCCCTTTATCCATGCTAGAGACCCCTTTTGGTATATGCCTCCCACATCCACTCATAGTCATGAAAATCGGCCTCCAAAAAGAAAGAACATCCAAAGCTTTTTCCATCTTCCTCCACACCTGCTAGTGCCTCCATGCCAACAGAAAATCAGCCCACCTTAGATAACCATTGGAAGAAGCAATATAAAGAATCTGCTTTCGAATACATTGCTAGATGGTGGTATGATGCAGATATCCCTTTCAATGTTGCCCGCTCACCTTATTACCAGCCTATGTTTGATTCCATTGTTGCTTTGGTAAGGGCTTCAAAGGCCCTAATATGCATGACTTGAGAGGATCTCTTTTGTAGAAAGAAGTTGGGTCCATATATGAATATTTTAAGAAAATTAGCATGGGCCAAAACATGATGTACTATCATGTCGTGTGGGTGGAGTGATGGCGTAACCGCACCATAATAAATTTTCTTGCCTCTTGTCCATAAGGAACCATGTTTTTGAAATCGGGGGATGCATCCGACAGGTAAAAGATATAAATTTGTTGTTTGAGCTTTTGGATGAGGTTGTTATAGAGGTGGGGGTGGAAAATGTTGTACAAATCATCATAGATAATGCCTCTAACTATGTTCTTATTGGTAAGATGTTAGAGACTAAACATAAAACAATATTTTGGACTCCATGTGCTGCACATTGCATAGACCTCATGCTTGAGGATATAGGAAAACAAGATTGGATCAAGAACATTGTAGAGTATGCTAAAAGCATCACAAAATACATTTATAATCACTCGTGGGTATTGAACCTAATGAGGAAAAACATTGAAGGCAGAGAACTTGTTAGGCCAGCCATCACGAGATTTGCAACAAACTTCCTCACGTTGCAATCTCTTCTTTCCCAAGCACAAAACTTGAAAAATATGTTTTCAAGTGATGAATGGAATGCATCCAAGTGGAGCCGCAAACAAGATGGGAAAGACACAAAAAAAGAAAGTTTTTGACAATTTATTTTGGAAAAAACAATAGAGCTGAAAATTACTTGAGCCTCTTGTTAAGGTGTTGTGGTTGGTGGATGGGGAAAAATTAGCCATGGGCTACATTTATGAGGATATGGATCAGGCAAAGGAGTAGATAAGGGCATTATACAAGGACAAGGTAGCTAAGTATGACCCTATATGGGAGATTATAGATAATAGATGGAATAATCAACTCCATTGCCCTATACATGTTGTTGGATATTTTTTGAACCCAAGATATCATTATAGAGCTTAGCTTAGAGAAGTCAAAGATGGTTTATACGAGTGTTTAGAGCGCATGGTCCCTGATGAGAGGCAACAACTAGAAGTTCACCGAAAAATCAGTTTCTTTAACAGAGCCACAGGTACCTTTGGGAAAAACCTTGCAAAGATTGCAAGAGATGTGGACCAACCAAGTAAGCAATTCTAATTTTTTTGAAGTTCATTTGATTAAACTTTATAATCATGAATTTTTAGCATAAGTCACAATCTAATTTGTTGAATTACGCTTTAAGTTATAAGTTTTAATTTTTAACTTTGTTTTTTATCGTCATTGTTTAATAATTAAACATTTACATTTTTTACTGCAACACATTGGTGGGATTCATTTGGTATTCAATGTCCTCAATTGCAAAAGTTTGCAATTCGGATCTTGAGCCAAACTTGCAGTGCTTCGGATGCGCGCGCAACTAGTCCGTCTTTGAGTGGATTTATACGAAGAAGAGAAACCGTTTGGAACAAAACGGTTAAATGATCTTGTCTTTGTGCAATAAAACCTTTTTGCTAAGGCACAATTCTTGCCATCGAATCAAGACCTCGATACCTAAGTAGCCGAAACATTTTGGATATAGGAGCGGGAGCGGGGGTATCGATACGCGAAACGGAATTTTTTTTTTTGACCTCGGATACGGCGTAGGATACGGCGACAAAACTATATAAAAATTAAAAAATATATAAATCTCACCTTCTAAATAGGAATTTAATTATAAATCACATATTATGTATATGAAAAACAAGATAAAAGACAAGTTATACAATTAACTATAAATTTATAATAATGTACAAAGATATACAAAACGAATAAAATTAAATTTATAGTGTATGTTATAGATTGTATAAAATTAAATAATTTATTTTATATAAATGTATACAATGTACAATATCTTGTATAAGTTGTATATACCATAGTTGGAATACTTGCATAGTTGTATTTTTAATTACTAATCTCTCTACAAAGATCAAAGCTCATGATTCTTTCGTAAGATTGCAAGAAGTTGCTTGGTCCAAAAAGGTGCAAAATGGATTTTATGAAAATAAGAAAAATATTGCCGTCAATGCGTAGAGCTCGAGAAAATATACACTTTTAGAGAAAACGACACCTGAAACGGAGCCATAGAATGAAAGTTATGGCTCATGCAAGTTTTTGTTGCTACATCTTCCTGGACCCTTTCCAAAAATGGCAAATTTTTTTCTATGCTTGTGTTTTCTTCACCAAAAATCCAAAAAAGGAAAGAAATGCCAAAAAAGGGAAAAAGCAATCCGCAGCCTCGCCGCTCCACCGCCCGCTCCCACTCCCTGCCGCTCCCGTACCCGCTCCCGAGGCCCCTGCCTACCGTTTCGATAACTTAGCCCGATACAAATCCCATTGTCTTGGATGATATAGATCCAACCTCAGATTAGGTAGAGAAGAGTCACCCAACAGAGTTTGATCTCGATGACTATTTATGGACAGGTTTGGATCAAGATGATGAGCCACTAGTAACACCGTCACGAGACATGGTAGGCACTAGTCGCACTCGTGCTACTGCCAATACAGTTGTTGCAGATGTCCCTGAGGATTTGGATGGGTCCGAGTCAGAGGAACGTGATGATATTGATGAGGATGAGCCTGAGGATCCCATTCTCAGCAGTGGTGCAGAGTTTGATGATTGATCATTGATGTCATCTAGTATCTTCTAGAGTTTTGTAACTTGTAGCATCATAACATGCTGTTTTTTGGAGTCTTGGACTATAGAGGCCATTTAGAGCCTCATTATTTATGTATTTTGTTTTGGAATCTCATATATGATATATGTATTGTGTATTGGACTTGGAGTTCGTGCCATTTTGCTATAAACACCTTTCTTACATGTTATATAGTATATACATGAGCAAACTTTGCATATTTTGTGTGTAATTGTTGGAATCATGGTTTCTAATCTTTCAAATATATTGTTTTCATTAAAAATGTAATTTTTATGTGTTTTTTAGTAAACCGGTTCATAAAGTTTGAACCGGTCCGATTCTGGTCCGGTTCAACCCTCGCCCGGTTCTGATTTTTAAAACATTGTTGTCAACATAACAAATTTATTGAAATATTTGTAATTGTGTTTGTATTGGTTATTGTTTCCGATTCCCATTCTTAGAATCAACATGGTTGGTTAAATTTTTCTTGTTTTCTATTGACTGTTGTATTTCATTTCATAAGCTATTTTACACTGCAGGAGAATTTCTGGATGTGACTGCATAATAGTGTTTAGTTCTGACATTTCGAGTCCTCTATTGAACCCAACATTAGGGATCGTCATTTCCAGAAACTATCCTACAATGTTAGCACACATTTTTAAAGAACCTGAAATCTCTATTTTACATTTGTTGTTTTCCTTTAAGTGGGTGCTTATTTCTTGAATATTTGTAACGTGCTTGAATTTAGAATGGAAGGTAAATTATTAATAATTTCTGGATGCAAAATAATTATCATTTTCCAGTTAGTACTAAGTCTTTTTTCTTGCTGTAGAAAGAACGTCCCTCTGTCTTGTCACTATTTGGAGCAATTTTTGGTTTTTATCCATAGTAGTAGTAAATGGTGACGACTCCTAAAAATGCCATTTAAACATCTTATGCCCAGAGATGACTTTTGTATGCTTTCCTCTTTATAATCATATTGCTAAGTTGCAAGGGTGAATAGGTTGCTCTCAGGCAGCATTTAATAGTGAGATTTAGTTGGAGAATGTTTGTAGCGACTACCATTAACACAGACTTTATTTTTTTGTAGCTCGATACAGCTCCTAAATGCTGAAAATAGCCCCTGCAATGATGTTCTGGCAAAGACATACTATATTATTCCTAAACAGTGCTTGCACTGATTATAGCCATTAGTCATTACTCATTGGCTTTGAATATTGGCTATAATCTAACCATTAGTCATTACTAGCTATCAAATTGGACCGAGAATGGAGCAACCAAAGAGCTGATATAAAGTCAAAGCTCTACGAGTTGATTGAAGTAGACGTGTCTTGTCATCATCCATTATATTGCATGAAGATTCAGCAAAGTAGAACAAATTAAATGAATTGCCAAAATTAGCCAAGTTATATTGATAATAACCTTCAATATCAACTGTATTTATTAACATGTAAGAGGCTACCTTAGGCCCTCAGATACAGGACTGGGGTGATAACTCCATGCTTAATTTTCTTCAGGTTTATACCTAATGTTTTTGACTTGTGAAGCACTGAAGTGCCACAAGCATTCTCAGACTTAAGTGTATCAACCTTCTTAAGAATTTGTTCTAAAATATGAACTCCATGCACTTTAAAAGGTTGATACCTAGGAGTGCAAGGAGATTGTTCAAAATGTTTCTTACTTCTTAAGTTCTATAAGCATATTCAGACTTGAGTGCATCAATCTTCTAAAGATGTTTTTCCCTAAAAGATAATCAAAGCTTTTGAGCTTACATGCACCCTTTGCAATATCACTATCCAGACTATCTTAAATTGAAAATCACATTATGTATTGCTTGAATTAAGTGTCCTACTACCCATTGAGTCATCATTTTCATAATATGCTATGCTTCTAGATCTTCTTTCCCATAGGGATTTACAATTAGCATTGCCTCTGCTCCCAAGATTTCTTAAGCTGTTCCTGGCAAACTTGTTCTCCATTATCTGGAAGAGATATCTTCTGTAGATCTATGCCTGCTGAGAGATATTGTTTACCAGAACCAGTGTATTTCTCTGGATTCTCATGGTTACTAACCAGATGCTTTCACACTTCTTAGCTATGTTGTGAAATGAACTCTTTAGTCTTTTTTTTTCTTGCATGCTTTACAAAATGGTAATTGCTTTATCAATCGCTCTTGAAGCGCTGGCTTCCGTCTAAGAACATAAAATTTGACGGGACAAACAATTGAATGGAGATCAAAGCCTTGGGAAGAAATAACATGATAAGAGTCAATTTTTATTTAATTATTGATTTGTGATATTTACTTTACTAGTCATAAGGCACAAAGGTTGTGCGACATTTTATTTTGGGAAGCTCAACTTTATACGAATACCAAAGAAATGACACTATTTAGGGTGTATTTTTACCATTTATTTCTACAAGATAAACTGCATAAGTCTAGGTCCTCTGTAATTTATTTGAAATTGACACATTTCTTTGAATAATAGGGGAGGGGTTTTGGTAGTACCATGCCACCTGTCTAGCTTAAGGAGTGAAACGGCATAATCTGTGTACACTTTGATGTTGTGACTAGTATGAGCATGATTTATAATTTAGTTTTTAAGATTTTGAAGTTAGTGTCTCCCAGACTAAAATTTGTTGAGATTTTGGAAATTCTTGAATGGCTGTTGAAAGCGTGTTTGGAGCAGATTTTCTTGCTGGCTAAGATCTTTGACATTCTGTAACCAATATTGGCCTTTAGGTGTGTGCTCACGTGGATGTTAGTGGCAATTTTATGGAGTTTGGATATTATTTTTCTACTTGCAGTTTGTAAATGGGGCTAGGAAAATAACACTTTGTTGATATGCTCAGAGAGAAGACAAGCAGAATCTGCTCGAATTCGAGAGAAGTACCCAGATAGGATTCCTGTAAGTTGTTATCGAAGCAGTTATTTGCTTCTCTATACTATGTTAATGTGGGTATATCCTATTTACTTCAAGGTTCTAACCAGAAATTGTTTCTTGTTTAACTTTATCTTTCCCATTTTATTTCATCAGGTCATTGTGGAGAAGGCTGAGAGAGCTGACATCCCAGATATTGATAAAAAGAAGTGAGTTGCACTTCCCAATTGACAATTATATTCTGTAGTTTTGCAAATGTTATAGTGAGCATGATGTCAGGAGATGTCAAGTCTTTCAAAAGTGTGTTGAATGTGTGAGAGATTAGAGAAGTCACTTCAGGGATAATCCATGGCTGCCAGAGACGTCTTCAGCTGAAGGTAGAAGTTTCTTGTTAGTCTCCCTCATAGTTGTATGTGTACCCTATTATAGGGTATATATTTTTGGGTTTTAGTGGGTGGAATTTTTATTTTCCAAACAGCTAAATGTTTCTCAAAGACAGCTTTTGTGTATACTGCCCATAACATAAATGCTCACACAAGCTCTTAGCAAAACCAAGCAGTCTCTCATAAGCTGCCTAAAACACAAACCAACTCCCACAATGAAAGAGTGCTCTACACAGCCAAAGACGAGCAAAACACCAAAGAAACCCTTCAGTCTAAATGCATCAACCCAAAATAAATGTTGAAGTCTTCTATGTGCTGCATACAACTCAAAATATTTTCTTGATCTAAGCTGTTTTCTTGTGTTGAAAAATTGTAGAAGTGTCTTTGAGATCTTCTATTGTAAAAATTGATATAAGTTTCTGGAAGTTTGTCTGGAATATTTGTCTTTGTTTGAGGCTTATTCTTGCCTCTACTTTATAGTATACTCAAATTCACATACTCTTTGATTATATATATATGCAACGAGGTTTAATCAGGATCAGGATGTTGATCCTTCAATGAATGAATGAATGTATATTCATTATTCATTCATTCATTGAAGGATCAACATCCCAATCTTGATTAAACCTCTTTGCATCCATTGGTATTGGGTGCATGAATAATTGACCTTTGGCCTAGTGGCAATGTCATGAAGCTTTTATCAGTCAAAAGATATAACAAACTAATATTCCTTAAATAAAAATCAAGAGATTAAATAAAGTGCTAGAAAAATGCAAAAACAAGTGTAAAATAATTGACATACCTATTTTAGATAAATCTATGTAAAAGATGCCGAGAGGTATCATTCTTGAGGGGCCCATTCCACTTATGTCACAAATTAAAAATGCGCGCACGAGAATGATAAATCTCAGCATCTTTACATAGATTTCTGATAGTAGCATCTGTGGGTATTGTGTTTTCTTCTAACATATTGTATGAAACTTTTCATTAAAATTTAAATATGTAATTATATCACATTAAATAATAGTAGAGAAGCATTTAAAAATTGTCCAAATGTGGGGCACTCCTAGGGTTCATGTTCCTCTATGATTTTAAACAAAATCAAAAAGTGCCATGCTCATCACATAAAATGATAAATTCATAAAAATAAATTTGTAATAAGGAGATGTCATTATTTCTAAGGACTTAAGTTTCTTTTTCTCAACCTTCCGATCTTCAAATGGTATTTTGAAGTAACTATCAAATTCAACTATAATATGTTGGCAGTTTTGGTGGTGCACTCCCGTGTTACATTAGCTTTGAATATACCCTAGAGCTCCATTTACAAGACCTTCTATTTAAAGATTGAGGTTAACATTACGCTCACATTTTGTTAGCAATTAATAACTCGCCATTAAGTTCATCATTTGGACCCCTTGTTAGTGTGTTACTATTACCCGCTTTGGTTGCGATGCTACGTGCAACATGCCTTTTAAATGAATGCAATTTTATTTTGTTGTGGTTATTGACATTGTGCTTTATGGTGAGCATGTGAATACTATTGTCAAATTCTTTGTTTCTAGCTATGTCTAATTTAACATTGGTTCTTGTCATCAATAACTTCCAATAGTCAATTGTCGGATTTATGTCTCTTAGAATATATCAGCTTACATTATGAAAACAAATATATTATATACATAGATTTGGCGATGATTGATAACTTATTCTAAGTTTCATTGGTGTGGGTATTCCTAAGTATTCCATGCGTGAACAATAGAATTTAAGCGTTTCTTTGCATTTTTCGATTCACAATCATTAGTCCAATCAAGGTTGTTGATATTTGGTGTTTCGTCTAACCATATGAATCCATGTACGTGTGTCGAACCTCTATGTTCCCATTCATACGTTGACTAATAATCTTTCATTTCATTCCATTTTGTAATATTTCCTTGTGGAATAGTGTATGTCGAAGGTGCATATAGTGTGCCACTATATAAGGATAATCAATAATATTTCGTTTTCACCAATTTTTGGTTTCTCGTAGATTTTTTGGTGGTGTTCATGGCATTAGCACATGTAGGTTAGGGTGATACATATTAGCTACACTCAAAGTGAATAAAATGATAGGTGATTTAATTTGATGCAACAAGTGAATCAGTTCACCCCAACATTTTACCTAATAAGATCTTATACCCTCAAGATGTTCCAAACCACGCCAACCAATCAACTAGATGGGAGTGGGGCACATTGTCCATATGTTAATGGAACTCGGTGATAGCGATTGACATATCTTGGAGTTTTTTTCATGAACAATGCAGATTAATTTTGTGCACAATTTATCATGATCATGTTCATCATGTAATTACAGAATTGTGGGTGTCGGCCGAAACGATGATCCCATATCGAACAAATGTTGAACAAATTCCTACAAATATACTCCTATCAACTTTGGTTTGAGCGAATCACATCTTTTGCTAGGAAACAATGTATTTGAAAACCAATTGTTAAGATTTTAGAATAAGTATCCAAATATTTCATGTTAATCACAAAAGAGGACTACTCACAATTTCAATGTTAGTGTAATGTTTAAATGTTCAGCTATAGTATATATGACCTACACTTCCGCAAAAAGGGGATCTAAAGGTATTCAATGTGTATTCAACATCATCAATATACTATGATGGCGGTTATGAATACCTATAAATCATCAATGTATGAAAAAGTTGATACTTTACATTATTTATCCGATAAAATTTTGATATTAAGATTATATATATTTAGATCCAAATATCTAAATATCATCTATAGGTAACCAATCTTTGAATATGTATTGATTTATTTCAAGCTCACAAATAAAAGATCTCTTAACATAAAGTCCAAAAATTTTATTTTTTAAGTGCTTATGTATAGCTTTTAATTGGGGATGTCACTTTTGGGATTTAAACATAGGTCTTCACATTTTATTTATGATTAGGTAAATATAGAGGGTTTTGAAAGGATCCCAAAATCTCATACACAAGAGAAAGATAAAACATGAAAAACACTATTAAGAGACATCCTACAGGATCAAAACATCTTGATCGAACAAAAATGTTTTTATAAAAATATATATAACAAAAATCCCACTAGTTAGCCAAAGGTGGGCAAAAGTCAGCCAAAAGTCTGCCAAGTTTGCTACTAAGTACCTAGAAAATAGAAAGGTAGGATTCTCACAGATTATCTTGCTCATCCTTACTCGAGTCCGTTTTTCCTATTTTCTTCCTGTAATAGCCTCTCGATGCAAGTGCTGGGTCGTTCTCTCGAGCTTTGGTTTCTCCTCTTTTTGCTCGCCTCTACCATCTTTGACCTCGGTCCCTTTGTGCTAGTTTCCTCTTCTTCGTTGCTACTTAAAGGCGGACACCCCTCGTAGCCTTCTGACTAGTCTTATCAGCCTACGAATTCTCTAGGATCTCCACCCTTTGCTCTTGTATAACATTGGTGGCTTTATACTTTTGGACCTCAAATTGCAACTTTATAATTTCTTCGTTGTTTTTTGGTTTCAACAACAAGCTCTTTATAAACCCCCAATTGTATATCACAATATTTTTCCATGATGCTAGCCCTCCTCTAGAGGTCTCCCTTAGCATCAAAGGCTCCTGGAAGAAAGAGTCCAAATGGTCCTTCCCCTTGCCCAACAAGGAACCAACCCCCATAGAAAGATTCTCAAAGACCGTCACCGCTTCTTCACTCACTTCCTACCATCTTCCTTGTCTTCGCCACATTGGACCTTGGTTTTCCTCTAGCCTTCATTTCTGCCACAACAATTTCTTCTTTAGTCTCATCATCCTCCACCTCACTTTGGATGGGGAAAGTACTCCGCATCCTACGCCTTCTTTCCCTTCATTTGTTTCCTACCTAGGTACAAGTGACAACTAGCTTGCCATGTTTGAAAAATAACATAATCAAACCTTGGTGAATCAACACTTCAATCTTCTCCAATTGGAAATCCTTCCTCGTGGCTTCCAAGGACATGGAAAAGAAAAATAGGATGCTCGTGGTTTTCTCGTGTCTCAAGTGATTCAAAAGGGACAAGTGGTGCATGTGTATCTTCTTGAACTTTTCCTCCATAGTAACATATTTCATGATATAGAGACATACCTCTACCTAAGGAATAGGAAGAGACATGTGTCGCATACCATCCTCCATCTCGTGTATGTGCTTAGGGGGGGTTAAAGAACGTTTGCACCTCTTCTTGCTTTCGACGTTTGTACTTTTAAGATTTTTAACCCCTCTATTTTTATACTAGTGACTTCTTCAACAACTTCCTTCGACACTTCAATGGAAACCCTCCTAACAAGAATCGACCGCTTCGCTGCATTTGCAAATTCCATCGGCGCTTAAAATTGACCAGACCGTGGCATTCTTCTTTAGATCATCGTAGGACAAAGGTTTAAGGCATAGTTGTTCCCACCCATCAACGCCAATTTACTCTCACACCACTCCTTGTTATTCCAATAGCGCACAACCTTGCACTATTTTTGCTTTTGGTTTAACACCCCAACATTGACTTTCTTACCAAAATTTGTAAGAGCCCACTTGCACTAGTCAAATCACGACTAATCACACAAGCGATCCACTCATGCCTATTCCACCATTTATCAATGATGTAGAAGATGACTCGATTCCCTTGCTTCGAATTGATTAGCTCATAACCCCTTGGCACACCACTTCACCATTCACATCACCTTTGTTCATTATAAATGCCTTCATCATAAATTTTAGTTGTGACGTTATCGGGAGATCCCGATCATTGACCAATTGACTAACATCTCACTCTCTACCCCTTTGTTGGCCAAAAATCGGGGTGAATAGCCTTCTCTATACACATGGATTATATGAAAATCTTCAAGTTCCTCAATCATCTACCTATTATCTAGGATTATTTTTTTAATGTTCCAACTAGGACTTGAGGCCTTTTTAAGGCAAGTGATTATATTAAGCGAGTCACCTTCTATTATACTATTTCTTACCTTGATTCTTTTAGCCAATTGATACCCCACAAAGCCGTTAAAGCTTCAACACATGGTTTGATTGAATGCACATTGGACCGACATAGGCCGCCTCAAGATCACCTTTATTACCTCTTATCACCCCTCCCCTTGCTTTTCCAGGATTTCCTTTCAATGCCTCATCAAAGTTCAGCTTTACTCAACCTTGAGGGCTTTAGTCCACTTCACCGGCTTCTATCCTTTTTCCTTTCCTTACATTGCCCCTTATCTCGTGTCCAAGTTCCAATTGTGAGCCTGGGTGAGCTCACGCCACAGAAGTTAGTTTCCTTCTTAGGTATGAAACACCGAAGGTTATCTTTAATAGCAACAACCACCATCCCTCAAATCCTAGTCACTTTGTTACTTTTATCTCGAAAAATTCTACAATCTCTCCTCCTAACCCCCCAAAAATGTGGGGAAGAGCAAGCTGCCAAACCTTTTGAAGAGGAGCAGAAAATAGGATTTCCATTGAATTATCAAATCAACTATTGTATCCAAAGACACCCAACTCAAACCAAATAAGTTCAGGACATGCCCAAAGATTTTAAGAACAAAAGGACACTCCATAAAAATATGTTTAACCGACTCACTCTCCTTTTCACAAAGAACACACCAATTAGGTATGGTTAGACCCCGCTTCACAAGGTTATCGGTGGTAAAAACCTTATTCGAGTTGCGCAAGCTAGTGGAAGAAGTTGACCTTGGGGACGAGGTGTTTGTCCCATAGTTCCCTCCACAAAACTCCTCTTGAGTAGGATTGAACTCCGTAAGATACCCCAATTTAACATTATTATCGCCACCTTTAGACTTCATCCAAACCAGCTCATCTTTTTTTTTTCGGAAGGATACAAATATGAAATCTTTTCAGCTTCTAACCGAGAGACTCAATCCTTATAATATCCGGATATGGAGAATCCAATAGTCCCTAGCTTTCTACCCTATCAAGCAAGGGATTCCAACATCTAATATCCATTCTTCCCGTAAAAGAGGCATCCCAAGTAGTTGTGCTCCTGGGAGCGTTTGGATCCGACAACCCAAGATATTAGAAATACGCTGCTCCCTACCCTCCGGTACACTGACAAAAAAAGATTGAACTCTTAAGAAGGTTTATTAGCTGCCTGACACTTCCGTATAGTCCTGAAGATTTTTTTTGATACTTTGAGCTTGCACCATTGATGCTTCCCCGAGTAGTTTCGTGTCATCCACAAACTAATGGCGAGTAATAGCATTTATGCCTCAGGGCCACTATAAGGCCTTTTAACCTCCCATTGTCCCTAGTCCAGTCACAAATTCTATCCGAGCCTCGACCCCGATAATGAAGTTATACAGAGAAAGAGGATCCCCTTGTCTTAAGCTTCTTTCAATGGGAAAAACCCCATTGGTTTACTATTGATAAACACAAAGAACTTTGGTGAAGATATACAAGACACAACTAGGTTGATAAACTTCTTATGGAAACCAAGTCGGGTCAAGATATTTTCCGAGAAAAGTTCGAGGATATTGTATGATAAGCTTTAGTCATATTGATTTTCAAAAACATACCCTCTCTTTTGGATCTATCTATAGGGTGAACAATCTCATGGATTGTGATTATGCTGTCCAAAATTTGACGACCTTCCACAAAAGCCCCTTGCTGTTCTGAAATGAATTTGGGAAGAAGGCCCTGCATCCTCATAGCCATGATTTTAGAGATTAACTTGTACAAAATGTTACACATGTCACAAACTAATGGGCCTGAAATTCTTCACCTCCCTAGCCCCTGCCTTCTTAGGAATAATGATAATGAAACTGTAATTAGTCTCCTTCAGGATGCTACAAGACTCACTAACCCTTTAGTAAATTTTAGATCAATTTAGTTAGGTTTTAGATTAGGTTAGAGTTGATTACAGATCTTACAAAAATGTTACAATATAAATACTAACTCTAATTTACAACTTAGATCAGATAGAAAGAATTAGCATACACCAATCAACCTAACATGCAATTGAAAGCTCAAAACAGATGTATGAAGGCACTTAGCTGATTTCAAATGACTTCTAGAGAGATCTGGGACTGTGCAATAGTGAAACTAGAATATCTCGAACTTGAATGACCCTCGCATTGGGATTGTGAGCGGAACCGTACCAAATTGCTAGGACCGTACCGTATGGTCTTGTCCCGATGTATGGTCTTGGACCTATTTTGAATCAGCCTTCGCAAGTTTTTGGGTTGGTTGTCTTCTTGGATTTCTTTGTCACCAAACCCTAGATGTCGTAAATGCAAATGAGGCTCTCGATCATCTCAAACCTTAGCCATGGATGAAGAGTCTTGCAAAACAAACATTAAAAGGGTTGTGGGCACACCTGTGCATCGCCGACATTGGCACTACTTCGAAGAGGCCTCAAACCGCACGTCGTTCTCCACCTAGCATGTGAGATTTGACATTTGCTTTGACCATGCTTGCTTTGACTTGGATCTTGCTAAAATAATTGGAGAAAGGATGCTTGAGTGCTCGTAAATGAGAGATATGGCTGCTTTGACCTGGTTTGTAGCTTCGGGCTTGATGTGGGTTCTACCCTAATGACTTTAGATGTGTTATTGCGAGATTTAAGGAGCTTTGGATGCCTTTTGCAAGTGTATGAAGTGAGTGCTCTAGTGCATTGCCTTAGGAGTTCTAGGTTAGCAAATGAGGTAGTGTTTACTTGCTTATATAGGGTTCCGTAGATGATTTATCTAAGAAAGGTCGACCTAGATGAAGTATAAGACCCAACAAAAGATGTCAATTTGAAAATGCAGTTGGAAGACATGTTGGTCCAAGACCGTACATGATGGGTCAGGACCAGATATAAATTCCCGACCAAACCGTATGGTCTTGACTGGGAGTAGGAAATGTGCCAAATGAGTTTGGAGTTGATAGATTGATGTTTCTCTATTGATTTTGTGCATTGTATTATCAGGATATGTCAACATGTTAGTGTGCAAGGATAAACAAGCTAAATAATAGACCTCAAAAAGTGCTAAGTGGGAATGGAGAAGTTGTATTTATCATAGCAAGAGTGCATAGTCAAATCAAGGGTTGCCAAAGTGCAAATTACCAAATTTTAGTGTCTACAAAGATTGGAAAAATTCGATGACGACATCCATTATATCTTGCTTGAATAATATCCCAAAATCACAGAAAGAAGAAACGAGGAAACCGTCGACCCCGAGCCCTATCCCCTTCATTAGTAAAAATGACATATCTAACCTCCTCGGAGAGGGGGCTCGACCAGCATATCATTCTCCCCTCGATTAATGACCGAGGGGAACAAATTGAGCACTTGCTTCCTCTTTCTCTTGGTTGGGCTAAATTGTTCCGCATAATAAATCTGTAAAATGGTTAACTTCTTCATTTATTTCCCCTTCTTGAAGTAATCAAACCATCCCTTTTAACAGGCTCCCTAATCCTATTATTGTATTTGTGCATCACCATAGAAAGATGGAAAATTTTGTATTCTCGTTGCCTTCTTTGAGCTAGGTGATTTTAGATTTTTACCTCCAGATCGTCTTTTCCGTAGCTTGAATATTATGCATACTACTAAGTAATTCTTTTCCTTAATCTGCAGGTTCCCGTCCATACCATTGATTTTCACAATCTCCTCAATATTCCGCAATTCATTCGTAATCTAGTTTTTCTCGAACAAAGATCACCAAAAATTTCCTTATTCCATTTTTTAAGATTGATCTTCACATTCTTCAACTTGCGCACCACTATGAACATTTTGGACCCATGGACCTCTTCACTCCACCAATCCTTGACTGTCTTTCAAGTTTGGATGCTGAAGCCAAATTTTTTCGAATATGAAGGATCGATTACCTTTCTTATCATTATCATGGATGGACATGACCAAAAGGTCGTGATTTGAGTCGATTCTCGGTAGAGTCTTCAAATTCCTGTTGAGATTGATCATCTATTCAACATTCACTAAAAATCTGCCCAACTTAACTTGAGTGAGGCTATCACCGAGCTTTCTATTTGACCAAGTGAACTTAGCACCTCTCAATTCCACATCAATCAGCCCACAGTCCGCAATGAATCTAGCCAAATCTTCCATACTATCCAAAAAGTGCAGATTGTCTACCTTCTTCCCCCGATGATAGTGGAGAATTGAAGTCACCTACTACCATCCAATCCATCTCACTACAATGGGACCTAAAAGAGTTCAACTCCTCCCATAACTTTTCTCTTCCCGATCAGGAATTAAGGGTGTATAAGATAGATAAAAGCCATGATTTCCCATTACTAATATTTTTGAATACCCAATGCTTTTAACAAATTGAGCTCAATCCCCTTGACATAAATCTAAATGCATATGCATATGTAAATCCAGATGCTTATTTTTTACATTTAATTTATATTTATATGCATTTTATTCTATATAATCTTTTTATATGAAAATCTATATTTAGTTGTACTTGTTTAGTAAAGTCTAGCTAAATATTTATGGGTTTTGAATGTTTATATCTATAAATATGTAGCCATATCTTACGTTTTATCTAATGTATCCCATCAAAAAAATCTTTTTATATAAAGTCCTATATACTTCCTTTTAAAGTGCTAATGTATAGATTTTGAGCTGGAGATGTTACTTTGGAGATTTGAACACGGGGCTTCACAATAAGAACCCAATGCTTTTAACCAATTAAATTCAACCTATACATAAATTCAAATGGATATTCATTGTATTATATTTAATTTATATTTATATACATATTATATTTAGTTGTACTTATTCAAGAAAGCCTAGTTACAAATTGTAATATATGTGTTAAGTTTAATAAATATAACGTGTAAATATTTATCCCATAGAATTATACATTTTGCCTAACATATAAACTTAATACCTAAGAACTAATACCTTATATAAATATATAATCGTATATCTATAAATATATGATAAATATCTATCGACAATCCATGTTAGATTTTTGAATATAATGTGTAAATTTATATCCTATAGATTTATTATAGTGGTTATATGTTTATGTAATTTTTTTATATACTAATACAATATATATGTATATGGAATTATTAAGTTATCAACATATCTAACATCAAATTGCTTATATGAAAGTGTTTCTTAATTGTATATATTTAGTCCTATTTATTTGGTAAAGTCCAACCAAATATTTCTAGGTTTTGAATTTTTATATCTATGTGCAAATATATAGTCATATTTATTTTTTACCGAATATTTAACCCCTTAACTTAAAGTTCTTAGTTATGATATTCTAAAAACTCATTATCTACCGTATTATAATATGTAAGGAGGGTAAGATATGATAAATTCTTACCTAAATTTGATAAAAAAAGGTATGCCCAAGAATCACAACTTTATGGAAGATAACACATGTAAAAAATATTTTACGTAAGATGCCGAAAAATTTGTGCTCTTCTTTTTCTTCCTCTTTATTTTTCACTCTTTGCTCTTTATTTTTCACTCTTCGGTGTTTCTCTTCGCTAGAATTAAAACTTTATATACTAATGCATTATATATATAATTGTTTTTGTGAAGTTTTATTTAATATTTTTATTTAAAATAATATGGGTTGGCCATAATTTTTTTAATATACTAGACATGTCATGACGAGCTGTGCTCCACTCCCACCATAGAATACCCTCGGCATATTGTACAACTACCTTGGAAAACTATATAATGTATTAAACTTCTTAAAAATTAGTGCATCTAGAATCTTTTGTGTGATAGAGTAAGGTGGGCAATGGGTAGAGGAAGGGGCATACATGGTATCTCCAACCCGAATGATCTTGGCTTAGGCAAAGAGCATTTGAAATTTGATATTCCTCCTTGCAGCCATAGCTTAGAGATATGTGCTTCTGATCACACGAGAGAGTAGGGCCATTTCTAGGAAAGAAATCAGACATGTATTCTAACTTTGAACTAATGCAAATATGGTCCCTTCCGTTAATTATTTAGTCCAAAGAATGGTAATGTTTTGAATCTTAAAATAATATTCAATTTGATGTATTCGAGTCTAAGTTTGGGTGAATTTTTTCAGTGTTACGCACGAACGCGTCCCCTAGACTTTGGTGACGTCCTGGATGTCTTAAATGTTTTGCAGACTTGGAGGGATGTCCCCAATTTTTTAAAAATCTTTAAAATTTTTCCGATGTATTTACTTTTAAAAAGCTGTTATTTTTACCAAAAACATAAAATTATATTTTATAATCTTGAAAGTACCTAAAATACAGTTTAAATCCCTAAATTTCATTGACAAAAGTTAAAATATTCAAATATAAATTCTTATATATTCTTTTAATAGCCGTTCCTCTGCTGTCCCCAAAATCTGGAAATTAGTTTTGCTGCCCTCGAAACCGTCTGTCCGGCACCCCCACCTCCATACTTGAGACTTAGGTAACCATGCAACTTTTACTTTGTTGTATTTGAATCCGTGAGACCTACGTAACCATGCAATTTTTACTTTGTTGTATTTGAATTTAGGTTATGGAAATCAGCTCATAACATTTTGGTATCAAAGCCTGTGATCTTGAATAGCCTGTGAGATTGGTGAATGACGGGAACATTTGGGTTTGAATTCATTTGTGATTGATACAAGAACATTTATCTCTATTTAAATACCCACATCCCTTGCCATCTTTGAACATATAAGCTGGCTGCAAATATAGAATCCAACATTAGTTTACACATTGATTTGGAAGAATTAGTGGGCTCCCATTGTTTTGGTATTGCATTGTATGTTTAAGAATCTACTGAAGAATTAACAAGGCCAGGGAGTGTTTAAGTGATGATTTTTGAACCTGCAAAATCTATGGCTTATATCCTCTTTCTTATTTCTTCATCTTGTGTAGTACTTTGGTAATATAAAAAACTATAATTTCAAGCAAAATGGTAGCTAATCCAGCAACAATAATACCTGCTATATAGCCTATTGATTCAAGGTAATTTTGTTCTCGAAGAGCACAAAAAAATGGAATTAGAGCCTCACTAAGATTTTTTTATTGATAAACCTTATATTCAACCGTGGTATGCCATCCATGTTTTTAGATAAAGGGTAAATGAGGGTTTTGGCAGGGGCCTTACCCTGTTGCAAAAGAAGGATCAGAGATCCAGATATTACAATGAGGTCCACAAGAAGCAAAACAAAGGAAAAACAAGAAACTGCTGCAACAAAACAACCCAAATGCAGCCCGAACACAGCCTAAACACAGCCAAACAATAGCCAGAAAGCAACAAGATAGCCAAACAGAGTGACAAAGACATAGGTCCCAACTCAGTTTTGAATGTCCTTGTTCTTCACTTGTGTGGAAATCCGGATGAGATCTTTAAGAAGATTGTCTCTCTTCTCAGCTTCCTTTCTATTTATATCCCCTTTGTTGCTGCCTTTTGCATTGAGCTCCTTAATGATGGAGCTGATAATAGCATTTTGCATGATAAAACCATCAGCAAGGATATTGTTTTTGTTCTCCACAGCCTCCAGTCTTGCTTCCACATCCTGCCAGTTCTGGGTGACTCTGTCCACCTTGCTGGCTTTGAGATCTTTAACACTTTCACGGATCACCCTGATGTCTTTTCTAATCCATTTAATCACATCTTTTTGTAGCTCCAGCTCATTTTGAACAAAGTCCTTGGAATTTTTATCAAAATTCTTTCCAAGAGAAAGAAGACAATGGGCAGCCATATCCCCATCAGAACCCTGTTGAATATTTTCCACAACATTGCTAGTACCATCAATGTTCTTGCCCTTGTTAGCATGGCTTCTGAGCACCCTAGTGGTATGGATCTCCTCGCCCGACCTTTTGTTGGTTTTAGGGTTGCAAACAGATGTGGTATTGGGCAGAGAGATAAGGGCCAGGTTATGCTTGGGGTTAATATTCATAAAATGGGAATGAATGAGGATAATAGCTTGGTGTAGGGGATAATTTTTCTTTCCCATTGAACCTTTTGATTGAATTTTCCCATGACATAAGAATATAGAAAGGAAAACTTACCTGGTTTTGCCTGCGAAAGTGATTCAGGAACACCAGATGGTAAGTATTGATGAGATGAAAGTGGCCTTCAAGAGTTAGATACTTGATGATAATTTTAGCCACCTCGTCAAAAGTGCCGGGCAAGGATGAGCGAAGAAAACTGCCATGTACGACCTTTAATTGTTATCCCTCTTCCAGGAACTTGGCTTCTTGTTCTTCTCGGTTGCATTTGCTTTTATAGAACTTGGCGCCATTCATACCCATCCTAGTGATGAAGGCAATCAACTCTTTTATTATGGTCCACCTTTGACCTTTCATCGTAACATCCCTGTCTTTCCAGGCTTTCGCAAAAGTAGACGAAATGTGAGGGTCGTGACCCCTGATTTGTTCCAGAAAAGAAGAGAAGTTGTCAATACCTAGAATGCTCCAAAGCACTTCGTCTTCCCTCCGTTTTCTGTTGAATGGCGGCTTCACATGGCACAAGTCTCCCCCTATAGCTATGCCCAGAATCTGAAAGCAAAATGAAAAGAAAGAAAAAGGGTTATCAAAAGACAAGACAAAGCTCACCACAAATGAGGAAAGGGCCATCGCCACAATGAGAGATTTCCCACGGGAGTGGTGTAATAACAAAGTGTGCCAAAAGATATCGTATCCTGGAAGTGATACGAGATAGGATGGTTAAGCAAGTTTTGTGCTTTCATTATTTGCCAAGGTTATGATATCCACGGGAATAATATTATTCCAGATCGACCTATATGCAGATTGGAGTAGATAACCCCAATGTTAGCAAAATTGTCAACAACTTTATTACCTTCTCTAAAGGTGTGAGAGATAATAGTTTGGGTGTAGGAATTGAGAATGTGAATTGACTTATTGACAAATTTGCTTATGGTCCAACTTGGAGAGGCATTTTTAAGAAGGCAATTAATGACGTTGAGGGAGTCCCCTTCCGCCTACTGCACTCCTAAGACCTAATAGAATTCCCCATAAAACAACTATGGCTTCAACATAATGATTAGATTGAATGCCCAAGTTTCCAGCATAGGCAACAATAATGTCGGCACTGCTGTTCTTGATGACTCCAGCCCCTCCTACCTTCCCAGAAATTCCTTTAGAGGCCCCATCGAAGTTCAGTTTAGCCCATCCATTGAGAGGGTGTATCCATTTAGTCCCATGCCTAGGATGTCGAGGTCACAAGAAGTTTTGTTCTGATCAGTCTGAATGTTCCATCTTGCAAGAATTTTGTTTTCATTCTCCTTCACATTCTCTTTGCCATTCTTTTGAAAACGGTGTTGGCAAAATAAGTGTGTTCCTAAAAATTCTTCTATTCCTTTCTTTCCAAATGGCCCAGAGAGTATGTGGGAAAATGATTTTCCAAAGCATTCTCAAAAAATTTCATTTAGTGGGAAGGTACCATTGTGACCAGAGATCCTCCAGAGATAAAGGAAGAACCCATTTTATCTCAAGTTTTTCAAATATGAGTCCCCACAGTGTATTGGCAAAATGGCAATGGATAAATAAATGATTAACATTTTCTTCCTTGCTTTGCACATAATACACCTGTTGGGAATCATTTGTCCTCTTTTTCTGATATTGTCCACCGTAAGGATTTTATTTTGAATAGTCAACCACCAAAAGAAGTTGATTTTGGAGTGAGCTCTTTGATCCATATTTTATTCCATTGAATCAATGTGTTCTGAGTCTGGTTCAAATTGTTGTATCCAGAATGAACGCTGTAGTTGCCATCATAGGAATCCTCCCAGAGAATTTCATCAGCAGTGTCTTTGTTGGGGACAAAGCTATTGGATATCATGTTCGAGAACATTTAAATTGTCTTTGTCGTTGTCATTGATTCCTTCAATAGAGAGCCTTTTCCATTCTCTTTCTTCATCCCCATAATTGTAGTCACACACTTTCTCTCCATACTTCTGCCTAATCTGAGCAATCTGAATTTGGAGGTTATCTCTTTGGTGTTGATTAATTTCTAAATTCCACTTATCTTCCCAAAAAGATATCTTCTTACCATCCCCCAAGTTCCATCTGGTTCCTTTAATGATCAAGTCACAACTTTTGATCACAAAATTCCAAAATTGAGAGCCTTTAGGGAGCTCATCAAAAATTAAAAAATCTCTGATATGATCTCTGTCCAAGTATTTGTTTTTCAGGGTGTTACTCTTAAGAATGTAATATTCTGGAAACCCTTCATTCATATCAAATGAAGAAGCTGCAATGTTTATAGACATTGTACAACAGTAACAACATTCACGAAAAGTGAATCAAATATACTAAGTGCGGAAAATATGCAGAAATAGCATATTATCCCTAACTAATTACATCCTGGGAACATTCCAAAGCAGTAAACTAACAATAGTATAGCCCCACTAATCTAGGGATGTGACAACTAGATAATAGCTAACAACTAACTAAGTTAAAGTAATAAAATTTAATTACTTTAACATTACAACTTAGTAAATGATGAATTAACCTAATTTTATTCCTAACATTCCCCCTTAATTCATCATGGTTTGAAGTGAATAAGAGAGAAAAAAATCTAAAAACAAAATATGTTTACACGAGGTAAACATTTATTAGCACACACATGCTAAAAGAAACCTATTCTAAGGTGAATCAAATGACTTTATCATTCCCCCCCTTAATTCAATATGGTCTCTCTGGATCTCATCTGAACAGGAGTAGTTGGATGAAGGTACTTCCTCTGAATGGTGTGCAAGAGATGGAATAGGTCCAGAACTGTCTCTGGATGTTTGGAACCTCTTTTGGGTTGGCACATGTGCTCGAAAAACAAACAAGTAGCTCTGAACGTTTTGAAAACCTCTCATTGGGTTGGCTCTTGGCTCAATAAAACCTTTGCTAGGTTGGCTCGTAGCTCGAAATTGGCACTGACACGAAAAACTACCCTCCATTCACTTTGCTCTAATCCACAAGGAATACCACTTTGTTGAGCGATCAATGAAGAATTTGCAAGTCTTTCATCTTTTCCCCTAAATTCTGAGTGAAAAGCGAAGACAACTAGCTCCATGAGAATGAAAAAGTTTTTGGCACTTTATAATGATAGTGTGATTACAATTTTGTCTCTTCTTCTATGGAAAAATTCCCTTTTGGGATACATTGTGAGTACAAAATTTTGGGCTCTTTGCCTTTACAAAAAGTCTTGAAATGATATTTCAGACCAATTGGGAGATAATTTTTTTGAAATTTTTACAAGACAAAGCTTATTAAAAGCTAGACCAAGATATAGAGGTCGAAAAACCACACACTCGAAAAAAACGGTACCTCAATCCGAGGTACCAATTGAAAGTTATGACTTGTTTAAATTCCGATTTCAATATCTTTTCGGGCCCCTTTCCAAAAATGGAATTTTTTTTTCTATATTTTTTCCCAAAATCCAAAAAAAGTTAAAAAAAAAAAAACAGATTTTAAAAAAAAACCACGCCCCCATTAGGGCTTACCTTTATAAATTGCGACTTTGAAGCTTCATAGAGGCCCACGTGGCTGTTTTGGGAGAAGTAGAATTCAGGTTTTGCTGCTCGAACCTTTATCTCTTTCCATTTTTTCTTTATTCTACTCCTTTTGCCTCCGCTGCTGGTTTTTTATTTTATTTTGGCCGCCTTTTGTTATTTTCTCCTCACAGGTCACATTTTACTTGTTGCCGCCTATTTGTTGTTGCGGCAGTCGCTGGAGTAGTGCTTTGAAACCTCTGGTTTGGAGGCGGGGTTGCCTTGTGCAGGACAGCGTTGAAACTCACCTAATACTTGAAACAAGGGTCGATTTGGATGCCTCTCGTGATTTGTCCTCTTAGAACTCGGTCCGAATGCAAACAACTTCAACTCTAATGAAAAACTAGATCTCGGGAGCCTTGTGACCTTTGTATGCACTTAGTGCAACACGCCTTTCCACTTGATTAGGAGCTAGATTTGAATGCACAGATCAGTCAATGCAAGGAGCCCAACTCGGCCTGCGCAATGCAAACTTTGTGACTCCTTTGGCACTCAAAGTGATGGATTTTTATAAACCCAGCTTCTTTGCACGATCCGAAACTCGGTGACCTCTAAATACAACATTCGCATTTAGCAAAGGTTTGCTAAATATTTATATATATATATATATATATATATATTTTGATTTTTTAATCTACAATTTTTTTGTCTTTGTTGTAGCAAATAAATATGCAGAATCTGCAACAATATGTGCGATTAACACAAGGGGATGTGGGTATGCATGCAACGGGCTAGGAATGGGCTGAGAGGCTCTATGGCTCTCTATCCAGCTCCAACTTCCTCTGGTGCTCCGAAACTTCTGCAACCTCTTTCTTTCCTCCTTGGTGATTCAAGGATCCTTATAATAACACAAAAGCTGGGATCAACCAGCTCTGATACCAAATCTTAAGAATGTAATATTCTGGAAACCCTTCATTCATATCAAATGAAGAAGCTGCAATGTTTATAGACATTATACAACAAGTAACAACATCCACGGAAAGTGGATCAAATATACTAAGTATGGAAAATATGTAGAAATAGCATATTGCCCCTAACTAATCACATCCGGGAACATTCCAAAGCAATAAACTAACAATAGTATAGCCCCCACTAATCTAGGGATGTGACAACTAGATAATAGCTAACTAACAACTAACTAAAAGTAATAAAATTTAATTACTTTAACATTACAACTTAGTAAATGATGAATTAACCTAAGTTTATTCCTACAAATGATTGTACAAGGAGGTTTTCCTTAAGAAGTCTCTAGCCCATTTTTGCAAGGAGAGTTGTATTCATATTTCTAAGATTCGTAATGCCCAACCCTCCTTAAGCCTTTGGTCTGCAAACTTTGTCCCAAGTGACCAGCAAAATTCTGTTTTGTATTTCCACTCTTGACGAAAGGAAACACTTTTGAATTTTATCATTTTTCCCACAATGGAGGGGATCTTCAAAAGAGAAAGAAAGTAGATAGGATGGTTTTGCAGAGTGCTCTTTATAAGAGTGCATTTGGTCGTGCTTGAAAGAACCGCCCCTTTCCAACCAACAAGCTTTAATTGAAATTTATCAATGAGAGAGTTCCATACCTCCAATGGCATCATTCCATTGAAGAGAGGCATTCCCAAGTAGGTGGAGGGGAGAGATTTGATGTTGCATCCCAAAATTTTGGCAATCTTTTGCTGCCATAGCCAAGGGGTGTTAATGAAGAACACAAAACTCTTGGCATAATTAATGAGTTGTCTAGAACTCTCCTCATAGTACAAAAGTAGATATTTGAGATGTTTCGCTTCCAAAATAGAGGCTAAAGCTAGCAAGATGGTGTCATCAACAAACTGTTGATGAGAGACTATGAGATTCTTAGAAGGAGGTTTTAATCATTGAAGCAAATCTGACTGGATGGCTTTGGAAATGGATCTACTAAGGCTTTTTGCCATAATATTAAAAAGAATGGGGGATATAGGACCACCTTGTCTCACCCTTCTGCTGTTGTTGAAAAAACCTTGTAGGAGTTCTGTTGATGAGAATGGAGAACATGGGTGTGGAAACACATTCTCTTATCAATTTCCTGAATCTAATATTGAACCCAAATCTTTCAAGAACTTTATCTAGAAAACGCAAGACACCTTGTCGAAAGCTTTGTTCTTGTCTAATTTTATCATCATTCCCGCCTTCTTGCTTTTATCCATGGAGTGAATAGTCTTGTGAACCACCACAATGCCATCTTGAATTTGCCTACCTTTTACAAAACCCCCTTGTTGCCAGGATATAAGATTTTTAGGAGAGGTTGCATCCTGGTGGCTATAGTCTTAGTAAAAACTTTGGAGATTGTGTTAGAAAGACTGATAGGTCTAAAATCTTTGAACTCTTTAGCTCCAGACTTTTTAGGGATGAGAACAATAAAGTATTGTTTATCTCCTTTAGCAGGCTACCACTTGAGAGGAATTCATTGACAATATTTAGAAGATCCAGTTTTGCAAATTTCTCGATAAATTTGGAAAAAGCTTGCCGGAAATCCATTCGGGTCGAGCAATTTATCCCCGTCAAAAGTAGAATATGTTATGCAATTCATCTATATCAACCAGTGCAAAAGGGAATCTATATCCTCTTTCATCTCAATGAAATGAGGGATATTTTCCAACAACATATTGATGTAGCTTTCATTATCTTTGTCTTCTTTTTGAAGAAGAAGCTTATAGAAGTCGACTGCCTCCTTGATGGTGTTGATATACGTGCTTTCCTGTCCATTATCCAGAACTATGGATGATATTTTGCTATGACTCCTGTGTTTAAGAGTAGTCATGTGGAAAAACTTTGTATTTCTGTCTCCTTTCAGCCATCGCGCATTGGTTTTTTCCTCCAACGAATCTCTTCATAACTGCTAATGGTATGAAGGTCACTGAACAGTTCCTTTTCTCTGTAATAGTCATTGACATCCATACCATTTGTTTGCACCTTCATCTCTCGTAATGTCCCTCTTTTTGGATAGTTTGTATCGAAGACCTTTGGCCCATTTTTGTCTACCCGATGACCAAAGGGTGAGCTCAAGGGTGGCTTAAGTTTATTAACTTTATTATATTGTGCTAAAATTAAAATATAACATTATAAAAAGCACATATAATAAATTAATAGACTTAACTTTAAATTAGAACTTAGGAAAGTGCAATAAAATAAAAACACTTAATTAAAATGTACTTCCTAAGGGAGAATGTGATTTGGAAGTCCAAGGGTCACTTTCATTGGAAGTCCAAAAGTCACTTTCATGGGAATTCCAAAGGTCACTTTTATGGGAATTCCAAAGGTCACTTTCATGGGAAGTCCAAAGGTCACTTTGGGTCCCATTTCCTATATAAAGAAGAAGGCGATTTGCCTAGAGGCATGCAAAAATATTTTATAACATTTTCTCTTGCATGAAGCTTTAGCTTTTGCATTAAAATTCCAAGGACGAAACCCCTTGTGGATTTAATCTCTTGTGGATGAAAACCCCAAGAGTTTGAGAGGGTTTTTCACTTAGAAATTCCCATTGATTGTAATCAGATTTTCAGTCTATTTCAGGGTTTTTCCAGCAGTGTTATTGAAGACTTTTCGAAGTATTTTGGTGAATAAAATTGCAGCAGTGTTTTCTCTATTGGATCGACTCACTTTGGGACTGTTTGGGCATTATTATTGAGGTATTTAGATCTGCAAATCATTGTCTAATATCTCATAATTTTTGTGAATGAAAATACCCAAGTTTCATAATTCTTCTGAGGGTTATTTGCCAGTTTTATAATCAGATTTCAGATCTGATTTATGAGTTGATTTGGCATTCGAAAATTCTAATTTTTATATGAATGAGTTCCTAAAAATATAGGCAAGCATTTGGGATAGAGAAAATAATTTTTGGAGCTCATTTGATGCCCTAAATGTGTGGGCCGAAATAGTAGGAGGGCCAGATCTGCATGTTTGGTAGTTGCTGTTATAATTTGGTTTACATCATCTTGTTCCTTGTATTTTTCCAAGTTCGGGCATATGTCATTTGCCTAGATCGGAGTTGTGTAGAGAAAGTTATGCTATCTTGAAGATTGTAGCAGTTAGGGTTTCAGATTTAAATTATTTTCCAGCTGTTGTAGAATTTGATTTTCACCATAGATTCTCTAGGGTTGTTCCAAGGGTTTGGGAGTAAAAATAATTATTGTATGCTGATTTTGGGTGTGTTTACATATAAAACCCTAGTCACTTTTTGCATAAATTAATCCCGTTGCCCTAGTTTATTTCCCATAACTGCCAAAAGTATATTTTATTATTTTATAAAGTGGGAAAAATTCATTTTGGGCAAAAAGATCTATTGGGGATCTTTCAATCTCAAGCATGACAATCTCGTTCTGAGCTTTTTTATTTTCAAAAATATTTCCAAAAACATGTTTATTCCACTTTTTCACATTAAGTTTCATATTTTGAGCTTTTGAACAAAAATAAACATAACAGAGCCAGTCTTGTCTATATTCCGCCACTCTTGAATTATGTTATAAAGATTTGGATGCTTCGTCCACATTTTTTCGAATTTGAAGGGAGTGGGGGTATTTTTGAACAAGAGGGTTGTGATCGGATCCGATTCAAGGAAGAGCTGAAAGGCAAAAATCTAGAGAGAAAACAATATGAAGAGACTAGAGCTTTGTCTAATTTTAGCATAATGAGGTTCTTCCCAAGTCTTTTGTTGGTCCAAGTATAATTGGTTCCTTTTAGCTCAATATCGAGAAGATTGTTGTGAGCAATGAAATTTGCAAAATTTTCCATGCTTATATTGAACTCTTTTTCCCCCCTTCTTTTCCATCGGAGAGATGGGAGTGTTGAAATCCCCAATAACCAGCCAATCCAGATCTTTGCAAGTATTCCTGAAATCATTTATCTCAGACTAGAGTTTTCTTCTATCTTGGTTGGAGCATAAATATTGGACTGGATCCATACCTTATTATTATGGAGTGAAGTGAATAGAACAAGATGATGGGATGATTCAAAGATGGTACATCCTTTGACCATGTTTTCATCCCAAAGAACAACAATACCTCCAGAGGCCCCGTTGAATCTAACACAGCTGACCACTGCATTCCTCCAAACTTTTTTACTAATATCCCTAAAAAGCTTAGTATCCATTTTTGTTTCTTGCAAGACGAGAACACTAGAATTGTGAGTCACAATTTAATCTTTCAAGATGTGCTTCGGGTAAATTTTAAGATCCCCCAAAAACAACCATAGATTTTTCTTGGCGAATCTCTAAAAATGACTTTCAAAATCTTGGCGAATGCCACAAATTGAAAGGAAATGTTGGCTGCCATTAGCAATTGTTGGCCAATACCATAATGTTGTCACCAATAGATAATTTCTCTTTTTGTGCATGCGGTAAAGGCAATTTAAATATAAAAATTTGGCTATTACTATAAGCTAGGCAAATCAACCCAAAAAATTAACTTGTACCTAGAAAATTAGGCAAAATAGCAAGTGACCTAACATCTCAAAATTAGCCAAATCCAAATTTCAAAAACCTAAATATTCGTGAATTAACAAAGATTAGCCACTTAAATTTACACTTGCTTTGCTTGTTAGCATTGTTTAGCCTTGTAATATTCCATGAGATGATCTTCATTTAAATTTAGAAAATTTCTTACTACCTTTTTGATCCAAGGTAGTTTGTTTTCCATCCGCTATCTCTCTTTCCATGTATCTTTTCTTTTCTTCCATGGCTTTAAGCCCTCCTCTTGTGTTGTTCCCACCTACATTGTCTATTCTCGAGTTCTTTGGAGTTTTTGAAGAAGATGCTTCATAGTTTTCTTTACCTTTCCCTTTTATAGGAGTCACCATAATTTTGTGCTGCTCTCTCATTATTTTGTTCCATTTTATTTTGATCCCGCACTTCTGAACCTTCTGTGGTAGGATCCATTTCCATATTTTTGTCATTTACATTACCTTTTTGAATTATCAACACCTCTTATTTTTGCTCAAGATTATCATGAGTTGCATCTTCGCTCGACTCTCCTCGGTGTCATTCAGCTTTATCCGGGTCTATATTAGTCATTAACAAATCTTCTTCTATGTTTGTGGAACTGTTTCTCCTTCTCCAGAGTATTCGGGCATCAAAGACATTATCGAATTACCATCCATGGCATTAAAGTCATGGAGATTATTATCCCTTTTCTCCTCCTCTGCGGATTTCTCCTTTTCTAAAGGCTTCTCCCTCCATTCCATCTTGTTTATTTTCTCCTTTTTCCCTCATTTGACCATTGTTTTTAGGACAATATCTTGTACTATGTCCTAGTTTGTTACATTTTTTACATCTCAAAATTTTTGTTTCATACTCCAGCTGTTCTTTCCAGGTACCCACCTCGGATGTAAAAGAATCGATTATGGTAAATCCCTTTCTAGGTCTACATTTGCACAAAATCTAGCATAAGTTAGTCTGGATTTGGATTTGGTGGCCCCATCGAATGCAACTAAGGCTCCAAAATTCATCACGTCCTCATCCCAAAATTCTAAAGGTAATCCAGGCATTCTTATCCATAATGGCATGACATTTATGTTTTCCTTATCTGGATCAAATGCAGGAGTCCAACATTTTAGGAAGAGACCCATATTTCCTAGAAACCAAGGACCCCCAACTAAAGCCTAGGTACAATCCTCCAGATTTTTAAAATTGAATGAGAGAAAAACCCTTTGTCATGATAGATATATCCATATTACCTTTCGGGTTCCATTTTCTGGTCGCCCATCTTCTAATAACATTAGTGTTGGGTCTAGGGCCATGAAACTTACCTATCAACGCCATACTATTTCTCTATAAAGGTTTTTGATCACAACATCGTGGGATGGTGAAATGATGTCCGTTTTCATTATTGTGATGCTTTATTTCTGCTGGATAAGTGGGTTCCCGGATCAACTTTCGCTTTAGACCACACCAACCCACGTGCTTTTGGGGTCCTCCGCATGTTTTCCATCCTCTGTCTGGTCATTGTCGATGCACGAGATTCTCTCCCATCTCCATCGCCTTTTTCCCGCCTTTCGCCAGAATGATTCAAAATCATCCCGCTCGGTCCATTATTACACTTGTGCCTTAGTTTTCCTCCAAAACTTACCCAGTGGTGCCGCCATTTTTTTGAGAGCGCAAAAATTGAAGCGAGCCTCGCTAAGAAACAATTTATTAATAAACCCCATGCTCAACCGTGGTATACCATCCATTATTACACTTACGCCTTAGTTTTCCTCCTTCAAAATCCATCCCAGAGATCATTGCCACATGCTCTGGTTAACCGCCCACATGTAATAATTATCCTATATTTATTCCTTAAAAATTGAAATTGTTCAATAGTGCATAATATGATTTTGGCATTAACTCCCCTCTTACGCGTATGACTATAACTAACAAATGTAGAAAGTGTTTATGTGTCTTCTTGTTTTGGATTGTTCTTGTGAAATCCATTCTATGAAATCTTTAAAATTCACTTTTGTTTCAAACTCAAGGAATTAGTAAAAGAATTTGTACACTTTTAATTAAGGATATTCTTAAATGAAATGACAACACTCAACAAGGCATGTAATATGGAACAAGAACATTGGTTTCACCTTTATGAATGAAGCCTTAATAATGTGTTTTATTTATTCTTTATTCTTTTACATATTGAAAAGGTGTCACCTTATACACATAATAAAATTGGTTCCTAAATAAAACATATAAAATACATTTTTATATTAATAAACTTCTATAAGTAAGCTTAGTTATTCTATACTAATTTAAAAGATATTAGGAAAGTAACCTTATGCTTTTATGAGGGCTAACTTGATTATTAACATGATTTACTCAAAATGAAGCTCGATAACTAGCGATGGAGAGAACTAGCGATGGAGAGAACTATGGTGACGCGGTCTCTGCAGTTTTGGCTGCAGAATGTCTGCGAACTACGATTCAAAATGCTGAGGAAAGGCTGTTCTGTAGCCATAACCGGACGTTTGTGGACACGGGTACGAACGATGCAAAAGCGGGAGGTACAGTCAGCGCGGTTTCGGCAGTACTGGCCGCGGAAAGTCTGCGCAATATGACAAAGTTTACTGAGGAAAAGCAGATCTCAAGACCACAATCGGACGGCTGGAAAAGAAAATGAGGATATGCTGCGATCCACACCTTTGGCCTGGAATAAGCTTTTTCAAAGCCCTAACCTCAAGGTGGGTCCTAAAATCACTGATCATTTTACATGGGAAACGGACAAAGAGGGTGCCACCTGTCTTAAGGTCCCAGATGGATTTGTTGATAGAGCCTTAAGCAAAACAAACCTCTCCCTTGTTGGTAAGTTTCTTGGCTCTAGACCTAATATTGATTTCATTAGAAAATGGGCTTTGAGAAAATGGAAACCTAAGGGAGCCCTAAGCATTACTGTTATGCCAAAAGGTTTTTTCCTGGCTAAGTTTAACCAGCAAGAGGATTTAGATTCGGTGTTCTGGGAGGTCCCCGTGGTGGGAAATATGGGTCTTTTTTTGAAAAAATGGTATCCGGGTTTTGATCCAAATACTGAAAATATAAACACCATTCCAATCTGGTGTAGGCTTCCAGGGCTGCCATTGCATCTATGGGATGATGAAATACTGCTAAATATTGCAAAATCCCTAGGTGCACCTATTGGGCTTGATGGACCCACAAGAAACAGATCCAGGCTTGCTTTTGCTCGGTTCTGCATTTTCTCAGCCATAGATCAGGAGATTCCGGAGCACATAATCTTGAAAACTCGATTTGGATCCTGGACCCAAAAAATTGAAGTTGAAACCTTAAGATGTAAGCTATGCCATATCATTGGTCACTCTGACAAAAACTGCTCCAAGAAGATGACCCTCCCTTTGGACTTTGAACAGCCTGGGATAGACTCAGATCTGAACAAAGTTAGCATGGACCCAAGCAAGGATAGGAAGATTGATGACAAAGGTCCCAGCCAGAAGGATTTGCATCTAAACAAGAAGGGAAAAAAAAAAGGGAGGTTTTAGAACTCATATAAAGAAGCATCTTGTCTGGCGCCCCAAAGCTGCAACTTTAGCTTTGCCTGAAGCTCCCAACAAAGAAGTACTGGACAATTCGGTGAAGGCTTCTTCGGATTTACCTTTTGAAACATCTGTGAAAGAAGACTTTGTTAAGGTATCCATGGAAGTAAACGAGCATGATGGTTCAGTGATGGACAATTTAGTCCCTTCTGGATCAGAAGAGAAAGAAATTCAGTCATTAATTAGGGATGAAGCTTGTAACAAGGAAGATATGACAGAGATTGAGCCTTTGGAGATTCTCTCTTCTGGAGAGAATGGTATTGCGGATCCGCTGCCTTGTCCCAGCATTACAACAGTGGCTTCGCCGGTCTACTGCAGCACCAGAACAACTTCTGATCACTTGCCTGACAGTTTAGAACAAGAGAAAGAAATTCAGCCATTAATTAGGGAGGAAGCTGGTAACAAGGAAGATATGACAGATCCCAGCATCTCAACAGTGGCTTCGCCGGTCTGCTGCAGCGCCGAACAACTTCTGATCACTTGCCTGACAGTTTGCATAAAGGACATGAAGAAGGAGAAATCACGCCTGCCAAGGAAATGGAAGATCCAGACTCTGGATTCACATTGGTCATCTCAAAAAAGAAAAAAAGAATGAGAGGTTTTGAAAGGATCCCAGATTCATTGTATAGTGATAAAAAAAAGGAAATTGACAATTGGGACACCTCTTCTTCTAGAACAACCAGGTCTTCTGCTAGACGTAACAACAAGCTGATTTTGGAGGAAGCTCAAAAAGAGGAAGACCCTCTAAAAAGACTCTCAGAGCTAAGAAAACGGAGAGGGATATTGCAGATGGGGTTCAGCGACAACTGAACCAGCAAGCAATTCCAACTACCAACCATTCCAAATGAAGATTATATCCTGGAATATCAGAGGCCTAAATGGAAACTCTAAGCAAAGAACCATCAAGGAGTTACGGATTCCAGTAACCCCAACATTTTGATTCTTCAAGAAACTAAAATGAAAGCAATGACCATGGTTAATATTAAATTTTTTTTTTGGGATAGTTCTGAAATGGCGGCTGTCGATTCTCAGGGAGCTTCCGGAGGATTGGCTACTCTTTGGGATAGAAGACACTGTACTGGTATGATTCTTAGTGCTAATATTAATCATCTAGCAATTAAATTCGTCACTATTGAGAAAAAGTGTGAATGGATCTTGTCTAATATTTATGCCCCTAACTCTGCTAGTGGTAGAAGAAAACTATGGGCTGATCTTAAAATCTTTAGAAATCAACATAGCTCTGCCAACTGGCTCATTATGGGAGATTTCAATTCCCCTCTAAACCCAGGCGAGAAGTTTGGTGGAACCCCCACCTTCTCTAATGGTATGGAGGACTTTGCTGACTTTATTGCTGAGCAAAACCTCATTGATGTGGATCTGCATGGTAATAAGTATACTTGGAATAATAGAAGGCTGGGAAAGGAGTTCATTCAGGTGAGATTGGATAGGGCATTAATCTCAACAAACTGGATTCTAAGCCAAGACTTTTACCTATCTTCCCTTCCAAGAATTGGATCGGATCATAATCCGATTGCTTTAAGCTTTCTCAATTGGACTAAACCAGCAAAAAGCTCATTCAAATTTGAAAAAATGTGGATGGAGCATGATGATATCTATGATAGGATAAAAGAATGGTGGGTATGGATTGGGAAGGCAACTTTGCTCGGTTGATTGGTTCAAAACTCAAAAATGTCAAAAAGCAAGTCAAAATCTGGAACAAAAGGGTTTTTGGAAATATTTTCGAAAAAAAGAAAGAGTTAAAACAGAAGCTTCAGGATCTGGAGTTAAAAATGGATACTTTGGGAAGATCGGTTGAAGATGAAGTAAATGAAAAGAATATTCTTTCTGAGTTGCATACGATCTGCAGTAGGGAAGAGTCTTTTTGGCGCCTTAAATCTAGAGCTATCTGGCTTAAAGAGGGAGACAGGAACACAAAGTTCTTTCACATGACTACTCTAAAACATAGAGCCAGTAACAGAATCCTTGAGGTTTCTAAAAACAATGGGAACAACACTAAAGATCCAAACAACATCAAGAAACAAGCGCTTGAATTTTACAAGAATCTTCTTAAAGAGAACAACGTCAGCAACCCTGAAGCTATTTCCTTCATGCTGGAGGCCATCCCTCATAATATCATTGAGGACCAGAAATTCAGAGACATCACTAAAGTCATCACGCTTGAAGAACCGCAAAGACTGTTTTTTCTCTTGAGGGGATAAGGCTCCTGGACCGGATGGGTTCTCTATTAATTTTTTTCTCAAGTTCTGGGAAATATGCTCTGAGGATCTTCTCAAAGCGGTAAATGAATTCTATAGAACAGAAATCTTCTAAAAGAGCTCAATAACACGCACATTGTCTTTGGCACCTAAAAAAATGGATGCAAAAGACTTCAAGGACTTCGACCTATCGGTCTTGTTAATGCTATCTTTAGAATCTTCACCAAAATCATCACTACTAGATCGCAGCTCATATTGAATGACCTCATCTCAAGGCAGCAGAGTGGCTTTATTAAAGGCGAGGATAATACAAGACGGAGTGATTATGGTGCACGAAACTTTGCATTCCATGGAAAACAATAAAAAGGCTAATATGATCCTCAAGCTTGATATGAATAAAGCTTTTGACAAGGTCTCTTGGGTCTTCCTCGACAGATTTTATCTAAATTTGGGTTCACGGAAAAATTTAGAAAAATTGTCAAGTCTTGTATATCTACAAACCCGGTGTTCTCTCGTGGTTGTTAATGGGGAACTGTGGGTTTTTTCACCAAAGAAGAGAGGTCTAAGACAAGGAGACCCCATCTCCCCTTACTCTTCATTCTCTTAATGACAAATTTTAGTAGAACAATTGCGAGCGGTTGAGAACGACCTTTAAATGGATCTAAACCCGCTTCATTCAAATGCAAGTCAGTCTCTCATCAACAGTTTGCGACGACACAATCCTTCTTCTTCTGGCCTCAGTTGTGGAAGCTAAAGCTATTAAGGCTTTATTACAACTCTATGAATCTGCTTCTGGGCAAGAGATTAATTATGACAAAAGCACCATTTTTTTCTTTAACACCCCTGAGGAAAGACAACTCAAGATTGCTAAAATTCTGGGCTGTAGAATAGGTGCTCTTCCAGCAACGTACTTAGGCCTCCCCCTTGGCACTAAGAAAGTCTCTCACATGGTGTGGGATGATTTGTTGATGAGATTTCAGAAAAAGATGGCAGGTTGGAAAGGGGCCACTCTCTCTAGTGCTGGTAAGTGCCTTCTCATTAAAAGTACACTCCAAAGTCTGCCCATCTATATCATGTCACTTTTCAAAATTCCTTCTTCCTTCAGAGAGAAAATTGAAAGGATTCAGAAATTTTTTTTATGGCAAGGCATGGAAGAGAAGTTCAAATTTCACCTAGTGGCCTGGGATAAGGTCTGCACCCCAAAATCCATGGGAGGGCTGGGCATAAAAAATATTGAGAAAATGAATGAGGCACTCATCGCTAAGATGGGCTGAGATTGCTATCTGAGAAACAGCCCTGGATTGATGTTATTAAAGCAAAATACTTGAATCAACAAGCTGTCTACTCCTATCTGCATGAAGAACAACTACCCAATGGTTCCATTTTTTGGAATAATCTGGTCAAGAGTAGAAACTTCATCAAGCAGGGCAGCAAATGGAAAGTGGGGGATGGCAGTGAGATAAACTTCTGGGAGGATAACTGGTTCAGTGACAACCTCTTGGAGAGATTTGGGATAGCTAAGGACAGCCTTATAAGCAAGTATGGAACTAAAGTCAAGGACTATATTGAAGGAAATGGCACCAACAAGACTTGGAAAAGACTTTCTATGGAACGAATTGAGCTGAAACAAATTACTTCCTCCCTTCAGGATCTTTTAGACCTCTTCCCTTTAAGTCAGCTGAATTCCAAGGATGAGCTGGTTTGGAGCAATTCACAAGATGGGAAATACTCAGTCAAATCTGGTTATACCAATCTTTCTCACAGTAACCAATCTGACTTTAACTGGAACAAGATCTGGATGCCTGAGTTAACCCCCAAAATAAATTTTTTTCTTTGGCTGGCCATCAGAGGTAGAATTCTCACCACTGACAATTTGATGAGAAGAGGATTTATAATTCCTAATTGGTGCCACCTTTGTAGGAATGACTATGAAGACATTAGTCATCTGTTCATACATTGTGCTTATGCCAATAGAATTTGGAGCTTTGTTCTTTCTAAATTTGATGCTCTTTGGGTGTTGCCGAAGAACCTTAATCAGCTATGGAATCAATGGAACCCACCATTCAGACATTGTGCTATCAAAAGAATCTGGAAATTAGCAATCCCACACTTAATCTGGAGGATTTGGAAGGACAAAAATAATATCATTTTCAGAAATAAGAAGCAGAATTATAAAATCAGTATTGGCAAAATTTCTCAAGGTATCAAAGAGGACATGGCCAGATTTAAACCTCCCAAGAACAAGTGTTATCCTGAGAATGAAGAGCACATTTTATCTAATTGGCACATTGGAAATTGGAGCAACCCTGGGAATAGTGTAGATAGATCTTTGATTAAATGGCATCCTCCTGACTCTAATTGGTACAAGCTGAACTTTGATGGCGCCTCTAAGGGAAACCCTGGGACAGCAGCTGGAGGAGGAGCAATACGAGACCACAAAGGTAATTTGATTGCTGCTTATGCTGGAAAAATGGGAATTCAAACCAATCATTTTGCCGAAGCACTATCTGCTCTCTGGGCTTGAGAGTTGCACGGGCTCAAAATATTCGTAACCTTATTGTTGAAGGGGACTCCTTAATATCATTAAGCTTCTTAATCAGTCCATCATCTCCCACTGGAATATTAAAGACTTTATCTCTCGAATCCATAAGCATTTGCCACACCTTCAATAGTATCGTAATCATACATACTTACAGGGAAGGCAACAATCTGGCGGATGCACTGGCCAATTATGGCATTAATATAAATTTTATTGTCTGGGATAATGATAGTATCCCTAATCAGCTTCACAACAAAGATCCATGCGAGCTTCATAAGCAAGCAATCTCTAGAGATAAGCCTTAATCTTTGGAGGAAAATCAAAATCATCAATTCTTTCACACGTGCTGCTTTATTCTATATGGCGAGGCAAATAATATCTTTTTCAAATAATAGCAAGATCTATTTAAGAAACTTCAAGTGGAGTCATCCAGATTTGAAAATCACGCACGCGGGAGGTACAACGGCCGTTGATATCCGGATGCCAAACTCCACGAAAACCGATAATAATTACAAAGTGATTGTTGACAGGGAAAGGGTTTTCACACGCGACTTCCCGCAGGCTCAGTTCAGCAATTACGCAGCCGTTCGTGAGAAGACCAACGGCTACAGTTCCCAGTCTTATGCGATCTTCAACAGTAAGAAACGAACTGTTCTTCACGCTCAGCGGCATTCTGGAATTTGTTGTAACCTGCACACCACTGAGAAGATGGGAGGACCTCCCTGTCAAATTGAGCCGTGCGCGGACCCTGATTGGAAGGAAAACACCGAGCTTTGGAACATTCTCAGCATAGGCGGCTTCACCAGCTTTGTTGAAAGGGTGCAAGGACATGATCAAAGTATTTCAGTACGCTTTGCTAAGGAGTGGAAAGAGAGGACTGTCGACTATGGGGGACAGAAAATTCTTGTCAATGAAGAGCTCATTGCTGAAGCGACCGGTCTCAGCCTGGATGGGTACCGCTTCTTCAACAAAAGGGTTATCAAAGAAACTGAAGAAAGAAGATTTGTGGAGGAAGATGAGAAGCTTATTTTTAGCACAGCGGGTCTGCTTGTAAGCTCAATTCCATCACCGTTTGATGAAGTCACTCGCATGATGATTCGTTTCATCTCCTTGGAAGGTAGGTTTGTTACTGTCCCAGCTAAGCATCTCATCTTTTTAAACCACTTCCGTAGGAATAGATTGGTTTGCTTCCCTCATTATCTTTTAAACTCTCTTGAGCGCTCCATTTTGGAGTTCCAGAAGCATACCCGGGCGGTTCCCTTGCATCAAGGGCTTATTTTGCTAATTCACAAATACTGCCTTCTCAAGTACCCCGGTCTTCCTTCCTCTCCTAGCCCGGCTCCGATGGGCTCCGCTGCTGCCAGTCCTGCTTCTCCTGCTGCCTTTGCTGCCCTTGCTGCTGCCCCTGCCACCGGTGCTGCTACCCCCATGCCGGCTGCACATGTCTCTCCTTCTATTCCTCCTGCTGCTCCTCCTGCCACCCACCTCGCCTCTACCTCTAAACGTCCACTCACCAGGGCTTCTAGGAGACTCAACCTTGAGACTCTTGTAGCAAGGAAAGAGCCTCTTGATCTTGACATCGCACGTGACTCCGCTAAACATAAGTAGTGCCAGTCCCCGGGAAGCACAGATGGATAACCCTTCCAAGAGACTGGAGGCCTTAGAGGCTGAGATAAAAATGCTGAAGGATGAGGTCAAAAACCTAGCTAAGCAAAAAGGTAAGAAAAGCATGGAGGGGGAAGGGAGCATTGACAATAGTCAGATTGAAGACATATACAAAAAGCTGACCTCCTTGGACTCCCGCCTTGGGAAGGCTAAGACTAGGCATGATTACAACATTGCCGCCTTTAGGGCCATTGAGGAATTCATCGTGGGGCATGCCAAAAGTGTTTCCAACCTCAGCGGTGTCCCGGCTGCACTTTGGGGCAATGAAAAAGAGAGCAAAAGAACCATCGAGGAGCTCGATAAGACAGATGCTTTGCCCACATGACCGCTTTGGGTATGTTTCATGCTTGGAAAAAAGTCAAGATCAGTGTTGATCAAGCAGCCAAGAAGTAGTCCTGCATGCTTCTACTGCACTCTTTTGTTATTCTTAATGCTTTCTTGGGTTTGTCAGTTACTCGCTTTTTTCTTGATGTTTTCTTTGTTAAGTCTCGCTTGTAGTAGGCTTTCGGGCTACGTTGAATTTCATTGTACTACCTGGACTTGGTTAGTCCTGCTATGTTTCTCACTCTTATTCCGGCTTAAAGGCCTTATTTTGTATTCAAGGGTATAGTCCCTTTCAAAAAACTATTTGCCATTATTAAAAAAAAAAAAAAAAAACTTGATTATTAAAAAAAAAAAAATAAAAATTTGGAGTTCTATTCTAAACTTGGGAATCAGAAATTAAGAAAACTTAACATAATTTATAAAATACATGACACTAATATTAGATTTCAAAAATGCATAAAAGTATCAATCTTGATGTTTCTATCCTAGAATTATTGCATAGTTTTTTTCTATCAGGTTCCAATTTATTAACGAACCCATCACATTCTTCACAAATTCTCTGCTGGCTTGCGATGAGAAACGCCTTCATCTATTTGCACTAAAATGTTGGGCTCAAAACATATCTTTTTGAAAAAGGGGGCTCCAAAACTCAACCATATGGCCAAGGTATTACGATTTTTTGTTTGAATTTTCCAAGCATAAAGAAAAAACTTTTGAGTGATTATCAAATGGATGTTAAATTTAAGATTCGATAAAATTTTGAACTCATGACATTACACTCCATTTCCCCTACCATTTAGGATGCCAACCAGAGTAAATATTTCAAGAATTGCATACTTAAGGAAGCACAACCGTTCGAATATGCCATTTAAATTGAAGTAGATGCAAGACATGTTTTCATAACACAAGTTTCGACATAATCAACAATCGATGTGGATCCAACTGCAAGAGGTTGAAATGCCTCCAACACACAAACAATTTTCCAAAACTCAATAAACTTCAAAACAACTTCCTTCTCATTCTTGAATCCACACTAATCTTTTACAACATTACAATTTGCCTTTTATTTCCACTATCTCTAAGAAAAACCTTAAAACACCAAAAAACCTAAAACACAAAAAACCCTAATAAACAAAACACCTCGGATGGGACCCAAATTTTGCGTGCCAAGTATGTCTTCATAAATGAAGGCTCACGCCAATTTTTGGTTTATTCCATAAAGCGGAGTAAAAGATATTAAAACTAAGTTTTAGACAATCCCGAAAAAAGCTTTCTAGCCATTTTAGACCAATAGATGAAGGAATTGGCCCCGAAAATATGCCCAAATGGCACCAACCCTTCACGAGAAAGGTGATCATGGCATAGTACTAATCAATACTTAACTACATGAAAATTTTCAAGACGATCCAACGATTGGATCAAAAGTTATGGTCTCCGGAAGTTATGCTCTCCGGAAGTTATGCTCGTGCATCATTCTCCCCTGGTTGAAAAGAATTCTGCTTTTCCGAATTCAGTTGATGGAATTCATCCAATTTTCCACTATTAATCTTCTTCAAGTCCCACTCAGGAATCCAAGTATTTTCTTCTTGCTGCAAACCTTTCCACTGTACCAAATATTTGTTGTAGCTCCCATGCCTAGTAGTGATTGTCTTTTTGTCAAAGACATGCATCACCCTCTCCTTTTTCTTCTTTGGCATCTGCTGCTCCCACTTTACTTCTTCTCCCTCGACATTTTCCTCATGACACGAAACCTATACAAGTCGAAACATTAAAAATCAAGCGAAATCGCAAATTTGTCGTAGGTCCACATTGTAGGCATTATCACTCCTTTTCTTTAGAATCCTACATGGCCCAATCTTCTTATACTTTAGTTTATTATGCCCCCTTTAGAAACCTCTCCTTCCTGAGATGAACCATCACCATATCTCCTTCAAATGCATTTACTCTCCTACTTACATCCGCAATCGCTTTATATATGACATTACTGTCTTTCACTTCGCCGTCACTTCTTGCAATTGAGCATGTGTTCTGCAAAATGCTTCCGCATCATCACTTGCTTTTATCTTCACCTGACAACACAATCAGATCTAGCACTCCCTTGGGGTTTCTACCATAGACAATCTGGAAAAGAGACCTCCCCATTGACTTGTTTATTGAGCTATTATAAGCAAACTCAGCCTGTGGTAATGCCATAATGCCAAAATGCCAAATCCCATTGTTTTGGTTTTTCTTCAACTAAGCATCATAGAAGATTGCCCAAGCTCCTATTTACTATTTCTGTTTCATCAGTCAGGTTTGGGGCGATATGCACCTATTTGAACTCAGAGTTGTGTCCTCATTTTCATCCACAGAGTCTTCCAAAAGTGACCCAATAACTTTGGGTCTCGATCTGAAGTGATCGTTCTTGGAACTCCAAGCAACCTAACCACTTCTGAAAAAAAAATCTCTGCAAACTCTAGAAGCATCATTAGTTGTCCTACAAGTAATGAAATGTGTCATTTTAGAGAATCTATCTACCACAACAAAGATGAATCATTTCCTCATTGTGTGTTAGGGAGCCCTAATACAAAACCCATACTCAAATCAACCCATGGTCCCGTAGGGACAAGTAATGGCATATACTACCCGATATTATGTGCATGGCCCTTAGCCATTTGGTACACTCTACATCTTGATATGATCCTACTTATGTCCCTCTTTACCTTCGGCCAATAATACTTCTCTACCACAAGAGCAGTTGTTTTACTTATACCAAAGTGTCCAACCAAACCCCACTGTGCAATTCTCTTATAATGTTTTCCTCATTAAACCAACAGGGATGCACAATTGCTTTCCCTTGAATAAATAGCCATCCTACATCAAATAATCACAAGAACCACTACCCATTGTAGGATCCTTATATCATCTCACAACATCACCAAAATCTGGATCACTTTCATACAACTCCTTAACTACCTCAAACCCTACTACATTTTTTCATTGTTATCAATAGTGCTACACGCCTACTCAAGGCATCAACAACTTGATTTTGCTTACCTAATTTATGCTTTAAGACAAAAGTATATTCTTGCAAATATGAAACCCACTTTGCATGCTTACTATTTACTTTCTTCTATGCGTTTACATACTTCAATACTTCATGGTCAATAAAGAGTACAAATTCCTTAGCTAGTAAGTAATGTCTCCAATGCCTTAATGCTTGAACAATAACATAACATTCCACATCATAGTAGAGTATTTCCCCCTGACCTCATTCAACTTTTCATTGATGAATGCTATAGGTCGTCCTTCTCGACTCAGTACAACTCCAATTCCCACATGTGAGGCATCACAATCAACCTCAAATACCTTGCTAAAATCCGACAATACCAAAATAGGGGCCTCTGACACTTTCTTATTCAATAATTCAAAACTATTTGTTACTTCTTTTGTCCATACAAACTCCTTTCCCTTCGTGCACTCCATTATGGGTGCGACAATGCTATTGAAATTCTGATGAACTTCTTGTAAAAAGTTGCCAAGCCATGAAAACTGCAAACCTCTATCACATTCCTTGAATAGGCCATTCCAAAATTGCCTTCACTTTTTCCTCATCCATCCTCACCCCATCCTCTGAGATGACAAACCCCAAAAATACTAGACATTTATGAAGAAATCTACACTTCTTTAAGTTTGCATACAAACTCTTTTTCGTAATAATTCTAACAATTTCAAATGTAACAAGTGTTCTGCACCGTCCTCTTTGAATATAAAAATATCATCAAAATAGACAACAACAAACTTACCATTGTATTCTCGCAATACTCTATTCATCAACCTCATGAATGTATTGGGTGCATTAGATAACCCGAATGGCATCATCATTCACTCGTATAACCCATCTCTTGTTTTGAAAGCCGTTTTCTATTCACCCCCTTCACAGATTCGGATCTGGTAGTACCCACTCCACAGGTCAATCTTATTAAAATATTGGGCTCCCTCTAGCACATCCATCATATCATCCAATCTTGGAATTGGGAACCGATAATTGTAATTTTATTTATGGCCCTATTGTCCACACACATTCTCCATTCTCCATCCTTTTTGGGAGTCAATAGTGCTGGAGTTGCACATGGACTCATGCTTTCTCTAACTAACCCCTTCTTTATCAAATCAGTCATTTGCTTGTTCAACTCTTCACTCTATGTCGGGCTCATCCTGTAGGTTGCCTGATTCAGAAGGGACGCTGATCCTGAGATCAAATCAATATGGTGTTGTATATCCCTCTTCAAAGGTAACCCATCTGGTAGCTCATCTGGTATGAAATTTGTGTATTCTTTTAGTACCTTTGCTTTGCCGCTGCACAAGGGTATACCAAAGGCCTTTGTTTCCGCCTTTTTTTTTCCATTAATGCTTAATACCAACTTCCATTTCTGCAACAAACTCCTTTGTAGCCAATAAGCCCTCACTCTTCTCTTCTTCCTTGAAGGGTAACAAGACAACCTTTACACCATCCTTCCAAAAAGTATAAGTATTCTTCCCTCCATCATGGGTAACCTTTCTATCATATTGCAAGGCCTCCCTAGTAATATATGGCATGCGTCCATCGGGATAACACAACACACCTCATCCTTGTAGGTATCCCCAATTGAAAATTTAACTAGGCATATTTTATCTATGGTTACCTCATTCCCTTTCTTGAACCATAATATGTGATAGGGATACGAGTGTTTCTCACATTTCAAACTCAATTTATCAACCATCACAATTGAGACCATATTTTCACAACCACCATCAATAATAATTTTACATACCTTCCCTCCAGAGGTGCATCTTGTTCGAAAGATATTTGTCTCATGAACCAAGAATCACCACCGACACCATCTTGTGCTTTCTCCTTCCTTGGGATGATCATCATCCTCCTTATCATAAGGGTTTCACCCAAGTCTATTACTGCAACCTCCATTTCCTCTTCTTCTTCAGCTTCAACTAGGTTTACTTGCGGTTGTTCCACTTGCCATCTATCCTGTGTAGGATAGTGTAGACACTCAAAATCTGTGCCCTTCTTCACCACATTGTAACATGTATACTGCCTTTGGGGGCTATTCCAACTCGTCCTCCACCATATCCTCTTCCTCTCTGAAAACCCCTACCTCTTTGGTAGTTACCGCAGCCTTGACCGATTCTTCCTACCCTTCTGCATTATAGAATTGAACTTTTAGATAATCAAATCTACCTCTCCCTCTCATTGGAGATGATGGTCCTCTCTTCACTCCTCTTCTAAAATTATTCCTCTTGTGCTTTCTTACGCTTTCAATATGAGTTGATAAGCATCATCCAGGCTATGGATTTGGAGCATACTCAATTCATCTTGTATGGTATAACTCAACCCATTTACATACCTTGTAGTCTGCCGTGCTTCGACTCTCCCTATTCCTCCCGGATTGATAGCTTGTAAAAGGCATTAGTATACTCTTCGATGCTATGATCCTTCTGTCTTAGGTTTTGAAACCTTTGAAATAGTGTTTGGGCATAATCTACAAGAAGAAAATTTTCTTTTAACTTCTTCACCATTTTATTCCAGCTTTCGGATCTTGTTCTTTCGTTTCCATTGTCTTTCGTTTTGTAGGTGATCCCCCAAATCAATGCATGTCCGACCAACTTAGTGCATGCAAACTCAACCTTCTTCTCCTCCGACAGGGCTTTCCATTCAAAGAAATTTTCCATGCGATTCAACTAGCCGACCAACTCCTCCGTCATAATTAGGAACATTAATTTTGATGTCGTCATTCTTTCCCTCTAAATCTTGGATCAGTCTGTCCTCAAATGGCCTCTCATTCAATGTTTCTTCTTTCATTCCTTAACGTTAGTAATTCTTCATATTAGTATCTTGGTTTGCATCCTCACCTACATGTCTCTCTCGTCTGAGGCCGGTAACTTTTCATGTGAGCTCAACAACTTGTCTCTGTAGCTCTTGCATATGCCTATTCATTTGGGCATAACCTCCTCTCCCGCGTCTAGCCATGCTTATATAAAATAGAGGTAATAAATCACACAGATACAAATGTAATAGATATTACCTTTGATGTTCCCGAAGATCCAAATCGTGCTTTGATACCAATTGAGGTCGAAATGCCTCCAAAACATGCACACACCCACAATTTTTCAAAACTCAATAAACTTCAAAACTTCCTTCTCATTCTTGAATCCACACTAATCTGTTACAACATTACAATCTGCCTTTTATTTCCACTATCTCTAAGAAAAACCCTAAAACACCAAAAATACTAAAACAAAAAAAAACCTAAAAAGCAAAACACCTCGGATGGGCCCCAAATTTTGCATGCCAAATATGCCTTCATAAATGAAGGCTCATGCCAAATTTTGGCTTATTCCATAAAGTGGAGTAAAAGATATTAAAACTAAGTTCTAGACAATCTCGAAAAAAAGCTTGCTAACCATTTTAGACCACTAGAGCCCCGAAAATATACCCAAATAGCACCAACCCTTCATGAGAAAGGTGGTTTTGACATAGTACTAATAAATATCTATATCTCTAGAAAATTTCAAGACGATTCAACGGTCGGATCAAAAGTTATGGTCTTTGGAAGTTATGCACCCGCATTACAATCGCATGGTTAGTTTTAGTGTGGTGAAGTATGTTATGGAATTGGGATGAGAAAGTTGGTCTCGGCGTAGTATTAATCAAATGCTAACTCTCTCGAAAATTTCAAAACGATCCAATGGTCGGATCAAAATTATGGTCTTCGGAAGCTATGCTCCTCATCACAATCCCATGTATGGTTTTAGTGTGGTGAAGAAAGTGTGTTATGGAATTGGGATGAACATTGGAAAAATTACATGTCTACCAAAAACTACTAGTGCAAGGAATAATATACCAAAGGCATGGCACAATGAATTGTCTTCTTTAGGTGCGTAAAGATGTCCATGGTATAACATAAATAATTCTTATATACTCTTGGAATTTATTCCCAATGTGAAGGTATATTTAGAGAAGAATCTTGTAGCAAGATGGATTTCATGGTTAATGAGAAGGTAGCCAGATAAAATACAAGGAGGCTGCAAGGGTTGGTTGTAATGTCATTTTTTCTGAATTAATAAATTGGAGGACCTGAAGCCTATTTTTATTTCCCGTAGGCTATGAGGGATTTTTTTTTTAAAAGGGAATTATTTTAATAATAGGACTAAGTTGGCCAAAAGTGATATTATAAAGGCAACTTACACTACTATTATTAAAATACACTACTATTATTAAAATAAAGGGGAAGTGACTTAATGCTAAAATAAAAAATAAGAAAGTCACTTCATTAATCAAAAGTACAATAGTCCCAAATGGAGCATCCCACTTGGTAAAGAGAGTTAGAAAAGTATAAAAGGAAGTGAGGGACTTTCATTTGGGGGAGATATTCCAAAAACTCTTTTCCAAGTTGAAGAATTTATGTTTCTCTTGTTGCCCTAGGATGAAACCCCTTTGGCAAGTGGATTCGAGGATGAAAACCCTCCTGTCCAAGTGAGTAACCCTACTCAAGGATTACTAGTGAGCTAAAATGGTGAAGATGATTCCTACTTCCAGTAATGACATCAAAGACTTTTAGTTTGTGAATGCACCTCCATCAGTATTTTGATAATTTGGAACTTTGAAGACCATCTCAGGTAGGTCCTACCACTTTTTGTGCATTAATTGCTGGCTGGACCATTTTTCTACTGATTTTCCAACAGTTTAGGCATTATTCTACTGGGCCGTACAATCCCATAAATGCCCAGCAGACCGTACTACCTCTGTTGACTGTATATCAGGCCATACAGGTCAGGGAGCAGCAATAATCAGACTGTACCTTCTTCTGTATCCGGCCGTACAACTGCTGTTTGTGATTTGAGGCGGCTTCAATTTCAAGCAAATCGGTATTTTATTGTCCTCAGAATTTATTATCTAAAATCCAAAATTTCTCAGTTACAATTTGTTTGGTAGTTTGTTGAGTTTCCCAGAATTTATCAAAAATATACAATATATTTCAGTTTGGTATTTATGTGTGATTTACAAATTTCAAGTGTGTTTGTTTGGTTGTTTACAAAGTATTTGACGAAATGTGCCAGAGGGTAGATTGCATGCCAATTGTTTGACAAAATGTCCATGAGAAGAAATAAGTAAAATTCATAGGATATTTGGAATATTTTATAAAAGGGACATTTCATAGGATTTCCCTAGATAGGGCCTTGCCACATATTAAGTTTATTTGCAGTCTGTAGGGTGGTTTTGGTGACAAGATATGTATGACTAACATGAAAATGTAGGTTTCTAGTGGAAGAAACAAACGGTTATTTGATGGATATGGTGTCCAATATTGGTTGAAGCAGATGCACAGTGGAAACAAAAAAGAGAGAGATTGTGCTAAGGAGAATTGTGAGATGATTGTTGAAGATTGCAAACAGGAAGGGAATTTTAATTCTTCCATCTACGATGTGTTAATTGGTTGCAATATAGGATGAGGAGTGGTGCATTCTAGAAGGAGCAATATGAAAATACTTGATATGCATTGTGCCAAGGATATAAAATATTCAAAGAAAAAAACTTAGCTATGAAGTTATGAACTTATGCTGATATGTATTATAATATTATTACATTGTAGGGAAACACATGTTTTGTATAAGGATAGATGTAATAGTTGGTTAGAGAAGGATATGGCATATATTGGCTGTGAAATAAAATAAGCTTTTTAGCCAATAACTCTTTATGCAAGATAACAAAAAGAGATATTTTGAGTTCTCTAATGCCTGACTAACTTATTGTGCATTCATAATGTAAGCATTATATGTGCATCGTATGATCTTGTCAATATCGGATACTTCTAGTAATGAATAACATCTAATGCTTTATTTTAGTTAACATTTAGATTATATTTATAAAATAAAACCATTTATGATATTCAAACTATATTTAGTGTTAAGAAAATAACTAAATTTTGTATTATAAGGGACAACTTTGTATCCCGGATTTGTCTGACATAAAACAACAGATATTGATTCTAATGATATACAAATCTATGGTCATCTTGGTTTCGGAAAGACATGTTTCAATTAAAAGAATTATCTGTTCTAAATTGAAACATGACATTCGCAATTATGTGCAAATATGTTTAAATTGTCAAAAGATTGAAACAACACAATTTACGAAACTTGGTCAATTATAACTGGGTTTTCTAGATTGTTGGCAGACTTTTGGCGAACTTCTGCAGTTTTGATGGTTTAGGGCCAGTTTTCTTTTCTCTGTTTTACTCTCTTTGGTTAAAGTCCTGATCTTCATTGTAAGAGTTAAGCATGTTTAACTCCTTTTGTGGACTTTTTGTTTCTTTCTTGCTCGTTGGTTTTTGTTCCTCCTTTTGTAAGGCCCTGGGGAGCCGATCCTGTTTTTACCTTATCTAATAAAAATTATAACCAAGTTTTCAGTACTTGGAAACGAGAACCCTAAAATATGGAATTTATCACTTATTTTCCCCAAATTCATAAAGGGTATGATTCTATCTTAGTTGTGGTTGATAGTTTAACAAAAATGACTTAATTATTACAAACTAAGATTAAGTTGTTTTCTTCTAATACAACCCATTTGTTTGTTAAAGAAGTGTTTCGTTTTCATGGTTTCCCACGAGAAATTAGTATTGGATCGAAATCCTAGATGTTCTTTTTGGAAATCTATTTTTGGTGACTTAGGTACCGATTTGAGCCATTATTGCTCACCATCCCTAATCAAATGGCCAAACTCAAAGGATTAATAAAATAATTTAAGACATGTTAAGAATGTATATTATTGAAAAACCTGAAACTTGGGAAAATTATTTACCTTTATTTGTTTTTCTTGTGATAGGGGTTGTCATTTCACTATTAGGAAATTAATAAATCAAGTAATTGATGAAGTGAGTTATATGGACTTTTTGGTGTTAGTGGTGCTATATGGGACAAAAACTGAATATATGTGTAGTCATTATCCACAATTATTATTATTATTAATTTTTATAATTGTATATGTATTGTTGCTTGTCAATTGTGGTATAGATTAACCTTGTACTCTTGAGGACAAATTAACTACAGGGGAGAAACATAATTTTTTTACGCGTCGAAAGATATAAGGAACCAATATTTCTTAATATAAATGAAACCGGGTAAAAATCAGTGATTAAAAAAGTGTTAAAAATGCAAAAAGCAAAGTGTAAAAAAACCAATATAAAGAGAAAGGGGTGTAATAAAGATCAATTGATGAAATGGATATTTATTACAAACGGATATGTTGGTTGTACAATTACCTTGGGAAACTATATAATGTAGAGTGGCATGGATACGGATATGGCTAGTTTTTAACACTCGTTGATATGGATACAATTGAATACGACATGATATATAATATTTAAAATATTATAATAATCTAGATTATAAATTAAGAATATATTAATAATAATTATCAATTTTAAATTATAAATGAACTTATACATTAGATTAAAATTACATGCAAATTACACACTCCCAACCCACGAGAAGGTAGGAAGTTCGGTATTCAATGGATTAAAAAAATTGCAGGCTGTGTAGGCCAGCGGAAATTACATGAAAGAAAAGAAAAGAAGTAGAGAAGGCCAAAAGAAACAGATCAAAAGAATTCCATGTTGATCAAAGCCAATGTGAAAGCTTGAAGTAAAAGAGAGAATCAACACTCTCACCTCCATGTCCTCAATTGTTGCTGCTAAAATGCATTATAGAAGATCATTTGCAATTTTTAGCATCTTTTTAGCCTTTTAAAGTGGGTTTCTTGTTTATATTTTAAACTTATGAATTAGATATGACTATAGTTTCCCCTTACCGTATCTGGTTGTATTTGATACGACACAATTATGGGTTCATATTTGGATATAGTTGGGTATGGTATTCGAGCCTATTTGAGATGTGTCTGAGCCATGTCCATATTCAGCATGTGGACATGCGCATCCTAGCAATAGGGATAGCGTATCCGACAACATTGATATAATGTATTAAACTCCTTAGAAATTAGGGCATTTAGAATCTCTTATGTGATAGAGCAAGGTAGGCAGAGGGCACGAGAAGGGGCATATGGGTTATGTCCAACCAAGGATAGAGGCTATACCTTAGATGGTCTTGGCGAGGGAAAAAGAGCATAAGAAATATGATCTTCCTCCTTGTAGCCATAGTTGTAGGACTCATGCTTCTAATTACAAGGGAGAGTAGGGCCATTTCTAAGAAAGGAATCGAACATGTCCTCCAACTTTGAATCAATGCACAAATGATTCTTTCTATTAATTATTTAATTTGAGGAATTATAATGTATTAAATCTTAAAATTTTATTCAATTTGAGGTATTTAAAGCTAAGTTTGGGTGTAATATTTACTTTTCTGTGTTTGATTTTTAAGTTCAAGAAATTAGCTCATGACAACTAAGGACCAAGGTGTATCCATTCCACCAATTTACTTGGAACTCAAATGTAACCTCATCCCTTTTGGTATCTCCTTGATATGTACCTTGGTGGATGACACGAAAAACAAATTTTACCATCATCTCGCACTAATTGGACTACCACCCTTTCACTTGTTTTTAAATGTTTTAATTTCAAGAGGGTGCATTTTCCAAATGTCAATTCATAGTAATCGTACCACGAGTTTCGTATGTCTCAAATGCATAAGTGTGTCTGGACTTGTTCTTACATACCGTTTCAGAACACAATTCTAAGTGTTGCCTTCTTTTCGTAGTTAAGCTTTTGCTTCACAATTTTAAACCTTAACATAGAAATACATCTCAACATGCCGAATGGAAACTCTAGTTCTAGATAAAGGGATAAGATAATGTGGTTTAAAATTAAATGGCTAATGTAATGTAATTGTTTTAATCACTACGGTAGAAGGTCGAGTTTGATAAAATAAATAAATTGCAAATTATCTATAGGAACACTAATAACTACACAAGGGCAATAATATTAGGTCGAGAGTACCAAGAAATTGTTGATTGTGAGTGTTGGAGGTATTGTAATTTTATTAAAAATAAGTTTATGGTACCTAGAATACACGTACAAGAAGTAGAACACTTATAAGTACACATAAAAATGATACTAATATCATGACTGAGAGCACTGCAGAAACAATTGACTACGAGCTTTGGAGGGATTGCAATTTTATGGATGCAAATAAGACTATGGTGTATGACGGGTAAAAGATAGGTTCCCAACTAGGTTCTCAAATTTAGGGATCTAATCTAAGACTAGTCACACTGTGTTGATAGAAAGGTCCTCAAGGAGCGTTAGTGTTGTAATTCTAGAGGATAGTGACCCTAACCCTAGCATAGCCAAGATAAAGATAGGTATCCTACTAGGATTTAGAAATAAGAGTAACCCAGGGGTGGATAAGCAAAGGGGCATGATATAATAAGATAATGCAATAAATCAAAGCAAACATATATCTACTCTCGTCTATAGCAATGCATGACCTAGATACAACTTGCACATACAAAATAAAAGACTAAAGAGGGTTAGAAATATTTACTTGTAGCGTGTGTGTGACCATTGATGCATAATCCTCCCCATAGACAACACCGAAAGAGAATTGGTATGGGTAGAGAAGGGGAAAACTCAACAAGAAGATCTTTAGTCCTAACTCACTATGGTGACTGTTATCGCCTAATTTAGACTTCGCAAAATCAATTAAAAAATAAAAAATAAAAATGGAAATTTTGAATTTTTAAAAAGTGTTACTTTGCGTGGTTTATCACCCTCATGACGACCGTCTCCTTTTTGTGATCGTTTTGGTCTTCGTTTCGTCCTTTTCGGCGAGAACTCCTCCCGCTAGGCTTTAAATCGCATTAAAATACATTAAAATTAATTAATTAATATTTAATTAATTAATTGCTCCTTGTTTGATAAAATTAATTTTTAAATAACTTGGGAGTATTTAATTAAATAAATATTAATTGAAAGTTCATTCGACAAATTTTTATTGCCGGGGAAGTAAGCTTATGCTTCCAACTGCCAGGAATGCCAAATTGGCTTCTCGAACCCGGATTTCCCCTTTCCTGGCAATCTTGTTTTAATTTCCCGCTTGTGGGATTTTCTCCACCAATTGCCAAATCATGGATTGGCTAACGCAAGAAATCTCCCAATTTCCCACATGGGGAAATTGAACGGGGATTGCCAGCCCACTTTGCCATTCTCGTTGGCAATTGGCATTGCTTTCCCCATTTCCCCTGGCACTTAATTCCACTACTCGGAAGAGAGGAAGTTGGATTAATCCTCATAACTTCCTCCGTCAAACTCGTTGGAAAGAGTCATGCGAAGCTTTCCGATTGCTTCTTATTTCTTCTGAAGGACATAATATTTTGTCACATCCCACAATACTCATGAACGCCAAGTAAGAAGGTTTTTGTATTACAGAGAAATCCACGCCTGAGAATACAACAAAGAAGTAAAGAAGGAACAGTTTTCCCAAGATACATCAGTTGTGCATGCAAGGAAGTTTGATCAAATCCAAAACCAAAGACCACGCACAGCCTGAAGGAATCACCACGCACAACTCAAGGGAAAACTGCCAAAGAGAAATCATTCTCATGCCTGAAGAAAAAGAGGACAGTCCAAAATAGGACAGCAGACAGTTTTCAATTCCAACGCCTGGAGGGGAACAACAAAAGATCAAATCCCACGCATGGAGTAAAATTCCATACATTTTGCTTTAGTTTTTATTTGATTTTTGCAGCAGAAGCCGCGCTAGGGATAAAGAGGTAGAACAAAAACAGCTCACAACAGAGGAAAGAAAAAGTTTCCACGCCTTGGGGGGAGAAAAAGACAGCAAGAAGACAAAAATTTCTTTCCACGCATTAACAAGGAAAAATAACAGTTCAGGAAATTGAAAGTCAAAAAGCCACGCGTGAGGAAGGGTGAAAGTAAAAAAATATACAAAAGATCATTTTCCACGCATTTTCCAAAGCAGCTCCCCACGCATGGATTAAAATTTATGCATTTTGCTCTATTTTTGTTTGTTTTTCCAAAGGAGACCACCACACATACATAGCCATGCCTGCATTGATCTTTAGTTAGAATTCCAACGCAGCTGAAAGGACAGTTTTCTATGTGCAAAGGAGACCACCACACAGCCAAGGAGGACAGTTTTGCCACGCGCCCAGCTGAAGGAGGAATCCATGCATTGAAAGAAAATGCAAAGAAATAAAGAAAAATTTCATGAGGGTAAGGAGGACAGTTTTCCACGCAAGGAGAAGAATTTCACGTTGGAGAAATGAAATAAGAACAGTCCAAAAAAATCTGCAGGGAGAGGACAGCAAATTCCACGCAGGAATAGAAACCAGTGAAACAATAATTTTACCACGCACTTTCCAGAAGGAAAGCATAGAGCAAATCTCCACGCATGCAAGAGTGATATCTCGCGTTGTAGAAGCTAATACAAAGACAACACATTGCATGAGAAATCTCAATGCATTGTCAGCGGAAATAGTAAATTTAAAATATTAAAATCGGGAAATTTTAATTAAAAAAATATCGTTGTTATTGCCTGATTTGGAACTCGAGCTTAGTCTCGATATTTTTGTATAGGCATTTTTAAAGAAAATTGTAATTCGGGGAAAATTATTATTATTATTTTTAAAATAATAATAATAATAATAATAATAATATTAAAGCGAGTCATATTTTCCTGCATCGACGGGGTTTTGGAGACTGAGACCCGGCCCCGTTTGCGTTGTTTTGTGTGCCTGAGTCATTCTTTTGTAAAATTCATAATGGCCGAAAAGTCTAACAAATTTGCAGGGAGATCGAGGAAGCCAGTGGAGAAATCAAACAAATCCGCCCTGAAATATGAATTTCAAGGAATTATCCCTCCTAGTTCCATTAAGTCAACATATGACAACATCACTGATACAAATCTGGGTCACATCAACGTGCAACAGTTTTGCGAGCGGGTGAAAACTGAAGGCAAAACCATTTTCTCAGATAGACTTTACCATAGTGGTCTACCCCAAGCAGACAACATTTCCTGTCTCGGTGCAGTGTCCGGAATTGGTTATTGCTTACGGAGCATTATGACCCTGAGAGACGAGGAATTTTTAAAGATAATCGTAAGCCTTTCCTCTTAATCACACTAGAGCACATTGAGGAATTGCTCGGCATACCCGACTTTCCCAAGAATGCGGATATCACTCGCCAATTAGCACAAGAATTCTGGGATGAAGAACCCCTGAGATGGAGCAAGATGGTTAACAACTGGTTAGAAACCAAGAGACCTCGAATGACAGTGCTTCCCAAAGAACCTGCACTACACATTGAGTTCGTGGAAGAAATCGGGACATGATTACTCTCCTAAGTCGAGTTTTCGGTCTACCTTCTGCTAGGATTTTCCACCCATGGATGTACCAGTTTATCTGTATCATCCTAGCCAAGAAAGAGTTTGTGGATTGGGCCACCATCATCAGTAACACCCTTCACAAACAATTGATAGAAGTTAAGATGATTGGATGCTTCTACATGACATCGTATTTGACTTATGTGGTAGCAAGAAGAAAGCTATTTTCGGGACTTGAAACAAGAGGAGTCATGGGTCCGTCAAACAGTGTTTTTCATTATTACCCTCAACTCAGTTTCAAAAATAGTTCTCACCATTTTAGAAGAGTCAACAATGCATTCACCTTCCGCGTGATCCGAACTCCGAATCGAATACTGAGGAAAGGTTTTCTAAAGAAGCCATGAGTGACATTTCCCAATGGGGAACTTGGTTTATTCAATTTTCATCTTTTTCCTACATTCGCGTGAGTGGCTTTGCTGGTACCCCGTGGAAACTTCCTAAGTACGTCAGTGATAGATGGGCATTAATGGAGTTGGCGCGACAATTATTCCAAGTTCACTGCCTTCTTAGTGACAAGCACCGTTCAGGAATTCATTTCCCAATCCAAATCGGGAATACCAATGTCCAAATCTTTTCAGTGCACAACTCATGGAAAAAGAGTTCGCTCTCATAACCATCCATCCATATGTGAAGAGAGCCCAATTTGATATCAATGGATATATGCAAAAGATTTTGGGAGCAAAGTACCAACATAATCCTACCATGGAAGATTTCTGGGCTGCTTGTTCGAATGAACATGAGGTAAGAAGACGGAGTACTCTCACCTAACACTTGCTTAGATCAAGGCCTTCCACATCAAGAGCCCTCCCGATTCATTCATAAATGATGATGAGGATGTCATTGATCCCTCATATGATGCAGTTGCTTTTACCCCATTGCCTCGAATCAACTGGACCAAAAGAGATGAATTTTCTCTTGATAGCAAGAATCAACCAATTATTGAAAGAAGCATATCTTGGTATGACAGAGAACTTGCCAAATTGCAATCAATTCTAGATCATGTTTTGGGATCACAAAAATTGCCAATACGAGGGGGCCTCCATTCGACCAAAGTCTCTTCTCGATCAACCTCATTACCATCCAATCATACACAACAAGCAAGAAAGAGTGGTTGCCAAAATCCACTTCGCCAAGTAACGTGTCACAAGGAGAGAGATCTAAAGATCCTAACCCCGAAGAAGGAAGAGAGCGTGTGTCCGGATTTTCTACCTCGAGTAGAGATTCTTCTACCCACATCGTTAATAGTGCTCAGAAGCTAGTAGCAAATGATCCTCAACCATGCTTCAAACAAGCATCCACTCAGGTGCAGGTAATTCAAATATCAAACACTTCGAGCATGTAGTTCATGAAGGGATTTCCCAAAATCTCCCGAATAATCAGGAAGTGGATATTGAGGTTGTTTCTCCTCAAATCGAGGTCATAGGTAGGATTCAAGCAGGATCTCATGATGTCGAGAATAATGAGAATATTGATTCAAGCTCCAGGATTTTAGTATGCTGAAATAGTGAATGATACTCCTTCCTGGGTTGATTCCGAAGTGAAGAAAAGGAAGAGAGTTGTCAAGCCAATTGACATTGATTTTGATGCCCTTTTCAAACTTTCGAATGACGCCATTCCTAAGAAGCCTAAGGTTCTTTCTCGAATAATGGTGGATAATGATGGAAACAAATTTGCAGACCTTGCCATTCCACAAGTTGATAAGAGCACGATGCTATGACACCTACGCCACTATGAAGTTTCCAGACTTGGACTTGGAAGATCTACATTAGAAAGTGACATGGCGATGGTTCGAGATTCAATTGATATCGTGCTAAAGAGACTTGAGAAATACAAGTCTCAAAACTCTCAGCTCAAGGCCGAAAAGAATCAATTGGTGGAATATGTTCACCATTTGATAAATCCCATATCATCCACCTTCCCAAAGACGATGCGGTTGGCTGCCCCAGATGAAGATACTCTCAATTTGTCAAAGGAAATAAACACATTGGGCCATGTCACTAAAACTTGGCTTTCAAAGATTCTCGTTTTAGGCCAGGGGACGATCAAGACCACGGTTAAGCTTCATGAAGATGTCAGTGCGTATCTTGATCCAATTCTTTCTTTCAAAGAAACTTTTGTTTCTACTATATCAAATTTGGATGAGATATTGCCCAGTTTACAGGAGATGACAAGTATGGAATCTTCAGTTTTAGCTATTGAAGGAATTCTCGAATTTGAACATCGAGGGACACGTTTTCTTTGGTGTCTGCATCTCAAATCAAGAAAACGCTTCTCGAGGATTCTATGATCCATTATGAAAGCATGTGCAATGAAGCCTTCACTTCACTCTCCTTGATTCAGAATTCATGGCTGAGATTCCTTGTAACCTCGTAAATGAGCATAATCAAAGGTGTTCATCGGAGCAGGTGGAAGAGCAATTTTCACAATTGTTTAAGGACATGTACACTCCCGCCAACAATTTCTTGTCAGTTTGATGGAGCGGTGCATCAAATTAAAGAACTTATTTGAGAACGCTCAATCCAAAATTGTTAATTTAAATGATATGCCAAGTAGAATTCTTGAATTGCAGGTATTTTGTGAGGCTATTCTTCGACCAAGTGAACCTCTAGAAGAAGAAAAGATGTTTGAAACTTTGGGAAGGTTTAGATCCTTTCAACTGGCAAAAGCGACAGATCCTAATTTCACCGACGGTTCGGGGAGTTGATTTTCTTGGTATCTAACGAAGTGGGAGAGTCCATTTCTCATACGCTTGAGATAGGCGGACCCCATTTCAATGTATAAGACACTGGTTATTATTGTATATTTTAAAAGGTGTTGTTATTTGTTTTCGGGAAACTATGGATATTTTAAGTAATTTCCATTTTTGAGTTGTCTTTAATAAAGTTGTTGAAAAGTCAAAGGTCACTTAAGTGCCTTATTTAATGATCATGTAAAACCCTAACTACTTTGTAACCAACTTTTGGGTTATAAAAGGAAGTGAGGGGCTCATTTGTAAGGGGTGACTTTGAGAGAGGAGAAGAAAATACTTTTGTGTAAGCTTTGTTTCAGGAAGAAACTTTGTGTTCTTTGTGAAAACATTTTGGAGTTAATGAAATACGAACTTTGTGTCTCATTCATTGTCTCTTGTAACGTTTGATGTTCTTATGTTCATTAGATGTTAGGTGTTTGAATCTTACATGCAAATATTATCTTTGATCTTATTGTCAACGTTATTAATCATTGTTTTAGTTCACAAAGTGATCAAGCTCGATTATCTACTTGTTCATGTGTGTTCCCTTATACACGTTCTTGTTTGGCTAACTCAAACTCCGTTTTATTTGTGTTGGTTATTCGTCTTTCTTCTTCGTGCAATATTAGGCTCTGTGTTTACCTAACTCTTGCATGTTCTTTCATTTCATTCCATTTCACTCCTTTCCTTCATTCCATTCCATCTCCTTCATTCACTTTTCTTTCCATTGATGTTCCAAAACACCCCCCACATACAATTTTGAATGTATAGATGTAAATACAGTTTTGGTTTTCAATAAAGGCAGCCTCACCTTCATTGAGGAGGGACTTCGTTCCCACACTGTTGCATGTCATTTGCATGCTTGCAAATCCATATGCTAACATGACCCAAATGCAAAAGAGGTAAGCTCCAAGACTCCAAGGTGGTAAATAAGTGTGAATTAGTGCAAATTAGTGCAAACAAGAGTAAGTACAAGTGTGGATAAATGATTGTAAATTGGTGATTTTACATGAAGAAAGGTCAAGCATATATACCGACACCATCACCCATGGGCAATGGCGTCGGCTATGGAAAAGCCAAAACAGACACCATTGCCCATGGGCGATGGTGTCGACCTTGTGGGAAACCCTAAGGTCAAGACAAGAGGTGTAAAACATGAGCAAATGCTTTAGGAGGTAAATAGGGATAAGTGACGAAGGCCGAGGTAACCAAAAGTAGGGATAATAACGTGCAACAAGAAGAAGCAAGTAGACACAATGGGATAAGTGGACATAATGGGTGTAATGTGTGAACAAAGGGAAGAAATGAGGCAAATGTAGGGTAACTATGGCAAAATAGTGACATCTCTCAAATGTTGTAGTCTAGCCCACACAATGAAGTTTGATCACACCCCAATTCCGGCAAGCCCCTTAAGGCACCTGCTTAGGAGGAGAATGCATCAACAACCCTTGCACAAAAGAAATGGTTAGCAAGCGTAAAAAATATGGTGTATACATATGCCCCAACCGAAGATCATTGTGTGTCATAATAGTGAAACATGAGATGGTCTTGAAAAATCTCTAAGAACATGTAAAATCGAAAGAAAATGCTGAAAGTACAGCTGTAATGAAAGAGCTGTAAAGAAATAGATGAACTTCACCCAAATGAAATATATCTACCTCATACTTACCTCGGTGTCGCTCAACTTTCTTGTGGCATGCACAATTGCTATTTGGAACCCCTGAATAAGCAAAGACTGAAATGAAACACTATAAGATAATTAATAAAATAAGACAAAGTACCTAGTTAGGAGGTCATGTGGGGACGTAACTTTACGTCCTAGCGTCAAGTGACAGAGAAAAGAGGATTTTTGGCTGAATTTGATAGAGATATGTGCGATATGTCAAAATGTGCCGCTCACCGCCATGAGTGTGGCACAATTTTTGGAATGTTTTTAAGGTTTGTCGTTTGGAAGATATGAATGTTTGAAGATAGGAAGTCACAACAAAACTAGGTATAAGAATTTCTATAAATTGTATAGGGATAAATTCATTTGTCACTTTGCTAATTGAGATTAAGAGAAACTAAGCTTTGATATTACCCAAATCGAGCGATTTTAGTGGAGATGGCGAGGGTATGAAGCGGCAGATAAGGTGATTGAGACGAGCACGCGATAGTGCGAATCACATTCTAGGTTTTTTTGAAATTGGGAATGGGTAGCTAGGAGGAAAATAGAAAAATGTATGCCAGGGAGAATTTGGCTAGCAAAATTTGCCCCAAAGTTGTGAAAATGTAGATCGGGTCGAGTTCTAGTTGGGTTTGGGAGCATTTTGAATTTTGAAGTCATTAGGTGCGATTTTTTGAATTTAATGCTAAAAGTCTTGCGAAACCCTAAAATAGATGCTATCGACCATTGCAGATAGTTACTGAGGCCTCGAATTTGGAGGCATTATGTAGATGGTGCGGGTCCCATTGGATGTGGATTTGATACATATGTTTTTGGGCCATTGGGAGTTTAGGTCCAACACCTTTAGGTGGAGGGCTGGTGGACGAAAGTCGAGGTTGCAGTGACACCGCAACCTCGTGCATGTTATTCTGGGGCTACCGATTTAGGGAGTCCGCATGTTTTGTGATGTACCGATGGATACTACAAAGAGGAGGGCACTAACACGATGGGCCACAGGGAGTGATGATTATCATTTCGGTATATTGATGGTTTGATTGAGTGCCGTATTTGCTGCACAAATTCCAAATATCCGGAAGGTTATTATTGGGATGGTTGTAACACAAGCCTTGTGCCACATCACTGCAGATGGAGCAATGCCACTTTCGTGTTAGTGGCATGCGAGGATGCGTTGGAAGTTGGTATAAAATTTAGTTGGGGCACAACCACATGGGTGCACTTAGTGCATGATTTGTATAGGATTCGTGTGAGGAAACAGAGGCGCACGACCCATTATACTATTTCGGCTGAATTTATTGGCTATTGCCAATGTATGGGTCTATAGGGGCATCGATACATGTAGCGAGAGATGCCTTGAGGAATCTATAGTGGGAGAGGTGTTCATTAGCTTGATGAACCACTTCATGTCGATCACACTATTGGGCTTTGTCACGTGCCTCGAGATAGCTTCATCTAGCCTTCTTCAAGGAATGGTTTCATGATCAAGTTATTGCCAAGGAGGAAGGTATAGGCAAAAGATCGAAGGGCATGAAAATTATCATATGAATGGCCGCAATTGGCATGTCACCAACAAAATTTACTTTCATCATGCCATTGAGGAAGAGGTTGAGAAGGATCTATAGCCATAGTGAATGGTCGGGTAGATGCCGTTGCGAACTCCTCGCATAAAGGTTGTTGATAATCGATGAGTGGGGGATAGAGTTATTTTGTGATTAGGTGGTAGATTGATCGATGCTATGGATAGTTTTATTGGAAGAAGTGCCTTGAGGAAGAGTATCTGTGACTCCGTCATTAGTGGCATTCTTGTTTTTAGGATGTATGAGGACTTGAATGTTCTTGGGGGTTTGTTGCTTTGGAGAAGGCTTTTCGAACTCTCTCATGAGGTAATCTTGGTGTTTGGCCTATTTGAATGCTTCTTCCAAAGAGGTAGGAGAGAATGATCTAACCTTGTATTGAAGGCAAGGTTCAAGTGCTCTAAGGAACAATTGAAACAAACTTCCATTGAGCATGTTATGTTCAACCCTAGTGGACAAGGTTTTCCAACATTTGATGAAATCCTGGCATATTCATTGTCCATTTGCTTGCAATTGATGAAAGTGTTGATGTTATTCTCAGGAAGATCACAACATTGAAATTCACTAACTAGAGCACTCACCAAGCTTTCTAGCTTGACAATGGAGTTGGTTGGGAGGGTATGGTACCAATCAAGACATTTTTGGTAAGTGTCTTAGCTAGGAGGTTGGTGGCAGTGTAGGAATTAGTTTTGACGCTATCTTTGTAGAGATTTCCAAAAGCCTTGATATGGAGAGTAGGGTTAGTAGAACCATCATAAGTGATGGAAGGAGTGACACCTCCAATGTCCATGGAAGCAATGTAGGGAGTGAGAGGCTCTCTTTGAATGGCTTGAAGGGTCTTATTATGGATGGGAGGTTGTGCAATGGGAACTCCATTGGGTCTAACTCAAGTGGAGGGGGCTGACCTTGATTTGCGGTGCCCGAAGCGACCCTTTGAGGTCATTAGCAAGCGAGCTAGATTAGTTTAAAGTTGTTAAAACTTATTCTTAGTCATAATCATTCTTGACTTAGGCGGTTGATGAGCTGAATGATAAGTTGGGTAGAATTAGTATTGGAAGGGATATTGGTGTTATTGTTTGATCAGAATATGCTCCATTTGGAGGAGGCTTAGTATGGTTGATATCTGCATCCAACTTCTGAGAAAGATAATCCTCAATACACTTGCATAGCATTTTGGGTGACTCTCCTACGTATTCAAGAAATTGTTGCAGATTTTTTTTTGCATGGTAGAAGTATAATTAGATTCAGGGACATCTTTATGCTCCCCTTCTTCAATTTCAAAACAGAGTTTTAGATACTTTGGATTTGGTTTTAATATTTTTAGGTGGAGGGTATGACTTCCTAGAATGGATCCTATGGAAAGACAGATTAGTGTAATGCGAAAGAAACTTAGGAAGGCCATCATTCGAGAATTATTAATGTTACACAAAAATGGCATAGCTAAGGATGTAGAGTAATCACCGAGTAAATACTCCATGATAAATTAGGGGCCTGAAAGAGGCTTATTGGAAGCATTTTTCAAACGGAATCAGTCATGCATTAAGTTTCATGATGACATCAATTAGTTGTGAAAATGGGGTGATTTTGAATGGGATCAAATGTGCAACAAGTTTGCACTGGTGCCGATGGTGTTTGTAGGGAGTGATTGAAGTTCAAATAAGATCGACCATGTAGTAGGGTTTTGCACGTATTTATGGCATAGGGAAAAGAAGAAAAATAATAAATGAGTGAATCTAACCTAAGTAGAAGCAGAGTAAGATTCATGTCGGGTTCACAAGAGTGTATGATGGGTACAAGATAGGTTCCCAGTTGGGTTCTCAAATATAGGGATCTAATCTAAGACTGATCATATTGTGTAGATACAAAGGTGCTCAAGGAGCACTAGTGTCATAATTATAGAGGATAGTGACCCTAACTCTAGCTATAGGTTTCCAATGCCTATAACCAAGATAAAGATAGGTATCCTACTAGGATTCAAAAATAAGAGTAACAAAGAGGTGGATAAGTCAAGGGGAATAATATAATAATACAATGTAATAAATCAAAACAAACATACATCTACTTTAATCTATAGCAATGAATGACCAATAAACAACATGCACATACAAAATGAAAGACTAAAGAGGGTTAGAAATACTTACCTGTAGTGTGTGTGTAATGTCCCCTTTTCCAAGCTAGTTCGATTTGGAGACTTTGAGCCCATTCCACTTCCCGTGGGAAAGAAGGAAATGAACAAGGGAAGTAATTTTCATGTTTTTCAGTTATTTTCGTGAGCATTGCATTCTTCTTTAATAGTTTTCTACATAAAATTAGGTCAGTTGGGTTAAGAAGGTGAAAAGACAAAAATAAAAGAAATGTATTCATTATGAGGTCGGTCCTAATTGGAAGCATTCTAATGAGTTTTGGCGTCTCAAAAGGGTAGAAAAGGGTCACTTGGCTCATTTTTGGCATAATCATGCTGTCTAAAAATTAACTTTGCATGTTTTTGGGCTGATTGGTCAATTACTTCCACTTAAGGGTGAAAATCTTTTGGTGTGGCCAACAAGGAGGATGAAAACCTTCCTTGCTTGATTGAAGAACGAAAACTCTTCAATTTATTGGTAGTTCTTCATTTTGGGGTTTCCAAAGTGCTTCAAGAATATTGATGTTGCTGATTTCAGCTAGGGTTTGAGTCTACAGTGATTTCCAACCCCTTTTAGGGGAGCGACCCACCTTGGAGAAGAGTTAAGTGGTTTCTAGGGCACGATGATTTCCAACTCGGCCATCATTGCATTCTTCATATTTGTAGTAGCTGAAATCTATATTTGGACTTCATTTTTGGGCTTGGAATCATTCATTTCCAGCCACTTTGTAAGGGTGTTCTCTGCTGTCATTTATTTAATTTCCAACTGGGGTTTGAAGGCTGATTTCTTGGTTAATATTGGTTCTAAAATATTTCTAAGTGTCCCTACATGTTTTGGATGGTGTGAATGGTGCAATTTTGAAGAGTTATTACTTTTTCCTTGCTGCTGTTATAATTTTTAGTTAGCTGTCATAAAATTCAGCTCAATGTCTATTGGGGTTTGTGCTATTTATTTTGTTTTTCAGTTTCAGCCCGGAAAGGGACATTGTAGTGTGTGTGACCACTAATGCATAATCCTCCCTAGAGACAACACCGAGAGAGAATCGCTTATGAGTGGAGAAGTGGAAAGCTAAACAAGAAGATTTCTAGTCCTAACTTACTATGGTGACCCAAGGGCAAAAAAGGTAAGCTCCAAGGCTCCAAGTTAGCAAATAATTGCAAGTAGTGTGAAATAGTGCGAACAAAAGTAAGTACAAGTGTAGATAAATTATTGTAAGTTGGTGATTTTACTTGGCGAAAGGTTAAGCATATATACCCGACACCATCGCCCATGGGTGATGGCATCGACTATGGAAAAGCCAAAACAAACACCATCACCCATGGGCGATGGTGTTGGCCTTGGGTGAAATGCTAAGGTCAAGAGGTGTAAAACATGAAGAGTGGAGGCCGAAGGTCCAAAGTGACCGAAAGGGATAATTGTATGCAATGGGAAGAAACAAGTAGACACAATGGGATAAGTGGACATTATGGGTGTTATGTGTGAACAAAAGGAAGAAATGAGACAAGTGTGGGGTAACTATGGCGAAATAGCGACATTTCTCGATGCCATGGCTTGACTAAGTCCGATCACACCCTAATCCCGACAGGCCTCTTAAGGCACCCACTCAAGAGGAGAATGCATCAACAATACCCACACAAAAGAAATGGTTAGCAAGCATCAAAATTATGATGTATACATATGGTACTTAGCATTTCAGGGTCATGTGGTGCAAAATCAAATGGCTAATATAGCATAATTGTCCTAGTCATTGTACTATAAGGACGAGTTTGATAACAACCAATTACAAAATATCTACATGAACACTAATAATTTCACTCAAGAAAGACAATAATATCACAAATGAGAGAACTAAAGAAACAATTGGCTGTGAGCTTTGGAGGAACTGTAATTTTATGGATGGAAATAATTCAATGTACTTTAATACGAAATTAGGTTTTAACTCCTAATTTGATATATTGTGTAATAATGATAATTCAAAACTAAGAAAAAAGTCTTTGCTGTCCTAAAATATGCTACTCTTGCATTTGTGAACAGATTTGTGAATGATAAATCAATAAAGTATAATTAGGGTTTATGGTTATAGAGAGGAATGAAACTTCTGCGATTAAATTGTGTGACATAGTGATTAGAATGTATACAAAAGTAGATCAGGATGTCATCTAGCTGCTTTGAAAATTTCAGGTGCTGAAAAGTGCTGCAGGATAGCTTCGTGGGTGTTGGGACACCTTTGTGGTCGAATCTGTTCCCTAGAGCTACGAACTTGTCCTTTATATGTGTACACTCAGTTTGAATGTTGGGATCTGGTTCACCTGTCTATGGAGGTCTGATTTCTGGGTGTACCGTTATGATGACAGTGTTATGATGAGATATGGCTCCTCCTTGCTTGTGACCCAAAAAAGGGGTTAGTAACGACTGAGGTGGATTGCCTTTCCACACTCCCATTGATGTGATGGGTTTTGCACTTCTGCTACAAAGAGGATCAAGCCACATGTAATTCTCCCAACCCTAGAATGAGACACACGTGATTTATAGAATAAACAATAGAAATGGAGCCCTTGATCTTTCCCTCACACTTGGCAATACAAACTTGATACATCAGATTGGCTCATGGTTAATCTAACGCAACAATATAGATGACTTTAGATTTCAGTAGCTTTGCTATTGTGATGGTGGCTCTAAGGACTAGAATAGTGTTTTTCTCTTGACTTTCTTAGAGTGAGAGCGTAGATGATCCTTATATGACCTTGATAGCTTAGGGTGGATGTGTATAACATGTGACTATTCGTATGATTTCTTGCTCAACTGACCCAAAAGTACTGCCTAGGATGACTAAGTTATCCTTTTTAAAATAATGACCATTATAAGTGCCAAGGGAACGGTTTGTGGAAGGTGGGACAGGTTTTTTGGAAGAACTTCTGTTGAACCTATGAAGCTGTTTAGGGTTTAAAAGGAATTTGTTTTGAGACAAGTAGAAGTTTGTAGATATGTTATAGAGTAGGTGCATTCATTCCCGACGAGTTGAGTTGGAGAATAGTTGTCGTTTAGTGGGACGAGTATGTGGGATAGAGAAGAAGGGTGCTTTAAGTTCATATATGTATCAACGGGATAAATCTCAGAGTGAGTGCCAAATGCCATATTGCCAAGTGTTCGAACTAGATTTCGGTACAACAATTGCCCCCTTTTGATCTAGTATTGACAAATGTTTGATTAAAAGAAAATGCGAACTTCATGTCTCGATCATAGGATGATAGTGTAAACTTCTAAGTGCTTGCGCCAATCCATATGAAACCTGCAAATCACGTGGCAAAGACATGTAGATTAACGCTTGATAATGATGTATACAAACTTGTAGCTTTATTTTGAAAAAAAAATGTTTGAAATGCTTGAAATCAATTGAAATGTGCACAAGAACGACTACACCTTATTGGTCATGCTAAATCATGCCCCCAATTTGCTGAATGTGAATGGTGCCATGGGGCTTGCCCCCATATATTGTGAGTGCTATCATTTTGTTGATAATCTTGCGTTGTTGGTAGTGTGGAACATTTGCTAACTTAATAGCCTTTCCTTCAACCTGAAATTCGTTGGAACTTAATAGCCTTGATGATAGCTTGAAACTCTTGCTAACTTAATAGCCTTGTTGGTAGCTTGACATGTCATTCAACTTTGTGGGCTGTTGAGGCCAATTTCAGTCTTGGGCTACTGGGGGAGCCATATCCATCTTGAGTACTGATGAAGCCAAGTATCAATTGTGTATATGTGATAAGACCATTGAAACTTTGTGATAAGTGAATATCTTTGATCTAAACTTTAATGCCAAATGAATAACTCTGATATGAACTCATGTGCCAAGTGGATAACTCTGATCTGAACTATATGAAATGTGACCAACTTTAATCTGAACTATATGAAATGTGACCAACTTTGATTTGAACTATGTGAAATGCCATCAACTTGTCTGAATATGTGTACTCTTAGTTGATATCTGTATGAACTTTTGAATAAGCCCCTATTTTGAGATGGAGATGCTGCTATGTGTCATGTAGCTCAAAAGAGAAAAGCGGTTAACTGTATCATGTGTAAAAGGCATATAGAGGTAAACCATGTAAAAATTTGTACTAAACATGGTTGCATAAATGAGCGGGCATAGGATATAATCATTAAACATGATATTTGTTATCCTAAGAGTAAGCATATTGTGAACATTGTCAGAAATCCGCACAAATCAATAGCTATAATGTAATAATGTCGATTAGAGAAGTATGCTGCATATGCACGAGTTGACACCAAAGGATCCTTTGGAACTCACGAAATAACATGACAAGACATGACACAATAGGCTCGCAACAAGACATTTGACAACATAACTGACATGACATCGCGATGACATGATGACATGACCAACAAGAATGTTAGTAACTATCATGTAGTAATCATAGAATTATGAAATATGTAGTAAATAATCAATATAGAATCATGGAACTTAGAGCATAGAAGTGTCATATAGTAAAGAGCAAGCATGTGTCAAACAATATAAAGCAGGCACACCATAGAACAATCATGCCATACAGTAAGCATAAAACAATCATTCCAGACAATAAGCATAGAACAATCATGTCGTAGAGTAAACATGACGCATATACGATAGCCCATGGTCTATAGTAATCAGAAAAACATATACATATGCAAGAACGCATATGATACATTGATATGGAACATAGTATAAACAATAACAAGTAAGCATGGAGCATTTGAAGTCAGTACATAAAACAAGTAGTGTAGTCATCTATTGTAACACTTAATAGTGTCTAGAACAAAGCACGTCGTGAAGTATAAGTCGGCGCAAGTACTTAATAAATGACTTTGTATCACAATGGACAAGGATACAAAAGATATCACGTGACAATGTTTTGTGTAAGATGCCCCTAGTGTAGTCATGCCATTGATGCAGGAGTTTGCCCTTGACTGGAGGACTCAAGGAGTCACGAAGCATGTGTATGTGTCCATGGAAAAGTTCTATCTTGCATCTAACTTTGATATAATATTAAAGTTTACTGCGTAGAGAAGTAGATATGTAAAATGACAAAACATGATAACATCACTATCTAAATCTATATAATAACAAAGCAAGTCATATATAGTTCTTGGTTTTGTATCTTTTGGAATATCTGAATGTTTTTGTACTTGTTTGAATAATTGACACATGAATTAAAGCTAGAATGTACTAGGGCCCCTAGGCCATAGGTTGTAGACAATAAAAGAATGGGGATGGGGTCTTGGGTAAGTATGATTCCCTCAACAATCACATTGAAGCCCTGAAATGTGCTGTATCGTCGACTTATGTATAGGTTTCAAATTGAGACTAGGTGTCAAAAGAGTGACTAATGTAAACTTAAGTTAAAATCATTGTCATCAAAGTAGACATGACATGTGACTAAGGAGCTATGTACAAGAGTCCGTATTGTCTAGTGTGCATATGGGAAACATAGGAGTGCTATTCAATGATCCTGTCAATGAGATAATCACATATATGTCCTATATCAACTGGGGCAAAGTGCACAATATGCTAGTGAGTAGTAATAAGAATAGAAGTGCACACATAGGCTGACCTCTAGGAGGACCTATTGTCAAAACTTGATTGTGGCTAATCTGTATTGGTGAGTGTATCTGTATAGGGTCAACTAGTTGTCGAGGTTGAGGGTGAATGGTTTGTGGAGGTGACGTGACACCTTGGTGCGCGACACTATAGATTGGGCTGAAGCGACAGTAGATAATGTGACGGGTCGAATGCGATACTTATAAAGAACACTTGGGATTGTAACCACTTTGTTGTTGTGTATATACTTCAAACATCTATGTAAATTTGAGGGAATAGCTCTTATCTCATGATTCCATGGGAATTCAAGTAGCATTCTAACAATATTGTTGGAAGGTATTACTAAATGCCATATTGAAATCCTCAAAGGTCCAACCTGTAAAGGTAATATGATGTCACCAAGTGGGTTTTGATGTTATCCATCAAAGCCATTATCTATCATACCAATTAAATCATTTGTACTACACCCAAGAGTAGTAAGGAGTGTCATAGTGCAAATGTTCTTACTATATCCATTGTCCCGAAGACTGCGCTTGCCCCTGCCTGAATAATGGGACTCTTCTAGTTCAGGAAAAATCAGGAAATCTAATGAATAATGGTTTATAAGAAGTGTTGTCATCGTGAAGAATTTCTGAATCAGTGAATGTAATCATAGGTTATGGTTGATGTATAATGCCATCTATATGGTGAGGATTGTTATTGTAAGATTGGGGAGGAGGCACAATGTGATAAGTCATGTGTACCTCATTTCTCGTGGAAGTATCTACATGATTACATAGAAGAGCAGTACCAACTTTGAGGGTTGGATTGGGTTGGGCTATGGAGGTGCGGGTAGGGTTTTGAAGTCTTCCACTGAAATAGTATTGTTGTTGATAGGGTCCTGAATCTTATGTCATACTTTAAAGCATTTTTTATTGTTGTCGATACGGTCCTGAATCTTATGTCATAATTTTAAGCATTTTTTGGTTAAATGTCCAATGTGTTGGTGGTAGTCACAGTAGTCTTTACTATTAAACTTAGAAGGCTGCGGCTTATTAGTGTCGATTTTAGAAAGTGGAGGTTCTGCCAAATGTGTCCATTATCTTTGGAGGAGTGGAAATAACAAGGGGTGCAGCTTGCTGTGCTGCATTAACAGCCTTATCATCATTCTTTTTTGTGTCATTAGTCTTAGCCTAGTATGATGGTTTGCTTTGAAACTTAGCTTCACTGGATGTAGGAGTGTTAGTGGCAGATTTGAGCATGTTGGCTGTGAGGAGCTCAGTCTCCTAGACCTTGACCTTTTGGCATAGGTCTTCAAAGGATGCAAAGCTATCGAACACGACCTTTATCTTGAGTTGTGAAACTAAGCTAGGAATAAATACATGTTGTAACTTTGTCTCATCAATATGTTTGGGTTCTTAAGACAACATAGTCTTATATTGCAACACAGTCTGTGATTTTCTCATTGGGTTGTTCTTTGATTTGGGCAGTTTATCTGAAGGGCACTATTTGGCTAGTGTTAATGGAAAAGTGAGCAACAAAGCTGTCAGCCAAAGGTCAGAATGAGTGTACTGACCCTGGGGTAAGGGTGTAAAATCAATCTAGTGCATACTCTTTGAGACTACGTGGGAAGATCCTGGTTAACAATGTGTCATTACCTGCATGGTCCATGCATGGGGCGATGAAGGCTCAAAGATGTTGCTTTGGATCAGTCTTGCCATCATATATCTTGGTGAAACAAACCCTAAGGGTAAAGGGTAGCTACGAACTCCAGGTGCTAATGGGTTATCTAGTAAACCAATGTAATTTGTGATATAATGTAGCTTAGCTTGTTTCAAGAAAGTTAACTAGGTTTGCATATCTTGTATTTATTGGGCATAAATGTCACTAGAAGGATTTGTAACCACAATAGAAGTGCTAGGTACAGCAAGGGTAAGAAGAGGCTGTGTAGGCATAGGTATGGCGACTTAGGGAGCTGCTTATGATGCCCCCATAGCAAGAATAGTAGGTGTAGTGATTCATGAGAGCTGGGATGGAGAATAGCCGTCGTCTAGTGAGACTAGGATGTGGGACAGAGCAGAGGTGCCTTAAATTGGTCATTTGTCTATAAATGAGATGAATGTCAGAATAAGTGACAGATGAAATATTGCCAAGTACTCGGACCAGATTTTGGGTACCACAAGTACTTAGCATACACACACAAGAAACTGATAATTACACACAAAAAGGACAATACATCAGGGCTGAGAGCAATGAAGAAAACATTGACTGTGAGCTTTGTATACACTGTAATGTTATAGATGCAAATAAGTTTATTGTTAATAGCTGACGCACTTATTATTTTCACTGTCTATGGTTGTTAAGATTATTCTTTTGTAATCTATCTTGAGGAAATTGACAACATCATTGATCATGCTGCACAAGAAATCAGCATATGGCATAAAAGATTTAGCTCCTCAGAGACTAGACCACCTCCAAATTTCATAAACAATATTATTGTCCAAAGGAAATCAAAGGTTGTTCTTGGTACCTTACATGCATCTCTTGGTTGTGGGAATAATTTATTAATTAGCCGTTTATGTTTGCTTCTCTTAGTCATCAGTTATTGTTTTGTCCACATTCCACATCATTTGTACGACATCATTCATCAACTTGCATGGTCAGAAGAACTTCTGAAATGATAAACAGGGGAACTTAAACTCATAGCAACGAGCAAGAGTATTTGTGGACATTTACAATGCAAGATCTTTCCTTACAACTTGTTGGATATCATTTCTACAAAATTCTTGTTCCAATTTGACTCAAATTATTTTCAAGTAGCCCATAACTAAGGGCTGTGCAAATCCATATTTTGTCTAAAACAATGAGAGCTTAGTCATGGATGAAAGAAGACCACATGAACCTCAAAATGTACCCTTTGCAGGGTACTGTTGTACAGGCTCAACATGATATTGGCAAGACAATGTTTTAGCTGGGATACTTGGCCAAAATAAGCCAGCAACACAACAAGCTTATAGCTGTTGTTGGACATTGTAGCTATTAAACTGACAATCTTGTTGACCTACGCATGTGTGCAAATTTTCACGTATCAAGCATTCATGAATTCTAGTATTCTTGGACATTCATTCTGTTTTGTAGAGCAGCTTTAACCTACCAGATCACGGTAACTAGTGTTTCTGCCGGTTCATGTTACATTTTTAGCAAAATTTGTGCTCAAGATGTGAAATTAAGATTAGGATCTCTATACTGTTGTAACAAATCAAAGGATGTTTTAGCACATTTAGTGGGCACATTTACATAAAATGATGTCTGTTCAGCTTTGAAAATTGATCTTGAACCAATATTGCATCAAATGCATTATTTTGACCCTCAACTTGCAAATTCTATGTAAGTTACGATTTTGGTCTACTCTTATCTGTCATAGAAAGGATGTTTGGTTGTGGACTGATTTTTCAAATTGGTTGGATGAGTCTGACATGATAATTATTTTGCTCAGACGAGTTCTGGATTTCCTTGGGAAAAATCCACCTTTGACTTGACATAATAATTCTTTCTTGACTTGTTTGGTTACACTGATCACCTATGGTTGAATAATTCTTTTTGACCTTAGCATTTTTTTGTGTATTATGAAGGCTAAAATCTACAGATATCATAAATATAACCAAAATGTTACTGCAATAGCCAATAGCATGTAACCTCAATAAATACATGGATAAATATTGTCATAAAAATGTTTAATGTCTTAATTGGCATTTCTTTACCTCAATATTTTTCATAAAAATGGAATGTATGAGGCACAAGCTCCAATAAAAGCATTGTATTTGAGTAGTGCTTGTAGGAGACAAGTTATTTTTTTGATGTAAAGGAAGGATTGTGGGGTCCCTCACCCATATATTAATAATGAAAAACCTCTTACATAGTTTCTTAACACATCAGAATTCAAAGACAGACATCTTACATATATACCTTTTTCCAAGCAACACCACATCTACCAGTTTTCTGAACCAAAGCAAAATTTCTGCATCTAAACAGGCGTTTTACATAAAAAGAATCAAACCAAATCAAAATTCAAGGGCAAACAACCTATAACTCATATAAGCAACACATCTGACTTCTACAGCCACTGTAACAGATTCGGCTGCAAAGAGCTGTGTTCTGCAGCTATTACAACAGCATTCACAGAAAAAGAAAACAACATCAATCCACAGCTGTGTACTGGTGCAAATACATCAGCTTCCGCTGCAAAAACCTCAACAGCATCATCCACAACAGAAGGAGACAATACTACATCACAACTACTTCTGCAGCTGATACAACAACTTCTACAGTAAAAAAGACAGCCATATCCTCAAAAAGTTTTGCCCACGGAATAACATCCGCAGCTAGGTTATGCACTTTTCTTCTGACGAGATATAAGAACCATATGACCAATAGCTTTCCTTTTTGAAGCTGATTTATTCTTCTTGACCGTTTTCCATTCTTCAGATTCATCGAGCATGGAGGATCCACTAAATTTCCATGCATCGGAGGTTGAGTGACCAGACGAAGGAGGAAAACCCACAACCATACTTACCTCAGGAAGATCAACATTCTTACCTAGCAGAGGCAGGAAAACCCCAAGCTTCAACAGAGGAGTAACACTGCTACGGAGGAGGAAGGAAAATCAAGGGAGAAACAACAGAAATCTCTGGTGGAGAGACATCCAGGGCTGGCGGTGCTAAAACACCCGAATCTTCAATGTTCTCACAAGAAGCTGCCGTAGATTGAACAACTGGATCAACCTTAACCCATTGATGATGAAATTCTGCCCCTTTCCACCATGTGGTATACCTACCCCTTTTAGGTCTTTTATCTGTTGGGGAAACCTCATTCTTTGGACAAAACTTTGCCATATGTCCCACAACAAAGCACGATTTGCATTTGAACGTCACCCATTCATGGTTAAATTGCTGCTTTCAGACACAATCACGAAGCTTGATCAAAATCTCTATGGCAACCCACCCCGACAACTCCATTTTAACACAGATCTGTGTTAAAGTAGGTTGGAGATTGAGCATCGTCTCCTAGGGAATAGAGAGGCACTTTCTGAAGGTGTTGCCAATTGCAGTAAGGCAAGAGTTTGCTCAAATATTGCAGAGGAACATTAGGCATTGTTTAATGAAAAGATCAGCCAAACCCCATGACCAAGGACCGATTGTAAAATCTTCTCTCTGTCCTCCTTTGAGCCACAAATCACGATAAAAATCCTTTGGCACATGGGTAAAATCCATATAATATTTCCTCTTCCTCTGACATCTTCAACGCCACATCATCTGGCTCAAAGACTTGGGTCGATTCAGACACCTGGATGAAGGGAAGAGAATCAGGGCACTGAACCTTAGATGTTGCCTGCTCATGAAGGGTTTTCCTACCTGTAATATCTGCATTCACACCTCCAACAGCAGGCTTCTCAGCCTTACGATCCACATCTGAGTGTTATTGGCCATGTTCTGCAGACATTTTGTTCACATTGTTAGTGAGGTGAAGGACAGATTTAGAAATCCCAGATTCAGCCCGAACAGAGCCAAGAACCAAGGCATAAGGAGCAGGATGATCCTTTTTAGGGCCAATACCACCATTCAATCCTCGAGCAAGTCTACCAGGATTCTGTGTAGGGGTTGTTGGGTTCACGAGGAGCTCGTGATGTGTGCATGAAGGTCTGGTAGTGCCATACACAACTGGGTTTCAGGGATGCTGTTTGCCAACAGTGCATGATCTGAGCTTGTGTGCCATCCAGGAGAGATGGTGAGGGAGCAGATGGCAGCTGAGGATGTAACAAGATGCATAAGCTCGGCTTGTGCAGGAGCTGCTCCTGAGGGTTTGGAAAAGATGCTCGAAAGCGTGAAGGAGCCATAATAATATATTACATTCAGTAAGATGTGTCCGCTTACAGGAGATATGCTACTCTTGCACTATAAATATAGATTTCAAACATAGTTACCAAGTCCAGAAATACGGATCCGTTTGGGAGGGCAAAAAAATCCAAAATTCTTGAAAAAGTTCGGAAAAATGAAAATCTGGTCCAAAAGAGTTTGATTTTATAAATTTGCAAAATTGACCGATACAATGGATTTTCTTAACAATCTAATGTAAAAAGTTATATTATTTGATATATAAGGTTTTTTGGGTAACTGTTTAAAACTACAAAAAAAATGAAAAATAAATTATTTTTCTATGTAAGGGCTGATCTGGGACAAATTTATCCGGGCCAGCTGAAAAATCTGGATCTGACCGGATTTTGTGCAGATCCAGCTGGATTTGATAACTATGATTTCTAAGTCATGATATTGTGCATTCATGTAGTAGCATCAGGGTTTTTCATTTTTTTATTTGCTTTGGAAAACTGTGGCACATTGAAAAGTGATTTATTTTTGGTTGGTGAAACAGTCTTGTTAAGTCGATGCTTGTGACTTCTGAATGCTGAGTGTGTTCAATGTTTATGGATTAAGGACTATCAGAATACTTGGAAAATATGATTGGTTAAAATATTCCTTATTTTCTAAGATGAATTATAATTGGATTAATGAGCTTGGGGTCAACTGGATAGTCTGCACAGAGTTGCTAAATTTCCATGTAAAAGTTCTGTACTGTATCTAAAATTTGTTGCTCGTCTCCTGCAAGTTGTGATCTTGTGTCTGCAAATTTAAGCATGATCAGTTTTCTTCTCAATCATTTATGATGGCTGTAGGTTTTGGCCTTCTTGTAGGACTTCATGAGGATATGGTTGAAGGAATTGTATTCATATATGCAGATATCTGGTACCAGCAGACTTGACTGTAGGTCAATTTGTTTATGTTGTACGAAAGAGGATAAATCTGAGTTCTGAGAAGGCAATCTTCATTTTTGTGAAGAATATACTGCCCCCAACAGGTGATTAGGTTTTACTACTTTTGTGTGAAATATTATTCCATATGTTCAATGAACGTGGTATTGAATATTGATATCTTATGTTGTTTAGAAGGTATCAATCTTTTGATTGATGAATTTAATATAATTTATCAATCCATGGAAAGTCTTTCCAACTGGACTTCTCATTTTACTGATCAATGCCATATATTTTGATTTAGGGTTTTATGAGTTTATTGAATATTTGTAATTAATGTTGATTTAGAAGAGGGATATTAAACTGGTGATTAATGAATTTAATATCAACCCATGGAAAGACATTCCCCATATTTTATTTTACTGATCGATGCCCTTGATTTTGATCTTCTCAGCTGCTATGATGTCTGCCATTTATGAAGAACACAAGGACAATGACGGATTTCTCTATATGACATACAGTGGGGAAAACACATTTGGTAACAATATGGCTTACAATAGGGAAAATACATTTGATATTCTTAAGATGCCTAGTGCATCTCTTTGATGGCTTGCCCAACATCAAATGTGATCAAATGTACAGGTTTTAGTCAAATACCGAAAGTAGCACGTGTTAGTTATATTGGTAATTATTTCCTCTTGAATGGGTTTGTGAACTTTTCCAGTTCTGTATGAATTGGAATGTACTTGATTAGCAATTTGGGTGATATAATGTTTGTTTGAATTTATGGCTATGGAGATGAACTTGAAGGGATATACTTGCTACTTTTGGTTCAATTGTAAATAAGCTACAGAAGATAGTTGCCCCCCTTTAGCTATGTTAATGAAAGGAAGCATCAGTATTTAGTAGTTTTACCATGCACTGCCCTTTATTATTTTTGTGGGAGAAGGAGCTCATTTTGGTAACTTCTGTCTAATTTTTATGTGGCTGTGCATATTCAGACTGTCTGGACCAGAAGCTGTTCAGGTGCTTGTTTTAGTAACTTATGCTTGTGATAGATTGGCAAGCCAATGTGTGAAATTTCATTGATCAGACATCGAAGTTGCTTCCATTTATCTATGTTAATATAAAGAAACCCCAGTATTTAGCGCCCACTGCTCTTTATAATGTTCATCACAGGTGTTCCACTGTTTTAGTTTTCTTTGGACCCTCGACCTTCTGAGGTTGGTTGAGTGCTTAAATACCCTTGGTCTTCTGATCAAGTACCAAAATTCCTCTCCCTATATGTCAAGCAGTTGACTTTCTAGATCTTTTGGTTGAGCTCCTCTGTTCTCTCCCTATCAGTTGAGGGTCCTCAGTTTTGAAGATAATAAATGCTCTCGGCCTCTTCCAATCAATAATTTGATAATGGGGCTTGTAGGCACTATAATTTTTGTGGTTGTCCATATGCAGAATTGGCTGTACTTATAATAGATGGGTGCCATAATTTGAAACTTGAGTAATCAGACAAAAAGAGTATGTATTGATTTCAATCTCTGACTTGTGGTAAATCATTAATAATTTTGGGTATCATTAAAATTATTCATGGTTTTGAGTTTATTGTGAAATATTCACAATATGCATTCATAGCGCTTCTTCAGGGCACTATAAGTAGGATTGATTTGCCCTGAGCACCTAAGAATGTCTTAATAATCTGACCATGCAAGTAAACTTCTTTTGCCCCCTCAGTATGGGATTTGAGAAAGCAAGATTAGATTGGGAAGTTCTTGTACTATTCATATCTTCAAGGAAACTTGTCTTCAAATGTTATTCCATTTAAAGTGGTGCTTGCCTTTGTTATGCTTATCTTATAAAAATGAAAAAATCTATTTTAGCGATCCATCCACCTTGCGTTGAGCTGTCGATCCATCCACCTTGCTTTGAGCTCCTCTAATATTTCTTAGACACCATTCAACTTGACTTACAATTTCCTTGATGACATTGTTTGGAGGACGGTTTCAAAATATTTGGTGATGTCATCACGGACCTGTTTATTAAAGGTGTGGTGATTAGCTCCATTGGGATTTTCCCTTTATCCTTAATTTTTTTTTGGTTTTTCCTTCATTTTTAATTATCAATTCTTTTCGTTTCTTGTATCACGATGTCATCTAATCATTGCTTTGGGTGAGAAAACACCATATGAATGTAATTATGCATATTTAGTTCCCTTACCAGCGATCTTCTTTTGACTCAATGAATCTTTGCATGCTTTAGTTAAAATGGTACATGGCTTTGCAAGGATAATTTTGGTATGTTGTGGTGACGCATAGTACCTTCACTTTACGGTAAAATCAATCTCAGATTGTGTGATTGCTCATTCCCATTTCTTGTTTGATTTGTACTGTATTTGAAATAATAGCTAGATTTAGGACGGCATAGCTACTGCTTGCAATGGAGTCCTATGTACAAAGAAAATATCCAATCTAATTTTACCATTTGAAGTTTCTTTTCATGTTTAGTTTTCCCATCTTTGATTCTTCACACAAGTTGCCTCTTCTATTGTGAAAGTTTTTGGATTTTTTCAATTAAGATTGATGACTCATAAGAAGAAATTCATTATCACACTTGAAGGTTTTGTTGTTTACCTCTTAGCTCATTATGCTGATTTTTTAATGGGGTGCTACATGCTTGAAATTGAAGTTAAATGAGTGGCTCTTTTGTTTACTATTAAAAGGGTAGATTACCATGAATCAAATGGGAACAGAAGTGCAATACTCAACATTAACAATTGTTGCAAGTTTCTTCTATGGAGGGATATGTTGAGGTCTAGCTTTACACGTAAACAATTAATGTTTACTGTGTTCCAAGAATTTCAAATATTCTAAATTATGTCTACTTTTAGTCCTAATCATGGAGGTTTTCCCTGATATTCATGCCCTTACTCAAAGCTACCAACCTTCATGCATTACCTTCACAGCCGTGATGCCATCGATTTCATGCCCCTAATTTCAAAGTTACTTACCTTCATACATTACCTTAACATCATGTGATGCCATTGATTTTATGCTCTTACTTATCCTTGAAGTTACCCTCATAAATCACCTTAACATCATGAGATACTAATACCCATGGTTTTGCCAATCTATGACCAACGATAATGATGCAATCACAATGTTCTGTTGAAGGTCCTAAAAGCTAATACTTATTGAAGATACCGTTAACATTTGACAATCTCTATAGAGGTATGCTTTACAGACTCCTTTTGTATGATTACGGTAAGATTTTTGTCTCATTAAAGTATTTTTAGATATTTATTTTTATACACATCCAATTTTCACGTCTTAAATGGAATTGGAAAATATTTTGTAGGAATCTAGTTGATAGTGGAATCAATGGAATGTTGAGTACGTAGGAGACAATTTAGAGGTCATGTTTACGACATGAGGCTACATCATGATAGTTTATGAGGTGGAAGACAAAAGTTGAAATTTTGGTTGGAAGTTTTCCATTTTGGAATATACGAGGACTCCACTTATGTGCATGGTCTACACAATTCAATGTGAACACAGGAAACAAAATCCGAATTTAAATTAGATTAAATGGGCTAACCGCTAGAGACGTGGAAATATATCATTGAAACTAGAAATGTAGATATAAAATTTGGTCTAGCAGTACACAAAGCATATGATAATAAAACACTCTTTTCAAATTACATTCTTGTGTCGAGACATTAAATTTATAGGACCATATATCTACAAATCAAGGAGATCACATTATCCCTCAAGTATTACTCAATCGTAACGTAATCTCCTATAATTACTGATCTCAAGACTATTATGAGAGTTGTTACAACTCTTGCAATCTACTTTATTAATATATATTCATTCACAACTAACTCATTGCACTCACATACCTATTTCTAACTATGAGTTAATAATAAGTCATTACATTATTCTTTTCATACGTACACTTATTTTACTAACAATCTCACTTTCATGTGAGTACTAACAAAATATTACTAACATTCCGTCCTTAGTGCGAACAAGGGAGAAATACCACATCCATACTAAGCAACATGTCGCTTTAGAGCTTGCACATGGTTGTGACCATCATATGTGTTGCATCAATGCTTGGGCTTGATTGTTGAAACACATCAACCATGACGAGGAACCTTATCAACCAAATAATGAGGCTATCAACCTAAGCAATCAACTTGTCAAGAACGTCTCTTGCTTTAGTATTCGTTTGAATCTTCACATCATCCTCACATTAGGGGAAAAAATGAACTTTACACATGAACATGTATGCACTTTTGTTCATATTTGGAATCATACCACAAAAAAAATAGAAAATGAAAAATAGTGCCACTATAGTAGAATGTGTCCCCATTGTTTGTGGATGATGAAAGGCGTTGTTTGACCTCAACCTCATATGCCTCCATCCTCCAATGAATGTTGTAGACATTTAACACAAATACTCTTAATCATTACGATAGACGATAGCATCTTTATCACTTGAATAAGGAGTGTCTCGCTTCTTTATCACTATCTTCTCTTTTGCTTTCAATAATAAAGCTATTTTCTTTCAATTTTCCATCAAGGGGATCATATGCTCTTTGGCTACAATACATAATACCATGTCCAAGAGTTCTACCGTAATGAGAGGAACTTTTTGTTTGAATCTTTGGAAGTTGTTCCTTGCCTAAATCTATTTTTAACATATGGTTTCTCTTGTTTGAATTTGTTTTTACTATACATTACACTTTCGTTTGAATCAATATTTTTTACTCCGTTTTCCCCATATATTAGAAAAGAAATAATATTCTCTAAACTAGGATTTATTTTACTCAATGAAGACCATCTTAGAATAACCAACTGTCATGCTATTAAGCAATACAACTTTTGCATCATCATCACTCACATCAATTTTTATCTCAGTTAATTGATTCAAAATGGAACGAAACTTATTGATGTGTTGCACCATGTTGTCACCTTCTTCCATTTTTAGTCCAAACAATTCTGCTTCAAGGCCACTACTGCACTTCCTTCTTGCGATTGAAACAACTTATTTAACATCGTCTAGATGAAATTTGACGTCTTGGATAGGTCTATATGATGCAAATAAGCATCAGATAATCCTAAACCGATAATTGTTGCTCTTCGATCTTTGCTCTCCCATCCGCCGCTTCATGTATATGTTGGTTTTGGTAATTTTTCATTGGCAATCTCTCACAAGTCTTTATTGATCAACAACAGCTTAAGTCCTTACTTGCTAGATATGAAAATCTTTACCTTTGAATTTTTAGTTAGGCTTAACTTATCCATTTTGACCCCTACAAATTTGACGTAGTGGACGTTGTGTTCAACCGAAAATGGGTCCATGAGGATTTTTAAAAATGATTTTATAATACAAAGGTGATGACATTTGACTATTACATTTTGACCATTTTACAACACACAGGGACTTGACAAATTGACTATGGAACAAATGAGGACTTTGATGGAGTCTCGCAATAGGACTAAGACTTAACTATTTCTAATCCTAATTTTAAACATTGATACAAAGTAAAAGTTCACAAAGACAATTTTATGTCATATAACTTTTTATACTCCCAAAACTATAACCTATACAATAACATTATGATTCAATATAGCCCCTTGAAAATATAAGATGACATTATAAGCACAATTTGTAATTAAAAACAAAGGTACGTATTAAAAGGAATGATATGTCAATGGCCGTTTGGTCCATTGGTGAAGTTGTTTGGCTTACATAGAGTGCACTAGGCATCAATTCTTGCTTTGAATGCAAAGGCTCCCAACGCCTTGACACGTAAAGTCAAGCGGTTGAGGCCAAGATTGTTCATTAGGTGATTTTGACTGTGTGGATGCTCCTTACTTGTAGTTGTTTAGCAAAAGGTGCTCACCGATTTAGTCTCAGTACTCTTACTTAGTATTGTAATTTCGTTCTTTTGATGATTTTGATGGTGTGGATGCCCCTTATTCATAGTTGCTTAGCTAAAGGTGCTCACTGATTTAGTTTGTACTCTTACTTAGTATTGTAATTTCGCTGCATGTTTTCTCCAAAACATAGGTAGAGATCTTTGATAAACTATGTGAATTAATACCCATTGTAATGTTTTGACATTTATTATCCTCTTCAAACGTATAATTATTTTACTAACAATCTCACTATCATATGAATGCTAACAAAATATTCCTAACAATAGAAAAATGACATCTAAAGAAAACTTAAGAAACCTTATGGAAACTTTATGCATAGATAGTTGAACAAAAATACAATCCTATCATCCCATCCTAGTATTTGTGTGGGAAACAATATTCCTAAGCCCTTATCAAAATGTAAGCAAGTACAATCGAAGGAAGTAATGAGAAATGCTTCTCATGGAATGAAGGTGTCCTCAACGCCTCAAGAAAGAAGGGGTCAACTACAACTACAAAGACACTTTATGGAATCTAAGCATTCTTATTTGTTATCAATCGGTAATCACTTGGCATTGGGGGAGGAATTTTGAAAATTTGTCTAATCCAAATATGAAATATGATGTCATGAGTATTTATGTTCCAATTCCCCAAAATGATATCCGAGCCTTCGGATCAAAATATTATATTGGGTAGGAAATTTTGATTATGTTGGAAGTTAAGTGTATCGATAGAGAATCTCAATCCTAAAGAGACTCCATTTAATTTGTTAAATAATGTTATTCTAGAGACGTTAAACCCAAATATGGGCCATGTAAACGGTGTAAAAGAAGAGTGAGTTTTTACAATTATTGAGAGGTTTGATCCATTTTTGGGTACTCTAGGATGGCTTGCAAAAGTTTGATGGATTGAATGGTGTCATTAATGTTGTTGGTTTAGAAATCACATCAATTATGTGTAGAGTTGGATTAAAAGTTAGGAGCACATTTGGAAATAATTGGAGTGGATACTCTTCACACAATTTTAGTTAATAAATTTTTCCCATCAAGTAAATAAATAAAACTTGACCACATTCTTGCCTTTTAAAATTTGCATTTAGATCATAATAAATCTTAAATTTTGAGAAACTGCCATACAAAAATAAAAAAATATCCTATAAAATTATCAAATAAGGGTGAAAAATATTTCATGGGATAGCAGGAGGTGCTCAAAAATGCAACAAATACAAATTGTTATGAAAGGTTGCTTGCAAGTCCAATTTACCAATATCAAGTAGGTGATGAGACTCAAACATGAACACATCACCATTTATTCACAAAGAAATAAAAATGCTTCCGTAGCTCCCATGTTTTTGTGAAGAGTGGTATTTGCATGAGGCCTACCAATTCCTCCATAAAAATAATAGTCGTTTTCCTAAAAATTTGGGAGTAGAGAATTAAATACTTCTTTCCTTCAATTTTACTCGCCTCTACTAGCTACACCAATGACATTATAAAAATACATGAACCTTTTCCTAGAAAAATTCACACTGTATAATCTAGAGATGTATTGGAGAATGAGTAACAATAACAACAAAATCATATGAACTCATAAATATGCCATATTTGTTTTTACTTGCAAAAATATTATAGTACCTTTTTATGTGTATGCGTGAAATTTATGTTATTATATAATAATATCAATAAATGGGTCAATTAATATTGAATCTTGAGGTAAATTGTTTTAATGCTTAGTTCTAAAAATAGTTGACAATAAGAGAAATCTTTAGATTTAGGCGCCCCTTGAGTGTTGACGCCTAGGAAACTTCCTAGTTTACCTAGGGTTTAATCCCCTTGATAATGCTTACAATTAGAAGTGATTGATTTCCTCCCATGAAATATACAAGTAGCCTCAACAACTAGGTAGAGTGAAATGCATCAATAATGGCTTCTCTACCCAAGAAGAAGAAACCACCAAAGTGTTGAAGGGGCAATGGTATTCAATGAGTAACTCAAGTAGAGTATTGATAGAGACACATTTGGAAAAGGTACATCGATAGGTGTGGAAAGTGATTTTAGCTAACAAATGCACTAGCCAATGCCACCTAATTGTATTTAGGTTTTAAGTCGATAATTTTGAAAAAAGGTTCTAGCTTGAGAAGAAAAATAGACCTAATTACAAAAGATACGAGACATTCTAGAACACATGTAATTATGAAATAATAATAAATACATGGAAAGACTATATAATTATGGTTAGGTACATAAATATGTTTCATTTGTGATTACGCATGCAATCTTCAATGACAATATGTGGAAAATAGGTATAAAAGGCAAGACGAGAAACTCTTGAGAAACAAGGCCCAAAATCTATACTAACCATTTCATTAAGATGTGACTAGAATCATGGAGATTCCAAAACATATAATACTAGTATGATTTCAATGAAAAATGGGTTTGCTTGTGTAGGGCCGAATCTAATGGTGTGAAGCATTCTTCATGTTCCTTCATGTTCTAATATTGTAAAGCCTCTCTCAATTTGTCTAGTTTTGTTGCGAATCATTGGGAATTCAACCTCCTTTACCAAAAGGCTAATCCGTGCTTAACACCTTACACAACTCATAAACAATATGGGATGTCAATATTGGTTTGTGTTATCCCTACACTCGATGCAATAGTTATTGGGGTCACATACAATCTTGCTTCAACCAAACACAATTAAGATTAGATTTCTTGTTTGCACATATTCTAGTGTGTGGCATTGGAAAATTGCTCCAGAAAGGTCTACACCATTGTTATGAATCTAGACATATCTACAGAAGTTAACACATGTCTATATCCTATGACACATAATAGAAATGGGGATTTCATGACTGGAGGGTCTTGCACAAACAATGAATGTACAAAATGTATCGAGACACCTTTGTATTTTGCATACACACTTCTTGGGATGGTGTAGACCTAAAATACGCATACGTAGTTTTAATACTAAAATTGTACTAATTACCCTCTTTCCCGTCACTTCCATTATAAATTAGTGATTTCCCGCTAATTAACGACGTTTACCTCCATTACGGTGAATGAACGACACTTTGTTAATTAACTAGCCTTTACCCCATTTTGGATGCCAATTAATGACACTTCGTTAGTCATAATCCTCCTTAGATCAATTAATTATTAGTAATTAAGCCTTTATAATCCTCTATTTGATCAATAAACCCTCTTATTGGTTAAATCCATGTTACAAATAATCTAAATCCTACCTATTTTCCTCTAAATCCCCTCTAAATAGCTTTCTAAGATTATCCTAGCCTATTAATTAATCCTAACTGATTAATTAAATCATCTCCAACTCCCATGAGTTGCTAATTCTAATCAATTCTTTCTAATCAAGCTTATCTCTTCTAATTCTACTTTATTTTTTGTCCCACATTCACTAGGTTTCTAGCTTCTTCCAAATTGGAAAGTGTAGACACAAAATCACACACTTTGGGTAATTATTTAGTCTCGATCGCATACTACTATTCATATGGTTCCTAAGTAAGAAAATTACTAATTAACCCATGTCTTTGGCCACCTTTTTTATTTTATGCTTCGATTTTAGTCTTGCACTCTTATTTGCTCACTGCAATCTTTTTACCTTTCGGCATTTGTCATTCTAGAAACCACCGCCCAACCAGGATACCAACACTGTGCACCCCTGTCCCTTTAGGTGCCCTTGTCCTCTTTGTACTTTGGTCACACTTTTTGGGTCCTTTCTAGCCGTTTGAGCATCTTATCTTTTTGGTAGTCAACATTTTCGGGTTGGTTACGAAATTCAAGCAAATGAATCATTCGAATATAAAGTTATGTGATCATAATAAGGGACCAAACACTAAGCATCTACTATCTCCACCTAAGGTTACATCCATCAAAGGCATCTATAGCTCCATTTGCATCCATCTAGCTCCATCACAAGGGAAAAAGGTTGGTTCATCTGCATCACACTTCATAGGAGGGGAGTCTATTGTTTCCATGCACACATTATTTACATTATACATCTAGTTACTTGCTCACTACTCACAAAGTGTGAATGACACAAGAGAAACCTAGGGCACAATTCCGCACACACACATATAACTACATTGGGTCTGAGATGTAGTGCAACGCTCAGTGATAAGTCCATCATTTTGGTAGCTGAGGATAGTCTGAACCCTTCATTTGCATCTTTCTTTTTAGGATTTTGATGCTTTGTTTGGGGTTTTGTAGGTGATTCATTCATTCCAGATTTATAGAGACATTCGGTGAAATTCGGCGACATACATGTGACAAAAGGCGAATAAGTGTGAACCTCTTGCGACACCTCAGAGGATATTTTTTGAGCATGTACATAGACTAGACTAGGCGCCCACAGACGCCCTAATCTTTCTCTAGGCACCCCAGTCCTAGTCAAATTTTCTGGATCTACATTTTTCTAGGCTTCTATGTGACGGTCCTATATCTCTGTTCACTAGTCTCCACTTTGTGACATCGTTTAACAACCTCTCGCATATTAGCCAAGGGTCTTCCAATCTTTGTAATTAGGGTTTCATATTTTTATTACTTATTTGCTTGGGTATTATTTTTGTATTTCATTATTCATTTATTTATTGCAAACTTGCATTAGATTAGGCTATTATTTTACATTTTAGCATAATCATTTTGGTGAACCCGACCACTTACATGCTTAGGATCCTCATCTTTCCTCTATCATGGGTCATCACATTCCTCAAATTTCTTTATCTAATTTACTTAAGATGCATCCCAATTTCTAGGTTGTTCTACAAAAACCTTAGACACCATGTATCTTCCTCAAGATATGCCACCACACAAAATAAGTCATATCTTCATCATCTATTTGATGACCCTAGTCTTCGTGATCCTCCATCTAATCAACCCATGTTGGAGTCAATTCAAACTTTACATTCTTTATTTCAAGACAAATTTAAGGCTATGGAATCCATGATTACATCTCTCAAATCTGAAATCCAACATCTTAAGGACGTTTCTTAGGCTCATGTTTGTTCTCCTTCTACGCATAATCTACATTCTATGTCTAATACATGTGATCATATCAGTGAGCCTCAAGTCATACCATTACCAGAGCCTCTCACCTTTGATCGCAATACTAAGAAACATGAAATTATTACTAAGCTCCTTAGTCATCAATTGATCACTTTACCACCTACTCATTACTATCCTCCTTATCGAGATAGAAAAATATCAAGGTTGTCCATATTGCAATTATCATTGAATCAATGGACATAATGACAATGATTCTACGTTTTACAATGAAGAATCAAACATCTCAAGTGTCTGGATTTATCTCATTTACTGCACAACATTCTTTCGCATGCCTATCTACAAATGCTACATCTTAATGGGTTCCTAAACCTAATTCATCTATGTCTAATGAGCACCATGTCATCACTTCTAATGGTTGTTCTACGGAAAGTCAAGCACCTCCTAAGAAAACGCCTCTCAAAATCAATATAACACCTCTTCCTCTCAAGACATCTACAACATTACCAAGTCAAAGTACGCAACCGCCTCTCAAAATCAATCAAACTTCTTCTCCTATCAAGTCTTCTGCAACATCATCCATACCACCAAAGCTGCCACCATTCAAGCTTTCTCCCCATCCCACTCCACTTCTGTTTCCAATTCATTTTGTCAAAGCAAATGCTCCTCCTACTAATAGCCAAGACACATTTTTCTCGTCACCATTGCATGGTCCTGCGTCAAGCTTTTGCCACACATGCTTCCACCACTTCACACAAACTTGGTCTCTGGTAGGTGACTCTTGTCACCTTACCTCCTAATGACACACTTGTGTTCTTCTAGTTCTTACATGAATTTTGAGGGATCTCTTACAATAATAACCCCATTTTTCATCGGCGCATTGCATACATACATACACCATATACAATTATTCACACATACAATACAATATCTCATCACTTATCACCAAATAAATTCACCATCTAACACACTCGTAACCACACTCTTGCGGGGGCATCATACTTACTCCCCTCACCTTATATCACCATAAATTACCTTCCATCTTAAACACATCACATATAGTCTTTTATATTCATCATCTACATCCCCATACATTTGCATCGTCATCACCGATGACGCACTCTTGTGCTTTGTTCACACTCGGATGTTGAGGGCATCCTATACACATGAACCCCACACACTGCATAATAAACACTACACATCACACATCTTCACACATCTTACATCTTACATCTTACATCTTACATCTTACATGCATCTACACATCTTATATCATCTACGCATCTTACATTACCTTATATACATCCTACATTACATTCTACACATCACATAGCGATTTCTCATCCCCACATATATTACACATATTGCACATTTTACACATCTACTTTTACGCACTACACTCACTACCCAATGACACACTCTAGTCTCACATTCCATACTAGATTGTTGACAAATTGTTGATGGTTTACAAACCGAATAGACCTCATCACACTCCCACATTTGACCATACAAACTTTTTTCATGCGACATTCATGGATTAGTGATATACGCTTTAAACTACATCATCACTTCTTCTAGCATCCATTAGTGATATACGCTTTAGGATACATCATCACTTCTTCTACTCATCTTGTGATATACGCTTTAGGCTAAATCATCACACATTCTCACACCTCATCTCTATGTCGCATATCATCACTACACATTCATCACATCACGCCACACATAACATATTGTTTGAACCATTTCCCAATGACACACTCTCATTTACAATTCATTCTTGATTGCTAAGGGGGCATAAATAAATGAACCTCATTGCATATAATTTCATTCACTTAGGGGGCACACAACTCCTATCATTCACTCTGCATTCCATTCCATCCATCCACATCATACTACATATCTTGGTTGCATTTACTCTTACTTACATTTAATTGTACATGTTCACTTTATTACACATACTAGATAGATATCTTGTATGACATTATCTTTATCATACACATATGCGCAATCACTTGATTTCTAGTTGTGATTGCATAATCTATAGGTCCATTACATGAAGAAGGGATGCTTGGCACAAAACCTATTACCAGTCCCATCATGCCTCCTGGGGCATCCACTTTCATACACTACAAAGTCTTTATTGTTTCATTTTGTTTCATAACACACTACATTATCGATTATACACGCTTTTCCATACTTCGTATCTTTCTAACATGCTAACAGTGTGCTTAATGTGTAACATTCATTTTGCAGATTATTTTCCACCATAGTTGTCTATTACATTGTTTTCCATTACTTGTCATTGTATGCTCTTGTTTGCGGGATTTTCCCTTTGTATTGTGTGCACACTTGTCTGCTTATTGCCATGATGACATTGATTATCTTGCAATATTGTGAGTGATGTCCCATGTTTGCATCCCACTTTTTACGTCCTACATTATTTTCTTGCGTGCTTACATTATCTGCTTATACATTGTCTTCGTAGCTTACACTTTGTCTTATCTTGTAATGCCCCTCCTAGGACACCGAAAAACACACACCAAATGTGACTAAAAATTTCTAGGGTAATTTTTTTTTGAAGTGTTTAGTTAATACTAATACATCTTTTATATCCTTTCTTGATAATTACTAATTTTATACTATTTTAATTTACCCAATTAAATGAATTATTAGCCTAAACCCGATTTTAATTATTTACTTATCTTTTAAATTTGTACACCTTAAATACCTCTTTCCTTTTAAATAGAATTTGCCACATGAACACTAACTACTCATTCCTAAATAGATTTAATTCCCCTTGATATGTTTACCCACATCCCCTCAATTATTTAATTTACAACTCCCACAAAAGGTCCCATATCCAAAAGTGTGCAGGATTTATTCTGGCCCTAGGATCATTCAAATATGGACCCTAGATTTGAAATTCTACCCTAAAGTTTGCCCTAACTTCCTTACCTTTTTCTTTCTTATCATTTGAATTTTCTTTCTTATTTTCCTTCTTTTTCTTTTCTTTTCTCCTCTCATTTGTTTTGTTTAATCTTTTACGGGGGAAAGAGCTATGGGATTTTATTTGATTTGCATTGTATTATTGGCAGATTCAAACAATAAGGAAAATAAACATTCCTTTATATTTTTTTTTTGTTAATTTATGGCAATTAAAACCCAATGCATCTGTATTTTTGTTTCTTTATAATAACCTTAAAAAGGGTGGTTAGGGTTTTAATGGAAGGAGGGGGTGGCGTTTTGGAGAGAGGCTGAGTGGAGGGATAGGGTAGGGGGCGGAAAGGGCACAACAGCCGCAGGGGGACAGTCAAGGCGGTGGGGCGGTGTTGGGGGTGTCCATGGGGACAGCGGCCGGGGCGAGGTGGTGCTTCTGCGGAGCAAGGGGAGGCCGCGGCCCGGCGTGGGGATCAGTGCGGGGGGGGGGCGCCGAACCCCCCACTAAACATAAACACACACACACAAATATATATATATTTTTCTTGGGTCTCAATGCGCAGGGGGGCCGAAACCCCTCCTTCCCCCCCCAACTCTTGTTTTTTTAATTATTATTTAGAAGTTTAAAATTAGTAAAAACATTTTTGTTTATATATATATATATATACACGATTTATTAAATATATAATTTAATACATATTTAAAATAATACGTATTTACGACATAATATATATATGATTTATTAAATATATAATTTAATACATATTTAAAATAATACGTATTTACGACATAATATACATACATACATACATACATACATACACATTTTAATGTATATAAAATTTTGTTTATATATATAAAATAGAATATATATTAACACTCATACAATATATATAATGTTATAATTTTAAAAGAAACTAGGTATAAAATTATACATGTATGTATATTTTACTTCACACTTTTAAATCTGCATAACACTTTTAATAGAGTTTATTGGCATAACAATTTAATTATGACTTGATACTTAACTAAAATGTTGTTGTTATTTAAAACAAAACCTCATTAGTTACATGCTGATTTTACTTATTTTTCTTTTGGTATTTCATAATATAGATTGTATAATAAGAGCAAAATATCCAACTCCTCATGGAAATGAAAACTAACAACTTTCAGTTTATGTGTTAACATTAACAACATTTACAAGAAAGGAAATATATTGCAAGAAGGAGAGTGTTTTTGTGTAATAACAGTCACATGATTTCATAGCCAAAATAAAACAAATAGATTTCTAAATAACATCTTTCCTTAAGTTTTCACAAAAGCAAGAAAGTGCAAGAAAATAACAGATTTCTTCTCTTGACATAATACTATCAATGCTTGCAAGGTAACAAGGGGTAAGGCAAACAAAACCTTCAACAAACTATGTTTCTTTTGTAAATATAAATACAAGAGTTACATTAAGATTCAAGTAGATAGGTTATCTACTTCAATACTTCACCTCCACAAGCTTGGTCTATATGGATGTTAAATCCCAAGTGACAACTAATCAAAATTTTCTAAGACAAGTCTCCAAGTGATACAAATGCACAAAATAGAGGATTTGTAAGGAGATGTAACTATTATCATAACCATATCCAAAGGAGTTACGATACCATAGAGTTTCATAAAGAGATAAAAGAACAATAAGAGCCTAAAAGGCCACCCACCCAACTTGAGAGCCAACTTCCATGCCTTCCCAAAACCATGCAAGGAGAAAAGAGCTTGTTTTCCACCCAACCATAGGCATCATTACATGCCTCTCCCAAGGTTGGGATGCATGCTAGCCTCCCCAAGCCCATGGGAAGAGGCCAACTAACCAAATCTTGCACAAGATGGGGGTGAACTAACAATGACACAAGCACACAAAAATAGTTCAAAATAAAACAAGAATCCAAATTTACAAGGAGGAGAACCCATGTTCATCCTCAAAAATGGGGAAGAGAGGAGAAAGTTCTCCAAAAATTTTATTCCAAAAATTTCTTGCACAAAACAACAAACTCCTTACCCTCCTTATTGCTCCTAATTTCAATCCAAAACCCTCCTTATTCCTCCTCCCTTTCTCCAAGTCCTTCTTGGAAGGATTTTCAAACCCTAAAGGGGTTTCCTTACCAAGAATGGGAAGGAGACTCAAGCCAAATGAACCATCTTCCCCACCTCAACCATTCAGGGGAAAAACTAAGACCCTACAAGGCTTGTCCATCAAGCCTTGAGGATTGATAGGGAAAATTCCCTCTCTCTTCGTCCACACTCCAAAACTCCATCATGCCATATGATGGAGGGAGTAAAACAAACAACAACAACCAAATAACAAAACCATGCAACCCATCTAACAACTAAGATAAATGCAATACAAGCAAAAGACATAAGAGCCTACCTCAAGGAAATCTCTTCAAAAGCTATCCAACTTCAAGTTTCTCCACACCTTGACTCAAGCCAATCTCCAAGCTCCAAAATCCACAAGCATCCCAAGCAAGAAGTTCAAAAAAAAATTCCCTCTCTTTTCCCATGGATGGGAATTTGAAGAGGAGAAAACAAGCATCCTCACAAATGAGGGGGTGACATGTGTCACCCCTCTCCCTCATCAAGGTCAAAGATGCCAAAACAAAAGAGAGAAAGGGTAAAATTGTCTTTTTGCCCTCTTCTCCCAAATTCCCTTAAATGTAAGCAAGACAAAATAAGTGAAACTTTTGATAAAACTCAAATCCACATCCCTTACATAGATGTGACAAAACAAAAGGTAAAAAAGGAGGGAAAACTCCCTCTAGCCTTGAAAATAAGGCCCCCTACCCATTAGGTAGGGTCTAAGGGCTCATTTTTATGTCAGGGGAACTCCCAAGCTAAAAAGGGGTCCCCAAAAATGCCCAAAATACCCTAATTTCGGGTTTTGCATTTATGGCTCAAGGATAGAGAGTGTGTGGACCACCCAAGGGTCTCACATGTGATCCTAAACCCTTGTGATTAAGTGACTCAATAAACAAAATCAACAATTTAAATGAAAGTGGGATTATTGACTCCCAAAACAAGTTTACATCATAACCAACTACCCTAAACAAAATTAATAAATCAAAGCACAATACATTACATACATTGGGGTCACTCATAGTGCCCAAAATTAAAAATCTCCTATACTAAGGCTTCACACAAGAACATGGCTAGGCTCACCTCGTAGTGAGCCGCAACAGGCAAGATTGTGTAGCTGGCCTGAGTCCCACGTTCTCTTGTAAACCTGTCACCTACACACTCATTGCACACATTAACCACACTGTCCGATACAATATAATTCAAAGTGACATAGTAAGATATCAATGCATTCTAAACTAACCTAACATCCTACTGAAATCAAGATGCGACAACGTGCACAATTATACTCAATATTCCAAAAGTTAGACAAGATGATACGTGACATATAACCATAGAATTCCACATGCAACAACTATCCATTATTATAATTATGTTCCAAACACAACATCATATCCATTAGTATCCATGACATTATAAGAAAATGCGACAATATAGAAATTAAGCTAAATTGGTGCTATACGCCTAAATGTCCACATATGTCTAATAAGATCAAATCTCTAAATATAATGTCCAAGATATAACCAATCACTGTCAAAACATGTCTATGAGCAAAGAACAACAAGCTACTGAGCTATAAAAAGTGTGGGCACTACATATACATGCATGCTTGTTTTTGCTTATACTAACACTTGTTTCCTAGCCACTTGTTTGCATGTTCCTTAGTTTCTACCAAGCACATCCCCTTCCCCATGTAGGGCATAGTTTTAGCAGCTTGGTCCTCTTTTGGGCTACATTCTCCTTCAGCAATGTCGTATGCACCCCCAAAGAGGGGGCATCATTTGGGTGAATCAGTCACCCCATACAACGGTTTACACATAGTACACAACACAACACAATATCGGTACAACACAGTTTAGGGCTCAGAATCAGACTTGGGTCCTTAGTACAATGATGCCTTTCCTAGAGTGCCTATAACCAGGGGGCAATTACATAGTGATTGGGTTCAACATAGTCTACAAAACTCTACACAATGAATTTTACAGGGGATTGTCCTTAGCACATGCGTTGGTACACACCATCTATAGTGGTGTTTTATTCTAGGGAGCAGTTAAAGAATAGAGGATAATACTAGACCTTCCTCTCTCGAACTACTTCTTCCATGGCGTTGGATCACCCAAAAAACCAGACAATATAGAGATCTCTATAGTTTTGGGAAGCAGTTAAAGGTTAGGGGATAAATTAGACTTTCCTCCCTATACTTCTTCGGCCAGTGGTGTGAGATATGATGGGTTTAAAAATGGAACATGGGTTGAAACCACAGTCAGGGGAAAACAAGTCCCTCCTCTTTAATGGGAGAGGTTCCCTTATTGAAAGCTAGAAAAACAAATGTACAAATCTACAACTATCAATGTTTGGATCTTGGTATCCTGGAGTGTTTTCATACTCAAAAGATTATCAATCAGAAGGAATGGAAGAATAAAGAGATGGGATAAGGAAGAAAACAACAATGCTTTTGGGAAATATAGATAGCAGAGTATCTCCCTACTCACATTGAACCAATAAAATATAGAAAATGATCAATTACTTCACCACCGATGCAAATATGCAGACACAAAGCTCTAAATATTACTCATACCATAACACAAAGTTTCTATTGAATGTAAAACAAATGATCCATTGAATCAACCGAGAGATAGAGAGAGATAATGGAGGAGAAAGAAAGAAAGAACTTATGTATTGAATTACTTCCAATTTACAATGTTCCCAGAAAACCCGAAATCCCTTTCCCGTGACTAAAACCATGTTCTTATAACAATCCGTGTACATCCATACTTTGTCCCCAAGAAAAGAATATCCAAAAGGAATAATGTTTGTTGCAGATCTACTTTTGGAAAGTGACATGAAACAAATGCACTCATGAAAATCGGAGGTTCAAAAAGGTGAATATTTCGTCAGTTCGAGCATGATTACTTTAGTAGGGGGTATCTCATGATTTTCTTCTTCATGTGGTCCTGCCATTTCTACCTTTTAACCACTTTCATAGCACTCAAGTGCTTACTGGTAAGTTTTCCCCCTTTTTATCGTGTATGCCCGATAAAATCTATTTTCTGATGATCAACTTTACATTCCTTTAAACTTATCGATTTGGCTCCATAATAAACCAAAAATGCATCTCATGGAGAAATGACAAGGATACAGAGAAAAAGAATGAAGAATGATCCATTTTTGCATTTTGCAGAGCTCTGGTTCGTTAATGGCGTTAAAAACTAGATGAGTGCATTTGGCTATCTTTTCCCCCTTTTACCTTCAAATTTGGACCCTACACATGGCAAGATCCAAGCAACGATGGCCTTGGGGAGAAATATACATTTCCTGACATTTGGGAGAAAAAGTGCGATTTCTCATTTTGCTCCGCCCCTCTGCAACTCCACCAAAGGCCGGACATGTGGTGCCATCTGAGTGGCTAAGGAAATGCAGTTCAAATCTACCATTTAAACTCTTTTTAACAAAAATATCAAATTCTCAAAAACCTCCATCGGCCCGCTTTGACTTTTCAACGTGAACATGTGGCACACCACGATTGGAAAAAGGGTCGCAGATCAATTTGCAACATTTTAACCCTTTGGTGAAAAAGGCTCAAATTCTCAATTTCCCAGGTCCACTGTTTCGATTTCATTCTTGAACACGTGGCATCATGTGACTGGTTACGGAATGCGCTTTAGTTTTATACTTTATCCACTTTTGAAAAGGGAAAAATTCCAACCTTTCCCCCAAAAGTCCATGCCTCCGCTTGTTGACTTTTCAACATAGGCTACGTGTCCCTTTCTGATTGATTGCGGGCCTCAAATTAGAATTTATCCCTTCGCATGAGCGGGGCCACGAGCCATTTTAAAACTTTTCGCCCTTTATGGAAACAAGGCTAAAATTCCTAAAGTCCTCCGTCGGTCCGCTAAAGCGCATATGAACTAAAAAATGGCCATGTGTCCCTATTTCATTCTTCAACACATGGCATCACTTGATTGGTTGTGGGGATGTGCTTCACTTTTTATCTGTTTTGAAAAGGGAAATATTCCAACCTTTCCCTTGAAAGTCCATGCCTCTGCCGTTGACTTTTCAACGTAGGCCATGTGTCCCTTTCTGATTTGCTGCGGGGATGCGGGTCATTTTAGAAATTTTCACCCTTTCACCGTAATGCCTTAGAGAATAAAATGGATCCATCACCCCGAACTTCTACCAAAACTGCCTCACCAATCAGGGACCAGCGGGGATGCAGGGCAAATCTGACATTTTTCCAAAATCACCAAAAGTGATAAGTTCAAAAAGGAACCCATCCAACCACATCCAATGAGAAACAAATGCATAGCTTCACCTTTTCGAGCAATAATTTGACGGGGAAAAAATGTAGGAAGTTGCAAAAGAAACGAGAAAATGCCATTTTGTTCCCGATGAAGGATTTATTTCTCTGTAAAAAGGTTAAAAATGAAAGATGTAAGGTCCCATGCATTCTAAATGCATAAAAGAAGAAATAAAATCATTTCCCATCCATTGAAAATAGGTAAAACATTTTAACGGTAGCAGACTGAGGAAATTTTGATTAAAAACATCGTGGGAAATGAAAACGAGCATTTGAGGAGTTTAAAACACAAATTTCTTCTATGGCAGGGCTCCAATTTTCACGAAATTAGATTCGAAAGGGTGGGGAAAATTGAGAGGAAAACAATTGGCTCCTTTTGGGGATGATTTGGTAGAGGAAAGAGGCAAAATCAAGAACCTTAGAGAATTCTGGGTAATTAGATTGAATTAGTGTCTTAGCCAATGGGCAACAGAGTCAAAAAGAAGCAATACCAACATAAAAGAGAACGCAGAAAGGAAACCAACCAAAACAAACACAAGGAAATCAAAATGCTATACAAGATATACAGAGGGACCTCCAAAACTCCTAGGTTTTGAACAACTTCAAAAATTTCCGACTATAAGGAAGTGGGAGAGGAGAACCATCCATGTAATCCAGGTAAAAAGAGTTCTCACCAGAAAAATGTCTAATTTTAAAAGGACCAAGCTAAAGGGAATCAAATTTACCATGGTTGCCTTGAGGTTCATGCCTTTTTTCCCAAAGAAGAACACTGTCTCCCACTTGAAAAGTTCTGGGCTTAGCCTTTTTATCAAACATAGCTTTTACCTTGAGTTGATGAGATGATATTCAGTCAACCACTTGGAATTTGTCTTCATTCAACTTATGGAGGTACATAATTATTTTGCCCAATGAATTAGTAAAGCTGACATCCTTAATGGCCTTCATCAAATGTAAGGCTAGCAGTTCCAATGTCACTTTGGTAGCTGAGCTTCAACTCCATATACCACTTGAAAAGGAGACATTCCAATGGCTCTCTTAGGTGTAATCCTATCTGCCCATAAAGCATCATATAGTTTCTTATGCCAATTCCTTTGAGAGTCATTAACAAGCTTCTAAACAATGGTGACCAAGTTCTTGTTAGTTGATTCTGCTTTTCCATTCCCTTGGGGATAGTAATCTAAAGAGTGGGAAAGGGAAATGCCATAGCCATAGTAGAAATCCATCATCTTAGTAGAAGAAAAATTGGAAGCATTTTCAGTGACAATCTTGTTTGGTATCCCAAACCTTATTAAGATGTGCTCCTTGATGAAGTTGCATACTACTTCAGTAGTACTTTTAACTAGAATGGCTTCCACCCACTTGGTGAAATAATCAGTGGTAGTCAAAACATGAGTATGCCCTACACTTGAAGGTGGATTGAGTGTCCCAATGAATTCCAAACCCCATTGTTGAAAAGGTTCCTCAATCACCACTTGGTTTGAGAGGTAAAGAAACTAATTTCAGTCTTCCAACAAAGGTTTGACATGCTTCACACTTTCCTACCCACTTTGATGCATCTTTGAACAAGGTAGGCCAATAATATCCAACACGGAGGATTTTGTGGGCCATGACAACAAAAGAGAAATGACCTCCACAGCTTGGTCATGAAAGGTTGAGAACAATTTCTTTTTCTACTTTTTATCAACACATTTCAAAAACCTTCCATCTATCCCCCGTTTGAACAATGCATTTTCCCACAACACATATTGCGTGGATCTTAATTTGATGGCTCTTTTATCCTTATCACTCAAATGGGATGGACATTATCCATAAGTAAGAAAGTGTGCAATGCTAACATACCATTCGTTAGTTGACCCGAGGAAAAGAACAACAGGGATATCAACTTCCTCCTTGGACAATTTGGCATCAGCTCCTTCAGCAATGAGTTCACATAAGCCCTTTCCTCGAACCAGCTTGGTGGGTTTGATGTCAAGATCATACTCCTGAAATTTGGCTACCCAATTTCCTCTCTTGGTTCTAAATTCTTGTTGTGTAAGAATGGATTTAATAGTTGTATCAAGCACAAGCACAATAGAATGAGAGTTGAGGATGTAAAAACAAAACTGCTTCACAACTTTGACCACTGCAAAAGCATGTTTCTCCATCATGGTGTACTTCAGCTCATGGGATTTCAAAATATAACTCATGAATGCTATGGGGAGTTCATGACCTTCAACATTCTCCTGGGTTAACACAGTAGCTAGAGTAGTTTCAGTAGCATAGTAATAGATAATGAAGTCCTTGCTATAATTAGGGCAGGCCAAGATTGGAGTCTTTCCTATAGCTCTCTTGATGTCTTGAAATGTAACCTTTCCGTCAAAGGACCAACCAAAGGTTTGCTTCCCTTTCATCATGTGGGCTATGTTCAAAGTACGTTCAGGTAAAATCAAGTATGAATCTTCTTAAGAAGTTGATCTTGCCAAATAAAGAGTGCATACCCTTCTTACTTGTGGGGAGAGTGATTTGATGAATCATCTTGATTCTTTCTGTATCAATCTTGATTCCCTCCTTGGAGACAATGTGTCCCAATAATTTGCACTCGGTGACACAAAAGATAGATTTCTTTGGATTTAAGGAGATACCATACTCTCTACACTTTTGGAGAACAATTTCAAGGTGTTGGAAATGATCATCTCTGGTTTTTGAAAACATAGTCAGATCATCAAGGTATACAACTATGCATTTTCCTTGAGACTTCCAAAGGCTAGGTCCATTTCCCTCTAAAAGGTGGCACCAACATTGATGAGGCCAAAAGGCATTCTCCTGTAAGTAAAGGTGCCCCAAGGAGTGGTAAAGGTAGTCTTATGCTAATATGCAACACTTACTTCTACTTGATTATATCCTGAGAACCCATCAAGCATGGACAAAATTTCTAAACCTGTAACAACCTGCAACACTTGATCCATTATGGGGAGAGGATAATTATCCTTCAAAGAGGTTTGATTCAAATTCCTAAAATTAACACAAATATGGATCTCACCATTCTTCTTCCCGACAGGTACAATAATAGCAATCCACGTTGAATGGTGAATAGGGAAAATGATCTTAGCCTTCAATAACTTTTGGATCTATTGAAAGATTGTATCATAAATTTTAGGGATATACTACCTCTACTTTTTCTAGAAGGGCTTGATCCCAGGTTTTAGAGGAATGAAATGTTGCATCTCTTTTGGCTGAAAAGCCTTGAGATCATCATAAGAATATGCAAGAACATCAACATACCTTTTCAATAGATTTGTTGCTTTCTCCCTCTCCTCTTGTGTGTGGCACTTTCCAATGTTTACCAGCATGGGTTCATTAAGACTCCCAATGTTTATCTTTTCACAGTCAATAGATCACTTCTGAGCTCCTTTGGAATTTTTGGACTTGATGTACCTATTATGTTTATCAAATAACTCTTCCAAACTTACTAGCCCTTTAGGTATCTTATTACCTCTCGGTTTTATGCAACCATCATGATCCATTTCTTCTTTGTTATCTTATTCATCCGGGGTACACATTCTCTAGTCGATTCGACTTCCTTCAAAGTAAAGCTGGTCAAAATTATCTCTCGAGTTCAAGGAAGGAAAGCAAGTGCTGATCATCATTAAAGACCTGCCATTATTTGCATTGTTAGGCACACTAGGCCTATGAATCATCTCAATGGTGAATTTATCTTGGGATAAATTTGGATAAGGTATTAGTAGATACCCCTAGACAATTAAGGAATCATCCTTGGTGTTTCTTTCCCTTGGTATGGATTCAATGGAAAAGGCATCAAGGAACTCAATGGAATCCCAGACCAGATTCTTGTAATGTTTCAACCTTCTATTCTTCACTTGAAAGAGATCTCTGGCTTGTTTTACAATCAGATCTGCATCTCCATGAGAAAGAAGATTCTTGATCCCCATCTATTTTTCCATGCTTAAACCGAGGATGAGAGCCTTATACTTATCTGTATTATTTGTGTTTTTGAATTAGAGCTTGAAGGAGAAAGGATGAATTTTCCCTTCAGGAGAAATAAGCACCACACCAGCTCTAGAACCAATTGAGGAGCAACTCCCATCAAATTCCAAAATCCAAATGCCATTAGGATCAAGAAGAACTTCCTTAGGATGGTTAGCCTCATCTTGTGACATGATCATGTAGTTACCATGACCAATGTCCTCATAAAGTATTTATGCCTTTGGGTCATCTATTTTTTGCACGATATATTTAGTTTGTTTCTTAGGCAATAGCTTCTTCATTTTCCCATTCACTGGAATAAGAGCATGTGACCAATCCATCATGATTTATCCTCCAACATCTTTGCAAAAATTTATACTCAGCAACATGCCATAGGAGGGGGAATATCAGCTACCAAAATGGTGGCTAAAACTCTCTTCTTTGGCAAAGCAACAAAGGCTACTTATGCATCCTTGATCCTTCCAACCAATGGCACTTCTCTACTTTCCATTGAGTAACATGAACCAAAAGTTTGGGTTAAGGTTAAGACTAGGGCATGAGCTACCTTAGTAGGCATCACATTATCTAAAGCACCAAAATAGATAACACAATTGTTGAGTTTGTGGTCAACTATGAGGAGAGTGACATAAAATGGTTTGATCTTCTCATCAGATGAAGTGACTGCTGCTACAAGGCTTGGTTGAGATGAAGGAGAAGGAGTGGGCAAGAGATCTTTAGAACTAGGGGATGAAGACTTGGATTTGAATTTTACAAAGTCTACCATCTTAGCAATGGCCTTGGGATGGGTTTCGTACAATTCAACTTCGAGATTTGGATCTTAGTTTTCTTGAGATGGTCAATAATGTCAAAAGAACCAAAAGTAAAGGAGCATCATTGATAGGAGTAGAGGAAAATTTTGACTTATCAACTCTATCATTTGAATGGAAAGAATTTTTAGGAGCATAAATAGAGGAGGAAGGAACAATAGAACTTACCTTAGGTGTGGAAGAAGTTGGAATAGGAGCTCCTCTCCTTGCAATCACTGGGATGACCGTAGGAGGCTCCTTAGATATTTTAGCAGGTTGTACCACTTTCTCCTTCTTGTTGGCTTGCTCACGAGTCATGAAAACATATGATTAATTATTCATCTCTGAAAATCTTTCTTCATAATCATCCTCTTCATCTATAACTTCAGCGGTGAGAAAATGAATGTGAGATCCACTCAACTCTTCTAATTATTCATCAACTTCCTCTTCATGTTCTTCATAGATTTCATCCTCCTCCTCGTCATTAGGCTCCAACACTTCACATGTTGCATTGAATGGAACTTTAACAGGTGGGCCTTCAATTACCAATTTAGTCTAAGGAGAGGGCAACCGATTCTTGGGTTGAAAGTTCTTCCTAGGAACATCCTGATAAGGAGCATGTTGGGCTAACTGCTTCTTGAGAGCAATAAGATCATTAGCAAGTTTCTGTACCAACTGATCTACATTAGCTCTAGGAGAAGATGTGGAAGAAGGAGATGCTTTGGATTTGGATGATTCTCTCCTTAGCTTTCCAGACATGATCAAATCATCTTCAACACTAACAAAAATATCTGATCAACATCTAAAGTGGCAAGATTAGCTCTTCTAAGTGCATAGCTCACTTTAGGAAATTGGGCATTAAAGAATTTTTTTTTCTGAATCTGATCCACATGGTGCGTGTTTTGTGGGATCTTGTTAACCAAACTATTGAATTTGGCCACAAATTCCCTCATGGGCTCATGTGACTCTTTCTTGATTTGAGAAATCTGGGCAAAGAGGACATGTACATCCTCAATAGGTTTGAAACGCTACTCAAAATGGGTCATCATGGTGTTCCAATTGGTGACAGATCCAATAGGGAGATGATAAAACCAATCAAAAACATTATCTTGCAATGTCTCTACAAAAAGTCTAATAGAGATATCCTCATGTTCAACTCCGCGAACACCACAAGCAATAATGAAGGCCGCAACATGCTCATCTAGGTGAACCTTCCAATCACCTCTCGAATTTAGGGAAATTCTTTCTATTTCCTTTAGGCAATTCATGCAATGGCTGGGAAGAGCAAGAGGCCCAACCCTTTGGCCCTAATGCAGAGGAGCTTCCATCCTTAGAAATATTGTTTGGAGCGGAACTGAAACACCAATGAGAATCAAAGCATGTAAATTAGGACTGATTTGATATTGAGGGATGTCACTCCCAGAAGTTTTGTCTCTAGTAGGAGTGCTTACAAATATTTTTCCTCTTCTTTTTCTTGTTGATGAAGGGAGAGAGAAACCTTGATGCTCCAAAATTTGGAAATGAGGGTCTTCTTCCCCAAGGGTTCTTATACCCCGAGTGTATCTTGGAGTCACTAGATCAAAGATGATCAAGAAGTTGTTATTGAAAAATTGGAATCCATTTGCAATGAATTCCCCAGTGGAGTCACCAAAAATGTTGGGTTTCAGAATGGAACATGGGTTAAAACCACAATCAGGGGAAAAAAAGTCCCTCCTCTTTAATGGGAGAGGTTCCCTTATTTAAAGAAAGAAAAACAAATGTACAAATCTACAACTATCAATGTTTGGATCCTAGTATCCTAGAGGTTTTTCATACTCAAAAGATTATCAATCGAAGGAATGGAAGAATAAAGAGATGGGAGAAGGAAGAAAACAAAAATGATTTTGGGAAATATAGATAGAAGAGTATCTCCCTACTCACATTGAACCAATAAAATATAGAAAAGGATCAATTACTCGAGACACAAAGTTCTAAAGATTACACTGAGACCAAAACACAAAGTTTCTATTGAATGCAAAAAAATTACACAGACCAAAAAAATGATCCATCAAATCAAGCAGAGACAGAGAGAGATAATGGAGGAAAAAGAAAGAAAGAAATTTCAGTATTGAATTACTTCCGATTTACAATGTTCCCGAAAACCAGAATCCCTTTCCCATGGCCAAAACCATGTTTTTATAACAATCCGTGTACATCCATAATTTTTCCCCAAGAAAATAATATCCAAAAGGAATAATGTTTGTTGCAGATCCGCTTTTAGAAAGTGACATGAAACAAATTCACTCATGAAAAACAAAGGTTCAAAAAGGTGAATATTTTGTCGGTTCGAGCATGATTACTTTAGCAGGGGGTATCTCATGATTCTCTTCTTCATGTGGTCATGCCATTTCTACTGTTATCACTAAATCACAAAACCCTTATGTTTATGTGAAAAGTGCATATACTTGAGCTCACAATGTGGTTAGATAACATGGTACTATTTCCAAGTTGTGGGACTTGCTACTTGAGATAGACCTCCGTGAGAAATCTGGTTCTTACTCCTAAACTACCTGCCACAATCTACTCTAATGCAGGAAAAACTAACTTTCCTAATCCAACTGTCCAAGGGACCAACGAGAGAGAATGCATGAAATTGAAAACCTACACTAAAGTGGTGATACACCAGAAAAGGAGGGGTGTGAGAGTAGTCTTCCAATGTGTGAAAAATAGAAGTAAAATGCATACTGGAAGTGGTGATAACAGTTCTCCACAATCTGGAAAATGCATTCACAACAATATTTCATACATGCACAATAATAACGAGTCCTTGCAAGAGCATAAAAATAGACACAATATTCTTGTAATGAAGGTTGAAAGGGCAAGAAGAGTGCAAACAAACATAAGCCAGGGTAAGATGTATCCACAAACTTGTATTTTATTGCTTCATGATATGCACAGTTCAATCTATTACAAGATAAGGGCCTAGATCACCATGCAAGGAGTCCACTACAAGGGCCTACAACACATTGGCTTCACAAAGCAATTTTGACAGAGCTTTGCTACAACAAAAATACTTCCTTTACAATGAGCCCAACACTCCAATTTATAGAAAAATAAGAAGAGAGAGAGAGAGAGGGAAAATGGAAATCCCGAAATATGTCCTTCAACCACTTGTAAGAGGTATTAAATGGAGTGAAATAATGCTATATTTCTTGAAATAGGCTCCCCATGCTATCCACGTCTTTATGCAACAGAGAAATAATGATGACTATGCCTCTTAATTTGTGCTCCCAACTACCAATTAAATCACTGTTCTGAACCCGGCCACGTTTTCTACAAAATCACTGTCGATCCTTCATCAAACCTTGAATTTATTGATTTCTGTGTGTTGGTATTGGAAACACAATTACAAATGCATACCAATTTCATGTAATTTTGTTGAGAGATACAAAAGTGATGACCTTCTCGAGTGCGGGCAACTATTTTGGGTTTGCTGCATTTTCTGTCATTTGACGGGATTGACCATTTAATTTACCAGAGATAGATATGTTTATTTTATTTTAATATATCTACCCTCATCAAAATTAAGAAATCTAGTTTTTATGATGTAGAGGACATTTTTCTCATTCCAGAAAGTCTAATTTTATGAAAATCGGAGCTCGGAGTCAAAAGTTATGGTTGTTTGAAGTTTGGGAGGTCAAACATTGACTTTCTCTTTACTACGGCTATTTCGTAAAAATCGGGTCCACGTGTCCGGCTGTCCCGAAATATTCTTCTGCATCACCTTTGATTCGGCTTCCTTATCCTTACACATCTGCTGTTGACCGCCCGTGAGGGCTGTTGACCTCTGCATTCTCCGCAACGTATGGTTCCTCTTGCGGGTTTTTCACCTTTATGCGTCCCACACATACTTTTGTCCCGACTGTCCCGGACACATTTCTCTGATGCCACCTGTAATGTAATGACTTGTGGAAAAATTATATTTTCATGTCCCGCACATACCTACGTCCCAAATGTCCATGCCACCCTTAATGTCTCGACTTGCGGAAAAATCAGCTTTTCTCATCCCGCTGCATTACCTACGTCCCAAGTGTCCTCGGTCCGCATGGGACAAAAAAATTTGACTTCACCAATTTCCTTTTGGCTTCAGTAATTTTGACAATGTGTGCCCCGTGTGTCCCTGTTGAACTTGTGTGGTCTGGTACACAAAAAACTGATTTGGCCGATTCCTTTACATTTAGGCTCCAAACCTGGTATGACAAACCTTGGTACGATCCACACCCTCTAGACCCGCAATGCATTAAAACAAGCCCACGACTTTATTTTTGGATTTTTTAAATTTTTTCTAACTTGTCGATTTTTTCCTTGGATGGGAAGTTAGAGAGAAACCAAGGGGACCCCCAAAACATGATTTCAAGCATTGAATCAATCTACTTGCTTGGGACTGAAGAATTTGATGCATGTTATCAAAATTACCTTGAGGGGTGAATTTTGGATAAAATTTTTGGAGACTCAGTGGGGTTATCTACCTTCTAGATGAAGTATGGCTAGTTGCTTCTAGTAATCCATTGGGCATGGAGTCTATCTAGTAATTTCCCATCTGATCTGAAGTTTGAAACCCTGCACCCTTAAGCCATTAAAGCACTGCTGATTTGATTCTCCCATGGCTACAAATTACTTTATGGGAGTGAGATGAAATGCATACAAGGCATACGCTAGAAGCAATAGGACATGTGCACGAGAACTTAGGGAAATGAAACATATTCTAACAACAATAAAATGTGCACAAGCACTTGGAGGAATGGAAATTCTAAATTAATATTTACAAGGGTGAGAAATTCTCTTTCTAGTAGCAACGTTTGAGATAGATTCCATTGACTGGAATCTGCAACTCTTCACCATCCAACTTAGCCGATGGAAGGCATTGCTACCTTTGTATTCAATGATCATGTATGGACCACTCCATATGGCATCGAACTTGGAATGCTTTCCTGGCTTTGCATGATCAACATCCCACTTCAGTACCAAATCTCCAACTTGCAATACCCTGGCCTTAGCTTTCTTGTCAAAACTCTTTTTGATCAATGCTTGATCTTTCTCCATGGTCTACATTGCATGTTCTCTGTTTCTTCTAATTCCATTAGCTCTGCAAACTTGATTTCCATAGGCTCAAACTCAGCTAGTTCCAATTGTTTCATGAGTTCTAATGCTGGAAACTCGAGTGATATAGGTAGAACTGCTTCTTTCCCGTATACAAGCTTGTATGGAGAGCTTCCTGTAGACCTCTTGGGTGTGATCCTATCAGCCCATAGAGCTGATTTGAGCTTTGCGTGCCAAGTTCTCTGATTCTCATCAAGATTTCTCCTTGATGATTCTTAGTAGGTTCTTGTTCGTAGAATCTACTTGACCATTACCCTGAGGGTAATAATTTGATGAAGTGTTGAGATACACACAATTCTTGACAGCCCATTCAATGATCTTTGTGCCAAGGAATGCCAATGCATTATTTGATATGATAGTGGTAGGGACACCAAACCTCGTGACTATTCCTTCATAGAAATCCAAGATATTGGATTCATTTACCTCCTTGAGTGCCACTGCTTCAATCCATTTGGTGAAATAGACTGTTACCATAAGTATCCACTTATGGCCTTGACTTAAATTTGGATTACATGAATGGTTGATTTACTGAAATTAGATGAAGGGGCAGTGCTACTAACCTTTCTTTCCCTATGAAGAATGCACACTTCTTGCATTTCTTGACCCATGAGTAGCAATCATTGAACACCATAGGCCAATAGTAACCAGCCTTCATGATTTTGAGAGCTGTTACTCGTGGAGAAAAGTGGCCTCTTGCTTCCCCATCATGGAACTCGTGTAATATCTTCTCAACTTGACTTGTTCCAATGCATCTCAATAGAACACCATTGATATCCTTCTTGAACAAGATGCCATTAATGAGTACATACGGGATGGATTGTAATCTAAAGTATCTCCTCTTAGCTTTGTTCCATTTTAGAGGGCACAAACTTGTTTGGAGATAATGCACCAAGTCTTGAGTCCAACATGGAATGGGTGCATCGTTAGTTGGTTGTTCTTGATCATTCTGTAGTAACATGACATCATCTTCTTCACCTTTTGACCCATCAGGTTGTTTGGAAGCAAGTTTCTCACACAAACCCTTGCCACAAACTAGTTTGGTCACTTTGATTTCAATGTCATATTCCATTACTTGAGTGATCCAACCTACTCTCTTCTCATTTAAATCCTTGTTTAGGATAAAGTCCTTAACACCAACGTGAGACACCAACAGTTGAATCTTATTATTCGAGACCAAGTGTCTAAACTTCTTTAAAATCCTAATGACAGTAAGGACATGCTTTTCAATGAAAGAATAATTTACTTTATAATCTTCTAGGATTTGATTTAAGAATGTTATGGGCTGTTCAGAACCTTCCCTAGTCAGGTTGTATCAAGATAGCTGAGATTGTATCTGATCCTCCAAAAGCATACAACATGAAGTCCTTTGAAAAGTCTGGGTTGATAAGAGTTGGAGCTCGTGATATTGCATGCTTGATGTTCTCAAAACTCTCTTTGCCTTCTCTGTCCATTTGAATGCAAGACTCTTCTTCAACATCATTGTTAAAGGCTTCACAAGAGTGGCAAAATTAGGAAAATTTTTGTAGACAATGTTTATCCTTCCCAAGAAGCTTTGGAGAGATTTCTTGTGGTGTGGAAATGGAAGTGTTCGAATAGCTTCAACTCTTTCAGGATCAATTGTTAACCCTTCCTTGAGACAATGTGGCCCAAAAATTTCCCTCGTGTGCCAAGAATACACACTTCTTTGGATTCAACGACACTTCGAACCTTCTACACCTCTGAAACACTTGCCTGAGGTGAAAGAGATGGTCTGCTACATTATTTGAGAAGATAGTGATATCATCTAGGTATACTAACACTATCTTGTTGATTAAGCCTTTGAATGCCATATCCATAGCTCACTGAAATGTTGCTTTGGAGTTTGACAGTCCAAACGAAATCTTCTTGTAAGCATATGTGCCCCATTTCATAGTGAAGGATGTCTTGAATTGATCTTCTTCCTTTACCATTATTTGATTATAGCCTGAGTATCCATCTAGCAATGAAAAACTTTACAACCAGCTACAACCTGCAAGATTTTTTCCATTGATGGAAGTGGATAATGATCCTTGAGTGATGCTTTATTTAGATCACTGAAGTCCACACACAATCTGATTTCTCCATTTCTCTTTCTCACTGGCACCAAGTTTTCAACCCAACTTGAATGTTTGATAGGGAAGATGATACTAGCCTCAATCAACTTGTTCAACTCTTTTCTCATGAGAGGTTCAATATGGGGATTCACTGCCTTTGCTTCTACCTGATAGGCTTGGATTCTAGATCCAACTCAATAGTATGTTGTGCCAAATTTGGGTTAAAACCTCTTAAATCCTTGTAAGTCCAAGAAAAGACATCTAGAACTCTTGACAAAGCTAAAAATTCAGATTTCTCTTGTGGGGTACTTACTTTGCCAATTTGCAATGTCTTGCCTTCATTTACTAAAATAGGCTCTGAATCTTCACCCTTTACTTGAATGTTTGCTTTATCTTTCTGGAACTGATCATTCGGGTTGAAGATTGACTCCAAGGTTATAAGACCTTTTGGTAATTTATTAGTTCTCAGCTACACCACTTGGTCACCATACTGTTGCTCCAACTATTCTTGATTTCTGGTGGAGAACTCAGCTTCTTCTTGTAGGAAATTGATAATTTGCTGATCATTCTCGAAGACTTGCCAACTTTTATTGTTATCCGGAACAACCGGTCTCACAACCAATTTGATATGAGGCTGAGATTTATCACTTTTGATACTTTCTACAACATCAAATGCAACCCCAATTGCTTCCATCATCTGTCTGCTACTTCATTCTTCTTCCTTGGGATGGAATTGATGTTAAAAGCTTCAAAATATTCAATGAGATCCCATACCCGATTTTGTAGTTCTTCAACAGATCATTCTTGGTTCATAATCAACTCACTATCACCAAATACTTACAAATTCTTAATGCCTTTCTTCCTTGCCCAGTGCAATCCGTGAATTAAGGCTTCATACTCAGTTGTGTTGTTTGAGCAAGAAAACTGGAAACGAAAGGTTGAGTAATACTTTGTACCTTGTGGTGAAATGAGCATAGCTCCTCCTCCTGCACCTTGTCTACTTCTTGATCCATCAAAGAAAAATTTCCATACTTCATTTTCGTCCTTGTGATCTGGCTTGGTGATGCTAGGGAGAGGTTGATTCTCTTCATGCAAACAATAAAATCCTAGCTCAGATTCCTCCATTTCTTTGTATGGATCAAATGCATGTCTTTTGTTTGCCCATTCATCAAGAGTCAAGTCCAGAATGCATCCGACCTTGGTGTCAGCTTCATGAGTGCTTGGATAATCCTCTTGATCGAATGCTGAACAATTTGCATTGATTGGACTCGCGTATGGGGCTCTATGTGAAAATTTGCAATAGGCTCAAATCTGATTGTAGCCTTAGTTCCATACCTTGTTCTGAATAACATGTGTGACCAATCAACCAAAAGATAGCCTCCAATTTTAGCAGTGAAGTCTCTTGACAAACACAATGCAAAGAGTGGTGGCAAGTCTATGACTGACACATCTTGTAACACCGTTACATTGGGACATGCATGCAATGTGAGGCTCAAATATTTGATTACTCCAACTGTTGTCACTTTGTCCCATCCAATTACACTACACCCTTAGAGATGACTTCATATTGAAGACCTAACTGATCAACTATTTGTTTTGGCATGACTGAGCTACTTGCTCTGAGTCAATCATGCAATTATGTACCAACTTATCTCCTATGATCAATGAGACATAGAATGGAGGGGGCTTCAAATTTTTACCTTGTTGTCCTCCATGATTTCCTTTAGGCTGAGTTGCATTGGTAAGAACTTTTTCTTGTTGATTGGGTGGCTGATTTGATGCTGACCAATTTTCCATAGCAGCCTGCAATAGGTCTCTTTATCCTGGGATAGCCAATGACTCCCACATTGAGATGTTTACATTCATTTTCTTCATCTTCTCAATGATGTTGAATGGAGATGAGCTATCTCTTTGCTGCCCCTTTCCTTGCACATTCTTCTCTAGCACTTGAGTTGTTGCAACCGACACTTGAGATGGTTTAGAAGGTGGTTTGGGCTGACCCTGCACATTTGGAACTGCACTTTGATTTCCAGCACCTTGTGGAGTAATAGAGGGTGTGGACCATTTGAGTTGGATGACTATCCTTCCCCAATGTTTCTCTTCTTGGAGTATGTATTGGCTGCTACACTTTGAGAAGGTATTTGATTTATACCATAGAAATCTTCAACCTGCCAATTGACAAGTGTAGTTTCATTTGGAGATGTCCCTTGCTGAGGTGCTTCTTACTTTGCTGATTTTCTTCGTGGCTAGATTCTTGTGACACACCAATGGTTTGCACCATCAGATCCTGATTTAATGCACCATTAAAGCACATTGATTGGTTATGTGGTGACTGCATGGGAAACACCAATCATATTCTTGTGCCATGTTATTCTGTGTTAGAACCAATGCCCTTGATGTTGAAGCTATACTTGGATCATATGGCCTGAAAGGTCTAGTAGCTTGAGGCTGTCCTTGGTTCTGATCTGATTTACAGTATGAGATGGTGGCCTATTTTGTTGGTATTGGGGTCTATTCTAATACTGACCCTGAGACTGAGCCTAAGGTTGATACGACCTATAACTCTGAGCTTGTTGTCTTTTGATGGTTACTAGCTCGTTACCCAAGTTTTGCAATTGCTTCATGACCTCTTGGAGTTCCTTGGAGTTGTTAGATGATGAAGTGGAGGCTTCAGACTAAGCTTTGACTTCGGGGTGGGTATAGGAGCTAATGTAGGTGTTTGGCTAGTATCTGGCTTCCTAACTCAGGGTATAGAGGCATGGATGGCCTAGGAGTGATTTTGCTAGCTTGAATCAAATGGTTCTCAGCCCCTATGGAAAGGCTATAGGCTACAGGTAAGGTTGTGCCCCCATTGACTGAATCATCAAAGAAATATCAAAATTCAAAGCCCTAAGAAAGTATAAGAAGGCACCTTCATTAGTGGGCTTTACTTGCTATTGGGATCCTATCCTAGGTCCACTAAAATATGAGGTTAAAGTCTATCAGCTGCTCATTCGGGGCTCTCTTGATTGTTGTTAGTTTCTCCAACAAAGATAAGTTGTCACCTTTCTCTCCAAACTGGTTGTGGAGAGCTGTGCACAACTGGTTCCAATTTTGGATAGAGCCTGCCTCAAGGCTCCTGAACCATTGGGAAGCTTTCCCTTTGAATGAAGAGGCGAGTAGCTTGATTGCAATGTCCATCTCATGGATTTCATGGATTGTATAGACATTCGCAATATCTTGGACATGATCACCAGGGGAAGTCTAGTTTTCCCTAATGAAATATGGGATGCTCTTTAATGATGCAATCATGACTAGATTTTGTGCATTCAGGCAAGGTGGGATTCTACTAGTGAAGTTGACATATGGATTTGGTTGTGCCATCCTGATTGGTCAAAGAACTCTAGTTGACTGAATGAAAGGCCTTCCAGGTGGAGGTGTTGACAAGGTTCTATTCGGTGGAGATGGAGACCTTTGATCTCTTCTTCCCCTTCTTTCTCTACCTGGGGATATGTGTAGATGAAAAAATAATCCTTCTTCCCTAGTTCTTGATTTGGTCTGAATTCTTCTCATAAATCTTCCAGGCTTGGACTGCTGAAACCAGTGGATTCGCCTCTTTTGGAGTCACCATATGTGCAATTTCAAAGCTCCTTCAAAGATGGAAACTTACAACAAGTGCACATCAATCTTGTCATAATTAAAATGAAGACTTCTTCTCTCTGTCCCACCGGGCGTGCTAGAAATGTTATCACCGAATCACAACACCCTTATGTTTACACAAGTGCATATACTTGAGCTCACAATGTAATTGGATAACATGGATACTGTCTCCAAGTTGTGGGACTTTCTACTTGTGATAGACCTCCAAAGAAAGCTGGTTCTTGCTCCTAAACTACCTGCCACAATCTACTCTAATGTAGGAAAAAATAACTATCCTAATCTAAATTTCCAAGGGACCAAGGAGAGAGAATGCATGAAAATGAAAACCTACACTAAAGTGGTGATACACCAGAAAAGGAGGGGTGTGAGAGTAGTCTTCCAATGTGTGAAAAATAGAAGTAAAATGCATACTAGAAGGGGTGATAACAATTCTCCACAATCTGGAAAATGCATTCACAACAATATTTCATACATGCACAATAATAATGAGTCCTTGCAAGAGCATAAAAATAGACACAATATTCTTGTAATGAAGGTTGAAAGGGAAAGAAGAGTGCAAACAAACACAGCAGGGGAAGATGCATCCACAAACTTGTATTTTATTGCTTTATGATATGCACAGTTTAATCTATTACAAGATAAGGGCCCATATCACCATGCAAGGAGTCCAATACAAGGGCCTATAACACATTGGCTTCACAAAGCAATTTTTATAGAGCTTTGCTACAACAAAACTACTTCCTTTACAATGAGCCCAACACTCCAATTTATATAAAAATAAGAAGAGAGAGAGAGAGGGAAAATGGAAATCCCGAAATATGTCCCTCAACCACTTGTAAGAGGTATTAAATGGAGTGAAATGATGTTATATTTCTTGAAATAGACTCCCCATGCTGTCCCATGTGCTGCAAGAGAGAAAGAATGATGACTATGCCTCTTAATTTGTGCTCCCAACTACTAATTAAATAACTGTTATGAACCCGCCACATTTTCTACAAAATCACTTTCGATCCTTCATCAAAGCCCAAATTTCTTGATTCTTGTGTTGGGATTGGAAAAACAATTCCTAACGATTACCATTTCATGTGATTTTGTTGAGAAATACAAAAGTTACGACCTTCGAGTGTGGACAACTATTTTGGGTCATCGCTGCATTTTTGTCATTTAACGAGACCGAGCATTTAATTTACCGTAGATAGATATGTTTCTTTTATTTTAATATATCTACCTTCATCAAAATTAAGAAATCCAATTTTTTTGATGCAAAGGATCTCGTGCTCGTACCAAAAGTCCAATTTTATGAAAATCGGAGCTCGGAGTCAAAAGTTATGGCCATTTGAAGTTTGGGAGGTCAAACATTGACTTTTCTCTTCACTGCGGCTATTTCGGAAAAATCGGGTCTGCGTGTCCCACTGTCTCGGAAACATTCTTCCGCATTTCCTGATTTGATCTTCTTTGTCCTTACACATCCACCGTTGACCGGGCCATGAGGGTCGTTGACCTCCACATTCTCCGCAACGTATGGTTCCTCTTGCAGGTTTTTGCCTTTGCACGTCCCCGTGTGTACTTTTTCCCGATCCTAGAAACATTTCTCCATGCCACCCATAATACATTGACTTACAAAAAAATCAGATTTTTGTGTCCTACGCGTGCTACATCCCAACTATCCCATACATTTCTCTGTGCCACCGTAATGCACTTGACTTGTGGCAAAATCATCTTTTACGTCCCGTGTGTATCGGGACTATCTCGGGACAAAAAGTTCTAACTTCGCTGATTTCCCTTTGGCTTCAATACTTTTGAAAATGCGCGCCCCACGCATCCGTGTTGAACTTATGCGCTTGGGACACAAAAAGTTGATTTGGCTGATTCCTTTGCATTTCAGCTCCAAACCTGGTACGATGAACCTTGGTACGATCCGCACTGGTATGATCCACACCCTCCAGACCTGCAATGCATTAAAACAAGCTCGTGACTTCATTTTTAGATTTCTTCAAATTTTTCTAACTTGTTGGATTTTTTTCCTTAGATGGGGAAGTTAGAGAGAAACCAAGGGGACCCCCAAAACATGATTTCAAGCATTGAATCAATCTACTTACTTGGGACTGAAGAATTTGATACATGTTATCAAAATTACCTCGAGGGGTGAATTTTGGATAACACTACCTTTTAACTACTTTCATAGCACTCAAGTGCTTACATGTAAGTTTCCTCCTTTTATCGCTTATGCCCGATAAACTCCGTTTCGATGATCAACTTTACATTCCTTTAAACTTATCGATTTACCTCCACAACAAACCAAAAATGCATCTCATGGAGAAACGACAAGGATACATAGAAAAAGAATGAAGAATGATCCATTATTGCATTTTGTAGAGCTCTGGTTCGTTAATGACATTTAGAAATTAGATGAGTGCATTTAGCTATCTTTTCCCCTTTTACCTTCAAATTTGGACCCTACACGTGGCAAGATCTAAGCAACAATGGCCTGGGGGAGAAATCTGCATTTCCTAACATTTGGGAGAAAAAGTATAATTTCTCATTTTTCTTCGCCCCTTTGCAGCTCCGTCAGAGGCCGGACACGTGGTGCCATTTGAGTGGCTAAGGAAATGTGGTTCAAATCATGTCATTTAAACTCTTTTTAACAAAAAGCTCAAATTCTCAAAAACCTCCGCCGACCCGCTTTGACTTTTCAACGTGAACACGTGGCACACCACGATTGGAAAAAGGGGTCACGGCTCAATTTGTAACATTTTAACCCTTTGGTGAAAAAGGCTCAAATTCTCAATTTCCCCGTAGGCCCGCTTATTCCGATTTCATTCTTCAACATGTGGCATCATGTGATTGGTTGCGGGAATGCGCTTCAGTTTTATACTTTATCCACTTTTGAAAAGGGGAAAAATTCCAACCTTTCCCCGAAAGTCCATGCCTCATTGTTGAATTTTCAACATAGGCCATGTGTCCCTTTCGATTCGCCACGGGATTCGGGTCATTTTAGAACTTTTCACCCTTTCTCTGTAATGCCTTAGAGAATAAAATGGATCCATCGCCCCAAACTTCTACCAAAACTGCTCCAACCAATCAGGGACCCACGGGGATGCGGGGAAAATTTGACATTTTTTCCAAAATCACCAAAAGTGATAAGTTCAAAAAGGAACCCGTCTGATTTAATCGATCCAATGGGAAACAAACGCATAGATTCACCTTTCGAGTAATAATTTGATGGGGAAAAGAACGTAGGAAGTTGCAAGAAATGGGAAAACACCATTTTTGCTCCCGATGAAGAATTTCTTTCTCTAGCAAAAAGGTTAAAAACAAAAGATGCAAGGTCCCACACATTCCAAATGCATAAAAGAAGAACTAAAATCATTTCCCATCCATTGAAAATAGGTAAAAGTTTTAATGGCAGTGGATTGAGGAAATTTTGATTAAAAACGTCGTGGGAAATGAAAACGAGCATCTGAGGAGTTTAAAACACGAATTTCTTCTATGACAGGGCTCCAATTTTCACGAAATTAGATTCGAAAGGGTGGGGAAAATTGAGAGGACAACAAGATCACCAAAAACTTGAAATTCATCAATATGATCCTTTATACACTCTTTTCTCTTCACAAATGAAGTACACATGTTCCTTTTTCACATTTTCAACATTTTCTTTTACATACTTCATTACATGCTTTTTATACATATACATGCGTATTTGACTACTTGATTATCTACTCTTTTGTAGGTTCGTCTCGTATGGGAAGTAAGCGAGCAACAACAAACCAACACCACACACATCGAAACCAGGAACATGTACATCACACATACCGGCATATACGCACATGTTTCCACCCTAGGTTCATTCTCATCACCTTTTACACTTTTGCATCTTTAGTCTCCATGCTCCATATTTTTTTATCATTCCACACTTTGTCTAGTCCCTTGACACACTTTCTACCTCAATCTACATGGATATCAAGTACACATCTCTATCTACTTTATGTTACTCGAGAATTCTTCTCACCAACATAAAGTGGGGAAAATGTAGACATAAAATCATGCATTTTCGGTAATTATTTAGTTTCAATCACATACTACTATTCATATGGTTCCTAAATAATAAAATTGCTAATTAAACCATGTCTTTGGCCACCTTTCTTTTCTTTATGCTTTTGATTTTAATCTTACAATATTACTTACTCGATCTATCTTTTTACCTTTTGACATTTTTCATTTTGGACACCGCGCAAATACCCAGGGACGCTAAACCTGTGCACCTTAGTCCCATTTGGGTGCCCTTGTCTTCTTTGTATTTTGGTCACACTTTCTGGGTATTTTCTAGCTATTTGAGCAACTTATATTTTTGTTAGTTGGCCTTTTCGGGTTAATTATGAAAATCATGCGAAAGAATCATATTAATATAAAGTTATGTGATCATAATAAGGGACCAAGTACTAAACATCTGTTATCTCCACCTAAGGTTGCATCCATCAAAGGCATCTATAGCTCCATTTGCATCCATCTAACTCCATCACAAGGGACAAAGACTAGTTCATCTAGTTACTTTCTCGTTACTCACAAAGTGTGGGTGACAAGAGCAACCTAGGACACAATTACGCGCCCACACACAAAAACTACATTGGGTCTGAGATGTAATGCAATGCTCAATGATAAATCCATCATTTTGGCAGTTGAGGACAATCGACACCCTTCATTTGCATATTTCTTTTTAGGGGTTTGATGATTTGTTTAGGGTTTTGTAGGTGATTCATTCATTCCGATTTACAGAGACATTCAACGGAATTCAATGACATACACACGATAAAAGGTGAACAAGTGTGAACCTCTTGTGACACCTCAAATGAGGTTTTCTAGAGCATCTACGTAGACCAGGGTGCCCATAATCTAGACCAGGGTGCCCGAATCTGACCAGGCACCCACGGGCATCCATATCCTTCTCCGTGCCATAGTCTAGTCAAATCTACATTTTTCCGGGTTTTGTATGATGGTCCTCCATATCTGTTTAGCTTGAGTCTCCTTTGCTGCGACACAACCCAACAACCTCTACAAATTAGCTAAGGCTCTTCTAACCCTCTTTATAATTAGGGTTTCATATTTTTATTGCTTAGTTGCTTGGGTATTATTTCAGTATTTCATTATTCATTTATTTATTGCAAAATTGCATTAGATTAGGCTATTATTTTACATTTTAGCATAATCAAAAAGCTATATTAAGGACCTACCCCCTTCCTTCCAAACTCACACCATAACTTTATGTTGAGAATATGATAAGAGCATTCTCCACCACTAAATAAACTTGTTAATCTTGCCTCCATTCATCCACTCTTTGCATTAGAGTAGTAAAGGAAGATCCATATATGGCCTTGTAGCCATTTTGGAGAGATCCTTTCCTCTTGTGAGAGATATCCATCCTTTGATCCCTTTGTGATCTTAAGGAGTAACTTACAATTTAGAAGGCATATCCAATTTAGCAAGAATTAGCTTGATGTTTTCAAAGCTCCATTTGGATGCATTAGTTTAAGATTTTTATCTTGCATAGCCTTATCTTGATGTTAATGGTAGATTAGCTTAGTTCATTTGAAACTACTTGGTGTTAGTTTCCATTAAATTAGCTTAGATTATTTAGCATACATAAATTTGGCACGCTCGGTGGGACACCTCTTTGTCTCACACGCATTCTTTATTTTGGTTAAGTTTCTTTTTGCATACTAACCCTCTTTTGAATATATTGACATAACTTGTGTTTCTAAGTATGTTTTGTTGAGTCTTCCTTTTAGGTATAAAGTAGGTGAAATGTTGTGAAAATTGGATCTTAATGTGAAAAATTCAAGCTTTCTCCATGTTTTCATTTTTGAGTTCACTTTTCATCATTTTACATGCTAGTTTTGTCAATTTGTTGAAAATCTTAAGTTTTTGAGCATGTATGTTAGTGTTTGATAGTGTTGAGTCTTATTTTCACATATTAAGGAGGTGGGTTGTTGTCAAAATTGGATCTTGATGTGAAAAATTTAAGCTTTCTTCATGTTTTCATTTTTAGAGCTTCATTTTTCATCATTTTACATGCTAGTTTTGTCAATTTGTTGAAAATGTTAATTTTTGAGCATGTATCTTAATGTTTGATAGTGTTGAGTCTTATTTACACATATTAAGGAGGTGGGTTGTTGTCAAAATGAGATTTTGATGAGAAAAATTCAAGCTTTTTCCATGTTTGCATTTTTAGAGCTTCATTTTTCATCATTTTACATGCTAGTTTTGTCAATTTGTTGAAAATGTTAAGTTTTTGAGCATGTACATTAGTGTTTGATAGCGTTGAGTCTTCTTTACAAATATTAAGGAGATGGGTTGATGTCAAAATTGAATCTTTGTGGTAAAAATTTGATCTTTTTATAGATTTTGGGACTTTTTTTTGACATTTTTGAGTACATGTTAAGTGCATACCTGTGAGTACAAGAGCATATCTCAGAACTTATCTTCTTACGGAGGCCATAAAATTTTCACCCAAACTTGAAACGACTCCATTTTTTTGCAACGGAAAAGAATTAAAGTGAAATATAAAATGAACACATAAATTTGGGATTTAGACTTACAAAAAGTGCAGGGCTTTTTCTTAATTATAAAACTGGCCATTTCTTTGCATGTTAGATTCATTTTAATTTGATCAACGCCACATATGCTCTTCTCTTGCACTTTCGAGAAACCTTGAGAATTAGAAATGGCTATGATTATGGATATTTTTCTAACATTATGGTTTTCATTTTTTTAGAAATGGTGTTAACATTTTAAATATTTGTTGGAAATCTCTTTTTTGTTATAAATTCATCGAAACCACGTATGCTCTTCTCTTGCGCTTTCGAGTGATCTTGAGAATTAGAAATGACAAAAATTTGGATGCTTTTCTAACATTTTGATTGTCATTTGGAAATATGGATAACATTTGATATTTTGAGGGTTTTGTAGGTTTTACTTTTGACATCATTTTCTAACACATTTAAATGCTTTGATGAATGTTATATTTCCATGCTTTGCTTGAGTTAGGCTAAAGTTTTTGTATGCTCTTCTCTTGCACCTTTTGGTGATCTTGAGAATCAAAAAAAGATTTAGTCTTCTTTTCTAACATTTGGATTAACTTGGAAATTTCATCATTTTTTGCTTAAGGGAATGAATCTTTCATAAAACATTTTAATGGTCATTTGAATTAAAGTTTTCCATTTCTATCTAGTTGGATTAATTGTTGTGTATGCTCTTCTCTTGCGTCTTTGGATGATCTTGAGAATCAAAAGAAACCTTTAATCCTCTTTCATAATATTGTGGATTTCTTAGAAAACTACTAACTCTTGAGTGCATGACCTAATTCGCTTGTCAAAGAATTAAGATCTAAACAAATACTAACTACAATGTGTTACAAGTTGCCAATGGTGTACTAAACCTCATTTTTAATTCAAAATAAAAAACACATCACTTTATTGAAAACACTAGTATTTGTAGGTTTAGATAAGGGTTAAAATCCATCTCCTTCAAACCGAGTGAAGTATCTTCGCATAAGCCATAAAAATCATTATGAGGATTACCACAGGAACCCCAAAGTAGTCCATAACTTGAGGGAACTAGTGGACGAAATGGGAAGTTCTCCACTACCCACTTGAATAGAACAAAAACCCACAAGGAATGCTTCAAGTTTCCCGTATGAGGCCCCGTTCATTAATTTGATTGTGGGGTAATGGTCCTTTGTCTAGGATTTATTCTAGAAAAACGTACCTCTCTTAGGAAAGTATTGGTGAGTGTTGAGAACAAAATATTAGGCAACCATTTGGCATTGGGGCCAACTTGACTTTATCCATCGTGTTCTAAGATCCTTCACAAAGAAACAAATTTTTCAAAGTCAAAACCTTGTTATTCGAATAAGGGGAGAGTCCATTAAAGTTGGCACCACATGATATTCATCATGAAATTTTCAAAGCGAAACTTTGACCTAGTTTCTATCTTGTCATAAAACAAGGTGAAACTCTGCCAAAGTTAAGCCAAGTATTTTTCATCACCACTTGTTTTATCTCCTTTGTTCTCTTGTTGACATTTTTGGTCAAAATAGGGCAACCTATGCGGTGTTACAAAAAATAATCGTGTACACCAATTTTGTATTCACTTACATGACCATGTTGTGGTAGGAATTTAAGTGTTGAAAGTGTGCTGATACATCTTCATGTTTTGGTAAACCTCATCTTTATACCCATATTGAGATATCTCATTATAGTTAGGTGATGCTACCTTGATTTTCCCTTTGCATCACTATGATGCTCATATCATAGCACTACATTTGTGATACTTACATCTTGTTTTCACAAATTTGATATAAGTGTCTCGATTGTATTGTTACACTGCTTGCATTGTATTAATTAAATGATATACTTGTACGTAGTTTTTGATTCAAACATTGCCCTTAGATGTAATTTTTGATTCAAACATTTCCCTAAGTCTTGGAAGGTGTTTTCATTACGCTGTTTGCATTATGTCAATCCTATTTTGATACTACATCTTGTTTTTCTTAAAAATTGATTAAAAGTATCCAAGTAGTATTGTTACGCTGCCCACATTTGTAACCTCCATTTCCAACACTTAGACTTTGTTTATATTAAACTGATTTTAGAGTATATACTTTACATTGTTACGCTAGTCACATCACCTCAACCCTCTTTTAGTATTTAAATCTTGTTTTTCTAAAACTTGATTTACATACTGAAATTGTGTTGTTATCTTGTCGGAACAATCTTTGAGATAGATTATTAGACATAGGGAGTAGGTTCTTTTGTGATTGGTTCCTTGTTTGGAACTTGCTTGATTTTCCTTAGTACCTTTCATCGTACATATTTATCTCCTTAAAAATTATTTGTTTATTTGATTCCTTGATTCCTTGATTCAATTTGTCTTAATTATTTGACATTCATTGTGACATTTCAATTGTCATCATGCTTTGGTTCATTATAGTACTTGTTCACATTTTTCAAACCTTAGTAAAAACATTTCCTATTAAGAAAATTTTGAGACAATTCAAACATCTAGGAAAATATTTCCTTTACAATCATTACACTACTCAAATTGACACAAAACTTCCTTTTCCATGAAGGAGTTCAATCACACTATCTAGGTCTTGGCATTTGGACCCAACAATGCCAACAATGACTAACTATCACATGGTTCCTCACACTTACAAAAATAGGGAACCTAGGTTTAGGCATTCACATCAAAATACACCCATCATGACTAAACCTCGATTGGTTCTTCGCGCTAGAGAAACTGTTTAGTTACCCCTTTCCCCACCTTCATCTCATAGTCGATGGTATGATTTTGATGATTCTAATCCATATTATTCTTCTTATTCCCCTCAGTATCCTAATTATTCTAATCCAAAATATTATTCAAATTCTCCTCAGTCTCCTGAGCCTCATCCAATCGACTTTCTTCTAAGGAATAATCAATCTCCTAAATGACATTTTCCTCCTTTAAGGATTTGTGTCATGAAAATTCCTATAATGAAACATCTAATTTGACTCTTGAGTCACGGTCTTCCCTTTCTTTGCAGGACCACCTTTATTAGTCGCATCAACAAAGTCTTCCTCCCGTGAAGATTCGTGTGACTCCAAGTTCCTCCAATCAAACATCTAATTCGAATCTTGAGTTGTGGTCCTCCCTTTCTCCGCAAGACCCCATTTATCAGTTGCCTCAACGATGTCTTCCTCCTTTTAAGATATATACAAATCAAAATTCCTCTAATCAATCATCCAAGTTGACCCCTATGTCACAATCTACTGACTTTATATGCGATCCTCTTTGTCTACACTGCACTATGTCGTCTTTTAGGAAAACCAATACCAACCTATTCCAAATCTACATGTTTTGTTAGGAAAATTATAATATTAGTGCGTACATTGTTGTTAAGTTGTTGAATATAATATTGTGATAACAATATTGTTTGGGTGGTTAAAAAAATCCACCTAAGATTAGTTCGAGTTGTTTGTGGAGAGAGAATATGATTCCTTGATTTAAGGAGAACCTATTCCTATATATTTGTAAGAGTTCCCGTATGAAATCAATTAAGAAGAATTATTACTGTTCGACTTATTTTCCCTGTGTAAATCTGTTTGTTCTCCTTCATCTGGCATGAAAGTGAGTCAGGCATTATCCATGCGAGTCTTGTACATGTAATTCATCCGGTCTGCATACAAGAATGCGCTGGTCTGAGTAGGTTATATATTTTGTAAGTCCAAATACATAATGATTTATATCATTCCTGCGTGGATCTGATCTATGCAACTGCGTTTGTTTTCATTCTCTCAATGTAATCTGTGTAGTCTTCTTTATGGCGTCAACCCATTTATTACATTCACAGATTCAAATTTGCATTAGTTGATACTGCAGACCTGTCTTGGCTCTCTGAGTTGGTCGACGTAAATAGCTCAATCAATACTAGTTGGTCTATCAAACATCAACAAGTCATATCTATCGATTTCCTGTACATATGATCAACCCACCTACGGAGGAGGTCGTATAGTGCATTTTTATTTCATTATTCTTTACCGTTATATGTACTCATAAGGATCTGCTGGAAATAGTAGGAGTTACAAGGCATTTTGCATAAATGTCAAATTTAGTTTCCTGTACATTGGCTTCAAGCCTAACTTCCAAAACATTGCCCATTGTTTTGAGAAGCCAACGCATTTTTTTATGAAGGAAAGAGCTCCTCCTTCCAACAAGAGCGGCTCGTCTGACTCTGAGTTCTTATTGCTGTTGCAAGCCATTTGTAATCGTGTTGGAGTTGACGTTTATCCTTTAGGTTTTAAGTGTTTCAAAATTTTATTTGGTCGGTAATGTTTTTTTACTAAAGTGAGTTTTCCATTAGCTGAGTATTTATTTCTTTTAAAGTCCTCATAATATATCATAATTCAAATAGTTTGTTGGTATTTTTGAGTCATTAGTCAATTCTCAATTTCTTGTCGTTTCTTTATTGAGTCAAGACTTGATTTTTAAATAGAAGTGTCGAGTCAACTAAAATTTGAGAGTCATTGTAAAAAGCGTCTTGAAAATGTATCAAGGGTCAAAGTGATTCCAAGTTTTTGTTTTGTGTTATATTGAGACCTTATATGTTGTTTAATCATCTTCTTTAAAAAAAAATTGTCAATGCAAGACTATATTTGTGTCAATTCTCAAGTCATCAAAAATATCATCCAAATTGTCATTTCTATTGTCTCGTCATTGTTTAAGTATAGTCGTTTTGTGGAGTCAAAATTTGTAAAAATTAATTTTTTTTTCCTTACGAGACGCATTTTCGGTGTTACGACATCATGACAACCATTGATCCTCAAAAGCTAAATTTGTTGAGCTAGCAACATGAAACTAGAGGCTAGAGGATACACAGAGGATGGAGGAAAAACAACATCCTCTCATCAGTCACCACCAACGAGGCCGCACATACTGATTTGGTGACATGTGTGAGTGTGTGTTTATTTCATTTGATTTCAATGTGGTGTTTTCGAATAATGTGTTATGGAAACTTCACATTGTGGGGGGAGGGGGAAATGACACAATGCTTCAGTTTGTATGTGTGGAATGATATGTTTGCACTATGATGGATTCTGATATGTTATCTCTTGAAGAACAACTATGATGAGAGCCAAAGAATGCACTGGACACATCATGATATGGTTGTAGGTAAACCATTTGAAAACCTTCACCCCTTTGTGGTTTGTGGTCAACCACTGGAAAACCACCTCACTCTTAGTTTTTGGTTAACCGATGGAAAACCAACTTTTGGTTTGTGATAATCCAAAGGAAAATCACATGATCGCGAAATTAGGTGCAGTGTAGCATGGACATTTTCCCCATGTTTACACTAAGGGGGAAGGTTACGAATTCTATATTAGTGTCCCATTAAGTTTTATTATGGGTAGAAAATAATATTATTATGAGTTGTTTTAACAACTTACGTGTATAGAAAAATAGTTAGAGCTACCTCATTGTTTATAGGAGAAGCTTAAACTATAAAATGTATCCAACATTTCGTATGAGATATAAAGTGTAAATTAATTTGCTGTGATTAATTATTATGGTTATTTTGTGTATTAGACTCTTATAGCTCTTTCATATTCTTCAACTCACGAGACATGTAAATCCAAATCTACTTCGTCACTTGAGTCATCTTCTTCTATCAATCAAAAATCCAATCCCTCTTTGGCCATTGAGTGCTTTCAACTATATCTTAACATATCCTTATCAATCTTCTAAAGTTTCAACACTTGTTGGACCCCTTTCTTCCAATCAACCTACTATGGTTAGACCAAAAACGACCCATACCGATCGATTTCTTTTAGAATGAAGAAGCGATAAGAGAATTCATGGGGCTACATGATGACATTCCTCTAGAGGATCATGAGAAAGGATTATCTTTTGACCTTGATGCATTCACATATTGTGGGGAAGAATTTGATTCCTTTTGTTAGAAAACAAAGGAAGATCCTAAGATCATCAAACTTGATCCTCCTCTTATTCTTCCATCTTCACATTCCCATTACATGGAGAAATGCCCAGGGTCTGTCATTGATCCTTGTCCTATCTTCTCATCACCCCATCATTCTTTACATATCAAAATTCCTCAATCAAAATCTCACCTTGGGTCACCTCCTAGTAGCCCATCATCTTCTTCTATATGTGGGCCACCTCCTAGTATCCCTTCATCTTCTATTTGTGGGTCACCTCTGGGTAGCCCATTATCCTCTATTATTGGGCCACATATTAGTAGCCCCTTATCTTCTATATTTAAGACACATCCTAATATCCCTATATCTTCTATTTATGGGACACCTCCAGGCAGCCCATCGTCTTCCATCTATGGGACACCTCATGGTATCCCATTTTCTTCTATACTTGGGCCACATCCTAGTAGCCCTTCATATTTTATCTATGGCTCACCTCCTGGTAGCCCATTTTATTCCATCTTGGGGCCACATCCTAGTAGCCCTTCATCTTCTATATGTGGCTCACCTCCCAGAAGCCCATCCTCTTTAATTCTTGGACCATATACTTTTCGTCCATCATATCATCCTTCTATAAAAAAATATGGCAAGCCCACCATCATTCCTAATGTTCTTATCATCAATCCTAAACATCCACTTTCTTCTCCCACTTCTTGGGATCGGAAAAATCACACATTAGCTTATATGAAGCCCAAACAGTTTCTTATTCAAGCTAAGATCAAAACTCCTAAGAACTCCAAATATCCCAACAAGTCAAACAACCATAAATATACAAATCAAATGTGATTCAAGAATGCACCCCAACGTAACCTTCAAGTATGGCGTAAAGTGTAGAAACCAATGGATAGGGCACTCAAGATCATGCTAGTGCAGAATCATAACACCACCAATGTCTCATGACCGGATGGGTTGAGACTCTCAGTGTGATTACAAAACATGGAGCATCTCTCAAGGTGTGGGACCTTGTGAGTTGAGAGAGATCTTTGGATTGAGGCTGGTTCTTATCCCTCTATTCAGGTGTACACAAACAAATTGCAGAGGATCTATTCTAAGTCTATTCTATCTACCAAGGAGACAGGGTTAGAGAGATGCAAGAAAATAAACCTAAGCTAATGAGGTGATACACCAAAGGAATGTTAGACACTCATTTTGTAGTTTAACACAGACCACAGGAATGTAATACAAACAACATGCACAGATAACCAGACCGCAATAAGAGATCGAAAAGACAACAATGAATACATGAGAGGGTCGAGAATCATCCACAGACATATATTTTATTTCTCAGGAGTTGATACAGTATATTGCAGTGGCCAAGAAGAAAAACTTGCATTACAACTCAAGGAGAGGTTAGAAAAGCTCCAAAAATCCTTTTATGAACAAAAGAAGAAGGGAGGGCACAAAACAAAAATGTCCAACCCTTTACAATGAGCCCCGACCCTTCCTTTATAGATTCAACATAGAGGGAAGAAGGAGAGAGAAGCGGGAAAACTAGTTCAAAGCTCAACCACTATCATCAATGCCTCCTGCAAAATTTACCCCAAATCTATCGTGCCTACATCAATTACTTGTTCGGCGCCTCAAAGGAGGAGGAACGGTAGATCAGATCAAATCTGATCTGGTTGTTGGGGAAAATAGATCTTGTATTAATGGCCTAAAGACATTTCTTCATTTTTTCCCAACCTAACCTCTCCAAAATTAAAGTTTCGATCTCCATAGTATAGACGAGGCTGATATCTTTCCAACGGTGCTAGATTTTTCAGATTTTGAGCATTGAGTCAAAAGATATGCCCATTTGAAATTTGAATCGGAGTCTCCGTACAAAATGGTGGGAACCAGCTACCAAAATAGGCCCCTTTTGAAATCGGACACGTGGAGGGCTGGCGCATGTCAGGGTTTGCCTTTGTATTTTGCTTTTGAAGTTGTTCCGGCCGGCACGTGGCTTCTTCCGCGGTTCACTTAGTTTCTTCATGTTTTGGCTAACACTTTTGCTTAGTGGGGTCATATATCTGACCGAGGACACATGGAGGCCTGGCATTTATTTGGAATCCTTCCCGCAATTTTAATCTTGGATTAGCACCATGCTGACACTTGGTACCCTCCACTGGTCTATCTCTACTTTGACTATTCAACCCCTACCCTGCCCCTTTATGAAACCGGACATGTGGAGGCTCCACACTCATTTAGAAACCCGCTCAGGATTTTGCCTTTGAAGGAGCGTCGGGTTGACATGTGGAGGCTTCCACAGACTCTTGGACTTTTCAACGGCCGCTCCTACTTTTTTGGGCCCTAAACACGTGGCGAGATGGCACTCATTCTCCATACTTAGTCAATTTTGGGCCCGCTCTATCCTATTTTTCAACTTGGACTACGTGGTGAGCCCGCGCTCATTTGGGTCTCCACTTTTGGATTTACCTTTGGAGATGCACCAAGCTGATGCGTGGCAACTTCCGCTAGCACCTTTATACTTAGTCTTTTTTTAGGCCCGCCCCATCCACTTTTTTGAATTTTAGCTTTGTTGGATCTGCCCCTCTTTGGGCCTGGGACACGTGGGGGCCTGGCGCTTATTCGAGTCTCCCCTTTTGGATTCAATATTTGGAGGTGTGCCATTTGGACACTTGGCAACGTCCATTATCTCCTCCATACTTAGTCATTTTTGGGCTTGTTCTAAACTATTTCAGAGCCGAAGACTTCGAACTTTCACCATTTCTTTTCCTTTGAGCCTCTGGTTCTTTGACACTATTTTCCCTTCCCGACCCTGCTATTCCATTTTAGAGCCCGCCTGCAACCTATTTGCTGGATTTGAAGCATGGGTTCATTCGACAGAGCCGTTTCTTGAATTTCTTCTTGCAGGGGTTGTTTGATCTTTCACAGGCCCTGCCACTCCATTGTAGAGTCCCTCTGTTGCCTGATTGTAGGATTTGAGCATGATTTCTCTAGTTTCTTCTGTGTGGGGTTGTGGTTGACCAATTTTACAGGGGAAAAATATGGATAACAATTTGGTGACTTGCAGGGGCATCTGCCTGCTAGATGAAGAGATCAGTAGCCTTGAAGCATCCATTAGGCACGAAGTCAAAAATAATAGCATGATGCTGATCCTTTCACTTTGAAAATTTGATACCAGAGCCGTTGCAAGCCTGATTGGCTTGCTCTTAGTTACCCTGAACTTGCCCGCACGTCCGCACTCTCAATTTTCATAAGAAATATTGAAACAAGGCTTCTGAGAGTAGAAAATTGTTTTAACCCAAGGCTTTCATCTGTCCCTGAATGGACTGTCTTGAAAACGTTCTTTAGTTGCTCTGCATTTGTTTTATTTTGAAATTTACAACTATTACAAGAAACTATGAGTCTTTTGCCATGAATGGTGAAGGGCATGGCCTCAGTAGCTTTGGAGAAATATGAACAAAACTTATGTACAAAGACAAAATCATACATGCCTCAAATGAGACATGCAAAGTGTGCACAAGCACTTCTTCTGCTGAAAACAAAATCTACTCCTACCCCTACACTAATCAGAGAAAGAAAATATTAAACAAAGCCTACAACTGGTAGGGAGAAGTAGCTTCCCTTTCTCAAGAGGGGCAGCCATGCAAATGATTTGACACTAAATATAGCTGCTACTCGTATGAGTGAAAAATTGACTTTAAGCCGATCCTCCACCCATATCAGCAAGGTATCAACATTAATGGAAAATACCTCCTCAAGCTGATTTACATTAGACTCCTAGAGGTGTTGATGGTGACCCTTGGTGCTTTGATACTCATCCTCATGCCACTGAAGTAGGCATGACTAGTTTTGGCTTTTCCTTGGCTCCAATGAAGCCAAGTATTTGATTGGGCAAGGTATGGTCCTTTGAATCGACCATGGTTCTAAACTTTAACTCCAAGAATGGAGCCTTCTTGTTGACCCTCATGGATGGATGGTGTGGGAGGAATGATAGCCTCATACTATTTCTCTTCCTCTGCAGACGAGTGTGAATTTTAGAAGATCAAAATCTTCCAACTTTGATTCAGGAGGCATGTTGCAAACTGTAGGTTGTGCTTGCACGTTCTCTTCCATGGCAACAGGCTCTTGTGATTGAAGAATGAATGATGGGGGAGAAAAGATTGCAATTTCAACTAGCTCCTTCTTATCAAAACATTATTTTGAGTCTGATAGGAAATCAAACTCTTTACTATCCTGCTGTAACAAGGTCTCTCCCTTTTGCATGGTGATCTTAAAATCTTCATTATTTTCACCATATGAAGCCTCATCTTCAAACATGAAGCTAGTGAGTTCAGGCTCTTCCAAAAATTAGACTTTTGGAGAGGTTGAAAGGGAGAGGGTTTGTACTTTCTTGTGTAACCGGATCATGATTCAGTGCCTCAAATCTATCTTGGTCACCTCCATATGCTCCTCTTTAACTGGACTTGGAGCTGGTTGTTCTTCTTCCTTCTCTTGTGAAGAACATGGAAGACTCATATCTTCCAACCTTGGTCTCAAAGAGCTGTTATGAAGTGTAGGCTGCTGTCCTTGAATGTCCTCCTTCATGGAAACAGGCTTATATGCTTGGAAGATGGATGGAAGAGGAGAAAATGATGTGATCTCCTCAGGCTCCTCTTCACCAAAGCAATCTTCCAAGTCTGACAGACAGTCTGCCTCCTTGTTGTCCTACTGCAGGTGCTCTACCTCCTCCATGGTGTCCTCCTGATCTGAAACTTGCTCACCATGGTTCCCCTCTTCCTCAAACATGAATTTTGAAAGTTCAAACTCTTCTTCAACATTAGAGCTTGAAGGGGATGAAGTGGGAGGAAGAACTAAAGGTTCTTTTGTAGCTGATCTATGCTTGGAGCCTCTGAAACTGTATGGTCCTCCTCCATCATGGAATTATCAATCAAATCAGGCCCTTGAAATGAAAGAAAAGGATCTTCAATGATGCTTTCTTCATTGAGTGGCTTCAACATTGATTTTATTTCTCCCATCTGCTCCTCTTCAATGGGACTTGGAGCTGATTGTTCTTCCTCCTCAACTGGTTGTGCAGCTTGGACCAGATCAACATCCTCTTCAGACAAAGTGCCATTAGGGACATTGTATTCAAAGCAAACAGGATGTTGATCTTCTTCCTTTTGTTTTTGTTCCTTCTCTGCTGCAAACTCAGCCTCAGCCACCACTGGCTCTTCAACCTTGACCTTCTCTATTGGCTTAACCATCAAGGGGATCTTTGTAAACCCAAATTTAGCAGCCCAACTCTTCGATTGTCTGTCATTTCTTCTTTGTTGGGTTCCTCTTCTTGCTGCCCTTGGCTAGTTGTTTGATTTTCATCTCCCCAACATGGATTTGGGGAAGTAAGAGGAGTGGCAAGTTGGGGTTCAACCGGTTTTTCTATTGTTTGTGGTGGAGAGGGAGGTGGAACTTCTTGTTTCTTTGGAGGGAATGACTGCTTGGGAAGGAAAAGGGGAGAAGAATTGAAATGGGATGGAAGACTAGGAGATGGAGAAATGAAATCAACACTTGAGGCAACAAGTGAGGGGCTTGACTCTTGATCATGTTGAAATGATAAAGATTGAGAAAGAGAAAATGAAGGACATGGAGCTGGTGATTGACTTACCCATTGACAAGGTTGTCTTGTGTCTAGCTCATAAGCCTCAATATCTTCAATCCACTATGTAAGATGAGGCATAATTTCAACCATGAAGTCAAGCTTCTCCTGAGGGCTATAATGTCTTGGAAAAGGGCCTTCCCATGGACAAGGTGCCCTACAACCAATCTTGAATGCCTTCATTTGTGCTATGGCCCTTGATTGAACCATGCCAGCCTCCATTTTTTGAATCTTCTCCAGCAAACCAACATTCTCCACATAACTGTCACCATTGTATGTGCCCACTTGTTCTTGATAAGCTCTATGGCCAAACTGACTTTGACCCTGTTCATATGGGTAAGCGTAATGGTCCTGGATCTGATTATAATGCTGATTTGGAGGAGTTGGTAAATTCATTGGAGGTGAATTGCATTTCTGTTATAAGTGTGAATTCCAAGAAGGAAATGAAGTCATGATTACAAAACTTCATGGAATGGGAAAAAATGAAAGAGATGGAAGAAGAAAATGGATGAAAATGGGTGGAAATGGATGGAAAAGGTCTGCAACTTCGAGAGATAGGGTTTTTAACTAGATGGAGTCGCCATGTGCTTGCATGTACCTCAAAAGGCTGAATCTCAACAGAACACACTGACATTCTAAGATGAAGTGGTAAGGTGCTTCGCACTGTCCCACGGCATGTAAAAACTGTTAGTGCAGAATCACAACAACCCTAAATGTTTGCAACTAGATGGGTTGAGACTCTCATTATGATTGCACAACATGGAGCATCTCTTAAGGTGTGGGACTGGAGTAAAGTCTTCTTACATCATACACATATACTTACATCATACACAAATAGTGACCGGAGTAAAGTTTTCTTACATTGTACACATATACTTTTCTTCACCATCAAACTCATGATTAGGGCTGAAATTTTTCTCTACGAGGTGATCATCCCTTTAGGATTTTTTTGTCTTTAAGTGGATCACTTGCTCACCATAGCTTTCATGTAATTCCACTTGCATTCTTGAAGAGAACTTAGCTTCATTTTGAATGAACTGGAAAATTTACGTGTCGCTATCAAACACTTGCCAGCTGATATCATTATCAGGAAGGGATTTCATGATCACCATTTTAACATGCTGAACCTTTCCTTTGATAAAATGCTCAACATGTGAGAATTACAAACGAAGCATGACCATCTGATCTGCCTCTTTGTACATCTTTCTTGGCACCCCTACATATTTATAGCATCAAAATATTTAGGAGGTCCCAAACTCTATGTTTATAAGCTTTGAGAAGCTTATCATTTGTTGCGCACTTGTTTGTGACATGGTGGATAACAACCTCGGTGTTCCTAAAAATATGCGATTGCCTTGACCCTTTTCTATTTGGCAATAAGAATATTATGCACCAACGCTTCATATTTTGCCACATTGTTGGAGCACGTAAATTATAGCCTATGCTTGCGAAGAATACCTTCTCATCCTTGGGAGAAATGAGAATAAAACTATGCCTGTGCCATTTTTACTTCTAGAACCATCAAAATACAACTTCCACAATCCATAATTTTCTTCACTTTGTTTGAGTGTGCTAGGCAACAAAGCTTCTTCTTCAAGGATACAGTAAGTACCAAGGCCAATTTCAAAGGCTTCAAGAGATTCAACATAAGGATAAAATTCATAGTGATTTTTGGCCCACTCATTCAACAATAAATTAGGTATGGGGGAGGAATAGGTTTTTCTTCTGAAACTGAAACTTGTTCTTGGCCTTCTTGGATTAGGCAGTTGGCTTGGAGAGGGGATGGGTCATATGACTCAACATGATAAGAGAAAATAGGTTCAAATTGTATGGTAAACTTGGTACCATACCTTGTTCTTAGTAACATATGAGACCAATCAGAAGACAAGTAACCACACACTTTAGAAGTGAAATATATTGATAGGAAAAGGGAAAAAAAGAGGCATGTCAATGATTAACACTTCTTGAGTTATTGTTAGAATTGGATAGACATGGTTAACTCAAGATACTTGATGACTCCTAAAGTAGTGAAATTTGCTCCTTTAAGGTGCAATACTCCTTTGGACATAGGGTTATACTTAAGACCTAAGAAATCAAAAATTTTCTTAGGCATAACAGAAGTACTAACACCCAAGTCAATCATTTAATTATGAACAAGATAATTTCCTATAATCAAATAAATGTAGAAAGGTGGGATTTTAACAACCTTTCTTAATTTCTTCTCATCTACTCAATAGATATTAAAAACAACATGATGTATTTGAACATTTGGATTGGCATGTAGGAGTTGCACCCGAGCTTCATTTAATAGGTCATGCTGAGATGGAATGGCCAGGGTATCCCACATTGTGACATTTACATTTATATTTTTCATTTGGTCCACAATGTTGAATGGAAGGCCCATTGATTTATGTATTTAAGGCACCACAACATATTTTTCATGATTGTTCGTGTGTAGAGGAAAGGGCTTAGCTTATGCAGAGGATTAACCTAAAAAATTAGGGGCAAAAACCACTTCTATTGAAGCATTGTGTAAAACCTCATACATAGGAATTTACATGCCATGACTATTGGGTTGATGAGCTGCGTATCTTTGATGTTTAAGATCAACTTTGTATGGTAGGAACTGGAGGTTACACGATTGAATTTAGTATTATCTTCTTGTATCTTGTGTTATCAATAACCTGGGTGCGTGGTATATTTGAAATATTTGCAACTTGATTGATTGCATAAAAGTATTCATCACTAAAGAACGTAAGGTTGGCCTCATGAACAAATTCTGACACTTCTTGATTTTCTAATTTACACGCGCTAGTGAAAGGTTCATAGTTTGAAGTATCTTGAATCATATAGTCCTACGCATGCAAGGAATTGGCATAACCATATTGGATATGAGGCATGTTACAAGGAAAGCACCACCATGTCTCTTAGACCAAATTGTTCTAAACTTGAACAAGTTCTTGAATTGAATTGGGCACTGGAAGAGGTTGAGTTGGAGGGATTTTTGCAATGGGAGGTGTGCATTAACATGCCATCTATCACTTTGTTGGTTCTACCCATATATTTGATTTGGATATTGATTTCTAAAGGGCTGATGGCCTTGGTTATACCCTTGATTAGAATTATTTTTGAAGGCTTGCACCTGCTAATTTTCTAAAGATATGACTTTATTTGACAAGTTTCTAATCAAGGATTTCATTTATTCGTCCTCCTTTTTCTGCGTGGAAGAATAGGATGTGTATGCATTGGGTTGAGCACTCTTATTAGGAATAGGAGAAATGGAAGGTTGAGGAACTCGATGAATTTATGGGAACAAGGGCATGGGTGGCCTAGAAGCTATATTTCCTATCTGGATACGACTATTTTATGCCCTAATTGTAATGTTATAATAAGTTGGTAAGGTTCTACCCCCATGGAATGAATCATGACTGAGATATTGCTATTTAGAGCCCTTAAATAGCACTTTAAATCATGTTGGGATGTAGGCCTTACCACTTAAGGAATCATGTCCCAAATGTTTTGAAATCATATATTGAAATCAATCATTTGCTCATTGGGTGGCCTCTTTGTTGTTGTTAGTTACTCCACCAAGGATAAGTGATCTAAATTATATTCAAAATACTTACAAAGCACTATGCCAAGATCATCCTAGATGGTAGTGGATGCAGTATCAATATCCTATACCATTCAAGTGCTTTAACTTTGAGTGAAGATGCAAGTAGCTTTACCGCTACTTCATCATGTGTAACCAGATAGAGAAAGTAGACATTGACAATATCCTGGATGTACTCCGCATGAGTGAATTTATTTTCATAGTAAAGTATGGAATACTTTTGAGTGTGGTTCCTAGCATATCATGCTATGCATTTAGAGAAAGAGAACTTCCGCCAATAAAATTAAAAACTAGAAAATTTCTCTAAGGTGGTGGATCTGCCATGATAGGGTGCATGAAAGGTATACTTGAGAGGAGGAGTGGAAAGTACACGATGCACTTTGGAGATGTAGATGAACACACAATTGTTCCACTGTTTCTTCTTTTGGAGAAATCTGAAGATACTAAAATGAATCTTCAACTAATGTGCTCTATCTAGTATGTATTCTTCTTAAGAAAAGGTATGCAGATCACTTGAAAACACTAGATATGAGACTTGGGAGTCTCCATATGTGTTTCAAAAAGCCTCCAAAGGATTGAAATCACTAAGTCACACATCAAAACTTAACAATAATAAAATTTAAGATTTTGATACTACTCCCACCAGCGTGCCAAAAGTCATGTTGATTTTAAAATTACACCCATCCAAAATTAGGATGAACTAGGATTTTGAGGCAATATGGGATGTCTCCAAGTTGTGGGACCTCGCACAATTGAGACAAACCTTCAGATAAGGCTGGTTCCTCTACCTATTTTTATTGCTAAAAATAATCCTATGAAGGAAATGAAGCTACCTATCACTACTCTATGATTCTAAGGGACTAGGGTGAGAAGGAGATACATGAAAAGGGAAATATAAAATAAAGGGAGGTGATAGACTTTGAAAAGAGGGGGGTGAACATGATTAGCTTTGAGTGAAAAAAGAGAAATGTGCGTAGGGAGGGAAGAAACGCGTGCCATAGTCTGAAACACACTTATACATCCATTTTCATGGAGCACAATGGAAAAGGGACATGCAAGGGACTTGAGAATGCACAAAAACCATCAATGTAAAGGGAAAGGAAAGAAGATGCAATAAAACGAGCTAGGGCAGAGTATAGCCACAAAACAAACTTTTATTGCTTCTGAAAGATGCACAATCGATTACAATGGTGGAAGAGGTGAGTATCCACATGTAAAGAACCAGATCTAAAGGCTTGTAACTCAAAATGTAAGGAAATACCTAAATAATTCTCTTGCAAACTAAAGGAGTCCAACCTTTTACAATGAGCAATGCTCTGCAATTTATAGAAGAAGGAGAGAAGAGGAAGAGAAAGAAGAGGGAAATTCAGATTCAAAAGTTCAACCACCAACAAAAATCAATAAACACCTATAAATCCACCAAGTAAGTATGCTAGATCTGCCTTCCTATGTCAATTTTTCTTATGGAAGACGGGAGGAGGGAAAATTGAATCAAATGGGTGGTTGAGCTAACTCAATCTATGCATTAATGTCCAGAGACTAGTTTCCCTACTTATCATGTACCAAATCCCGCCAAAATATGATATTGAATTATCCTTCATGCATCCCACATCAATAGATTTCCAACAAGAATAAAAGTTCATGAATCCAAGATATGTAGCAAAAGCTATGATGCTCTAAAGGTTACAGTGTAAACTAGACACACAATGACACATGGTGCACTCTGATTGGATGAAGGATCAACTAACTATTTTTTTGTTTCAGCCATGTGTCGTACATTCGGTTTTTTTAAGGGTTTGGTGGCCTATTGGCATGCTTTGATAGGTTTTGTGGGACTTACTCAAGTCGACAAGTCATCAAGTCGCAAAAGTGATTGGTGAGGAAGAATGCGTAAAGTGCATGTGAGAGAAATAAGTGTGGGGATCTAGAAGACAAGGTTTGAGAGGAACATGTACGTCGGAGAAGGAGGGTGTATATTTGTAGAATGATACAAGTATGAAAGTGGGCACGAGCATTAGAATGATTGAGCACGTAGGGAATAGAGGAAATGGTGTGTGAGAGCACACAAGGGAAAGGAAGAGTATAATGCCCAAATATGAAGGAAAGATGTGCAAGGGAAGAATCCAGAAAAGGAAAGTGAGCACAAGGAGATACACGGAACTCAAGAGGAAGTGAATGCATGTAGGAGGAATGCTAAAAACTTAGCTGGTTTGGAAGGAAAGTCGGGAAGGTGCACACAATGACTGATAAATAAGGCGGGTGCGTAAGAGAGAGGCATAAAGAAAGTTTGAGAGGAGATAGAAGATATATAGGGAAGCGGGAAAGCTTGTGATGGTGTGAAAAATAACTGCAACCAAGTAAACTATGCTAGAGGAACAACCAAAGTGCACACAATCATGAATTGGAACTACAAATCTAGAATGGGGATGTAAGTTGCCATAATAACCACGGGGTTATTTTGGTCAACAGGTCCTTTGGGCCTCACTTACTATTTACATTGTAACTAATATATTTATGGATAATAGGTAAATAAGCATAATATTGTAAGTAGATGATTATGTATCTATATAAATTGTAGACATAAAATCACACACTTTGAGTCATTATCTAGTCTTGATCACATACTACTATTTGCATGATTCCTAAGAAAGAAGAGTACTGATTAACCCATGTCTTTGGACACCTTTCGTTACTTTCTATTACTACTTTTAGTTTTACACCTTTATTGACCTAGTCTATCTTTTCACACTTCAGTTTCACCTTTTCCGGAATGGAGTGCCCATCCAAGACACCGAAAGTCTAGGAACCCTCATTCCTTCTGGGCACTGTTATCCTCTTTACACTTTAACCTCACTTTTTGGGTCCTTTCTAGCCATTTGAGCATCTTATATTTTTGGTATTTGGCCTTTTAGGGTTAATTATAAAATCCAAGTGAAGTAATCATATAAATATAAATTTATGTGATCATAATAAGGGACGAAGCACTAAGCAATAGCTATCACCACCTAAGGTTACATCCATCAAGGCATATATATGTCCATTTTCATCCATCTAGCTCCATAAAAAGGGACACATGGCTGGTTCATTTGAATCACACTTCATATGAGGGGAGTCTATTGTTTCCATGTAAACATTATTTACATTCTACATCTAGTTACTTTCTCACTACTCACAAAGTGTGACTGACACAAGAGCAACCTAGGGCACAATTTCAAACACACACACACACACACACACACCCACACACACCTAGAACTATAGTGGGTCTAAGACGTAGTGCAATTCTCAAAGTGATAAGTCCATCAATTTGGAAGCTAAGGAAAATATGACCCCTTCATATGCATCTTTCATTTTTAGGGTTTTGATGCTTTGTTTGGGGTTTTACAGTGATTCCTTTATTACATTTTTACAATGATATCAACAAGATAAGTGTGACATACACACAACAAGAAACAAATTATTTACACCATTTGGTGACTCTGTGAAATTTGATTTTGGACTTCCCACACAGACCAAGGCATCCAAATTATAGACCAGGGCACCACAGGTTCCCCAATCCCTTTTCTAGGTGCCCTAGTCTAGCCAAATCACTTAGATTTGCATTTTCTCAGGATCTTGTGTGATAGTCTCCCATTTATGTTCAACCGGTCTCCTCTGCGACTCGGTCTGTGACATCTTCTAATCAACTAAGGATATTACAACCCTCTTTGCACATTTATCACGGTTCCTAAAATTCCTCAAATTTCTTTGTCTGGTTTACTTTAAATACATCCTAATTTCCAAGTTGTTCTTAAAAATTCCCTAGACACCATGTATCTTCCCGAGATATGCCTTCGCATCAAGTAAGTGCTATTTTTGATCATTTATTTGATGAACCTAGCCTTTGTGATAAACCATCTAATTAACCCATGTTGGAATCAATTCAAGCTTTGCATTATTTATTTCAAGACAAATTTAAGGCTATGGAATCCATGATTACATCTCTCAAATATGAAATCCAACATCTTAAGGATGCTTCTCAGGATCATATTTTTCTCCTTCTACATCTCATCTTCATTCTATGTCTACTACATGTGCTCATATCAGTGAGCCTCAAGTCATACCATTACTAGAGCCTCTAAAATTTAATCACAATGCTAAGAAAAATGACATTCTTATTGAGCTCCTTAGTCATAAATTGATCAATTTACAATCTACTCATGGTTATCCTCCTTATCGATTTGAAATTTTTAGGGCCGTCCATATTGCAATTATCATTAAATCAATGGACACAATGAAAATGGCTGCTATGATTTACAATGAATAATCAAACATCTTGAGTGTCATAGATTTATCTCATTCAATGCACAACATTATGTTGCATACCCATCTACAAATGCTACTTCTCAATGGGCTTCTAATCTGATTTGTCTATGTATAATGAGCATCATGCCATCACTTCTATTTTTCGTTCTATGGAAATTCAAACACCACCTAATAAAATTCCTCTCAAAATAAATATAACACCTCCTCCTCTCAAGACACACACAAAATTACCAAGTCAAAGTATGCAACCACCTCTCAAAATCAATCAACCTTTTGCTCCTATCAAGTCTTCTCTAGTGTCATCAATACCAAAAATATACCATCATTCAAGATTTCTCCCTATCCCACTTTGCACTTCCATTTCATATTCATTTTATCAAAGAATCTGTTCCTACTAATGGTCAAGACACATTTCAAATTACACCACCATCACATGGTCTTGATGTTGCTTCCACAACTATGTGGCCACTTAATCTTTGATAGGTGAATTTTCTCACCTCATTTACCCGATGATGTAATCTTGTGCTTCGGTTCACAATTTATTGTTGAGAGCATCCTATTCACATGAACCTCACACAATGTAAAATCAACACTACACATCACGCATCTTCAATTGTACATTTTACATCTTATATCCTACATCTATTATATTTCATACATATTCTACACCTATATAATCTACACATATTGCATTACATCCTATAAATCCTACATTACAACTACACATTACACATCACATGATGATTTCTCATCCCTGCATGTATTACACATATTAATAATTTTACACATCTACTTTTACATGCTACACTCACTACCTGATGACACACTCTAGTCTCATGGTCCATACTAGACTTGAGGGTATACATCACAAATGGACCACATCACTTTCACACATTCAACCATTCAACCTTCTTCTCATGTGACATTCCTAGGTTAGTGATATACGCTATAGGCTACATCATCACTTTCTCTAGTGTAGCCTAATTTTAAACAGCAAAATCCCGAGGCACGCTAACACATCACTCATCATGAACTAAGATCTCACCCAAAGCACAAGGGTAATAGGTCCCTCTTTTATGTCAGATTTTTCAAGGGGTTAGCATGATTAAAAAAATATTATACATCCATTAAAGATAATTAAGTATAACAAGGTGCATAAACTAGATCTAGATCATAAAGTGAGCAAGAATAACTTAAGCCACTATTAAGATTAATTCCACCATGTAATAACTAGTAAGAGACATGCTTACAACCAACATCCAGTCGCAATGATCCATTATATTAATTAATGAAACAAAAAATATTCATACATATACCATAATGTCACCATAATTTATGCGCGTCAAGATCCCACATCATAACTCTAATAAAAAAGTAGTGATGATCCCAATCCATGCAAATCAATACATATTTATAGGGGTGGGGACTTTCCCTTCACCGCCTATGAACCTTTGAAAAATAGTCTACATGCTAATAATAACCATGCACCTTTACATAATAAATACGAGAGCATGCAAGCTCGCTAATAATAGATTATATAATTATACAACTGTAGTATAATCCTATTATTAGCTCCAAAATAATGCATGACGCTTGATCTTATACTCGTCCAAAATAGCCTTTGTGTGTTACCTAAGTATTCTTCAAAATGTGCACTACAATCCATGTCCATAATTATTCCCAATATGCAAAATGGATAATTCTTGATTTCATACCATCCTAGGTGCACCTTGTTCCATTATAGTTCCGTGTGCGTTCATGTGCCCTATGCCCACGCACCCAATCCTCATGTTCCTTCATACTTAAGCTGTATTACATCAGCTCAACATTACCCCACACTAATTTCATTTCCACCACTAGAAATGGGTAATCACAACTTATCTCTCCATGAATAAAGAATAATGAATAATGAATGAAAGAATAAAGGAATTATTGCACCTAAAGAATGAGAAACTATTCGACACTTTGCTCTTCTACCGGTAGGATCAACTCTAGATATTCAATCTTAATCTCTTGCCTCCAATGCATTCCAATCACTTAGCGCTTTATTTTTTTATTTGGGATGTATACAAATATGGCTTCCATTTCATCAAGAGTCATATTTCCACCTTAGTTCTGCAAGACCCTAAGAACATTAGCCATGCTTGAGACCATTCCCTCCATTATATCCATCCTTTCCACGATAAGTTTCCTAATTTATTTGATTCTTTCCTTGTGCGGGACTTGGGAAGCTTTAAGCACATTGTGATTTTCTTCTACCAACGTAAGTCTCTCTACGTGACCACGTGTTTCATTATTTACTACTTAAAGGAATTCATCTTCTTCTACCACAGTCCTTGTTTTTACTATCACATCTAGTGCTGCGCACATAGTCAATGCCACGTCTTCTTTCTTTAGGTCATCCTTTAAATTATGCAAAATAGAATCATAACCTATAATTTTTTTACAATTATGGTCTTGGCCCTTGCTACCTCCTCTATAATATCATTTGGTTTTGGCATGCACAAGGGTCCCTCCTCCAGTAGTAAGTGAACTATCATGTAAAAATAGTGTAAGGAAGATGAAAACTTTTCTGTAACCTTGTCCTGCATATATGGCCTCTTTTCAATAATCTCATCCCCGATTTTTTCTACCATTTTAAATACTTTCTATACCTATGCCTCATCCTTATCTCATTCCTATGTGATGCACTTGATTTCAGTGTCCTTATCTTTCTTATCCTCCAAAATTCTTTAATTGTTGCTTCTTTAGGAATGTTTTGGCACACAACTTCAATAGATACTTTAGTTAAGGGGTTTCTTACCTTCTCATCGGACATGATGGTGGGTTTGATTCCTATATGGAATGAATGGGTAGCCTTCTTTATTCTGTGTGACACATAGGATTCCTCACATACATTGAAGTCAAGATCATCCATATGAGTTTGCATCATCCATGATAATTGTTTCCTTGTGCGAGTGGTCACCATCTCCGCATCCATGAGCTCCCATCCATATAATTCCTTGGGCTCCAAAGTGCTTTGGAACCACACACGTATGATCTTGTTTGGGTCATCAATGTACCCAAAAGATGGATTCTCATATGTCTCATCCTCCTTCCCCTTTCTAGAACGCTTTCCCTTAGGAGTACATACTCCTGAATCTAACACTGGTCCTTTACCTATTTATGTAGTATGGGGTACACCTGAAGGCTCACCCTTATCTATTTCCAACTCTGTTTCCTTCAAATCCTCTTCATCATTTTTCATCTCCTCTTCCCGAGGCTCCTCCATATCCTCAATCTATACTCGATTATTTGGCTCGCTTTCCTTATGATTCTCATCTTCATCATCTTTACCTTTTATTCTTTTCGGATCTACCTTCACAAGTGAAGTCCTAGGTGACCTTCTAAGGGGATGTGAAGTTCCCATGCTCTGAGCCTTTTTCTTCTTAACACTCTCTTAAACTATGGCTCCTTAGTAGTCTTCTCCACATTTATCTCCATAACTCCTATCTCCAACACTTCATCAACTGGATCCTATAATGGAGGGGTCACCTCGTGCTCTCTTTTCTCACCTACAATTGGGTGTTTTTTCCCCTATGCTCCAAACCACCACTTTCTTCTTGTAGTTATTCTTCCTCTCCTTCTTCTTCAACAAGGGGCGAGATTGGTTCCTCATCTTCCAAAGTGCCAACTGTATGTTTCCCCTTGGGTGGTCCAGGAAGCTTGAACTCATTCTCCACATATCTTCCATTTTCCAATCTAGGCTTGAGTTGGATATATACAAGGGCTGCTCCACTTTTCCCAATGGCCAGACTCATTTCCTTCATATTAATATCATCAAAAATTAATCTTTCAATGTACACAGACTTACCTAGATAAACATAAGTCTTCCTCAATGTGTGGTAGTCACAGTCTACCTTGTCTGCATTGAAAAATAACCGGTGCGCGTATGAAAACCTATATAAAGATGCTTGAAAATAATGCATGGTGAAGGCATAAGGGATCTTACACCAAGGGCTCCATTTTCTATCCTTCATCCCAAAACATGTAATATAAAAATGTTGATATACTATAAACTGTACCTGTTTATCTAATACCAAAGGTAACTCCTTGGGTATTCTCCATTCTCTCTCAAACACAACGTAGAGTCACTCATACCATGATTTCACCCTCTATTTAAAGGGGCCACTCATGGTCCCATCACAAGTATACTTCTCAAATCTCTCTGCAAGAGATTTATTTTCCTTAGGATATTGCCAAACTTTATCCTTAGGCCCATCGGGAACTCCAATTTCTACAAAAACAAGGGATAATAGGATTGTTCCAAAACTTATTTTATCACCTTTTTGCACTTCCTCGATGACGGTTTCAGCAATGAAACCCATGTGGTTGTAAACTACAACATTAGTCATTTTCTTTGCTATGTGTAGCCACAAGGTATTTACCTGTGACCACCACTCCTAGTTATTTAACTTTTTGAGGAGGTGTGCTACTGCCTGGACCACTGGGTACTTCTATAGTTTGTTAATATCCATTTTGCACCTTCCCTTGAGGTAACCCAATGCCTTCCTTGTTGCCATTATTGCCTCTTTATTTGTGAGGTCACTGCTCACTTTAGTGCCCAAACTCCTAAGTCTTGTCAAGATCCCAATCAAGGGCATGGTGATCCTCATCCGTCACTCGAAAAAATAGAAGAAGTCCTCATGGAATTTGCTCATTAACCACTGGTATAATTTTTTTAGTTTCCAAAATAAGGGAGTTCATACAACTGTAAAACCCCCACCTTTGCCAACAAATTTTCACTAGCATCATCATACATGACCATGTCATCCACTGTTCTCTTATTTGTCTTCACAACCAACAACTTATCTAGTTCATCCTTGTTATCCTTCGTTCTGTGATTGTAATCACTCACCTTGCACTGACGAACATGTGAGTCCCAATCACGACCCATGTAAACCCCTTCTAGGTATTTCATTTCAAAAAACCTACTCTCAAGAGCATCTTCAACTTTGATTTCAACCTCCTTTTACTTCTTCCCCCTTGTCTCCACTCTAGGTGCTCTTTTTGGTGCCATTTTAACTATAAAGGTGCATTATTTTAACTACTTTGAGATCTACAACTCAACTCAAGTGCCCTAGCTCAAAACCATATGCCCTATCTCAAAATACAAACCCTAATCTGCGATTTTCTTCCCCTTCCACTTTCTGATTTTCTCAAACACTTCTCCAAATGGAGTGACAATCACCCTAGTGCATAAATTTGACAAATCCAACTAGTTCGTAGCTCTCTGTACTTCACAGCTTTTTCACTAGCTTGCTCATCAACAATTTTCTCGAATGCTCGTTGATTGCAAGGGTGAAAATGATTTTGTAACACCACCTTATATAGATTTTCAAAAAGTTTCCACATTTATTTCTTGCCACCTACTACCATACTTTGCATTAACTTGACATCTCTTCAATTTTCCATGTTGATTTTTCTGTGCCACAATCATAACCTTTTGGTGAATCTAATACTCCTTAGCTACATATCTCATTTCACACATCTCCATGCACCAAAGTATGTCATCACTATTCTTTTCACTAAGTAGTTTCTATAGCTGTAGCCTACCTCATGTTATAATGTGCATCCATCTATCCATACGTGGGCTTCATTCATGAGAAGTTTTTCCCTATCTGCACCTTTACTTCAAGCACCTACACAAAATGTCTTTATTGATATCCATCTTCGATAAAATTCAAACTTGGTCCATGAACCCTGTATATACTCCACCCCACACTAATGGTATGCACAATCCTCTACACATGAAAACACTTAGATAATAATCAACTTCTGGCGTGCAAGTGTGCTTATTACACAAAATAATGAACTAAATTGACAAAACATAACAACTATGAAGGAAACATATATAAAGGGAATGCATTAAGGAAATATAATCTAAGTGGAAATATTGCCTTATTATAAACACCAAGAAGACTTATTTATAGTAGGGCTTCAACCTACTCCTTGAAGTAATTAGGCAAATTGTGTTCCATCTAGCGCCTCTAACTAGAAAGTGCCTAAATCAAGTATATAAGTTATAACATATGGTCCTAACCAATGCACTTTAAGCTTTCCAGGGTGGCACAAAAACTTTGAATCATAAAGAAGAACCATCATCCAACTTCAAGCTTCTTATCCTTAATATGTCTATCATGCCATGCCTTTTTCCTAGGTCTTTTCTTTCTTTTGACTCCATTGTGCTATAACACACCTTTCATCCAACTACATTAGTTTATCAATGCATTCTTCAAGTTCTTTCTAACTAGAAAACCTCTCATGTGTGTGCAATACCTAGAGAAGGTAACATGAAATCCACTGGTAGAACAACCTTTGAGCTAGAAACCAATTGAAAAGGTTTTATTTTATTCAACCTCTTGTAGGTTGTCTTGTATGACCAAAGTATAATAGAGACTTTATCATCCTAGTCCTTTCTCCTAACATCACAAATTTTAGTCAAGGTATGGCTCAATATCTTGTTGAAAGCCTCAACAGTTCCATTTTCTTGAGGGTGATAGGGTGTTATTTGATGGTGTGTAACCATAAATTATGTGAGTAATATCTTGATGGTCTCATTAAGAAAATGAGTACCCCTATCACTTGTCAAACTCAAAGGGGCATCCATACTGCTTTGATAATATTTTCCCATAGAAAATTTTCTACCATAGATGCTATATCAATCCTTTATAGGGAATGCTTCTACTCACCTTGTAAGATAATCTTTATAAGTTATAATAGAGCACAATCTAGTCCTACGCATGGGTGGGGAAATAAGACCCAAAAAGTCAATTTCCAACTTCTCAAAAGGTTCTGTGCTAACAATAGGCCTCAAAGACATCTGATCTCTATTCCTAGGATTTCCAAGGTGTTGAAAATGGCAACATGCCTTACAATATTATTTATAATCCTTGTATGACGTTTCCCACCATAAACTAGCTAATAAAATCTTGCACTGGTGACATCCCCGCATAGTGTCCACTTGTAATTTCCCCATGAACCTCCTCCATAATAGCTTCACACTCATGCTCAAGTACACACAAGTGCAAAACTTCATCCCGACCTATTTTGTATAAGCCTCCATTGATCAACATAGAAGGCGCGACATGTACAACAAGTTGTTTCTTTTCCAAGGCCTTATTTCCTTCAGCACCACACTGCTCACAAAAATACAAAAATATTTTCGAAGTCGGAGGCCACGTGGTTAAACGTAAAAAATGTACATCTAACATTATGTCCTTAATTATCTACACATCTTCACTTGAATTAATCCTTGATAAGTGATCTACTCTAGAATTACTCTTGCCTAGATTAACCACAACTATAAAGTCAAATTCCTAAAATAACAATATCCAATGACATATGTGCCCCTGCAAAATGAGCTTGTTCACCAAGTACTTTAATGTCATGTGATATGTATAAAAGATAAAAGGTGTTTCCAACAAGTACTATCAAAACTTATGCATCATGTAGATCATGGACAATGCCTTGCACTCTGTAGTTGTATAGTTCTATTTAGTTGATGTCAATTTCCGCTCACAAAGAAAATAGGATGATCAACAATACTTTATCCAAGATGGGATGATACCATGTTAATGGCCATGCCGCAGGTGTCCACATGCATGTGAAAAGGTAGATTCCATGAAGGAAAGCACAAAATGGGTGATATAGTAATATTTTCCTTCAATGTCTCAAATCACAGCTTATTTATTACGCTTCACCCCAATGAAATGTACCTTTACTCTTCAATAATTCCTCTAAGGGCATGACAATCTTAGCATATCATTTGATAAATTTCCTGTAATATCCTGTGTACCCCAAGAATCCATGTACCTCACTCTGGTTAGTAGGTTCTTCTAAGAAAAAATAATAGCAACCTTAACATGATCCACTAATAAGACTTCTTTACAAATGATGTGTCCCAGAAAAGTCCCAAAAGGTGTGGAAAAAATGAACTTCTTAATGTTCAAGGATATGCTCAATTGTCTCGAACGTCTTAAACATTAGCCTTAAATTATCACAATGATCCTTCATGAGCCCATAGAATGTTTGATCATCCAAGTAAAATTATAAGAACTTATGGATAAAGTCCTGAAATTCTTGAACCACAATGCGTGAAAATATTGCAGGCACATTCTTCAATCCAAAGGTCATAACCGTGTATGAAAAAATTTCCCATTCAGCGGTAAAAGTTGTCTTTTCTTGTTCCAATTTAGCTATCTTCACCTGATGATATCCAAAAATCCATCAGTGAGGCAGTAGTTTTCACACCCTGCTACGCCTTCCAAGATTTCTTCAATAAATGGTGTGAGAAAGGGATCTATTACACATGCAACATTTAAATCATTGTAATATACACAAATTATAATTCTTCCATCTTTCTTTATACTGATCACCATAGGGATAACCCACTCTAACTCCTCAATGGGCTCAATGATTCTAGAATTCAACATCTTGTCAATTTCTTCCTTCACCTTAATGTGTAGGTTAGGATTCATCCTGTAAGGCCTCTTCCTAACAGGAGCACACATTCCTTTAGTTTGATTCTCATCTCACCCAAATATTCATGTACCCCTTTCAATTCATGATAGCCCCTAGGGAATAGGTCCTGGAAGTTACACAATAGCTCAATTATCTTAGCAACCTCAGAGTCAGACCAATAATCTCCAATGATGGCCTCCTTAGGTTCAACATCTATTCCAATGTTGACCTTTTTAGTTTTCATCAGCTCATGGTAGGTGCACACCTTCTCATATGCACTATCTAAGACCTCGCGTGTACCCTCTGTATGCTTAACATATAGATTTTCCAATTCATCATCAACGACATAGACCATCTTTCCATTTTATTTTTCTAAGCAGGTACACCCAAGTTGCTATGCATTTGTATCTTCTTCTTCAAAGAGAGTCTCTAGGTATGACTCACCTAGTAATTCCTGAATAAGTTCCTCAACCTTTGCACTATCACCCATTGTCAAGCGCTTCATAACCTATAACACCTCATTCACCAAAGGTTTAGTGGAAAAATAGTCAAAGGTCTGAATCATACATGTAGTCAGTTCTTGCCAATTTCCAGTCTCTCTATTCAACTTTGCATAGACATACCATGCGCACGCATAACCTCGTAAGGTATAGTAGAGCTTGTGTACCCATAGCGAAGGTGGTAAAGCTTCCTACCCCTTTGTCCAAATTCTCTCACACTATTGAATGTGGTGTTAAACAAGATCCTTCCCATGAAATTCATAGATCTAAGTAGGCACATTTCTCTGGAGAAATCTAGTAGAGAAGGTGATTCTCACTTCTCACCATTCCAAAATATTATCCCTATGAAACATCTACCAAAGACGCTATTGTCCCGTGTAGAGTATAGACTATAATATTCCTTATTTCCACTTGATCTATCTATTTAACTTCCATAGCATGTAAGAATACTTCAATATTTCCTTCATAGTGTACCTTGGTATTTCGTTGTTGCCCAAATGACTAATAAAATGTAGTTTTCTTACGCACGTAGTTGTACTCCTTCATCCCCAAAATTTCATAAGTGCCGTGTGCCAAGTTGCCACATGCGCACACTAGTCGTATCACTCATGAAATGTGCATCATCCCAATAGATTACTCCTTCCTTTGATGGCTCAAGAACTTCCTCAGATATCTAATGGTGCACACATAAATTTTGCTCAAATCCTCTTAACTTAAGGGCTATACATAAGGTGCAACTTTTCCATCTACCAAAGGAATGATGACATGCTCCTCCTTATTCTTAAAAATAATGTAACACTTATTAAAGCGCAAATCAATGTTGTTTACATAACACCAAGGGTGCCCAAGTAATGTTGAAAAACTATCCTTTTTCAAGTGCTAAGACCTCAAAGTCCCTAGTGAACTTGGCCCCTTGAATAATAATACTAACATCCTTTAAAACTCCAATAGGTGTGGCTTTAGTCCTATTTTCCATAAACAACACATTCAAAGATGGTTACAATGGTGGTCTACCCATTTGAATCCATGTGTCCAAAGTGAGTACATTCACTTTTGCACCTGTGTCAATCAAAATGTTACTTAAAATCCAACCATCAACAACAAAGATTCAGAGTGACCTCCTTGTCATAATCTAGACTATGAGGAGGAAGGTTAACATGTAAAATTTGTCTTTCACACTCAATTACAATGTGTGGGTTGTTTCCTTTTAACTAGTTCCCCAAAAGGAATGATGTTCTCCTATCACATCATCTTACAAACTTCCTTTAAATCATCAACATTTGTCTGATGGAGCTCATCTACCTTATTATATTTCTAACTTCCATGACTACTCTTTTAAACATTGTATCTCACCCTGTAAATTCCTAATCACCTTCATGGTTTCTTGATAAACCTCCTTCTGATGTGTAGGGTCTAGTTACTTTACATGTAGTAAGGTCTCCTCCTTTGTAATGACATACTTCTATTTTGTGACTTCTTTGGTGAGTGCAACCTCAATGTGTGTAGTGATCTTTACAGTTACCAACTCAAGATTAGGTGATCACTTAGGCATCCACCGGTCTTCCATAACATGTTTTACTCTAACCATTCTTGCACCCTTGTCTTTCTTGTGCTTCTTACTCAAGTGTTCATACAAGTCCAGGGAATTCTTCATAGTTTTGGTTCTTCCCGTAAAAAGAAAAAATAATATTATGAGGGCATTCACGCATGTAGTGATTAGGGGATCCACATGTATACCATGTTCTACGTGGGAGATCACTCCTTTCCACCACCACAACCGAGGGCTATGAATCCTTCATGGTATCCTCTACCTCTACTACGACCTCCATTAGAGAGCCCTTCATTATGATCATGATGCTCACCTTTTTCCTTTGAATTATTTGCAACATTAGTCTGACACACACCAATATCAATGACATCATGGATATGATCAATCAACCTGTCATTTTTAGTATCATGAGTGGTAGACCTATAAATATTATAGTAACAAGACACATTCTTCCTTATCGTGCATTGTAGCAATGGGAACCTACTTGAATCATGATCCAAGTGACAAATCTTAGAGTCCAGTAATATGGTGCACACCGATTTATGAGGAAAAATATCCTTAGTATTCCCTTCTACTTCACAATCTATGCACCAAATTCCACTGCACGTCTCATGTGTTGAGTTAGCTGACAATTTCTCAAACTATTTTTCCATCGCTGCAATCTGAGCCTAAAAAAAGGAGATAACTCCTGTGTCTACACTCCCAACTACCTCAACATATAGAATTTCATTAAGTGCCCTGTGTGGATATGTATAAGTCTTGTGTGAAAGTGATCTTCTAAAATGCGTGATAAGTCCTCTAACAAACCATTGAGCATGCTAACTCAGATGCATATCATAAGATAACTTAGACAAAAGGGTTTTGAAATGAGCATCATACTCCCGAACACTCTCAGTAGTACCTGCTTAATGTCTTTTAGCGCATTGATGCTCTTCTGCTCAAATTCAAGAATGTAAAATTCTTTCAAGAAAGCATCCCACAGTGCGGTATAATCCACACAAGTCTGGTCTAGGATCAAATTTTTGTACCAACTATGCGTGCACCCTTGTAATGTAGTTACAAACTAGCTTTCCTTGTGCTCAGGAGTTGTAATCCCCTTTGCATGCCATAGTATCTCACACATATGCACGTGTTTAGCTACATCTTCTATCCCTCTATATTTTGGAAGATGAAGAGACATTTCCATATAAATATTCTAGGGTTGGTGCACCATGCCCACCAGATCCAAAACCTATATTTCCTCCTGTGTTTCCTCCGCCTCCATAACCACCAGATCCACCATATCCTGAGCCACTTGATCCTCCTCCTATAGCAGGTATCGGTATAGAGGATGCACTTCCTTATGTCCTAATAGTTGTGCTAAACTGAACTCTTATAGTATGTGAAGTTGTGCTACTTCCAAATGTTATGCCAATGTTCTATGCACCCATGTTATGCGATGATGGTGCTAGAAAAGATACCTCCAACTAGACTTCAATAACATAGATTTACGATTGTACCACCATAGATGAATAATCTACTTGGTTAAATCCTGAAATTGACTACAAATTAACTCTATCTACAATAACTCTATTTCCCACACTATCTTGGTTAATGTTAACTATCATATAATCTATAAAACCAAGTGCAAAGGCTAGGTTGTGAGGTATGATTAGATGCATGCCCATGGTTCTTAATATTTCTTTAGATGCACCTTCATTTGAAGTAAAAGAGGGTTCTCTACCATGATTTCCCAAATAGGGGAGTTCTGATGCTCTAGATCCACATCCTTTACATGAGCTCCAAATCCTTCATGATCCATCTCCCTCCGTAACACCATTCTTTCCATGATATCTTGCTGCTTCTCCAAGTCCCTCTTGCATGCTTCATTAAACTTAAGCCACCTTTATTCTCTTTGTCTCTCTACCACTAGATCCTCCATATTTCACCACACCTTCTCCTTCCCCATGCGTGGTGGGGTTTAGCTAGCCATAGGTTTTTCTTCCAAATCTAGGGTCACAATCAAGATCTTAATTGCCAAAGGAATGCCACGAAAATAAGATCCTCTGGCTTGCACAAGAACTAGAACTCAGTAACCTCAAGACAAGAGTAAGTAGAAATTACGTACTCTAGAATATAGCTATTTAAAGCACCACAAAACCAATGATCCACAACACGTGTCCACGTCAGATCTGCATCATACAAGGCCTGAAATTATTTTAGCATCTAAAAAAGTGTGTGAAACCTCCAATTTATCTTTGATGCATAAGAAACCAACCACTCATATAGATCTATAGGAAAGATGGTGAATAATGTCTCATACAACTCATCATACAGATTCTGCTCAACCCACATGTATGCATTAAATTCAGGTCCAGTGCTAAATCTGTGAGCATACTCTTCTTCCAAATCATCTAACCACTCTTCAATACTAGCTAGAGTCAACCAATACATCTTCATCATGCAACATCCTGCCAAACAACTAAAAAGAGGTCTCGAAATGGAACCAAAATGTAGCCTAGTTTTTACCACCAAAATCCCAAGGTGCGCTGGCACATCACTCAGCCTAAACTGAGCACTCACTCAAAGCACACAAGGGTACTAGGTCCCTCTTTTATGTCAAATTGTTCAAGGGGTTAGCATAATTAAACAGATATTCCATATCCATCAAAGATAATTAAGTATAACAAGGTGCATAAACCAAATATATATCATAACGTGAGAAGGAATAACTTAATTAAGTATCAAGATTAATTCCACCATGCAATAACTGGTAAAATACATGCTTACAACCAATATCTAGTCACAACGATCCATTATATTAATTAATGCATCATAAAATCTTCATGCATATACCATAATGTCACCATAAGCTATGTGCACTCAAGTTCCCACATCATAACTCTAATAAAAAAGTAGTGATAATCCTAATCCATGTAAATAAATACATATTTATAGGGGTGGGGAGTTGCACCTTTACATAATAAATACAAGAGCATGCAAGATCGCTAATAATAGATTATCTAATAATACAACTGCAATATAATCTTATTATTAGCTCCAAAACCCTGCATGGCACTTTATCTTCTACTCATCCAAAATAGCCTTTTCGTGCTCCCTAAGTCTTCTTCAAAATGTGTATTGCACTCCATGTCCATAATTAGCCCCAATCTGCAAAATGGATAAGTCCTGATTTCAAACCATCCTAAAGGCGTGCCTATTCCATTATAGTTCCATGCACGTTCACACGCCCTATGCTCACTCGCCCAATCCTTGTGCGCCTTCATACTTAAGGTGTATTACATAATATCAACATCTAGCATTAGTTAGTGATATATGATTTAGGCTACATCATCACTTTCCCTACTCATCTTGTAGTGATATAAACTTTAGGATAAATCATCACACATCCTCACACTTCATCTCTATGTCACACACCATCATTGTAGACTCATCACATCACACTACATACAACACATCACTCGACCATTTCTTGATGGAACAATCTCATTTATGGCTCATTTATGGCTGTTGAGGGGCATAAACAAATGAACCTCATTACATACAATTCCATTCACTCAGGGGGAATGTGGCTCCTATCATTCACTTTGCATTCCATTCCATTCATCCACAACATGTTACATATCTTGGTTATATTTACTCTTTATTGCATTTAATTCTACATGTTCACTTTCTTACACATGCTAGATATATATTTTGTATGTAATTATCTTTATCATACACATATGCATTTTAACTTTCCTTATAGTTGTGATCATAGGTCTACATATCCCTTAAACGTAATATGGATGATTGGCATAGTACCTAGTACCGTGTCATGGTCATGAGCTTCAGGGAAATCCACTATCATACACTACAAGTGCTATTGTTTCATAGAGCACTAATTTATTGATTATACATGATTTTTAAATATTCATTATCTTTATAACATGCTAACGGTACTTCATGTGTAACATTTATTTTACAAGATTACTTGCCACCATGGTTTTCTACATTACATTATTTGTTCTTGTTGGTCATTGTATGCATTTTTTTGTGGTATTTTCCATTTATTTTATGTGAACACTTGTATGCTTTTGGCTTCGTCGAACTTGATTTTCTTGCGACACCGTGAGTGGTGTCCCATGTTTGCAACCCGCTTTACACGGTCTATGCTATATTTTTGGGTGTTTACATTTTCTCATTGTATACTAGCTTACACATGGTATTTGTAGATTACACTTATTTTATACATGAATGCTTGTTAATACTAACACTTGTTTTCTATCCAATTTGTTTATATGTGCCTTGGTTTCTACCAAACACATTCCTTTCCTCTTCTCATAGTTTCATTACAACAGTTGGTCTTCTTTTAGGGCTACATCCTCCGTTGTGATGCCACATGTGCCCCCAAGAGGGGGAATCATTTGGGTCTATACAAAACACACAACACAAGTACCACTACAGTTTTATTTCTATATTTTTTCCATGACATAGTTGGTTACATAGTGATAGGGTTTAACATAGGGTAGATTATCCTTATCACATGCATGGGTACACACCAAATGCATTAGTATTTTATACAAAGTGGGAAGAAGTCAAAGGTTTGAGGAAAACACCAAGCATTTTATCCCTAAAATTCTTCTATTACATTGACATCATATCACCTAAAAAACCAGACAGTATATATATATCTACAGTTTTGGGAAGCAGTTAAAGGTAGGAGGATAAATAAGACATTCCTCCCTATACTTCTTCGGCCAGTAGCATGAGATCACCCAAAAAACTTATACTTCATCAATATTTACATGATTCTTTCTACACTCTCTCCTCATCACGGATCAGGTGCACGTGTTCCTTTTTCACATTTTCTACATTTTATTTAACATACATACATGTTTTTTCATACATACATGCGTCTTCACACACATTTTTACACATATACATGCATATTTGACTACTTGATCATCTTCTCTTTTACAGTCCATCCGTATGGGAAGAAATCACCAACATCATACACATCATCACTAATATGCATTTACATCACACACATTGGAATTTACACGTGTGTTTCCACCCTAGGTTCATTTTCATCACCTTTTAACATTTTGGCATCTTTAGTCTCCACACTCCATCTTTTTATCACTCCACACTTTGTCTAGTCCTCGACAAAATTTCTACACTGTGATCTACATGCATATCACGCATCTCTATCTACTTTATGTTACCAAGAATTCTACTCACCAACATAAAGTGGGGGCAAATGTAGACACAAAATCATGCACTTTGAGTCATTATTTAGTCTTGATCACATACTACTATTTACATGATTCCTAAGGAATAAGAGTATTGATTAACCCATGTATTTCGCCACCTTTCATTGCTTTCTATTGCTACTTTTAGTCTTGTACCTTTATTGACCCAGTCTGTCTTTTCATACTTTAGTTTCACCTTTTTTGGACTAGAGAACTTAGCCAGAATGCCAGTGCTAGGTGCCCTTGTCCCCTCCGGGAGACCATGTCCTCTTTGCATTCTACTCTCACTTTTTAAGTCCTTTCTAGCCATTTGAGCATCTTAACTTTTTGGTATTTAGCCTTTTCGGGTTTATTATGAAATCCAAGTGAAGGAATCATATAAATATAAAGTTATGGGATCATAATAAGGGACAAAGCACTAAACACTAGATATCACCACCTAAGGTTACATCCATCAAGGAATCTATAGCTCCATTTACATCAATCTAGCTCCATCACAAGGGGCATAAGGATGTTTCATCTGCATCACACTTCATAGGAGGCAATTCTATTGTTTCTATGCACACATTATTTACATTCTACATCTAGTTGCTTATTTGCTACTCACAAAGTGAGACCGACACAAGATAAACCTAGGGAAAAATTTCACACACACATGCACACACCTAGAACTACATTGGGTCTGATATTTAGTGCAAAACTTAGTGATAAGTCCATCGATTTGGTAGATGAGGACAATCGAACCCTTCATAAACACCTTTCTTTTTTAGGGTTTTGATGCTTTGTTTGGGGTTTTACAGGTGATTCCTTTATTGTAGGTTCACAATGACATCAATGTACTAAGTGCAACATACACGTGATAAGAAGTGAAGAATTCAAACTATTTAGTGACTCTGTGAAATCAGATTTTAGAATTCCTACATAGACCAGGGAGTCCAGATTGCAGACCAAGGTGCCCCAAGTGTCCCAATCCATTTTTCTAGGTGCCCTAGTCCAGCCAAATCACTCAAATGTGTATTTTCTCAGGATCATGTCTAAAAATATCCCATTCTTGTTCATCCGGTCTCCTCTGCGACATAGTCCCACAAAATTTGCAAATCAACTAAGGCTCTTCCAACCTTATTTGCACATTAGGGTTCCATATTTTTATTATTTAGTTTCTTGAGTGTATTTCAACTATTTTACTAGTCATTTATTTACCACAAACTTGCATTAGATTGGGATAAGATATTACATTTTAGTTTAATCATAAAAAAATCACCAACTAGAGAGAAATTCAAAAATATCATGAGAAAATAGTGTAAGGGTGCATGTATGCAATAATGAAATTTGAGAGCTGTGCACATGTTTGGGAAAGGCTAGTGGGATTGAATCACTTGGGATGAAACTTTAGTGTTGATTTGGTTTTTAGCCTACATACTTTGTGTTTGTGCGAGCATAGGTTGCATAACCACCCCTCTACACATATCGTTGGTTTCATAACAATTGGTCTTCATTCACTAGTGGTCCTGTCATTAATAAAAAAAAACCCACAAAGAGTCATGAATTTCAAATGTCGTGGCTCTCTCTCTTCCTTGGATGAATATTCCTATTCTCCATTACATGGGAAGACATGAGGAGTAATCTATTTAAGAAAAAGGAGTGCGTGGAATAGGGATCATCAAATACTTGATGGAGAGAAGTGAGCAAGAAACCATTGATGTTGGAATTGTTTTATATAAGCAAGGTGTGAGAACAGAGAAAGAAAGTAGAGAAGGGTGGAAGTGACATTGTTTACCTTCCTTCAACTTATTTTAATCTTTATTTTATTTTCATTGGCCAATATAATATTGGGAAGAAAGAGAAATTTCCCTTCCCGGATGGTTTTCCCTTAAATTGGGGGTTTTCAGGATAAAATATTGTGTTGTGTGTTGAATTGTTTATATTTCATTGTTGTAAAATATTTATAAGTTTCATATTTCATTCACTAGCATTAAGAACTGTCATTTTTGAAGTAAGTTGGAAGTAGGAACAATATTTTTGTGGTCTCGTAAATTTCCAAAGTATAGGTTTACAGATCATTTTGGTATCAAAGATGATAATAATATCCAAGGGACTGTGGTATTCATTCTTGTGTGATTTGTATGACAGTGACAAGGTCTAAAGGTAAAGAAGTAATACCTTGTAATCCAAAGATATCTACGAAGAAGTGGAAACAAAGGATCATATGGAAGAAGAGAAATTAGTCCATATAATTGAGATGTTGGAAAACACTATGGATAGGTTGTTTCAACACCAATGGAAACTCTCAGATCAACAAAGGACAACAATAGTTAAACAATATTCCATGTAATTAGTGGTTCAATCTTTGGATAGGAAGTTTGGCATAGGAAAGATCCACGATGAGGAAGAAGATATAGAAGAGTGTGAAGAGGAAAATCTAGTTGGAAGAGAGAAGGTAAAATTTGATCATGCTCCTTTGAAAATTGAAACTAAAGTTGAGATAAAAATCTTTGAAGGACAAGTAGATGCGAGTTACTAGATAAATGGTTAAAGCAATTGGAGGTTTATTTTAGTGTGCATAATGTCACCGAGGCACAAAGGATTACCTTTGCATGTCTCAAAATGGAAGGACATGCTCTGGTTTAGTGGGAAACCCATTTAGCCACTTGTGAAAAGAAGAAGCATCCTATTGTAAGTACTTGGGAGGGTTTTAAAGAATTGCTTAGAGAAATTTTTTAATCCTATTGGCCATAAGATTGACTAGATGATTAAATGGTAGTATTTTAGACAAAGCAATGGTCAAAGTTTGCAGGATTACACTACGAAGTTTCAGAGACAAGCCATGTTTCTCAATATGGACTTGGAGGATGAGGATATTTTGACCAAGTATTTGGGAGGACTTCACACTCACCTTTGAAGGAAGGTCATCTCCATGAAGCCCAAAGATATCAATGATGTATGTGTGAAAACATACTACATAGATGATGAGAAGAATCGGAGAAATGGAGTCAAGGACAATGCAATTAACAAATCATCCAAATAAATAGATAGGAAAAACAAGTAACAAAGGTAAATGGAAAGGTAAAAATACTGCTACCACTTTGAATACTTGTAAATATCCTAAGAATTTTTACAAGAATTGTGATATCAATGGTCATACTGACGCTACATGTTGGAAGTTGCATCTGGAATTGCATCCAAAGAACTAAACAAAGGACTGCAAAAATTCCATGAAATTTGTAAGGACATATGGGGAGGTAGAGATAAATGATGATTCTGATGTAGATGAGAGGTTAGGATCCACAACCACCAACATGGACAACCAGGAACAAGAGGAAGAGATGAGTAAGATATTTCAAATCAAAATCCAAATCAAGACGAATAAGGTAAATGATTTGGTTGATATTGGTTCTCAATATAATTTTATTTCTGATTCAGTTGTAAGGAATATTGGTTTTGAAACTTATGAGAATCCATATCCTTATCCTTTGGGATGGGTGAAGAAGGGTGTAGAAATTCAGGTAACAAGAAGATGTAAGTTCAATTTTGGGATCAATTCTCAATATATAGATGTATTGGAAGATGATGTAATTCCACTTGATGCATTTATGTTTTTTTCGGGAGTCCTTACTTGTATATCGGGTGCTATATTCATGAGAAGGGAGAAATGATACAAATGGGTCAAAGATGGAGTCAATTACAACATTTGGGCATACCAGTCTAAGTAAAAACTTACTATGGTAAGTACTAACCAAGATTAAAGATGTTGATTCAAGAAAATCATAATAAGTTTTGTTTAATTTTAATGAAAGATAAGAAATATGGGGTAGAAATTTTAGATATTTATAACAAAGGGACAAAGGATTTGGATAACATAATTTAGTATTTTTAGGAAGTTCTCCAAACTCCCAATGGGTTACCACTAAAATGAGAAATAGAGCACGAGATTCAGCTGTTGCTAGAGCCCCCTCTAGCAAATATCAGGTTGTATAGGCAATCCTTGTTGGAGATTATAGTGGTAAAGAAAAAATTCTAGGAGCTATTAGACCAAGGATTAATATGTCCAATCACCTCTCCATGCAGTATTCCGATTGTGATGGTGCCAAATAAGGAGAATTCTTGGAGAATGTGCATCGAATACCATGCTTTGAAAAATATTACCATAAATAATTGATATCCAATCCCACGCATAGATGATATCTTCGAACAACTTGAGAATGCAATAATCTTCACTAAGTTGGATATTAAGTCTAGTTATCACCAAGTCAGAATGAAGGAGGAGGATATATGGAAGACTACCTTTAAAACAAAATAGGGTCTACATGAGTCATTAGTACTTCCATTTGGTTTATGTAATGCACCTGCTACATTTATGAGATTGAAGAATGATGTATTGCGATAATTCAAAGATTCATGTGTCATTATACATCTGGATGATATTCTAATTTTTAGTGCCACATGGGAGGAAAATCTAACACATTTGTAACAAGTATTACAAGTTCTCAAGGAGCAATAACTACTATACAACATGAAGAAGTGTGAATTTTCCAAACAATCACTTGTCTATCTTGGGCATGTGGTTTGAGGAGGAGAGTTTTGAGTGGATCTAAAGAAAGTGGAAGCCATCACCAACTAGAAAAAACCAATGGGAGCCACAAATACTAGAAGTTTTTGGGAGTAATACAATATATGAGGAAGTTCATTACGGGTTTCTTCACTATTGCAAACACCTCTACACACAACGACTGCAAAGAGTAAGGGATTTGACCAGGGTAAGGAATAAGATGGGGATTTTGAGTTACTAAAATACAAAATTAGTCATGCTCCACTACTTGCTCATCCTAATTTTTAGAAACCCTTTGAAGTTGAGACATATGAAACCGATTATGCCATGGGAGTGTTACTACAGGAGGTAAGCCGATGCTATCATTTTGAAACTTTCACTTCAAGTAGTTAAGGGGCATTCAATATATGATAAACAGATGTATGCACTAGTTCGGATAATAAAGAAATGGACACATTATTTGTTCGGAAAATAAACTATTGTGCACAATGACCACAAACCTCTCAAGTTTTTGTAAACACAATCTAAATTGTAGCATGAAAGGCACCATAAGTGGATGGGATTCCTTCAATAGTTCAATTTTGTGATCAAGTATAAGAAAATAAGCACGAAATTAGTGGGAGACATGTTGTCTAGGCCACCCACATAGGAGAACATCTCTAGTTTGGCCACTATGTCTCATCTTGAGCCGTTCACGAAGGAAGCTTATAGATATGCATATGCTTAGGAAAAATATTTTGGGGTGACATATCAATGCTTAAAGTCCAAAGGGACTGAAAATACGGGTATTGAAGATTTTTATCTCAAATATGGGCTCCTCTCGATGGGGGAATATTTTTGTGCCAAAATAAGAAAGGATTTTATTAATGAGGCAATAGCATACCTCTAAAGTAGCAAGAAATTTTGGTGTTGGAAATACCATGACCCACTTATAAAGGTACATGTATTGGTCCAATATGTAAGAAGTATCTATATTCTTAAGAGGATGTAAACTTTATTGTACAAGCAAGCCTAAGATCAAGAAGGAAGGTTTATGTATGCCCTTACCGGTCCTTACTCATCCTTGGGAGGATATCTCTATGAATTTAGTAGGAGGAATACTTGTCTAAACATGGCCTTGATCATCTATATGTTTCTGTAGATAGATTTAGTAAAATGTGTGTTCTTATGGCATGTAAAAAGACAATAAAAGCATGCGAGGCAACTTAAATTTTCTTTGATAATGTATGGGTATATTTTGGTTTACCAAAGTCTATTGTTTCTAATAGGTATTTTAGGTTTTTGGGGAATTTTTGGAATAATTTGTGGGACAAGATGGAATCTAGGTTATAAAGAGGCACAACCTTCCATCCCTGACGGATGGTAAAACAAAGGTGGTGAACAAGAATTTGGTACAACTAATTAAGAGTATAATAGAAAATATCCACAGACTTGGGATGAGTCCTTAGCCTACATTCAACATTCCTACAACAAGGTGGTGCACACATCCACTATGCAGTCACCTTTTGAAGCATGTTTGGGGTATTTACCTACTAATACATTGGAGATCAAGGTTAGAAAGTAGGAATAAGGGGAGATACCTGACTCAGAAGTGACTAGGCCAAAAACATTTGTTGAGAGGATCCAAAAAATCCATCTCATAGTAAAAGAACAATTGGATAAATCTTAAGCCAAGTAAAAGGCTAGGCATGATCAACATTGTAGAGAGTAAAAATTCATGTTGGAGACAAGTTTTGGCTATACTTGAGCAAAGAAAGGCTATAAGGTCAAGAAAAGAAACTCAAACCACTACAAGTATGGACCCTTCACTATACTCGAGTAGGTTAGAGAAAATTGAAAGGAATGATAACCAGATCATGCCAAGCCAAGAACACAGATGCTAATCAAACATCACGATCAATAAGATGAAATTAATTCACCAGAATAACTTTACATAAACCTTTGCAAACAAATGAGTAGCAATATCATATATTATTATGGAACTCAATGCAATACATTGAGAATGGGCCTTGCTTAAATAGGCAAGGAATAAAAATCTAAGAACCATTCAAGGTCGTAGATCAAGCCATAAATCAAGGAAATAACTAGTCATCAAAGAACTAGTCAAGGCCATAGATTTAGGAGAGAACTAGACATTAATGATCTAGTCAATACCATAGATCAAGGAATGAACTAGTCAATACCATAGATCAAGGAAATAACTATACCTAACAACTAAATAATATCTCCTAATATCTAAATAAGATAAAAGAAATATCCACACACATAAGTGGGTGAGGATAAATACAATAAAGGTAAATAAAGTACCTAGGTGAACATGAGCTAAGGTAAATACCTACTCTAACAAAAATGGTCTTAGAATTGACTTGCCATCCTTCATGTAGATGCACTCAATAGTAAATTATGAGAACTTGCACCTATATGATCCATCCATGCTTGACGAAGAAGGATAATGTCGATTCTACCTTTCATAGAAGATTGTGTCTTGGATCCATGAGGAAAGATAGATGAGGACATAGTGCTGCAGTAGAATGTTAGGGAAACACAGAGAGGTCCATAGGAATCTTGGCATGTTAGACTTAAAGGGAATACACTAAGACAAGCCCGGTGGTACTCAAAGGATAAAGTGAGGGAATTGTTTCCTCATCTAATCCCCATTAAGGATTTGTGGGACCAAAATCCTCTTGAGCAGGGGAGGTGTGATCCATAGGGATCTAAAGAAAAACCATTTCATTAGAACAACAAGAATCAGAAGGAAAAACTAAGAAGATGAAGGAGAAAAAGGTTCAGTTATAGAACCACCACTCTATGTAAAGCAAATGTTACATAACCGATCCTCTATATAGATTGACAACCAGTGAAACCACTATGATAGTTGCGTAACCTCCACTAGTAGTCCTATCACTAATGAAAACAAAAAAATAAACCCACAAACAGTCACGAATTTCAAATGTATAGGATTTGTATCTTCCTTGGATGAATCTTCTCATTCTCTAGTACATGGAAGGACATGAGGAACAAGCTATTTAAGCAAGAGGAGGGTGTAGAATGGGGATCATCTAAGAATTTATGGAGATAAGTGAGCAAGACACCATTGATACTAGAATTGTTTTGTTGAAGCAAGGTGTGAGAACAAAGAAAGAAAGTAGAGAAGGGTGGAAGTGACATTGTTCACCTTCCTTCAATTTCGAGTAATCTGTATTTTCTTTAAATTGGTTAATATAATATTGGGAAGAAAGAGAAATTTCCCTTCCTGGCTAGTTTCCCCTCAAATTAGGGGTTTCCAAGATAAAATATTATGTTGTGTGTTGAATTGTTTATCTTTCATTGCTGAAAAATAGTTATAAGTTTCATATTTCATTCACTAGCATTAAGAACTATCATTTTCAAAGTAAATTGGAAGTAGGAACAATATTTTTTGGTTTATTTAAATTTCTAAAGTAGAGGTTTACAGATAAAAGGTGGATTGGAAGAAAAAAGTCTAACACCTAAACAATTGGATGATGGAAAAGAAAAAATGTTTAAATCTATATCAAATATTGGGAGAGTGCTAATGGAGGTTCCATGTTTTTATATGATTCTAAACCTAGAAGTGCTAATTAATTAGATCACAAGAATGGAAGAATATTTTGATTTTGTTGAAGTGGAAAATGAGAGAAAGGTGAATATATTGCATACAAAATAAAATATTGATGGAGTGTTTTGGTAGAAATAAGTTCATATGGAGAACAATAAAAAGGGTAAAGATAAGATGACCCAATGAGAGTGGATGGTTGCAAAGTCAAAAGAATTTTTTTCTTGGTGATTAAAAGTTGGATCTATTGAATATGTTGTAAAATTTGTGATAAAATAATATGCATGACGAAACACATGATTTTTTACAAGATCATAATTAGATCTATTTATATAAAAATATATGAAAAGAAGGTAGTGCGTTACATCAATGGACTACATGGGGTGATCCAAGATGATACCAACATATGGAAGATGAAAACATTGGAAGAGGTATAACATTATGCATTGATAATTGAGAAGTTGGTGTGTAGATGGGATGTTATAAGGGAAAAAGGAAATATTGGTAGTTAAAGAGAACTAATAATGTAAGAGTAGGAGAGCGATGAAGGCATGGGAAATGTACAAAGACAACAAGCTAGAGGAAAATTCACTTCTACAAGAGGGAGAGGTCAAGATGGAAGATTCATTGGTACATACTTTTGATGTAGAGAAGTTAGACATTAGGAACACAAGTTTCATCATGCTCATGGTGACGGTGAGAATAGAAGAAACAATGTAAATGTGTAAGTTGTTCAAGTAGAGTAAAAACTAATGAAAGCCAATGTTACTTGTAGAGAGGATAGTATTGAAGATTAGGAGAAAGAGAGAGGACTTGTGGAAAGAAAGGAGAAATATTTTATAAATGAGGTGTAAGACAAGATATAAATTATATATAATAGTGGTTGACAAAGGAAAACATAGAAAATTTTATGTCTTTATAAATGATGTAGAAGTTGGGATTGGAACGTAAACCATATCTAGATCCTTACATGGTATCTTGGTTGGAATAAGGATAAGTTGGAATTTTATGAGAGAAATGAAAACGAAAATGAAGATTGGATGGTTTATGGGAAAGTTTCTATGTGATAGCTTATCAATGGATGCATGCTATGTGATTTTTTGTGTAGTATATGGTAATTTGAATTAGAGATGTATGATGGAAAAAAATACACCGAGAGTGCCAAGGATGGTCAGAGTCATATTTTGAAACCACCGAGGAAAGAAGGTATAATGATGCACAAAAATCATCTAATTGTGTGTAGGAGGGAGTATCTCATATGAGATGAAGAATGTGAAGTGTGCACAACACTTGAAAGAAGCATTACACAAATAAGAACAAGTGAAATATGTGTAGTAATGTAAGAGGAATTGACACAAGAAAGAGTGTGTAAGAGGATGATAATCATACATTTAAGAGGGAAGAAAATGCACATAAAATTTGTGCATGAGTATAATATGTGAAGGAAATATATCCCCTGTGAAGATAGAGGAGGTTATTCTCAAGAGAACATAAATATGGTTGCAAATTCACATAATGTGTTTCATCGGAAGAGATCAAGTCATACCCAATTGATTCCAAACAATTGGGAGATGGGGATATTCATTAGTACATAGGACCTCCAATACCTTATTTGAATGTCAAAAGGGCAGTTCTAGCACTTAACCTATATGTGGGAGCACATATTTCACACATTTTCTTACCTAGGGTTTATGATGTAGGTGCATCTAAGTTCATGTACAATCTCACATAAATCAAAATTAGTTAGAGTAGGTGAATTCGGGTTCATGATTTAAAAAAAATCAAGCAACACTTGATGTAAGTTACTACCCAATTCAATCTATGAAATTTTCCAAACCCTTGTCTTTTCAAATGCATACAAAAACTAATATAGGTGAACGAATCTCTAAATGCTTGAAATGGAATTTTAGCAAAGTGATGCTTTAGTAAACAATGTATTCTATGCTTATAACTTCAATATCACTCATCTGTACAAAAATAATTCAATGTATATTTTATCCCTCCTAAATGCATTGGTGCATCTATGAATATATAGGCTTGTTGAATTTAATTTAGGATTTTATCAGGGTGCAAACTAACACACAACACAATTGGCATGACAATTGGTAAAATAAGACAAAAATCCTACAAAAAGAAAAAAACAACGGAAAAGGGGCTCATGAGAGAAAGGATGAAAAACATAGGTAGGTTTCTAGAACACATCCTAAACAACTAACACAACCCTAGACAAGGCCCAAAAATAAAGGAGTAAAGAGAAAACTAGGAGAAATGGAAAAATCATGGTCATTAAAGAAAAAAATTCTAAATACAAGAAAAACACATTGACATAAAAAGAAAGTGACAAGGGACACAAAGGATGACGGAAAAATGAGACAAATGTTAATACCATAAAGGAATGTGCATGAATAAGATCCTATCTTGAACCAATGATCCATAAATGTACAAACATACTAATCTTAAATAAATTAACTACTTGTGTACCAAAAATTATGTTTCTGCATAATGCAATGCTTGATGTGTGTGTTTTTGTGTACGTGCATACATATCAAAGTAAATAAAAGTAAGGAATTATTTGAGAACACTTTTTGTTATGGTTACCTCACTATTTTTTGAGAGTCCTCAAAGTTTCTATAAGAACCAAAGTGAATTAAAAGTGAAAAACAAAAAAGATCAACTTATCTCCAAAGTGGAGAGTTAAAAAGATCCTATAATAAGTACTCATGCTCATGTGCCTAGAAAATTGTAATCTTGAAACATATAAACAAACTTGCAAGTGAAAATGTGTGTATATAACAATCAAGAATGTGATACGATCTAGAAAAGATTTAGTTATGCTAAAACTAGTTGGAATATCTATAATTTATGCTAGGTTTGGATATAAATAAATATACCTTGTGATAATACCAATGTATTTACGTCTAGTAGTGTATTTTTACTTATGATGAGACAAATGCATATCTATCTAACATGGAAATTTTGTGCATCATATTTATGATGAAGTGAAGAACATATTTTAGAGAGTAAAACTCTAGACATGAGATAAATAATTTGAATATCTTCCCCCTTTTGAGTTGTGGGATGAACTCGCTAAAAACATGTCTCAAAAGAAATGTATTTTTAAATGTAACCCTAAATTTAATTCATAAGGGCATGAGTTATTATTTAAATTAAATATTAGTGTTAAAAATAGGAGATAAATTTAGATTAATCAATTCATTATCAATGTGAAGATTAAAATATACCTAGATTAGAAATTTAAAAGACAAAACCACAAGAACATGTGCTACATGGAAAAAGATAGAGGTGAAGAGATGAAATTAGTTATTTTATTTCTTAGGAAGTGGATATGGATATGACATATAGATAAAATGAATATAAATAATTTTTATATGCTTCAATTATAGTTTTAGATATGTAGGACAAACAAAGTCAAATATGTTGGATATGTATGGAACCGTTTGGTGGTTCTGCACTATTTGGAAGTTTCATTTGGCGAGCTATTGGATTTCTATAACTTTGTGTGTGTGCAAGCTTATAGAATGTGTCTTCTTATGAAAACATTGGTTTTTTAAATGTGCAAAACTCTCAAGTATGACTTGAAATAATTCCAAACCCTAACTATGTGTTAAAAACCTTGAAAAATTATTCATGGTTTGGTTGAAGTTCAATTTGTACACCACTTATGTTGGATTTGTTTTGAAGAGGACTCAAACTACATTTATTTATACACGTAGATATTTGATATATATTTATATATATATGTAACTAAAATTAACAACTTATTCACTTGATAATGCTTGCGATAGCTTGGTGCGTGTTGCCATGTGTTTTTGCAACGGTAAAATTAAACTTGAAAACATGACAACTTTATCCTAGTGTAAATTTTTTTTCTTGTAGACCCTTCCGAGAACCCCTCTAGATCACTTCATCCCATGTGTCAGGAATATCAAAATCCTTTTAGTGCTCATGTCTATTGTAATAAAATTTCCAATGTGTTGGAAAGATGAAAACAAGTTTACGAGATTCTTTCGAAACAATACCTCTCGGGAAGATATTTCAGAGGCTTAGAAATGCTTATTTGTAACCTTTCTCGAGGTAGGTGTGCATTCCAAAGAGAAAATTTGGAGGCCCAAATTAATCGGAGGTGGTATAAAGGAGCTAATTTCATATTTAACGTGATTTAGGAATATTTAGGAAATATTTTGAGGTTTATGAGTAATTTCAATAAAAGAAGGTTTTTGAGGGTGAAGGAGCTTACAGCTTCAAAACACCAACCGAGCTTCGAAGATGATTCCATGAGATCCGTAATGAGTTAGAGGAAAAACATATACAAATGGAAATATAATTCAATTCCCTACATGGTGGTATTTTAAGTTTTTCACAAGACCCAAATATTTCTTTCCATTTTTCATTCTTGTCAGGGCTTAACTCAAATACTAAGAAATAAGGCTATTTTTGAGTATGTTGTAGGAAGAATTAGACCTTGAGACCTATAAAATTCTTATAAAAATTATGTTTTTAGTAAAATTAATATAAATAAGTTTCAAAAATGTCCTCTAGGAGCTCCGAAAACTTCATTTTCAAGGTCCTTCCTAAGGTAACCCTTCCGTACTTAGTTAATTTTTCCAGTGCCACATGTTAGCATGAGGCTGAGGGAAAATTTTGTGTCCTGTCACCCCTTTCAAATGATAAAAAGGGTAAAATAAATTTTTCCTCTCCCAATTGAGCTCCTGGACCCATCACATGACCTTGGGAAGCCTCAGTAAGCTCTTTTCACAAGTTTTCTAGCCCCGCCTCGTGAAACACATGTCTCGCCACTTGTCACCATGATGCTAAGGCATATTTTTATGTAAATTTCATACATTTTCCAAGGAGACAAGGGGAAAATAAGTTCCCTCCCCTTTCTTCCACATGGTTCCTCACATGACCCGAACTCACCCCAGAGTGCTAAAAACAAGCCCTTCTCTCTCACCCATCAACGAATGCATGCTCACCACTTTTCCTCATAGGGTTGAGGTGATGCTTTAAATACCTCTTGTCACTTCTAAAAAGATAAAAATGGGACAAAAATATTCCCCTACCCCATAAAGCACATAAAAATAGAAAGATAGTTTTTTTAAGATCTTCCTCCATATGCTCAAAAAACCCCGAATGCCAATTTTTTTCCAAATTTCTTCCCTCCATTTTTATTACTCCATTATTTACTCCATGTTTTCATGATAAAAACATAAAATCATTCACAAAAACCACATTTTTTCAATACTCCATGTTCATATTTTTCCCGAGTGACTCCATACTCGGAGAATGAAAAATTCATATCTCACAATCTAGTAAATGGATCGACACAAGGTTTTTTACAATATTAAAATTTTCCCAATTCCTTAAAGATACATGTGATTGAAAATAAATTCATGCCTCATAGTTTTAATCCCAAAAATCCCAACTTTGTGCCCTAGTTTTCACTTTTTAATTTTTCGCCATTCTAGTGATCGAATTGAGCTAAAACTTTGTACGTGAGATCCCGAGAATGAACCTATACCGAAGAATTTGGTTTTTTTGCAATACAAGGTATGGAAGGAAACTTCCAAAATATTAGGTCTATATATGAGAACTCACTATAAATAATAACCTCTCATAAAAAGTAGATTTTCTCAAAGCGAAGTTCTTAGAAACAACCAAGACAACTAACATGGTGGTCTAAAGGGAAAAATGACATTTTTATAAAAACAGTAAGTCTTCATTCCAAGAATAGAAAGACCCTCTATCATATGAATACTTGGGCATGGGTGACAACCTACTCACATGGATCTAGAAAACTCAAAGATAGGATGCTAAGTTGACCCAGAGAACCGGTGGAGGGTAAGGTCTACATGAGTGGGTTGTATGCATCACGTGGTCATCTATTATTAGTTCAAAGTGTAGATTTGGTTTTAAAATTCTCCCATAATTATGAGAAATTAAATCAAACCATACGATTCGATAATAACTCGAGTCTTGAGGTACTTTCTCCTAAGGAAATCTCTCACTCAATACAAATTCGACTTGGAATAACTTGGTCGTCATAAAAAAATATTTCACATCAGGGAATGGTCCAAGATAGATTCCTAACTCTAGGGCTTCATATTGGCTTCATGGTTGAAGAAGGGGAGAAATACTTCTTGTATGCCAATTTCCCTCTCTTGAAGTGAATTCCACAAAGGCTTCTTAGATGTGATCATCCTCTTGAGCCAGCTAATGGGAGAATAAATCACAAAGGAATTCCATGATTGGATGGCCTTGTTCATACCGTAGACATAAAATCATGCACTTTGGGTAATTATAGTCTTAATTACATACTACTATTCATATGATTCCCAAGTAATAAAATTATTAATTAACCCATGTCTTTACCCACCTTTCTTTTATTTCTATTTATACTTTCGCTTAAAACCTTACTTTTCATCTCAACATTTTTAATCTTCAACATTTTCCATCCTGACACTAGCACCCAAATTAGGATGCTAGCACCAGCACCCTCATCCCCTCTTGGCACCCCTATCCTCTTTATAATTTTATCACATTTTTTGGGTCCTTTTTAGCCGTTTTGAACCTCTTATATTTTTGGTAGTTAGCCTTTTCGGTTCAATTATGAAATTCAAGCAAAGGAATCATATAAATATAAAGTGATGTGATCATAATAGAGGACCAAGAACTAAACATTAGCTATCACCACCTAAGGTTGCATCTATCAAGGTATATAAGAGCTTCATTACATCCATCTAGCTCCATCACAAGGGACACAAAGGATGGTTTTATGCATCACACTTCATAGGAGGGAAGTTCATTATATTATATGCACACATTTACTACATTCTACATATAGCTACTTTATTTCTATACAAGTGTGACTAGCACAAGAGTAACCTAGGGAAAAATTCCACAAACACACACAAAATTACATTGGTTCTGAGATGTAGTGAACCACTCGGGTCGTAAGTTCACCATTTTGACAAATTGAGACACCGACCCCTCCTTCTGCATCTTTCTTTTTTAGGATTTGATGTCTATCTGAGGGTTTTACATGTTCATTCTTCATTACATATTTATAGTGGCTTCGGTGATCTTGGTGTGACCTTGAAGTGATCATAGGAGACTAAAGGTAAATACCTTATGACCCCTAAGAGGAGGTTTTATGAGCATTTCCATAGACCTAGGTGCCCTAAAACATGTCTAGGGTGCCCGTGGGTGCATGTGTCCCTCTTAAAGTGCCCCATTTGTTGAGAAGATAATAGATTTCTTTAAGATGAAGGCACATAAAGGATGTGCGCACTAGAGCAAGACACATTTGAGGGTGTGGAAGAATAGAAAAATGAGTGCACGCTAGAACACTTTGAATTCAGGACTTCACCGTTTATGGATAAGGGCTATTTTGGGAGATAATGCGTGAAGCACACAAAGCCATGAAGAATTGCATGGTCCACGTAATAGTATTTTGGGAACAAACAACAACCGAGTTCCATAGATATTTTAGGCTAATAATAGGATTTCTACTCATAGTTAACTATAGGAAGTATATTGTTAGAGCACTTGCATGCGTGCATCTTATTGTAAAGGCATGTGGCTATTATTAGCATGTGACCTATTTTGAGAAGTGCATGGGTGGTGAAGGAAAATCCCCACCCCTATATATATGTATTGATTTACATGGGTTAGAGTGTGTGAAAACTATGGTAGAGTTATGTTGCTGGTTTTTTCACACACATGACTCATGAAGATACTTATGTAATGTAAGAAGATTTTGTGTTTTACAATATTCAATACAATGGTTAATATTGGATGGATAATGGTATTGAACATGACTAAATTTGGTTCTTGCATGGTAAATCTTGTTATAGTCATTGTTTAGTTCATTCTATATCTATTCTAAGAACTAGATCTGGTTTATGCACTATGTGTTGTTTACTATTGATAATGAATTTGGATATCTATATGCACCAACATGCTAACATTCTATACAAGCAACTCTAAAGAGGGACCTGGTGCCTTTACATGCTCTGAGTGAGTGATCAGTTTTGGCTGAGTGATGTGTCAAGTATGCTCGGTCATTTACTATAAATTCTAGGTGCATCATTGGTTCTATTACAAAGATCTATTTTCAGCTATTTTCGTGGATGTCGCATGATGAAGATGTACTGGTTGACCTTGGCAAGTGTTGAGGAGTGGATAATAGATCTGGAAGAAGAGTATGCTTGGAGATTCAATAATGGATCTGAGTTTGATGCATATGTGTGGGTGGAGCAGAATCTGTATGACTGCTTATATGAGATATTCTTTTCTATTTTCCCAATATAGCTATATAAGTGGCTGGTTTCTTATGTGTCTAAAAGGAATTTGAGGTTTCACACACTTGTTTGGATGCAAGAAGAATTTCAGGCCCTCTATGATGCTGATATGATTTGGACGTGCATTGTGGATACTTGGTTCCATGGTGTTTTGAATAGCTATATTTTGGAGTACTCAATTTCAACTTATTATTTCTGGAGGTAGCTGAGTTTCATTTTTTACGTTATCCCAGGGAACCTATCTACAAGGCATTCCACTAGTGATCAAAATCTTATTGGTAACCCTGAATTTGGAATAGAAGTTGATGGCTAGCTAAACCCCACCACATATAGGGCGGGAGAATTTTTGGTGAAGGATGGAGGACCTAATAGTAGAGAGGTAAAGTGGAGAAAGTTGGCTTAAAAATAATGAGGCATGTGAGAGGGATTTAGGGAAGTAATAAGATATTTCGAATAAATGGTGTTGAGGAAAGAGATGGATCATGAAGGATTTGGAGCTCATGTAGAGGATGTGGAGCCAAATCATCTGGAACTCCCCCATTTGGGAAAATATGATAGGAAAACCTCATCGGAATCTTATGAGAGTGTGCTATCAAAGACAAATTAGGCCACGGGCGCACATCTAAATCTACTTAGGAACTTATCCCTTGTACTTGGTTTTCTAGTTTCTAGTAAAGCCAATAGTCATCAAGCTATTTTGGGTAGTAGAGTAGCAGAGGTAGATTTCAATTATTAGAAAGTTCAGGAGTGAATCATATAACAAGTGCATTTATGGCCGGGAAAAAATCTTCCCTATTATTTGGAGGATGGGTTGGAAGAAACTTTTTAGGCACGTCATTGACACAGAACATAGACGTGCATAACTTTAGACTCACATCGAGGAGAAGCACAACTTCATGATCGTAGGAGTTCGGGTTTAGTACCACTATTGGGACATAGTGAAGTGCATCCTCTGGTCCAATTCATGTTACAGGTGGAGGATAAGGTGGAATAGGTAACTCAGGATTTGGAAGATCTAGTGGATCTAGAGGTGGAGGTAACACAGGAGGTTCTTGATCTGGTGGGCATGGTCCTCACCAGCCCTAGAATATTTACATGGAGATGTCACTTCATCTCCTAGATTACAGGGGAATAGAAGATGATGATGAGCATGTGCATATGTGTGAGATATTATGGCACATGAAAGGAATAACAACTTAAGAGTGTAAGGCCACCATTTTGTAACTATGTTGTAGAGACGTGTGCACAGTTGGTGTAGAAAGTTTTACCTTGATTAGACTTGTGTGGATTATATAGCGTTACAGGATGATTTCACTCAAGAATTTTATATACTTGAGTTCGAGTAGAAAAGTATAAGTGCACTCAAGGATATCAAGAAGGGCACTACTGAGAGTGTCCGAGAATATGATGCTCATTTCAAAACACTCTTGTCTAAACTATCATATGATATCCATGTAATTCAGCATGCACAATGGTTCATCAGAGGCATGATTACACCTTTTAGGAGGGCACTCTTACATAAGACTTATAAAAAATTGCGTGAGGCACTTGAAGCGAGATATGCATGCCGAGGAAGTCAGAGCATAGACACTAGAGTGAGCCCATTATTGGAAGCACAAATTACAGTTGTGACAAAGAAGTTATATAAAATATCAACCAATACAACACATGAGACACACAATATAATTTGGTGCATAGATTGTGAAGTGGAGAGGCATACTAAGGATAGTTTTCCTCACAGATTAGTGCACTCCTTATTACTGGAATGTGAGATATGTCATTTGGACCATGACATAAGCCACTTTTCATTATTTCAACACAGGAAAAGAAAGAAAATGTCCTATTACTTAAAAATTTTTTGGTCCACGACTCACAATACTGAAGATTATAGGTTGATTGATTAGATCCATGATGACATTGATATTAGTGTATAAAAGATAGGGGTTTCAAATAAATCTAAGGATAAAGGTGAGTGACATGATCATGATCAAACTCAAAGGCACTATAATCATAATGAAGGGTGCTTTGAGGGAGGCCGTGGTAGAGGTCACATATACTTTGGTGGATTTAGAGGAAAATGACGTGAAGGTGGATGAGGTGAGTTACCTCATGGAACATGTTATACGTGTGGATATCCTAACCATTATAGGTGTGAATGTCCTCAGAACATTACTTGTTATTTTTGAGGAAAGAATCATAACTATGAAGAGTGTCCAAACTTATATTAACATTTGAGTCAGAAGCACAAATAAGAGAACAAGGGCACATGGATGGTTAGGATACAATGCACTGTGGAAAACCAATGGATGCTGAAGTTAGCACCGGATCTTGAGCTAGTACCTATGAAGATTACTACATGTGTTGAGGATGCACGCATAGGAGAAATGCTGCAACAGAAGTCTACTATCACTAAGGAGGAGGTTTTACATGCAAAATATCCAGAACCTACACATCAGAAGGAGGTTTATCAGGAAACCATGGAGGTACTCAGAAATATGTAGGGTGAAATAAAATGTTTAAAGGAATAGGCGCGGAAGTTGGAACACAAGAAGTCAGCTGAGACTTTCTAGTTGGATGTTGATGATTTGAAGGAAGTATGCAAGATGCTGCATTAGGAGAACATTATTCCATTAATAGGGATCTGGTTGAAAGGAAACACTCCGTGCACTGGTATTGAGAACAGATAACATATTTTACATGCTAATCTCCCTCCCCATAGCTTGGATTATGACAAGGAGATCACTATGAATGTTGTTGTGGATGGAAGGATTTTGAGCAATATTTTGATTGACACAGTGTGAAAGTGAATGTACTTACCTTAGATGCATGGGTTCAGATGGGAAGACCTCCATTGCAACCATCTTCAAATTTACTATATATGGAAAATTATACTAAGGCCATGCCAATTGGAGTATTGAAGGATGCATCTATTACTATACAGGGGGCCAAGTTCACTGGGAATTTGAGGTATTAGCACTTGTAGAAGTAGATAGATTCTTAGCTCTACTTAATATTCCTTGGTGCTATGTAAATAATGATGATATATGGTCCAATAAGGGATATATCAGTTTTGATAATAAATAAGAATGAGTTATTATCCCTTTGACAGATGGGAAATCTACACCTTATGTTGAGCCCTTAAGTGAAGAAGATCTAAACATAATTTATGTGCACACCATTTGAGATACTCTCTAGTGGGATGATGCATAGTCCATCAATGATACTACAAGTATTTCCTATGAAAATTGGGCACATAACACTTATGAGATGGTTGGGTACGATGTAAGAAGTGTAGTGCGTGCATAAGTAGACCACGCCGTGTTATGAGATTAGGAAACAACTATGTACCCTAGTACACTGGTGAAGGAAAACCTAAGGTATTCCTATAAGCCATGGAAGTACAATGGAAGGATCAAGTGGAAAGAAGAAATATGCTAGTGTATACCCTATGTGGGATAGCAGTGCATTGGTGGATGGTTCATAAGGATAATATCATAGAATGGAGAGAGGTGATAATTTCTCTATCAACCCGGTTTTTCAGGAGTAATGCACCTACTCAAATATGTGAATATCATGGTAATAATCTGTTTAACACCATGTTTAATATTATGAGAGACTCTAGATAGAGGGGAAAGAAGCCACATCACCTTCATTGTGGGTAAATTTTTTTATTTCACCTTGCGAGGCTATGCGCACATTTGGTTTGTTAATGTGGAGTTGCACATGGAGACTAGAAATTTGCAAGACTTGACTATAGGAATGATCTATACTTTTGACTACTTCTCCACTAAACCTCTAGTGAAAGAGGCATTATAGGTTATGAAGTGATTGACCATGAAAGATAGTGCAAAGGATGAAGATCTCATTCATGAGTTATTTGGCGAGTCGAGATCTAGAAGCACGTTTTGAAGAAGTAGATGAGACAAATGTAGAACTACTTGAGCGTGCTTGCCTAGAGAATAAGAAAGGAAAGATGGTATATTTGGTGGATGATGAAGAAGTAGAACAGTTGGACATAGATCATTCAGAGGGTACATGAAAGGTATTATACAATGCGGATGATAAGGTGCGCACTTACCATGAACCTATGAAGACAATAGAAGTGAACATTGGAATGGATTCTGAACCTAAGGAGGCCATAATTAGAGATTATTGGTCCGAATCTGAAGTGGCTAAGATAATTGAGTTACTACATGATTTTCAAGACTTTTTCCTAGGGGCTACCATCGAGTTAAAAGGGAAGCATGAATCTTTGGGTGACATGAAAATTAAGTTAAAGGAAGGTGCGCATTTGGTTAGGAAGAGACCTTATAGGATGAACCCTAACCTTCACATAAAAGTTAAAAAAGAAATAGACAAGATGTTGGAATTTGGAATTATTGATCCCATAGAGGAATCGAGTGGGTTAGCCTTATGGTAATCAACATAAATAAAGATGGAAGAATTAGGATTTGTGTGGATTATAGGAATTGCATGCCACATGTGTGATTGATCCTTTCCCACACCATTCACTATGGAAATATTGGAAGGTGTTGCATGGCATGAAATTTACTCTTTTACGAGATGGATTCTCTAGATATCATCGGTAAGAATTGCTAAGGAGGATTAAGAGAAGATAAATTTCACCACTAAATGGGAAAGTTTTTCTTACATAGTGATGCCATTTTGATTGAAGAATGCGCTCGTAGAATTTTTGTGCATTTTGGTTCAAGCATTCTAAGAGTTTATTCACAAATTCTTCCAGGTTTACTTGGATTATTGGACTGTGTATGGTCTTATCAAGGATCATTGTGAAATTTTTTGGTTGATGTTTGAGAGGTGTAGACGATTAAGCATATCTTTAACTATAAAGAAGTGTGTATCTACTACATGTTATATAATTCTCGCTAGGGCATATCATATGTAAGAAGGATTTGTTACTAGATCCAACTAAGGTTGTAGTCATTTTAGTCTTAGAGTAACCCACCGGAGAGTGAGGTGCATGGATTCTTGGGCCACACAGGTATTAAATAAAATTAAAGAAGGGATATGCTAATATTTCCACTCCCTTGGAGGAGCTATTAAAAGGTAAAGGAAGTTATATTGGGAGAACAACAATAACACACATTCGAAGCATCAAGGAGAGTCTTACTACGACACCTATTTTACATTTTACTTCCTAGAATATCCCCTTTCATGTATATGTGGATGCCTTTGGCATGGCCATTGACACATTTCTCACTCATCCTAGAGAAGGTATTATAGATCATCCTATCTATTTTGGTAGTAGAAAGTTGACTCTTACATAATAGAATTATACAACTATGGAGAGAAAATATTTGTGAATGATCTATATGATGCATAAGTTCAGATAGTACTTGCTAGCAACACCTTTTTATTCTATACAGATCACATGGTATTGAAATACTTGGTAAATAATCCCATTTTATAGGGGTGCATATGTTGATGGGTTCTATTATTCCAAGAGTTTAACTTTATAGTTATGGTAAAACCAAACAACATTAATTTTGGCCTATACCAGTTATCAAGGATTCAATCAGGAGAGGATGCACAAAATATTGAAGATATAATGCCAGATTCACAATTATATAGGTTAAACCATGTGCCCATATAATTAGAGGATATTGTTGTCTTTTATGCACATGTATAACACCAAAAGGTATGAAAGCCTTGGAAAATAAACAAATTTTAATTCACACCACACCTTTCATGTTAACCCATGGTTACTTATACAAACTAAGACAATATGAAGTACTTGCTCCGATGTCTATTGGAGCACGAGTGCATGAAAATCATGGAGGAGGCTCACGATAGTATTGCAGTGGACACTATGCAGTGATGCCACCGCACGTAAGATTCTACTCACTAGTTTATGGTAGGAAACCTTATACAAGGATTGCAAGGAGTATTGTAAGGCGTGTGATCACTATTAGTGCCTTAGAAAACTTGGGTAGATAGATGAAATTCCTTTGAGGCCTATTACTAGTGTAGAGCCTTTTGAAAAATGGGCAATAGACTTTGTGGGTCCTATTTCCCTTCCCCGCGCATAATAATGGATCATGCTACATCATCACTTGTATAGATTATATTACAAGGTGGTCATAAGTAACACCTACAAAGGATTATACAATGGCTACAGTAGCAAGGTTCTTATGGGAAAATATTCTTACAATGTATGGATGTCCTTTGAGTTTGACAAGTGATAGGGGAACTCATTTCTTGAATGTGACAATAAGGATATTATTAGATAAACTTATGGTCACAAACCATAAGACAACACCTTATCACCCTAAGGAAAATGGGATTGCTAAGGATTTATACAAGATATTGAGCTAACCTCTAACAAAGATTTGTGATGTTGGAAGGATAGAATGGGATGATAAAGTTTCTATTGTACTTTGGGCATATAGAACAACCTATAAATGGTTGAATAAGGCTACACCATTTCAATTGGTGTATGACACAAAAGTAGTTATTCCCATGGAATTTATGTTACCTTATTTACATATAGCATGTGTGGGAGGTTTAACTGATAAGAAAGCATTGGAAGAAATAATTTCCAAGTTATTACAAATGGATGAGAGGCACACCATAACACATTAGAGTCAAGAAAGAAAAATCTAGGAAGAAGGCATGGAATGATAGGCACATCAAGGACATGAAGATTGAGGTTGGGTAGATGGTACTTCTTTATGATTCAATGTTTCTTGCCCACTCAGAAAAGATTAAGGTGCATTGGTTGGGACCATATGTTATCACTCATATACTTGAGTCAGTGTTTTCCAATTAGAGATGCTTGATGGAACACGGTTACCCAGTTACTTCAACTAGAGTAGGATGAAGCCCTAGTATAAATAATCCTTATTTTATTTTGTAATAATTTAGTATTTACATTTAGATTATATTTCCCTTACTATATTTCCTTTAATGTGTTTCCTTCTTTGTCGCTATGCTTTGTCAATTTAGTTCGTGTTTTGTGTAATAAGCTCGCTTACACACCAAAATTTGATTGCGATCAAGTGTTTTTTTATGCGTAGTAGAATGCACATACCATTAGTGTGGGGTGGTTTTCATTCAAAGATGGGTATGCATAAGGAAATACTGGTGCAGGTGGTTTCTCTTGTTGGAAAGTGTGGATGGTATGGAAAGGTGTGCTAGAAAGAAAATTTCTCCTAAAAGAAGATCATAGTTGAAAAAATTCCCAGTATAATGCGAGGTAAGATAGGCCATGGAAACTAATTAATGGAAGGAAAAATGGCGAGGTAATTTGGTGCATGGAAGCACGTGAAAGGAGGTGTGTGGCCAAAAGGTAGAAAGGCACAATGGAAGGTTATGGTTGTGGTGCACAGATGTATCATGTAGAAATGTGTTAAAATGTTCAATTAATGAGAGGATTCGTGGTCGGTGGAGGATCAATAAATGTGATTACTTTTACAAAAATATATATAGGACATGATGCGGTATTTTTACCTTTGTGATTACACATTTTTGAGTGAGTTGTTTGTGACCAAGATGTACTAGACACGTCAAGGTGCAAAGAGCTTTAAAACCAAGTGAGGAGAGTGGATTTGTGCACAAAGTTGGCTTGCGTCCCCATTGGAGAAGGGTTTGAGTGAAGCAGAGGCATACAAAGAGGAGGAATAGGGCACCAAGGTTTGAGAAGAAGCTAGGGAACATGATTTCAAGTTAGGGAATGTAATTTTGAGCTAGGGCATGAGAGTTTTCTTGACAGAGGTAAAAAGGTGTAACCTTATTTTACCATGGCACCAAGGAAAGCACCTAGAGCAGGAACAAAGGGGAAGAAGAAGGTAGAAACTGAGGTGGAGATCAAGGATGCCCCTGAAAGTAGGTTTTCAGAAATGTAGTACCCAGAGGATGTAATCGTGGGATGTGACTAGGATTATCACTTTAGCAAGAGTAAGGTAAATGAATAAAATCATCACATGACCGACAACAAGGAAGAATTGGACATGCTATTAAGAAAAAGAAAAAAAAGCATAGTTGACGATATGATTATTTATGATGATACTTTGAGAGAAATTGTTGAAGAAGGCAGGGCTCTGTATCTCTATGAACTCTCTTACTTTGGAAAACCAGAGAAACTATATCAATGGCTTATGAGCATAGTCGATGAGGAATTCTTTTATTTTGCTAGGTGGCATATGAGGATCATTGTTCCCTTAATTACAAGCTTGACAGGTTTGAAGGGAACATGGATAGATATTACCAATGAATTATATGAAAAAGAAGCTATTTTGGCCACCCGCAAGGAGCTGTGTTACTCAAAGGGTTCACACGCAGAATGTATATTTACAAGTTAAGGAAGTACCCTGTGCTACAGGTGGCCATGCACTTACTCACCAAGTTGAATGATCAAAAGATATGGTCACAAGTGAACACCATATGGCTACACATTGCTAAGAAGATATCACAGGGGAAGTTTACAACTTGGCGTGATACATAACAAATACCATCATTGAAGAAGTGCGCAAAGGTGAAAAGATAAGCTTTGGTGCTATTTTTCTATCTCTTTTTTTTGTTGAAATTGGAGTGCTTGATGGGCCGAACAAGATTTTGGAGCATCTTGTAGAGAATAATTCTCTAGAAGAGAGCTTTGAGAAGTATTTATATGAGGGATCTATGAGTGGCCCATTTAGGCAAAGGGTAGAGATGTGGTATGACAAAAATTTTCTCGGCTTTTGAAGAGGAGTGGAGAATTCCTAAGGAGCTACCTTGAGTAGTTGGGAAGACGATACAATTGTATATGTACCAAAAATTTTACATTACACGTTTTACAATGAAGGATGGGACATGGATTCCTTGGTGTAAAATCCCTTACGCCTTTACAACATGGTTCTTCCAGTGGAATTTCATAGGTTTACTGATGCACATAGGTTAATATACAATGCAGACAAGGTAGACTATGACTACTATACCTTGAGGAAGACTTACACATACCTAGGTAAGTCTGCTTATATTGAGAGGTTCATATAAGATGATATAACCATGAGGCCTATCATTTTAGCCATTGGCGATAGTGGGGCCATGCTAATTTATATCCAACTTAAGCCTAGGATGGAAAATGGTAAGTATGTTGAATATGAATGTATGATACTAGGCCCACCAAAGGGGAAACATACAGTTGGGATCATATTAGTTGAAAAATCCCACCTCACCATTATAAGAAGAAGAAGAAGAAGAAGATGAACATGAGGACATCGGTGGTTTAGTGTGCAAGGGATGGAGGTATCCATCAGACACTAAGGAAAGTAAGCGTGAGATTACTCCTCCTAGGAAACAACAAGAGGAGGAATACTTAGAAATAGACACATCAGCCTTAGATGTAGACCCAATAAATGAGGAACACCAATTTAAAATGGTGCTTAGAAGAACAAGGACTCGATCAAGGGGCCATCATAACCGCCATGTAGATCACCTCATATATCCCCTTAGAAAGAAGTACCTGAGAAGAAGAGGAAGAGAAAGTTAAAGGTCACAGAGGGATGATTCTAGTGAAAGCACGCTAGAAACCCCGATGCATCTTGAAAATATAGAGGATCCTTGTGATGAGGAGATGAAAGATGATGAAGAGGGGGTTAAGGAGACATAAGAGGAGATGGGTGAGCCATCTGGTGTGCCTCACTCCACACAAGAAGGTGAAGGACCCACTGCAGATTCTAGCACCCAGGGTTTCCAAGGGAAAGAAGGCAAAGAAAGGAAAAACAGGTGAAGACTATGTGACTCTGCTATGGGGTTCATAGAAAACACCGAAAGATTATTCACACCAGGTTCTAGGGAATGGTAAGGCCAAAGGATTTATATGGCTAGGATTTAATGGACCTAGAAAAGGCCAATGCGTGAACTAGAAAACAATTTTCCTAGTCCATGTAGACACACATGGACAAACCATATTTTGATGTGTGTTAAGAGTCATGTGTCGCGCGTCGGGTAAAGAAGTAACCAAATATTATGCACATGATTTTCAAGCCTCCAGTAATGTTTAATGATGAAGTAAGTAATAATTTAGTCAAGGTATTTGCTAAAGTAGCATGGAGAAACATTGATAAGGCTGCCACCATTCGAGCGCTACTTGAAGATAACAAGGATAAGACTGCAGAAATAAAGCACTTACAAGTAGAGAAGGAATGAGAAGAGGCAAAGAATGAGGCCTTTGTTAACATGGCTAAGGAAATCAGTGATCATATTCTTAAGGTAAGGCCTCATTTGGAGTCTAAAGTTCCTCAGAATTTTCCCTCTGTAATGCATTATTTGCACACTCTGGTGGGTCTAGTTTTGAATGAAGCACTCATTGTTATGGCTGCACCAAAAGATCCTATGGAAGAAACAACAAGAGAAAGGGATACCATTTTTAGGAAAATTTCAAGTTTTGAGGCCTTGCTCCAAACATTGAAAGATGAGTGAATAAATAAAATCAAGCTTTGAACATGTGTGTAGCGCCAAATGCCATAATAAGAATCAAGACTATATCAGAGGATAATGAAGTCACTGAAGGCAATGAAGGATGAAAAAATTGGGTGCGTAGAGAGGTTATCCATGGTAAAACAAAATCATGAGGCCCTTATAGAAGCCCAAGATCCACACAAATATAGGATCAATGACATCATGAAACTTATAGAGAAAAAATGGACTCCATGGAGGGAATTGTCTCAAGTATGGCGCATGTTGTCCAAGTACTGCAAAATGAGAAGGAAAAGATAACTTAGGATGAAATGGACTCCTTCATAATAGATATCTCAGAGAAGATAGGAAACACACTACGTGACTGGTAGACCTTGGAGGTTGAACTCAAAAATGAATATCCAGAGTTAGTCCTGCTTGAGGAAGAGGGTACTGCAAAGTAAACTTCATTATTTTGTACATTGCTTCATTCATTATTTCAGTCCTTATCTTTATTGTTGGAGACCTAAGAAGTAATTCCCATTTTTGGGGCGTTAATGTATTTTAGTGTGGGGTAATGTTGAGTAGATAATATATTGCTCTAAGGTGAAGGAACATAAAGGATGCGCACACTAGAGCAAGGAGTATTTGAGGGCATGGAAGAATAACAAAATGAGCGCATGCCAGAACACTTTGAATTCAGGACTTAGCCATTTTGTGGATAAGGGATATTTTGGGAGATAGCATGTGGAGAACACAAATACATGAAGACTTGTGGTCCATGCAATGGTATTTTGGGAACAAGTGACAACTGAGCGCCATGCATAGTTTAGGCTAATAATAGGATTTCTACTTAGAGTTAACTATAAGAAGTTTATTGTTAGAGAACTTGCATATGTGCATGTGTGGCTATTATTAGCATGTGACCTATTTTGAGAAGTGCATGGGTGGTGAAGGGAAAGTCCCCACCCCTATATATATGTATTGATTTGCACAGTTAGAGTGTGTGAAAAACTATGGTAGAGTTATGTTGCTGGTTTTGTCGCGTGCATGACTCATGAAGATACTTATGTAATGTAAGAAGATTTTGTGTTTTAAAATATTCAATACAATGGATAATATTGGCTGGATAATGGTATTGAACATGATTAAATCTGATTCTTGCATGGTAAATCTTGTTATAGTCATTGTTTAGTTCTTTCTATATCTATTCTAAGAACTAGATCTAGTTTATGCCTCGTGTGTTTTTTTACTATTGATAATGAATCTAGATATCTATATGCACCAACATGCTAAAATTATATACAAGAAAATATAAATAGGGACCTAGTGCCTTTGCACACTTCAGTGTGAGTGCTTATTTCGGTTAAGTGATGTGTCAATGTGCTTGGATCATTTATCAGTAAATTATAGGCTGCATCACTAGTCTAAGCATGTTCCTCCCGTTCTACATTTTTCTCGAGCTTTAGAGTGATCACAATTTTTTTCTTTTCTAGTTTTCCAACTTTGTGAATTCTCAAGAAATTTTTGAATCAGCTAAGCCTTTCTATCATTTTTTTATAATTAAGGTTTCATTATTTATTGCTTAGTTTACTTGGGTAAATTACTATACTTAATTTATCATTCATTTCCTGCAATCTTGCATTCAAAGTAGGCTTGCATATTTACATTTTTAAATAAATCACATACTCACTATAATTAAAGATAAATAGAGGATAGATTGAGGAAAATAACTAGTGAGAACTTGCTTCATCAATTACTTCAAGTACCTATCTCCAAGAAGTTTTCAATGAATTCATACTTGGTATACACTCTTGTGAGTTCGAGGCCATTGAAAAAGTTAAAACTCACCCAAAATATTTCTCACAAATATCTTGCATTTGAAAGGTAACCACAACTAATATTAAATGAAAGAAACTAACATTTTATGAGAGTGAATGATGTTTTCACAATGTTTGTCATCAAATTAGTGGAAGGATATCCTCACTCGAGGTCATGTGTCCACAAGTAGCTTATCCGATCAAAATGTATGTGTCATAATTCATACATTTTGTAACCTTCTCCTAAATTTTAGGAGAAGTTTTTGATGTTTCTCCTCAAATGCTACCATGGTATCTCAATGATATGATCGTGTTGTTCAAATTGTGTAGAAAAATTTCTCATATTCATAGTAAGATTAAGAATCGAAAGAGGAAGAAAATTTCCTCCCCATCTCTCTCGTAATATTCTCTTTCAAAAGTGTCAATGATGTTGCACACCTAGAAGCTACCATCGATCCTCTAAGATTGTAGTCATATACACCAAGGGTAGACTTTGATATCTGAAGTGATCTAGATACTTTTAATCTCCCTGAGTTGTGTCATGTTATTCAAATTGAAGAATACAAAGTGAATCACATAGATGATTCCAAAGTCGAGATTGAGATTAGGTGAGAATGATCATTGGAAAAATGAAAAAATTCAAGTTTGAATGGTATAAATAAGTTATCCAAGATGATGAAATTTTTTTGTATGACCCATAATATCAAGTAGTAAAGGCCCTTCCTCTCCCATAAGTGACATGGAGTATCCAAGAATCGGGAGATATAAGTGAGTGGAGTGAGGCCATCATAAAATTATTCAAAGAATGGTTCATAAATAATAAGGTTTCCTTCATCACATTAGGAAGTACCCCTAATCTCTAAAGAGAAGCATTCCATCACTACTCTTCAAAGGTCACAGAAAGCTTCTAGATCAGATCACTAAGGAGAATGTTTGAAGTGTAAGCCAATGGAACTAGAAGCCCCCTACGACAAAAAGGTCGCAAAAGAAAGCAAGAACAAAAATGATCCTATGGTAGAGGTAGAGCTAGGGGAAAGTGATCCAGTTTACCTTTCGGTTCCTCGAGTTCTAGAGCCTCTCACCATTAACTTCCACACTAACCCCTCCTACATAAGATGTACCTCTTTACTCGAGAAAGAAACAACAATCATACCAAATGGCAAGCCTGAGATGAATGAGATATTTCCTTGGGTACAAGAAATGATCACAAAGGAATCCCACATAGTTCAATAGGTGACAATTACCGATTTCTTAGCTATAGCCTTGATGGTCAAGGGAAGGAAGAAAAATATTTCTCAAATAACTTCACGATTCGTCTAAGGTTCTTTAGAAACCACTATGTGGAAGTATTCAAGACAAATTCAATCAAGCCCATTGAAGAAATTACCTTGACCAACTACGAGATGACCACCATTTCTCTAGGCCCTAGGACTCACAAGGAGACACAAATTTGTTCAAGGAGTCTTCCACTTGAATTCTCATGAGTAACCAAGAGTACAAAGAAAAATTTGATCATGTATGGAAACTCACCTCGTACATTCAAACCTTCATGGACTCGAATGCCACTTCATCTCTTCCAATAAAGAAGTTACTCCCATCAACAACTTTAATCCAGACTCCATTCAAAAGACACAAGGTTTCACTATGGAAGGATGAACCAATGAAAAATGGGTGAACAAGATTGTGGAAAAATGGAAAGTGTTTCTTTTGAGATTATCTCATTTTATAGGTACATGTGTGTGATAACCACCAAGGTAAAAATAATGAGGGATGAAATTAATAAAGAAAAAAACACTGGGATAAAGTGTACCCATTGGTGATGGAGACAGAAAAGATCATTCTCAGGTGTTGGTAGATAGGAAGGTATTTGATTGTCCATCTGAAATTTTTCATAGGTATGGGGGATGAATTTTATCTCTCAAGATGAGATGATAAATCATGATCTAGATGAGTTGGACTCAAATGAGGAGTGCTCCTAAAAGATGTAGGATGGTGTGAACACTAGGATACAAAATCTTAGAGTGGCCACAGCTGATGAGAATATCTCAATGGATGAATTGTTAAAGCCATTTCAGGAGTATCTCAAGAAAGAAGCCGGGACTCCTTTTCCTTCTATGATGGAAAACTGGAGTCTCTCACTGAGATAAAAGCTACAATATTAATCATTAAAAATAAACATAAGTGTTTTTCCTTGAAGATAAAAACATTAATGTCATCTCAGATGGTTGGATTGAGTCCTTAAGTTTTGTCTGTATCCATCAAGCCAAGAGAGTTGCACCTGCGGTGACCTAATATAGTAGAGATTTCAAAGGAGTGGTGATTTTTCTAGTCAAGATTGGAAAAGATCCATTACACAACGAGGTAGAATCATCAAGGGCAGTGTCTTCATCAGACAAGTTATCTATCTTCTTTTCTCTCTCTTCCCTCCCTCTTCCCTTCTTCCTTCATGTTTTATTCTTCCATTGGGGGGGTTACACTTTTCATTTTGTCTTATTCATTTAAATGTGACTATAGTTAATATTGTAATAAGTCACCTTGAATTAATAAAAGGGGACTTAAGTTCATTCCTGGAATACGAAGAGTCACATATTGTAAAGGAAAATTGAAAAGTCATGAGGGGTAAGGTGAAGAGTCTTCCTAAAGTCTATAAATTATAATTACTCCCCATTCAAAAGGGTTGTCAATTTTATATGTTCAAAAATATATACCTACTTGAGATAAGTAAAAATATAACTATTTCCTCCATTACCCTTCTCATATGTTCTTCCATTCCCTCATCGTACAACTTTTCCAACATGTCAATAAATAAAGGAGTTTTATGCTTCTCTAGATGAGTGAATAAGTGAAAATTTGTTTTTCATGGTTTCATCTTGTCTTGATATAACTAGCAAGGTTGTGATTCTTTCTAATTTTGTGTGTTAATTGTTCTGATTAATATTTGCAAGGATATGAGTTTTCCTACTTATAACATTAATACCCCTCCTAGTTTCTCGATCCTGCTTCCCCAACTACCTCTAGGCCAACAACATAATTTTATTTTCATTTGCACATAGTATAGGAGCTACCCCATTCAAGCAGAGGGACCTAGTCCCGAGCATTGGTGGAAATCCACCAATTTTTCCCATTGAAAAATTTTCTCGAAATGTTTTTAGTGCCCACCGTGGGGCCGATTTCATTGTTATTACCCCACAATATATTCCCAAAAAATACAAAAAATCAAATATCACAAAAACCGAAAAGAAAATTTTGGAATTTAAAAATTCACCGAGCCTTATGTCTCCCATCAATGGCTATTCCAGGTAACCCTTAGGTCCATATACCTAAAATGTTGTTCCATATCCAAGTAAATATTACATCTAAAATGAGGGAATCTATTTGATGCAACAAAGTGAAATTTTTCCACTACCAAGATACTACAAGAGTGCTAGATTCTGAAGAAAATGTCTTAGAATATTTAGAATGATCGAGATAAGCCCCATTTCAATAAAGGAGATATTAAATCAATTTAAATTTTACAAGCTAGCTAATCGCAGATACACCGAGTTTGAAATACAAAGATGAAATTTGGACTCGTATTCAAACAAATTCAAACGTGGAAATAACAAGTCATAAATTAATGGCAATCCCTTAATCCAAAAATTATCTCAATGGTTGTCCAAACAAAGGTCAACCCATTGGCCATAGAATTTTCAAACCTCCATGAAGTCTTTGAAGAATTTACAAAAGAAGAAACAAAAGAACAAGTGGATGTAAGAGCAAAAGTGGAAGAAAAGGTAGAAGAAAAATTAAAAGAAAAATAAAAAGTGGAAGTGGAGGCCAATGCGTAAGCAAAGGTAATCATGGAAGACGAAGGAGAGAGACCTCAACCAATTATTCCATGGGGAAGAAACACATGTTCACTCATCCTCCCTAAACATATTCATAAACTACCAAGGGGATCTAGAAAGAGTTTTCCCAAATTTAGAGGAGATGGTACACAATTGTCAAAAGAGAACGTTGTAACGGTCATCACCACCCATGGTGTACTAGGAGTGGAGCATGAATATGTGTCACCAAGTTGTTTATAGAATCTCTACAAGACAAGGAATCAAAATGGTTCTATCTCCTCATCAAGCTAGATCCATCACCTGTTGGGATGACATCAAAATTAGTTTTTAGGATAGATTAAAATCTACTAACTTCTAAGACCTCCTCGTGCAACTGGTACAAATGAAGTAGTCTAATGAGAATATGAGGGATTTTGTATCCCAATATAATGAGTTGATCAAAAGGATACCCCTCGAATCTATGCCCTATGATGATAACATAAAGAGATTATTTATAAATTCACAATTTCTGAGGTAGGATTAATTGTTTGAAGGTATTTACCTAGAAATATGAAATAAGGTCAATACTATGCTATTGAGACATAAGATGATCTCATTCTATCTCTGAGACCCCTTGGTTCAAAAATTGTGCGATGATGTAATTTCACTCAGAAACAACTTGACAAAGTACCTTGAGAAATTCTCTAAAGCGAGATGAGTTTTCCAAATAAACAAAGGATTGGAATGCCTCCTAATATAATTTCCTTGAGGTACCTTTAATTAATGAAACATGTGATGCCAAAGAATAAGAAGAAGAAGTTAAGGATCTAGAAGAATAAAATTAAGATGGAAATGTTATAGAAATTGAATAAATTGAGGACGACACACATATTATTTTCCTTGAGTATTATTTAGGTGAAGATTATGATGATGAGGCCCCAAGTTTCTCATGTGTGGTGTTTACTCACTCCCAATCTCAAAAGGGAGCTTCTTCCTTTGTAGATGTTGTGAAGAAGAAAAAGAAAAATGATCCTCTAATGGAATCTCTGCAGAACAAGATAACAAGTAGAGGGTCCCCATCCCCATCTTCAATGTAACCAACAAAAGAGAAACTAGACTGCTAACAATAAGGAAACAAGTTTCTATGACAAGTAAGTCCAATAGTGTTTCCCCTATCTCTAACCATGTATCTTAGGATAATCCTTCATCTACGGATAATCTTGAAAACTTATCTAATGCTCAAACAAAACTAGCCACTTCTTTCCAACTTGCCACTCCATCCACTAAGATTACCCAAGATCCCGAGGTAGCACCATCTTTGACTGCAAACACCCTCTCTTCTAGGAACATCAAGCTCAATCAATTTTTCCCCATTTTCCATCATTGAGCACATGAATAAGTATAAAGTTCAGATTTATGAGTCCAAATTTTTATAAACACGCATGAACAATTTGAGAGGTTCTTCATTTATATAACGGGTGGTAACCCAAATCCCAACATTGTGAATCTCAATTCTAAATGGTTTATACTAACACCACCCACTCAACCATATCAAAACATGCTCATACTGAGCACATAAAAAAAAAGGTAGAAACGTTCTACCTCTCCCTCTTGATCAAAGGCCACCAACTTAATAATTGCATTATAGACTCAAGTGCCTTAGATAATGTAATTCCAATCAAAGTTTCTAATTCCTTAGGAATTACCTTGACACGAGAAACTAGATCTTTCTACTCTATGGATTCTAAAGAGGTTCATATGGTAGAGAGAATCAAATATGCTCAAGTGGCCCTTGCATATTTCCTAGACAAGAAGGTTTTTCTAACTATCTTGGTGGTGGATATCCCAACATCTTTTGGCATGCTATTGAGAAGGATATTCTGTAGAGACTTGGTTGATGAAATTCAAATGGATTGGTCTTCAAAACCATTCCATTAAAGGGTGAAATGAAGAAGCTATTACCAATGCAGAAAATGAAGTACAATGCCCAAAACTATGAAGATCCAAAAGATGACATCTTGTTCCAAGATAGTGGGCTGGGTAACTACTTATTTACATATGAAAGAGACAAAAATCTACCTCTCCTCATGGAATAATGAAGAAGAAAACCATGGATAATGGGTTTGACAGAGAATCTATTCTAGTGCATGATCTAGAGATGACATTGTTCTAACTTCCCCCTCGGGTGAGCTATTTTTGTTTTCATATAAATTACAATTTGAGAACACCAAAAATCAGAAAGTATAAATCCCTTCTTCTTGGAATGGATGTTGCTTTGAGTCCATGGTCATCAAGAAACTTAAATGCCTCGGTGATGCTTGAGGTAATTTTAAAACATGTAAGGGATCAATATGAGGTAAAAAAACCAAGACTAAAAACTATAGCAACAGGTATGGGACTCGTATTGAATCTTTTGACGCTTTCTCAATCCAAGAAGTTCACTCGAGAAAAATGAAAAAGCCAAATATCTTGCGCTTTTTAAATTCTTTGATGACTTCACACATGTCCTTCCTTCAATAAGGAAAAAATGACTGTTGAAATGGTGTTCAGGCCAAGTGTAAAAGATAACGTGAATCACTAGAAAGTATTCAATGATGAAAATCAATTTCTCTCATTTGTGGAGCAAAGAGACATCTTCAGTAGTCTCTTCTATGAGGGAAGTGATAATCTAAATTGAGAGTCAAAGAAAATGAAGACAAAGAGGGGATATATGGAATTGATTCTAAATTATTTATCAAGTTGAAATGAAATAAGATGCTAAAATTTCTTGTGTCTCTCGAAGATTTGTTTGATAGGAATGAGAGGTTCATAAAAGAGAAAGCCAATCACTCTTCACGAGTTGTCTTGCTGATTTAAAAAAGAAAATATTGGCACCAAAGAGTAGCCAAGGATGTTAAACATTGGAAAATGTTGTTCACCTAAGGAAAAATTAACATTTGTCTCATTTTGAGGAAATATTATGATGTTTTTACACATTCCTATGACAAGTCAAGTCATTGCAGCCTAAGGAGATGGATCACTTGATTGTGTTAAAGCTTGAAGCTAAGCCTTTTAAGAAAAAAGAAATGGACGTATAACCCAAAAATTATAGATACCATCAAAGAGGAATTATTTTAAATGATAAATGTGAGGATAATCTTCCCTATCAACCAATCCACATGGGTGGAAAACATTGTTCTGGTGTGGAAGAAAAATAGAGAGATAAGGATTTGCGTAGACTTTCATAATTTGAAACAATATTTGCTGAAATATAACTACCCGCTGCCTATCATAGATCACATTCTACATTCCATCATAGGATCAAATATGCTCTCATTTCCTAATGGTTTCTCTAAGTACAATCATATTGAGGTGGTAGAAGAAGATGGATCTAAAACAACCTTCACAACTCCTTGGGAACTTTTTCTTATAGAAGAATACCTTTTGGCCTCATCAATGAGGGAGAAAAGTTTCAATGAGAGATGAATTTAGCATTCAAATATCTCAAGCATTGTATTTTTTTCTATCTAGATGATCTTATTGTCTTTTAAAAGAAGCGAGAGACTGTATTGAACATTTAGAAAAAGTCTTTGAGTAGGTGACGACAACATGGAATATATATGAATCCCGGAAGTACATATTTTGTGTTACTTGAATGGAAAATACTTGGGAACATTGTGAATAAGGAGGTGGTCATAATATATCTAGAGAGAATAAGAGAAATTTAAGAATTTTCCTTTCTAACGAGTAAGAAAGGAGTCCATTTCTTCTTTGGTAAAGTCAAATTTCTCTAGAGCTTCGTTTCATATTTCACCATGTTGACCAATCATATCACTACCATGATGAATCCTCAAATAATATTCAAATAGAAAAATGAAGCAAAATAAACATTTGAGGCAATAAAATAAACAGTATTAAAGGATCCTACCCGGTGTGATGTAATTCGATAAATAATTGATGCCGTATTTCTATGCTTTAGAACACACAATTTTGGCCATCTTGTTCAAGAAGAACGAAGAAGGCATCAAAGCCCCTATTGCCTTCATGAGATGTCCATTGAATAACCATAGGTTGAGAAAAAAGAAATGGAGAAATATGTCTTCGCTATAGTCAAAGTCAAAGAAATTCATAATTTAAATTCTCAACTCCCGCATCATGGTGATGGTCTCGGGATCTGCAATCAGTCAACCTTAACTTAGCAGAATCAAGATACAAAAGAGGAAATTGGGTGGAGAGGATTCAAGAATATGACTTGGATATACGAACCTTGAATTTGGTTAGAGGAAATGGTTTGTGTCGCTTTATTGTAGAAGATGAAGCTCTTCCAACTCAAGGTGATGTAAAAAAATTCTTGTGCTTTGAATAAGTGAGTAAAGATATACCTCAATCCTTTTTAAAAATATCACCAATGAGTGGTATGCTGAAATTTCCTACTTTCTTACTTATGGTGAGTTCCCGAATCATCTCAACTTTAAGAAAATAATAATCTCAAACTAAAGCCAGCCATATATGTCATTTGAAATCATGTGTTATACAATAGGGGGCTTGATGGATGATTTCTAAGGTGTGTGGGCAAAGAGAAAATGCGAAGTCACTAAAATCATATCATGATCAATCTTGCGGTGGGAATTTCTATGCAATGGTCACTACCCAAAAATCATATGTGGCAGGTATTAGTGGCCTACCTTATTCAAAAATTATCAAGAACAAGTCTCCAATTGTGAAGCTTGCCAAAAATTTATTGGGAGACCACAACTTGCTGCAATACCTCTCCTATCGGTGGTAGTATAAGTAACTTTTCAACAATGAGGCATAGATTTCATCAGAGTTATAAATCCTCACTCAACTATAGGACATACCCACGTGATCAAAAAAACTAACCACTTCACAAAATGGGTGGAGGAAATTCCATCCAAGTAGGCCAATTCAAAAAGGATGTGTAATTTCATCACATATAACATTATTATTTGTTTCAGGATCCCTTATAATATTGTGGTTGATAATGAAAAATACTTTTCCTCAAGGGATTTGACGGTAGTTTTCTATAGTTATGGAATCTCACTATCTAATACATCAAACTATAACCTATAAGGGAATGATCAGGATAAATCAGGCAATATAAATATTGTGAACCTAGTCCAAAAGATAATTAATGAGAATAGCAGGAACTGGCACAAGAAGCTCTACGTGATATATGTAGAGAATCGAGTCACTTTGTGATTTTATAGCACTCCAATTGATCAAGGAAGTTGATGATGCAAAATATTATGATTCCATTAATAAGAGTGTAGAAATCAATTTTGTTATCGTTCCTTCCCTTCACCCCACATTTTCTCTCCTTCATTAGGCTTACCCATTCAAATACCTTTTCCCCCTAAATTTGAATAAATCCCATTTCCCACCAAAAATACATATTTAATTAATTAATCTTAATTGGTTAATTGATCCTCTTTAAATCCATAAACCTTGTTATATGCTAATATCCAATTAATAATTAAATATTCTAAACTAATTCATATCACCCCACCTAATAATTAAATACTCCAAAATCATTCAAATCATGCACCCCACTCATGAATTAAATAATGTAAAATAATCCACATGAAATCCATTATTGCACCTAATCATTCAAATCATATCCCCCCACTCACCTAATCAAGGTTAATTTTTCAAACTAGGATTACCTGATAACCCCTAAATTAACCCCATCTTCAAGATATAAATATAAGCCTTTCCCCCTCTTTCATAAAAGTTAAAAGTAATAGAAAACCTCTGACATTATATCTCCTCACTTATTAGCATATCATCACAATGCCCTTGTGATGTCACTTGTATCACCATAATATCATCCTCATGCCCTTGTGGTTCTCTTAGTAAGCCCATTTCTTGGCATCCTTCCATCTACAACAAGAAAGTTTACAGGTTCATTTTGCAAGTTCCTCGCATCCAACCTAATTTTCTATTGATTCATACAGGTTTGGTTTTCTTTACATTTATTTTGATCAGATTAGTAGCTCCTTTATACATCAACATTTTTAGGTTCTGTTATTTATCGGTTTATCTATGTTATCTATATTTTTTCATTTATATAATTTTATCTTATCTAATGGGGGTTGAAATCCATGAAAGGAAGGTAACAATTCTTGAACCAACTTCTTCGGAATCCCCCTCATATACCATTTAATATATTTTTCTTAGTTTCCTCTATTTCGTAGGTCTATCTAGCTTGTAGCAAGGACATTCACTTTGCACCCATCCATTTGTCACCATATTCTCTCAAGGTACCTTAAACCCTTGCATCTTTGAGGTTGTTTGATTTCTTTGTTATCTAGCTCATTAACACGGACAGGATGAAGTAAAATTAATCCAAATTCTGGCATGTCTAGTGGGACCTTCTTATTCGCCAATTACAACCATGCAAAGGGTCCCGGGGTGTCTCTTGTACATTCATTGTCTCCTCCTAAGTGGTCTATATAGCTATACCCATCTCTTCCCGATTGAAAAAAAGGATGCTAATCAAAATTAAAATAAAAAGAAATAGATTGATCCTTTGAAGGATGACTATCATATATATTATTATTTCCATCTATATTATGTATAAGGTAGACCATACCCTCAAAGGATGGATACTCTTGTATTATGAAATTTGAAGGCTTCTCACATTGATCAACCTTCCTTTTTATCAACATCCTTAGAATGCTTTGTGCATTGATCAAATTTCTTCTAGTATTTCTCTTTTCCTTTCCTAGAGCTAGGGCATGGACTTAGGAAACACAAATTTTGGAGAACCCTCTTCCCACATACAAGTTACATCTTGAATCCCTTTGACATGTCGACATTAGGTTTATGATATTATTGTATCCATGTTTCCCTCATGGTCTTTTGATATAACTAACTATCATTGGTTATGTGTTAACATCTACTATCATTGTATCCAAGGGAAATGCCTTTAGTGCTTCTCTTTCTTGTTTACCTCCAATCCGGTTTTAAACATGGTTTCCCTATATGCCCTTTGCTGTGATTATGTGTCATTTATCTTGTTAAGGTCACCTTTTATCACGATTGCATTCTTATAGATAAAATTTCAAACCATGAAATATATATCTATATGTTTACCTTTAAGGATGACATATCTTACAATCATCCATAATTCCATGAATTTTGTTAACAATGTCTCTAATGCACCCTTTAGTTTGGGAATTCTACTTGATCACCGTTGTAGTTTGTGAATCCTACTTGAGGATCTCTCTCAGGTAGTAGTTGCTATCTAACAACTTCTCACCCCCACCATGATCAATAATGTATTTGATACATTTATCCTCGCTCCTCATTTCCACTCATCACCACTTATCCCCACATCACCTATCTCACCATTCATGTCCCCTTTCATCACCCTACATATCTTCCTTCCCTTTCTTCCCAATTTTCCCTTTTCATCCTTCCTCTTTTAGCTTGACAATATTACTTAACCATCCATACAATCTGGGACTCTTAGTTGAGGTATACCCCCTTCCTAAGATCTTCTCGCTTGTAGAAAATTCTCCACCATTTCCTATTCCATCAGATGACAATCACCACCATAAATGTTTTTCTGCTATACCTCTTCCACTTGACACTCTTGCATCATCACTCCCACAACATGGGCATCCTAGTTAAGGATTCCCCTCACACTCTCCACTCTAGATTGCATATATTCCTCCATCCATTCATATTACACTCCTCTATTTCCTTCCTTGTCATCACCCCCTTTCACCTCTTGTTCCATTCTAGCGTACACCATTCGTTCTTTTCTCATTCTTCTTAGCATCCATCTTCTTCTTGGTAATATTACTTACACATTCTCATAGTATGAAAAATTCACTTGAGGGTTCCCCTTCACCATCTTTTCATAAAATCCTCCTCCATCTATATAAACCACTCAGTCACCACTTACCTTGTGGACCTTCTTGTCATCATTATTTTTCATCTCTGGCTTGGTCATGCTACTTAATCATTCATGCAGCATGGAAATATTACTTTAGAGTCCCTTTTAAGGTTGATTTTCCATCTAGCCCTTCCCCATTCCATCATATTTCTTCCATTGTATTTCTCCCGCCCCTCACCGTAATCATCTACTCCAACCAACCATTCCACCCCTTTACCGAGTACACTCTTATCTTTCACCTTATGTATCATCACTTTCAGTTTTTTGATCTTACTTAACCACTCTTGCGGCATGGTGATCTTACTTAAGAGTCTCTCTTAAGGAGGATATGTCATCTTGCACTCCCCCATCACTCCATATTCTCACCATCCACATTTTTAAGCGTCGGTCCCCATCAATCATATCCTCTCACCTCCTCTTTCATTATCTCAAGAACTACCTCTTGCTTTACCACTTTTCATCTCCATCATCGCTCGCTTGGCAATCTTACTTGACCACTTCTATTACATGAAAATATTACTTAAGGGTCCTCCTTAAGTTGAACTTGTTCTGAATTCTCCCTCACCTCATTCGTCATTCCCTCCATTGATCATTTATTCCCTGGTTTGCCCTACCAACCACATTTTAATCCTACCATTATCTTTTCTCAACCTATCATATCAAAAAGTTCATCTACTATCTTCCGCCTATAATCATGCTCCTTTCCCCATTTTCTCCTTATTGATCCATAATCCTTAATACAATTTCTTCCCATTCTTTTCATGTCTTATTTCTTCATCTTCACCTCATTTATCCTCATCCTCCACATCCCCCTTGCCTTTACCATGTCATAACTCATCACTCACCTTTTCTTCACTCTTCTCATTCCACATTTTAAATTTCTCACACATATCTACCCCCATGCTTACCCACCATTGTTGTTGGTCCTCCCCTAATATTATTTCATATTCATCTTCCATTTATATGATAATAATTATTGGTAGAATTATCCTAAAATTCACTCATCCCCATTCTACATGACCTTGTTCACTCTTTTTACCTCCTCCATTTTCTCTTCATTCCTTCCTTCCCCTATGCACACCGATCATTATCAAGGATTTATCTAACCATCCTTTCATTGGTTTATCTTCCTACATCATCCATTCTCCATTTCCTTGCCACCTCATCATCTTCATCCTTATTTTCCAATAATTATTGGTGGACTTGACCTAACGTCCCTTAACTAGAATTGCCTCTTTTATCCCCCGTTCTCTCTTCACTCCCCTTCATTGTCCCCACCTCTTCCCTTTTATTTTGCTTCTTCCCCACATATCCATCTTCCCTTCACCCTCTTTAATATCTTTACTATCTTCAGATACACCCTTTAGCTATTTTCTCATCATCCTCTTATCCTCATTTCACACATCTCCACCTCTTGTCCAATCCTGTCATTCCTCACATATTTCTTCTCTTTACATTCATGATACTACTCACTCTTCACTTTGTATATCTATGATCTTGGTTTCCTTATGCATAATTTTATCTATTATCCTCCTCTCTTTATACTCCTTGTCTTATTTTACTTCCTCTGTATCATCTTCTTCCCCTTTTTACTTCACGTTTCCTTCTTACTTCCCCATTGATAACCTGCTCTTGACATTGTTCCATCTTTTCTATCATCTCACCCTCCACATGCATTTCCATACATCTGCTCCATATTATTAGCCTTGGTCTTCCTCACGAGGACCAAGTTCCTTCAATATTCTCCCCGTATCCGCTCTGTCATCTCTTCTTTCCCTAACATTTTCACTTTCCCACTATTATCCCCTTCCTTTCTCTCTCACCGCCACATTTTCAATCATTCTGTACTCAGCTTATATTATTTTCTATGAGCTTTTCCACATCTTCCCGATCCCTCATCATTTATTTCTTTTCTCTATTCTACCTCCTCTTTCATCTTCTTTAAATTATTCATCATCCTCATCTCCTTAATTCTTCCACCCTTATCTCCCTTTTCCTGATGTTTTCACCATTTCTCTCCCTTTGTCCCCTTCACCCTTCTTCACTCCTTTCATTTTGGATCTCTCTCTCCCTTTTTATAATTTAACCCTCTTCTCTGTAATTTTCTTGTCTTCTTCTTATTTTTCCTTCATCATTCCCTTATTTTCCTATCACCCCTCTCTCTTATTATCTTCTCCTCTTTCATCCCATTTTATCCTCCATCTACGTCAAATTTTGTACCCTTGTCTCCTTAAATTTTGAATTTTCTTTCCCTTCTCATAATCAAAAACTACTCCTATCCATTCCTTTTTCTTATATTTCCACTCTTAATCATTAAATCCTTCACAACATCTCCACTCCTTTCATTCATTCTTTCTAAGTTTCCCTTACTTTTTCTACTCTTCTCCACTTCTCCCTCATCCACTATGTTGGTCTGAAAATATTTTGGGTGGGAAGATCTATGGATAGATGAGCCAACGATTAAGCAGTGCGGGCATAGCCCTCTTTGAGATAACAAAGTGAATCTGGTTTATTGCTATTCTAATAGTAGGAATATGTGCAAGTCTTAAAGTATTCTCATTTTCTTCAGGGTTTAGGATTTCATCCTAGTATGGGTATTTCCAAATGTGAATAGAAAGAAATGAAGATAGGAATGGAGATAGGATAGATCTCGAAGAGAAAAAATAAATGAATTTCGAAGCAGAAAGGTTAGAGGGTTTATGTTTTGGGTTGGTAGTAAACAGAGCCAAACCTACTTGCATAAACAAACAAAGTAATACTGATGAGCAAATGACAAAAAGTAGAGATAGATTTGACAGAAAAGTAACAAAGATCTAACTTAAAAAATATCTAATGCACATAACACATCCATTGAGCACAAAGTCTTAATTTCTATGTTAATAATTTATGTTACAAAAGTACAAAGCCTTTTTCCTTCTTACTTCTATTTTTCATCTAAAAAATGTTCATCCTTGAATACAAGTATCCAAGTATATATAGAAGGAGAAAGAGAAAGAAGGAAAAAAGGGACCAATAGTTATTTACAAAGATATTTGCAAAATATCTAAAAGTCAATCGTTGACTTGGGGCAATTTGGTAGATGACAACATCCCATGGTGCAACATGGATGATGTCATCATTTTGCCAACATAATTTTAAATACTTTACAAAAATGGGAACAATCCCAAGAGGAAAGATCCTATTCATCATCATCTCGTAGCCGGAAAGGAGTATCTTGCTTCGCTCGTCAGAGAGGAGATGTGAAATTGAGTGTGATACTCCATGAATTTGCTAATCATCGGTTGAATTTGATCCTGAGAAGGACCCTTGGTGTGATCACCGATGACTTCACAAGTCTCTCATTCATCTCCGAGTCTCTCTAGGAGCTTGAAGTATTCATTACCTACCTCCATCAAGTATCCAAAAAAATCACGGTAGGCTAGAAGGTTGTTGATAGACTCACGTCAAAAGTGGCTTCTAACCCTTATCCTTGTGACATGATCTCCTTAAAGGTCCGAATAGTGTCATCTCGCCTTCCTAAAGGTGTATGATGGGGTGAGCAAGCCCGGGGACATCCTTAGGATGATCTGCTCCATCTAATGCATTGTATCCAAGGCCTCCTCCTTGATTTTATCAAATTTTTCTAAGATGAATTCCATTTGGTCAACCCGATAATCCAAAGTAGCAAGGACTTTGTTGTGTTCTCTTGGATGATCGAAGATGCTAAATTTTACTAAATCATCAACTGAGTAGTAGAGAATCTTTTGGAATGTCTCATGTTGTAACCTAACATGGTCCAAATCTTTGGAGATAGGCCCTACAATCACCTGGAGTTCCTTGTTAGCCTGATCAATATTCTGATACAACTCTGTGAACTTTACAATTACTTCCTCACTATCCTTGAGGATCTAGTCTCTCCAGGTGGATATTGCCATACCTTTCTCACCAATCTTGGTGTACTCATTTATCTTTTCCTGACTAAGGGTTTTAGGAGTTTCAGTGGCAGTTGTAGGAGGTGCAATACCCATTTTATGTAGGGCTTAGAGAAGATGTCTATTATGTTCTTTCAGTATCCTCTTCTCTTCCTTCACTTCCTAAATTTTTTTGCAAAGGGCATCCCACATAGATACGACATCTTCTTGTAGGATTTTTGAGGATGTTCCCATCATGACCTATGTCACTGTATAATCTGTAGGAGACAGATCCTTTTTATCCTTTGTGGGATCAGGGTATGCGATCTCCATAACCCTTTCACCTGAAGCGCTATGAGAGAAGTGGGTTATTGGCTTTTTCTTCTTAGCTCCTTTTGTTGGGATGATGGAGAAGTCCATAGGTGCAATGGGGAATTTCCTCTTATGCTAGCTTAGGTGCTTGGAGATCCATTCTGGACTTAAGGGAGTGGGACCAGAGGGAGAAGAGGGAATGGAGGCAGAAGAAGGAGCAACTACAATGAACTCAGGGAAATGTGTTGAGACGCTTGGTGGCGGAATTGTTAAAGAAGCTGACCCCCAATGCTCACAGGGGTAGGAGTCATTGTAGGAGAGGAAACCATGGGGGTGGAAGGGATTTGAGAGATGAGAGAAGAAATGCTAGGGGACAGATTTGCAAGGGAAGAGAAGATGGAGGAAGAGGAAGGGGGAACAATAGAAGATGGGGAGAAGACACAACCAAAGGAGTGGTTGCTTGAGTGACATGAGGAGGGGAAGGAGGAGGGGCGGAAGAGGGGATGGTGGGAACTTCAATAGTTACAGTAGTGGCAACATCCTGAGTGGATGTGCCTATTGGAACACTTACCGCCTCTTCTTTTTTCAGGGGATACCAGGCTTACTACCTGTTCCTGGGTGGTGGAAGGAGGACTCTCAGGAGCTTGTTCCTAAGAAGTGCTTGATTCTCCCTCTTTGTCTTTCCCTTTTCCCTTTGGTAAGTGCTTTGGCTTAGCAGGTGCATCACCCAAAGGAGACATGGTGAAGTCTACCCCAAGGTAGATGAGGCCATTCTTCCTGCACCAATGCTCGTGTGTTGCAGAGTGCCTTTAACCCTTTCCTTAATAGTTTGAGGTGCCTTTGTTCTATCAATCTCGTAAAATGGCCAATTGTCCCCATCCGTATCTAGATAGACTCTGATCAAATTCTTGATCAGTCATTTGGAAACCTTTCGAGACAATGGCCACACCATATTGGATGATTTCTACCAGAGCCAGGTGGGAGTGATCCTTTCTTTTGAGCTTGACCTCGTGATACAAATTAATATAGACATCTTCAATATGTGGGATGTGAATTGGATCAAACTTTTCCCTTGGAAGGAAATTGTGAGGATTGAAGGTCAGCCTTGCTGAGAAATTGTGTTTCAAGTTGAGAAATTCCATCTCCGCAAACATTTCTGGGCTTTGGTGTGAGAAGTGCAGGTGTACCTGCCCACTGTGAGGGGGAAAGGAGTTTCACCCTTCTTTCTTTTCAGGCACTTCTCATGGTATGTGATAAGCTGCACGGACAACTCCAATAGGATCAACTTGGGTCCCGCATACCTCGGTAACTTGGTGGGCTCCCCCAAGAAATTGGCACCTCTGAGATAAGTGAAAGTGGGGAATTACGTAAATAACACCCCCCACTTTTCTATGGTAGAAACCACACTCTTGGTCATCCGAACGTGAGTCATATTGGGCCTCAAGAGGCAGATGATGTCGTAGAAGAAGGCATTGTTGATCTTGCTGAACTGTGGGATGTTGTTTTCTAGTCTCAACTCTGGATAATACTCATATATTTTTACTTGGGGCCACACCCCGCATCGACTCAGTGCTTGGATAGTCTCTTTCTGAGGTAGCAATGTATACCACATAGGAGTTCATGTAGAACCTCCCCATTGTCGAGAGTTGTTGAAGTTGCTCGGAGATAGTGCTACTGATGATCTCTGCCCATTCAAAATGTTGATCAAGAATGTTTTTGCTCATTGTTTCCAGATATTTGAGCATCCATTTGTGGAAGTAATGGGCATCAGGAAGCCCAAATACCCTACTTAGGAAGGTTATGGTGTCACTCAGCTCTTCTGAGAAGTTGTTGCAATGAATAACTTGCGGCCACTTGGTTATCACCTTCTTGTTCTTCAGGTATACTTCATTCATAAGCTGCATGCATTTTTCCTCATTTTCATCCCATTCCCTTATGCAGTCTTCTTGGCTTATTGACATAAAGTGCCAGTGGTGGGGGATACCCAACATGATTTCAAAGTGCCAGGTAGCGAGGTTGATTATAACCTCACTCTTCTCACTCTTGACACATCTTGTGTCCTTATTGTAGTAGCGGGCCACCACCATCATGAATTCATTATTTACCGCACTCACGGGAATTCCCCTTGTGAAATGTAAACCACTGCCAACCAATTTTTCCATCCACGGACTGCCTATAAAATTTTTGGTTCTGGCCCAAAAGTCTTCCATATCAATGTGACCAAGTTCCAAATCCCTGATGTCCAAGTCACACTCTGCAAGGGACTCGGGCATCCTGACCCTTTGGTATTTGTACTTCATTTCTTCTTCTATGAGTTTGGCTTTACCCTTTGACTTGGTTGGCTTTTTACTCGATGAAGACATGTGTGTATCTGAGTTTAGCTGCTGATCTGCAAGAAGAAGCAAGGAAGTCCATCACAAAAGAGCCATGTTAGCTATTAGATCATCCATTAAAGCTTACATAATGAAAACTTATCAATTTACAAGTCCCCGGGTGTAAGGCACAATTATTTTACAGTGCTATAGGATCGGAAAAGCAAGGTGCATCACAAGAGTGTTGCATGGAAGAAAACAAAGTGGAAAGGGGCACATGGCACATAAATAATACACATAATATTTAGTGTTGATGTCAAAGGATGTGTGCTTGCACCATATGAAGGGTTTTGAAAGTATGAAATTATTTTGGTGTTGCAAGGTTGTAGGGTGCACCATTGGTGCAAATAGGGTATGAGTTGCATAACATTATGGTGTGCCAAAGGGGCACAGTTGAGATGGTGCATCATTGAGTTAAGGTACGCCAATGTTTTAGCTTTTGGCATGGCCCAAGAAGAGTCTCAGCATGACATTCGGATATTGGTGTAGGTGGTTTTGCGCTTACGCCTGTATCAGGTTTTAATAATTTTCTAAGGCAGAGGAAAGATGCGTGTTGCAAGAGGACAGAGCGCCCCTTTAGCGTGGATCATGTTTTGTGCAATAGTGATGGCGTTTGTGCCAAAGGAAAGCCATGTCTTGATAACTTTTTAGGGATTTTCCCTCTTTTGACAGTTTTTGTGGCTTAAACTCTTCCAACCCAGATTTTGACAGTGAGGGGAAAAGAGGAAAAGAGGGACAGGGATTCATTTTTGAGACAAGGCCCTCTAGGCCAGCAGATCTAGAAGGAGGGTAAAAATGTTTGAAGGTGGGTTGATTTTCAAGAACGGGCTGGAGGTTGTTTTACTTCTTAGGTTCATTTTCTTTGTTTTTAAATACGACAACCTCTCAAAAACAACAATGAAACCACAAAAAATCACAAGAAAAGCAAGGACCACTTACCAGGAATATATAGGCTGGGAGAAATGATGTGGGGTCTATGAATACGATGAAAAGTGACACACGGGGCAGGAGCACCGACAAATACAGAGAGGAATAACATTTTTTCAATCGTGAAAATGACAGGTCGATGCGCTTATTTATAGAAAAAGGTGTAATAAATGCACCACCAACTTTTTTATAAGGCACACCAAAACAGATGACAACATGAAAATATTTGTACCATTGGCGTGGATTTAGGATTGTCGACATTACCTTTTTAGCGCTTTGGTGCACCATTTAGGGGTGCAACAATTTTAGTGTTGACAAGGAGGCACATGCACCTCAGCGCAGGTTTGAAAGGCGCATCATGGGAAGGTGTAACATTTGGAATGTCGACACTCCAAAGGATGCGCCAAAGGAAAAGAAGGGGGTGTAAATTTATTTGATGTTGCATGAATAAAATCATGCCCAACCAAAAAAGGACAAAATGAATAAGTTCGCACAACTAGATTTTCTCGGAAAGGGATTTTATGCCATTCCGGACGCTAGGGGACCTTAACGGGGAACCAAAACAAAATTTTGGTATGGTTACCTAAAAATTTCCTCGTCAATTTTACAGGATAACACACTATAGTTTCCTTATTTTCTTAGATCTATCATCTCTTTTATCTTCCTTACATTCCTCCTCTAACTCATATCCCTTCTTTTTAAATCAATTCTCTCCATCATCTTCTACATCGTTATAAATGTTATCTTGTTTTTTTTGGTTTCAATTGCTTTCATTTTGCATGCCTCTCTCCCATTTTCACCCTCTACTATGTCATATTATCTCTTCTCTTTCCCTTTTAATTTTCCTTTTTTATGTGTCATTCATCCCTTCACTTTTAATCCCATCATCCTTATCTATTCTTCTTTTTCCATCTTCTTGATTACCTTCTTCTATCATCTTATCCATTTTCCCTCTATCATTCCATGTTTCCATTCCTCCATCCTTCATCTTGCGTAATTTTACCTTCTCCTCCATCATCCCCCCATCTCTTTGCATCCCATCTTATCCTTCTTGTTTGTCCTTCCTCATTAATTTCTTCTCCTATGATCCTTCTCTATTTTATTTTTTTCAGACCCATTGCATCTCGCTCTATTCCCTACCCTTGTATTATTTTCCTCCCACTTCTATACTTTCTTTCTTTTCTCCATTCTATCATCTCTTTCCTCTTCTTTAAGATCTTCATTTTCCTCCTCTCATCCATGTTTCCATAATTTCTCTCCCTTCATCTTCATCACCTCCCTCCCTTTATCTTTTCTCGCTACCTTCATATTGCACATCTTTGTCCCTCTTCTATGCTTTCACCCTCTACTATGATATCTTCTCTCTTCTCATCTCATATTCTTCTTGTTCATTCTTCCTCATTCCATTCTTCTCTTATCATCCTTCTCTATTATTCTCTTCCTCCTCTTTCATTCCTTTTTATCCTCCTCCACCATGTCCACTCTATTCCATATCATTGTCTTCTTCACCTTTGACTTTTCTTTCCTCATTTTTCAGCTACCCATAATAAACCACTACTCTTGACCATCAATTTTTTTCTTTTTATTTCTTTCCTTCACATTCAATGTTGATTAAAATTCCTCCCCATTTGTAGACAACAACTTATACGTTCTACTACACACCATCCTCATCTTCCTCTTTATAAATTTTCCCTCTCCTCCTTTTGGGAGCGATGTCACCTCTTCCATTCTCGTCAGCCCTCTCAAGGGGGCATCATCACATATATACCTCATCACATATTCCCATGACATTTTTTTCTTGGTAGATACCATAATGATCGTCACCTATCACATTTTGTTCTTCCTCACTAATGTATGCTTTACTTTTTGCTTAGCAAAAGTAGATTGAATTATTCCCTATTTTTCAAGAAGAAGGAATGCTTTCTCTTTTCTTTGTCTAATCATCTTCCATTAACAAAGAACATTTCTTACGAAACATGTATTCCCCTTGGGTAATTCTATCTCACAATTATATCCAATCTGATCTCGCCACCTTTATGACCATACTCGTTCCCCTTGGGGCATATTATTTCACCACCCATCTTCCACTTTGTCTTCTTGGTCATTTTCGTGCCCTGTGTTAGGGCATCATTATTTTCATCCTTGTCCCTTTTTTGGACGCATAATTTTTCACTTGATTCCTCGCATATGAAGGATTTCACATTTGGTTGCACATACTTTGATGTTTTCCTATGACCCATTGGTCATCACTGCTAACATCTATTTGAGGGATTTCTCGTTGGATTTTCTCCATTTCATGGAATTTTTTTCATCCACTCAATGATATGTAGAAAATTTCCACCATCTCCATTGAGACCGCCCTTTATCCCTTACCCACATGATATCAGAGTCACCACCATAGTTTTTATTATTATTGCGATCCTTTTGCTTTGGGTATCTTGCATTGCATTATAATTTTAACCCTTTTATTTACTCACCTAACCTTTAACATATATCTCTTTTAAACTCATGATTGACTTCCTTTATGTTGTCAATCCCAAGTTTGAGGGGGAACACTCAATCAATCATATTTTCAATACTTCATCATTTTTGTCTCATGACTTTCCCAACGCAAACCACTCATAAAAAAGGGGCAAATGTAGACATCGTTTTTGGTATCATTCCTCCCCTTAACCTTGTGTTTTCTGTCCTTCATTAGGCTTACCCATTCAAATCTCTTTTTCCCCCTAAATTTGAATAAATCCCATTTCCCACCAAAAATACATATTCAATTAATCAATCTTAATTGGTTAATTTATCCCCTTTAAATCCATAAACCTTGTTATATGATAATATCCAATAAATAATTACATATTCTAAACTAATTCATATCACCCCACATAATAATTAAATACTCAAAAATAATTCAAATCGTGGCACCCCACTCATGAATTAAATAATGAAAATAATCCACATGAAATCCATTATTTCACCTAATCATTTAAATCATACCCCCTAATTTGGGTTAGTTATTCAAACCAAGATTACTTGATAACCCCTAAATTAACCCCATCTTCAGGCTATAAATACAAGCCTTCCCCCTCTTTCAGACAAGTTAAAAATGATACCAAACCTATGAATTTATAGCTTCTCACTTATAATCATATCATGAAAATGCCTTTGTGATGCCACTTGTATCACCATAATATCATCCTCATGACCTTGTGGTCCTCTTAGTAAGCCCATTTCTTGGCATCCTTCCATATACAACAAGAAAGTTTGCAGGTTCGTTTTGCAAGTTCCTTGCATCCATCCCAATTTTATGTTGATTCATGTAGGTTTGGTTTGCTTTACATTTATTTTGATAAGATCAGTAGCTCCTTTATACATCAACATTTTTAGGTTCTGTTATTTATCAGTTTTGTATGTTATCTATCTATCTTTCATTTATATTATTTTCTCTTATCTAACGGGGGTTGACATCTGTGAAAGGAAGGTAACACTTCCTAGAACTGAATTTATCAGATCAGCACCCATATATACCATCTAATCCATTTTATCTTATTTTCCTCTATTTCACAAGTCTATCGATCACAAAGTAAGGACATTCATTTTGTGCCCATCCATTTGTCACCATCTTCTCTCAAGGTACCATAAACCCTTGCATCTTTGAGGTTGTTTGATTTATTTTTATCTAGCTCACTAATCTAGACAAGGATGAAGAAAATTCAATCAACAAAAATAATCATGTTCCTAAAAAATATTGAAGAAGAAAGATCCAAGGTGGTGGACTAGATAAAAGAACATTAGTTGAAAGTGAATAAGTTGTTTGACAAGAAAGAAAATTCCATGGATTTAAAATTTAGAGATCTTATCTTGCTATGGAATAAACAAAGAGAACCTAAAGGAATTCATGGGAAGTTTGATTCCTGTAGCTTTATCCATTCTATATTTGAGAAACATGTGGAGAGAAAAATATTTATCTCTCATATTTGGATGACACACATTTGGAATTTACCCACAAATGGAAAATATTTTAAATTTTACAAATAGTGAAAGTGGGTTGTCCACTACATTGTACCATAGGTGATTTAGGTGTGTGTTTCCTTTTCCTATCATGTATGTTTTTCCTTTCTAGTGTGGTGTGTCACACCTTCCAAAATTTAGTTTATGATAACACAGGTAAGTTGTAAGGTGATGATCTTTGTGTTTGATGTTTTGTGTATCGTTGGCTTTAGTAAACTAGTTGTTCTCGCTCAAGATTATATCTATTTTATAGGAATTGCCACAATAATAATACCATTATTTTGTTGGCATGGGAACAAAATTCATGACTGGAAATAACAGTCCAACAATGAACATATGGAGTGGTATGATCAAGGTATTATTTCACCTTACATTTTTGAAACATATACACATTTAAATTTGGTTTCATATCATACACATGAATAACTAATCTGAGTCCTTATTATAAATAAGGTATGAAAATTGTGATTTGAAGTGCAATTAAAACATGGACTTAATTATTAAAAGGGTACTTAAGCTATGGATATATTTTGTTTTGAGCTAACCTATTAGAATGAGGATGAACCTTAGATCTAAACTTATAAAGCATGGGTTATGAATATGTTCTCGGTACTCAACCACATTAGAGGAATCTATTATAACTAAAAGGGATTGGTCAACTGACCATGTGTGAATTTAAGTTTGGAATTTGAAATATTTTTTATTATATAGGTTGATATAATCAAACACATGCAAGGTAAGGAATATGGATGATATTATTAGTCACATATATGTTGATCATCTTAAAATTAAAATTTAAAACATGTGGGCATAAATGGACTAATGTATAGGTTTCAAATTTGTTGAGGCCTATTGATATGGAAATTTTCACCACCACCACCTTAGTATGTATTCACTGTGACTTTTATTAAATGGCATTAAAATCCTCGCCACCTCTATGTAAATTTCAAATAGTGCTAAGTTGGGAACATCGATGTTTTATTTGGTGGAGGTTTGTTCATAAGTTTAGAAGGTTTCTAAATTTAAATAATAGGGGTTTAATATGATAAATAGGAGGGAAATGTGTGTTGTCCTCACAAGCATTAAAGACCGCCAACGGATCTTGAGGAATGCGAGAGTCAATTGGATAATGTGGAGTTGGTGGTGGATTTTTAGTTTCATTCGTTTGATGGTTTTGAGCTACAAAGATCTACATGTTTGACGCTTCCTCCTTCATTGTATTATTTGTGGTTTTTGAGTGGTTTCATATATCATGCAACAATCGGTTGAAATCTATTATAAGGAAACTTTGATAAAATGAATTCCATAAATATTGATGGAGATTCTTTATGGGTTTTGATTGTGGAATCAAATCCAAGTTAGGATTTGCAGAAGAAGAATGAAATTGGGAGAAGAAGAAAAGAAAGCTCATTTATCGGAATGATACATTTTGTTCCTCTCTTAAAATATTATCTCGTTATTATTTACATAAATTAATTCATGCAACACTTATTTGTTGAACTTGAATTATGTGGCGATTGTTTACTTGTGGTTGTTCAATGGTGACATTTCTATGTGTGAAATGATGATCGAAGGTTTGCTAAATTAGGGATAGTAGTGTCTACTATTTTAGATGGCTATCTATAAACCCTACCCCCTAGTTTCTATGATCATCAAAGTTTGACTACCCATTGTAAGGTTTGGGTTTTTATATTTTCTTAATAATAGGAACCAATGGTTCCAATATGTTATGATGATGTTCTATGAGCTTATGAATCCTATTACTATGTGGATTACTGTAGCATTCCTCCCAAATATTTGTTATTAAATAAGGATGAACATGTTATCCAAATGGGGAAAATATGGTAAGAACTGTAAGTATTAGAGTTGTGCCTTGTGTATATTATCATATTTAAATATTTATATAAAAGTGGTGACTAGTATTTTTTGAATACTTAGAAAATCACGAGCATACATAGTTAAATAAACCATTGAACCCTAGATTCAAGCATGGGTATTTATGTGGTTACTTATTTTATGTGAAGATTGTTATGGGTTTAATTTGTTTGACTGATTACAATAAACTCTCGGATATGAAGGAAGTGGGTTACATATTTTTGCTTAATCTGACCCAAGTTTGAACCCTGCTAGTGAATGGAAGACTGTGTTGTATTTAAAATCCACTCGGACCTCAAGTAAACTTCTAAGTATATAAATGACTCGAAATACTCCTTAGAATCTCTAATACCGTGTCTCGATTCTTATTTTTGGTCTTCTTTTAAGGTAATATCGACTGTACATATTCTTGACTTACTGAGATCTTTTGCAATATTGGACAAATGGGTTGTTGAGATTTGATGTTATCCTTGTGACATCCCGATTTTATTTGGAGATGTTATGAGGAAATGTTCCTTGCATTATAACCGGGATCTATGGGCTTTAACAGCTTCTGATTATACACCCTCCTCTTAGAAGATACTATAGATGGGCTAGTGTGTGACTTCTTTGAAGTCTAGGTATGATTTCGATGGGAAGACCATCGTTACAGGTAGGATAATTTCATAAATATAAGGTAAATGGAAGTTACCTTACTTTGGTCAAACCTTAGTGACCCTTTTTCAAAAGATTTTGATATAATAATAATAGTTAGACCATGTTGTGATGTCAAAGCTTCTCTTATGATCTCTTTTGTGTATGAGGAATCAAGAACTTGATTCTAGTTGAATGGAACCCACTATTGAATAGAGTAATGTTTTTCTATTTGATATTCATAAGGATGATCCTAAAGATATATACAACCTTTATATTTACTTAGTTGTGGGTATACTCTCTAATTATAATTGACAACTTAATTAATTCCAGTTATTAGATGATAATTGATACTGCATTTCATTAATCAAATAAGATAAAATACTTGTATATCTTAAGTGATGAAATAATAATTGGGAATTTCATATCATTGAGTGAATAAATAACTTGATTGAGTGATTTATTACCATCACACTTGCATTTAATTTAGTGAATAAATACTATTTGGTACAAATAATTGGCTTAAATGATGAATTAATGCCAAGTATTTGACTTGTTATTTTATAAATGTAGTATTGTGTTCTAAAAAGTCATTTGGTTGATTTAAAATTAATGAAATATTTCATTTATGTAAATACTAATGGCATAAAAATTTTTGGTGAAGAATAGAGTATATCATTCTAGTTCGTTTGAACCGACCATGTACAATGAAATATTTTCCATGTAATCATAACAGTCATTGTAAGGTTGCATGGAGGAGGAGGAGGATTGCGGGTTTGGAACTCATGGAGGACTGCGGGAGGGTTTTGAGAGTGTGGTTTCAGCCACTCTGGCCACTGAATGTCTTTCAAGAGGCTACGAACAAGCTGATAAGGTGTCGTTTATAGATGCGAGAACTAAATAAAGGTATTAGCATTGGATCTAGAGCCTGGGATGATATTGTTAAGGTACCTCCTGACAAAAATGTGGGTCCCCTATCTCCTGCATCTGGACTGAATATTTTTAAAAGTACAAAATATAATGAGGGGGTGACCCACATACAAGTGCCTGATGGTTGTCTACATAGAGCTCTAGAGAAAACTAATCTCGCCCTCATTGGAAAGTTTTTGGGAGCAAGACCCAATGTCGATATTATAAGAAAATGGGCCATACACCACTGGAAACCAAAAGGAGATTTGATTATCACCACCATGGCAAAGGGATTTTTTCTAGCCCACTTCAATCAACAAGCTGATGTGGATTCAGTCTTATTGGGTGGTCCCTAGTGTATTGGCAATATGGGGCTTTTTCTAAAAAATGGTATCCCAGGTTTAACCCTAATACTGAGAACATACATGCCATACCCATCTGGTGTAGACTCCCAGGGCTGCCCCTACATCTCTGGGATGATGAGATCCTTCTTCATATTGCTAGATTGATTGGTTCACCAATCGGGCTAGATGGGCCTATAAAAATAGATCCAGACTTGCCTTTGCAAGGTTCTGTGTCTCATCTAAAATGGAAAAGGAGCTTCCTGAACACATCATTCTACAATCAAAATTTGGGGCATGGAAACAACCAATAGAATATGAGGCTTTCCAACTAAGATGCCACAAATGCCATAAATTAGGCATTTTGCTAGAAAATGTTCCGAGAGAATGAAGCAACAACTGGAAAAACCTTTTGATCATACTAAAGAGCAAGGATAAAAACAGACAGATGAGGCTGATAAAGCCTCTCTGACTGACAGACATAGGATCAGAATACAAGGGATCACTGCATGCAGATGAATCTAAGAATCAAGGACCAAAAAAGGTTTTAAGACCATAATAAAGAGGCCACCGGTTTATAGGAAACTATGGAGACCCAAGATCCCCCAGTCGGAAAAGCATGTTGAAGCCCAAAAGGAAAAAGATATTGAACCGAAAAGGGTGAAGAAGCTAAGAAGGAAATAGAAAAATATCAAACAATGATACTTGAGAAAACAAATCCTATAAGACTGAGCATGGAAGTGGATGAAGTAAATGAAAAAGTTTACATTCATCTAACCACTTCCAATGAAGAGGAGATGGAAAAAATCACTCCTCTACCTCATCAAGAACTGATAACTAAGAATAGCTCTCTGGAACTAAACAAGATGAGACAAGGAAAAGCCAAAGAACTTTTGGAATCCATAGCAAGAGATCTAAATCAGGATAAAGAGTTTGCAGATATGGAGGAGCTCACACCTCCAATAGTTCAACAACTTGATTTTGACAAAGGAAAAGAAGAAGGAGAAATTACTCCTACTTTAAAGAAAAACCTGTCTGAATGTGATAAAGATGGATTCATCACAGTGTGAAGTAAGAAACGAAGACTAAAAGGGTTTGAAGAAATTCTGAATCACTCTATAGTGATAAAAAGAAACAAATAGGAAGTTGGGAAGCTTCCACCTCAAGAATCACAAGGGCTACTGCCAAGAGAACTACAAATATTGGAGTCATTTATAGAAAAGGTAGACTCTCCAAGAGAGAAGTAAGGAAAAAGAGACTGAGAAAGAAATTACAGATGGTACTCAAAGTCTTTTGAACCATCCGGCAACTACATCCCCAAAACTTTTTTAATGAAGGTTATATCTTGGAATGTCAGAGGACTCAATGGGGGACCTAAACAAAGAATGCTTAAGGAAATCAAAAGATCAAGTAGGCCCAACATCCTTCTAATTCAAGAAACAAAAATGAAAACTAAAGTTGTTGAAGATTGCAAAAGGACTTTCTGGGAGAATGCTACCTTTGCTGTTGCTGATTCTCAAGGAGCTTCTGGAGGATTAGCGGTCTTCTGGGACACTAAAACTATTCATGGTAATGTGCTTTCCTCCTCCCAAAATCATTTAGCTATAAATTTTAAAAGTCTTGAGAATAATTCTAGTTGGATTCTTTCCAATATTTATGCCCCTAATACTACTGTTGGTAGAAGAAATCATGTGGAAAGAGTTAGTCTCATTTCAAAATAACTTTGAGGATACGAATTGGTTGATAATGGGGGACTTTAACACTCCTTTAAATCTAGGGGAAAAATTTGGAGGGAACTCTGATTTCTCTACCAGCATGGAAGATTTTTCGGCTTCATATCGACTCTTAACCTTATGGACATTGAACTTCATGGTAATCAATACACCTAGTCTAACAGAAGAATTGGGGAAAATATTATTCAGTTAGATTGGATAGAGCTCTCATTTTTGCTAACTGGATCTTAGATCAGAATTTTTATCTCTCCTCTCTTCCCAGAATGGGTTCAGACCACAATCCTATTGCCCTTAATTTCTTCAATTGGTCTAAACCTTTCCACTGCAACTTTAAATTCAAAAAGATGTGGCTTGAACATGAGGACATTCTTGATAGAATTAAAGAGTGGTGGACTTGGGAAGGGGCTGGAATTCTCAATTCATACTTCTTCAGAAGTTAAAGAATGTGAAACAAAATGTTATAATCTGGAACAAAGAGGTTTTTGGTAATACTTTTGAAAAAAAAAGAAAGAGCTTAAACAACAACTGGAAGAGTTTGAGCTTAAAGTCTCAATGAAAGGTATGACCTTTGAGGATCATCAAAAGGAAAAAAAGATTCTCTCTGACCTACATAATATCAACAGCTGTGAGGAAACCTTTTGGAGAATGAAATCTAGAGCTCTCTGGCTAAAGGCAGGAGACAGAAATACAAAATACTTTCATATGACAACCCTCAAGCATAGGGCTTGTAACAGAATTACTGAAGTCTCCAAGGGAAATGGTACCATTACTACGGATTCTGAGGACATCAAAGTTGAAGCCCTAAAATTCTACAAGAATCTACTCACAGAGAACAATTCCTATAATGAGCAAGTGGCCTCCTTTCTCTTAGACTCCATTCCTAATAATTTTCTTCCTGAAGAGAGATTTAAGAGCCTTTCCAAAATAGTCACCATTGAGGAGTTGAAAAAAGTTGTTTTTCTCTAGAAGGGGATAAGGCTCTGGGCCCTGATGGTTTCTCTACAAATTTCTTCCAAAGATGTTGGGAAATTTGCTCTGAAGATTTGTTGAAAGCTGTAAATGAGTTCTATAGAACTGAAATCTAATAAAAGAATTAAATAATACACATATTGTGCTTGCACCTAAGAAGTTGGATGCAAAAGATTTCAAGGATTTTAGGCCAATCAGTCTGGTTAATGTAGTCTATAGGATCTTCACAAAGATTTTAACCACTAGATTGTAACCTCTTCTAATGGAAATTATTTCCCAACAACAGAGTGGATTCATACAAGGTAGAATTATCTAGGATGGAGTTATTATGGTTCATGAAACAATTCATTCAATGGATAAAAGTAAAAAAGCTGGGATGGCTATCAAGTTAGAAATGCATAAGGCATTTGACAGAGTCTCCTAGAAATTCATGGATGAGGTTTTGTCCAAGTTTGGGTTTCAAAATAAATTTAGGAAAATTGTCCAATCTTGCATATCCTCTTCTAGATTCTCAGTGGTTGTCAATGGAGAACCAGTTGGTTTTTTTGCTAGCACTAGAGGAATTTTCCCAGGGGACCCCATATCCCCTTTTTGTTCATCATAATGGCTGAAAGTTTAAGCCGATCTATTTCAAAATCTATTCATATTGGTATGATAAAGGGTTTTCAACCTACTTCTGGCAACCAGGTTTCCTCCCACCAGTAGTTTTCTGATGACACTATCCTACTTATGATGGACTCAATCATTGAAGCTAAGGATATCAAAACTATTCTAATATTTTATGAGGAAGCCTCGGGACAGAAAGTAAACTTTGCAAAAGCTCAGCTTACTTTTTCAATAATCCTATTGAAAGGCAAAAAAATATTGCTTTCATTCTTGGCTATACAATCAAATCCCTTCCAGCTACTTATCTAGGGCTCCTTATGAGTACTAGTAAGGTTTCTAATGATGTTTGGAATGATCTACTTAAGAGATTTCAAAAAAACTTACTGGTTGGAAAGGTGATTTACTATCAAGTGCTGGGGTAAATGTTTATTAATAAACAACACTCTTCAAAATTTACCTATTTATATCATGTCGATGTTCAACATTCCAGGTTTAGGTACCATTTAGTAGCTTGAGAGCAGGTTTGTAAGCCAAAGAGGATTGGGGGTTTAGGCATTAAAGATAACCGAAATATGAATGCTACTCTAATAAAAAAGTTGGGTTGAAGGCTTATAAAAGAGCGAAGCCATGGACCGAGTTGATCAAAATAAAATACCTTTCCAATCAAAACATGAATTCCTTTCTTTTTGATCAACTACTTCGAAATGGATCAATTTTCTGGAATAATCTTCTCCACATCGGGCATGATCTCTCCCGTGGATGCAATTGAAGCTTGGAGATGGATAAGAAATCGATTTCTAGAATGACATATGGTTGGTTATTAACTGGATTACCTCTTATGGACACATTAAAGACAACCTAATTAGAAATTATGGGAAGAAATTCAAGGACTATATTGAGGTGGTTGACAACAAAAGGAAATGGAAACAAATCAAAGTAGATGAGGATAATATGCAGTCTGTTATTTCATCCATGTAGAGTCATCTCTCCCTAATACATATCAGTCCTCAAAATCATAAGGATGAACTTATTTGGAAAGATTCCTTTGATGGAGAGTACTCGGTTAAATCTGGCTACAATTCTTTCTTTGCCTCTATTGAAAGTGAAATTGAATGGCATAAGTTGTGGATGCCCGAGCTAACCCCTAGAGTAAATTTTTTCTGGTGGCTTATCATTAAAGGTAAGATCCTCACTAATGAAAATCTCATTAGGAAAGGATTTATCAAGCCTAACAGATGGTGCATGTGTCAGGAAGAAGCAGAAGACATTAAACACCTCTTTCTGCATTGCAAGTATGCTTCCAAAATCTGGCATCTTATTTTTGAAAACTTCAATCAGGAATGGATATTTCCCCATACTTGTCTATAGGCCTAGGAACAATGGAACTCTCCTTACAAGCACTTTGTGTGGTGAGGATATTATGGCAACTGGTTCTCCCTCACACCATGTGGCAAGTTTGGAAAGTTAGAAATGATGTCATTTTTAGGAATACCAGAAAGATATGCAAAAATTTTACAAAGAAATTATCATTACAGTAAAAGACAACATTGAAAGATTTAAACCCCCTAAAAATAGAATTTATCCTGAGGAAGAAGAGCACATTCTGGCTACTTGAAAAATTGGCACTATTAGGAACAAGAATAACAGTAGCATTGATAGATCCACGGTCTGATGGATTCAGCCTCCTAGTACATGGCACAAGTTGAATTTTGATGGGGCCTCAAAAGGTAATCCTGGGGATTCGGGAGGAGGTGGAGTGATTAGAGATCACAGAGGCTGTTTTGTTGCTACTTTTTCTAGAAAATGGGTAGGAAAACCAATCACTACTCGAAGCTTTAGCAGTGCTTTGGGGAATAAGGTTAGCTAGAGATTGTAATATTTCCAATATTATAATTAAGGGAGATTCGCTGAACATTATCAATTTGTTAAACCAAAAACAACCTCCAAGCTGGTCAATCAGGGACTTTATAACTGAAGCTATTGATATTTGCAAGAGTTTTGATAATTTTAAAATCAACCATACCTACCGGGAAGGAAATAGTGTGGCAGATGGTTTGGAAAATATTGGGGTAAACAATACATTGAAAACTTGGTTAAGGGGCGACACTCTTCCTACTAAAGTATGTGATGACATCATCAAAGATATGCATGACTTGGAGCGTAATCATTAATAGATGTAGGGTAGATGCTAAGGAGCGGTTTATTAATTACAAAGTGAGGATTAATGATTACAATTTTCCGCATGTTTTGGAGGTCTTCAAAAGTAGAGCAGAGGATGAATCGTATAGATTTCAAATTTTTACTGTTGTAAGAAGAAGAAGCATCACAGGAAAAATGGGGGGACCACCTTGCAAGACTGAACCCACCCATAATCTAGCATGGAAAAATATACGAGTTCTGGAACTATTTACAAAAGGGTCTTACAAATTTTATTGAAAAGATTCAGGGTTTCGATCAGGATATTTCAATAAAATTTGTGAATGGCTAGAGGAATTGCGCTGTTGAGTATAGTAATATCAAGGTTGATATTTCCGAGGAGCTAATTGCCTAGGTCACCGGGCTTAATCTGGATGGAACCAAATTCTTCAACAAACGCGTGGACAGAGAGGTGGAGGCTAAAAAGTTTCTTGATGAGGGGAGAATCTGGAGTTTGTGATGGTTGGCATCAAAATAACATCTATTCTGAGCCCTTCACTGAGATTGCAAGGATGGTGGTAAGGTACGTTACTCTAGAGGGGAGATTTGTCACCATCCCCTAGAAGCACTTAATTTTCCTTAATCACTTTCGTAGGAACCTTACCATAAATTTTCCTCATTATTTGCTGAATTCCTTGGAGAAATCTGTTCTTGAGGTGCAAAATCATACAAGGGCTATTCCCCTTCACCAAGGGTTGATCCTACTCATCCACTACCATTGCTTAGCCTTGCTCCCGCCCCTAACCTACTCCCTCCCATGCCTTCATTCCTCCCCTTGCCGATAGAAAACTTGACATTGCTACCCCCAGCAGGAAGAGGAAAGATAAGAAAGCTAAGGTCCCTCTAGCCATCTTCACAGAGGGTTTTAAGAAGCCATAAAGATCTAGAACTTGTAGAGAATTTACTACACATAAGTAAACCAGTGAAGGATTCTAAGGAAGTGGACCTGTTGGTCAGGGTTGAAAAGATGGAAAAGGAGATTCATGACCTAAAGAGTGCTATTAGGGATATGGATAAAACAAAGGGCAAGAGGAAGCTGCAAAACTCTGAAGAAGATGATACCACTGCTGAAATATTCAAGAAGCTTCTTTCTCTGGATGCCAGGCTTGGCAATGCAAAAGGGCGTAATGACTGTATCCTCTCAGCTCTTAAAAGTATCTATAATTTTATAGAGCAACATGTGCAAAGTATGTGCAGTCTCAGTGGCATTACTAAGGATATATGGGGATCAAAGGAGAACCGAGATCTTGCAATTGCCTAGGTGGATTTGAAAGATCCATCCCAGGCCACGACCATTGCATTCTTCATCTCGCTCCAAATGATTAAGGCCAAGATTGACCGAGTTGTCAAGTGATGTAGTGCCCTGTTGCTATTTACTGGCGGTGAAGTTGCTTTGTTGTTTGGTGATTTTGATGCTATTTTTTGGCTGGGACGACTAGTGGTGGATCCCTCTTGTTCATTTTTTGTCTCTTTTGCTCTTAATTGGATCACTATCTGTCTTGATCTTGTTTTTCTCCTATATTGTATTATTTGGCTGTTGAGCCTCCTAGTCTATGGTGTTTAGCCTATCTAGGTTTGGTTTCTCTTCTTTTGATATTTGGATTTTGAGCCTTTTTGTACATAGGGTATATCCTCTTCAAAACTATTTACCCATAGTAAAAAACATTGTAGATTGATTGTGAAGGAATATGTAATATATAACTTTTCTCATTGCTATGTATTTTGATGAAATCTATATATTTATTCTTGTTGTGGAAAGATGAAAAGAATTATATTTTAGTAAGGCATGATGCTTGGAACAAGATGTGATTATTCTGATAATCAGTTGTGGACATGTATTTGTTATTATCTTTAGATGATGTTGTATTGAATTGAGAAATGCAATTAATTGTATTGTATTTTACTAAGAAGTGAAAGTTATACTTCATTGTGATATTAATGACAGAAAGGTAGTTTTTCTAGTTATTAATAAAGTATTATCTTCACTAATACATATTGTATTGTAATCATTATTATTTCAATAATGATAATGTTGATAGTTTTCTAAGACTATGTGTAATCAGAATCACATATGATTGACTTATATGTAATATGGACTGATGATATTCATTTGGATACTAATAATATTATGTATTATTCATGTCATAATGCATTACTTGTGTAAAAAGGAAAAGTATGAACAAGGGATTTAATGCGAGAATGTTGATTTAAAATTATAACTAGTAAACATAACGATCATGTTTGGAATGAATCTAAACATGCAATTGATATACATTAATCCCTCATTCGGATCCTTAGGTACAAATCCTATCATAATGGGAATAACACTTTGAAAGTTGGGAATTGACATGTCATAACTTAATAACCATAAGATATGATGTTCCCATTTAGCGAAACTTGGCGATCCTACTTGGTATGGCCACTTTCATGTTGTACCTACTTAATGACTAATGTAATTTTATGGTTATAGTAGGGAAATTTCTATGTCAAACTATTCAAGCTCCCCTAAATGGAAAGTTCATAATGCACTAATATGCAAGTAACATCCTAGCTACAAGGGTAGAGTCAACCACACGGTTAAGTACACATTGTCATCTTATGATGATTACAAGAAAGGGAGAAACCTGTAATGATGAAAATCATTGCGGAAGATTATTCTCCCTTAGTTTACCATTTTTGATGCGGGCTGATCTGAATCGATACCATGTATGCAACTTGTAACTATATAGTCCTAATCCAGATAACAAATATTAATAAGGTGATGGACAAGTTCCTAATGAAGAGTATTCATTGAACCGAGTATGACATACATGTCTCTGAAACTTTGGCCAAAGTAGTGTAAGGTGTAGATTACACTATCCCGAGTCACCAAGGATCTAAGTGTAGGATTTGAGAGGGGATTCAATGACAAATACCCATGTAGACACTTAGAATACAATATTTGAATATCCTTTGATAGATAAATGGAACCCTTAATATACTTTATATACACAAAACCAAATGATACACTTGGTGTAATCACTCGTAAACCGTAAACACACTTGTAATGAGTGTTGAGGGGGATCAAGTATGATCTATATACTCTCATGTAATGACTAATAAGCTAAGGCAAAGGAACAATTTTCCTAATGTGACATCAAGTAAGTTAAGTAGAACTTCCTGTCGCTGATTTAATCGATACTAGAACAACCGATCTCTTGGTATCTTGTGAATAGCTTAAAACAAAATCAGAAATATGATTTATTCTTTGTATATAATTTTTTTGTAAACCTATGCAAATTGACATTGAATTTTACTGAACCTCATCACATAATTTGGAATTAATGAGTTCTTAAAGGAATTAAGACATACTTGAATATATTTTACATATTGGATGCTGGGATGACAAGGATTTTATCATATTCCGATTGTTTTTCATTAATTGAATAAATAAAATAGCATAAATAATGATCAGTCAGGGTGAAGCACATCAGTAAAGCACACTATAGTTTTTTGGAAGAACAAGAACAAGTCATTCCTAACGTAATGTCAGGTAAGTAAGTTATGGACTTCCTGATGCTGATTTAGTACAACACTAGAATGATTAAGGTCATTGTATCTATTTATTGATTGAAAATAGAAATATAATTATGATTTTCGTTAGCGTATGATAAGAAATTTTCTTGTGCCAAATTTTTTTGTAAGCTATCACGACACTGACATTGATTAAATTCATTACGGAAATTGGATATGATAATTAAAATTGGCTGTTTTGTTGAAAAGTAAGTGTCCTAACAAAATTTTTAGCTAGAAAAGGAACATGGGGAAGTAAAAAAATGTCTTCCAGTTTAATTTTTCTTTATTTAGCGATTAATTTTGAATTTTATGACATGAATCAAAGTTTTTGATGATAAGAAAGAAAATAAATACCTGGAGGGTGTGAAGAAAATAACAAGTGAAAAAGGTAAAGAGAGGAAGCGGTTTAGATGATTAAGTAATCATTGACCATGAATTCATGATGAAGAAAGATGAAAGGTGAAAACCATGGAAATATTTGGGAAAAATAATTGGAAAAGGAATATCACTGGGTACATTGCAAAGAAAATTGGGTATTTCACGGGGAAAGGTGCGAGAAAAACAAGTGAGTAATGAAACAATATAGTTAAGAAAGACTTGTGTGAAATTGAAAACAATGTTTTCCTTGTTTTTGCTATGTTATATAACTTGTTTTTGACTATCTCGTATTATATATTAAATAATATTACATGATATGACTAGATGTTATGAAAAAAATTATGTCATATTTCTAATTATGTGATAGTTTTTCTTGTTTAAAGGCTATCACAACTGATAAATTTGTGTTTTAGATTTGAAAATTACATTTTTTTATGGAAAATAATGACTGTTTCTCCATATATTATGTGATATAACCAATGTTTGATTGTTTTGATTTTGAAAAATAAAATGGAAATCATTAGGACAATGATTCATTAAGAGGGGAAGTATGCCACACCCTACAAAATTTCGTTTTTGATAACACGGGGTAAGTCGTAAATGATGATTTTTGTGTTTCATGTTTTGTGATTTATTGTTGGCTTGAGTAAACTAGTTGTTTTGTTGGAAGATCGTATCTATTGTATAGGAATTTCCACAATGAAAATACCATTATTTTGTTGGCATGGGAGAAAAATTCATGACTTGCAATAGCAGTCCAACAATGAACATATGGAGTGGTATGATCAAGGTATTATTTCACTTTGCATTTTTGAAACATATACACACTTAAAGTTGGTTTCATATCATACACATGAATAACTAATTTGAGTCCTTATTATAAATAAGGTATGAAAATTGTGATTTGAAGTGCAATTAAAACATGGACTTAATTATTAAAAGGGTACTTAAGTTATGGATAGATTTAATTTTGAGCTAACCTATTAGAATGAGGATGAGCCTTAGATCTAAACTAATAAAGCATGGGTTATGAATATGTTACGGTACTTGACCACATTAGAGGAATCTATTATAATTAAAAGGGATTGTTCAACTCACCATGTGTGAGTTGAAGTTTGGAATTTGAAATATTAATTATTATATAGGTCGATACAATCGAACACATGTAAGGTAAGGAATATCGATGATATTATTAGTCACATACATGTTGATCACCTTAAAATTAAAATTTAAAAAATGTGGGCATAAATGGACTAATGTATAGGTTTCAAATTTGTTGAGGCCTATTGATATGCCAATTTTTCACCACCACCACCTTAGTATGTACTCACTTTGTAACTTTTATTAAATGTTATTAAAATCCTCGCCACCTCTATGCAAATGTCAAATAATGCTAAGTTGGGAACGTCATTGTTTTATTTGGTAGAGGTTTGTTAAATAAGTTTAGTAGGTTTATAAATTTAAATAACAAGGGTTTAAGCTGAGATATAGGAGGAAAATTGTGTGTTGTCCTCACAAGCATTAAATTGCATTAAAGACCGCCAACAAATCTCAAGGAATGTGAGATTCAGTTGGATAATTTGGAGTTTGTGGTGGATTTTTAGTTTCATTTGTTTGATGGTTTTGAGCTACGAAGCTTTGCATGTTTGGCGCTTACGCCATCATTGTATTAGTTTTTTTTGAGTGGTTGCATGTATTATGCAACCGTCAGTGAAAGCTATTACGAGGAAACTTTGAGAATATGAAATCCATAAATAATGATGGATATTATTTATGGGTTTCAATTGTGGAATCAACTCCAAATTAGGATTTACAAAAGAATAATAAAATCGGGAGAAGAAGAAAAGTAAGCTCCTTTATCGGGAATGATATGTTTTCTTCCTCTCCTAAAATCTTAGCTCGTTATTATTTACATAAATTAATTCCTGTAACACTTATCTGTTGAACTTGAATTATTTGGTGTTTGTTTACTTGTGGTTGTTCAATGGCAACATTTCAGTTTGTGACATAGATATTGAAGGCTTGTTAAAGTAGGGATAGTAGTGTATTCTATTTTAGATGGCTATCTGTAAACCCTACCCCTTGGTTTCTATGATCATCAAAGTTTGATTACCCATTGTAAGGTTTGGGTTTTTACAATTTCTCAATAATAGGAATTAGTGGTTCCAATCATGTTATGATGATTTTACGTGAGCTTATGAATCCTTTTACTATGGGGATTACTGTAGCATTCCTCCCGAATCTCTGTTATTAAATAAGGACAAACATGTTATCTAAATGGGTAGAATATGGTAATAACTGTAACTATTAGAGTTGTGCCTTGTGTATATTCTCATATTTAAAGCTTTACATAAAAGTGGTTATTGGTATTTGTTGAATGATTAGAAAATCATGAGCATCTATAGTTAAATAAAATGTTAAACCCTTGATTCAAGCTTGGGTATTTATGTGGTTACTTAATTTTTGTGAAGATTGTTATGGGTTTATATTGTTTGACCAACTACAATCGAATCTCAAATATGAACTAAGTGGGTTACATATTTTTGCTTAATTTGACCCAAGTTCGAACCCTACTAGTGAATGGAAGACTCGTGTTGTATTTAAAATCAACTCGACCTCCAAGTAAACTTCTAAATATATAAATGACTTCAACTACTCCATAGAATCTCTAATACTATGTCGATTCTTATTTTCGGTCTTTTGTTAAGGTAATACCAACTTTACATATTCTTGGATCACCAAGATATTTTGCAATGTTCAACGAATGGGTTGTTGAGATTTGATGTTATCCTTATGTTTTCCTACTTTTATTTGGAGTTGTTATGAGGAAATGTGCCTCACATTCTCGACTAGGATCTATGGGATTTAAGCATTCTGCTATATGCCCTCCTCTTAGAAAATAGTAAAGATGGGTTTGGATGTGACTTTATTAAATTCTGGGTTTGATTTCGATGGGAAGACCATCTCTGTAGATAGGATACTTTCATAAGTATAAGGTAAATGGAAGTTACCTTACCTTGGTCAAACCTTAGTCACCCTTTTTGAAAGATTTTGATATACTAATAATAGTTAGACCATGTTGTGATGGTCAAAGCTTCTCTTATGATCTCTTTGGGGTATGAGGAATCAAGAACTCAATTCTAGTTAAATGGAACTCACTACTGAATAGGGAATTTTTTTCTGTTTGATATTCATAAGGATAATCCTAAAGATAGCTACAACCTTTATATTTACTCGGTTGTGGGTATCCTCTCTGATTATTATTGATTGTTGTATTAATTATGGTTATTAGATAATAATCGATATTACATTTCATTAAGAAATGAAATAATATAATATACTTGTATATCTTAAGTGATGAAATAATAATTGGGAATTACATATCATTTAGTGAAGAAATAACTTGATTGAGTGATTTAGTACCATTACACTTGTATTTAATTTAGTGAATAAATACTATTTTCTACAAGTAATTGGCTTATGTGATGAATGAATGCCAAGTATTTGACTTGTTATTTTATGAATGAGGTATTGTGTTCTAAAAATTCATTTGGTTGATTTAAAATTAATGTAATATTTCATTTATGTAAATACTAATGGCATAAACCTTTTTGGTTGGGAATAGAGCATATCATGCCAGTTCAGTTAGAACTAACCATGTATAATGGATTATTTTCCATGCAGGTTATTAACATTGCAGGTTGATTGTGAAGGAAGACATGATTTACACCTTTTCTCACTACTATGTCTTTTGAAGAAATCTAAAAAGTTGTTCTTGTTATGAAAAGAGTTATATTTTAGTAAGGCATGCTGCTTGGAACAAGATGTGATTATTTTGATAATCATTTGTGGACATGTATTTGTTATTATCTATAAATGATGTTGTACTGAATTGAGAAATGTAATTATTTGTATTATATTTTACTAAGAAGCAAAAATTGTACTTCGTTGTGATATTAACAACAGAAAGAAAGTTTTGCCCGTTATTAATAAAGTAGTATCTTTGCTAATACATATTCTATTGTAATAATTATTATTTAAATAATGATAATGTTGATAGTTTTCTAAGACTATGTAATAAGTATTGATATTGAATTTACAAGTGATTAATTAAATAAATGATATTACTTCGTATTATTAATTGAATACACACACACACACACACACACACACACACACACACACACACACACACACACACACATGTAATGGAATATGTGTAATCATAATCACATATGATTGACTTATATGTAATATGGAATGATGATATTCCTTTGGATACTAACACAATTATGTACTATTCTTATGATAATGTATTACTTGTGTAAAATGACAAAGTATGAACAAGGGATTTAATGCGAGAATATTGATTTAAAATTGTAACTAGTAAATATAATGATCATGTTGGGAATGACTCTAAACATGTGATTGATATGCGTGAATCCCTCATTTAGATCCTTAGGTACAAATCCTATCGTAATGGGAGTAATGCTAAAAAATAGGAATTGACATGTCGTAACTTAATAACCATAACATATGATGTTCCCATTTAGTGAAACTCAGAAATCCTACTCGGTATGGCTGCTGCCACATTGTACCTACTTAATGACTAAGGCCATTATTTGGTTATAGTAGGGAAGATGCTATTTTGAGTCATCTCGTCAAGCTTCCCTAAATGATAAGGTCGTAATGCACTAAGATGCAAGTAACGTCCTAGTTACAAGGGCGGAGTGAACCTCATGGTTAAGTATCCAATGTCATCTTAGGATGACGATGGGAAAGGGAGAGACCCATAATGATGAAAATAATTGTGGAGATGCTTAATCTCCCTTATTCATCCTAAGATAAAATTCTGGCATTTTACTATACTGAGGCTGATCCAAAATGGTATATTGTACGCAACTTTCAACTATCTAGTCCTAATCCAAACAATAGAGGTTAATAAGGTGATGGAAAAGTTAAAAATTACGTGTGTTTCATCACAAAACCGAGAAATGCATACATGTCTCTAAAACTTTGGCCAAAGTAGTGTAAGTTATTAATTACACTGTCCCAAAGACACTAATGATTTAAGTGTAGGATACTTTGAATGGGATTCAATGACGGATACCCATGTAGACACTTAGAATGTAATATTTGAATATCCTTAATAGATGACAAAAACCATTAGTATAATTTGTATACACAAAACCAAATGATACAGTTGGTGTGATAACTCGTAAAGAGTAAACACACTCATAAGGAGTGTCGAGGGGGATTGAGTAAGATTTTTATACTCTCATACAAATGCACATGGTTTATGACTGTTATAGGATGGATTGAATAAGAATATGTTAGTTCTAAATTAAGAGAATATAGAATAAGGAAACATGAGATTTGAAGCATGAAGTTATAAAAAATTATCTTGTATTGAATTCTAAAAATAGGTAATTATAGTGGTGTTTTTCCCTTTTGTTGTGTGTGCACTCCTTTCGAGTCTATATGTTGGCTATAATGACTCTGTAAATCCCAATGGATAAGGCACTTGGTCCTAGTCATGTATTGAGATTTGGAGTTCATTCCTATCATATACTTACTTTTTGATCCGAATGATTCCCAAGTGAGAGCCAATTGTTTTCATGTGTTTTTTCAAGGGAAAAATTCAACTTGAAAACATGAAAACTTTACCCTAGTGTTAAATTTTTTTCTTGTCGACCCTTTTGAGAACCCCTCTCAATCAGTTCATCCCCTATTTCAAGCCTAACCCAAATTTTTTAATGCTCATGTATATTGTAGTAAAATTTATCATGTGGTGGAAAGATGAAAACAAGTTCATGAGATTCTTTCAAAATAATACATCTTAGGGTAGATTTTTCAGTAGGCTTAGAAATGACTATTTTTAGCCTTTATAAGGCGGTGTGCATCCACGAGATAAAATTTGGAGGCCCAAATTCATCAATAGGTGGTATAAAGGAGATAAGATAATATTTCAAGTGATTTAAGAATATTTAGGAAAGTTTTGGTGGTTTAGGAACAATTTCAGTGAAAGTGGGTTTTGAAGGTGAAGGAGCTTGCAGTTCAAAAAAGCACTTGAGCTTTAGAAGATGATTCTGGGAGCTCCAAAATTAGTTGGAGGAAAAAAATATACCAATGGAAATATAATTCAATTCCCTACATGGTGGTATTTTCATATTTTTCACAAGACCTAGATATTTCTTTCCACAATTCTATTGTATCGGCTCAACTTGTGATCCCAAGAAAGAAGGATATTTTGAGGATGGTTCAGGAATAATCAAACCTTGATACCCATTCCATTCTTCAAAAATTGTGTCTTCACTCAAATTCATATAAAGATGTCTCAAAAATTCCTATGAGAGATTCGAAAACTTCATTTTAAGGTCCTTCCCAAGGTAAGCCTTCTACACTTAGACATTTTTTCCAATGCCACTTGTCTGCATGAGGCTGAGGTTAACATTTTCATCCCTATCATCCCTTTCCAAGGTAATTTTTTTCCCTTCTCCAAGTTGAGCACCTGGACCCAGCACATGACCTTGGGAAGCGTATGTAATCTCTTTTCGAAATTTTTCTAGCCCCCACCTTGTGAAACACATGTTCACCACTTATCACCATGAGGCTAAGGAAATTTTTTTATCCCTTTCATACCTATTCAAAGGGGACAAGGGGGAAAAATTTTCCCTCCCCTTTCTTCCACATGGTTCCTCACATGACCCGAACTCATCCCCTAGGGTGCTAAAAATAAGCCCTTCTCTCTTACCTGTTAACGAATGCATACTCAATAATTGTCCTCATAGGGCCAAGGAGAATTTTTCTATCCCTCTCATCCATTTTCTATGGGGAAATAAAGGAAAAAAATTTTCTCCTCCCCCATAAAGCACAAAAAACCGAGAAACATGGTTTTTGAATATCTTCCTTGATATGCTCGAAAAACCCCGAAATGCGGCCAATTTTTTTTTCCAGATTTCTTCCTCCATTTTTCTTCCTCAATTATTTCCTCCATGTTTTCATTATTGAAAAAAAATATTCACAAAACCTACATTTTTCAACACTCCATGTTCATTATTTTTCCCGCATGTCTCCGTATCGGGGAGAGTGAAAAATTTATATCTCACAATCCGGTAAATGGATTGATGTGAGGTTTTTTGAAATATGTACCTCTTCCGGTGATTTCAAGAAAGATATGATTTATGCCATAGTTTTCATTTTTTATTTACCACCATTCTAGTGATCAAATTGAGGTAAAATTTTGTACATGAGATTCAGAGAAGAAACCTATCCTGGAGAAGTTGGATTCATTGCAATATAAGATGTGGAAGGGAAATTTCCAAAAATAATAAGTCTCTATAAGATAACTATTATCACCGAATCACACCACCCTATGGTTTGCACAAGTGTGTGTGCTTGAGCTCATAGTGTGATTGGACAACATGGGTACTATCTCCAAGTTGTGGAACTTGCTTCTTCAGATAGACCTCCGAGAGAAAGATTGTTCTTGATCCTAAACTACCTACCAAAATATAATCTAATGCGAAAAAACTATCTAATCCAAATCTAACTTTCTAAGAGACTAGGGAGAGAGATAGAGTGCATGAAAACAAAGCCTACACTAAAGTGGTGATACACCGAGAAAAGAAGTAGATGAGGATAGCTTTCTAATGTATGAAAATTGCAGCAAGATGTAAACTAAAAGGGGATAATAGTTCTCCATAATCTAGTATATGCATACACAACAATATTCTATGCATGCATAATAAAAATGAATCCTGTAAGAGTATAAGATAGAAACAATATATATGCAATGAGATTGAAAGGGAAAGGAGAATGTAACAAACACAACAGGGGAAGATACATCCACAAACTTGCATCTATTGCTTTATGAGTATGTACAATCAAATCTATTACAAGATAAGGGCCTGGATCACCATATAAGTAGTCCACTACAAGGGCCTCGCAACACATTGGTTTTACAAAACAAGTTTGATAGAGTTTTGCTACACAAAAACTAAATCATTTTTACAATGGATGTTAACATGATGAAGGAAGAAACATATAGATTCATAACTAATCCATCATTCTACAATGCATGCTACCCTCAGATCTATGAAAGAACAAGCTTAAACAATAATCATGATTGAATTAATAACATGCACTACTCAACTACACACAAAATGACACTTAGATTCAGCCAATATCTTCCATCTATTAATAAATATAGAAGCTCCTTACAATATTGTCAATCTATACCAATGCGTGTATGGATCTGATATAATAATTCAGTCATATGCGTATACACACACATCACACTCATATATTCTCTATTACACATACATCCTCACACATCATCACATATACATACTATGTACCTAACATCATATATATATATATGGTGGGGACTTTCCCTTCACCACTTATCTATTCCAGAAATAGGCCGCATGCTATTGATAGCCACACACCATTTACAAGCATAGCCACACATGCAAGTGTGCTATCTATAGTCCTCTTGCAGTTAACTGAAGTGTCAATTCTATTCTCAGCTCATCTCCATGCAAAAACTTCAATCCACTTCTCCAAAGATAGACAATGCATGGTGTGCACATCTCTACATCGTTGGTGTGTTCCACACGCCATCTTCTAAAAATAGGTCTTCATGCTCAAAATCGGCTAAGTCCTGAAATCTGAACTTGCCTTCCATGCGTGGGTCCTTCCTGTCCTTCCGCGCCCTTGGTTCGGGCCTTCTATCCCACGCGGACTCCTTGTGTGATCTTTGACAAGTATTCTTTGATCAACATTACCCCACACTAATCTCATTGTCATCCCAACAATGGGTATCTCCAAAAATTGAAGGAAAGAATAGAAGAATGGAAAGAATAAGAATGAAAGAATGTAGATAAATAAAGAATTTCTATGAGGTTATGAGGCAACCTCCTCTGTATCAGTTTGCAGTATCAACTCTGGATACTCCTCCTTTATTTCGCCTCCAAACCTACCATTCAGTGAGTGCTTGCTCTACTTTTTTTCTAGATGTCCACAACAATGGATTCCAACTCATCCCTCACAATCTCTCCTTTCTCATTTTGTAGAACCAACACAACACTAGACATTGATGTCATTCTTCCTTCTAAAAGGTCCATCTTCTTGTAATTAGCTTTCCAAGCTCTTCCAGCCAAGTCTTGTGTGGCTCTTGTGTTCTTTGCTAGGGCCTCACTTTTTGTTTAACCATTGAAAATATTTCTACGCGGCCCAATGTCTCATCTTTCATCACTTTCTAGACCTCATTGTTCTCTTCTAGGGTCTTGATGTTGATAAGTGCCTCTGGAGCTGTGCATACATTTAAAGCCTAGTCTGCTTTCTTCAATACTTCTATAATGCTTGCAACAACCCTTCATAAGATGTAATTTTTCTCATCACTGATGCTTTCTCTCCATTCGACATCTTGTTTTGAGCTTTCTAGCACTTGCATGCATGCAGAGTTTCATCTTCAAGTACCAAGTCCACCAACTTTCCCACATAGTGTATCACTAAAGGAAATGTTTGTGGTACCTTGGCCTCCAAGTGTGGCCTTGCTCTAATGACATTGTCCCCAATCTCCTCTGCGATGCTTATAAACACCTCATTCTTCTTCTACAAAAGTCCCTCTCCTATGTTATGTGTGCTATCTCTGTATCCTTTGTCTTCAACTCCTCGCACAACACTCTGATCATGGCAGCTTTGTCCATGTTTCTTCTAGCCACCTCAGTAGAAACTTTCACCAATGCATTGCTTTGACCTACTCATCTGACATGACAGTAGGCTTTACTATCATGTGTCTAGCTTGAGGTGCCTTCTTCAGATCATCTCAAAATGCATGACTCTTCACACACATCAAAGTCAGGCTCATCCATGTGGGTGTGCATTGACCATGATAGTTTCTTTTGAGTGCACACAATTGCCATATCCTCATCCATTAACTCCCAGCCAAATAAATCCTTTTGTGTTATCATGCTCTAGAAGTGGGCATGAAAATTTTTCCTGCATCCTCTGCATACCCCATGGCTAGTGGAATGTGCTCTCCACTTGTTCTTCTAGACCTTTGCTACTTAGGAACTTTAGCTTCCAAATTTGGGACTTGTGTCTCCATGTCCTAAACATCCTCTGTAGCTGTCTCCTCAGGTCTTTTCTCATCCTCTTCTTTTTCCTTTGATTCCTCACCCTATTCTTCTGTGTTCTCTAGAAGTGTAGGAGAATTAGTGCACTTTCCTCTGACTCTTCCACCTCCTCATTCAACTTTAGTTTCCTCCTTCTTTGTACATGGTCACCTCCTTTTATGGGAGAGAGTCTGGGTGATTTATGCACACAGTGGTTGGAGTAGCACCTTGGGTCCTTGTTCTCCTAAATACCCTCTTAAACCTGTGCTCCCCTTGGACTACATTCAAGTCCTCATCATCCCCCTCTTGTGGCTGAGGTGGTGTAATGGCACGCACTCAGCTTCACCCTTATTTGTAGGATGTCTCCTACCCCTATGCTCCAAACCACCACTATCTTTATGCCTCCTCCTCATCCTCCACTTCAATTGGCTCTGTGGGCTTAGGCATTGGGATGTTCTCCATTGTATGCTTTCCCTTTGGTGGTGCTGGAAGTGCAAACTCACCTTCCACATATTTTTATTCTCCATCTTTGGCTTCAGCTAGAGATACACCAATGCTGCCCCCACATCTACTATAACCAAACTTATTGGCTTGATATTCAACACCTCTAAATGATCCTCTCTGTATAAGCACTTCTAGGATACACATACTTCTTCCTCAACGTATGGTAGTCATAGTCTACCTTATCTACATTGAAGACCAGTTGGTGCATGTGTCTATAAATCTATGAACAGATGCTTGGAAATACCTTGCAGTGAATGCGTAAGGAAATTTACACCAAGGGCTCCAGACTCCATCTTTCATTGGGAAGCACATGATGCAGAAATGCTGATATACAACAAACTAAACTTGTTTCCCTACCACTACTGGTAGGTCCTTTGGGATGCACCACTCTTCCCCAAATGCCATGTGGAGCCTATCATACCACTTCTCCACCCTTTGCTTTACATCATCTATCATGGCCCCCTTTATAGGTACTTGCTTGAATCTTTCAGCTGGGGACTTGTTCTCCATGGGGTATTCCCATACTTTCTCCTTTGGTCCATCTGGTACTCCATCTCCATGAATACCAGTGATAGTAGAACAACCCCAAAGCTGATCTTCCCTCCTGTGCATGCTTCTTTGACTATTTTCTCTACAATATAGCCTGCAATGTTGTAGATTGTCCCTTCTGACATCTTACGTGCCACATGTAACCACATAGTATTTACCTGTGACCACCACTCCTGATCATTCAACTTGGTAACAAGGTGTGTTGCAGCTTGTACAACTAGACAGTTCTTCAATTTGTCTATGTCCATTCCACGGACCCTTTAGGTACCCCAACTCTTGTTTGGTCTTTAAAATCATGGCTTTATCTGTACGAGATCACCTTTTATATCCTCTCCTATGGCCTTCAAACCTATAACTGATGAGACAAGTGCATATGAGATTCTAACTCTGCATCTTGCAAAGTAGAAGAAGTCTTCATGTGCACCCTACTCATGAGCCACTTGATACAAGGGCTCATACTTCCCAAAATATGGAAGCTCATATAACTGGTAGACCCCAATTCTCTTTAAAATCTTCTCACCCACATCATCATAAACTGGCATGTCATCCGCCATGTGCTTGTTCATTCTAGCAGTGAGCAAGGAATCAAGCTCCTTCTTGTTCTCTGAAGTCTTGTGATTGTATTCACTTACTTTTCTCTTTTTGATGGGTGAATCCCATTCTTGGCCGAATGATGACTCCTTCTAGATATTGCATCTCTAAAAATGGCTTTTGGGTGCCATCTCTTCCTCCTCAATGACCACCTTCTTCTTTCCTTTTACTGTTTTATAGATGCCTTCTTTGGTGCCATTTTTACCTTGTAAATGTCTCCTCTTCAACTCTGCAACTTTGTGAATCAAACCCTAGCTCGATTCAATCATGCCCTAGGTGGAAACTTCATAACCTAACTCTTTTCTATCTCCCTACTTCACTCAAACCCTTCACCACCGGGACACAAGCTTCTTGTCACACAGATCTGGTTGTCACACTTGGTTTCACACCCTTCACACCTTAACTCGATCACTCGGCTCTTCACACTTGGCTCTTTCTCAAATACTCTTAGTTGCAATGGTAAAAATGAATCCACATTCCATCCTTATATAATTTTTTCAAATTTTGATGCATTTATTGCTCCTTCACCTACCAAATATCCCCTCATTCATTGACCAAATCCATTCATTCCATGCGTGGTACATCTTCATGCCCAACTATAACCTTCTAGCATGCCTTCCTACCCTCTGGTCACAAGACTTCTCTTCAACACACACTCCTACACCCAGTACCTCATCACTGTACCTTCTCCTAGTAGCTATCATGGCCTCCGCTTACCTCATGTTATATTTCTTTCATTCATCTCCATCCTTGGTCACTTTTGAGAAGCAATCTTCTTTTGACTTAAAGCACACCCATAGCAGCTTATTCCTTTCACCTTTCAATTCCCACAATATCTTTTTCTTGGATAACTACAACCACCCCACACTAAAAGTATGTGCAGTCCTCTACACATAAACATTCTTCATATAATAATTAGCTTCATGCATGTGTAAGCACACTTATTACACAAAAAACAACTAAATTGACAAAGCATAACAATAATGAAGGAAATACATTAAGGAAATACATAATTGAAAACCTAAACTAAATGGAAATACTACCTTATTACAAACACCAAGAAGACTTATTTATAGTAGGGCTTCAGCCTACTCCCATTAAAGTAACTAGGGTAGCCATGTTCCATCAAGTGCTTCTAACTAGAAAAGCACTTTGATTCAAGTATAGAAGTGATAACATATGGCCCCAACCAATGTACTTTGAGCTTTCCTGGATGGCATAAGAACTTTGAGTCATAAAGAAGTACCATTTGTCCAATCTCAAACTTCTTATCCCTTATGTTTCTATCATGCCATGCCTTCTTCCTGGCCTTTTCCTACTTTTGACTCCATCATGCTATGGCTCGGTGCTCATCCAGTTGAATCATCTTTTTGATACGCTCTTCTAAATCCTGTTCATCAGCTAGACCTCCAACACATGCAATGCACAAAGAAGGTAACATAAATTCTATAGGAGAATAAATTTCATGCGCCAAACACCAACTGAAATGGTGTGGCTTTGTTCAATCTCTTGTAAGTTGTTCTATATGCCCAAAGAACAAATGACACTTTGTCATCCCAATCCTTTCTTCCAACATCACAAATTTTTGTCAAAGTCTGGCTCAAAATCTTGTTGAAGGCCTCAACAGATTCCATTTTCCTGAGGATGATAAGGTGTAGTTTTATGGTGTGCAACCATAAACTCATCTAATAGGATCCTGATTGTCTCATTCAAAAAGTGTGTACCTCTATCACTTGTCAAGCTTAAGGACATCCATATCTTGTAAGAACATTCTCCCATAAAAACCTAGTTGTTGTAGCTATTTTGTATAGTCCTTGGTAGGTGCTGCTTCTACCCACCATGTGAGATAATCTATGCAAGTAATGATATAGCATGATCCAGTCCTGCACGTGTGACTAGTGAAATAGGTCCTACAAAATCAATGGCCCATTTCTCAAATGGTTCGGCACTAGTAATCGGTCTCAAAGGCATCTCATCTCTTTTCCCTAGTTTTCCTAGGTGTTGACAATGATCACACACCTTACAATATTCTTTACAGTCCTTATACAATGTCTCCCACCATAATCCAACAAGTAGGATCTTTCAGGTAGTCACATCACCTACATAATGGCCTCCTGCAATACCACCATGAGCTTCTTCCATGATATCCTTACGCTCATGCTCTAATACACAATGGTGTAATACTTCATCTCTACCTAGCTTGTAGAGGTCACCACTGATTAACATAAATGGTGCCACATGTATATAGCAAGCTGCTTCTTTTCTAATGCTTTCATTCCTTCTAGTGCCATACCTGTTCATAGAAAGACAACAATGTCTTCTAATTCCATGGGCATGCACATTGTAACCTATATAACTATGCATCCGACATTGTTTCTTCAATTTTCTATGCATCCTCTCCTGAATTGATTCTAGATAAATGGTCTGGTCCAAAATTGCTTTTCCCTAGCTTCACCACAACTGTGAAGTCAAACTCTTGAAATAGGAGCACCCATCTACATATGCACCCTATAAGATGGGCTTGTTTACCAAGTACTTCAATGCCATGTGATCTGTATAAAACACAAATGGTGTTGCTAACAAGTACTATCAAAACTTGTATAATGCATAGATCATTGACAAAGCTTCACGCTCTGTAGTTGTATAATTCCATTCAAGTAGAGTCAACTTCCTACTAGCAAAAATAGATTGGATGATCTATAATACCTTCACTAGGTTGAGCTAACACAACACCAATGGCCATGCCAGAAGCATCCACATGCACATGAAATGGTTTATCCCATGAGGAAAGCACAGAATGGGCACGGTAGTAAGTTTCTCTTTTAATATCTCAAACACGCATGTTGTTGTGCGGTTCTCCCCAATAAAATGTACCTTTCCCTTTAGTAATTCTTCCAAGGGTGCAACAATTTTGGCATACCCTTTTATGAATTTTCTATAATATCTTGTATGACCTAAAAATCCACACACCTCACTTTGACTGGTAGGCACTTCCAGGCCTAAAATGACTACAACCTTGGCTTGGATCAACTAGCAAACCTTCCTTGCATAGATTATATGTCCTAACAATATCCCAAATGGCATAGAAAATATGCACTTCTTGATGTTCAAAGAGATACTCAATTGTCTACATCATTCAAACATTAAGCATAGATTGTCACAATGATCTTTCACAAGCCCATATACTATCCAATCATCTAGGTAGACCTGTAAGAAGTTGTGAATAAAATCTTTGAATGCTAAACAACTATGCATGAGAGAATACAACATAGGCACATTTTTCAATCCAAAGGGCATCACAATATAGGAAAAACTACCCCATTCAGTAGTAAATGTTGTCTTTTCTTGATCCTCCTGAGCAATCCTAACTTGATGATACCTAAAAAATCCATCTGTGAAGGAATATATTTCACGCCCTGCAACTCCTTCTAGTATTTCCTCAGTGAATGGCATAGGGAATGGATCTGTGATGCATGCAACATTCATCTCCCTATAGTCCACACATATCCTAATCCATCCATCCTTCTTGATACTTGATCACCATTGGGCTAACCCATTCGACTCATCAAGGGGCTTGATAATTCCAGATTTCAACATTTTATCAATTTCTTCTTTTACCTTTTTATGTAAATTAGGATTCATTCTATAAGGTCTCTTTCTAACTAGCCATGCACCATCCTTAAGTTTGATCTTCATTTCCCCAAGTGATTCATGCATGCCTTTAAGTTCATGATATCCTCGAGGGAATAAGTCCTGATAATCCCTGAGTAACTCGATGATCTTTGCTACCTCCGAGTCTGACCAATAGTCTCCAATTATGGCCTCCTTAGGCTCAGCCTCCAAACCTATATTCACCTTCTTTGTCTTCATGGGTTCATGGTAGGCACGTATCCTTGTCTGCACTATCCAAGACCTCGCGCACCCCATGTGAATGTTCAATATCTAGGTTCTCAACTTCCTCATCATCCATGACGTAAACCATCTTTCCTTTCTCTTTCTCAAGGCAAGCACATTTCAAGTAGTATGGAGTCCATTTCTTCTTCCTTTTCAAAACATGCTCCGAACTCTACCTCACCAAATAATTCTGAATATGCTCTTCTACTTTTTTTTGCACTATCTCCCATAGTTAAGTGCTTGAAAATTTTAATGCCTCTTCTACAGGAGGTTTAGTCGAGAAGTAGTCAAAAGTTTGGATCATTCCTGCAGTCAAATCTTTCCAGTTTCTAGTTTCTCGATGTAGTTCTACATATACATACCAAGCACATGTGCATCCTTGTAGCGTAGAATACAATCTATGCACCCAGTGAAGGTGGTAATGCTTCCTGTCCTGTTGTCCAGAGTCTCTCACACTGTTGAATGTGATGTTGAATAGGTTGATCACCATGATAAGTGCAGATTTGCGTAGGTGCATTGTTCCTTATAAACCTAGTAGACAAAGTGATTCCAATCTCTTCCCAATTTATAAGATTATCTCTATGGACTACCCACCAGTGCTTGTCTGTCCCACGTAGTGTATATACTAACATATCTCTCCTTTTAATTTGATCTTGTCCACTGTGTTTCCATGGCCTTCAAAAATGTAGGAAGATCTTTTGTCCCTATATACCAAGGTATTGTGCTACCTATCCATCAAATCGAATGAAGTCCATTCTTGCACACAACCACACTTTTCACCTCACGTCCTACTAATTCATATGTACCATGAGCCCAATTTTTGCACAAGAAATACTCATAGTATCACTAATAGAATGAGAATCCTCCCACTATAGGATGCCTTCTTTTGATGGCTCATTGACCTCTGGGTCTGAATAACACGTACATAGACTCTGTTTAAATCCTCCTCACTTAGAGGCTCAACATATGGTGTAGAATTCCATCTCAAAGGTATCACAACCCTTTCCTCCTTGTTTTCAAAGCTGATATACCCCTTATTGAATCTCAAGTCAACATTATTCACATAACACCAAGGGCATCCAAGCAGGCTGGAAAATTGTCTACTTCTACAAGTGCTAATACCTCAAAATCCCCAGTGAACTTGGCCCCTTAGTTATAGATGCATCTTTCAAAACTCCTATGGGAGTGGCCTTAGTCTTGGTTTTCCATAAATAACACATTAGATGATGGCTGCAATGGAGGCCTCCCCATTTGTACCCATGCATCTAATGTAAGCACATTTACTTCCACACCTATATCGATCAATATGTTGCTCAACAACCACCCATCCACAACAACATTTAGAGTAATTTCTTTGTCATAGTCAATGCTATCAGGGGGAATATTTGCATGTAGAATCTGCATCCGGTCTCAAGACTTACACGTGGAGTGTTCCCTTTTAACCAACTTCCTAATAGTGGAATAATGTTCTCCTGCAACATCTTGCACACCTCTCGCATAGATCATCGATATCAGTTTGGACTATCTCTGATGCTTTCTTTTTCTCCTTTAGGTATTGTATCTCACCCTAAAGATTCCTTAGCACTTCCATGGTATCCTGGTAAACTTCCTTCTGATGAGTAGGATCTGGTACCTTGCATGCAAAACCTCCTCCTTGGTGATCATAGGCTTCTGGTGTAATGCCTCTCTCACGCGTGCTTGCTTCAACGCATGTAGTAATCTTCACTTGTCAATGCCTCAGGTCCTTCTACTATCTTGGGCATCCACTATCTTCTACCACATGTTGGATTCTAACCATCCCGATGCCTTTGTTTTCTTGCTTATGCTTGCTTACTCAGATGCTCATATAAGTCCGGGCACTCTTCATAGCTATGGTTCTTTCCACAGAAAAGAACATGTAATATTCTAAGGACATTCACACCTATAGTGGTCAGGAGATCCACACGTATAACATGTTCCATGAGGGAACTCACCTCTTCCTCCACCATGGCCTCATCCTCCATATCCACCATGATATCCACGTCCCCTTCCATGACCTCCTTCAAAATGCCCCTCATTCTGTCATAGCATGGCATTTGATTATGATCCCGATCTGGTGCTCATTCTTACCCTTAGAATTATCTATTATACTTGTCTGTCATACCCCAAGGTCTATAGCATCCTGGATCTAACCAATCAACCGACAATCCTCAATATCATGGGTCATGGACCTGTAAATTTTGTAAAAGCAAGATACATTCTTCCTTATCATGTGTTGTAACAAAGGATAATGACTAGCATCATGATTCAAATGAAAATTTCACAGTCCAATAGTAATGAGTGTATAGATCTGTGAGGGAAACTATCCTTGGTGTGACCTTCCACTTCACAATCTATACACCAAATTCTTGAGCATGTTTTCATGGGCTGAATTTTTGATAGCTTTTCTAACTACTTTTCCATAGCTGCAATCTGTGCCTCTAGAATGGACTAACACCAGTGTCAATGCTCCCAACTACCTCAACACACAAAGCTACTTCCAGTGCTTCACATGGATCAGTGTATGTCTTATGTGACAACACCCTTCTAAAAGGTGTAATCAATCCTCCAACGAACCACTATGCATGTTGGCTAGCATGAATATCATAAGATAGCTTAGATAGAAGTGTCTTAAAATGAGCATCATACTCACGTACACTCTCAGTAGTGCCTTTCTTGATATCCTTGAGCACACTTATACTCTTCTACTCAAACTCAGGGATATGGAACTCTTTCAAGAAAGCATCTCTCAATGCTGCATAATCCACGCAAGTTTGATCAGGTCAAACTTCCTATACCAGTTGTGTGTGTGCACCCTTGTAATGTAGTGGTGAATTGACTTTCCTTTCACTCAGCAGTCATGATCCCTTTAGCATGCCACAAGATTTCACACATATGCACATGTTTGGCAAACATCCTCTATACCTCTATACTCTAGGAGATGAAGAGACATCTCCATATAGATATTTTGTGGTTGTTGGACCTTGACCACCTGATCCGGAACCTCCTGTGTTCCCTCTACCTCTAGAACCACCAGATCCACTAGAACTAGAACCACCTATACCTCTTGATCCACCACCTAGTTGGAATAGGACCTATAGATGTACTCCCCTATGCTCCGACAGTAGTAGTACTATACTAAACCCCTACAGTCTGTGAGGTAGTTCCACTTCCAGAGGTGAATCCAACATTCTACACTCACATTCACATTTTGTGTGGATGATGCACCTAAGAATGCTCCTCCAAATGACATTGAAGTCATCTATCCTACCATTGATGTACTTGATCCCTGACTTACTCCTACTCTCCTACTTCCCAAGTTAGTTTTGTTGGTTACTTGTCATACTAGATACTGAAAAACCAAGCGCAAGGGCTAGGTCACCAGGTGGATTAAGATGCGCACCCATGGTCCAGTAGTCTCTCTGGCACACTTCCATGTGAGGCCAGGGGGGGATCTCTATCATGCTTTCCAAGATGGGGAGTTCCTGATGCTCTGGCTCCATGTCTTCTACGTGAGCTATAAATCCTTCACAGCCATCTCTCTCCTCCATGCCATACTTTTTGCTAATGGAATGCTACTTCTCTATCTCCCTCTCGCGTGCCTCATTATACTTAAGCCACCTTTCCTCTCTCTATCTCTCTGCCACTAGGTCTGCCATCTTAAACCAAACTTGTTCCTCCCTCTCACATGTGGTGAAGTTTAGTTAGCCATCGGTTTACTCTCCAGGTTCAAAGTTACCATTAAGATCTTGATCGCTAGTGGAATACCTTGCAAATATGTTCCTCTTGGATACCACAAAAACTAGGAATTCAGCTACCTCTCGGGAAAGAGTACGTTGAAATTGAATATTCTAGAATATAACTATTTAGAACACCATGAAACCACGTATCCACCATGCGAGTCCAGATCAGATCAGCATCATAGAGGGCCTGAAATTCTTCCTATGTCTAGACAAGTGCATGATACCTCCAATTCCACTAAGATGCATAAGCAGTAAGCCACTCATATAGTTCTACTAGAAAGATAGTGAAAAAAAAGCTCTCATATAAGCTTGTCATATAGATTTTGTTCTACCCAAGTGTGTGCATTAAACTCAGATCCACTGTTGAACCATCATGCATATTCTTCCTCCAGATCATGTATCCATTCCTCAATACTTGCTAGAGTTAACCGGTACGTCTTCATCATGCGAACCATCCTAAAAAAAACTAAAAAAGAGGTCCCGAAAATGGAACCAATGATGCAGCCTAGAATTTACCAGATAACACCCTAGTCACACTTGGCACATCACTCAGCCTTGACTGAGCACTCACCCAAAGCACACAAAGGTACCAGGTCCCTCTTTAGGGTTGTTGTATAATAGGATGTTAACATGATGAAGGAAGAAACATATAGATTCATAACTAATCCATCATTCTATAATGCATGCTACCCTCAGATCTATGAAAGAACAAGCTTAAATAATAATCATGATTGAATTAATAACATGCACTACTCAACTTACACAGAATGACACTTAGATTCAGCCAATATCTTCCATCTATTAATAAATATAGAAGCTCCTTACAGTATTGTCAATCTATACCAATGCGTGTATGGAACTGATACAATAATTCATATGCATATATTCATACACACACATCACACTATATATTCTCTCATATACATACATCACTCACATCCTCACACACTCACTCTACATACTATGTACCTAACATCATATATATATATATAGGTGGGGACTTTCCCTTCACCACTTATCTATTCTAGAAATAGGCCATGCATGCTATTGATAGCCACACACCATTTACAAGCATAGCCACACATGCAAGTGTGCTATCTATAGTCCTCTTGCGTTAAACTAAAGTGTCAATTCTATTCTCATCTTGTCTCCATGCAAAAACTTTGATCTACTTCTCCAAAGATAGACAATGCATGGCACGCATGTCTCTGCATCGTTGGTGTGTTCCACGCATGCCATCTTCTAAAAATAGGTCTTCATGCTCAAAATCAGGCTAAGTCTTGAAAATCTGAACTTGCCTTCCACACGTGGGTCCTTCCTATCCTTCCGCGCCCTTGGTTCTGGGCCTTCTATCCCATGTGGACTCCTTGTGTGATCTTGGGCCCGAAATTGCAAATTGCACCATTTGCAAAAATTGCAAAATTCTCAAAAATTCCCCTAGGCCCGAAAGCCCGAAATTGGAAAAATTCTCAAAAATTCCCGAGCTCAAAAGCCCAAAATTTGAAAAATTTCTCAAAAATTCCCCCAGGCCCGAAAGCTCGAAATTGGCAAATTTTGCAAAAAACCCCCTAGGCTCGTAACTTGCAAAATATGAAGAGTTAGAAGGACTTATTTATATTTTTGGAAAGGGGAAGAAATTTCCTATCTGATGAAGATGCTTTGGAATCCTTAAGTACTTAAAATATGTAAAAAATCATATTGAAGCACTAAAAGGGGGAAAATGGTGTTAGTTGACCAAAATTAGCATGAGCTTATTTTGGACAACAATTTGGTGACTCAGTGGGGTTATCTCTGTCAGATGAAATATGGCTAGTTTCCTGTAGCAATCCATTGGGCATGGAGTCTTCCTGGTAGTCTCATATCTGATCTGGGATTTCCTTCCGCTGCTTGCACTCTCATCCTTTGTAAGAAGACCTTGAAGTCGAGGTTTGTGAGAGTAGAAAATTGCCTAAAACTTGGAAGCTTTTCCCTCATTGATCTTCTGTAAATCTGATCTACTTAAGCATGTTGAACCTAGAACTGATTTTCTTTTGTTTAAATTGACCATTCACATTATAAAAATATTTTGAATAAAAATTTATGTGAGTGGAAAATTGTTTTGGAACTAAAATTAATCTCTTTCTTCTACAAGTGATCTGTTAGGATGAAGGATGAGCCTTTGAAACTGTCCCAAAATCTGATTTTTGCCAAGTTTTGAAGAAAACTGAATTAAATCATGGAAAAAGATGAAGTATTGTAGAATTTTGAAACATATGCCGATTAGGAATGTTTGGAACTGTTGTTAAAACCTGATTTCCTCATGAACATGCCTTGTCTGAAATGGATTGTGCAAGAGCAAAAACATGCAAAAACTATGTACAAAAGGGAAGATCATACATACCCCAAATGGAGCATGCAGAGTACGTAAAATAACTTCTTCTACTGCAAGCAAACCTACCTACTCTACACTAACCAAAAGCAAAGGGAACTCAAACAAATCCTGATAACTGGCAGGGAGAAGTAGCTTCCCTTTCTCAAAATAGCAACCATGTATATGATTTAGCACTGAATCTGGTTGTTTGTATGAGTGAAAAATTAACAAGAGGCCGATCCTCCACCCAAATTATCAAGGTATCAACTGAAACAAGACAAATACCTCTTTTAGTTGTTCTACATTTGTATTGAAGAGGCATTGCAGCTGATCCTTGGTACTTGAAACTCATCCTCATGCTCAAAAGTAAGTATGAATGGTTTTGGCTTCTCCCTAAGCTCTAATGAAGTAAAGTATCTGATTGGGAAAGGTCTGGTCCTTTAAAATTTCCCACTGCTCTGATACTTAACTCCAAAAATGGAGTCCTCTTGTAATCCTTCCTAGGTGGATGGTGTGGAAGAGATGGGATCTTCGTACTCTTTTCCTTCCTCTCGTGGCAGTATGGAACTCCTCTACAATCTATAACTCATTGTTATTGATTGCAACATCCAATGAAGTTGCTTTTGCATCATTATAATTTGCTGCAACACATTGTTGGCTCTGGAGTTCCTCCGTTGTTGCTTGAAGACTAACTTGCTCTTGGATAGCCTCTTCCTCTAGCATGAAATTTGTCAAATCAAAATCTTCAATTCGCTGCTCTAGAGGACTATTTGGGGCAGCAAGGTCTTCTTGATAGCTTTCCTCCATCATGGATTCATCAATAAAATTAAACCCTTCAAATGAAAGCAAAAATATTCAATAATTCTTTCTTCATCAAGTGGTTTCAACTTTGATTCAATCTCTTCCAACTTGCTCCTCTTTAATAGGACTTGGAGCTGATTGTTCTTCTTCCTTCTTGACTAATTGTGTAACTTGGATTAGATCAACATCCTCTTCAAAAAATTACCATTATGGACACTTGCATTTAGAGCAAACAGATTGCTGATTTTCTTCTTTTTGTTCTCCTTCTACTACAAACTCAGCTTCCACCACCTGTGGTCTGATCCCGACCTCCTCTGAAGGTTTAACCATCAAGGGGATTTTTTCTATCCCAAATCTGAGAGCCAAGCTTACCAATATTTTGATCATTTCTTCTCTATTTGGCTCTCCTTCCTACTGCTCTCCTTGACTGGTTGTCTGATTGTTTTCTCCCCAAGATGAACTTGAGACAACAATAGGAGGGATGGGTTGGGTTACAACAAATTTTGCAATTTCTTGTGGTGGTGGGGATAGAAATTCTTGTTTGTTTGGAGGGGATGAATGATTGGAAGGGAAAAGGGAAGAATAATTGAGGTGAGATGGAAGATTAGAATATGGAGAAGGGAAATCAACACTTGGGGCAACATATAATGGGCTTGAATCTTGACCATGCTGAAATGATAAAGTTTGGGATGGAGAAAAAGGAGCATAAGGAGCTGGTGATTGACTTACCCATTGACAAGGTTGTCTTTCATTTTTCTCATATGCTTCTATCTCCTTAATCCACTGTGCAAGTTGGGGTAGCATTTCAACCATGAAATCAAGCTTCTCTTGTGAGCTATAGTGTCTTAGAAAAGGGCCTTCCCATGGACAATATTCCATGCAACCAATTTTGAATGCCTTCATTTATACTGTATCCTGGATTGAACCATGTTATCCTCCATTCTTTGAATCTTCTCCAACAGATCAACATTCTCCATATAATTGTTACCATTGTATGCACCCTTGTTCCTGATATGTTTCATATCCAAACTAGATTTGACACTGCTCATATGGGTAAGCATAATGGTTCTGAATCTGATCATAATGCTAATCTGGAGGATCCGTGAAAATCGTTAAAGGTTTATTGCACCGTTATAGGTGTGAATTCCAAGATGGGAATGAAGTAATGACTACACAACTTTATGGAATGAAAAAGATGAAAGATGTGGAAAGAAGAATGGGTGGAAATGGATGGGGAGAAGGTTTTCAAATTTAGAGATGTGGGTTGTTTGGACCAAATGGATTCGTCATATGTGCTTGCATATGCTTCCAAAAGCTGAAATTTTAACAGGAACACACCAACCTACTAAAATGAAGTGGTAAGGTGCTTCAAACCTATCCCACCGGGTGTGCCATTTTTATCACCAAATCACAACACCCTATGGTTTGCACAAGTGTGTGTGCTTGAGATCAAAATGTGATTGGATAACATGGGTACTATCTCCAAGTTGTGGGACTTGCTTCTTGAGATAGACCTCCAGAGAAAGTTGGTTCTTTCTCCTAAACCACCTACCACAATCTACTCTAATGCAAGAAAAAATATCTAATCCTAATCTAAATTTCCAAGGGATGAGGGAGGGAGAGAGAGAGAGCACATGAAAACAAAGCATACACTAAAGTGGTGATACACCATAAAAGAAGTAGACAAGGATAGCTTTCCAATGTATGAAAATTGCAACACGATGTATACTAAAATGGGATAACAATTCTCCACAATCTAGTAAATGAATTCACAACAATATTCCATGCATGAAAAATAAAAATGAATACCTACAAGAGTATAAGATAGACACTATATATGCTATGATATTGAAAGGTCAAGGAGAATGCAAAAAAACACTGCAGGGGAAGATACATCCACAAACTTGTATCTATTACTTCATGAGTATGCACAATCAAATATATTACAAGATAAGGGCTTGGATCACCATGTAAGGAGTCCACTACAAGGGCCTACAACACATTGTCTTTAAAAAACAATTTTGACTAATTTTTGTTAGACAAAAACTACCTCGCTTTTTTAGAATGAGCTCAACACTCCAATTTATAGATCTTTGAGAAGGGAGAGGGAAAGAGAAAAATGAAAATATCAAGACCTATTTTCTCACCACTTGAAAGAGGTCATAAATGGATTGAAATGATGTTCATTACTTATAAAATGCCCCCATACTATCCCATAACTTGTAGCAGTGAAATATGTTAGCCCATGCTTCATTGAATGCATCCCAACCACCACTGAAATAATTGTTCTGAACCTGATCACATTTTCTATAAAATCTCTATTGATCCTTCATCAAATTCTGAATATCTTGATTATTGTGCGTTGGTATTGGAACCATGATTCCAATGGTACCAATTTTGTGTTTTTTTGTTGAGAATTGCAAAAGTTATGGCCTTCTGAGTGCGTGCAACTATTTTGAGTTTGCTAGGGATTTCTTGCCTTTTACGGGACTGAATATTTAAATTTTGGAACTGGATATGTTTCCTTCCTTTTCACCCACCTACCCTCACAAAAATTAATATTTCAGGTTTCCATGGTGTAGAGGATGTTGAGATATTTCCAACGATATAAAATTTATTAAATTTCGAGCACCGGTCAAAAGTTATGCCCATTTGAAAATTTGCATTAATCCACACAAGAAATGGTGAAAATGCAAATTTGCAAAATGGACCCTAGGGCCTAAAATTGCAAATTGCACCATTTGCAAAAATTATAAAATTCTCAAAAAATCCCCCATGCTCGAAATCCTGAAATTGGAAAAATTCTCAAAATTCCCCAGTGCCCGAAAGCCCGAAATTGGCAAAATTCTCAAAATTCCCCTAGGCCCAAAAGCCTAAAATTGGCAAAGTTTCTCAAAATTCCCATAGGCCCGAAACCCCAAAATTGACAAATTTTGCAAAAATCCCCAGTGCTTGTAACTTGCAAAATATGAAGAGTTAGAAGGACTTCTTTATATTTTCGGAAAGGGGAAGAAATTTCCTATTTGATGAAGATGCTTTCAGGAATCCTTAAGTAATTAAAATATGTAAAAATCAGATTGAAGCACTAAAGGGGGAAGGGGTTAGTTGACCAAAATTAAGCATGATTTTATTTTGGACAACAAGAACTTACTATAAATAACAACCTCTTAGAAAAAGCATACTTTCTTAAAGAATTGTTCTCAAGAAACAACCAAGACAACAAACAATGTGTTGAAGCAAAAAAGGGAAAAAAGGGAATTTTTATAAAATTAGTAAGTATTCATTCCAAGTACAAAAGGTACTGTCATCAAACATGAAATTAAAGTTTTTAGGTCTCGAGCCCATTTTGGCTATATCATCTAAATATTCAGCATGTGTGACACCGATGTTACTCACATGGATCTTGAAAAGCTCAAAGATAAGATGCTAGGTGGATGCAAAGTGAATTAGTGGAGGATAATGTCTACATGAGCATGTTTTATACAACAGGTGGTAATTCGATATCAGTTCAAATTAGTGTTAACATGCTCCCATTATTATGATCCGTGACACTCGAACCATAAGACTTGATGATAACTTGGTCCTAGTGGTATTTACTCCCAAGGAAATCTATCACTCTATGCAAATTATGACATGGAGTGATATGGTCATCATCACAAAGGATTTCACATTAGGTGAATGATACAAGATAGATTCTTACCTCCGTGTCCTCGCACCGGGTTCATGGTTGAAGCAGGGATAAAACCTTCTTATATTCCAAAGTCCCTTTCTTGGATTTAATTCTACAAAGGATTCTCAGATGTGATCATCCTCTTGATATGGCTAATGGGAGAAACGAAAAAATACATCCATGATTGGACGACCTTGTTCATACTCACTATCATTGAAGACAAACAAATGATAGATTAGAGGAAAATAATCAATGACAACTTACATCATCAATTACTTCAAGTACTTGTCTCCAAGAATTTTTCAATGAATTCATACTTAGTATACACTCTTGTGAGCTTGAGGTCATTCAAAGGGTTGACACTCACCAAGAATATTTCTAAAAATATTTTTCATTCAAAGGAAACACAAATAATATTGAAGGAAATAAAAATGCATTTCACAAGAGTGACTAATGTATTCACAATGTTTTTCATCAAATCATTAGAAAATCCTCACTCGAGGTTTTATCCATAAGAAGCTTCTTTGATCAAAATGTTTGTGTCATAATTCATATATTTTGCAACCTTCTCTAACATTGGATTATCCGGTTTCAATATTTCTCTATGAAGGATACCATGATATCTCATTAACATGATCATGTTTTTAGAATTGTGTACACATCTTTATCATGTTCATAGTAAGCTTAAGAACTGGAAGAGGAAGACCATTTCCTTCCCCATCTCTCTCATAATATTTTCTTACAAAATTGTTAATGATGTTGCACGCCTAGAAGATTACTTCACTCCTCTGAGCATGTATTCATATACACCAAGGAAAGACTTTGATATTGGAAGTGATACGATAATTTTCACCTCACCAAGTTGTATCATGTTCCACAAATTGAATACTACTAGGTGAATTTTATAGATGATTTCAAAGTCAGAGAATGAGATCACATGAAAATTACCATTGGGAAAATGAAAATATTCAAGTTTAATTAGTATGAGGAAGGCATCTAAGATGATGGAAAAATTTAGTATGACCCACAATATCAATTATTACATGCCTCACCTCTCCTATAGGTGGCATGGAGCATCCGTAAACTAGGAGATATAAGTGATCGATTCAGCCTTCATCAAAAGATCGAAAGAATGGTTTAGAAAGAAGAGAGATGAATTCATCACATCTGAAATTCCCCACTCTCCAAAGACAAACATCCCATCATTCCTCTTCAAAGGTCATGAAGAAAGCTTCCACTTAGTTCACTCGTGAGAAAGTTCATAGTGTAAGACAATGGAACAAGAATCCCCTAACTACAAAAGGATGCATAAGAATGAAAGAACAATATATGATCCCGTGGTAGAGATAGAGATATGGGAAAGTGGTCTAGTTCAACTTTTAGTTTCTTAACAGTCCCGAGCTTCTCACCTTTCTCTACCACACCGGCCCCTCTTGCACAAGATGTACCTCTTCACTCTAAGAAAGAAAGAAACGTCATGCCACTTTCTCGAGACCGAGAAAAATGAGATATTTCCTTGGGTAAAAGAAATGACCTCAAAGGAAGCCCACACAGTTCAACATGTGACAATCCCTAATTTCTTATCTATAGCCTCAATGGTCAAGGGAAGGAATAAAAATATTTCTCAAGAAACTTTGTGCTTCTTTAAAGGTTCTGTTATTCAAAATGAGCCCCTGTTATTTTGGCTAATTTTCCTTAATTATTTCCTTCCTTATTCTTTAATTCAATTTTCACACATTGTACACACTCAAAAGATTCTAGAAATGGCTTCATTAGATAGAATTTTTCTTCCCCTTTCCAAAAAGGTAAAGAAGTCCTCCTAACTCATATTTTTTGAGTTATGGCTCAGTGGAGTTTGGAGGGAAAATTTGCCAAGGCGGACCCGTGGGAATTTTTTTGGCACTTAGCTCTTTTGGGAAAAAAAATCAAAGGAAAAATTTCTCCCACGAGCCCACAAAGGAAAATGGAGAAAAATTGGTTAAGGCCTCGCACCAATCATAATGTGGCACATGTCCAAGTCGGGAGTGAGAGTCGGGATCGGAATGATTTTTGGTTTTTTTCCAAAACCATAAAATCGCAAAGGTGAAAAGTTGGACCGCATCCCCACACCAATTAGAAGGTTCCACATGTCCACGCGAGCGGAGGTCGCCGGTAGGGGACCTTGGAAAATTTTCCTTTACAGAAAAAGGGGCAAAATGTTATTTTGAAGGCCACAGACTAATTAGGAAGCACCATGTGTCATCAGAGTGGTGGGGCCATGGAGAATTTTGGAAAAATTTCCCAATTTTGCAAAAAGGGAAAAAGTTCAAGTTTTGGCCCGCCGACCCGATTTTTGCCCTAATTTTTCCTGTTTTCCCTAAATCTTCAAAAGGCCATATCTTTCGATCTAGAGCTCATATTTTCATGATTTTGGTATCAATGGAAAGATGTTGAAATCCTCTACATGATGGACACTTAAATTTTAAATTTTGATGGAGTTTTGTAAGAGAAAAATGGGAAAACGTCTCTGGCATGGAAAAATTGTAGAAAATGACCCCAACCACCAAAATTAATGAAGTATGGGCCTCTTTCTTTCTCTGCGAAGAAATATATGATGAAATATGGGATTTTTCATGGAAACCCATCATTTTATAGGATAGTTAAATGGATCTTATTAGTGGTTGGAGTTTTAAAATTGATTTTCCCACGTTTTCTCATTTCCTTCATTCTGTTTGAGTGATAAAAGCCATTTTTGGCTCATTTGTGAAAAGGGTTGTTCATCCTTCTTTGCCTCTCCCTTATTTTCTTCCCCAGGGTTAAAAATGGAGTTTGAACCTCCTCCCCTACTCTGTAATGGAATTTTTTCCTCTTACCCGTGAAGTGATGCATTGTGTAAATTTTGAGCAATAAAAAGTGTGTTTTGTGATGCATTTTTCCAACCTTGGCTCATTTTATTTGTTGTTTTCCTTACCTCTCTTCATTATAGGGTATTTTTGCATGTTTGGATGTTCATTACAGGTTTTAGAGCTATGTTCATGGAGTTTTAGAACATTTTCTGTGTGAAATCCATCTTTGGTCTATGATGCACTTGTCCATCCTTTCCATTGCTCACCTCTTCTTATTTCATGGCAGTTTTGATAGATAATCAACACTTTCCTTCTCTGGTGTATCATTGTTTTAGTGTAGGCTTTGTTTTTCCTTGTTTTCTTCCTCTCCTTGTCTCCTTGGAAGTTAGATTAGGTTAGATTAGCTTGCCTACACTGGAATAGCTTATGGTAGGTAGTTTAGGAAGAGGAACCAACCTTCTCTGGAGAGAGCTTTCCCCATTTGCAAAGGTCCCACACTTTGGGAAAGCTCAATGTTTTGCAATCACACCAAATGACTTTACCTTAAAAAGTAAATCCATAACTCATTTGGGGGTGCTGTAGATTTTCACTAATAATTTTGGCATGCCCGTTGGGACCTTAGAGGTCTCCACTTCATTGCAACAAGATTGATGTGCACTTGTTGCAATTTCCAGCTTATTAGAAGCTTCAATTTACACATCTGGTGACTCCATCTAGTAAACAACTCATTCTCTAAGTTGCAGAACTATTTTCCATTCAATTCCATTCATCCTTCTTTCCATATTATTTCATTCTTTTCCATCATTCTATGAAGTTGTGAAATCATGAATTCATTTCCATCATGGAATTCACATTCACAACAGTAGCAGTACATTTTACCTCTAATGTGCTTTAAAAATCCTTCAAATCAACATTTTGAGCAGATTCAAGATCAGCATGTTTACTCCTATGAGTAGCATTGCCAAAATCAATTTGGATATGAAGCTTTCCAAGAGCAGGGGTATGCATATAATAAAGAAAATCAAATGCAAGATGCTGGTCTGCTGGAGAATATCCAAAAAATGGAGATTGGCATGGTGCAATCAATAGAAACAACTCAAATGAAGGCTTTCAATTGGTTACAGGCACCATTTCCATGGGTTGGCAATTTTCCAAGACACTTCAGCCCTCGGAGAAGTTAGAATTCATGGTGGAGATGTTGCCCTAACTTACACAATGGATTGAAGAGATAAGGGCCTATGAATTTGGTGTTAAGCAACCTTGTCAATGGGTAAATCCTACACCATTATCTTGTAATTTTCTCTCTACTCCTCAAGCAACACCATCTCAATTTAGGCTTCAATTTCTAAGCTTCCCATTGAATGTTGCCCCAAGTGTTGATTTAATTTCTCCATTCCCTAGTCTTCCATCCCATCTTAGTTCCTCTATCCTTTTCCCTTCCAAATAGTCATCCCCTCAAAACAAATAAGAAGTTCCACCTCCCCCCCACCATAAAGTATTGCAAAGTTGGTTGAATACCAACCTGCCACTCCTCTTGCTTTCCCAAGTCCATGTTGGGAAGAGACCCAAGAAACCAGTCAAGGAGAACAACAAGAAGAGGAGCCCAATAGAAAAGAAATGATAGACAATCTGAAGAGTTGGGCTACCAAATTTGGGTTTACAAAGATCCCCTTGATGGTCAAACCAATGGAGGAGGTTAGAGTTGAAGAAATAGTGGTGGTTGAGGCTAAGTTTGCAGCAGAAGAAGAACAAGAACAAGAGGAAAAGAATCAACAGTTTGTTTATGGCACTTTTCCTGAAGAAGATACTGATCTAACCCAAGCTGCACAACTAGTTGAAGAGGAGGGACAATCAGCTCCAAGTCCCATTGAAGAGGAGCAGATGGGAGAGATCAAATCAGAGTTGAAGCCACTCAATGAAGAAAGCATCATTGAAGATTCCTTGCTTTCATTTGAAGGGCCTGTTTTGGTTAATGAACCCATAATGGAGGAGGACCATATAGTTTTAGAGGCTCTAAGTGAGGAGCAGGCCGTAGAGGAACCTTCAGTTCTTCCTCCCACTTCATCTCCTTCAATCTCTAATGTTGAGGAGGAGTTTGATCTTTCAAACTTCATGTTTGAGGATGAGGAGAACCATGGTGATCAAATTACAGATCAGAGGACATCATGGAAGAGGTTGAACATTTGCAATAGGACAACAATGAGGCAATGTATTTGTCTGATTTGGAGGACTATTTTGATGGAGAAGAACCGGTTGAGTTTCTATTGTTTTCTCCTTCATCATCCACCTTCCAAGCATATGAGCCTACTTGCCATGGAGAGAACATTCAAGAACAACATCTTGCACTTCATTACAGCCCTCTGGAACCAAGATTGGAAGATCTTGATCTTCCATGTTCTTCAGAGGAGGAAGAGAAAAGGTAGGAGGATGTCATCATCTCTCTCACACCATCCACCCAAGAAGGTCCACAAGAAGACTCCATTTTTGGAGTTGAATTTCAGAGCTATGGGCATATCAAATGGATCAGAACTTTCCCAATCAGGTATCTAGCTTCATTGGATCCAAAGGAGGAGTTTCCAATGGTCATGCTTACTTCTAAGCATGAGTATGAGCATCAAAGTACCAAGGATTAGCTACAATACCTCTACAATCTAAATGCAGAGAAACTAAAAGAGGTATCTAATTTGTTTTTAGTTGACACCTTGCTAATTTGGGTAGAAGAACAACTTCTTGTTGATTTTCCACTCATCCAACCAGCCATGTTCGTCAAATCAATTGCATGGATACCATTTTTGAGGAAGGGAAGCTATTTCTCCTCACAATTATAGGCTTTGTTTGAGCTCCTTTCCTCTTGGTTAGAGTAGTGTAGGTATGTTTGTTTTCAGCGTAAGAAGTGCTTTTGCACACTCTACATGTTCCATTTGGAGCATGTATGATTTTCATTTTGTACATAGTTTTTTGGTGTTGTTTTGGTTGTTTTTGCACAAAGGCATTCAATGGCTTTTGGTGAAGATCAACTCCAAGTTGCAAGTGGGTTTCCAAGTGGCTCGAGGTCGATTTTCATAGTTCGATCGTGGTTTGTTATCAAGATTGATTCCATGCCCAATGGATAATTCAAAGGCCACTCGATCATTCATCTAGCAAGCGATGACCCTCTCGAGTCACCAAAAATATATCCAAAATGAGCCCCTACTTATTTTGGCTAATTTTCCTTCATTATTTCCTTCCTTGTGCTTCAACTTCAATTTTCACACATTTCAAGCACTCAAAAGATTCTAGAAATGGCTTCATCAGATATGATTTTTCTTCCCCTTTCTAGAAAGGTAAAGAAGTCCTCCTAACTCCTTGTATTTTTTGAGTTATGGCTTGACAAAGTTTGGAGGGAAAATATGCCAAGGCGGACCCACAGGAATTTTTTTGGCACTTAGCCATTTTGGGCAAAAAAATCAAAGGAAAAATTTCACGTGTGAGCTTGTAAAGGAGAATGGAGAAAAATTGGTTAAGGCCCCACACCAATCATAATGCACCATGTGTCCAAGTCAGTAGTGGGAGTCAAGGGGTCAGAAGGATTTTTGGTTTTTTCCAAAACCATAAAAGTGCAAAGGCGAAATGTTGGACCGCATCCCCACACCAATCGAAGGTGCCACGTGTCCACATCGCCAGTAAAGTTTGGGCTCGCGGGGACCTTGGGAAAATTTTCCCTTTGCGGGAAAAAGGGGCAAAATGTTATTTTGAAGGCCGCAGACTAATTAGGAAGCACCATGTGTCATCGGAGTTGTGGGACCATGGTGAATTTTGGAAAATTTCTCAATTTTGTGAAAAGGAAAAAAGTTTAAGTTTTGGCCCACCGACCCGATTTTTTTCCCGTTTTCCCTAAATCTTCAGAAGGCCATATCTTTTGATCTATAGCTCGTATTTTCATGATTTTGGTATTAATGGAAAGATGTTGAAACAATCTACATGATGGAAACTTAAATTTTAAATTTTGATAGATTTTTGTGGGAGAAAAATTGGAAAATGTCTTTGGCATTGAAAAATTATAGAAAATGACCCCAACCACCAAAATTAATGAAGTATGGGCCTCTTTCTTTCTCTGTGGAGAAATGTACGATGAAGTATGGGATTTTTCATGGAAACCCATCATTTTTCAGGCTAATTAAATAGATATTATTAGTGGTTGGAGTTTTAAAATCAATTTTCCCACGTTTTCTCATTTCCTTCATTCTATTCGAGTGATAAAAGCTAGTTTTGGCTCATTTGTGAAAAGGGTTGTTCATATTTATTCTCTGCCTCTCCCTTCTTCTCTTCCCTAGGGTCAAAATGGAGTTTGAACCTCCTCCCCTACTCTGTAATGGAATTTTTTCCTCTTACCTATGAAATTATGCACTGTGTAAATTTTAAGCAATAAAAAACATGTTTTTGTGATGCATTTGTCCATCCTTGGATCATTTTCTTTGTTGTTTTCCTTACCTCTCTTTGTTACAAGGTATTTGTGCATGTTTGGATGTTCATTTCAGGTTTTTGAGCTGTGTTCATGGATTTTTGGAACAATTTCTTTGTGAAATCCATCTTTGGTCTGTGATGCACTTGTCCATCCTTTCCATTGCTCACCTCTTCTTGTTCCATGGCAGTTTTGATAGATAATCAACAATTTCCTTCTCTGTTGTATCATCAATTTAGTGTAGGCTCTATTTTTCCTTGTTTTCTTCCTCTCCTTATATCCTTGGAAGTTAGACTAGGTTAGATTAGCTTGCCTACACTAGAATAGCTTGTGGCGGTGTAGTTTAGGAAGAGGAAACAACCTTCTCTAGAGAGCTTTCCCCATTTTCAAAGGCCCCACACTTTGGGAAATATAAATGTTGTGCAATCACACCAAATGAATTTACCTTAGAAAAGCATATCCATAACTCATTTGGGGGTGCTTGTAGATTTACACTAACAGGTTCTTTTGGAAACCAATATGTATACGTAGTCAAGATAAAGGTAATCAAGCCCATTGAAGAAATGACCCTAATTGAATATGAGATTAACACCATTTCCCTAGGTCCTATGACTCATGAGGGAGATTCCTATTTATTCAAGGAGTCTTCCACTCACCTTCTCATGAGGTACCAAGAGTAATACAAAATGATCACTTGGAAGATAATATATAAACAATCACCTCATAATTTCAAACCTTCTTGGACTTTAATTCCACTTCATCTCTTCTAATTAAAAAAGTTACTCCCATCAAGAGATTTGATCTGAGTCCATTTTAAAGGCACATGATTTCACCATGCAGGATGAGCCAATGAAAAATGAGTGAATAAGATTATGGAAAAAGGGAAAGTGCTACTTCCAAAGATGATCTCATTTTACACATACATGTGCATGATAACCACCAAGGTATGAATGACGAGGGATGCAATTGAGGAAAAATAACACTGGGATCCAGTGTACCCATTGGTGATGGAGATGGGGAAAAATCATTCTCAGTGTTGGTAGACAGGAAGTTATTTGATTCTCCATCTGATAATTTGTCATAGGTATGGGGGAAGACTCTTATCTCTTTGTATGAGATGATGAATCATGATTTGGATGAGTTGAAATAAAATTAGGAGCATGCCTCTAAGATGCATCATGGTGCAAACACCAAAATACAAAATCCTAGAGTGCCCGACATTGATGAGAATACCTCAACATCTAAATTGTTGAATCCATTTGAGGAGTATGTTAAGAAAGATGCTAGGGACCCCTTTCCCTTTAATGAGGGAATACTAGAGTATTTTTCCAAGATAAGAGATACAATATAAAACATTATAAATAAACATAAGTCTTGGTTCTATAAGAAAAAAACATAAATGCCATGTTAGATGGTTGGCTCAAGTCCTTGAGTTGTGTCTCGTATTTCTCGCAGAGAGTTGCACCTGCAAAGTGACTGGTATAGTAGAGAGTTAAAAGGAGTGGATATTTTCTCACTCAATATTGGAAATGATCCATTAGATAGCGAGGCAAAATTAACAAGGGTAGTGTCTTCATCAGACTAGTTATCTCTCTTATTTTCTCCCTCTTCCCCCCTTACCCTCTTCCTTCATGTTCTATTTCTCCATTGGGGGTTTCACTTTTCATTTTGGCTTATTCATTTTTGTCGTATTCATTTAAATGTTACTATAGTTGACATTGTAATAAGTCACCCTTAATTAATAAAAGGGGACTTAAAGTCATTCCTAGGAATACAAAGAGTCACATGCTGTAAAGGAACAATGAAAAGTCACGAGGGGGTAGGTGAAGAGTTTTCTTAAAGTATATAAACTATAATGAATCCCCTATTCCAAAGGGATTTCAATTTTTTTATGTTCAAGAGTAGATAACTACTTGAGATAAGAAAAAAAAAGATATCCATTTTCTCCATTAGCCATCTCATATGTTCTTACATTCCCTCATTGTAAAAAATTTCCAACATGTCAAAAAAAAAGGAGTTTAATGATTTTCTAGATGAGTGAATACATTAAATTTTTTTGTTCATGGTTTCATCTTGTATTGATATCAATAGAAAAGTTATGATTCTTTCTAATTTTGTGTGTTAATTATTTTGATTAATATTTGTAATCATACGTGTTTTCCTACTTAAAATAGTTTCTCACTCTTGCTTCCCCACCTACTTAGCAAATTCCTCCCTTGCAATAAATTACAAGAATTTACCATAGGTCTAGTGGAGTGTGTGTATTGACACCCAACCTATAGGCCACCATTAGAAATTTATTTTAGTTTGCACACAATAATGAAGTTGACCCATTTAAGAACAGAACCTAGTCCCGAGCATTGGTAGAAATCTGCTAACTTGATCCATTTATAATTTTTCTCACCAATAGTCCACTTTTTCTTGACTTTGATTAGAGGATTGCAACATGGGAAGCTAAGAAATTAAACATGGTTTGGTGTGATTCAAAAATGTGTGAGTGTTTATCCTAATGTATGCTACTACTTTAGGGAAATGGAGGAGAGCTTTCAAAACCTTTTGTGTGATTTGAACTTGAGAGTTCTAAGTGGATGTTAAGAAATTAAAATGAGTGCATTTGGATTAGTTATATAGGCTTTCATAGGTTTAGTTTCACGTTAAGGCCACCATATAGGAAATTTATTGAACCATAAAAGATCTCAATTTTTTTTTTTGGTGGCTTGGGATGAAACCACCAGCTTTAGACCAAATTGTTTGGTGGTTTGGTACTGTTTGTCATTTTTATCCGGTATGAAGTGAAGTGCTAGAAAGTTTTGGGTTCAAAACTTGGGAGTGATAGATTTATATGGATTGATAAAAGTAATCTTGTGAGTGAATAAGTGGTGTAATGAGGAGAAAAGTCATGCAATAGTGCTAAAGAAAGGAAATTAAGCTCAAAATAAGTGTAAAGGTCATGATTTAAGGGTTGACCTAATAATGACATTATCAAGTGATAAATTACATAACTTAGGTGTATAAATATTTCCTTTAGGATAAAATGAAATTCACATGCTTTAAAGAAAAAGATGACTAAGTGTGTAGAAAAACTTTGCATTTGGTTGTGGTGATTGATTCACTTGAGTGTTGGCATGATCTCTATAGTTAAATTTGTAACAAAAAGTGTAGTCAATGTCCATAAAAAGAATTAAAATTTAACTTGAATTTGTAAATGCCTTTGGAACTTGAAACATGAAAATTTGAAAAGTGAATAAAGCATGAAAGGAGTACACTTGTTTTCCTTGCCAAATGAGAAGATCCTTGATAAAGTGCTTTAGAGACACAAAATTGAACTAAGACACTAAAGAATTGGGGATGATCAGTCCCCAATTTGTTAAAAGAAAATTTGGAGTGACAAGAGAATTGCAAGTCACTTGAATCAACACCAAAGAATGGTATCACATGGATTTCTAGTTTATCAAAAGAACCTTCTAGAAAGAGGAAAAGTGTCATATGATGTCTATCCATCCCAAAAATAGTGAGAATAAGAATGTTATAGGGATTTTTATTCACTCCTTAAATATTTTACCTATATAACCACGTTGCTATAGACAAATCTAGGTCCCAAAATTTTAATATTCAAAAGGGAATGAAATATAATAATTCCCCAACAATGCATTGTCACAATGTATCAAGTGTGCAAAGCTGAATATAACAAAATGAGGAGGCCCATGATTTCGTAGCTTGCATTGTAATGGTGATGAATATGTGAAAAATGAAAGGGAATAAAGTACTCATATGCCCACATTATATACTAAAAGTAATAAAACTTTACTTTATACTTTGTGCCATATTTACCTCAACCTATATAATAAACTTGTAAAAATATGAGTTGTAAATTTTTTGAATTTTTGTATAAACTACATATGATGAAACTATTCATCTTGGATTGTAATGTTTGATGGTTCAATACTTTGTTGTATAGTTTTGTCCCCATATAAAGTTTGATCTTTATTTGAATTTTTCATGTTCTTATGTATATATAACCTTTTCCATTATAATGATTATTTCAGTTTATATGGACATACTCAAGAGAATCGAACTCCAATATTACAAATTTCTAAGTAAATTTATAATTTTTTTGGTGTATAATGGATTCCATTTTTTTTATTATTGGATTCCATTATTACTATTAATAGATTCCATTAGTAGTAATAGTGGATTCCAATATTTTTTTATTGGAAGAAACAGGGTTCCAATTTAACTATTTTTGGATTCCAATTTCACTATTATTGGATTCCAATTGTGCTATTATTGGAATCCAATTTTGTTATTATTGGATTCCAATTTCACTATTTTTATATTTTCATGAATTTAGAAAAATCCTGTTGGGATTATGAAAGGTTAGTAGCTACTAAGTAACATAATGCATGAACTACTTGGATAAAAATTATAATAAAAACCAATAATAAATTAACGTACACCACATAATTAGTTTCTAAAAAATTAATGTTGATATCAAATATACTGAGAAAACTAATGTTATTTATAGCCTAATAAATATTGGGGAAATTTAGGGAACTTAAAAGTATGAGGAATTTCACTTTTAATGTGTAAGGACATGCATATTAAATGTGAGAGGACTCATAATTTCAATGTGGGAGGACCCACACATTCAATGTGTAAGGACTTACACTTTCAATGTGCGAGGAATTACACTTTCAATGTGTAAGGACTCACACTTTTGATATGTGAGGACTCACACTTTCAATGTGTAATGTTATCCCATGTGTAATGGGGTAGGTTTTTAGAGTTTAGCAACCACTAGGCCCATGCGTTTGATATGAAATATGTTACTTATAAACAAGCCAAGAGAGAGTAATACCCATTCGAGTTCTCATTTATGAGTAGTACCGATGGGCTCCAACATCAACGAAGAAACATCCAAAAGTAGAGAAGAAGAGAAACAAGTTTCTGGGGGAGGTGTATTGAACTTATTGGTAAATATAATTGGAGATTCCTTTGTACTCCCATATTTATTTATTGTGGGAAGAGAGTTTTGCCTCATTTATCAGTCATTTTTATATATTTATGCCGATTTTCATAGTGAATATCTTGAGGGTTAAAAACTTTATAAGGTTTGAGGATTAAAAATTATTTATGGTTTGAGGAATTAAAAAATGCTAATGTTTGAGTGCGGTCCATATAAAAATTGGTTTTCACATTTGGGTTTCAATTTTTTATTTTTTGTAAGAAGAAATGCATCTTATATCACTCTAACCCGTAATCGATATAGACACTTATCGAGAATTTTTTTGAAAGGAAATATCTCCCTACACAGTTTAGGGAAAGAAATAACATGTAATTATTTGTTTTTTTGGGGTTTTAATAATTCTCAGGGTATGCATGTTTCGTAGTATTTCATTTCATCTTTTTCCAAATTATCAATTATGTAGAATAATTCTTTAGTGGTTTTATTAGTCATGATAGATGCCTCAATCTCCACCCACCGGGGAACAAGGTCTCATACTCATATCATATCTTAGTTTTTCCTTGAATTGACCTTATTTCTTGTGTGTTAGACTAGAATCATTTCATGTTTCATGATTTTTTGTTTGTTATACAAGAGTAGTTAGTATAGAAACGAAGTCGCAATTTGGGTATATTTCTAGGTATTGATCACATACTACTATTCATATGATTCCTAAGCGACAAAAGTACGGATTGATCATTACCTTTGGCCTATTTACTTTATTTCTAGTTTTCATCTTGGTCTTACACACCCCACTACCTAGTTTGACCTTCGTTACTTCATCTTTTCTCATTTTGGACACCAACGCTCAACTAGAACACCAATGCCCAAGTTCCCTCCTCCCCTCTGGAAACCCCCCGACCCTTTGTATATTTCTCACATATTTTGGGTCTTTTCTAGCCATTAAGAATCTTATTTTCTTGTTGGTCATCCTTTTAGTGGTTATATATTAAATTCAAACAAGGGAATCATATAAATACAAATCTATGTGACCATAATAAAAAACCAAACTCTAAGCATATACTATTATCGCCTAAGGTTGCACCCTAAGGAATTTCAAGAGCATCAAATAATCCATATATAATCCATTCAAGGGACAAGGCACTGCAATTTTATACATACACTTCATAGAAGGGAAAGTTCATTTTTCCATGCACACATATATTTCATCTTTTACATCTAGTTATTGCTCACTTTTAATTGTTTCTTGCACAAGAGTCACCTAGGAAATGATTATTCACACACACAAAAATACATGGAGTTTGAAATGCATTGCAATTCATAGGTCATAAGTTCACTTAGTCAGGTGACCGCTGGGGTCACCCAACTCCTCATTTACATGATTTTATTTTTAATATTTGATGTTTGTTGGGGTTTGACAGTGTCCTTTCTCTTTGTAGGTTACATGTGAATTCTATGGGTATAGTACAAAATATAGGTGATCAACAATGAAGGACATTGACATATAAGTGATAATGTAAAATTTATTTTCTGACCATTTTCGTAGTCATAGGTGCATAGGAGAAGTCTCTAACACCTAGGCACCCCAGACCTAGTCCAGGTGCCCCAGTCTAGGAAAATATGACACTCGCTTAATTTTATAGGTTCGATAACAAAAATTTCTTTCTCCTGTTTACTAGTTTTTGAGTTCAACACAATCTAGGATTAATTACAAACTCAACTAAGTATCTTATTCCCTCTCTTACACCTAGGGTTTCATATTTTTATAGTTTATTTATTAGGTCAGATTTTTGATTTATTACTTTATCATTTCACCGCATTTATGCAATTAGAATTTAACATTTATTTATTTCAATATTTGTTAAATCAATCAGACATTTCATACATCATGGTTTCTTGCTTGTTAAACTAGAGTCCTGAAACCCATTTCATGTTTCATGTTTTTTGGTTTGTTAGACCAATGATCATAACCATTTCATGTTTCATGTATTTTTACCACATCTCCACATTTTAGAAAATTATAATATGTAATTCGTGAACTATTTTGGGTTTTAATAATTTTGGGGATGCCTATTTTAGAGTGTTTCCTTTCTTTACTCCCCATTTATAAGTGGACATAATAATTCATTAGATGTTTTTGTAAACCACGCACTTTGGGTATCTATCTAGTCTTGATCATATACTACTATTCATATGATTCTTAAGTAAGAAAATACTAATTGACCCATCTATTTGGCCATATTTTCTTGCTTTCTATTTCCACTTTTGATATTACTCTTGCTTTCCAAGTTTGTCTTCTTATACTTAAAAATTTCTCAACCTAGACATCAGCGCTTGAGCCGATGCCAGCACTGTGCTCCCTGACCTCTTTATATTTTTCACATCTTTTGGTTCCTTTCTATTTCTTTGGCCATGTTATATTTTTGGTAGTCAAAATTTTTATGTTAATTAGAAAATTCAAGTAAGTGGATAATATAAATATAAAGTTACGTAACCATAATAAAGGACCAAACACTAAGCATTAGCTATCACAACCTAAGGTTGCATATAAAGGCAATTCTAGAGAATTAAAACATCTATTATAGCTCTATACAATGGATAAGAGAATGCATTCTTCTATATACACTTCATAGGAGGAGAAGTTTCTTTTAATTCATCTATACATCTATCCATATTTTCTACATCTAGCTACTTTCTTGCTATCAAGCGCGACACACACAAGAGCCACCTAGGGCATGATTTTGACACACACATAAAACAAACCACACTGGGTTTGAAATGTAGTGCATTACTAAGTCATAATATCACTCATTTGACACCTCAGATTTTCTCGAATGCTCATTTGCATTAATTTCTTTTCGGTATTTGATACACTTTTGAGGGTTTTACATGTAATTTATTTATTTCAGGTTAACAAAGTGATATCGATGATCATTGTGCGACATAATAGAAACAAGAAGTGAAGGATAGTGAATACCTTGCGAACCACCAAAAATTCTTTATGAGGTTTAGAGCGTCACATGCACCCAGAGCAGGCCCTGTAGCACTCACATGTGCCCCTAACCCATTCTAAGTTCCCTAGTCTAGGAAAATCTTGCATTTGCACAATTTTTAGGCCCTGCAACACTTTCCTCCTTTTTTTACCATTTTTTCACTTTGGAAAAATATGGAATTAATTCGAATCAACTAAGTCTTTCTATCCCTTAATTTGCAACTAGGGTTTCATATTTAATAGTTTTTTTCTTGGGTCGAGATATGTATTTCAATGCATACATATTTATTAGAGCTATTACATATTAGATTGGGCATATTTATTCATTTGCAAATAAGTTTTCTTAATAATTTAGTGAATCCCATTCTTGATCGGTCTTTCAATCCTTCTTTGACATATCATCTTATTTTTCATGGATCCTAAGGTTCATCAAATCTTTTTGTCTCAATTACTTAAAATACATGCACCTCACAAAGAGGTTCTTAAAAAATCCATAGACACCATGTATCTCCTTAGAGATACCCCACACGCTCAATAGAGTGTTATTTTTGATCATCTATTTGATGAGTCTATTCATCCTATTCCTCCATCCAATCAACCCATATTCGAGTCAGTTCAAGCTTTACATTATTTATTTCAAGATAAATTTTAGGATATGGAATCCATGATTACATCTCTAAAATCTGAAATTCAACATCTTAAGGGAACTTCTTAGGATCATGCTATTTCTTCTTCTCATCCTCATTTTATATCTTCTACATGTGCTCATATAAGTGAGCCTAAAGTCTTGCCATTATCGAAGCCTATCATGTTTGATTGTAATTCTAAGAAACATGATATTCCTACTAAGCTCCCTAGTCATCAATTGATCACTTTTCCAACTACTCATTATTGGTTGATAAAATATCAAGGTCTCCCATTTTGTGTTTATCATCAAATTAATGGACATAGTGAAAATGAATTATATGCTTTACAACAAAGAATCAAACATCTTGAGCATCATGGGTTTATCTCATTCGATGCACAACATTCTTATTGATTTCTCAAACATGCACTGCTGTGTCTCGTATCTCGAAGGGACGAGGTGTTTGAGACCACAATGGAACCATCCCCAAGTTGTGGGACCTTGTGAACTTGGGACAAATCTCTCAAAAGGCTGGTTCCTCTATCTATTTCTACTACTACTGCTACTCCTAGTGTTGAGAAGGAAAACTAAGCTAATGATGCCAAGGGACTAGGGATAGAAGGATAACATGAAAGGAAACTACACTAAAAGGTGATAGCACCAGAAAAAGAGGGATGAACACTATCTATTCTGAGAGATAATGAAGGAAAATGCATGAAAGAAGGCTAGACACAAGTAGCATAGCGAAACACGTATTCACTAGATCATTCTCATGGAACACAACTAAATATGGAACTGCAAGGGACCTGAAATAGCACAACCAACACACAACACAAAATAAAAGGCAAGAAGAAGGAATGAAAAATGTTAGGACAAAGAATAGTCACAAAAATGCTTTTATTACTTCGAGAAATGCATAAAGTTGTTACAATGATGGAGACCAATATCCACATGAAAGAGCCAAACATAGAGGTCTCAGTAACTCAAAATACATAATATATGGAGTCTTTAGTGAAAATTTAAGGATCCAGAGTGTCCAACATAACAAATGATCCTTGCTCTTACATTTATAGATGAATCCATGGAGGAAGAAGGGAAGAAGGAGGGAAAAACTAAATTTGAAACATAACCACCAACAAGAAGCATTCAATGCCTCGTAAATCATCCTAGAGATATGTGAAATATGCTTCCCCACACCTATTTGGCATGTTGAAGAAGAAAGGAGGACAAATCATATCAAATCAGGTGGTTGGAGCAATTAGATATGTTCATTAATGCTCAGAAAGATGTTTTCCCATTTCTTACCTACTAGATCTACCAAAATTTGAATTTAAACTTCTGGCACCATAGTTGATGTCAACAACTCTCTGACAAGTTCAAGTGCACACCGATATAAGATTTGTAGTAGAATATATAGCTATTAAAATATATCGATACATCGACACACGTAAAACATGTTTCATGCGTGGATTGGCTGAAATGATGGCCAATTGTGTGAATACTTTTCGTTTCTGCCACGTGTCACTTGCTGATTTGTTGTAAGGATTTGGTGCCTTGTTGGTGAACTTGACCGGTTACATGCAGAACACTCAAGCATGTCAAAATATGACCGGCATAGAAGGGCATGAGGGAAGGGTGCATAGAGAAAATAGACTCAGGGCACGAGAGGGGCGTGCGTGATGCGCATGGGGAAATGAGGAAAACTGGAAAGTAGAGAACGTGTGGTCAAGGAATAACTATTAAAAATTAATGGGTGTGACATGCAAGGGGGATAGGGACTTAGCTAATAGAATCAAGTGTGGGGCACGTGAGAAGGGAAGAAACTGATTAGGAAGAAGGTGAATGTATAGAAGGTGGGCACAAGGGAGAAGTGGAAGGAGGGAAAAGAAATGGGCATGCAGGAAATTGTGACCAAGGGAACGTCCCAAGTGACCTTGAGCGCAAAAACATTGTAATGAATAACCTAGAGCTAGAATGTGTATACAAGCTACCCAAATCACTAGGAGAGATATTTGGATAACAATTTTGGTGACTTTCGAGGCCATATTCCTGCTAGATGAAGAAGATCAAGATCTCAAGAATCCATTGGGCATGGAGCCTACTTATGTAATTATGAAACTACCCCGTATTCACTTGAAGATCGTTTCTCGACTCTACTCGAATCTTTCAACCGTTGAGAGAATATCTACAACATGATGCAACAAACTTAATGGAAAGGTTTGAGATAAATCCCATTTGCAGGATTTGTAACATGCCTCCATCAAGATGAGTTAACTTGAAAGAGTTAGCTTCCTTACAGAACTAATGATGTATGGGCCACTCCAACATGCATCAAAATTTGAATGGAGTTCTTGTTTAGCTATGTCAACATCCCATTTAAGAACCAAGCATCCAAATTTGAAAGCTTGAGGCCTATAATTTCTCTCAAACCATTTATTTGTCACTTGCTTTGAGGCTGTTCTAGCTTAATTATGGTAGAGTTCTTGAGTTATTCAAGATTAATCAGCTTTGCCATTCTGATTTCTCTTTGGTTTGTGCCTTCAAACTCCAGCTACTGGGAAAGTTCTAATGAATTTAGCTCGTGTCAAAGGAAGGGTAGCTTCCTTACCATATACAATCTTATAAGGAAAAGTTCCTATTTCCTTCTTGACTGTGATTCTATCTACCTAGAGTGTGTGTAAGACCTTTGTATGCTACTATCTTTAGTTGATGTTCATTATGTGCTTCTTGATTCTCGATCAAGTTCTTGTTTGTTGATTTTTCCGCATCAAGCTTTCCCGAGGGTAATAGTTGGATTAAATCTTCGTGTAAATTCCCGCACTTAGAGCCCAATCGCTGATTTTAGTACCAAGGAAGACCTTTGCATTATCAGAGATAATGGTTTGAGGAATGCCAAACCTTGTGACTATACCTTCAAGAAAGTCAAGGATGACTGACTCGGTTGATTCCTTAAGTGTGACAACTTCTATCCATATGGTAAATTAATATATAGTTATCAGCACCCATTTGTGTCTAGTGCTTGAAGTTGGATTGATCACGCGTATGAAGTTGAGATCCCATTGTGCAAAAGGCTGATCCGCTTGGATTGGTTGGAGGGGAAGCACTACCAATTTTTTATTTCCTGCAAAGAAATTACATTCCTTACAATTTGTGACACACATGTATGCATCTACGAATAGGGTAGGCTAGAAGATACCTGCCATTATGATCTTGATTGTTGTAGTTTTGGTAGAGAAGTGTCCACCAGAGAATCCATCATGAAATTCTACTAACACTTTATTAGTCTCCGCACACCATTGATACACCTCAAAAACATGCCATCAATATTTCCATTGAAGAGAACTCCATCAATCAACACATAAATGATATATTGTAACCTTAGATGTCTTCTCTATGTTTTTTTAAACCAGAGGGTACGTGCCTTCGAAAGGAATGTAATCATGTCCTTCATCTAGTCACATGCACCAAGGTCTATATTCTGTTTAAGTTTTTCACATAGAAGGTCTTCATCCAAAAATAATGAAGCTTCGTGTTCATCAGTGCATCCTCAACAATATTCTTATAGAGTGCACTACCTCTTACAAGCTTTATGGCCTTAATAGTCACATCATATTTCATGATTTTGGTCATGCATCGTGCTCTTTTCTCACTAATTTATGTTCCCATGATGAAGTATTTGACTGAATATTTGGAGACTAACACCTTGGTATGATTGGTGGTGAGCATACTTTTGAATTTCTTGAGAGTGCGCATGATGGAAAATACCTATTTCTCCATGTCACTATATTTTAACTCATAATCCTTCGTAGATCCGTGGAAGAAAGCAATCGTTGTTCTAACCCTTGTTCATTTTCTTGTATTAAGAAAATAACAACACTTGCATTAGTGCCATAAATGTAAAGGATGAAATCCTTGGAATAATCTGGGTTGATAAGAGTTGGTGCACAAGAAATCTCTTGCTTGATTTTGTTGAAGCTTTCTTTTCCTTCTATTTTCCATTTGAAGGCTATGTCCTTCTTGAGCATCATGGTAATGGGATGAACTAATCCCATGAAGTTAGGGATAAAATACCTAACAAAATTAATCTTGCCATGGAAGGACTGTAGGGCCTTTTTGTATCTTTGGAAAGGAAAGAGCTAGAATGGCTGAAACGCACTCAGGGTCGATCGTGATTGCATCCTTTGAAACCACGTGGCCCAAAAGCTTACCCGGCTGCTACTGCAAAATTATATTTCTTGGGGTTAAGAGATACCCAAAATTCTCTGCATCTCTCAAATACTTTCTTTGAGTACGCCATTTGATCTGCACTTTGCTTTGAGAAGACTATTATATCATCAAGGTAAACAAGGATGAACTCATTGATATAACCTTTGAAGGAAATATCCATAGCACGCTGAAATGTGGCACCCATATTTGATAGAACAAAGGGAATTTTATGATATGCATATGTTCCCCACTTGGCTGTAAATGCTATTTTGAATTGATCCTCTTCCTTGACCAAGATCTGGTTGAAACCCGAGTATTCATCTAGCATGGAGAATCTCTACACACCGGCCATAGTTTGTAGAATCTGCACTATCAAGGCTAAGGATAATGATCCTTTAGAGATTCCTTATTCAAATCTTTGAAAACAACACAAATTCTTATTTCACCATTCTTCTTGCGTCTTCGGGACCATATTTGTGACCCGTAGAGTATTTGATAGGAAAAAGAATTTTTTCCGCAATGAGTTTGGAAAATTCCTTCCTCATGAGGGGTTCTATCTTTGAATTTACTCGGTCATTGCTTCTATCCAATAGGCTTGATATCAAGGTCAAGGTCAATGGAGTGTTGAGCAGCACTTGGATCAAAACCTCTCGAGGTCTTCATACTCCCATGAGAAGATATCATTGTATTTTTGACAGAGATATATGAAGGCTTGTTTTTCTTCATGCGCACAAGTCGTATTAAGCAACAAATATTTCCCACACACAATAGTGACCGAGGAGAAATATTATTGCATCGCGCACATGTATCTTTCTTCTCCCTTGAAATCATCATCATGGATGAACATTTTCTCTAAGGTGACTAGCCCTTTAGGCAAGTTTTTGTCTTCAATTGTATCACTTGGTCATCATAGCTGTTATGCAAATCAGCTTACATGCTTGATGAGAACTCAACTTCATTATGGATAAACTAGATGATCTACGCATCACTATCAAACACTTTCTAGCTGGTGTTGTTATTTGGAATGGATGGTCTGATCACCATCTTGATGTGCTAAGTGTTTCCTTTCATAAAGTCCTCAACAGGAGAGAACTATGAACCTGGTGTGGCCATCTGGTCAACTTCCTTGTTCATTCTGTGTGGAACAACCTATAGATTAAGAGCATCAAATCTCTCAAGGAGGTCCCACACTCTGTATTTATAAGCTTTGAGAAGCTTATTCTTTTTCTATAATTTTTTTGTAACCTGGTGGATGATCAATTTTGTGTCCCCAAAGATCTGCAACACCTTGATTTTCTTCTTCTCAGCAATGAGAAAGCCATGCACCAGTGCTTCATACTCTACCACATTGTTAGAGCATGCAAACTATAGCCTATGTGCAAAGAATAATTTATCATCCTCAGGGGAAATGAGAACCATTCCTACTCTCATGCCATTTTTGCTTCTGGATCCATCAAAGTACAACTTCCATAGACCAGGTTGAAATTTGTCTTTCTTGAGCACGCGTGGAAGCATAACGTCTTCTTCTAGAATGTAATAAGTACCAAGCCTAGTTTCACAAGCTTCCAGCTTCTTTTACATAGGGGTAAAATTTATGGTGTCTTTCTACCCATTCATCTAGCATGAGGTCAGAACAAAAGGTGGAAGGGATTGCTCTTCAGAACTCGAAGCTTGTTCTTCTTGGATCAAATAGTTAGATAGGAGAGAGGATGGGATATATGACTCTACATGATAGGAAAATATAGGCTCAACTTGTATGGTAAACTAGGTATCATATCTTGTCTTGAGTAACATATGAGACCAATCATAAGACAAGTAACCACCCACTTTAGCAAGAATTCTCTTGATAGACATAGGGCAAACAAAGGAGGCATGTCAATGATTGACACATCTTGAGTAATTGTTAGGCTTGGACATGCATGGAAGGTTAACTAAAGATTCTTGATAACTCCTAGGGTAGTGAAAATTGATCCATCAAGTTATAAGACTCCTTTAGACCCAAGACATCTATTATTTTCTTAGGCATAAAAAAATTACTAGCGCTACCGTGTTATTCATGCAATTATGCACTAGGTGTTTTCCTATAACGAAGGAAATATAAAAGGGTGGGGTTTTAACAAATTTTCTTACTTGTTGCTCCTCTTCTTGGTATATGTTGATAGAAGCGCATGGATTCTCGCATAGCTATATCGTTGAGCGGGAGTTGCACTAGAGCTTCATGCAATAGATCCCACCGATATGGAATGGTCAGTCATCCCACATTGTGAAATTTACATTTTTTCTCTTCATCTGGTCAACAATGCTAAATGGAAGGCCCCTTGTCTTATGTATTTGGTGAAATACATCCCTTCTTGACTATTTAGGTGCGGAAGTCTGAAATTTAGCTGGAGCAAAGGCTTGGCCTATCAAAGGAGGGGCATGTGTTACTTTAGAAGGATCTTTACACGGGGCCTCCTACATAGGGATTTGAGTTCCTTTACTGCAAGAGGTTTTGTATGCTTCTTTATTTTGAGAATCTACTTGCGTTGTTGGGATTGTGACTTGTGCGCCTGATTCTAAAATTATCTTCTTATATCTTGTGTTGTTTGTAACTTGGGCACATGGTCTGTTTTTTATCTTTTGTAGCTTGGTTGATTACACATAAGTCATCCACGCTAAAGAACATCAATTTTTTTCTGACGAGCTTCTAGTCTTTCTTGGTTATCTGATTAAAGGGCACTTGTTGAAGGTTCACAGACTTAAGCATTATGGACCATAAAGGCTTGAGCACATGAAACATTGGCACACAATGATATTGATTATGAGGCATGTTGCAAGGGAAGCACCATTCTGAATCTTCTACCAAATTGTTCTGAACTGGAACAATCACCTAGATCACATTGGGTGTTGGAAGAGAAGGCCCGGGAGGAACAACTTGCAAGGGGAGATGTGCATTAAATGTCATCTATCATTTTGCTGGTTGGGTGTGTATCGTTGATTTCCATATTGATTCCAACAAGGTTGATTGCTTTGGCCATGCGCCTAATTGGAATTGCCTATATAGGATTGCACCTGTTGCTTTTCTAATGATATGACCTTGTTTGATAAATTTCTAATCAAGGCCTTTAATTCTTCATCTTCATTTTTTTGTGATGGAAATTACGATGTTGAGGCAACTACTTACATGCTTTACTCAGGGACATGAATAGGGGCCATAGAAGATTGTGAAACTTGTGACATTTCTAGGAACAAGGGCATAGGTGGTCTAGGAGCTAGCTTTCTAGCCTGAATAAGACTATTTTCTATCATTATTGCAATACTATAAGTAGCTAGTAAAGTCCTACCTCCATGGATTAGATCATAACTGAAATGTCCTTTTGGAGTGCCTCAGGTAATACAAGAAAGAATGCTAGGATGTAGGTCTTACCAAGAGAGGTATTCTGTCCTAAGTCTTCTAAAATCTGATGTTGAAATTAGTCATCTCCTCATTAGGCACCCTCCTTGTTTTTTTCAGTTGCTCCACCAGAGATAGGTGATCTGAATTATCTTCAAAGTAATTACAAATAGTTGTTCCCAGCTCATCCTAGGTGGTGATAGATCCAAGTCTCAAGCCTCGGTACCATTGAAGGGCTTTACCTTTGAAAGAGGTCAGAAGCAACGTGATCAAGCTACATCATCATGTGTGATCGATAGAGTGAACATACATTTTATATATCCTAGATATGCTCCCGAGGGGTGATTTGATTCTCACCAGTGAATTATGGAATACTCTTGAGCGTGACATTTGACATATCATTTTGTATAACCAATAACAAGGGAATCCCTCTAGTTAATTTTATAAAGTTTCTTAATGGAGGAGGTTGTTGACATGCCATTGCAGAGTGAGCACATTGTCTATTTTTAGGAGTTGAGTGGGCACGTAAGGCTAGAGATAGAGATGTGTGCGTGGACCTTTTGGAATGAACTCTTCTTGGGGATAGCTAGAGGTGTTCAAAAGAATCTTCAACTACTGGAATTATTCTTGTGTGCACTCTTCTCATGAAAGGTGCTCAGGACTACTGAAACAAAGATCTTAAAATATTGGGAGTCGCCAGATGTGTTGAAATGAGCCTCCAAAGGCTAAAACACTAAGTCCACACACCAGAACTTAGAGATATGAAATTTGAGCTTTCAATGTTGGTCCCACCGGTCATGCTAGAAACAGCTTGGGTTTCTCAAATGTGCACCCATGGTAGACACTAAAATTAGGTCATACTCCCCTTGGTCTCTTGTCAAATAAACACCTTGAACACATCCACCTAGTTATGGCCCCCTTCACCCCACTATAATATTAATTTAATTAATTTAATTAAATTAATTCATTATCCTCACCATATTTATTATTTAAATATCCTAATTGGGATAATGCCCACATATCCACCTCACCCTAAGACCTATTCTTAGTAAGTTTCCATAACTAACTAAGACCTACCCAAACCCTAAAAATCAAAGCCTACATTCCCTCTAACCTCATTCTCACACGTTAGAAGGAATTTTCCATTATAATACGTGAAGCAAAACAAACAAGATACCAGAAAATCATGGGGATCTACCTAGTTTAATAAACCTAGAAAATCCCACCCTAACTGATGCCGGTTACCCTAAACCATCGTTGGTTAAGCCAAAACCACCATCAGTTACCATTTAACCCCCAAAACAACCTTATTTCAAGGTTGGTACATTTTTGAGAGATAATCACATCTTTTCAGAACAAGTGATGAAACCAAAGCTACATGTAAGAAAAACCAACGTTAGTACACAAATCAAAGCATCCATAACAAGACTCGAAATCAATCACATAGCCATTTTCCTTCACGAGAGAATCCAGGGAAGCACCAACACCAAATTAAGTTCCTTCCATTTGATCACCCACCATTTCCAACCAAACATCAAGCTTTTACAAGTAGCAAGTTTTATTAACTAGCGCTAGTTCATTATCATTTGAGCAGATCTTTTAATTTCGTTGTTAGTTTCTGCTCCCATTCCCATTCCCTACCATTTTATCTCCATGAAAACTTGACCATCCCTTTACCCACACCATTGAACTACCCATATCTGGACTTTCATCATTCTTGTGCATACCTAAGACCCACATGAACCTTTCCATTACCTTGTGATTCTAATCTAGCACTAGATCTATCACCTTACCAAGTTTTATTGAGTTTCTGTACCCCAACCATGCTGATTCTCGGTTATCTCGCAACCTTTATCGCTTAACCTAAACCAACACCGGTCATACTAAATCGACATCGGTCTCTATGTCTTTTACCAGAAACTAAGAACATAGCTTCTAAACCTCCACCAAATACCCAAAACCACCTAGAATCTCACCCTGACCCATACTAGTACCCTGACCAAGACCTTGACCTTCAGATTCAGTCATAGCTTAGCCTGTTGTGAATGAATTTTCTTATTGTAGATGAATGAGATACCTAAATCATTTTAACTACAGTAGGATTTCCTTTATTGTTAGCATTAAGTTGTTTTAAACAATGGATTGACAACCGTCTAGGAAGTATCACACTTCCCGGATCTAGCACACACTAGGTAGTCCACTGCATATATTGTTTAACTTTTATTTGGTGGTATTGTTTTCCATTTCAAGTAGTTCCTCCAAGAAAAAAGGAAGCTCTCATGATCAGTTGTGGATCCATAAGTCATATGCGTGCAACAACCTACAACCAACATTTCAACAGGTATTCCTCCTAGCCCTTTACCCTTATCTGTTTCGTCAACATTTGAAGAAACGCATCTAGAATCAGGTGAAACATTTTGGCATGCCCGGTGGGACCCATTCGGGGTTCTTTGCATTCTTTCATTTCTAGGTGAAAACGTTGTATGTTTGTTTCTTTTCTAAAAATTTCTTACATTAAAATTTCTCCCCTGGAACCTTCTTCTCTTCTATTGTCTAAAAGCCATCGTATTTTAGTGCTTAAAATGAACATTTCTTCCCTTTCATTAGTATCACATTAGTGAAAGAGAATACCTTATCCTGTTCATCTATTTGTGGCATCAAATTCTATATTTCGATTTGGGTTTAAAATCATTTCATTTCATTCGATTTTCTCGCATTAGATCACATTAATTAAGGGCAACCTATACACTGAAGTCATTCCCACCGATGGTTGACAAATGAATCGTAGAAAAGAACTTCCTTTATTTTTCTCTCTCTGATTCTTACCCAAACATCACAAATTTAAAATATATACACATTCTTAAAAACATCTCACTCGAAAGAAGTTGTAGGTGATCACATGATCGTGACACGCAAGGGCACCCCGCTGGTTATCTCTCGTCCAATACCCCATCGAGGACAACCTACCCCCACCATAACATACCGGAACCTCTCCTCAGTAGATCTCCTTCTTCATAGAAGCCATCCTCACCAAAAATTCTATTCTAAAGTTCATCACCAAATCCTTAAATAGCATAAGCTAAACAAACATAATAGAAAAAGCACTCTTAGGATCATATTTTTCTAAGTGTTTCTGCTTTGCTTGCATTTTAAGGTGAGAGGTCACATTCTTCATTTTTCTTATTTCCCCTTGCATGCTCCTCATCATAGTTGGTGTATTCTAGCTTCATCTAAGTGTGCCTAGACCTTATTCTCATCATTCTCAGAATTATAGGTTTGATTCCACATTTAATTTTAACTCACAACCACATTTTCTTCATCTCTATTTCAATTTCACAATGACCAGTGTTGATCTAGTGACCGTCATTGGTTACCTTCTAACCGCCATCAGTTTCACTCAACCAGGGTTCACTATTCTTTTGGTTAACCTACCCAAAAGGACACCTATTCACCTTCTTTGACTATTTAGAGTCTCTGTCACTCTTATCATATTCACTGACCTGGTAATTCCATCAGCTTCTTGCATACTTGGCAAAGTATTGGCCTTTTTCCTTGTTTTGACAAAACTGTCCATTCTCCATAGTGACTAACAACGGTTAACTGTGACCGATGTTGGTTTACCCTAACTAGCATCGGTTAGCTGGTGTAATTTTCTAGCTAACATTTTAAACCCCAATTCACCCACCACCGCCTATTTATCCTCGTCTCTATTGTATTTTTGTGTCATTTATAGAAATCAGTCTTACCTCGTCAGTGCTTGGTCACATGGTGCTGATCCAAAGCCAAGAGAATGCCATCATATTTCATGTCATCCGTCAACCACTCCCACCTAGTTCTTCAACACCTTCTATTTTATCACCCATGGATCCTACCTAATCTATCACTATCACCACAAGAGATGAGGAGTTCACACAACTCCTTGACCGTAACCCACCACCTTGTAGTTTTATCTTTCCCATTCATCCACTTGAGATGCCTTAGGTCGGGCTTGATATACAACATGCCCGTATCTATCCCCCGACACTCACTCCTACTCGCCTTCCGGCCTCTACTAGCTTAGCGTTACTTGTATCTACCTTACCCCTAGTAATTTCACAGCTTAGGCCCCATACTTGCTATAACCTCCATGTCTACCACATATGTTATACCCGTCACATCTGCTATACCTTAGCTAACCACCACGTAACATAACCCCATCTACAACTATTGTTTCGTATATACCCGTAGCTACACAACCACCCCCAATGTCGGTGACCCCTACCCCTTTCCAAAATGTTGTCCTTTCTATCCCACAATCCTTAGCCCCCATTTCCACTAGGGTCACCATGACCCTTCCACCTCCATATATGTACTATCAACATCCTCCTATTTCATCTATTATTCATTCTAGGTATGTAACCCCTATTTCATTCCCTCCTTCTCAATCTACCTATATGGAAAAACCATATACTAGAATGCCACCCTCATCATATGCCCAACACCAACCCTCTTACACTACAGGATTCACCCAACCATCACAACCTACCAATGACCTAATCAAGTTAATGATGGATAAGATGCAGACATTGGAATCATTAGTTTTTGGCTCCCATAACACTCTCACCTATGATGAGATTTGTAATGATCCTATACACCTATACATCCCTATCTGTCTGTATCCCATGCATTGGGAAATGCCTAAATTTAACCTCTTCAACATATAAAAATACCTGCAACAACATTTGTGGTCTTTTAAACATGGGTGTTATTTGATCACCCATGATGATGCTTTGTTTCTGAGGACCTTTCCCATGTATTTGCTTGGCCTCGCATTAGATTGGTATAGTTGGTTGCCTAGATAGTCTATCTTCTCATTTAACTAGGTAGCCCAATCCTTCTTAGATCACTTCTCCATTAAAATTGTTAAGAAGGTTACCATGACTAACCTCTATTCTACACGTTAGTATGATAATGAATCTATCGCAGATTTTGTCACTCATTGGTGTAGCCTAATCAATCAACTCACATTCCAACTACCACAGACCAAACTCATAGAGATCTTCACGCGGGCTTGTGCTAGACATATTTTTCCAACCTTGCAGGTCCAAAATTTTCAAACCTTCGATGAGGCATTCACCATGGCACGAAAGTTAGAGATTCAGGCCATCAAAGAGAAGAAAATCCAACTACGTAATAAGAATTCAACCTTAAAATCAAATGACACCTCTTTTGCTTCAAACCATAGAACATTTATTCGCAAGCCAAGGGAACCGCTAACGCAGTGGTACTCAAGGTTGGCCCAGCTCATCCATCAAATCAAGCTAGTCCCTCATCTAATCTTTCCCTATCTAGAATTTTCAATTCAGATAGGAACAACGGAAATACACCCCAATTGGGGAACCTTATTCTTCTATCTTAGAAAATATCATTAAATTTGGGGCCATCACCCTTCCTCCCATAAAACCACACACTAGTTTTGACCCTACTCACCCCACACCCACATGGTATAAAGAGAACGAATTCTGCAACTATCATTGAGTAAAATATCATAGTGATGGCAATTACATGACTTTTAAAAACATTGTCCAATAAATGCTCGAGAAAGGCGAGTTAACCTTGGATAATCCTAACGCACCTACAAATCAAAGCCTACACATCTTCAAGAAATCCTTTCCTAATCATTCCCCTTCTTCTAATTAAACTAGAGAGTCCTCAACTTATGATAGCCATACCGCAAGGTCCATGCTATTTTCAACGATACATCCATTGCTACCCAATTACCTCATATTCCTTCCATAGAGGAAATATTAGCTCGAAGTCTTCCACCTACACTTGAACCCACTTCACCTAATCCTCCATTCATAGAAGGACATCCTTCGTCTCCTCTCTCACCCATGAAGGAGACTCCTGTTGACATCGAAACTACTTCAACTTTGACTTCTCCACCTAGAGAGCCATCACCCACAATACTTCTCCAGTCCATGGAAGATACTTTTCCATCTCCTCCACTCACAAAGGAGCACCCATCATCTCCTCCACCCACCGAGGAGCACCCATTTTCTCCTCCACCTATCAAGGATCCAGTAGAGATACCTTTGCCTCTAGGTGATCATTCTCCATCAGCTACCCAAGATCTTGCAGACTTACTTTCAGCTCTCTTACCCACGGAAGCCGAAGCTAGAAAATTCCCCATCTCTAAGACAAATTTTATGGGAATTACCATTGGATCCTCATCAACCTCACCTACAACAGTGCCATTTTCATGCCTAGCCGATTACCTAGATTATGTGGATAGAGCCTTACTTTGGGGGCGTCTTCTGCTTCTTGTCTCCACACAAATGCAGATGTCACTTACTGACACTTCCACTATCTACCCAAAAATATTTCAGCCAATCAAACCAAATACAACTACAACTATCAAAAATTCCACCATGATACCACTCATGGCTCAAACCACACCCCTACCCATAACCCAACGCGCATCTACACCCAAGCCTACACTTACATCATCTTCCTCACCTAAACCCAACACTACCTTAGGGGTCATCCCAACCGCTAGCCTTACTCATCCACCCATCAAATTAGATTTAGCTACATCCTCCAAGGCCAATACCAAACCTACTCCGACACCCAAACAGAAGAACCAACCCCATAAATCTCATACTCCAACCTCACCGATCACACCTTCATCACCTTCACCCTTTTCATCCGTCTTAGGACCTCACCCTTCTAACACAGTTAAGAAACCTCCACCCACTAGTAAACTAAAAACACAGCAGCCCATTCCTCCATCACAAACCTCAAACATACCCAAGCACCCACCACGACTTCTGCCCACATCTACAACATCTTTACCACCCATACCTCTAATACCATCGATCACTCCTTCACTACCCACGACACTTCAGTCTCTTTCCCTCACACCTCCAAAGACGATGTTCACTATCTACCTTCACAGCTCCTCCTCTATCCCCATGGGTAACGTGCCATCTTCCACCATCTACCTTTCCCTCTAGATCTCGTGTTCCCGTATAACCTTTACCCAAGAAGGTATAACCTAAGGACCAAAATCTGCTACCCTCCAATAAGGTAGTCAAAACAAGCATGCACTCTTCTTCTAGTTCTTCTACCATACCCCTACCTAAACAAACATGAGAAATGCCTAAGATCACACCAACACCTACAACCATAGCTTGACCTACTCCCCCTCATGCAAAGACCATTCCTCTATAGTCTTCCATGCCTACACCCTAACCCACCTTCACTTCCCATTGTGATCCACTAGTGGGGTCCTATGCCAAAATCTTAACCAACCTCCTTGAAACTTATATCATCACATTACCACCTCTCAGACCTTATGACCCATTCAAACCCAAACCAAAGGGGTTTGATGACACCAATTTTTTTGCCTACCATCATGTGCCAGGGCATGATGTAGAGAACTGCAAAGCTTTAAAACTGTTCTTATCTAGTTGTGTCCTCCTGAAGAAAAATTTGATGATGATGACCTTCTAGATGAGGACCCCATTTCACCAGTACCCATTCTCATAGCTCTTCCCTCACTACCTACTCAACAATTTTGACCTTTACCCCCATAGCTCCTAGAACCATCGCTGAGATTTGAAATTAACATGGTTTGCATCAAAGAACTCGTCAAACCTCCACCCAAATGTTAATGTGCTCAACTCATCCCACAAGGTTCCTTCCCGCCACTAGGCTTTTTCCCTTCATGTCACTATACCTTTCATGGCTCACCTACCTCACCTACCTCCCCACCTCAAAGCAACAGGATCCACATTGCTACCCATGCTCAGAAGGACAAAGGCAAGGAAAAGGCAAATGACTCACCAACCAATCCTATACCTAACATACCATCTACACCCACACCTAAAATCACTATCTGTGGCCTCACATATCCTATTTATAATGGGGTCACACACCGCATGATGCTCAAACAACTACACCAATCCCCCCTCAAAATTTCCTTATATGACCTCATCTAAACCTCGGAATCCCATCATCAAGATCTCATGGAGGTCTTGCAATCTATTGAGGTTTTACCCAATGACCCTATACCCGTAGCCTCCATTATCACACCCCATCATGTAGCCTCTCTCACCAAATTACCACATTTATCCATGCCTCCACCTACTCACCAAATAGCCTCCCTTAGCTTCTCAGAGGAAGAGATCGCACCACACCAAACTGATGACCCAGACCTATCTCTCTTCATCTCTATCCACGTCGATGATATACATGTATGTCATGTTATGATCGATGGGGGCACTAGCATTAATATCATTTCCTCCCATATATTCACTCAAATGCACGTACGTGACAATTACATGCATAAACATCCCATCATGTTGCATTCATTAAATGACACTATCACCTCTACAATTAGCACCGTCATCCTCCACATTTGTGTGGGCCCCTATACTATTTGAGAGTTATTTTTTGTCTTGCAGGGGGAATTTCAATATAAAATTTTGCTTGGTAGACCCTTGATTTGTGTCATGGGTTTTGTCCCTTCCACTTTGCATCATTGTGTGAAATTCAAGCATGAAGGACACACCTATACCATTCCAGTTGACCCATCACCTTTCAAAACTTACAACATGCTTTATCGACCCAATGACGTGCTCATACCCATCAAAGCATCTACATCCACAACCACTTCCATGCCACTTACACCTCCCCTCCCTAGTGCAACCACTACCTTAACCACACCTACATCCTCCATTCCTACCGCTGCCACAACCAAAACAGCCGAACCATTGGCCTCCCAATTTTTAGCTCCACCTATGATCCGACCTCGACACATCGTGTTTTCCAGCTACCCACATACCAACCACTGATCCTCGAGGTAAATTTTCAACGCCTCACTCTGGGGAGTATCACCTATATAGTGTCAACACATTCCTTACTCCACAAGAGTATGGAAGTCTTCACCAACACCCTTGCTATGATCACCATATAGGAGAGCGCCTCCTTTATGGTCCTCCCCACCTTCGTACCAATATCACCTATGAGGGACTTGATACTGCAACTTTCACACCTAAACCACCTTTACAAATGCACCCATTTTCCACCGACCTCCAGTCACTCATCAATTTCCATTTTTCCCACACCTTCCTACACCAATGTGCGTGGAAGGGTTTTGGTTTTGGATTTTACGAGCAAGGCTGCCATACTATTATTCCATGTACTACTCACAAGCATAACGACCGTAGTGGTATCGGATTTACTAAACCACCTACCAAGAAGGCCCACATTGAACTCATTGAAGACATCAACCCTTCTCCACCTTCATCACCACCATCGCCACCTTCGCCAACAGAGTCAATGGATCCAGAATCCATTCCTCCTAACTTTTTTTTCATAAATACCATTTCCTTGGGGCCTCTGACTTATCAACGTGAGGGCGAGGCTCCCTCTTCTCTTCCCTTCCTATACCTAAAATGATTGATGATGATACACCCTCGATTAATGTCATTCAATGCCAGGATGATGAATCTATACTCACCTACCTTGGTGCAAAAGACTCATATATTCATTGGTCGCTACCATCTGAGACCCAAACCATGTTGAATGAATTGAATATCAAAATCAACATTCATACTCAGGATGACCCTCACATTCTAAAGATTGGTTAATATTTGGATGCTACTAAACAGGAAGCCATCACTTCTCTTCTTAGAAACCATAACCATGTTTTCACTTGTTCTTATGCAGATATGCCCAAGATTGACACAACCATAGCGGTCCATAATATTGTAACCATTCTTGATGCTAATCCTGTAAAACAAAATCTGAGGAAAGTGCACCCTCACATTTCCCTTCTCATCAAAGAAGAACAGTAGTGCCTACTTTTTGTTTCCTTTATATTACCCATTGATTATCCTCCTTTTATTTCTAACATTGTCCCTATCACTAAGGTGACATGGGGACTTCACATTTTCATGGATTTCGTGACCTTAACCTAGCTTTCCAGAAAGATGACTTTCCCCTACCTAGTATTGACCAGCTGGTTGACCTTACCGCTGGTCATGAGATGGTATCACTCATGGATGGTTCCTCCGGCTATAACCAAATCTTACTTTCCTAAGAGGATCAACATAAAATCGCATTCATCACCCCTCGGGGGACCTTCTACTATCGAGTCATGTCTTTTGGCCTTAAAATTGTTAGTACCACATATCGGTGGGCTATGAATTACATCTTCCATGACATCATGCATCGTATATTGAAAGATTATGTGGATGCCCTCCTTGAAAAATCCAAATGCCACTCGAGCACCTCGTCATCCTAAAAACCATCTTTGATTGCTCTCATTAAATATTACGTTTGCCTTCATCCAAAGAAATGTTTCTTCGCAGTTCTCTCGAAAGCTCTTGGGATTTATCATTTCCTATGTGGTGTAGAATTTGACCTTGATAAAGTCAAGGAAATTCTTGAGATGCCTCTACCCACTAATCTTAGGCAACTCTGCACCTGCAAGGTAAGTTGTATTCTATTCACCGTTTCATTTCACAATTGTCTGATCGGTGTTAACCATTTCATCACCTTCTCAAGAAGGATGTCTCCTTTAAATGGGATGATGACTACCACAAAGCTTTTGAGGCCTTAAAACAATACCTTCTTCAACCACCCATAATCATTCCACCTAAAGACGATCAACCCTTCTACCTATACATCTCAGCTACCAATCACTCCTTGGGAGCCATGCTTGCTCATCGCGATGAACAACACAGGGAGTAGGTAGTTTATTACATAATTTGTACTCTTTTGTACTATGAAACCTGATATACCCATGCTAAAAAACTTTTCTTATACTTAGTTTTCATCGCCACCAAACTCCACCATTACTTACTTAACCATAAAACCTATGTTGCGACCAACAATGACCCCTTACACTTCATGTATGCTAAACCTTACCAAAATCAACGTGTCACATGTTGGCTTATGCTTCTAGCCAACCTCAACCTAAAATTCATCCATCAAAAGTCCATCAAGGGCCAATCTATCACCGACCAATTGGCTGACGCACCTATTTCCAGGGAACAAACCTCTAAATTTGACTTCCTAGATGAGTCAAATGCTACCCTTTCCTTGAACGAACCTGTTTACCAAATGACACTCTTCTTCAATGGTTCCAAGTGTCACCGTGGGGTGGGGTTAGTATTATCCTCATTCCAATTGATTTTGAACCCATGCCTTTATCTTTCAAACTCAATTTTGACTGCATAAACAATATTGCCAAACAAGAAGTGCTCGTATTAGGTCTCTAGGCTTCCTATGCCTTAGATGTCAAATACATCAACATCGTTGGTAATTCCCAATTGGTAATAAACCAAGTCAATGGTATATACCAATGTCGTAATGAGACACTTCAAAAGTAAAAACATCACATAGACATACTTTTGACCACCTTTGATCACTGCTACGCCCTTCAAACTGTCCCATGTTCAACCAAAAATTGTAGCTACCATGGCTTGCTTGCCTTCTCAAATCCCCGCTTCACCTCGCTGATTCTCAAATCTTTGTGGATCGTACAAATACTCTAATCACCCTCTTATTTACCTCACAAATTTTACTCCATTGGAACTGCTTTCCCCTAACTTGAGTGACCTTTGGTATAAACATACTCGGACTACTTTTCCCATTCCATCTTTCCCCTCGACCTCACTCGTAATGGACAACATGCCTTTCTCAATAGATTCTCTTGTTATGTCCTCATGGGTGGCATACTCTACAAACGCAGCTTCGATGGCATTCTCTTACGGTGCCTTATGAGTTCCAAAATTCCTTATACCATTAAGGAGGTTCATGATGGCATATGTGGAGGTCACTTTAGTGTCCTCGTTGTTGCTAAGCATATTCTTTGAGTAGGATATTACTGGCCGACCCTCAACCACATTTTTTGCAACTACATTAAGTACTATGTAAAATGACAACAACATGCCAACCTTCATCATACACCTAGTCATGCCTTATAGGTCACCTGTGACCTTTGGTCCTTTTCTCAATGGGGTTTGGATCTTGTTGGAGAGATCAATCCCCATTCTTCTCAATGACATTAATGGATCATCATCACTACCAAATACTACACAAAATGGGTTAAAGCCATACTTATCATTTCCAAAAAAGCTGAGAAAATATGTGAGTTCATCAATCATCACATCATTTTTCGCTTTGGTGTCCCTCATCACCTCATCACTGATAATGGAAAACAATTCAAAAATAAAACCTTGTGTAAAATTTATGATGCCTTTGGCATTCAGCTAAGTTTCTCATCACCTTATTACCCACAAACCAATGGACAAGATGAATCCACTAACAAAACCCTGAACAAAATTCTCATGAAAGTGGTTAACGATACTGGGAAGGACTGGCATATGCACATTCCTTTCGTCCTATGGACATATCATACTAGTATTCACAATTCCACTGCTGCCATACCTTTTTCTCTCGGTCTATGGTACAAAGGTGTTCTACCTCTTGAAGTCTAGATTCCATCACTCCGCATTTCTCTCTCGTGACATGCTCAATGATGACGACTTTCATCAGGACCATTTAGCACAACTTGAGTTATTAGATGAATGTTGTCTTAATGCTCTTGATCATCTTCAAGTTTACTATACATGTATAAAACGTGCCTACGATAAACGTGTCCATGAATGAACCTTCCAAGTCGGTGACCTTATCCTGAAATAAAATCAACATGTAACCAAAGTAGAAAAAAAGTAAACACAAAAAATTTGCTCCTAATTCACTTATACCATACATTGTGACCCATACTTACAGATCGGGTGCTTATCATTTATCTTCACTCAATGGTAAACTCGATACACGAGCCCCTAATGCCTTGCATCTTCGACCATTCTACTGTTGACTTTTAGTCCTACCTCATCTTTTGTCTCTTTCCATGCTCGTCCCTTGAGTGCTATCCACTTCTTACACCTCACCAATGATTAAACAAGAATCATGTGTGTACCCGTCACTTGTTATCTTATCTTGAATATGTGTACCATCATGCAGACATAACATGATTCTCATGGATACTTTTTGTTTACCTTTAGATGAGATCCCATGGTTGTTTCACCCTACTTTCTAAACAATAATCCTATTCTTCACCTTGGTCTTTTCCATGACTTAAAACCCCTCACATGGGATCTAACTCCTTGAGTCAAACTTCAAATAAAAGATGACTCCCTCAAAAGGACATCTTTCTCTATATAATCACTGTTATAAATAGAATGCTCCCTCAAAGGACAGCTATGTAAAGCTCTTTAAAAAAATAGAGAGAATCTGAAGCTTCCCGCATTGATCAGCTTCATGAAGACCTTAAGGATTTAATTTCTTCATCCCATATAGAATTCCCACATCAATCAATCTATCTCAAACATCAGTTAAAATAAACAACCTTTTAGTCATGGAATTTCCCATTGTGACCTTGGGTCTCTTGCCATAAAGGCATGCTACCTCATACCATATAAAAATGAACCACTTTTCACCCTCTCACCATTCACACTCTCATTTCCTACCGCCTTAAGGGACCTCTTGGAACTGTGAAATTTGGTGATCATGTGACTATTATCCACCTTTAGGATAATCAGTCATGTAATGTTTTTAGGGTCTTACGTTCATAATCCCCTCCTAGGTATGACCTACTTGTTATGATCCTAACCAATCAAGCGATTTCTTACCTCCTCTTATCTTTTACCTTCCTTATTTATCTTATACGGACCTGGTCCTCGATGCTTACCTTTAGGTAATATTCTTCTTCCACCACAATCAAAATCACCTATACCAATTTACCCACAACTCACCCATACCTAATAGACCTAAACTCAAATCATGCCTAAAACCTACCAACTCATTCTCATACCTCCTCACATTCTTCCCTAGCTTATGGGAGAACTACATCAGCCTGAGGTCCCTTTTCACCGAGACTATATATGTAGCACTTTGAGGGCATGGGGCCCTTAGAGGTTAGCTCGGCCACTATTTACCCTAACAAATTCATATTTCATTTTCCCCAATCACATTTTACCCTACTTAGTTTCCTTTTTATATCAAAAATTGGAAATTAAACAGAACAAACAACAAGTGGCTTCACATTTTTATCATCAGCAAAACATACATTTATTATGACTACCATTTATTTACCAGCATCATGCAGTATTATAAAACATCTTATACATGACCTATATCATCATTCATTACACACATTAATGAATTACAACCTCAACCAATTTTAAACTCAACCATGCCTAGACCACAACCTAACTCAACCATGCCTATGACCTGACTCAATCCATGCCTAGACCAAAACCTAACTCAACCATTCCTATGACCTGACTCAATCCATGCCTAGACCACAAACCTAACTCAATCCATGCCTAACACACCTATCATGAATCCATCTATGCATAATAATAAAATGCTATCAACACAAACACATAATGACCATAATCATCATCATCTCTATAAATAGAATATCCATATCCATAAATATCCAATGTCTTTGGCATGCAGGCTAGTGTATATAATCCAATCTCTCAAAACTCTCATATACAACCTCACCATCTTCGGCGCACAAGCTGGTATATGATCAAAATATACAAAACTCTAGTACATCCTCACCATCTTCGGCACGTAGGCCAATATATATAAAAAAATGACTACAATACATCAAAATATAGGGATGGGCATCAAACCTCATCATGTTAGAAATCCTCCATGTCAATCTCTCTGGTCTACTCCTCAGCTCTTATTCGATGGCCTAGTATCATCTCACTACCTGCCATAGGTTGTGGTTGGCCCCCTGCTGGTACATCTCCTAGAGCTAGTCTCCATGAGTTGATCATCTCTCCTTGATCTTGTCTCGAAGCTCGATGGCCCCATATGATCTCTACACTATGATTTCGGGATCTAGTCCTCTCACTCAAGGCCTGTTGTGCCATGTACTCTCCATAGGATAGAAAATCTATCCCACCGACATCAACTGATCCTAGTAGTATTTGGCCTCACCTAGGGCATCCTGTAACCTAGATATGGGTACAGTCTATGGTGTCCCCATAGGCCTTAGCCCCTGTACATGTCTTGTGGGACCTTGTCCTGCCCCTTTTAGTGAACTGGGACCTAGTCCCGGTGCCTGTGGAGGTGTCATCAGCCTCACACCCTATGCCTGTACCTGTGCTTGTAATGCCTGAATCCTATGCCTATACAATGGTTAACTACCCTTGTAACCCTATAACTCGTGGCATGTAGGGTGGCCACCTGACCATCATCACCATCTCCATCTCCATCTTGGGAAATTTGGGTTTGAAGACTCGCCACCTATGCATACAACTCAACCACCTCCACCTCCTAATCGACTAATTACCCTATACAATCCCCAATTGGGTAATCAGGGTTGCCACCTGCCCCTGTAAGGTGTCTCTCTGCACCGTGATAGTGGCTAAATCTAGCTACCCTGGTCTGGGTAGTACTTCTCGTAAATGAGCCACCCACCACTATCTATATCTATCTCATCACTCCAACATCATCGATCCACCGGTCTATCACCTACTCCTCCTCCCCTGTAGGTACTGTCAGCTATGGAAGTGGTAGTGGTCTCTCCACATCATTCCTCTGGTACTGTGGAAAGGGCGGAGGTATATCCTATCGTAATCCCAACTACCATCTAACCCTATTAATGGGGATCATCTCAAGCTCTCTCAATGGTGTCCTCTAGCCATATGAGTAGTTGCAGGGCTAGCTAGCTCCTTAGCCATCTATCTATATGAGGGATAACCCACATACGGTCTCCATATAATATCTACCCTGCATACCCTCCAAAGAGCTGTTGCTGCCGGTAGTATGCTACATTATGTGTAGCCCCGTCTAATCATTGCTCTCCAATAACGTACACCCATCACCTTGTTGGTGAGAAAATTTGTCAGGTGGACAAACTTGTGGATTTCTTACCAATGCTCGGGAATCTAAGTCCCTCTACTTAATCGGTGCAATCGCCTTATGTGCATGCGTATGAAAAGGTGGATTTCTATGGTGGCCTTTCAACCAAGGATCTAACAGGGCACTCCACCGACCCTATGGAAAATGCTTGCATATACCTACAAGAGATGACTTTGTCTCGAAGTGGGAAAGGGAGTGAGAATGGAGGTAGGAGAACTAATGCTACGGTAGAAAATCGATTCCCGCACACACACTAGTTAGACACTTCATCACATGCATTTATGAGAAGAAACAAACCCAGTAATGACAACAAGACCAAATAGAATTTTATGAGAACACAAGTGTCATGAAATCCCTTGGTCAAAGAAAGCTAAAACTCCTTCTTCTTGTATTGATGCTTGAACAAAAGTTGTACATAGTGTAGGAATGGAGGAAATTTGAGAGGGGAAGAGAGTAGAAGAAAATGGCTATCTCCTTTGCTTTCTCTCAAGGTAAAATACACTCTTGAGTCTACAAGATCAATCGCCAACCCTTTGAAATGGGAATGGCTTTAAAATTTATAGAATAGAATATGAATCTTCATCTTCCTCATGACCTTTTGAATACCTTAATATGACTTAAGACTGTTCATATTCCACTTCAAATATTTAAGTCCCTTTTATAATAGCAAGGTGACTTAATTTACATTATGTTTCTAAAGTCTCTTAAGTCATATTAAAAGTGCAAACCCCAACACAAAATTAGAATATTGGAAAGTGAGAGAAATTTGGGGGAAGAGGAGAGAGAAAGAGGGGGAGAAGAAGAAGAGGAGATGTCATTCCCGATGAAGTTCGTTGATCCTCGTTGATGGAAAGCTCCAAATGTAGTGAAACTCTGAATCTTCAAACTCCTTACACACTATGAAATTCCTCCAAATTATCTCATGAATGCTCGCTAAGTTGAATGAACTAAGGTGGATCTTGAATGCCCTATGAAAAATGACTAGGATGCTCCCAAACAATGATGTCCCCCTGAATGATTATCCTTGTACATCCCATTGTGCCAAAACTTCTCTTTGAGTGTAACTTACTATTTTTATTAAGTGTGAAAAAGGAAACTCTATCAATCCTTTGCTTGAGCAGTTGTGACCTTGATTCTCCTTTCTCCCCGCTCTCACTCCTTTGGATCAAATTTCTATTTTTAGCAGGTGCTCGAGGGCCCACTTACTATTTTTAGTAAGTGCCAAAAATGTCCATTCTGGTGGATTCTCAGCTGTAGTGCACCTCTGATATCTTCATCTCCTTCACAGGTTCTTCTATTAATGACTTTCCCAAAATAGCAGTTCCTATGTAGTAGACCTACTATTTTTAGAAAGTTAGCCTCTGGGAGTCGGATTGACGTGGAATGAAGTTTTTTGATATGGGTTTTTTCCCAATATCATCCCTTTGAAATTTTGGGCCCACCCGCTTAATAATCTAGGAGATTTTAAAGTTTTAATTTTTGGACTTGGTAGTGCTTCTGGGTACGCAGCCATTAATGGACCTCAAAATTGTAGGTTTGGTTTTCTCCTATATTTACAAATAAAATTGTATTTTTGATGTGGGTTTTTTCTTCTAGTGCTTCACGTGTAATCTTACTTCGATCCGGCAACCATTTTGATGGGAAATCCCACTTCTTTCTTCATTGAGCCGGAAAGGATATTTATTTGTTTTGGATGCTTTTGGTCTTGGATAGAGGAATGAACAGAAATAAATGGTTCATTGATTCATGCACTGGTTTGCAAGCTTTGTTTAGATTTCCATTTTTTAGCTATGGGAATTTTGTTGTTCTTCGTTTCTCCTTAGCTTGATGAGGATTCCTTTTGAGACATATGCATCACCATGGGAAAGGTATTTCAGTTCATTTTTTGATGATCTCGGTTTGAGTATTTGCAATGGCAGAGTGATGGTAGAATTTTGCAGATGAAGAATAGAGGAAAGGAGTGCAAATAAAAGTATTAGAAGCAAGAAGTGGGAAAAGTAACACTTGGAAATTTTTCAAAAAGATGTGCATAGGTAGGGATTGGGCACATTTTTCCATGCTTGATGTCCCCGACCTTAGGGACATGAGGGAAATCAATTTCCAAAATGAGCAAGACGATGACACATGGCACTAGCTCCAATGACAGGGGAATGAAGGAGGAAAAAGTTGATTTAAAGCATTGGGAGTTGAAAGGAGGTCACATGGGTGTCTAAAATACTCCTCCTAGGGGCTGGGCACATTTTTCCATGTCTTATGTCCCCCACCTCAGGTACATAAGGTACATCAGTTTCCACGATGGTCCTAGAGGTGACACATGGCGCCCGATCCAATGGTAGGGAATGGATGCTCCAAAACTACACTTGGGGGCTGAACGACGGTCATGTGGGTGTCCAAATGACTCCCCATAGGGTATGGGAACATTTTTCAAGGTATGATGTTGCCAAAATTAGGTGCATAAGGTACATCAAATTCCACGGTGGTCCTGGAGCTGACACGTGGCGACCGATCCAACGGTAGGGAATGCATGCTCCAAATAAGCACTTGAGGGTTGAACTGCCAAGTCTAGAGGTCATATGAGGGTCCCAAGGGTCACATGAGGGCTGGGAAAATTTTCCAAGGGGTGATGTACCTAACCTTAGGGATGTGGGGGACATGAAATCCCACCAGATCCTGGTGCTGACACGTGTCCTCTCAAAAAAATGGCTAAGTCCTGAACTGCCTTTGAGAGGGTAACTTGGAATGTAGATAACTTGAGCTTCCGGTGGAATTTCTTGGTGAAATTTTATATGATCCTAACTATAAATGGAATTTTTAATCCAATTATGTGGGTTTCATGTCTTTATTTGATCATATGATCCCTAAAAATCTGATTTTTGATCTAGGACTCCACTTGTACCTGAGAAAAACTATCTTCCAATCATATGCGCCAAGGTTTTGTGAAAATTATTATTTCACCATCATGTAGGCCTTGGAATCCTCTTTCCGAATATGTTTTTTTTTACTTCTAAATCCATTCGTAGCTCCCTAAATATTTGTTTGAATCCCAACAACAGCTTTTAGACCTATGTACTTTGCCTAGGCTTGTGAACCTTGTTTTCACTCATCGCTCCAAGTCTTTCAGAACTTCCCAAAGCCTTCAAAAATCATTTCCATGATGTTATAAGGTCTCTTATTCACCTCTGTGTTGAATTTTTCCCTTCTTCTCTACTCCAGGGGGTTTATCCAATCCCGGGAAGGCCAACAATAGCCCTTCCCTATACTACCAAAAGATAACATTTTCAATGAACTCTTAAAATCACCTAGGGGGAATGAATGGAATTTCCTAAATCACCTAGGATAATTTTATGACATTGGTTAGGAATTCATTTGGACTAACTGAACAGATCCATGGTTTCTTAGGAATGATAAAACATGAAAATTTTGGCATAGAGGTATAGTTTTCGTGCTTGGAAATTGTCAATTTCCCTGTTGCACATTCTCATGACAACATCTGGCTCTAGCTTGGGGACATGACATGGACTGAGTGCAGTGAAGACATGACATGGGAATCTAGAATCTCAATTTTAGACCATATAATTTTTTGATCAGTGCCTTATCCATTGGGCCATGTGGATTCATGCACAATTTCAAGAAAGGAAAATTATAAGAAGGAAGCACACACACACAAAACGACCAAAAGGAAACACATGAAACACAACACAAAGGGAAACACACACAATGGAAAGGGAAAAAAACCTATCAATCACCTATGGTACAAGGCGAGGGACAACCCACTTTCCCTGAAGTACTTTTTATTTCACAAAAGTTACCCCTGAAGAGGCAACACTAAATGATGATGTTCTCAGTGAAATCATTAACGGGTTCTAGAAAGTATCCTCCCCTCCTCAGCTGCTTATGAAAGTCGTGCTTTCACAATTGTCTGTGTACTTAGTAGGAGTGAGTCCATGTGATCTTCTTGATGCTCAGGTCCTTTCTTAGAAACTCCATTATCTTCATGCTCTTTGAAATTGGTTTCATCATGCCAGTTTCCTTCCATGTTTATCCATATAGCTGATTCTCCATTGAGCATCTCATCACTGCCCCAATGCTGATTTTCATTCCAATTCCTTGAACCTTCTCGAGTTAATTTATTTTCTCGAGTCTATGCTCATTGACATCTCTTCCGTGAGAAACCTCGGACTTATTTTTTTCCTTTACTTCACTGTGAGGTGCTTGAGTACTGAATGAAAGATTGGATGCGGCCTCATACTTGTCTTGTATGCCCATGGCATGAGTGGAGAGATCAAGAATCAACTTAGGGTCTTTCGCCACTTCTACTGCATCCAATATTTCTTACATAGAGTAATGCTTCATCATTTCTTGTAGTCCCTCTTTGTACGCCTTTGAAGAATCTTTATCTTGCAACTCAAAGAAACTATCTAGAGGGATTACCTCATCATCTTGAGAATTGCTGCACTCTACTGATCCTTCATCAAAAGGAGATTCATCTTTAGAGGTCTTCAAAATCCTTGCTTCAATTTCTTCATCATAGAAAGAGTCTTCATCTTCAAATGGGAAAGAAAATACTTCAATTTCATCATTGTATCCACCAACCATTGGCTTGAGAGGGATATCATATTTCTCATCTTGCCTTATCTCAATATGGATGACCTTCACATTAGTTAAGGCTTCCAAATCAACTTCATGTTTATCTTCCATATTCATGGCTTGCATTAAAAGTTCCAGACTGATCTCAGCGTCCTTTGTTTCTTTTGCGGCTCTTAAAAGTCCTTTTATAGACATTTCTTTCAAACATTTCATGAGCTCATCACAAGCTGATTTTGTCTCTCCATAAATGGATTGATAGAGATCATCTTCATCCCCAAATGGGAATGAGAATAACTCCTCATCTTGGAAAAGTGTATAGGCTGATTTTTCTTCTTGAAAATCACCGATAACCATTTCCTCTTCATAACGGTCCGCATCATTTGGTGATTCGGGGCTGCCCTCTTGTAACTTGAATCTCCTCAATGCTTCTTCAAAGTCCAAATATCTCTGGGAAGGTATGTATGGACCTATCAAGGTGGGAATATCTTCTTCCTCCTTAGTTGTCACCAAGTGATTCATCCACTTGGTATTTTGGTACAAAATGTTAGCTTCTGGGCTTCCAGATTTTTGCAAAGTGTACCTCATTTTCTTCTCAGGAAGCAATTTCCCCATCTCTCCCTTCACTAGTATGGATGGAAAAGACCAATTCATCTGAATTTTCCCTCCCAAGTCTTGGCAGAAATTTATACTCAGCAACATTCCGAACGAGGCTGGGACGTCTACTACCAAAATCATCGCTGAAACTTTCTTGTCTAGAAATTTGGCAAGAGCCACCTATGCATCTTTAACCTTCCCTACAAGTGAGACCTTTTTTTATTCCAAAGAGTAACAAGAGCCACTAGGTGGAGTCATTGTAAGTTTAAGAGCCTTGGTGACCTTCAAAGGAATCACGTTGTCTGAGGCCCGATAATCTATTATGCAATTGTTTAGTACATATTCTCCAACAAGAAAGGAGACATATTAAGGTTCAACTTTATAAGTATTTGATGCACTAAGAGAAAGCATGTTCTATGAGGGAGGTTTTAGTGAGTTTTGTAGGATGCCTTTGGAACTAGAAGTTACAACATTGGGTGTTAGACTACCACTCCTGATGTATCAGATGAACCTCTTGAATTGTTCAGGATGAGTCCGCAAATATTCAGTTTCAGTAATCTACACTTTGGCTTTGTTTGCATATTCTATAAAGTCAAAGGGAGCAGATGTGGACAAGGGGGGTGAAGGGACTGATTTTGGAGTCTGGATAGGTTTAGGAGTAGGATTTGATGTTTGAGGAATGGAGGGTATTTTAAAAGACACACTAGGAGCTTTCAAGGTATTAGATTTTGTAGGAGTAGATTTAGATTTAGACTTGGAAGAGACATCGAAAGCTTACTTGGGATTGTGGGTGTCTTCTTACTTGTTACAGGGTCAGGATCCAACAATGTAAACTTCATGGAAGATGGAAGTGGGGATCCTCGAATGATTATTTTATTTTTCAAAGTCACCATAGGAGGATCATCAAACTTCTTTTCTTTTGCAGCAATGGAGGGATATACTCTTTTCTCAGACTAAGAATGAGTGAATACCGCGCATGAGAAACTTGGTGCATCTTCTTCATCTTCTTCATAACCTCTAGAATACTCACAAAACTTGATTTTTGTATCGTTCTCAAACTCATCACTTTCTTGGAAATTGCCACCTTCTTGTTCAAGCTCTTCTTCACTTTCTTGAAATCTGCAATTTACATTCATGGGTGGGGCCTCCAAGGCAAGTCTTTGGGGTGCTCCTACAATCTGATTTCTATTACTTCTCTGAGAAGAAACTCGTTCAAATAATTCCCTCTTCAAAGAGGCCATCTCATTCACTAACTTTTGCAGCGATGGATTAGTTCTTTCATCTTCAAGATTTTGGGCCTTTCCCTTTGATGGATTCTTGATCTTTCCAGAGAGGATGAGATCGTCATCCTATTCAATGGCCCTCCTTTGTGCTTCTACAATGTTCCTTGGTTGAACTCTTCATAGGATAAATCCTACCTCCGTTGATTGAGCATTTATGAATAATATTTTAATATTGTTTTCAGATGGTGAATCCTCTTCGTATCTCAGGCAAGAACTGCTCAAAACAAACCATGAAGTATCTCATGGTTTCATTTTCTCCTTTATCTATTTGAGCCAACTACACCAAGAGGTCTTGACAATCTTCAGTTGATTTAAATATCTCTTCGAATGCATCCTTGATGTCATTCCAACCTGTGATGGACTAGGAAGGTAGGAGGTAAAACCATTCTACTACTTTTTCTTGGAGGGACTCCACGAACAATCTTACAGCAATGTCTTCATGTTAGACACCAAGAATTCCACATGATGTCATGAAAGTAGTGATGTGTTCTTCAAGATGTTGTGTGTTTTCACCTTTGAACTTTGGAAAGTTCTTGCAGGAACCCATTGGTAGATCATGAAGAGGGGGTTCAAGAGCAAGTGGGCTTGTATTCCTTCCCCATGGAACAATGGGTTGAGGTCTTTCTTCTTCTTCTATTTCAGATCTTGCTTCAGAAGATCCTTCTTCAAATTCTTCTTCTTCCATGAACTCGATGTTCAATGGTGGTTAAAAAAATTGCAGAATTTGAAGGATTTTGGATAGGATTACCAGGTGAACTTCTTGAAGAGCCAGATGAAGAGGAGGCTTGAGAGAAGAAATATGGATTATCTCTAATTCATTCTTGCATATTTTGTGAAGCTTTGAAATTGAAATCAGCAACACCTCTCGACCTTCTCAACTTGGTGTATCTTCCTTCAGCCAGCTTTTGGAAGCTTTTGCAGTTGGAATACGAAAGGCCACTATGGAATGTGAAAAGTCACGTGCAGAAATCAGCAGTGTATCTTTCGAAATGGACTTTCTTGAACTCTCTTTTATGATTTTTTCAATATTTGATTTTTTTTTGAATTTTGGGACCTTATGGTCATATTTTGGGTGCAGATGCTACTAAATCGGCCACACGGTGGGCACCAAAAATCACATGAGAAAATTTGTCGTGGACAAACTTGTGGATTTCTTGCCAACGCTCTAGAATCTAAGTCCCTCTACTTAGTAGCTATAGGATTTCTTGCCAACGCTCTAGGTAATAATTTTTCACACATGGGGGGAGTTTGAAGGTGTCTTCTTGATGGTCTTGGATAGAGGAATGAACAAAAATAAATGGTTCATTGATTTGTGCATTCGTTTGCAAGCTTTTTTAGATTTCCATTTTTAGCTATGGGGATTTTGTTGTTATTCATTTCTCCTTCGCTTGATGAGGATTATTTTTGAGACCTATGCATCACCATGGGAAAGGTATTTCAGTTCCTTTTTTGATCTCGGTCCGAGCATTTGCAATGGCGGAGTGATGGTAGAATGTTGCAGTGGAAGAATGGAGGAAAGGAGTGCAAATAAAACGGTTAGAAGCTATAAGCGTGAAAGCAACACTTGGAAACTTTTCAAAAAGATGTGTATAGGTAGGGCTTGGGTGAATTTTTCCATGATTTATATCCCTGACCTCAGGGACATGAGGGACATCAATTTCCACAATGAGCAAGATGGTGACACGTGGCACTATATCCAATGGCAGGGAATGAAGGAGGGAAAAGCTGATTTGAAGCAATGGGAGCTAAAAGGAGGTCACATGGGTGTCCAAAAGACTCCTCCTAGGGGATGGGAGCATTTTTCCATGTCTGATGTCCCCCACCTCAGGTACATAAGAAACATCAGTTTCCACAGTGGTCATGGAGGTGACATGTGGTGCCTGATCCAATGGCAGGGAATAGATGCTCCAAAAATGTACTGGGGGCTAAATGGCGGTCATGTGGGTGTCCAAATGACTCCCCATAGGGTCTGGGAGAAATTTTCAAGGTCTGATGTCCACCACCTTAGGTGCATAAGGTAAATCAAATTCCACGGTGGTCCTGGAGCTGACACGTGGTGACCGATCCGACGGTAGGGAATGTATGCTCCAAATAAGCACTTAAGGGCTGAATTACTAGGTCTAGAGGTCATATGAGGGTCCCAAGGGTCACATGAGGGCTGGGAAAATTTTCCAAGGGGTGATGTACCTTACTTTATGGACGTGGGGGACATGAAATCCCACTAGGCTCCTGGTGCTGACACGTGTCCTCTCAAAAAAATGACTAAGTCCTGAACTACCTTTGAGAGGGTAACTTGGAATGTAGATAACTTGAGGTTCTCGGTCAAATTTATTTGTGAAATTTTGAATCCATTTATGTGGGTTTCATGTCTTTATTCAATCATATGATCCTTGAAAAATCAGATTTTTGATCTGGGACTCCACTTGTACCTGAGAAAAACTATCTTCCAATCATATGCGCCAAGGTGTTGTGAAAAATATTATTTCACCATCATGTAGGTATGGGAATATTATTTATGAATATGTTTTGTTTTACTTCTAAATCCATCCAGAGCTCTCGAATTTTTGTTTGAATCCCAAAAATTGTTTTAGACCTATGTACTGCCTAGGCTTGTGAACCCTGTTTTCACTCAGATTGCTCCAAGTCTTTCAGAACTTCCCAAATCCTTCCAAAATAATTTCCATGATGTTATAAGGTCTTCCATTCACCTCCGTGTTGAATTTGGCCCTTCGCTCTACTCCAAGGGGTTGATCCAATCCCGGGAAGCCCAACAATAGCCCTTTCCTATACTTCCAAAAGATAACATTTTCAATGAACTCGTAAAATCACGTAGGATAATATCATGACATTGGTTGGGAATTCATTTAAACTGACTGAATAGATCTGGGGATTCTTAGGAATGATAAAACATGAAAATTTTGGCATAGGGGTATAGTTGTCATGCTCATAAATTGTCAATTTCCCTGTTGCACATTCTCATGACAACACTCTTGTACCCCACCCACACCAAACTTGGCTCAAATGCATCTACTCAAGGCATACCCACTAGACACACACAGACAATGTGCTCATAGACCCAATAGTGTAGAATTAAAGTACAACATAGACTGAACTTGTGGAGCTGTCCATACGCCTATAGCTCTCTATAAAGTTATACTGAATGCCGGCGCCAGAAAAGCATGTCCTCACCAATCATGTCATGTAAGACTACCATTAGTGATCATGGGAATCTCTCACCCTCTACATCTGGTAGTGTAAAACAGTAGACTACCTCCATCAGTAATACTACTAGCCTCATCTCCTTTGGACGGGATATGTACATCTCTCCATAGCTAAGAATGGTGTTGTGGAATGTCAAATCTGCCATGCCCTCCCCAAATACCATAAGCATCAAATCCTAGGATGCCTATGAGGAGATTGAATATGTCTTCATTCCTAATATGGGTAACCGTAGGATCCTGAACATGTCCTCTAGGGTGAATTTCATCTCACCTTTTTGGTAGGTGGAACATGTTGGTCATGAAATCCCATCTATTGATGAGGGCAACCATCGACTCGAGTGTCGACTACATGCCGGTAGCATCAAAACCCACTCAAGCTTGTGTCCTCCACATGTCACAACTCCTCGGGTGTCACCGACCAGTGAACTATCACGAGCAGGGGTGGCACCCTGTCTCTCATCCTCAGCTGATCTCTCACCTTCATTCAACAAAAAAATCACATCATTTAAACACAACTATATCTACATTAAGCCATACCCACTCCCACTCCCATTACCCTACCTCTTTTACTTCACTCCTTACCTATTTATCCCATGGCCTACCCTCCACCCCAACCCAACCCTCCCCAACCGACCCCAACCCAACCCTAACCAACCGACTTACCTACCCTACACCTACCCAACCCAATATCACCTTACCTATTTACACACACCCCGATCCCTCACTTACTTCCATTTTGACCCACTCCCTAACCTTACCTATTTTCCCACACATCTATACATTTTTCCCTAACAACTCCACCCTTACCTATTCTTACCCCTTACCTATGTTATGATTTTCACCAAAACCACTCTTCTCACCCCTATCTACCTCACCCACCCAATCTTGGACTCCTTTCGCCCACATTTCCTCCAATTATTACTAGTACCGGTTACCCCTAACCGACCCCCGGTCCCCTTCAACTCGCATCACCACCGCTTGTGACCGATACTTGGCACACTCAAATCGACATCAATGCTAGCATCCAACCGACACCGGTCACCACCGCGCATCCAAAACCCACGATGCCCAAACCCCATTTTCCCTTAAATTCCCTTTTCCTCCCTTCTACCCACCCAATCCTACCCAAATCCCTCCTACACCCTTCCCTACCCCTTCTTCACCTAATCCCTCCCTCCCCACTCCTATTTTACTGGATTTCCCTCCCATAATTCAAAATTTATTTTCCCCCAAAAATAAAAAACCATTTTTACCCACCTAACCTTTAATTCAATTTAACAAATAAAACAAGTAGGATTGAATCCTACCTCATCGTGTTGCCATCTACGTGGTGGCACCTCTAGCCACTACATTGGTGGTCCCCCCGATCCCTCTCCTACCTTTGCCATCACCCAATGACCACTTACTCTCCAATCACTCAATCCAATCAAATTGATCCAACCTAGCTCGTGGATCCACCTATCAACCAACTCTCACCAGCCACGTGGCTCACCAACTCAGTCCTCAGCCTCACTCTGTCACTTTTCACCTTTTTCCTCTCTCTCTTGTCATTTTCCCAATTCGCTAAAAGACAAATGATTTGAAAAATGTGGTAATTTTTCTTTTTATAACCTACCCGACTTGACCAGCGATGGTTTCACCTTAATCGACATCGGTCCTGTGCCCTATCTTACCATGGTCAGTCCCTCTTGACCGGCATTAGATCCTTTTAACCATCATTAGTTTACCTACTTAGTATTTTTCCTACCTTCTACCCCCAATTTTTGACCTGAATCCTTTTTACCTCACCCATACCTCACTTGGACACTTCACTATATCCTCTTGACCTTATCATTTTCTACCTCACTTCGTTCTCATTCGGGGACTCGTAACATTTACCTATAGCTCAGCCCTACCCGTGCCGTGACCTAGATATTTGGACCTGGAACATCGCTAGTGACCTTTGACCTCATGTGTTCACTATACCTTGTGGCACTATTACCTATGTTGATGGACATTCTAACCTTACCTTGCCTCTTGTCATGACCATTTATCCTGACCCAACCCTTGGTGTACCGGAACATACCTAAACGTTCCTACACCTAACCTATGTCATGTTTCTTGACCATATCCTATACCTTGGATACCGGACTCACTTCAACCTTGTTTGGATAAACCTATCGACCTTAGACAATGTAGAGTTTTCTTACTCTTCAACTTGGTACCGTGCTGTAGTTTATATGTGTGTGTGTATTTGACTATTACTACCTTTGACCCTAACCCATTACCTGGATTACCCAAGTGGACCTTTTTCCCTTTTTACCCATTACCCCACTTCTTCTTCATCACATTCACCTTTTATCAAACCACTCACCGATTCGACTTCTCCCTCATTAGTTCCTAGTTTGAGGGGGATCACCTTCACCAACACATGGGGTGATCACATCTTATTTTTTGTCGACGTCGCTTACCAAAAAAAGCTACGCAACAAAAAGGGGAAAAAAGTAGACACTAAAATTGGGTCATACTCCCCTTGGTCCCTCGTCAAATAAACACCTTGAACACATCCACCTAGCCATGGCCCCCTTCATCTCACTATAATATTAATTTAATTAATTAAATTAAATTAATTCATTATCCTCACCATATTTATTATTTAAATATCCTAATTCGGATAATGCCCACATATCCACCTCACCTAGACACCTCATCTAACCACCTCACCCTAAGACCTATTCTTAGTAAGTTGCCATAACTAACTAAGACCTACCCAAACCCTAAAAATCAAAGCATACATTCCCTCTAACAACATTCCTACACGTTAGAAGGAAGTTTCCATTCTAATCCACAAAGCAAAACGAACAAGAAACCAAAAATCAAGGGGATTTGCCTATTTTAGTAAACCTAGGAAATCTCAACTTAACCGACCTCACTTACCCTAAACTATCGCCGGTTAAGACAGAACCACTATCACTTACCATTTAACCCCAAAATAACCTTAGTTTGAGGTTGGAACATTTCTAAGAGATAATCACATCTTTTCAGAACAAGTGACGAAGCTAGAGCTACATGCAAGCAAAACCAACATTAGTACACACATCAGAGCATCCATAGCCAACACTAAAATCAATCACAGAGCCATTTTCCTTCACGGAGCATCCAGGGAAGTGCCAACACCACACTAAGTTCCTTCCATTTGATCACCCACCATTTCCAACCAAACATCAAGCTTGTACAAGCAGTAATTTTTGTTAACTAGCACTGGTTCATTATCATTTGAGTAGATCTTTTTACTTTTGTTGTTAGTTTCTGCTCCCATTCCCATTCCCCACCATTTTACCTCCATGAAAACTTGACCATCCCTTTACCCACACCATTGAACTTCCCATATCTATACTTTCATCATTCTTGTGCATACCTAAGACCCACACGAACCTTTCCATTTCCCTGTCATTCTCATCTAGCACCAGATCTATCACCTTGCCAAGTTTTATTGAGTTTCCTATACCCTAACCATACGATGCTAGTTACGCAACTATTGCTAGTTAACCTAAACCAACACCGGTCATACTAGACTGAAGTTAGTCTTTGTGTGTTTTACCAAAAACCAAGAATAGAGTTTCTAAACCTCCACTAAATACCCAAAACCACCCATAATCTCACCCCGACCCGTACTAGTACCCCACGACAAGACATTGACTTTTAGATTCAGTCATAGCTTAACATGTTGTGAATGAATTTACTTATTGTCGATGAATGAGATACCTAAATCATTTTAAATACGAGGTTTTCCTTTATTGTTAGCATTAAGTTGTTTTTAAACAGTGGCATTGATAGCCATCTAGGAAGTATCACACTTCACGATCTAGCACATGCTAGGTAGTCCACTGCATATATTGTTTAACTTTTATTTGGTGGTATTCTTTTCCATTTTAGATAGTTTCTCCAAGAAAAAGGAATCTCTCATGATCACCGTGGATCCGTAAGTCATATGCGTGCAACAACCTACAACCAACATTTCATCGTATTCCTCCTAGCCCTTTACCCTTATCTATTTCATCAATATTCAAAGAAACGCATATAGAATCGGGTGAAACACCCATATCTTGGATCTATTATGGGATATTTTTTTCACTTAACCTAGTTAGCTAAAAATTATGGGATCAAGGGATCAACTACTAGGTTACAAGATCACAGCTAGCACAAACAAGATTAGGATTAACAATCAAGAATGACTTGTAAAAATTCTTCTAGCAACAATTAGCAACAAGCACAAGGTCAAACAAGAGGTTTAAATTCATCACTTAGGTTAGGAAGGTAAATTCTCTCTCAACCCTAGCTTTAAAAGGCTTACAGGGTTCAACTTGATTTTTCATGTAATTAGATTCATAAAAATTTCCTAAATCATGCCCATTGGATAGGAAATTTTCTCACCTTTCCAACCATATAAAGAAGTCCTCCTAACTCCTCATAATTTGCAAGATATGGGCCGATGGAGTTTAGGGGGAAATTTTCCCTTGGGGAGTCCGCGGGCTTAGGGAGGGGGACATGTGGCACTTCCCGATTGGCGCGGGAAAATGCGGGCTGGTGGAGCATTCATGAAAATGGAGATTTTAGGCCAAAATCCCAAGGGTGAAAAATTGTTGCGCGCCTCCACCAAGGAGAAAACTCCTGCCACATGTGTCAAAATCTTATTGGTCGCGGGGAGGAGCGGACCAGGAAAGAGCAAAAAGGGAAATTGAGATTTTGGAGTTAAAATCTCAATGGAGAAAATAACTCGTGCTCCCACCGAGGTCTAATCTACCACATGTCATCACATGATTGGATGCGGGGCTGGTGGGCCGAGGAAAAACTTGGGAATTTTTCCCAAAGCCAAAACCCAATTTTCCAAAGGAAAATTTTCCTTCCCTCCTCCACCGTCGTCAAAATGCCACGTGGCGTCCTATGATTGGACGTGGGCTAGTGGGGCCAAAATGTCAATTTTTCCCAAAAAAATTTAAAAAAAAAAGGTTTAAAAGAACCCGTGCCTCTGCCATAGCCACAAGGGGACATGTGGTGCCCTCTGATTGGCTGCAGGCCGGTGGAGGAAAAGTGAAAATTTTCCCAAAATTTTCAAAAAGTTTAAGGGGTAAAATTTTATCCGCGCGTCGCCTCGCCCACCGAGGACATGTGGCAGCCTCTGATTGGCTGTGGGCTGGTGGAGGGAAAATTGAAAATTTTCCCAAGGTCCAAAATTTCAAAAAAATTTCCTAAGGCCGAAATGACGGGAAATTTTTGGCTTGCGGGCCCGCTAGGGAAAATTTTCCCAAATTTTCCCGCCCAAGCTCAAAAATTTCAAAGTGCCATAACTTGAGCTAAAAGCTCTTATTTTGGGAAAATGAGGACTTTTCAGAAATCTCTCAATGCCCTATTTGCATAAGAAACATAAAATTTGTTTTTAGATGAAGTTTTAAGGGTAAATTTTGTAAAAACGATCTGCAAGCCTTTGTTTGGCAAACTGGCAATTTCCAACTTATAATTTTGATAAAATTAGAACTCCTCCTTCACTCAATATGTCAAATAGACATGGAGGATCAGTCTAGGGAGGGTTTAGAGTGTTTTAGGGAAGTCAATTTATCCAATCTGTTCAAGGTTGCATTTTTCCAAATAGACGGAAAAATGACTATCTGAAGCTCGAATTGAAATTCATTAAGTTTTGAGATTCATTCTTGACTGTTATAGTGAATTTGAGTTCCTTAGGTAATACTAAGTCTAATTTTCAATGTTTCATAACTTATTGTTTAGTGCAAGTATGAGCTGTTCATTTTTATTAAAATGTGAATTGCTAGATGAAGTATATTACAGTGAACTATTTCTTTAAACTGGAATCTCCATTTTGTCATTTAAATGTGCATATGATTCCTAACTTAGTCAAATACCTTGCTCATTAAATCATCCATCTAATTCTGAATGAAAATACATTTCTAAATTCAGTTTTAATATACATTTTGCAAGGAAAATAACATTGACTTCCATTCCATATGCATTCTTCTATCAACATTCCAAACAGAAATTTACAATCTTCAACAATAATTCACATCTAACATGCAAAGCACTTTTAAGAAAGGAATGAAATCTTTTGATGATTAACAATGCATTCTTTTCAACTTATCACCTTCCATTTGTATTCAAATACAGTACATAAAACATACAACACTGTTTCTTATTCTTTTTCAAAATAGAATCTCATTCTTGGACAACAATTCAAATCTAGTGCACATTACAATTTTGAAAACTACTTCAATCCTTTATTCATAATTCCATAACACTTTTACAACTTGTCACTTTTCCAATTTGAATTGGTTTCAAATTACAAAATACAAAGCATAGAAATATCATTTACATTTTCTTTCCAAAGCAAAATAGAGAAGTATAATTCTTCTTGTACATTTCTCAATTCAATTACAACTTCCATTAACAATGCAATGCTTCACATTACAACATTTATACATTCATCCACTCAAGGTGGGAAGGTTACATTGAATTTACTCAAAGGAAATGATTGTCAAACTGTGAAATTCTTTCTCCAAACAACAACATGCTTGTTTCTTCTTCTTTTCAACTTTGATCACAACAAGGAAGGGGGAAAGGCAACACTCTCCACCCAACCAAGACATCCAATGAGAAAGGAGAAGCCATCCTTCCCCATTGGCCCCGAGCCCCAAACCATATTGAAATGGAGCATGAATATCAACACATGGCAACAAGGCTTCTATCACATACAAACAACATTCACATTGCATACAATCAACAAAATGCACAGTTCAAAATAAGACAATAGTTCCCAACTGCATTTGAAATCAATTCATACAACACATAGGCTTGATCAAGCAAGCCAACAAGAGCAAGAACTATGGGAACTCCTTATGCCTCCCAATTTGGAATTGGGCATCCACCAAAATGCATACCACCAATAAACATATCAACCCATAAACCTTATATCTCCCAACCCCTCCTTATGCCCCCAAGTTTATCCCTTATGCCCCCAGAGTAAGAAATGCAAGCAGTTTCTTTTCCAAGGTGGATCCCAAACCAAAACTCCCTCCTCAATAAAATAGTGCCATTGGCAATCCCTTATGCCCCCATATGAAATCCCCATAGCCTTCTCCTACACCATGCCCTAAGAATTCTACCCAACCAGCCAAGAATGCAAACACAAACACCATTTAAACATGCATGCAAGAGAAGGAAAACAATTTAAAACACAACTCAAGATCCTACCTCTCCATAATGGAGTTTGTTCCAAGCTCACAAGCTTTCCACAATGTCAAAGTGCAGTCCAAAACCAACAAATTATAAGCATGCAAAAATACTCCAAGCTCTTCCTCAACAAGCTCCAAAATAAACAACACCAAAAAAATGCCCCCAAGAGGAAATAACAAAGTTTCAACAACCATAAACAAGCAAGGAGTTTCACTTTTATAGGAGAGGGAAGAGAAGAGGATGATGTGGATCCATGTGGGATGCCACATCATTCTTCCTCAACCCCAAGAGGAAAGTCAACATCCTTCACCAAATCACAATAAATAAAAATGACAAAATCACTTACATACTCCAAAATGCCCATACTCCAAAAGGACCAAATTAAAAACATGTAAGGGAAGTGCAATTAAAACTTACATATTGTCACTTCAAAATGCATTATAAATGCCTACATTTAACCTCTAAACCATAGGCATGGTTGGTGGATCATTTTAAGAGGTGTGGGACAAGTTTAACTTGTCCCACAAGCCTCCAAATTTGGCCTCCAAGGTCAAATTCGAATTTCATAAAGATGGAGTGTTTAACATTCCAAAATCTGCCTTACATACTCTTACATGTTTCTTACACATTCTTACATATTAACTTACACACTCTTCCAACATTATTATTTAAACTCAACAACTTTATTAATTACATTCCATGTCCCAATTAAATTTAAATAAAATTTAACTATATGATCTCTCACATTAATCTACCACATTTAAATTAATTAAAAGAAGGAACACATTACAAATAAAATACATACAACAATAATTAAAAGGAACACATAAATAAAACACATATCCCATGGTCACATATAATGGAAATCCCCCATGGGAATTCCTAACATAACACAACACACAAACTCATAACACAGTTGCCATGGTGACCTTGTTGATTTCACTGGAATTTTAATATGGTTAGTCTCCAGTCCCCCAACATTGTTGTGATTTTTAACCTACAAAATGCAAATACCTCCTTCAGCCTCATGGCCATATCAGAACATCCAAAATGATATAAACAATATCTCAAAATCATCCAAACACACAGATCACAACAATATCAATAATTCAACATTATCATTTTTAATTAAATAAATCAACTATATCATCATCAAAATCTACCATACCAGATCTACTCAAAATATCCAATATCATAAGTCCAAATCAACATCTATAATATGTCCATGTCACAACAGTATATCATCAACCACATATAGAAAATGTCTCTAGTAATCATCATGCATAATAACCGAATCCAGATCAATACTAATCCATGATCTAACATCTAACCATCATACTGAAAACAAAACATAATAGTGTCCATAATATGATCAATAGTATCAAAATCAGTATCTAAAAGTGTCAAAGGGAAGTGGGCACTACATCCCCCTCCCCTTAGACTCGACTTCCTCCTAGAAGTCACTAGAACAAATGTGGAAACTACACTCGTAATACTATGGCATCCTCCCAAGTGGCTGCAGTCTCATCATATATGTCCCACTGCACCCGTACCTAATCAATCTCTACCTCAAGGCCTAGGGTCTTGTGATCTATGATATGGATGGGCTCCACCATCACCTACCCCTGATCCTACACCTGCAATGATGTCTAGTCCAACACATGAGAAGGATCTGCAATGTACCTCCTAAGGACAAAAACATGAAACACATCATGTATGCGAGACAAGTTGGGTGGCAATGCTAGATGGTAAGCCAAAGGGCTGATACGCTCCAAGATCTCAAAAGGACCAATGAATCTAGGAGCTAACTTAGAACCTTTTCCATAATGGATAGGGCTCTTATGTGGTCTAACACGAAGGAACACCTTCATGCCCACATCAAAGCTATGATCAATCCTATGTTGATCCACATACTTCTTCTGCTTGTCCTGTGCCTCCTGCAATCTCTACTTATCAACACTACCTCTTTGCTCCATGTCCTACAAAAGAGTTGGTCCAAGAGATACTCTATCCTCTAACCTGTCCCAGCTAAGGGGTGTCCTGCACTCTCTACCATATAATGCCTGAAAAGGAGCCATGCCTATAGAACTCTGAAAACTATTATTGTAGGAAAACTCCACTAAGTATAGGTACTCCTCCCACTTAGACTACTGATCCATCACATACATCCTAAGCATATCCTCCAAAATCTGATTCACTCGCTCGGTCTATCCATCTTGTCTCAGGATGATATGTTGTGCTGAAGTTAATCCTCATCTCGAGGACATACTTGCATGGTAGTCCAGAAATGTGAAGTGTACAAAGGATCGCGGTCACAAATGATCTTCCACGAATCCCGTGCAACCTAACAATCTCATCCAAATAAAATCATGCCACTGCTCTAGTAGCTATATAAGTGGTCTTCACCGAGAGAAAAGTGAGCCACTTTTGTCAATTTATCAACCGTGACCATAATGGCATCATGGTGATATCTCGACATAGGTAGCCCACAATGAAATCCATGGAAATGGTGTCCCACTTCCATTCGGTATGGCATGAGGATAAAGAAGACCTGTTGGATGTTGATGTTTGGCCTTAACCCTCTAGGCACTCTAAACACCATGACACAAACTGAGCCACATCTCGATGAAGTCCTCTCCAGTGGTACAACTATCTCAAAGTAGCGTGCATCTTCTTCACCCCAGGATGGGCTGAATAGGGTGCACGATGTGCCTCTACCAAGATGTCTTGCCTCAAGCCTCCATCTCTGGGAACATATATCCTACCTCTATGCCTGAGAAGACCATCTTGCCTCTAAGGAAAATCCATCAAACTTCCCCTCAAGGGGTCTCTTGTGACTCGATCTCTACTCATACTGCCATGTAGAAGTTGTCAAGAGGAAATGTTTGAAGAATCTTCTCTCTGAAATCTATGCTCACTGAGGTAGCCATAGCCACATGTCTCTGTCTGCTAGAGCATATACTTTACCACATTCTCTTTCCCCTTCACATGCTCTATCTCCATGTCATACTCATAAAGAAACTCCATCCAACGCCATTGACGAGCGTTTAGATTGGGTTGCATGAAGAGGTGGCGAAGACTCAAATGATCTATCCTGAGTGTGAATCTCCATCCAAGAAGAAAATGCCTCCATCTAACCAAAGCATGCACAACTTCCCACAAGCTCAAGATCATGGGTAGGATAATTAAGCTCATGATCCTTGAGTTTGTGAGACTCAAAAGCTACAACCCTGCCATCTTGCATCAACACACCTCCAAGCCCTGCTAAAGAAGCATATGTGTAAATAAAGAACTCACCCTGTGGATCCGGCACTACAAGAATGGGTGCTTTAGTGAGGCACTCCTTGAGTGTCTGAAGGCCTACTCACACATCTATCCATCCAAATAAAACTTTTCCCTTTCCTCTGAAGGGAAGTGATAGGGTGTACAATCCAAGAGAAGTCCTGAACAAATCTCTAGTAGTATCCTACTAAACCCATGAAGCTGCACACCTCGGTCACTATAGTGGGTGTTGGCTAATCCATAATGGCTCTAATCTTGGAAGGATCAACTTGCGATACCTTCCCCAGAAATAATATGACCCAAATACTACACCTCTGATCTAGAAGAAAGCACACTTCTCCAAGTTCCCATAAAGTTGCTTTGCTCACAAAGACACTAGAGAACCTATCAAGGTGCCCCTCGTGCTCCTCACGTGTACGTGAGTATATCAAAATGTCATCTAGGAAGATGAGCATGAAGTGATCTAAAAGGTTCTGAATACCCCATTCATCAAACTCATAAACACTGCGGGGGCATTCGTCAAACCAAAAGGCACCACTGTGAACTCATAGTGCCCATATCTCATGTGGAAGGTGGTCTTATGAATGTCCACCTCCAAAATCCTCAACTGATGGTAGCCTAACTTGAGATCAATCTTAGAGAACACCATGGCTCCCTTCATCTGATCAAACAAGTCATCAATACGAGGAAGAGGATAACGATTCTTGATCATCACTTTGTTCAACTGGCGGTAATCAATACACAACCACAATGATCCATCCTTCTTCTTCACAAAAATCACCGGTGCACCCCAAGGGGATACACTAGGATGGATAAGGCCCTTCTCCAAAAGGCCCTCAAGCTACAACTTGAGCTCACAGAGCTCCGGGGTGGTCATCTGATAAGGTGCCCATGAGATAGGCTCTGCTCCTGGAACTAGATCTATATGAAATCAATCTCACGTGGGGTGGTATCCCTAGTAGCTCCCCTGAAATACATCAAAAAACTCTCTCAAGATGGGATGATCATCTAGCGATGGTCCACTAGACCCATCCTCTATCTATCACTAACTATAACAACATACATCTAGACAACCCATCGCACACACCGCTTAAGCTGCATAGCGGAAATGGTGTGAATAGAAACGGGTCTCTTACCCCCAAGATCACCGACTCAACTCCCAAATCATCTACACAAGCTATAGTCTTATGATAACAATCCATCCTGGCCCTATGTGTAGATAGCCAATCCATACCTAAGATAACTCCATACGAGCCCAAAGGAAGAATACGGAGATCTGAGGTGGTGGTGAAAGGTCCCAAATCCACAACACACTCCTTAACTAAGGAGTCCACGAGATCTTGGCTCCAGAAGCCATCTCGACATCCCAACTAAGACCCTACCTAACTACCACCAGCCTACATCACTCTACTAAAGATGGTGCAATGAAAGAATCAAAAGAACTAGAATCAAACAATACAGAGGTAGGAATACCACCAATGCTACTGTGGTCTCAATGAATGTGCTCTTGGTGCTCTTCTGGTGGTTCTCAACCACTTGCATAAATCCTATGGTTGCATCCCATGTCACCAACTATCAGCTCAGAAACCGGTGCCTTACCCTTGTTAGGGTTATGAGGACAATCTCTCCAAAAATGTCCAGCTACTCCACATCCAAAGCAACCACCTGATCCTCTCCAAGGAACAACACCTCTAGTAGGTGCCCTAGAAGCTTGTGGTGTGGATCTTGATGATCCGGTTGTGGTCTTGTTGTGCCTCTGCTAGTGAGCTCTAGTTGACTGAGCTCTAGGTCCACCCTGTGTCCTGATGGGACCCCTAGGAGGAGGCCCCATGCTCTGACCTCTCTGTGCATCAACTCTCTGTGGAGGTCTATACGGTGGGTGGGACTACTGCTTTTTGCTACTTTGTGGCCTAAAGGATGACTATGTTGAATGTTAACCACCATGAGGAGAGGTACTTGAACCTCTCGATCTACCATCCTTGCATCTGCTGAATGTGGCTCTTGACTCGGTCTCTAGCCTGTTGGGTTTTACCCCAGTCTCCTCTGTAATATAGGCCTTCTCAATGGCCTCTGCTAAATTTTGTGGATAGTGAATCCACACTACACCTCCAATGTCTAAATTCAGGCCCATGGATGAACTTGTGAATCCATACCTTCTCATCCTACATATACTCTACATACTAAAGTAGATCTAGAAATCTACTCTCATACTCTGCTACTGAAAGGGTAGCCTGTCGGAGGTCATGGAACTCATCAATCCTCTGTTGGATGAACCTCCATGATAGATATACCTACTCTCCTGAATCTCTCCTCAAATAGCTCCCAAGTCATTGTCTCTGAATCTACATGGAGCTTCTGCTCCTCTTTCCTCCACCATACTCCTGCTCCATCCCTCAGTAGATGGATCACAACATGAGCTTTCATGTTGCTAGAACAAGGACAAAGCTTGAAGCAACCACTCAAGCTCACTAGCCAGGCCTCTGCCTAAAATCCACCTATATCACCTAAGTAATGTGAGGGCCTAAGCTTTAGGATCTCCCTGATGTGATCCACTGTTGTGGTCTGTCGGCCTCTAGGTCTCTCTGCATGCTCATCCCTAAGCCTAGGGCTCTGAGACCTCTCTCTATGCTCTAAAACTCTATCACCTATCTCCTAGGTGGTGAATCTACTCTGATGACTCTCACATGGGAGTTCTCTCCTCTATGCTCCTCGCTAAGTCGAGGGGGTACCTAACCCTCGATAGAAGGAGCTCTATCATGACTAGCTACATGCCCTCCTACTAATCCTCCACGTAGAGTGGCATTAACATCCTGAAGGGTCTATAGAATCTGAGGTAGAATGGCTGCTACACCCTGATCCGGTGTGGTGGTGGTGGTGGTGGTGATCGAGTCTCTGTGAAGGTTCCTCTCACTCCGTCTGAGCCTCCTACATAGACCAAAGTGAGAGTTAGTTCATTTGCTAAGTTATACAACTTCCATGTTTACTAAAAACATACAAATTCTTGCTAAGTTGTTTTCTAGGTTTCAAGTGTGCTAGGTTTAAGTTTTCATGTCTCAAGTTTTCTAGTGTGCCCAATGGTCCAAGCCTTTGAACCACTACTTTGATACCAAACTGTAGTGCCCATTTAAACAACCACTTGAGACCCAAAAAAACAACTTAGGGTTAGCTAGAAAATTATGGGATAATTTTTTTTTTTGTTTAAGGGATCAATTACTAGGTCACAAGATCACAATTTTCACTAATAGATTAGGATTAACAATCAAACCTACTTACCAAAAAAAGTTTCCTTCTATTAACAATTATAAACAAGCAAAAGGTCAAATTTTAGAGTTTAAATTCATCACTTAGGTTAGGAAGGTAAACCCCAACCCTACTTTAAAGGCTTAGAAAGGTTCAACTTGATTTTTCTCATATAATTAGACATCAAAACTTTCCTAAATCATTCCCATTGATAGAAAATTTTCTCACCTTTCCAACCATATAAAGAAGTCCTCCTAACTCCTCATAAAACTCAAGATATGGGCCAGGGGAGTTTAGGGGAAAATTTTCCCTTTGGGAGTCACGTGGCTTAGGAGAGGGACACGTGCACTTCCCGATTGGCACGGGAAAATGCGGTCAGGGGGAGCATTCATGAAAATGGAGATTTTAGGCCCAAAATCCCAAGGATGAAAATTTTCGTGCGCCTCTGCTAAGGAGAAAACTCTTGCTACGTGTCAAAATCTTATTGGTCGTGGGGAGAAGTGGACCAACGGAGGAAAAAGGGAAATTGACATTTTTCGAGTTAAAATCTCAATGGAGAAAATAACTCTGCTCCCACCGAGGTCCGATCTGCCACATGTCATCACAAGATTAGGGGAGGGTGGAGTTGCGGGCTGGGGAAAAACTTGAGAATTTTTCCCAAAGCCAAAACCCAATTTTCCAAAGGAAATTCCCTCCTCCACCATTGTCAAAATGCCACGTGGCATCCGTGATTGGACACGGGCCGGCGGGGCCAAAACATGAATTTTTCCCAAAAAAATTTAAAAAAAAGGGTTTAAAAGAACCCATGCCTCCACCATAGCCACAAGGGGACACGTGGCACCCTCTGATTGGTTGCGGGCAGTGGAGGAAAAGTGAAAATTTTCCCAAAATTTTCAAAAAGTTTAAGGGGTAAAATTTTATCCGTGCCTCCGCCTCAGCCCCTGGAGGACACGTGGCAGCCTTTGATTGGCTATGGGCCGGTGGAGGGAAAAGTGAAAATTTTCCCAAGTCCAAAATTTTGAAAAAAATTTTCTAAGGCGAAATTTTGATGGGAAATTTTTGGGTTGCGGCCAATAGGGAAAATTTTCCCAAATTTTCCCAAGGCACAAAAAATTTCAAAGTGTCATAACTTGAGCTAGAAAGCTCGGTTTTGGGAAAACAAGGACTTTTGGAAATCTCTCAATGCCCTCTTTGCACAAGAGAACATAAAATTTTATTTTAGATGAATTTTTAAGGGTCAATTTTGTAAAAATGATCTGCAGGCCTTTATTTGGCAAACTGGCAATTTCCAACTTATAATTTTGATAAAATTAGAACTCCTCCTTTGCTCAACATGTCAAACAGACATGGAGGATCAATCTAGGGAGGGTTTAGAGTGTTTTAGGGAAGTCAATTTATCCAATCTATTCAAGGTTGCATTTTTCGGCAATAGACGGAAAAATGACTATGTGCAAGCTCCGAATTGAAATTCATTAAGTTTTGGAGATTCATTCTTGACTGTTATAGTGAATTTGAGTTCCTTAGGTAGTACTAAGTCTAATTTTCAATGTTTCATAACTTATTGTTTAGTGCAAGTATGAACTGTTCATTTTTATTAAAATGTGAATTGCTAGGATGAAGTATATTACAATGAACTATTTCTTTAAATTGAATCTCCATTTTGTCATTTAAATGTGCATATGATTCCTAACTTAGTCAAATACATTGCTTATTAAATCATCCATCTAATTCTAAATGAAACTACATTTCTGATTTCAGTTTTAATATACATTTTGCAAGGAAAATAACATTGACTTTCATTCCATATGCATTCTTCTTTCAACATTCCAAACAACAATTTAAAATATTTTCAACAATAATTCACATCTAACAAGGTAAAACACTTTTAAGAAAGGAATGAAATATTTTTGATTAACAATGCATTCTTTTCAACTTATCACTTTCCATTTGTATTCAAATACAATACATAAAACATACAACACTGTTTCTTATTCTTTTTCAAAACAAAATCTCATTCTTGGACAACAATTCAAATCTAGTGCACATTACAATTTTGAAAACTACTTCAATCCTTTATTCATAATTCCATAACACTTTACAACTTGTCACTTTTCCAATTTGAATTGGTTTCAAATTACAAAATACAAAGCATAGAATATCATTTACATTTCTTTCCAAAAAAAAAACAAAGTATAATTCTTCTTTACATTTCTCAATTCAAATTCAACTTCCATCATAACAATGCAATTCACACATTAAAACATTTATACATTCATCCACTCGAAGTGGGAAAGGTTACATTGAATTTACTCAAAGGAAAAAGGACTATCAAACTGTGAAATTTCTTTCTCCAAACAACAACATGCTTGTTTCTTCTTCTTTGCAACTTTGATCACAACAAGGAAGGGGAAAGGCAACACTCTCCACCCAACCAAGACATCCAATGAGAAAGGAGAAGCCATCCTTCCCCATTGGCCCCGAGCCCCAACCATATTGAAATGGAGCATGAATATCAACACATGGCAACAAAGGCTTCTATCACATATAAGCAACATTCACATTGCATACAATCAATAAAATGCACAGTTTAAAATAAGACAATAGTTCCCAACTACATTTGAAATCAATTCATACAACACATAGGCTTGATCAAGCAAGCCAACAAGAGAAAGGACTATGGGGAACTCCTTATGCCTCCCAATTTGGAATTGGGCATCCACCAAAATGCATACCACCAATAAACATATCAACCCCATAAACCTTATATCTCCCAACCCCTCCTTATGCCCCCCCAATTTTATCCCTTATGCCCCCAAGAGTAAGAAATGCAAGCAGTTTCTTTTCCAAGGTGGATCCCAAACCAAAACTCCCTCCTCAATAAAACAATGCCATTGGAAATCCCTTATGCCCCCATATGAAATCCCCATAGCCTTCTCCTACACCATGCCCTAAGCATTCTACCCAACCAGCCAAGAATGCAAACACAAACACCATTTAAACATGCATGCAAGAGAAGGAAAAATAATTAAAACACAGCTCAAGATCCTACCTCTCCATACTGGAGTTTGTTCCAAGCTCACAAGATTTCCACATGTCAAAGTGCAGTCCAAAACCAACAAATATAAGCATGCAAAAATACTCCAAGCTCTTCCTCAAACAAGCTCCAAAAGAAACAACACCAAAAAAATGCACCCCAAGAGGAAATAACAAAGTTTCAACAACCATAAACAAGCAAGGAGTTTCACTTTTATAGGAGAGGGAAGAGAAGAGGATGATGTGGATCCATGTGGGATGCCACATCATTCTTCCTCAACCCCAAGAGGAAATTCAACATCCTTCACCAAATCACAATAAATAAAATGACAAAATCACTTACATACTCCAAAAATTAACCCATACTCCAAAAGGACCAAATTAAAAACATGTAAGGGAAGTGCAATTAAAACTTACATATTGTCACTTCAAAATGCATTATAAATGCCTACATTTAACCTCCAAACCATAGGCATGGTTGGTGGATCATTTTAAGAGGTGTGGGACAAGTTTAACTTGTCCCACAAGCCTCCAAATTTGGCCTCCAAGGTCAAATTCGAATTTCATAAAAGATGGAGTGCTAGACCTTCCAAAATCTACCTTACATACTCTTACATGTTTCTTACACATCCTTTCAACATTAACTTACACACTCTTCCAACATTAATATCTAAAGACAACAACTTTATTAATTACATTCCACATCCCAATTTAATTTAAATAAAATTTAACTATATGATCTATCACATTAATCTACCACATTTAAATTAATTAAAAGAAGGAACACATTACAAATAAAATACATACAACAATAATTAAAAGGAACACATAAATAAAACACTTATCCCATGGTCACATATAATGGAAATCCCCCATGGGAATTCCTAACATAACACAACACACAAACTCATAACATAGTTGCCATGGTGACCTTGTTGAATTCACCTGAATTTCAATATGGTTAGTCTCCAGTCCCCAGACATTGTTGTGATTTTTAATCTAGAAAATGAAAATACCTCCTTCAGCCTCATGGCCATATCAAAACATCCAAAATGATATAAACAATATCTCAAAATCATCCAAACACATAGATCACAACAATATCAATAATTCAACATTATCATTTTTAATTAAATAAATCAACTATATCATCATCAAAATCTACCATACCAGATCTACTCAAAATATCCAATATCATAAGTCCAAATCAACATCTATAATATATCCATGTCACAATAGTATATCATCAACCACATATAGAAAATGTCTATAACAAATGAGCCATGCTCTTACATTTATAGATGAATCCATGGAGGAATAAGGGAAGTAGGGAAAAACCAAATTTGAAACACAACCACCAACAAGAAGCATTTAATGCCCGTAAATACACACGGAGTTATGTGAAGTATGCTTCCCAAAATTGTTTGGCATGTTGAAGAAGAAATGAGGGCAGATCATATCAAATTGGGTGGTTGGAGTAATTAGATCTGTTTATTAATGCTCAAAAAGATGTTTTCCCATTTCTTACCTATTAGATCGGCTAAAATTTGAATTAAACTTTACTCACTATAGTTGATGTCAACAACTCTCTCTCGACAAGTCTAGGAACACACTGATATGAGCTTTGTAGAAGAATATATGGATATCGAGTCATCATTACATGAAAAACATGTGTCGCATACGGATTAGCTGAAATGATGGCCAACTATGTGAATAAATGTTGTTTCTACCACTTGTCACTTACTGATTTGTTACAAGGATTTGCTGCACTTTGTTGGCATAATTGAGTGATTGTGTGCATCACACTCAAGCATGTCAAAATATGACCTGACACAAAAGAGTGTGAGGAAAGGATGCATGAAGAAAATAGAGGAAGGAACAAAGGGGGCATGCATGTTGTGTGTGGGGAAATGAGGAAAAATGCCGAGTAGAGAATGTGTGTTCAAGGTGCAAATATTAAAAATTAATGGGCGCAACGTGCAAGGGGGCTAGGGACTTAGTGATAGAAGCATGTAAGGGGCACGCAGAAGGGAAGAAAATAATTAGGAAGAAGGTGAATGCATAGAAGGTGGGTGCAAGGGAGAAGTGGAAGGAGAGAAAAGAAAGGGGTGCACAGGAAACTGCAACCAAGGAACCTACCATGTGACTTTGAGCACGCACAACATTGCAATGAATAACCTAGAGCCAGAATGTGTATGCAAGTTACCCAAATTGCTAGGAGAGATATTTGGATAAAAATTTTATTGCATACCCATCTACAAATGCTACATACAAATGGGCTCCTAAATTTTCTCCGTCTATGTCTCATGAACATCGTTCCATCACTTCTAATATGTATTCTTTGGTCAATCAAGTGCCACCTATTCAACCCACTCTGACTAAGCAACCACCTCTCACGGTCCATTTTTCATTATATCCTCCTACTAAGTCATCTGCAATATTACCAAGTCAAAAACAAAACCAACATCTCCTCCTCTCAAGTATTCTACGACGTTACCAAACAAGCAACCACTCACTATGCAAGACAAACAAACTCTAGCTAACTTATTTTGACTTCCGTTGCTCAAGGATCCTAAGCCATCACCACTTCAATGTCCAATTACTTTTTTCAAGGAAACTACTCCTTATATTGATCCTCTTAGCATCATTGACTAGATATCTATCACTTACATACTTGGGGGAACCATATCTTCCCCGTGACATTGGTATCAAATGTCTCTATCATCCCATGTATTAGATGCTCTGAGCTTTACATTATATCTCCTAAGCATAAATACAAACCACTTGATATAATTATATTGTCATTACCTGATAACTCACTCTTATGCTATGGTTCACACTTGATTGTTGAGGTCTCACTACATTCGTGAACCTCACCTCACATCACATAACACATCTCACACTCAGTGCATTAAAAACACATATCTCTCGTGTACATGCAACATAACACACTACCCAATGAAAAAATCTATCTCCATGGTTCATACTCAACTACCGAGGGTTTACATTTAAAATTAAACTCACCACACTCACTCACTCACTATGCTCTATGCTTTGATGATAATATATTTGTCAAGTACACATTCAAACTATTTCCCAATGATGCACTCTTATTCTACGATTCATTTTCGAATGGTGGGGGCATGTATAAATGAACCTAATCACATGCATATTCATTTACAATCACTCGGGGCATGCCAATCCTATAATTCACAATGAATTACATTCCATCTCATCCATAACATATCGCATATCTTGGTCGCATTTAGTCTTTCTTTCATTTAGTCTTTACATGTACACTTCATTTCCATGCTAGATAGATACTTTATATGTCATTATATATTTATATATACACATGCATGTTCACCTGCTTCTATTTGTGATCATAGAATCTACACAAATCAATATAAACAACATGGATGCTTGGCACAGTACCTCATACTAGTCCCACAATTGTTCCTTAGGGCATCCATTTCATACACTACAGTGTTATTGTTTCATTTTCATAGCACAATACTATATCAAATTATACACGCTTTTACATAATTTCTATCTTTCTACCATGCTAGGAGGTGCTTAATGTGTAGTATTTACTTTATAGGTCTATATGATTCCATGGTTGTCTGTTACATTTCTAGGCACTATTTTCTCTTGTATTCCATTGTATGCCATTTTTTTTTTTGGGATTTGCTATATGTATTTCTTATTCTCTCATTTCTTGTCTACTTGTGGTCACTTTGGCCTTGATTGTCTCACAAAATCATGAGTGATGTCACATTTTTGCAACCTACTTTTCATGGTCTACATTTTCTTCTTATGTATTATCTTCTTGCATCTTAACTTACACATTGTTTTCTTTCTTGTTAGCTTACTTCTTGTATTCCACATGTGTTTTTATCATGTTTTCACTAACAATTTTTTCCAACCACTTTTCTTACGTTTGATTTGGTTTCTACCAAGCAAACTCCCTCCCCTGGGGGCATCAAATTTAGCTTAGCGGTCCCTCCTTTGGGCCACATAATCCTTTATAATTTCACATGCACCCCAAATGAGGGGGAATAATTTAGGTGAATCAATCACCCGATAAAACATTCTATCATCACATTTTATTACCAATACAAAGACAATTTTTAGTCTCGGGCAAGGCTCAGAATCTAACTTGGTTACTTAGCACATCACAAACACTAGTTCCTAAACAAGAACAATAGTTCCCGGCACCACTGACCATTCCTAGATGCATGTGACTAGGGGTATTTACACAACATTTTTTAGTTCAACATAGTTTTTAGAATTTTCACAAAAAATTGTACAAGATAGAAAATGCTTTAACACTCGACATGCATGCATTCCACTCTCTTTTCTACTTTTGCATTGGATAAGAATTGTTTGAACTGGATTGGATTTTTACACAACATTTTCAATGGTGTTCTACACTTCAGGAAGTAGTTAAAGGTTGGAAGATGACACCAAAATTTTCTCCCTACACTTCTTCCATTCTTGGTATGAGATTTCCCAAAAACTTGCAGTCAGTGCAATTGGCATGAGATCACCCAAAAAAATCATTCTTCTACATCATCTTCATGATCCTTTCTATCTCTTCTCTCATCATGGATTAGGTGCACATGTTCCTTTTTCACATTTTCATATTTTTACATACTTTCTTTTATAATTTTTACTTGTTTTTTTATCATATACGCATATTTGACTACTTGTTTGTTGTTCTCTTTTGCATGCCCATCCTTATGGGAAGTGGTAGTCACATCACCACATCATCACTCATCAACACACTATAAACACATCAACAATAGGAATATAGAAACATATACACATAAGTTCTCACCCTAGGTTCATTATCATAACTTATTTTCACTTCCTTCTCTTTAGCACCCATGCTTCACATTTTTATCATTCCACACTTTTTCTTATCTCTCAACACACTTTTTTTCCATCGATCTACATGGTTATCAGGTACACATATCTTATCTAATCTATGTTATCGAGCATTCTCTCAACAACATAAAGTGGGGAAAATTTAGACACTAAACCACACACTTTGGGTATGTATCTAGTCTTGATCACATAATACTATTCATATGATTCCTAAGTAAGAAAAGTACTAATTGATCCATGTCTTTGGCCATATTTTCTTGATTTATATTACCACTTTTGATCTCACACTCTTTCTTGCCTAGTCTATCTTATTATACTTTGACATTTCTCACCCTGGACACCAACGCCTAGCCAGGGATGCCGGCGGCAGTACCCCATCCTCTCTCGGGTTCCCTCAACCTCTTTTTATTTTTTCACATCCTTTAGGTCTTTTATAGCTATTTAGGAATCTTATATTTTGGTATTCATCCTTTTTGGGTTAATTATGAAATTCAAGCAAGGGAATCATACAAATATACAATTATGTGACCATAATAATGGACCAAACACTAAGTATTAGCTATCACCACCTAAGGTTACATTCAAAGGCTATTCTAGAGAATTTAAGCATCCATTATAGCTCCATACAAGGGATAAGGGAATGTATTCTTCTGCATACACTTCATTAGAGAGGGAAGTTTATTTTGTTTCATCCACACATTTATCTACATTTTCTAGATCTAGCTACTTTATTGCTATCAAATGTGACACACACAAGAGCCACCTAGGGCATAATTTTGACACACACATGCGTAGAACTACATTTTATTTGAAATGTAGTGCAATTCTCAATCGTAATATCACTCGTTTAAAAACTTAGGATAATTTGATCCTTCATTTTTAATATTTTATTTTTGGGATTTGATGCACTTTTGAGGGTTTTGCAGCATTTATTTATCGCAGTTATTAGTGACATTGACAATCATTGTGTAAACTACTAGTGAGAAGAAGTGAAGGAAAATGAATACCTCACAACCCTTTGAAGGAGGATTTCTGAAGTTCTAAGTAGTAATAGGCACACGAGAGGAGGTCTCGCAACACCTTTAGGTGCCCTTGAACCATTTTAGGTGCTCCAGGTCTAGGAAAATCTTACGGTCACACAATTTTTGAGCCTCAGGTGACACTTTCCTCCTTCTACTTACCAGTTCATCACTTTGGAATAGTATGAAATTAATCGTGAATCATCTAAGTATTTCTATACCTTTATTTACAACAAGGTTTCATATTTAATAGCTTATTTTTCTTGGGTCGATCTGTATTTCATTGCATACATATTTATTAAATCTATTACATATTAGATTAGACATATTTATTCATTTTCCAAGAATTTTTCTTAATCACTTTTTAGCAATGATAAATGTCTCTATTTCCACCCATTAGAGTTCAATGTCATGCAATCATCTTTTATCTTTATTCTTCTTTTAAATGGATCTTGTTTCTTTATTGTTAGACAAGACACATTTCATGAGTTACTAGAACCATTTCATGTTTCATGGTTTCTTGAAGATAAATAAAATAATTTTATGGAGGAGTTCCAAACAATAATGATTTTTACCAAGATTCTTATGTTTTAACATGAAATAGATTTCACATTCTTATATAAACACGATAAATTACAATAGAAATTGACTTTACGGATTAGAGATGATGAAATCAATTAAACCACATTACTTGTGAAGACTCTTTACATGATCTTATGTTCTTTTATGGATTTTATAGGTAATGGAAAAAGGAACTTGAACCATTGGAAATTGGTGTTATAACTCTTTAGGGGAAATATAATTGTAATTTAAAATTATGTACCAAGTTGAGATGATTATTAAGAAAAACTAAAGGTTTTTCCACTTACAATTTTGAACCCTTATTATGCATATTATTTTTTGGCTTTCAATCTCTTATAATGGAAAGTGATGTTAGTCACAACCCCATGGTTTTCAAAATCTTGTAACAATGAGACAAAAGTAATACCATTTTCCTTGGAGCTTATGATTATTCATTCCAAACACATAGGAAGTATTACTGATGTATATTTAGATAGAAGAAGCCATTTACTTAGTATAATACTCTATATATAGTCCATTTTTAATTTAAATTAGGGATAATTTATTGGATTATTTGGTGTGTAACAATACTCCATATTTTTTTCCCTATTTAATATTTTATCAACTTTATCCTTGAGATATATCTTGTCAAAATCATGCATAAACAACTAAAAATTTCAATAGAATTATTGTATTAGTTATTATGAAATTTTTTCTTTCAATATTATTTTTATGAGTATAAATAACCTCAAAAAATTTCATGTAAACTCTAGCCATGAAAATTGCACTCAAGACAATCACACTCCACCTTCACCAATTCGGTCAAAGTGTGTAGAAATAAATATCCAATCAAAAAAATATATTGGGAAAATATTGTGGGATTAATCACATGGTTGTTTTCACATTAAAATTCCATCATTATGAGATGAATTTGATATAATTTTCATACTTAAGGCTATTCAAATCTGAGAGGAAATCATGTGAATGCCAACTGCTGAGTAGAAACCAAAAGCATATAAGAAGGGAAAATATTTTTAAACACTAATGAATTTTATTCTAAGAATTTTTTGTAATGATCTCAATGAGTCCAGGACAAATCCTTGCTTCACCAAAAAGATCCATAATTCTCTAAAAGATCAGCAACCCCATTTCCTGAATTTGGCTTGTGTAAAATTGTTTTTTCTTCTAATCGACAAAATCTTAATGAAGGGAAGATGATTAGGAAGCCTCATTACAATCACTTATTACTTTTGCAACATATAAGGAAATATTATTTAAATTTTTGGGGAAACTCATCTTCTTTCTTGAATAATTAAATATTCTATGTAATAAAAAAGAGTACTTGTAGAGAAACAAAGAACAAAATTATTAAATAAATAGTGCTTGGATAATCCTCCATTACAGAAGAATGGTACTACAAATATGGAAATACTAATGCAAAATAATACATATCATCTCCTTCATTTTACATTTTCTTATTTGGATAATAATGCAATAACAGATAAATATCCTACATATAATCAATATCATCAAATAAAGCTTCATTGGGCGTAAAGTTCCCTCTAATTAAGATTATACAAAACTATATTAAAATTGTATGGTGTATGGATAAAAATGGTTTCTACAATTTATCAATTCTTTAAAATTATATTAGTGAAAATTCAAAATAAGGATCATAAATTTTTTAATTTAAGTTGTAAGTAAATTATCTTATTAGGCTTAATTCATGGAAAGCACTTTATTTTACGGGTTTGATTTGCACATGAATCCCCCTTGGATATCGAGTCAAACCTAATATATATATATATAATTGGGTAAGATATGTAGATTTAAATTTAATAGAGTTGGATGAATAATTAATGGGTGTCAAGTTAATGTGAAACCTTACAATTCATTATCAAAGCATGTTTTTAATATAAGTATACAATCATATCTACCAATATTTTTCCCCAAAGCCTATTTTAATTGTTATATTAGATGTTAACTAAAATATTCAATAACACCATTAATTAATAACATCATTAATTATTAATAATATTAAAATAACAACATTAATGAATAACATAAATTAATCAAATTATATTAAGAAATTATTCATCATGTATAATCATTAATAGAATATTGCATAACTATCATGAATGAAAGTGAGTTGCATTGATAAATCACAAGAATTTCAATTTATAATCAATAATTGATGGAATTGAGGCCTATCAAATTTTCCGTGTGAGATCCTAAAAGAAATCATTCCAAGTAATTGTTCACTCATATTAAACTAGGTGTCGAACCTTATATATACATTGCCTTATTCGTGGAAGATACTATGCCATCCATTTTTTACACATACACAAGATTTGTTTGGGTAGTTTAGTGGGGGAAAATGGTAAAAAAGGAAATGGTGCTATATGTTACAGATATTTCATCATAAGAATTACAAAACATAGTCTACCTCTCTGGCCTAAAGGAGGATTTTGTGAGAATGGTTTTTGATATTTCAGATCAACAAGGAATTCGGTTGAAGAATATGAATCAAAATGTGGTAAGGATGTTTTTATAACTAATATGGCACAAATGAAGCCTTCATTTTATGTATTTAAAATATTATTGTATCATTTAATCCACCATCGGGATTAGATTAGGACCATAACCTAAAAAAATTATGGCGAAACACTAAACTGATATCACAAAGTGGAAACTCTAGTGGCTTCAGTTCCCTACTTTTCATCTAATGTGCTTGAGCAAGAAATACCAATATTTGAGTTATTGGAAAGAAATGGAGTTGGAAGAAACTCAGATTGCATTAGAGAAGAAGTTCTTGCTATGGGAAAATCTGCTACCAAACATTCTTCCTGTAAGAAAAAAATTGTTTTGTAGGGTTTGAATATAGATGAGCATGGTTAAATGTCAGTAATTAAAGTTAAAGAACCACCTCGGAAAATAGCCATGCCTCAAAGGGGGTACGTACCTTCTCAAATTGGTCACATCCCTCAAAAGGAAGTTAGAACCGATCAAAATCCTCAATGGTCCTAGGGTGCTTATTAAGGATATTATGAATTTTGAGATGTCATGTAAAATTCTAGGGTAGATATAATATATTTTCAATACATCCAATAATAGGGAGTTCCTTTCCTGATAAGAGAAACTTTTGGTTCCACTTCCGATCTTTACATAACGCTTTTTGAAACCAAAATTTAATATATATTATAGATTTTTTTTAATGTATCAAGTATTATATATTATATGTTTTTGAATTCTATCTACACTTTAAAAAACATCAATGGTTTTGTAAATATAATATGACATTACTAAGCTTATATCCTCCATAGCCTTTCTTTCTAACAATGTAGAAATCCTTTTTTCCTTGGTCTTTGTGGTAATTGTTTTTGTCAAGGTCATTATAAATTATGATTATATACCCATAAAAACCTTTCAAAATGTTCTCCAACAAAATTATCAAGGATATTAGAAAAATGCAATGAAGTGTATATAAATGTTCAAAAAAATTGCAAATTTTCTAATTGAAAAATCTAGTGGCATTGTGGTAGGGTAAGTTGTATTGTACTTTTGATGGGGTTAGTTGTTTATTCTTCTAGATTGTTTGTTTGGTTAATGTTGTATACTATACAATAAAACATTTGACTATATTCAAAATCCATTAAAAAATGATAACAACAAGTGATTTTCCATATTCAAAATCCATATTCAAATCATGGAAGTTTCAAAAGTTCATTATCAATATAATGAACCAAGTAAAAATAATATTATATAATGAAATTGGATTATAAATAATTGAAACACAATGACCATATACATGCACAAACATTTTTTATGACAACAAGTTTTAAAGGTTATAGCTTTGCAGCCACTAAGCTATACAAAGAGTATTACAAAGACAAGATGTAAAGGTTTAATCCTAGCAGCTGCTAAGCAATGCAAATAATTTTTACAAAGACAAAATCCATTGGATGCGAGATAGTGATTCCTAATATTTATATCTCTATTATTAAATTTGGTGCTATCTATTCTAATATTGTATTGATTAATGAAGTGAATTGTAAATAATTTCGAGTTAAAACAAGTGAAATATGGCCTAGCATTTGATAGGATATAATTCAATTATAACAAAGGGTGTATAATGTAATACCTTTCATAACAACACCATAATGTAATAATATCAAAAATTCTCTAAATATTATATTAATGTTTAACCTTGGGAGTGCTAAGACTTTATGTAATCATAAGTATGTCTTATAGATCAATATCTATTTATGTGGATGATTGTAGTCCCGAATGCCAAGAAGATCTTAGCCTAGACATGAAAATAAGGTTATGATCTACAAAGGTCGTAAGGTACTCATTTGCATCATGTATAAGGAACATCCCGCATGCCTCAACCTCATTTCATACGACATGTCTCTACATCATGATGTTGTATGACTACTTTGGAAACTTTGTTAATAATTAAATTTATTGATCGAATAGGAAAATCCATGTATGTCCTTTAAGATCAAGAAATGTACGCTACACATATTTTAAATCAGCTTATATAAAGGAAAAATCTTAGTGACTGCTAAGCTCTATTATTATTATTATTTGTTATTGGATCGTTATATTCAAATTAAGAAACATAAGAGCTTAGCGAAAACTAAGCCATTACTTTCAATATGTAATGGAGCTTAGTGGTCACTAATAATTTTATTTTATATGAACCAATGTGAATTATGTGTTATACATAATATATCTTATGGGAAATACGTAGGGCTTGATCCGTATTGAGGGTATGTAATGCAACACTTGGCTAAGTTAGGGATAGTGCAACCATTAAAATAATTATAGATGATAAAAATCACTAAAGAGATTAGTCATTAACAATAGAAATTTATTTATTTAAATAATTTAGATATGTGACATGAATTAGACAACTTGTTTTTCCTTATATGAAAATTCAAGACAATTAGATTAGAGATCAAAAAGCTATATATATATATATATTTTATGACTAGTTTTATAACGATCATGTATTATAAAATTGAACTGTTAATATTTACATTTAAAACAAGGTAAATATAACCTACTAATTTACAAAAGGGTGTATAATACAATATACTCTATACTATAATTTCATTAAAGGACTGTAATAATTTTTTTCAACTATTATTTGACCAAAAGGTGTATAATATATTTACCTTTACAACAACATCTTTTTCCTAACAACTGCTAAGCTATACAAAAAGGTTTTTACAAACAAAATACTAAATAGAAGGGATCCTAAGGACCTCTAATGTGAAAATCTATATTACTTCAGAGGGTTTTATCTAGACAACTATTTATCGTTAGGTTTATGATGAAAAAATGAAATACTATAGATGGATGTAGGATAGAAGTTATCTAGTTGGAATGTATAAAATTTGGAATGTATATATACATACATATATTTAAGCAATCATATATTTACATATTTTACAAAAACCCATCTACCCGTAGGCATACCCGACATATTATACATTTTATTTTATATCAAATGTATCTCTATCTGAGTTCACATTTATTTCTAAATAGAACTATAGGTTTAAATGCGAGATGTGTCGATATGGAGTACCCTTACCATGTAAAAATGGATTCTAATCAAACTAGTCCTATATAGTGAAATTGGATTATAAATATTTAAAACACAACTACCACACCAATATATAAACAATTTGTTTATGAAAATAAGTTCTAAAGTTTCTAACCTCGTGATCTTAAGCTATATGAAGATTATTACAAAGATAAGATACAAAGGTCTAAGCCTAACGACCACTAAGCTATGCAAAGAGTTTTTACAATGAAAAATTTCATTGTATTTGGCTAGTGACATCTAATATATAACTATATTAATAAAGGGGTCCTTATCTACTTTAAAATTATTTTGATTAATGAAATTGAATTGTAAATTCTTTCGCTTAAAAAATGTGAAGTATGACATGATATATAGATTTATTACTTTTCTTTTATGCATCGTAATGAACAATTGAGGTTAGTGGTTGCTAGGATAATCATTACATTCTATAAAAGATAAATATAAATCCTTTCACTTTAAACAAGAGAAATATGGCCTAGAAAAATATTGCCTAGCGAAATATGGCCTAGCGAATGATAAAATACAATGCTATTATACCAAAGGTTAGATAATGTTATATATATCATAACAAGACCACCATGTTATTTCATTAATAGATATAATGACATGATATTAACAACCTAGTGGTGTAAACCTCTAAGTTTATTACTCTACTTTGTTGCAATGGAATGAGCATTTGATGTTAATAACATCTAGGCTAATTCTTACATTTCTAACCAAATATTCGAGTAAGAGACAATAGGGCCTTACTTTTAATCTAATCAAAAACATAATTAATCATTCCCATTATATCTGACAAACTTGTTGAGGCATTGCCTAATGAATGTTAATCTCGATATATCTTATATATAGAGACCACAATACCCCATTACTGTAATTTGATATTCTAACAAAATATTTGAAGCCTGGAGGCCACTAAACTCTAAGTATATTAATCTACTTTGATGTAATGTAACAAATATTTGAGGTTAGTGATCGCTAAGATAATTACTACATTCCATACAAGATAAAGATAAATCCTTTCGGTTAAAACAAGTGAAATATGGCCTAGAATCTAATATAATATATTGCTATTACACCAAAGGTTATATAATGTTATATATTTCATAACAACGCCATAATGTTATTTCATGATTATATAATACGACGTGATATTCTTAGCATAAGCGACTACTAAGCTATAAGTGTATTACTATGCTTTGTTGCAACATAATGAACATTTTCTCGTTAGTATCCTCTCGGCTAATTCTTACATTTCTAACTTATTATGAGAAAGAGACAACAGTACTTATTATTAATCTAACAAAAAAATTGTTAATCATTCCCATTTGTATCGGTAGATTATTGAGGCATTTACTAGCGACTTCTAAGCTCTAAATATATTATATGCAAAGTGACCACAATACCCCATTACTGTAATTTGATATTATAACATGATATTTGAAGCCTAATGACCGCTAAGCTCTAAGTTTATTACTCTACTTTGATACAACGTAACAAACATTTGAGGTTAGTGGCTGCTAGGCTAATTTTTCATTTTTTTTTTTTAGAATAAGAAACATTAGATATTAACACCCGCTAATCCATTCCTTTCAATAAGTAATAGAGCTTAGCGGTCATTAAGAATTTTCTTGATCCCTCTCAAGGGTATGTAGTGTAACATTGGCTCTGCAAGGATAGTCCAACCATTTAGAACAATTATAGACCTAGATCTAATGGTTTGGAGCCTAGTGGTCATTAAGCTATATCATATTCCTTTTTTACAATGATAAAATGAAATAGACAAATCCTAATGGCCGGTAATTTGTACAATTACATGAATAAAGGGGGTTTTATCTTATGTATAATAGTTGTGTATTATAAAAGGGTGTATAATATAATCTAATATAGTCTATAATTTCACCAAAGGATATATAATTAAATTTCCAGCTATTGTTTTACCAAAGGGTGTAAAATATAATACCCTTCACAACATCTATTTTTGGTTAAATTCAAAATCAAGAGATTGATCCTAGCGGCCCCTAAGTTGGACAAAGATTTTTTTACAATGACAAGACTGAATAGATAGAGCCTAGGAACATCTAATGTAAAAATTGTATTTATTAAGAGGGTTTTATTTAGTTTCAAATAATCTTATTTAATGAAACTAAATTAAAAATATTTGAGTATAGAAAAGTATAAATATAGACTAACAACCTCCAGGATAAACAACTATTTAATGCTAGGGTATATAAAGATGAAAACAAAATACAATGGATGGATTTATGATAGAAGATCTCTAGTTGGAATGTATGTGTGTGTGTGTGTGTATAATCATATATTTACATAGTTTATAAAACCCTATCTACCTCTAGGCATATCTACCATATTATATGTTTTAATTTATATTAAATCCATCTATATCCGAGTTCACATTTTTTTAATTAGATCGGTAACTACATACGATTGTAGTCAACATAAATAATTATAGCTCAATAAACACAAAGTTATGTGATTTTATTATATAGCCTAGTGGGTGCATGCTTAAATATGTATTTATTATTAAATAGATCAATATTTATTTTATTATTTTTATCAAGGTTAAAGGTTTTTTTCCTGGACCCTACCTAGTTACAAAGAGGACATATCCTAGATATATAATTCAAAACAAAATATTCTAGAATAAGACTAGAACAATTGTTTAGTTAGTAAGCACACAAGATCGGTAGAATATAAGCTAGGGATTTTTAGTGGTGAATATTCATAATTTAGAGAAAATACTATTTTAGGAAAATTCAAAATGGTGAATTTTTTGGAACATGTTAGTGTCCTGTTCACCTAAAATTTTCAGTATAATTTTTTAGGGGTCCGCTTCGCCTACCATTGAAAACTACTACTATCTAAACCTAGGTAATTTATTGGGTAGTATACTTGTGAATCGACTACTATCTTACTGAGGTACCGACATATCAAGTACCATGAGTTTGCACAGAAGGTTTTTGATGCACAACATGAGGTTGTTGGCGCACGGAAGGAAGTTATTAATGCACACCATAATTTTATTAATTCACGTCGTGAAGTTGTTGATGCACGACAAGAGGTTGTTGCGCGCATGACAATCCAATGTTGTTAATGCATGACAGAAGGCTATAGAAGTATGATAGGGGATTTATTGTCATGTAATAACAAGGTTATTGTCATGTGACAACAAGGTTTTTTTCATGCAACAACAAGTTTTTTGTCGTGTGAAAATAACATTGCTTTCGAATGATAGTAAACTTATTATTATGTGATAACAACCTTGCTATCGTGCATCAACAAGGTTCTCAACCTTTTTGTCATGCGACAACAAACTTGTTGTGGCACGGCAAAAACCTTGTTGTCATGCGTTAGCAAGGTTTTTATCAAACAACAACCTCACTGACACATGATAGCAAGTTTTTCGTAGTGACAACAAGGTTGTTCTTACATGACAACAAAATTTTTGTCACATGAAAACAACCTTGCTATCACTCACCTTGAAAATGAAAGCTTATTTTGGGTGAAAATTTTACACACAAACCCTTGAAAATTTTCCTATTCAGAAAAAGTGGTTCTGGGACATTCGTCGTGGATATTCTACCTTTGATTTCCTAGATATCTTTTAAAGTGAAACCCGATGTCGGTAAAAACACAACTAAATACTAACAACATTGCAGGAGAAAACAAAAATGATCCATCAAAATCTCGAGGAATAAGAAGCCAAACCAAGGTACTTCATCATCTAATGAAAGTTCTTCTTGACATTGATACCCCCTTTTGATTTCTCTCGAGACTATTCTCTTTCTTGATTTTATCCTTTCCTTTATTATCCTCCAACTGGATGGTAATGAGGGAAAGGAAATCAATAGTGAGATTGAGAATGGAAATAAGATCATAGTGCTTAACCCTTAGACTTTCCAGTTCCTTTTAAATATTTGTGACCCACTTGCATATGTAATCCAATAGCTTCTTGTCAATATTTCCTTTATTATTCTCTCACCTACAGGTTTTCAGTCTTGTCTTTGAGTTCTTTTAACTCATTGTTTAGCCAGTGATATTTTATTGTGGGATTCAAGCTCATCTCTAATATTTGAATCAACTAAAATCTGGGGTCATAGTCCTTTCCCATGGAAAGAAGACCAAGGATAACCTCACCTTCCCCATGAATATGGGGAAGGGAGAAAAACATATTCAAGAACATATTTGGGAACCTTGTTGTTAAGGTAATTTTTGGAGGGATGATCATGAGGTCTCTTTCTAGAAGAGGGGAAGAGGTGGATGGGATGGAGGTAGGAACAATGGAAGAAGATGGGGTATAGGACGTTGGGTTGGAGGTGGGAAGAGTGGAAGAGGAAGGAAAAAAAGAATATTAGATGGGGGAAGAGCATAAGATTGAGGGTGAAGAATAAAATGATGAAAGAACTTATAAAGCATCAAAATCACAACATGGTGTAATGGGTAAACCCTTTTACCCCATTTCACCAGATTAACAGAGTGCTCTAACAAATGTAGTATGAAAAAAGGAAAGATAATTGAGCATTTTATTTGAAAATTGTTTTAAAAAACCAAATGGAAATAAGGCATTACCTTTGAACCTTCCTTCAAGGGTGATGAATTTCATCACTAGAAGATCGACCATGTTGAAAGGAGGAAACGAGTCTCTAAAAAAAATCCTTTTGTGTGCATGATAGACTCACTATTGTCAAAGCATTTTTCTCATTCAATGCATTGTCTATATTTTTCGTGAAGAACTTCAAACCCTTCCTATGTAGGATGGTAACTTAGGTGATGATGTCCTCTATGATTTCAAACTCCTTGCCTTTATATGAGAATTTCCTTTCATTCTAGTTTTTAGAAATTTCTTGGGAAAGATGTAGGTCATGCCCTTTAACCCTTTCCATAAAAGTGTTAAATCTACATCTTCCCAGAATATTCTAAAGATTTGCATTTTGTTTCCATTCATCTATGTTTACAAGTTCAACTTTGCATCTGTCACCTCCCATGTTGATATTTATATTCATTATATTAACATATATATATATATATATATATATATTTGTGTTTGTGTAGTACATACATGAATATATGTAAGTTATTATATTTAAATGTAACTTACATGTACAAAGGAAAGAAGTAATAAAATATTATATTGTGTCCAGATATTTTAAATTACGAACTTTAGAAATTTAAATTTCAGGAGTTACGATGAAAAATTGACAATTAAGTGTAATAATATAATGAAAGTTAAGTATAATAATTAGCTACATTTATTTGTAACATATTAATTAAAAAATTTATAACAAAAAAATAGGAAGACTTAATTAAATTAATATTAAAATTATAACTAAGTGCAATTGGAAAGCCCTACTAAAAGGCTGGAAGCCTTAGAGGTAGATATGAAATTGTTAAAGGATGAAGTTAAAAACTTGACAAAACAGAAAGGAAAGAGGAAGAAGGAGGAGGAGGAGGACGTGGACAGCAGCCAAATTGAAGATATATACAAGAAATTGCACTCCTTGGACTCTCGCTTAGGGAAGGCCAAGACTAGGCATGATTACAACATTGCCATCTTTAGGGAAATTGAGGAATTTATTGAACAACACGTCAGAAGTGTCTCCAACCTAAGCGGAGTGCCGGCAACTCTTTGGGGTACTGATAAAGAAAGAAAGAAGACCTTGGAGCAGCTGGATCCTAATGACGCTGCCCATATGACTACTTTGGGAATGTTTAATTCCTGGAAGAATATCAAAACCATCTTAGACAAAGCTACTAGGAAGTAGCTGCAGTTGATTCTGCTTTGTCCTTGTTTGCTTTTTTGCTGTTTTTTTGTGGATCCTTTACTACTTTTTTGCAGTATTTTTGTTGTTCTGTCTTGTTTTGGTAGCTATTTTTTAGCTACTTTGAGCATCATTGTAACATTTGGATTCTGATCCTTTTCGCTCTGGTTTTCTTGCTCATCCTGGCTTTTAGGCCTTCTTTTGTATTCAAGGGTATAGTCCCTTTCAAAAAACTATTTGCCAATAATAAAAAAATATTAAACACTTTTTTTGATTGTTTTTCAAAGATGTTAAAACGACAAATTTGCATTTCCCAAAGTATTGCTACTCATAACTCTTTTTGGTTGTGTGATAGATGTTATATCATTTTGGAGACATGAATATTTTATTAGGGAAAAAAAACTGATGGAACAAAGAAAAGAAAACATAGTGTAAATAAGTAATATATCAATGATGTAGAAGAATTGGAAAGGGAGAACAAGGAATTCATTAGAGTGTAACAAAATGTAGTTTAAGGAACTAAAAAAGTAGCACAACATGATTCATATGGGAAAAATCAGGGCTAGATTTTGTTGTAAATCATAAGAGGAAGATATGTAACACAATGGTTTTCCAAGATGATCAATTGGAATGGTCTCTCAAACAAATAGGTGCACAAACCCCTTCAATTTTGATAAATTCTTATTCTAAAACTATATTGAATGGATTTGATAAATTGGAAATATATGATAGTTAATTTTGATAAATACCCATTCTAAAACCAAATGAAATGATTTCTTGTTTATCTCCCTTGTTTTCTTGCTTTGTGAAAAACTATTTGTGTGATCCTCTTTGCAATCTACTTTTCATATCTTCTTTGAAAAACATATTCTCTCTACTACTCATTTTTCCCTATGAAAATGGCTGCATATTTTACACACACGATATGTGAGTGTATTGTTTTTATTTCTCATATTACCTTCCTCCTAGAAAAAAAATAGAAACCCTAATCAATTTTTAGGGACATTTATAAAATTTATTTATGCATTTCATAGGATATTGAAATATTAAAATTTAAACTTTCCCCTCATTACTAAAAAGAGTGGGATGTTGAAATTTCAAACCATATCAAATATGGGAGATTTGAAATTTCAAAAACCTCAACGTGAAAATAACATTTGGAGGAAAACTAAAAATATGAAAAACCTAGTTATTTAACCACCAATAAACAAATTACATAAAACCAAAACAATATTACACTATTTTTGTTTTCAATTAATATTGTACACAATATTTGTATCAACATTTCTAGATAGTGCACCTATTTTTATATAGTTTTCAAATTGAAATGTGACACATGTATTGTTTATAACTTGCAAAAGTTACATATTACAATTCATATCATCATGAAAATAATTTATACCTGTATAAACTTGTATCATTAGTATTAAAATAATAATAAACATGCATAAGAATGTATAAAACTTTAGCATCATTATTCAAATAATACCCACTATGGCAAAAAAATCTCTAATATCTCCCCGTTTTGGTCGGTAAGAAGTTTACATTTTCAAACTAGGATAAACCCGTATAATAATTTATAAACCTATATAACCCTATGAAAACTGATACAAAAATGCAAGTATGGAGTATGGGAAGTACCCATTTCCCTTTATTAATGTAATAATACTTTGTAATTGATATCTTTGATGAGGCATTGTGTAGTGATTGCTAAGCTCTAAAAATATTATATTGATTTGTTAAAAGCATAAAATCCTACACAATGTCTTTTATACACTTATTTATTTATTTCTTACATAAAAGTCAATGCTTAATGACCATCATGATCCATTACTATACATTCCACCACATTATTCAAATCCTAAATGCGCCACTAATCTCCAGTGTATTACTCTACTTTGATGCAATGTAACAAACATATGAGGTTAGCATCCGCTAGGATAATTATTACATTCCATAAGATAATGCTTGTTGAGGTAGCAACCGCTAAGATCTAAATATCTTAGGTATAGTGACCTCAAAACCCCATTACTATAATTTGATATTCCAATGCAATATTCAAAGCCTAGCGATCACTAATCTCTAAGTTTATTACTTAGCTTTGCTACAATGAAATGGACATATGAGGTTAGAAATCTGCTAGGATAATTATTACATTCCATAAGACAATGTTTGTTGAGGAAATGACAACTAAGCTATAAATATATTACATGCAAAGACCACCATACCCCATTACTATAATTTGATATTCCAATGCGATATTTGAATCCTAGTGGCTGCTAAGCTCCAAGTTTATTACTCGCTTACCTTTGCTACAACATAATGAACATATGAGGTTAGCAAAACTAGGCTCATTTTTACATTCCATAAGACAATAATGAAATTTTTTTATGATATATATAGCATAATTAATAGCCTCATGTTCTACACAAGCATAATTCTATTATTTCGTGAAAATGAAGGTTTAGCCTTTCAAGATTGGAACATTTTCCTAAAAAAATTTAGATAAGTTCCATTAAGAATGATTTTTAGTCAACCAAATGTTAAGAGTAAGACACGTAAGAGGCTTTCTATTAATTTAACTAAAAAAATTGTTAATCATTCTCGTCAGTATCTAATAACTTTTTGAGGCATTTCCTAGGACCGTAAAGCTCTAAATTTCTTACATGTAGTGGCCGCTACTATCCATTACTATGATTTAATGATCCAACATGCTATCCGAAGCCTAATGGCCGCTAAGATATAAGTTTAATACATTCCATTAATAAAATTTTCCTTCACACTTTGGGATGAGTTCCATTAGTAATGATTAATTCCTTTTTGTATCGATAGCTTGTTGATGTATTTCCTAACAACCGTTATATCTTGTAAATATATTACATGGAGTGATTTCCTAGTGATTTCTAAGCTCTAAATATCTTACATGGAGTGACATTTATGGTACATTACTATAATTTTCTATTCCATCACGATATTCGAATCCTAGTGGCGATTAAGATCTATTTTTATTAATCTGATTTGATATACTAATATTTACTATACCACCAAGTATGTTATTTTATATATGGATCTTGAGTAAGAAAAGTATTCACTGGTGACACACTTCCTAGTCCATCCACTTATGTTGTTTGTTTTCATTATTTTTATCTTTCACACTTGTCACTCATACACCTAGTTCTGGTTAGGTCACAGGGATCCTTGTTTGTCAGTATTCACACATTTATCATCAGTGATCTCTGGACATTAGTGCCCAAGATTGGACACTAGTGCCCAGAAAACTCCCCGTCCATCCTTGGCACCCATGTCCTCTTTAATTTTTATCTTAATTTTGACATTTGATGTTGGTATTTTTGGTTTTCCCACTCATATCCTAAGGTACTAATCGAATGTCATGTCATTAGTGTCGAAATTCAAGTAAGATATCCCTATATAAACAAAACATACATACCATTATAAGGGTGGGAAATTTCTATCAAGGGATATCTATCTACATATCAAGGGAATGCATCTTGGGCTTATTATTTTGCATACACACTACATAGGAAGGGGAAGTTCATTCTATTCCATCCACACATTTTCATTCTATATATATACCACCTACTATCTTGGTGTCATTAGTGCAAGGGAAACCTAGGAGCACTATTGCACACATAAGTACATAGAACTACATTGGGTCTAAGATGTAGTGCAATGATCAGTCGTAAGATCACTCGTTTGACAAGAGAGGATAGTTTGACCCCTCATTTTGCTTATTTACTTTTTAGGATTTGATGTGGTTTGAGGATTTTACATGAGGTTATTTTTGTTGCAAATTTATTGGTACTCCAGTTATCCAAGTGTGACATACAAGAAATCAAAGGCAAGCAATTATAAAACCCTAAGGATAATATTAGAACCAGTGTTCGACCTTTTTGGTAGACTCTAAGCACCCCACGATGTCTAGGGCACCCATAAACACCCTCACCCGTACTTAGGATCTCATGTCCCGACATACCCGACATCTTTACATTTTTTTGAGTGTGATTGTGACACTACAAGTTTTTGTTTCATCGTTTGTCTAGTCCATACATACTTCATGATAAGCAAAATCAAGTTAAGTGCCCTATATATTTAATTTTCTTTCATAATGACATCAAATAAAATTTCCTAACATTTGTATTACATTATATATCATTATAGAGATATTTGTATTCATATTTTTAATAAAAATATATCATATTTTATTAAATCATTTTGGTGAACCCATATCTTATAACTCCTTTCCCTAGGATCCACTAAAACCCTAATGGCTAAGATTAGATCTTCTTCTCCTAGGAAATCTATGCATCATGTGAGTGTTAATCCTATCCTTATAGAGGGTATTGAGGCTGAATTACTTTATCTCTACTTGTCATGTTAAATTTGATGATATTGCTTAATGAGATCTAGATGTTAATGGACATAGGGATCCCTACTAGTTTTGAACACTCTACTCTTAGCATTGTTTCCCCAGAACAAAAAATTTCTGGTTGTACTCCTTGTTATTCATTTGGCACTAGGATTACTCCACCTTCTATTTTTGCTAAAACTCTAGATGATGCTATTATTGATTATATGTTTGGTCTTAATTGCGATACTATAGATAAAAAGAATGATGAAAATGTACATGTGAATGATTTTGTTTCTCATACTAGTCAGGATGATTATATAGCTGCATCTCATACTCCTTACATTTCTAAAAATGTCTCTAATGATTGTAAAGATACATCTCATGATAGTTCTTCTCCTATTTCATTGTATGTTGATGATACACTTGATGAAATCCTTGCATGTGAATATTTGTCTGATAATGATGATACACATGTTAGTAATGATTCCAATTCTTTGTATACCACTAAATGTGAACCCCCTTTGATTTCATATTATTATGAGATTTCATCTAGTGACATGCATGTTGATTCTTCAAATTATATTGTTTCATCTCCTCATGAATCCTCCGATGTTATGCCTAATGCTTCTATCAAAATTCCATGTTCTTCACTACATATTACTTCTTCGTACCAAAATCTAGTGTGTCTACAACATTGACATCATCCACTAATGACATCCCTATGATTATTCAACCTCTCAATACACCATTCACATAATTTTTCATTCCTTCACATGTGTTTTCATTCCTTCACATGATATATTATCACTCATGCATGTTGTTGGCCAATTATAATCTCGTGTCCAATCTCTCACTCATGAAAGCAAGGCCTATCATACTTATATCGATAACTATTCTTTACATGACAATCCCAATCCAAAAATTAATCACAATTTTGTATTCCCTAAGGTTTTATCATGCCCACATTTTCATGCTTTGATGGTTCTGGAAATCCATATCTCAGTATCTAAGGAATTATCGTTTAGCTATGGCTTATTACTCCAATGATCGATATTCCCAAAAAGTTTTTTTCATATTCTTACTGATGATGCACTCCAATGGTACACACACCTACCTTTTGGATCTATTAGTACCTATTATGAAATGGAATAAGTATTTCTTCAATGTTTTATACTTAAAAATGGTCCTAGAGTCACATATGATCACTTACCTAGCTTACATCAAGGAAAGATAAAACCTATCATTGATTAAATTTTACATTTCAATGTTTACATACATCAACTAGTCTTTTAACCCACTGATTTAGAAAACAAATTCATATTTTTCATGGATTGATTCCTTCTTTAAAAGAGCGCTTGCAATATGAAACATGTGAATCATTCACACTCTTATGCTATAAGTTCATTGATCTAGAACAAGATCTCATTGCTACACATGTTATAGACCCTCCTACTATTTTTGTTACTATTGCATCATATAGTTCTTCTCCTCTTCCATTTTTCAAGCATCCTCCAATATTTCCCTCTCCTCCACCCTATAAGAAAGTTCAATCTTCTCTATTACATAAGTTTCATTCATCTACTCCACTGTGTTAGGCTCCACCTAATACTTCTGCATCTCCTACTTGTGAGCCATTGTTCTTTTCACATGTTGTTAAGCCTCATGATGTGCTATGTGATTTTCTTGATAAACACTTGATTCACTTACCTTCTAATCAACATCATCCTCCTCATCACTTGCAATGCCAACATGATCATCCTTATTACAACTATCATCACATCAATGGCCATCATAACAATGATTTTTCACCCTCCATAACAGATTGCAACAATTAGAAGATAAGGGTGTCATTTCTTTTGGCTCTCAATCTCGTGAGTGGTCTATGTATCCAATTCCATGCAAGTGTGCTCCCACTCTAGTTCACTTATATTCTCCGCACAATGCTTCTAAGGTCATTATTTTTCCATCTCCACAGGTCATTATTCATGCACACTCTCCATCTCATTCATCCACTACTACATCATCTCATCCTCCGCACAATGCTCCTAATACTACATATTGGATTCCTAAGCTATTAACATCTATACTTCCCACTACTGCATCTCCCATCATTGGCACCATCTCATCAAGAATTCAGTTTGGTTCATACACTCATGTTTCTTCCACTCCACATGCTTCCACCACTCCATGCTTGCTTGGTCTTTGGTAGGTGATTTTTCTCACCTCACCACCCAATGACGCACTCATGTTCTCATGGTTCTTACATGAATGTTAAGGATCTTCACATCTTTTTATACACATTATATTGATATATCTATTTAGCACACACTACCATATCACTTACCGAAGGCACACTCATGTTCTATAGTTCATTTGTGACTACCAAGGGGTATTCTATAAATGAACCTCATATTGCTACACATGCGTTGGGGGAATCATCATTCTCCCACTTTTTCATCATCACTTACACATGATTTCATACATCATTATACATCTTTTTCATTCCACACTTAGTGACACATCATTATACTATTTCCTATCATCTTATGATTCATTCATTTTATCTATGATATTATACATCACATATTACCATCACATACTATCTATCTTTAGGCATACATATAATCAAATTATCACAACATTACTCATCATCATATTTTTCACCTAATCATTTACACAATTCACATCAAACATCACATATATCAATAATAAGTGTCACATCATACATCAATATACAAGTATAAATCATCACATCACACATCAATAAACATGTCAAAATAATACAAATATGCCACTTGTCCATACATACATACATACAAATATATATATATATATATATATATATATATATATTATATTGGTAAAAATCATAGTTACAAAAATGCCAACACCAAAGGTGAAGCCCTCATACGTCACTACATTGGTACATGTCATACATCATCATCACCATCGTTGTATATAACTATGGGAGCTCTAGAACTATATGCTTCACCACTCAATCTATGCCACTAGTCATGGCCCCTATATCTCTTAACCCGCCTACATAATATGGGAAACTCACCTATCTTATTAGGTAATCACCTCTACAAATCCACATACTACGTAAACACATCTTGTGCTAAGGCTCCTCCTTCTATCACCCCCTAGATCCCCGAGTCTCTACCCACACCTCATCAAGCTTGTTAGCAAGCACAACACATGTCACTATTGCTATCTCCACTGGCTCAAATAAGTGTGCATGTTCACCCACAATGATCCAAAAATGAATTAGGGATATCCAAATTCTATGTAATCTTTATATCATGTACTTGATTTATAGGTTCTTGGCACATTTATATCTTCACAAGATGGTCTAGTTAGGCAGGAGGTGATCTGGACACCTTTGAATGAAACTTTGGGCCATATATGTTTTGTTTCATGATGGATATGTCATCAAAATCCAAATTTGATTGCATATTTGTGTTCCTCTTGAAAAATCATGCAAGTTCAAAACAAACGGCACCTAATTCCGAGTTCGTATGTAAAATTTATGACCTCCAGAAGGTAGTAGACTTTGTATGATGATATAACCACCCGCAAGTGTAGGGTGGAAATTTTGTAACTAATGGTTTGTAGGATGGCGCTTTATAACCACCGATATTCGTAAAGTGGTAGTTTTGTAACTAATGGTCCAGAAACGCATGAATCTCAACAATTGCAAATGTTTGGGCTTCTAGGTGGTTTATTTAAACTTTCCACACCTCTTGGGGTTATAAATCTATAAATTCAAGCCTTAATAGGTTTCAAGCAAGTGATTTTGGGTGAATTTAGTTGTGAGTAGAGTTGAAGAGTTGTTTTTCTTCTCTTTTTTTGTTCACAAGGAAGAGTTCTTATTTATTGGAGAAATTGTGAGCAAGTAGATACAATTAGGAAGTGTATTCAACTTTCTTGAAGGCCAATTTGGTAGTGCTTTGTATCATTTTGAGATTACATAGTGAAGGGGAGATAATTTTCTCACATGCTGGAGTTTTCCCACATCAGGTTTCTCCATTAAAAACATAGGCCAAGAATGATATTGAGCCTTATGTTGGAGACGTGAACATTGAGAAGATAGACCATTGGCTAGCTCAACTAGAGGTATATTTCACTTTGCATCGAATTAATGAAAGTCGACAAATTTCCTTTTCTCGGTTAAAATTGACCAATCATGCTTTAACTTGGTTTGAAAGTTATGTTCATTATTTGGTTATTAATAATCGTCCTCCTATTACTAAGTGGTATGAATTTAAAAAGATAATAAAAAATCAATTATATCTTATTTGTTTTGAGGAAGAGATGTCCATATATTGGAAGTATCTTAGGGAGAAACAAGGCTAGAGTGTGCAGGATTACACTAGTAAGTTTGAGAAGAAAACTATTCGATGGGAAAGGATGTAGCAGACCAATAATTTTTGATGAAATATGTTGGTGGAATCTATAGCCACTGAATGAGATCCATCCTTTTGGCTAAGCCGGTGGATGTAGATGATTCTTGTAAGCAAGCTCATTAATTAGAGATGGACAATTAGAAGGGTTCATCTACCTCTTAGTATGCTTCAGACAAAGAAGATGACACCAAGTAGAAGGAAAAAGGAAAAGGGAAAGGTAAGCAGAATGCTACTTATATTTCCAAAAAGGATACTAAAATTCACTGTGGGGATTGTGATGTTGACACTCATTCCAAGGAAAAATGTTGGAAGCTCCACCCGAAATTACATTACTTCAAAAATAAGAACAAGGCTATGTTTTCCTTTGGGGAGAGGAAGTGTTTTACAGTGAAGAGGTGGATGAGACCATGTGTTGTGCCTATATCCACAGAGAGGTATGTTTAGATAATAGTAGTTGTGCTCAAGAGAATGAACTTACTAATCTCTTTCACATAAAAATTTGGTTAAAGAAGACTAAATTGGATACTCTTTTTTATTCTTGTTCGCAAGCTAATTTGGTTATTAAATATCTAGTTAAAAGACTGATTTTAGAAAATTACAATTATCCAAGTCCTCACTCATTGGGTTTGGTAAAGAAAGGTGTAGATGTCAAGGTTACTAAATAGTGTAAGATTACTTTTGGTATTGATAAAAAATTTATTGATGAAGTCACTATGGATGTTGTTCCCCTTGATGTGTGTGGCATGGTGTTTGGAAGTCTGTATTTGTATATCGAGATGCCATATTCACAAGAAGATCCAACCAATACCATTTGGTGAAGGATGGTAAGAGCTACGTCATTTCAACCTTTGTAGGAGACTCAAAGATTTCATTGGTAAGTTCCACTGAAGTCCGGAAACTTAATGCTAGTGGAAGATTTTCTTTACTTCTTCTAAGGGATAGAAAAGTTGAGGAAGTTTTCATAGAAACCACTCATAACATGATTACTAACAAAGAGTAGAAGAAGATGGGAGATTTTATTCAATAGTTCAAGGAAGAGCCTATGGGGTTGCCCCCAAATAGGCCAATTGAGCATGTGATATAGTTTTTACCTGATGGTCCACTTCTAGACTTGGGATTCCATAGAAGTCCATGGAGGATGCCTATGAAAAGAAACAACCATTACATATTTTTTTTTGAGAAAGCATGCACTTCAGGGGTGGCTGGTCACTTTGGTGTGACAAAGACTATTGAGCACTTATACAGTATGATTTTTGGCTAAACATGTAGATAGCAATTGCTAACCTTGTCAAGGGTTTTGAGACATGTTATGGTTTTTTCCTAGGAGTGTAGTTGATGTTGTTTTCCAATTACCATACAGAGATAACAAAAGTGGGACTGGAAGTCCACAAAGAGGATATGTTCATTGGAACAATCTAACAGATACACCTCTAGATGCAGGAGTGGTATTCTAGAGAAGATGTGAGGAAGAAATTTCCTCACCTCATCAGTCCTTGAAGCTTTTAGGGACTTAAAATCCTAAAATTGAGGAGGTATGATCCAAAAATGGATCAGGAATAGCCCAATTCTATGTAATATTTATATCAGGTACTTTCTCTATAGGTTCTTAGCACCTTTATATCTTCACAAGATGGTCTAGTCAGGATGGGGGTGATCCGGACACCTCTCGAATGATAGTTTGGGCCATATATGTTTTTTTCAGGATGGAAATGCCATCAAAATAAAAATATGATTGTATATTTTTTTTCATCTCAAAAAATTGTGCAAATTAAAAAAATGACACCTAATTCTGAGTTTGTATGCAAAATTTATGACCACCAAAAGATAGTAGACTTTGTATGATGATAGAACCGCCCCAATGCAGGTGGCGCTTTGTAACTTCCGATCTATGTAAAGTGGAGGTTTTGTAACTAATGGTCTAGAAACATTGGAATCTCAACAATTTTAAATGTGTAGGCTTCCAGGTAGTTCATTTTAGCTTTACATGCCTCCCTGGAGTTGTACATCTATAAATTCGAGCCTTTACAAGGTTTCAAGAAAGTGATTTTGGGTCAATTCAGTTGTGAGAAAAGTTGAAGAGTTGTTTTTATTCTCTTTTTTATTCATGAGAAATATTTATTATTTATTGGATAAATTGTGAGAAAGTAGATACAATTAGGAAGTGTATAAAACTTTGATGAAGGCCAATTTGGCAGTTCTTTGTATCATTTTGAGATTACATAATGAAGGAGAGCTAATTTTCTCACCTGCTGGAGTTTTCCCACATTATGTTTCTCTAGGATAAATCTTGTCTCATTATTGTCTCTTTTTATCTTTTATGTCAATCTAATTGTGTGAATAAATTTCACATTATTTGGGTTAAAAAATAACTTAAGAAATTTCCATATAATTGTCAAGAAGAAAGGATCTTTTATTGTTTTAAGAGGTAGTTTATGGATCACGCAATAACATCTAATTACTCTAACATCCCACCTCTGATCAACACATTGGTGGGTAAAATCCATGTCAATTTGCAAATGTATGTATCAATAATCAATGACTAATATGCATCACCTACAATCATATATCGACACGTTAGTTACTATACATAATATCGATAATTAATCAACCGACAAAAAATCATACCTATCACTAGGAAAATACTCACGCTTTGCTATCATTGCTGCTATACCATCCCCATTGGTGGAAACTACCTAATCCTATACTCCTCCATCTGATGGTGCTCTTGCCACATCCACAATAAATGGAAATAAGAACACCCATCCGTACTTTGCGCACTACACACTATAATCCTCGATACACCCCGCATTGTCAACATATATCAGCTCTATCACCAAATCTACCTCATCTAGACTGGGGGCACTATCCTTAGTGCTCTCATAATTTTTATCCATACATATGGCTATGGGGGAATATCCCGAGCCATGCCAAACTGCCATGTTATATGCTCCACTTGAAACAAGCTCGGTCACCCATGAAATTTGATCTTCTAACCACATATTCTAGTGAATACATCATAACTCTACTCCATCCTCTATCCATCCCCCATAGGCTAGTATGGCCTCCATATAATGATGCCTAGCCCCATAAAATCCAATATTGCTATGTAGGTATTAGTGTCCATCCTCCTACTCCGAACACCTACCCATCTCCCAAAAAATATAGCTGGTCGCACCCACTCTAAACGTGACCCTCCAAGTGGCCTCAATATCACAATATTCTCATATGCTCGTACATGTAGCAATGTGGTGGATTCTAGTCCACCTCTATGTTCCTCCTATGTGAACCTATATATGTACCTATAAATTTTTTCTAATACACAATGTGGCCACACATATCTAGTGCCACCCTCCTCTATATGATGAAAATATCATGCATCTTATATAATATTCCCACACCACCACCCTCCACTACCACTCAAGAAGTAATCAAAACTAGAATAAACTTCTGTAATCATGGAATACCTGATCTTAGTACAGAATCCAAGAGATTTTGCATCTTATTATGTACTCGCTTCCTTGTAAAATACCTCCTAACTTCTTGTATTTGTCCATGATCATGATCTATTTCCATCACTTGGACACTCTCACCTACAACCGGCAGTCGCAATATGTGATATACATCCTCCAAGATCACAATCATCTTCCCGATAGGTCGAGTATCATCTTAGGCATGCTGTTTTTGAAAACCCTTGAAAAACTAATCACGAGTCAGTTTCAATCAAGAAAATTACCTATGTGAAATGTTCCTTAATCATATTACAAATTTCATATTTGGTTCCGTCACTCGATGATACATGGCATGTTCCAGTTGGTTGTGGTATGGCAGGTTTAAGTTGTAAACTTATAAAATTTTATAGCATTCACAATATGCAAATTAGGCCCCAAGGCCTAATGAATATTCCTCTGAATATTTGCAATCAGAAAATGCACAAACATAAATTTACTCCGCCTCTGAGGAGGTACACTTGTCACAAATAGGCTAGATGTGGGGAATCAGGGCATAGTTATATTTCTACACACCAAGGTAATAATGTATAAAGGTTTAAATAATCTCGTGAGGCCTGTAAGGTACACATGGCTCTTTCTTATGCAAGGAGTGGGGAAGCGGGTCATCGGAGAAAATTGGTATTTTTGGGCTCAATTGAAAAAGAGAACAAAGTTTTAGAAAAGGCTCGTGACTCTGCCACCATTCAGATATGACCATTTTTCAAGCTCAGGATGAAAGTCAAAAGTGGGCAATCGGGTCAAATAGTTAAGTGTGCATGTGTTTATAACACAAAGAAAAAGTGCAAAGAGTTTCCCCTATCCCGCATTTACATAAGGATTTTCCATGTGGATGACTCACATTTAAAAATTGGGAAAAGTGAAATGGATGGCCATGATGCAATGTATTAATATCTACCACCATCAATGCATTTTTGCACAAATCAAGGACGATTTTTAAAGTTTTCAAACACTTTGATCCTTTTTCTATCATTTGTCAAGATCTGGATGCCATTATTAGTAATTTTCATTAAGGAACATCATGAAATTGATCGTGGAGCTCAAATTGGAGATTAGAAATTGAAAGATTTCAAATAAAATTTGAATTTCTCAGAACTCACGAGAAAATTACTTAGAAATAAGGAACTCCTATAATTTTATTTTATTAACAAGGAAATTGGAAGTAAAGATAAGGTTCTTAAGATGAAAACCATGTTGTCTCAAGGCTTTTGATTGCATTTAGAATCATGAGCGATTTGGATAAAATCACATAAATGAACTTAATGAATGCCGACTTAAAATATTTTCTTCAAATATTGAATAGCCCTAACAAGAGAGAATCTATGAAAGAAATTTAAGATAGCCATATTGATTTAGTTGGGGCTATTCCACCATCATTACATTGCCTAGATTTAGTATGGATTTGCACTATGAATTATAACCCAGAGAAGAGGGAAGTACTGGATGGAAGTGGTGATGTAGTGTTGACTTTGATGCCCATAGCCATCAAAATAATGCTCAAGTTTCCTGTAATAAGAAATCTAATAACCTTGGGTATTAAGTTAGCCTTATAAGATTATGAGGAAAATAAAAAGGATTATGCTAGGCTCATAAATACTAAATGGATCTTAGTAGAGAAAAAGGCAACCACTCGAATCCCTAAAATATTGGTTAGGGCACAATTTGTTGAAGAAATAGAGGATGTTATTGTATTGTTAAGTCAAATGGATGGGTTGAGACCACAAATGAGTTCAAGGAATGGATGTGCACTTACATGTGGATAGTTTTGGAAAGGAAAGGGAGCATTTTCTGGGAAAATTTCATTACAGAGGAACTTCATAGTCACATGGTTGCACTAGTAGTGAAAATAGAGATGGGTGATTGTACACACCCAAAATTACATGTGCTACATTGTATGAAAATGGTTACAAAAGTCCCCAATGATGATTCATGTCCTTTCGATGGTTTTTGAGCTCCTAAACCATTCGTAGTGTATATTTATAGCCTAGACATCATTTTTCATCTTTTCCAAGCTTTCTTCCATTTTCTAGCTTCATTATATGCATGTTTTGGCCTTCATGCTGTGACCGCCACCTTGCTTGGGAAATGGTCCTACGACCACCACCCCGCACAATGTAGTGGTCCTAAGTTCTTTTTCAAAATCCATCATGTGTAATTTTAATGCGTGATGCTTCACTTAACTTTTAGGATTCATTTGTGAACCAAATTGCCTAAAAATAGTCTTGAATGCTTATTTTTCCTTCCCTCTTCTATTTTTAAAAATATTTAATTAATTTGAACTGCCTCTTCACCCAATGATTTAGTACTCCAAGGATGCATTGTGCATGAAGGCACATCTCACCAATTCCTATATATTCCATGCTTGTATTCAAACAAAAGTCCCGAGAATTTTTGTGTATCTTGTGTAGTATTACTTTGCCACAATCCTACTAGAAATTACATAACCAAACTCGTTCACTTGTGTTATCTCTCTTCCACATGAATTGCAACTAGAATGCCTTCAAGCTGCCATTTCTCAAGCATCTTCGCTTGATGTTGTTCTTTCATTCCCAATCCATTGGCCTCATATGGACAAACAAAGAAAGAAAGGAACAAATTGAGGAGACAGATATGATACAACCAAAATTTTCAAAGCTCTTTATTATCCAGGCTAGAATTACTTATTTTTTTGCTTCATTTGTAAAATTATCAATTCTAAATCATTCATTTCAAATACATATCAAATAGAGTAGAAATTTGTTCATTTCAATTGATTAAGCAATTACAAGTAGAGAAAATCATTAGAAATATTTCTCTTTGACATTATCGAGGAAGTAATGGGGAATAATAGCTCTTATAGGGTTATGATCTGTTCTCTCCTCGAGGTAGGGTTTGAATGGTTTTGATTAAATTAGATTAGTTATTTTATATGTAGATTCACATACCTACTCAAGTAATTAGCTACAACCAATTGATTATTTGTATTTACTTTATTTTATTAGATTAGAGGAATTTCTTAAAAACCAAAAAGATTTAAAAAAAAACATTTAGTTTTATTAGATTAGTTTGCTTCTATTGTTTTGTTTAAATATACTATGAAAATACCAGAAACATAGATTAAATTTCCTTTGATAGTTATTTTGTTTTATCAAAATCAATCCAATTCATTATACATGACCATCAACAGTCCACAACAAGAAAAGATGTTTGGTTGTGATCCATTGGTCCCATAACCCAATGGCTAGAATTGTTTATCAAAATTGATACAGGTTTATGCTTGTTAGTTATACACACACCTACTTGGTATTTTGAAAAGATAGAAAAATTAAACATGTTAAAATTTGCCTCTAATCAAGCCTATGATTATTGGACTACTCCTGACAATAGGGTTTGATTACGTGCATGACCATATAAGGACCACAACCTCCATGAGTTTTTGGTTGTGATCCCTAGGTCCCACAACCCAACGAGCATACTAAAAATTATATATTGACATTGTTTTGCATGCATCAGTATATAGATCATCACCACTTCCACCTGAAATCATTTCACAACTTTCATTATTGAACATAACAACTGATTAGGCTAGGAATTTCTGGACTAGACTGGAAAATCATCCATAGTCCCTGTGGTTTCATTACACCTCTTGTTCTCACTTCCATGAATTTTTTTGAAAATCTATATGAGGCACCCATAGGTTAGTTTCCATGTGTTCAAAAACTAGTGGATAGAATCTCGACAGAGCTTGATATTGATTGGAGTCTTTGAGTAGCTATTCTATCAAATCAATCCATCACACCACTTTAGCTTAGGACATCATTCTTTTCCTTAGACTTGTAGATCTCGATATTGCATGTTGAAGATATAAGGTTGCCTCATTAGCTTTTTCATCATCACCACACATAAACCCATTTCTATTCTACACTGGATGTCTCGGCACGACCTTGGGAAGTCAGTGTAAAGAAGGTCACGTGGTTATTTTCTTTTGTAAAAATTGGTGAACCCGACTTGAGGAGATAGTCTCTAAATGTTTCCACTTTCTTTGTCCATCTTCTAATTTACCTTTAATCAGGGGTATCATTATACCCCTTAAATATGTCGGGATACGATGAGTATACTCAACCCCTCTTGGGTTTTGATATGTACAATTACCAAAATAGAAGACAACAATAACCTCCTTCGCTCTCTACATGGGAAAATAATGGTTAAACTACTCGCTCAAAATCCTCTTGTTTAGGGAATCAATGTTGGTTCCTCTATATATATTGAGGAGCTTGACCTAATCACATAGACACATCCTCCTAAGAAATCAACTTCTAGCAACATGAATTTCACCGGGGAGGCAAGTTCATCTCCTCAAGTGTTGTTTTGATAAGCCATTAACATGCAGTCGTACCAACTCCTGCATCTAGATGAGGATTAATTAGCATGATACGTAAGGAGAGAACAACAATTCTAGAATATGAACTAGGATTTTAATATGTTGCAATGACATGTTGATTTCCTACTCCAAAACAAAAAAAACTACCCCTCCAACAATGGAAAACATTTCCAACGAGTGGTGGAAGAATAGTGAAAAATTCATAGCACGATACCATACTCCTCAAAAACCTCTAAAATTTCAACAAAAAGAACCAAAAAAAACACCATCCCATCAATGGGTGATGTTATCTTAGTGCTAGTAGAAAAATTCAAACAGCTTAGAGATTGCTCAAAATTCTTAATGTTCATATGTGGGGTAAGTAAGAGCTTCTAACTATCCATAAAATTATGGACAAACACCTATTGCACATACTCCTCCAGTTTATGTGGGTGCTCCAAGTCCTTTAGATTTAATGATTGGGACACAAGACTTGGGTATGCCCCCTCATGCCACATATGGATATTTACAACAGACACTAGTTGGAAGTGCATTCTCAAATGCCATACCAACTGGAAATGTAATGTTCCCTAGTTTTGTGCCTTCAACTCCATATCAAAGCAATCAACCCCCTTATATACACATGTACTCTAAATCACCACAAGGGGATATGTACACTTACCCAAGTCTCGTATGGACAGCCACAGGGGATTCCATATGCCCCAACAAATGTTTACATTGTACCATTTCAACAACTAATGTAACTTGTACCTCCGCAACAAGGATCTTCAATGGTTGAAACATACGCAATGGGGACCTATTCTAAATATATTAAGGAGCCACTATAATTTTCCATCCAGACTGTCATGCTCCCAAGACCCTTGCCTAATCTTCCAAATTTCAAAGGGGAGGGTGATCCTAATGCTCACATCAAATCTTATGCAATGACCATTCGAGAGCTACTCCCATGGGATGCGGTTGTTGCGAAGATTTTCTCTAAGTTGCTAGAAGGTATTTCTCTTGATTGGTACTATAGGATACCAAAGGATTTAATACACTCCTTCAAGAAACTTGTGTCAAATTTTATTAAGGCTTTTGATATGAACAAACTTTTAAGGACAAGAATCAAAGAATTCCTTCATATCAAACAAGAGCACAATAAGTCCATAGCCCACTTCATTCAAATGTGGAGATAGGTGTTGTACTCCTTTGAAAGCTCTCTAAATATGGATTAGATGGAGCTTTGTGATTTATTCCTCCACTCCCTCAATAGAGAGATAAAAGAAGAAGTCCAAAAGTTCCCACTAAGGAGATACAAAGAGGTGCTAGAGGGTGCTCTCCATTTTGATCAAGAAGCCATTGACAGTGGTCATAAGACTTATAGAAAAAATGGAAGGTTAGTCACTCCTAACCAAAGTAACCCCAATAATATGAACAATATGAACAATAATAGGGGACCAAAGGTCCTTAATAAGAATCACGGGGTTACAACTGATGGTGTTATCGATCAGCCCAAGAAGCCCAATGTTGTCATTTCTCCCAATACAAATAATACCAATAATAACAATAATGGAAATAATAAGGGAATAATAATTTCTCACCCTCAATCAATGTTATATATTTCAATCATCCACAAAATAAACAACAACAATAACAATAACAAGAACAAAAATAGAAAAAATAACAGAAAAACCAACCTCAACAACCAAGACAAGTGCAAAACCAAGGACCTAATCAATACCTAGGCGGGTATCCAAACCAATTTCAAAACTAGGGCCAAGGGTTCCCAAATTTTAACTACAACAATCAACAATTGAACAATAACTGTAATTTCAGATGATAATAAGGTACAAACCAAAGGCCTTGAGATTATGATCCCGATTTGTATTGTGGTTTTTATAAGGTTCGTGGGCATGATGCAAGAGCATGTCATGATTGTAAAAAAACTCTACAACATTTTTCGAGAGGATCAAAGGCAATTATTTGCTGACATGTTTTTGGAAAACCCAACAACGCCAACTCAGAACACTTACATGGGGCCAGTATCCCCACATAACACACCACTTAGGATATTTAGCGATCCTCTCCCCATGTGCCCAAAAGACGATAGAATAGATCCCAACAGTTCAAAAAAATGCATCGCAATAGGAACCAATGATCATGAAGCCTCAACTTCATCAAACTCACAGTGGCACCTCCTTTGGATGGTCACCAACAAACAAAAATTATGGGATTGGTAGAGTTAGACACCAAACCTCAAATTAACGCTGCCACTAGAACCAAAGATTATTCTTTACAGCCTATCCTAATCTACCCGACTATATCAGATGACATTCATGATACACTAGGAAAGCCAAGTAGAGCTTATGACTTGATCAATGACCTGACCAAAACCTTCTCTCACATTTCCTTCTTAGATCTGTTAAAGAATTCCCCTGCTCATAGAGTCACTTTATTAGAAGCACTAGGTCTTAGACATCTAATTAATGTTACCCCTCCACCAGAAGCACATATAAATCACATAGACTTCTATTTTTATCCTCTAGGTAAACATGAAAGAGATGTTGGATTCGTATTTGACATCAACAAGATGCCCACGGATGCTAAAATAGCTCAGTAGAGGTGATCCAAATTTGTTTTTACAAGTTTGGATTTACAAAAATTATGTAAAACATGTAATTATTGATGATGGGGAAGCAGTTAACATAGTCCCCTTATCTTTCCTCCAAAATTTAGGTTATGGAAAGAGAAATTTCTCCTCAACACGAAACACATTGAGAGGCTACGATAACCTCAAATAAACATCAATTGGAAGGTCTTCGTGGCACAGGGTGACCCAAAACCTTTTGACATACATCTATCTAATTTAAAGAAGAGGCCAAGGGTTCATTTTGAGTTTGATATTCTTGCAAATCATCTAAACAAACCTATAAGCTCAATGCCAAAAGAAAATCTAGTTCCTACAACAGAGCTAGAAACTATGGGTTTGATTAAAGAAATTCTTTCCATAAAGGATGAAACCATCATCATAGAGGCAATGTTATTAGGAACTTAAACAAATATTTTCCAGCTTACTAGAGAAGGATTTACCTCTTCCATTTGATTCTATGGGTATGGGACATACCCTGGGACTCGGTTCTCTTCCAGCAGACAAAGTTTGTATGGTGGAAGTAACTAAGGTAAAGGAAGAAGATACAAAGAATGATCCAACATCCATTTTTTTGAGTAATTGTTGGAATCTCCATTTTGATTGAGCTAGATTTCATTTTGGCACTAGGGCAGGTGTGATCCTTACCTCTCCATAGGGAAGGATTATACCTTTTCCTTCAAGTTAAACTTTAAATGTACAAATAACGGGGTTGAATACGAAGCCCTCCTTCTTGGTCTCATCATAGCCAAAAGGATGGGTGCTAGTAATATTAGAGTCCCAAGTGATCCATAATTGGTCTCAATTCAAGTATCTGAGGTATATGAGACTAGAGATGAACATCTACAACTCTACAAAACAACAAGTGCTAAATCTAACAAATGGGTTTTACTTCATATTGATTGAAGTAATTCCATGGGAATAAAATATTCTCACAAACTCTATAACAACTTATTCTTCCCGCTTCACTCCAAGAAATGAGTTATAAGATAAAAACTTCATGGTATTGTTTCATGTTGAACCTTTGTTTTGTAAAATACTGATAATGCCAACGTTGACATACATAGAAGCCGAGAAATAGTCTATCATCTCAGACCACATTGACACTGATCAAGCAACACTAGCATATCTAAACACTTTTGTAGAATTGCATCTTTCTCATCATGAGGTTGATCTTTCCCTAATCCCACATTCTTCTTCCTATTTTTGAAATCCCATGATAGAATCTTCCTTTGGGAAGGATCTTGAAATTTATGAGGTAGGAGAAGAGGGGGATTTAGAGTTACCTCCAGCCCCACCTGAGTTTGAGGAAGGAAATGCCTCCTTAATCAAGGGAATGATTGATATAAACATTGGGACAGAGGAGGAACCAAAAATCTTGAAGTTGGGATCCTCTCTAACTCTAGAGGAAGTGGAAATACATACCCAAATCCTCAAGGAGCATGAAAAATATTTCACATTTAGCTACAAGGAAATGATGGGAATTGCACCACACATTGTAGTTCACAACCTCATTACCAAGCCAGATGCTAAGACAATTAAACAAAATTTGAGGCCCATGAAGCCAAAGGTGGCCCTGATTGTAAAGAATAAGTGATGAAACACCTACAAGTGGGGTTGATCAAGCCAGTTGACTATTCACAATGGGTGTCTAATAGTGTCCCTATTCTCAAGAAGAATAGAAAAATCCACATTTGCATAGACTTTCAGGATATCAACAAAGCTTGTCCCAAAATTGATTTCACATTACCATCCATTGACGATATTGTTGATGCAATAGCTAGTTATGATTATTTGTCTCTCATGGATGGGTTTTCTAGATATATCCAAATGAAAATCTTTGAGCTGGATGATCGACCAAAACTACATTCATAACTCCTTGGGGAACTTACAGTTATGTTGTTATGTCATTCAGACTTAAGAATGTTGGTGCCACATACCAATAGGAAATGACTTATATATTTCATGATCTTACCCATATGATTGTGGAATCCTAAGTGGATGACCTTCTGGATAAGGCCAGAAAATGTTGTGATCACCTAGATGTTCTTCATATCATTCTTTCTCACTTAATCAAGTACAATGTCACGTTGAATCAAGAAAAATGTGTATTCGGTGTAATGGGAGGCAATATTTTGGGATACATCATATCTTCATGAGGTATTGATGTATAACCAACCAAAATCTGATATGTACTAGAAATGAATCCACTGTCAGATGATTCTCACATCAGATTGTTTCTTGGAAAAATTGGTGCAATCTGAAGGTTTATCCTTGATATGACCTTTACTATTCACCCAATCAACAATTTGTTGAAAAAGGATTGTTGCATTGATTGGAAAGAATAATGTAATGAGGAATTTGAGTCAATAAAATGATTCTTGTTGTTTCCTCCCACACTCATGCTACCTAGTTCAGATTTCCCCTGATCATGTATTCAAGAGCTACATATGTCTCATTATCCTGCATGTTAGCTCAAGAAGATGAAGGTAAACAAGAACGTGTAGTCTATTCTATTAGTCAAGCATTTATTGATCATGAAACATTTTATACACAAGCAGAGAAGGAGTGCCTTGTAATAGTCTTCATGACAAAATGCTTAAGACATTACATGATAGATTGAGAAATAAGGGTTATTGTTAAATCGGTTCACTGCAAATTTCTCACACAAAGGTACTTATCTAAGAAAGTTGAATTCTTCATAAATTTGATGGAAAAATTTGAGTTAACATTCGTTAATCAGAAATCCATCAAAGGAAAAATCATTATGGAATAGTTGGATGACAACCCGTTAGATGGAGGTGATCTAGTAAATCTAGACTTCCTTGATGAGTGTGTGTATTTTTTTGAAACCAAGCCTCCCATTTCTATGTGCCCATGGTACATTGACATCATTAATTTCATATTAGACCATACATATCTAGAAGGGGAAACATCACAAAAAGAAGATAGTTACATGTTATAACCACTAAGCATGTTATCTTGGAACAAGTGCTTTATCGTAGAGCCTTTGATGGAATGTTGTTAAGATGTGTTGACAAAGAAAAATATGAGAAGATTCTTTATGAATCGCATAGTGGAGTATGTGGAGGTTACTTTGATAGTGACACCACCGCTTAAAAATACATCGATGGGCTACTTCGCCCACTCTAGAACATGATGTGCTAGAGTTTGTGTGTAAATGCCATAATTGTTAAGAGTTTTGCCATGAGATACACATACCGGCATAATCTCTCCAACCAATTGCAACACCATGGCCCTTTTCCACTTGGGTCATTGATTTGATAAGGAAATTCTCCCTCATTAATAGGTGGTCATAACTACATAATCATGGACAAATAATACTTTACTAAGTGGGTAGAGGCCATGCCTCTTACCACCGTGCCTAGATGTGTAATTGCTAAGTTCATTCTGAACCAAATCATTTGTAGGTATGGGGTCCCACAAGTCATTATCTCAGATAATTACACATCTTTAAAAATGAGGAAGTACATGAATTGTGTGAGAAGTTGAAAATAAATCACCATACGACTTCTCTCTATTACCCTCAGGGCAATGGACAGGTTGAGGCTACGAACAAGAAATTAAAATTCATTCTCCTTAAGATAGTCAAGGAGAATAAATAAGATTTTCATTTAAAGCTTTTTCTTTCCTTGTGGGTATATGAGACATCAATAAGAATGCCGACAGGGGAAACCCCCTTTTCTTTGGTATTTGGTGTAGAAGCAGTTTTATCGCTTGAAGTCAAAATACCTAGTCTCTGTATCTTGTTGCAAGGAAGTTTAGGAGGAGAGGGCTATCGAGAGGCACAAATCTCTCAATTAGAGAGTCTTGATGAAGCTAGGCTTAATGTTGAACAAAGACATAACATTTACGCCGCCGGATGGCTTGGAAATACACCAAGAAATTCTATGCTCCTAAAATATATGAGAGAGATTTGGTTTTAAGACTTGACAACTGAGTAGACAAAAAGACCGGTGAAGGAAGGGAATTCAGGCCCAGGTGGTTGGGTCCATATCAAGTAATAAAAGACTAAAAAAATGGGGCATTTATCCTATATATAGTAGAGTGTGAGTATTTTAGTTAATCTACAAACTCTTTTCACCTAAATAGGTGTTACACATGATCCATTAACATTTTCATATGTACATTATTGCATCTACATTATATTTTCATCTGTTAGTTCATTTTGTGATCAAGGAACTTATTCTTATATAAATTCCTTAAAATTTTTGAAACCATTGGAAAAACATTCAAATCATGCCTCTACAAATCTCCATAATGTCATCAATCATTTCCGAATCATTGCATCAATTCAAACAATATAAGAAAAAGCTTTGACAATAACCATACCAAGGTCTTCATACTTAATTCTTCTTACGCTTTCTTCTAGGTTAGGTGGTTTTTCCTATAGTTTGTTCTCTAGAAGCTTCATGGTGTTGCATCTATCCCATAAACATCTATTTAGAAATAAAAACATTGTAGACATTTTTCCTAGATGAATAAGTCAAATGCAAATCCACTGAATTTTTTTATTTTACACATTTCTTTTCCCTACCAACCTTTGGTGTTGATCCTTCATCTCTTACTAGTGATTTAGGGTATGGAAATGAGAGAAATTCCCTACTCACCTATACTTTATCCATAGTGATGAGCCCATACTTACTACAGGTAACATGGGGCAAGGTGTAGGGGGTCTCTATGAAAAACTTGAAAGTTAGAAAAAACTCATTCAAATATTGTGAAATCATAAGTCAAAAAAATTGAATTAGATGCCAAAATTCCAAAAGAGCTTAAAACCTCAAAACCAGATTTTGTCAACCAAGTGGCCATCTACGGATCTAAGTCTAGATAAATTGGAAAGAAATTCACATTCTAAACTATAAAGAAAACTTGAGTGGAGTGAGGTTTTAGTGTATCAATTTGGTTTTTTCAAATTCTTGTTTTTCTCTCATCATTATCATTCAAAAAATTTCCATAACTTGTTCCCTTTCTCGGATCTTGGTGTTGAGCCCTCACATTTTGATAGTTTAGTGGAGTTAGAAGCGGGGAAAGTTCAATCACTTATCATATCACTCTTTCACCATGTTTTTCCAAAAAATATGAAGTACAAAAATCTTCTTAGAGAAACTAAAGTTCAACATTATAATGTAATTACATTATCATATATCAACATTACAAAAAAATAAAGAAAGAGAGAGAAATCATTCTGTTAGCATTCATATCCACTATATAAATTCTAAAAATCATATAAAAATGGAAGTTCTAAACATCTAGAGTACACATGTGAAGTGAGCCAATAGGCGAGAAACTCGATACAATGAATTACCAAACCAAAAGAAGAGTCTCAGTATATATAATAATAAATCAAGTTTGTGTACAATTCCATCACGCACTAGGCATGGTCAAAATGATTGCAATGAACCCGAAATATATAAAAATCATATAATGCCTGAAAAAATGGAAAAAAGAAATAAAAGGCCCAATGGCCTATCAATCCCTATGGGATCCCTCGGATGGTGCACGGTCACATCCAGACTCATATTGTGGATACGACGATGAGAATGAGATAAATGGTGATAGTACTCATGGTGGTGGCCACTTTGGTAGTGGTATCTCTATGAGAGTTACTCCACCTCATCAATCACTCAGCTACCTCATACCTAAACACCTAAGTATGAAGAGAGTTCATCACCTCTGTTGCACTCCGGATGGGTGTAAACACATCATTGTGTTCTTTGACGACTAATAATGGCTGGCTTGAATCCTATGTCATCTCGGTTTGGGTCTTCCCTGAGGGGATCAATAGGGTTTCCATGCATACTTAATGAATAAGTTCTCACCACTCCATGTATTCCCAACAAGCAAGAAAATAAGAAGAAACAATGAGTTAAAAAATTACAAAAAAAAAAATACCAACTAACATTTCCAACTAACAAAGTCAAGGGAAGAGTATCAACATACTTGGATCTCCAAGCATCCAAGTAGGGTCAATGGTTATTTCTTCTACTACTGGTGGTTACGGGGCCTCCCAAAGCTAAAGGTGAGAGGTTTTCCTTTCACAGACTCATCATCACCCTCTCCGTATTGAGGAAGTAGTACCTCTAAGACCAAGGCCTCTCTCTCGCGCTCACCTCCTCCCACTTTGATCTCAATATATCTTGAGTGTCATGCCACTCAGGGTCACTCTCCTTTGCCTCTATGTGAGATACCTCTCCACCTCACCACCTAACCCCTCTTCACCTCGTCCCTCTCAAATCGACTCCTCCTCGGTCTCATCACTTATGTACTCCTTAGATTTAGATTCTACGTCAATGGGCTCATCCTCCTCTCTACTAGGAGTGGGAGTGGCCTCAATATCAAGTAGGAGTGCTCGATGGATACTAGCTACCCGTTAGGCATGAGCCACCCACATAACTATAATGGTCACCCCCGGAGTAACCACTATCCAAATAGGATCTCCTCTAGGGAACTTTAGGGCCTCCTGAATGGTCCTATACAAAGGTACCACAACAGGAAGCATGTCAACATAGGGAAGGCCAAACTATTGAGAAACCCAGCCAAATGGGTAGATCTTGACCCTCCCTGACCTATCAACCAACTAACCAAAGAGTAAAGAAAGATACCACTTTGTGGTCATCTCCTACCCCCATAACCCTTCCATATCCTAATAAGGTGTGGCAACCATGTCCGTTGTAGTCAAAGAATCCACTAGCTGATGTGGCATCCAAATAACTAACATCGCTGTCCATATAGCTTCCCGAGATATCCCCGGGGTCCTCCACCGGTATTATCCTCCCATAAGGGGTAATACACTCGTATACCCAGCTCATGACTAGTGTGGGATGGCTCAATGACTATCCCTGTAACTTTGGCAATCTGTATAGATCATGGTAGGTGGTTCTAATCATGTCTACTCCCTAAAAATAGATGTGACCATGTCCCTCAATTTGTGTAATAATGGGATCCCAACAATAAATAAGAGTGTCACCTCCCTTGTCCCTAATCAACCGCGAGGCAAAGATACCCATGATAGCTTTGCAAATGATGGGAATAGGAGAAGTGGCAAAAATTGTACCTTTATCCCCTTCTTCGAAGTGAATGATACAACAACATCCCCCATGTAAGTGGCCCACTGAGTCATCATAGACCTAGATCATGCTATCTCCAAGGTTAGTCTCCTCCCGAGTATCGGAATCCCAAGAATATGGTACACATCCTCTAGGGTGATAGTCCACTCACCACTAAAACTTGGCAACCGAAAGTGTTACTGGTTTGCATCCCAAAGATGAAAATAAGTCACATAGTATGTGACTCACAGGAGTAACATGAGGCACCTATGCAATCCTCCATATCCTTCTCTCTGGAGGGTATCTATCTCATCCCGAGTCGGCTTGGTCTAAAATCTCCGAGAGTCAATCACATTCCCTCTCATGACTCTAGCGGATGTATTCCTCCTTCTACATCCACTAAAACATAGAAAAAGAGCAAGTTAGTAACATATTTCAAGAAGTAAGCTAAAAAAACATGACAAAACATCAAAAATTCAAAAAAATTAAGTTAAGCATAGGTTTTGGTCATTTTGTTTAGAACATTGCCCTTGAGGGTAGGGTGGCGGTCTGGACCGATTTTCCAAATGGGTTTATAACCCTAGAAAACACCCAAAAACATGAAAAAGGACCATTTTAGATGAAATAAAAGACTTCCCTATGGGCGCCCCCTAGAGACTCATTTAAAACAAGAAATTTTGAAAATGACCCCTCCTAGGTAAAATTTTCAACATTTTTACATTTTAGGTTTAAAAATGAAAAAGTGAGAAAAACCAACCGTAAAACATGTGGTTTGATCCCCTACTCATGGAGGCATGATCATGATATCGTAATGAATTTTTTTATACTATTATATCAAAGAAAACGGTCATCCTGTGCCCAGAGCTCAAAAATCACCAAGTCAATATGTGTAAATGAATTTGAAAATGAGTTTGTTTAGATATATGTGTTGTTATAACTTTGTTTTGAGTGTATATGTTCACAGGGCTAGACTACTAGTATAGGTATATTTCTATATCCTTGCACAAATGGTAAGTCCTCTTGTCATTTTAATTTAGTGTTTATTTTTTGATATTTTATCTATCTACACTTGAGTCTTATTTTCATTTTATAGGTAGTGAGAGTTTGGATAGAAAAACTTCGACACACGAGCATGTCAGGTATAACTTCTATCTCCCCATTTTGGGAATGCCATACTCAAACTCTACATTTAATGCCTTTTCATGGCTAAGACACTTCTCCAGGGGGAAACATGTATGCACCCAAAATTACATGCACTACATTGTCAAAAATGGCTATAATCCCCAATTATGATTCATGTCCTTTCGTAAGGTGTTCGAGCTCCTAAACCATTCACAATGTATATTTATAGCCTAGACATCCTTTTTTAGCTTTTCCATAATTTATTCTAGCTTATCACTTTATTTTGTGCTTGCTTTGGCCTTTAGTGCTAGGTGTGTCGCCCTGCACCTCGGGGCGCTTCGAAACAAATGTCCGTAGGGTGGGTGGTCCTACGATCGTCACATTGTATAGGGTGGCGGTCCCGAGCACTTTTCAATAATCCTTCATTCGTAATTTTAATATGTGGCACTTCACTCAACTTAACTTTAAGAATGCATTTGGGAACCAAATTGCCTAAAAATTCTTGATTGCTTAGTTTTCCTTTCCTCTTCTATTTTTAAAGATATTTAATTAGTTTGAACTACCTCTTCACCCAATGATTTGGCACTCCAAGGGTGCCTTGTGTATGAAGGCACATCCCATCCAATTGCTATATATTCCATGCTTGTATTCAAATAAAAGGCCTAAGAATTTTTTTGTATCTTGCATAGTATTGCTACCGCAATCCTGCTAGAAATTACATAGCCAATCTCTGTTCACTTATGTTATCTCTCTTCCACCTGCATTGCAACCAAACTTCCTTTAAGCTTCCATTACTTAAATGTCTTCTCTTGTTATTGTTATTGTATTCCCAATCCCTTGGAATCATATGGAGACACAGAGAAAGAAAGGAACAAATTGAGGGACAGATAGAGATACAACTATATTTACTAAAGCTCTTTCTTATCCAGGTTGGAATTACTTGTTTGTTTGCTTCATTTATCAAATTATCAGTTTCAAATCATTCATTTCAAATACATATCAAATAGAGTAGCAAATTTTTCATTTAAATTGATTAAGCAATTACAAGTAGAGAAAATCATTAGAAAGATTTCTCTTTGACATTACTAGGGAAGTAGTGGGGAACAATAGCTCTTCTAGGGTTATGATTTGTTCTCTACCTTTGAGGTAGGGTTTGAAGGGTTTTGATTAAATTAGATTAGTTATTTTTTTATCTATATTCACATACCTGCTCAAGTAATTAGCTAAACCCAAATGATTATTTTATTTAGTTTTGTTTATTAGATTAGAAGAATTGCTTAAAAACTAGAAAAGATAAAAAAACATTTAATTTTATTAGATTAGTTTACTTCCATTGTTTTGTTTAGATATGTTGTGAAAATACCAAAAACATAGATTAAATTTCCTTTGATAGTTAGTTTGTTTTATCAAAATCAATTCAATTCATTCCATATGACCATCAACGGTCCACAACAAGAAAATACATTCGGTTGTGATCCATTGGATCCATAACCAAATGTTCCGTAAATTGTTGATGTAAAATTGATACGAGTTTACACTTGTTAGTTTTACACACACTTGCTAGGTATTATGAAAATATAGAACAATTAAACACGTTAAACATTACAGCTAATCAAGCCTACGATTATTGGAATGCTCCTAGAAATAGGGTTTGATTACATACATGACCATACAGGACCACAACCTCCATAAGTTTTTATTGTGATCCTCAGTACCATAACCTAATGGGCTTACTAACCAATTAGATATCAACACTAGTTTGCATGCATCAATATTTAGATCATCACCACTTCCACCTGATATCATTGCAAAACTTTCATTATTAAACATAACAGACGATCAGGCTAGGAATTTTGGACTACATCGAAAATCATCTATGGTACCTGGTTTCATTACACCTATCATTCTCACTTCCATGACCTTTTCTATAAATGTATACGAGGCACCCGTAGGTCACTTTTTATGTGTTCAACAACTAGTGGATAGAATATAGATAGAGCTCGATATTGACTAGAGTCTCCAAGTAGCTATTCTATTAGATCAATCCATCACACCACTTCATCTTAGGACAACATTATTTTCCTTAGACTCGCATATCCCAATATTGCGTGTTGAAGATATAAGGCTGCATCATTAGCTTTTTCATCATCACCTCACAAAAAACCATTTCTATTCTACACCGGATGTTTTGACACGACCTCGAGAAGTCAGGTGTGAAGAAGGTCACGTTTTGATTTTATTTCGTACAATGATACTTCAGAATTGGAATTTTACATGATGACCTATTTGATTTACAATATTTTAGGACATAGGCATTTCCATGGCCTCTTTCCACGTGATGACTTTAAAGAATGCCAAATGCATGATATTTTCCCCCAATTATAGTTGGTTAATTAGAGTGGAAATTTAAGATTGGTTAATGATGCCTTCTTTGCACCAATCATATGTATTTTCAAGCCGAGTAGGAGTAGTACGAGGATCTCAAAGGAGGATAGAAAATTAATCATGAAATACAGATGCTATTTCATTCAATACAATAAATTTACATATATCAGGGTTAGTGGTTTTGAAGGAAAACCATGTAAATTTCCCAGTACTTAGATGATAAAGTGGCTTTATGTGAATTGGAAAGGCAATTGAAACTAGGTCACAAATTAATTGTTGGGAAACAAAAGACAAACATTAAGTTCTCCATCAGGGTTGGAAGGTATTCATGCCCTTCAATTATAAAAGCTAGATTAATTGAAGATGATATGAAAAGGTTTGGGATGGAGAAGTTTGAGGCAAGGGCTAACTATGATATCAAGTGGGTGTTCAACAATATTGCAAATACTTTCAAACATGAGCCTTAATTTTAGGACTATTGGATGAATTATAGAGATGAAGAAGAGGTCAGGATGAGATAATTTTATAGAATGACCCTTTCCCAAATCATAGATTTCAGGATTACAATTATCGTTGAGGGAATTGTGGATGATCCACATATAGTGAGTAAATATTATCTTGATCAAAAGGTGGAGGGATAACCTATAGCCCCTTTAGACTAGAATGAAGAGGAATCAAATGATTCATATACTCGATAACTGATGTAATGAGGAGAACAATAAATTGGTTGGCCCAGAAGAACATTGATTTATCAGTTCAAAACACAAGAATTCTCAATAACTTTAGGGATTTGGGAAATTTGAATGATGACATTCCTCCCTTGAGAGAAGGGGCTGACAAAATGGATCCCTTGGGAGGAAAATCTCCTCAATTTCCTTCAAAAAGGCCTACTTCAGAACTTATAGATGAATGTACTTCGACCACTAGTGGGACTAGTACTTCTATATCTACTCTAAGGAAGAATACCGAGGAAATTCTTCTAAAATCTCCAGAGAACATTTCTATCACCTTTGCATTACCACTTCAAGTAAAAGGGAAGGGTATGACATCTCATATGGTTCCTTCAAGTACTTTTCCAAAACCCCATAGTGTTGATAAATTGATGAGTGGGGCTATAACAAGTGGCCATTCACAATCTAGGCCACATAAATAAGAACGAAGAGCAGCACCAAACCTTAAAAAGTTTGAAAGGGAACATAAGAAACAAAAAAATTCTATGAGCCAATCTTGGTGAGAGAAGGTGCTCATATACCCAAGAAACATAAGCATAGGGATGTAGTGATTGATCCCCTGGAACATGAAAGAAGTGATGTTTCTCATGTGCAACATGTAACATCAGTGCCACAGGTGGAGCAATTAGTGCCTTTATCCTCACCTTTTCCTTCGGAAGGAGTAATAATGGGAAACACTCAAGAGAAAATGACCCAAGGCAATATCTCATTAAATCCAATAGATAGAAAAATCTTGGGTCAAGGCATGAAAACACCAAACTATGACAGCTAAGGATGTGAATATACCCTTGTTTGAACAATTGCAGGAGTCAACAAAGGCTCAAGTAGATATAATAGATGTTGATCTGGTGAGGAATTCTCCACATTTGATGCACTTGATATATATATATATATATATATATATATATATATATATATATATATATATCTATTGATGAGAAAACAACAAAACAAGTAAATAATCTTCAAATAAATGAAGAAATGGAAAATATTACTCATGTGTCAACCAGTGAAATCAAGATTCAAGCATTAGAAGTTTCTTCTACAGTCAAATGGTTTCAGAGTCAAATAAGCCAGAGTTGCTTAGTGAAAAGGGTATAAATACAGAGATATTAGTAGAAGAATATTCTTCCCATTATGTCAAAGCCACTAAGGATGATGAGCCATGTCAAATAGGGAAAATTTTTTTGAAAAGACAATAGAGATTGCACAAGATGTAACTGCTAGGGAGGAAATTATTACTGATATGGATGTACAGTTTTGGGTAAGAATAGGGAACTAACATCAAGAGAGTAGTCCATGATGACACAACCTGAGGTACCCACTGAAAAAGAGGATGATAAGGTGTCAACTCAATAGTCTCCAAAGAAAGTAGAACTATTGGAAGGGAAAGGATAACCTACAAGCAAGATATCAGTTCAAGAAACTCCCATGGGAGAAGCTGAACTTAACATTGTATCAGTTGGAGAAATAAGGAAGGAACATACCCCAATTACCAGTGTAAAATAGAAAGATACTAATTAATCCGAAACTCAAGACCAATAAGGAAGACAATTGGGGGAATTTCCAGTATAGGGTGAGAGAAAAGAAATGATTATTGAAGTAGATTATGAAAAGTAGGTAGAGTCATTAACCCAGGGTGAACAAGAAATGTTCAAGTAGTTGGTGGTTTTCCCAAGAAACCCCAACAATAATTGTAGGAAACAAAAGTTGGGACAATTCTTGCAAAGGGATGGATTGGGAGTTGATTTCAAATGAAGAAAAATAAATTATTCCTATTCCGCCATATATCTCAACTTTATCTTTTCCAAAAATGGGGAGAGCTTCCAAAAGGGATAGGGTTCTTACCAAGACCCATACTGATTCATTGGGGTCCAAAACTATAGAAGTAGAAATCCCTCATGAAGGAAAAACCAAAGACAATATAACAACTAGTGACTACAGTTTTCAACTCATTTATTTAGGAAATCCTTTGAGAGATCAATTAAAAAAGTAGTATTAGAGCGTATGTGACCTATTGCAAAAGGTTGATGAAGAATACATAATAAAAAATCAATTGACGAACATGTCAAATCTTTGAGTTATAGTGTGCAACAATTAATTGGACATCTGGTCATACTCAATTAAGTACCTCTGTCAATACCCCTGAAGGAATAGAAAAAAATGATAAGGTTGTTAAGAAGGTTCAGGCCATAGACACATGGGTCGAAAAGTTGACAAATAAGGGAAAAGTATGAAGAACTCAAGAATAGGCTTAATGAAATTGATGAAATAATTGAGAAATGTGATAATGAAATATTCTACTTTGAGGGAATTTTTCCCAAAATGGACCACATAACTCAACTTAGTGATGAACTGGTTGAAAAAGAGGGGATTGTGCCAAAAGAATTCAAAGGAAGTCAACATTCTATGGAGGAATTAACAAAGATTAGAGTGGAGATTCTGAATGGGGTCAAAGAAAAATTGAAGTTAAAAGGAATTGGGTTGATGATACTCTAGATGCCATTGATTTAAAACTTGAAGATATGGTCTTTGAAAAATTCAAAAAGAGATATGGTGATCTAAAGATTGATTTCTTGATCAGTTATTTTGAGAAGAATATCCAAAAAGATAATTTCTCTTATGAAGTCATTAAAATAATGAGGAATATTGAAAATAGAATCACAGAGCTAAAAGTAGGCCACTTTGGAATATAAGCAAAAATGGGTCATTGTGTGGATGTAATAGCCAGAAAAACATTAATCTTTCAACACCACACAAGACCAGACAAAGATGAAATCAATGAGATTTTCCAAAGATATGATGCATATGTGGTGAGGTTTCTAGAAGAAAAAGAAGTAGGAATGGAAACTGAAGAAGAAAAGGGTGCAAACATAAGAGATGATGAACAAGCTTAAGCTTTTTGTTCTTAAAATTGTACTTTCTTTCCATATTTCTTTTCTAACTAGTGTTTTATTTGATATTTTTGTTTCATTAAGGATGATTGTTACTTTGAAATTCATTGTTTTCTAATATCAATTGTAATTTGGTACAATGCATTATTTTTTATATCACTTAGATGAAATTATATGTACATTTGTGAAAGCATATAAACTATTAAGATACTTGTTCTTTCTGCATGTTAAAAAAGAAAAAATGGGGTTCTATAAGGGCCTAGCCCATTGAAAATAAGTTTTTGTACATGTCGAAAGTAAAGACAGAAAAATAAAAACAATGTTCAGACATCCTTTATTCCCTCTTCAAAATTTCCCCCTAGTGGAGGAAGTTTTTCAACAACTTGTTCTTCCTCAACATGAATTCACTTGAGCCATATGTCATCTAGACAAATATAACAGACCTTGCTAGATCTCGGGACATCCCCATGTCCATCAATGACTCAAGAGTCATTTTGGGACTATCCATAATATTTTCTAGCTCAATTTTATTCTGATAGGAAGATACCCAGTCTAGAAGATCCAAACCACCAAAGAATGTTGTTTTCCCTTTCCCCTTGTGAAGGGTAGACTTACTAGGAGCAAATTGAGAGGGAATGTCTAGAGTGATTAGAAGAGAAAGAACTACACCTAGCAGTAGGGAAGATTATGAGGTCTTGAGCTAGACCCATATTCCCATCTCCTTGTGTGGGGTGGGTGTTCTCTTGGAGAAGGAACTGACCAAGGTCCCAAAATTCATGCTCTAATAGAGGAGACCAATGCATTGAATGAGTGGATAATGAAAAACAAACCTACCACTATTTTCCCCAGGTAGAATAAATTACCACTCTAGAGTGGCAAGCAGAAAAGGTTGTATCTTCTTCACCATCAAAAATTATAATTTGGGGTTGGAATCTTGACTCACCCCTTCTCTTCCCTAAAGTTGGTACTAGCTCGTGAGTGGTTCTGATTACACCTATTTTGGATTCCCCTTTTCCAGAGAAATAATCCTCTACTCTAGTTTAATTATTTTATAAGAAATGGTGGGCATCTTATCAATGAAAGACTTGTCATAAAACATATTGGATTCCTTAGGGATATACTTAAGAAAAAAATATTCATTACATAAAAAGGGACACTAAAAATCAATTTTCCCAGACACTTGAGGCCTCCTTTTAATCCAAAATTTCTTTAGGTCTTCAGGATTTTTCTAGTGTTCCCACAAAAAGAGATGAAAATACATGGATTGAAAGTATGAGAAGACAAGAGTTATTCTGATCATCCTCAAGATGAGTGCATACCAAACTTTTCGATAAGTCAAAGGCACCTCGGTATCCCCTATACATACTATATCAAATAAAGCTCTAAAAATGCTTCATCTAGACCATGTACGTCAAAATTTTGGTTTAAATACTATGAACAAAATTCTTTCGGACTATGTTTCACAAGCACATTCACCATTTTTCTAATGAGAATTATGAAAAAAATTCTTTATCTTTAGAATAGGAAAAGAAATTCATAATGGTGAAAGGGTAGAGCCAAGTTTTATAGTAAAAGGGGTGCATATTGATCTGATTGAGAGAAATATTTCCCATGAGATGAAAGAATTTTTCTCAGCTCACATGAAGAAAATTTAAGAGTTGGAAGGAATTAGGAATGATTAAAACTGATGAATTAATATGATTTGATAAGAACCATGTGTGATGATTAGGCCAATAAGATGTGAAATGAAGTGCGCAACACCCAAGATAAATTTCTTGGGAAGTAGATGAGGATATATGTCATATCAGAATCACTTGGAAGTGCTCAAAGGTCATCAAAAGTGATTATCCAATCACTATGTGAAAATAATGATTAAATAATCTACCAAAAGTGGTGACCCAGTAACCCAGTCATGTATAAACAAAAAAACTTGAAAAAGGCTTATATTTCTCACACTTGGCAAAAAGGCAAAGTATTTTCAAAAGAACAATGTGGTTTAAAATGTATGTTGTAAATGGGAATATTCCTTGGAATATTCATTCTTTTTGGGGGAAATTTAGAAAGTTAATGAGTGAGTAGAATGGTATAAAAGTGTTGAAAATGATCACGCAAAGGGTGGTTAAAATTTTCTAAGAATTGTTTGAAGAAAAAGAGAGAGCTGAGAGAATGATCATTTTTCCAAGAATTTATATGAGAAACATGTTATTTTATTTTTTTCTTCAAATTTAATCATGTCAATATGATTGCAAGTTTCCAACCATTGACAAGCATTGAGACTGTAGATCTACTTTATCTTGTTGATAAATTTGATGAGCTTTGAATTAATTGTGTTAATCATGAGCATTGTTGTATCTGTTGTCAAGATGATATACTGTAAAATAGTTATCTATGCTCCCATTGCAATCTTATTTTAGGGATCCTATAAGTCACACATAACTTTATCATTATAGTAGCATTTTGGAAATTGAAATTGCACTGTTGAGAAGATATTTCATTTCATTTGTGTAATAAACAATTTTAAAATCACTGTCACCAATCAGTTAAATGTTGCTTGTAAGCCTTCGAGTGTATCTTAGGCATGAAAAATTATTAATCTCTAATGTTTTATTAAATCTTCAACATGAGATTTTGTGTTTGAATATTTAAAGATTGTGTGAAACCGTGTGTTCTTGGGCTTCCATAAGCATAAATCTTCTGGTTAAAGGATCATTGTGAGCTATTTTGATTTTTTTGTCTTGTATTTGGCATATATCCTAACATTTATTGAAGTTTCATGAAATTTTGTAGAATCAAATTTATCCTATTTAATTCCCAAAATTAGATACATCCAAAACTAACCAATCCTACAATAATTGTAGTGCCCCTTTAAATAACCACTTGAGAACAAAGAAATAACCTAGGGTTAGCTAGAAAATTATGGGATAATTTTTTTGATTTGAAGTGTCTACAACTAAATTGCAAGACATCAGTTTTCACTAATAGGTTCCAGAACAAACTGTTTACTAAGGCACAAGTTTCCTTTATTAACTTATAACAAGTTTACAAGGTTCAAATTTTTAGGGTTACATATTTTAGTTAGGTTCATGGAGTAATCTTACCCCCATTCCTGCTCTCTAACAGGATTAAAAATTTAACTAGATTTTTCTCATACTTAATGCTTCCAAAATTTCCTTAAACAATTTCCAATGGATAGGAAATTTTCTCACCTTTCTGGTGATATAAAGAAGTCCTCCTAACTCCTTACAGAACTCAAGTTATGAGTGGGCGGAGTTTGGGGATCAAATTTTCCCAGAGGGACACATGGCAAGAGAAGGAGTGCACCTTGGGTGGGTTGGCGGGTCATGGGGTGGAATTGGGAAAATTTTCCCCCATGTGGGATAAAAGTCACATTTTTTTCCACACCCCCATGGGTCTTCCAGGGGACACGTGGAAATCACGAAGACAACGTCAAAGCGGCGGGAGGAATTAGCGGTCTGCACCCAAAGAGGAAAAAGGGAACAAAAGGGCACACGGGTCTGCACACCCGTGGGAAGACAAAGGAAAATGGGAAGTGAAGTTATGGGTGGTGAAAGGAAAATTAGAAATTTTCCAAAGCCAAAACACAAATCATAAGGGAGAAGGAAGGTCCACCCTCCCGCTTCCACCCCCAAGGTGCCACATGGCACGCTTTCATTAACCATGGGCCTTGGGTCAACATGGGAAATTTTCCCCAAAAAATATAAAAAATAAGGGTTTTAAAATAACTCATGCCTCCACCATTGCTAAAATAGGACATGTGGCGCCCTCTAATTGGCTGCCATGGGCCGGCGGAGGGAAAAGTGAAAATTTTCAAAAAAATCAAAAAGTTTAAGGGGTAAAATTTATTCATGCCTCCGCCTTAGCCCCTAGAGGACACGTGGAAGCCTCTGATTGGCTGCAGGATGGTGGAGGGAAAATTGAAATTTTTCCCGAGCCCAAAATTTTAAAAATTTCTTAGGGAAATTTTGAAGGGAAATTTTTGGGTTACGGGCCCGCCAGGGAAAATTTTCCCAAATTTTCCCGCCAAGGCACACAAACTTCAAAGTGTCATAACTTGAGCTAGAAAGCTTAGTTTTGGGGAAACGAGGAATTTTCAGAAATATATTGAAGTCCTCTTTGCATAGGGAACATCAAATTTACTTTTGATGAAGTTTTAAGGGTCAATTATGTAAAAACAATCTGCAGGCCTTTATTTGGCAAACAGCCAATTTCCAACTTATAATTTTGATAAAATTAGAACTTCTCCTTCGCTTAAGCAACATGTCAAAAAGACATGGAAGATTAGTATTGGGAGGGTTTATAGTGCTTTAGGGAAGTCAATTTATCAAATCTATTCCAGGTTGCATTTTTGGCAATAGATTTAAAAAGCGACTATCTGCAAGCTCCGAATTGAAATTCATTAAGTATTTGGAGATTCATTCTTGACTCATTATAGTGAATTTGAGTTCCTTAGGTAGTAATTAGTCTAATTTCAATGTTTCATAACTTATTGTTTAGTGCAAGTATGAACTGTTCATTTTTATGAAAATGTGAATTGCGAGGATGAAGTACTTTATAGTGAACTGTTTCTTTAAATTGGAATCTCCATTTTGTCATTTAAATGTGCATGTGATTCCTAACTTAGTAAAATACATTACTTATTAAATCATCCATCTAATTCTAAATGAAACTACATATCTATTTTCAGTTTAATATACATTTTGCAAGGAAAATAACATTGACTTTCATTCCATATGCATTCTTCCTTCAACATTCCAAACAGAGGTTTCCATTGCAAGTAAAACTCATATTTCCAATGGAGAAGATAGCATATGAACAAGGTAAAACACTTTTGAGAAAGGAATTAAATCCTTCATTGATCAACAATACAATTTTGCTACTTTCCTTCCTATTTGATTTTCAACTACGATTCATAAAATACATCATACAATGCATGTAATATTATTGACATTTCTTGTCTAAAATCAAGAACACATATGACTCTCCTTCACATTTCTTACTCCTAATTTAATTGTCCATCTACATTACAATAACTGCACATTACAATTACTGTACATCTCATCCACTCAAGGTGGGAAAGGTTACATTGAATTTGGTCAAAGAAATAGGACTGTCAAAACTGTAATTTCTCCTTTCTCCAAATAACAACATTTTTTTATTCTTTTCATCTTGATCACAACAAAGAAGGGGGAAAGGCAACGCTTTCCACCCAACCAAGACATCCAATGAGAAAGGAGAAGCCATCCTTTCCTCTTTGGCCCCCGATCCTCAACCATATTGAAATAAAGTGTGAACATCAAAACATGGAAACAAGGCTTCTTCCACAACAAAGAAGCATTCTTCAAATTACATACAAACAATAAAATACACAGTCTAACAAGACAACAGTTCCCAACTACATTGAAATCATACACACAACACATAGGCTTGATAAAGAAAGCCAACAAGAGCAAGAACTATGGGGAACTCCTTATGCCTCCCAATTTAGAATTGGGCATCCACCATAATGCATACCACCAATAAACACATCAACCCCATAAACCTTATATCTCCCAACCCCTCCTTATGCCCCCAATTTTATCCCTTATGCCCCCAAGAGTAAGAAATGCAAGCAGTTTCTTTTCCAAGGTGGATCCCAAACCAAAACTCCCTCCTCAATAAAATAGTGCCATTGGCAATCCCTTATGCCCCCCATATGAAATCCCCATAGCCTTCTCCTACACCATGCCCTAAGAATTCTACCCAACCAGCCAAGAATGCAAACACAAACACCCTTCAAACATGCATGCAAGAGAAGGAAAAACAATTAAAACATAGCTCAAGATCCTACCTCTCCATACTGAAGTTTGTTCCAAGCTCACAAGCTTTCCAAGATGCCAAATACAGTCCAAAATCAGTAAGGTTCAAGCAAGCAAAAAGACTCCAAGCTCTTCCTCAAACAAGCTCCAAAAGAAACAACACCAAAAATTTGCCCCCAAGAGGATATGGACAAAGATTCAACAACCTCAAATGAGCAAGAAGCTTCGAATTTAAAGGAGAGGGAAGAGGAGAGGATGATGTGGATCCTTGTGGAATGCCACATCATTCTTCCTCAACCCCAAGAGGAAATTCAACATCCTCACCAAAACACAATAAATAAAAATGAAAAAATGACTTACATACCCCAAAAATGCCCATACTCCAATAGCACCACATTTAAAACATGTAAGGGAGTGCAATTAGAACTTGCATATTGTCACTTAAAAATGAATTTTAAATTCCTACATTTAACATCCAAACCATAGGAATGGTTGGTTGATCATTTTAAGAGGTGTGGGACAAGTTTAACTTGTCCCACAAGCCTCCAAATTTGGCCTCCAAGGTCAAATTCGAATTTCATAAAAGATGGAGTGCTTGACCTTCCAAAATCTGCCTTACAAGACTCTTACATATTTCTTACACATTCTTACATGTTAACTTACACACTCTTCCAACATTATTATTTAAACTCAATAAATTTATTAATTACATTCCATGTCCCAATTAAATTTAAATAAAATTTAACTATATGATATCTCATATTAATCTACCACATTTAAATTAATTAAAAGAAGGAAAACATTACAAATAAACTAAATACAACAATAATTAAAAGGAACACATAAATAAAACAGCTTATCCCATGGTATCATATAATGGAAATCCCCCATGGGAATTCCTAGCGAAACACAACAAACAACACACAACATAGTTGTCATGGTGACCTTGTTGAATTCACCTTGAATTTTAATATGGTTAGTCTCCAGTCCCCCGACATTGTTGTGATTTTTAACCTGCAAAATGAAAATACCTCCTTTAACCTCATGGCCATATCAGAACATCCAAAATGATATAAACAACATTTCAAAATAATCTAAACACATGAATCATAACAATATCAAGAATACAACATTATCATTTTTAATTAATTAAATCAACTATATCATCATCAATGATCTATCATACTAGGTCTACCCAAAATATCCAATGTCATAAGTCCAAATCAACATCCATATTATGTCCATGTCAAATAGTATATCATCAACCTCATATAAAAATGTCTCTAGTAACCATCATGCATAATAACTGAATCCAGATCAATAATAATCCATGATCTAACATTTAACCATCATACCAAAACAAAACATAATAGTGTCCATAATATGATCAATAGTATCAAAATCAGTATCTAAAAGTGTTAAAGGGAAGTGGGCACTACATCCCCCTCCCCTTAGACTTGACTTCCTCCTGGAAGTCACTAGAACAAATGTGGAAACTACACTCGTAATCTTGGCATCCTCCCAAGTGGCTGCATTCTCATCATACCTATCCCA